>JAZHRO010000031.1:61520000-64020000 GCA_037157565.1 Thalassia testudinum
CTAGTTGTGCATTAAGTTCCTTCAGAAGTTCCAATTATCCAATGGGGATAGTATGGAAAACAAGCTATATGCAATTATGTGACATGCCTTCTGCAACCTTTCTTTTGTTTTTCTTGTGTTTTTTTGGGGGGTGGGGGGTAGGGAAGGGGATAGAGTTTATAATGAAAATTTGAGCAAGTTAACTCCACCCATCTAATCTAACATAATTGTGATCTCATATTCTCCGTGAACACATGGATAAAGGAAGTCCTTATCAAGATAGTCAGAGGGGCATTTAATACTGAGTAGGTGTAGTACTTATTACAAAATGATGTGCCGTAGAGAAGAATAACTCAAGAGAGCATCCTCAACATTCTTGCTGCACTTGTTTTGAGAACGCATATGCAAACCTTTTCTTTTTGGCTGGATGTAAACATGTACAATGACTTTCCAATAGAGATTGTGATTTTTTTGGCACGTACAATGACTTTCCAACAGAAATTGTGATTTAAATCTTAAAATTTATATCTTATGAGAATCATGTTAATTCTAGGTAAAAGTAAACCCAGAGGGCCATTCCACATAATCCAAAATCTCCATGCCCATATTTTGGAGTAATATTCTTCAACACTCACAAAAAGGTGTTAGGATTTATATAGTTCCATGGTACTTGGATCCTGTCTTAGATACCTTTAGTCTTTGTTATTGAGGTGAGTCCAACACTCCCATATGAATTGCATTGTATAAGGGCCTGGGCCTATATAAATAGCTTGTATTGTACTTTTTCAAAAAAAAAAAAAAACTTGTATTGTAATTTTCTCTTTAGAAGAATCAATATAAAGATCTGAATGTTGGGGTTCTTGTCTGACCCAGGATGGTTTTGTGCAATCACGAATGGCTACCTATTTCACTTTCTCTTAAGTATGAAAATCAATCCACTACTGTTGGTCCTGCGATTTCCACATCTGAAAAAAAAATGCAGGGTTGATTGTTCAGATTATTGGCCCAGTCCTGGATGTTGCTTTTCTTCTGCTGAAGAAGATGATCAGTCCCAAACTGGTGGTGATATAATTTCTACTTTATGATTCCACATGATACTGAAACAAGTGAGTGTAGAATTTAATTCTGTATTTTCCTCCTTGGATCAAGATTGGTTAGGATATTTAAATATCTTCAGAATCTGTAATATCTATGCCATAGTCAAGGAATAATGAAGTTTTAGTTAATTGATTCATCATTTCTTCTAAAGCTTGTGGAATGGATCAGTATGCTATATTTTGATTCTACTAGATCTCTTTGTAATCCACCTATTAGAGTTCTTTGTGGTCTCGATCCATTTCTGTTACGTGGTCAGAACCTGCATCCATTATCCAATTGTGCTCTTCAGGTTTGAGTCCAAGTTGGGATTTGCAGATGGGGAGAGCTCGTCTAGGTCTTTCCCATGTGAAGGATGAAGCTGCAGTTGGGGTGTCCTCGACTGAGGACTTGGCTTACTCGATTTGTGATCAGGTTGATGTGTGGCTGGACAAAGCCTTTGAAGCCGATGTGAACTCCAAGCATCAAGAGTCGATGGCCTCTGCTTAACTTGATTCTATGGCTGGTGGGACTCCGCCAGTAGCCCTACCGACAGATGGTGTGGCAGCTGGCACCTTCGATGAGGGTTGGTGAACTGATGTCATGGTGGTGGCAGCATAGTTGAGCACAGGTGGTGCAGCCTGTGCTGGGTTATCCAGGAGGGTGACTAGTCACTGGAGATGCAGGCAGGTTCCCAGTTCTTGATGGCCTCAGTGGCTTCTTTTGGCCGAGGATCGAAGGGGGTTCACTGCTTCAGTCTGGCGGCCTATTCTTTGTTCCTGATAGAGGAATGTGTATAACTCAATTTATAGAAGGAAAAGGACCAGGAGCAGCGACAGATGCAGGTGAATCACAGTGAGGTGCTGTGCCCAGTAGATGAGGCTGCATGTATGATTGCTTAAGTCGTAGGGGACAAGATGGCTCGAAGTCGAGATGCTTAGGGGGCCTCTTCATCTACCCATGTTTAAGGTGCTCTTGTGGAATGCCAGGGGTCTTTGAGACTCCAATCGAAGGACTAACCTATGGCGCTACTTGAGGAAATGGAAGATTGACCTTGCTTTGCTGTATTAGATGCACTTGGAAACACTTGATTAGGATGAAAAGAGAGCTTTGTGGAGGTGTCCTTAACTCCTTAGTGATGGATCATGTGGGCAGGTTTGGCAGTATTATTTTGGTCTGGAATGAGGCAAATTATTAGCTGATCGATACAAAACCCGCTAGATGACTCTTGTGTTCTTTGTGGTAATGGGACAGAGGACACATATCACCTTTTCTTCATGTGCCGCTTTTCACAGGAGTGTTGGTCTTCTATGACAGATACACCCATTCTTCAATCCTTGGAATTCACCTTCTAGCCTAGCATTCACTTGCTTCTTGCTAACGGATGGTCTCTTAGGAGGATTGCTACCCTACTTTGGTGCATTTGGGTAGAGCATAATGGTGTTATCTTTAGAAGGGATAGAACTTCTGTTGAGGTTGCGAAACACATGCATTCCTCCCTTTTTAGTACCTAGGGCATTTAACCCTCCTTTAAATGAATACTCAAGGGGTTAACAAGGGTTGTTAACCCCTTTTCTTCCTTCAAAAAAAAAGGGCAGATGGACGTTATTTGCTGCCGTTTATAGGTCAGATGGGGTAGTCTTTGTTATCTCTTCTATTTACAGGCCTTATGAAGATGTTGCTTGTACAGAGCTATCGGATGAGCTTAAGAAGGCTGCCAGTTTTGCAATTGGAAGACCCTAGTTGATTGGTAATTTGGTAGTGATTTCAATGCCATGCTATCCACAGATGATAGACCCGATGGGAGGAGAGATCGGGCTACAGATATTTTTGTTAGCTTGGTTAAGGAGTTGGAGTTATATGATATTCTTGTTTCTGGAGTTAGGTTCACTTGGAGGAACTCCCTAGGCTCGCGGTTGAAGATTGAGATAGATTCCTTTGCTTTGTTTATTTTGCAGAGTGGTTCCAGTTGTCACATGCTGTTCGCGCGGAACCGGTGTAGCCCAGTTTACAAATAGTTCAAGTGTGCCTTTGCAAATTTTCCTTTTATTTTATTTTATCTTTATTTGTTGCATTTCCAACCAAGGGATCCCTTGGTCATTATGTGTAATTCCAACAGTCGTCTTTTGGGGTTTGATTTTGTTGCAACCCCTTTACAAAAAGGGAAAGGAGATATACCCAAAAAAAAAGTTGGAATTTGGAATCAATGTAGATTTATTTCCCCACATATTTATTTCTCTTCTCATCCCTTTCTTTTCAACTCCCTTACCTTCTCGTTCTTCCCTCACCTCCTGATATTGCCTTCCCCACTGCTGTAGCACTCAACTCTTGATCACACTACTTCTTAGGCCCTTTAGTTGCAGTCCTTTCATCATTGGTTTGATTGCAGACCTCAGTTTCGGAAACACTTGCTGCTGGAGATCGTCTATATCAAGATTTGTTGCTGTTGCAAGAGATTTTCGGTTCACATCTATTTTACATATATCAATTAGATTCCTAGAAATCGCATCACATTTTTATTCGAGATCTGTCTGCATTAGGAATTGAAATAAGGGGATTCCTTTTATGAAATCCTTCAAGTTTCAAAAATCTTGGTTGATGGAGCTGGTCTTCAAAGATTTTGTGCAATAGAAGTAGGGGGAGGTCTAGCCATCCTCCTCGGCCACTCGTATTATGGATCTTAAACTACAATACTTGAGAATGTCATTGGTTGGCTATAAGGAGCAGCAGGAAAGAAAGGAAATGACATAATTGGAGGCTTTGGAGGGTGTTTTCTTGTTGGTCAGAGCCGAGGATAGTAGAGATCTTACGAATGCAGAGCAAGGGGAGAGACGAAGGCTATAGTCTGTGATTCAACAAGAGGACCATAAACGAGAGGTAGATCGAAGACAATGGTTATAGCAACTTTGGCTTAAGGAGGGTGACACCAACACTTATTTTTTTCACATGATTGCTAATGCAAGGAGATCCAACCTGATTAGCTTTTTGTGGGGTGGGGAAGAGGTGATCACGGAGAAGGACTAGGTAGCTTAAGCCCTCAAGAATCACTTCTATGATTTCATTAGAAGGCAAGTGGTAGGCATGCGGGTGGTATCTGCCTCTAATCTACCTATGGTTGATGATGCCATGTTGATTAATCTTGTTAGAGATGTTTTTGAGGAAGAGGTCATGATGACTATTTGTTGGCTTAAAGCTAAGGCATCGCTTGGACTAGATGGTTTCCAAGTCCTCTTTATAAGGGAGTTTTGGGAAGTAATCAAGTGTGACTTTATGGTTGTGATATGTGAGTTCTCGGTGGACAACTGGGGCTTTGAGAGACTCAACAAATTTTATTTTTTTCCTATCACCAAAGAAGTTGGTGTTGAAGGAATTGATGATTATTACTCCATTGCTTTATCGAATGCCATGTACTTGATAGTGTGAAGGTGCTCGCTAATAAATTACGCTCCTTGCTTCCCTAATTAGTTAGTTCAGTACAATTAGCTTTTGTTCATGGTATTTTTAATAATCGATTGAGTTCAAATTAGGATACATTAATTTTAGGAATAATTGCTTGAGATTGAGTTTGTTTAGGATTTGCAATTACTAGAGGTAGGATTGCAATTAGGTTTAAGATTGGATTTGGTTTTCTTTAAATAGAGACCAAAACCCACTTGATTTCTTTAAGTTGCAATAAATTATTTTCCACATTTAAGAACTCACTCCTTTCTCTCTCTCCCACGCCGACTTCTCTCTCTCTCTCTCTTCCTCCTCTCTCCATTCATGCCAACTTAAAGAAGGCAGGGCTTCTCTACGCATCTCAAGTTCTTCACATGGTATTAGAGTAGGTCCTCCAAGTCTATTGATCACGCGCGTGGGAGAGAGAAGGTGATCTCTCTCCATGTGTGACACATGGAGCCGTGTCGAAGGTTGAACACAAGCCAAGTTCGTGTTTGAGGTGTGCGAACCTCTTACACACCCAAGAAAGTCAAGTAAAGGACATTGGCTTTGGAGCGTTCCAAAAGAGGCACAAAAAACTTGAAGTTCTGGGGGCACGTGAACCTTTCATGTACCAGGGAATGACAAGGTATAGCACCTGACTTCTGGACGTATAAGAAGAGGCACCGAGACCACCCAAGTTGAAGTTATGGCAGACATAGAGGCCTTAATCACCACGGAGATGAAGGCTCTTCTCTAGGGCACGACCATCAAGTTGATGGGCATGTCTAATTATGTCTTGTAGGTGAGAGCTTTCAAGATGTTCGTTGGTGAATAAGATAAACTCCGCTTTATCCCAGAGAGTGCACCTGAAAATCGTGAGGAAACCAAGGCAAAGAACTGGGAGAAGGAGAATTATCAGGTAATGAATTGGCTTATGAATTCTATTGATCCATCTATTGCTGCCAATATGTTATATAAGAATACGACCAAGGACATATGGGATGAGCTCGAAAGGAGATTCTCTAAGAAGACAAGTTGTGCCAAACTTGCTGACATATATTAGCGCATTTGGAGCTCGAGTCAAGGGGATCTCCCTCTTGACAAGTACTTTTCAAAGATGAAGAGTCTCTTTGAAGAACTGAACATCTACAAGCTGGCCTATTCTAATAAGTAGATGGGATCTTGTGCATGTTGGTAGGCGTGCAAATTTCTCGAGGGTCTCCATCCCCGATATCAATCAACATGTGACCACATACTTGCTGTTGAAGAGGATCTTGACCTCGAGACTATTTATAGTTGTCTTGAGAAACTTAAGATTGCAGATATAGGAAGTTCTACCCCAGTCATGACTTATGCCTGATACGATAGCACTAACCACTACTAAGGGTGGCTTTGGACGTGGAAGAGGTAGAGGCTGTGGCTTTGGCAGGGTTTACCCTCTGTTGAGAGAGAGGGTGTGTTGTAGTGGTACATTTAGTACCATATAGTAAAATGAAGAAGTGTGGTGTGTGTGGGAGCCTATAAATAGGCTATTGTACCCCCTCATTTATCTCTGAGAAAAATGGAGATATTAGCCTTATTGGGGCCTTTTATCGTGATTTTCTCCCCGCTCTTCGTGAGTGGGGTTTCCACCTAAACCCAAGCTTTTCTTATCGTTTATGGTTTGATATCATGTTATGCTTCCGCTTATTCATATTATTTAACATGGTATCAGAGCAAGTCGTTCTTGGATTTTTTGTTCTCACAATTTTATCATTATTACTCTTGAGATTTTGTCATTATTCATGTCTCCATGCTCAAGAGAGAGGGGGAAACACTGATCGTTTTGTGTGAGGAGATCCAGTAGCAAGCGACGACATCAAGGACCATTTAATGGGTTCTTTTGAGCCCTAAAGGAGTAGAGAAGAAGCGGCAATGGCGCTCGCATAGTCTGTGCGCGATTGGTGCTGGGGGTTGCGTTGTGGACCACGATCAGAGGAGCATCATTGGAGGCGATGTGTGGACGAGAACCCCTGCTACCCCAGGCAGAGCAGTAGGCAACATGTGGTTGTTGGTGGCTGTAGCCCTAGCGGTACTGATGTAGTGTCGTGAAGCATTGGCAGCAATCGTGACAGCAATAGAAGAAACGTGGCAACGATCATGGTAAGATTGAAGGAGCTCACGTGTCCTTTGAAGATGGCGGTGACATTGGCTGTTGTCGCTTCAGCAGCGAAGATTGCGGTGATGGCGATGGCGAGGGTTCCTCAGTCTTTGTGCAAGCAATGATTGCGGCAAGATTTTCATTGCAAATGATGACTGCGATGATGACGTGTGAGGATAAGGTGGCATGATTGGCGGTGGCGATCTCACAAGAGATCACTCGTATGTTAGGAACTGGCAATGAAGGTGAGATGAAGTGCATTTTGTCCCCTCTTGCCCCACCCGGTTCTACCTTTATGAAATTTTCTTTTCACAAAGGGTGAGGGGCAGGAAAAGAACAAAAAAAATATGAAGAGAAAAATATAAAAAACAACAAAAGAGAGGTAAAAGAAAGAGAAAAAAAAAGAGAAAAAAGAGGAAAACTTTGAGGGAATAAAAAAAAGGAAGAGAGATGAAAAAAACAAATGTTGAAGAGGAGGGGGAGAAGCTCGTCTCTTCTTTATCTTTTCTTCTCTATGTTGATTTCTTCTTCCATGCAAGTATGGGAGAAAAGGGAGAGTGTGATGGCTTATTTTCCCACCAGCATCAGATTAATTGTCTATGACTCATCTCTGAATTCCTACCTACACCTATCTACAAGCAAGGTGAAGATGCAAAGAAGCTGGCGACACAAGGCAGTCGTGACCCGATAGCACCGGTTGAGGATGCAAAGAAGCCAGCAACACAAGAGGCATGAAGAAGCCGTCACCTAGCAGCATCCTTTTGTGTCGTGTTTTTTTGCTTTGTAGAGTGAGAATCTCTTGTGCAAGCTGCGCATTTCATGTTCTAGCTTGAGGGGTAGTGATGAGTCAAAAATTTGTATGAAGAAAAATCGTTTAGGGTTTCACGAATGAGAAACTCGAGTTGTCGTAATGGTAGAAAAATCTGACTTATCAAATAAAATTTCTAATCGGGATGGTGAGTCCATGTTGAACAAAGGGAGGTGGCGTTTGATTTACAAAAATTCACGTTGGAGTTTATTTATTTTTGGTATTTTTCACCTTTGTAATTTTTTGGGTATTTTATAGGCTAGAAAATCAGGTTGAAATAATCTCTAAGCTAACTATTCTACTCTACAAATAATTAAAGCGAGAGAGAACAAATCTATTTATATAAAATCTCAACAAATGTTCGTTACAAAATTAACACAGAAAATAAATCTACACTATGAAAGTAGTAAAAGAGAAAGAGAGAGAATCCCCATGATGGTTGCTTGAGGGACGATTTGCGTAGATGACGCCTGGATGAAGGAGGACGAAGGTAACGGAAGGAGGATGGAGCTGGAAGAAGAGGAGGTGAGGCAAGGCGATGCTGTGGTGTGATCCGCTTCCTTGAAGGGGGTGAGAGGACGGTCGACGGGAGCTCTATGAACGGGTGAGAAGTGGGAAAAATTATTTTATTTTTCTCTAGTGGAGCATCTCGAAGCTTGGGAAACTCAAGAAGGGTTCTTGAGCTTTAGAGATGGAGAGAGAAGCAATCTCTAGAGAGGGAGAGAGAAGTAAAGGAAGGGATGAGGATGAAAGGGGGTGTGCATGGCCTTTTATAGTGCTTTGGGGCGAATGATTTGGCACTTAGGACCTTTAAGGGGCCGTACAAGGCACGGTGTGCGCGCATTGCACCTGGGCCCAGTTGCGCATTGTGCAGCGCACCGCGCGCTACACTGCTGGCATCGTGAGGGAGGCACCATGACCGTTAGGATCATGGATGGATGGCCCTGATCACGCGAGAGCACGCGCCTCAGATCGTGCTCCCAGTGTGTGCGATCGTGCGCATTGCATGCCTTTCATTACTTACGGCCTTTAAGGGGCCGTGCAAGGCATGGTGTGCGCACATTGCACCCGGGCCCAGTTGTGCATTGTGCAGCGCATCACGTGCTACACTGCTGGCATCGTGAGGGAGGTACCATGACCGTTAGATCATGGATGGATGGCCCTGATCACGTGAGAGCATGCGCCTCAGATCATGCTCCCAGTGTGTGATCGTGTATTGCATGCCTTTCATTCGTTCCGCACGTGGCTCTGCCTACGCCGCGAGATTGAGATTCGACGGTCCTCGTTGTGTGAGGGTGCGCTCTTGGTTCTCTGAGGTGTAGCAGCGCATTGACGTGGATGCATCTCAAGCTCCGCTGTTGATCGCACTGCCACAATCAAAATCAAGTCGCGCTGAGTAGTGGAGCTTGCGGGGTTTCAAACCCGCATCTCTTCTTTGAGAGCACAGCGTGCGTACTGTTGCGCTATTGTTGGCCATGCTTGATCGTGGCCGTTGGATGAGAATCCAACGGTTGTGATTAAGCATGATTTTTTCCTTTAGATGTTGTGGGGCGAGGGGGGAGGAGGGCAATGTGGAGAGTTGGTGGCCATTGGATAGCGATCCAACAACCTAGATAAAAGGCTGTGAGCACTTTAGAAGTTGGGTAGGGGGCTTGGGTGGCCTTGGGCGGTTTGGATGGTGCCATGTGGCGCTATCTAGATCGTCCATCTTCTTCTCTTCATAGGTGACGCTACAGATATCGGATCGAGGCAATTTCTACATTGTTGGGTTGCAATCATTAACTCGAATCCATCCATATAGTTGGATTTTTCGTTTTAGGCCCGGATTTGCGTTATCCTATCCCTTGGCCGTCGATCTTCTGTGGCTTGCAGGGAATACTACGGATGTCTGATTTGGGCGATTTTGGAGGCATTGGACTCCGATCATCACCTTGATCACATCCGTATGGTCAGATTTTTCATCTGAAGTCTAGAGATGTGTCGCCCTCTTCCCTAGGCATTAATATAAGAAAATTAATGTACAATTTGTACAAATTAATCTAAATGCAATATAATGGATGCTATGCATTATTTATAATGCTAAATGTATCTAAACAGCTTAAGAACTTGTGTAATAGGCATTTTTATTATGGAATATTGTAGATTTATCAGGTTGTGTTGAGAGATATAGTGCTGTAGTATTATATTTAGTATCACATAGTAGAATGAAGAAGTATGGTGTGTGTGGGAGCCTATAAATGGGCCATTGTACCCCCTCATTTATCTTTGAGAAAAAGAGATATCGGCCCTATCGAGGCCTTTTCGCATGATTTTTTCCCCACTCTTCGTTAGTGGGGTTTTTATGTAAACCCAAACTTTTCTTATCATTTATGTGTTGATATCATGTTATGCTTCAGCTTATTCATACTATTTAATACCCTCCTTGCCAACACTACGACTGAACTAATCCTCCTTATGAGAGATGCTGGGACAAGCATGGAATGCCTCCACATCGGTACATGTCTACTTCCATTCCATAAGAGCTTTTGTCTACATTCGTCGATTTAAGCGCTGATAGTTACTTAAAGAAGAAGAGAAGACAAATGTGACCATAGCAATGACTTTTAAGGTTGCTAAATGTTGTAGCAGAAAATCTATGCAAATAGAATTGAGTTTGGAAAACCCGTTGTTGTAGTGCGATTTGCGAGGAAAAATCATCAATAGATAAATTTTACTGAAACACAAAAGGAATTCTGGGTCAAAACAGGGAGGTGGACGTTTGATTGAAAACCACGTTTGATTTGTTTGTCACGAAGCAGATTAGCTGGTCGGAAAACTAGCTGTCTACTTAAAGAATAATGAATAAAAGAGAGAGAATATTACAAATAAAGACAAAATAGAAGTAGAATACACATGGATTTCATAATCATCAAGTGATGTTCATTACAACAAATCATTACAACTACTCGTTACACTAGAAAGTAGGAAATATACGCTAGAAAGCAATAAATCTACTCTAGAAAGTGGTAAAGAGAAGGTGGAGAGAAGTTATCCTCTTCAACGGCTGCTTAGAGAATGAGCCGCGTTGACGGAGCGTCCGGACGAAGATGGTGAGATGCGGGATGAGGGAGAACGAAGACTGGTGGAGAACGGGGCAGGGCGACGTTGCAGCGGGATCCACTTCCCTGAATGGCGGTGAGAGCACAACAGCGGGATGCTCCACGAAGGAGGTGAGAAGGTGGAAAAATTGTATTTTTAACTTTAATGGAGCATCACGGGTTTGGGGTAAGCTCTTAGAGCTTTGGAGGGGGTGAGAGAAGAGAGGAAGGGATGAAGAAAGTGTGGGGGTCGTAGGACCTTTTATAGGTGAAGATTGGAGGGGGCACAGAGGTCATTTCATCTTAAAACATTAAATGAGGAGGTCTTTAGTGACGGATATAAACGTCACTAAAGACGTCACGTTGTTGAAGGACGTGCGCACACCCCTGCCTCCTTTTTTTCTACGCACAAAATGCCTATGCATGAACACACGCTCTTGCGATCAGACGGCTTAAAACGCATCGCATGCTTGCGCTACTCTCATCTGGGCGCGCCACGTGGCCACTCCTCGACCGCCTGCTCGCCATCCAACTGCTCAATTGAGCTCGCGCTAGCGCTCGTGGTCGATTTGAGCGCTCGAAGAGGCTCGAACTCGTGCCTCCTTTGCGTAGTGCCTTCACCCAACGCGTAGTGTCCGTGCTTGAGGTGCACTCATGTTTTAAGGCACATGTGACCATGGTTGTTGGATGGCGATCTAACGACCCAGATCAATCGCGTAGTTGAGAAGAGAAAGGCAGTGGCGGGTCTTGGGCTGGTATGGGCAGCTGAGATGGCGCCATGTGACGTCATCTTGACCGTCCATCTCCTGTGACTTGTAGATAGTGCCATGGATGTCGGATTGGACCGATTTTTGCATCGTTGGGCTACGATCGTCGTTCCGAATCCATCAGTGCAGTCGGATTTGTCATCTGAAGTGCGAATTTAAACCATCTTGTCCCTTGACCTCTAATCTTTCTCGGACTGCATCTGATGCTACGGAAGTCCGATCGGGGCGATCTTGGAGTCATTGAACTCCAATCGTTGCCCTGATTAGATCCGTACAGTTGAATCTTCAATCCGAGACCTCGAAATGATATTGTCCTATTATTTGACCACAAAAAGAGAAAATTAACATAAAATTTATACAATCTATCATCAATACATGATGATGCATGTTATGCAATATTTATAATGTATAATGCAACTATATGCTTAAGAATGCACAAAATAGATGATTTATATGATATAAATGTGTTTACATCACCAAAGAAGCATTAACTACTGAAGTTGCAAAAGGACTTGCAGTTGCATTAGAAGTGTTGAGTTTTGTTTATGTTTATGTTTGTAAGGGGTGCTACGTTATTTTATTTTGAGTAGCGGGTTTATGATGTACTTTTTCCCACACCTATATAGAGGTGTAAGGACTTCTTGGTAATTGTAGAAAAAGTTTATTCACTTCAACTTGGTACATAAACATAAACATAACTCAACAAGAAGACAAGTTCAATGAAGATCCAAGAGCGTACATAGATGCAGGTGGTGAAGAAAAGTGATGGGACATCTAGCCTCACAAAGTTCATGCAAGTTTTCACCCTTTCGGGCCTCAAATTGAGGGGGCGTGTTAGTGTGGAATAAAGCCACGTGGCAGCAACAACAGTTAGTGGGCCATGTGGCAATGCTATGCCGTAGAGTCGGTGGGCCTATGTGGGCATGTGGACTTGTGTGCGTGCGAGTTGGAAAAGGTTTAGGGTTTGTTGGCTTTGTATCACGTGTGGCAACTTAGTTTTAGTAGTTGATTGAGTCCAAATTAGTATAGATTAATTTTAGGAATAATTGATTTAGATCGAGTTTGTTTGAGATTTGCAGTTCTTAGAGTTGTTGGAATTGTAGTTAGGTTTAAGATTGGATTCGGTTCTCTTTAAATATAGATTAAAACCTACTTGATTTCTTTGAGTTGCAATAAACTATTTTCCATATTCAAGAACTCACTCCTCTCTCTGTCTTCCACGCCTACCTCTCTCTCTCTCTTCCTCCTCTCTCCACGCACTCCAACTTGAAGAAGGAAGGGCTGAAGGAGGGAGATTCCAATACCCGTTTTTTTCATATGACTGTGTCGGGCAGGAGGAGGAACTGGATTGACAGGTTGGTGGTGGATGGGGAGGAGTTTGTGGGAAAGGAAGCGGTGGGAGAGGCGGCTGTAAGGTATTTTAGAGATTTCACGGGGTGGAGGTGGGGGGGAAGGTGGAGGTGGTTGGGATCTGGGATACCACAAATTAGGGAGGCAGACGCGGATTTTTTGACGGGTTCTTTTGAGGAGGATGAGGTTCGTGAGGCAGTTTGGGGGCTGAACGCGGATGGGTGTCCAGGGCCGGATGGTTTCCCGGTTGCCTTCTACAGAGAGTTCTGGCCGGTGGTGAAGGAAGAAGTTATGCAAGTGGTGCAAGAGTTTAGAACGAGCAACTCGGGATTTAACAGACTGAACAAGTTCTATATGTTTTTATTGCCGAAGAGGGAGGGCGCTGAGGAGATTCGGGAGTACAGACCGATAGCTCTTTCGAATGCTATCTACTTGGTGGTGGCTAAGCTTCTGGCGAACAGATTGAGGAGGACGCTGGGTGGGATCATAGACTCAGTGCAGACAGCTTTTGTCCCTGGCAGGAATATCTTGGAAGGTTTTGTGGTAGCATCGGAAATCCTTTCATCCTGGAAGAGAGAAAAGAAGACGGCTTTTTTATGGAAGGTAGATTTCAGCAAAGCTTATGACTCGATCCAGTGGTCGTTTATTTGGGCGTCCTTGGTAAAGAGGGGGTTCTCGCCGGCGTGGATTGAGTGGATGAAGAGGTGCGTCACCACGACATCTTTCTCGGTTCTTATCAATGGAAACCTAGCTGGGGGTTGGGTCCAGCCTAGGAGGAGGGTGAGGCAAGGTTGTCCGCTGGCCCCGATGCTCTTTGTGATTGCTGTGGATGCTCTTGCTAGGGCGGCGAGGAGGTCCTGTGAGAGAAGACTGGTGGGTGGTTTCTCCCTGAGGGATGGGACAAGTATCCCTTTGCTCCAGTATGCGGATGACACGATCTTCTTTATTGAAGGTGGAGAAGTGGAGGCCAGAAGGTTGAGGTTCCTGGTTTTCTTGCTGGGTGAGGCATCCGGATTGCAGATTAACCTGGCTAAGTCGGATTTTGTCCCATTCAACATGAATGAGACGGAGGCAAGGGGATGCAGCTTGGGTCTTGGCACAGAACAGGGTAAACTTCCGGTTAAGTATTTGGGCCTGCCGTTGTCAGATGGGAGGATTCTGGTGAGAGACTGGACCCCCCTGGTGGAGAGACTGGTTGGGAGGCTGGAGGGGTGGGCGTCCAGGCTTTTGTCTAGAGGTGGGAGGCTGATCCTACTCAAGGCGGTTCTGTCGGCGATGCCGTCATATTTCATCTCTGTACTGAAGATGCCTCGACAAATGATTGCAAGGATTGAAAGAACCATGAGGGGTTTCTTCTGGTCCAATCAGGGGACATATGGACAGGGTGCCAGGTTGGTTGCTTGGAAGGAGGTCTGCAGACCGCTGAAGGACGGGGGGTTAGGCGTGAGGGATTTGGAGAGGTCTAACGACAGTCGGTTGGCGAAGTGGGTGGGGCGCCTGTTGGAAGGAAGGGGGGATCTGTTGGGCAAGGTGTTTGAGACGGCATATGGTTGTCCGATGCGTTGGGATATTCTGGTGTCTCCGCTTAGGGGTGCTTCTCACTTCCTGAAAGGCTTGTCGACGGTGGCCCCGAGGGTGAGGAACTGTTTCGTCCCTGTGTTGGGAACAAGGGAGGTTTTCAGATTCTGGCAGGATGACTGGACAGGTGGTGGTGCGCTTTGTAGAAGATTTCAGAGACTGTTTGCCTTATCCCAGAACAAGGTGGCGTCCGTGGCCGAGGTGTGGGATAGTGGGTGGTACCCGCGTTTTGTTGGCAGTCTGTCAGATGCAAGAACGCATGATTTCCAGACATTACTGGCTGAGTTGGAGGGACTGCATCCAGCGGCTGGTACAGACATGTTTGGTTGGGATGAAGGTGAGTTTTCAGTTGCGACTGCTTACAGGAGATTGTCTGCTGGTGATCCTGGGGTGGAGCTTGATTTGGTAAGGGACTGCAGACAGATGTGGAAAGCCGCGTGTCTGCTGAAAGTCAAGATTTTCGCCTGGCTACTTAGGAGGAGAAGGCTGGTGACTAAGGTGTGGAGGGCAAGGTGGGCTCCTGGAGTGTGTAAAGTCTGCTCCTTACGTGGAGGTGGTGAGGAGGATGTTGACCACCTTTTTTTCGTCTGTCCTTCTGTGGTGCAAGTTTGGGATAGAATGGGCGAGAGATGGTGGGAGTGCCGGCTGTTTGAGGAATTCTGGCGCAGCTTCAGAAGCGGAGGTGGTGGTGGTGGACGTTTTGTTTTCCGTTCGAAAAAGGAGCTGGCCAAGCCGTTGGCGGTCCTTTGGGGGATTTGGTTGGGCAGGAATGCGGTGATTTTCCGGGGCCAGAGACCTTACGTGGAGAATTTTGTTGAGTCTATCGACTCCTTGTTTTCTCTTTGGGTTGTTTCGGTGTGAGTGGGGGACCTTGGGGTCCGCCTGTTGTAATGTTTGTTATTGTTGATTCTATTATATGAGTTTTTGGGTAGTTATCTCTCTGGACAACTACCCTTTCCTCTTTCAAAAAAAAATCTCAAATTCTTTACAGTGACCATGGTTTTTAAGGCCTATGATGGGGACCTTATTTCTACGTTTTCCCTCTAAAGAGATGGTTCTTTGTTGACATCGATTCTTTATTGGGGGAGGCGAAAAATGTGGTTACTTTTATTGGAATTTGGGGAGACATCTTTGGCTTGGTGGTGAGCCACTTTAAGTCGACCTTTGTGCCTTTTAATATAGGGAGTGAGTGTGTTGGAAATCGCTGCCAAGTGCTCCATACAACTGCCGATCACTTGCCATTTACTTATTTGGTGCTTCCTTGGAAGGGTGAGTAGCTAGGTGTGGTTGATTGGATATCGTTGATGGATAGGATGGAGAAGAAGCTTTGAGCTTGGAGTGGAAGGTTGCTATCTAAAGGAGGCAAGTTTGTTCTTTTAAAAGCTGTGCTCTCAGCAATCTCGATCTTCTTCCTTTTTGTTTTTAAGCCACCAAAGGAGGTGCTTTAGAGGTAGGAAGTCATGAGAAAAAGATTTTTCTAGAAGGGGTTGGATCTTGTTGAGAGGTTTTTGCAATTAGTGCTAAGGGATGATGTGTGTAAATCAAAAAAGGAGGTTGGCTTGGGAGTGCGTGACTTGAGTAACTTTAGTGATGCTTTGTTATCAAAGTGGGTAATGAAGCTTTTGCAGAAAGGGTGCAGTATCTGGCATCGTCTTATAAAGGATTTATATGGTACCTCACTGAATTTCTCTAAAAGGTCCATAGTTAGCCATGGAGCATCAGCTTTCTAGAGGACCATGGTGCTTGTCATGCAGAAGGTTTCCCCATTCTTTTAACCAATTTTGGGGGATTGAAGAACATTTAGGTTTTGGGATGACGATTGGTTGAGAGTTGGATTTTGCATAGATGATGCCTAAGGGTTTATGCACTTGCAGATGACAAGTTCCACTTAGTGGCAGAGGTTTGGGATGGGGCCTCTTCATCTTGGATGCCCGTTGTTGGGGGTGGACTCTTAGACACTTGTGTCCAAGAGTTACCGTTGGTATTCTTCTTGCTGTATGATTTTCAATCAAGGATGTTGTGACCTGACTCCTTGGCATGAATTAGGGGATCCTTTTGGTTCAGGGAGAGGATACAAACCTTAATGGTGATATAGAGTTGGATTGCCAGTATCTTTGGAAACTAAGGGTCCCCTTGAAGGTTAATCTCTTTTTATGGCTACTTTAGAAGGAAAGGCTTGTTGTTAAGATGTGTAGGAGTTGTTGGGTGGCAGATGCAGATACAATTTGTAGCCTTTGTGGCCAAGGAGATGACTTAGGTGAGGATGTCTTACATTTGTTCTAGTCATGTGATTTTGCCTAGCGCTTGAGGGTGACTTGGGTCCTGTCGGAGTTGATGTTGACTCTATTGAGGAGTTTTGGGCCTCTTTCAGGAATGGAATCCAAACAAACTGTGATACCCGGGCCAAGGCTGTGTCTGCAACGTGGTCCTTATGGTTACAATGCATTATGACGTTTTTTCGAGGGGAGAGGGCGTTGGTTGAAGATGTTGTAAGAGAAGCTTGTGTTTTGGCTGAGCTTTGGATCCATAGTTTGTAATTTATGTTTTGATAGTGGAATGAATGTGGATGGCTACTGACCTCCAGTGGCTTTCATCTTTTTCAAAAAAAAAAAGAAAACTTCTTAGGTGTAGGAGGTTGCAATCTCCAGTCTTACAATCCCATTTGTGAATCTGGCAGTGTATGGTAATCACCTTAGTTGTCTTTTCACCCTTAAATGATCCACACTGCGGCTTTTGCTTTTTCATTTCAATGTTCTAATTGAGTGGCCATGGTTTTTGTCTTTTCACAGAATTATTGACAGTTATCATCATTAGCAATGAGATTTGGGTGTTGTTTTTTGTATATATTCTTAAGATGCCAGTTCGCTGAGGTGGTTGAGTGGAGAACACACTCCATGGGATGCATCTGGGGGGGACGTTGGAAGCCCGTCTTACACCACAACAACTGATGATCATCAGTGTCTCTTAGATTGGAATCTCCATTAGAGTCTTAGCTTTCAGCTTAGTGGCACAGTGGATCCACGTGCTTCTTTTTTGCTAATCCTTCATGCACCACTTCTTGTTCTCTTTGCAAGGAGTGGAAGAATAAAAGCAAAAGAGAATCACCTGTGTTGAAGATTGTCTATGGGAACTATGGAGCCTTTGTCTTTTGTTAAGAAATAAATAATGTGGAAACGTAACATAAATATCACAGCATAAACGATAAAGAACTCTTGGGTCTACATGGAAACTCCACTCACGAAGAGCGAGGAGAAAATCATGTAAAAAGGCCTTGGTAGGGATCATATCTCTGTATTCTTCTCAAAAGACAAATGAGGGTACAATAGTCTATTTATAGGCTTCCATATACCATACTTTGCTCCACTATGTAATACTAATGTACAACTACAATAGACCACATCTCTCAATACTCCTTCTCAAGCTGGAGCATGAAATGCTCAGCTTGCACAACAGATATCCCTACTATACAAGACAAAAATAAACACACCACAAATTAAATGATGCATGCCTCTTGTATTGTCGGCTTCTTTGCATCCTCAATTGATGTTGTCGAGTCATGGTTGCCTTGTTTCGTCGATTTCTTTGCGTCTTCAACTTGCTTGTAGACGGGTGCAGGTACGAGTCCGAAGATAAGTCGTACATGATTGATCTAGTGTTGGCTGGGATTATAAAATAAGCTCTCACACTCCCCCTTTCTCCCATACTTGGGAGAAGAAAAAATAACATAAAGAAAATAAAATAGAGAAGAGCTTCTCATCCTTTTCTCTTCAATTTCATCATCATTTTCCCCCTTTTTTTAATCAATTTTTTTTCTTGTTATTTGTTTTTATTCCCTATAATTTTTCTCTTTCTCTTTTTTTTTTCTTTTTTTTTTGATATTTTCCTTATTCTATCTTTTTGTTATACTTTTCTCCTCTGCTTGTTCTACTCCTTTGCAATACCTAAAAAAAAACCCAAAGGAAACCTAAAGGTAGAGATGACAAAGCTCAAACAAAAAACAACCTAAAAGCTACCTCCTTTTAAGGGTTCAAATGAACCCAAAAAACACGACTATAATCTCCCTCTCCTTTGACTTTTTCCTCGTTGTGGCTCTCGCGAGATCTTCACTTGAGGTCGTCACCTTTGCCGTCATCTCTGCCATTGCCAATCCTTGTGTGAGATCGCATGTAATAGACGTAATGACGCTCGTTGCTGCCTCGATTTCAGCAAGTGATCTCGGATTGCGGACGATCTTAAATCTTGACGCCACGATCGATGCCTGCAGCTTTCACGAATCACAACCCATTGCCATCGCTTCTTCGTAGTGCCTCGCAATGAGCTCCTCGACCCACCTCATGATTGTCATCGGTGCTTGCTTAGCCTTCACACGCCTACTATGATCTCGCCTCTGCCATTGTCTTCGCCTTGCACTTCTCGAGCGATGATGGAGACGATGTGTGCATCACCATGCGTGCCTTATGCTCTTTGAGTTGCCACACAAGACGCAGTAGCGGCACCGTACCTCCTTCCTCGATGGTTGTCCTTCATTGCATGTGGCCTTGCCATCACAAGACATGTCAACGTATGTGCCCCTTTGGTTGTTGCTGCGAGATATCTCCTCCAAGAACACGAATAAAGATGTGACAAATAATAATATATATTTTTTCAAGATAACCATGATCGACTTGCTTTGATACCTCGTTAAGAAATAAATAATGTGGACACTTAACATAAATATCAAAGTATAAACGATAAAGAATGCTTTGATTTATGTGGAAACTTCACTTAAAAGTGAGGAGAAAACTATGGGAGAAGGCTTCGATAGGGTTGATATCTCTGTATTCTTCTCAAAAAATAAATAAGGGTACAACAACCTATTTATAGGCTCCTACACACCATACTTTCCTTCACTTCACTATGTGGTAATAAACGTGCCATTATGATAGACCATATCTCTCAACATCCTTCTATGTATTCTCTTTTAGAGACAATCCCAAAAGTTGAAGGTTTTCTTCTGTCTAAAAATTGATGAGTTTTAAGAAATTCCAAAATATCCTTGATTTTTTAGTTTATTTTTAATTTTCAGAGTTTAGATCTTATAGTTTAGCTAGTAATGTTTGATATTTTCATTCTCTTTTGGTTTTTTACATAGATGCCCTTGTAAAATTATGATATCATACGTAAATCTTTATGCTGTTAATATTCCCATATATGTCTCAATAAACATGCTTCTTTTACATCATATGCGCTGCCTTTAACTCCATCAAATTATAATTAAGTGGACCCAAAAGAATATGTTACAGAAACCCTTATATTTTCTCTTAAGCTCACTTTCCATACCTCTTCTTCTCCATCTCCATCTCTCTATTTCTCCCCTCTCCTCTCCCTCCACCTAACCTCCGCTAGATACTATTCCAGGGGGCTACTCGTTGGCCATGCCCTATCTTTGTTTGAGTCTTCTTCCTCGATGCAGAGAGTTGCAACCCTGTACCAAGAGGAAACCCTTTACACCAGTATTGAATCCACACCAATTTTTTCTTTAAAATAAGATCATGATTATCTAAGTTTAGAGTCCATAACACCAGTTCTGCTGTTTTAATTTAATCAAGTGACCACAGAAAACTTTCTGTAAACCTCAACATTATGTATTCATTCGTCTCAAAATTTAAAAGATTAAAGAACAAAGGTTTAGAGAATTGAAAAAATGTAAATTTGCTGAGATTGGCCACCACATCAACAATGACCCACAGGTCTTCAACAGTAAAGAAGCAGTTTTGCTTAAATGGGCCAATGGGATCTTACTCAAAATGACTAAAGACAGGGTTTAGGCTATGGTGAAGTGATCCATGATAAGCTTGGTAGCCTTATTCTTAAGGCTCCTTGGAGTAATAGTTTAAGGGACTATAAATAACAGTGTTTGAGAAGGAGGGACTACAGTTATTACCATCTCTGATGAAAATCCTATAGGTAACAGGCTTTGAAGTGGGAAACACCAAGGTTGAGTTGCTCGTAGGACATGAGGGTACGGTTCTATTAAGATGAGAAAGTTGGAGGGAAAGGTGTTTCAGACATCTTGAGAGAAGGGCATGTGATGTGGCAGTTTGAAGTTATACAAAATTATTTGTTGTGCTTAAAAGAGGGGTAGGGAAAAACTAAGCAAGTATACTGGAAAGAAAGTACAAGACATGACCTTCGTTTAGATCTGAGTCTAAACAAATGTGAAAGGCTTAATGAGGGAAAAAACAGTGATAAACATTAGTGTTTGTATGGTGCATTGAAAGTTCATAGGGCATCAATTTAAAAGCCCCCTTTTCCAATGTAAAACATTCTAATGAGTTTGTTTTTTTTTGTAATCATACTTGACAATGAAGTTTAAGGAAGATCTTTGGCTTGCAAAAAAGAGGAAGATAAAAAAGGACATAAAACGAAGAAAGGAAGAAAAGAAATGGATGGAGTAGATCCCATAAATTGACAGCATTGGAGGTATTGTCCTTGTGCAGTTATGCTTGTATGGCCTTAAAAGAATTTACTTTGGAGTCTATTGTTATTCGTTATCCACTTAGTTGGATGTCTCTTTCAGTTTACCAATGGCAAGTGAGAGTGTGTGCATCATAAATCATTGAAGATTTTGTGATGATCTTCTTAGGTGCTTGATTCTTTGCTCCTTTTGAATGGAACTTTACCCTACATGGGTTCTAGTGGCTCTTATGTTCTTTGTGTGGGAGCAGCACTATTTTTATCATTTTTTTGTAGATCTTATGAAATTGGGCATTCTTCTAGAAGTCCCTAAGTGATGGATGTCACATGACTCAGCATTGTAGACAGGAAGCACGAAATGGGATGCGATAGAGGATGATGAAGGCCATGCACGAAATCCACGAGATTAGAAAGAAAACAATCACATAAACCATTGATCATCCATAAAAAAATAATTCATCACATCATGTGGCACCCATTTGTTGACAAGGTATCCTCGCTTGTGAGGATGAGACTAATCCCCAGTTAGCGACGAGGTACAAATCGATTATTATGATTACTTCATTACATGAATATCCACTGATGGATGGCCGTCTTAGGAGAGGATACAAGTGGAAAGAGAGATAGATGATCACCGAATAATTGGATTTGATAGAATGGAAAAAATGCCCCTTCATGTACTCCACCTCCTTATATAATGAGAAGAAGGGGAAATCCAATCGTTGTGTAGATGGTAGTTACAAAATTAGGATTGCATGATTGAGATTTGTGATCCACTTGCTTTTCTTCCAATCAATAGGAATTCTTCCTCCTTTCCTTCAAGATTGAGCCTTGTTTAGATTTTATTGATTTCTTGGCTGGTGCTCAGGAAGGGGAGTGTTGGTGCAATGGTAAAAGTTGTCGCCGTGTGACCTGAAGGTCATGGGTTCAAGTTGTGAAAAAAGTCTCTTGTTGAAAAAACAAGGCAGGAATGCATAGAATAAACCCAAAGTGGTCCGACGCTTCCCCGGACCCTGCACATAGCAGGTGCTTCTGTGGGGCTTCACCTCTTGGACTGGTACTCGGATAGCATACTCAGACTGGTATGCACACAATATACCAGGACTGGTACTCAGAAAGAAAGCATACTCAGACTGATTTGTTAGTTTGCTTGTTAGATAGACTTGTCTGTTTGTTGGGCAGACTTGTCGGACTGTTTCTCATGCAAACTTGTCAGACTGCCTTCTCTGACAAAGTTCTCTTCTAGGAAACTCATCTCTTGTCTCTTCCAGACTTTTATTGTTAAGAAAGTTCTCTTTCTACACAGCAACTTCCCAGGAGCTATGTTCTATTAAAGTGGAGTTATTTTTAGCCTTCATCATATATCTCCTCTCCTTGGTCAAGGCTTTCTCTCAGTGAGGAATAGTAGTGGAATTTCCATGAAGGTGTTCTGCTCGAAATGGTTAGCAATGGATATTTTCTTGTTCTCTTTGCTTCCAAGGCATAGTTAACATGGAACTTATCCTCTTGGAATGCAAGGTTGGGAGGCATGCAGTAGCGGTGGATCAACTTTGCGTATTGGGCATTCTTTTTGGACTTCTTTCTGTATTGGGAGACATGGAAGTGGGTCTACCGTCTTCAGGTCCAAACTTGAGAGGGCAAGAATTCTAGTGCTTCTCTTCTCAAAAAAAAAAAAAGAATTCTAGTGCTTCTTTGGTCTATTTGGCTTGAGAGCATTGGAGTTCTTTTGAAGGGGTTGAGGCCATATGTAGAGGATGTGTCATGTTGTGCTTTATATTTGGCCTTGCCATGGGGATCTTCTCTTTAATCCTTATGTAATACTTTTCTTGGCAATTAATGAATCAGTGGGCTACTGATTTTGGAGTAGTCACCCTACAGCCTTTTCAAAAAAAAAAAAAAAAGACAAGCATGGGAGAAAGGACAAGAATTAAACTGTAGTCCTGGATTTCTTCCTATATGTAATTTCTACCGATGATTTTTACTCTACTACTACTTTGCTTGTAAAGTTCTACTTTGTACCCTCCCATTGATCTTTGAAGTGATCTTTGCCCAAGTTGTATTGGGATCATCTATACCACTGCTTTTGGTTGTTCTTATAGTGCTTAGGATTGTCTCCTGCTATTGCTTGGGACTGTCTCCTACCTATCTGTCTACTTGGATGCATGATAGTAGCACTCCACCTTGTCTACATTCTTCTTCCACTAGATGATGTGTGAAATGAGGGGGAGTAAAGTTCTTCCTTCTTATCTTACAATCTGAAGGTCTACAAGCACCAACATTAGGGGGATTGCTGATAATATGTACTTAGGTTAGATGGTAGCTAGGTCCTCGATTCCTCTCCATAATCTACATAGTACTAGGTTTGATTTTAATCTGACCTCACCTCTTTGGGGGTCTATTAAAGGAATGGGGTCTGTATAAGAGTCTTTTACTGCTAATTTTATGCTGAAATGAATGAATAGAACATCTAGCCTTTAAGGGGCTCCTCTACCGTGATTTTTCTCTTCTCTCATAAAAGGGCGTTTCGATGTAATTTCCATGTAAATCAGTGTCTTCTTTGATGCTTCTTAATGCTGCACCCGTATAATTTAAATTCTTCAACAATAGCTAACCTGAATTGTAGTGTTAGTGCTAGCCTGAGATACATTAACTTTATCTTGACATTGTGTAGTGTGCCCATATCTCTAAAAACTGTTTTAATATTACTCGATTATCTTAATTACAAAGAAGTCTTTGTGATTATTCCCTTGGCATCTTCGAGCTGTCATTGGATCTATCTAATACTCCTTTAAGATAAATTTCGGATGCATTTGAGGTAAGACTATTAAAATATCCCCAGGTTTCTTCAAGCCTCCAATTCTGCCTATGCAGGTTGATATTTCTCTGAGGATGCTGAAAGCTGGAAAGAATGTTATCCAAGGTAATCTAAACATACATTGCACCCTTCTTTAAAGAACAAATAGGCTGGAGAACATTTCAGAATAAGTAAAAATCTCTCCAAGTAAATAGAGGTAAGAGATTTTTTGTAGCATCAGTGCTTTGGTCATGGTTAGCACTGGAACTCTCCTGAAAAAGGTCATTTACATAATAATCCTTATTTTTATAACTTTATTTTTATGTAATTCTTATGAAGTCATTGATTTATGTTTGTATGCTAATGTCTGCTGCTTGGATGGATGGAAGAAAAACCTGCTGCTGCTTGTAAGTTGGAACTTTATTGCATTTTGGCCTGCATTTTCAACAATAAGAAAGAAATAAGGAGAGAGACATTATTGTTGCCATGTATAGCTGGAATCTGTCCTTGAAGAAGTTCTGTAGTTTTTGGAAAATTTGAAGCATAAAACACAAACGCCATCTTTTGCTAGTTTACATGTATTTTGAGTACTAATTCTGTCAAATTATATCATCTGTCAGCTAAAGGTGGGGCGGAAGCTGCGATATCTAGCTACAACTCCTTTCGCAATCAATTTTCTCACCAGCCAATTTGGGCTGTCGCAGAAAATTATCGGTTTGAGCAGGCTTTTGTTGAGGTATTATTGTTCTGTTCTAGTGATATTTATTCTTTATATTCTTTAGTTGCCGACTTAATTTTTCAGGCACGGAAACTAGTTATTAACGTTGGGGAATTTATGAGTGTGCAAGTCATGGCTGAAGGATCAATGAACAGTTCAAACCCTTATTTTTCAAGCTCTTGGCGGCGGAATTCTTCAGTGAGTTCTCTTTTGAAAAGAAATCAGTGAATTTTACAGTAGCAAACTTGTATAAATTTAGAGTTTGACATTATTGTTGGCTGACTCTTGAAATGCTTTCTAGAGAAAAGTTGCAATCTCATTTGACCATAGACAATATGAAAAATCAGTTGTGTTTTCTCATGGATTTTGGAAATAAAGATAGCTAATTCCTCTCTCTCTCTCTTTTTGAAACAACACCTTGCTTGCTTTGTAGATGGGGAGGTATTTAGCTAGATTTCTGGGAAGTAAATATGATACTGCAGCTGGTAAGGGCCTGCATTAATCATTGTTAGCTTGATGATAACAAAATATTCTTTGTGAGAAAAACATGTTTTGCACCTTTGTTATACTCTAGCTTTAGGAGAAGGAGGAGGAAGCTCAAGTATTCTGGATGATGAGAAAACTAATTTAAAGAAGGTCCAGCTGAGGATCAAGATTTATAAAGAACAAACTTAAGTATTGGGCTTTTATTTCTGTTTTTAAATATGATGTTGAGATCCTATGTCGATGATTCACTCTCTTTGGCTCAATGCTAACCAAATTAGATTAACCCTAAAACCATTGGCCATAGGGCCATAATGTTAACCTTGTTTGGATTATGTCTTTGAAAGGAATGATAAATAAATCAGTCAGGCAAACTTTCCTAAATAATAAAGATAAGTCAACCAATCATTTGAAGAAAGCCAATTTTACTCAAATGGACTCATTACTCCCTTGTTGGTTTTACTAAGTTATCTTCAATTTGCTGACTTTGGTGTTGTTTTGACACTTTCAAGATTGTACATTTAGGAGGAATGCCAACGGCATGTCAAAGAAATGGATGTAACCAATGCAGCTATTTTGATGAATGATCGAAAATGGAGGCACACTAATGAAATCTAGCAAATGAGATATTTGTTAAAAAAAAGAGGGATCTTGATTTGAATCACAAACACACAAGGAACATAAGACACAGTTAATATTTTTTAGTGGCAACCAACAAGTCTTATCATTCCAAAATTCACACATAATACAAAGTAAATTTGTCACTTTGCAAACCAAGAATTTACTATAATATTAGATTAATTAGTAGTCAGTATTGGTCTGTTTTTGATTTCATTGGGACCTATATCCTAGGCTGGTGGCCCTGGCCACAGAACGTTCAGATTTTATATCAGATGGTTTTGGTGGTGCTGGGATAGAAGAGCTTATTCTCTTACTTCAGGCATTGCATGAGATCCAACCAGGAGATAGGAGAGACAATTGGATTTGGCACCACCGAACTTTCTATCGTGAAGGTCTATTGTTGTTATATGGTGAACTTCCTCGTGTTGATCCCTTGCTGGGGGGCAACTGTAGGAAAATTTAGAGGATTCATGTTTCCCTGAAGGTGAAATTCTTCAAGTGGCTGATGAAGAGATAGAGAATTGTCACTTGGGAATTTAGGTGGCGTTGGGTGCCAAATCATGCCCATCTTTTGTAGCACAGATGTTGAGGACACTGAGCATTTATTCTTTACTTGTCTCTCTACGAGGGACAGGGACTGTTGGTTGAGTGCAGGGGATTGGACGATCAATTTCAGCTTGCAGGTTTTTTAAGGAGCTTGCGTGGTGCTCTTATTGAAAATGACAACACTAGGAGAGCTTTTATTTTGATTTGGTGTAGCTGGTTGGAGCATAACAAAGCAGTTTTTGCTTTTTTGGAAAGGGGAGAACTACGATAGATGGTGCATAACTATAGAGCTTTATGTACCACTTAGTGTTACTAGTTCCTTGTTCTAGTGAAATGGTCAGGAGTTAAACACCCTTTGTTAATCCTACTTTCGTTTTCAAAAAGAAATAATACTTAGTATTCAGCTAATTAGTAATGGCATGCTTAGTGTTAAATTAACACTTAGTAATAGATAGTACTAGTAATTGATAATTGCTTTGAGGTATAGATGACGATCGAAATGTTTATGCTAATATGCAATCACAATTCATAATGTTGCTACTTTGTTCTTACCTACAATTCAATAGTTAAGATACCTTAATTCTAGTTAAAAAAGATCTACCGACCTTTTCCAACCTTTCTCATGTTCTATTCCAATCTGTTGAAAATGAAGCACCCCCAGCCCTTTTATAGGCCAAAATTCAGGGAAAATTGCAAATGATCTACATTGACAACATAATATTGATGTATGTCAATGTCTAAAAGCCCATACTGGCAAAATTTTGCTAGCATGCCTTGATTTCAATGTTAACATATTAGTGAAATTTTGTCAGACAGTATCTGTATGTCACAATATCAAAAGTGTTTTTTTTTTTAACGATAATACCTTCTTAGAAGACAACTTCAAATACTTGACCACAATCAGCATTTCATTCAATGCAACTTAGTAGGCTTATAAATAAACTAATTTAGCTTCCCAACAACTACGGAGACATTAGGCTGTGTAATAGTTATGTATCAAAG
The DNA here is from genome assembly GCA_037157565.1 of Thalassia testudinum. Taxonomy (NCBI): domain Eukaryota; kingdom Viridiplantae; phylum Streptophyta; class Magnoliopsida; order Alismatales; family Hydrocharitaceae; genus Thalassia; species Thalassia testudinum. The sequence continues at coordinate 61,546,814 of JAZHRO010000031.1, forward strand.
CATGCTAATCAGGCATCTGCATGGACAAGCATCTATAGGTTCAAAGTTTTTATTATAAAGATCTCTGTTTGTGTCCATGGGTGTATGTGTTAGCTTGGCTTGCAGCATATTTGTCTCTTGAAACAAATTTGTAGCGCACTTTCTTTGGGATAGCATTGCACCCTATTTGCTATGAGCAACCTCTATCCCAAGAAAGTAGTGAAGAGGACTGAAGTCCTTGATAACAAAATCCTTTGCCAAATGTTTCTTCAGATCACATATCCTTATGCATCATTTCCAATAAGTATAATGTTGTCTACATATACCTATATTTGGGACTACCTACACTTGGAGAAATGGGTTCGGATTGACATCTAGAATTGATAGATTCATGTGCAATAAGTATAATGTTGTCTACACACTAGAATGCTTAGGTTGTGGCAAAACATAGGCCTTTTTCTGATCATACTCTCATTGTTTGGGGCAACAATGAAGGCATGTTTCACGCACCTTGCTTTAAGTTTTAGAAATCTTGGTTGAAAGAATTGGGTTTTCAGGAGTTTATGAGGGAAAAGTGGTCGGAAGTCCCTGCCTCGACTTTAGCCACACGCACTCTAGCTTGCAAGATTCAAGCCATTAGACTGGTTTTGATGGTATTCAAGTAGGAGCTGAAGATGTAGAGAGAAAAAGGTGAGGATGGAAACCCTTGAAGCCATCTCTGAGCTAGACATGAAAGAAGATGGTGGTTGACTACGTGTTGATGATATGCAGGAAAGGCGTGGATGGCAAAATGTCATCTAGGAAGGAGATGCTAACACTCTCTTTTTTCATTTATCGACAAGTGCTAGAAGAACTAATCTTATCAATTCTCTTAAGGTTGGGGATTCCATTCTTCTTGTAGTTTACTCGTATGTACTATTTTATTATTGCTTGTTTTATTCTGGACATGTACTGTTATTTACCCACACCTCTCTTCTATATAAAGAGGTGTAAGGTTATGTCATTTAGTAAGTCATTCTTTCCCACTTGGTATCAGAGCAGCGATCTTAGATCGGTGTTCTGGTATCCCACCCTCACAAGGCCTCTAAATCCTAGCCACCTTACCCCTTTTTCCTTTCTTTCTTGCCGTCAACGCCACTGCCTAGTAGCAGTAGTAGCCTTGGTGTTGGCCAGTAGCCACTAGGGCCGCCGCCGTCAACCACCAAGGACATTGCCGACCACCAAGGCCACTGTGCCACTAGCCAGAAGTGTTGTTGGTGGTGGTCTTCTCTCCCTGCACTGACGAGAGAGCCACTTAGGTTCCCTGGGTGGTGCCACTAGGGGGTTCCCCATTGCCCTAGTGTGCACCTATGCTTGATCTAGGGGGGTTTTGGTGTTCCTCTTCTTGATTTCCAAGACTTCGTTGTCTTGGATTTCATGATCGGGATATCATTGTCTTTCTAATGAATTGATTTCAGATCTGAAAATACAGTTTCAGGTCTGTTCTTGTGGTTGTTTGGTCCCTGCTAAGCACGATGTCTTCACCTAGAAGTTTAGGGGCAACATCGGATACCGTTAGTGATGTAGGGAACTACAAGAACTTGTTCTCTCCGATTGGCGAGTTAGATGAGACCAACTATGCGAGATGGTCTCAAATGTTCCTTGTGATTGTGGAGGGTCATGATAAGGAATATATTTTGTTAGAGTCTGAGCCCACCAGCAAGACAGGAAGGTATGCTTCATAGAGAAAGTATAATGCAATGGTGCGTTCATGGATTATGAACACCATTGTATCTCAGATTTGTACCATGTATTACAAGATTGCCAAAGAGATGTGGGTCATTCTTCATGACACATATTCCCACGAGAAGAATTATAGCAAGGTGTTCCAGATACATCATGATGTTGGCAGTCTGAAGCAGGAGGGTTAAACTCTTTCTCAGTACTATACTTCTCTAAAGGGTCTTCTTGAGAAGTATAATGCTTGTAGGCTCGTGTGTACCTACTCTACTCAGATGGAGTCTCGTAGAGAGTATGCTATTATACAATTTCTTGATGGTCTTAGTCCTGAGTATGAAGGAGCCCACTCAGATTCTGTCATTGTCTGAGCTTCCATCTCTAGAGGAGACTTATAGTAGGTTGAGTAAGATTGTTGTGAGGACACCTATTGATGTGACTGGACAGACTACCACACTAGCTGCTATTGGTGGACGTGGTGTGCTCTCTACATGTAGTAGAGGGTGTGGTAGGGGACATACAGGTTGACTCTGAAGCATTTGCACCTTTTGTGGCAAGGTTGGTCATGTGGAGGCTACTTGCTATGCCAAGCATGGCAGACCTGTTGTGGCCAATCAGCCTACTACTTCTGAGGAGCAGTCGGATATGGTCACATGTGCAGAGTATGATGCAATTGTTTAGCGCCTTGCACAGCTTGCTCAAGAGCCTGGAGCATCTTCTGATGATACTGCTACCTTTGCATCTTCTTTAGGTATAGATCTTGCCTTGAGTTCGCAACATAGGTTTAGTGATGGCACTATATAGTTGGTTGAGTCAGCTGCATCTGGGCACTTGAGTGGTGACTCTTCTTGCTTCCAAAGGATTCCGTCTGTCGCCCTGGTAAGACTGTGCAGGTGGCAGATGGCTGACATTCTAGGATTGATGGGAAAGGAGAGGTGGCGGTCATGCTTGGTTTGAGACTACCAAATGTTCTTTTTGTTCCTGATTTTCCTATTAGCCTTTTATTTGTTGGTAGAATTCATAAGGATGTGAATTGTGGTGCCATTTTTGATGATGTTGGATGCACATTTCAACACAAGCTTACTCGGAGGACGATTGATGGTGAGCATGAGGGGGGTGTGTATCGCCTAGTCTAGACGCCATTTGTGCATGCTAGCTTGGGAAGCATCATCGCTTTTCTTATCCTGCCAGTTCCAATTCTAGTTTTGCAGCTTGTTTTGATTTAGTGCATATGGATGTGTGGGGTCCAAGTTGAATCCCTGATAGACTAGGCCATTGTTTTTATTTGGTCATTGTGGATGATTTCTTTGGATTGACATGGTTATTTTTGCTTAAGATAAGTTTGATGTTGGTGGTATTATTGAGGATTTTGTTATGCAAATAAAGACCCAGTATTCTAAAATGATTAAGATTGTGCTCTTCGATAATGTCCTTGAGTTTTGTACCACCAGATTGAATGTGTTTTATAAATCTCATGGGATTGTGCATCAAACGTCCTGTGCTCACATGTCACTGCAAAATGGGATTGCAAAGAGGAAGCATCGTCACATTTTGGATGTCGCTAGGAAATTGTTGATTCATCACAATGTGTCATCATTATATTGGGGTGATGCAGTGTTGACAATGTGTTATTTGATTAACCGGATGTCCAATTCAGCAATTCATGAATAGATACCGTGGCAAGTTCGTCATCTTGAGAGGGAGTTATTTCTTGTATCTCTACAAATAGTTGGTTATGTGGCTTTTATACAAGTGCTTGGACCAAGATGGGACATGTTAGCACCAAGGGCTATAAAGTGCCTTTTTAGGTTACGATAGTACCTAAAAAGGATACAAGTACCATGATCCATTGAGCAGGAAACACTATGTCAGTGCATGTGTTATCTTTCATGAGGCTGTTCTTTATTTCTCTACTATTGGGCATCAGTTGACTCTTGGAGATGAGCTTGCGCCCATGCCTGTACCTCCTGTTCCACTCGAGCAGATACCTGGTAGCTCTACTCCTATTGAGGACAATTTTGATAGTGGCAGGTAAAGGTATCATGAGCCTTCGCTAGTTTATAGATGGCTAGTTACTTACATGCAGCACACCTACCCATCCTCCACGCCACGACCATGCTCCCCGGATCAGGTACATGTTGATGGCACTGATGTGACTCTTTCAAGTGATGTCCCTGCAGGTTCTTCTAGTGTTACTTCCACTGAGGAGGGTGTTCCCCCTACCGGAGGTTGATAATGTGGATCTTCTGATTGCTATTCGGAAGGCTCCACACTCTTGTGCCCATTACCAGGTGGCTGGGGCCGTTCCCAGCAACAACCTGAGGAGGTCCTTTGTACTCTTCACCTCTGCTTTGTCTGCCTTGATGATTCCCTTCACGTACCAGCAAGCCATGCTTTATTCAAAATGGTGACAAGCCATGGAGGATGAGATGCTTGCTCTTCGCTCTAGAGAGATGTGGGGGTTTACCACTCAAGATTTTAAAAAATGCGAGGCGATACTAAGGTGGTTTGCTTTTATCGAGGCGAGGCGTAAGCCTTAGTTTTTGGATGGAAAATAATAAAAAATGACACAAATATACATTGTTAAATTTTAATAATGAAAGAACAATGCAAAAATACACTTTTATACTATTTTTGCTCTATCACAACATTTAAATGTCCATTACTAAATATTATTACTGCATAGTACACACAATATTCACATATAAACTAATATAACAAGATTTTAATACACATAAGTACCACATAATATGTAAATTCTTCAAAAAACTAAAATACTAGTCATATAATAGTATTAAAAATATCAAAACAATAACAAATATTTTTTTAAGAGAATAATAATAAACATGTAACAACAAGATTTAAGTAAACAATCATCGCATATCATCTTCAAAAAAGAAACAATATAGTGATCACATAACGTGTAAACTAACCACATACTTTAACATAATTAAACGATAAAATAAATGTATAAGTAACAAGAAAAAATGTGATGTGTAGCTTAGGAGAGGTCAAGACTCTTACCAACAACAGCAAAAAGTGTGGTTGAGACTTGATAGGGGAAGGGGGCAATGATGGGCAATGGAGAGGGGGCAAACTGGTAATGGATGGTATGTAGCGGAGGTGACTGGCAACTGGCAATGCAACAATAGCCGTCGAAATGGTAATGGAGAAGTCCAAAGTTGAAGGACTTGCAATAGCTGAGGGCGATCGGTTTTTAGGGTTTGAGAGGTTACAAACTGAGGCGCATGCCTCACACTGCAACCTCAAGGTTATAGCCTCAAGGCGATTTTCTTTCGCCTCATCTCTAGGCGTAAGCCTCGAGTGCCTCGAGACTAGTTTTTTAAAACCATGTTAATACTTTGCCACCAGGTGCTTGTCTTGGTGGTTATTGCTGGGTCTTTGCCTTGAAGTACAATCTAGATGGTTCTATTTGAAAGCATAAGGCTTGCTTTGTTGCGAAGGGGTTCACCCGGACATATGGGGTGGACTTCTTTGATACTCTCTCTTGTGGCCTGGTTACCGACAGTCCGCATTTTGATCTCTATTGCTGCCCACTTTGGTTGGCCTCTCTTCCAGCTTGATGTGAAGAATGCTTTCTTGTATGAAGATCTTCAGGAGGAGGTTTACATGTAGTAGCCCCCAGGCTTTGAGACTTAGGGGGAGTGTGTATGCAGGCTGAGGAAGGCTATCTATTCCAGAAGCTAAGGTGGTACAGGTGATAGGTCTCCAGAGATCCTCTACTAATCATAGCTTGTTTGTTTGGAAGAGTGCTAGAGGAGTTGTTGTGCTCTTAGTTTATGTTGATGACCTCATGATCAGTGGTGATGATAAGATCGGGATAATTGAGGTAAAGAAGACCTTGGCGGATAAGTTTGTGATGAAGGATTTGGGCCAGCTGCTATACTTTCTGGGTATTGAGGTGGCAAGAAACAGGGATGAGATTGTTCTTTCTGAGTGCATGTATGCCCATGTCATCCTCTAGGAGATTGGAATGTTGGGTGCTAAGCTTGCCAACATTCCTATGGATCCTAAAGGGCATCTGTTTGATGTAGAGTCAGCGATAGTGGACAGTAAATCCTATAGGTAGCTTGTGGGCAAGCTGCTTTACCTCACCATCACCAGATTAGATATTGCCCTTACTGTAGGAAAGTTGAGCCAGTTCATGGATGGACCTACTCAACAACATTGGAATGTAGCGATACAGGTGCTTAGGTACCTAAAAAAGGCACCTGGTCATGGTCTACTTTTCTTTAAAGGCACATCCATGATAGTGGTTGGATATTTAGATGCAGACTATGCAGGTAGCTTGACAGATAGTAAATCCATCATTGGTTTTTGCACGTATGTCGTAGGGAATTTAGTTACATGGAGGAGCAAAAACTAGGGGGCTATCCCTAGATTTAGTGCTGAGTTGGAGTGTCGTGCTATGGCTCAAACAATTGCTGAGATGGTTTAGGTGAAATCAGTGTTGCATGATTTACATGTCTAGTTACTAGTTAGAGACATCAATGGAGATGCGATGTGACAATCAGGCTATTACATGTATGCTCCCTACTTTTTGCAGAGCATGTTTGTTACATATATAAAGAAGATATTTATATATTGTAAAAAGTCTCCACTAAAGGGTGATATATATGTTGTAAAAAGTCTCCACCAAAGAAGATATATATGCTCGAAGATTGATCTCTTGGAGCAAAAAGTTTGAAGATTGGAATCCCTTGGTGGAGAAGATTTCTAGGATCTTGGAACTCTTGGAGTGGCAGATTGCTTTTTTGTGGTGGTTGTTTGGTTCTATTAAAATCCATCATGTTGATCAGTCCTATTTTCTTTCTATTGGTCTTCAAACCACCCAACAAGGTCCTAAATAAATTGGAGATCTTGCAAAAAATTTTTTTTTGGAAGGGTTTAGACCATGACGGGTGCTTTTGCAATTGGTTCCGTGGAAAGAGATTCGCAAGACCAAGAATAAAGGGGGTTTGGGGATCTGATTATTCAAGGAATTTAATGGAGCTCTGTAATTGAAATTGGTGATGGAGCTTTTCCATAGTGGAAACGATCTTTGGCATAGAATTATGTCTGATTCTTATGGATCTAACTTGAGCATCAGTGAAAGAGCAGTAACGCACCCTGGAGATTCGTCCTTTTGGTGGCCTTTGATCCCTGTTCTCTACTCTGTTGTGCCTTTGTTTAGTTCCGAGTTGGGAGATCATTTCAACTTTTGGACGGAGGATTGGTTAGGTAATAGGCCTTTTTCAGTCAGAGTTCCACATTTATTTCAGCTTGTTGACAACAAGGAAGCCAAGGTTGCTGATGTGTGGGGTACTAATTCAAATGCATGGAGGTTGATCTTTCAGTCAGGAATTTCTGAGGCTAGAATTTCTGACTTTCAGAATCTGCTATCTCTGATTTTTGATGTACAACTGGATCGCAATTTGCCAGATAAACTGAGTTGGAAGAATGGCAATTACACGTTGACAAAGGCTGATATGGCTATTGCTGATTTTGACCCCGTTGATGTGGATTTTGTTACAGTCTGCCCTTGTATTTGAAAGTTATGCATTCCTCTAAAGATCAGAATTTTCTTATGGATGTTGAGACGGTGAAAGATGGTGACGACATCTATAAGAAGACTGTGGTGCAATGATCTAGACGTGAGGTGTTCCTTATGCCAGGGTGAAGAGGAAACCATTTCACACCTATTTTGGTCTTGCCCTTTTTCTTTGGAGGTTTAGTTTGACTTTGGTCCGCGGGGAAATTCATGCATTGATTTCCCTTTGGCTGATGGATTTTGGTCCTCTTTCACTCATGAAAATAGATATCTCGATATATCAGTGATATATCCATATTTCTAACATAATTCATATCGATATTAGGGGAATATCTTTTTTCCAAGGTATCAACGATATATCACCCATATCAGTGGGTCTTGATTGATATCCTTAAATATTTTGGGATATTGATGTGGTTGATAGGGATCTCGTAAAAATGGCTTTCAAGCTGAGGTATGTTAGGCTTCAGGATCAAAGAACGATACATAAGAGACCTAACATATTAATCGGTGAGTTGACTCCTTGTGATCTTTGTAATCCACCTTCGAACTTTGGATAGAAACCTAAAGGCTTAGATGGTCTACCGGGAGAAGTTGATTAAAGACATTACATTAAGGAGCTCAATTGGATGTGTTAGGAAATAAATCAAATTAGTTATTTGATTAGGTGTTTACTATATTTAGGTCATAGTTATATTTAGTAAATATTTTATTGTGTTTCCATGTATTCGCTTGCCTCTCTATATAAAGAGGGCTAAGGCCTCTCTTTTATCAATAACAAGAATTATCTTCCTCCTAAAATTCTTTACATGATATCAGAGCCTTCGATCTAAGCTCTTCTCGGGAGATTCTCTACACGCATAGGAGGAAGGAGAAGAAAAGGCCATGCTGTGCGTGATTTTTCCAGGAGGATCATCGACTTCACCTTCTTTTGGTGACCTTATACACGCTTGGAGAAATCGAGCGCCTTATGTTGGCTCATGGGGTTTAGGAGCAACGACACCGACTCGGATTGAGGGGGCGCGTGGAACCCTCTAGCATGCCGGGGAGCGCCTAGTTCAACTGTATGGCTCTTAGGTGTATAAATTGAGGCATAGAGACTCCTTTTAACTTTTTATAATGAAGCGATGACAGATTTGGAGATTCATGCTACTTGAGAAAGTGCCTGAGACAAAAGATGCAGCCATGAAGAAGAAGTTGGAGAAGAGAGCCCATCAAGTTATGCAGAAAAGAGACAATTGTTCTGATAGCCACGACTACAAAGGTTGCCAGAAAAGCAATGACTACGGAGGAGGCAAGAGGATTGGCAGTTACATTAAAAGAAGATGTTGGAACATCTGGCCGTACCATCAACGAAACAAGTAGAGCAAGTCATCGTCCTCCCGGCCTCAACTTGAGGGGGAGTGTTGGGAATAAAGTGTCACGTGGCAGTCGGTCAGAGGGCCTAAGTGGGCGCCATTGTTGGGTCTTTCTTTAGGTTTTCTTTGGGTGTAAGTTTTATCAAGAATTGCGCATGTGGACCTTGAAGACTCCCTTGGAATGTGGGAAAACAGCCCACGAGGGGCTGTCCACGTGAGATCAAAGAGAAAGAGTAGCAGTCGTGGCTCCTTTAGGGAGGTTGGTTGCTTGAGGTTGACTGGCTACTATGGTGGCCGGTTACCAAGGGTGGTGGCCAACTGCCTCTTAAAGAAGAGAGAGGGAGAGGAGTTTGGAGAAATATGAAGTATTATTATTTGACTCAAGAGATTATAATGGGAAGACTCTTTTTATAGAGAGAACATAGCCCACAAAATAGAAAACAAATCTTATCTCTAAATAAGGAAGAACAAATCACCAAACTAATTCCTAAAAGAACTTTTCCTAAAACCAACTTAACAAAATAGAAAACTTGGGACTTAAGTAAACAAAACTTGGTCCCTTGGACCTTCCCAACCATCGGCCTTACGGGCCCACATGTTGCTGCCATGTGGCAAGTCTACGTGGCCCCTTATTCTCAACACTCCCCCTCAAGTTGAGGTCGAGAGGCTAACGACTTGGTCTTCAACTCGTTACACTAGATGCCCCACCACTCTTCTTCGAGAGCCGTGCTCTCGGTCTTCTCTTTGGATAAGTTAATGATGTAGCCTCTTGTGACCTCTGAAGTCATTGCGTCTGTGGCAACCTGAATAATCGTCGCAATGACCGTCGTTGTCTTCTCTCTCTTCTTCAGAAGGAGCCACGATGTAACCTCTTGCCACCTCTCGAGTTGCTTCTATTGCAACCTCGATACTCATGGCGACAATCACCATGGTCTTCTCTTTTTGTATCTTTTGAAGGTTGGTAGGCATGAGACAATTTGCATGTGAGGTGCTAGTAGCCCTATTGTGAGACTTCTATATCCTGGATCTTTAGGAAAGAATCTTCTGACATCTTTTCTCTGGGAAAATCTCCTCTTTTGAAGGAGAGTAACAAATTAGATATAAGGGTTAATATAAAGGTCACAAATCATGTAACTAGATAGATCTCCTCTTCTCTTTTCTGGTCTTTGAACTCCATCATATTTGTTGACAACGTAGCATTTGTGATTGTAGCTGTGGCATCCATCATCTTCTATAATCTTCCTTCTCCGTGTAAGGCATCAGATTTGTTGAGGAAGATTTCTTGGTGATGGAAATCACACGTGTGTGGTCATGAACACACACACACGTGCCAAAAGAGCCTAGACCGTATGCTTTGATGCCATGTAGAGAATCGCACACATGGAACGTGGAGGCTCCCTTACATGGTATCAGAGCCACCCATCTTGGTGGTTTAGGGTTTAGAAGAGAAAAACCTGGAGGGGCAAGGCCTTTCGGTGGTGCCATCGGCCTTCGGTGAGCCACTGGAGAGGCTCTCTCCTCTCCTTCCGCTATTGCCACTGTTGTCCATCTCATCGTCGGGAGGAAACCGCTCATCAGTGTCGCCACTAGTCGATCTCCAACGTGGAAAGGGTCGCCGGTGCCCCAACCACCACGCCGACCACCTCCGATGACCATCAGCCGCCAGAGTTGCTACCGACGAGCCAAACAAGGTCCGACGTCGCCCTTGAGGAAGCTCTGAATCATAGTTTTTGGTCAATAAATCATGTCCGTTCGAAGATTTGGAAGCACCATTGTGTTCCTTGGAGCCCGCGGTACCAGACTAAGGCAATCCGAATCTCCTTCGACTCATCGGACTGCCGCCATGCTCCTCTACACTATAGCGCCGCTACCCACGGAGAAGAAAAAATTGGGGAGGGGGGGAGGAGAAGAGGGACCCGATGATGGCTCTGCTCCTTTCCTCTCCTCTCTTCTCCGATCGCACCAGCAATAGCAACGACATCAGTGATAGCAGAACAAATGTTGCTACTATCGTTCTCTTTGATTTCAATCAAAGAAAAAAAGTGGGGGATTTTAGGGTCTTTTGCGTTCAAGTTCCGTGAAGTTATGTATTTTATTTTTGGGCATTTGCTTGTAGTCCTAAAAGTTTAGATTTTTGTCTTTTGGGTCCTTATATGTTGAGTGGAAGACACAAGAGTTGAAGATAGGAGCTACCTCAAGATGTCAAGTGTACGAACAGTACTCTCACGCACCTCAAGAAAAATCAGGCATTGACTTGCTCTGTGAAGGCATATAAGAAGAGACACTCAGAGTTGAAGACACGAAGAAGGGACTACCACGTCGACAAGAGTTGATCTTCACTACGTTAAGGATCCAAGCCTTTGCTGTCTCCCACATCTTGACTTGCGAGGGAGTATTAGGAAATAAATCAAATTAGTTATTTGATTAGGTGTTTACTATATTTAGGTCCTAATTATATTTAGTAAATATTTTACTGAGTTTTCATTTATGCCCTTGCCTCTCTCTATATAAAGAGGGCTAGGGCCTCTCTTTTATCAATAATAAGAATTATCTTCCCTCAAAATTCTCTATAGGATGGAAGTGCTCTCTATGGAAATGAATATCCCATAAAACAAGCAATATGTCCTTGAAATTGTTGTGTCCATTGAATTGTTCTCAAGTTTGAAGTTTTATTGGCTTTGGTTTGCAATTTTTGAGACAAGTATCTATCCCTTTCCCTTATTTAATCTCTTCCAATTCTCAACTTTGTCTATGATTTGAGATTTTATTCTCCCTTTTTCCATCTCTATTCTTTTTATATGATTTTTTTTTGCTCACTGTTACTAATCAACTCTTACCATACATGTGAACAATGCTTTGCTCATGTTTATACTTATGTTGACCATCCTAATTAGTCATATGTATAACTAATCCATGCTTACATTTTTTTAGCTTACCATCACTAATCAACTCATATCATACATGAAAATTATGCTAATGCTTAGCTCATATTTGATCTTGTATGCTAGTTTTTTCATGTTCTCTCTGTCAATTTCTCATTGATGATCTCATTAATAATACACTCCAAATCTTTCTTGGCTCATGATATGTTTTATTCTTTCTTACTTGTGAACTATTAATACTCCTTATTTTCTATGATCATTAAATGGTTGGTTATTAACTTTTGGCTATCTTCATTTTATAGTGAATTCTCATACTACTTATGAGATTATTACCATATCTTTTATTATTTTGTTTGAATACTATGAATGTAGTGTACTTTTATTGTGTTATTTAAAATTTAATTCTAGTATTTAGAGACATTCTTTATAATGCATTATTAATAAATCATAAATTTGTAAAATATATGACATTTTCAGCTGATTTGAATCAATTCTAGGATATCGGCTATATGTTAGTGTTGTATCTTTGATATGCCCCTTTTTTGACTTGTTGATATGGTGTCGACATCGACATTTGAAACCTTGTTTTCACTAGGATGGTGCATGCTGATATGAGTGGTTGGATCAAGGCAATTTCCATCTTGTGGTGTATTTGGTTGTAAAGGAATGGGGCTGTGTTTAAAGGGGAGTGGGCTTGAAGTGAAAATGTTGTAAGAGAGGCTCAAGTCTTGTCTAAGTTTTGGCTCTAAAATTTGTTACTCCATTCCATTTTTCATTAATGCAATCTTTTGGATGATTATCGATCTCCGATAATCATCCTTTTTTCTCTCTAAAAGACAGTATAATGTTGTCTACATATGCTAACATCACAATTAAACCTCTTGTTGTCCTTTCCACAAATAAGAAGTGATTGAAATTTTGCTTGTAGAAGCCAAATGTCTCACCTACCTCAAATAACTTTTAAAATATGTTTTGGGCATGGTTGTAGATAGCCTTCCTCAATCGACCTACTTTGGAAGACTCTCTTGAGACTCAAAACTAGGAGGTTGTTGCATGTACATCACTTTCTATACATTTCCATAGAAGAATGCATTTTTGACTTCATAGTTGATGCAAAGGCCAATAACGGTGTACCATGGTGAAGATTGGATTTCACACTGTAGAAGTCTGACAATCGGAGATAAAGTATCAAAGAAGCCCTCTTCATAGGTTTGAGTACCCCCTTTACCATAAGTCCAGCCTTGTATTTTGCCACGGTCCCATCTGGATGGTATTTCATTAGCAAAGACATCCTTTTTTTTGGAAGTTAGTAAAGATCCATTTCATTGAGACCCATATAGAACCTGCAATTATAGCATCTAAGGGTAGGCCAATGAGTTCTCAGGTACTACATGAATTTAATGTTGTCATCTCCTCCATAGCTTGTCTTCACCACAGATCTGGATGGGTCTGTTGATGTGAAATAGGGATAGGCACAATGGAAAGGGCTATCAAGAATCGCCTAAATAATGATCCAAGACATGCTATACAGACATGCTTCAAGCTAAGATGCCTGGTACAATTGCAAGGTGCCTTCCTCAATGCAATGGAAAGATCTAGATTCTCAGTAGCATTTTCCTGATGTTAGTAGCCAGTGCCTAGCGACTCAACACCAGAACTAGTATCCTCCTTAGGGAATGATTGCTACGCCGGATCAAAGGGGGAAGGGCGATGGTTGTATACCAGGGTTTAGTATCTTGATATCTAGATGGAGCATCAGAGGTACTAAAAACAGGAAAATCTCCCATTGCCATCTGTTGGGCATTGTTGTACTCAAAGTACCAACATCTAAGGGCATGGAGGTTTGTTAGCTTGAGTAGAGAAGTAGGAAATTGAGTCGAAAAAGTGATGTCCATACTCACATGTTGATGTTATTGAATAGGATAAAAACATCTATCCCCTTTCGAATTTGTGAATAACCTAGAAAAACACACTTCTTGGGAACAAAGCTTATCTAACCAGGACCATTTCAAATGTACAAAAGCTAGATAGCCAAAGATCTTTGAAGGCATACTGAACAAGGTCTACTCTGGATATAAATTTTGAAGTGGTATCTGCTGATGAACTGAAGATGGCATCCTGTTAAAATAACATCTCCCCAATAATGACGTGCGAGACTATGATGAATCAGTAAGCTTCAGGCAACATACAAAAGATAATAGTGTCTGTGTTCAACAATCTTGCTTTGCTATGATGCACATGTAGTCTAATGTATCACTTTCAGTTTACTAAAAAAATGACTGCAGTAAATGTTAGATTTCCAGGGCATTATTAAAGTGAACAATTTAACTACCGCAAAATTGATTCTTGATTTCCATCAGGAAATTTCTTGTGATGGTTCCAACTTTAGACTTAAAAACCCAAGATAGGCAAGAGAGATCATCCACAATCACTAAGTAATTCCTATGCTACAGGCAATAAAAAATGCAATTGGGATCCAGGTATCAAGATGCAAGAGGTCAAAGATAGCCATTGAACTTGGACTCTGGTTCTGTGGATAGATATCCTCTATGGTGCTTGATAAGTTCATAAGCTTCACAATTAAAAAAACTTGGTTGATGGCAAAATCTGGGGAATGACATGATGAAGTTTGGGGAGCAACGAGTGACCTAAGTGAAGATGCCAGTGGTAACTGGAAGAACTGTTGGAAAATATACTGTGCATCATAGGGATTCTATAGTAATCAATAAACATCTGCTTCCTCGCGACCCCCTCTAATTGTCTTCCTTATCAATATATCTTGAAAGGCATAGGATATGGGATCAAAAATAGATATTAGATACACAAATTTGGCTCATGCATAGTCCGACTAGTAGATAAAAGGGTTAGTAGAAAATTAGGAACAAAATACACATTGGATAGATGGATATTCTAGGTGAGATGCATCTCCCCTTGATCGATGATGGGAGAATGTCTTCCATCTGCCACCTGCACGGCCACCGTGAATAGGTTGAAGCCTGAAAAATCTTCATGCATCTATGTAAAGGTGTCTAGATGCGCCTGAACAAATCAATTGGTTTGAGAAGAATATGCGGTAACGAACGTGATAAAGGGGGAAGCCACACCAGACCCTTTGTTACAACCCGGTTCTCGAATCTCTACAGGACACGAGACCGAATCGACTCGACTGATCCTAAGACCCAGTCGTCCAACGAGAAAGTAACCAAAAAGTAGGAAAGCAAACCACATTCACTATGCTAAGCAACTAACAGTAACAAAAGTACAGCAGTAAAGAAGTAAAACTACTACAGTACACACCACCACAACAGTAGAAAAGTAAATGGGTACAGGAATATAATGTTGAAAATGAAAGAGTACAGAAGTGCAATAAACTACTCACTACAACTGGAAAAGGAGTACAACAGAAAGCTACAACTACTGGGCTCTACTAGGCCCAGCACCCTCTGCAGCCGTAGGCTCTGGCTGCTCAACACCTGAACCTGAAAAGGGTTACGAGTACACGAAATCAGTGAACGCTGAGTAGAGTGGCAACCAACTAATTAAAGCAATAAAGGTAGACAGGTAGCTGTTGTTTTTCAATTTCTTTCTTTCTTTAACTAATTATTCTTTCTTTCACCACTTGATTTATTTATCAGGTTTCTTTCTTGATCTCGAATGTTCCTCGTGGGAACGATCTTGATTGCAGTCTTTTTCGAAAAGTAGAAGTCGCACGTGGTGCTCTCCTGGCCGGGAGAGTCCCCCGTGGTGGTCCTACACCCAGTCAACCACCCTAAGGTCACAGACAGACGTAACGGTGATCACGGCACGTGCAATAAGTGCACGGGTAGCTACCCCGCACTGGCACGCGGTCGTCGTTTCTGTTAGCAGGTGCACCCAAAGCATAGCACGGAACCAGTATATGGCATAACTCTCTCAGTAATAGGGTTCTAGCCCCCTAAGAACCAAACATGGGTCTCGCCCTTCCACAGTCTGCGCACCCTCGCCTGACTACCCTGGTTTGCCCAGTGGGCCTAACAAGCCAGTGTAGGGCGGCTAACTGAACCTCGGGTCCCGTGGGGTGGATAGCTCTCTCCTTACACTAGTAGCTCTCCTCGGTACAGTGTACACGAGGGCCACAGAGTCAGTGCAAAGTGACCAATCCTAATCCCGTGTCCCAACCCAAGGGCGGCTAACTCCCCTCTACTCTAAGAGGTAACATGCGCTTCCCTTGGTACCACGTACTCAAGGGCCAACACACTTCCCAGCATATTCCCAGATCCATTCCATTTAATTTCAGGAGTTCATCTCCTAATTCCCCATAGGGTTCATATTTATATTTCTCAGGCCATTCCATACCAGGTTTCATCATTTCTATTTCCATTCTCAGGTTATACACATGCAAATTGTAATTTTATTGTTCACATTCCCATATTCAGGTTATTCACAGGTAGCTCGTGTTTCCAACATTCACCTTTCCATTTCCAATTCATATACATATAGCTCATATTATGTCATTTCACGGTACGACAGGAAAGTTACATTCAGCAATTAACTAACACAAATATTACATATTTCGCAGGCAACTGTTATTCATTTACAGGCAATTGTTCTCATTCTATTTACTCATTCAAGACTGCAATTCATTCATTCAATACGGAATTCCAGTATTTCTAGTCCTAGGATTCATGACATATCCTAGGTTCTAATCATCCATTACACACGTGCATTTAAATTGTAATTAATTTAAGGGGAAGCCACTCTACCAGTAAATCCAGGAGTAGTGGGGGCTTGAACGGCAGGCTCACGTGCCTCAGCAAGTCCCGAACCCGCAACGGAAACAATTCCTATCACAAGGATCAATCACAAGAGAATACTCAGAACAGTATAGAAGGTATTCCAACAAGTAGGGGAAAACATATGGGAAACATCGGTATCTTAATTGAGGAAATCGGACCTCAAGCGGATCCTAAACGGGTAAAAATAGTGATCCTCTAGACACCTTTTTAATCAGATGTCTGGAACACCTTCTAGACATCTTAAAAGAGTCCAGAGCCATACCTTAAGTCCTGCACCACTCCTTAAACGTCCAAGAATTTCGCTGGACCGTCTGGACCCAGTTCCAGAAGTCTGACCACCTCTCCGGACGTCTGGAAACGCTTCCCGTCGTCTGGTGCCTCGCCCAGACATCCGAACTGCGTGGGAGGGCGTGTCCCGCGCCTTCCCGAAGCAACACCTGCGCGAATCAACCGAAATCTTCTCAAAAAGGCAAGGAATAGTGTCTCGGCAGAGCGGCCTGCATGATCATATCCGCAAAGAAGACGTACCTTCGCGAAGCCTACTTTTTAGTCGTTTGGAACCTCCTCCAGACGTCGGTTGTTGTCTGGACGTCGCTCTAGACGTCTGATTCTGGAAAAAACCCAGAACTAGAACCTGCTTCCGCCCTCTCGCACCGCGCCCTCTCGCCTGCTGCTCCGGCTGTAGCAGTGTCGGGGAGGACCTCCCCGATGCACTCATCCGCCTTGCGCATGCGCTGACCGACCGTGAGCTCACCGGCGAGCTCTCACACAGGCTCGCAAGCTTGCTTCTCTCCCTCTCACGCTGCTCCTCTCCTTCTCGCACCACCCTCGCGCTCTCTCTCCGGTCTACTGCGCTCGTTGGAGGGAAGGGGGGGAGGTGGCTGGAAGTGGGCTGGTGTGAGGGAGAGGAGGAGGGCTTATATAAGGGTGTGGGGTTAAGGTTTTCGTTGGGCGGAAGGAGAGAGAAGAAAATGAGGCAAGTGTACTGTTTGCGCGTAGCATGCACGCAGACGCGAGCTCGTACTCAAAAATTTCGATTTTCAGATGTCTGGGAAGGTGTCCAGACGTCTGGCCCAAATTCCAGATGTCTTAAAATGTTCAGACATCACGGGTCTTAACACCCTTGGAACACATTTTATTTAGTCTAAATGTGACCTCATCATACTCCAATCTCAGCTTGTTTTTGGATAGGATTGTCCATTAGGTGGCATGTTCTTTCAAGGAAGATATTCCCCAATCTTCTTCTTGGGTGCTGGTTAGCTGTTGCTAATGCTCTAATCACGACTCTTGACAATTGATGGACATTGCTGGTCCTATCCAACATCACAATGGGACCGAAGACCTAGCGGTTATATGGCGTTGTCTCTATCATTTGCTCACTTTTCAGAAATATGAGGTTGCCATCCTCATCTCCAACCAAAGCCCCTAAAATCAATCGAGCAGTTGGAATGAATTTAGTGCAGCGTTGGATTCTTTGGAATCATCTGATCGGGTCTGTAAATGCTTGAAAATGGCTGATCTGGATCAACATGACGGGAATCAGGCAAGATAGCCCCACAAAGGAGGTATTGGAGACTGCTATAGTACTTGTTCTGTGGCGACTATTACAGTACCTAATGGCATTATAGTGGCCACATTTGGCTGCCGTGGCTCGGTTGGCAGTCCATTGGAGTTGAGGATTTAATCAAATGCTCTTTCCTTTTTCTGGAGTTTCATGATGATTTAATCAAGAATTGAGAGGTTATTTGTTGGAGAAAAGAAAGATGCGGCAAGGAGGGTATAAGTGCCGGTCTAGGATTGTTTGTTTTGATATCAAGTTAAAGAATAGAATGTCTTTATTTTATTATTTTTTTTTTTCTGAAAAGAAGAATTTCTTGATTTTATCTATGGGTAAACTCCTCTGTTCATCGACTATGGAGGTGTCTAGTTTTGGATAGGAGTACATAATAGGAATACACTAAATCAAATCATACAAAATCCCATCAAATCTGATGAAGGAAATCCATCAAATCTCATCAATTATTCCAAGTCCAACAATGTTGTGCTCGCAACCCATGATTCTCTTTGATTTCCGTAACTGCTATTGGGAGTTAGGTCTTGTAGTCCCATGGTTTTTTTTCCCTTAATGGTGGAGGTTTTTTTTTTTTATAAATCTTGTTCTCATGGTTGTTTGTGATTGATCTATCTTTGTGTGTGTGCGATTACTCCCACAAGAATGCTGATATAGGTTTTACTAAAGAAGAACAATACTTGAATTTCTCTTCTCATATGAATGATGTGGTTTCATGCTGTTGAGAGAAATGTGTTTAATGTTATTTAGTCTCACATAGTGGAGTGAGACTTTTGTTGTGTATTGGCCTATAAATAGGCGTGTATCCCACACCTATTCCTATGAGAAGAATAACAGAGATACACGCCCATAAAGCACTTCTCCTGTGGTTTTCTTTACGCTCTTCGTGAGTGGAGTTTTCACGCACCTAAGTGTTCCTTGATTTCTTATACTTTGATATTATTGCTTCCGCTTATTTTAGATTTCAACTCATGCCATTTCAAACCACATAAATTCAAGGCCTTCTTGCTTGTAGTGTCAGTATTTATTAATTTGTATTTTTCTGAGTAGTAGATGACTACTTGAGGTAAGCTGTCATCCCAAATACGTTAATGAGGTTTTTACATATATACCCCTGTAAACTTTCGATAAGACATATATACCCACATGTTTTTGATATTTACGTATATACCCCTATAAACTTACTCCGTTAAAGTCGTATACCCCTGTTCCGTTAAACCTAACCGAAAACGTCAAAAAAAAGGAAAATTTATATTTTTATCCCCAAATATATCTCTCCCCTGATTTTCCTCCTAAACCCTCACACCTCCTCCTCCTCCTCCCTCTTACTGCAAGCTCGAAATCTACTGCCCGCGTGGAGCACCGTCGTCGGAAGGGGAGGTTGCCGTCGCCGGCGTGGAGCACCTCCTCCACGCCAATGACTTGTCCCTTCCTGGCAGCTGCGTGTAATGTATCCCCCGCGTTTAACACCCACCTGCCTCTTGCTCCTCTCGACGAAACCCTCCACCTCCACTTCGAGCACTTAGCCCACATCCGCTCCGAATGCCCAACCTGCAGCTGCAGCAATGGACAAGGGTGAGGGTTTGACCCGCCGACGTGCGATGCAACTCGCCGATGTCAAACCCTCCTCTCACGACCAGGTTGGTAGATCTGTTCTTGCTTCCTTGCTTTTCTCTCGATCGACTTCGGTGCATTGCTATGTGGGTCTCTGTTAGTGTCTCATTTGTACGTTTGATCAAACAGGACGATCCGAGCGGGAGTTCGGCGTCCTGGAAGTGTCAGGTTGGTCTCTCGTTGTTTGGATGATTTGGCTAAAAACATTAGCCACCCTTATGGCATGCGATAGAGAAGACTAGCTGGTGGACGATGGGTGGACAACCGCCCATGCTCTTAGTACTTTTGTAGAGTTTTTGCATTTGCACACTTTCGCAATTCACACTTCCACTTTCGCTCTTAGTGGGTGTTCTTGATATTTTGTGCTCCACGCGGTTGCCGGGAAGGTGTAGGTCATTGGCATGGAGGAGGAGGAGGAGGAGGAGGAGGAGGTGTGAGGGTTTAGGGGGAAAAATAAGGGAAAGATATATTTGGGGATGAAAATATAAATTTTCTTATTTTTTTATTTTTATTTTTTGTCTTTTTCGGTTAAGTTTAACAGAGTAGGGGCATATGACCTTAATGGAGTAAGTTTATAGGGGTATATACATAAATATCGAAAACCTGGGGGTATATACATCTTATCGAAAGTTTACTGGGATATATATATATATGTAAAATCCCCTACATTAATTTAGTATATTTTCTATTTTGGACTTAGACTTCATAGCATCTTGTGGAGATAGTTCAGGATCTAGACCAATCTGGCCATAGTATGAGTTGCATTGTTTAAGATCTGCATTTGTCATTTTCGTTGAGAATGTACAAGTCTTGTTAAGGCCACTACAACAGTTTTATAAGCAGCTGACCTTCCATCCAGTAGACCAGGTTTCAAATCTTACTCTTCTCACAAAATTGTATGTCAATTTATTAGCTTGGTCTCCTTGATAAAAGTTGGATGGTCATTGGCTTAGAGTGACCAATCCTTTGCCCTTTTTTAAAAAAAAGTTTGCCTCCTTAACATGTAGACATAATTTTTATATTTCAACCTGGTTATTTGGATTCTAGTGGGTTAAGTTTCTCTTCCACTTTCTTCAATGTATACATGGTTATGATGTTTTGAGAATGCTGCAGGGTGGCTTTATATTGGATATGGGCGTTCACTTTGTTGCGGCATTGAGAATGGTAAACCCTCCTTTTTATTGCTTCCTCTTTTATGGATGACTGTTAAATTTGACAGAATGGAATCGAAACTAGTATTTCATGAAGCAGATCTGGCATGGCATAGGCTTTTATAATACAAGCACCAGTTTTGAAAAAATGTAATGAAACTACTGAGGTTATGGGCTTCTTTCCAAGTGATAGAGATATTATTTTTAGATTTATGTAGCTTTGCCATCTATAATGAATTGTCATTGTTATTTGATCCACATTGACAAAATATAAAATCAAATGGATTCACCAAATGCGTTGGTAATTTGTTTGTTAGAGAACACACCACTGTCAGCCATAGGGTTGCTGCAGGATAAGAATTAGTATGGTGTTTTCAGCTTTTGCATGTCTCCCTCTATGATAAAAAAATCTTTAAGTTGATTCTACATTTCAGTGATACTTATCCAGAATATATACCATAACTAGCGTATGTTAACATCCTTGCTTTATGCCCTCCGTAACTTTCCTATTATTATAGGCACGTTCTCCCGTCTCTTTCCCTTAAAGTTTGACATCAGTGTACTCAAATGTGTTCCCATCTTTAGGCATTGACATGTAATATGCTGACAGCTATTCTATTATTTTTGACTAGGTGACTGGATCTGAAGTTACTACTGTTTCTGCTCTCTCTCGTCATGTGGATATGATGCTACCGCCTCCTGATAACATATCTGCTATTTTGTAAGTTTTCTTCGGGAACAACCATTTTGGTTTTTTTCATGTTTGTGTGTGTGTGTGTTTAGGGGGGTGGGTTTGGTACCATAATGTGATAATTGTTAAATGGAAAAGAGTGTCTCAATTCGTAATGAAAACCCTAACCTCTCTTATATAAAGAAGAACTATGGATAAATTACATGAAGAGTTTATAATAGAATAGAGAATTACAACCAAGGAACAAAGAATAATAAAACAGGAAAATAAAGTAACTCTTAATACTCCCCCTTAAGTTGGAGCGTAGATGCCCTTCAAGCTCAACTTGTCACAGAGAAAGCAGTGTCGTCTTTTGGGAAGTGCTTTGGTAAAAATGTCTACTAACTGAGCTAAGAGATATAAGGAGTAGCTATCTTCCATAACAACATTGCGTATGAAATGACAATCCACCCCAATGTGCTTTGTCCTCTCATGAAACACATGGTTTGAGGAAATATGTGTAGCGGACTTATTGCCACAGTACATGAGAGTAGGACTCTTCACTGAAATGTCCATATCACTAAGGAAGGTAGTAATCCACATGACTTCATAGGCTATGTGAGCCATTGCTCTGTATTCACCTTCTGCACTCGAGTGAGCCACCATATTTTGTCTCTTGCTGCATCAAGAAACAATCGTCCCTCCAAGAAACACTGCAAATCCACTAGTGGACTTTTTGTCCTCAACAAAGCCAGCATAATCAACATCAGAATAGGATTACTCCAGATGATCATTTTTCTGGTAGTATTGACCTCTTGCAAGAGACCTCTTTAGGTACTTCAAGATGAGGCAAACATCATTCCAGTGGCTGTATTGGGGGCGATCCATGTATTGACTAGCCTTGCTAACAGCAAAACGAATATCTATACGAGTAATAGTCAGATATAATAATTTTCCCACAATACTCTTGTACCTGTGCACATCCTCAAAAGTTGAATCTCTAGAGTGACTGTATTTTCCTTTCTGCTCTATAGGAACGGTAGGAGGCATGGCCCCAAGCAGACCAGCATCCTAAAAAATCTCAAGTGTGTACTTTCTCTAGGACAAAGCCATGCCATGTCTGTCTCTAACCACTTGAATGCCCAGAAAATAATGTAGCTCACCTAGATCCTTGCTAACAAATGGCTTCTGTAGGAAGTTCTTGACCTCTTGAATCTCAGTAGTCATATCCTGTGAAGATATTATCCACATACACAGCTAGTATCACGGTACTAGAAGTCATCCTCGTAATAAATATAGAATGGTCAGATGTTGACTTGTGAAAGCCAATTTTTGTTACCTCAGTGCTCAACCTATCAAACCATGCATAAGGGCTTTGTTTCAAACCATAGATAGCCTTTTTCAATCTATAGACTAACTCTCCCTCAACCTCATGTCCTAGAGGTTGATGTATATAGATCTCTTCATTAAGATCCCCGTAGAGAAATGTATTCTTAATGTCAAGCTGATATAAAGGCCAATCTAGATTTATTTCTATAGATAGAATAGTCCGGATAGAGCTGGCACATGCCACTGGAGAAAAAGTCTCGAAGAAGTCCACGTCATATGTCTGAGTAAAGCCTTTTGCAATAAACCATGCTTTGATCTTGTCAATGCTGCCATCTGTATGACATTTGACAGTGTACACCCGTTTGCAGTCTATAACTTTCGCACCCATGTGCCCCTACTAGCAAGAGCCTCCATCTCAGCATCTATGGTAGCAACCCATTTTGGATCTTGTGATGCGTCTTGATATGATATGGGCAAAATAGTACTGCAAAGCGCCTGCAACAACTGCTGCATTGAATAATCCAAGTGGGTAGTAAACATATAATGAGACATAGGATGCAATATACAAGATTGAATTGTTTTCACGGGGCAATAGGCCGATCATCACCTCTACTATGACTCTTTGCTTGGGGAGGAGGGGCATTCGGAACAGCATTGGTAGGGGGCATAGTATACAGTGGATGAGTACCTGCAGTAAAATTAGAAGGCATAGAAATAGAAAGAGGCACAAACATACTTGGTGGAGGATCCCTTCTCTGGTAAACATGGGACTAGAATTGGCCAGCATGACCCTTAGGAGAGAAATAGGAAACCCTCTCAAATAATGTGACATCAGCATAAACCTTGTATCGTCTACCAAACTGGTCAAAGCACTTATATCTCTTTTGTGTGAGTCTGTGAGAGAATAACCAAGGAAGACACACTTGGTCCCCTTTGGAGATAACTTGTCAAGATTATTAAAGTTATGGACAAAGCAAACACACCCAAAAGTGTGAAGAGGCAAAGGAAACAACTCCCTCTTAGGGTGGAGCAATTTTAATGGAATATCACCACCCAACATAGAAGATGGAAGGCGATTAATAAGATAGATAGCAATAAGGACAACATCTCCCTAAAAAGATTTTGGAAGACTAGAGAAGAGGGGTGTCCTAGCAATGTCAAGCAAAGTGTTGTAACTTCCTCTTTGTCACTCCATTTTGCTGCGAGATATAGGGATAAGAAGTTTGGTGAATGATCCCATTGTCCTTAAAGAAGGCTTGAAAAGGTTGCTAAATACACTCAAGAGCATTATCAGACCTAAAACATTTTATTTTCGCGGAGAAGTAATTCTGCACCTTAGAAAAGAATTTCTTTATTATTGAAAATAACTAAGATTTATCTTTTAGGAGAAACACCCAAGATGCACGAGTAAAGTCATTGACAAAAATAGCAAAATACTTATGCCCAGACATTGAACTAACATGACAAGAACCCCACACATCACAACGAACCTACTCAAGAACACTTTGAACCAATTGCTCTACATGAGAATGAAAAGAATGTCGATGATGTTTTCCAAGTAGGTAGGCTTCATAGTCAAATGGGGTGGATAAAGGGACACCAGGAAACATTTGACAAAGCTTGGACAAGGAGGGATGGCCAAGTTTGGAATGCCATAAGAGTGGATTGGAGGAGATGGAGGTAGCCTCAGCAAAAATAGATGGCAGGTCCAGATAATAGAGTCCACACTCTCATAGCCCCCACCAATTGCTTGCTTCGTCTGGATGTCTTGAAAGTAACAATGATGCCCATAAAAAATAGCACGACATTTTAAATGTTAGCAAATCTGACTAATAGATGGTAAGCTAAGAGGAAATTATGGAGCATAATAGACATCTGAAGCAGAAATCTTGAAGAAAATTATATAGTGCTAACAGAAGTAAAGGAGACATATTCCCATTAGCTAATCGAACAGAGGTAACAATATTACTCTCTGGATGAGGACAAACTAGTGGCTTTACTAGTAAGATGAGTAGAAGCCCTAGAATCAATAATCCAATATGTTGTACCTATATAAGTAGCATGTGCTACAGTATCTGTAGCCAGAGCAACAATGGAGGAAGAGGGCTCACTCCTTAGGAATTAGAGCAGACAATTAAGTTCATCTGTAGTAAAAAGAAATCCTGTCGAATCAGTGGCAACCTCAGCCTCAGGAGGAGCAACAATAGTAGAGGTTTGGTTGGTCTATGTAGGCCTCCCAAACTTCTCCCAGCATCCATCGGAGGGATGATTAGTCTTCTAGTAGTGGACACAAAGGGGGTAGATATGTCTGCCACGACCCCCATCATGATCGCGCCTTCGTCCATGCCCACCAGGGTGACCTCCTCTCCCCCCAAACGCTGCAAGTGCAGTTATCTTAGGCATTGTTGTGGTGGAGAGAGGAGTAATATCAGCATCAATCTTCTAGAGGCATCTGTAGACCATTTCTAGACTTGGAATAGTCTTAGCAAATAGATTCTAGTCATGAGTAGATTGGTATTGGCTAGAGAGACCATCAAGGAAATGATAAGTCTTCCACTCGGCCTACTCTGTGACCTGTTTGTCACAACAATCAGGTTGGAAAACAACAATTTTTTAAACAAGCCCTCCATGTTAGTAAAGTAATGAATCATGGACGGATCTCCTTGATTGGTGCTTTATATCCATATGTAAATATTTGCACGGTGTCAACTATTAGTCTGCATAGAATATCGGTGCTCTAAAGCCTCCCAAATATCCTTGGCCATCTTCTTGTAGAGCATGTTAGAGGCAATCTTTGGATCAACATTGTTCTTGATCCAGTTCATGACCAAGTAATTATCTTTGTCCCACTTCTTGAATTTTGCTTGCTTAGGATCTGGGACATCCTCAGTCAACACGTGTAAGTGCTCATTTCCTCCTACAAAAGTGCGAAAAGCCCTCAACCATAACATTAAATTTGGGATCCCATCAACTTGATCGTGGTCCCTCGAACAAAAGCAGAGGCAGAGATCTTAGCCTTTGAGGCAAGGATTGAGGTTTTCACGTTGGCCATGAGGAGAAAAAGCACTACTTCATATGCTAGATCTGCTGCTCATCAAAGAGTGCACGTAAATGTGCACAGATAGGCATGCAAAGATGCACACAAAGTAGGCACCAAGTGCCTAAAACATCTGGCGCAGCAAAATTGGGTTGTGCACACAGAGTTGCAGACCAAAGAAGGGCAGAATCAGCATCAATGAAGGCCAGAACAACCCTGCAGTCCCTGATCAAGGTTCTAAGACAGATCTGGGTGGTGCAGAGAGGGGTTCTACACCACCCAGATCAAGTTGGTGACGCAAAGAACCCTGATGGAGGTTCCTGCTGGGTGGCGCAGCAGATGATCACTGCAGAGTGGGGCTGCAGCAGCGTCGCAGTGGCTGGTGAAGGCTGCTGGAGGGCCTGGCCAGTAGTGCTGGGGCCAGAGGGGGTGGCACTGGTCACCACCACGTGTGGTGGTTGGTGGTGCTGGAAACCACCTCGTGTGGTGGCAGGTGGTGGAGAGATCCCCTATGAGGGGATCAAACATAGCGTGAGACCCTCAAGATCGAGGATCGACTAGAACGAGACGAGTTTTTGGTGGGATATTGGAATGCCAATCTAGGATCACCTCTTTGATATCATTTTGAATGGAAAAGAATGTCTCAATTCTCAATGGAAACCCTTGTCTCTCTAAGAGTCTATAATTAAATAGAAATTAACAACCAAGGCATCAAAGACAATAAAACTGGAAAATAAAGTAACTCCTAACAATAATAATGTGAAAAAATGACCAATACAAGCTATCTACTTGTATGTGGATGTAATTTTCCTTAAACAAATTCCAAACTATTTAGCACCATGACATAAGCATTTAAAAAAGTTGTAACAGATCCCATTTTTGAGGGAATTTGTGCATCACTGCTTGTTGCTTTTGCAGTCAGCTGGAGAATGGATGTGCTGGAGTGTTTGTAATGATTGTTTCTTCAAGATCACCAAAGGTAGATATGTGTTGACCATCTGTACTCAAGATGTTTCTTGAAGAATCCTATTAGTCCTAATGGTGTTTTTTTTGGTTTACTTTTATTGTCTGGACATATCATGTCTTTTTTCCATCCAACTATTGTTTACCTACTTATGAGAGAATTACTCACTCGGAAATTGGCACAAGAGGTATTGTGTTCAAATACAAATTATTAGCAAACAAAAATCAAGCTAACAAATATGAGCACAATGATTTATGAAGGAAACCTTTTTTAGGGAAAAACCTCTACCTAGAATTTTCAATCTAGGATTTTTACCCTAAACAATGTTGGAATCATTGAAACCACATTGCTTTAAACAAGGGTAGTATTCCTCAAGTACAAAACCCTTCTTTGCTCACCCCCAAAAAAGATTCTCTCTTTTTACCAGAGAGATGGGAAACCCACAATCTAGTTTGACTTAGAAATACTCCCTTTAACTTTCTTTAACCTAGATTAAGAGTGATATGGCTAAAGGAAGTGCAGTACAAGAGCCTCGATGCAGAAATTAAAAATAGGACTCTTCAAGGGTGCACAAATTGGTAGTCAGTGTTCAATCAACAAGATCATCAACTAAGGTGTATATGGTATGCAGGGGATTAGTTGGGGACTAATTGGTTAAGTATTTTATTGAAATTATGTACATATGTATTAGTATTATTATTTTTTTGACATGCACATTTTGTTAATAAGCAAGAAGGGTTTAGATTCCTTAAAGAAATCCTCTTGCATGTGAAACTATTGAGAGAATTGTAAGTGGTCATTTCGTACCACATCATCTATTGTAGGAATGTAGAGTGTGTGGTGGCTTATAAATAGACATGTACTCATCACTTATTTCTTGGAGAAGAATAAACAGAAACACAAGCCCATAAGGTGCTTCTTCTGTGATTTTCTCCCCACTTTTTGTGAGTGTGGTTTCCACGTAAACCTAAGTGTTCACATTATTTATGCTTTGATATTACTATCTTCCACTTATTTATATTTTTCAAGTTGGTATCAGAGTAGTTCGAATCTTGGGTTCATTTTATTATTATGTTTATCATTATTTTTTGGAGTTCCAATTTCTTCATCCAAAGGAGCTAATGATGGCAAAGAAGGACGTGGGATCTGATCCTCCTGCTTTGATGGGTTCAGTAGATCGAGCCTTGGGCGAAGAGGGTGGTGATCGACTTGTCCATGAATTGCGACACATTCATCAAGATCCACCAATGTGATGCTGTGAAGATTGCCTTGTGGAGTTGCCTTGGCACATTTGCGTGAGATCTCTGTCATTGATGGCGACGATTGTGTGGAGTTGCACCCTATAGGGATGTAGGCAATGATGATCTGGAGTGGCGATGGGGATGACGGCGACGGCAATGGTGATTCCACGAAGCTAAAGTGGGAGCGAAGAGGCGGAAGGTGTCGACCTTGGCAAGGTTGAGGAAGGCATCCTCAGCGGCCTTGAAGAGCCTCAACCTTATGTGGGTCTCCGAGAGGACGTGCTTGTCAAGGATCCAGACGCATACAAGAGGGTACTGCGTGGATCTTGCCCTCATCGAGAAGAATTGCGTCCCCCATCATGCTCCGCATTGCGAGGCACTCGGTGGGGACCTACAATGTGAAGAAGATCGAGGGCCTACTCTTGGAGGAAGACGAGGCTGAGAGTAGAGATTTGAGAAGTTGCACACGACAACAGTGGTGAGGAAGTTGTCGAGGGCGTGGATTTAGAGCAGCACCGGCGAGGAGGCGAGCGGCAATTGCGCGTGTGGTTCTTTCGAACCCTAAGAGAAAGAGGAAGTTGATGGGTTATTTGCAATTTTATCCTATGTTTGAGTTTATTTATTGGCTATGTTAAAAAACAAAGGGGAGGATAGGAATTGGAGTAAAAAAAAAGAAAGGGAGTAAATCAAAAACAAGGAGAGAAGGAAAAATAAAAGAAGAAAGAAAAAGGAGAAGAAACATATCAAAAAAAAGAAAAAAGGTAAAGAAAAAAATGGTAAAAAACTGGATTGATGAATTTTAAGAGAAGGAGAGGGGAAGCTCTTCTTTAGTCTTATCATTTCTTCTCTATTTATTTCTTCTCCCATATGAGTATGGGAGAAATGGGGAGTGTGGATTATATGATAGTCATCTCCTATTTGGGAGTCTCTTTGTTTGAGGTTACCACATGAGAAACCACAACTTGGGTGGTCCAGAGTTTCGAGGTCTCTAGGAGGGAGATCCAATTTTGAGGTCTTCAGAGGAAGGACCCATGTCAGGTTTTTATATAGGAGATCTAGTTTAGTGGACTCCAAAGGGGAGATCCAGTTTAGTGGACTCTAGAGGGGAGATCCAGTTTCAAGGTCTTCAGAGGAAGGCCTATGATAAAGATATCGAATGGGGAGCCAACACCAATTGAGGTCTCCAGAGGAGAGGCCTATGTCTGAGCCGACTACAACAATTCGTCTTCAAGCTTTAGCTTCGCTGATGTGTCGTTATTAACATACCTATGTACATTCATGAACAAGAGTGTAGCTGTTGTCTGTAGAGGAGAGGCAATTGTACCAGTTGAGAGATTTATTTGTTCTGCTTCGTAGAGGGGTTTTTTTGTGATACAAGTTGAGCATTCTATACTCCAACTTGAGGGGAAGTGTGAGAATTGTGTGTAAGTAGCCATTTATTATCACATTGTCTATTATGGGAATGTAGAGTATGTAGTGGCCTATAAATAGGCTTGTACTCCTCACCTATTTCTTTGAGAAGAATAAACAGAAACACATGTCCATAGGGTGCTTATCCTGTGGTTTTCTCCTCGCTCTCTGTGAGTGAGGTTTCCATGTAAACTTAAACGTTCTCAGTGTTTATTCCTTGATATTATTATGCTTCTACTTATTTATATTTTTCAATCAAAACAAACCAACACATCATAATACATATTTTGAAAGTTGAAACGACATGAAAAA
Source organism: Thalassia testudinum (assembly GCA_037157565.1). Classification (NCBI taxonomy): domain Eukaryota; kingdom Viridiplantae; phylum Streptophyta; class Magnoliopsida; order Alismatales; family Hydrocharitaceae; genus Thalassia; species Thalassia testudinum. Next base: position 61,576,373 of record JAZHRO010000031.1, read on the forward strand.
AATCACCAAATTGAATATTATCAACAAATGAAACACAACCATCATAAAAAAATCTAAAACGATTAGAACTACCAACAATCACCATGATCAACAAGGACAACCAATCAACAAGAAAAAAACATGATTAAAATAGAACACAACCAACAAAGTGCAAGACATGAAAATTTGAGAGTAAGTCTTGAAAGAAAAGAAATTAGTGCAAAAACCAACATGAATTGAAAAAAAAGAAAACATTATGAAAGGAAAAACCCAACATGTCATATTCAATAAGCCTTGCATTCTTATTGAAATAAAAGAAAAACCTTGACACGAAATTAAAAAGAAAAAGAAAAAAGAAAAAGAAAACAACATACCATATTCATTTAGCCAATTAATTGGCCTGATTGAATATATACCTGCATAATGGTATGGGGTTTGGTCAATGATCGCATATGATTAATTAATTGATTAATCGGATGACTAAACTGATTTTTGTGGGACTCTTGGGTGCAATATGCTCTCAATTTAATTGTTTGGAGATCAAAAGCATGAGAGAGTAAGTTGTGTCTCGACCGAAAGGCTTCTATGTTATCTATAGAAGTCATTCCAGCCCTAAAACCTAACTTTTAGTTGTTCTACAATGAAGAGATTTTAAAACAAAAAGATGCAACTCAAAAGTCAGTCAGATTTTCAATAGGTTTTGAAAAAGTGAAATTAGTTGATTAGTAAAACTCTTTAGATGTCTTTTACAGAAAAACATTTTTCAGATGATTAATTTTCTACTTACCAATCCATTTCTAAAACAAAAGAAATCTACTTACTAATTGATTAAGGACTCTCAAATGGTTTCTGGGAACAATCTACTCCAACATATGCAACCTTAGGGTGAAATTAATTGATTAAGATCATCGATTGATCGATTAAGCCCAAAAATTCAATTTGCTTGATTAGTGGTTGATCGATTAGCTTTGGAGCCTTAATCATTTAATTATTTGAATCTCAAACAATTAAGAACAACCGTTAAGCGATTAATAAATGAGATTTTATGTGTAATAAATGCTGCATTTCAAATAAAAAATCAACTATTTAGCATATTTCAAAAATTAATTAGGAGAGCATTTTAGACAATTGATTTCCTTTTAGTGAACTATTTTGAAAGAGAAGTGGTGCGATTCTGAATAAATGATTACATTGAAAAAGATGTTTTGGGTGGGCTCTAAACTTTTCCTAAGTGTTTAGTGACTTAAATTATACTAAACTAAGTATTCACTGGGTTCTTTAACAATAAGTCTAGAAATAGAGTAGTACACATTTTGAGCCATCTTCTACATGATTGACCCTTCTTCTTGAGCATATGTCCTTTATTCTCTTGGATTTTTAATTTCTTGAATAACTTGAATCTATCTCTGAAATTTTAATCTCAAACCAAATACAGGTGGCCAATAATCAAGTATTCTTTTCTTTTGTTAGATTGCATATTTTGTAAACATCAAAATTAGGACCACAAGAGATCTTTGCATTAACAACCTTTTTTACATTGTATTGGAGTTTAGTTATCCTTGATCCTTGTGGTTGCTATCTTCATTTTACTATTTTCACCACTACTTAGTCTGCTTTTCTAAATGGTAAGTTAGAAAAAATGAACTAATTACTTCATTTCATAGCCCATCTCTTAATATATAGAGGTGGGAAAGTTATATAAGATGTTCTCAAGGAAATAAGAAAATACATCAAGTCAGGAAATAACCAAAGAACATAACTAGTCATAGGGACTAACACTTCTCTTCAAGCTAGAGTATAGATGTCAATTATGTTTAACTTGGAACAAGTATCAAATGATGCTCATAGCAATGCCTTTGTGAAGATAGTTGTTGTCTGGTCGTCTGAGGACATATGGGTGGTGTAAATGAGTCACCTTTGGATCAAGTCACATGTGTAGTCGCAATCGACCTCCACGTGCTCGGTCCTCTCGTGAAACATGGGATTGTTGACAATGTAGGTGGCTGCCTTGTTGTCACATCTCATTTCCGTAAGTGCATCAACAGATATATGAAAGTCAACAAGGAGTGATGTCAACTACATCATCTCTGAGGCAGTATGTGCTATGGCCTTGTACTCTAACTCGATGCTAGACTTGGAGATAACAACTTGCTTTTTGCTCTTCTAGGTCACTAGATTTCCTGTCACATAGGTGCAGAATCCTGTAGTAGGCTTTCGATTTTCCATACCCCTTGTATAATCAGCATTTGAATACGTTACCACACTTATAGAGGTTCCTCAACCGCTCTTTTTGGTGCTTTCTTTAGGTACCACAGCACAATCATTACAGCATCCCAATGCTACCTAGTGGATTTGTCCATAAACTAACTTAATTTCTTGATTGCAAGAGAAATATGTGGTTAGTAATAATTTGATATAAGAGCTTGCCCACTAGCCCTTTGTATTGCATCTTGTCTACTACTTCAGCCTTCTCATCGTATAGATGAGTCTAGGGATCCATAAGGATATTGTCTGGCTTTGCTCCCAACATGCTAGTCCCTTGCAGCAAGTCAAGGGTGTACTTCCTCTGGGAAAGTACTACACCCTTCTTACTGCATGCCACCTCAATCTCAAGAAAGTATCTCAGCGGCTCCAGGTCCTTCATAATAAAATTTCGTGCAAGGCATTCCTTGACCTTAGTGATGTTAGTACCATTATCTCCTGTGATAATCAAATCATCAACATATACTAGAAGTATCACTACACCCTTCCCTGTTTTCCTGACAAATAGGGAATGATCTGATGAGGATCTCTGAAAGCCAATCGTCTCAACAACCACTAAGAGCTTCTGAAACCAAGCCCTAAGGCTCTGCTTCAGGCCATATATCACCTTTTGCAGTGTACAAAACTTGGAACACTTCCCCTTAGTCTCATAACCTGGTGGTTGTTGTATGTACACCTTCTCCTATAAATTACCATAAAGGAATGCATTCTTTACATCCTGCTGATGAAGAGGTCAGTCCTTCTAAACAGCTATAGAAATGAGAATACGCACTGTTGGGAGTTAGGCCATAGGGGAGAAAGTATCAAAGAAGCCTACACCATATGTTTGTGTAAACCCCTTTTGTACAAGACGAGCCTTATGCTTGGCAAATGTCCCGTTGAGGTTGTGATTGATGGTAAACACCCATCGGCACCCAACTATTGAAGCTCTTGTAGGCAGGTCAGCAAGTTCCAATGTGCCCCACGAGTGGAGGGTAGTCATCTCGTCCTCCATGGCCTAGCACTACTTCGGATCACACATGACCTTACTGATGACTAGTAGGAACATGCTTGTCAAAAAGAGCATGGCAGAACTTGTTATAGGCTCTTCTAAGAACTCAGTGGACACAGCATGTGATATGGGATATCGAGCACAACTTCGTGCTGTCTTACGAACTACAATGAGAAGATCAAGATCATTTGGCACATGAGACTCCATGTCTGCACTAGGTACAACCTTACCACTATCATCTTGTGGACCCCCTACATCATCACTATGCACCATCTCATCATCATGTAAATCTCTTGTGGTTACTTGAGGCTGAGGTGGAGTAGGCACAAAAGAAGAGGGTTGCTGGCGATAGGTAACCGGAAGCCTGTATGTGACCAAGGGCTCACAAAATCTCTTAGGCTCAGAGAGTGGTGGCTCTGATGGTGATGGCATAGACTTAGTGATTGGGATTGCCTTCAATGACATAGAAGGAATAGGCATAGGTGCCTTGGTAACCTTAGAAGAGAGACGTCTCCTAGTAGTAGAAAAGTATGAAATGGACTTATGGAAGGTGACATATGCACTAACATGGTGGCATCCTCTAACAGGATCATTAACATCTGTATCCTTTCTGTGTTTTCAGATATCCCAGAAAGATATACTTGACAGTATTGGGAGCAAGCTTATCCCTATTAGGTCCATGAATATGCACAAATGCAACACATCCGAAGACTTGGGTTGACACCTTAAATAGATCGCTGCTTGAAAATAAGATGGAATAAGAAACCTGCTTGTCAAGAACTGTAGAGGGCATTTGATTAATAAGACAGCACGTTGTCAACACCACATCTCCCCAATATCTATTTGGCACACTGTTATGAATAAGTGTCCGTGCATCATCTAGAATATGCTAATGCTTGCGTTCTACCACACCATTCTGCTGAGATGTATGGGGATAACCTGCTTGATGAATAATGCCATGATCCCAATAAAAGGCATGAGGAGAGGTGGTGCGGAATTTCAAAGCATTGTCTGATCTAGTGACGTTCACCTTCACCTCATACTGATTTTGGATCTCTACCAAAAAGGCACGAATCATATCACTAGCTTCAGAGTTAGCCTTCAACAAAAACATCCAAGTGAGATAGGAGAAATCATCCACGATAGCCAGATAGAATCTATGCCTTAGACGATCTGGAGTCCTACTAGGTCCCTAGATATCCATATGAAGTAGTTGGACTAAGGCTTGGGACCCTCGGTGTTGACTCTTTGGAAAGGTACTCCTATGGTGCTTCCTGAGTTGACACGCCTCACACTAAAAAGTGGCAGTCAAAGGAATGTGTGGCAACATTCGTCGAAGTTTTGGTAGTGGAAGATGTCCAAACTGAAGATGCCACAAGTAGCTAGAGGCACCTCTTGACAGGAGAGAAACATGGCTTGCATAAGGCAACCGTAGTAGGAGATAAACTCCACCACCTTCTTCACGATCATACCTAATGGTGTGTCTTGTGAGAACATCTTCAAACATACGAAACTGCATCAAAGACAACACGACAATTCAACTCCTTTGTGATCTGATTAAGTGAAAGCAGACTCAATGGAAAATTAGGATCCAAAAGAATATTTCTCCAACTTCATGTGTGGAGTCACACAAACTTCTCCCTTAGTAGATACAAGGGAATGCTACCCATCAGCAACCTGAACAGTCTTGCCTGATGGAATAAAACAAACAATGGAGAATTGTCTCACATCACTACAAATGTGTCAAGACGCACCTGAAGCAATAAGCCAATTTGCCTCCTTTGTCTAAAGTTGACGCACAACTCCTACTTGAGACGCACCTTGTTGACTAGATACACAAAGTAGTGTCTCATACTCGCTGGTATGTGCTCCGATGTCACGTTAAACATATTCTCTGATGCTATCTTGCTTCAACCAGACCACAAAGACAATCATTTAGCTAATGAAGGGTAAAATCAGGCCATCAAGGCTGACTTAGGACCAAGAAAAGGATCCTTAAGCAGTCATATTGGGACCACACAACACTACAGGAGGACATGCAGCACCACGTGGCCTGCAGGAGCCAAGAGGAGATGTTGTTGGGCAGTGCAACACTTGTAAGAGGGGAGAGAAGATGCTGGGTGGAGATATGAATCGGATGGGCAGTGCTTAGGCGATGGTGTAGGACAAAGATGGCACTAGGTGGCGTGGGGTGGAGGTAGGAACCGGATGGGCGGTGCTCAGGTGATGGTGCTAGCCAAACAAGGCATGTGTATGGTGGTGCATACCATGCAAGGCTTTACAGGCGACGCATGCTCGGTTGTATGCTGCCCTTGTTGCGATCGGGCAACGCTGCAATGGCCTCTTGGAGTGGCATAAGGTGGCTGATCAACCATCATCCTACCATGGAAGGGTGGCTGTGGTGGGAAGTTGCCTCTTTGAGAATCATTAGGGTTAGGGTTTTTTTTGGTGGAGAAGGGGATATGAGAATCAAGGTGGGTACAGATACCGGTCTAGGACCGCTGCTCTGATACCAAGGTAGAAAAAATGAACTAAGTGCTTTACTCCATTGCCTAACTTCTTAATATATAGAGGTGGAAAAATACATAAAATGTCCTTAAAGAAATAAGAAAATACATCAAGTTAGGAAATAATTAGAAGAACATAACTAGACCATAGGGGTTAAAATGGTATTGGAGTTTGATTATCATGGTTGTCTCCATTCTTCCATCTTCACCAGCACTTACACCTATAGTCACTATTGTTGCTGGTCCTACTCTTTTCCCTCCTCTCTCTGATCTCTTGTTTTCCTCTTATCTCTATTAGAGTAGGGTGAACAATAACCTCTGCCTCTCTTGGTCTTTATTCTAGATCTCATTGCATAAGGGAGAAAGGTTGAGGTTCAAATGTTTGAAGTTAAGATTTAGTAGTAGAAGTGAAGATGTTAAGTTGGATGTGTGACACCAAATTCTTAATGAAATTATTAGGGAAAGGGTTGGACTGACACGGGTGGGGAAGGCCAAACAAGTTTTGGGAGGAAGTCATTAGACATGATCTCAATTACTTTAATTCAAGCCTAGAAATTACATAGAATAGATTTAAGTGGAGGCAAAGAGTCTAAGTATGTGAGAAAAGGCTTTGTTTTTGTTGTTGTATGGTATTATAGTAGTGTAGTCCCTAGGTCCCCCTTCCTATTATTATCTAAAGAAGAAAAGAATCTGGTTCCAACATCGTCATTTGCTAGCTTCCAGCTGGTTGCCAGCACATGGCACAATTGGCTTCCAATTGGTTGTTGTAGGTCTCATCTCGTTGCAGAAACCAATGTCAATACAGACAACTATTCAGGGTCTAAAGACCAAAGGTTAACTACAAAGTATTGTATCTTTAATGGACGCTTTTTGTTGTTGTAATGCAGATCTAGTTTCGAATTAGAATATCGAATTGTGGCTCATATGAAATGTGAACTTATGTGGATACAATCTTTACTATGAAATTTTGGATTCCATATTAACTTACTGATGATTATGTATTGTCATAATAAAGATTCTGCCTTCTGCCTTGATTGCTAGTGATCTAGTTTTCCCTGAAAGGGTAAGACATGTTGAAGTAGATTGTTACTTTATCTTAGTGGAGTACAAAAGGAATAAATCAGCATGCCATATATCTCTACTTTAAACAGATTGCAAACATCTGCCTGCAACTAATTTAAAAGAATTGATTTGTTTACATCCTTAGCAAGTTGCGCATATTTGATATCTATGCTCCAACTTGAAGGGGAGGGTTAGTGGAATAATTTCTTTTTTGAAAAGGGAATAAGTGGTTATCCTCAAGATAACCACCCAAATTTCATTGATACAAGGTTAAACAATTACAAAATTACATGGAGGACTCCCATAACACCACCTGGGAGGAAATGGAGCCAACAAAGTTCTCAACATAAGGGGTATGCCCTCTAAAGATCACCCCATTTCACCCCAACCAAATGCCCCACAGAACTGCTAACACTTTCCCCCTTTCTCTGTTCAACTTGAAGACATTAGGCCTTCCCTCCCCCTACCTCTCCTAAAGGAATCCCAGAAGCCATTAAAGCTGTCGTGGTCGATCCAGTTCACCCCCAACCACCTCCAAACCTGACCAACGAAAGCACACTTGAAGAACATGTGCTTAACATCCTCCTCCTCCCCCCCACATAGCGCGCGTGTCTTATCATCTGCCGATCTCCACCTCACTCTCTAAACCTTCGTGATGAGCCTTCCTTTCCTCAGCAACCATCTAAAGATCTTCACCTTAAGGGGGCACTCTACCGACCAAACCAATCTGCAGTCTCACAAGAGATCAATGTCGGTCATCTACATGGGACCCCGTATCCTGCCATAGGCCTTTTTCACTGAGAATTCACCATTTTCCCAATGAAAACCATCTACTCCTTTCAGCTCCCCCTTTGCAAAACTGTAAGGGCTCCTGTAGCCCTTCCACCCTGTCATCAACAAAATCCCCCTGAAGGCCAGAGCACCAAGCATCAAACCAGCAACTTCTTGCCGTTGCCTCTCTATAGGCTGCTCTGGAGAATAAGGTAGGGAATCTGTCGAAAGGGGGCCATCACCCATCTAGTCATATGTCTAGAATTTGGCACATGGGTTAGTGGAATTATTTCTTTTTCCTTCTTTTAGTTTGTATTCCTTCCTTTCTTTTCTTATTCTTGTTTCTATCTTTATTGCAATTCTTATTCTTTAATGAGGTACTCTATTCTCTATAAATGAAGGGTTGGCCACTTAATAAAGATGATTCCATCCAAAGTTGTCAAGGCGTTAGGCAACTACAATGTGACAATTTCCTTAATCACTCAAGGCAAGAGGCAACAAAAAGACAATTGCTCAATTGAATTGAAGCGATGAGTCTTTTTATTTCTTCAAATATTGAATATGCCTGATAAACACATATGGTAGCATCAATTTTCATAAGAAACATATGATAATACTATTTAAATGAAAACGGTGATTCTATTGTATTCAAGTAACAATAACACATACATTTATATTATTGTATAATGTGTACACACACACATTACATGTATAATTATAGGCCATAACAAACAACAAAACATATATTACATGTATCTACCAAAATAAGATGGTGACATGTATTATAATATTCTATATTTATTACGGAGAATGAAGAGCCATGTGGCAGTGCCACGTAGCTGTTAGTCTAAGTGTTCAAGTGGGCATCGGTTTTGGATGTTTTTGGGTCCTGTTTTGGGTTTAGTTTCAAGGTTTGTCTTTAGTTGGTATGTTAGTTTTAGAAAGTTTGTTTAGAGGATTTACTTTGATTAATTAGGATTTGGTCTTTTCTAAAAATAGGATATGCGATTTGATTACGAGTGATTTGTTTCATGTTTTAAGGGATTGTGATTTGTTCTCTTTATAAAAGAGAGCCTTTGTAATCCTTTCTTTTTTTGAGTTATGCAATAATATTTCCAACATTTTCCAACTCCTCTCCTCTCTTACCATCGGCCTTCCTCCCCCTGTCTCTCTCTCTGTTCAACGTGGAACAGTCCTTCTTGGACTGTTTTTCCACATGCCAAGGTGCCTTTACGCTTGCACCAAACTTCACATGGTATCAAAGTCTATGCTCTAGGCTCCTTGGTGTGCGTGCATTAAGAGTCCACACATTGTGCGTGTTCTCCTCTTGGTCACACGTGTGTGGTCTTCATTTTCGACAAATCCTCACCACATCCAACGCCTTACGCGAAATAGGAGGATCGTAGATTATTGAAGATGACGAACACCACCACCACTACCACAGATGCCACATTGTCCAATGGAGAGGGCAAGGTGGTTGTTCAAGGAACAATTGTCAAGTTACAAGGCGCTTCCAATTGTCTTGTGGGCTCGTGCCTTCAAGATATATGTTGAGGGACAGGGAAAAACTCAATGTTCTCCTTAAAGAACCATCGGAACAGAAGGATGAAAAGAAGAAAAAGAAGCAAGGAGAATTATATTGTCATGAACTGGTTGATGAACTCTGTGGATCCAGCCATCACCTCAAACATGCTCTATTAACAGAGCGTGTACGAGATTTGGATTGCCATAGAGAAAAGGTACGCTAAAAATCTAGTAATACATGTATTACTAATTTGTATACTCGTATATGGACAGCCAATCAGGGAGATCTCTCCTTGACCAAGTACTATGAGAAGATGCCTTGTTCGAGGAGTTGCAGATCTATGAGCATTTTTATTGCGACATGCAGGGAGAGACATGTGTGGTTTAGCAAGTTGCCAAGTTTTTATCGGAGTTGCATCTCCGTTATCGGGCCGCTTGTGATCAGATCCTCGCATCCGACAGAAAGATGGATCTTGAGACAATCTTTTGTCGTCTCGAGAAGGTGGAGATTCCAGATGATGAGATCACGTCTAAAGGTGACAACTTCGCACTTGCGATTTCAGAGACAGGTGCGGGCGTGGAAAGGGACATGGTCGAGGTCTAGGTCGCATTTACCTTAAGTGCCAATATTGTGGACATACAAATCATCTACAAGAGAGATGTTGGGACAAGTTCGGGAGGACTCCACATGGGGCTACTAGCACTTCATAGATGGACTCCTTGACTCTCAAAGATCTCGAGAAGATACGAGCCATGATTTGAGAGGAAAAAGATAAGACAACGGCGACCCTCATGACGACTATTGAGGTTGCCATAGAAGTAATGACTTTGGAGGTCGCAAGAGGTTACACCGTGACTTCTTCTAAAGACGAAGTTGAGCGCACAAAGCTCGAACAAGATGAATGGTAGGGCATTTAACCTCGTCACCAAGTTCAGCAAATCATCGTCCTCCTAGCCTTAACTTGAGGGGGAGCGTAGAGAATGAAGAGCGACGTGGCAGTGCCACGTAGCAGTCAGTTTGGGCATCAAGTGGGCGCCGATTTTGGATGTTTTGGGGTCCTATTTTGGGTTTACTTTAGTTGCAAGGTTTGTCTTTAGTTGGTATGTTAGCTTTAGAAAGTTTTTTTAGGGGATTTGCTTTAATTAATTAGGATTTGGTCTTTTCTAAAAATAGGATATGTGATTAGGAGTGATTTGTTTCCTATTTTAAGGGATTGTGATATGTTCTCTCTTTATAAAGGAGAGCCATTGTATTCCTTTCTTTCTTTGAGTTATGCAATAATCTTTCCAACATTTTCCAACTCCTCTCCTCTCTTCTCTCTCTGTGTTCAACGTGGAACAATCCCCCTTGGACTGTTTTTCTACATGCAAAGGTGCCTCCAAGCTTGCGCCAAACTTCACATTTACAATATAATACATACTTAATACCATAACTTATGCATATATTGTAATAAACAAACTTACAATAATGTATATGTTTAACTTATACATATGTCATAATTGACAAACAATAGTCTAAGTTAGGAAGAGTAGAAGACAAAATTGAGAGTATAAAAGCTGTCAGTAACATATATGTATGTATTATGTATATACAATAGTATGTAACACTAACATATATATAAGATATATAACTTAAAGACTAAATAAGAGTCTTATGGTCTTATCTAAAATGAATTGGGAGTAGAGCGATGAGGTGTAAGATGACCCAAGTGGCAAAGAAGGCAACCTGGCGATAGTTTGGATGAAGCTCCTAGCCTAGAATAGCTCGAGGGAGACCTTTGGATTTCTTGCCTAGCTTGGTAAGTTGGTAGCCTGAGGCAATAGCCATGACAACATTGATTCCATCTTGTATTTTTTATGGATGGAATGGATCTTGGAGTTCATCTTCATGAGGAAGTAAAGCAATTTATGGATGTTAATCCTTTTGTGTTCTTTCTTGAGAAGGTTACCATGCTATAGTCATAGCATGCAACATAGACATGATTGTTAGAAAGTTTAACCATTTTATGGACAAAAATAATATTAGTTCATTGGAATTGTGAGGTCTCTGAAGTTATCTTATTCCTTGAAATACTTTTTGGTAGAAATGTTGGTTGACCATATTTTGAATGTTAAATTTATCGATCTTTTACGAAATTCCCCTATGATCTTTTGAAATTTTATATATGCCTTTATAAAGTTGCATGACTAATCATAAATGCCCTAGGTCAAAGTTTAGGTAAATGGTAGTTAACTTTCATGGAAAGCATTAATCAGATGCCTATTTTGCCCTTATTTTATTATTTAATCTAGAGACTATGCCATGCTTAACAATCTCTTCATCCTTCATCGTTAAGAGCCTTGCAGTGAGCAAGGAGCCAACTAAAAGAGGTCTTAGGCAGAGGAAAGGAGTGGCTAGGTGGAGGGGACTTGGTCAAAGGAATACTGTCATGGCGCATAACCACTGATCAGCAGTGAGCTTTATGATAACGGGTGTGGATTGGATCTTTTACCAATAATTAGGGGTTTTGCGGTTGCTTAAGTAGTCTACTTATATGCCTCATTTATGAGCATGGCATCAAATATATAATAATAGGGCATGAGCAAATCACAAAAAGATAAGGTAGTAAGTTTACAATTAATATACAAAGCAAGTTACAAAGTATTTTATTTACAATACCAATTACAACTTGAAAGTATAACTACATCTTTTGTGCTAGTCTACTACGAGCCTTGAGAAGTTGGCCATGCCCCTACCATAGCTTCTCGTGCCTTTATGTCTGTTGGGAGATTGATAATCTTGCTATCGTTCCTGAAATTGGATTACAATAGAGGGATGAACCAAGTGGCTCAATGGGGACATGATTCTACTATATTATCGAGAGACAAGGTAGTGTTAGGATTCATCTAAGCTTTTATTCACTTTCATTGTTCTCCCAATTCCTTATCCACTGCTTTAGCCATTCATTTTCATCCTCTATCAATTACATGGTCTTTCTCTATTATGTTCCCTCTCTTGCCTCTCAAGTCATAAAATATGGAATCTTTCTTCGAGGCTGAGGTGATTTTGCTGAATCCTCCCCTCCTAAAGAAAGCATTACGAACTTTCTGTTAAAAGAGTAGGTCCTTGTACAAACTACCCCACCTAATACTTTAGATCCTTCCTCGCAAAAAAAAAAAACTCAAGATTCTTGGAAAGTTATTCCACTTAAGATCATTCGTATATCTCTCTTAACCTTTTAATGATGCTTAGTGATAGGAGATGCCAGACTCTTAGAATATCTAACTCCTACTTGGAGCAACATACATACAAGCATTCACCAAGAATACTGAATATCCTGATATGCTTGCCTACTCCCATGTTAAGAGAAGTGCTCCACATTAATTCTCCTTGGGTACCCAACGCTATTTGCACTTGTGGGGGTCGATTAGGCTATTACCTCAGCACCCCTTCCATAAGTTCTGGTTGTGATCCTCAACCCACTATCGTTATTGAAAGCTATCCAGAGCTGTCATAGCTTTTGGCTATCAATATTCCCTTGAACCGTCCTAATTTGGTCATCTATCCTATACATTATAGTAGGGCCAATAACGTATGTGAACCTTTAACCATGCTTTAAATTTTCATATCAAGATAGGTCGGCTTATCACATGTATCACTGATTCTGATGTACATGAAATGATTAGGTTTAATTCTATGCCCATCTGGCTTTTATCAATGGGATTATCAATGAAATAAAATAAGAGATAGAAAGAGTTCCTACCTTCTTTTACCTAGATTTCCCTAAGCAATGGTGCTTAAGACCCTCCTTGTTTCGGGTAGTGTTTGAAATGCTAATGGCATGTCACTGGCTTGCCATCGATAACCCTCTTTTTTGGGGAAGGTCTAATTGACACAAAATGTGTCGAAATCTAGGGGTATCGTTGATATTTCGACGATCATCGATACTGTGTCGACAAATCGACCCAAACTAAGGGTCATCTTCACAAATTCTCCAGCATATTGCCAATATTTATTGACAACCTTTCCCATTTCGACTCTGTGCTGGTGCTTGATGTTTTGTTGCCTCTCCCTGCTGTTGATTGTTGTTGCTGCCGCTACTATTTGCTACTGCTGCCACTGCTACTTGATGTTGCTGCCACTGCTAGTCAATTCTTGTGCTTCAACCCTCCAACTCAGTCGTCTCTCCAAGCAACGCTCCGTCTGGATCTTCGTTCGGATCTCCAACTCCACACGTTGGGAAGGTATAATATTTTCTCCTATTTCTCTATTGTATGTATTTTTATTGTGTATAAATATATTTAGGTATATATTAGCCATTATGTATGTATTTAGGTATGTAATATGTATTGGTCTATGGATGTATAGATATATTAGATCCAAGATCATGTAATTAAATGTGTAATTACATAATAGCATATGCAGTCAATAAAGTGGCAACAATGGTGATGATTTCACATGACATTCTTGGTTTTTCTAATTTCCAAAAATCTCAGGAACTCCATAAGGCATTTAAAATTTTTATTGTCTTTTAAAATTTTAATTTAATTAGTGTACTACTTTATATATGCATGCTTTATTTGAGTGTGTTGATTCAATGCTTGTATTTTCACATGTATGCCTTTTTTACATAACCTTTTAAGGTTTTAAGTTAATAAGTTATGATTTATTTATAATTTTAATCATTTTAAGTGAATTCAATTGGCATTTGTCGGCATGCGTTGGCATGCCGTCAGCGTGCCTTTGATACGCATAATTTTGGGTCATCGATAACCTCGATAACTCGACATCAAAACGTAGGCATTCTACGATGTGCCTCCAATACGTGTACTTGGAAATTTATTGGCACGACCTTGATATTGACACTTAAAATCTTAGTTTCAAGCCCTTTTTAGAGTATCCCATATTAACTGTCCTAGGCCTCTATGCAGCTAGTCTTTAGTTGGTTATAATTAGTCAAAGTCTGCTTCTCTCCTTTCCTATTTTGCTATCCAATGCTATTAAGGCTATTGCCTCAGGCTATTAGGCTAGCAGGCCAAGCAAGAAAGCTAGAGGTTGCCTTGGAGCTACTCTAGTCGAGGAGCTTCATCCAAGCGATTGCCTAGTCACCTTCTTCGTCACTTAGGTCATCTTGCGCTTCATCGCCCTACTCCCAATTCATTTTAGATATGATTGTAAGACTTTTCTTTAGTCGCATACATACATAGATATGTGTGTCTATGTGTGTGTATATATACATATGTATATATATCTATATATATATGTTAGTGTTATATATTGTTGAATATACATACATATATGTTTACACTCTTAAATTTGCCTTTTGCTATGATATACCTTAACTTAGAGTATATATAATTTGTAAGCCATACATATACATTATTGTATTCCTGTAATGATAACTATGATATATTGTGAGTTTGATGACATTTTATTGGTTGAAAGCCTAATGATATACTATAAATAGTATATTACAATATGTAGAAACAAATAATCAAAATAAAACACACAAAAATATTAAAGCATTACAATGGTAGCTAGGATTTACATGGAAACCCCTTTCCTTGAGAGGGGAGAAAGCCATGGGAGAGCTCTAATAGGAAGATATTTCCACTATTTTTCTCCAAGAATAAATGGGGGTACAGAAGCCTTTATTTAGGCTACCACACATCACTCAAATTCTCATGCCCACTATGTGGGGCTAAATAACTGAATCCAATGACCCAATAATCCAACATATATACCTTTGAACACCCCCCTCAAGCTAAGCTTGCAATGTTAAAGCATAAATGCTCTACTTTCAATAAATACCCTCTTACAACTATGACCCAACACGATAACACATCCTTGCCACAGGCTTACAGGCTCCAAAATGTGAGAAGATGCTCTACAAGTTACGTTGATGAGGAGGCAACAACTAGAGATACAATATTGGAGGATGGGTTGTTCGTTGAACTATTGCATTAGATTCTACACTAGCCACGTCAAGACTTTAGTTTAACTCCGATCACAAGTTTGATTGCTCTTTGTTCTATTGTAGAACCACAATTGATCTCTAACACATGAAGATCCACATGGTGAAAGAACCTGGAACTACAATAGATTTGATCATCTAAAACAAATGGCTCAATAATGTCTTCCACCTTCTAATTTGAACGAAAACAAGGTGGAGGCTCACATGGAGATAAAATTGAGGGGGCACTCCCCACTATCCTCATACCATAGGATAACAAACGACATCTTAATTTTTTTTTTCTTTTTTTCCTTTTTCTGATTCACCAACCCTTTTTTTAACTCCTTTTTCAACCTCCTTTTTTTCTCAAAAAAACTTAGAAAATAACACCCTCAACGTTTTATATTCATCTTTCCTTTTTTCTAACTTTTTTTATTTTTTCAACTCACCAACTTAAAAGAGAATAGAAAAAAAGATAGGGTGCACAACACGTAATGCCCTACATTGGGTTCCATATAACCATAAATGTTGCCACCATTGCCTCCTCTCTCTCTCTGTCCTTTTTTTTTTTTTAACTCTTACCTCAACCCAAAATAATCAAATAAATAAAAAGATGGATACAGATGGAAAATACTCACGCTTTGATGGAACTCATCTATCACGGCATCATGATCATGCACTGCTTTCAACTCTTGCACAATCATTATTGTGATCTCATGAGATCTTCTTGTATTGTCACAATATCACTTGTAAGATCTCCACCAAGATTTTTTCCATATATTTCCTAGAGATCCACATTGATGGTTGCTGTTCTTCATGGCCAAGCAAAGGATGATGTCATCGTTAAGGCTATGGTTGTCATGTGCCCCATTCTTGTGGCTTCGCATACCCCGCCTCTTGTGGCTCCTCAGCAAGAAGGGCATTGGTCGCTTCGATAAGCCCCTCCACTACAAGGGCTCCACCTTCCACCACTACCGACAACATCGGCAACGGGTCTAGCTACGACACCAAGTTCATTGACAAGAACTTTGTCAAGAAGCACGCTGTGGAAGGGGTCCTTTCCACAGCCAATGGGGGGCCCAACACCAATGGGTCCCAATTTTGCATCATCAAGACCTCGTGGCTCGATGGGTAGTACATTGTGTTTAGGCATGTCGTTGAGGGAATGGACACGTTGGCATTGGCCGATGGCTCTGTGAGCTCATAGTGCTCTGCATATTTCGCTCCATCGATGACATCAACTCCGTCATGCACCACCAGTTCTAAATTTATGAGCGAGACACCACTCATGATGGCCTTGATCGCATAAGTTAGGCCAACTCCACTGGATCTCGATCCCCATGGTGGCATCAGGATCTTGATTACTTGAATCTCCATTAGACCATGACCACCATTTCATCGACATTCTCATGAATCTCATGACTATGACTATTGACATTCCACAAAATCTTCAAAAAGTGAATGATAAAATCCCAAGAACAAATCACGAACATCAATAAATCTTAATGAAACGACTAGCTCTGATACCATGTATAAACAAATAAGTGAAATAACATGCACAAAAAATATCAAAGCATTATAGTGGAAGTTAAGGTTTATGTGGAAACCCCTCTCCCTGAGAGGGGAGAAAATCACGGGAGAGCCCTAATGGGTAGATATTTCCACTATTTTTCTCCAAGAATAAATGGGGGTACAGAATCCTTTATAGATGCTACCACACACCACTCAAATTCCCATGCCGACTATGTGGGACTAAATAAACCAAATCCAATGACCCAATAATCCAACAATATATATCGCTTCCAACATAATATCTGTCATGCCTTATATTCATATAATATGTCTTGGTTGTTTGTTTTGGCCTTACATATTGTTGCGCGAGATGAATGTTGTTGTTGGGTAATTAGATAATGTGAGATCCAATTACATGTTTACTCCTACATAGTAGAATAGGAACGAGAGGTGTGTGGTGGCCTCTATAAAGGCCTTTGTACCCCTAATTTGTCTTTTAGAAATATTGAAAAATCATGCCCATAGTGGGGCTTCTCTCGTGATTTTCTCCCTTCTTAGCATGGGAGGGGTTTTCACATAAACCCAAGTTTTCCACTGCGACACTTTGATATTTTTGTTCAATTTATTCGATTATTTATTTCAACATGGTATCAGAGTGTTTCATTCTTGGGTCTGTTCTCAGATTTTATCATTGATCTTGCTATTATTCTCAAGTTTTATAAAAAATCTCATTCAAGGGAGGGCAATCTCGACAGGGATTTCAAGCTCGGTCCTTATGGTGTTGAGCTGTGGAGTGAACTTGCTAGGGAATGAGTATTAGTACACATTGTAGCCGAGGATAAGGGAGCCCAACTTTAGGGCTCACCTTCGTTGATCCCGAGCTCGTCCTGCGTGCCACCAAGGCATTCCGTAGCGGGAGCTTTAATTGTATGGTTCAGGACATCAACAGCTTCTATGTGATCCTGGAGGGGCTCTTCATGGTGGAGAATGTAAGGAAGGCGATCGAGATTGACAAGTAGGTGCCTGATAGCCTTACAATGTCGATGGTGGATAATGTGTGCTTTGTGCTCCAGAGCTACTATAGGACATCTCGATCGGGGAAGAGAAGCGATCGATAGGGAAGGTGGTGACAAAGGAGAGGTAATCTTCAATGATCGGGAACCCATCATTGCAGGCACCATGGATTGGTGGCAGGTATTGTTGCTTACGACGCACAAAAGGAAGGTGATTAGTGGCAGAGATGGTGTGTTCGTAGATCTTGCATAGAGTAAGTCTTGGTGAGGATCTCGCGAGAGGTCACGAGCATGGCGACTTACGTGATTTGCTTTGGCAGCGTGGTTGGGTTCTTTGAACCTTAAGAAGAGGAAGAGGTTTATGTGATTTGCGTAATTGGTGAGGCCCCCTGATGGTATAGTGGCGGCGACGATGGAGTTTTAAGGGTTGTATCGAGCCCTTGGGTGCCTTTTGCCCTTTTTAGCCCTTTGTTTTTTCTTTTATGTTTTTTTACTTGTTAGCTTTATAAAAAGAAAAAAGGAAAGAAGAAACAAAGTAAAAAAAGGAAGAAAAAAAGAAGGTAGTTGATAAACAAAAAGAAAGTGATGGGTAAAAGAAAAGAGAAAAAAATGAAATGAAGTGGATGAAAAGAGGGGGAAAAGCTATTTTTAGTTGTTTTCTTCTCTATGTAGTTTCTTCTCTCATACAAATACAAGTATGGAAGAAAGTGGGAGTGTATGAGAGCTTATTGTGGACACCGTATGAGGGTGACTCATTTTTCGAGGTCTCGACATGAGAAGCTCAATATTGGTTTCTATATGAAAAGAATATATTCTTGGTCCCTATATGAGAGAAGTCTACTGAGAGATTTCTATATGGGAGAGGCCCACTTTGAGTTTCCGTGTAAGGGAGGCCTCGAGATCCACTTCTAAGATTTGTAATGGGGTAGGCACTAGTATTATTTGAAGTCTTTATGAGAGAGACCAATTAGAGTCAACTTCAGTAGTTCATCTACCACACTCCAGCTTACGCTGATGTGTCGTCATTGGCATATCCGCCTACAAGCGAGAATGAGGATGCAACTGTCATCATTCGCCTGGAGGAGAGCCATGACCTGATTGCACTAGTTAAGAGTTGTGTTCTGCTTGTGAGAGTGAGGAAGTATGTTGTACAAGCTAACATTTCATGCTCTAGCTTGAAGGGGAGGGTTGAGAGAGATGAATGTTGTTGTTGGATACTTGGATATGTGAGATCCAATTATATGTTTAGTCGCACATAGTGGAGTGGAAAAGAAAGAGGTGTGCAGTTTCCTATGTAAGGGCCCTTGCACGCCCCATTTGTCTTTGAGAAGAAATATTGAAAAATCATGCCATAGCGGCTCTTCTCCCATGGTTTTCGCCCCTCTTCTCGTGAAAGGGGTTTTCACATAAACCTGTGTTCCACTGTGATGCTTTGATATTTTGTTTGATTTGTTTAATTATTTATTTCAACACATATGATATACATGTGTACACATCGTATGGGGAGTGTGTATGGAATGGACATGAAGGTGAGGGGAAGCGTTGACCTATACCATAGAGCATGGCGAAAGGCACGAGTCCTACCCAAGACCCTATAATATCAGATCGATTCTTCTTTAATATGTTTAGAAACTCTATCATAGCAAAGGCTAATGAAAATCCAAATGGGTTTGGGAGTGCGTGGGGGGTTATGAAGGTGTCCCATGAAGCTGGGGTTTGTGCACATATCCCACCTAGCTTTGCGGAGAGTCTGATTTGTTAAACTTTAGAAGATAGATCTCTCTGTTGTATCGGCTTGACTTTGAAACTGGCTTTCCAACTCTCTTATATATGTAGAAAAAGTATTATTTGAGCACCGTGCTTAAAAGGTATGAAAAAAGCACCCAATATTGGCTATTGGATCGTTATTTCATTTGATTAAAATCATCGAGCATGTTTATGGGTGGTTTTGAAAACCACCAAGCATATTTGGAATGCATTCAATCATTTATATCACTTTCTAGAAGGTTCAATTTCACATTAATATCCAATTGTATTACAACTTGATTTTTTAACTATAGCGGACTTCTATTACAGGTTTAAGTTACAATTATGGTATGTATTAATTAACTTGTATTACAAGTTTTTTGCTTTCATAGCACCAAACTTTATTATAAGTGAAGGAATACTTGTAATACAAGCTACTTTCTCACTTTTAATGCATGATTTTGAACTTTTGTTACGAAAAGATGCTTGAAATACAAGTTCTCTGACATGTATTACAAGTAGTTCTCACTTGTAATACAAGGTTTCTACACCATAACAGGTAAATGCTTGTAATACAAGCCATTCTCACATGTAATGCAAGTTTTTGCTTGTTTCTCTTAAGGAATGTTTTTTAAGTAGTTGTTATAGCCTTCTTGGAATGTGGATGGATGTTCTCCGTATTCATGTGCACTAAATTGGAAGCTTATGAATTTAGGTAGTATTTGGTAAAGGGAATAGCTTTGTAGAATAAGTAGAGGAATATGGAAGGAGTGAAATGAAGTGGTGGAATAAGTAGGTTAACCTATTTGGGAGATTTGGTGTGTTAAAGTTATTTCACAGAGGGGGTGGAATAACTTTACCCCGTATTAAGTCTCCCTTAACCCGATGCAAGTGGTAGGCAGATTAAGTGGGGCCAAACGAGGGTTAAGTCCACTTACCCTTCATTAACTAGCCTGCCAAACACTCTCTTAATGTTTTATCATCTTCTCACTTATGGAAAGCTGTGTTATGGAAGGAATCTACAAAATCGAAATGTGCACTTTGGGTGATTTCATTTAGAATGGTTAGATCAAAATCCAATGACTATTGTTGGGTGCTTTTTTACTAGTTTTTTAGCACAATGCTCATAGGATGCGACACCTACTTGAGCTCATTACAAATGTTGTTATAGATTTTACAAAACTATTTTGTATTTTACAAAGTCTTTATGTATTTTGCAAAATGTGGTTTGGAAGTTACAAAACTAACTTGTAATTTACCAAGTGATAATTTTACAACTTTTTCATTAAGATCATCTTTAAAATCATTTCCGTTTTCGGTGAAATCTCATATACACCTTATTCAACCAACAAACTTTCAATCCATATGGTTCGATTTGATATTTGAGAATATATGTGTTTAGATGAGTTTGGCTCAAATAAGTAATTTAAGTCATAGGCTCACTGAATAACTACTATATATATACATATTGCTACTTAAATATGATAGGAAAAATCTTTTTTTTTTTAATGATAAGATCATTATTTTTTCTTTTGCTTAAATATTGTTCCATATGTTTCTAATGAAAGTCAAAACAATAGTGTTAGTTGGACATATTCAATATTTAAAAGAATAAAAAGACTCGTCTCCTCGATTTAATTGGGTGATCGCCTTTTTGTTACCTCTCACCTCGGGTGATTAAGGAGTTTGTTGCTTTACAATAAGCTAACTTCTTGGATAACAATGGATATGTTTTTCTTTAACTCCTTTGACCCCCTCTTGATCCATTCTCTGTGCTTATCCCTATCCATTCTCATCCTTATCCAATTCTTGCTCGATCTTATCCTTATCCAATTCTTATCTTTATCCAACCTCATTCTTATCCTAATCCTTATTCTCATCCTCATCCTTATCCCTATCTCATCTATTCCTCCTTTAATCTCTCTCGCCACCTCGTCTTTATCTTTCTTGCCATGTGTCCCTTTTTGACATGTATCCCTCTTGACACATGTCCTCATTTCAATCTTATCCCATCTCTTCTAATCTCAATCCTTGCCACATCATCTCTATCTTATCTATCTTATCCTTGATTTGCTATGCATCCATGTAATTTAATCTAACTTGCCTGTTTAATCTAATTTCTTCCTTTGTTGGCATTTTCATACATGGCATGTATCAAGGTACCTCTAGTTACATATGTAATTGCCAATTCAATGTGGATATTGAAGGAGTCAAATTTTGATCATTACATAATGGGTTGGAGTGGTTAGGTGGATGAGAAAATAAGGAGAAAGGAGGTTTGGGTGGAAGGGTAGAGGAGAAGGGAGTGGTTGGAAGATGGCATGAGGTAAAGGGTGGATGAGAATAGGACGATGGTGGAGGAGGTTGGTTGAAGGGTATGAGAAGGATAGAGGAAGTGGTAGTTTGCAAAGGAGGGCTGGAAGAGGAGTTAGTGTGGTTGGAAGAAAGAGGATAAGGGGAGGATGGAGGGAAGTAGGTTGGGTGAAGGGAGGAGGAAGGTAGAGGGAGATTTTCTTTCTTGTTTGCTTTAATTTTGTGTTCAAGATTTGAATCAATCTAACCTGTGTTATGGCCAACCATTCCTTCACTTCAAACTTATGGAAGAGCATGTAGCAAGGGCATACATGTGATTGCAAATCTTGCAAGGACATATGAGTGTTTGGAGATGAATGTAAGGTTCTTTAACTTTTTGCTTTGTTGCAAATTATCCAGCTTATTAAAAATGAAGTTATTGTTGGCTTTTGCCACGTGTGTTGCTGGAGAATCTTATCACTTACATTGCAAGAAGTAGATCAAGTGCAGAGTCCACTGTACAGCGGTTAATTTGGATTGATTCTGTTCTTTTTTTTCTTCCTTTTCTTTTGAAGAGTATTGATTATGTTCATAATGACTTGTATATGAATGTATATATCTATGACATTGATTGTGATAAATTCTACTTTTAATGCAACTGATCAAGTACTCTAGAAAGGAATCATTATTAAATGTTGTATTTATTTTCACTAAAGCTCTTCCAAATCCAGTAATTGTTGCAAAAAGCTGAAGATGATACACATGTATACTCTAATATCCAGTTTGATTGGGAAGGTAGCGTTTAGATAATTGATATCTTTTTGTAGTAGTATTTCTTACTTTATTTTTATTCTCATCTTATTTTATGTTTTGAGTGACACCCATTGCTTTTATTATTAGATAGTGTGTAACTTCTCCATCCAACTCTTATTAAGATAGTTGAGTGTATTGCAGCAGAGCTATTTAGTTTCTTTTTCAACATTTCTTGTTCCTTCAACTAAAAACCCTTGGTGGCAAAACTGTGGCTAAAATGACAGCCTGATGTTCAGTGATGGCATCAGTGCTACATCTTGATGGCATTCTGAGTTTACGTCAACAATACTTGATGGCTCAAATTTCCAAAGCATATTTATGTGTCTCCACTGTGCTTTATATTCTTACATATAATATAATGTTCATGATTTTGTTAGATATATTGGCGTGTGGTTGGATCAAAAGGTACATTGCAAGTAGAGCGTGGGAATGTAGAGGGACGGCATGGATATTTGGTATGAGTAGATTGTGAATGAAACTGTGTTAACTTTCTTGTCATAGTGCATAGGCTTTTTATTTGTTATTGATGTGATATCCATTAGCAGTGCTTTACTTGTGTGTATATGTCATTTCTTTTGCTTTTTGTAGGTTTCATTTTGGGGTTCTGATGGAAAATGCTTGACAACATTCTATCCTTTCTGTGGTGTTAATGAAGAACTGAAAGCTTTTTTTAGTGATATCTCTGAAGCAGCAAACAAGGTAATCTTGGTTTGCAATAAATGTTGGTTTTACTTATTGTTCTACACTCTCCTACTAGCCTATAATTGAAAAAAAAAAATCTACTGGTTTCCAGTGGATCAGCTTATTTATTACTGCTTTCTAACTGTTTAAGATAAGCATCACAAACTACAGATGAAAAGATACAGCGAGTAGTTGGGTATCCAGTTCTCTGCTTGTAAACTCATTCAGATTATTGACCTGCCTGGAGAGACCTATGAAATTCTGGTTCCGCTTAGATTGAGCAGATTGCTTAGCTTAGAAGCCAGTGGCCTTTCTGAAAACAATGAGAAAGAAGTTGAGTTGTACTAGGGTAAATGGCTCTTGAGTTAGCCACATTTTTATAGCCACCCATTTGGTGTTGCTTTATCCTTATGATGCCTCCTCCTAACATTTTATGCGTAAAGAAATTGCACTGTAGCTTTCTCACTAATGATCTTGATGTATTGTTGAGAGGGTTTACCCTTAACATTTTGCTCTACCTTTAGCTTCATAGCATCCACTGCTTCGTAAATACCACCTAAGGTAAGTTTCTTGTCACCATCGGACAATCACAACGGGCTACATAATCTTCACAAACCATACGTAACTATCATGAAACTTTGTGGAGGTCACTAAACCCTTTACTTTGCCAATCTCTATTCTACTCTCCTTTTTCCTATAAGTCACTAGATATAAACATTAGCTTTAACACGATTTTATTATCTAATATAATATGCAATATGATATATTTGTTACAAATCTAGTAAATACGAGGTCGTCCTAGTTCACCTCTGCAGAATCATCTTGTTGGGAATCAGAGAAGACGCCACATGGACACTGCCATGTGTCACATCAGGCCACATGGCGGTGCCACTTGGCAGCAGCAGCAGCAGCAGCCATCCAGGCTGGCAGCAAGGGGTCCTTTGGACCAAGTTTGGTGCTTTTCTATATTTAGAAAATTGGTTTTATTAGAAATATGTTTGGATTTGTTTTAGTTAAGAGATAAGATCTTTCCATATGAAAAAAGATCTTATCTCTAGAAATAGGAGTATTTGTTTATTATTTTTAGGAGATATGTACTCTTTATAAAATAGAGATATGTTTTCTTTGAGCAACAAAGTTAATTCTTTCAATTATAGTGCTCCTCTCCTCTCTCTCTTCTTCCAAGTACAGCTGGCCACCCATAGAGGCAGGAGGCCTCTCTGCCGGCCACCAGCAAATCTCCAGCCGGTCCTTGGCCTGCTGCAGGCCGGTCCACAGCAGACCGGCCTCATCTCCTGCCCCTGCAGACCGGTCTGCACACAGCAGACCAGTTCCAGCCCCTGAAGGACCTTCTCTTTGGTCCACAGGACCACCTTCACCCTGCAGCCAGTTCTCCGTGGTCAGACTGGTCCGCATCAGACCGGCTGAACCGCTGCAGGCCGAAGTCAGAGCAGTCACATGCTGCTCTCCCTCTCCGTGCGTTGATGACAGCAGGTGTACTGACTTTGGGCCGTTTTCCCACTTACGGGAGTCTCCACGCTCCGCTTCCACGCCAACAATTCTCAACACATCTCATAGATACCAACATATGTGAGTGGTTGTATATAAAACTGGCGACAGAACTTGCTTCCTGCACAATGTTTATTATTTTTCTTTTAACAAAATCCTTTAGAATCCTTCTTTAAAAAAAATCCTTTAGAATCAAGGGTTGCATAAGTCCAAAAAATTCCATAGTTGCTGAATTTCATTAATTTCCTACCAGCAATCTGGAAATTACTACAGTTATTCATAATAGTTTGGACCATACCTTTGAGGCAAATTTACTTAAGGACTTTCTCAATCAAATGATAGATATATTTATAGTCCTTTACTCTATTAAAGGCATCTATATATTTCAAACAAGTTGTTTTACCTTTATAGTAGACAAGGTAGTTGTTACTTTCCTCCTGGTGAAGCGGGTTGAACCATCATACAAAGTCAGTACACCTTATTTAGACCAAAACTTCTTCAACTCGTTTATACAAGCATGTAGAATGTCTTCTGCCATGTAAAGATACTTGCTCATATTATATGTGGGGTAGGGGACCTAACCCTTGTTCCTTCTTGGACAACTCATTTATTGCTTACGACCATGCCTGGGGTGCGATTGCTGGTTGTGAAAGTATGGTCCTTTCTTAGTGAAGAAGGCATACTTACATTTCTTAGAGGAGAAGCTCGATCATGATCAAGATCTTGCTTTTGACTCCAAGAGGATTTGGAGAATGTGCCTACCTTTGAAGGTGAAGATCTTTGTGTGGCTTCTGAGGAGGAGATGCTTGGTTACTCGATCTTACAAGAGTTTTTGGGCACCTGACTCCGACAACTCTTGTATCTTTTGCAGCAAACCAAAGGGTATTGAGCACCTTTGCTTTACTTTCTCCTTTGTGAGGGGTGTTGGTTCATTTTGAGCTCTGCTCTCGTCCAGCGTGATTCGGAGCACTCCTTTTGGTAGAGCCTACATTCCTCCTATGCTGATGTGGGCTCTATTGGGAGGGTTTTTACTCTTATTTGGTGCATTTGGATGGAGCACAATGGCACTGTATTTAGAGGGGAGCATTTTTCTGTTGAAGGCGTTAACCATTTGTATTTAGTCTCCCCTTTTAATGAATTTGTGGGGGATTATTCCTTGTTAATCCCTCTTTTCCTTTCCAAAAAAAAAAATCTCATTTATTACATGTTGTAGAAATGGTCCACTAGTTATATCTGTTAAGACTGGGTGTGCAAACAAGAGCATGGAGATTGCTTTTCTCACCTTGTCTTTCATGTTTCCAAACATCCCCTTAATAGTCTTTTGCTTCTTATCACTGCTACAGATATTGCTCATGCTACTAGTTCGCTGAACTGGGTCACCCTTTTGCTTCTTTGTAGAATGCTCAGGGATGATGGCACCATTTCTGCTTCCTCTCTTAAATGCTTCCCACGAGCATGTTCTTCTTCACACCTATATTGTTCTCTCCTTAAGCTCTCTCACTACTCGTCAATATGCCCTTTATTGTGTAGGTGTATCAAAAGCACTTGGACATTGCAAGTTTATCAATATCCACATGCTCTTTCTTAAACATCCTCTCATGAAACATAGCATCCCTCCTTGCCTTCTTAATATCTTTCATTTTCTTTCTTTGATATTTGTCAAAACCAGCTGTCTATCTTCCTTAAGACAATTTCTACACTTGGCTACTTTTGTATACCCACTAAGTGCTGATTCGGCCTTGTGATGCTCCCTTTTAACATTTTCTTTCTGCAAAAGTTGCACTATGGCTTTCCTTTGTTGTCATCGATGGGGATGACATGATTCCACTTTATCTTTCTCGCATCATCCTCTCATCGTGCACTGTGTCCAATATGGTTGAGGACCTATTACACATTAGAAATATGTTAAGTTAGTTATGTAGGACTTAGGAACATCATAGCTCCTTGTCCTAACTCTTAAAGACGAACTACTTAACCAACAATAACTATCGCATCCTTTTTTTTTAAAAAAAAAACAGACTATCACATTGTTGAGGATGTATTACGCATTAGAAATATGTTAACTTAGTTATGTAGGACTTAGGAACATCATAGCTCCTTGTCCTAACTCTTAAAGACAAACTCATTAACTAACAATAACCATCATGCTTCTCTTTAAGACGTCAAAGGTTAGGAAAAAAGGATATATTAATTAGAGTGTATTGGTATTAGGCCACTACTACTTCAAATGGGCATAGTATGCACAAAATCTGCTACAAATATGACAAGAGGTTGGGCATGTGCTAACTAAGCATGCTTAAAAATGAGATTAAATTAGAGTAAGCATCCTAGTGATAAGAGATTAAGCATGGCCATATACATAAAAATGTGCTCAACATAAGCCAACATGTGCTAAACATGTATGGTTACTTACCGTGGCAGTATCACTGTATGAGTTGGTTTAGTAATGAGGAGCTTACAGAAACTTTTACATAACAGTAGAAATGGAGGGAAATGAGACTAGCATCTTAAATCATGATGAAAATGATGAATCATACAAGATTAGGGAAGGAAAAGGATAGAAGATACTTGAGAGGAAGCCCCCTAGACATAAGAACAAGCCTCTTGGATACACCACAACTTATATCTAAGAAAAATGACGTCACAAATAATATATCACCCGACACTGTGAATTCTGATTTGTTTTTGAAATATCTATGGCAACATCCTCCTATATCTAGGGTTCTCAATCGGTACCCCTCGAAATAGGCGATACCTTGTTAATAGCCCTGAAAAAGGGAACCAAACAAACTACAACCTACATACTTCATCATTGGGTTGAACTTCATCCAGTGTTCCTTACTCCCTAATTATGTTCTTCAAGGCAACCTTTTTGGACTGATACCTTCCTCCACTATGTCATGCATCATCTTGTCCCTCCTCCTTTTGCACACATTAGCATTTAAAATGATGAAGATATGTTGTCGTTATGGCCACTTTCCGACAAAGGGCATATCGACATGAAAAAGCTGTCGATATGTAGGTGTATCGTCGGTATATCGCCTGTGTTGACACTCGTGCCGACATGTGCTGATGCCTATGTAGCTACTGTTGCTCTTAAGGAATTAATATTCATACCTCAAACTTTCCCATTGAACATTGGAATTTATTTTTTTTACACTTAGCTCAAATAAGATTCAACTAAAGTTTCAACCCATGCTTAATTGATTCCAACAACTTCAATGACTAGTGAAAAAACTAGGCATCATGCTCTCTCTCCCCTCTACCAATTTAAATGCCCCATCCTAAATTTATCTTCTCCTCAAGAGAATGATTTTTCACCAACGTGAGGCACCTACAACTATTTAAGATCATTGTTGTAGCCAAGTAAACACTGCCAACAACGTGTTTATATTATGTTTTCATTCAAAATTTATGATTTTGATCTTCTAGACATTTCTTCATGTTTGTATTGATTATTAAATGTTGATTTCATTAAATTCATGACATTTTGAGCCATTTTAGGTCATTTTAAGTCATTTTCCCAAAATTTTCTGATATCAACGATATATCGACAATATATCCCTTTTTGGACTTGTCGATTTAATATTTGTTAAGAATAGAGAAAATGAACTCTCTTATTCAACTAATAAGCCCTGGGCTCTCTTTTATAGAAGAGGTGTTGGGTGAATTACAACGGGACACTAAACTAATTAAGAAATAATGCAACTCTCAAAAATACATAATAATGCTATTATTTAATAACTCACACCCCCCCCCCCCCCCCCCCCCCCTAAGTTGGAGTGTGCAACATCCAACTTCAAGGAGTCAAAAAAAAATGAGGGGCTCCCCCCTAATCCAAGCAGTTGGAGGAGCAATAATGATAGACGAGAATCAGAGATCAACTGTAGATGACAAAATTGACTCTCTATAGGCTATAAATGCTAATCCCTGTAGGCTTAAAATTGACTCTCTCATGGGGCCAATGGGACGCTTCTCACATGAGAGGAGATTCCTCATGTAGAGAAGCTGAACTCCATGTAATATAGGTAAGGGAATGCTCATTGCCAAGGTTGATATGCATAAAAGGACTTACACGCAAATCAACACATCTTCAATGCAATCTTTACATCTAGCGACCAGCATGGATTGTCTAAGGCCACACATGATAATAGCCCCTTTAGAGCCCTCGTCGGCGACACTGGGGACTCTAAGCAATGCTTTTGCGACGTGGCGGAGCCCTGGTGGCACTCCGGCAAGGAGTTGATGCTAGGGTTTGTCCCAAAATCAAGGTGATTTCACTAGGGTTCCAACGAGACCACTAGATCTTCGTTTGATTCAGAAGAGAGGGCTCAAAATAGGGATTTGAGCCTCGTCAATTAGCAGTGCTAAAGTTGGAATAGCTCGTCAGCGGCGATCGCGCCGATCGATGGCCACCTGAGGGGGTGCGGCCGGTCAGCAATGAGCCGGTGATGCACCCACTCAAGGATGATTATGGTCAGAGCAGCGGCGGTGGTGGTGGTGCTGATCTTTGTCCAATAGTTGTGCTCCAGAGAAGAAATAAAAATAGAGAGGATAGGAGATGATGTGGAGAGGAGGGGCCTCCTTAAAGGCTCGTCAGAGACTGGCAGTGTCACTGACAGCCCCCTCCCCTCTCTAGGTTTTTTTCCTCTCCTAACCTTAAGCCACAGAGATCGGTGGCTCTGATGTCATGTTAAGAATGGAGAAAGTGAACTCTCTTATTCAACTAATGAGCTCTAGCCTCTCTTTTATAGAAGAGGTGTTGGGCGAACCACAACGGGACACTTAACTAATTAAGAAATAATATAACTCTCAAAAATACCAATAACCCTACTATTTAATCACTCTCACAATATCGATATTTAAAACCTTGGTGTTAAGGATTGGTTTAGGGTCTTTCTGTATCACCTTGTTGGTTCCGCCTTTATTGTCTATGTCAATTAAGGCATGTGTTGGACTTTGATGCTTGAAAGGTAGTAGAGGAGGTTGAAGGGATTGAGCATTAAGTATTATTCAATGGTAGTTGAATGATTGTTGTATTACTTTAGTTTAGATATGCATTGTGTGCTATATTTGAGTATGTATTGATTAAGGCTTGTATTTTCACATGTATGCCCTTATTGCATAACCTTTTAAGGTAGTTAGTTGGTAATTTATAATTTACTTACAATTATAATCATTTTAAGTGAATTCAGTTGGCATTTATCGAGATGCGTCGATACGATGTCGATGTGTCGTCAACATGCCCTCAATACGGATAATTTTGGCCCATTGATAACCTCAATAACTCGGCATCGATGCATGGGTGTTTCCACGGCATGCCCTCGATAATCACAATTGGAAATTTATTGGCACATCATCAATATTAGCACTTAGAACCTTAGCATACATCTACCTCTCTCCTCCATCCTGCGTGCCTTTGTGTATCTTTTGTTGCCATACATCCCAAATGTTGCCAAATGAATAATCACTAGCATCTCCTCCATCTCTTACATTAGATCTCTCATCTTCCCTTCTTGGATCTCACTTAAAGGATTGTTGCAACTTGTAGATATTCTGTTAGCATACCATACGTGTTATTTCCTTTCTAGTTTTTTCCTTATGTGCTCCTCAGGGGCAAGGATGTACTTTTACTCTTTGGTCTCTCTATATAAGAGAGACCTAGGGTTTCAATAAAGATTAAGTCATTTCAACCAATTTGGTATTAGAGCACTGGTCATAAACCGTAGCTCTTGGTATTCCACCCTTAAGGCCTCCAAAACCCTAAACCTAAATCCCTCTCCTCTCTGTGCGTTGTCGGCGACAACGATATAGGGCCTCGCGTGGCACCTCGCGTGTGTAGGGCGCACTTGCACCTGCGCAAGGCCGCGCACAAGCGGCGACGAATCAGGGATTCCTGCTCCTTCACAGTGACTTCGCACGTTGGGCAGCTCACATTTACGCGGCGATGGCTCACACTTAGTGGGCAGGGCATGCAGCCTTGATTAGCACGTGCTAGGTGGCGGTGGATCGCAGTAGCGCACGTTAGGCGGTGCACGAGGCTGCAGCTAGCACCAAATTGCAGCGGATCACTGTCGTTGCCTAACGCACACCGGCACGGCGACGGCGGTGCTCCGACAACATGAGTGGTGTGGCCGCAATCCTCTGCCTACAGCTTGATCTGAAGGGAATGTAAGCTTTCTCTATGGCTACTTTCCTCTCCTACTGCAGGGGGGATCTCTGTGGGGTATTCTCGGGTGGTCTCCCCTTACCCAGTCTAGGTCAAAGCTCCAAGAAGATTTTTTGTGAAGATGCAAGTTTGATTTTTCAGATTTCAAATCTGATTGATGACCTCTTGGATATAGAAGTCTGATTGCCGCTCCAAGATTGTAAGAATGGCTTCAGATGATCAATCTGAGGTGAATTCGGGCACTTCCTTGGACAATGAGGTACTGAAGAATCCGTTTTTTGGTCCTATCAAGTTGGACGAGACCAACTACCCACGATGTTCCAGACTTTCCTCATGACTGTCAGGGGTCATAGAAAGAGCCACATCCTTATAGATCCAGAGCTTGCTAGTAAGACTGGTCCCAACACCACCTAGGACAGAGGCAATGCCATGGTCTTTGCGTGGCTTATGCAGACAGTTATTCCCTGTATAGGAGATGAGATCATGTATTACGACACCACAAAGATGTGCGAGTCCTTACGTGAGACCTACTCTCATGCCAAGAGCTCTGCATAGGTCTTTCAGGTCTTCTACGACCTTTTTTACTTGCATTAGGAAGGACGCACTCTGCTACAGTACTATTCCCTCTTGAAGAGAATGCTAGAGAGGCATCACTCCTATTTGTCGTGGTGTGCCTGTGATTCCTGGAAGGATTTCAAAGATAGTTGGTCATCTCCCTCTTCCTAGCAGGTCTTGGACCTGAGTACAAGGTTTGAAATGTCGATTTCGACGCCGTACCGATGAAATTCTAAGTGTGCATGCCGACAAAAAATTACATACTTAGAATAATATTAAAATACTCAAATTTTGTGTGTGTGTGACCATCATTTCCCTTCAGGCCTCCCAATTTTGAATTTCAACCCATGTCCAGGTCTGCCACTGTTTCCCTCCAAGCCGCTCAGCAGTAGCAGCAACTGGCATGCTACCGAAATCGTCAGCAACTGTCGGCATGTCGACGAAATCCTCGACATGTCGACGGCAGACCTGTAAATCGACACTAGAATCGTGTCGGCACGGCCCCCTCCTAGAAGTACCCTTGCTAGCGGCATGCTGTCGACATTTAAATCACTATCTGAGTATACTACTGCCAGAGATTAGATTCTCACCGCTCCATAGCTTCCTACCCTAGAGGAGGCTTATAGTAGACTTAGTAGAGTTGCAGTCCGCACTCCTGCTCCGGACTTTGGTACTCAGACATCCGCACTGGCAACAATTCCTGGACGTGGCATGGGTACTCCCCATGCACGCGCTCGTGAACGCGGACGCTCATCTAGTACACATACTATGGCCCCGTGTACCTACTTTGGCAGACTTGGTCATCCAGAGGCTACATGCTAGTAGAAGCATGATAGGCCACCTATGGCCAATCAAGCAGGTGAGATTACAGATGGAGTGCCTGCTAATTCTGATGTGAGGTCCCTGACTACAGCGATCGAGATCCTGCAACAGCAGATTGTGCAGTTGGCACAGTCTTCATCCTCTTAGTCTTCAAATACTGTAGCTATTGCTACCTCCTCACAGGCACCTGTGGCTAGTATGTTCTCACGCTTGTCCTCTGATGATTAGTTGATTGATTCTGGTGCATCTACACACCTATGTAGCGGCAGGAGTTCATTCTCTTAGTTAGCACCTGTTACACCAGTCAGGACTGTGTAGGTGGCAGACGGAAACATTCGTCACTAGTTGGCAAGGGAGATATGTCTATCTCCTAAATTGAGACTAGGAGTTGTCTTTTATGTGCCTGATTTTCCCTTAAGTTTACTGTCTGTTAGTAGTATTACTAGGAATTTGAACTGCAAGACCATTTTTTATGCCTCTTCTTGTGTCTTGCAGGATAAGCTCACTGGGAAGACGATTGGTGGAGGGTGTGAGGAAAGGAGGGTGTACCGTTTGAGCCAAACCATTGTTGCCGCTTCTACTACCCGGGGCCTTGCTTTTATTGAATCTCCCCTCCAGTGGCATCATCGCCTTGGTCACCTACCTATTGACCACCTTAGACTGATTTTGCCGCACATACCCTTCACTACTACTCTCAACTGTGATTCTTCTCAGCTGGACAAATATCATAGGGCTAGTCTTTCCAGCTCTACTTTTGTTTCTTCTACTACTGTTTTTGACTTGATTCATATGGATGCGTGGGGTCCCAATTGAACTCCTAATCAACTTGGGAATAGATATTATCTTCTGTTAGTTGTTAGTAGGTGATTTTTCTCGCATTTCGTGGATGTTTCTTTTGCAGAATAAGTCTCATGTAGGACAAATCATTGAGAACTTTGTTAAGGAAATAAAAACTTAGCATTTTTGTTTTGTAAAACGTTTTCGACCTTCTAATACCTTAGAGTTTTGTATTACTCATTTGCGTACCTTCTTTTCTAGTTATGGCATTATTTATGAGACCACATGCCCACACCTCTCAGCAAAATGGTGTTGCTGAGAGGAAACACCGTCATATTCTTAATGTTGCTTGCACGTTATTAATTCACCACTTGGACACATCTCTTTACTGGGGTGACGCTGATGTTTTCTGATTAATAGGATGACTAATGCTGTTTTACATGAGCGGATTCCTTTGCAGGTTATATATCCTAATAGACCACTGTTTCACGTCATCCTTAGGATCTTTGGGTGTGTTGTTTTTGTCCACTTGTTAGGATCGGGTCGGGATAAACTAGCACCAAAAGCAATTGTGTTCTCCTTGGGTATACGCAGACGCAAAAAGGGTATCGTGTTTTGATCCGATTGCTTCTCGCCATTTTGTTTCAGCTGATGTTACCTTTCATGAGGCAATACCTTTCTTTTCTACTACTGCTGCTGAGATGCCTTTTGAGGGTGATATGGCGCTTATGTCATTTACACCCATTCGGTTTTAGAGTTTTCCAGAGACACCGATTGTTACTATACCGCCATCTGCTATGCAACCCTTTCCCCGTCTGACAGAGCCACTGCAGACCTATGTTCAGCCTCACACTACTTATCAGCCCCCCCCCCCCCATTCTCACCTTCACTGTCGGCTTCTCAGGTGAATTCCTTAGACACTGATGCATGTTTACCATGTGATGATCACAATGATAGGACAAATGATGTGGCAGCAGATGATGTAGATCTTCCGATTGCCATTCAAAAGAGATCTCGGACCTGCACTACTTACCCCATGGCTGGGGCCCTTGCTACTGACAGCCTTACACTTGGGTTTGTAGGATTTACCCAGGTGTTGGCTGCTACTTAGATCCCAGCGACGTTCAGTGAGGCCTTGCTTGATCCAAAGTAATGGCCAGCCATGAAGGATGAGATGGCAGCTCTTAAAGGTTGTGGGACCTGGAAACTCACTCCACTTTTTGAGGGTGCTACATTTGTTGGCTATTAATGGGTGTTCAACGTCAAATTCAACCCTGATGGAGAAATTGCCAAATACAAAGCATGGTTAGTGGCAAAGGGGTTCACCCAAACCTATGAGGTGGATTTCTTTGACACCTTCTCACCTATTACCTGACTTCCTACCGTATGGGTGCTTGTGCCAGTGGCAGTTCAGTTGGATTGGCCTTTACATCAGTTGGATGTAAAGAATGCTGTTCTTTATGGTGATCTCCAGGAAGAAGTATACATGCAGCAACCACCTGAATTTGAGACTTAGGGGGAGTGTGTATGTAGATTACAGAAGGACATCTATAGCCTGACATAGAGCCTTAGAGCCTGGTTCCAAAGGCTATCATAGGTTGTTGAGGCAGCTGGATTCAAGAGATCGACAGCAAATTTCTCTTTTTTTGTCAAGAAGACAGGACGAGGTACTATGGTTCTTGTCTATGTTGGTGACTTAATTATCATAGGTGATGATGAGCAGGGTGTTGCTGAGATCAAGCGCATCCTAGTAGAGCAGTTTGTCATGAAGGACTTAGGAGTTCTCCAGTACTTTCTTGGCATTGAGGTGGCTCGCAGTACCAAAGGTGTAGTCCTGTCCTAGAGAGTCTGCATTGGACATCTTGCAGGAGGTTGGTATGCTTGGGGCTAAGAAGGTCAATATTTCTATGGATCCTAAGATGCCACTCTATGATGAGGATGCATAGTTGGTGGATAGCAAGCAATACAGGCAGCTTGTGAGCAAGCTGCTATATCTTACCATCACCAAGCCGGATATCTCCTTTGTAGGGGGGAGATTGGGCCAGTTCATGGCCAAGTCAACACGTCAGCACTAGGATGCAACATGGATGATACTCAGATACATCAAGAAGGCTCCTGGAAAGGGTCTTCTATTCTCTAAGGGGTCTTCTATGACCTTGGTTGGCTACTTCGATGCGGACT
Source organism: Thalassia testudinum (assembly GCA_037157565.1). Classification (NCBI taxonomy): domain Eukaryota; kingdom Viridiplantae; phylum Streptophyta; class Magnoliopsida; order Alismatales; family Hydrocharitaceae; genus Thalassia; species Thalassia testudinum. Next base: position 61,611,472 of record JAZHRO010000031.1, read on the forward strand.
ATGCCGGTTGTCATGTGGACCGCAAATCTACTACTGGGTTATGTACCTTTTTTACTGGAAGCTTGATCACTTGGAGGAGTAAGAAGCAGGGCACCGTTGGTAGATCCAGTGCTAAGTCTGAGTACAGAGCCATAGCTCAAACAACTGTAGAAATGATGTGGATTAGGTCTCTACTTATTTGCAGATACAGTTTTCTAGCCCAATGGAGATGAGATGTGACAATAGAGCAACTACCTTCCTTGCCAACAATCCAGCATTCTGTTAGAGGACAAAGCTGATTGCCATTATACCAGGGACATTATTCAGAAGGGGTTGCTATATACCACACTTGTCACATCTAAGGAGCAGATTGTCAACATTTTCCCTAAGTTCCTATCTAGATCTCTATTTGATTCATGTATATCAAAGTTGAGTACGATAGATATATATATTCTATCTTAAGAGGGAGTATTAGCATACCATATGTGTTATTTCCTTTCTAGTTTTGTTCTTGTGTGCTCCTTAGGGGCAAGGATGTACTTTTACTCTTTGGTCTCTCTTTATATAAGAGAAACCTAGGATTTCATTACAAATTAAATCATTTCAAGCAATTTATTCAATAGCTTGTGACGGTGGATTCAAAAACTTTTACACAAATCTTGTTTATGCTTATTTCTTTATTGCTTGCACGCCTTAGGAGATGGAAGCTCCAGTACCAGTAACTACCTGTGTGGCTTATGAGATGTACTTTATGCTTATTTCTTTATTGCTTGCACGCCTTAATGCAGTGAATGCTACGCTTGATGTTTATGGCTTGTATATGTTGACGTTGGAATTAATAAATTTCGATTCTTTTGCTCAGTTGGATCAGCTCAATGTTAGATGTGTTTCATGGGGCAAGCTTTGTTCTTTTAGCTTTTTGGGAAAGATGGGCCATTTCTGTATTTTGTGGGTGGGTTCTTTAGATAGGATTTAGATGGCGGCTTTATTAAATGGTTGGACTATGATTTCTGAACTTTCTGTTGTGGGACTAAAATTGGTGATAAGATTCGCCCATGGGCCATGACTCTTGCTCCTGTTAGCTTTTCTTTCAGTAATGTTTTTCTAATTTTAGGAACTCCGTTGTTAAATTTTCATAAAATAAAATTTTCACAATAGATTTCTGATCTTCGATTTTGAGGTACATATACTGTTGATTTTGATTTTTGAGATACATATATTGTTAAGGTATGGGCTTGGAATTAAGCAATAGATGGTTCTTCTGACTTTTTTAGACCATCTTTCATTTTTCATCCAGTCATTTTCAGTTATTCTTAGCTCTTTTGTTGTAAGTAGATCTTCTTTGGCTGGATTTGTCTGTATTCATTCCTTCAGAATTGCCTAGATTTACCCCTATTCCAAATTTAGTGCACATTTTGGCGTCTCATCCACGTTTCCTGCACCCACCTAGGGACCAAGCCACGAAGCTGAACCACGCAGTTCATACGTTGAAGGAGCCCAAGATATTGCAGTTTTAGAAGCCATGCTTGAATCCAGTGCCAAACAAGGGGCACAGGTTCATGTCAAAAAGTTTAATGCATGATTGCCCGAAAATTTAAGGTAAGCAGTCTCCTGTAATGAATTATTGTGGTTAGGAGTATCTGTTGTATTGGCTGACATTCTGTTTGCTTGAGCTTATACCATTCTTCATTGATGATTGTTTCTTTCTTGCTATCAATGTCTAACAGTCCAAATTTCAAGCTGTTTATCATCTGTATCTGTTAGGATTACATATGGAAGTGAGGGATCTTCACTTTGTATGTGCTTATACCATTACGTCTGCCTTGATGTTGTTTTCTTTTCTACAATATTGATGCCTGATAAATCTACAATGTCAAACTCAGCTAATGCTCCCGTTGAATAATCAAAGGTGTTGATGTCCTTGTTAATTAGCAAAAAAATTCCCTGGTTATGCTTGAAATTTCATTCTTTAATTGGTGGCAGAGCCTTCAACCCAAGAGCATGGCGAGCAGAAGAATGCATTTTACACTTTGCTAACCTCATAGCAATATGACCACCTGACCTCTCACTATAGAAAAAGGAAAAAGCATTGCCACCTATTTGTATAAATCACTTGCACATATATATTCCTATAAATTTTAAAAAATACTCATACATCTCTGCCTATTTCATATTTACATATTTATCCTTTGTATTGACATATATGTTCTTATAAACTTTAATTTATTAAGTTGCATACATTTAAGAAAATATTGAAGTAAAAAAATTTTAAAAAAAATTTAATCTCTAACTTTATTCTCATTTTTATTATTTAGCCTCCTATCTGCAATCCCTCAACTCCGAGCCCTCATGGAGAATGTGATGACTCCAAGGGTTTAGCTCTGAATCTCCTTGTGAGATGGAGTTGTTGTGAGGAGGGGGTTATGAGGAGAGGAGCGGGTTGGGTTGGGCAAAGGAGCAAGAAGGGGGGTAGGGGGTGTTGGGTGGTGAAGGAGCATCTCTGCATAATTGCTCGACGCTTTGTCACAATTTTTTTAATATTTTTTAACTTTCTGAAGCCACTTGGAGTCTTGGTTTGTCCATGCATGTAATATGGCATAAGTTGGGGTAAATATTTTTTTGGGTAACGAAATAAGTGATAAAATAAAATATATAATGTATAAATTTAATGTTAGTTGATATTTATTTAATATGACAAGTGATATTAGATAATCTAGTGGTATTTATTTAATATTAAAAGTAAGATACTTTATATATATATAATTCTGTAAATTTTCGATAAAATGTATATATCCTCATGTTTTTTATATTTACATATATATTCTTATAAAGTTGTTTTGTTAAGATTGTATGCTCCAATTTCGTTAAAGTCAATGAAAAATATCATAAAATATTTAAAAAAATAGGAAACTTTATATATTCATCTCCAAATTCTAACTAAACGTCGTGGAGACCCTAAACTCACACCTCTTCCCCCTTCCTCTCCTCCCTCTACTTTGGTCACCCCCTTCCCGTCCTTCTCCGCCCATAACATCGCATGCAGCACCACCAAGGGTCCCCCCATCCCAATCCCCATGAAGAGGTACCCTAGGGAATCGGTGAAGGTGAGCTCAACAACAGTAACAATGAGGAGGGAGAGGACGAGGCACTTATCGAGGGCGCAGTGGAGGAGCCAAGAGGAGGGGAAGGTGCGGAGGAGGAGGTAGGAGGTGAGGACCCTGGACATTGACAAACCCTTACACCGCCTCCCCCTTCCTCTCCTCCCTCCGCTTTGGCCGCCCCCTCCCTGTCCTCCGTTGCCCTGAATGTTGAGTGCAGCACCACCAGCTCTCCCTCTGCACCTACCTCAACACCCTCGACCTCCACTCCAACCTCTTCTCGGGACCCATCGATCCCCGAGTAGTTCGGGCTCCTACAGCCCTACCCTGCCTCTCCTTCCTCGACCTCAGCAACAATCGCCTTGAGGGCCTTGTCCCCGCCTCCTCTTCAACAAGTTCGACATGGAGCTCCCTTCGCTTTGGCTACCCCCTCCCCGCCCTCCATTGCCCTGAACGCTGCGTGTAGCACTACCAGCTCTCCCTTTGCACCTACCTCAATGCCCTCAACCTCCACTCCAACCTCCTCTCAGGACCCATCCCCGAGCAGCTCGACCTCCTACCCCGCCTCTCCTTCCTTAACCTCAGCGACAACCACCAAGGCCTCGTCCCCGTCCTCGTCTCCAACAGGTCTGGCATAGGGCTCCCTCCGCTTTGGCCACCCCCTCCCCGTCCTTCGCTGCCCTAAATGTCGTGTGTAGCACCACCAGCTCTCCCTCTGCACCAACCTCAATGCCATCGACCTCCACTCCAACCTCCTCTCGAGACCCATCCCCGAGCAGCTCAACCTCCTACCCCACCTCTCCTTCGTCGACCTCAGCGACAACCGCCTCGAGGACCCCGTCCCCGCCCTCCTCTCCAACAAGTCCAGCACAGGGCTCCCCAAGTTCTACTCGAGCTCCTTCGCCGACAACAGGGGGCTCTACAGGTACCCTCTCGGCCCCTTAAGGGACACGAGGAGGAGGGGCTTCTCCGTTGCCGTCATCGTTGGGATAGGCCTCGACAGCGGTATGCTCAACCTCGTACTCAGCTTCACCATGGTATGCATTTGGTTGAAGGTGACAGAGTGGAGGAGGAGGTTCGTTGACTTGAGGAGGGGGAGTGAGGGTTTAGGGTTTCTAGGGGGTTTAGTTAGAATATACGGATGAAAATATAAATTTTCTTATTTTTTTAAATATTTTATGATGTTTTCTGTTGGATTTAACGGAGCAAAGGTATATTGCCTTAACGGAGTCACTTTATAAAAGTATATACGTAAATATCAAGAACATAGTGGTATATACGTCTTACTAAAAATTTACAGGAATATATATGTAAAAACCCCTAAAAGTAAAATCGACGAATATAATTATATTTATTTAATAATAAGAGTAAAAATGAATATTATTGTGATTTAATTAAAATAATTAAAATTAATTATATAAAAATTTATATTGAAATAATTAAAAATTTTTCAACAAAAATCTCATCATAAAAAAATATTCCCCAAACCACACTAACAAATAGAACCTAAATAGTTTAAGTAGGTTATTAGACCTTTTATTTTTGTGAAAATTAACTTTTATTATAAAGAGGAAGAATCCGATACAAGAGATGCAAGAGAAAGATAAAAATACTTAGCCCTCAAAAGGGGAAGAAAAAATACCTCATAAAACGGGGAGCACCAAAATATAAAACAATAAGATAAGAAATAAAGGAGAAACAAAAAGAAGCATCCTAAGATTAGGAATCGAATGATCTCCTAAAGGAGATCGACCCTGCACTCGTAGAACCTGCAAAGCGTCAACAGACAACTCCTAAAATCGCGTTAGGGAACTCTACCAGAAGAAACACGGGGTCGCATGTGATCCCCAAACAAAACTAAACTACACTAAAAAAAAGGACCTAAAACTCCCAACAACGCAAACCCAACCCTACAACACAAGAACGATCAAATCACCCGCAAAGCTGTCAAGCTTTCGAGCACCAACTGGCTGCCACCAGCAACAACCGCCAACCGTGTGAGATGCCACACCGTTGAGCAACCACACGTTGACGACGCCAGTCCTCCACGCAGCCACAACATCCAAGGGTCAGAGACCAAACGAGCCACGAGCCGAGCATCCCATTGCCTCGCGACGTCAGGATCCCTTCGCACCGAGCATCCGATCCACGACACGTCAAGCAGCAACCATCGCATGCCAAACATCCAACCAATATTCAACCTCTCGGAGCACCGACACTAACAGTCGCGCCTCAACCTCGAACTGCTGCTTCAGGCAGCCACCGCCACCTCTGCATGTCAGGGTGAAGGTTCGCACTACCAAGAGGAAAGGTCCGAGGAAGAGGAGAGAAAGTCCGGTGGGGGTGGGGGTTGGGGCGGGGCTACAATGACTTTTTTCCTGTCGAAGGAGCAGAGGGAGGAGGCTCTGTCGAGGATGTCTTGATATCTTGATAAGTTTCCATGATCCAATATGCATTTCTTATATGTAAATACAGTTCTTATCATGCTTTGCTTCGAAGTCGGATGTATATCGATTTTATTTCTTGTTTATTGGTTAATTATGCTTTCTCTTTCTTAATTTTTTTTATATAACTTTACCCCTTTTTTTAAAATAGAAACTATAATATTTTCACCCAATTAGATCAATAATCACGTTACAACTAAGCCAATTTAGACCCAACTCAACCCAACATGGGCCGGTGACCTTAAAATAGAACTGGCCCAAGTTCTCCTAGTCCAGACCTTGAACTGGCCTAATTGTTAAATTTCTTCACGCTGAATACTGAAGTTTAAAACTATCATTTCATTTGTTCTTATAGATTAAATCTTTATTTATTTTGAAACTTATGAAATTTTTTAAGATTAGATTTTTGATTGAAAGATTTAAATTCGTTAACAATTCAGCTTAATTCAGATCACGATTCACCAATAAAAATTCTGTGTTTGTCCTTGACTGCACCTTCAAAAGATATAATAGAAAATAATACGAAGGATTATACTATGTGTTTAATTCATAATTCTAAAGTAGTTTTATGGGATATCAAATTCCGAGGGCAATGAAAGAAAAAAATTCTTTTATTAGTCACACTAGATAACAAAACAAAGCCTCCTAAAATCCAATAAATAAATGAGTAGAATGTCTAATTCATCATAAGTTAGGTAGATAAAGGAATAAGCATACGCAACAGGATCAACTGATCGGGATAAGCCTCACCTCTACTTGATCGTAGCCAAAACAGCTAAATAAGCCTACCTGGCAAGCTCGGCTCGCCTGACAAGATTAGCCACTAAAGCCTAAGTCTGCCTGCCTAGAAAATCAGGTGATTTCTCCTTTCATATGTTTGCCAACAAAATGGTAGTTATCTTCATAGCCATGGACTTCAACATTCAGTAGTCGGGGAAATGTAGGTGTTTACCTTAAATCGCCCCTTTGCATGACCACGATCTCCACTAATCGAATGTCTCGCCATATGACACATGGATTGTTCATGCATGTAACCCATAAGTATCAAAAGTCATTGGAAAAAGTGGGTGCACACGGGTGCACAGAGCGAGAGAGCATTAATTGTATCCTATACGATATTGGGTACTTAGTGGAATTTTGGAGCAATTGATTAATTGAGTGGACCTACTCCTACTTTTAAACCCAGTAGGGCCCATTTATGATAGGCTCCAATCACAAAGTGAATGCAAATTCTAGTACTTGGACATCGATCTGGTGGGTGTCCCCACGTCAAAAACCATTTCGAAGGCAACGGCACTTTAAGGTCTTGCAATAGCTTTGGTGAATTTCGGGGAAGGTTGCCATGAAGTTGGTGGAGGAATCCTTTATTGATGCAAATGAAATCTTTTTGATAAAGTATCGAAATAAGGGGGAAGGGATCCTAAAATCCACCGACTACCGAGGAAATGTCCTGTACAGACAACAGTAGTAGCCTGGAAGCCATCAGAAGAAAGAGACCCTTTACAGCTACTCTGATCCCTTTCCTTCCTTGATCGTAAAACTACAGTTAATACGATTCCATATACGTAGGAACCTACCTCACATATATCTTGATTCTGTTTCTCCAATGAGGGGAAGAAGAAACAGATCCCCTGATTGCAATTTCTGGAAAGAATCAGACCTTCTGGGATAATTTACTTGAGGCGTTTGAAAATTCGGGTCACTTGAAATAGATATTAATCTGTAGGGTTAATTATTAAGGGGAAAGTTAAAGGTGCGATTTAAGGAAACCCTAGTTTAAGTAGGGAATGGCAAAAGATTAATCTTTATATACGATATTTCTAGAGGTATACGCATGTTATCAAAAGATTTCAAGGATATATACGTTACGTACTTTCCCAAAATGAAATATGGCAAATTCTCTGGCAGTGGCCTTGATGTGGCATGAGGCGTCAAGATCCAAGCCACGTTGACCCCCTACTTTTTACTACATTACATGGAAACTTGGAAAGTCTTTAATCTATTGGTTCTATGCTCCATGGTATTTGTTAATGCCTCAAAACGTTTTTGCAGCTGATCATCTTTTGTCCATTATATACTCGAGCCTGACGTGAACCAAACAACATGATGGTAAAAGAAGAGAGCTGTATGAATTCCTTGTGATAAGCACAAAAAAGGATAACCTCGATCTCTTGCTTGAGCTTTCTGTGAAATTATAATTAATAATGGCAAGATATGAACAAAAAAATTCACAAATGAATGGTTTGGATCTAGAAGTCTGCTAGAATTTAGGATGAGGATAGAGAAATGCACGCTACAACGTACTTTGCAAAGTGTATCTTCGTCCAACAAAATATATCAGTATATTTTGATATTCAACTGGTGTGTTTTGATTTTCCACCAGTTGAAAATTAAAATATATCGGTTGAAAATAAAAACACACAGGTCAATTGGTTTTCAGCCATTCCAAGTGATTCTTCACTTAATAAAAGTGTTTTTTCACCTAAGGGTTTAAGATTTAGGGAATGCTAAACTTTAAATCCTAAACCTTAAGGTGAAAAATCAATTTTCAAGTGAAAAATCACTTCCAATAAACATACATCCTAAACCCTAAAGTCTAAATCATAAACCCAAAATCCATAGGTGAAAATCACTTTCCACTTTTTAAGTGAAAACATATTTTCCACTAGTTAAAAATGAAAATTACAACTGTGTGTTTTAATTTTCACTTAGTGTATTTTGATTTTTAACTGATGTATTTCATCGATACACACCAATTAAAATTAAAATATATCCATGTATTTTACTACACAAGAGACACATGTTACAAAATATATAGTAACATACATTTTTTACACTGCACTTTTATTTACCATTTGACTAGAACTTATTTCCAAGCATCCACACACTTCCTTTATTTGAGAGGAGCATATGAGGCCTTCCTTTCTAATAGCCGGAAGAGAAAGTATTCATCGTATCGTATTGGACTTCTCGGGATCCAAAGGTTTTCAAGGGTAAGTCCCATCCTTCGTTGAAGTGTACGAAGAATTGCCCTTTGGGACGATCTTCCCAAATAAATTCATCCTTTCTATTGCTTTAATTCTAGCAGCAACGTATGAATCAAAAAGCACATAGCCAAATCCCTCACAAAGAGTCGGACGTAGTGCACTGACAACTTTGGGATGAATCAATCCTACAGCACTGAGGATCCATTTATTTCTCCAGGGAGCCTTAGGAAGGAGGAGAGATAGGAGAGTTAGGGAGGTGGGGCTGTGATCAGGGCCGAGGACATCGACGGTAGGGAAGGTGGTGGTAGTGGAGGCTGCAAGGGCATAGCCGAAGGTGGTGTTGGCAGAGGAGAAGGAGAGGCTGGTGGAGTTGAGCAACAGACACCACAAGAACAAAAAAATAAAAGATTTTTCATCGGGACATATTCTTTTAAGATATTTGGTTTGATATATTGTGACAATACCCTGTCACCACATTTGAAGAGTATGTCATAATAGATTTAATTTGCCATTAATTTTGGTTAAACGTTTAATTTGGATGTTTAGGAAATAAACACTTAGAAAGATTTTTTTTTTCCTTGCAGTGAGACTAAAGGTGGAGAGGTCAAAGGAGAAGAGGAAATAATGGAGTGGTGGGTGGGAGACTGAGAGGTTGTAGGATGAATCGGTGGATGACATTGGTGGAAGGGTTGAAGGTGGTGGTGGATGGGAGGGTGGAGGGTCCTGAGGGAATAGAGGTGGTTGAAGGAGGTAAGGAGGAAGGGGAAGGAAGATTATTGAAAGATTAAAAAATTCAGAGGCATGAAAATAATATTTCTTAATTTTTTAGTCCATCTCTACGAAGTTTTAAGGATTCCCTTTGCCTGGGTGTATATGGTTGTAAGTTTGTAACAAAGTAAATTTTCAGGGTATGCACGCATATATAACATTTCCTAAGGTATGTACATATTATCTAAAGTTTTTTTGGGATATAAATGTATTTTTCCTTACTTTTATGGTTTCTCTTAGTTCTTCTCATATCTTAAAATATTAGATTTTAATGATCTCTAATTTTGAGCCTACACATTACCATCTTAGTATAAAAATTAAAATCATATGAGAACTTTATTATTAAAAAAAAACTATTGCAATATGAGCATGTGAGAGAGAGAAATAGAGCCTAGATTGGGAAGAAAAAAAAGTAAATAAATGAACAGTGACATGACTAATATGCATAGCATCTATTCAATGACTCTTTATATCATATATAAGACATGCTCACTCAATAAATTAAATATATCAGTATATTTTAATTTTTAATCAGTGTATTTAAGTTTTCCACCGAAAAATACCAATTGGAAAGTAAAATACACTGGTTAAAATAAGTAAGCATCCCTACTAAATAAAATACATTGTTTAAAATCAAAATATACCTGTGTATTTTAATTTTCCACTTAAACATACTAGTTGAAAATCAAAATATACTTATTGAAAAGTAAATAAACGTGCAAACTCAATAAAATACGTTGGTGATTTCAACATCAAAATACACTATACAAAATGAAATATATTATTCAGTGTATTTTAATTTTCAATTAATATCTTAAATTGACTTTATACAATATGACTTTGTATATATGTTATTTTATACTTTCATAAAAATGTACTTAATATTGATTTCTAATGAAATAATCTAAGATAAAAAAGTTAATGACAAATATGAAATTTAATAAGAACGTATGTGAAAAATATTTTTAAAATAAAAAAAAAAATAAAAGATGATAAAAAGAAAGAGAACCGTAAATAAAAAGACCAAAAGAATAAAAAAAAGAAAGACACGGCACAAACGTTTCACCGACCAAAGTTTTGGTAGAAAAATAAATAAATAATGCAGAACCTAATTGCTGCATGGGTAGTAATATATATATACATGTGGAATCAAATACCAACATATCTTATAATGGAAGTAAACTTCCTTACATGGACGAATAAACTATAAATGTTTGAGCATTCACTCGATAATTCATGTATTTTTTCATACACCCTTTCAAAGATTAAGTATTACCGATAATATGTCACTTATTTGATTTATAATTAAATATTGATAATATTTAAATTATCAAAAATACTACCAACGATTATTTGAAAGGGGGTAGGAGACAAAATGCATCAAGTTAAGGTGCATTTGTGCAATTATAAATGTACCATCCATGGTTTAGGAGATTGCTTTTGTTTTATTTTTTTCTTTGGGCATTAGAACGAAATTCTGTCAACAAAAGATGTACGTGTGATTGGAAGTGACAATTTCTTATATTGCTTAAAATTCCTTATTGGATTGAACGTCTTCATCCACATTTCATCATCGAAGAAAATCATGATGAGCATTCTAAACAAGTTAGAGCTGAAGAGATTGGGAATGCTTTCGAGATTATTTAAGTTTTAAAAATTCTTAGGAATCTTATTTGAATAGATAAATAATTTTAAAATAAAAATCTCTGGTATGGATAATCTACCGTAAGGTTAAGTATTGAGTCGAGTCATCTTGACCTAATCATGTACCTTACTTGCATTTTCAACCCAAGTCCAAACCTATAACAAAAAAGATTAGGCTTTAGTTAAGAGTTTAACTCATTTATTAACTGAGTTAAGACCTAAGTTAACTCAAGGTTGAGTCCAACGGATTGGTCCATTTAAAAGTCAATATAATATATATATAAATGTATGTATGTATATAGAATAAATAAATGATATTTTGCATCTATATCTAAAAAATTAAATCCTCCTAGCCATCTTTGTAAAAAAAGCACAATTAACTTTTGGTTACAGTTCTAAAATATTGTAGGCTTCTTTATTGTATCAATAACTGCATATATGTGTATTAAATTTAAAAATGTATAATTTTAATCAATCTATTATCTAAATGATAGGTGAATTACTTCTAAATTTGCTTTTAATTAAAATTAATTTGCACAAATCCTTTTAATTCTATTATTTTTAAGATTTTTAATTAACTTATATATTCAATGTATAGGTTACGAATTTAGAATATAATAAACTATAGACTTCAACATTGTTTTTGAATAATAAACGTATCCAACCCTAACCTATTTGCTTTGGGTCGGCATTGAGTTTGAACTAAGTTTTTGCAAATTAATAGAGTTTGAACCCAACCCACGAGTCTATCTACTTAATTGGGCTCGAAGCCGAATCATGTTCAGCCTTATAATCCTATACTCAGCCGTAATCTAAGGATGACGTCTGCTCATACCAAGGCACTCCTCTCTTTTGAATGTCAGGCTTTAGATGGTACATCTTTTCGGCTTGGTGAAATTAAGGGTTAATTTATATTGTGGGTAGGTTGCGCAAAACAAATCGAACTTGTCTAATTGGACTCGAATCTGGCTTGAGTAATGGATCCTAATCCGAGCCAAATTCATTAATAATAAATGGATTTAAATTTGATTAATCCGTTTAATAAATGAGTTAGATTTAAGTTTATGATTATGTGCTTGCTTAATCCGATTAGAAATTTTCTTACCCAATTCTCCCATTTTCTTCATTTAACTCATTTACTCAATTTATTCATTTAATCCATTTATCTATTTACTCATTTAATCCATTTACCTAGTTTCATGGAATTCATCTATTTACCTAATTTCACCTATTTAACTCATTTAAAATTCATTTAATTTATCTACTCATTTCATCATTTAAAATCTACTTAACCCATTTATCCATTTAAAACCTATTTAACCCACCAAATATGTTTAACATGTTTAATTAAATGGGTTAAACGAGTTGGACTAGGCTTGACTATTATAATTTGATCGGATTCTGATTTGGGTAAATAAATCTGTTAAATAACCCAACCTGACTCGATTATAATTGATTTTCATCTAAGCAAGTCAGGTCTAACCTGACCGGACCGGTTGGAAAAGCCTAATTGTGAGATATATTTTACAGGATAAAATTTTATAAATAAGAAATATCTTAAGGTAGTGTTTATATATAATCTAAAATAATTGTTAGAGATATTTACATAAATAGAGATAAAAAATAAATAAATTAAGATCACAAAGGATTTAAATATGAAATAACTCATTCCTCGTTTATACTTAAATTTAAGAAAATTTGAAGTTAACTTATAAACATAAGATATCTCGTAAAATGTGGATATAAAGGACGTAAATGAAACCTACGGAATTCATTTTTCACGTGGGAGCTATCTCCAATTAAAAGGTGGAAAGTAAATTTATTAAATTATTTTAAAACAAAGGATACCCGTCTACGGAAAAATAAAAGGATATCACTGCTCGGAAAATAAAAAGATGTCCTTCGAAAGTATAGTAGCAACGCCAAACGCTCTTATTTAAAATCCATGGCTTTTATCCGTTATCATCTTCATTTTCTAAAACGATGCTTATAGAAAAAGTTTTTGAAAATTCAATCCAAATAGAAGCTCCTCCAGCCGGGAATGCATTATGCATAGGAATTTGCCTCATTTCACGTGTTATCGTAACATATCTTGACTCACTTTGGGAGGGCAATTTTCTTTGCTCATTTGGTAGAATTTAAGATTGGGTAAAGTCTCGTGTTGAAGAAAGATGAGGTAAAATTTACGAAGTTTTATGGAGGGATAAGTGAATAAATAAAATGATTGTGAATGTGATATTTCAGTTGATATATTATTTTTAATTTTTATTTTTATTTGTATTGGGAGTGGATTAGTATAATAAATATGATAATAAATATAAGGTAGATGTGATGAATGAGAGTGAGTTAATAAGGATAAATATAATTAGTGAGAGGTATATGTGATGAATAACGGTAGATATGTTAGGTGAGAAATAAAAGTTTTACATTACTTATGCACTGTAGCAATTATAATTGTCACGCGATACAACCCCACCTTTATAACTCACACTAAATGAGCCTTAGATATCAATCTTAAATGTGAAAAGCTTGCCAATGTGCGTACACACTATAGTATTTTAAATGTTCTCTTTCACATTGATCCCTTGAATGACCGATATGAAGGAAATACTCTAATGGAAAATGGCAAGGACCAAGGGCCACCTTGAATCACCAATATAGAAGAAATACTCTAATTGGAAATGACTAGGGCCGAGGGTAACCTTTCACATTTTGATGATTACAAGATAGTTTTATTGTTCTCAACACTTAATTTTTCTTTCTTGCTTTTACACGGTCCGTCACTCATTCTATCAAATCACCAAAACAAGGGGACAAGGGAGGCCCCAATCCAAGCACATCAAAATTGAATTGCAACATTCATACATAGAAGATATACAAAAATTAGGCACAAAAAAAATTTAGTACTAAATGAGAAATTCCTTCATCACCATCCAAAAAGGCATGCCTTTGAGTAATTGGATAAAACCCTATAAGTAGAAGTTTTTAGAATGTATCAAATTGTTAATAGAACAACAGCTTGCTATGGTAGTACAAATTGGAGAGTAGAGTTTGGAGACGTCATTTTTGTGATCTAGAATCCCTTACAGGTATACTAGGAGAATTGGTCGTCCCACAACATTAACCAACAACCACCAACCTCAAATAGAGTGGATGCTAAAATCAAATCAATAGATTGTTGGAACTTTGTTCCACATAATCTTAAATTTTGATGTTAACAAAATCTCTTTCAATTTAATCATTTCAATTGAGTTATATTGTAGGAATTAGGTTTATGGCGAGATGATGGTGAAGGTTTAAAAAAAAAGATTTAAACAAGAATCGAAGAAGCTGATTCAGTTTCTTTTTCATTATAGTTTGTGGATTGTAATGCCTCCTAACCATTAATCAATCTGAGTGTAAAATTAATCTATAGATAGAAATAGGAATCACAATTTGTTGCCTTAGGAATCTCAAAAGTGAAATTTGATCTTCAAATAACATGATTTTCAAATCAAAAGTCATCTAATAAGAGTGTTTGATAATTCATTCAAATGAATTAATAAAATGTTGGTGCTTGTTAAAAATTGTCTTACAAGTATAGGTGGTACATGTAAGCTACATATTAAGTAATTATTATAATATACTGGAATCTCAACATTTTTTCACGTACACACAGCAAATGAGTTCCACATTTGCAAACATTTCTTAACCATAGGCCTCTAACAATATACCAACATTCACCGACAACTATAGAATAAACACATGAGCTACATGAGTCAAACATGTAAAGGAAAACACGACATATATGACTAATCCACCACAAAAACAACAACAGCAATACCATATAAACTAACCATGGATGGAGGTACATAAAAGTGAAAGCACTAGAAGGGGGTGATTAATGCTTAAAGCGGTAAATAATGCTAATTAAAATTAATGCAAATATAGAAGATAATCAAGCCACAAATTACACACAATACACAAGATGTATAGTGGAAATCAAAGACTGGTAAAAATCACTACCTAGATTTTCCAATCTACGATTTTGTTCTGAGTCAATTTAGGAAAACTAATCGATACTTGTGAGGTATCAAACCCTTTGTACAAATCCTTTTGATATTCCAATCAAGAGTAAGTCCCTCTCACTTGAAAGGAAAGGAGCCCACAATCCGGGTCCTCAGATTTACAAGTAGACGATGGAGAATATAAAAGTAAAATAGATTTTTAGCTCCTATGGATAGCTCCAAAACGATATGCAATAATTCTTATGAAATAGCTATCTAGGAGACTAGAATGAACTCCCTTAGTGATTGTGAGAAGGTGGCAAAGCAGGGAGTTGAAGTGGCTGAACTCTAAGGAAGGTGGACTTCAAGATCAAGAGCTCAAGTTACCTCCAATGAACACCAAATGCTTGAAATAGCTTAATGCGAGCTTGAATGTGTTTTAGAATGTGTTTTGGAGTGTTCTATAACCACCAAAGAGTAGGAAATCATCTCATATATACAGAGAGGTGTTTTGATTAATTTAGGTGTGTATAAGGTTCCTCTTCAATAGTCAAAAAGTTTCCCAATTTGATTTGCCAACGACTAATTAATTTGGTCAAAAAAGTGCTTTAACTATCGTTAGGTAAAAGTCATATAACATTAGGTTAACTATCTAAGTTAGGTACAAAGTTCATTATTTCCTATCTATACCTAAATTGGCCTAAAAGAGCTTATCTAACGTTAGGTAACTCCTATCTAATGTTAGGTATTCAGTGCAAAGTTTGTTAGTTTTTGGACCTTCTAAATGACCCCTAGACCTTCCAAATGACCCCTAATCCACTACCTAACATTAGGTAATGAATACCTAACGTTAGATGAATAGTAAAAAGCCTCTAACTACTCAAAAGGTGTTTTTAACTTCTATAAGATTCTAGGGTAATCCACTAACACCTAAAGCCAAGTTTTATCATATTTTTTGCTTATTTAGCTAGAGTGTGGTAACTTTTAATGACCTATGCATGTGACACCCTAGTAATGATACTAGAATAAAATTCAATTGGGGCTCTCTTACATTCTAAAGAATAAAAAATTATAACTTAATTCCTATAATACAAAGAGGCCCAAACTTGAAGAGCATGATCTCCTCCTTCTTCTTGGCTTCAGATTTCATCAAGAGAGCTTCAACTTGAAAAACATTCTCGCAATATCTATGTATAAAAGCAAATTTTAATATCAATTACTTGAGATATTTGTTATCATCAAAACCATCATTTAAGGATAATGTGGTGCCTAATTACTTATGCACCTACAAAAAGACAATAGAACAACTCGGTATAAGCAAGGACCTTACCTCCTAAACACACATTTGGTCAACTTCCTATGATGATGCTTGAGCTCGTGTAGAAGCATGCGACTCTCCGTGGTTTGATCACTTGTAAAACCAAACAAAAATCAAAACCAACTTCACAATATTAACTCCAACTAATCTATGGAATGAACATTGTTTACCCTTTTCTTCAATGAAGATTAGTAGGATCGCCCAATTGAGAAAATTTGGCCTTGACAACTTATTGGGCATGAACCTAATGAATCCAAGCAACCATCCAAACTGCTTAAGTCCAAGTTGACAAGTAGTAATTCTCAATTCTTATAACCCATTATTCACTTTTATAAATTTACGATGTGAGACTATTTTTTGAGGTGTTACAAAGAAGGAAACCATTTATATAAACATTGTTTTCTCACCTTATCCTTTATTTCTTTTGACACAATAATGCTAATGTTGTTGCAGTGGGAGCATGCACAGCTAGGAGCCCCTACCATCCTCACAGGGGTACAGTATGTAACACCAACAATAGGAAAGATGGGAACCAAAGATGAGTACACCCATCGGTGGCCTATGAGCTTTATGGTTGGAAGGGAGAAAGAATGGTTGCACATAGTCTAGAAAACGGTAGAGGATGGGGACACAACATAAGGGAAAAGCTTCGAGGATGAGACCTTACAACTCACTAACCACCTCCATGCACACATCCAACACAAGGTTGGGCGAAGATCAAACAAATCGCCTATAGAGCTTACTCCACAAAGTAGAAACTCCTGAAAAGCTTGACCAAGAATAAAGAGGGCTGACACCCTAAAATTGACTGCAGAGAGTCACGAATCGAAAATAAAAAAACACATATAGAAAAGTTAAATGACCAAAGAATCCATCCAAAGGAACACGGTAATCGATTTATATTGGACGATAAACAATTAAAAAAGATAGAAACTATCTTCAATATAGCCACACCATCGCCACAAGGGCTCCACCACTGCTGCACCATCGCCTCCAGGTAGAGGAGTAAAGAGATTAGGGTTTCCTTTTAGGATAGGCCTTGCAATTAGGGGAGAGGTGTTAGAGGTAGAAGGCAGGGACGATGATGGGGTAAGGGAGAGGCCTCAAGGGGCATCGGAACAAGATCACCTTTCTACATAATAAATTGCAAGGTAAATCCTATTTCATGGAAGAAAACAAGACTTGTTTCGGATTTTCTCCACTTAACCCATAACAGCTGCCTACCAAATTAAAGCTTAACAAACACAAGTTAAGTAGATTAACCCATCAATGGAAACGCCACCTTAACAAGGAAATCTACGTTGAAAGAGTTATGCTCTTCGTGAATTACATGGTCCACGTGATTGGACAAATATATCCTCTCCTTTTTGTTTAGAAGAAAAAAAAAAAAAAAAACCCTCTTTACGTACACACGTACATACATGTGACCTGGTCCCCGACCAAACTCGATTCACCTAACCCCTTCCACAAGGACATGCGTCTCTTCCCCTTCCCAACACAGACGACCATATTAACCCAACCGCACCTCCTTCTC
The DNA here is from genome assembly GCA_037157565.1 of Thalassia testudinum. Taxonomy (NCBI): domain Eukaryota; kingdom Viridiplantae; phylum Streptophyta; class Magnoliopsida; order Alismatales; family Hydrocharitaceae; genus Thalassia; species Thalassia testudinum. The sequence continues at coordinate 61,629,230 of JAZHRO010000031.1, forward strand.
TCCTTCCACACAGACCCATACACTCGCTCTCAATGCATATCAACTCTCCGCCTTCATAGAAAGGGGAGTAGGGTTCGGTCGAACGCACCTCGTGTTCTCCTCAGGTACCGCGATCTTTCCTTAAAAAATGCCACCCGATCTTCCTGAGCCTCCAAATCACTGATTTCTTGCGGAAAGTTGCCATCTTTCGCCTTGGCTTTCTGTTCTCTCGTTCGATTTGGCTTGAAAAGTCGCGTGCTTCATTGTGGGTTCCGGTGCTTTCGTGCGCATTGCTCGAATATAGCTTCGATATCCCCATTTCTAGTTAGTTACTAGGGCTTTTTGTTGAAGAACTAGGGTTTTGCTGTTCCTTCTGGAAATAATCTAAGGCTCCTCTTCTGTTTCTTATGACCATCTAGACAGACCCATCACACTAGTGCTTGCACTCACCTCCGGAGTGGTTCCTGTAGGAGTCTTTGCTGATTTGGGTCGCCAAAGGTACTAGTGAAAGCTTCGATCTTTTGCTCTGTTTATGTGTTGGCAATGTTGGGTTCGTAGATGTGAAGGTCCGTTCACTTGTGGGTTCCCTTTTGGTTCGAATAGTTTCGTAAATTTTTCGCCAAGATGATGCGGCCGCTCCCACCGGAGGACTACAAGGTGAAGGAGACCTCTCCTCACCTCGGCGGCGGAGGGGCCGCGGGGGACAAGCTGACCACCACCCATGACCTCGTCGAGCAAATGCAGTACCTCTACGTCCGTGTCGTCAAGGCGAGGGACCTCCCCGCGAAGGAGGCCACGGGGGGCTGCAACCCCTACGTGGAGGTCAAGCTCGGGAACTACAAGGGCACCACCCCGCACTTCGAGAAGAAGACCAGCCCCGAGTGGAACCAGGTGTTCGCATTCTCCAAGGACCGCATCCAGGCCTCCGTGCTCGAGATCGTCGTCAAGGACAAGGAGTTTGGGAAGGACGACTTCCTCGGGTGGGTGCTCTTTGACCTCAACGAGGTCCCCAAGCGCGTCCCGCCCGACAGCCCGCTCGCGCCGCAGTGGTACAGGTTGGAGGACCGGAAGGCTGAGAAGGTCAAGGGGGAGGTCATGCTGGCCATTTGGATGGGCACGCAGGCCGATGAGGCATTTCCCGAGGCCTGGCATTCGGATGCTGCGAGCGTCCCCAGTGAGGGGCTCGCAAATATTAGATCCAAGGTGTACCTCTCACCTAAGCTATGGTATGTCAGAGTCAATGTAATTGAGGCGCAGGACCTTCAGCCTAGCGATAAGGGCAGGTTCCCTGAAGTCTTCGTGAAGGTTTTGCTGGGGAACCAGGGCCTGAGGACCCGGATTTCACAGAGTAGGAGCATTAACCCGATGTGGAACGAGGACCTTATGTTTGTCGCCGCGGAGCCCTTCGAGGAGCCCTTGATCCTCAGCGTGGAAGATAGAGTGGGACCTAACAGGGATGAGGTCTTGGGGAAAACCATCATCCCCCTTCAGTACGTGGACAGGAGATTGGACTACAGGCCTGTGAACAGCAGGTGGTATAATCTCGAGAAAACCGTCGTGGTTGTTGAAGGTGATAAGAAGAAGGAGACGAAGTTCTCCAGCAGGATTCATCTGAGGATCTGCTTGGATGGTGGGTATCATGTTCTGGATGAGTCGACGCATTACAGCAGTGATCTCAGGCCAACCGCTAAGCCATTGTGGAAACCGAGCATCGGCATTCTGGAGTTGGGTATTTTGAGTGCTCATGGTCTCCTGCCTATGAAGACCAAAGATGGGCGGGGGACCACCGACGCGTATTGCGTCGCTAAGTATGGGCAGAAGTGGATCCGGACCAGGACCATCATTGACAGCTTTACTCCGAGGTGGAACGAGCAGTACACCTGGGAAGTCTACGACCCGTGCACTGTCATCACAATCGGGGTGTTTGATAACTGCCATCTGCACGGGGGTGACAAGGCAAATGGCACGAGGGACTCCAGGATTGGTAAGGTGAGAATTCGGCTCTCAACGCTCGAGAGCGACAGGGTGTATGCTCACTGTTATCCTCTTCTTGTCTTGCATCCCTCCGGGGTGAAGAAGATGGGAGAGGTTCAGCTCGCCATCAAGTTTACAAGTTCGTCCCTGCTCAATATGATGCATATCTATTCCCAGCCGCTGCTTCCGAAGATGCATTACTTGCATCCCTTGACCGTTAGCCAACTCGATAGCCTGAGGCATCAGGCCACCCAGATTGTCTCGATGAGGCTCAGCAGGGCGGAGCCGCCTTTGAGGAAGGAGGTTGTGGAATATATGCTGGACGTAGATTCTCACATGTGGAGCATGAGGAAGAGCAAAGCCAACTTCTTCAGAATTATGGGCATTTTCAGTGGCTTGATTGCCGTCGGGAAGTGGTTCGATCAGATCTGCAATTGGAAAAATCCCCTGACAACTGTTCTGATCCACATACTGTTTGTGATATTGGTGTTATATCCAGAGCTGATACTTCCCACGGCCTTCCTCTACCTGTTCTTGATTGGGATCTGGTACTATAGGTGGAGGCCTAGGGTGCCGCCACACATGGATACCCGGCTTTCTTATGCAGAAAATGTGCAGCCTGACGAGCTCGATGAAGAGTTTGACACATTCCCCACTTCTCGCCCAGACGGTATCGTCAGGATAAGGTATGACCGCTTGAGAAGTGTAGCAGGAAGGATTCAGACGGTCGTCGGTGATCTTGCCACTCAGGGTGAGAGGGTGCAGTCCTTGCTGAGCTGGAGGGACCCTAGAGCCACTGCTCTGTTCGTGACATTCTGTTTCGTTGCTGCAATTGTGCTGTACGTGACACCATTTCGCGTTGTAGCGCTCCTCTTGGGACTCTATGTCTTGAGGCATCCTCGATTCCGCCAGAGGCTCCCATCAGTCCCCCTCAATTTCTTCAGGAGGTTGCCTGCAAGGACCGATAGTATGTTGTGAGCATCGGCGGAGGTGGTGGTGTGCAAGGTCGGATTCGTGAAGACCATGATAACCTATATCTATGTGGATTGGTTGTCATCGCATGATCTAAAGGTGGTTGGAACCGAACTACTCTTCTATTAAGGGACTCTTGTCTCGTGTCATACCTTATCTATCTCAGTATGGGTATTAAGTTTTGCTGCCACTCTATCATGTAAGTCTGATTATGTATTACTCTTTGTAGCTGTTGAATGCGTAGGTTATTGTTAAGTTCCATGTTTCTTGTCAGAGCCGCTCTTCTTTGTTGCAACTCCAATGTGAACTCCTATTCGGAAAGACTTGAGTGTGGATGATATCTTCTAATTGCTTATTCTTCCATTCTACATTCTGGCTCCCTGCATCCCATCTGTGCATCTCTCCTTTATTTAAAGAGGAATTGTGGAATAAGTGCATGCTACCCTGCAAAGGTTCTAATTATTATATTTTCTAGGATCTATAATATTCTCCAGGATGTAGGCATTCGGTGATATAATATCATTTGCTACACTGTCTGCATATGCTTCATTGTCATCATTGTTTGGCCTCACGTGGATCTGTGTATCAGCAGGGCCTGCATATTCTTTGCATTTGCATCTTTTAACGTAAGTATTCTAATGCCAATCTAATTATATTTGTTGTGTTGTCTTGTTTGCCCTTTTGGCATGAAGATGATTCTCTTGTTAAGATTAAGTTAGGATTAAAGAATGGTTACATCTCGTCCATCTTAGAAATATAAAGAGGTTTTTTTTTTTCCTTGGCTGTTAAATATATACCCACACAGATTAGATGAACCTGGTAGGTCTGGACCATCCACTCTCACAAACAAATCTAATCTGTTATTTTCCTTTTCCCTTGCTTTTCCTTTTTCTTTTTAAACTCTTTGTTCTTAGTGACTAAATTTTCTGATATATTTGGTTGGACCGAGTATTTTGCTGAAATTGGACCCAAAGATCAACTCGGTGATGATGGCATGACTAATGGTCTCAGTGGTTTCCTCTTTCTTTCTCACAATTATTACTTGCTGCTTAAGATACCGATAGAGCCAATCTGCGCGCTAGACTGGCTGGTTAAAGAAACATGCCTTCTTTAATTAGACTCCTCGTTTCGCAAGTGGAATTTTGTGGACGAGATTAAACTTAAAAAAATGGCATGCTAAGGCATGCTTGTTTCGACTTTTTGATCCTTTACCATCAGACCTTCCATGTGTACATCACACCTCGAAGGTCTCAAGAGTTCTTTTGCAGTGGTGACTGTTTGGCTTTACCCTCTTCTAAGGAAGTGCCATTGGAGAAGGCCTCCATTCCGTGCACGGGGTAAAGCTTCTCTCTTCAGTGGTTACTTATATTTTTTTTATCGTTATTATTTTTTTATCATGGTGGGCGTGCTTTTGTGGGGTTTGATGGAGCTTGCAAGTTTCTGCTAAGTAATTTGTCTTTGGAAAGCATGCACGGGGAATGTCTTCTAGTCCTGCGAATTTAGTGCTGGTGTGTTCACTTCCCACTTGGTGGCAACTGGAATCCAAAGCTGCTTTCGGGACTGGAAAAGGTGAAGGGTGGCCTAGAAGCTTCCTGGTAAATTTTCTTCAGGGGCCTTGTTTGTCAAGGGAAATTTTTTAGGGGAAATAAAAGTTTAAGAAGCGAAAGAAACGAAGGAATTGAGGAGTTTTGACATTTGGATATTTTAATCGTCTTGTCAAGAAATTATGCAAAGTTTATTTCACCTGTGATGTTTGACGTGTGGAATTAATTGGTGGAATTACGAGAAAGTTAATTAAAAAGTATCTGTTGGGTAATTTTGTCCTTGGTAAGTTGCTTGTATTATTGGTTTAAAAGTAAAAATTTATGTTGATATTTGGTCGAAATGTAAAATTTATAAGTGATATTTTAAAAATTATCGACGATGGTTGATTTAAAATGTAAAAATATATTTAGTTTAAGATTAAAAATAATAGGTGATATTTAATTTAAAATTAAAATTTATCGGTGATATTTAACTAAGATGTTGATTGTGAAAATAATATTTTAAAAATTATCTATGATATTTGATTTAGGTATAAAAATGATCAAATTGAAATATAAAAAGTTCATACATAAAAATTATCGATAATATTTAAATCTACGAGTGGTGATCTTAAGGTGCCTGATCCATCGTTGACCAGCAAGCATGATACTATTACATCATGGTAAGCAAGATGAGCGATCAACTGCTGACGTAAAAACATGTCAGGTAGAGCATAAAATAATGTTCGTAAAGGGGAGCGTATTACTGAGGGGGGCACAACACTGAGGTTGAGGCTAATTTTTCTCTCGTATGAGTTGGTTACATATTTTTTAAATAAAACTTGTCATAAAATGGTAAATTTACACGTTTCAATTCTCCCTAATTTCACATGGTATCAATTATTCATTGTAAATAGTGTTTGCTATATTTTAATTTGTAATTATTTTTTTTTTTTTTTTAAAATGACAATTTTAGTTTGATCCCTAACATATAATATGGATAGAAATGTAAGTTAACACAGACGAGCAAGGGACGATTAGAGCATCTCACGTGAGGAGGGAATTAAGGTAGGTGAGGGTAGAGAAATTTAAGTTGATGAGGAGGAATAGATTAGCGGAAACTACCAACACCATGTGGGGGAGTGGAACTAATTAATCCCAGGTTTACGGTCCCAATTCTGGATAGGGATGACACCAGAATTGATGAAACCAAACGTGGAGCAAAGGCTTCAGCAACACTTAAAATTTCATTTGATAATAGAAGTTATTAGGAGAAATAAAAATTTAAAGTAAAAAGAATAGAAGAATCAAGAAATTTTGGTATTTGATTAAATTTAATATCTTATTAAAAGAGTTAAATTTCAGTTTAATTGGAATATTTATTTGGTAAAATAAGTCGAAGAAATAAGAAAAAATTTAATTAAAAAGAGGACAAAGAAGAATGGGATAGTTTCATGGGATGAAATTCCATAGACTCAAAATTGTAACAAGACATCCCAAACAGGGGATAAAAGTCTAATTCCATCAAGCAAACGGTTAGGTAAGTGGATGTGGGACTAGAAAGCTCCATGGGGGTTATTTGGGTTAACATTGGACTCTTAGGGGCTTTTTATTTGGTAGAATAGAGAGGAATTAGAGTCGAATTTCGTGGTTGGTAGCTTTTATTCCGATGTTGGTGGATTTCGGAATTGAGGGTTGAATTTTGGAATAAATGAATTCCATCGAAGAGGTGTAATTCGTTTATTTCGTTGGTTTATTCCACCTCTCTCATCTCCCTCTCTCAACTTTACTATATAAAATTCATTTATTTCTCCTATCAAATACCTCAAGCAGAATAAATACTTTTAATTCTTCGATGTGATAACAAATACAACCAAATATTTAGACGGAATAAAAACACCTAATTCCCCCTATTCTTATACATCGCTTTTTTATCCCTCCTAATTATTCCTCCAACCAAACAGACCCTTAAAGCGCAAAATAGAGCACCGGTGAGATTTCATATTTTAACTAAGGAATGCTGCTATAACTAGGGCATCAAATGTCGTTTAAGACGTCTGGGAAGTGGTCCAGACGCCTGGTCAGATGTCTGGAAGCCTTCCCAAACGTTTGGAATTTAATTTTTTCTGCGTACGGGTTTGCGTCTGCACGCAAGCGCGCACAGACTACACCACCGCCCTCCTTCTTCTCTTTCCTCCCTCCCTGCAGACGCAGCCCTTTTCTCTCTCTCTCTCTCTCCCCGCGGCTGCCTTCAAATACACCCCTCCCTCTCCCTCACCCTCACTCCACCGCCTTCTTCTTCTTCTTCCTGTCAGCGAGAGAGTGAGCGAGCGAGGGTGGCAGTAGCGGCTGCTGCGAGTGTGTGGGGAGGAGGGGCTGCTCGAGAGGGAGAGAAGGCTTGACCGCGAGGGTGCGAGCTCGCCGGAGCAGCCAGAGCTGACTGACGGGTGTGCAGCAAGCATGTGGTGCTGGGGAGGAGCTGCTGCAGCTCAGGCAGCAAGTGAGCATGGCGCGGCACGGCCGTGCGCTGCGGGTGGAGGGCGAGGAGGTCCTGATTCTAGGAAAATTTTCCAGAATCAGACGTCTGGACTTACGTCCAGACGATGCAGGAGACGTCTGGAGGAAGGTCCAGACGTTTGAAAGGTACGATATTTTTTTACCTTCTTCTTTCGCGTGTACGGTCATGCAGCCGTTCCGCCGAAGGTTTCTGCATCACTTCGTGTTGAGGACGGCCGCGTATGTGTGCAGGACTTGTTCGGGAAGGAGCAAGGGCACGCCATCCCACACAGATCAGACGTCTGGGCACAGCACCAGACGACGGGGAGGGTCTCCAGACGTCCGGAGTGACAGTCAGACATCTGAAAACTAAGTCCAGACGGTTCAGCGGGCTTCTGGATGTCTGAAGGACCGCGCAGATCAAGGTATGACCTGAGCTATCATTTAAGACGTCTGGAAGAAGTTCCAGACGTCTGATTTTGGGCAGATTTATCGTCTTTGACCCGTTTAGGGTCCGTTCGAAGTCTGTTTTCCGCGTTTCAAGTCTCGTTCTTCTCAGATTTAGTTCCTCTACTTGTTTATAGTAATTGTATACTGTTCTGAGTAGCTCCTTGTATTTGATCCTTGTGTTAGGACTCCGTTTCATTGCGGCTCTGGGGGTTGCGAAGGCGCGCGGGCTTGCCGATTATGCCCCCAGTACTCCCGATTTTGCGGGTAGAGTGGCCCTTTAATTTATTTATCAAAAATTATACACTTGTGAAATAATTAATAGAGTCTAGGGCATTGCATGAACCCTAGGACTGAAAAATTAGATTGAATGATAGATCCTAGGGTATTGCATAAATCATAGGACTGGAAAACTAGATTGAATGATAGATCCTAGGGTAGGGCATGAATCCTAGGACTGGAAAACTAGATTGAATATATATACATTGCAGTCTTGGAAAAGTAGAAAGGAAACGATAATTGCCTGTAATTGGTTAACAGCTGCTTGATTATGAATGAATAATTACGGTTGGGAACATGGGCTATATAAATATAAAGCTGAAGTGATGAAACCTAAATTGACTGAGTTGAAAGAGCATGAACCCTACGGGGAATTAGGAGTAGAACTCCTGGAAGGTGAATGGAATAGAATTGGGGAAGTGAGCTGGCCCTTGAGTACGGAGTACGAAGGAGAGCGACTGTCCCCCTGTTTAGTGTAGAGCGGAGCTAGCTGCCCCAGGGACCCGGGGTTAGGTCTGGCCACTTTGTACCGACTTTTGGCCCTCGTGTACACAGTAGCGAGGAGAGCTACTAGTGTAGGGAGAGCACTAGCTACCCCACGGGCCCCGGGGTTCTGCTAGCCCTCCTACACTGACTTGTTAGGCCCACTGGGCAAACCAGGGTAGTCAGGCGAGGGTGCGCGGACTGTGGAGGAGCAAGACCCCTGTTTGGTTATTGTGGAGGGGCTGGACCCCTGTTACTGAGAGTGCTTTGCCCTATACTGGTTCCGTGCTGTGCTTTGGGCGCACCTGTTAACGGAAACGACTGACCGTGTGCCAGTGCGGGGTAGCTACCCATGCATTTATCGTGTGTGCCGTAGTCACCGTTACGTCTGTCAGCGACCTTAGGGTGGTTGACTGAGGGTAGGACCACCACGGGGGACTCTCTTGGCCAGGAGAGCACCACGTGTTACTTCTACTTTTTGGAAAAGACTGCAATCAAGATCGTTCCCACGAGGAACATTCAAGATCAAGAGAAAGATCTGAGAAATAATTCAATAGTGAATAAATGGAAAAATTAAAGAAAGAAATTAAAAATATAACAGCTACTGTCCACCTTACTGTTTTTCTTAGCTTTTGGTTGCCACTCTACTCAACGTTTCACTGACGTGTCACCTTTGTTACCTTTCAGGACCAGGTGTTGAGCAGCCAGAGTCGGCGGCTGCAAAGGGTGTTGGGCCTAGTAGAGCCCAATAACTTTTACTTGTGTAATTCCCACTGTACTTTTCCTTCTGTTGTAGTGAGTAGTTTCTGCTACCTCTGTACTCTTTTGTTGCAAGCATCCCGTTTATGTACATGTTTATTTCTTTACTGTCGTGGTGGTGTATACTGTAGTAGTTCTTTCCTTTACTGCTGTATTTTGTTAGTGTTAGTTATATGCATAGTGAATGTGGTTTATTTTACTGCTCTTTTGGTTACTTTCTCGTTGGATGACTGGGTCTTAGGATCAGTTGAGTCGATCTAATTCTCGTGTCTCGTAAGGATTCGGGAATTGGGTTGTAACAAATGCCAAACAATCTAGCTTGCTCTAACTGTCATCTGGAAATTAACCATTCCTATGCAAGAGTAAAAACCTTCATTTGTGGTGCGATAGTAGAAGTAAATAAAAATCTTAAAAATAATGAAATGCACGTTGTAACATGTTTTGCAACACGCATTTTCCACTCAACAAACTATACTGTTGTATTTTGATTTTTAATTGATATGTTATAATTTTTTATTGAAACACACCGATTGAAAATCAAAATACATTGTTGAAAATAAAAATACGTTGATATATTTTAATTGTCAATCGATGAAAAATAGATTTTCAATTAGAAAGTGAGAAGTAGTTTTCACTTATGTGTTTTGGGTTTAGGATTTATAGGTTTTAAGGTTTAAGGTTTATGGAAAGTGGTTTTACCTATGGAAAGTGATTTTTCACTTTTGGGTTTAGGATACCTAGGCCTTAAATCTTAAACTTAAAAGTGAAAAATCACTTTTAGTATGTAAAGAACCACTTTGTATAGGTAAAAATCGATTACAAATCATAATACATCAATGTATTTTCATTTTCAATTAATGTATTTTGATTTTCAACTTGTGAAAATTCAAAACACACCGGTTGAATATTAAATACATCGATGTATTTTATTAAGCAGAAAATGTGCGATGCAATTGCAAACCGTGTTGTAGCACACATTTCCCTACTCATACCTAACAAAAACCATCATAGGTATTGTAAAAAGAAGACTAAAAAACAAATAAGCGTGATATAATGTTTGTATATATAACATGGGGGCATCTATGTAAATTTCACATCCCATAAATCTCCACCGGTATTGAAAAATACAGGATTTTTTACGTGAATGCCACTAAAATCTTTTGAAATTATTTAAATGCCATTCGATTCACTATATTTTCATATATGCTATTGAAAAATTAGCGTCGATTTCGTATTTGCCACTCCGTCAACTATAACCGTTAAACTTAACGATTTTGGACTGAAATGTAATAAAAAATTATTTTCTAGTCCTTAATTTTTTTTTGTCATCAAATTTTACTTTTTTATTTTCACCCCTCCCTCTCCCCGTCCCCTCGCCAATTCACCTCCCTTCCTCCTCACCTTCGACCACCTCCTCCGCCTCCTCTCCTACTCGAGAGTCGCATGGTAGACCTCTAAATATCCAAGGGTTATTTTGCAATTTCTACGTATCTTTTATAGTATCTCATAGTTTCGAAGAATTCTCTAAGCTCTGAAGTACCTTCCCATAGTTTTCGTGCATTATTCAACCTACATAGGGACCCCCGCGTATTTTCTCTCTTCTCGCAAGGGGGCTAGGCATAAGTTTCTATTCCCTTGGTTATGTTCGAGAAGAGTGGAGGTGTTACGACCTGGTTCCTGAATCCCTACAGGGCCCGAGACCGGCTCGACTCGACTAGTCCCAAGACCCAGTCGTCCAACAAGAAATAACCAAAAAGCAGGAAAGTAAACCACATTCACTATGTTAAGTAACTAACAGTAAAAAAGTACAAGCAGTAAAGGAAATAAAAGCTGCTAACAGTACATATCACCACCACAACATTAAAGTAGAACAAGGTACAGAACGAAAACGATAACAACAGTTTAAACTTACTAGCAAAAGGAAGTACAACAAAAACAAGAACTACTGCTGGGCTCGACTGGGCCCAGCACCCTCTGCAACCGATGACTCGGGCTGCTCAACACCTGGACCTGAAAAGGGTTATGAGTAAACGGAGTCAGCGAACGCTGAGTAGAGTGGTGACTGAACTAACTAAAGCAGTAAAAGCTAACAGGTAAATTTATCTTTTCTAATTATTTTATTTTACTAGCCATTTCCTTTTACCCATTAGTTTACTTTCAGATGTCTTTCTTGATCTCGAATGTTCCTCTTGGGAACGATTTTGATTGCAGTCTTTTCTGAAGAATAGAAGGCGTACGTGGTGCTCTCCTGGCCGTTACAGTCCCCCGTGGTAATCCTACACCCAGTCAACCACCCCGGGGTCACTATCTAAACGTAGACGGCACACGCGATAAGTGCACGGGTAGCTACCCTGCACTGGCACGCGATCAGTCGTTTCCACTAGCGGGTACGCCCAAAGTACAACACGAAACAGTATAGGGCCTAGCCCTCTCAGTAACTAGGGTCTAGCCCCTTAGAACCAAACAGGGGTCTCGCCCCTCCACAATCCGCACACCCTCGTCTTACTATCCCGGTTTGCCCAGAGGGCCAAAGAAAAAGTCGGTGTAGGTTGGTTAGCTTAACCCTAAGTCCCGTGGGGTGGCTAGCTCCCTCCCTACACTAATAACTCTCCCTGGTACTGTGTACGCGAGGGCCAACAGGAGTCGGTGTAGAGTGGTCATTCCTAACCCTGGGTCCCAACCCAAGGGCGACTAGCTCCGCTCTACACTAAAAAGGAGACAGTCGCTCCCCCTTGGTACCAAGTACTCAAGGGCCAGCACACTTCCCACTCACATTTCTAGATTCATTCCATTCATCCACAGGACCTCTACTCCTAATTTCCCGTAGGGTTCATGCTCGTACTCACCATGTTGTTTCATACCAGGTTTCATCATTCACATTTTCATTCTCATATTATACGCATGCAACTCGTATTTCCACAATTTAACATATTGTTGAATGATCGAGTTGCTACGCTAATGTGTTTGGTTTTGAAAAACCTGTTGTCATAGTATGAAAATGAAAAACTCGTGTTCAACAAATAAAATTTATACCGAAATGGAAATTCCGGATCGAACATAGAGAGGCGAACGTTTGATTTAAAAAATTCACGTTTGATTTTATTTGTCACGAAGTAAATCAATTGATTAGAATTATCTAACTATTTACAATAAATAGAAGAGAGAGAGAGAATAATACAAACAAAAATCAAAAAAGAGATGTAGAATGCACATGGAATTCATTATAAAAAGGACTGTTCATTACACTAAATATCACGACGAGAAAGCAGGAAAATGGTTACACTAGAAAGTGGTAAATCTACTCTAGAAAGCAGTAAATCTATTCTAGAAAGCAGTAAAAAGAATGGGGAGAGAGATATCCTCCTCGACGGTCTCTTGGAGGACGAGCCGGACGGGACGACACCTGGACGAAGTAGGACGAAGGAGGGCGAACTAGGAAGAATGGGAACGGGGCAGCATGTCGTCGTCGTCGGGTGATCCGCTTCCGAAAGGGGGACGAAAAATTGACTTTATCTTGTGAGAAGCATCCCGGGTGTGGGACAAGCTTCTCTTGATCTTTGGAGAGGTAGAGAAGAGAAGGAAGGGATGAGAATTTCGTGTGGAGGGGGTCTCCTTTTATAGTTGCAAGGAGTGGGGGCAATTTGGTCATTACAACTTTAAAAACATTAATTCAGGACCTTTAGTGACGGATAAAACCGTCGCTAAAGGTCTGAACGTGGGCGCAGTGGGCGGCGCACCCGCGCTCGCTCGCTTGCCTGCGCGTTCAACGCTCGCGCACGTCCAGCCGATCTCAGCCGTTTGATCGCGAGATCGGACGGCTTAGATCGTGCCTTCGCCCGCCTACGCTGCACGCCCCATCGCGTGCGATGTCGCGTCTTCGCCGCGCGTGCAAAAGCGCGTGAGCGCTATCGGGCACGCAGAGCCGTTCGATCGCGATCCGACACTCGCCCGTGCCCGCTCGCAAGGAATCAAACGCGTGCCAGCGCTTCGCGATAAGGCACTCTCCCGCTACGCTGTGGAGGGGAGTTGGTCGCGGAGATGTTTTAAGGCGCACGTCTCCACAGCCGTTGGATGAAGATCCAATGGCCCAGATCGTGAGCTGGATGTCCTTTGGAGAGGCAGCGGCGGTCTTGAGGGCCGGTTGGACGGTTGAGATGGCACCACGTGGCACCATCTTGGCCGTCCATCTTCTAGATGATGTAGATGGTGCTACGGTTGTCGGATTGAGTCGATTTTCACGCCATTAGGCTGCGATCGTCGATCCGAATCCATCCGTGTGGTCGGATTTGTCATTTGAAGTGTGGATTCACACCATCTTGGCCCTTGATCTTCTAAGGTTCCCCGGTCATTATTTGATGCTACAGATGTCTGATTAGGGCGATCTTAGAGTTGTGGAACTCCAATCGTCACCCTGATCACATCTGTACGGTTGGATCTTCAATCTGAGGCCTCGATAAAAAGTTTGCCCTGTCCATGAACATAAAAGGAGACAATTAACCTCCATTGTATTCAAACTACTCTAAATGCAAGATGATGCATGTTATGCAATATTTATAGCATGCAATGCAGTCCTATGCTTAAGAACATGCATAAATAGACATCTTAAATAGTGTAAACGTGTTTACATCATACCCCCATGCCTATCTTTTGCTAGTCCCTAGCAAAAACTATATGCTATTTATAAAAGAATCAGGTTGGATTATTTGGGCTTGAGTTTATTTTTAGTCATTAAGAAAATGTCTACTTTGGATCTGAACTTTCAAAGACACAACAGTGCCCGAGTATCTGTCAAAATGCAAACCGTCATAAGCCCTCGCCTTATTGAAAGAAAAATTTATTTTTCTCTTTTTCTTCTTTTCTAATTTTTTTGGAATTTTCAAGTTTTAGGGTTTAAGAGTGGCTTTCTACGGCCATTCAACTCACTCAAGATTTGATGATAACCCTAAGTTCTAAGCATCTTATTGTGAATGTGATAGACTCGTTGACCAGCAGTTAAAATGGACTTTGGATTTCTACGCCTCTAGGTGACCAAAAAAAAAATTCTACCTAAAGGTGTATCTTTACAACCGGTAGCTTTCTCCCTGCTTTTATTTTTTTAAGGGGTCAACACAAGGGTGAATCCAGTATATATCTCCCCGATTTATTCTACTTATCGGCTTCTTTCTAAGTGTTTTGGAAATTTTCAGTGCATTTATTGAGCTAGGTTCTGGACAACCGGTCGATAAGCTGTTACCACCGACAACTTACCAACCATACTCGTGTGGCGAAGTGTGGTTTATTTCTATTTTTTCTTTTCTCCTTTTCTTTTCGATTTTTTTTTTTTAAGTAGGTGGCTTCCCTGGTCTAAGATTTACCTAAAGGTAGCAAAAAAGAGAAAGATCCAGTGACTGAGCTCTGGACAACCTACCTATGGGATGTTACCCACGATAACTTGCCAGACATATCACCCTACAAGGTTCATTAGCTACCCAATTTCCGTTAAAATCGTTGAACAACGAGTCAGTGCAAAGAAAGTGTGTAGATGCTAGAAACTCAAAGTTCCCTCAAATCAGAGGGCGGGTTCATAAGTCGTGTACTTATCACCCAAATTTATCTACTCCAATTACGATAGAATTAAGATGGCGAGGACTCAAAAGACAAATCCACATTTTAGTGGATACCCAGGTTGATTAAGTCCAAAGACTTAAAGGGTCTTTGTGTTCAAATCATAATGCAGTATTTCCTAAGATTGAAAATTTTCTTAAACCCAAGTTCTCCTTCCTAATTCCACAAATTTTTTTTTCAATAAAACAAATCTACGGAGCTGACGAATAAATTCAGAGATGAATATCCACCCCCCATGCCTATCTAATGCAATGTCCTCATTGTATTAAAAAGACATAAAACAGAGTGGAATAGCATAGAAAGCACCTGAATTGCGTGAATGTCAGGTCCGCTCTGAGATAGAAACTAAAAAGGACTGTATATGTGTTGAATTTAGTGCCTTTAGCTAGGCACACTATACAAAGAAGAGAAATGAAGAATTCACAGGTGTAGGTCAGAATCAGAATAAACATCAGAATCCTCTGACCTGTCAATAGATGTCCACAAATGTGGATCAGATTGTGGTGCAGACCCATACCCCATAGTGGAGAATATCTCAGGTTCTAGATAAAAATTACCCAAAACCTAAAATCAGTATGCAAGCGGGGTCGGGCATGTGATTTATGAGGATGCAACCTGAAAGCAAAAAGTTGGGTTACAGAGAATTCAAGCTCCAAAGGATAATCAATGAATGTGTGCTTGGGTTCGACATCCTTAGAACAAATGTCATAAGGGTCCTAGTTTGATGGTTTCAAATGAATTGGAACCCTTTGACTCAGTCTTCTACTTCCTCCGGTACTAGCTTCCCAAATCAGAACTTCCCGGCTCCTATCGTCCTCATTCAGAATGTTAAATTCTGGGACCTCTTGCATATTAATCACCCCATCTGAAATTTTCAAGTCTAAAAGATGTGGCTGAATCAGAATTGACTTGGGTCTATTTATCTCAGAAATAGAATCATCAATAAGCTCATCAGGTGTAACTAACAATCAGGGCATTGAATTGAATCCTCCAGAAAATGCGATTCTGAATCCGTAATGTGTGCCCTAATAATATCAGTTTCCTCAATTCTTGAGCTATTAAATGTTCTATCAAATTCCTCAGGCCCAATCGTCTCACAGAAATCGTGTTCTGTAAACTCGTGTGAGACTTCGCAACTTGAATCTTCACCATCAGAATCAAAGAAATCAAGATCCGTATTAATGTATGTCTCAAAATCATCCATCACTATTTGATCCATGGAGACATACGTTTCCTCGTACCCCGGCTCAGGGATCTCAGGTGAAGAAATTGGATCATCCTTAATTGGTTGCTTTAATTTAATCTGGTCAGCCTCATAACACGTGTCCCCCCCAACAGGTGCCTGTAAGGGTTCTGGAATCATCCCATGATTGAATCAAAGTGACCATAAATCTCATCCTCACTTTCGCTAATTTCCCAAGTAGAAACTCACCCGGGTTCTTATCGTTAACCCCCTGGAGCCAATCCAACAAAGACTTGTTCAAATCATCAATCATTTCAATCAAGGGCTCCAATCTCTCAATGCAAGGTATTGGCTGAACTTCTAAAGATTGTATGATATTCCTCAAGTTAGCCAGAACCTTATCTTGAACCTAGTTACCCTGAACCAAATGAGTTGGTTCAGGGTTGGGCGAGTTTGGGGTCAAAGCAAGGGAATTAACGAATTGAGATTCGTTATACCCTTCCTGATAATAGGTCGGTTCAGATTGTTCAAAAGGTGGTGATGACCTAAAGGCAGTGTAATCAGAGGATGAGTAAGGATCAGTGTATCCTTCTTGATTGTAGATCGAATTAGGTTGTTCATGAAAGGTTGACGATCTATAATCGATGTGGCTTTGAGAAGGATAGAAATCACAATCAAAGTGTTCAGGGTTAGACCCTAAACACGGAGGTCCGGAACTGTATCCCCAATCCGAGTTATCCCAACTAACTGATGGTTGATTACAGTAAGAGTCAGAATCTTCCTCATGTTGAGGATAATTCAAAACAGGAGGGAAAGAGCGAGAATGCGTGTAATATGTGGAAGGATTCATGAGAGACAGGAGGAAGAAAGGTGCCCTGCAATACAAACAATCAAACCTGTCCTTAAGTGGGTTAGCCTAAAGACCTACAGACTCCCAAAACCCGTCTTGAGATATAGAAACAATTTGATCTACTTCTGTCTGTTCAATCCAACCAGTTAGAAGGAGGGACTGGGGAGAAGGTTCTTCATTCGGCTTGCTCCTCTGGTTCCTAATGTACCCCCCAGCCACGATCGTTTGATTCTGCTCCCCTAGCTAGACATCAGATTGAACAGTAGAAACTGACTAATCGAAAATAATCTCGTTCTGGGCTCTGAAGAGCGAGTCGAATCCTTAAGGCCAACGTCTGCTCTGTTTTATTTAAGGCTAGGTTTGAATGTGCTTTGGAATGTGATGGGCCCTTTATCTGGGTTGTGCCTTTAATGATTGATTGATTTGTGTGTGCATGCACAACCAGTGGTTTTCAAGCAAGATTATTATTTTTTTGATGTGTGAATTTTAAGGTTCAAATCTTGCTTAGTAGCTTTTATGATTCAACTTTAGGTGTTTTCAAACAAGTTTTGTTGGCACACCAGGTTTTGAAAGTACAGGTGGAGATGTTTTCCATTAAAACTTAAAAGAATGTGGAGTGCCTAGTAAATCCCTACCAGTTGAACCTAAGTGGCAGCTACTTGATGAGTTAATTTTAATTGAAGTGGTGCGGCCCAATCAACTCAAACAATTGGCCTGTTGCACCACTTAATTAGGCACACAAGTGATTACCTAATCTAATTTATACTCAATTATGTGTTTAGATGTGTGTACCGGCTCCGTATCGGTTGAGTTTGAAAATCAGATGAGGTTGTGTACCTCTATGAGATTTTTTTATTTTTCTTTTTTTAATGTGGGGGTTGGGGCGGGTGTGGGTGTCAGACAACAAATAATCTAACCTTAAAGTTTATAAGAATACTTAGGTTGATTGATGTTTGTGTTATTATGTTGTGGAATGAAGCCTAATGGGTGGGAGGTGGGGGATAACTTACAAAACCTTCCACAGCACTTTACTCCAATCTACCGCTTTTGCTCATCTCAAAAGAGTACCTGCAATCACAATAAGAAAGGAGAGAAGTGAGGTAAATGATTTGTAAGTTAGAAGACGCGAAGAAAAATCAAAGAGAGTCGCCTCCCCGGCAACGGTGCCAAAATGTTGAACGTCGGGTTGCTACGCTAACGTGTTTGGTTTTGAAAACCTTGTCGTTGTAGTTTGAAAGTGAAGAACTCGAGTTCAACAAATAAAATTTATACCGGAATAGAAATCCCGGGTCGAACTCAGGGAAGTTGCGTTGATCTATATTATATTTTTTTAGAATTTTTCTTGAAAAGTGAGGCGATGTAATTACAATAAAGCCATAATAACAATCAGACTAAACAAAAGGGATAAAGAGAGAGAGAGAAGACATACTTTCAATAATTCAAAATGTTTATACAATAAAATCAAATAAGAATTACCCTAGAAAGCGGGAAATCTGCTACACTAGAAAACAAGAAAATTCTACACTAAAAAGCTGTAAAGAAGAATGGGAGAGAGAAGTTATCCTCCTCGACGATCGCTTGGAGGACAAGCCAGACGGGACGACGCCTGGACGAAGGAGGACGGAGTAGGACGAAGGAGAACGAAGCGGGAAGAACAGGAACGAGGCAGCACGTCGTCGTCGTCGTGGGATCCGCTTCCGAAAGGGGGACGAAAAATTGACTTTATCTTGGGAGAAGCATCCCGGGTGTGGGACAAGCTTCTCTTGAGCTTTGGAGAGGAAGAGAAGAGAAGGAAGGGATGAGAATTTCGTGTGGAGGGGGTCTTGGCATGGTTTTGTGCATGTGTGTTAAGAAGTGTTGTTATAGTTCGCACTTGCAACGTCAGTTTTAAAGTAAAGAAACGGATGTGAGACCGAGTGTCGGTCTCAGGGAGGTGTGAAAATCGAATTTTTCTTGTCACTTATTGTCACGAAAATCATGGAGTTTTGCTTGCGAAAAGGTGCAGGTGAAAAGCAAGAGAGAGAGAGAGAGAGATTAGGGTTAGAGTCGTTTCTTTCTTTAACATGCAACTTGGATAGGAAATAAAGTAGACAACTGAATGGAAAATAACTTCATTAATCATGCAGCTTTAGTTCATAAATCACAACATTAGATACATGCTTAAACATAAGTAAAGTAAAGCTTAAAAGAGAGGAAGAAAGAGAGGGAGAGGAGGGCGGTGAGGCAGCCACGGTGGTGGAAAAGGCTCCGTCGGCGGCTCATCGTCTCCGGCGATTACAAAAGGGCCTAAAGCTGGCTAGGAGAGGGGTAAAGTATTTGCAAGGGAAGTGAATGCCTTGAATGAGTGGTTGGAAGGGGTTTAAATGGGGAGAAGGGCATTCCAAATGAAGAAGGGGCTTTAGCGACGTCCCTTCTAAAAGCGTCGGTGAAGTCCCCAACCCGTCGGTTGCTCGCCCGCGCCGTTCTTCCTCGCGCTCGATTCGTGGGTGCAGCATGAGAGCCGTCCGATCGAAGATCGGACGGCTAAGATCTTCGCCCGGGCGCGCTCGGATCGTGCCTTTAGCGCACTTGCATGTGGGCATTGTCGTCCGGCGTGCGCGCACGCATGGCCGATTGTCGCCTGAGTACGCACCGCGTGGCGCTATCTTGGTCGACCGCTGCTGATCAGGCGGCCCAATTTCACTCGTGCGTGAAGTGGTCTTCTGATTTCGGCATCGCGCGGCTTGAACCCGCGTCGCATGGGCGCGGGCGTGCACGTTAACCGCTACGCTACGCCCGCTGCTTTGTCCCGGCAACCGCACGCGTAAGCGCGATTCTCAGTCGTCCGATCAGAGATCGACTGCTGAGATCTGATCTCCGGTTGAAGGTGGAAGTAGGCGCGCGGTGAGCGGGAGCCACGTGGCGCATTGAGGGCTGTTGATCATCAGATCATTGGTCAGAACTTCTTGGGCCCATTGTGGGAGGTTTGGATGTCAGATTTAGTCGATTTTGAGTCCGTTAGACTCCGTTCATCGTTCTGAATCCATCCGTGTGGTCCGATTGCTCATTTGAGGACTGCTTTGACAAGTGCTCATACAAATGGCAGTTAATACTGTTTTATAAGCAATCTTGGCATATGATGCATGCAATGCTCCCATTCTACTTATGTTGTGCCTTTTATTCTTTAAGATGGGCCTTATTTTACAGAATTATCACCCCCAGATGCAGTGTTATCATACCCCCATGCTTACTCCTTGCCAGTCCCTAGCAAGGTATATTCTTACCTTTATTTTCTGTTAGAATTTAAGAGGTAATTACTTAGACACTTCATCACTTGTCAATAGGAGGAAATATACTAAGTTCTTAATCTACAAAGACTAAGCAACGCCTGGATATCTGCCAAAATACGAATCGCCTGAATCCTTACTTTAATGTATATACATATGTATATATATATATTTTTAGAATCTTTTTTTGGAATTCAGAGTGGGTTGGTAACTTTTTACGGCTACCCAACCCACCCAAAACTTGGTCAAAATCCTAAGTGCTAAGCATCTTGGTGTAAAGATTGTGATAGACTCACTCAACGGTAATTCAGACAAACTTCGGATTTCTACTCCCCTAGGTGACCGGAAGAGGAAGTATTTTGCCTGAAGGTGTATTTGTTCAATTGGTAGCTTTCTCCTTATGTTTGTTTTAATTGGGGTCAACACAAGGATCTTTGCAGTGTGTATCTCCCCGGCTTGTACTACTTCCCCACTTCTTCCTTAAGCATTTCGGTTCTTTTTGTGCAATTATTGAGCTGGGCTCTGGACAACCGACCAATGGGCTGTTACCCACGATCACTTGCCAGCCATACTCATGCGGTGAAGTGTAGTTTATTTTGTTTTCTTTTGTTTTTATTTTTTGTAGATGGCTTCCCTGATCTCAAATGTACCTAGAGGCAATGAAGAAGAAGTGGTCCCATGGCTGGGTTCTGGACAACCTGCTAATGGGCTATTACCCACGACAACTTGCCAGCCATACCACCCTAGAGAGTTCTTTAGCTACCCAATTTCTGTCAAAATCTTCGAGGTGTGAGTCTGTGCAAGAATGTGTGCAGATGCTTAGACTCAAAGTTCTTCTGAGTTAGAGGGTGAATTGATAAGTCATATACTTATCACCTTATTTAGTAGGTGGATTAGAATAGCTTAAGGTTGCAATGATTCGAGGCTAAATCCATATTTTAACGGACACCAGGGATGATTAAGCCTGAAGGCTTGAAAAGTCTAAGTGTTTAAGTTCTTTTTGTATTATTTCCCACTATTGACAAGTTTCTAATGCCTAAGTTTCTTCTTAAATTCAATTTTTTTTTAATTTATTCAAACTGATTAAATAAGCTCAGGATCGTGCAATTTACCACCCCCCCATGCTTAAGTTGGACAATGTCCTCATTGGCAAATACATTGATGCAACAGGGGTTCAAAAAGATAGTACCTGAGTGACGTAAAATATCGAATCAGTCTGAATCCTTTGGGTTGCCTCCCAGGAAGCACTGAGTTTAACGCCTTCGGCTGGGCATAGTGCACAAACAGGAATGGTTTGGGTCAAGGAGGTATGTACAAAATCAACCAGACCCAAAATCAGAAGTCCACAGATGCGAACAAGGTTGTGGTGGAGTCCCGTTTCTATGGGGTGGGAATTCCGCAGCAGATGTACCATGCATGCCCGTGTCAGATCCTCTCTTAGTCTGCGGGCATGCAAAGAAGTTGATGTGGATGAGCACACCCCGAATATGACATGCCACACACTAAAGATGTAGGTTTTATACTCAACTTGTGTCCCCATAAAATTGTAATCCGTCAAAAGTGTATCATCTCCGATGTTGGCCGTTGTTCCCATCGGATTACTTCTCTTGGGCCAATTCGATTTGGATTCCAAGGCATCTCCCCTCACATTCTCAGTTTTCTCCTGACGTTTGTCCTCAATGCTCCCCAAATTGTGTTCCGAGGAATCCTTACTAACCTTATCCATTGAGTTGTCCAACTCCTGGGGGGTATCAATGGTGGACTGAACCAAATCAGGGTGACTGGGTGTAGTCCAATTGATCATGGTAGGTCCTTGCTTTATAAATTCCATCAATGGCGTTGTGTGCAACAGCTTTCTCTAGCCTTCTTCCCCCAATTTTTGGAACAAATCCAACATGGCCTGTTGCCCTTTAACCAATTCTTGATTCTGTATGTGTAATTCTAACTGGGGGTTATCAAGAATTGACAGGGTGTCATTTGGTGTCCTTTGGATTTCCTCCTTGAAATCATGGTTAAGAGAGTGTGGTTGAGGTTGTGGATCAGAATCCATACTGGTGTTTAGGTTCTTGGGTGGGTCCTCTATTCTATCATGTTCAGGGTTCAGTTCTTCAAGAGGAACCATTCTCTGTTTGGTCCTACTCCAGAATAGTTGAGGTTCTAAGTCCTCCTCCCAGTCAGATTCTTCATCAAGGGACCAAATCAAAGGTTGATGATCCTGGGCTTGCCTAGATTTCTGATTATTCTCTGATTTCCATTTGTCTAGAATTCCTTCCAATCCAAAGGTCAAGTAGGAAAGGTTGTTAAATTCAGATGACCTTTCTTGGTTATTGTCCTGAGAAGGGTAGGGTTCTTGGTGTTCTCCTAGAGTGTAGGTCCTATCACCGTAGAGCGGGTGGGACCTAAGTGAGGAGGCGTCGTGAGGAGAATCGAGATATGGAGCCCCACGATTTGAATTGTACCCTTGGGTGGATATGTTGGGTGTATTCCAATAAGAGGTTGGTGCGGTTTGGTCATAACTGGGACAGTTGGGCCAAGAGGGGTATTCAAGGTCGTACCCCCAACGTGGTGGTTGGTTAGCCCAAGTAGGCTGTGGATATGGTCCACTTGGGTTAGCATACAAATTATGTTGGGGGCAGTTTGGGTAAGTTGGATAGGCATTGAAATCCATGGTTTGGAAGGAATGGAGGGATGCGGGAAGAACAAATGAGAGAGAGTTGCGTGTTCAACCAAGCAAACAAGCCTAATCCTTATGGTGTGTTCCTTAGGGGGCCTAGAAATCTCCAAAAGGGTGATTAAGTCCGTAAGCACTAAACTCCCCTTCCCAAGGCTAATCTGGCCAGGTTGATTACGAGGGGATTGCAGGGAAGGTTCTTCCTTTAGCTTGCGCCTCCGGTTCCGTAGACCCCACAACCACAGTCGTTTGACACTGCCCCGCAGCCTAGTCACCAGATTCTACCAAGGGAATGAAAGCTAGGTGCCCAGCGAACAAAACCTCACCTCTCGAGACTTAACTTAGTCCTGCCTAGGGCACGTCTACTTAGTTTTAAAAGGGCTAGGATAGTGCTTGTGCTAGGGTTATGTGATGAGGCGTTGATTAGGGTGGTGCCTCTTAATTTTCCACTTTAAGAGTGTGTGCTTCTATCAAAGCGTGGTTTTCAAGCAAGGATTTTTTCAAGATGTGGTATTTTTTAGTGTTTCATCCTTTAGTATCTTTTAGGGTTGACGTGTCTTAATGTTTTCAGATAAGTTTCAGTGGGCACATCAAGTTTTGCACAAAATTTGGTGAAAGTAGATTTCCTTTTATTCTACAGAGGCTATAAAATCCTAATGTACTCATCCTAATAATCATGCAGCTTCTATTAGATGAGTCATTTTTAGGGTTGAGTGGTGTGGCCCAAGTCAATCCATAGTGGCTTCGCAAACACGACTTAAAAAGAGAAAAGAACACTCGAAGAATTTATTTAGAATGTTAGAGTGTACATTTTTTTGTTGGGTGATGTGTTAAGGATGTGGGTCAAGTAATCATACACTACGCCAATTTTTTCAATTTTTACAATTTTTTTAGTTTTTCCACGCAAGCAAATAGTCATGAGTGAAGAATTACGCACTACCGATCCTTGTTGCGCCTACTCCCTTGTTACCGTCATGGATGCGTCGCTTCGCCGTCCAAGCGCCGAATTCCTGCAACCACCAAGTAAAAAAGAGACAAGGCATTAGACAATGCGAAAATGGATGTGGAATGGAAGTGACAAAACAAATCCGTTGCCTCCCCGGCAATGGCGCCAAAAACTGGAGTGCTTTCGTGCGTGTGTGTTAAGAAGTGTTGTTATAGTTCACACTTGCAACGCCGGTTTTAAAGTAAAGAAACGGATGTGAGTCCGAGTGTCAGTCTCAGGGAGGCGTGAAAATTGGATTTTTCTTGTCACTTATTGTCACGAAAATCGCGGAGTTTTGCTTGCGAAAATGTGCCGATGAAAAGCGAGAGAGAGAGAGATATTAGGGTTAGAGTCGTTTCTTTCTTTAACATGCAACTTGGATAGGAAATAAAGTAGACAATTGAATGGAAAACAACTTCATTAATCATGCAGCTTTAGCTCATAAATTACAACATTAGATACATGCTTAAACATAAGTAAAGTAAAGCTTAAAAGAGAGGAAGAAAGAGAGTGAGAGGGAGGGTGGCGAGTGACGAGAGCCTCATCATAAACCCTAACTGGCACAATTTGATCTAAATAAGTGTGAAAAAGCTCCTACAAAACCTAAAGAAAAGCCTAACTCAGAGAATTCTAAATTGAAGAATAAAACAAGTCATAAGGGGAAAAACTGTAATTTTACCAATGCAGTACACAATCAGGGTGACTAAGGGTCTAAACACAGGTCAAATGAGCTTAATAAGGAAGGAAGTGGGATGATCTGATCCAAAAAGGGTTATAGCAACTTCTAGAAATTAAATGACATTCTGTAACCCTAAAAATAAATCAACTTTAATTCACGAGGTTCTAGGCAGAATAAAAATCAACTAAACCCTCTAAAATTCATGGAAAAGTACTCCCTAGGGTTTAGAACATTCAATTTGTCCTTTGCAACCTATCTTGACCTAAATTCAGAACCATGCCCAATTTGTGACCTAATTTGGATTTTTACGCAAATTGACTGGTGAAACGTGGTCAAACCTAAAATCAAATTACACCATTGAATTCCTTAGGTTCAAATTACGTTGGTACAAAAATTTGGGCCTAAGAGAAGACCATCTTGACCGACTTTATAAATTGGTCCTCTTGAATTACTTTTTGACCCTTATCTTTTCAAAACATTGCATTTAGCCCCCTATCTTCTCCTTCGTTATTTGCAGAACGGTCCTCCTTGCCACCCCACGCAGGCACCATACCTCCAACGACCTTACGCGGAGGATGGCACTGCGTAGGGTATGGGGACTGCCCTCGGGAACGAACGGGGGGCTCCTTGCATCGTCCTCTATCGCAGGGACCCTCCACTATGACCTGCGGCTGCCCATGCCTCTCTTGCGAATGCACGAAAAGCATGGGTCTCCATCTCCGACCATCTTCGGCGAGCTCCCCACGTCGCTCCCTCGAGATCCTCTCCTCACCAACACCTTTATAAGGAGCAGCAGGGGCAGCCGTCTCGTCTAAGCTCGTTTTGGCCGAAGAGAACCCCTACTTCATCTCCTCTCCCTCCGGTCAGACAGCCCAAGCTTCCGACGATCTTTCCTCCTCCTCCTCGTCGCTCTGCTGCCATACCTGCAGCAGAGCTCTCTCTACCTCGTCTTCCCACGCCAAGCCGCACCAGCTGGCGTCTCCAGATCCCCTCCTCGTCGCCGTTACCCCCTTCTGGGCACCTTTGTCCCCAGCTCCGGCAGGCACGCGTCGAGCGTCGTTCTCTCCCTCTTTGTCGATTAAGTAGGTAGAAACCTTCCTCTTATTCTCCCATTCATTTTCCCCTCTTGAATTGGCATTTTTCACCCCTTGACTGCCGCTACCACCTCCATCTGCTCCACCTCCGGCCACCAACTCCGGCGAAGTCGCTTCACCTCCACAGGCCATTCCACCAATTGCCGACAAGCCCAGAAGCTCCCCATCGCTCCACTCAAGCATTTCCCCCACTCCATTCACCACCCTTCACCTTCTGACCACCCCTCGAACACACCCACCTGCACCTCTGCAGTGTGCCCTAGGCACACGGCCTCAGCCACTTTCCAGCCACGATGACCCCCGCACCGCCTTCGCCGTACTCCAACGAAGCTTCCTAAGTTGTCTGACGTGGCCGTGAGGCTGTCTTTGTGTTTTCAGGTCTCGGCCTCCTCGCCGCCATTGACGGACAGCAGGAGCTGCTTGGCGAGCAGCTCCAGGCCCCTTCAGCACCAGGTGTAGGTCCCAAGAGACGCGGGACACTTTCGCGAGGGTGCCTAGGTTCTCAATTGGGGTCGCAAGCCTTCGCTGCTGCCCCAATTGCTCGAAGCCTTCTCGCCTACGGGTGCGCAGAGCGGAGGTGGGACTTTAGTCCCACCTCTGAAGTGTGTGGCCACACGCCCACACTTAAATTGTAAAAGTGTTATTGGTTGTTTGCCTCCGAAAGCACTTGGGGTGAGGTCCCTCACCTAAGCACTGCCCTCGTCCATGAGCTCATCACACGGATCAGGCGTGACCCGACCCAACACCCTCCTGTGCACTCCTCGCGCACCACCCATGCCGGTGCGCCTGGACCCGGGCACGCGACCTGACCCGATAACCCGGCTCTGGGAGAGCGTACCCAAGAGAGATTCAGAGAGAGAGAAACGCGGGGAGAGGGTAGGGTAGGTTTTGCGCTTACCTTGTGTGTGCGTGCATGCAGGGAACAGGTGAGGAAGGAAGAAGCAAGGAGCTGCTGAAGAGAAGAAGGAAGGAAGAAAGAAAGAAGAAGAAGAGGAGCAGCGGCTGGGACTTAGCCGCAGAGAAGAAGAAAGGAGAAGGAAGGAAGGAGAGGTCTTAGCAAAGAGAAGAAGGAGCAAAAGAAAAGAAGAGAACAAGGGCGCACTGTAGCAACAGCGTAGTTAAGGCATCTGATTTCTGAATCAGATGTCGGAAAGAAAGGAAAGACTAAAGAAGAAGAGAAGAGCAGTGGATAGGCCAGAGAAAAAGAAAGAGAAAAGAGAAGGAGGGAGCCTCTGCAGCAAAGAAGAAGGCGCATAAGAAAGAAGAAGAGAAGAAATGAAGAAGGACTTAGCAGCTCAAGAAAGAAAGAAAGAAAAGAAGAAGAAGAAAGAAGAAGACAGGCTGAGGAAGAGAGCTGGCTGAAGAGAAGAGAAGAAGAAAAAGCCAAGAAGAGGATTTTTGCTCTCTCTCTCTCTTTCTCTCTCTCCTTTGTCATAATTTTTGTAAAACAATATTGTGAATTCATATGTTTCTGGAATCATAGTTTGCTCCCTGAGTTCGACCTCGGGAAACTTTTTCCAAGTAATAAATTGTAAAATGGTAGCAGTTTTTCGTGATATACTACAACGCCTAGAATTTAGAACCAAAGCGACGAGCTCAACCAGCGAGTCAGCCACGGTGGTGGAGAAGGCTCCGTCGGCTACTCGTCGTCTCCGGCGATTACAAGAGGGCCTAAAGCTAGCTAAGAGAGGGGTAGAGTATTTGCAAGGGAAGTGAATGCCTTGAATGAGTGGTTGGAAGGGGTTCAAATAGGGAGAAGGGCTTTCCAAATGAAGAAGGGGACGTCGCTAAAACCCTTCCAAAAGCGTCGGTGAAGTCCCCAACCCGTCGGTCACTCGCCCGCGCCGTTCTTCCTCGCGCTCGATCCGTGGGCGCAGCATGAGAGCCATCCGATCGAAGATTGGATGGTTGAGATCTTCGCTCGGGCACGCTCGGATCGCTCCCTGAGTGCGCGTGCGTGAAGGCATTGTCGTCCAACGCGCGCGCGTGGCCGATCGCCGCCTAAGGATGTGCCATGTGGCGCTATCTAGGCCGCCCGCTACTGATCGGGCGGCCCAATTTCACCTGTGCGCGAAGTCGCCTTCTGATTTCGGCATTGCGCGGCTTGAACCCACGTCACGTGTGTGCGAACGTGTGCGTTAACCGCTGGGCTACGCCCGCTACTTTGTCGCAGCGACCGTGGGCGTGCACACGATTCTCGGCCGTTCGATCAGAGATTGACGACTGAGATCTGATCTCCAGTTGAAGGTGGAAGCGGGCGTGCGGTGAGCGGGTGCCATGTGGCGCATCGAGGGTCGTTATCATCAGATCAATGGTCAGAACTTCTTGGGCCCATTGTGGGAGCTCCGAATGTCGAATTTGGCCGATTTTGAGAACGTTGGGCTCCGTTCGTCGTTTTGAATCTATCCATGTGGTCCGATTGCTCATCTGAGGCCTGCTTTGACAAGTGCTCATACAAATGGCCATTAATGCTATTTTATGAGCAATCTTATGATATGATGCATGCAATGCTCCCATTCTACTTATGTTGTGCCTTTTATTCTTTAAGATGGGACCTATTTAATAGAATTATCATCCCCAGATGTAGGGTTATCAGGTCTCCTTCTATAATTGCAAGGTCTGAACGTTGGCGTAGTGGGCGGCGCGCGCGCACCCGCTTGCTTGCCCGTGCATTCAACGCTCGCGCACATCCAGCCGATCTCAGCTGTCCGATCGTGAGATCGGACGGCTTAGATCGCGCCTTCGCCCACCTGCGCTACGCGCCCCATTGCATGCGATGCCGCGTCTTCGCCGCGCGTGCAATAGTATGTGAGCACTATCAGGCGCGTAGAGCCGTTTGATCGCGATCTGACGCACGCCCACGCCCGCGTCGCTCTCCCGCTCGCGAGGAATCGAATGCACACCAGCGCCTCGCGATAAGGCGCTCGCCCGCTGCGCTGTGGAGGGGAGTTGGTCGCGGAGACGTTTTAAGGCGCATGCATCCACAGCCGTTGGATGAAGATCCAACGACTTAGATCGTGTGCTGGATGTCCTTTAGAGAGGTAGCAGCGGTCTTGAGGGCCGGTTGGACGACTGAGATGGTGCCACATGGTGCCGTCTTGGCCGTCCATCTTTTAGATGATGTAGATGGAGCCACGATTGTTGGATTGAGTCGATTTTCACGCCGTTAGGCAGTGATCGTCGATCCGAATCCATCCGTGCGGTCGGATTTGTCGTTTGAAGTGCGGATTCACACCATCTTGGCCCTTGATCTTCTAAGGTTCCCCGGTCACTATCTGATGCTACAGATGTTTTATTAGGGCGATCTTGGAGTCGTTAAACTCCAATCGTCTCCCTAATCACATCTATACAGGTGGATCTTCTATCCGAGGTCCCGATAAAAAGTTTGCCTTGTCCATGAACAAAAAAGGAGACAATTAACCTCCATTTTATTCAAACTACTCTAAATGCAAGATGATGTATGTTATGCAATATTTATAGCATGCAATGCAATCCTATGCTTAAGAACATGCATAAATAGACATCTTAAGTAGTGTAAACGTGTTTACATCACTTACACAGCAAGTAATGTCACAGGTAACAGTTTAACTAGCACAGGCATTTCATATTTCACAGCCAACTTGTATTTAGTAACAGGCAGTTTATTTACATTTCTATTCATTCATTTATGACTGTAATCTCAACACGCATACAAACAGTGCAAGTACTTCTCGTCCTAGGTTTCATACCACATCCTAGGTTTCTAGTTATCAAATTTCACATATGCATTCATGTTTTATAATTAAAACAGGGGAAACCACTCTACCAGACAATCCTGGAGTACTGGGGGCTCGAACGGCAGGCTCGCGTGCCTCTGTAGGCCCCGAACATGCAATAGATCGAAATCCTATACCAGGAAACATAACACAACGAAATGTTCAGAATAGCATAAAAGGCCTTCTAACATGTAGAAGAACTCATAAGGAATCCACAAATATTTTATTTGCGTAAAACAAACCTCAAACAGACCCTAAACGGGTCAAAAAGAGAACTGCAAACCTAAATCGGACGTCTGGCACCTGTCGTCTTGGAGTGTTTCGGTTGTTTGGTAAGCTGTCAAGACATTCGAAACGCGTGGGTGGGCGTGCCCCGCGCCTTCCCGAAGCTATCACTGCACGCAATAGATGATATCTTCTAAATTTAGCCACACAGATCGTAGCTGCGGTGAGGCCTGCATGGCCGTAACCGCAAGAGGAACATACCTTCACGAAGTTCTGCTTTCAGATGTCCGGTGTTGTCAGCAGACATCCAACCCGTCGTTTGGACGACATGCTAGACGTATGATTCTGGGAAAAACCCAGAACCAGATCGACCTCCTGCTCCTCTCGCCGCGTGCAGCCACGGCCTCTCCTCCTTGTTTGCAGCAAAGTGTCGGGGATGTCTCTCCCGATGCGCTCCTCCCGCATGAGCCACTCCAGCGGTGCATCCTCCGGTGAGCTCCCACAAGCTCACGGACACAAGCTCCTCCTCTCTTTACGCCGCCTCTCCTCCTCGCCCCTCTCTCTCGTGCTCGTCCCTCTCGCTACAGTAGAGAGGAAGGAAGGAAGGTGGCGGTGGTGGAGTGGGGAAGAGAGGAAGGGGGGAGAGGGGTTATATAGAGGGTGCGGCTAGGGTTCTGATGGGGGAGAGAAGAGAGAGAGAGGAAAGAAGGAGTCTGTCTACGCGCAGCCAACGTGCAGACGCGAGTTTGCGTGCAAATTTTCAATTTCCGGACGTCTGGGAAAGGGTCCAGACATCTTAAAAGGCTCAGAACAGAATGGGTCTTTACATCATAACAAACTTATAGGAAGTTTCATCCCTGAAACTTGAGCTAGCTAGGGTGCGGAAAAGGAGATATACACGCATAACAAACTTAAAGAGGATCGAAGCCGGTCCGAAAAGACGTACCCTCAAAAAGCTTCGGGTATCGCTCTCACATCACTGCCTCAAGCTCCCAGGTAGCCTCCTCGTACCACTAGCTCCTCCACAAGACTTTCACCAGGGGTACCTGCTTTCGTCTCAAACTCCGGACGGCTCTGTTTAGCATCTGCACTGGTTCCTTGGGGTAGGTCAGGTCGTCACCCACCTCGACACTCTCGTGGCTCAGAACGTGACTGGGATCGACGACGTACTTCCTGAGGTTGGACATGTGGAACGCGTCGTGCACACCAGAAAGCTGGGAGGAAGGGCAAGCCGGTAAGCAACGGGTCCTACCTGCTCCAGGACCTCAAAGTGCCTCACAAACCTCGGCACAAGCTTTCCTTCCACCCAAAAAGGCTGCAGGCCCTTCATGGGCAAAACGCGAAGAAAGAAGTGATCCCCAACCTCGAACTTCACCTCTCTGCGCTTTCGATTGGCATAACACTTCTGTCTGCTCCTAATAGTGCGAAGTCGTCTGTGAATCTGCTCTATCACCTCCTGACTCTACCGGATCAGCCTAGGGCCAACCACCCACTTGGTCCTATTCCGCGTACGTTCTATCGGATTTTTAAAGATTATCATGTTGTAGTATAGCCGAAAAATCGTTCAAAACAAATAAAGATTTTATTACTCGAAAATCGGAGTATCCGAGGTCGAACACAGGGAGCAATCTAAGTACTTTTAAAAACTTAAGAAAACAATTGGTTCAATGAGAATTATAAAAATGAATTGCTAAAAAGAACAGAATTGGACGTCTGATTTCTGTATCAGACGTCTTAAAATGAAAGTCTTCTTCTTCTTTTGTTGTTCTTTCTCTTCTTCTTCTGCTGTTGCGTGCCTCTGATCTTCTTCTTCTTCACTGTTCTTCTTCTTCTTCTGCCTTGCCTCTTTCTACTTTCTTCTGCAGTATCTTCTTCTTCCTTGGCGAGCCTTCTTCTTCTGAGTTCTCTTTTTCCTTCCTTCTCTTTTCTTCTACACGTCCTCTCTTCCTCTGCTTCTTCTCTGCCTTGCCTTTTCCTCTGCTCAGCCTCTCTTCAGAGCTTCTTCCTTCTCCTTCCTGCGGCTAAGTACTTTGCCTTTCTCCTTCAGCGCTCTGTTCCTGCACAAGGCACAGCAAAACCTAACCCTTCCCTCTACCCGCACGTATCTCTCTCTCTCTGCAAATCGCTCACAGGAAGCTCTCCCAGAGCTGGGTTAACGGGTCGGGTTGCGTACCCAGGACTAGGCGCACCAACGTGATATGGTGCGCGAGGTGTGCTCGGTGGTGTCAGGTCGGATCTCGCCGGGTCCGCGAGGTGAATCCGCGGACGAGGCGGGTGTGATGAGCGAGGGGCCTCACCCCAGGTGTATTCGGAGGCGATAAGGCTTATTCACAAAAACAATTTAAACCACTGAATCGCTGTGAGGCTTACCGATGTGGGACTATCCTGTCGCCTCTCCTCGCGCGCGCCCGCAGGAAGTCCTCTTCGCAATCTCCTCAGCTGCAGCCTCGATTCTCGTCGGTTGCTGGCTGGCTGCCTTCGCAGGAGTCTCCCCAATCCGCAGCAGCTGGAAACCTGGAGCTCTGAAGCCTGGAGCTCGCTTGGGAGCTTCTCGAATCGTCGACAATGGTGGCCGGGGCAGCAGACCTGTCAAGCAGAAAAAGGCCTCTCGGCCTAATCAAACCACCGGGAAGCCTTCACTGTGGCACGGTGAAGGTGTTGGGCTGTGCGGCAGGCCGCGGGGTGGCCTAGGCATGCGTGCCTAGGTCGTCCTGTGGCCGGAAAGATGGGTGTGTTCGGTGGCGTGTTGAGTGAGTGTGGAGGGACTGTGGAGGGGCGGAGGGCGTTCAGTGTGATGAGGTGGAGCTTCTGTGACGGTCGGCGAGTTGTGTGGAGCTGCGGATCGACGGGGGCAACTCGCCGGAGGGTGGCCGGAGACGAGGAAGGTGATGGTAGTCAGGGACAGTCGAGGGTCGGTTTGAATGAAATAATGTTGGGAAAAGAAAAAGGGGAAGATGGGGAGTAATTATAACCTTCTTGCTGGGACGACGGGGGCCGAAGAGGCGGGCAGTCGTATCGACTGTCGCCGGAGAAGAAACACCCAGAGGGAGAGAGAGGCGACGAGGAAGTGGGCAGGGAGGCGTGCGCTTGGTGCGGCGCGACGCAGGAAGATGAGACGAAGTAGACTCTGCTGCTGGTATGGCAGCAGAGCGACGGGAAGGAAGAGAAGTAGTCACCGGAGCTTGTGGGTTTCCTGCCGGAGAGGGAAGAGAGGAAATTTTGAGAGATTCTCCGCCAGGACAAGTCTGCAAGAACCGGCAGGTGGTGCTGGTTCTTATAAAGGGGATGGCGAAGAGGGAGGCGCATGCTGGCGACGTGCCAGCCTTGCCGGAGTGTGGTCGGAGACGAGACCCATACCTTCCACGCGTTCGCATGAAAGGTGTGGGGGTCGTCAGGCAGCATGGTCGGGTCCCTGCGACAGAGGACGTCGCAGGGAACCCTGCGTACGTCTTGCAGGGCGGTTGCCTCGCTCTGCGTGGCACCATGCTCCGCCCAAAGTCGACGGAGCATGGCGCCGCGCAGAGCTTTGCAGGAGGGACTGTTCTGCAAGGAACGATGAGAAAGTTGGGGGCCAAACTGCAAGGGTTTCGAAAGATAAGGGTCAAAAAGTAAATGAAGAGGACCAAATTTCAAAGTCGGTCAAGGGGGTCTCTTCTTAGGCTCAACTTTTTATGCATGACTAATTTGAACCTAAGGATTTTAATGGTGAATTTTTTTTCTGGGTTGGACCATGTTTGACCAGCCAATTTACGTAAAAACCCAAATTAAATCATTAATTGGACATGGTTCTCAATGTAGGTCAAAATGGGTTTGTAAGGCCAAATTGAAGGTTCTAAACCCTAGAGATTATTTTTTTCTGAATTTTAGGGGGTTTAGTTGATTTTTACCCTGCCTCAAATCTCATGAATTGAAGTGGGTTTGTTTTAGGGTTGTAGAATGTTATTTAATTTCTTGAAGTTGTTGTAACCCTCGTTAGATCATCCCACTTTCGTTCTTATTAGGTTTGTTTGACCTGTGTTTGGAGCCTTAATTACCCTATTTACAAATTGCGTTGGTGAAATTACAGTTTTACCCCTTATGACTTATTTTCCTCCTAAACTCAGAATTCTCTGAGTTAAGCCTTTCTTTGAGTTATGTAGGAGCTTTTTCTTGCATATCTAGGTTAGATTGTGCTAGTTAGGGTTCATGATGAGGTTCTCATCTGGTCCCCACCTCAACCCAACTCAAGGGTGCAGTACACCTCTGTCCCTACAGAGCCTCGTAAGGTGCCATGCCAATACTTGAGTGATAGCTGTTATTATATGTAAACTTTGCCAGGAGTAAGTGCTCCTCCCAAGAGCCCCTCCAGTCTAGTACACAGGCGCGTAAAAGGCCCTCAAGTGTCTGTATAGTGCGCTCTAACTGTCCGTCCATCTGGGGGTGGTACGTCGTACTGAACCTCAACCGTGTTCCCAAGGCCTGCTGAAACTTAGCCTAAAGTTGGGAAGTAAAATGGGTATCCTAGTCGGATACAATCTCACACGAAACTTCATGCAGACGTACCGCATCACGAATATACCTCTCTGCCAACTGTGTTGGTCCCAAGGTGACTCGGATCGGTAAGAAGCGTGCCATCTTCGTCAATCTGTCTACAATCACCCAGACTGCGTCGTGTCCTCGCTGGGTAACGGATAAGCCCACCACCAAGTCCATGGCGATGCTCTCCCACTTCCACTATGGTGTAGGAAGTGGCTGCAACGGCCCTGCAGGCCTCTGATGCTCAGGCTTCACCTGCTGGCACACCAAACACTGCTGCATGAACTCACCTACATCCCGCTTTATCCCTCTCCACCAAAAGTCACGTCTCAGATCATGATACATCTTCATGTTCCCGGGATGTATGGTGAACCTTTACCCGTGCGCCTCAGTCAGGAGCTCTCTCAACAACTCCTCGTCCCTAGGAACGCACAAGCATCCCCTTATGCGCTGCACCTCGTCTGTAAAAGAGAAGTCTCTTGGGTCCCCTGACAGTACTCTGTCTCACAACGACTGCAATTACGGATCTGTCATCTGTCCTGTGATGATGCGGTTTATTAGCTTTTGCCTCGTCTGTCATGTCACCGTCACTTCCCCACAATACTCCTGTGACTCTTGGGGTTGCCAACTGCCCAACTCCTCCAATTGTCTCCAACTCTGTACCTATAAACTGGCCAAGTGGGCGGGCGCCTTCCAGCTCAAAGCGTCAGCCACCACATTGGCCTTCCTCGGATGGTAGGAGATGCTGCAGTCATAGTCCTTCAAGAGCTTTAACCAACGTCTCTGTCTCATGTTAAGCTCCTTCTGGTCAAACAAATACCTGAGGCTCTTATGATCCGTGAAAATCTCAAAGGTCTCACCGTAAAGGTAGTGCCTCCATGTCTTCAGCTCGAAGACAACGGCTGCTAGCTCTGAGTCATGAGTAGGGTAGCTATGCTCATGGGACTTCAGTTGTCGTGAAGCGTAAGCAACAACGTGACCCCGCTGCATGAGCACACCCCCTAATCCCTAGAACGAAGTGTCCATGTAGACCACAAAACCGCCACTACTATCTGGGATAGTAAGCATAGGAGCCGAAGTCAGCCTCTCCTTCAACTCTTGAAAACACGCCTCACAAGCATCTATCCAAGCAAAGGGCACGTCCTTCCAGGTTAACTGAGTCATAGGACGCGTAATCTGCAAGAAGCCCCTGATAAACCGCCGGTAGTAACCTGCCAGTCCTAAGAAACTACGTATCTCTGTCACTATATGCAGCCTCTCCCACCTAAGTACTACCTCAACCTTGGTTGGATCCACAGCCAAGCCATCCCCTGAAATCACATGGCCCAAGAAGGTCACCTGTCTCAACCAAAACTCGCACTTAATGTATTTAGCATAC
Source organism: Thalassia testudinum (assembly GCA_037157565.1). NCBI lineage: Eukaryota > Viridiplantae > Streptophyta > Magnoliopsida > Alismatales > Hydrocharitaceae > Thalassia > Thalassia testudinum. The sequence goes on from JAZHRO010000031.1 coordinate 61,664,347, forward strand.
AACCTGTGCCGTCTCAAAGTGTCTAGAACCATCCGCAAGTGCTGTCCGTGCTGTGCCTGATCCCGCGACTAAACGAGCACGTCATCAATAAATACCACCAGAAACTGATTCAGATACAGTCTGAACACCTGGTTCATCAAATCCATAAAGGTAGTGGGGGCATTAGTCAGCCCAAATGGCATGACCAAAAACTCATAGTGTCCGTACCGGGTGCGGAAAGCTGTCTTAGAGACGTCAGTCTCCCTAATCCTCAACTGGTGGTAGCCTGATCTCAGATCTATCTTGGAGAAAACCATGGCACCTCGCAACTGGTCAAGCAGATCATCAATCCTCGGTAGTGGATACCTGTTCTTGATGGTGACCCTATTCAGCTGTCTGTAGTCAACACAAAGGCGCAGGGTACCATCCTTCTTCTTCACGAATAACACAGGGGCTCCCCACAAGGATGCACAAGGCCTCATGAAACGTTGGCTGGGCGTGTATAACCGGGTTTTGTTATAGCGTTGTAGTATAGCCAGTTATTGCCATCATTTCAAATATATAAATTTTTTACTCGGAAAATAAAAGAGTTCCCGAGGTCGAACTCAGGGAGCAAGTTGTATTCTAGAGATACAAATTCTTATTACAAAAAATATTACAAAAATAAAGAGAGAGAGAGAGGGAGAGATAAAAATTTGGTTTCTTCTTTCTTCCTCTTCTCTTTGGCTTTTGGTTTTTCTTCTTTGTTTATCTCCTGGTGGTCTTCTTCTTCTGCCTTCTGTTCTTCTTATTTCTTCTTTCTTCTTTCTGCCTTCTTTATCTGCAGCAGTGGGTGATGTTCTTCTTCTTCTTTCAGCTCTTGTTTCTGCTCGTCTCTTCCTTTTTCTTTTCCCTTGCGGTCCTGTTCTTCTTCCTCTTTTCTGCCTTCAGAGCATCGTCTGATTTTCCAATCAGACAACTTAAACCGCCGCTGCTACAGTGCTCCTCCTTCGTTCAGCTTTCGTCGTCCTTCTTCTCTGCCTCGCTCGTCTTCTTCTTCTTCGCCTGTGCCTGCACACTTCAAAGCTCTCGTCAGCGGGCAAAAACCTACTCTACCCTCCCCCCACGCGTTTCTCTCTCACAGAATCCGCTCTTGGGAAAGCTCTCCCAGAGCTGCCGGGTAGTCGGGTACGGGTCGCGCCCGGGTCCAGGCCCACCGGCGTGCGTGGTGGGCGAGGAGTGCAGGTCGGGCTAAGTCGGGTCGGGCCAGGTCCGCGAGGCGTGAGCGCGGACGAGACCGGGTAATCGGGCGGGTGAAGGGGACCTCACCCCGTGTTCTGAGGCAATAAGCCTCCAGCACTTTTTCACTTTATACCGCTGCGCTCCTTCAGAGCCTTCAGAGGTGGGACTAAATGTCCCACCCCAATTGGACGCCTGCGCGAAGGAGGCAGCGGCGATCGAGGCTTCGCACGAGGGCTTCGCGCGAGGGCTTCGCCTCAACTGCAGCCTGACGCTTTGCGAAGACACCTCGCGCAACCTGGGAGCGTGACCTGGGCGTGGCGCACCTGGGGTAGCAGGTGAAGAAGCTGCTTCGCTTCAACAATGGCGGCGGCGAGCGCAGGTACCTGCCCACAGAGAAACAGCCTCTCGGCCCAATCAGAAACGCGGACCTTCGCCGTGGCACGGCGAAGGTGGTCAGGGGGTGTGCAGGCGGCGGGGCGGAGCCTAAGGGCCGCCCTAGGTCAAACTGCAGGTTAGGAGATGGGTTTGTTCGGTGGAGTTGCAGAGGGTGATTTGGGGGAAGTGGAAGGGCGGAGGTTGATCAGGGTGAGGAGGCGGAGGTTCTGCGGTGGTCGGCGAGCCGTGTGGGTTGCTGGAGTGATGGGAGCGGGTCGCCGGAGCAGGGGCCGGAGGTGGAGAAGGTGAGGGCGATTGGTCGGATCGGGGTAACAGTAAAGATGTAAAATGAGGAAAAGGAAGAGGGGAGGAAGAGGAGGAGTTCTACCTACTTAGCAGGACGCGGAGGGGCCGGAGCAGGCGACAGTCGTATCGACTGTCGCCAGAGAAGAAGCTGCCCAGGGGAAGGGGCGGCGGCGAGGAGAGGGCCGGAGAGGCGCCAGCTGGGTGCGGCGTGGCGCGGGAAGAGCGAGGGAGAGCAACCCTGCAGCTGGTAGTGCGGCAGAGCGACGAGGAGGAAGAGGGGAGGCCGCCGGAGCTGGAGGGCTTCCTGTCGGAGTGGGAAGAGAGGAAGTGGGGGTCTTTCTCCGTCAAGACCGAGCTCCCTCGAACGGTGGAGCGACGGGGGGTACTTATAGGGTAGAATCAGAGAGGAGGGCGGAGGGAGACGACGTGTCTCCCTCGCCGGAGGACGCCGGAGATGGAGACCCATACCGTCCGTGCGTTCGCACGGCCGGTATGGTGGGTTGCAGCGACCAGGGGGTGTCCCTGCGACGGCTGACGACGCAGGGCACCCCCGGTTTACTTGCCAGACTCTCCCCCTTACCCTGCGTGGCGCCATGCTCCGCGCAAGGTCGGCGGAGCATGGTGCTGGTCAGGTTTTAGCAGGAGGGACCTGAATGCAAAGAACGAAGGAGAGTTAGGGGCAGAAATGTGAGGGTTCAAAAGTTGAGGGCCAAAAAGTAAATATATGAGGACCAAAGTGTAAAGTTGGTCAAGAAGGTTTCTTCTTAGGCTCAAGTTTTTATACATGACTAATTAGGACCTAAGGAATTTGATGGTGAATTTTATTTCTAGATTAAACCTTGTTTGACCGGTCAATTTACGCAAAAACCCGAATTAAGTTATTAATTGGGCATGGTTCTCAATGTAGGTCAAAATGGGTTCTGAAGGCCAAATTGAAGGTTCTAAACCCTAGAGATTATTTTTCTATGAATTTTAGAGGGTTTAGTATATTTTTACTTTACCTCGAACCTCGTGAATTGAAGTGAATTTGTTTTAAGGTTACAGATTATCATTTAGTTCCTTGGAATTGCTGTAGCCCTTGTCAGATCATCTCATCCCACTTTTATTCTTATTAGGTTGCTTTGACCTATGTTTGGACCCTGAATTACCCTGTATGCAGATTATACTGGTAAAATTGCATTTTTACCCCTTATGACTCGTTTTCTCCTTAAACTCAGAATTCTCTGAGTTAAGCCTTTCCTTGAGTTATGTAGGAGCTTTTATCCTTTGTATTAGGTCAAAATGAGCTAGTTATGGCTCATGATGAGGTTCTCATCATACCCCCATGCCTAGCTTTTGCTAGTCCCTTAGCAAAAACTTAAGGTTTCAACCCTTGTTCGAGACCATGAAGTTCTTAATAGCTTTAGATAAGTGCTTTTTTTATTTGAGCTTAGATTAGGTTAGAATGCTGACCATAGGCCTAAAAGGTACTCTAGTACCAATCAAGATCCAAATCTGTCTAGCCTTAGCCTCAGTCCTTAGCAAAGGTTTTTAAGGTCCACAAGAACTTAACCTAAGGTTTATTGGACTTTGTGGTTAAAGCACCCGTGCTTGAAATGATTTTAGCCCTGGCTCAGTTCGCAGTGCGTTTTGTAAGAGAGAGATAGAAAGTTATTCTGTTTGGAGAGTTTTCTCTCTCTTTTTCTTTTTAGTTCTAGCCTAGGATTGGCTTTTCAACACGGTCTGTATCAGATTCCTTGCTCCCATCATCAATCCTCAAGGGTTCCTGGCAATCGATGCTTCGAGATAGCACCGCCCATGGCAACCCCTGGAACCCTGGCTATTGAGATTTCGAGATAATCCCATCCATGGTGTTCCGTGGCCGAATCCAGACCCTAGCAATTGACACTTTGAGATAATGCCATCCATGGAATCTGAACCAGCAGAGTGCTTACATGCCCCCAGTAAGATATGTGAATATCCTAAGAGACAAGCACCGAGGAGATGATATTTTGTTACGCATCTTCGAGGGGATTTCCCGCCTCTCCGCGCTGGGAACTCGTCCAAATCAACTTGTGTTGATCGGCCGCTCCTATTCTAGGTGTTCTTTTCAGAATTTTGCGACGCTTCTGCGTGATTTTGATTTTTACGCTTACTGAACCAGGCTGTGTGTGAGGTTAGGGTGCTTAGGTTACTAAGTCCCGTAAACCAAAAATTAGTTAACGAGGCCAAATACTTCCTAAGCCTTAGACCTAATACTTCAGCTTTTCATTTTCCTCAACCTCTTGAGGAGTGTCCAGATCTTAATGGGTACTAAGAGTCTATTCAAGAATGCCTAAGGTTTGCGTTCTTACTAATCTCATTATGCACTTTTCAGTTATTTTCTTGAATGAGGTCTAGAACTTAGGTTAATTCCTTAGTTCCTTGCTAATGACTATCACCTTTTCTCATAATTTTGTGCTCCTTTTTCATTTTGTTTCTTTTCTCCTTCTCCTTCACAAAATTTCCTTCTCCTCCTTTCCTTTTATTCTTTTTAGAAAAATTTTTAATTTTTATGGTGTTTTTGGCATATGTGAATTTTTTGTTTGAAACCTTTTCTTACAAGTTTTGCACTTTCATACCCCCCCCATGCTAAGATTTGCAATGTCCTCATTGTAAACTACGGGGTTTTTATTTAACTTAGTTCATTCCTTAAGACAGAAATTTGGATGAGTGAATGGGTCGGGTTGAATTTTTGCGGATGATTTCTAATCCCAGATGCAAGCATCTGAGGTGGGGTCGGCTGTCTACAAGGGTGAACCTTAAGTGCAAAAAGGTGTCAGAAAAAGTTTTGGATTTTTAGGAAAATGACGGGTTGCCTCCCGTTAAGCGCTGAGTTTTACGCCATCGGCTGGGCGCAATAAGCTCAAGGGGAGTGGAGGATATAAGATGCTTCAGCCAAATCAGTAGAAGTTACATCAATGAACGGCTTGAGTCTCTGACCGTTCACGATGAAAGGTTCAGAATCATGGCTGAGTGGACTGATTTCGATTGCTCCATTTCCAAAAACCTTTCGGATCAAATATGGTCCGACCCACTTGGATCTCAGTTTTCCTGGGAAGAGTTTTAGTCGGGCATCAAAGAGTAGGACCTTTTGACCAGGATGAAAGATCTTTCTCGAGATGTGTTTGTCGTGGAAGGCTTTAACCCGCTCCTTGTAGATTTGCGAGTTCTCGTACGCGTCTAGGCGTAATTCATCGATCTCGCTGATTTGGAGTTTTCTGTGGGTCCCAGCCTTGGAAAGATCTAGATTACAGTTCCGTACTGCCCAATAGGCTTTATGCTCCAGTTTTACGGGAAGGTGGCATGCCTTTCCGTACACCAGTCTAAAGGGAGACATGCCCAATTGGGTCTTGTGGGCGGTCCTATAGGCCCACAATGCTTCCGGAAGTCGGGACGACCAGTCCTTCCTGTCAGGTCGAACAGTGACTTGCAGGATTTTCTTGATCTCCCGATTAGACAGCTCAGCTAGACCATTAGTTTGGGGGTGGTAAGGAGTAGAGATTCGGTGAGACACCCCGTATTTTGTCATCAGTGACCTAAACTGAACATTTGTGAAATGGGTCCCCCATCAGAGATTATTGCACGAGGAATCCCGAACCTTGAGAAAATGTTTTGATGAATGAATTTGAGAACGATTTTGTGATCACAGGTTCGGGTCGGTATGGCTTCGATCCATTTGGACACGTAGTCCACAGCCAACAGAATGTATTCGAAACCATCCAAAACAGGAAAGGGGCCCATAAAATCAATCCCCCAAACATCAAAGATTTCGCATACTAGAATCGATTGCATAGGCATCATGTCGCGATGGCTCATGTTGCCCAAAGTCTGGCAACGACTGCATGCCTTGCAGTGACTGTACGCGTCTTTGAACAGTGTGGGCCAGTAAAAGCCGCACTGGAGGACTTTTGATGCGGTTTTATGCCCGGCGAAATGGCCACCGCATGCCTGGTCATGGCAGAAAAAGAGGATATTGTTGAATTCCTCTTCCGGGACACATCTCCGGATGATCTGATCGGCACCTATGCGGAAGAGGTACGGGTCTTCCCAAATGTAATACTTGGCATCGGAGCGTAATTTGTCCTTCGGCCAATCGGACGGGATCTGATGAGATGCCAAGTAATTTACTACATTAGCAAACCATGGAAGGCTAGTACCAATAGTCAGCAGGTGCTCATCGGGAAAATGCTCAGTGATGGGTCCGGAAGGGTCAATTATTTCAGAAGGAAGACGGGACAAGTGATCAGCTACCACATTTTTCTTTCTCGCTTTGTCGCGAATCTCAAGGTCAAATTCTTGCAACAGCAAGATCCATCGGATTAATCGAGGTTTCGCGTCCTTCTTTGCAAGGAGATGCCTCACAGCTGTGTGATCCGAGTATATGATGACACGGGAACCCAGAAGGTACGATCTGAATTTTTCTAGGGCAAATACTACAGCTAGCAGCTCTTTCTCAGTAACCGTATAGTTACGCTGAGCCTCATCGAGTGTTTTGCTGGCGTAGTAAATGACCACAGGTTTCCCGTCAATTTTCTGCCCCAAAACCGCTCCTACAGCGAAGTCGGATGCATCGCACATGATCTCAAAGGGTTGAGACCAATCAGGGGACTGTAGGATCGGGGCTTGGGTGACTCGGTCACACAGGATTTCAAATGCTTGAGTGCATTCCTTGGAAATTTTGAAAGGTACATCCTTGGAGAGAAGAGTGGTCAGGGGGCGCGCGATTTTTGAAAAATCAGGGATAAATCGTCGATAAAAATCGACATGCCCCAAAAAAGATCGGATGTCCTTGATCGAGCTAGGCATAGGAAGGTGAGAAATCAGATCAACCTTAGCTCGGTCCACTTGGATGCCTTTTTCCGAAATTGAGTGCCCCAGGACAATTCCCTCAGGCACCATGAAATGGCTCTTTTCCCAGGAAAGAACCAAATTCACATCGATGCACCGCCTGAGTATCTGGACCAAGTGTTGGAGGCAATCGTCGAATGATGCTCCGAAAATTGAAAAGTCATCCATGAAGACTTTCAGATAATCACCTACCATATCTGAGAATATGGCAAGCATGCATCGCTGAAAAGTAGCGGGTGCATTTCAAAGACCGAAAGGCATCCTTCGGAAAGCGTATGTTCCGAAGGGGCAGGTGAACGTGGTCTTTTCTTGGTCCTCAGGATGGATTGCCACCTGGTTGTAACCGGAGTACCCGTCAAGGAAGCAGAAGAACCTATTTCCTGCTAGTTTCTCGAGAATCTGATCAATGAAAGGCAGTGGGAAATGATCCTTCTTCGTGGAGGAATTGAGTCGGCGGTAATCTATACAGACTCTCCACGAGTTGGCTAATCGGGTAGGAATGATTTCTCCGGTCTCCGTCGTTATAGTGGTGAGTCCTGCCTTCTTGGGCACGACCTAAATTGGGCTCACCCAACGACTATCGGAGATCGGGTAGATGATTCCGGCATCTAACCACTTGATGATCTCCTTTTTCACGACCTCCTGCAGATTAGGGTTTAAGCGTCTCTGCATTTCACGAGAAGGTCGTGTGCCCTCTTCTAAATAGATATGATGAGTACAATAAGAGGGACTTGTTCCAGTCAAATCATCGAGAGTCCACCCGATGGCCCTGCGATGTTGCTGGAGGATAATAATCAGACGGGATTCCTGTTCAGGACTGAGGTTGGAATTGATAATCACAGGAATGGTCTGATTAGAACCCAAAAAGATGTATTTCAAGTGAGCAGGAAGGGGCTTCAGTTCGAGGATGGGGTTATCAGCAGCAGCGGGTGGTTTAGTATAGATGTGAGGTTCAAGGGTGGGAGTTACTGGGTTGTTCATATCTGGATTTGACTCCTCAATTTGCGGATCAAGATCTTTCTGCGGTTGATGAGGTATAATCAGATCATTCTGGAAGTGTGTTTCATCAACTAAAGTCCTAATGTCACAAATCTGTTCGATGACTCCACAATTGATTCCTTGTTGGGCCTTAAATATATCAATTTTCAGTGTTTGATTCCCAAATTTGAGCTCTATTTGGCCCTCCTCACAACTAATGTTGGCTCTAGCAGTAGCCAAGAAAGGTCTCCCTAGAATGATTGGTGTATCCCTAGGGTTCTCAGGTGCGTCCATATCTAAGACTATGAAGTCTACAGGAAAGTAGAAATCCCGCACTCTCACAATATCATCCTCGAGAATCCCTTTTGGTGACTTTATAGATCGATCTGCTAATTGTAATGTCACCTCAGTTGGTTTCAGCTCAGATTCTTCTAGATGGTTAAGTAAGGATGTGGGTATCAGATTTATGGAAGCACCCAAGTCTAGCAATGCTCTATCAAATTGTGTATCACCTATCTTGCAGGAAATCAGGGGAGTACCAGGATCTTTAGCCTTGGGTGGGAGTCTGCTTAGGATTACAGAGCTGGCTTGCTCTGACAGAACAATTGGACTCCCACTCTTGGTTCGCGGCTTACGCTGGGGTGTACACACATTCTTTAAAAATCGTGCATAAGCCGGTACGTGGTGGATTGCATCCATCAAGGGGATGTTTATGTGGACCTGCTCAAAGAGCTTGACCAGGTCCTCCTCAGGTGCCACGGGCTTGGTTCTTCTCTTTTCTTTGATTAAGGCTTCAGGGAATGGGACCTTGGTTGGTTCTTCTAGGATAGGTCCGGGTTCTTGATCTGGGACAGTGGTATCTTGGATAACTATCCTAGGGTCATGGTTATCAGGCTTGGAGTGGTTTGGATAATGAGGGTCTTGAGTTGTTTTACCACTACGTGTTGTTACAGAATTTGATCCGGCCTGATTTTGGTTTGGGTTTGGTAAGAGGGGTGGCTGCTACTGAAATCCCGCATAAGAAGTTGAAGCTTCCATCTCGTCTGGAGATGGAGCAGTAGGGGCCTGATAAATCCAATGTGCGTGGCCTAAATTTGGATTTATAACCCGCTTCTGGGTCGGCACGTTATTCGGGTTAGGAAGAGGTTGGGAAGGGAGTGTGCCTGGCTGGCGAGAATTTGCCAACTGGGCCAGTTGAGTTTTAACCTCTGTAAGTTCGTCCTTGTGCTGTTTTTGAATAGCCGCATTCGTTCTTTGAATGTCAGCCAGAGTCTGAAGGATTAGGGACATTTGATCCTGATTTGGCCCTGATGGATAAGTAGGGTTGGGCCGAGGCTGAGGCGGCTGGTAATGACGAGAGGGCTGTGGGCGGGACTGAAAAGGTGGTCTTTGGGTTTGGGAATTTCCCGCCCACTGAAAATTGGGATGGTTTCGCCATCCAGGGTTGTAAGTGTTGGAGAATGGGTCGTTCTGGATGGCGTTGAGGTCCTCGCAGGTCTGAGGAATCTCTTGAGAATCAGGGAAAGGGGTAATGGAGTTCCCCGGGCTGGTGTAGAAAGGATTGGATGATCCTCCGATCCGAGAATCAGATGGGGATGGATATGGATCCATCCTAGGGGAAGATCGGTGGAGGATGTTTTGCACAGTCTCCTGTGTGGAAGGAGGTTGTGCAAAGGAGTTACGCGCGGAGGTGGCTCGCTGCAAGTGCTGAGTCAGCTCATCCACCTTCTTCTCAATGATTGAAACCTTGTCCAATCGACTGGCCATTAATTCCAGGTCGACTGATGCGGACAGGCCCTGCGTCTCATGTGCTCCCCTAAGATTCGTCGCTGCGCGGGTATTCGTCCTGTCGAATAATCCCATGGAGTCATTGTTGATGGAGTTCTCGCACATGTTTTCGAGAATCTCCCACACGGTGTCTTCATGTTGACCCATGATATTTCCTCCGCAAGTTGCATTGACGAAAAGGCGGATGTCCTCACGGAGTCCCTGGTAAAAAGATTGGACTTGTTCCCATTTAGGAACTCCGTGATGGGGGCACTTCTCATGAGATCCTGAAAATGATCCCATGCCTCATGGAGAGGTTCTCCTGATTGTTGAGTGAAGTGTGTAATATGATGGCGCAAGGCGTTGGTTCGACCAACGGGAAAAAACTTTTTCAAAAACTCGGATTGAAGTTCTTCCCAAGTGTTGATCGGCCGGGTCTGAGTTTGATACCAATGGGCGGCCTTGTCCATAAGAGAAAAGGAGAACATCTTCATGAGAAGAATATCCCGATTTTGCGCATCTGACCCAAAAGTTTGGGCCAGATGCTTTAGCTGTTTGATGTGCTGGAGGGGACCTTCAGAATTAAGCCCATGGAATTTAGGTATAGCACGAATCATGTTGGGCTTTAATTCGGAATCAGGTCCTCCAGTCGGGATTCTGACTCGAGGTTCAATGGCCACCGCAGCAGGATTGTAGTGGTCCCGCATCATAGGACGCTGTGGTGGGTGCACGAAGTTTTGGAAGAGGTCATTGAGTCGCTGGAGCTGGTGCTCCAGATTATTTTCTTCCTCAACTGGCTGAGCCATGATGGGGGAAGAAGAAGAACTTGGTTCTGAATCAGAAGAGAGAATAATGTGAGGGTGTTGCTGCACAAACATGGGCGTCGAGGCTTGGCCTTGACGAGAGCGAATTTCTAAAGGAGGTCTTAAGGGTGGTCTTAAGGACCTCCTTCCGTACATGCACTGTTGGAAGAGATGAGTTTAGAAGGTGCTGGACCCAATCAAGACACCCAAAAATGTGTTGGGTGACTATAGAGGTGCGGGGCAGATGGACCCCTTGATCAGAAAGATCGTCCACCTAAGAATTACCTGGGCAGCCAGAGAGGGAGAGTCCCGCAAAGACCCCTACACGGTAGAGCGTCCCCACGGGTTACAGGGTTTCCCCCACCCGACCTCTCTTGTCACTGCGGTTCCAGGTAGACCAGAATGGGGATCTTGACCTCTTAAGTCTACCAATTTTTATTTTAAGATCAGGGTGCTTAAGGTTTCACTTGAACTTTAGTCTTTTAAGTGCAAAGAGTGACCTAATTTAAGGTTGGTTGACCCAAGGGGTCAACTTTACCTCTTGTTTCCTTTGAGAGCTTTTAGGTCTTGTCTTTTAGGGTTCAAGTGTTTAGAGAGCCAATTGTTTTAGGTTTTCTTTGAATAGGTATTTTCAGACAAGGGCTTGGGCACACTTCATTTAATTTTCTCAATTCTTGCTTAAGAAGTGTGTCTCTAAATCCCTAGTGTTGGATCCTAGGTTGGCTCTACTTGGTCCAGTTAGCTCTTTGTTGGGTAATTAGGGCTCAAGCAAGAATGTGTTAGCCCTTAAATACCCTTAATAGTGTGCAGGAGTAATGGGTTGAAAACATGCAACTTTTTATGGTTACTAAGTATGGAAGACAGGTCAGTCCTATATTGCTTGTTCTTTTCTTTTCTTCCTCTTTAGAGTTTAGGGATTGAGAGGGTAGAATTTTACCTGTCCTTGGAGTGGTTGTCGTGCGGTTGCTTGTCTTCTCGATTTTCTTGTATTTTCCTGCACAACAAAGGAGAGATTGTTAGCAATGTAAAAACAGGAATTTGATTATCTCTAGAATAGCCGTTGCTCCCCTGCAACGGCGCCAATTGAAACGTTGGCTGGGCGTGTATAATCGAGTTTTGTTATAGCGTTGTAGTATAGCCAGTTATTGCCATCATTTCAAATATATAAATTTTTTACTCGAAAAATAAAAGAGTTCCCGAGGTCGAACTCAGGGAGCAAGTTGTATTCTAGAGATACAAATTCTTATTACAAAAAATATTACAAAAATAAAGAGAGAGAGAGAGGGAGAGATAAAAATTTGGTTTCTTCTTTCTTCCTCTTCTCTTTGGCTTTTGGTTTTTCTTCTTTGTTTATCTCCTGGTGGTCTTCTTCTTCTGCCTTCTGTTCTTATTTCTTCTTTCTTCTTTCTGCCTTCTTTATCTGCAGCAGTGGGTGATGTTCTTCTTCTTCTTTCAGCTCTTGTTTCTGCTCGTCTCTTCCTTTTTCTTTTCCCTTGCGGTCCTGTTCTTCTTCCTCTTTTCTGCCTTCAGAGCGTCGTCTGATTTTCCAATTAGACGACTTAAACCGCCGCTGCTACAGTGCTCCTCCTTCGTTCAGCTTTCGTCGTCCTTCTTCTCTGCCTCGCTCGTCTTCTTCTTCTTCGCCTGTGCCTGCACACTTCAAAGCTCTCGTCAGCGGGCAAAATCCTACTCTACCCTCCCCCCACGCGTTTCTCTCTCACAGAATCCGCTCTTGGGAAAGCTCTCCCAGAGCTGCCGGGTAGTCGGGTACGGGTCGCGCCCGGGTCCAGGCCCACCGGCGTGCGTGGTGGGCGAGGAGTGCAGGTCGGGCTAAGTCGGGTCGGGCCAGGTCCGCGAGGCGTGAGCGCGGACGAGACCGGGTAATCGGGCGGGTGAAGGGGACCTCACCCCGTGTGCTGAGGCAATAAGCCTCCAGCACTTTTTCACTTTATACCGTTGCGCTCCTTCAGAGCCTTCAGAGGTGGGACTAAATGTCCCACCCCAATTTGACGCCTGCGCGAAGGAGGCAGCGGCGATCGAGGCTTCGCACGAGGGCTTCGCGCGAGGGCTTTGCCTCAACTGCAGCCTGACGCTTTGCGAAGACACCTCGCGCAACCTGGGAGCGTGACCTGGGCGTGGCGCACCTGGGGTAGCAGGTGAAGAAGCTGCTTCGCTTCAACAATGGCGGCGGCGAGCGCAGGTACCTGCCCACAGAGAAACAGCCTCCTGGCCCAATCAGAAACGCGGAGGACCTTCGCCGTGGCACGGCAAAGGTGGTCAGGGGGTGTGCAGGCGGCGGGGCGGAGCCTAAGGGCCGCCCTAGGTCAAACTGCAGGTTAGGAGATGGGTTTGTTCGGTGGAGTTGCAGAGGGTGATTTGGGGGAAGTGGAAGGGCGGAGGTTGATCAGGGTGAGGAGGCGGAGGTTCTGCAGTGGTCGGCGAGCCGTGTGGGTTGCTGGAGTGATGGGAGCGGGTCGCCGGAGCAGGGGCCGGAGGTGGAGAAGGTGAGGGCGATTGGTCGGATCGGGGTAACAGTAAAGATGTAAAATGAGGAAAAGGAAGAGGGGAGGAAGAGGAGGAGTTCTACCTACTTAGTAGGACGCGGAGGGGCCGGAGCAGGCGACAGTCGTATCGACTGTCGCCGGAGAAGAAGCTGCCCAGGGGAAGGGGCGGCGGCGAGGAGAGGGCCGGAGAGGCGCCAGCTGGGTGCGGCGTGGCGCGGGAAGAGTGAGGGAGAGCAACCCTGCAGCTGGTAGTGCGGTAGAGCGACGAGGAGGAAGAGGGGAGGCCGCTGGAGCTGGAGGGCTTCCTGTCGGAGTGGGAAGAGAGGAAGTGGGGGTCTTTCTCCGTCAGGACCGAGCTCCCTCGAACGGTGGAGCGACGGGGGGTACTTATAGGGTAGAATCAGAGAGGAGGGTGGAGGGAGACGACGTGTCTCCCTCGCCGGAGGACGCCGGAGATGGAGACCCATATCGTCCGTGCGTTCGCACGGCCGGTATGGTGGGTTGCAGCGACCAGGGGGGTGTCCCTGCGACGGCTGACGACGCAGGGCACCCCCGGTTTACGTGCCAGACCCTCCCCCTTACCCTGCGTGGCGCCATGCTCCGCGCAAGGTCGGCGGAGCATGGTGCTGGTCAGGTTTTAGCAGGAGGGACCTGAATGCAAAGAACGAAGGAGAGTTAGGGGCAGAAATGTGAGGGTTCAAAAGTTGAGGGCCAAAAAGTAAATATATGAGGACCAAAGTGTAAAGTTGGTCAAGAAGGTTTCTTCTTAGGCTCAAGTTTTTATACATGACTAATTAGGACCTAAGGAATTTGATGGTGAATTTTATTTCTAGATTAAACCTTGTTTGACCGGTCAATTTACGCAAAAACCCGAATTAAGTTATTAATTGGGCATGGTTCTCAATGTAGGTCAAAATGGGTTCTGAAGGCCAAATTGAAGGTTCTAAGCCCTAGAGATTATTTTTCTATGAATTTTAGAGGGTTTAGTATATTTTTACTTTACCTCGAACCTCGTGAATTGAAGTGGATTTGTTTTAAGGTTACAGATTATCATTTAGTTCCTTGGAATTGCTGTAGCCCTTGTCAGATCATCTCATCCCACTTTTATTCTTATTAGGTTGCTTTGACCTATGTTTGGACCCTGAATTACCCTGTATGCAGATTATACTGGTAAAATTGCATTTTTACCCCTTATGACTCGTTTTCTCCTTAAACTCAGAATTCTCTGAGTTAAGCCTTTCCTTGAGTTATGTAGGAGCTTTTATCCTTTGTATTAGGTCAAAATGAGCTAGTTATGGCTCATGATGAGGTTCTCATCACCTCACAAAGCCCTTCTCCAACAGGTCCTGCAACTGTGACTTGAGCTCTTGCAGCTCAAGTGGTGCCATCCGATACGGTGCCGTAGAAACGAGGCTAGTCCCCGGTACCAGTGAGATCTCAAACTCGATTTCACGCTCAAGCGGTAGTCCTAGTAGCTCCTCTGAAAACACGTCGAGGTACTCTCTGACCACTGGGATGCTTTAAAAGTCTACCACGGGGCTGGCCTCTGCCACCACACAGGCTAGAAAGCCCTCACACCCCTAGCCCAAAAGTCTCGCTGCCCGAAGTGCAGAAATGCACCTGAAACCTCCGTCCACCGGTTGTCCGTGAAATTCAAAGGAAGGCATCTCCAGTATGGAGAAGACGATCTTCCTCCCAAAATAGTCCACCAAGGAGTGGTAAGCAGACAGCCAATCCATCCCCAGAATCACGCCAAAATCTTCCATCAGTATCACGATCAGGTCAATGGGGAGGCTGTGTCCCCCAATACTGACCTCACAGTCTGTGTAGACCTCCTCAGCTACAACAGCTGACCACCCGGACCTCTGATCACAAACGGATCCTCTAATAGAGTGCTATCAGACCCCAAACTAGCGATAAACTTGTGGAGCAGGAAAGTACGTCGTACCAGAAACAAGAAACACGTACTCCAAAAAGACCAGAAATCGTAACCATACCTGTCACCATAGAAACTGAAGCTATGGCCTCTCCGTGAGTCAAGACGTCGCGACGCCTCTCAGTCCTGGGTGTAGACAAAAAAGCTAGGCCCGGGGCAGAGCTAGTGACAGCTGGTCGGTATCCTCCCCGTGACTACTGTCCTCCCCCATGCGCTTGGGAACCACGACCACCCGCTCGGCCTCCAGCACTCGATGTGAGGAGCATCTACTGCGTTCCAGTCCTAGAAGGGCAGTCCCTCCTTAAGTGGCCCAGCTGGCTACACTGGTAGCAGAGGGGAACTCAACTCCCTCCCTCGATAAGTCCCTGCTGTCGGCTGGGCGGGGGTCCAGTGTTGGCAGTTGGCCCCTGTTGGGGGCCCCCAAAGGCCACTGACGGCCCCGCAAAATGAGATGGCCCTTCTGCGGGTGCCGCTTGCCTCCTTTGAACTCCTCTGACTCGCCTGGTGCTATGGTGACACTGCCGTCCCCCGGAAGACTCCCCCTCCATACCCTCGGGAGGAGGATGAGGGGGCGGTGGAGTAGGCGGAAGCTGAAATTCTTCTCGAACAACCTCTCAGATCAACTGGATGAGGTCCTGGGACTGGACGCTCAGGAGGAGAGAAGGGGTAGCACAAAATCCACGCTCAACACGTCTGCCCCTCCAGCCTCGTCCACGGCCTGTCTCGGGAACTCTCCGACGAGGCATCTCTTGCAAGGAGATGCGGAAGACAAAACAAAAGAATCACTCTATCGGACTTCAACGAAGGAAACTCAGAACAGTTGTCAAGCGATACGTTGTGGTGGTTACTCTAGTTACATGCACGTGAATTGGTCATTCTCAAGCTAGTTGGTTCATTTCTCAGGACAACCTTACTCTGATACCATCTTGTTACAACCTGGTTCCCGAATCCCTACAGGACCCGAGACCGGCTCGACTCGACTAATCCCAAGACCCAGTCGTTCAACAAGAAATAACCAAAAAGCAGGAAAGTAAACCACATTCACTATGCTAAGTAACTAACAGTAAAAGAGTACAAGCAGTAAAGGAAATAAAATCTATTAACAGTACATATCACCACCACAACATTAAAGTAGAACAAGGTACAGAACGGAAACGGTAATAACAGTCTAAACTTACTGGCGAAAGGAAGTACAACAAAAACATGAACTACTGCTGGACTCGACTAGGCCCAGCACCCTCTGCAGCCGGTGACTCGGGCTGCTCAACACCTGGACCTGAAAAGGGTTATAAGTAAACGGAGTCAGCGAACGTTGAGTAGAGTGGTAACTGAACTAACTAAAGCAGTAAAAGCTAACAAGTAAATTTATCTTTTCCAATTATTTTATTTTACTAGCCATTTCCTTTTACCCATTGGTTTACTTTCAGATCTCTTTCTTGATCTCGAATGTTCCTTGTGTGAACGATCTTGATTGCAGTCTTTTCCGAAGAATAGAAGGCACACGTGATGCTCTCCTGGCTAGGAGAGTCCCCCGTGATAATCTTACACCCAGTCAACCACCCCAGGATCACTGTCTAGACATAGAGTGACTACGGCATACGCGATAAGCGCACGGATAGCTATCCCGCACTGGCACGTGTGTAATTTCCCTACTTGGAGGGGCGAGATCAGCGTGACAAAAAAAATGCGGAATTGAACTATATAAAGCAATATCACAAAAAATAAGCAATCACAAAATGTACACAGGTATTTTTAGGTGGAAACCCAAACCGGGTAAAAACCACCACCTAATCCTCTCGAGTTAGGATTTTCCGATCAACCAAGTTGATCAAATCCACTAAACCGAATCACTTAAAACGAGGGTGATTCAACCTCAATACAACCACGCTACAAGTACGAGGGTAGCGTTCCTCAACCCCTTCTCTCCACGAGAAGGATTTTGTCCCACGAAGGAGACGGGAATTCGCAAAGCGAATACCCAACCAAAATAACAAAGATAAAATAAAACAACAGGTCCTATAGAGCCAACAAAGTAATTAAGAACCTAGCTTCTATAGGAATAAGGAAACTCCCCTTTGCAAGGAGTGCGTCGAGGATGACGCGGGTGCGTGAGCCACGCAACGGCGCAATGTCGCTCTCGTGAACAACGGCGGGAGAGCGGGTGCGCGAAGACTTGATGCTCTTAAGAGAATGAAACTAGAGCTTGGAGAGCAAGGGCCTCAATTGGACACAAGAGAGTGGAAGTATGTTGCTTAAGTGTGTCTTGTGTTTTTCTAAGTGTATATCTTGTGTGTTTTTGTGTTGCAAAGGCTCCCCTCTATTTATAGAGGCCTTAGGAAGGCTTTGGAAGGCTTAAGAAAGGTTCTATAGCCGTTGGGAACAAAGCCCAAGAGAATCAGGCCGAAATCAGGGCAATGATTACACTTGACAGGGTTATCAGACGTCTAACTCTTTCATCAGACGTCTGGAGGGCCACTTTAAGACGTCTGATTCCAAGGTCAGACGTCTGATTCTATGCGGGTTTCTCCCTGACTTGAATCAGATCTAAACAGGGTTTTTGCGCAAGTCCATCAGACGACATACAGGACGTCTGGTACTATGTCTGGACGTCTGGAAACCTACTTTTACTGTGGGAATTGATTTCCAAACGTTACAACGGCTAGAAAATCTCTGAGAAGAGATTTTGGGTCAGCCGAGGCAAAACGGTCATTTATCAGACGTCTGGTAAGTCCTATGGACGTCTGATAAGGCTCTAACGGTCATAATCTTGAGTGTTTTCTAAGCCAGCCAACGGTCCACTAATTGGACGTCTGGCAAAGTCATCAGACGTCTCTTAAGACGTCTGGTCTAAGGTCTGGACGTCTGATTTCATCAGACAGAACTAGCTATCTCCAGCCTAACAGTTATCAGACGTCTTAAACAACAGTCAGACGTCTTAAAATTCTTTATCAGACGTCTGATTTGGGAATTAGACGTCTGGAAGTGCTGTTTGAACCCTATATTGGTTTTCTAAGTATTCTACAGAAAACCTAAGTATCCTAGGGTTGTGCCGGTGTTCCTAGGACTACTGTTAGGGTTCTTTGAGGCTCTTTAACATGAAATATCTAAGGAAATAAAGAGCAACAAAAGAAATGAAAAATACAACAAGTACAAAAGAAGGAAATCTATCCTATTCTTCATTTCCTTCCATCTTCAATCTTTCGCTCCACGCGAACCTCCTCTGTTTTCCGTTAAGCTCCTCCAATCCGTCCTGGATGCGAGCTCGAACTCCGTCTAAACACGTCCACATTTGCAATTGACTTGAAATCAAGGACTCAAATTGCAAATGTTAAATAACACGTGTTTTGTTATCATCAAAACAAATGATCGTGGTGCTCTAGCACCAACAACGTGGTTAGTCGTTTCTGCTAGCGGGTACACCAAAAGTACAGCACGGAACAGTATAGGGCCTAGCCCTCTCAGTAACAAGGGTTTAGCCCCTTAGAACCAAACAGGGGTCTCGCCCCTCCACAATCTGCGCACCCTCATCTTACTATACCGGTTTGCCTAGAGGGCCAAAGAAAAAGTCGGTGTAGGTTTGCTAGCCTAACCCCGGTGATGAGAGCCTCATCATGAACCCTAACTATCACATTTTGACCTAAATAAGTATACAAAAGCTCCTACAAAACCTAAGGGAAAGTCTAAATCAAAGAACTACAAATTTGAGTATTAAGCAACTCACAAGGGGTAAAACTATAATTTTACCAATTCAGTACGCAAACGGGATGTCTAAGGGTCTAAACATAGGTCAAATGGGCTTAATAAGAAAGAAAGTTGGATGATTTGATCTGAAAAGGGTTATAGCAACTTCTAGGAATTAAATGACATTTTATAACACCAAAATAAATCAACTTTAATTCACGAAGTTCCAGGCAATATAAAAATTAATTAAACCCTCTAAAATTCATGAAAAAACATCCCCTAGGGTTTAGAACCTTCAATTTGGCCATTGGAACCTTTCTTGACCTAAATTGAGAACCATACCCAATTTTTAACCTAATTTATATTTTTATGCAAATTGACCGATCAAACGTGGTCAAACCAAAAATCAAACTTCACCATTGGATTCCTTAGGTCCACATTAGGTTTGTACCAAAATTTGGATCAAAGGGAAGGCCATTTTGACCTACTTTACAAATTGGTCCTCAAGAATAACTTTTTGACCCTTAACTTTTTGAATCGTTGCACTTTGCCCCTCAACTTTCCCTTCGTTCTTTGCAAGCCGGTCCCTCTGCCTACTGCAGCAGCTGCCCATGCCTCCGGTGGCTTTACGCGGAGGATGGCGCCACGCAGGGTATAGGGATCGGCCCCAGAAACGAAAAGGGGGTTCCCTGCGTTGTCTTCTTCCGCGTGGACCCCCTCCCATGCCCTGTCGTTGCCCATACCTCTTGTGTGAACGTGCGAGAGGCATGGGTCTCTTCTCCAGCCATTCTTCGGTGGACTGCCCACGCTTCCTCCTCGAGATCTCCTCCTCGCCAACATCTATTTAAGAAGCGGCTGAGGCTACTGGTTTAAGCAAGCCTGTTTTGGCCGAAGAAAACCCTCAAATTTCGTCTCCTCCTCCTCCGACCATTCGCCCACAGGCTCCAGCGACCCTCCTCCTCTCTCGTTGCCCTGCCGTACCAGCAGGCACCCTCCAGTCTCTCTTCCTCATCGTCGTCCCTTCCCCTAGGCACCTTCGTCTCCGATGACAACAACACAGCCGTTCGCTACCATTGCTTCCTCCCCCCCCTTCGTCCAGAGACTCATAAATATGTTCTCTCTCCCCCCCTCTTCATTTCCTCTCTTTTAAATCACATTTTCGACCTCTCTACGCCACTGTCCACCGGCACCTTCTCCACCACTGGCAGACCACCGGCGAGGTGTTCCCGCCACTCCATGCCTCCATCCACCTCACCAGACCCCTCAAAACCTCCACCACCATTCACTAAGCAGTTTCCCCATCTCCATTGACCGCCAACACCTTTGTATCCGCCCATCGAACACACCCAACTCCACGGCCACAGTATACCCTAGGCACGCTCCCACAGGCATTCCCACACCTCGCCGACCACCTCTGCACATTCGCCCACCTTGGCGAAGCTCCCTGAGCTTTTTAACGTGGCCGCGAGGTCATTTTGGTGCTTTCAGGTTCCAAGGGCTCGCCGCCATTGACGAGCAGGTCGAAGCTGCTTTGCAAGCTTCTCCAAGCCGTAGCACTCCCGGTCCCCAAGTCCACAAGGCATGGCTTGGTCTCGCGCACACACCCAGGCCTTTGATTGCCTTCAAGGATCCTCGCAGCAGCTGCAATTGAGTAGCTAAACCTCTGCGGGTGCGCGTGACAGGCAGGTGGGACGTTTAGTCCCACCTCGGAAGTGGGTGAGTGGGCACCGCAGCATAAATTGAATTCCTGCATAAGGCTTATCGCCTTCGATACACAGTGGTCAGGTCCCTCACCCACGCATGCAACGTGCCACGTGCTCGCACCCGCCCTTGCCTGCGCACATGCCCCGCAGGCCTGGGTCCGCACCCGACTACCCGACCAAGCACTCCTCGCCCACCACCGCACGCTGGTGGGCCTGGTCCTGGGCGCGTTACCTGACCCGCATACCCGTGAATGCTCTGGGAGCGAACCGTTGAGAGAGAAATAGAGAGAGACATGGGGCGGGTAAGGGTTAGGTTTTTCCTAGCCGTGTAAGTGCAGGGAAGCAGGAGAAGAAGAAAGGAGGAGCAGAGCAGAGGAGAAGAAGAAGAGCCGCTGCAACTGAAGAAAGAAGAAGAAAGGAGGAAGCTGCAACAGAAGAAGAAAGAAGAAGACTCGCAGAGGAGAAGAAGAGCCACAGCTGCTGAAGAGAAGAAGGAAGAAGCTGCAGAGAGGAAGAAACCAAAAGACAGGAAGGAGGAAGCTGCAGAGAAAAGAAAGAGAAGGAGAAGACCCGCAGCAGCTGAAGAAGAAAGAAGACAGGAAGGCCGAGAAGCCAACTGAAGAAGGAGAAGGCACAGTGCAAGGAGAAGCTGTGAGGCACTGTAGCAAAGGGGCTGATAAGGCGTCTGATTCAAAGAATCAGACGTCCGAGAAAGGAAAGGCAGAGAAAGAAGAGAAGGAAGAGAGAAGAAGAGAAGAAAGAAAGAAAAGAAGAAAAGGATTTTTTGTTCATTCTCTCTCTTTAATTTTTGTAAAAGTAGTATATTGAACTGTGAATTTGTGTGCTTCTAGAATTACGTTTGCTCCCTGAGTTCAACCTTGGGATACTTTAAATTTCGAGTAACAAATTGAAATAAATTGATAATCGCTTTTCACAACATATTGCAACGAACATATTTTTGAAACACGACGAAAGAGCGATCACCAATTTTTGGCGCCGTTGCCAAGGAGTAACGGGCATTCTAGAAGCTATTAAATCACAATTTTTGATTTACTACTGACTTAATCTCTCTTCTTTTGTTGTGCAGGCACAGGAAGATAAGATGGAACAAAGCAGCCGCACAACAATCACACCAAGGGACAGGTAATTTTCTATCCTCTCTTTTAAGCCCCTAAAATTCTAAAGAGGAGGAAAAAGAAAAGCAATCTAGGGGTTACCTGTCTTTCATACGTAGTGACAGCTAAAATACGCGGTTTGTTAAAATACGTCGTTGTAACGCGTAAATCCGCTTTCGCTTTTAAATTTATAATCCTAGATAGGGGGGTATCTAGGGTCGTCCAAGGAGGCCAAATGTTTGCAATAGTGATTCTCTTGCTAGGAATATAAATCTCAACTTTCTTTTTGGTATTTTTCAATAAATCATTTTTTTTATTTTTAAACTAAGGCAACATGCGAACTGATGGCGGGAAAAGTGTTTACACTTCGAATTAAAATACTATTTTTAGATGACAAGCAGAACCTCTCCCTAAGCTCACTCTAGGCAAGTGGAGGCCTAGAATAATTAGGGAGAGGGAGTGAAGAATGCTGAAAATAAGCTAATAGAAATGCAAACAAAAAAAAATGCAAAGAAGGCAACTAGATAATTGATAAAGTGTTTAACAAAAATGCCTAGTAGAGGAATGCTTCTACTACTAGATAATTGAAATAAAGAAAGAAAACACAAATCCTCTAAATAGATGGTGAAGAAGAGGGATTCTTGCTCCAAGGTTGGTGGCTCCCAAACTTGAAAAGAATCCTTCAACTCCTTCCTTGCAGTACTCCGCCAAAGTGATGACCTCCAAGGCAAGCCCTAAGGGGGCGTGCCCTAAGTTTCTCTCCAAGGGTGGACGTCCACCCTAAGCTTTTCTCCTTTGCCTGGCCGTCCTCCTTGAAGTGGGAGAGTCCTCCTCCTTGGCGTGGCCCAAGTTGAAGAGAGTGGGGAGAAGAAGGCACCAAAAGGGCTGGTGATGTGCCCCTTTAATCTCCTTCTCTACTCCTTCTTCTTGGCCGTAGGTATAGGTTGTTTAGGTAGAAAATATACTAAGGGAGGATGGGAATTATGTGGTGGTAGGGTAGGGTATTTATAGGATGGGAAGGGGGGGTGGTTATGGTGTTTTTGGAGGGAAATGAAGGGGTGCTTGGTTATTTTTGGAGGGAAAAATGGGAGGGAAATGAAGAAGTGCCTTGGTTTTCCCTCCAAAAATACCTTCTAGAAGGCAATTTTGGAGGGAAAAAATGGAGGGTGGAGATGGGCTTTGATGGTGGATGTAGGGTGGTGATGGAAGGGATAGTTGGCACCAAAATAAAGTAGGAGTAGGTGGTCTTTTTGCTGGAGCTTAGGTAGTAGGGTAATAGGTTTTGGTGCCATGGAGGTGGACTAGCTAAGTTAAGCAGCTTAGCTAGCTTAGCTAGTAGGGAGTAGAGTTGGAGGCATTTGGAGCTAGGGTTTTCAGGGAGAAGAGCTGAGGAGGAGAAGTCTGGAGCTGGAGCTAGAGCTGGCTGCTGTTGAAGAGGCTGGCATGGGGCTACTCTAGCTGGCTTAGCTTGCTAGTTCTTTGCTAGTTGCTAAGCCAAGCTAAAGTGAGCTAGCTTCTACCAAAATGAGCTGAGGTGAGCTAGGTCTGGTGCTCCCGAGGAGAATCAAGCTGGTTGAGGCAGCTAAGGTAGCTTAGCTCAACTGAGTTGAGCTAAGCTGAGTCCCCGGGAGCTGGACTTGAGCTTCCTGAGATGAGATGAATTATTCTTCAGCTGGCTGGAGTTGAGTGGAGCTGAATGTAGCTGGATCTGAGCTGGGGTGAACTCCTGTCAACTCAGCTGAGCTAGCTAGAGCTCCCTGTGAACTAGTGGGAGCTGAGATGAGCTAGACTCAGCTAAGTTGAGCTGGATCTGAGCTGACTTGAGCTAGGGTGAGCTAAGGTGAACTCTCTTGAGCTGCCATCCAGCTGAGATTAGCTGAATGGAGCTGGGATGAGCTAACCCTAGTTCAAGTAAGCTAGGTTCCAGCTATGGTGAGCTGGATCAAGCTGAGGTGAGTTGGATCAAGCTGAGGTGAGCTAGATTAGGCTGAGTTCCAGCTAGTCTGGGCTTCTCCTTCACCATTTGCCTTCTTGAGTGCTAGGGTTTTAGGGATCTGTGCATCTGTACATCCCTAACACTCACAAAAACACATTAAAACGACAATAAAAAATGCAATGCATGCCTATCCTAATTTATGCCTAAATGCAGCCCAAAAACCCATTTGCGGAGTAAAATCCTAAGAGCTAGGTTAGTTTTAAAGCATAAAAATGATGATAAACTGGCGTTTATCACGTAGTAAATCATAAGAGTAGCCTGTTTTTCAATTTCAACACATTCTATCTGTACATCCACTAAAGGTAACTAGGGCTAAAACCTTCTTCCTTGAACCCTAGTTACCTAATCCTGAGGCAACTAACTGGACCAATTAGAGCCAACCTAAGACTCAAAGCTAAGGTTTTATAGACACACCTTCTAATCAAGAACTGAAAATTCCCAAAAGAATTGTGACTAAGCCATTGCTTGAAAAGATCTATTAAGAGAAACCCTAAGCAATCCGGCTCTTAAGTCACTTGAACCCTAAAAGAAAGGATCTAATAAGCTCTCATAGGAACTAATAGGTGAAGTTGACCCCTTGAATCAACCAACCTTGAAATTAGGTCACTGTTCGCACACAAAAGGATAAAGTTCAAGTGAAACCCTAAGCACCTTGAGCCTAATTAAAAGTGGTAGACTTAAGAGGTCAAGGTCCCCATTCTGGTCTACCTGGTATCTCAGTGACAAGAGAGGTTGAGTGGGGGAAATCCTGTAACCCGTGGGGGCGCTCTACTGTGTAGGGGTCTTCGCGGGACTCACCCTCTTTGGCTGCCTAGGTAATTCTCAGGTGAACGTCCTTCTGATTAAGGGGTATCATCCGCCCCGAACCTCTATAGTCACCCAACATTTTGGGTGTCTTGATTTGGTCCAACACCTTCTAACCTCATCCAATCTGTTAGTGCATGTTCGATAGGAGGTCCTTGAAACCTCCTCTAGCAATCTACTCTCCCCGAGGCCAAGCCTCAGCTGCCATGTTTGTGCAACAACCCCTCCACTTCTGATTCAAAACCTAGTTCTTTCTCTTCTTCCATCATTGCACAACTTGATTCTACATCCAAATTCTGATTCTACATCTTGATTCCACCACCTGATCCAAATATGCTGCCTAGTTACTTAGGATTGCCCCTCAAGAAACCTGAATCACAAAGATCCATGAGAGATAGGATGATTGAGGATGCCCTTGAGTTCTATGAAATTAAATACAAAACCTCAACACCGATAGAGAACATTCAGGTTGATGTCCCAACAACTACAACCTTCATCATAAATTGTGCCCAAATATTATTAACTGAAGTCACAAAAGGATCAACCCGAGACATACTCATAACATGATACATTGAGATAGAAAAATTACACAAATTTGAATGCCTTCAATGCGTGACAAATCCTGTACTTTGGAAACAACACCAAGATGCTCTTGAAAAACGAGTAGAGATGTGAGATTACTGAAACAAACTATCGACCAGAAATACCCGTATATACCACAAACAGAGGATGAACCATCTTGGAACAGTATTAAGGACCAATCCGATTTCCCAGATCTCGGGATTAAGGCACAGAGTGGTTGTGGATCCCCAACCTAGATAGAAAACAACATTGAATTAGGTTGGGAAATTGCAGGAGAACATAATGTTAAGCCAACCCTAGACCATGAATCACCAAGCTTGGAATTCCAAGACTCCTGCAATAATGAGATTAGAATTGAACCTCTTGAGGGTGTAAATCCCGTCCCTTATTCTGATAAGGTGACCCTCGAAGGTCATTCGGATTTAGATTCTAGTAATTCCACCCACATCTGAAGCCTAGAATCTGGATCTGAAACTTATTGGGAAGATTACGAGGCCCTGCATGATGAAGATCAAATTTTCAATGAAGAATACGATTTTGGGCCTTTATTTGATGAATATTCCTCTCCAATTTCCTCAGGAAAACAGATCGACTTTCCAGAAGTCATGCCAATATACGATACAGAAACTGAGGAGTTGGACGAATGGGGTTTCAATTGAGTCTATCCTACCAGCTTGGAGCTTGAGCCTAGAAAAAACACCTTTAAGCTAGACCCCAGTCAGGCTGCTGAATCCACATCAAGTGATTTATTCTATAGTGGAAATCATGATCTTGAATCTCATTTAGAACTTGATTTTCGCAAACTCTCCGACAATTTCGAACTTGACTATGATTTCGGAGAGACTCTGCCAAACTACGACCTTAGTTCGCATGACTCATTTTCCGACTCCGAATCTGAGGTCTCGGTTCCTGAGATCACTGATTTAAGTTCAGGCTCCAGTAACATGGAACCATTACTTTTAGATCCTCAGGAATCAAAATCAGAAAATGCCAAGAGTGATTGCAAACCAGAATTCAAATCTTTTCTCGATTCAGATTTCCTTCATCCCATAGACACTCTTCAGGCATTTGATAGTTACCCAGAGGACTCTCTACAGGAGACCACCAGTCATTCACTTCTAGAAGAGCCCTCGTACCTAATTCTCATTGAAGCCACCTCTTCCACACATACAGAACTGATCAAAACCTGTTTTCAACTTCGACCCGCAACCGGATTCAATTTCTATTCAGATTTAGCTCCCACTGAGCCACTTACAGATGATTCAACTCCACATCTATACCGAGTATCAAATATTGATCAGACTGAAGACCATGCTTCATCATTCTCTGATCACCCCTGTAGGGTTTCCGCGTCATTCACTGATTATTTTACGGATCCCTACTCTGACCAAGCTGATTCGACTCAGCCAAACCCCACATTCACACTCCCACATTTGTCCGAGCTTCATAGTATATGGTGGGTTCCACACCTCTTGATCTGCATCTTTCAACCCACCAGATTGGTTGGGTCTGGGCTGCATCATCAGCCTACTGATCTGAACAAGCACCTGGTTGGAGCAACTAGGCTCTTAATCAAGGTGCTTGTCTTACAAAACTCCGTTGATTTGACCATCCCCTCTCCATCCCATTTCCCGCTCAAATGAGGGCGTCGAATTTAGCGCTTAACGGGAGGTAGCCCGTCATTCTTTCTGAAAAACCTGAAACCTTTTCTAACATCTCTTTGCACTTTAGTTCATCTTTTAGGACAACCAACTTCACCTCAGGTACTCGTACCTGAGATTAGAAATCGTCCGCAACAATCACCTCGACCCATCCACTCACCATATACCTGTCCTAATGCATGAACCATGTTAAATAAAAACCCACCTAATGTACAATGACAACATTGCAAATCTTAGGCATGGGGGGTATGAAAGTGCAAAGAAATGACATAACAAGAAAATGTTTCAACAAAAAAATCCGCAAAAAACAAAAAACTTTGAAGGAGGAAGAAAGTGCCGGTAAACTTTATAGGAGGAGAAAAAGAACAAAATGATAAAAAGGAGCACAAAATGAAAGAAAATGGATAATCATTAGTAAGAAATTAAGGAATTAACCCAAGTTCTAGACCACATTAAGAAAAAGAAAAAGGAAAGTGCGCAACAAGATTAGTAAAAATGCAAACCTTAGGCATTCTTGGATAGACTTTTAGTACCCATTAAGATCTAGATATTTCTCAAAAGGTTGAGGAAAATGAAAAGCTTAAGTATTAGGTTCAAGGCTTAGGGAGTATTCGACCTTGTTAACTGGCTTTCGATTTATGGGATTCAGTAACCTAAGCACCTAAATTCACACATAGTTTGGTTCAGCGAGCATAAATATCAAAATCACGCAGAAGCGTTTCAAATATTCTAAAAATGTCACCTAGATTAGGAGCAGTCGATCAACACAAGTTGATTTGGACGAGTTCCCAGTGCGGAGAGGTGGGAAATTCCCCTCGAAGATGCGTAACAACATATCATCTCCTCGGTGCTTGTCTCTTAGGATATTTACATATCCTACTGGGGGCATGTAAGCACTCTGCTGGTTCAAATTCCATGGAGGGCATTATCACGAAGTGTCAATTGGCAGGGTCTGAATTTGGCCACGGAACACCATGGACCAGATTATCTCGAAATCTCGAAAGCCAAGGTTCTGGGGGTTACCATGGGTGGTGCTATCTCGAAGCATCGACTGCCAGGGACCCTTGAGGATTGATGATGGAGACAAGGAATTCGATACAGATCATGTTGTGAAGCCAATCTGATGTAAACACATTTACACTACTTAAAATGTCTATATATGCATGTTCTTAAGCAAAGGATTGCATTTCATGATATAAATATTGCATAACATGCATCATCTTGCATTTAGAGTAGTTTGAATAAAATGGAGGTTAATTGTCTCCTTTTATGTGCTTGGACAGGGAAAAAATTTTATCGGGGCCTCGGATCAAAGATCCAACCGTATGGATGTGATCAGGGCGACGATTGGAGTTCAACGACTCCAAGATCGCCCTAATCAGGCATCCGTAGCATCAGATAGAGACCGGGGAACCCTAGAAGATCAAGGGCCAGGATGGTGTAAATTCATACTTCAGATGACAAATCCGACCGCACAGATGAATTCGGATCGACGATCGCAGCCCAACGACACAAAAATCGAGTCAATCCGACATCCGTGGCACCATCTACAACTTCCAGAAGATGGATAGCCAAGATGGCGCCACGTGGCACCATCTCAGCCGCCCAAACGGCCGTTTGCATCTTGTGAAGACCGCGCACCCGTCTCCTCTCCATCGTTGGATCTCGATCCAATTGCTGCGACACGCCCGCGCTGAAGTCAGGCGCTCGACACAAACGCGACCGCAGCGCAGCGGTCGAGCGCTCTAACGTGAAGCAGCGCGCGTTCGAGCCTCGCCACGCAGAAATTGGAGCGGTGGCGCGCCTCCAATCAGGCGAAGGTGGCCCTGCTGCTGGTATTGCAGCAAAGCGACGAGACGGAGGAGGAGGGGTCGCCAGAGCTGATGGGTTTCTGTAGGAGTGGGAAGAGAGGAAGGGTTAGGGTTTTCTCCGTCAGGACCAAGCTGGGAGAATCGATTGACGACGCTGGCCTTTATAAAGGCGGTGGCGGAGGGGTGGGCGCAGGGAGGCGACGTGCCTCCCTCGTCGGAGAATGGCCGGAAGTGTGACTCATACCTTCCACGCGTTCGCACGGAAGGTGTGGGCGTCGACAGATGGCACGCCGTTGTCCCTGCGACAGCTGACGTCGCAGGGAACACCGGGTTCAATCTACAGGACACCTCCCTCACCCACGCGCAAAGTCGCCGGAGCATGGCACTGCGCAGAGACTTGCAGGAGGGACCTAAATGCAAAGAACGACGAAGCAACTAAGGGCCAAAATGCAAGGGTTTCGAAAGTTGAGGGTCAATAAGTAATAGACGAGGACCAAATTGCAAAGTCGGTCAAGAAGGTTTCTTCTTAGGCTCAAATTTTTATGCATGACTAAATTGGACCTAATGATTTTAGTGGTAAATTTTATTTCTAGGTCAGACCTTGCTTGACTGGCCAATTTACGTAAAAACTCAAATTAAATCATTAATTGGGCATGGTTCTCAATGTAGGTCAAAATGGGTTTCCAAGGCCAAATTGAAGGTTCTAAGCCCTAGAGATTATTTTCATATGAATTTTAGAGGGTTTATTCAATTTTTACCCTACCTCGAACCTCTTGAATTGAAGTGGGTTTGTTTTAGGTATACAGAATGTCATTTAATTCCTTAGAGTTGCTGTAGCTCTTGTTGGAACAGATCATCCCACTTTCCTTCTTATTAGGTTAGTTTGACCTATGTTTAGACCCTGAGTTACCCTGTTTGCAGATTGTGTTGGTGAAATTGCATTTTTACCCCTTATGACTTGTTTTCTTCTTAAACTCAGAATTCTCTGAGTCAAGCCTTTCTTTGAGTTATGTAGGAGCTTTTTCTCATATATCTAGATTAGATTGTGCTAGTTAGGGTTCATGATGTCGTTCTCATCAGCAGCTGAAGAAGAAAGAAGAAGACAGGAAGGCCGAGAAGCCAACTGAAGAAGGAGAAGAAACAGTGCAAGGAGAAGCTACGAGGCACTGTAGCAAAGGGGCTGATAAGGCATCTGATTCAAAGAATCAGACGTCCGAGAAAGGAAAGGCAGAGAAATAAGAGAAGGAAGAGAGAAGAAGAGAAGAAAGAAAGAAAAGAAGAAAAGGATTTTTTGTTCATTCTCTCTCTTTAATTTTTGTAAAAGTAGTTTATTGAACGGTGAATTTGTGTGCTTCTAGAATTACGTTTGCTCCCTGAGTTCGACCTCGGGATACTTTAAATTTCGAGTAACAAATTAAAATAAATTGATAATCGCTTTTCGCAACATACTGCAACGACCATATTTTTAAAACACGACGAAAGAGCGATCACCACCCGGGCCCCGTGGGGTGGCTAACTCCCTCCCTACACTAATTGCTCTCCTCGGTACTGTGTACGCGAGGGCCAACAGGAGTCGGTGTAGAGTGGCCATTCCTAACCCAAGGGCAGCTAGCTCCGCTCTACACTAAAAAGGGGACAGTCGCTCCCCTTTTGTACCAAGTACTCAAGGGCCAGCACACTTTCCACTCACAATTCCAGATTCATTCCATTCATCCACAGAAGCTCTACTCCTAATTTACCATAGGGTTCGTGCTCGTATTCACCATGTTGTTCCATACCAGGTTTCATCATTCACATTTCCATTTTCATATTATATGCAAGAAACTCGTATTTCCACAATTTAACATATATAGCAAGTAATGTCACAGGTAATTGTTTAACTAGCACAGGCATTTCATATTTCACAGGCAGCTTGTATTTATTAACAGCCAGTTATTTACATTTCTATTCATTCATTTATGACTGCAATCTCAACACGCATACAAACAATGCAAGTACATTTCGTCCAAGGATTCATGCCATATCCTAAGTTTCTAATTATCCAATTTCACATATGCATTCATGTTTTATAATTAAAACAGGGGAAACCACTCTACCAGACAATCCGTGAGTACTGGGGGCTCAAATGGCAGGCTCACGTGCCTCGGTAGGCCTCGAACATGCAACCGATCGAAATCCTATAGCAGAAAACATAACACAATGGAATGTTCAGAATAGTATAAAAGGCCTTCTAACACGTAGAGGAACTCACAAGAAATCCACAGATGTTTTGTTTGTGTAAAACGGACCCAAAACGGGTCAAAAACAGAACTGTAGACCTAAATCGGACGTTTGGGACAAGGTCCAGATGTCTTAAAAGTCACCAGGGACTTACCTCAGGTTCCTGCGTCGACTTCAGATGTCCAGAACCCCTACTTGACTGTCTGGACCCAACTCCAGACGTTTGACCTCTCCTCCAGTCGCCTTGGAGTGCTTTCGATCGTCTGGTAAGCTGTCCAGACGTCCGAAACGTGTGGGAAGGCATGCCTCGCTCCTTCCCGAAGCTGTCCTTGCATGCAACAGATGATATCTTCTACATTTAGCCACTCATATCGTAGCTGTGGTGCGACCTGCATGGCCGTAACCGCAAGAACGTACCTTCGCGAAGTTCTGCTTTCAGACGTCCGGTGTCGTCACCAGACGTCCAACTCGTCGTCTAGACAACACGCCAGACGTCTGATTCTGGGAAAAACCCAGAACCAAACCGACCTCCTGCTCCTCTCGCCGCGTGCAGCCGCGACCTCTCCTCCTCATCTGCAACTTCGGTTGCAGCAAAGTGTCGGGGACATCTCCCCTGATGCACTCCTCCTCCCGCACGCACCGCTCCGGCGGTGCATCCTTGATGAGAACCTCATCATAAACCCTAACTAGCACAATCTAACCCAGATATGTGAGAAAAAGCTCCTACATGACCCAAAGAAAGGCTTAACTCAGAGAATTCTGAGTTTAAGTATAAAATAAATCATAAGGGGTAAAACTGTAATTTCACCAATGCAGTTTGCAAACAGGGTAAGTAAGGGTCCAAACACAGGTCAAACAAGCTTAACAATGAGAGAAGTAGGTTGATCTGATCTGAAAAGGGTTATAGCAACTTCTAGGAATTAAATGACATTCTGTAACCTTAAAGCAAATTCACTTCAATTCACGAGGTTCGAGGTAGGATAAAAATTAAATAAATCCTTTAAAATTCATATAAAAATATTCTCTAGGGTTTAGAACCTTCAATTTGACCTTAGAAACCTATTTTGACCTAAAAAGAGAACCACGCCCAATTAATAACTTAATTTAGGTTTTTACGTAAATTAACCGATCAAAAATGGTCCAACTAGAATTAAAATTCATCATTAAAATACTTATGTCAAAATTATTCTTGTATAAAAACTTGAGCCTAAGAAGAGACCTCCTTGACCGACTTTACAATTTGGTCCTCCTTATTTACGTTTTGACCCTTATCTTTTGAAATCCTTGCATTTAGGTTCCTAACTTTTGATCATTCTTTGCAGAATGGTCCTCCCTGCAACTTATGCGCAGTGGCATACTCCGGCAACCTTGCGCGGAGAGCAGGGTTACCGTCCTTTAGAAAAGAAACGGTGTTCCCTGCGACGTCCTCCGTCGTAGGGACCCGCCCATGCCCTCTGCCGACCACCATACCTTTCGTACGAACGCGCGAAAGGTATGGGTGTCCCTTCCGGCCATACTTCGGCGAGGCAGACCCCTTCGCAACTTGCCCCTCTCTGCGCGCTGAACCCTTTACAAGGACCGGCAGATCCTACCGGCTCCTTCAAGCTTCCTTTGACGGAGAATCACCCCCCTTTTCATCCCTTCCTCCTCCGGTCAGAGAGCCCGAAGCTTCCGGCGAACTCCTCCTCGTCGCTCTGCTGCCTTACCTGTAGCAGGGTTTGCCTTGCTTCATCGTCCGTGCCGGGCTATACCCGCCGGTGCCCTCCGCCTGCTTCCTCGTTGCCGAAACCCTCCTCCAGGGCATCTTCGTCTCCAACTCCGGCGGATACGAGCCAGCTGCTCTGCCCTCCCCCTTCGTCGAATACTTAGGTAGATAGCTTCCTCTCTATTTCCCTTACATTTCCCCCTTTTAAACTGCCCTTTCGACCACCCGACCACCACTATCCAGACCACCCTCTCCACCTCCGATCACCCCCTCCGGCGAGACCATCTCACGACCACAGACACTCCCGCACCTCGCCGACCATCCCACAAGCGCCCCCACACTCCACTCTATCGATTCCCCATCTCCATTCACTACCAAACGCCACCCGACCACCCCCCGAACAAACCCACCTCTCCGGTCACAGTCTGACCTTGGTCAGCCTCTTCACGCACTCCCGCACTCCGCTGACCACCGCACAAGCTTCGCCTCACTCCAGCGAAGCTTCCTGCGTATTCTGAATGGGCCGAGAGGCCGTTGTTGTGATTTCAGGTGCGCGCCCCTCGCCGCAATTGCCGACGAGCTGCAGCAGCTGCAGGCGCCATCCAGCCCAGGTGCGCGTCCCAGGTCGCCCGGGTTGTCTCTGCGAAGGTACCCAGGCCTGCAGCTGGGGCAAAGGCGTTGCGGGCTGCTACAATTGGCCACAGGTCGCTCACCTGCGGGCGCCAATTTAGGAGGTGGGACTTTAGTCCCACCTCGGAAGTGCGTGGCCAAGCGCCCGCACTTAAATTGAAAAAGTGCCTAAGGCTAATCGCCTTCGAACACAGGGGTCAGGTCCCTCTCCCACACGCAACGCGCCACGAGCTCGCTCGCCCTCGCCCGCGCTCACGCCCCGAGGGTCTGGGCTGGATCCGATTACCCAAACCGCGCACTCCTCGCCCACCACCGCACGCCGGTGGGCCTGGTCTCGGGCACGATACCTGCACCTGATTACCCGGCTCTAGGAGAGCAGTCCTAAGAGAGAAATCTGAGAAGGAGAGAGACGCGGGGAAGGGTAGGGGTAAGTTTTGCTCTGACCCTTGTGTGAGCGTGCAGGAAGAAGAAGACAGGAAGGAAAAGAAGAAGGAAGGAAGGAGAGAAACAGAAGAAGAAGAAACGAAGAAGGAAGGCACTGTAGCAAAGCCATAGATAAGTCGTCTGAGCACAGCATCAGACGTCAGAATCACCACAGCTGCAGAAGGTAGAGAAGAGAAGAAGAAGAAAGAAGAAGAAGATCACCACAGCTGCCGGCTAAAGAAAGGAAGGAAAAGAAGAAAGAAGAAGGCAAGAAGAAAAGAAAGAAAGAAAAGAAGAACAGAAGAAGAAGGCAGGAAGAGAAGAAGAGGAAGGAAAAGAAGAAGGAAAGAAAAAGAAGAGGAAGATCACCACTGCCGCAGAGAAGAAAAAGAAAAGAGAAGAAGCAAGCAGAGCAGGCAAGAAGAAAAGAAGACTCTGCAGAAGAAAGAAAGAAAGAAAAGAAGAGAGAAGAAGAAGAAGCCAAGAGAACTCTAACCCTCTCTCTCTCTCTCTATCTCTCTTATTTTTGTAACATAATAGAGATCTTATTTAGTCTTCTAGAAACATAGTTGCTCCCTGAGTTCGACCTCGGGAAAACCTTATTATTCCGAGTAAAAAAATCTTGTATTAAGCTGGTGACTGTTCTTTCATATACTACAACGAATATAAACAAAGACAGAAGACACGCTACCAGTTTTTGGCGCCGTTGCCGAGGAGCAACGGCTATTCTAGAAGCTATAAAATCTCTATTTGTGAGTTTCTAATAATCTCTTCTCTCCTTTGTGTGCAGGTATAGGAAAATCAAGAAGCAGCCACACAACAACCACTCCAAGGACAGGTAATTTCTATCCTCTCTCTATTAACCCCTAAATTCTAAAGAGGAAGAAAAAGAAAAGAATAAACAATATAGGTATAACCTGTCTTTCATACCTAGTAACAGCTGCATGTTTTCAAAACACTATCCCTACACACACTATTAAGGGTATTTAAGGTCTAACACCTTCTTCCCTGAGCCCTAATTACCCAACAAGGAGTTAACTGGACCAAGTAGAGCCAACATAGGAATTAACACTAGGGTTTTAGAGACACACTCCTTAATCAAGAATTGAGAAATCCCAAAAGAAGTGGGCCTAAGCCATTGTCTGAAAATACCTATTCAGAAAAATCCTAAGCAATCGACTCTCTAAAAACACTTGAACCCCAAAAGAAAAAGACCTAATAAGTTCTCAAAGGAATTAATAGGGGAAGTTGACCCCTTGGGTCAACCAACCTTCAACTCAGGTCACTTTTTGCACTCAAAAAGCCTAAAGTTCAAGTGAAAATCTAAGCACCCTGATCTTAAACTAAAAATGGTAGACTTAAGAGGTCAAGATCCTATTCTGGTCTACCTGGAATCTCAATGACAAGAGAGGTCGGGTGGGGGAAACCCTGTAACCCGTGGGGACGCTCTACCACGTAGGCGTCTTCGCAGGACTCACCCTCTCTAGCTGCCTAGGTAATTCTCAGGTGGACAATCTTTTGATCAAGGGATCCATCTGCCCCGAACCTTTATAGTCACCCAACATTTTGGGTGTCTTGATTGGGTCCAGCACCTGCTAAACTCATCTCTTCCAACAGTGTATGTTTGGTAGGAGGTCCTTGAAACCTCCTTTAGAACTTCACTCCCCTCGAGGTCGAGCCTCAGTGCCCTTGTTTGAGAAAACAACACTTCGCATCGACCTCTCCTCTGACTCCGAACCCAACTCACCTTCTTCTTCCACAATGGCTCAGCCAGTTGAGGAAGAGAATAATCTGGAGCACCAGCTCCAGCGACTCAATGACCTCTTCCAGAACTTTGTGCACCCACCACAGCGTCCTATGATGCGGGACCATTACAATCCTGCTGCGGAGGCCATTGAGCCTCGAGTCAGAATCCCGACTGGAGGACCTGATTCTGAATTAAAGCCCAATACGATTCATGCCATACCTAAATTTCAAGGGCTTAATTCTGAAGACCCCTTCCAGCACATCAAACAGCTAAAGCATCTGGTCCAGACTTTTGGGTCAGATGCACAAAATCGGGACATTCTCCTCATGAAGATGTTCTCCTCCCTTATGGACAAGGCCGCTCATTGGTACCAAACTCAGACCCGGCCGATCAACAATTGGGAAGAACTTCAGTCTGAGTTCCTGAAGTTCTTTCCCGTTGGTCGGACCAATGCCTTGCGCCATCAGATTACCCACTTCACCCAGCAACCGGGCGAACCCCTCCATGAGGTATGGGATCGCTTTTAGGATCTCATGAGAAAGCGCCCCCATCACGGAGTTCCTAAATGGGAACAAATCCAGCCTTTTTACCAGGGACTCCGTGAGGATATTAGAATTTTCGCGAATGCAATTTGCGGAGGGAATATCATGGGTCAACATGAGGACACCGTGCGAGAGATTCTCGAAAACATGTGTGAGAACTCCATCAATAATGACTCCATGGGATTATTCGACAGGACGAATACCCGCGCATCGACAAACCTTAGGGGAGCACACGAGACACAGGGCCTATCCGCATCGATCGACCTGAAACTAATGGCCAGTCAATTGGACAAGGTCTCCATCATTGAGAAGAAGGTGGACGAGCTGACTCAGCACTTGCAGCGAGCCACCTCTATGCAAAACACCTTTACACAGCCTCCTTCCACACGGGAGACCGTGCAAAACATTCTCCACCGACCTTCTCCCAGGATGGATCCATATCCACCCCCATCTGATTCTCAGATCGGAGGATCCTCCGATCCTTTCTATACCAGCCCGGGGAATTCCACTTCCCCATTCTCTGGTTCTTTGGAGGTTCCTCAGACCTGCGAGGACCTCAACGCCATCCAGAATGTTCCATTTTCCAATACCTACAATCCTGGATGGCGAAACCATCCCAACTTCCAGTGGACGGGAAATTCCCAAACTCAAAGACCACCCTTTCAGCCCCGTCCACAACCATCTCGTCCTTACCAGCCGCCTCAGCCTCGGCCCAACCCTACTTATCCATCAGGGCCAAACCAAGACCAAATGTCCCTCATCCTTCAGACTTTGGCTGACATTCAAAGAACGAATGCGGCTATTCAGAAACAACACAAGGATGAACTTACAGAGGTTCGAAATCAATTGGCCCAGTTGGCAAATTCTCGCCAACCGGGCACACTTCCTTCCCAACCTCTTCCTAACCCTAATAACGTGCCGACCCAGCGGCGCGTTATGAACCCAAACCCGAGCCAAGCACACATGATTTATTAGGCCCCCTCTGTTCGTTCACCCGACGGGATGGAGGCTTCCACTTCTTATGCGAGCTATCATCAGCAACCCATCCTATCCAACCCTAGCCAAAACCAGTCATGACTGAATTCTGTAACGACCCGTAGTGGTAAGGAAACCCAAGATCCACCTTATCCAGACCACTCCAAGCCTGGAAGTGATCCCAGCCCTAGGACAGTAATCCGGGACGTTCCTATCCCAGACTAGAAACCTGAACCTATCCTAGAAGAACCAACCAAGGTTCCATTTCCCGAGGCCTTGACCAAGGGAAAGAAGACAACCAAGCCCGTGGCACCAGAGGAGGACCTGGTCAAGCACTTTGAGCAGGTCCAAATAAACATCCCCTTGATGGATGCGATTCGCCACGTACCGGCTTACGCACAATTCTTAAAGAATGTGTGTACACCTCAGCGTAAGCTGCGAACCAAGAGTGGGAGTCCAATTGCACTGTCAGAGCAAGCCAGCTCCATAATCCTAAGTAGACACCCACCCAAGGCAAAAGATCCTGGTACTCCCCTGATTTCCTGCAAAATAGGTGATACCCAATTTGACAGAGCATTGCTAGACTTGGGTGCTTCCATAAATCTGATACCCACATCCTTACTTAAACACCTAGAAGAATCTGACCTAAAATCAACTGAGGTGACCCTACAGTTAGCAGATCGATCCATAAAGTGACCTAAAGGGATTCTCGAGGATGTTATTGTTAGAGTGCGGGATTTCTATTTCCCTGTAGACTTTATAGTCTTGGACATGGACACACCTGAAAACCCTAGGGATACACCGATCATTCTAGGGAGACCTTTCCTGGCTACTGCTAGAGCCAACATCAGTTGTGAGGAGGTCCAAATAGAGCTGAAATTTGAAAATCAAACCCTCAAAATTGATATCTTTAAGGCCCAACAAGGAATCAATTGTGGTGTCATCGAACAGATTTGTGATATCAGGGCTTTGGTTGATGAAATGTATTTTGAGAATGACCTGATTATACCTCATCAACCACAGAAAGATCTTGAACCGCAATTAGAGGAGTCAAATCCAGATTTAGACAGACCCATAACTCCTACCCTTGAACCTCACATTTACCCTGAACCACCCGCTGCTGCTGATAACCCCGTCCTTGAACTGAAACCCCTTCCTGATCATTTGAAATACATCTTTTTGGATTCTAATCAAACCCTTCTTGTGATTATAAATTCTAAGCTCACTCCCGATCAGGAATCTCGTCTGATTACTATTCTCCAGCAACATCGCAGAGTCATTGGTTGGACTCTCGATGACTTGACTGGAATAAGCCCCTCTTATTGCACACATCATATTTATTCAGAAGAGGGCGCACGACCTTCTCGTGAGATGCAGAGACGTTTAAACCCCAGTCTACAGGAGGTCGTGAAAAAGGAGATCATCAAGTGGTTAGATGCAGGGATCATTTACCTGATCTCCGACAGTCGTTGGGTGAGCCCGATTCAGGTTGTGCCTAAAAAGGCAGGGCTCACCACCATTACGACTGAAACCGGAGAAGTCATACCTACTTGATTAGCCAACTCGTGGAGAGTCTGCATAGATTACCGACGACTCAATTCCTCCACGAAGAAGGATCATTTCCCACTACCTTTCATTGATCAGATTCTCGAGAAATTAGCAGGAAATCGATTCTTCTGCTTTCTTGACGGGTACTCCGGTTATAACCAAGTTGCTATTCATCCTGATGACCAAGAGAAGACCACGTTCACCTGCCCCTTCGGAACATATGCATTCTGAAGGATGCTGTTCGGTATCTGCAATGCACCCGCGACTTTTCAGCGGTGCATGCTTGCCATATTCTCTGATATGGTAGGTGATTATCTAGAAGTCTTCATGGATGACTTCTCATTTTTCGGGGTATCATTTGATGATTGCCTCCAGCACTTGGTTCATATACTCAGGCGCTGCATCGATGTTAATTTGGTTCTTTCCTGGGAAAAGAGCCATTTTATGGTGCCTGAGGGGATCGTCCTAGGACATCTGATCTCTGAGAAAGGCATCCAAGTGGATCGAGCCAAGGTTGATCTAATCTCTCGCCTTCCTATGCCTAGCTCGATCAGGGACATCCGTTCTTTTCTGGGGCACGTCTATTTTTACCGTCGTTTCATTCTCGATTTTTCAAAAATCGCGCGCCCCCTGACGACTCTTCTCTCTAAGGATGTACCCTTTGAAATCTCCAAGGATTGCACTCAAGCCTTTGAGAACCTCCGTGACCGAGTCACCCAGGCCCCGATCCTTCAATCTCTAGATTGGTCTCAACCCTTTGAAATCATGTGCGATGCGTCTGATTTCATTGTAGGAGCGGTTCTGGGGCAGAAAGTTGACGGGAAACCCGTGGTCATCTACTATGCTAGCAAGACACTTGACAAGGCTCAACGTAACTATACAGTTATGGAGAAAGAGCTGCTAGCCGTAGTATTTGCCCTTGAAAAATTTCGATCTTATCTCTTGGGTTCCCACATCATCATCTACTCGGATCACACAGCTGTGAGGCATCTCCTTGCCAAGAAGGTCGCGAAGCCCCGACTAATCAAATGGATCTTGCTATTGCAAGAATTCGACCTCGAGATTCACGATAAGGCGGAAAGACAAAATGCGGCAGCTGACCATTTGTCCCGCCTTCCTTCTGAGATCATCAACCCTTCCAGACCCATCACGGAGCATTTCCTTGATGAGCACCTGCTGACTATTGGTACTAAACTTCCATGGTTTGCTGATATAGTAAACTACTTGGCATCTCATCAGATCCCATCTGATTGGTTGAAGGCCAAGAAAGACAAATTGCGCTCTGATGCCAAGTATTACATTTGGCAAGATTCGTACCTCTTTCGCATAGGTGCTGACCAGATCATCCGGAGATGTGTCCCGGAAGGTGAAGTCAATGATATTCTCTCCTTCTGCCATAACCAGGCATGTGGTGGCCATTTCTCTGGGCACAAAACCGCATCGAAAATCCTCCAGTGTGGCTTTTATTGGCCCACTCTGTTCAAGGACGCATACAATCACTGCAAGGCATGCAGTCATTGCTAAACATTAGGCAACATGAGCCATCGTGACATGATGCCTTTACAGCCGATTCTCGTATGCGAAATCTTTGATTTGTGGGGGATTGATTTTATGGGCCTCTTTCCTGTTTCGGATGGTTTCAAATACATTCTGCTGGCTGTGGACTACGTGTCCAAATGGATCGAAGCCATACCGACCCGAACTTGTGATCAAAAAATCGTTTTCAAATTCATTCATCACAATATCTTCTCACGATTCTGGATTCCTCGTGCTATCATCTCAGACGGGGGGACCCATTTCACAAATGCTCAGTTCAGGTCACTGATGACCAAATACAGGGTGTCTCACCGAATCTCTACTCCTTATCACCCCCAGACTAATGGTCTAGCTGAGCTGTCAAATCGGGAGATCAAGAAAATCCTGTAGGTCACTGTTCGACCTGACAGGTAGGACTGGTCATCCCGACTTCCGGAAGTCTTGTGGGCCTATAGGATCGCCCACAAAACCCAATTAGGCATGTCTCCCTTTAGACTGGTGTACGGGAAGGAGTGTCACCTTCCCGTCGAACTGGAGCACAAAGCCTATTGGGCAGTACGGAATTGTAATCTAGATCTTTCTAAGGCTGGAACCCACAGAAAGCTTCAAATCAGCGAGATCAATGAACTACGTCTTGATGCGTATGAGAACTCGCGAATCTACAAGGAGCAGGTTAAAGCCTTCCATGACAAGCACATCTCTAGAAAGATCTTTCATCCTGGTTAGAAGGTCCTACTCTTCGATGCCCGACTCAAACTTTTCCCTAGGAAGCTGCGATCCAAGTGGGTCGGACCATACCTTGTCCGACAAGTTTTTGGAAATGAAGCCGTCGAGATCAGTCCGCTCAGCCATGATCCGAATCTTTCATCATGAACGGTCGGAGACTCAAACCGTTCATTGATGTAACTTCTACTGAATTGGATGAATCATCATCTATCCTCAATTTTCCCTGAGCATATTGCGCCCAGCCGATGGCGTAAAAC
Organism: Thalassia testudinum; assembly: GCA_037157565.1. NCBI lineage: Eukaryota > Viridiplantae > Streptophyta > Magnoliopsida > Alismatales > Hydrocharitaceae > Thalassia > Thalassia testudinum. The sequence continues at coordinate 61,704,747 of JAZHRO010000031.1, forward strand.
TCATCGCTTAACGGGAGGCAGCCCGTCATTCTCTTTGAAAACCTAAAACCATTCCTAACACCTTTGTGCACTTAAGGTTCACCTTTTAGGACAGCCGACTCCACCTTAGGTGCTTGCACCTGAGATTAGAAATGATCCGCAACAGTCACCCCAACCCATTCACTCATTAAAACATCTGTCCTAATGTATGAACTAAGTTGAATAAAAACCTCCTAAGTTACAATGAGGACATTGCAAATCTTAGGCAGGGGGGGTATGAAAGTGCAAAAACTTGTAAGAAAAGGTTTTAAACAAGAAAATTCAAATATGCCATAAAAATTAAAAAATTTTTTGAAAAGGAATAATAAAATGAGAGGAGGAAAGAAAATTTTGAGGAGAAGAAAAAGAAACAAAATGAAAAGAAGGAGCACAAAATGAAAGAAAAGTGATAATCATTAGTAAGAAATTAAGGAATTAACCTAAGTTCTAGACCACATTCAGGAAAAGAAATGGAAAGTGCACAGTGAGATTAGTAAGAACGCGAACTTTAGGCATTCTTGGATAGACTCTTAGTACCCATTAAGATCTAGACATTCCTCAAGAGGTTGAGGAAAATGAAAAGCTTAAGTATTAGGTCCAAGACTTAGGGAGTATTTGGCCTCGTTAACTAACTTTTGGTTTACGGGACTCAGTAACCTAAACACCCTAACTTCACACACAGCCTGGTTCAGTAAGCATAAAAATCAAAATCACGCAGAAGCGTTGCAAAAATTCTGTAAATGACACCTAGAGTAGGAGCGGCCGATCAACACAAGTTGATTTGGACGAGTTCCCAACGTAGGGAGGTGGGAAATTCCCCTCGAAGAAGCGTAACAAAATATCATCTCCTCGGTGCCTATCTCTTAGGATATTGACATATCCTTCTGGGGGCATGTAAACACTCTGCTGGTTCAGATTCCATGGATGGCATTATCACGAAATCTCAATTGCCAGGGTCTGAATTCGGCCACGGAACACCATGGATGGGATTATCTCGAAATCTCAACAGTCAGGGTTCTGGAGGTTTCCATGGGCTGTGCTATCTCGAAGCATCGACTGCCAGGAACCTTTGAGGATTGATGATGGGGACAAGGAATCTGATATAGACCGTGTTGAAAAGCTAATCCTAAGCTAGAATTAAAAGGAAAAAGAGAGAGAAAACTCTCCAAATAGATAAATCTTCTACCTCTCTTTCTTACAAAATGCACTGCGAACTGAGTCTGGGCTAAAATTATCTCAAGCACGAGTGCTTTAACCGCAAAGTCCAATAAGCTTTAGGTTAGTTCTTGTAGGCCTTAAAAACCTTTGTTAAGGACTGAGGCTGAGGCTAGACAGATCTGGATCTTGGTTGGTACTAGAGTACCTTTTAGGCCTATAGTTGGCATTCTGACCTAATCTAGGTTTCAAATGAAAGAGCACTTATCTGAAATTATTAAGAACTTCATGGTCTAGAACAAGGGTTGAAACCTTAAAATTTTGCTAAGGGACTAGCAAAAGCTAAGCATGGGGTTATGATGAGAACCTCATCATAAACCCTAACTAGCACAATCTAACCCAAATATGTGAGAAAAAGCTCCTACATGACCCAAAGAAAGGCTTAGCTCAGAGAATTCTGAGTTTAAGAATAAAATAAATAATAAGGGGTAAAACTACAATTTCACCAATGCAGTTTGCAAACAGGGTAATTAAGGATCCAAACACAAGTCAAACAAGCTTAAAAATGAGTGAAGTAGGTTGATCTGATCTGAAAGGGTTACACCAACTTATACGAATTGAATCACATTCTGTAACCCTAAAGCAAATCCACTTCAATTCACTAGGCTAGAGGTAGGATAAAAATAAACTAAACCATTTAAAATTCATAGAAAAATATTCTCAAGAGTTTATAACCTTCAATTTGGCCTTAGAAACCTATTTTGACCTAAAAAGAGAACCATGCCCAATTAATAACTTAATTTGGGTTTTTACGCAAATTGGTCAGTAAAACATGGTCCAACCTATAATTAAAATTCACCATTAAAATTCTTAGATTCAAATTAGTCTTGTATAAAAACTTGAGCCTAAGAAGAGACCTCCTTGACCGATTTTACAATTTGGTCCTCTTTATTTACTTTTTGATCCTTATCTTTTGAAACTCTTGCATTTAGGTCCCTAACTTTTCATCATTCTTTGCAGAACGGTCCTCCCTGCAACTTCTACGCCGTGCCATACTTCGGCGACCTTGTGCGGAGAGCACGGTTACTGTCCTCTAGAACAGAAACGGGGTTCCCTGTGACGTCCTTCGTCGTAGGGACCCGCCCATGCCCTCTGCCGACCATCATACCTTCCGTACGAACGCGCAGAAGGTATGGGTATCCCATCCGGCCATACTCCGGCGAGGCAGACCCCTTCGCAACTCGCCTCTCTCTGCGCGCCGAACGCTTTATAAGGACCGACAAACCCTGCCGGCTCCTTCAAGCTTCCTTTGACGGAGAATCACCCCCCTTTTCATCCCTTCCTCCTCCGGTCAGAGAGCCCGAAGCTTCCAGCGAACTCCTCCTCTTCCTCCTCGTCACTCTGGTGCCTTACCTGCAGTAGGGTTTGCCTTGCTCCATCGTCCGCGCCGGGCTGCACCCACCGGTGCCCTCCGCCTGCTTCCTCGTCGCCGAAACCCTTCTCCAGGGCATCTTCGTCTCCAACTCTGGCGGATACGAGCCGGCTGCTCTGCCCTCCCCCTTCGTCGAATACTTAGGTAGATAGCTTCCTCTCTATTTCCCTTGCATTTCCCCCCTTTTAAACTGCCCTTTCGACCACCCGACCGCCACTGTCCAGACCACCCTCTCCACCTCCGATCACCCCCTCCGGTGAGACCATCTCACGACCACAGACACTCCCGCACCTCGCCGACCATCCCACAAGCGCCCCCACACTCCACTCTATCGATTCCCCATCTCCATTCACTACCAAACGCCACCCGACCACCCCCCGAACAAACCCACGTCTCCGGTCACATTCTGACCTATGTCAACCTCTTCACGCACTCCCGCACCCTGCCGACCACCGCACAAGCTTCGCCACACTTCGGTGAAGCTTCCTGCATATTCTGACTGGGCCGAGAGGCCGTTGTTGTGATTTCAGGTGCACGCCCCTCGCCACCATTGCCGACGAGCTGCAGCAGCTTCACCTGCAGCTGCAGGAGTTGGCTTGGCTCTCGTCTGTAGTTCTAATATTTCGTCGTAGTATAGTATAGAGAAGCGGTTACCAGTTTAATACAATTTGTTATTCGGAAATAAAAGTTTTCCCGAGGTCGAACTCAGGGAGCAAACTATATTCTAGAAGTACAATGTTTTTATTACAAAAATGAGAGAAAAATAGAGAGAGAGAGATTTGTCTTGTTGGCTTTTTCTTCTTCTCTTCTTTTCTCTAGTTCCTCAGTCTTCTTTCTTCTTCTTGTTTCTCTTCTGTTCTCTTGTTCCTTTTCTTTTGCTTCCAAGCTTTTCTTCTTTCTCTTCGTGTTCTGCTTCTCTCTTCTTTCTCCTTCAGCTCTTTGTCTTCTTCTTTCTTTCTTCTTTGTGGTGCCTGCTCTTCTTTCCTTCTTCTTTTTCTTCTCTGCAGAGCGTCGTCTGATTTTTCAATCAGACGACTTAAGTAGCCTCTGCTACAGTGCTTCCTCCTTTCTTCTTTCTTTCTTCTTCTTCTCTGCTTTTTGCCTGCACACTCATAGATTGGTCAGAGGGCAAAACCTAATCCTACCCTCCCCCACGTCTCTCTCTCTCAGATTTCGCTCGTAGGATAGCTCTCCCAGAGCCACCGGGTATTCGGGTACGGGTCGCGCCCGGGTCCAGGCCCACCGGCGTGCGGTGGTGGGCGAGTGCAGGTCGGGTAAACGGGTCGGGCCAGGTCCGCGGGGGGGTGGTCACGGACGAGGCTGGGTAAGCGGGTGAGAGGGACCTCACCCCGTGTGCTGAGGCGATAAGCCTACAGCACTTTTACAATTTATGCAGGTGCGCGGCTTCAGAATCTACCGAGGTGGGACTAAATGTCCCACCCCAATTTGGCGCCTGCAGCTGAGAAAGCTGCAGGCAATCGCGGCTACTGCGAGGCGTTCACCCCAGCTGCAGGCCTGGGCAGGTGCGTGGGGGCGATGTGCGCGTCCTGGAGAGTCAAGCCTAAGCGAGGCGACCCTGCAGCTGCAGGCGGAAGAAGCTCCACCTGCCCAGCAATGGCGGCGGAGGATGGGGAACCTGTTCACAGAAATACGGCCTCTTGGGAGGTATGGACACGGGAGGTATGGGCATCCGCAGAGACCATGGGGGTGTCCCTGCGACAGCAGACGTCGTAGGGAACCCCCGGTATTCTTGGCAGAGGGTCTCCCTCACCCTGCGCGGCGCCATGCTCCGTGCAAAGTCGCCGGAGCATGGCGCGCTCAGGGTTTTGCAGGGAGGACCCAAATGCAAAGAACGAAGAAGACTTAGGGGCCAAAATGCGAGGGTTTCAAAAGTTGAGGGTCAAAAAGTAATGGATGAGGACCAAAATGTAAAGTCGGTCAAGAAGGTCTTTCCTTAGGCTCAAGTTTTTATACATGACTAACTAGGATCTAAGGATTATAATGGTACATTTTATTTCTAAATCAGACCTTGTTTTCCTGGTCAATTTGCATAAAAATCCAAATTAAGTCATTAATTGGGCGTGGTTCTCAATGTAGGTCAAAATGGGTTCCAAAGGTCAAATTGAAGGTTCTCAACCCTAGAGATTATTTTTCTATGAATTTTAGAGGGTTTATTTGATTTTTTCTTTGCCTCGAACCTCATGAATTTAAGTGGGTTTGTTTCTAGGGTTACAGGATGTCATTTAATTCCCTGGAGTTGCCGTAACCCTTATTGGATCAACTCATCCCACTTTTCTTCTTATTAGGTTAGTTTGACCTATGTTTAGACCCTGAGTTATCCTATTTTCAGATTGAGCTGGTGAAATTCCATTTTTACCCCTTAGTTCCTATTTTCTTCACAAACTCAGAATCTCTCTGAGTCAAGCCTTTCTATAGTTATGTAGAAGCTTTTTCTTGCAAATATGGGTTAGATGGTGCTAGTTTAGGGTTTATGACGAGGTTCTCATCATACCCCCATGCCTAGCTTTTGCTAGTCCCTTAGCAAAAACCTAAGGTTTTAACCTTTGTTCTAGACCATGATGTTTTTAACAACTTCAGATAAGTGCTTTTTCATTTGAACTTTGATTAGGTTAGAATACTGACCATAGGCTTAAAAGGTACTCTAGTATCAACCAAGATCCAGATCTGTCTAGCCTTAGCCTCAGTCTTTGGCAAAGGTTTTTAAGGCCCACAAGAACTAACCTAAGGTCTATTGGACTTCGTGGTTAAAGCACCCTGTGCTTAAAATGATTTTAGCCCTGGTTCAGTTCGCAGTGCGTTTTGTAAGAGAGAGAGGTAGAAAGTTTTTTCTGTTTGGAGAGTTTTCTCTCACTTTTTTCTTTTTAGTTCTAGTCTAGGATTGGCTTTTCAACACGGTCTGTATCAGATTCCTTGCTCCCATCATCAATCCTCAAGGGTTCCTGGCAATCGATGCTTCGAGATAACACCGCCCATGGCAACCCCCGGAATCCTGGCTGTTGAGATTTCGAGATAATCCCATCCATGGTATTCCGTGGCCGAATTCAGACCCTGGCAATTGACACTTCGTGATAATGCCATCCATGGAATCTTGAACCAGCAGAGTGCTTACATGCCCCCCAGTAGGATATGTAAATATCCTAAGAGACAAGCACCGAGGAGATGATATTTTGTTACGCATCTTCGAGGGGATTTCCTATCTCTCCGCGCTGGGAGCCTATCCAAATCAACTTGTGTTGATCGGCCGCTCCTATTCTAGGTGTATTTTTCAGAATTTTGTGACGCTTCTGCGTGATTTTGATTTTAATGCTTACTGAACCAGGCTGTGCGTGAGGTTGGGGTGCTTAAGTTACTGAGTCCCGTAAACCATAAGTTAGTTAATGAGGTCAAATACTCCCTAAGCCTTGGACATAATACTTAGGCTTTTCATTTTCCTCAACCTCTTGAGGAATGTCTAGATCTTAATGGGTACTAAGAGTCTATCCAAGAATGACTAAAGTTTGCATTCTTACTAATCTCACCATGCACTTTTCATTTCTTTTCTTGAATAAAGTCTAGAACTTAGGTCAATTCCTTAGTTTCTTATTAAGGACTATCACTCTTTTCTTCAATTTATGCTCCTTTTTGTTTTGCTTCTTTTCCCTTCTCCCACAAAATTTCCTTTCTCCTCTTATTCTTTTTATTCTTTTTGAATTTTTTTTTAAAATTTTTATGGTGTTTTTGGCATATGTGAATTTTTTTGTTTTAAAATCTTTTTTTACAAGTTTTGCACTTTTATACCCCCCAATGCCTAAGGTTTACAATGTCCTCATTATGACTTACGGGATTTTTATTTACTTAGTTCATTCCTTAAGACAGATGTTTTAATGAGTGAATGGGTCGGGATGAATTCTGCGAACGATTTCTAATCTCAGATGCAAGCATCTGAGGTGGGGTCGGCTGTCTATAAGGGTGAACTTTAAGTGCACAAAAGTGTGAAAAGGGCTTTAGATTTTCAGAAAATGACGGGCTGCCTCCGTTAAGCGCTGAGTTTTACGCCATCGGCTGGACGCAATAAGCTCAAGGGGAATGGAGGATAAGAGATGATTCAGCCAAATCAGCAGAAGTCACATCAATGAACGGCTTGAGTCCCTGACCGTTCACGATGAAAGGTTTGGAATCGTGGCTGAGCGGACTGATTTCAATAGCTCCATTTCTAAAAACCTGCCGGACTAAATATGGTTCGACCCACTTGGATCGTAGCTTTCCCGGGAAAAGTTTGAGTCGGGCATCAAAGAGTAGGACCTTCTGACCAGGATGAAAGATCTTTATCGAGATATGCTTGTCATGGAAGGCTTTAACCCGCTCCTTGTAGATTCGCGAGTTCTCATACGCGTCTAGGCATAATTCATCGATCTCGTTGATTTGGAGTTTTCTATGGGTGTCAGCCTTCGAAAGATCTAGATTACAGTTCCGTACTGCCCAATAGGCTTTATGTTCCAATTCTATGGGAAGGTGACACGCCTTTCCGTATACCAGTCTAAAGGGAGACATGCCTAATTGGGTTTTGTGGGCGGTCCTATAGGCCCAAAATGCTTCCGGAAGTCGGGACGACCAGTCCTTCCTGTCAGGCCGAACAGTGACCTGCAGGATCTTCTTGATCTCCCGATTTGACAGCTCAACTAGACCATTAGTTTGGGGGTGGTAAGGAGTAGAGATTCGGTGAGATACCCCATATTTGGTCATCAGTGACCTAAACTGAGCGTTTGTAAAGTGGGTCCCTCCATCAGAGATTATAGCATGGGGAATTCCGAACCTTGAGAAAATGTTTTGATGAATGAATTTGAAAACAATCTTGCGATCACAGGTTTGGGTCAGTATGGCTTCAATCCATTTGGACACGTAGTCCACAGCAAGCAAAATGTACTCGAAACCATCCGAAACAGGAAAGGGGCCCATAAAATCAATCCCGCAAACATCAAAGATTTCGCATACGAGAATCGGCTGCAAAGGCATCATGTTGCGACGGCTCATGTTGCCCAAGGTCTGGCAACGACTGCACGCCTTGCAGTGACTGTATGCGTCTTTGAATAGTGTAGGCCAGTAAAAGACACACTGGAGGACTTTTGATGCAGTTTTATGCCCAGAGAAATGGCCACCGCATGCCTGGTCATGGCAGAAAGAGAGGATATTGTTGAATTCCTCTTCTGGGACACATCTCCGGATGATTTGATCAGCACCTATGCGGTAAAGGTACGGATCTTCCCAGATGTAATACTTGGTATCAAAACGCAATTTGTCTTTCTTGGCGTTCGGCCAATCAGACGGGGTCTGATGAGATGCCAAGTAGTTTACTATATCAGCAAACCATGGAAGCCTAGTACCAATAGCAAGTAGGTGCTCATCAGGAAAGTGTTCCGTGATGGGTCCGGAAGGGTTGATAATCTCCGAAGGAAGACGGGACAGATGGTCGGCTACCACATTCTGCCTCCCTGCCTTTTCGCGAATCTCAAGATCGAATTCTTGCAACAGCAAGATCCAATGAATTAGTCGGGGTTTCACGTCCTTCATGGCAAGGAGATGCCTTATAGCCGTGTGATCCGAGTAGATGATGACATGGGAACCCAGGAGATATGATCGAAACTTTTCAAGGGCAAATACTACTGCTAGCAGCTCTTTCTCCGTAACCGTATAGTTACGCTGAGCCTCGTCAAGTGTCTTGCTAGCGTAGTAGATGACCACGGGTTTCCCGTAAACTTTCTGCCCCAGGACCGCTCCTACAGCGAAATCAGATGCATCGCACATGATCTCAAAGGGTTGAGACCAGTCAGGGGATTGTAGGATAGGTGCCTGGGTGACTCGGTCACACAGGTTTTCAAATACTAGTGTGCATTCCTTGGAGATTTCAAAGGGTACATCCTTAGAGAGAAGAGAAGTCAAGGGGCACGCGATTTTCGAGAAATCCGAAATGAAACGACGATAAAAACCGACATGCCCCAAAAAAGAACAGATGTCCCTGATCGAGCTAGGCATAGGAAGGAGAGAGATTAGATCAACCTTAGCTCGATCCACTTGGATGCCTTTTTCTTAAATTAAGTGTCCCAAGACAATTTCCTCAAGCACCATGAAATGGCTCTTTTCCCAAGAAAGAACCAAATTCACCTTGATGCACCGCCTGAGTATTTGGACCAAGTGTTGGAGGCAATCGTCAAATGATTCTCCAAAGACTGAAAAGTCATCCATGAAGACTTCCAGATAATCACCCACCATATCTGAGAATATGGCAAGCATGCACCACTGAAAGGTAGCGGGTGCATTGCAAAGACCGAAAGGCATCCTTCGGAAAGCGTATGTTCCGAAGGGGTAGGTGAACGTGGTCTTTTCTTGGTCCTCAGGATGGATTGCCACCTGGTTATAACCGAAGTACCCGTCAAGAAAGCAGAAGAACCTATTTCCCGCTAGTTTCTCAAGAATTTGATCAATGAAAGGTAGTGGGAAATGATCCTTCTTCGTGGAGGAATTGAGTCGGCGGTAATCTATACAGACTCTCCACGCGTTGGCTAATCGGGTAGGAATGATTTCTCCAGTCTCGGTCGTTATAGTGGTGAGTCTTACCTTCTTAGGCACAACCTGAATCGGGCTCACCCAACGACTATCGAAGATCGGGTAGATGATTTCGGCATCTAACCACTTGATGATCTCCTTCTTCACGACCTCCTGCAGATTAGGGTTCAAACGTCTCTGCATCTCACGAGAAGATCGTGCGCCCTCTTTTGAATAGATATGATGAGTACAATAAGAGGGACTTATTCCAGTCAAATCATCAGGAGTCCACCCGATGGCTCTGCGATGTTGCTGGAGGACAGTAATCAGACGGGATTCCTATTCGGGATTGAGGTTGGAATTGATAATCACAGGGAGGGTCTGATTAGAACCCAGAAAGATGTATTTTAAGTGAGCAGGAATGAGCTTCAACTCAAGGATAGGGTTATCTGCAACGGCGGGTGGTTCAGTATAGACGTGAGGTTCAAGGGTAGGAGTTACTGGGTTGTTTACATCTGGATTCGACTCCTCTGTTTACGGGTCAAGAGCTTTCTGTGGTTGATGAGGTATAATCAGGTCATTCTGGAAGTGTGTTTCATCAACCAAAGCCCTAATGTCACAAATCAGGTTGATGACACCGCAATTGATTCCTTGTTGGGCCTTAAATATATCAATTTTCAAAGTTTGATTCCCAAATTTGAGCTCTATTTGGCCCTCCTCACAGCTAATGTTGGCTCTAGCAGTAGCCAAGAAAGGTCTCCCTAAAATGATTGGTGTATCCCTAGGGTTCTCAGGTGCGTCCATATCCAAGACTATGAAGTCCACAGGGAAATAGAAATCCCACACTCTTACAATAACATCCTCGACAATCCCTTTTGGTGACTTTATAGATCAATCTGCTAATTGTAATGTCACCTCGGTTGATTTTAGCTCAGATTCTTCTAGATGGTCAAGTAAGGATGTGGGTATCAGATTTATGGATGCACCCAAGTCTAGCAAAGCTCTATCAAATTGGGTATCACCTATCTTGCAGGAAATCAGGGGAGTACCAGGATCTTTTGCCTTGGATGGGAGTCTCCTTAGGATAACAGAGCTGGCTTGCTCTGACAGAACAATTGGACTCCCACTCTTGGTTCGCGGCTTACGCTGGGGTGCACACATTCTTTAAGAATCGTGCGTAAGCCGGTACGTGACGGATTGCATCCATCAAGGGGATGTTTATGTGGACCTGCTCAAAGAGCTTGACCAAGTCCTCCTCAGGTGCCACGGGCTTGGTGGTCTTCTTTCCCTTGGTCAAGGCCTCGGGAAACGGGATCTTGGTTGGTTCTTCTAGGATAGGTCCAGGTCTTGGATCTGGGATAGGGGTAAGAACGTCCTGGATTACTGTCCTAGGCTTGGGATCGCTATCAAGCTTGGAGTGGTTTGGATGAGGTGGGTCTTGGGTTTCCTTACCACTACGGGTTGTTACGGAATTAAGTCCTGCCTGGTTTTGGTTGGGATTGGGTAAGATAGGTTGCTGTTGGTAACCTGCAAAAGAAGTGGAAGCCTCTATCCCGCCGGATGAAGGAACAGAGGGGGCCTGATAAATCATATGGGCTTGGCCCGGGTTTAGGTTCATAACGCACCGCTGGGTTGGCACGTTATTTGGATTAGGAAGAGGTTGGGAAGGAAGAGTGCCTGGCTGGCCAGAGTTTGCCAACTGGACCAATTAGTTTCGGACCTCTGTAAGTTCATCCTTGTGTTGCTTTTGAATAGCCACATTTGTTCTTTGAATGTCAGCCAGAGTCTGAAGGATAAGGGACATTTGATCCTGATTTGGCCCTGAAGGATACGTACGGTTGGGCCGAGGTTGAGGCGGCTAGTAAGGACGAGGGAGTTGTGGGCGAGGCTGAAAGGGTGGTCTTTGGGTTTGGGGATTTCCCGCCCACTGAAAGTTGGGATGGTTTCGCCATCCAGGGTTATAGGTATTGGAGAACGGGTCGTTCTGGATGGCGTTGAGGTCCTCGCAGGTCTGAGGAACCTCCAGAGAGTCAGAGAAAGAGGGGATGGTATTCCCTAGGCTGGTGTAGAAAGAATCGGAAGGACCTCTGGTCAAGGATTCGGATGATGGATCCATCCTAGGAGAAGATCGATGGAGAATGTTTTGCACAGTTTCCCTTATGGAAGGAGGCTGTGCAAAGGGGTTATGCGCAGAGGTGGCTCGCTGCAGGTGCTGAGTCAGCTCATCCACCTTCTTTTCAATAATCGAGACCTTGTCCAATCGACTGGCCATTAATTTCAAGTCGACTGATGCGGACAGGCTCTGCGTCTCATGTGCTCCCCTAAGATTTGTCGATGCGCGGGTATTCGTCCTGTCGAATAATCCCATGGAGTCATTGTTGATGGAGTTCTCACACATGTTTTCGAGAATCTCCCACACGGTGTCCTCATGTTGACCCATGATATTTCCTCCGCAGGTTGCATTGACGAAAAGACGGATGTCCTTACGAAGTCCCTGGTAAAAAGATTGGACCTGTTCCCATTTAAGAACTCCGTGATGGGGGCACTTTCTCATGAGATCTTGAAAACAATCCCATGCCTCATGGAGAGGTTCCCCTGTTTGTTGAGTGAAATGAGTAATCTGATGGTGCAAGGCGTTGGTCCGACTAACGGGGAAGAACTTTTTCAAAAACTCGGACTGAAGTTATTCCTAAGTGTTGATCGGCCGGGTCTGAGTTTGATACCAATGAGCGGCCTTGTCCATAAGAGAAAAGGAGAACATCTTCATGAGAAGAATATCCCGATTTTGCGCATCTGACCCAAAAGTTTGGGCCAGATGTTTTAGCTGCTTGATGTGCTGGAAGGGATCTTCGAAATTAAGCCCATGGAATTTAGGTATAGCATGAATCATGTTGGGCTTCAATTCAGAATCAAGTCCTCCAGTCGGGATTCTGACTCGAGGCTTGATGGCCACTACAGCAGGATTATAATGGTCCCGCATCATAGGATGCTGTGGTGGGTGCACAAAGTTTTGGAAGAGGTCATTGAGTCGCTGGAGCTGGTGCTCCAGATTGTTTTCTTCCTCAACTGGATGAGCCATGATGGGGGAAGAAGAAGAGCTTGATTCAAAATCAGATGAGAGAATGATGGGGTAGGGTTGCTGTTCAAACACAGGCGTCGAGGCTTGGCCTTGACGAGAGTGAATTCCTAAAGGAGATCTTAAGGGTGGTCTTAAGGATCTCCTACCGTTCATGCACTGTTGGAATAGAGGAGTTTAGAAGGTGCTGGACCCAATCAAGACACCCAAAAAATGTGTTGGGTGACTATAGAGGTGTAGGGCAGATGGACCCCCTGATCAGAAAGATCGTCCACTTGAGAATTACCTGGGCAGCCAGAGAGGGTGACTCCCGCGAAGACCCCTACACAGTAGAGCGTCCCCACGGGTTACAGGGTTTCCCCCACCCGACCTCTCTTGTCACTGCGGTTCCAGGTAGACCATAATGGGGATCTTGACCTCTTAAGTCTACCTTTTCTATTTTAAGATCAAGGTGCTTAAGGTTTCACTTGAACTCTTAGGTGTTTTTGTGAACAAGGTGGCCTAATTTGAAGGTTGGTTGACCCTAGGGGTCAACTGCACCCAGTGGTTCCCTTGAGAATTTAGGCCTTGTTTTTTAGGATTTAAGTGTTTAGAGAGAGCCAATTGTTTAGGATTTTTCTTATTAATTATTTTCAATCAATGGCTTGGGCACACCTCTTTTGGATTTCCTTAATTCTTGATTAAGGGGTGTGTCTCTAAAATCCTAATGTTTGACCTTATGTTGGCTCTACTTGGTCCATTTAACTCCTTGTTTGGGTAATTAAGGCTCAGGCAGGGAGGTGTTAGCCCTTACTTACCTTTAAAATTATGTGCAGGAATAGTGATTCTGAGAACATGCAGCTATTATTATGTATGAAAGACAGGTTATACCTAGTTTTTCTTTGTTTTTCCTCTTTCAAATTTTAGGGTTTAATAAGAAGTTACCTATCCTTGGAGTGGCTGTGGTGCGGCTGCGACTTCCTTCTTCCTATACCTGCACCAAAGAGAGATAGAGTTTATTAGAAACTTATGAATAGAACTTTTATAACTTCTAGAATAGTCGTTGCTCCCCGGCAATGGCGCCAAAAACTGGCTTGGCTCTCGTCTGTAGTTCTAATATTTCGTCATAATATAGTATAGAGAAGTGGTTACCAGTTTAATACAATTTGTTACTCGAAAATAAAAGTTTTCTCGAGGTCGAACACAGGGAGCAAACTATATTCTAGAAGTACAATGTTTCTATTACAAAAATGAGAGAAAAAGAGAGAGAGAGAGATTTGTCTTGTTGGCTTTTTCTTCTTCTCTTCTTTTCTCCAGTCCCTCAGTCTTCTTTCTTCTTCTTGTTTCTCTTCTGTTCTCTTGTTCCCTTTCTTTTGCTTCCAAGCTTTTCTTCTTTCTCTTCGTGTTCTGCTTCTCTCTTCTTTCTCCTTCAGCTCTTTGTCTTCTTCTTTCTTTCTTCTCTGCGGTGCCTGCTCTTCTTTCCTTCTTCTTTTTCTTCTTTGTAGAGCGTCGTCTGATTGAAAGTAGCCTCTGCTATAGTGCTTCCTCCTTTCTTCTTTCTTTCTTCTTCTCTGCTTTTTGCCTGCACACTCACAGATTGGTCAGAGCGCAAAACCTAATCCTAACCTCCCCCGCGTCTCTCTCTCTCTCAGATTTCGCTCGTAGGATAGCTCTCCCAGAGCCGCCGGGTATTCGGGTACAGGTTGCGCCCGGGTCCAGGCCCACCGGCGTGCGGTGGTGGGCGAGGAGTGCAGGTCGGGTAAACGGGTCGGGCCAGGTCCGCGGGGGGGTGGTCACGGACGAGGCCGGGTAAGCGGGTGAGAGGGACCTCACCCCGTGTGCTTAGGCGATAAGCCTATAGCACTTTTACAATTTATGCAAGTGCGCGGCGTCAGAATCTACCGAGGTGGGACTAAATGTCCCACCCCAATTTGGTGCCTGCAGCTGAGAAAGCTGCAGGCAATCGCGGCTGCGGCGAGGCGTTCACCCCAGCTGCAGGCCTGGGCAGGTGCGTGGGGGCGAAGTGCGCGTCCTGGAGAGTCAAGCCTGGGCGAGGCGACCCTGCAGCTGCAGGCGGAAGAAGCTCCACCTGCCCAGCAATGGCGGCGGAGGACGGGGAACCTGTTCACAGAAATACGGCCTCTCGGCCTAGTCAGAAGGTGCAGGGAGCTTCTCCAGAGTGCGGCGAAGCTCGTGCGGGTGGAGGCGAGGCGTGGGGCGGCGTGCAGGGGCTGCCCTAGGTCGGACTGTGGCTGGTAGAATGGGTTTGCTCGGGGGGTCTTTAGGTAGCGTATGGCTGGGAATGAAGGGGCGGAAGTGGTTCAGTGTGAGGAGGTGGAGGTTTTGGGTCGGTCGGCAAGTCGTGTGGAGTGGTGGAATGATGGGAGCGAGTCGCCGGAGGTTGGCCGGAGATGGAGAAGGTGAGGGAGATCAGGCGCGGTCGAAGGGTGGTTGAGCAAATTGAAGTAGGGAAAAGAAAGAGGGGAGGAAAGGAAAGGAAAGAACTGTACCTACTTGGAGGGACGAGGGGGGAACGGAGCAGGGCGGCAGTCGTATCGACTGTCGCCGGAGAAGAAGGTGCCCAGAGAGAGGGGGTGGCGGCGAGGAGAGAGCGGGAGAGCGCGCGCTGGGTACGGCGCGACGCGGGAAGAGCGAGCAAAGGCAGCTCTGCTGCTGGTATTGGGCAGAGCGATGAGGAGGAGGAGGAGGAACCGCCGGAGCTGGAGGGCTTCTGCCGGAGTGGGAAGAGAGGAAAGCTGTGGGTGATTCTCCATCAGAACCGAGCTACTGAGTACGGCAGCCGGTGGCGGCTTTTATAGAGGTGAAATCAGAGAGGAGGGCGGAGGGAGGCGACGTGCCTCCCTCGCCGGAGGACGGTCGGAGATGGAGACCCATACCTTCCGTGCATTCGCACGGGAGGTATGGGCATCCGCAGAGACCATGGGGGTGTCCCTGTGACAGTAGACGTCACAGGGAACCCCCGATTGTCTTGACAGAGGGTCTCCCTCACCCTGCGCAGCGCCATGCTCCGCGCAAAGTCACCGGAGCATGGCGCTGCTCAGGGTTTTGCAGGGAGAACCCAAATGCAAAGAACAAAGAAGGCTTAGGGGCAAAAATGCGAGGGTTTCAAAAGTTGAGGGTCAAAAAGTAATGGATGAGGACCAAAATGTAAAGTCGGTCAAAAAGGTCTTTCCTTAGGCTCAAGTTTTTATATATGACTAACTAGGATCTAAGGATTCTAATGGTGCATTTTATTTCTAGATCATACCTTGTTTTCCTGGTCAATTTGCATAAAAATCTAAATTAAGTCATTAATTAGGCGTGGTTCTCAACGTAGGTCAAATGGGTTCCTAAGGCCAAATTGAAGGTTCTAAACCCTAGAGATTATTTTTCTATGAATTTTAGAGGGTTTATTCAATTTTTTCTTTGCCTTGAACCTCGTGAATTGAAGTGGATTTGTTTCTAGGGTTACAGGATGTCATTTAATTCCCTGGAGTTGCCGTAGCCCTTATTGGATCAACTCATCCCACTTTTCTTCTTATTAGGTTAGTTTGACCTATGTTTGGACCCTGAGTTACCCTGTTTTCAGATTGAGCTGGTGAAATTGCATTTTTAGCCCTTAGTTCCTGTTTTCTTCACAAACTCAGAATCTCTCTGAGTCAAGCCTTTCTATAGTTATGTAGGAGCTTTTTCTTGCAAATATGGGTTAGATGGTGCTAGTTTAGGGTTTGTGACGAGGTTCTCATCAGGCGCCCTCCAGCCCAGGTGCGCGTCCCAAGTCGGGCGAGTTGTCTCTGCGAAGGCACCCAAGCCTGCAGCTTGGGCAAAGGCATTGCGGGCTGCTTCAATTGGCCGCAAGTTGCTCACCTGCGAGCACCAATTTGGGAGTTGGGACTTTAGTCCCACCTCGGAAGTGCGTGGCCAAGCGCCCGCACTTAAATTGTAAAAGTGTCTAAGGCTAATCACCTTCGAACACAGGGGTCAGGTCTCTCTCCCGCGCGCAGCGCGCCACGAGCTCGCTCGCCCTTGCCCGTGCTCACACCCCGCTGGTCTGGGCAGGATCCGATTACCCAAACCGCGCACTCCTCGCCCACCACCGCACGTCGGTGGGCCTGGTCCCGGGCGCGATACCCGCACCCGATTACCTGGCTCTGGGAGAGAGACGCGGGGAAGGGTAGGGGTAGGTTTTGCTCTGACCCTTGTGTGAGCGTGCAGGAAGAGGAAGAAGACAGGAAGGAAAAGAAGGAAGGAAGGAGAGAAACAGAAGAAGAAGAAAAGAAGAAGGAAGTCACTGTAGCAAAGCCACAGATAAGTCATCTGAGCACAGCATCAGACGTCAGAATCACCACAGCTGCAGAAGGCAGAGAAGAGAAGAAGAAGAAAGAAGAAGATCACCACAGCTGCCGGCTAAAGAAAGGAAGGAAAAGAAGAAAGAAGAAGGCAAGAAGAAAAGAAAGAAAGAAAAGAAGAACAGAAGAAGAAGGCAGGAAGAGAAGAAGAGGAAGGAAAAGAAGAAAGAAAGAAAAAGAAGAGGAAGATCACCACTGCCGCAGAGAAGAGAAAAAAAGAGAAGAAGCAAGCAGAGCAGGCAAGAAGAAAAGAAGACTCTGCAGAAGAAAGAAAGAAAGAAAAGAAGAGAGAAGAAGAAGAAGAAGCCAAGAGAACTCTAACCCTTTCTCTCTCTCTATCTCTCTTATTTTTGTAACATAATAGAGATCTTATTTAGTCTTCTAGAAACATAGTTGCTCCCTAAGTTCGACCTCGGGAAAACCTTGTTATTCCGAGTAAAAAAATCTTGTATTAAGCTGGTAACTGTTCTGTCATATACTACAACGAATATAAACAAAGACAGAAGACACGCTACCAGTCCTCCGGCGAGGTCCCACGAGCTCGCGAACACAAGCTCCTCCTCTCTTCATGTCGCCCCTCGCTCTCGCGCCCTCTCTCATGCTCGTCCTTCTCGCTACAGTGGAGAGGAAGGAAGGAAGGTGGCGGTGGTAGACTGGGGAAGAGAGAATGGGGGGAGAGGGGTTATATAGAGGGTGCGGCTAGGGTTCTGGTGGGGGAGAGAAGAGAGAGAGAGAGAGAAAGGAAAGAGGGAGTCTGTCTGCACGCAGCCAGCGCATAGACGCGAGTATGCGTACAAAATTTTTAATTTTCAGATGTCTGGGAAGGGGTCCAGACATCTGACTGACAATCCAGACGTCTTGAAAGATTTAGAACAGAACAGATCTTTACTGGAGGTGGTTGAGAGGAGGTGGCGGTTAGAGAGGGGGCGGAGGTGGTCAGAAGTTAGAGAGTGGGGGGTAAAGGAGGTGGTCGGAGGTGAGGAGGAAGGGAGGTGAGTTGTCAAGAAAAGGGAGGGGGAAAATTTTAAAAATAAAATTAGACAACAAAAAAAATCTTGAGAATTAGAAAATAAATTTCAAAAATTAAGAAATAATTTCTTATTACATTTTAGTCAAAAATCGTTAAATTTAACGGATATAAATGATGGAATAGTAAATACAAAAATAACGTTACTTCTTAAATGATATATCTATAAATATAATGGATTGAATGATATTTAATTAATTTTAAAAAAATTTAAGTGACATTTACGTGAAAAAATAAAATAATAAAAATAAAAAGAAAGGCATATGACTTGCGACATCCATGTAAAAGCCTGACCAAAAAGAGTCTTAACCCCCTTTCCCAAGTAAAATATTTCCAGCTCATTTGAGTTCATGTGGCGACCAAAAAGAGTGGTAACCCCGCTTTCCCATGTAAAATATTTCCAACTCATTTGAGTTCCTGTGGCGCCGGCACACAGGGTATAATAAGAAAAGCTAATGTGTGATTCCCACGGCTAGTTTACTTGCGAATCAGTAAAATGGTGTTAATTAAAAAATATGAAATTATCATTAATTTATAATTATATTTATTTGTATAATGATGTTTACATTAGTTTATATTTTTTAAAATTATTATTAAGTTATGATGTTTACTCTGTAATAGTATTAGGAATATGAAATACAAGAATGTCAAAGATAAATATTATATAATTTTAATATAAATTTGACTAACAATAATGAAAATTGATATTAAAAAAATTTATATTAAAGTAATTAAACTAGAGTTACTAGGTAACCTCCCAAGTAAAGTAAACTTTAAAGCACAAGTGGCAACGAGATTTCATAATATCTAACGAATGCCAAACAATCCAGCAAAATAGACTTACCATCTAAATTTTAACTATTTCTCTCCAAGAGTAAAAACCTCAATTGAGGTGCAATAGTAGATGTACATAACAACCATCATAGGTGTTGTACAAAAGGAGGCTCCAAGAAAAATAAGCATAGTACAATGCTTGGATGTACAACATGAGGGCACTCACATCCCATAAATCTCGATCATTACATATTAAAAAATACAAAAGAAAACATTGCATCAATCGGCGAAACGTACGTATAACTTGCATCATCTATGTAAAAATCCCACCAAACAGAGTGATAACTCCCGTTTCTCACTTAAAGTATTTCTCACTTACTTGAGTTATTGAGGGACCGACACAGCCTATAACAAGAGAAAGAGCAATGATATTTATACATCCATTTTTTTATACGGAATCGGACAACGACTCACAGCAAAATTTGTTATCCTTTCGATCATATGTTAAGCCATGAATTTTATGACCTCTTTTAATAACAAAGAGGATGTCATGTTTATCTGATTTGATACATCAAATATTTTTTTAAGAGAAATCAATACGTGATACCCACGGATTATTGACAGTGTCGTAAATGGTTACATGTTCTGGGGCCATACCATATGTTAAGATCAGAACTTTCGATTGAAAGAGCAAAGCTACCTACTCAACGTGAGATGATCTCGTAAAAGTTCAGGAGGTGAGTCACTGGTCCATCCTCGAGTGAGATAGGCGGCACCAAAGATACCGACTTCCATCCTCCGGAGAGTGTGGATAACCTCTTGAGTTATCTCACCTACGTGGAGTATGTATCCACCAGTGTGTCTGTAGGATACAAATAAGAGAGAAGTCCATTTCGTAATTTACTTAGATATATCACATTAAACTTATCATTTATTTCACACTCAAACCCAATTCAAGTTGAGCAATATCAATTTGGAAAACAATATATTCACCTAGCACAACCAACCCAACAGTTTTCTCACTGCACAAATAAACATATTTCCTCCAATTATTTCACTTATCGACTGACCTAAATTATAACTTATCCTACTTGTCATGGAAATTGATCATTTGCTTTGTCTTTCGGACTTCTTTGTCTTATACTCTTGGATATCCATGCATATATATTGACTTGTTTGTAGATAAAAAAAGGATGGTTATGTAACATAGTAAGAATCATATGAATAATGTTATGAATGATGTTAAAATATTAACTAAAATTTTTATATTCGACATATTAACTCACCTATTATATATAATTTTCACTCGCTTCATTTTGTAACAAAATGATAATTCAATAACAAATGTAAAATAAATAAAATATAACTCTCTATTCTATATTTAAATTACATCAACTTAAAATTTATAATATATCAATTTATCTATCACATCTACTCTCATTACCTCATCACTTATGTCAATACTGTTAAAATTTATCCTATTTTAAATTTTATCCAAAGATAAATTCTATCCCACATTTAATATCTACAATAATATCGAAATTATTCGCATTATTATCCGTTTCCCGTCCATACACTGATATCTACATCTTATTATTTGCAGCCTTATGGACAGCAGGAACGTGGAGACATCCTTGTATGCAATTAATTAAAATGTTTTCTTGTGATAAACTATCGTGAAAAGGTAGGTTATTACATTTAAGAAATCATGAACTTTTTGTATTTACGTATATGAGGAAATGGAATCTTCTTTATGGATGGAAAGTCGTTGGTCCTTGAAACCATTTGCGCGGTTTGGCGATGAGAATTTTTCTTCCACTTTTTTTTTAATGTTACAAGTCGACTACGGGTGGTCACAGCAAACTACGTCGCCGAAGAGAAGAACATGTAAGTACATGTCAAATTGTTTACCTTTATTTGGTTTTAGATGGCGATCAAAAATAAGAAGAAATCATTTAAAATTTAAAAACACATCGTCATATTTTTAGAGTTTGGAGATTACATTAAGTATAAGTTTAAGAATAGTGTAAATTACTCTACTTCTTTTGCCAGTTCTTTGCGGAAGACGGGAAATGAGTAATGTTTTATTAAAAGGGAAACAAGCACGAAATGAACCATGTTAGTAGCTGTAGCAAAATTTATCAGAAAAATAAAAATCAATTAATCCCTTATAGTATAGCTTCTAAATCAATTTAACCCTCCCTTCTAAAAGGCATTATTTCACTCTCAAAATTTACTTCATTAAACAAATCACCCCTTCTCGGGATATTTTAAGTTAACAATCATTAAATATTGACAATGGTAGTCTTAGATTTTTATCTCTATATGCACACCCGTCTCTTGCCCCTCGTACCATTTAACTTGAGTTATCAGAAATAAATATAATATTAATAAAATACATATGATGCACTGATATGAGGGTACACTGCAAGAAAAAGAATCTTTGTTGACATTTATCTCCTAAACATTCACATAAATTCCCTATTATCCTGGCATTTAACTAAAATAAAAATCAAATTAGATTTATCAGAAACGCATCATCTCGAAAATATATGTTGCAGTAAACTTAATTCGATATTTGAATCAAATATCAAGATGTTGAGATCAAACATCTTTTAAATGTTATGATAAATATAACTTGACATCTACTTGGTTAGACATTTAGGAAAATAAATATAAGTAACTAATTTGATTTTATACATCTAAATAATTCACTTTCAATCGGAGACTTTAGGTAGGTAAAGTGGTGCTCGCCAAAAAGTTCAAGGGCAAATTGAGTCAACGATGTATATCACGGGGATTGGTTGATTGTTTTTTTTTATCTTGATCGAAAAGTTGCATTTGTACTTCATTGGTTATGCTCAACTTAACCATGATTTAAGTTTCGTTTGTGAATCTCATAATGTGCTAATTCGAGTCTCAAGTTTTTGTGAAGTAATCATGCACACACACTCACTTGTTTTGCATTTTTCAAACTTTTAGGTTTAGTTTATTTGGAAGGTTAACCCCTTAAAAGAGGAGTTAATCCTCGTTTATTTGACTACTTAATCTCTCATTTGCTAACTTAGGTTTAGCAATTTTAACACAGATTTGTCTAATACCAATTTCAACTGGTGTCAGTCAAATCTATGTTAAAATTTTACATCACTTATGTCTCTGACATACCTAATTTTTATATACCTAACACCACTACTAAGTAAACATCACAAGAGTTAACATCACAAGTTAATACCAATTCAAGTAAACACAAACTGGTGTTAACACTACACAGCAAGTAAACACAATTACGGGTTAACATCAATTTCACATTTCTTAACACTACTTTCCTAATCCCTCAAGTAAACTAACCTTTAAGAGATAGAAAAATCGCACTATGGAATTAGGGAAGAAATAGGTTTTAAAGAAGATATTTAGGTCAATTCGTTTCAAAATCAACAATGTTGATTCCTTTTTATTAGTAAAAGGATAATTTTGGATTTTTTCAGAACTTCGGAGATAAAATCGGCAAATTTAGAAGTTTGAAGATGGCAGTGGAATTAATATTAGAGGATATTAAAGGAGCCAAGTCTTCGACGGGTCAAAGGAAGGCCTGGTCCAGACACATTTAGTTAAGTAGGCTAACATCTTAGGCCTAAATTCAATGCTTTCGGATTGTCCACATTAATGAACATTGTCAGGTGTGCCATAATTCCATATGCATTTATGGCACCCAATTTTAGAATACAAGCCACATCCTCTAATTTAGATGAAATTTTTCTTTTATTTTGATTGAAGGTAAAAATATGATGGCATGAAATTTAACCTCATGACTTCAATAGATGTCGATAGAGAGGGACGCTACGATTGTGCGAATCTCTTGGTGACAATTTATATGAAATGTAGATTAGAATGGTTTATCATTTTTCCATTAGTGATAGACATGAAAATAAGTTCAACCGGTGGGTAATTAATGTGTGTGTGTTAAACGAAATTCCCCCTAACGTGCATTTCAAGTTCAAGGAAACTAATCGATGAAGAACACCGGTAGGGAGGACTCGGATTGAATGGATTTATGAAAAAAAAATTATTCTAAGGTTATCAAATCACGTTACGTATGTCCTTTTTCCTTTAATAATACAACATATACATATAGTCCATATTCTGTATATAGATTTTAATAATGGTTGTACTTATGCTGGTCGTGAGTTGACTAAAATTTTGTCTCGACGTCTACTCAAAATGATTGCATGCTTGGAGTTCAATTAGGCAACATGACGAGAATGAAAGATCACTTGTGAATACAAAGGTAAATAAAAAATTACATTTATATATTTCGACGTGTGTGTGCGAGCTCGCACAACACCATGATGATAATTTGAAAAAATTTATTAATATAGATGTGTCAAGTGAACTAAAATAAAAGATAGTTGTGAACGTTACAAGATCAAATTATTGGAAAAGATGATGCTTTCATTTTATTAGTACATGGGTTTAGAGTGTCACTCTTAGGATTAGACGATTTCACATCCATGTTTCAAAGTGCACTCCACCTGTGGTCCTCCTCAAAAGCTACCTCACAAGATGCAGTCAAGAGAGAGATGGAACGTCGAGAATGACGGTGTAAAAAGAATGTAAAGTATGTCATGCTCAAAATTATTACTTGACTAAAATACCCACGCTTGAAAATATTACTCGATTAAAATACCCACACAAAACTTAGGCAGAAAGTCAAGAGACGCGAGCAAATGGATACAACTAGTAGTTATAACGTTTGGGAATCCAATGAATAATACTTTATAAATAAAATAATTAATAAATTAAGCCAAAAAATCAAAGAGATAATTGTAGCAAGAGTCCAAATTCTAGACACGCATTTGTGTGGCGTCTAGCCTCCATTTTTACTTTTTGCTACACAAGCCATGGGAATTAAAGTCTTTAAATACCCTAGTTGGGTTTTGCCCACTTGTTATGTAGCACTAAAGTTTCCACCAAATTCCCTTTGATTTCAACATCAATTCCCAATGTCATCACCCTATTAATGCATCCCAAGTGATGCATCAAGCCTCCTAAAATCAATATTCTCTCACAAATTTATCATTGAAACTCAACATGGAAAAAAATGGACCCTTCGACTACAACATTTTACTTTCAGTAAATGTACCTTCCTGTTTGAACTCTTATCTAAGTTATTCATTTTCACCACCACAGGAATAAAATAAAACTAGTCTTGAATTTAAGACTTTTATTCTGAGGTTTACATCAATAAAAATAAAATGAAGTCTTTGGCAATAATCCTCTCGTTTTGATGCTATTAATGGCCATGCACCCTACCTTATTTCAAGAGTGCTCACGATAAACCCTAATCATTTATCTGTGGCCCACAAAACACTTACATATGTGGAGTTCTCTAAAGATGCACTACTCATATCATCCCTTGATGGCTTGAACCTATTAAGAGCTTATAGCTTGTCCTATACTTTAAGTTTTAGGCACTTAGCTTTGCAGGAATTGGACTCAAATGTTCAACATCTATACGTAAGTGTCAACCAGTTCCCTATATAACTTGCATGCCACATTGAACCTATTTTTTGGTATCTCTACTCATTTAGGTTGTGTTGTCGCTGCAAATGAAGTCTCAATGGATCAATTTTAATCTAATCCCAAGCCCAGATTTAAAGACTAAAGATCTATCAAGTCCTTTAGTGAGTAGATTTGTTATGTTATCTTTGGATTCAACAAATTCCACGGCAATCACTCATTGAGATACCAAATCTCCTATAGACTTAAGTCTAACTTGGATATGTCTCATAGTCTTTTGGTTGTACTTTGAACTTTTTATCTTTGCTATTGTGGTCATGCTATTATAATGCAAAGAGATCGTAGGAATAGGCTTACCTACTATAGGTCTTTTAGATAGAATCCCCTTTAATCATTCAGCCTCTATCCTTTAACCATGATTTGAGTTTCGTTCACGAATTTCAAAATGTGCTAAGTCGAGTCTCAAGCTTTTGTGAAGTACTCATGCATACACACTCACTTGCTTTGCATTTTCTGAACTTTTAAGAGGTAGAAAAATTGCACTACGGAATTAGGGGGGAAATAGGTTTTAGAGAGGACATTTAGGCCAATTCGTTTCAAAATCAATGATGTTGATTCCTTTTTATTACTAAAAGGATAATCTTGGATTTCATTTTATTACAACGGTATTGATAGTGGCAAAGGCCACGCGGCACTCTGCAAAAGGGTGGAGGGTGTCGAACACCTTCTCTATTTGCTCCAGCCAGTCCTCTGCCTCAGACGAACTCTCATCCCCCTTGAAGGAGGGGGGCTTCAGCTTCCAAAACTAGTCGAAAAGCTCGTGGTGGAGCTGGAACGGGGGAACAGGCACGCCTCCAGGTAAGGAGGGCACGTGCTCAGAAGTATCTGAAGGTGGTGGGGGTGGTGAAGGATCACCTCCTCCCCCTCAACCTCGTACGGTGCTGCGGCGTTCCCCTGTCCCACGAAGGACTCTCCCTCCACGTCCTCAGGGAGGGGTGGCCAAGGAGGCTGTTGGAGCTCCTTCCATACGATATCTCGGATCAACTAGGCGAGATTCTGGGCCTGGATGCCCAGAAGGAGAGGTGGGTCGAATGGTGCCTCAGGTCTAGCACGTCCGCCCCTCTGACCCTGCCCACGGCCACGTCCACGACCTGCCTCAAGGACTTCACGACGAGGCATCTCTTACAAGGAGATGCAAGAAAAGAGCAGGAATTGTCAATGATAACAGAGTACATCAAGAGATAAGGCTTAACAGTGAAGATCAAAGCGATACGTTGTGATGGCTATCCTAGTTACATGCATGTGGGTGGCTATTTTTCAGACCATTTGGTTCATTCCTCGGGATGACCTTATTCTAATACAATCTTGTTACGACCTGATCCCAGATTCCTACAGGACCTGAGACCGGCCCACCACGACTAATCGCAAGACCTAGTCGTCCAACGAGAAATAAACAAAAGCAGAAAATATTCAACAACCACAAGTACAATGTAACTAAGCAGAAAAAATATAGAGACAGTAAAAGAACCATAACGTAATGTCTCATAATAGTACAGGTTATCACAACTACTATAGCGGGAAGTAAAGATGAAAATATAACAGAAAAAGTATTTCATATAACAAAATACTCACTACCACAAAAGAAGCTAGGAAATGGAAAGGAAACACAGCTAAGGTTGGGCTCGACTGGGCCCAGCTCCATCTGCAGTCGGTGGTGCTGGCTGCTTAACTCTCTGACCTGAATAAGGTTATAAAAATTTCGTAGTCAACGAATACTGAGTAGAGTGGTAATTAAGCCATTTACATGCAATTAAGACAACCAACTAATTAATTTTTCATTTTCATTTAGCTCAACCGAGCAGTTCTAGGTTGTTTGTTCCTTTATTTATTTAGTCATTTCTTGATCTGGCATGTTCCTTAAGGGAACGATCTTGATTGTAGTCTTTCCCGTGATGTAGGATGTACACGTGGTGCTTTCATGGTCGGGAGAGTCCCCCGTGGTAATCCTACACCTAGTCAATCACCCCGAGGTTACGGTCGCAACGTAGCGGTGACTACGGCACGCGCGATAAGTGTATGGGTAGCTATCTCGCACTGGCACGCGGTCAATTGTTTCTGCTAGCAGGTACGCCTAAAGGTATAGTATGGAACAACACAGGGCCTTGCCCTCTCAGAACAGAACAGGGGCTCTCCCCTCCACAGTTCGCGTACCCTCGTTCGACTATCCCGATTTGCCTAGTGGGCCTAACAAGAGTCAGTGTAGGGCGGCTAGTCCTAACCCCGAGCCCCGTGGGGCGACTAGCACCCTCCCTACACTAAGTAACTCATCTCGGTACCACGTACGTGAGGGCCAAACAGAAGTCAATGTAGAGTGACTAGACCTAACCCCGGGTCTCAACCCAAAGGGGCAGCTAGCTCCCCTCTACACTAAAGGGACAGTTGCTCTCCTTGGTACCACGTACATAAGGGCCAGCTCACTTCCTGTCAACTTACTAAGTTCTTTCCATGTACAGGAGTTCTTCTCCTAATTCTCCTTAAGGTTCATGCTTATATTCCTTTCATTCCAATTTCCAACATTCAGATCTCACTATTCACATTACGATTTTCATTCTTATAATAGGCAACTCGTGATTTACTAGCGGAGAAAGCATCACATCAATTTACTAATACATTTACTAGCAAGTTGGTTTAACATGCATCTCAAGGAAACAGTGTAGCTCAAGCAATATTCGTTTGTTTCCGCCCTAGGGTTCATTCCAAGTCCTAGGGTTCAATCTAAGTTATTCTAAACATGCACTTTGTTTGTTTAAATCTTGATATTAAAGCAAACCACTTTACCAGGAAATATGGGAGGAATGGGGGCCAAAGCCGTAGGTCATGCCGTCTCCCCAAGCCCCGAACACGCTACAGGTTGGTGACCTGTAACAGTGACTAAGTCACTTCAGACAAGTTCAAAATAGTATAAACTCGACACGAACACGTATAGAAACTCAAGCGGAAAGCAACGGTACTTTGTTTGCGGTAAATCGATTCCATTTGGGCCCTAGACAGGCTAAAAACACGCATACTGTCTAAAATCAGACGTCTGGGACTAGACCTAAACGTCTTAAAAGACGTCAAAACTCATCCTGTGTTTCCTGCAGCTTCTCCGAACGTCTAGATCCTTCCGCGATCGTCTGAGGGGAGTCCCAAACGTCAGACTCTCCTTTCGGGCATTTGGGAGTACAATCAGACGTCTGGTGATGTGCTCAGATGACGAAAAGTACCTTGAAGGGTGCACCGCACGCCTTTTGAACGCTCTATGCCTGAGTACAAATGCACAAACCCAAAAATAGCTAAGGGTCCCACTTGCATGGCCGGAACCCATGCAGAAACATGTACCTCAGCACTAAATGTGCCTTCAGACATCAGGCTTCAACTCCGGATGTCCCGCTACTGCTCCAGACGCCTAGTAGAAGCTCCATACATCAGATACTGGAAAAGATCCAGTATCCAGAACTCCTCGCGACGCTGTCTCCTTCGCGTCACCTGCAGCTGCTATGCCAGCAGCCTCAGGAGGTGCAAAGCTCCCCTTCGTGAGCTCCTCTTCCTCGCACCTCCAGGCTCCTTGGAGGTCATCGAACCTCCGAGCTCCTCCATCTCAAGCTCTCGAGCTCCTCCTCCTCGAGCTCCACTGAGCTCATGCGGCCGCTCCCGCAGCAAGGCACCCCTCGTGCACGAGCTCCCACGAGGCCTCTCTCTCTTTCTCATGCTCTCGCTCACGCTCTCTCCCTCTCTCCTTCACGCCCTTGCTCGCTTGCGGTAGGGGGGGCGATGACGAAGATGGTCGTCGGCAAGGGGAAGAAGATGGAGGTGGTGGTGGCTGGTGGTGATGGAGAGGGTGGTGTAGGTGTGTGGGGGGTTTAAATAGAGGGTTATTAGGGTTTTGGGTGAGGAGGTCAGAGGGGGGAAAAACGTATGCGCATCGCATGCGCGAAAAGCAAAAGAATGTACTGTTTTCCTTACTTTCAGACGTCCTACCATCTATCCAGACGTTTGGACAGATGTCTGATGAACACTCCAGACGTCTTATCTTACTAAAAAGTGGAGGGTCATTTCACACAAACACACATGCATTGTAACTAGGCAGAAAAATAATACAGAGATAGTAAAGGAAACAGAACGAAAAGTCTCACAATACTACATGCTGTCACAACTACAACAATGGAAAATAAAGCAGAAAAGTAACAGAAACAGTATTATATATATCGAATACTCACTACAACAAAAGAAGCTATGAAACGAAAAGGAAACACAACTAAGGCTAGGCTCGACTGGGCCCAGCTCCCTCTGCAGCCGGTGGCGCTGCCTGCTCAACTCCCTGGCTAGACCATGGTTATAAAATCCGTGGTCAGCTAACGCTGAATAGAGTGGTAGTTAAGCCATTTACATGCAATTAGCATAAGACAAGCAACTAATTTATTATTCAATTCCATTTAGCTCAACTAAGTGGATCTGTTTTGTTTATTCTGTTAGGAATTTGGTCATTTTTTGATCTTGACTGACCCTCAAGGGGACGATCTTGATTGCAGTCTTTCCTATGATGTAAGATGTACACGGGGTGCTCTCCTGGCTAGGAGAGTCCCCGTGGTAGTCCTACACCCAGTCAACCACCCTGAGGTCACAGTCGCGACGTAGCGGTGACTACGGCATGTGCGATAAGCGCACGGGTAGTTATCCCGTACTGGCACGCGGTCAGTTGTTTCCTCTAGAGGGTATGCCTAAAAGTACAACACGGAGCAACACAAGGCCTTGCCCTCTCAGAACAAAACAGGGGTCTCGCCCCTCCACAGTCTGCATACCCTCGTCCGATTATCTCGGTTTACCCAGTGGGCCTAACAAGAGTCGGTGTAAGGTGGTTAGTCCTAACCCCGGGTCCCGTGGGGCGGCTAGCTCCCTCTCTACACTAAGTAGCTCACCTCGATACCACGTATGCAAGGGCCAAACAGGAGTCGACGTAGAGTGGCCAAACCTACCTCGGGTCTTAACCCAAGGTGCGGCAAGCTCCTCTCTACTCAAAAGGGATAGTTACTCTCCTTGGTACTGTGTACACAAGGGCCAACTCACTTCTCGTCTACTTACTAAGTTCTTTCCGTATACAGGAGTTTTACTCCTAATTCCCCGTAGGGTTCATGCTTGTATTCCTTTCATTCCATTTCTCAACATTCATATCTCACTGTTCACATCCCGAATTTCATTTTTATAACAGGCAGTTCATGTTTTAATAACTGAGAAAGCATCACATCAAGTAATTAATACACTTACTAGCAATTAGGGTTTAACATGCATCTCAAGTAAACAGTGTAGCTCAAGTAATATTCATTCGTTTATGCCCTATGGTTCATTTCACATCCTAGGGTTTAATCAAGTTATTTTAAACAAGCACTTTACTTATTTAAATTTTAATATTAAAGTAAACCATTGTTCATCGCTCTGAAACGAGTTTTAAAATTGTCGCGTTGTAATATAGTTCGAATTAGTGTGAAAACATATAAAATTTATTACTTGAATAAAATCTGAGGTCAAACACAGGGAGCAAGTGGCAATTTAATACTCAAGATCACAATCAAAGATGTAAGAATTTGCAATCAATAAATATGTATAAATTGTTACGACCCGGTTCCCGAATCCCTACAGGACACGAGACCGGTTCGACTGGACTAATCCCAAGACTCAGTCGTCCAACAAGAAATAACCAAAAAGCAGGAAAGTAAACTACATTCACTATGCTAAGTAACTAACAGTAAAAGAGTACAAGCAGTAAAAGAAGTAAAAGCTACTAACAGTACATATCACCACCACAACAGTAAAACGGAAACAAAGTACAGAAACGTAAATGGAAACAAGAATCTGAACTCACTAACAAAAGAAAGTACAACAACGGGAAGACTACTGCTGGGCTCGACTGGGCCCAGCACCCTCTACAGCCGGTGACTCGGGCTACTCAACACCTGGACCTGAAAAGGGTTATGAGTAAACAGAGTCAGCGAATGCTGAGTAGGGTGGTACCCAACTAACTAAAGCAGTAGAAGCTAATAGGTAATATATCTTTTCCAACTACTTTATTTTACAAGTTATTCCTTTTCACCCATTGGTTTATTTTTCAGATCTCTTTCTTGATCTCGAATGTTCCTCGTGGGAACGATCTTGGTTGCAGTCTTTTCCGAAGAGTAGAAGGCACACGTGGTGCTCTCTTGGCCGGGAGAGTCCCCTGTGGTGATCCTACACCCAGTCAACTACCCCAAGGTCAAGGACAGACGTAGCGGTGACTACGACACGCACAATAAGTACACGGGTAGCTACCCCACACTGGCACGCGGTCAGTCGTTTCCACTAACGGGTACGCCCAAAGTACAGCATGGAACAGTATAGGGCCTAGCCCTCTCAATAGCAGGGGTCTAGCCCCTCAAAACCAAACAGGGATCTCACCCCTCCACAGTCCGCGCACCCTTGTCTAACTACCCTGGTTTGCCCAGTGGGCTTAACAAGTCGGTGTAGGGCGGCTAGCTGAACCCCAGACCCCGTGGGGTGGCTAGCTCTCTCCCTACACTAATAGCTCTCCCCGGTACAGTGTACGCGAGGGCCAAGAAGTCGGTGTAGAGTGGCCAATCCTAACCCCAGGTCCTAACCCAAGGGCGGCTAGCTCCGCTCTACACTAAACAGGGGATAGTCGCTCTCCTTGGTACCATGTACTCAAAGGCCAGCACACTTCCCACTCACTTTTCAAGATCCATTCCATTTATTTCCAGGAGCTCTACTCCTAATTCCCCGTAGGGTCATGCTCGTATTTCTCGTGCCATTCCATACTAGGTATCATTCACATTTCATTATCAGGTTATACACATGTAGCTCGTATTTCCGTCATTTAACAATAATGCCGGTCTCACGTGTTTCGTCTTTATGTTTATTTATATTCGTTGTAGTATATGACAAAACAGCTACTAGATTACTACAAAATTTTTTTACTCGGAATAACAAGTTTTCCCGAGGTCGAACTCAGGGAGCAACTATGATTCTAGAAGCATAAATGTTCATAATTATGTTACAAAAATAATAAGAGAGAGAGAGGGAGAGAGAAAAGTTCTCTTTTGTTGGCTTCTTCTTCTTCTCTCTTCCTCTTCTCTTTTTCTTCTGCTTTGGTCGTTCCTCTCTTCTTCTTTTTCTTCTTTTCTTTCTCTTCTGCTCTGCTTCTTCTTCTTCTTCTTTCTTCTTTAACCTGCGGCTGTGGTGATCTTCTTCTTCTTTCTCTTCTCTTTCTCAGCCTGCCTTCTTCTTTCTTCTTCTTCTTCTTTTTTCCTTCCTTGCGGCTGTGTCTTCTTTCTTCTTCTCTACTTCTGCTTCTTTTCTTTTCCTCTTCTTTCTGCTCTGGCTGCTGACCTTCCTTCCTCTTTTCTTCTTCTTTTGGCTATTGCCCTTTCGACGCCTGATGCGGTGCTCAAACGGCTTATCTGCGCATTTCCTGCAGTTCCTTTCCTTCCTTCTTCAGCTCCTCTCCTTCCTTTCTTCTTCTTCAGCTGCTTAGTGCAGCTAAGGCTTCAGCCGCTCCTCCTTTCTTCTTCTTTCTTTCTTCCCTGTGCGATACACACCCATCAGTGCAAAACCTACCCCTACCCCTTCCCCACGTCTCTCTTTCTCTCTGAATCTCTCTTAGGAATGCTCTCCCAGAGCCGGGTAATCGGGTTCGGGTAGAGCGCCTGGGACCAGGCCCACCGGCGTGCGGTGGTGGGCGAGGAGTGCTTGGTCGGGTAGTCGGATCGGCCCAGACCTGCGGGGCGAGAGTGTGGGCTAGGGCGAGCAAGCGCGTGGCGCGCCGCGTGCATGTGAGGGACCTGACCCCTGTGTATCGAAGGCACGCAGCCCGATACACTTTTTGAATTTAAGTGTGGACGCGCGGCCGCACACTTACGAGGTGGGACTAAAGTCCCACCTCCAGATTACGCGTCTGCAGGTGAGGGAGTTGCTGCTTATTGGGGCAGCTGCGAGGCTCGCGACCCAAATCGCAAGCCTGGGCGCCTTCACGGAGTCAGTCTGCTCTGCCTGGGACTCGCGCCTGGGCTGGAGAAGGCCTGGAGCTGCGAGTGAAGGAGTTGCAATAACTCAACAATGGCGGCGAGGGGGTGCTGACCTGAAAACACAGTGGCGGCATCTCGACCAAGTCAGATAACGTGGGAAGCTTCAC
The DNA here is from genome assembly GCA_037157565.1 of Thalassia testudinum. Classification (NCBI taxonomy): domain Eukaryota; kingdom Viridiplantae; phylum Streptophyta; class Magnoliopsida; order Alismatales; family Hydrocharitaceae; genus Thalassia; species Thalassia testudinum. The sequence goes on from JAZHRO010000031.1 coordinate 61,736,832, forward strand.
CGGAGTGCGGCGAAGGCAGTGCGGTGATCGGCGAGGCGCGAAAGCGCCTGTGGAGGTGGACCTAGGTCAGATTGTGTGCGTGAAGATGGGTTTGTTCGGGGGGTGGTTCGGGGGTGATTGGCAGTGAATGGAGAGGGGGAAACGGTTGAGTGGAGTGAGGGGGAGCCTTTGGGTTGGTTGGCGAGGGAAGAGGTGGTCTGCGGAAGTGGAATGGACTCGCCGGAGAAGGTGATCGGAGACGGAGCAGATGGAGATGGAAGTGGCGGGCGGTGGAGTAAAGGGGAAAATCAGAAAAGGGAAAATGTAAGGGAGAGAGAGAGAGGAAGAGTTCTACCTATTTACTCGACGAAGGGGGAGCGGGAAGCGTCTGGCTCGTGCCTGCCGGAGCTGAGGATGAAGATGCCAAGGAGGAGGGTATCGGTGACGAGGAGGAGGTCTGAGGGCGCCAGCTGGTACAGCCTGGCGCGGACGACAGGGCAAAGTAAACTTTGCTGTAGCTAAGGCAGCAGAGCGACGAGGAGGAGGAGGAGAAGATCGCCGGAAGCTCGGGTGCTCTGACCGGAGAGGGAAGGGATGAAAAGTAGGGTTTTTCTTTGCCAGAGGAAGCTTGAAGGAGACGGCAGACCTTGCCACTCCTTATAAAGGCCTTGGCGAGGAGAGGGGACCGAGTTGGCGACGTGCCTGCCTCGCCGAAGAGTGGCCGGAAAGGATACCCATGCCTTTCATGCGTTCGCACGAGAGGCATGGTCCGCTGCAGAGGGCAGGGGAGGGTCCTTGAGATAGAGGACGTCGCAGGGAACCCCCCGTCTGTTCTAGAAGACGGTCGCCCTACCCTGCGCGGCGCCATCGTCCGCGTAAGGTCGCCGGAGGTATGGTGCTGCGCAGAAATGGCAGGGGGGACCGTTCTGCAAAGAAAGACGAGAAGTTAGGGGATTGAACGTAGGGGTTTCAAAAGATAAGGGTCAAAAGGTAAATTATGAAGACCAATTTGTAAAGTTGGTCAAGATGGTCTTTTCTTAGGCCCAAATTTTTATACCAGACTAATTTGAACCTAAGGATTTTAATGGTGAAATTTTATTTGAGGTTGGATCATTTTTGACCGGTCAATTTTCGTAAAAACCTAAATTAAGTTATAAATTGGGCATGGTTCTCATTTTAGGTCAAAATAGGTTGCAAATTCCAAATTGAAGGTTCTAAACCATAGGTAATATTTTTCTATGAATTTTAGAGGGTTTAGTTGATTTTTATCCTGCCTCGAACCTCGTGAATTAAAGTAGGTTTGTTTTAGGGTTACAGAATGTCATTTAATTCCTAGAAGTTGCTATAACCCTTTTCAGATCAGATCATCCCACTTCCCTCCTTGTTAAGCTTGTTTGACCTATGTTTGGACCCTTAATTACCCTATTTGCATACTGCATTGGTGAAACTGCAGTTTTACCCCTTATGGTTTGTTTTATTCTTTAACTCAGAATTCTCTAAGTTAAGCCTATCTTTAGGTCTTGTAGGAGCTTTTTCACAAATATTTGGATTAGATTATGCTAGTTAGGGTTCATGATGAGGTTCTCATCATACCCCCATACCTAGCTTTTGCTAGTCTCTTAGCAAAATTTTAAGGTCTCAACCCTTGTTCTAGACCATGAAGTTCTTAATGAGTTTAGATATGTGCTTTTTCTTTTGTAACCTTGATTAGGTCAGAATGTCATCCATAGGCCTAAAAGGTACTCTAGTACCAACCAAGATCTAGATCTGTCTAGCCTCAGCCTCAGTCCTTAGCAAAGATTTTTAAGGCCTACAAGAACTAACCTAAGGTTTATTGGACTTTGTGGTTAAAGCACCTGTGCTTGAGATAATTTTAGCCCTGGCTCAGTTCATAGTGCATTTTGTAAGAAAGAGAGGTAGAAGATTTATATGTTTGGAGAGTTTTCTCTCTCTTTTTCTTTTTAATTCTAGCTTAGAATTGGCTTCTCAACACAGTCTGTATCAGATTCCTTGTCCCCATCATCAATCCTCAAGGGTTCCTGACAGTCAATGCTTCGAGATAGCATCGCCTATGGTAACCCCCAAAACCCTGGCTGTTGAGATTTTGAGATAATCCCATCCATGGTGTTCCGTGGCCGAATTCAAACCCTGGCAATTGACATTTCGTGATAATGCCATCTATGGAATCTGAACCAGCAGAGTGCTTACATGCCCCCTGTAGGATATGTAAATATCCTAAGAGACAAGCACCGAGGAGATGATATTTTGTTACGCATCTTCGAGGGAAATGTCCCACCTCTCCATGCTAGGAACTCATCCAAATCAACTTGTGTTGATCGGCTGCTCCTACTCTAGGTGTCATTTTCAGAATTTTTACAATGCTTCTGCATGATTTTGATTTTTATGCTTACTGAACCAGGCTGTGTGTGAAGTTAGGGTGCTTAGGTTACTGAGTCTCGTAAACCAAAAGTTAGTTAACGAGGTCAAATACTCACTAAGCCTTGGACCTAATACTTAAGCTTTTCATTTTCCTTAACCTCTCGAGGAATGTCTAGATCTTAATGGGTACTAAGAGTCTATCCAAGAATGCCTAAGGTTTGCGTTCTTATTAATCTTACTGTGCACTTTCCATTTCTTTTCCTGAATGAGGTCTAGAACTTTAGGTTAATTCCCTAATTTCTTATTAATGACTATCACTTTTTTTTCATTTTGTGCTCCTCCTTTTCATTTTATTCCTTTTTCTCCTCCTCCTTTGTAGAGTTTACAAAATTTCTTTCCTCCTCTCATTTTATTATTTTTTTCAAATTTTTTTTTTAATTTTTATGGTATTTTTGGCATATGTGAATTTTTTGTTTAAAATCTTTTCTTACAAGTTTTGCACTTTCATACCCCCCATGCCTAAGATTTGCAATGCCCTCATTGTAACTTAGCGGGTTTTTATTCAACTTAGTTCATACATTTGGACAGATGTTTTGATGAGTGAATGGGTCGGGGTGACTGTTGTGAACAATTTTTAATCTCAGATGCAAGCATCTGAGGTGGAGTCAGCTATCCTAAAGGGTGAACTTTAAGTGCAACAAGGTGTCAGAAAAGGTTTCGGATTTTTTTTCAAAAAGAATGACGGCCTGCCACCCGTTGAGCGTTGAGTTTTACGCCATCGGCTGGGCGCAATGTGCTTAGGGAAAATGGAGGATAAATGATGATTCAGCCAAATCACTAGAGGTTACATCAATGAAAAGTTTGAGTCTCTGACCGTTCACGATGAAAGGTTCGGAATCATGGCTGAGCGGACTGATTTCGACGACTCCATTTCCAAAAACCTGTCGGACCAGGTATGGTTCGACCCACTTGGATCGTAGTTTCCCAGGGAAGAGTTTGAGTCGGGCATCCAAGAGTAAGACCTTCTGACCAAGATGAAAGATCTTTCTAGATATCTGCTTGTCATGGAAGGCTTTAACCCGCTCCTTGTAGATTCACAAGTTCTCGTACGCATCAAGGCGTACTCATCGATCTCGCTTATCTGAAGCTTTCTGTGGGTTTCAGCCTTAGAAAGATCTAAATTACAGCTCCGTACTGCCCAATAGGCTTTATGCTCTAGTTCGACGGAAAGGTGACACGCCTTCCCGTACACCAGTCTAAAAGGAGACATGCTTAATTGCGTTTTGTGGGCTATCCTATAAGCCCACAAAGCTTCCGGAAGTCGGGATGACCAGTCCTTCCTGTCAGGCCGAACAGTGACTTGCAAGATTTTCTTGATCTCCCGATTTGATAGCTCAGCTAGACCATTAGTTTGGGGGTGATAAGGAGTGGAAATTCGGTGAGACACCCCGTATTTGGTCATCAGTGACCTGAACTGAGCATTCGTGAAATGGGTCCCCCCGTCAGAGATGATAGCGCGAGGAATCCCGAACCGTGAGAAGATATTGTGATGAATGAATTTGAGAACGATTTTATGATCACAGGTTCGGGTCTGTATGGCTTCGATCCATTTGGACACGTAGTCCACAGCTAGCAGAATGTACTCGAAGCCATCCAAAACAGGAAAGGGGCCCATAAAATCAATCCCCCAAATATCGAAGATTTCGCATACGAGAATCGGTTGCAAAGGCATCATGTCGCGATGGCTCATGTTGCCCAAACTTTGGCAATGACTGCATGCCTTGCAGTGATTGTATGCGTCCTTAAACAGAGTAGGCCAATAAAAGTGTTGAACGAGAATCTACGCTAACGTGTTTGGTTTTGGAAAACCCGTCGTTGTAGTTCGAAAGCGAATGATTCGTGTTCAACAAATAAAATTTATACCGAAATAAGAATTCCGGGTCGAACACAGGGAGGCGAACGTTTGATTTAAAAACTCCGCGTTTCTTTTTATTTTGTCACAAAGAAATTCAATTTAAACTATCTAAGTATCTACAACGAATAAAAGAGAGAGAGGGAGTAAGAGAGAGAGAAAGAATACTACACATGGAAATCAAAATGAGATGTAGAATAGACAAGGAATTTATTATAAAAGAGTTCATTCGTTACAACTAGAAAATATAAAACAATTACTCTAGAAAGCATTAAAAGAATGGAGGGAGAAATGTCCTCCTCGACGATCGCTCGGAGGACGAATAGACTACTCTAGAAAGCAGTAAATCTATACTAGAAAGCAGTAAAAAGAATAGGGAGAGAGAATCCTCCTCGACGGTCGCTTGGAGGACGAGCCGGACGGGACGACGCCTGGATGAAGGAGGACGAAGCGGGACGAAGGAGGACGAAGCAGAAGAACGGGAACGGAGCAGCACGCCGTCGTCGTCGCGGGATCCACTTCCGAAGGGGGACGAAAATTTGGACTTTATCTCGCGAGAAGCATCCCGGGTGTGGGACAAGCTTCTCTTGAGCTTTGGAGAGGTAGAGAGGAGAAGGAAGGGATGCAAATTTCGTATGGAGGGGGTCTCCTTTTATAGTTGCAAGGAGTGGGGGCAAAATGGACATTACATCTTCAAAATAATAAATAAGGGGTCTTTAGTGACGGATAAAACCGTCGCTAAAGCCTCGCCGTCGCCGTCGCCGCCGCGCCCACGCGCACCCGCTCGGCTGGCCTGCGCGCGTAACGCATACGCACGTCCGCGTCGTCTCAGCCGTCCGATCGCGAGATCGGACGGCTTAGATCGCGTCCGCGCCCGCTGCGTAGCGCGCCCGCCCGCGTGCGATCGAGCGTCCACCAGGGCGTCCAATTGCGCGTCGGCGCTATCGGGCGCGCGCGGCCGTTGGATCTTCATCTGACGCTCGTGCGCGCCCGCTCGCCCGCGCCTTCGACCCCCTCACCGCGTCTCGAACCCGCGACCTCCGCTTCGCCCGCAGCTGCGTCGCCGCTGCGCTACGCGGGCGAAATGGTCGTGCGGGCGTTTTTAAACGCGAGCGACCGCAGCCGTTGGATCGAGATCCAACGGCGGAGAGGAGACGGTGCGCGGTCTTCACAGGACTCCTGCGGCCGATTGGGCGGCTGGGATGGCGCCACGTGGCGCCATCTTGGCCGTCCATCTTCTGGAAGTTGTAGATGGTGCCACGGATGTCGGATTGACTCGATTTTTGTGTCGTTCGGCTGCGATCGTCGATCCGAATTCATCCGTGTGGTCGGATTTTCCATTTGAAGTGCGGATTTACACCATCCTGGCCCTTGATCTTCTAGGGTTCCCCGGTCTCTATCTGATGCTACGGATGCCTGATTAGGGCGATCTTGGAGTCGTTGAACTCCAATCGTCGCCCTGATCATATCCATACGGTTGGATCTTTGATCCGAGGCCCCGATAAAATATTTGCCCTGTCCAAGCACATAAAAGGAGACAATTAACCTCTATTTTATTCAAACTACTCTAAATGCAAGATGATGCATGTAATGCAATATTTATATCATGAAATGCAATCCTATGCTTAAGAACATGCATAAATAGACATTTTAAGTAGTGTAAATGTGTTTACATCAAAAAGCCACATTGGAGGATTTTCGATGCGGTTTTGTTCCTAGAGAAGTGGCCACCGCATGCCTGGTCATGGCAGAAGGAGAGAATATCATTGATTTCACCTTCCGGGACACATCTCCGGATGATTTGGTTAGCACCTATGCGGAAGTGGTACGGATCTTCCCAAATGTAGTACTTGGCATCAAAGCGCAATTTGTCTTTCTTGGCCTTTGGCCAATCAGACAGGGTCTGATGAGATGCCAAATAGTTTACTATATTAGCAAACCATGGAAGTGTAGTACTAATAGTCAGTAGGTGCTCATCAGGGAAATGCTCTGTGATGGGTCCAGAAGGGTTGATGATCTCAGAAGGAAGGTGAGACAGATGGTCAGCTACCACGTTTTGTCTTCCCGCCTTGTCGCGAATCTCGAGGTCGAATTCTTGCAACAACAAGATCCATCGAATTAGTCGGGGCTTCGCATCCTTCTTAGCAAGGAGATGCCTCACAGCCGTGTGATCCGAGTAGATAATGACGTGGGAACCCAGGAGATAAGATTGAAAATTTTCAAGGGCAAATACTTTGGCTAGCAGCTCTTTCTCCGTAACTGTGTAGTTATGTTGAGCCTCGTCAAGTGTCTTGCTAGCGTAGTAGATGACCACGGGTTTCCCGTCAACTTTCTGCCCCAGAACCGCTCCTACAGCGAAATCAGATGCATCGCACATGATCTCAAAGGGTTGAGACCGATCAGGGGATTGTAGGATTGGGGCTTGGGTGACTCGGTCACGGAGAGTTTCAAAGGCTTGAGTGCATTCCTTGGAGATCTCAAAGGGTACATCCTTAGAGAGAAGGGTAGTCAGGGGGTGCGTGATTTTTGAAAAATCAGGAATGAAACGACGGTAAAAACCGACGTGCCCCAGAAAAGAACAGATGTTCTTGATCGAGCTAGGCATAGGAAGGCGAGAAATTAGATCAACCTTGGCTCGATCCACTTGGATGCCTTTCTCAGAAATAAGATGTCCTAGGATGATCCCCTCAGGCACCATAAAATGGCTCTTTTCCCAGGAAAGAACCAAATTAACATCGATGCAGCACCTGAGTATATGAACCAAGTGCTGGAGGCAATTATCAAATGATGCCCCGAAAACTGAGAAGTCATCCATGAAGACTTCCAGATAATCACCTACCATATCAGAGAATATGGCAAGCATGCACCGCTGGAAAGTTGCAGGTGCGTTGTAGAGACCAAAAGGCATCCTTCGGAATGCGTAAGTTCCAAAGGGGCAGGTGAACGTGGTCTTCTCTTGGTCCTCAGGATGAATAACCACTTGATTATAACCGGAGTACCCATCAAGAAAGCAGAAGAATCGATTTCCCGCTAATTTCTCGAGAATCTGATCAATGAAAGGCAGTGGGAAATGATCCTTCTTCGTGGAGGAATTGAGTCATCGGTAATCTATGCAAACTCTCCACGAGTTGGCTATTCGGGCTGGTATGACCTCTCCAGTTTCAGTCGTAATGGTGGTCAGCCCTGCCTTTTTAGGCACGACCTGAATTGGGCTCACCCAACGACTGTCGAAGATCGAGTAAATGATCCCTACATCTAGCCACTTAATGATATCCTTTTTCACGACCTCCTGCAGATTGGGGTTTAAACGTCTCTGCATCTCACGGGAAGGTCATGCGCCCTCTTCTGAATAGATATGGTGTGTGCAATAAGAGGGACTTATTCCAGTCAAGTCATCGAGAGTCCAACCAATGGCTTTACGATGTTGCTGGAGAACAGCAATCAGACGGGATTCCTGATCAGGAGTGAGCTTGGAATTTATAATCACAGGAAAAGTTTGATTAGAACCCAAAAAGATGTATTTCAAATGATCGGGAAGGGGTTTTAGTTCAAGGATGGGGTTATCAGCAGCAGCGGGTGGTTCAGGGTAAGTGTGAGGTTCAAGGATAGGAGTTATGGGTTTGTCTAAATCAGGGTCTGACTCCTCTAATTGAGGTTCAAGATCTTTCTGTGGTTGATGAGGTATAATCGGGTTATTCTCAAAATGTGTTTCATCAACTAAAGCCCTAATATCACATATTTGTTCGATGACACCACAATTGATTCCTTGTTGGGCCTTAAAGATATCAATTTTGAGGGTTTGATTTCCAAATTTCAGCTTTATTTGGCCCTCCTCACAACTGATGTTGGCTCTAGCAGTAGCCAGGAAAGGTCTCCCTAGAATGATCGGTGTATCCCTAGGGTTCTTGGTGAGTCCATGTCTTAGAGTACAAAGTCTACAGGGAAATAGAAATCCCGCACTCTTACAATAACATCCTCAAGAATCCCTTTAGGTGACTTTATTGATCGATCTACCAATTGTAGTGTCACCTCAGTTGGTTTTAGCTCAGATTCTTCTAGGTGGCTAAGTAAGGATGTGGGTATCAAATTGATGGAAGCACCTAAGTCTAGCAATGCTCTGTCAAATTGGGTTTCACCTATTTTGCAGGAAATCAGGGGAGTACCTGGATCTTTTGCCTTGGGTGGGAGTCTGCTTAGGATTACAGAGCTGGCTTGCTCTGACAGTACAATTGGACTCCCACTCTTGGTTCGCGGCTTACGCTGAGGTGTACATACATTCTTCAAGAATCGTGCGTAAGCTGGTACGTGGCGAATCGCATCCATCAAGGGGATGTTTAGTTGGACCTGGTCAAGCTCTCAGGAGCCACGAGTTTGGTTGTCTTCTTTCCCTTGGTCAAGGCCTCGGGAAATGGAACCTTGGTTGGTTCTTCTAGGATAAGTCCAGGTCTTTGGTCTGGGACAAGGATAGGAACGTCCTGGATTACTGTCCTAGGGTTTGGATCACTACCAGGCTTGGAGTGATCTGGATAAGGTGGATCTTGGGTCTCCTTATCACTACAGGTGGTTACAGAATTTAGTCCTGCCTAGTTTTGGTTAGGGTTTGATAGGATGGGTTGCTGCTGATAACCCACATAAGAAGTGGAAGCCTCCATCCCGTCAGGTGAAGGAACAGAGGGGGCCTGATAAATCATGTGTGCTTGGCCCAGGCTTGGGTTCATAACACGCCGCTGGGTCGGCACGTTATTCGGGTTAGGAAGAGGTTGAGAAGGAAGTGTGCCTGGTTGGCGAGAATTTGTCAACTGGGCCAGTTGGTTTCGAACCTCTGTAAGTTCGTCCTTGTGTTGTTTTTGAATAGCCGCATTCGTTCTTTGAATGTCAGCCAGAGTATGAAGGATGAGGGACATTTGGTCTTGGTTTGGCCCTGATGGATAAGTTGGGTTGGGCCGAGGCTGAGGCGGTTGGTAAGGACGAGATGGTTGTGGATGGGGCTGAAAGAGTGGTCTTTGTGTTTGGGAATTTCCAGTCCACTGGAAGTTGGGATGGTTTCGCCATCCAGGATTGTAGGTATTAGAAAATGGATCATTCTGGATGGCGTTGAGGTCCTCGCAGGTCTGAGGAGCCTCTAAAGAATCAGGAAATGGGGGAGTGGAATTCCCCTGGCTAGTATAGAAAGGATCGGAGGATTCTGCGATCCGAGAATCAGATGGGGGTGGATACGGATCCATCCCAGGAGAAGATCGGTGGAGAATGTTTTGCACAGTCTCCCGTGTGGAAGGAGGCTGTGCAAAAGAATTATGCGCAAAGGTGGCTCGCTGCAAGTGCTGAGTTAGCTCATCCACCTTCTTCTCAATGATAGAGACCTTGTCCAATCGACTGGCCATCAATTCCAGGTCGACTGATGCAGACAAGCCCTACGTCTCGTGTGCTCCCCTAAGGTTCTTCGATGCGCGGGTATTCGTCCTGTCGAATAATCCCATGGAGTCATTATTGATGGAATTCTCGCACATGTTTTCGAGAATCTCTCATACGGTGTCCTCATGCTGACTCATGATATTCCCTCTGCAAGTTGCATTGACGAAAAGTCTAATATCTTCACGGAGTCCCTGGTAAAAAGACTGGACTTGTTCCCCATTTAGGAACTCCGTGATGGGGGCACTTTCTCATGAGATCCTGAAAGCGATCCCATACCTCATGGAGAGGTTCTCCCATTTGCTGCGTGAAGTGGGTAATCTCATAGCGCAAGGCATTGGTCCGACCAACGGGAAAGAACTTCTTCAAAAACTCGGACTGAAGTTCCTCCCAATTATTGATCGGCTGGGTCTGTGTTTGGTACCAATGAGCGGCCTTGTCCATAAGGGAGAAGGAGAAAATCTTCATAAGGAGAATATCCCGATTTTATGCATCTGACCCAAAAGTTTGGGCCAGATGCTTTAGCTGTTTTATGTGCTGGAAGGGGTCTTCAGAATTAAGCCCATGAAATTTAGGTATGGCATGAATCATATTGGGCTTTAGTTCAGGATCAGGTCCTCCAGTCGGGATTCTGACTCGAGGCTCAGTAGCCACCGCAGCAGGATTATAATGGTCCCGCATCATAGGACGCTGCGGTGGGTGCATGAAGTTCTAGAAGAGGTCATTGAGTCGCTGGAGCTGGTGCTCCAGATTGTTCTCTTCCTCAACTGGCTGAGCCATTGTGGAAGAAGAAGGTGAGTTGGGTTCGGAGTCGGAGGAGAGGTCTATGTGAAGTGTTGATTGCACAAGCAAGGGCACTGAGGCTCGACCTCGAGGAGAGTGACTTTCTAAAGAAGGTTTCAAGGACCTCCTACCAAACATACACTGATGGAGAGGATGAGTTTAGCAGGTGTTGGACCCAATCAAGACACCAGAATGTTGGGTAACTATAGAGGTTCGGGGCAGATGGACCCCTTGATCAAAAGATCATCCACCTGAGAATTACCTGGGCAGCCAGAGAGGGTGAGTCCCGTGAAAACCCATACACGGTAGAGCGTCCCCACGGGTTATAGGGTTTCCCCACCCGACCTCTCTTGTCACTGAGATTCCAAGTAGACTAGAATGGGGACCTTGACCTCTTAAGTCTACCACTTTTAGTTAGGATCAAGGTGCTTAGGTTTTCACTTGAACTTTAGCCTTTTGAGTGCAAAGAGTGACTTGAGTTGAAGGTTGGTTGACCCAAGGGGTCAACTTCACCTGTTAGTTCCTTTGAGAGCTTATTAGGTCTTGTCTTTTAGGGTTCAAGTGTTTTTAAGAGCCAAATTGCTTAGGGTTTCTTTGAATAGATATTTTCAGACAATGGCTTGGGCACACTTCTTTTGGGAATTCTCAATTCTTGCTTAAGAAGCATGTCTCTAAAACCCTAATTTTGAATCTTATGTTGGCTCTACTTGGTCCAGTTAGCTTCCTTTTGATTTGGTAATTAGGGCTCAGGCAAGAAGGTGTTAGCCTTAAATACCCTTAATGGATGTGCAGAAATAGTGAGTTGAAACTGAAAACATGCAGCTTTGCTGATTTACTAGATATAGAAGACAGCTTATGCCTAAGTTGCTTTTTCTTTCTTTTTCCTCCTCTTTAGAATTTAGGGGTTAAAATGAGAGGATAGAAAATTACCTGTCCTCGGTGTGGTTGTTGTGCGGCTACTTGTTGTTCTCTACTTTTCCTATGCCTGCACAAAAAGAGAAGAGATTAGTAGAAACTCAGAAATAGAGAATTTATGGCTTCTAGAATAGCCGTTGCTCCCCGGCAACGGCACCAAGAATAATGCTGGTCTCGCGTGTTTCGTTTTTATGTTTATTTATATTCGTTGTAGTATATGACAAAACAGCTACTAGATTACTACAAAAATTTTTTACTCGGAATAGCAAGTTTTCCCGAGGTCGAACTCAGGGAGCAACTATGATTCTAGAAGCATAAATGTTCATAATTATGTTACAAAAATAATAAGAGAGAGAGAGAGAGGGAGAGAGAAAAGTTCTCTTTTGTTGGCTTCTTCTTCTTCTCTCTTCCTCTTCTCTTTTTCTTCTTCTGCTTTGGTCGTTCCTCTCTTCTTCTTCTTTTTCTTCTTTTCTTTCTCTTCTGCTCTGCTTCTTATTCTTCTTCTTTCTTCTTTAACCTGCGGCTGTGGTGATCTTCTTCTTCTTTCTCTTCTCTTTCTCAGCCTGCCTTCTTCTTTCTTCTTCTTCTTCTTCTTCTTTTTTCCTTCCTTGCAGCTGTGTCTTCTTTCTTCTTCTTCTCTGCTTCTGCTTCTTTTCTTTTCCTCTTCTTTCTGCTCTGGCCGCTAACCTTCCTTCCTCTTTTCTTCTTCTTTTGGCTGTTGCCCTTCCGACGTCTGATGCGGTGCTCAGACGGCTTATCTGCGCATTTGCTGCAGTTCCTTTCCTTCCTTCTTCAGCTCCTCTCCTTCCTTTCTTCTTCTTCAGTTGCTTAGTGTGGCTAAGGCTTCGGCCGCTCCTCCTTTCTTCTTCGTTCTTTCTTCCCTGCACGGATACACACCCATCAGTGCAAAACCTACCCCTACCCCTTCCCCGCGTCTCTCTTTCTCTCTGAATCTCTCTTAGGAATGCTCTCCCAGAGCCGGGCAATCGGGTTCGGGTAGCGCGCCCGGGACCAGGCCCATCGACGTGTGGTGGTGGGCGAGGAGTGCTTGGTCGGGTAGTCAGATCCGGCCCAGACCCACAGGGCGTGAGCAGGGCAAGGGCGAGCGAGCGCGTGGCGCGCCGCGTGCATGTGAGGGACCTGACCCCTGTGTATCGAAGGCAAACAGCCCGATACACTTTTTGAATTTAAGTGTGGACGCGCGGCCACACACTTACGAGGTGAGACTAAAGTCCCACCTCCAGATTACGCGTCTGCAGGTGAGGGAGTTGCTGCCTATTGGGGCAGCTGTGAGGCTCGCGACCCAAATCGCAAGCCTGGGCACCTTCGCGGAGTCAGTCTGCGCTGCCTGGGACTCACGCCTGCCTAGAGAAGGCCTGGAGCTGCGAGTGAAGGAGTTGCAGTAACTCAACAATGGCGGCGAGGGGGTGCTGACCTGAAAACACAGTGACGGCATCTCGACCAAGTCAGATAACGTGGGAAGCTTCACCAGAGTGCGGCGAAGGCAGTGCGGTGGTCGGCGAGGCGCGAAAGCGCCTGTGGAGGTGGACCTAGGTCAGATTGTGTGCGTGAAGATGGGTTTGTTCGGGGGGTGGTTCGACGGTGATTGGCAGTGAATGGAGAGGGGGAAACGGTTGAGTGGAGTGAGGGGGAGCCTTTGGGCTGGTTGGCGAGGGAAGAGGTGGTCTGCGGAAGTGGAATGGACTCGCCGGAGAAGGTGATCGGAGACGGAGTAGATGGAGGTGGAAGTGGCGGGCGGTGGAGTAAAAGGGAAAATCAGAAAAGGGAAAATGTAAGGGAGAGGGAGAGGAAGAGTTCTACCTATTTACTCGACGAAGGGGAGAGGGAAGCGTTCGGCTCGTGCCTGCCGGAGCTGAGGACAAAGATGCCCAGGAGGAGGGTATCGGCGATGAGGAGGCGGTCTGAGGGCGCCAGCTGGTACGACCTGGCGTCGACGACAGGGCAGAGTAAACTTTGCTGCACTAGGGCAGTAGAGCGACGAGGAGGAGGAGGAGAAGATCGCCGAAAGCTCGGGCGCTCTAACCGGAGAGGGAAGGGATGAAAAGTAGGGTTTTTCTCCGCTAAAGGAAGCTTAAAGGAGACATCAGACCTTGCCGCTCCTTATAAAGGCCTTGGCGAGGAAAGGGGACCGAGGAGGCAACGTGCCTGCCTCGCCGGAGAGTGGCCGGAAAGGATACCCATGCTTTTCGTGCATTCGCTCGAGAGGCATGGCCCACTGCAGAGGGCAGGGGAGGGCCCCTGCGACAGAGGACGTCGCAGGGAACCCCCCGTTTGTTCTAGAGGACGGTCGCCCTACCCTGCGCGGCGCCATCGTCCGCGTAAGGTCGCCGGAGGTATGGTGCTGCGCAGAAATGGCAGGGGGGACCGTTCTGCAAAGAAAGACGAGAAGTTAGGGGATTGAACGTAGGGGTTTCAAAAGATAAGGGTCAAAAGGTAAATTATGAAGACCAATTTGTAAAGTTGGTCAAGATGGTCTTTTCTTAGGCCCAAATTTTTATACCAGACTAATTTGAACCTAAGGATTTTAATGGTGAAATTTTATTTGAGGTTGGACCATGTTTGACTGGTCAATTTTCGTAAAAACCTAAATTAAGTTATAAATTGGGCATGGTTCTCATTTTAGGTCAAAATAGGTTGCAAAGGCCAAATTGAAGGTTCTAAACCCTAGGAAATATTTTTATTTGAATTTTAGAGGGCTTAGTTGATTTTTATCCTACCTCGAACCTCGTGAATTAAAGTAGATTTGTTTTAGGGTTACAGAATGTCATTTAATTCCTAGAAGTTGCTATAACCCTTTTCAGATCAGATCATCCCACTTCCCTCCTTGTTAAGCTTGTTTAACCTGTGTTTGGACCCTTAATTACCCTATTTGCATACTGCATTGGTGAAACTGCAGTTTTACCCCTTATGGTTTGTTTTATTCTTTAACTCAGAATTCTCTGAGTTAAGCCTCTCTTTAGGTCTTGTAGGAGCTTTTTCACACATATTTGGATTAGATTGTGCTAGTTAGGGTTTATGATGAGGTTCTCTCACATATACCACAAGTTATGTCACAGGTAACAGTTTAACTAGCATAAGCAGTTCATATTTCACAAGCAGCTCTTGTTTATTAACAGGCAGTTGTTCACATTTCTACTTATTCATTTAAGACTACAATTTTAAACACGCATACTGACAGTGCAAGTACTTCTTGTCCTAGTATTCATGCCACATCCTAGGTTTCTAGTTATCCAATTCACATATGCATTCAGGTTTTATAATTAAATTAGGGGAAACCACTTTACCAGACAACCCGGGAGTATTGGGGGCTCGAACGGCAGGCTCACGTGCCTCAGCAAGCCCGGAACCCGCAACTGAGCGAAGTCCTATAATAAGGAACATATCACAATGGAACATTCAGAACAGTATAAAAGGCCTTCTAACAAGTAGAGGAACTCATAAGGAAAACATCGATATCTTATTTGCGTAAAACAGACCTCAAAAGGACCCTAAACGGGTCAAAAACTAGACTGCAGACCTAAATCAGACGTCTGGCACAAGGTCCAGACGTCTTAAAAGTAACCAGAAACTCACCTTAGGTTCTGCGTCGACCTCAGACGTCCAGAACCTCTTCTAGACCGTCTGGACCTAGCTTCAGACGTCCGACCTCTCCTCTGGACGTCTGGGAGTGCTTTCGGTAGTCTGGTAAGCTGTCCAGACATCCGAATCGCTTGGGAGGGCATGCCCCGCGCCTTCCCAAAGCTGTCTCTGCACGCGACAGGCAAAATCCACCGCTTTTAGCCATGCAGATCGAGGCTGCGATGCGGCCTACATGGCCGTATCCGCAAAAGGAATGTACCTTCGTGGAAAGCTGCTTTCAGACGTCCGGCTCGTCGTTGGACGTCACGCTAGATGTCTGATTCTGGAAAAATCCCAGAATCAGAGCGACTTGCTGCTCTCCCTCGCCACGTGCAACCGTGGCCTCGCCTCCTCGCCTTCAGCTCTGGCTGTAGCAAGTGTCGGGGACCTCTCCCCCGACGTGCTCCTCCTCCCGCACGCGCCGCTCTGGCCGTGCGTCCTCCAGCGAGCCCCCACGAGCTTGCGAGCTCAAGCTCTTCCTCCTCTCCTCACACCGCCTCTCCTCATCGTCTCTCTCGCGCTCGCTCCTCTCGCTGTGGTGGAGAGGAAGGGAGGAAGGTGGCTGGGGTGAAGTGGGGAAGAGAGGAAGGGGGGAAGAGGGCCTTTTATAAGGTGCATTAGGGTTTGGATGGAGGAGAGAAGAGGGAAAGAGAGAGAAGAGAGGTACTGTCTGCACGTAGCCCGTGCGCAAACGCGAAGGCTTGTACCAAAATTTTGATTTCCAGACATCTGGAAAGGAGTCCAGAGGTCTGACTAAACGTCTGACCGACAGTCCAGACGTCTTAAAAGGCTCAGGACAAAATGGGTCTTTACATAAATGAAATCCAATATCAATAATGCAAAAAGAAGAGAGGGTAAAATGATGATTTGAATCACCAAATTACCCTACAATGTTAAGCTTAGCAACTACTCAAAGTAACATATTAGATAAGCCAAGCATAACTCAATTTAACTAACAAAACCAAGGTATCAGATATCAGACGACAGATTTAGGCTCAAACGCCTTAACAGAGGTAAAGGCCTCTTCTTTTCTCTTCAAGGCTCAGGGAGAGGCCTCTCTTTTTTCTTCTTCTTCCTTCTCTTCTTCTTCCTTTTCTTCTTCCCTTAGCTTCAAAGAAGGCACAGCACAAGACTTAGCACGCTAGTAGAGGCAACGGCCTCTTCAGATCTCTCAAGAGTCAAGAGGAGGGCAGCAGAGCAAACCCCCCCTCTCCTCTCTTTTTCTCTTCTTTCTTTCTCAAACCAAGCAAACTAGATCAGACCCGGGTATCCAGGTAATCGGATCAAGCCTAGACTCGCGGGGCGTGAGCACGGGCAAGGACGTGCGTGGGCACGTGTGAGGGGACCTCACCCCGTGCTTATTGAGGCAACAAGGCTATAGTAGAAATTCCTCTTATGCGCCTGTGCCACTTCATCAGCAAACGAGGTGGGTCTAAAGTCCCACCCTTCTTCGTGTGTGCTGTTGCAGTGATGATGCCTCAAATTGGAGCAACTGCGAAGGACGATGCCCTCAATTGGCGCCCTGGGATCCTTCCTGGAAGTGTTCCGCGCGACCTGGGCATACCGCCTGGAGCGGAAGATGCAAGAACACCTTCGTCAAGGTGTTCGTGAAGCTCCGTTAATGGCGCTGTGGCTCGAGACCTGAAAGAGATGAACACGGGCTAAATGACCCAGTCAGTACATTCAAGAGCTTCACCTTGATGAGGTGAGTTCAACGGCGGTGGTCCAAGGGCGTGTAGACATGTGTGGAGGGTTGACACTGAGGTGGATGAGGGCGGACAGTGGGTGTGTTCGGTGGGAAGGTGGAGGGTGTTAAACCCTAAATTTCCTTAGGGTTTTTGGAGGGTGAGTCGGGGTGATGCTGATGGAAGTGGCAGCGGCAGGTTTCGAGCAATGTGGCAGTGTGTAGGCATCGTCGGAGCTTCGCCGGAGGTGGAGAAGATGACGGCGTTGAGGGAAAAGTAGTGGTTGTGCGTGTGTTGCGAGAGTGGAAAAATAGTGTAGAGAGGGAAAGGGAGGGATAGAGAGACTTAGCGAGGTGGGAGAGAGGCGGAGGTCTCTGGTGTTGATCAATCAGAGCCTGAGAAGGAAGTAGAGGCAACGACGATGAATCAGACGGAGGAACACCCTCCCTTTGGCTGGGGAGGGTCGCGAGGAAGAGAGGAAGAGCTTAGGCCGTCCAATTTGATGGTTGGACGGCCGGAGGAGGGGGATTCAAGGAGGTTGCCGGAGCAAAGATGTTTGGTGGCCGGAGAGGGTAGATTAGGGTGATTTGGCTCGCCAAAACTTGTTGAAAAACTTGGCCGTGCATCAGAGGTTCTTTTATAGGCAATAGGAAGCCCTTCCAAGCTTGGAAAGAAGCTTCCAAGCTCGGAAGGTTTTTGCGAAATAGGATACCCGAACCTTTGAAAGGTTCGCATGACATTTTGGTAAAGACTTAGAGCCCAAGGAATGACTCAAATGGAAGGTAACTTCCCAAGGAATCCCCATATCAATTTTGGGAGAGATTAATTGAGAATCGAGTGAGAAATCCTTGTTCGAAACTCGACGATGAAGGTTTAACCTTCCAAAAATGGCATGGGGACTTGTTTGTGAAGAAGACAAAGTTGGGGGCCTATTTGTAAGAAAATTCAAAAGTTAAGGGTCTGAATGAGATAGAATGAGTTTGACTGAACCAAAATGCAAACTTGGTCAAGATGATCTCAGATTGGGCCCAAATTTTAGTAAAGACTTAATTTTGACCCAAGAAATCCAATGGTAAAGTTACATTTAGGTTTTGACCTCGTTTGGCTAGGTAATTTATGCAACAACCCAAATTAGGGCAAATGTTAGTCTGAGACTCTGTCTTGGGTCAAGATAGGTCCTGATAGTCAAATTGAAGGTATCAAACCCTAGAGAATATTTTTCTATGAATTTTAAAGGGTTTAGGTGAATTTTATCCTGAGCAGAACCTCAGTTAATTAAGTAGATCTGTTTTTAGGGTTTCAGAAGTCATTTAATTCTCAAACATGCGAAAACCCTTTTATATCTATTCTAACCCAATTGTTAGCCTTTTAGGACCATTTGACCATTAATTAACCCCTGAGAAAACCCGTGGTTATTCTGTATTCAAGATATGATGGTAAAATTACAGTTTTAACCCTATTTTCTTATCTTTCTCTCAGAATGATTATGTAGTGAATTATAGTCCTCTGACGGTTATGTAGGAGCATTTAATGATTTAATCATATCAAATTGAGCTAGTTATGGCTCATGATGGTGTTCCCATCAACCACTCTACCAGGAAACACGGGAGGAATGGGAGATAGAACCGTAGGTCCTATCGTCTTCGCAGGCCTCGAACACGCTACAGGTTGGAGACCTATACCAGTGACTAAGTCACATCAAATGAATTCAAAATAGTATATAATTGACACTAACACAGAGAAACTCGAGCATAAAATAATGGTATTTCGTTTGCGTAAATCCGACTTCTTTTGGGCCCTAAATAGGCAAAAAATGTGCATACTGTCTAAAATCAGACGTTTGGGACTAGACCCACACATCTTAAATGATCTTAGAACCTCACCTTACTTCCCTGCGTTGCTGGCAGACGTCTGGAGCCCCTTAATGTCTGGAGCCCCTTAACAGACGTTTGGGTCTTTCCAGACGTTTGCCGGTGCACCCGAACGTCCGATGCGTCTATCAGATGTCTATGGAGATGTCTAGACATCCTAAAGCATCTCGAAGAGCGTGCTTGCAAGCCTTTCCAAGACCTGTACCTACGCACATGTTCGCATGTTTAAAACCATGATAGCGCAACGTTATGTACGTAACGTACACGCATGCATGCGCATTCAGGATGCTTACCTCGGCACTCCGTGAGTTTTCAGACGTCCGGCTTTAGCTCTGGATGTCTGCTGCTACTCCAGATGTCTGGTAGATGCTATAGATGTCTGATACTGGAAAAATCCAGTACGCAGAACTCCTCGCGACATTCGTCTTCTTCGCTGCCTCTGCCCGCAACACGGCAGCAGCAGCTCTAGCAGCTGTAGAAGGTCGAGGACCCTCCTTCGGCGTCCTCTCTCCCACGAGTGCTTCCCGGGCTCTTGCGGTTGCATCCCGACCACACTCTAAAACTCCCCGAGCTCTCTCTTCTCTCCACGCCCTCGCTCTTCCGCGCGCGGCTGCAAGCTGAGAAGGGGAAGCCGTTGGTGGCTCATCGGCAGACCAGGGAAGGAGGTGGAGGTGGTGGTGGTAGTGTGGAGATGGAGAGGGTGGGTTTAAATAGAAGTGGGTTAGGTTTTGGAGTGGGGAAGATGGAGTGTGTGTGTGTGTGTGTGAGTGGGTGTGTGGTGGGAAGGGAGAGAGAGAGGGAAAAATTGTAGAAACTCCCCCCGCCTTTCCCTCCTTTCCTGCAAAGCCCATAAACTAAACCCAAGGGGTTTAAAATTTTAATGCGTGCCCCTAACTTTCCAGAAAAACTCTAAACGATCCTTGGAAGGGTCATTTCATAGAGCGACTAAGGTACATCTGGCTCTTATTTTGTTTAGTTACAGTTCGGAGAACAAAGCAAATATATCTAGAGCTCTCCTTATCTCCTTAGCCAAGTGTAGATCCCTACGTGAGAGGATAAGCAAGGCATCTGTGAAGAAGAGGTGCGAGATGAAGGGGGTGCCCCCAACTTTGGCTAAGTGAATGTGCCATTTTTCCACCAAACTCTCAATCAGCAAGGAAAAGGCATTCATAACCAACATGAAGGGCAAAGAGGTCCCCTTGGCAAGGACCTCGGGAGGTGGGGTATAATCCAACCGGGATACCATTGACGAGTGGACAGACATAAGGGGACTCCGTGCACCACCGTATCCACCTTGCCCAAGTAGGATGGAAACCAAGCTCCTCCAAAATGAAGTAGATAAAGTCTCTTTTCACAGAATCAAACGCTTTCAAAATATCTGCCTTTATACACATTCTTGGGGCAATTCCAACCCCATTAAATCTATTCAAGAACCATGGGTAAGGAGTAAGTAATATGAGATGAGTCTCCCTTTAGCAAATGCTCCTTGATTATGATAAATAATTCTTAAGAGGACTTTTGTAAGACACTGGGCAAGTATTTCTATGATAACCTTATAAAATATTTTGTCAATATATTGCCTATATATTGTAATATTTAATTCTTTGATAAATCCTTTTACTCTATACTTAGATTTAATCATCTTACCAACCCCCAAAAGCAAAAGAAAAAATGAAAACGAACATTCAAATTTTCGACCTCTTCGACACCCTTCCCCTAGCAAAAAAAAGACACGGATCCCAGGAGCCGATGTGCTACTGAATGTGTTGCCGCTGGAATCAAACAGAGTGCCGATAATGTTGTGCGAGAAAAAAGTAATGAAATTTGGAATCGATCTCCAATTACTCAAAGTAAAAATATAAAATATTAATCTCGTCCATAAAATTTAGTGAGAAATCATCTTATTTTTAAAAAAATATTAACAGACTCTTTTAATGTTTTTTTTTTTCTTCTAAAACTCTTTTAATGCCCTCCATCGACTCTAAGAAACAAATCTAATGTACCCAACCCATAAATTGGAATTCTCCCAAACAGTTAAAATTCTTCTGGAGCAAATAATAATTTCCAAGCCTCCTCCTCTGATCGTCGCCACCCAACCCCAACCAATCCCTTTCCCAGCCCACGGGCAGTAGTCTCCATGGGAACTCAAACTCCCAAACCCATCTCGACCCCATCTCTTCGCCGGCGGGCGAGCGTGCGCGCGTGAAGACCAACAGCCCCCAACTCCAGTCCTCGGGGTCGCTCTCGGGTGACTCAACTCCTACCATTATAGCTGTGTTTCTTCTGTCCTCTCTATTGGTTTTTTTTTTTTTAATTTTTGGTCCCTCTTTGGTAATGGGTTGCCAATTGTTCCTTCCAATCGGGTTCGGATGGGGTCGTGTTCTGCTTTCGATTTGGGAGATGGCTTTGGGGGATTAGGGGTATAGGAGGTTGGTTTTGGCTGGAAACTCTGGAATCTTGGTTGCTGCTTGTCTTTGGTGGTGGGACGGTGTGAGTCTTCCAATAGCGATTGGGATGGGGTTATCTTGTTGTTTCCGAATTTGGGTGATGGGTTTTAGGTGTATTCCAATTTACCTCGATGACGAAACTAGCTGCAAGTGATTTCTTTTGCTTCGACAGGGGATGGGAGGAGTTGCGTGATGGCAGTTTTTGTAGCCATGACAAAGAGGATTTGTATTATTTTTGGTGGGTATGAAAAATGGAAATGTTGGTCGTTTCCAGTTTAGTCTGATGGAGTAGCAGGTGTATAAGGTTGGAGCTCATCTCATGGAAGAAAGGATGCAGGATTAGCTGATTTGGAGAATCCATTTTACATGAATGCATTTGAGCATATGAAGTATGCTCTTTTTACAACTTAGCCAAAATAAATTGGAAGGGATAGCATTAGAGCAAGCAACTCAATGAACCAGTTAAAATCAAGTGTTGTTCCAACCCCTTTTCAGTAACCTTCGTCATTGATGTCTTTGGCTTGGGCTATATTCTCAACAGGTAGTGTCTATGGTTGGAAAATGGTTTTGCACTAAATAGGAATTTGGTTTAACCTCATGTTAGTTATAAACAAACCATGTTTTTGACCTGCAAGCTTATATATTATGCAGACTTCTAGATTTCTTATATTGGAGTGGTACTTTCCACATTTCAATTCTATTATATTGTACTTGCTTATTCTTTATAGCTGTTTTTGACATACAAATCATCTTAATAAAGAAATTGGGGAAAGAAAATTGAAGTGCAGATACTCCATGCATGTTGACTACCACTACCACTTCTCTTGACATCTTGTCATCTTCAATTGCAATCAGGTTTCATTTATCTTGGTGGGGAGATGGTGGAATACTCTTGAAATATAGGGAGTTAAGGCATTTTTTTGGGGTGATGAGGAGGTTCAGACATTGCCGGGGGATTATAGGATGTTGTTTTTGTTGAAGTGCTTACATGTGCTTGTTATAGATAATCGCATGGTTGTTTTATTGAGTGTTATGGATTAGTGTGTGATTGTGTGATTGAGTTTGATTGGGTATATGATAGCAATGTACTCTTGGTATTGATGGGAAACTTGAGAAATTAAGCTGTGTATACAGACTATGTTATGGTTTTTTCATATAAATTAGTTTGAAAAAATTCGAGTAGTTCCTTAAAATTGCATTCTTGTGTATTGTTATTATTCAATGTTTTTGGGTATTAGATGTCAAGCATAGGTGATGCTACAGATTCTATAGTTGCAAGTCCATCACTAGGATCAGGTCATGGTTTTATATTCCAACATGATATGGGGCCATTTTGAAAAGCTCCCTCTCCTTAGCAAATCCTTAAAGCGAGATAGTGGAAACTTGACCACTCAAATCCATGGGTTTGGAAGCACTATTTTGTTAATAATTATGAAGATCTAACTAAAATAGTGGGAATTTGCAAGTATTGCAATGATGCAATTAAATGTTCACCAACATATGCCACTTCTAGTTCAAAAAATCACCTACCGAGATGTGAAAGTCCGAAGTTAGTGAAAAGGCCATATGATGGTGAAAAGTCGAGATGTGAAAAGTCCGATGTTGTGAAAGGCCGATGTTAGATCAATATTATTAGTTGTTATTGATTTAGTTATATTTCTTTATTTTCTTGAGTACTCTTGTAGTTTTCTCACCCTTTATTTATTAAGAGGTAGGGTTATGGAATAAGGAAATTGGATTCACTTGTTTTAACTTGGTATCAGAGTCACGGTCCTAGGCCGGGGTTCGACATCCACCTTGATTCCCATATCCCCTTCCTCTCCATAAAAAAAACCTAGGTGAAGGGTTGCGTGTGGTGTTTTTTTTCTGCTGCCACCAGCCTCTAGGCCGATCAGTGGACCACCTACACGCCCCTGCCTGCTTGCTGCTTTGCCAATCCATGTCAGTGGTGAAGCTGCAGCGTTGGGCGTGCTAGGAGAGCCCAGATCATCCAGCAGGGGTTCTGATCACATTGGGCAAAGTTGCAATGTTGGGGTTCTACAGGTTGAATCCTGATCTGCAGCATCACCCAACAGGGATCTCATCGCCCATCTGTAGGCTGCAGCATCAGGTTCTCATTGCCGATCAGATTTGCAGCAATGGGGTCTGATCTGCACCTCCCAGCTGGGCCTTCGCCTGGCTTGTCCACCGGTGGGAGGTCTTGGGTGATTGCTGCCCATCAGATCTGTCCCCAGGGATTTTGCAAGCTTGCTATAAGGATCCTATAAATCTTCTTCTTAATTTTGACGTGTACTTTCGTTGACAGGGATTCCAGTCCCCATGTGATGGTCTGATTTTCTTCCTCCTGTGTATTGGACATTGGTTGGTTCTGGTTGAGGTTGATATGTTATTTGAAAGTTCGTCTGAGGTGACACTGGGGCATGTTTCTGAGAGTGGGGTGTCCAAGGGCCCCTTCTTTTGTCTCATGGTGAAGCTAGATGAGACCAATTACATGCCATGATCACACACATGTTTGATTATCGTGGAAGGTCATGGTAAGGAGAATATTTTTCTTCGACCAGAACCAGAGGAGAAGAAAGTGCCTAATGTTGAGCATAAGGTCCTTGCTGTGGTAAGAGGGACACATGATACTGTCATTGGTTCCAGGAGTGAGTATGACATGCTGCTTCGAGCATGTAGTTAGTATGGTACGTCTCAAGCAGGAGTTGTGTGTCAGCCTAAGGTAGAGGAAGTGGATTGGCTTGTTGACTCAGGCGCAGTTCGACACATTTGTGGTGCAAGACAATTCTCCACTATTCATATGGTCCCATCAAGCAAGATTGTGCAGGTTGTTGATGGGCAACATTCTCTCATATCTAGTCAAAGGGAGGTTCGTGTGGCCCCACACATGAAGTTAGAGAATGTTCTTTTGGCTCCAGACTTCCCACTGAGTTTGCTTTCAGTTAATTGGATCACAAAGGAGTTGAATTGCAGGGCAATTTTCAATGCAGTCTCTCACATTCGAAGATGTTCTCACAAGACATACTATTGGGTGTGGCTGTGAAGATGGTGGAGTCTATTGCCTGCTATAGTCACCATATGTAGGCCATGTCTCTCTCCCTTCAGGGAGTGCTTCCAGCTACTTGTGGCATCTTCAGGTTGGTTATAGGGAGTGCTTCCAGCTACTTGTGGCATCTTTAGGTTGGTTATCTCCTATTATCAAAATTTTGGGGGATGTTACCACAAATTCCTCCAACTACCACCTTCCAACGTGATGCGTGTCAACTCGGGAAGCACCATAGGAGTGCCTTTCCAAGGAGCCAACATCGGGGGTCTCAACCCTTGGTTATGTTACTTCACCTTGACATCTGGGGACCTAATTGGACCATTGATCGTTTAGGGTATAGATTCTATTTGGCAATTGTGAATGATTTCTTCCATATCACTTGGATATTCCTATTGAATGCCAAAGTCTAAAGCTGGTGATATGATTCGTGCTTTTCTAGCAGAGATTCAAAATAAGTTTGAGATAAAAGGTGAAAAGGTGAAAATCATTCGATCAAATAATGGTTTAGAGTTCTGCACCACCTCCTTGCATGCTCTCTATTGGGACATTGGAATTATCCATCAAATGACTTGTCCCCATATGTCTCAGCAAAATGGTGTGGTAGAAGGAAAGCATTGGCATGTCTTAGATGTACGAACACTCTTGATCCGAAACAATGTACCAGATAGATATTGGGGAGATGTAGTGTTAACTACATGCTATCTTAGTAATTGGATGACATCTATGGTCCTTGATGAGTAAGTTCCTTATTCTATCTTATTTCTAGGTAGTGACCTATTTGGAATATTATCCAAAGTATTTGGTTGTGTTGCATTTGTACATATCCGTGGACCCAATAGGGATAAGCTCGCTCCCTGTGCTGTCAAGTGTGTCTTTCTTGGATATTCGAAAACATAGAAGGGGTATTGATGCTATGATCCGATTGGAAGATGTAACTATGTTAGTGCTGATGTCACCTTCCACGAGTCTATCTCATACTTTTCCACTACCGGAAGAAGTCTTTCAGAGGTTGCTGACATACTTATGCCTATTCCTCCTATGCTCTTGGAGGCAATCTCTGTCATTGATCCTATGCCACCACCATTGGAGCCACCACTTTTTGAGCTTGAGAGGTTTCGTGAGCCCCCTGTCACATATAGACTTCTAGTCACAGACGATGACCTCTCACTTTTGTGCCAACTCGTCCACTTCAGGTTAGCTTATAGACTGATGATGATGCACCTAGTGATGATGATGTAGGGTCTCTACAGGGAGGTGGTGTTGTAATTCTTCTGCAATACCAAAGGCACTACGTCAGACTAATCTTGCTCTTGCTGATCTTGATCTTCATATGCTATCCACAACGCCATACGAAGTTGTGCCAGATATTCCATTTCCAATGCTATGTCCACAACCTTTTTTGGAGAAGTGTATAACAATTTTTGCCAAGCCTTGTCTACTATATAGATTCCCACAACTTATCAGCAGGTCATTTTTTATCCAAAATGGCGTTAGGCTGTAGAGGATGAGATGGCTACACTTCGCTCATGAGGGACTTGGGAATTGGCTGATCTACCACCAGGTGGATCTATTGTGGTGTGCAGATAGGTCTTTACCATTAAGTATCACCCAAACAAAATGGTTGTGAGATATAACTCCTGCCTTGTGGTCACCAGGTGCAAAAGTGGTGGTAAAGGTATCAAAACCATGTGGCTACAAAGATGAATATGAAATATGATGGATATTTTGTAAAGTGGAAATAACAATGAATATTTTGTAACAAAAAATACAAAATTACATACTATTTGTTGCAGTTTGCAATTCTATATGTAAGTTGAGTTGTGTAAATTGGATCATTGATGAATTATATGCTAGTGAAAAAGCCAAGGTCTTGAAGGATGAGATTCAAGAATGGGGATTTTACACAAATGTCACTATAAACTTTCAAAATTAATATGATGCCATATTTTTTCCAATATTACTTTAAGTGCCATAAAAAAAGTGATCATTTTTGTAATTGCGACTCTGTTAATTAATACATGTTAAACTTGATGGTGGTGATTTTTTCCGCTCCCCTACCCTCCACCTCCTACCTCTATTTCCTCCTTCCTCTTCCCCCCTCCATCTCCCCTCACGAGACCTCCCCAGGCTCACCTCCCCTTCCTCCTCCTACTACTCATCGTCTCCCTCGCCACCTCGATTACCCTTTGCCCCCTTCCTCTGGTTGACCCCTTTACTAAGATCGTCTTCGCTTGGCCCCACTTGCTCCAATCCTCGGGAATCTTGGCTTCCAGGAACTTGCGTTGGCAGTCTCTGCCTTCTCCTCACCCCTTTACTTAGAGCTCTCCAGCTCTATGACCCTCTTTGCCCCCTCGGACAACTCCTTGCGCTCTTTCCCCTCCTGCTTCCCCTTCTTCCTCCTTCGTGAGAGCCTCATCCTTAGCCTCTTCCTTTACCATGCCCTCTCCAAGCTTTCCTTCGACACCAAGCTCGAGACCTCGCCCTACTCTCGTTGCCTCACCCTCACCTCTGCCTAGGACTGTCTCTTTGTTGACAACATTGAGGTCACTCGCCCCAACCTCTTCATCGATGCCTGCCTTGTCATCCATGGCCTCCAGGGCTTCGTCGATCCCCTCCCCTCTCTCTTGCGTCGGCAACGGTAGCAACCGGCCACAACTCAATCCCACCCATCTTGGTACCCACCCTGCCCCCCTTGACAACTTCGACCCTGCCATTGTCCGCCACATGCTTTGTGACACCATTGTTTGCCTTTGTGATGGTGGCTTCAGCATCCTCACCCTTGCGATGCACGTCAAGTATGCGGAGCTCGTTGGGCTCCAAAACATGACCATCTTCATGCTCGACGACTCGACGATCTTCTCCGATTTGGTAAGGGAAGGTGGAGGGTGGTGGGAGGAAAAAAATAAAAATCATGGGTAAAATTTTTTTCCCTTACTTTTAGATCCACCATCATTAAGTTTAATGTTGTTAATTAACGGAGTAACCCTTGAAGGCATGGAGAGAGAGGTTGAGGATGGAGGACCTTGAAACAATTTTAGATCTAGACTGGAAGGAGGGTCAAGGATTTTTTAGCACGGAGGACATGCAGGAAAGATGCAAATGCTTGAATTTTATGCAAGAGGAGGATTTGAAGTGGGAAATAGACTACAAGTAGAAGTTAAGGCAACTGTGGTTGAAAGAATGGGACTCTAATACACGGTTCTTTCACCTTTCGGCAAGTGTTAGGAGGAGAGCAAACCTCATCAATTCATTGTGGGTTTGGGATTTCGTGTTGGATCTGAGGTCCCAGATTTGTAAGGCAATGCATCACCATTGCCATAGCTTTACTAGGTGGCAGCCACAAGGGGGTTGGAGGTTGGGCTCTTCCAACATGCCTATTCTAGAGGATCATATGAAGATTGATTTGATTCAAGCTATCTCGGAGGAGGTCTTATTGGCCTTGCGAGGGCTTACAGTGGAAGGGACTCCTGGCTCGGAGCTTTACAAGTGTTGTTCTATAAGGAGCTGTAGGAGGTCATGGGATAAGACTTTATGGCAATGATTCTGGAGTTTTTTGACAAGGATTGTGGTTTTGAAAGACTGAATATGTTCTACCTCTTTCTTCTACCTAAGAGGCCTAGAGCATAGTCTATTGATTACAGGCCATTTGTGTTGTCAAATGCCGCCTATCTTATTGTTTTGAAGGTCCTTGCCAATAGGTTGCAACATGTGTTGCTAACTTTGATTTATCTGGTTCAGTTTGCTTTCATTCTTGGGAGGTCTCTTCAGGAGTCTTTTGTGTTGGCAAAAGAGATGATTGCCTTATGGAGGAGATTGGGAGTTTAAGCTTTTTTTGTGGAAAGTTGATTTCTCTAAGTCTTATGACTTAGCTGCATGGGCCTACTTGTGGGAAATCCCTAAGAGAAGGGGTTTTCCAGAGGAATGGATGCAATTGATAAGGGGATGTGTGACTATGTCTTCCTCTTCCGTTCTGGTGAATGGCAAGCCTTGTTGGTCTTGGATGCAGTCGTAAAGAGGTGTGAGGCAAGGGTGCCCGTTGACATTGTTGCTTTTTAACATTGCTGTGGACACTTTGGCCGGTTTGGCTTTCAAGGCATGTGATGGCGGTCTTATTTCTGGGTTCCACTTGCGGAGTAATGGATCTCTTCTCACACCTTTATTGCAATACGCTAACAACACAACCCTTTTCTTTAAGGGTGGTATTTCTCAGGCAAAGAATGTTTGCTTCTGTGGTTAGGATTTTTGTTGAGATTTTTGGACTAAAGATAAATGTTAGGAAGTTGGTGTTCATACCTTTCAATATAGATGAATGGGAAATGATGGGTGCCTCAAGTGCTTTGGAATCTTCGATGGTTCATTTACCTATTACTTACTTGGGGCTTACACTCAGGGGGAAGTGCATCACAGTGGCATATTGTAATAATTTGGTTGAGCAGATTTCTAGGAGATTAAATTCATGGAGTGGGAAGTTGCTGTCGTGAGGTGGTTGACTTGTTCTCAATTTGGTCTTATCGGCTATTCCCCTTTTCTATTTGTCAGTCTTCAGACCACCTAAGAAAGTCCTCACAAGGATGTAGGTTATTAGAAAAAGATTTTTTTGGAGCGGGGCTGATCATAACGGGTGTTTTTTACAATTGGTGCCATGGAAGGATTTATGTAAGCCCGGGAGCAAGGGTGGCCTTGGGATTTGGCTGTTTAAGGAGTTTAATGATGCTTTGCTTCTGAAATGGGGTGTGAAACTTTTCCATAACGGGGAAGGTTTATGGGATGGGTTATTGCATGATTCGTATGGAACAGTTATGAATTAGGAAGAAAGGGCGGTGAATTGTTATAGTGATTCAACCTTTTGGAGATCCTTGACAACACTTTTGCAGAGTTATACATCCTTATTCCTTCCCGTGTTTGGTAAAGGTGACAATTTCAGATTTTGGAAGGATAATTGGTTTGGTAACGGTGTTCTTTTAGGCCTTTTTCTGCATCTATTTTTGTTGGCAAGTAACAAGGATGCCAAAGTTGCTGGTGTTTGGGTTTTGCAATCAACTCTTGGGGTTTGGTATTTCACTCTGGGCTGTCCGAGGCCAAATTTGCTTATTTTCAGAACTTGCTGGCTTTGTTATCAGACTTGTACATTTATTCAAATGCGTTGAATATGTTCACCTAGAGAGATCACCTGGAGAGATGGTGGTTATACAGTGGCAAAGGCTTACAAGGCGGTAGCTAATTTTCAACCTGATGATACTGATGTGGTGGCTGTTTGCACCAACATCTGGAAATTAAAAATCCTTCTGAAAATAATTTTTTTTTGTGGATGTTAAGGGTGTAAACTTGTAACGAAATCTTTGAGAGGATTGTGGTGTGCTGATCAAGGTGTGGCATGTCCATTGTGTCATAGGGGGGAGGAGGACTTTTCTCACTTGTTTTGGGGATATACTTTTTCTCTGGATGTCTAGTGTGAATCCCGAATAAGTGACTGCGTTGATTTATCTTCGGTCGAAGGGTTTTGGTCATCTTTCACTAGGAAGGTGCATGCTGATGATACATTTAGATGGATGAAGGCAGTTTCTGCATTTAGGTATATTTGGTTGCAACGAAACAGTGTTGTCGTTAAAGGAGAGCGGGTTTGGGTTGAGAATGTTGTAAGGGAGGCTATTTTTGTTTGATTTTTGGCTCCTAAATCTATAAGTTCGTTCCTCTTTTTTTTTAAAGTTTTGGATGATCATTGACCTTCGGTAATCATGATTTTTTCTTAAAAAAAAAATAATGGAGTGGTAATTACGAAATTGACGTCACTTTTTTGGTGGCACTGTTAGGTTGAAAGAGTGAATAATCTCTATTAGAAACTCTAGGTGCATTTATATAGAGAGGCATAAAGGATAAATTACAAGCACATACCTGTATAATATAAAAATAGTAAAAAAATCACTAAAGAACGTAACATATAGCTCAACACTTCCTCTTAAGCTGGAGCATATACATCAAGTATGCTTAGTTTGGAACATAACAACTCTAGATGCTTCTTGGAGAGTACTTTGGTGAAGACATTTGCAATCTGATTTTCAATGACTGCAAGGTGTAGTGATCTTGCCAGTAGTAATGGCATCTCTGATAAAATGACAATCCACTTTTATGTACTTGGTTCACACTTGAAAGGCAGGATTACTAGCAATAAATGCAGCTATCTTGTTATCATAATACATGGGAGTAGGGCTAAAAACAAACATGCCCAAATCATGTAAAATGGATCTCACCCATAGGAGCTCACAAGTGTAATGGGCTATAGCCCTATACTCTGATTCTGCACTGGATCTAGAGGCAACATTTTGCTTCTTACTTCAACATTTTTCTTCTTCTCCATGTGACCAGGTTGTCACCCACATAGGTATAATAGCCTGTAGTGGATCTTCTATCCTCATGTGCTCCTACATAATCTGCATCAGAATATTACCATACATCCAGGTGGCCATGCTTTATAAATGACAGCCCCTTATCAGAAGCTTATTTAAGATATCTCAGCATCTGACACACACTTCCCATGCACTTCTCTAGGAGACTGCATAAACTGACTAAGTCTCCCAATTGCAAAATAGATGTCAGGTCTAGTAATAGTCAAATATAATAGTTTTCCCACCATAGCACGATATCTGGTTACATCTTCAAACAATGGACTCTCAGAATCTGCAAGTGGCATAGATAGGTCCATTGGAACATTGGTAGGCTTGCAAGCCATCATCCTTGCCTCTCTCAGCATATCAAGTACATATTTCCTCTGGGATAGAACAAGGTCACCATCAACATGTTGTACCTTAATGCCCAAAAAATAATTTATCATTCCTAGATCTTTGGTAACAAACTGAGAATGTAAGAACTCCTTAGTAGCTTTTATCCTTTATCACTTCTAGTGAGCAATATATTATCCACATACACAATGAGAATAACAGACTCAGTGGTTCTATGTATAGTGAAAATGTAATGATCAGCAGTAGATCTAGTAAAGCCCAACTCTTACACAGCTTTACTAAATCTCTCAAACCAGGCCCTGGACTTTGCTTATGACAATAAATGGCCTTCTTCAACCTGCAAACCTTCTGGCACTCCCCCTCAACCACAAAATCAGGGGGTTGTTGCTTGTAGACTTCTTCCTCTAAATCACTATAGAGATACATTTTTATTGTTTAATTGATACTGACCAACTACTGTTAACTGCTACAGAAAGAAGAATCCGCATTAAATTGAGTATGGCCACTGGTGAGAATGTCTTGAAATAATCAACTCTAAAGGATTGTGTATAACCTTTGGCAACCAATCGCTCCTTGAATCTCTCCACTGTACCATCTAGCCGGCATTTGAGGGTGAATACCCACCTACACCCCACAACAGTAGCACTAGGGGATAGGTCAACAAGTTCCCAGGTACCCCTGGACTAAAGAACAACCATCTCCTCCTTCATGGCCAAGGTCCAGGAAGAGTCCCAAGAAGCCTTAGTATAGCTCCTGGGAATATGCTTGCTGTCAACTGCAAGAGATAGAAGTTTCCCTGCTACAAGCAAACGATCAAATGACATATAGTTGGAAATAGAATACTTAACGCAAGATCTTTGTGGCTTCCTTTAAGCAATTGGAAGATCCACATCAGATACCTCTGGTAGCATAGTGTTTGGACCTTCATCTGAATTAGCAGTATCGGCAGAGGATTGAGCAGGAATGGTAAAAAGTGGTTCCTCTGTAGGTATAGTGGTGGATGATGGTCTGCGTTGGAAGTATTTAGGAAAGGTATCTGTCACCTTAGGATGTCCAGGATAAGTAATGGACGGGACATCTTGAGGTGTGGGAGGCTCAGAGGGATCTGGAGGCACAGCAATGGGCATAGGCAATGGAACATCCTGTGTGACATTAGAAGATTTCCCTGTAGCAAAATAGTACGGTATTTCCTCAAAAAAAGTCACATCCTTACTAACATAAAAGTGATGTGAAAGATGATCAAAACATTTATACCCCTTCTGGGTCCTAGAATAGCCCATAAAAATGTATTTAACTGATCTAGGAGCGAGCTTGTCCACCTTAAATAAATGAACAAAGCAAACACATCCAAAAACTTTTGGAGGAATAGATAAAAGCTCCCGATTAGGGAACAAAATAGAATAAGGGGTCTTCCCATCCAAAATAGACGAAGAAACACGATTAATTAGAAAAGCAGCTGTAAGAACATCCACCCAAAAGATAGCAAGAACATGCATATGAAACATAATAGTGCATGTAACATCAAGGTGTCTCAATTTGCGTTCAGCTACCCCATTCTGTTGGGATGTATGAACACAAGAGGTCTGATGTATAATACCAAGTGTAACGATCCGGTTCCCGAATCCTTACAGGACTCGAGATCGGCTCGACTCGACTAATCCTAAGACTCAGTCGTCCAACAAGAAATAATTAAAAAGCAGGAAAGTAAACCACAATCACCATGCTAAGTAACTAACAGTAAAAGAGTACAAGCAGTAAAGGAAATAAAAGCTGCTAACAGTACATATCACCACCACAATAATAAAGTAAAACAAGTATAGAACAGGAACGGTAACAACAGTCTAACTCACTAGCAAAAGGAAGTACAAAAAAACTGGAACTACTGCTGGGCTCGACTGGGCCCAGCACCCTCTGCAGCCAGTGACTCGGGCTGCTCAACTCCTGAACCTGTAAAGGGGGTACGAGTAAAACGGAATCAACGAACGTTGAGTAGAGTGGTAACCAACTAACTAATTCAGTAAAGACTGATAGGTAATTTTATCTTTCCCAATTAATTTATTTCGCAGATCATTTCTTTTCACCCATTGGTTTACTTTCAGATCTCTTTCTTGATCTCGTGTGTTCCTCGTGGAAACGATCTTGATTGCAGTCTTTTCCGAAGAATAAAAGGCACACGTGGTGCTCTCCTAACCGGGAGAGTCCTCCGTGGTGATCCTACACCCAGTCAACCACTCCGAGGTCACGGACAGACGTAGCGGTGACTATGGCACGCGCGATAAGCGCACGGGTAGCTACCTCGCACTGGCACGCGGTCAGTCTTTTCCGCTAGTGGGTACGTCCAAAGTACAACATGGAATAGTATAGGGTCTAGCCCTTTCAGTAATAGGGGTCTAGCCCCTCAGAACCAAACAAGGGTCTCGCCCCTCCACAGTTCACGCACTCTTGTCTGACTATCCCGGTTGCCTAGTGGGCTTAACAAATCGGTGTAGGGTGGCTAGCTGAACCCCGAGTCCCGTGGGGTGGCTAGCTTTCTCCCTACACTAGTAGCTCTCCCCGGTACAGTGTACGCGATGGCCAACAGAAATCGGTGTAGAGTGGCCATTCCTAACCTCGGGTCCCAACCCAAGGGCGGCTAGCTCCGCTCTACACTAAACAGGGGACAGACACTTTCCTTGGTACCACGTACTCAAGGGCCAGCACACTTCCTACTCACATTTCCAGATCCATTCCATTTATCCATAGGAGCTCTACTCCTAATTCCCCGTAGGGTTTGTGTTCGTATTCACCATGTTATTCCATACCAGGTTTCATCATTCACAATTACATTCTCAGATTATACACATGCAACTCGTATTTTCATAATTTACATATACAACAAGTAATGTCACAGGTATCTGTTTAACTAGCACAGACATTTCATATTTCACAGATAGCTCTTATTTATTAAGAGGTAATTGTTTACATTTCTATTCATTCATTTAAGACTACAATCTCAAGCATGCATACAAACAATGCAAGTACCTCTCGTCTTAGGATTCATGCCACATCCTAGGTTTCTATTTATCTAATTCCACATATGCATTTATGATTTATAATTAAAACAGGGGAAACCACTCTACCAGACAATCCGGGAGTGCTGGAGGCTCGAACGGCAGGCTCACATGTCCTGTAGGCCCCGAACGTGCAACAAAGCGAAACACCAAGGGATATACCACAACGGAATGTTTAGAACAGTATAAAAGGCCTTCTAACATGTAGAGGAACTCACAAGGAATCCACAGATATTTTGTTTGCGTAAAACAGACCTCAAACGGACCATAAACGGGTCAAAAACAGAATCGCAGACCTAAATCAGACATCTGGCACAAGGTTCAGACGTCTTAAAAGTCACCAGGGTCTTACCTCAGGTTCCTGCGTTGACTTCAGACGTCCAGAACCCCTACTTGACCGTCTGGATCCAACTCCAGACGTCCGATCTCTCCTTCAGTCGTTTGGGAGTGCTTCCGATGGTCTGGTAAGCTGTCCAGACGTCCGAAACACGTGGGAGGGCGTGCCCTGCGCCTTCCCAAAGCTATCCCTGCACGCGACAGACGATATCTTCTACTTTTAGCCATGCAGAACGTAGTTGCAGTGCGGCCTGCATGGCCGTAACCGCAAGAGGAATGTACCTTCACGAAGTTCTACTTTCAGACGTCCGGTGTTGTCACTAGACGTTCAACCCGTCGTCTAGACATGTCAGACGTCTAATTCTGGGAAAAACCCAGAACCAGATCGACCTTCTACTCCCCTCGCCGCGTGCAGCTGCGGCCTCTCCTCCTCGCCTGCAGCTCTGGTTGCAGCAAAGTGTCGGGGACGTCTCCCCGACACGCTCCTCCTCCCGCTCGCGCTGCTCCAGTCGTGCATCCTCCGGCGAGCTCCCACGAGCTCGTGAGCTCAAGCTCTTCCTCCTCTCTTCATGTCGCCTCTCCTCCTCGTTGCTCGCTCTCGCGCCCTCTTCGCACTCGCCCCTCTCGCTGCAGTGGAGAGGAAGAAAGGTGGTGGCGGTGGAGTGGGGAAGAGAGGAAGGGGGAGAGGGGTTATATAGGTAGTGGGGTTAGGGTTCAGGTAGAGGAGAGAAGAGGGAGAGAGAAAAGAGTGATACTGTCTGCGCGTAGCTAGCGCGCAGACGTAAAGTTACATACAAATTTTTCAATTTTCAGACGTCTGGGAAGGGGTCCAGACGTCTGACTGACAGTCCAAACGTCTTAAATGGTTTAGAATAGAATGGGTCTTTACACCAAGAGACTGAAAAAGCTGAGATAAAGTAGAGTTTATAAACTCAAGTCCATTATCAATCTGAAACATGCGAATAATAGTAGAAAATTGAGTCTTTATTTTATTAACAAAATTTTTAATCAAACAAGGGTTTCAGATTTCTCCATCATAAAACCCAACAGACAGGTATAATCATCCACCAAAACAAAAAAGTATTGAAAGCCCTCAAGACTCTTGACCCAACATGAGCCCCATAAATCAGCATTAATAAGAGAAAAAATAGACTCAGTTCTATTATTACTATTCAAAAAGTAGCTCTATGATGCTTGCTAAGTTGACGGGCATCACATCAGCTAGTGGCATGTGATGCATAACATCAAATAGTGGCAGAGTAGTAGACAAGGAGATGTCGCCGAAGCCTGTCATAAGGGACAAGGCACCATCAGCTATTCTGACATATACAGGAGTAGTCAATGGTCTAAGAGACAAAATCAGTGTAGCATCTCTTATGATATGAGAGGATGCACCTAAGTCAGCAAGTTAAGATGGTGTACAAACACCTTTGACACTAGCAACAGTACCTGTCATCTGAGCCACAAAAGCACCAACAGTAGAATGACCTGAGAAGACACAAGTTCATCATATTCATCCTTAGAAATAGTGATTTGAGGATTGGCGTACTCTTCCTCTTGATAGTGCTGACTCCCATCTCCATCATAGGTAACCTGGTTGCTTGATGCCCTTGAGGAAACTATGCTTTATCCAGCACTTATCAACTATGTGATTCGTTTTGTGACAATGGTCACAAAACAAACCACGTCCTCAGCCATGGCCTCCTCCTCATGCCCCACATCCTCTCCCCCTGCCTCTTGTGGTTCCCTTACCAGGCTAACAACTGCCATGGTAGAAGAATCAGAAAGTGGGACATGGTTAGATATCCCAAGTCTGGACAAACGAGCATAGATTTAAGCAAGTGTAGGAATCTCTTCAAGGGTCATAAGTTGATCCTTAACAGGCTTGTATTCAAGACCAAGACCTACAAACAACTGAACAGAACAAAAGACTTCGCGTTGCTTTGCAATAACAATAACACCAGTGGAGATTGGCTAATAAGTGTCCTACTCATTCCATAGGTTCTTCATATAGCCATAGTATTCGGCAAGGGACATGGTTCCCTTCCGAAAAGAATGTAACTCCTCAATCACCTCGTAAAGATGACTAATGTTGCTCTTATGAGAATGTATTTTATGAAGAACCTTCCACATCTTCTTTGCAAATGCATATGACATAACCTGCTTTGATATAGGCTCCATGCTATTCAACATGCACGTGACCACCCAATCATTATCTACCTCCTAGTCAACAGATTTGATAGCCAGCTCGTTTGGCATCAGGATGTATTTCGTCTGATACGATCCCACAAATCAGGAAAAAGTAGACCACAGAAGGAAGTTGGTGCCATCCAACTTGATAGAGGTTCCTTGCATAAAAGATGCGCTCGTGGTAGATATCTTTCATGTTGAGCCATCCGAATGATCCTTCTTGTCTTCCATATCATCTAATACGTGGGAATCACATAAACAAGTTGCTGCAGTAAGAAATCAGACTATATGCAGATATGAGAGAAGCGATGAAAATTAAACCATAACAACCACCCTTTGGGGCTAAATAAGACCCCAAAGGGGTTGTATCTTCTCCTTAGCCTCTACTCAGTTGAGAAACATGCAAGATGGGTGACTTGAACGGGTGACTTTTCAAGTCACCCTAATGCATGCAGATTAGCCTAAAGTCAAATATGGGCCCGCAATGTGTTGCTACGCCTCACGGAGCAATCGTAGAGGCATAGTATAAGGAAAAGGAGAGGTAAGATGAACTGCTGCTCCTCAAAATCCCGTAGAGGCGATGCTGCAGCAGTTCACGACCTGCCTAAGATTGCCTTCACCGTCGCAAGAGGCGACGCAAAGGTTGCACAGGCTCTCGCCGAGCCTCCCTACAGGCGGCGACAACATTGTTATCAGCAGGGAGGGTCTAGCGGCCATAGCTGGTGGTGATCAAAGGTTGGCGACGCCTCTTGAGAGAGAGAGGGATATGGTGGAGGTGTTCAAAGGCTAGGTTTCGGGGTGGGGTACATGGGCACTGGTCTAGAACTGCTGCTCTGATACCATGTTACGTTGAAAGAGTGAATGATCTCTATTAGAAACCCTAGGTGCCTTTATATAGAG
The DNA here is from genome assembly GCA_037157565.1 of Thalassia testudinum. Taxonomy (NCBI): domain Eukaryota; kingdom Viridiplantae; phylum Streptophyta; class Magnoliopsida; order Alismatales; family Hydrocharitaceae; genus Thalassia; species Thalassia testudinum. The sequence goes on from JAZHRO010000031.1 coordinate 61,774,110, forward strand.
AAGCACAATAGGTAAATTACAAGCACATACCCATATAATATAAAAATAGTAAAAAATCACTAAAGAATATAACATATAACTCAACACACCCTTAAAGCAATATTGGGAACATAATGTCATTATATTAAATTTGAAAGTTTATAGTGACATACTTGTAAAAACCCCTTCAAGTATTGATGCTATCCATGTAGGAAGGGTATGCTGTTAGTTTGTCAGTTCCCAGCTTTCAAACATAAACCAATTAAATGAAATAAAAAAATGTGGTTGATGAGATGCAAAACATTGAAGATTTCATGGTCATGATATAATCGACAACATGGTACTTACTTCAAGTTCGACAAAGCGTGGCTCATGGAGGAGGGCTTTAGGGGTTTGATTGAGGAACGGTGGAGGCCATCTCAGGCAGATGGGTCGGCGGCTGCCAGATTGGAAGCGAAACTGAGGGATTTGAGATCTTTCTTGAAGATCCACATCAAACAGGTTAGGGAGGAACGCGGGAGGAAGAAAGAGGAGGCTCTTGCTGCGATTACTCTCCTGGACAGGGCAGAGGATGTTGGGCTCCTTTCAGAAGATGACAGGGTTTACAGAGCGAGGCAGATTCAGGTGATACAGGAGGAAGATCGGAAAGCGGAGGTGGAGTGGAGGGTGAGGTCTAGGCAAAAGTGGCTGAAGGAGGGTGATTCCAATACCCGTTTTTTTCATATGGCTGCGTCGGGCAGGAGAAGGAGGAACTGGATTGACAGATTGGTGGTGGATGGGGAGTTTGTGGTAAGGGAGGCGGTGGGAGGGACAGCTGCGAGTTATTTTAGAGATTTTACTGGGTGGAGACAAGGGGGAAGGTGGAGGTGGTTGGGATCTGAGATACCACAGATCCGGGAGACAGACGCCAACTTCTTGACGGGTTCTTTTGGGGAGGATGAAGTCCGTGAGGTAATTTGGGGGTTGAATGCGGATGGGTGTCCAGGGCCAGATGGCTTTCCGGTTGCCTTCTACAGAGAGTTCTGGCCGTTGGTGAAAGAAGACGTGATGCAAGTGGTGCAAGAGTTTAGAACGGGTAACTCGGGATTTAATAGGCTGAACAAATTCTACATGTTCTTATTGCCGAAGAGGGAGGGCGCTGAGGCGATTCAGGAGTACAGACCGATAGCTCTTTTGAATGCTATCTACTTGGTGGCAAAGCTTCTGGCAAATAGATTGAGGAGGACGCTTGGTAGGATTGTAAACTCGGTGCAGACGGCTTTTGTTCCTGGCAAGAATATTTTGGAGGGTTTCGTGATAGCCTCGAAAATCCTTTCGTCTTGGAAGAGAGATAAGAAGAAGGCTTTCTTATGGAAGGTCGATTTCAGCAAAGCTTATGATTCGATCCAGTGGTCGTTTCTTTGGGCGTCTTTGGTGAAGAGGGGGTTCCCGCCGATGTGGATTGAATGGATGAAGAGGTGCGTCACCACGACGTCTTTCTCGGTTCTTATCAACGGAAACCCAGCTGGGGGTTGGATCCAACCTAGGAGGGGGTGAGGCAAGGTTGTCCGCTGGCCCCAATGCTCTTTGTGATTGCCGTGGATGCTCTTGCTAGGGCGGCGAAGAGGTCTTGTGAGAGAAACTTGGTGAGTGGTTTCTCCTTGAGGGATGGGACGAGTATCCCATTGCTCCAGTATGCGGATGATACGATCTTCTTCATTGAAGGTGGAGAAAAGGAGGCGAGAAGAATGAGGTTCCTTGTTTTCTTATTGGGTGAGGCATCCGGATTGCAGATTAACCTAGCTAAGTCGGATTTTGTCCCTTTCAATATGACTGAGACGGAGGCAAGGGGGTGCAGTTTGGGTCTTGGCACAGAGCAGGGTAAGCTTCCGATTAAGTATTTCGGCCTACCGTTGTCAGATGGGAGGATTCTGGTGAGAGACTGGGCCTCCTTGGTGGAGAGGTTGGTAGGGAGGTTGGAGGGGTGGGCGTCCAGGCTACTATCTAGAGGTGGGAGGTTGATCCTGCTCAAGGCGGTTCTGTCGGCGATGCCGTCGTATTTCATTTCTGTACTGAAGATGCCTCGACAAGTGATTGCAAAAATTGAGAGAACTATGAGGAGTTTCTTTTGGTCTAATCAGGGGACGAGTGGACAGAGTGCCAGGTTGGTTGCTTGGGAGGTCTGCAGACCGTTGAAAGACGGGGGGCTCGACGTGAGGGATTTGGAGAGATCTAATGGCAGTCTGTTGGCGAAATGGGTGGGGTGCCTGTTGGAAGGAAGGGGGGATTTGTTGGGCAAGGTGTTCGAGATGGCATATGGTTGTTCGATGCGTTGGGATCTCCTAGTGTCTCTGCCTAGGGATGCTTCTCACTTCTTGAAAGGCTTGTTGACGGTGGCCCCTAGGGTGAGGAACTGCTTTGTTCCTGTGTTGGGAACAGGGAAGATTTTCAGATTCTGGCAGGATGACTGGACAGGTGATGGAGCGCTTTGCAGAAGATTCCAGAGACTGTTTGCCTTGTCCCAGAACAAGATGGCTTCTGTGGCTGAGGTATGGAAGATGGGTGGTGCCCACGCTTCGTTGGCGGTCTGTCAGATGCGAGAGCGCATGATTTTCAGGTCTTGATGAGTTGAAGGGACTTCATCCGGCGGTTGGTACAAACATGTTTGGTTAGGATGAAGGTGAGTTTTCGGTAGCGGCTGCGCACAAGAGATTGTCCGCTGGTGGTCCTGAGGTGGAGCTGGATCTGGTGAGGGACTGCAAACAAATTTGGAAAGCCGTGTGTCCGCTGAAGGTCAAGATTTTTGCCTGGCTGCTTAGGAGAAGAAGGCTAGTGACTAAGGTGTGGAGGGTGAGGTAGGCTCTTGGAGAGTGTAAGATGTGCTTTTTGTGTGGGGGTGGTGAGGAGGACATTGAGCACCTTTTTTTCGCTTGCCCTTTTGTGGTGCAAATTTGGGGCAGGATGGGCGGGAGGTGGTGAGAGTGTCGACTGTTTGAAGAATTCTGGCATAGCTTCAGAAGTGGAGGTGGTGTTGGCGGACAGTTCGTTTTTTGTACGAAGAAGGAGAAGGCTAGGCCGTTGGCAGTCCTTTGGGGAATTTGGTTGGGCAGAAATGCGGTGGTTTTTAGGGGTCAGAAACCTTACGTAGAGAATTTTGTTAAGTCTATTGACTCCTTGTTTTCTCTTCGGGTTGAATCCTTGTGAGTGGGGGACCTTAGCGTCTACCTGTTGTAATGTTATTTATTGTTGATTTTATTTTATATATTTTTAGGTAGTTATCACTCTGGATAACTATCCTTTCCTTTTAAAAAAAAAAATGATATAATCGAAAACAAACTACTCTAATATATAAATATAATACATATATACATGTATGGTTGCTTTATGCCGCCCTTATCTCCTCGCGTTTCCATGAGAATCTGATGAGAGATTATGGTTATGAAATATAAAATTCTCGGGATGCTACATCTTGTTAGTGCTATTCCAACGTGGTTATTGTTTCCCTTTTATGTTGAACAGAGTTCAAGTTGTTTCTCATGCTAGCGGATATTTTACCAAACCCTTTTTGACATCAAAGCTGAGAAATGGGCAGAGAAAGAGACATGGAAATTGGTTAACCTTGTATTTGTTACAGTGATAAGTCTGAGTTTTTGTTCCATTAGACCGTTATGATTGTGAACTTGGTTTCTTAATATGAAGTGTAGATGCTGGTTTGAACGATCTTAGAAATGGATTTATTCTTGATGGTCTGACCAAACAAAAGCAATGTTCTTTGTAGCTATTACTCGCACTTAGGCTTACAGCTTATGTATCGTTGTAAATAATACCATCTAGGTTATTTATTGATTTAGGTCAGTGTAATAATACCTGAGGAGCACAAGTTTAGGTAGCACTTTCAAAATGTTCCCAAGAAAAAACTGTCCTACCTTTTGGTATGTTTGTAGATTAGTCAGTAATCTCTTTTATTTAGAATGTAGAGCCTTGTTACTTTTGATTTTTTTGCATGCATGATAGCATGTAACACTCATGATCGAGCGTACACTTACCAAGTTGCCATATACACATCCAGGAAGGGGAAGCCAAGTGACTATCTAGCTCTGATATATGGGCAAAAATTATATTTTGAAATATTGGGATCAAAATCACAATAACAATCTAATGAGTACGAGCAAAGTTAGAATTGTAATTATCAGCTTTGTAAGGGGAGAGAGAGAATGAATGTGAGGGGGAGAGAGAGGTGGAGAGTGTGGATGGCAGGTAGTGGAGAGGAGATTGTGGAAGGGGAGGGCACTAGGGATTCTCTGCTTCAAGTGCCTAGGGCAAGGGCACCTTGTGAAGGTTTGCATGGACCCGGTCAGATACCTGTGCCGTGGCAGGGTCGGACATCGGAGGGCATCGTGCGAGAAGCGTGGCCATGGTCCGAAGGCCTCTGATGGTGGTGGCGGCACGTTGCCTCCTCCACCGGAAGGTGCACCACTTGTGGAAGCTGAGGCGCCGTGATTGGAGGAGGTTAGGACCCTTGAGAGGACTCTCGCGGCGGTGTTGGTTGCAGTAGTGGTGTAAGGTAGGATGGGGCTGGAGGAGCTGGAGATGGCAGTCTCTCTGACCTTGGGGATGAGGAGGGAGGACGTCGAAGCGGCGGTGGTTGGAGCCGGGCAGTTTGCACTTTTCAATCTTCGGCTGGAGATGACGGAGAGGCTACTATTCGAAGAAATATAATGTGGGGAAGGGGTGGTTTGGTGGAGGTGGCAAGTAGGGTCGGATGGCGTGGTGGCATGGCGCCCAATGGTCAAGTCAAGGCGGATGGTGGTGCTTGAGGGGTTTCCTTTGTTCCTCCGCACGATGGAGGTGGTGACGAAGGTGGTCTCTCCATTCATGAAGCTTTGATGGTGTGGAGGACTTGGCCTCAAGGCAAGCGACATCTCAGAGATCTATGCATTGGTGAAGCTGGTGTCGGGAAGGCATTTCGTGGAGAAGGTGGTTTTGGGTATGGGGGGATTGTTCTGGGTGATCCGTGTTAGAATGGAGAGGAGGGAACCTCGGATGTTCGCAGAGGCAGTGGTGGGGAGTCTGACGGTAGGGGACGGTGGCTCGAGGGCAGAGGGGCTGTTGGACATGGTGGCTGGCTTTTTTGGGAAGAGGAAGGGACGTGGAGGAAATCGCATGGCGGTTGCGATCCTTAAGCTGCAATCGGTGGCGTGTGATCATGCAAGAGTGGCGGCAATAGCTTAGAGCGTGAGGGTAATGACGTGTGTTTTAGAGGAGATGGGGGATGCTTTGGGGAAGATTGCGGATCGGGGGCATTTAGGTCCTTTGGAGGACTGCGAACCACGTGAGGCACATAAGGTGCCTCTGAACCACTTGGCAGGTGGCCCTGGGCTTCGTGGATCCGGATATTCGGGTTCGGAGGAAGCCAAAGAAGCCAATAGTGATGGGAAGCGCCCCAGACCCCTTCGACTTCGAACCCCCTCGACCTTTCGGGGGCTTTTTGGGGGAGACTTCGGCTGGACGGAGGGACACGGTGAGGAGGCCGGTTGTGTGAGTCTCCGGAGATGGAGGTCGAAGAGGTTCCTGTGGTAAGGCTCTCCTACAAGTTGTGGTGGAGCTACCAAATATGACGAGCCACATGTTCATCGAGTTTGGAGGCGAGCGGCGAAGCAGCAACGACCGACTCCTGAAGGCGTTAGGGCGGTGATGAGTTGCAGCCCTAGAGCGAATTAGGGTGTGGGGGTGAGATCGGCGAAGGAGGTGGAGGGAGGGGTTTCCTGGGGGTCTGGGTTGCTGGGTGGAGAAGGGGATGGTGTGGGTGGTTCTGTGATTAAGGTGGAGGCTGCTGAAGAGGGGGCTAGGTCTCCAGTGCCTAAGGAGGGCGAGGGGAGACAGGTGCGAGGGGAAAGGGATGGGGAGTTGAGGATGGGGGAGATTGACCAAGTTGCAGAGGAGGTTGGATACAAACGCGCTTCGGGAGGAGGGGGAGTTTCACCTTCTCCATGACCATGGTTCTTACATGGAATGTTAAGGGGTTGAATGACCCCTCCAGGCGTACTGCCTTAGGGAGCTACATCCTGAAGTGGGGTCCTGAGGTAGTGGTTCTCTAGAAAATGAAGCTGGATTATTACGACCGATAGATTTGGAGGGAGTTGAATGGCAGTGGCCTGGGGGAGTTTGTGGCTTTGGATGCGGTGGGGAGGTCGGGAGGGGTGATTGTTGGATGGAAGGATGATGCTTTTGCTTTGGTGGACTTTTTGATTGGGTCCTCTGTGATCACGATGAAGCTATAGAGGCGTTGAGACAACTTCAGTTGGATCTTCTCTGCAGTATATGGGCCCAATGAAGGGGCACAGAGGCATAGGTTGTGGGACGAACTGAATCAGGCATCAAAAAAGTATCAAGGATCTCCTTGGCTGATAGGTGGATATTTCAATGTTACGCTGGCGGTAGAGGATAGACCAGATGGACGAGGGACAAACCTAGGTTCGGTGGATTTTGTCGATTTTGTTGCCTTACAGGGCTTGGTGGATTTGCCTCCTTATTCTTGCCCCTACACCTGGAGAAGTTCGGGAGGACAGAGGGATTGACAGACTCTTATCCTCGTCAGCTCTTGCGGAGGCTTTCCCTATAGCAAAGGTTAGGCCTATAGAGTGGCCTTTTTCATATCATACCCCACTCCTCTGGGGAACAAATGAAGGATGGAGGTATGAGACTTATTTCAAGTTTGACAGGGCCTGGCTTCTTGAGGAGGGGTTAAAGGGGATGGTTGAGGAGAAATGGAGGACAATGCACGTGGAGGGCTTGGCGATGGCAAGACTGGAAGCCAAGCTGAGAAAGCTTAGATCCTTCCTCAACGTGTACAGGAGACAGATTAAGGAGGAGAAGGGAAGGAAGAGGAATGAAGCACTTGCTGAGGTTACAAGATTGGACAGGGTTGATGACATGGGCCTTCTTTCATAGGAAGAGTGGTTGGATAGAGCGAGGCACTTGCAGGTAGTGCAGACAGAGGATCGGAAGGTGGAGGTTGAATGGAAGGTGAGGTCTAAGTAGAAGTGGCTAAGGAGGGTGATTCTAATGCCCATTATTTTCATATGGTGGCGTTGGGGAGGAGGAGGAATTGGATTGATAGCTTGTGGGTGAATGGTGCAAAGTTTACTAGCAGGGAGGCGATCGGAGAGGTGGCAGCTGGCTGCTATAGGGAGTTTACTAGGAGGAGGTAGGGAGGTAGATGGAGATGGTTGAGATCCAACATTCCGCGAGTTGGCGAGGAGGAGGCGGCGAGACTTGTTGGGCCTTTCGAGGAGGTCCAAAAGGTGATTTAGGGACTAAATGTGGATGGATGTCCTAGTCCAGATGGCTTTCACTTTTCTTTTACAAGGAGTTCTGGTCAGTGGTCAAGGAGGAGATCCTACAGGTGCTGCATGAGTTTAGAGATAAAAACTTGGGTTTCAATAGGTTGAATAAATTCTATATGTTCCTGCTGTCGAAGAGGGATGGGGCAAAGGCTATTGACAATTATAGGCTAATAGCTTTGTCCAATGCCATTTATTTGATTGTGGCAAAGATCCTGATGAATAGATTGAAGGGGGTGCTGGCATGTATTGTTTCACAGGTGCAGATGACTTTTGTTAATGGTAGGAACATTTTGGAGGGTTTCATTGCAGCTTCGGAGATCCTGTCCTGTTGGAAGAGGGTGAAGAGGAGGGTGTTCTTGTGGAAGGTAGATTTCAGTAAGGCCTATGATTCGGTACAATGGTCTTTTTTGTGGGCCTCTTTAATCAAAAGGGGTTTCCCGGCCATCTGGGTAGACTGGATGAACAGGGGCGTCACCACGGCATCTTTTGCTATTCTTATTAATGGCAATCTGGCGGGTGGATGGATCCAATCGAGAAGGGGAGTTAGGCAATGTTACGAACGCGGCCTCAAGACGGGTTTTTAAAACGTCTGGGAAGTGGCCCAGACGTCTGGAACCCTTTCCAGACGTCTGGTATTAAATTTTTACGGCGTACGAGGTTGCGTCTGCACGCGCACCCGCCGCTCTCTTCCCTCTTTTTCCCTCTCTCCTCCTGCAGGGCGCAACGCTTCTCTCTCTCTCTCCCCGCGCGGCCTTATAAGGCCCCTCGCCCTCTCCCTCACCCTCATCTCCTCCGCGTCCTTCATCTTCTTCTCCCAGCCGGTGCGAAAGCGCGAGCGAGCGGCGGCAGCAGCGACTGCGGCGAGTGTGCAAGAGGAGGTGTTGCGTGAGGGAGGAGACGCTCGACCGTGAGGGCTCGAGCTTGCTGGGGCAGCTAGAGCCGGCCGGCGAGGGGGGAGCAGCAGGTGTGGAGTGTCGCAGAGGTACTGCTGCAGCTCGAGCAGTAGGCGGACGGGGCGTGGCCGTGCGTCGCGGGCGGAGGGCGAGTTGAGCTTTGGTTCTGGAAATTTTTCCAGAATCAGACGTCTGGGCTTACGATCAGACGACGGTGAAGACGTCTGGAGGACTGTCCAGACGTCTGTCAAGTAAGATATTTCGGTCTTCTTCCTTTTCGCTCGTACGGCCATGCAGCCGTCCACCGCGCCTTCGTCTGCAACCCGTCGTACTGAGAGCAGTTATGGGTGCGTACAGGTTCTGCTCGGGAGGGTGCGAGGGCTCGCCATCCCACGTGAATCGGACGTCTGGCCTCAGTGCCAGACGACGGGAAGGACTTCCACACGTCGGGGGTGACCATCGAACATCTGGGAACTAAGCTAGACGCCCCCGCAGGCTTCTGGACGTCTGAGGGACTACACAGAACGAAGGTACGCTCTGACCCACATTTTAAGACGTCTGGAAGAGGTTCCAGACATCTAATTTTGGGCAATTTCGTCGTTTTCGACCCGTTTAGGGTCCGTTCCGAGTCTGTTTTCCGCGTTTCGAGTTGCGTTCTTTCCAGAATAAAATCCTTTATCCGTTTACAGAAATTATATACCGTTCCGAAAAACTCCTTGTGTTTGATCCTTGTGTTAGGACCCCGTTCCATTGCAGTCTTCGGGGTTGCGGAGGCGCGTGGGATTTCCAACCACGCCCCCAGTATTCCCGTTGTAGCTGGTAGAGTGGCTTTTAATTTACTTAATCAAATTTGTTACAATTGTGGAATAATTAATAGAGTCTAGAGCATTGCATGAACCCTAGGACTGAGAAACTAGATTGAACGATAGATCCTAGGGTATTGCATGAAATCTAGAACTGGAAATTAGATTGAATGATAGATCCTAGGGTACGGCATGAATCCTAGGACTGGAAAACTAGTAATATGTATATAAATATTGCAGTCTTGGAAAGGTGGAAAGGAAATGATAGCTGCCTGTAGATTGATTTAACCGCTGCCTGTTATGAAGGAATAAATATGATTGAGAACATGGGTTGTGTGAACGTAAAACTTGAACGGTGAAACCTAAATGTGCTGAGTTAAAAGAGCTGGAATCCTACGGGGAATTAGGAGTAGAACTCCTGGAAAGAGAATGGATGGAACTGAGAAAGAAAGACGTGGAAGTGTGTTGTCTCTGGGGTACGTGGTACCAATGAGAGCACACATTACCTCTTAGTGTAGAGTGGAGCTTGCCGCCCTCAAGTTGAGATTGGGGTGGGTTTGGCCACTGTATACCGATTTGCTGGCTCTCGCGTACGCAGTACCGAGGAGAGCTACTAGTGTAGGGAGAGCAGTAACTACCCCACAGGCCCCGGGGTTCTGCTAGCCTCCTACATCGACTTGTTAGGCCCACTGGGCAAATCAGGGTAGTCAGGCGAGGGTGCGAGGACTGTGGAGGGGTTGGACCCCTGTTACTGAGAGGGCTCTGCCATATACTGGTTCCGTGCTGTGCTTTGGGCGCACCCATTAACGGAAACGACTGACCGCGTGCCAGTGCGGGGTAGCTACCCGTGCACTTATCGCGCGTGCCGTAGTCACCGTTACGTCTGTCAGCGACCCTGGGGTGGTTGACTGAGGGTAGGATCACCACGGGGACTCTCCCGGCCAGGAGAGCACCACGTGTTACTTCTACTTTTCGGAAAAGACTGCAATCAAGATCGTTCCCATGAGGAACATTCGAGATCAAGTGAAGGATCTGAGAAATAAATAAATCGTGAAATAATAGAAGGACGTAAATAAAGAAAGTAAAATATAACAGCTACTGTACACTCTACTGCTTCTTTAGTTTTTAGCTGCCACTCTACTCAGCGTTTTCGCTGACGTGTTACACTCGTTACTTTTCAGGACCAGGTGTTGAGCAGCCAGGGTCAGCGGCTGCAGAGGACGCTGGGCCGAGTAGGGTCCAGTAGCGTTACCCGTAGTTCTTTTTGTACTTTCTGCCACTGTAGTGAGTAGTTTCCTTGTTACTCTTTGTACTTCTTTATTGTAAACTTCATGTTATGTACATATTTGTTGTTCTACTGTTGTGGTGGTGTATACTGTAGTAGTTCCTTTTCTTACTGCTGTATTTTGTTACTGCTAGTTATATTCATGCTGAATGTAGTTTATTTTACTGCTCTTTTGATTACTTCCTCGTTGGACGACTAGGTCTTGGGATTAGTCGAGTCGGTCCGATTCTCGTGTCTCGTAGGGACTCGGGAATCGGGTCGTTACAGGCAGGGATGCTCTTTGGCTCCGATGCTTTTTGTTTTGGTAGCTGATGCTTTAGCGAGGACGACGATTAAATCATGTGAGAGGAACTTGGTAAGGGGTTTCTCTCTGGAGGATGGGTCGGCAATTCTGGTACTTCAGTATGCGGATGATACTTTGTTCTTCATTGAAGGTGCTGAGGTAGAGGCTAAAAGGATGCGTATTCTGCTGGAGTTGTTTGGAGAGGCATCTAGTATGCAAATCAACCTAGCCAAGTCGAGTTTCGTCCCTTTCCACATGTCGGAGGAGGAAGCAAGTGCATGTAGCTTGGCCCTTGCCATGAGGAGGGATACTTTGCCCATTTCCCATTTGGGCCTTCCTCTAACCAATAAGAAGATTCTGATGTAGGATTGAACCTCCTTGATTTGGAGATTGGAAGGAAGACTAGTAGGTTGGGCGTCAAGAATGTTGTCCAGAGGTGGGAGATTGGTCTTGCTCAAAGCAGTGTTGGCTGCAATGTCGTCCTATTTTACTTTCGTCCTGAAGATGCCGCAATAGGTTAGAAAGAAGATTCTGGGCATGATGAGAAATTTCTTTTGGATGAATCACGGTATGAATGGGCTAGGAGCGAGGTTGGTGGCATGGGAGGAGATCTGCAGACTGGTGAAAGAAGGGGTGCTTGGTGTCGGGGACCTGTGGAGGATGAATGATAGCCTGCTAACGAAATGGATTAGAAGACCGCTGGAGAATGGAAATAGCCTGGTGGGAAAGGTCATTCGATCTTTTTATGGTGGTTCGGTACAGTGGGACCTCCTCCTTGCCCCGTCGAGGGGTGCCTTGCACTTCCTTAGGGGTCTTTCTTTGGTGGCACCCAAGGTGTAGGGTTGCTTTGTGCCGGTGATTGGATCGGGCGAGGTGTTCAAATTTTGGCAGGACGACTAGATGGGGCAGGGGAAGTTATGTGGAAGATTCCTGAGACTCTTTGCATTAGCTATAGACAAAGAATCATCGGTGACGGATATCTAGGAGGGTGATTGGTGCCCAACTTTTGTGGGGAACATGTTGGATGCGAGGATCCAGGAGTTTCAAACATTGCTTGGGGAGCTAGAAGGTTTTCAGTCTGCGGAGGGCATGGATGCTTTCTATTGGGATGAAGGTGAATTCACGATAAAAGCTGCGTATAGAAGACTTGGAGATTGTGGGATACTTGGGGACTTGGATTTGGTGAGAGATTGCAACTAAGTTTGGGCGGCGGGATGCCCTTTAAAAGTGAAGATATTCACTTAGCTACTTAGGAGGCGTAGGCTTATGATGAGAATGTGGAGAGCTAGATGGGCACCTGGGGAGGAGAAGGAATGTCCCTTCTATCATGGGGCTAATGAAGTGGTGGACCACTTGTTTTTCTCTTGCCTGTTTGTTTCTCAGATTTGGAGGTGCCTGGAGGCGAGGTGGTGGAACCAATCCTCCTTTGAGGAGTTTTGGAGATCCTTCAGGAGTGGAGGCTCCCATGCGTGTCAGAATGCCTTTAGATCGAAGGAGAGGGCGAGGCCTTTAGCGGTGTTATGGGGTATCTGGTTGGGGAGGAATGCTGTTGTGTTCAGGGGGCAGCGTCCATATGTGGAAAACGTTATGGAGTCCATTTCAGCTATATGATTAGGCTGTGGAGTGTTGTTTTGTAGTTGGGTTATGTTTGGCTGAATGGCCTATCTTTTTATGTGATTTTATATAATATATTCTAGGTGGTTATCAATTGGATAACTACCCATTCTCTTTTCAAAAAAACAATCTAATGAGTATGGAAGCACCTTTTCAAGAAAAAAGAAAAAAAGACTATGGAAGCAGAACATGCCATAGCTTAGAAATTGCATAGCATTATATAATTATTATGTTACATCAACTTATGGTTTTCTTTTCAGTATCACTTTTCCTATTTTTTATATTTTTTTTCCTAAATCTTTTGTATACTTTATGTTTAATTTTTTTTTAATTGTTATTGGTGTTGCTTCTTGTTTAAATAACTCATTTTTTTGTGTTTTATTATTATTTTTTCTTATTGTTGATTTTATTCTTGTTTTTTTTTTTGCATTTCTCTATGCTTTTTTTTTATTTTGTAGTTTTTATTTTTTATTTTCTATTAATTTATTAATTTGTGCTTGACTATTTTTTGTATTGCTATAAAATATTTTATTTATGACAATCATTTTTATACTTTTACTGTTGCTTTTCACATTTTCTCAACACTTTCTTGTATGATTTGCATTTTACTATCTATCAATTACTATTGTACTTTTATTTTTCAACTTTTAATTTTTCAATTTTATCTTTATTTCTTTTATTGGTGATTGTTCTTAATGCTTTATTTTTTGTGCTTTACATTTTTCATTAATTTTCTTATTTTCTGTTTTTGTGTGTATCAATATTCTTTTATATGGTTCATAAATGGGTATCCATGCTCACCCACCAATTTGGTAGGCATTGGGTGATAGATCAATTGGATACCCTTTGGATGGATCTGGTAGATCTATGATCCGATACGACGATTTAAGTTACAGATAGTATGCAAAGAGGACAGATAACTGTCCCTTAATGTGTAGTGAGCGAAGCAAGCAAAACATAAGAATTTCCACAGATGAGGAGAGATTTCAAGGGAGCACGATGAAGGGCAAGGGATGGAAATTGAGGATGATGAGAAGGAAGGTAGGTGTTTGTACTTCAGAATAAAAAAAGGAAAATAATTTTTAGAGTAGGAAATAATACTAAGGAAAACCTGAATCCCTTTTGACCAAATTTCTGTGTTTATGATGCATTAAGAAATGGTGGGAAAATAAAACTAATATAGCCGAAGTTTGGAGAAAGTGAACATAGGAGTAGGAGGGGTGTAACTTGCTCTCGATGCCTTTTGCATAGTCATTTTGCCCGTCATTGTAGGTTGCTGGTCGATTGTCACAGAACAGATGTGATGTCTTGGGCACAAGTCTTTTCCATGCTCAAAGCCTTGAGGAGGTGACTATGGTGGTACAATGGACGTATTATAGAGGATTATCATTGTTTTGGTCCCATAATCACCTTCTGTCACCAATAACTACGAGACTTTGGATCAGTGCCTTGTTGTGGACACCATTGAAGGATGTCGCAGTGGCAATCTTGTGGTCTCTATGGGAGGCAATGCATGTCAGTGTTGCTGCTTTGGGAGAAGCCAAGTTCCTTTTGAAGGGCTGTTCGGTGGAAGAATGGAAGCATCTTCTCTTCACATAATTGGTCTATGAAATGGGAGCAGTTAGGTAGAAAGTGGCATCTGGGGTAGAGGATTTGCTTGGTGAGAGACTGCCATCGTTCCTTGTGATTTTGCTCAAGGTAAAGGGAGTTTCACTTTGGCTATGGCACATGGAGGTCATGAAAGCTCTTGTAGCAACCTTCAATTGTTTGCAAAGATGTCAAGGCCTGGACTTATGCTCAATCTCTACGTGGAGGTTCAGAAGATGGAACTTGTCCTAGGGTTGCAGAGGTGATCCTCTGCTGGAGGGGTTCTTTGATGTTCATCCGGTCACATCAAAGTAAGCACAAGGACTAGTAAGGATTTTCCGTGGCTGTTGATGTTGGCCGTTGTTGATAGAAAACCAGGTCAAGGTGCAAGGGAGTACTTTTAGAAAGCATTTGAACATGCAAGGAAGATTGAGGAAGGCTTACAATCGTAGCCATTTTTGTGGATAATCACGTGATGCTGCAATGGCTGCAGTGGAAGTTGAAGGGTTGATTTATTGACATATTGGATGAGTCATCCCAATATTTGTTGGCATTGTTGCATGGGCTCTCTCTTCACTCACACGTCCTACGCGTTAGGGACCTTTTACTTCGGTTACTTCTTGGACCTGCTGAGATCTAGGTCATCACCTTGTTTAGGCCCAAAAGGAAGTGGGTTGTAGGAGATTTTGTTTTGGGTCCTTTAAGTCCAGTTTTATTTTTAAATGGAGAGAGGCGTAGTGTTGACCCCATTTTACTGCAACTGAGCGTGACAGGATTTTTGTGGAATTGCAACCTAATGAGGCTTCCAGCATCTCTCATCTGCAGCTTCCTTTGGCTAAAGACTCTTTGAGGATGTGAAGGGCAAAGTTTGCTTCCAAGTCGAACTTGTGGTCCCACATCAACTCAGATGGTGCTTTTATTGGTGTGATGAATCCCCGTGGCAACAAAGGACCACTGAAGTACTCTACCCCTGCACTAAGATTCTTGAGTGGTGGAGGAATGCTCCTTCTTTGGCTACAGCTACCATGGCTAAGAAGCTGCAGGTATTGAAAAGTCATCTTATGGGATGAAAGAAGTTAAGGGAGGAACATGGGAAGAAGAAGAATAAAGCTCTAAATAAGATCCAGGTGCTTGACAGAGTGAGGATTCTAGATCCTTGGAGTCTGAGATGATGGAAAGAAGGACAGAGCAGCAAGTATTGTCCATGGAAGATAAGGAGAAATAGAGTGGTGGCAGACAACTCTAGTTGAAAGGGGTATGCAGAGACACGTTTCTTCCATATGGAGGCCAATGGGAGAAGGCACAAAAACTTGATTCAATCCATACAGGTTAATGGTAGTGAGTACCAGGCAGAGAAAGCATTGGAGCATCAATGGCAACCTATTTTTAGTCCTTAAAGAGATGCACACCTAGAGGCACATGGAGATGGACAGCTAAAGGGGCCTCCTTTATTTCTATGGAGCAGGTAAACTTCTTATTACATCCTTTTTTCAGAGATAAAGGTGAAGACTACATTGACAGGATTGAATTTGAAGGGCTTAACTGGTCCGGATGGTTTCTCAGCTGTTTTTCAGGGAGTTTTTGGGTGCAGCAAGACTCGAATTACTACAGGTGCTTGTGTTCTGGAATGGGAACCAGGGATTGAAAGGCTTAATTTATTGCTGTTGTTTCTTCTTCCAAAAAAGTCCATAGCTAAGAGAAGATTATAGGCCTATTTCCCTTTTCAACATCATGTATCGCATACTGGCAAAGGTACTAGTACACCAGCTTAGAGAGTGGATAGCTTATTTGGCGAGCCTAGTTTAAACAGCATTTTGAAAGCAAGCACCTCATTGACAGTGTGGTTATAGGGCTACTGAGATAGTAAGTTATTGGACGAGTGGCACCAAAGGGTTCATTTGGAAGGTCTTTGCAAAGTTACACAATTGGCTTAATTAGGCATTCCTCTAGACTTGTCTTCAAAGATGCGATTTTCCTACACAATCGATCTCATGGATGAAGCGTTGGACAATGTAAGACCCAAGGAAGACATAAGCATAGCAGTGGTTATCACAGGGATGTCCATCTGCTCCTTTACTTTTCATATTGGATGTGGATTTGTTAGCTGTTTACACCTTTGCAGCTTGTGCTAGTGGATTTCTGAGGGTTGTCAGTCCAAGAAGGGAGTTTAGCTTAGTCCTAATCCTGCGGTATGTGGATAACCATTTTTTCATCAACGGCACAAAGGAGGCAGAAAATCTTCAGAAGGTGGATCAGAGGCTGGAAGGTTGAAAATGAGGCTCCTTTCTAGAGGTGGAAGACTTATCCTACTGAGGTCTATGCTATCTCCCATTCCTTCTCTCTCTCTCTCTCTCTCTCTCTCGGTCTTCCTTATGCCTTTGAAGGTGGAAAAAGAATTGGATAGACTACAAAGACAATTCGTCTAGAAGGGGCTTGGGAATGAAGGTCATGGGGTAGCTGATGGTCTTATGGGATAAAATCTGCAAACCAATTTCACAAGCAGTTTGGAAATTCTGGATTTAAGGACCATTAACAGGACATTACTGACAAAGCAGATTACAACGGTGACAGGGAGGTTGGGGACTTGCTTCCACTAGTTATTGTTGCCTGCTCTGGTAGGATACTCAATTGGCCGAATAGATTGATAGCGTTTCAAGGTTCTTTGGGCTTTTGGAAGAGGATTATTCAGAATATGCCTCTCATTATTCCACTCTTCTCAGTGCAGATTGAAGATGGATCACACTTCCTCTTCTGGACAGATGATTAGATGGGACAAGAAACTTCAGTGTACAGATTCCTTAGGCTATTTGCCTTGCCCTCTAATTCTGAGGCAAGAGTTGCAGATTATTGGGAGCCAGAGGCTAGCTGTTGAACACCCTTACTATTGGGGCATTTCTCGAAACAATGATTGGTTAAAGAGGCATTGGCCAATGTTTGCCTTGGGACCAAGGAAGATGACCATTGGGTATGGGAGGATGACAATTTCTATGTGAAGACAACTTATACTTTTCTCTCATCTGCTTCTCATAACTTGGATGATAGACACCCTAGATACTGCAGAATTATCTGGAGGATGAAAATGCCCTTGAAGACCAAGATTTTTGGAAGCCTGCTGCATAAGGAAAGGCTCATACGGAGGTCCAGAGGCTGAAGATAGTGCCAAAGTCAATCCACTTGCTCTCTTTATGAGGATGGTGAGGAATACTACTACCACTTATTCTTCACTCATTTACATGTGAGGTTTGCGATAGAAGCTATATATGTTGATTGGATCTTTCCCTGGTAGTAGAGTTTTGGATAAGCTTCGGTAGATGCCTTTTTAAATCAAAGAAGGAACTTTCTTGGCTTTGTGGACAATTTGGATGCAATGGAATGGGGTTATCTTTAGGGGGAAGGCCTCTTGTGGAAAAGCCATGTGGGCTTCTTCGTAACTGGTGTATGTTTGGAGTAATTAATACAACTGATGGTCACTAAGCTGATGTGACCCTCCTTTAGCCCTTTGAGAAAAAAAAGTTCCCTTTTGATTCTCTCCAAATTCTGCCCGTGTGATAGGGAAAATGGCTTTTTCTCAGAGGAAAAATTGATAGAATCCTAGAAAAGGGAAGGAAGAAGCATAAAATCTTGGATTGAACGGAGTCAAGGCATGACTGGAATACTTGAAGAGAAGGATCCCATGGACAAGTTTGAACAACATCGAGTTCATTTAGTAATTTTGGATGAGCCCAGGTTTGGTTCTGAGAGCAACCATTCTTGTCATCTATGATTGTTGTTTAACTTGCTTCTGGGGTCAATATTGGGGAGTGAAATGGATCTCTGTAAGCATGTGTTTATCTCATGCCATCTGACAAGTTTCTGCATGAATTCCAGATACAGTAGCATCATCTTTATGAAATATGGTTTTTGGTTATAAATGAGGATTGGCATAGCTTTGTGCAAAGGAAGTAGATGGATATAGTAACATCCTGTCTTTTTTGCCGATAAATTTTTGAGAATGCTTCCTCTTATAGAGAGAACCTTTAGGATTTCTCCAAGAAGCTCTAATGGTTCCTATTTACTTATTAGAGTAGTATTATATCATCTGCTTTGCATCTATTCTCTTGATTACCAGGTAAAAAGCTAGCTAGTGATAATACGTATTCTTAACTAATGATCTTGTCTTTTAGGTTGTCTATGTACCCGTCATTTTTTTTCGCCAGTTGGTACCTTTCATACTTAATAGCTTAAAGTAATCATGAGCTTCAAGGTCATTATGCTTTCTGTGGGCTTCACGATTTCTTTTGTACCCCCCTTTTCCAGGAATTTCTAAAGGACAGATGAAAGTCTTCAAAAGTTTTGCCATCTAATTCTGTCTCTGCTAGAATTTCTAAGCCTTTTGTACCTACACATCATCATGGAGACACAAGCAATTCTGGGAAGCCTGGGACAAGGTTTGGAACTTGAGACTGATGATCTGAGGCATGTAAATCTCACAGAAAATGATGTCAGTGATGAAGAAATAGATGCCGACGAGTTAACTACAAGAATGTGGAAAGATCGGATAAAACTTAAGAGAATCAAGGAGAAGGAAGAAAAAATGGCTGCGGAGGAACTAGAAAAAACAAAGCCCAAACAGATTAGTGACCAGGCACGTAGGAAGAAAATGTCAAGAGCTCAAGATGGGATTTTAAAATACATGTTGAAGTTGATGGAAGTTTGCAATGCTCGCGGGTTTGTTTATGGAATTGTACTTGACAAGGGGAAACCTGTAAGTGGTGCCTCTGAGAATCTTAGAGCTTGGTGGAAGGATAAGGTCAAATTTGATAAAAATGGAATTGCTGCCATTGAAAAGCATGAGGCAAATCATTCCGCTGCAGCAAGCATGCAAGCAGGAGGAAACTTCCATAGTCTTATGGATCTTCAAGATGCCACTCTTGGCTCTCTGCTGTCGTCATTGATGCAGCATTGCAGCCCACCTCAAAGGAAGTATCCACTTGAAAAGGGTGTCCCACCACCATGGTGGCCTTCTGGAAATGAAATTTGGTGGGTAGATCTGGGTCTGCCAAAAGGTCAGTGCCCTCCTTACAGAAAGCCTCATGATCTAAAGAAAGTCTGGAAGGTTGGAGTACTTGCCAGTGTTATTAAACACATGTCTCCAGATGTTGCTAAAATCAGAAATTACGTTCGAAAATCCAAGTGCTTGCAGGATAGGATGAGTGCTAAAGAAACCATTATTTGGTCTGGAGTACTAAATGGAGAAGAGTTCTCACACCAGAACAGTTATAGGGGGTCATCTGGTCTAACAGATCTACAACAATCCCATAATGCTCATAGTGGAAGAGAAGATACGACAGCAAGTGGTGATGAATATGATGTTGATCATATTGAAGGTGGAGGGGTCTCTTCAACCTCTGATGGAGGAAGAAAGTGTAAGGAAAGTGACAATGATGGTGGGGGTTTGCATCAAGGCACTAATACTACCCAACGAAAGGGTAAGGCAACGAAAAATGCCCTTGTTGGGGCGGATGGACATCGCAAGAGGAAAAAGATCCGTCGAAATTCCAACACTATCAACGTGGGTCAACAGGAAGTGGGATTGCATAATCAACTTGTTTCTACAGAGATGCTATCTGTTAATGACACTGAGTTGCAACAATCAGGCAACTATGTGCCCGATATTGACCGATTGAGTTACCCAGAGACTGCTCCATTGCAACTGGCTAAGCAACAGCACAGGAACCAGGGCATGTTGCCTGAGCCTGCAGTCAACTTCTCAAATTCGCCGTCTGCCAACTTATACAGACAAGAAATGCACATTGGACCTCAGGCTCTGCCGCATCAAGGCTTGGGAACTGCTGAAGTGAACTCTGGCTCTGCTTATGGAGCATTTCCATCTGCAGAAGGGTATGGTCTCCCTACTGGCACACAGCAAGTGCCCCTTGCTCTTGTCAATGACCACATGAGGCAAGATGGAGGTGAAATTGACTTTGGCAGCCAAGTATTCAGTCAGCAGCTTAATTTAGATGCTAATTTGAACAGACTTACTGGAAGCTCTCCCTCACTTGCTGTGGAAGGGTTTAATGAGCGTGATAAATTTGTTGGGCAGTGTGGATCTCCAATTGGGAATTTCCCAGTGGATTATGGCTTGAGCAACAGTCCATTGCATCTTGGCATCGAGGATTTCTTTGTTCAAGACTTCTTGCATGATGAAGAAATCATGGAATACCTGGGAACGTAGGTCGAGCAGATCCTGCATTTATTCTTGACATGTAAAATGATTTATTCCAAGGACTTAATTATTTGCTTTAAGTAGGCTTTTCTTCTATTTATTCTGCTTTTGGATAAAATGGATTGTATTCTCCCTCTCAAAATCCAAGCGGTGCTTCTGTTGCTGATTTCACTGGTAGCGAGCTTCTGTAACTGTGTCCCATTGGTGCCTACAGATGTACAAAGCCCTCTGAATATAATTCTGCTGTTGTATCTGGCATCTTACATTCTTAATTGTTGACAAATAACCGAGAAATCCGAGAATAACCTGCCATACTTTCTCCCCATGATAATGATTCCGTTGATTCTTGCTGCAAAAGGAAATTTAGTAAATTTCCGATGTTTATCCAAACAAGTCAGATTTATGGGGTAGTCACTCCTTTTAGCCAATCTCAATGAATTTTGTTGTATTCTTTATAAAGAAAAAACACTGAATTGCATGGATTTCACCATTTTTTTTGACCCAGAACACTCACCATGTTATTTTTCTTGATCTTGTTTGCGTATTGTTATTATTTTTGTGGGGCTTATTCTGGTGGTTCAGCCAATTCCTGGGATTATTGTCATGTCAAGTGACATCAAACTAGGTGGTTGAGAAAATAAGGTGCTTTTTTTAACCGAAAATATTGGGTCTCAGCTATAGACTTGGGTTGCCCCTTTCCATTGAAACCTGGTATCTAAGTATACTCGTGCTCTCATGGGGAGTTTACAGCACATAAACTCCTGCTCAACGTAACAACAAAAGACACAACCCTATTCCAATTGAAATTGTAGCAATCATCTCCGTACCGTCATCGAGTTACTTCATCTCATCAACCACCTTCACATGTTTTTTTTTAATACTGCCTTCACATGTGTATAAAGCAAGCACCAAATATGAACAAAATCAAGCAGCATCATATCCCGTGACAATTCCATATCAGTATCTGAAATATTCTTCTAAACAGAAAAGTGCCTCAACTGGAGTCTCTCTTCGTCCAGTCACATGACATGTCTTCATTTTCACGCCAATCCCAGCAACCAAACAACAGCCTTAATGGCAATAATAGCTTTAATAGCTTTTTCTGGCACCCGATCAGCTGCTCTTTCCATCTGCGTTCTCTTCAATTTTTATACAGCAGCTACAGAGAACAAAAACTGAATGTAGCAATGATCTACAAATCTCGGCAAGCAGCAAGCAAAGTGCCTCAATTGCAATCATAACAACCATTGGTAAAATACAAATTCAAAAATGATGCACACGCACACTCTTTTGCATGGTCTATTGGTTGAATAGGTGGACTTCAATCCAAGCAACCAAGATTCAAACCTTATCTTACTGAAAAAAAATCAAAAAAGAAAGGGCGTTTAGGGTCCAATGAAAGATGTAGATGCATAATGCGGAGACTTCATGTGCTGTTTGTGCCTTAGAAGATGAAGATACTGCACATCTCTTCTTGGCATGCAATTTTTGCAAAGGGTGTCTATAATCACATGTTTATTCAAGGGTGGCAGACGAATACGATAGAGAAATTCTAGACAAAATGGCATACAAGCATATCCTTTGCCTTGGATTTGGACTTTTGTTGCTCTGTGGTTATTGAGCTCCAAAGAAACAAGGTGGTGTTTAGAGGGTAAAGATGTGGATGGAGAATATTGTAAGGGAAGCTTGGGCCATGTAATTTTTTTGGTCTCAAAACATGTCGCAGGTTGTTTTTTGTGAAGTAATAAAGAAGATGGTTATCCGCCTTCTGTAGTAGTCTTGTTCTTTACAAGAAAGGGGAGTCATCTATTGAGAGCTTATCTAATTTGGATGTGCGCACTTCCTAATAAGCTTAACAAGGCATTAGTCAGACATGTCCCTTATCTAAGCATCTCTATGCTTCATCCTTCCTAAATTCAGCATTTATCAACTTCCTCTAATTTTAGAGCTGGCAGAAAATGAAGTTGAAATCAGTATGAGCATCAATATCAACTGATAAACCCCAACGAGAAGAGACTTATCTATTATGTGCATATTCAAATTTGGTTATGTGCACTCCCTAAAAAGCTCTTGGTTGCTCAAAGGCTGATGTTCAATATGCTTGTCTACTTGCCTTCAAAGAAGAAAGGAATAATGATTATGTATTGCTTAGCTTCTATGAAAACCTAAGAACTTTTTCATAATTTATATTCGCATAAGGATATGTTTTAATTATGTTTAGCTCCTCTATGTCCTCCCCTTTCTTCATTTTCCTTTGATTTAGAATCACTGTTGAACCAATCTTCCGTGTGATGCTTAGTAACATCATTATTCAAAGGAACATGAATTTGTCCAATACAAGTCTAAGGAATGGTAAAGAATCATCCCCTTCAATCCTCAAATCATTCCTTTGTTTAGCCTTCTGTCCTCTTTCCTTCCTTGTCCAATCCTTTCCTGGATATGCTTACTCAAATAATACCTTTGATTTTTCTTCTCCGAAGCATTCTGGGACATTTGTTGCACCTCCTGAACCCCCTTTTGTACCATAGTACTAAACCATCTTGGGGCATTCTTTGATAACATGGAGAGGGTGGTGAACGACTCGTCCCTCCCCCCATGGACAAATGATTTACATGAAAAGTAAAGTATTTCAAATTCTCAATTCAATAAATTGGCCAATGCCCTTAAATCTAATAAATCAAGAATCAAAACACTTAAAATCGGAACCTCATGAGAAGAGCTAACTTCTTTCCATTCCAGGGTCTTTATGAATATCGAGATTACCTTTGGGTGGAGTAGCACAGTACTTCATGTGTTGTACCTTCTACAATAAATCCCAAAGTGGCCTCAAGACCTTCTTCTCGGTAGGTGAATAAGACCCTCGATACTCAAAACACCCAACTCCCTTCGCGTCCCATGAACCCTTCGTATTTCTAAAGTGAAAATCACCTCCAAACTCCTGCATGTGAACAAAAGACCACCAATCAGGAATGTAGACTTATGGCCCTTTCACAGACTGGTGAACCAACAAGGCCATTGGTCAAACCCATGCCAAGACGAGGACTACTCCCAAGAGAGAAGTCTTTAGTCACTGGTTGGCTGCCAGCAACAATGGCTAACTAGCAATAGAAGAGTTGGTCGTCCAAATCCTTTGTTGGTTGACTTGGAAGAGAAGGTAGGCCTGGGTGGTTCGCCTCTTCTTCCTCTCTCCCTCGTGACGGTGAAATTCTTTCTTGTGAGAAACAAGGAGTTGATTAGGTCTCGATGCCTTGCCTTTGAAAGACATTTATAGGGAATCCCACTAATGCTAATATAGTGTGAACCAATATTGGATCAAATCCAATGGTTGAAATTGATTCCCTATTGACATTTGCACTATTAGCCCTTCAACTATTTTAGACAATTGAGTTTTGGTATCCAAAATGCATTTAATTTGTATCCAAACCTTTTTGGATCAACACAAATATATTTGATTCAATTAAATGTCAAATCAAATACAATTTAACTCTTTAAATAATATTTGATTTCTCTGTAATTAAGAACCTACCAAAATCATTCTTGATTTCATCACGCTACTAACGAAGCGTTAAAGATTTAGGATTTACAACATTACGCTTCCTTTAGGTATTCCAAATATCTATGAATCTTAACACCAAAAGACTTATGTTATGTAACATTGAGGATTAATTCTCCAATCCACTGTCCTTCACACCATGGGTTACGTAATTCGCATTCTCCTCATATCATTGGGATAAGAATGAAGATCAACTCCTTTTCAAAAGGACTATCTTCTTTTCTTTTATGTATAGGTCTAATTAGGACCTGTATGACCATGCATAGAATTTTGTATATCCCAATATATGCAAAGTGAGCTTGTGTCTTCTGATCCACTATGTACACTTACAATAGAGGATCTATGTGATTCCTTTAAGAGATCATGTATCTCTTGTGCTCTCATATACACATTAGTTTTTTAGTCTCAACACCAAGGTGGGTACATCGACCATTGGTTCACCAAATGTGCATATTCAAGCACAAAACACATCTTTATCTCAAGTCAAAGGATATGCCTTCCTCGCGTTAATTATAAAAGGACTTCCACATTTCTGTTTCGTTGAGTCAGCTCCTTGCCTCAGCCTGTGTGACAACTTCGAATCTCCATTCCTATACAAAGGATGTGCATCAAGGGTATCCATTAAGCAATAGTCTCTCAATCAGATTGCCATCTCTTATCAGACTAGAGATAACTATTGGATATCATGATGGTTCTTAATGAACTATTGAAATCCTCGATTCAAAGCATTCGGATCTTCGATGCCTGTCAACAATATATCCAATATAGCTTCAGTATATTCTCCCACTTATACTGAGAGACCCAACATACCACACTAGTATGTCCATGTGATTTGACAATAAGATCCAAATCACTAATCAAGTGATTCCACTTAGGTTGACTCACCAAGGACACATAACTCCAATATTCTCCTCCATCAATAACTTTGCCTTGAGTTAACCACAGGCCTCCAAACTTCATTTCTCTTCACCCTATCCACATTGTGTTGCAAGATACTTCCTTTCTCCTCCATATCTTTTAGATCCCTCAATTATCCTTATAATGCCTATATCTACTTGTTCCCTTTATCTTTACTACTTTTATGCAACTGCTCAACCTTCCTCTTCTTAGTGAACCCTCTACACCAACTCTCCTTACAACCTAACAACCAACAATTCTGACCAAATATTGGGAAATATCCAAAGATCATATTTCAATTATCGCTTTGTATCCAAAGAAGTCAAATTTATTACTTTAAGTTCCTTTTTTGTCAATACATTTAGGATATACTGATGTTGGATCTTAATGTGCTTTCCTTTGGATCGTCACCCTCAAAAGGTGTGCGTCACTCTAGGCAAGAGGTTTGGCTAGAAATAGTCAATCCCCAAAAATGTGCTAGGTTAATTGGTTGTGCTTGGTTAAGAAGAGGATATGTGATCTCATGTCGATGATCATTCTTCACATTTCATATCATGTATCCCATAATAATCCAACCTCAACTTAGGTTTGACTAGAAAGAATCCCAATGGGTCAGTTAGAGATTCCAATACTTTATTTCTTAATCACTCTTGACCAATTAACATCTCTTTATGATCCAAATTAGCACTCAGATCTTTGGTCAACAAGTACTCAAACTTAAGTAGAGTGTTACAAAATTATACTCTTGATTTAGGCTTGGAGACATACCCATCTCCACATGTCTTGGTCAGCCAAACTATGCTTTGGTTGCCTAGAAGAGTATTGGGTCTAGGTTGCATTAGGCCTAGGTTTCATCGACCAAATGACAACTTCATTGACTACTTAGCTAACCTAATAACCTTTGGTCAACCACAACAAGAAGTATGTCATGGACAGATTTCATTCCCAATCTGATTCATGGCTTGATTTAGCTTAATCTTTGTATGCCTTGGTCCCTACTTCTTTCTAATCATCGAGAAGGTGTTCCTAAAACTTTTTAAGAGCTTGGAATCTCCCCAAGAATCTTCATCGCCGCTAGGATCCTTCACCCAAATGTGGAGTTTCTAGTATTTACAAGAGTCCAAAAATATACCAAGAATTTGCTACCTTCTTGTAAGAGATCAAGGAAAGATCGAGTAGCCAATATCTCAAACTCACAACACCATGATGCGAGAAAACATACGGAGAAGTCATATATGGATCTAAATCTTATTTGGAATACAATAATTGTATATGTTTAGAATTTGAATTTGAAATAAAATTGAATTTCTCCTTCCCTAGCTTTGTTACCCAATGTTGGTGTGTTTAGATTCATTGATTGTCTTGTGGGATTTCCAATCACACCAAAAACGCATGACTTAGTTTCTAGGTTGCATCAATAATTCTCTACAAGGTGCTGCTTTAGCTCTCTCCTCTTCTTAAGTTGAAATCACATGAAATGGACTTTAATTTGATTTTAAATGGCTTAAGGTATCTATTGCAAGTATTCTATGACCTATTTGGTGAACCAAAGTGTGCGGTGGTTAGATTGGCTTAAAATTTTGCAATAAATGGTGTGATTTTCCATGAATCAAGTGAATTAAAAAGGAACTCTAACTCTCGAGGTTATCCTTTGATTTTGAACCCTCAAATTTGACCATGTGGGGACGATTGGAAGTGTGAACAAAGTGTGCTTGAGAGCCATGTGAGTGATGGTGCTAACAACGTGAATTTCTATTAAAAAGGGCAACTTTCAATAGGCAAACTTATAATTTTGGTTGGCCAAACTTGAGTTTAAGCAACCACAATGATCTAAATGTGATTGCTTGAATTTGAGGTAGGTGATTCATGTCCCTCCAGGTTTGGTGAACTAAACAACTTGTTTGAGTGATCAAAAGGTGTAAACACAGTTTCTAAATTAGATTTTCCCATGTCCGAATGGTGTTTTGGACAAATTGCATAGACACCCTCATATGAACTTAAATTACTATATAAGGGTTATAATTCAATATTATAGTTGTACACCTTATTCTCCTACTTGAAAAAGCAATCAAGTTATCACATATATACGTCATCCCTTAATTCTCATAATGAGAAATATTGTCTTTGCGTTCATTTGGAGTAATTCCAAATCTATATATTTGACAATGGGCAAGATCATTCTAATTGTCATGGACTTGGCTATTAGAGTAGATTTCTTGGAGATATATATATTCCAACTATTTAAGTATGATCAAACAAAGTCACGTAGTTCTCAAACAACATTTCATTCAAGTCTAACTCATCCCTATTTTTTTATTTTTTTTGGCAGTGAACTCATCCCTATTTGTACTCATGCACAAATCTAACTCATTCAAAGCCATTGTTTTATCAAAAATACAGAATCTATATAGTTCTATATATCTTCATATATAATGAAACACGATGCTTATACTTTTGTAGGTAATAATCATCCATCCATGCAATTCATTTTTTAAACCTTTTGTTCCCAACCATACTTAGATTCTATGTATGCACCCATTTCTTCTAAAGGTTTATCATTACTCATATATTTATCTTATACTTTCCGATGTGCATACCATCCACTACTTTTTGTCTTACTTCTTAGTCATCTTCACTGTCTTGTAGGACAATTAGAGGTTTTGATTCCTCTATTTTATGTCATAGTTACTTCTCATTCTCCTACAAAGGAGATTGAACACAGAGTGCTTTATTAAGAGTTTGAGGGGCTTTTTACAATTTTTGTATTTTTATACTTTGTTAGGTGTATGAATGTACTTTTCCATTTCATTTTTCCTTTTAGTCTATTTAGTTCAAGAGTAGAGGCCATTTTAATTACCTTTTTTATTTAAAATTCCCTTGGGTCATGGGATGTAGTTGACATTGGTAAAGAAAGAATAAAGTCAAGTTGCCCTCATTGGATCCACAAGTTCTTCCATTGTACTCCCCTGTGATCTATCCTGCAATTAAGCTTGAGCATTGGACTGAGTGCCCCAATGACCTCATAGGCACCTAACTTGATTGGATTGGATTTGGGTTACAATTTTGGAGTTTTGCTTCATTAGAAGTGGGTTAAGCTCGAGGTTCTTATGGATGGACTTAGGTTGGGGCGCTGAAATGTTAGATCTAAACCTGGTTCAATCCAATTACAAATTATTTATTATTTTTTAATAATTACAAATATTACCTAATTATCTTTTATTTAAAATTAATTCCTAAAATTATGTCATGACTTATTTTTATGATAACTAGTGAATAAGTTACCGTGCTTTATTGCAGGGAAAAAGCAATTGGCTTTTTTTTAAGGAAAACCAGGAGATGAAGGAAAATAATTTACTCAATTCTCAAGAAAGGAAAATGAATTGGCTCAACGAATCTAAGCATTAATATGAATTGGCCAATACGATAATAAATTGGGAAGCACTTGACCCAATGCTTCATATGAATATCAAACACACGTAAGTATAGGAAGAAAACACTAACAAAGCAGCAAAGTTAATGCAACACTTCTTGAAATGATTTGGAAAAGACATAATAGAATCCTTACTACCCATCATATCATAGGCAACTTGACTACCATTTCATATGAATGAGTATAAATATTTATGGGAAATAGAGATATTTATCATTCTCTGATGCTCAATCATAGGTAATATTTGTTAACTAATATAAGGGAGTTGGTTTCTTGTCTTAATCAATAAATTTTAAAATTTCACCCTTAATCCTGAAATAAATCATTTCCACCGTGAATGTGGAATTGATTAATTCTTCTTCCCATTTCAAAATTTCTTTTATACTTCTTCTAATTTCTTGACATTACGTATCCTCCACCCAATTTCTTCTCCCACCCAAACAAAAAAGGCATCAATTCCTCCCTTAATTCTGCTCTTTCCTAATTCCTCTCCTAACCATTTTTTTTTTTTTTTTTCATCGGGTCTAGAGATCAACTCTTTCGATTCCGCCAGTAAAAAATACATCATTTCTAGTATTACTCAAGGCAATTAAATGTCATTTTAAATAAATTTGTAAGAAAAGATAATTACTTGTGGGTAATAATTAATTCACCATAAAATGTATAATTTATTTATTATTATTTTTTTACGATGTTGCCTCGACTGCTCTCCTTAACTCCACAAAGGAGGGCATTGCACACATGAAAGTATGGAATGAAGACAGGTGGGAAAAGAGATGGACATGGCAAAAAAAGAGGCACAATGGAGAGATTATAAGGTTATGGCAGGTGGCATGGAAATATGATATGATTACTTGTTGACAAAAGGATTGGGAATGGTAAAAAAAAGAGACACAGTGGAGAAATTATAAGGTGATGACAGGTGATATAAAAGAACCTTGTTTTAATTTATAGCAGAGAAGACGTCTGATACTCAATTGCTTCCATTCGTAATGTCACACACTCTCTCTTGTTTACAACTCAACATTTCCTAGTCCTCCTCGACTCCCATAATCTAGTGCACCAAAATCCAAACTCCCTACACTAGTTTGATGTCTATTAAAGAACATGCTACCTCTTTTATTATCCCTATGACTATGATTTAATCAACAATTTCGAGTTTGTGTCCATTTTCTATTTTAAATATGCAAAAATAGGTTCTTTTTTATAATACTAATAGTGTGATCTTAGGTACTTTTTGACGTGCACAATTTTTTGATAGTCCATTAATTAATAATATAGTTACCATAATTTGATATCATTTGGAGTAAATGGGCTAATAACTAATAAGCTTAATGGGTAAGCTAAAATTTAGATGTATGTTGTCAAACAACTTGTAGGCTTTTTAGTGAGGTCAACCTTGATGACAATTGGACTAAGTCCAGCCCAATGATAAATGGGGTGGGCTACACTTTGGGCCTTGTTAGTATGTCCAATGGGTTTCTATAAGCAACTAAATGGAGCACCTTGACGCAATCCGAAGCCCACACCTAACAATAATCAGATTCCTGCTGTAACAGACCCTACAATGAGCTCAGATGTGTTTTATGTGATTTAGCAAAATATATAATCGTGAGGGTGAAAACCACTTTGTTGTCCTTTTATCCACTTATGGAAAAAGGGCACATGTTTATTAAATAAGATAGAGACAATCAGTGGTGGAGCCTCACCTCCACCTTCCAATATTTGGCATCACTTTTTCTCTTCACTTGGAGAAATGTCAAGTAACTTCTACATAAACCTGTACATTACATCAAGAAGAGAAATACATGAAGGCTTTACCCGTTTACTCCACAAAGTTGGATGATTGGGAGGAGGATTCAATCAAGTTTTTTTCTCATTCCTTTTCAAGCTTGGAAGGTGGGTGCCGGAGGGAGATCCCTAAACATTGTGTGCATGCAATATGTGCATGGTGAGATGTAGAGAGATATGAGAAAATGAGCCTCTACTTAATATACGGGCCAATCTCCTTGTGCTGTAACTTTTTAAAATTCAAACTAACACCTCCCCAGGGCATTATTAAACCATTTCAACTCCAAAGGAATGCATTATAGTGTAGAATAGGGTTATACATACTAAGAGTAATTCATTCCTCAAAACAATACATCTAAGTTTTATAGATAAAGATTGGGTTATAAGAACCCACTTACAATGGACATAAGAAATCCTATGATACTCAAACAAACATAGCCAACATAGCATTACCTACCAATGAGTGAACCTTTTAAATAAAAAGGACTAGCATAAGGGAGAATAATAATTTCCCATACACCCCAAATAAATTATTTTTCATTAGTTTGTTTCCTTTGCTTTTTTGTTTTGATCCTTATAACCGATTTAGCCATGATCTTCATAATGGGCTTCTAAGGAGAGAAATCAAAGGTGGTAGTTGTAGATAGAAATTCTTTGAGAGTTTTGATGTCCAAGAAAACCTAATTGAAGATCTCCCACAAATCTCGAAGCATAATATTCCATGATTCACGATGACGTTGGGATTATCGGAGCCTATATAAAGACATGAAGAGATGACCAAAGGAGGATCCAATTCGTTTGCATTCTATTTTCTATTATGAGCAATTATATCAAGAGAGTTGAGAGCACTACTTGTACTCAGCTTTCCTATCATATAATGAAAGTTAGGGGCTAGATCATTTTTCCAAACATACACCTTCACTGGTGGAACTGAGCCAATAGTTTGCTAGTATTCCTTGTGCTTCCTTGGTGTAATTCTTCCTTCTATGAGATTGGGTCCCTTCTATCTGGACATAAAAGGATTTTTAGGGTTCTTTCAGCAAACATACATTAAATATGATTTTTATTAGAGTATTGTTATTCACATCATGGAGGAGAGAATGAGGCAAAAATTAGGGGTGGGTTTTTGTCTCATTCTCCCCCATCAGTGACCAAGATCTCATTTTATTTTTATTATAAGAGGAACAAAATCATTTCTACATGTAGTATAAGTTAGGTGGTTAACAATATTCTTGTGCTAACTTCTGTTCCAACCTTTGCTAACCTCTGCAATTGAAAGCACAATAATGTTCTTTACATTATTAATATCATAACATAACTAGAATTTACGCACTTTAAACTTACTTAGTGATTACTCAAAAAGTTCAACATCAATATTACAAATCCTTGTTAGAAAAATATGAACGACCATTCATTTTGCTTATCACGAGAGATAACAATCTATTGAATGCCAATAGAGAATCTTATAAGAACACATTTACAAGTAAAATTGTCAACAAAAGAACTTAGATGAATATCATTTTGTGAGGATCATTGTTAGCTTGACTATCCATGTTAATAACTTCTTTTGAAGATTCCTTATTGATTGTAGACTTCTTTGAATTTATAATTTTTTTCTTGCTAAGCAATTTTTATATCAAACTTTGGTGCACGGGTACATCTCATCCTAACAATTAGCAAATTAGGCTTCTTTCTAGAAAGGCTTTTCTTCCTCTTCTTACAATTTGAGGTCGAAGTTGCAATATTTCTAGATGCATCACACTGGCGCCTCATTGTTGTGTGTTGACCTCCTTCATCGTCTAATCCTCCATCCTGATATCCGCTTTGGCCATGGGTTTACTTACTCATACAACAACTTGGTTCTTGGTGGTATGTTCATCTCTTCTCACTTGATGGTGGCTCAGCATATGTTCAGTGGTTAGAACTCCTATTGTTTGTCATCAGGTGCATCTAAATTTATATAAGTATGTGTATCTATAAAATTGTAATAAAAATATCATAATGAAACATAAATATCAAATACTTCAATTATAAATTACCTTTCTAACAATAACTCCCTCCACCCCAACCCTTTCCTCCTCACCCTCTCAACCCCTAATCTTCTTTATATTCCTCTTACTCCCCTTCCATTCTCTTCCTTCCCTCCCTCCTTTCTAAAACCCTAAACATTAAGATTGTTAACCTAATCCCTAAACTCATAACCCTAACCCTTAAATCTTAAACCCCAAACCCCAAATGTAAACCTTAAATTTAAACCCTAGACCTTAAACATTTAGTTCGTAATCCTAAACCCAAGGTCATAAATCCTAAGCCCTAAACTCTAAGCCATAAATAAACCATCACGTAACCCATGACCTTAAACCTAATTCCACTCCCTTTCACTGGATTCTCTTCTCCTTCTCCCTCTCCCTCGGGCCCTCCCCCTCTAAACCCTCCTCCTCCCACCTCCCCTTGCCTCCTCCCTCCTCCTTTAATTCTCTCCTCTAGTTCCTCCTCCTCAAGACCCTTCTCCCACCTCCTCCTTCCTCCTCGCATCTCCCCCTACCTCCTCCAGTGACGCCTGACTCTTCCCGCCTCCCCCCTCACCACCATTGCCCACCTCAAGTACCCCCCTCCTCCATCTTTCCTCCCTTCCTCCAACACCACCCACAACCCCTACTCCTCGTTCTCATCCTCACAATCACATTCATTGACGTATTCAAAAAATACTAATTAAAACATATAATTTGAAAACATTCACTTACACAATATAATGCAATCAAACTAAATATACACGTGGCCATAATTGCTCAAGAATACTAATTAAAATATACGAATTAAAATATGCAATCAAAACATACTAATTGAAAAAAAAATAGTGAGATGGTGGTGGTGGCAGGGAGGAGGTGGGAGGAGTATGTGTTGGTGGTGGTGCTAGGGGGAGGGAAGGGAGGAGATTGAGGTGGTGGTGGTGCTGGCAGCAGGAAGGAGGTGGGAGGAGGAGACAGGTGGTGGCAACAGGGAGGGAGGATGAAATGAACTACCGCTCTTGGGTTAGATAAGACGTCTGGAATATTCATCAGACGTCTGGATAGATGGTCGGACATCTGAAAGTAGGGAAAACCGTACGTTCTTTTGCTTTTCTCGCGCGCATGACATGCATACCCCCCCTCCTTCCTCACCAAACCCTAATCACCAACTATTTAAACCCCCACACACCCACGCCACCCTCTCCATCACCAACAGCCACCACCACCTCCATCTTCTTCCCCCTGCCGGCGACCATCTTCAACTCCACCCCTTTGTTGCGAGCGAGCGAGGGCATGAAGGAGAAAGGGAGAGAGAGTGTGAGTGAGGGTGTGAGGAAGAGGGAGAGACCTTGCGGAGCTCAAGGGGGAGGAGCTCGAGAAGGAGTCACAAGAGCTCGGAGGAGCTCGCGGGTTGAAGACTCGGCCTCCTGTAACCGCTGGAGGCACTGCTACAGTCCCTGCGAGTGAACTTGTGAAGGGGGTGGCATCGCGAGGAGCTCTGCGAACTGGATTGTTTCCAGTATCAGATGTTTAGAGTATTGACCAAACGTCTGGAGCAGTGGAGGGACATCCAGAGCTGAAGCTGGACGTCTGATAGCACGTTTAGTGCAGAGGTATGTGTTTCTGCACAGGTTCCCACCATGCAGACCTTACCGCAGGTTGGCTTAGCCGTTTTGGCTCTCCGCGTGTATACGCAGGCACAAAGCATTGGAAAGGCACGCGGTACGTCCTTCAAGGTACTTTTGGATGTCTGGGCACATCTCCAGACGTCTGACTGTACTCCCAGACGACCGGAAGGAGAGTCCGACGTCTGGGACTTCCCTCAGACGGTTGCAGAAGGATTCGAACGTCCGAGGAAGCCACAAGAAACACAGGGTGAGTTATGACGTCTTTTAAGATGTCTGGGTCTGTCCCAAACGTTTGATTTTAGACAGATGCATGTTTTTGGCCTGTTTAGGACCCAAATGGGATCGGATTTTCTCAAACGAAGTATCCTTGTTTTCCGCTTGCATTTCTCTATGATTTGGTATCACTTATATACAGTTTTGGACTCATTTGACGTTGTTGGTCAATTGTATAGGCCTCCAGCCAGTTGAGCACGCGGGACCCGTGGAGGCGACATGACGTGCGGTTCTAGCCCCCATTCCTCCCATGTTTTTCGGTAGAGTGGTTTGCTTTAATATCAAGCTTTAATCAAACAAAGTACATGTTTAGAATAACTTAATTGAACCCTGTGACGTGAAATGAACCCTAGGGTAGAAGCGAACGAATGTTGCTTGAGCTACACCGTTTACTTGAGATGCATGTTAAACCAACTTGCTAGCAATTGTATTAGTTTATTGATGGGATGTTTTTCTTAGTTATTAAAACACGAGCTGCCTGTTATAAAAATAAAACCTGCAATGTGAATATTGAGATCGGAATATTGAAAAATGAAATAGAAGGAGTACAAGCATGAACCCTTCATGGAATTAGGAGAAGAACTCCTGTTTATGGAAAGAACTTAGTAAGTAGACGGGAAGTGAGCTAACCCTTGTGTATGCGGTACCAAGGAGAGCAACCGTCCCTTTAGTGTAGAGGGGAGCTAGCCACCCTTTGGGTTGAGACCCAAGGTTAAGTCTAGTGACTCTACATGGACCCCTGTTTGGCCCTCGTGTATGTGGCATCAAGGTGAGCTACTTAGTATAGGAAGAGAGCTAGCCACCCCACAGGGCCCAGGATTAGGACTAGCCGCCCTACATCGACTCTTGTTAGGCCCACTAGGGCAAACTGAGATAGTCGAACGAGAGTACACAGACTGTGGAGGGGCGAGACCCTTGTTCCAAGAGGGCAAGGCCCTGTACTGTTCCATGCTGTATCTTTGGGCATACCCGCTGGCGAAAACGACTGACCACGTGCCAGTGCGGGGTAGCTACCCGTGCGCTTATCGCACGTGCCGTAGTCACCGCTATGTCGTCACCTTAGGGTGGTTGACTGGGTGTAGGACTACCACGAGGGACTCTCCTGGCCAGGAGAGCACCACGTGTACATCCTACATCACGGGAAAGACTGCAATCAAGATCGTTTCCTTGAGGAACAGACAAGATCAAGAAATGGCCAGATGAATAAAGGAACAAAATAATTTAGAAATACATGGTTGAGCCAAATAAGAATGGAAATTAATGAATTGTTTGTTTCAATTGCATATAAATGGCTTAATTACCACTCTACTCAATGTTAACTGGCTACGGAATTTAATAACCTTGTTCAGGTCAGGGAGTTGAGTAGCCAGCACCACCGGCTACAGAGAGAGCTGGGCCCAATCGAGCCCAGCTTTAGCTGTGTTTCCTTTCCGTTTCCTAGCCTCTTTTTGTGGTAGTGAGTTTTTTGTTCTATGTAATACCATTTCTGTTATATTTTTCCGCTTTACATTCCACTGTACTAGTTGTGATGGTCTGTACTATTATGAGACATTCCATTTTTGTTCTTTTACTGTCTCTGTATTATTTTCTACTTAATTATCTTGTACTTGTGGTTGTGGAATATTTTCTGCTTTAGGTTATTTCTCGTTGGACGACTAGATCTTGGGATTAGTCGAGGTGGGCTGATCTCGGATCCTGTAGGGATCTGGGATTGGGTCGTAACAGAGGAGGACAATGAGGTGGTGGGACTGGTGGTGGTAGTAGGACCACTTGTGAGGAGGAGACTGAGGTGGTGGTGGTGGTGGTAGTGGTAGGGATGGAGGAGGAGGATGAGGTGGTGGTGGCGGCAGTAGGAGGTAGGAGGAGGAGGGGTCAATTGTGGTGGTGGTGGTCGCAGTAAAGGAAAGGGGCGGGTGTCGGGTGCTAAAGGTGGTCATGGTGGTCACCATGGTGGTGGGAGTCAAGGAGGGGAGGGGTAGAGGCTATGGTGGTGGTCGGGATGGTCAGGTGGTGGTGGTCAAGGTGATGGTGGTGGTCGTCGGCAAGGGGAGGTGAGCGGAGGAGGAAGGGATTGCAAAGAGGAGGTTGTACCTAAGGAGGGGTGAACAGCAATGAAGATGAGGGGCTACACGAGGAGGAGAGGTGGAGTGCTTTGACGTCAGAGGTGGCACTACATGAGGAGAGTGAAGAGGAAAGAGGGATTTGGGAGGAAGGGGGAGGGAGTCGAGGCCACTCAATTGATTTAGGTCGACGTTTCTCGACCGTTCCAGCTAAAATGATCGACGAATGCGTTTCAAAATTAACTTTTAACATCGGCAATTTCCAAGAAGGATATTGTCGACCATTTATTTAATAACGGTCGAGTATAATCTTATTCTCGACCATTATAAACGGTCGAAAATTATCTCAACTAGTCCGCCTTATAGGTAGAATGGTCGAAAATGCATCGTTGAGAATAGTACATTTTCTACTAGTGTGAGGTCTGATGAGAGGCTCATTATGGCTTCTAATTAACTAGTTTCCCTAGTTAATTAGCTAGGAATATGTTTATAAAAGGGTTAATTATAAGAATAAGGGACAAATCAATAAAGGATCTAAAAATAAGTTAAAAATGCTTAATTAAAAGTCAATTAACATTATTAATAATTTAATTAATAAATGGACTCGAAATATCATTAATTAGTTACCTAATTAATATATAATCTAATATGAGCATAATTTATACTTAAGTATGTAATAACTTAAGTAACTTAACTCAATTAAATAAATTAAGCTAAAAAGGTCAAAAATGTAAATTCAAGGTATATATATAATATTTATCTAATTTATAATCATATATAAAAAGTTTAAAAAGAATTAAATTAAAAGAAGCCTTGAAAACCTCAGTTTACATTTTAGTCCTTAGGTTTCATCATGTTTGAGTCCTTTTCATGCATATAGGTCCTTAACTTTTCTTACACCTAGGTCCCTGTGAACACCTTTCTTCTTCTTCGTTTCTTCTTCCTCACACGAATGGTTGTCAAGCGATGGTGAAGATACCACCTGATCACCTCACATCCGACGTCCTTTCTTCCTCGCGAAGCTCTTGGAGCTTGCGCTCACCGTCATCTTTCCATCCCACGATCTGGATGCACCTAAAATCCTATTTAGGACTCAAGGTTAACTTCATCAGTGTCGGAGAAGACACCGGTGGTTACCTTGAACCTAGTCACATTCCTGTCTAGATTTAAGCTCCTTCACAGCCATCGAACCCTATAAATATCCCTTGAACCCTTTGATTTCAGTAGTTAGCTCCCTTCCCTCTTCCCTTAACTGAAGCTAACCGATGGGCTATTCCCTCCCATTTCGGCGACCTTCCATCACTACTCACTTTCTCCGATCGCTTCCACCATCTGGCGAGTTCCGCCGTCCTCCGCCACGTCTCTGGACAAAGCAATGATTCTGGACTCCGCTTCTACTCCAAGAACATACCTGTCGGACTTCTTTCCCTGATCCTCTGGTTTCATCCTCCGTTAAGAGCCGTCGACGGAGATTTCTACCTCCCTTCGTCTAGGTAACAATAGGGTTAGGTAAGTAAGTGTAGCATAGTTTTAATTCAATTGGTTAAGTAGCTTAGTTAGGCTTTTATGCTCAGTTTGTTTGCCATCTTCTCCAGCTCCGGTGAGCTCTTTGAGCTTGTCTAGAGCACTCTTTTGCTATTTTCATGCATCGATCACCTTCCTTTTCCCATCACGAATTCATAGCACTACTCCCTCATTTTTATTAGCTGTTATGCCTAAGTCATCGCCACATTCATTGGCGACCTCCGCTATCCACGGCGGAGGTCATCGAGGGTAGATCACACCCAATTGGGGCCCTCCATCACATATACACCACTTAAGGGCCCTGTTCGAAGTGTTAATTAAAGAATTAATCACCTATTCATAAAATGCCTAAATTCATCTCAACTCTTGAGTTCATGTCCCTGGCGAGCTCAAGAGAGTTAAAACACCTAATTAATCACATCTAGATCATCGCCGTATCCTAATTTGCAATTCTCCTCACTCAATTGAGTGAGAGGAGTCAATATGAGTTCCAGTGAACTCAGATTGCAATTTCTTTGAATTCAAAGCCTATCTTCTAATTTAATTTTTAATTGAGTCAATTGTCAAGCTTTTGAGGTTCCTTACGACCTTAGGAGACTTTTTAGGTTATTTCTGAGTAGTTCTATGGAGTTTTGAACTCCATGATGTCAATTCTGAACTCACCGGAGCTCCGGCGAATCGAAAATGAGTTTCGGCCCATGAATTAACCTAAGAAGCTCCAGAATACATTTATAAGGCTTCAGGATTAATTTTCTGCATTTTAATTTGAGTTTCAACATCTGGAGTTTGTTGTTGACCTCTGTCTTCTCCAACTCCGGTGGAGTTGGAGAGACAATTCAGGTGAGGTTTAGGTCTTAAAATTTGATCCAAAAGCTTGAGAGGAACTTGTAAAAGAAGATCTTGATCTTTAATTGCACTGAGAACCTCTAGGATCTTCCATCGAACAAACCTCATTCTGACTTTAGGTGGCGATGACTAAATTCACAGTAGAACTGATCAAAATTTGGTTTTGAAGTCTTAGACCAATTCCTGATGAAGAATTAAGTTGATTCAAGGCTTCAATTTGATCTAAGGAAGCATAGAGTAGAAAGTCAATTCTGAGCCCATTCTGGTCAACTCCAGGTCCAAATCAAGGATTTAATTATTAAACTTATGGTTTAATTGGTTGAAATACTTTCTGGAATGATTTGGAGAATAATAGAGTTGATTTCATTAAGTTTAATTAAGGAATTAGTGAGATTCAAGTTACTGTCAGTTTGGGTTCATTTGAACTCATTGCTGTGTTCTTTGAGTTTCTGGTGAGATTCAAACGCTAATTCTGCCCAGATTGAATCTTTACAACCTGTTGATGTTGTTTGATTATGTTCCAGAGGTCTTCCTTTCTCTGTCAAAGTTTTCATAGTTCAAATGGAGCTCTAGAGCTCCTGTGTGAAGCTCAGAAGCTTCTTCCTCTTCCAAAAGCCTAATAGGAACTCCTTTCTCCATTAATTTGATACGGAATCATCTACTGAGACGATTGGACCTCACCTAGAGGTCCTTAGACCTGATTCATTCACTACAATCCATTATGGCGATGTGAACTTCCCATTTTCGACATTCAAATCAAAGTGCCAGAACTAATTAGAACACCAAATTGGTGTTATAATCCCTTAGATCATCCATAAAGCTTTCGATCAAGCTTTGGAAGGCTCAATTTGGTCGAAATCATTGGTCGAAGTTTGGTCTAGAATGGTTGGTCTGGAATGGACTAAAATAGTCCCACCTCGTAGTTCTAGAGGTGCTGACATGCTATATTATGATTTTGTGTCGACGACGTTTCAGTTGTCTACGTTGGGCGCAAAGAAAAACTTACTGGTGTGCGGGCGCGTGCTTTTGCACGTGCTTGTGCGAATGTGTGCGTGCGCAGGCGTATGTCTGTGTGCGTGGGCCCAAGAGTGAGCGTGGATGTGGATGTGGGCCTGGGAGGTCGAGACTGTGCATTGCGATGAAAATACGAGAAATCCACCAAATAAATGAACTAGGCCCGACTGAGTAGGGTCAGGTCTCGCCCCTTGTGGGCACTGTGTATCCTCGAAAGACCGGGTCACCTATTAAATAAATATAATTTTGGAGTAAAAGGAAATTAATGGGCTTAGTTAAGAATGCTAAATTTGGTTTAGTGTGGCTTAAGTAAATGCACAGAATTAAGGATGAAATAGAAAAGAATAAACTAAAGGAGAGAGAGAGCTAAGAAAAGAAAATAGAGAGGGCTCAGAGGAGAAGAAGAAGAATAACAGAGAGAGAGAATTACGGCAAAGACTAAAAGAGAAGAAAAGGGTTGAAGAGAAGAAGAAAGGAGATTTATATTAAGAAGAAAGGGGCTGAAAATTCTATCTTTACTTTTGTATTTTTATTGTAATAATGTCTCCTGTTAATATTTTTGATATAATAAGGCATTTGTATCCACTTGTATAAATTTTCTTGCCTTAAAATTTTGTAAAAAAAATATTTTAATTAGTGAATAAACATGTTTACTTGATTCTTAATGAGAGAATACATGTGTAAATGTGTTTTTGCTTAATGGAATGTTGCATACTTTTAAGTAAATATCTTTTATACAAGATTCATGTACTTAAAAATAATTTAATTATAATTCTGATTGATTAAGTAATTAGTAATTTATGTTTAGGAGTTAATGGTGAATCAAGATAAGTTATGCCTCTCAGTAAATGACCTGGACTCAACCAGTTAAAAAGAATTAAAAATCTAAAATGTTAGGTTAACTTGATCCTATATTACACAATTGATATTAATTCAAGTTAACCTAAATTACTTTCTCATACGATTAATTAAGTTAAATAATTTAATTAACTGTGTTGAGGAATTAAAGCATCATTTTAATGACGCCGTTGCCAGGGAGGTAACTGTATTATTATATTCACCATTATTGTTTTTCTTTGTATATAATTTCTTTTTATTAGTTAGCTTGTTTGTTCTATTTTCTATCTTCTTTCCAGGGTTACCGTTGTGGATATTCTTAGGAAAGGAGGCGGGTTTTCTTTTTTTGTTTTTTCCATTATACATATCATTGTAAGTATTTCTTACTTAGTCTTTAGTGCAGCTTGTATTTTGCATTTAGTTAGAAAAATTAAAAAACTACAAAAAAACACATACTTCTTGACTAGCAGCATGTTTTAGGCATACACTCTTAGGAGTGCATATATATGCTAGTCTATTTGCGACTTCTAACTCAGAAATTTTTCTATTATTTTTCTCACATCAGCTGTAAAACACACGCAAATCCGCGTAGATCCTTGTCATTGGATAATAACAAGTCCATATTTTTGTTTGAAATTACCTAAAAAGCGGTCACCTTACTTCTTTCTATCATTTTTTGTGAAAGAGATTAAGTAAAAAGAGAATTATTAAAATTTGTGACTCAATTTGTTTGCAGAATGCATGCAAGTTTTTTCGCTAACGTCTGTTGCATGCTATCACGCACACAGCGCGATCACTAGAGTCACACGAGTCTAATTTTTCTACCTCTCCTCTTTGCACCTCTTAGGACTTTGGTTGAAGATTAACAAGTCTGTCTCACTATTTAGCCCCGCGGAGTTTGTAGTGAGCGGTCTTGATCCTAGGCTTTAGACCTTTAATCTTTAAGGATACGCACTTACGTAGACACAAGTTTAGGATGCGTATTTTGATACTGATATTATACTTGTTTGCATCCAAATTATTTTTGCGTATTTTAGGACTCTTTTTTCTTTTGAAAGAAGAGAAAAACCTGCTTTTTATGTTATTTTCGGGTCATGTTTGCTGCTGTTTTTAGTGGCATGAGTGTGCTTTGCACATTTTTTTTGGTTTATTCACGGGAGGCGATCCCTGAAACCGCCTCTCGTATCTCCTTTGACAGGTATTCCTAAGCCGGTTGCACTTAAGCAACCAATAATTTTCCCATCTGATACATCTATTTTTTCTACATTTGATCCTATGGACCAAATGCAGAACCAGAATCCCGAGATCCCTTCTTCTTCTTGTCAGGGGGAGATGCCGCCTTTTGATGTTCATGAGGCGCTCTTGAGCCAGAACCTTCAGATGCTCGAGCAGAACCGTCAAATTAATCTGTTGACGGCTGCTTTTCAGAATCTACAGAATTGGCAAACCCGTCCTCCACCTCGACCTAAGGCGGGTTTTGAAAACCCTGATTTACCGATCCCTCATCCTAGGCCTCTACTCTGAGACTATTATAATCCATCTAATGCACAAGTAGAGCCTAATGTTAGGATTCCCATTGGGGAAAATGACCAATAATTAAAGCCAAACATTATAGGTCTAATCCCACATTTTCATGGATTTGCATCTGAGGTTCCATTTCAACACATTGAAGATCTAAAGAATTTATCTCAAACTCTTGGTCCTTGAAATTAAAGCTGGGAAATCCTATTAATGAAGATGTTCTCCTTTAGCCTTAAGGACAAGGCTACCTATTGGTATAGAATTATTACATGACCAATCTCAACTTGGGTTGAACTCGAATCCGCATTTTTGAAGAAATTTTGCCCCATTGGTTGAACCAATGCATTAAGGTGAGCCATCACTACATTTACTTAGAATCAAGGAGAACCAATTCATGAAGCGTGGGAATGCTTTCATGAATTGCAAAGGAAATGCCCACATCACGACATCCCTTGTTGACAACTAATGCACATCTTTTACTATGGATTACAAGAGGGCATTCGCAATCTAGTCGATGCCTCTTGTGGAGGGAATTTCTTAAATCGTGACGTAGAATTCGCCTCAGAACTATTTGAAGGGATGGCAGAAAACTCGATCAATAACGCATCCATGTCGCAATTCACGCGGGGCACCAATACAACGCATCAAAGCCCGCAGAAGGGCATTCACGAGATCGGGAATCTGTCAAGTTCCAAGTATTTAGAGATTATAGCAGAAAAACTGGACGAAGTCGATATCGTAGCGAAGCACCTCGACGAGGTTCGAAACACGATGAAATCTCTTACGCCTCATCTCGCTACGCAGAATCCCGTGCGTTTACCTGTTTCGTAAATTCCCATGAGGAGGGAGTTTGTGAATAATTTGGATTCGAGAGATCCATCTTCCATAGGTTTTCTATCTACTCCTGCACCAACCCAAGGAGGGACCTTTGTCCCACAATCCTTCCCACCACTGTCCCCACTCCCTGTTTTTGCAGAAAACACACCAGATCCTTCTAATTTGAACGCCATTCAGGGATATGCAAAAAGATCAAACCCATATTTTAATACCTATAATCCTGGATGGCATAATCACCCTAATTTCTTTTGGTCTGACCATTCACAAAGACCATCATATCCGACTCAGACCAAACAAAACCCGCCTACGTTGTCGTTTCAGTAACCAAATGCGAGGCCATTTTACGCGAGTTCGCAGAACCTCGCGGGGCCAAATAGAGATTTGCAGCTCGATTAGATTTGCGAGCTATGACTGAGAGCCAGCGACAGAATGCTGAGGCTCTTACTGAAGTACAACGGCTATGTTCGGCAGAATTGGCTGATCTAAGAGGCCAAATCACGTAGTTAGCTAAGTCTCGTCAGCTAGAGACTCTTCCATCCTAGCCAGTTCCAAACCCTAGGAATATCCAGTAAAGACCACATCATGGATTTCAACATCCAAATCAAGGACAAGCCCATTTCCTTAATCAAATACCCCTGAATCAAAATCCGAATCAGAATCCACCTTCTGCTACTCATGATTACAAGTATCAAAATCAGTAGCAATCTTTTTCAAATCAAGGCAACCAACCTCTACTCTCTAATCCATCTTTCCATAATCAAGTATCTTCTTCACTAGCTTCTTCTTCGCATGTGGGAATTAACTCTGTTACAACACACCATGGAACTTTCATTAGGGATCCAGTAGATCCACGAAACCTATCCCAAGACCCTAGCACATCTAGAATAGTCCTTGTTTCTACACCTGTAAGAGGTGACACACTTGATCCTACAATTCCCGCTTATTCGCGAGATCAAGGTAATACCTTAATAGAACAGGAAATCCAAGTCCCATTTCCAGAAGCTTTGGAGAAGGCTAGGAAACAAAAGCAACTTGTTACATTAGATGAGGATTTAGTTAAAATTTTTGAACAGGTACATATTAATATCCCACTCCTAGATGCTATCAAACACATTTCGACTTACGCAAGATTTCTCAAAGAATTGTGTACTCTTAAGTGTAAGCCGAGGAAAGGAAGCACTGTAGTACTCTCGGAGCAAGTGAGCTCTATTATTTCGAGTACGCTTCCTTTGAAAAGAAAGATCCAGGTTCTCCATTTATTTCCTGTATAATTAGGGATCAGTGTTTTGATAGACCTCTCCTAGAGTTAGGAACTTCTATTAATCTCATTCCTTCATCATTAGTAGACCATTTCCAAATAGAAAATCTTAAGTCAACCAATGTGACTTTACAATTAGCTGATAGATCTA
The DNA here is from genome assembly GCA_037157565.1 of Thalassia testudinum. NCBI lineage: Eukaryota > Viridiplantae > Streptophyta > Magnoliopsida > Alismatales > Hydrocharitaceae > Thalassia > Thalassia testudinum. The sequence goes on from JAZHRO010000031.1 coordinate 61,817,713, forward strand.
TTAAGTCACCTAAGGGAATATTGGAGGATATTATTGTAAGAGTTCGATACTTTTATTTTCCAATGGATTTTATTGTACTTGATATGGAAGTACCCAAACGCATTAGAGATACCCTAATTATTTTAGGGAGACCCTTTTTGGCTACTGCAAAGGCCAACATAGATTGTGAGTCTGGAAAGATTGAGTTAAAATTTGGGGAGAAGACAATAAAATTGGATATATTTAGAGCTTCTCGAGGATTAGATTGCAATGAGTTGAGGAAATTAGATTTGTTTCAATTTTTTAGGATGACCCTAGTTCCTTAGAACTAGAGAGCACATCTTTTGATATCTTATACCCTCAAGTTGAAAATCCGCTATTAGAATCTAAACTTGACCCTGGATTTGAATCATATGACTCATTTCAGTCACTTTTTGCAATCGAAAATCTCGCCCCAAATCCTGTTGTTGATCCTACTCTTGCATTAGAATTGAAGCCATTGCCTGATACTCTTAAATATGTTTATCTCGAACCTAATCAAACATATCCTATAATCATTAATTCAAATCTATCTAAATCACAAGAATTAAAATTGATCAAGGTTTTACGAGATCATAAGAAGGCAATTGGGTGGACTCTACATGATCTTACTGGAATTAGCCCCAATTATTGTATTCATCGTATCTATATAGAAGATGGGGCATGACCTTCAAGAGAAGCTTAAAGACGTTTCAGTCTGAATATGAAGGAGGTCGTTAAGAAAGAAATAATCAAGTGGCTAGATGCTGACATTATATATCCTATATCTGATAGCCCTTGGGTGAGTCCAATTCAAGTGGTACCTAAAAAGGTAGGGCTCACCATAATCAAGACTGAATCTGGAGAAACCATTCCCACACGAATTGCAAATTCATGGCGGGTTTGCATCGATTATCGCAAGCTCAACACGGTTACAAAGGACCATTTTCCTTTGCCATTCATTGATCAGATCCTTGAGAGATTAGCTGGTAATAGATTCTTCTGCTTCTTGGATGGTTATTCTGGATATAATCAGGTAGCAATTTCTCCCAAAGATCAAGAGAAAACTTTCACCTGCCCCTTTGGACCCTTTGCTTTCCAAAGAATGCCATTTGGGCTTTACAACTCACCCGCGACTTTTCAGCGTTGCATGTTAGCCATTTTCACTGAGATGGTAGGTGAATGTATGGAAGTATTCATGGATGATTTTTCAGTCTTCGGGGAAACATTTGATATTTGTCTGGATAATTTGTCGAAGATTCTTAAGAGATGTATTGAAGTGAATCTTGTCCTTAGTTGGGAGAAGAGCCATTTTATGGTTTCAGAGGGCATTGTACTTGGCCACCTTGTATCTAAGTGAGGTATCCAAGTAGATCGAGACAAGATCAATCAAATCTCAAATCTTCCAATTCCTGACTCGATCAAGGGCATTAGATCTTTTCTCAGGCATGTGGGATTTTATAAAAGATTTATATACGACTTTTTGAAGATTGCCTGACCACTCACAAATCACAAAGGACGCGACTTTTGAGATGAGTGAGGAGTGTATATCTGCATTTGAGACATTGAGAGATAGAGTTACACAAGCTCCAATCTTGCAACCACCTAATTGGGATTTACCGTTTAAGATCATGCGTGATGCATCGGATTACGCAGTTAGAGCCATTTTGGGACAGAAAATTGAGAAAAATCTGGTAGTGGTTTAGTATGCTAGTAAGACTTTGAATGAAGCACAAAGGAACTACACGGTTACAAAAAAGGAATTACTACCGATAATATTTGGATTAGGAAAGTTCAGATCTTATATACTCGGATCTCAAATCATTGTGTACTCTGATCACTCTGCTATTAGACACTTATCTAAAAAAAACACGAAACCTAGGTTGATCAGATGGATCTTGCTTTTGCAAGAATTTGACCTAGAAATTCGTAATAAGGTGGGACGGCAGAATGTTGTTGCTGACCATCTTTCCTACCTTCCTTCTGAGACTATTGAATCATCTCCTCCAATCACTGAGCACTTTCCTGATGAACATCTTTTGACTATATCATCAGATCTTCCTTGGTATGCAGACATTATTAATTATTTGGTTACACATCAATTCCCTCATGATTGGGATGGGAATCGGGAATCACGACTCAGATCAGAAGCCAAATACTATTTCTGGGAAGATCCATATCTGTTTCAACTCCGCAATAATCAAATCATCAGGCGTTATGTTTCCTCTTCTGAGATTTATTCTATTCTTTCTTTTTGGCATGACCAGGCTTGTGGTGGTCATTTTTCTGGTCGTAAGACCACTGCAAAAGTTCTACAATGCGGGTTTTATTGGCCCACTTTATTTGCAGATTCACAGACATTTTGTAAGGCATGTAGTCACTGCCAAACTCTTGGTAGCATGTCCCAAAAAGACATGATGCCTTTGAACCCGATTGTAATCTGTGAGATCTTTGATATTTGGGGCATAGATTTTATGGGTCTGTTTTCGTCCTCTTTTGGCTTCGAGTATATTTTACTCACAGTTGATTATGTATCTCGTTGGATCGAAGACATAACCACACACACAAATGATCATCGAGTTGTCATTCCTTTCATACAGAGTCATATTATTGCTCGTTTTGGGGTACCTCGTGCTATCATTTCAGACGGTGGATCCCATTTTAACAACGCCCAGTTTATGAACCTACTTAGAAAATATGGGATTACATATCGTATTTCTACACCTTATCATCCCCAAACCAATGGGCAAACCGAGGTCTCTAATCGAGAGATCAAAAAGATCCTTCAAATGACAATTCGACCCGATAGGAAGGATTGGTCTTCCCGTTTAGATGAGACTTTGTGAGCTTATAGGACCGCCCACAAAACACCAATAGGCATGTCACCATATAGACTTGTTTATGGTAAACCCTGTCATCTTCCCGTAGAAATTGAACACAAGGCCTACTGGGCAACTAAAGCCTGTAATTTGAACCTCACGAAGGCTGGTGATCATCGTAGGTTGCAACTTAGTGAACTTGAGGAATTGCGTCATGATTCCTATGAGAGTTCAAAGTTGTACAAGGAAAAACTTAAAGCCTTCCATGATAAACACATTTCCCACAAATCTTGTACACCTGGTCAGAAGGTGTTGCTCTTTGATGCCCGCTTAAAGCTCTTTCTTGGGAAACTTAGGTCTAAATGGAAAGGACCATTTATTGTAGTTAGAGTCTTTGACAATTGAGCTGTCGAAATCACCGAACCCAACAAGGAACCCTTCAAAGTTAATGGTCAACGTTTAAAACCTTTCTTGGAACCACATGTTTTGAGTCTTGTTGGAGATTGTTACGTGCTCCACTAGGGGTTTTCATCTATCATTTCACTCATCTTGTATATAGCTGTTTCCTATTTTCTACACTTTTCTCTACACATACACTCGAATCTGTATCTGAATTGTCACTTATTTTACACTGATTACCTTCACTTAGTCTGACTGACCACTCTGACCTTTAGTCAGAATAAAAATCGTCTGCATAGAGATCTTTGATCTCTTCTATCCAACTCCTTTCGTCATCCTACACTAAGTGAAGGGTAATATCCTTTTCACCCTTCTTACAATGAGGATATTGTAATATTTTGACTTGGGGGGGTGAAGTGACAATTTTCACTTCAAGTATATTTGCAGATAAAAGTAAAAATATATTAAAAAAATGATGAAATACCCATATAATTTAAAAAAATGGAAATACCAAAAATTAAAAAATTAGAAAAGTCAAAAATACCCTAAAAATTTAAAAAAATTTTGAAAAATTCATAAAAATTTGAAAACTTTATAAAACATAAAAACAAAAATATATATAAATATAAAAATTAAAAATTACAAATTCATAAAAATAATAAGTGGTTTTATAATAAAGAAGAAAAAGAAGAAGACACCAAAAATATATTTAAACTTAGTTATATTAGTAATTAAGAGCTTATTTTTGCTTTTAGGTCAGAAACCAAAAAAATATACAAAAATATATACTTTATAAATAGTATTTTATAAGAGCATAGAATTATTACTTAAATAATCTTTTCAAAACATACATATGTTTGCGAAAATTCTGAACGGGATTTTGTTTAAGTTAGAATCTGAACCCTAAAGATTTATTTCTCCACTATTTACCCTGAAATAAAGTAACTAAGGTGTATTAGGTTTAAAACTTAAGTATTGGAATTAAATAATAACTTTCTTGGTCAATTAGGCTAAGTAAATCCTTACACTTTATGAACATATGTTTTTATCATCAAGTTAAGAAAAAAGGTCAGATATTCAAAGTTAATTAAGAGTTGGTAGAATCTTAGTCCTATGGTCTATCAGGCTATAGTTAGCTTAATCAACTAAGAACATTCGTTTAGACTTGGTGAGTTGGGTCATGACAGTTCCTGCAGGAGGAAACTAAGAGTTTAAAGGACCTGAGAGTGAAGGGCTTTGCTGTCCAAGCTCTGATTTGAGAGCTAAGTAACGTAAGCATCAAAAATTCACACACAAAGAGTTGTCTTGTTGGCATCTGAGATCGCGAAAACACAGTGGTTAATAGATCGATTCTAAATCCTCTTTAGTCCAAGGATTTTCGTGGGGCGGCTCGTGAAAGGGTGAAGGATGTGACACTTACCTAGAAAAAGGAATTGGGGTATTATGGTAGTAAGAAAAATGAGGAGAAAATTAAAAAAAATTATATAAAAGAAAAAAAAAGAATAAACACCCTGCAGTTAAGCACCTCGCTACAAATGGGTGCTTATGCAGTTTATCCACCAAATAAAGCATCTCGATACAAATGGATGCTACCCTTCCTTCCATCAAATAAAAGAACACCTCACTACATATGGGTGTTCTATCCTATAGAAAAGAGTTAAAAAAAAATATGGAGATAACAATTAGGAATAAGAAACCCAGTGGTCCACCAGGGAGATATACACAAGAAGTGTTGACCTTGGGATAGAAAAATGGTGAGGAGAAAGCAACTAAATCTGAGTAAGGCCAAGCCAAAGGCTTGAATTGGAATAGCCTGGATTGGAAATTGATGTCTTAAGATCTAGATTTTTGCAGCTTTGGATGCCTTTAGGACAATTCTCTTCACAAACACGGATGCTTAAAATCATAGCTACTGAACCTTTGTATTGGGTAGTGAAGCTTAAAAAATCAGGTTTTGAGGACTTACAGTTGAGGCCTTAAGGAGAAAGATTGACAAAACCCTATGTCTAGAAGTTTGTCCTTGGTGCTGTGGACTGGCAGATTAGGGTTTTACTACTCTAAATTTGGTTAATAATGAGTGTCTGGCTAATTTGCTAAAACTCAGTTTGATAAAATTAGATTTCATAAACTTAAGGATTAACTTAAGTCTATTGAGTTTTTGAGTTAAAATTTAATTTTCAGTTCTTAGGTTTTGTTTTCTTAAAACACTTTGAATTCTATGTTTCTAGGGTTTAGAGTGATTACAGAGAAAAATTAGGTTATTGAGATTCTGATTTTTGATAAAATTCCTGTCAAAAACTCTATTTTTAATAGAGTATGCTTTGACAAGGGTATTTGAGTTTTTAAGTCTAAGTAAAATTTTTTTGCAGAATGCTCTGCATATTTATGGATACTTATTTATATATACATAAAAAATCTAAAAAATTGAATATCCAAAATTCTGACGTGAGCATTCTTCTACTTAGTTTGTATTTATGATAATTTAAACCTGGTATTTAAATCATCACATTTCTGGTTAATTTTGCTAAGGACTAGCAAAACTTTGGGTTGGGGGTATGATGAGACGCTCATCATGGCTTCTAAAGGATCTTCTTGATCTCACGATTTGACAGTTCTACCAATCCATTAGTCTGGGGGTGGTAAGGAGTCGAGATACTATGCGACACCCCGTATTTTTTCATCAGGGACTAGAAGTGCACATTGGTAAAATGAGACCCACCATCACTGATGATGGCCTTAGGAACCCCAAATCTGGTAAAGATGTTCTCTTGGATAAATCGGAGGATAACTTTATGATTACTCGTTCTCGTGGGGACGGCTTCGACCCATATAGAGACAATCAACAGTGAGTAGAATGTATTCAAAGCCGTTAGATCCGGGAAAGGGTCTCATGAAACCAATTCCCCATATGTCAAAGATTTCGCACACAATAATCGGGTTCAAGGGCATCATATCCCGCAGGCCCATGTTACCGAGGGTCTGACAACGAGCGCATGCCTTATAATATGTCTGTGTGTCTTTGAACAAAGTGGGCCAAAAGAACCCACACTGGAGAACTTTTGCTGCGGTCTTACGCCCAGAGAAATGGCCATCGCAGACCTGGTCGTGGCAGAATGACATTACGTCATTGACCTCGTCGTTAGGAATGCATCTCCAGATCACCTGATCATTGCCAATGTGGAAAAGGTATGGCTCCTCCCAAATATAGTACTTGGCCTCGGCAATCAATTTGTCCCACTTGGACGTCGACCAATCTAGCGGAACTTTCCCCGTAACCAAGTAGTTTACAATATCGACAAACCAAGGGAGATTGTGAATGGCTAGCAGGTGCTTATCCGGAAAATGCTCAATGATTGGACCAGACGGGTCGATGACAGAGGAAGGAAGACGGGACAAGTGGTCAGCTACAACGTTCTATTTTCCCACTTTGTTGTAAATCTTGAGATCGAATTCTTGCAACAGCAAGATCCAGCGGATTAGTCAAGGTTTCGCATCCTTCTTCAGAAGGAGGTGTCTGACTGCAGTGTGATCTGAGTATATGATAACACGGGAACCCAAAAGTTATGATAATACTTTAGCTAGCAGCTCTTTCTCAATAAATGTATAGTTACGCTGAGCCTTGTCAAGTGTCTTGATAGTGTAGTAGATGACCACGGGCTTCCTATCTATTTTCCGCCCAAGTACCGCCCCTACAGCATAATCAGATGCATCGCATATGATCTCAAAGGGTTGAGACCAATCAAGGGACTGCAGGATAGGTGCTTGGATAACTCGATCACGCAGAACCTCAAACTCCTGAGCGTACTCCTTGGAGATTTCAAAGGGGACATCCTTAGATAGAAGATTAGTCAGGGGGCACACAATTTTCGAGAAATCGTGAATGAATCGACGGTAAAAATTGACGTGCCCCAGGAAGGGTCGAATGTCTTTGACCATGCTAGGCATAGGGAGTTTGGAAATCAAATTCACCTTGGCTCGATCAACCTGGATGCCTTTTTCAGAGATGAGATGTCCCAGGACAATTCCCTCAGGTACCATGAAGTGGTTCTTTTCCCAGGAAAGAACCAAGTTCACGTCGATGCACTGCCTAAGGATTTGGACCAAGTGCAGGAGGCAACCATCAAATGATTCACCAAATACTGAGAAGTCATCCATGAAGACTTCAAGGTATTCACCTACCATATCTGAGGATATGGAAAGCATGCACCGCTGAAAAGTAGCGGGTGCATTGCAGAGACCGAATGGCATCCTTTGGAATGCATATGTTCCGAAGGAGCAGGTGATGAGAACCTCATCATGAACCCTAACTGGCACATTTTAATCTAATAAAGTAAACAAAAGCTCCTACATAACCTGAGAGAAGGCCTAATTCAAGGAATTGTTAATATGAGAATAAAACATGACACAAGGGGTAAAACTGCAATTTTACAATTGCAGTGCATGAACGGAATTTCTAAGGGTCTAGACATAGGTTAATTGGACTTAATAAGAGAAAAAGTGGGATGGTTTAGCCAGAAAAGGATTATTGTGAGATTTAAGAATTAAATGACATCCTATAACCCTATAACAAATCCACTTGAATTCACAAGGTTTCAAGCTGGATAAAAATCAACTAAACCCTCTAAAATTCATGGAAAAATATCCCTAGGGTTTAGAACCTCCAATTTGGCCTTTGGAACTTATTTTGACCTAGATTGGGGTTCAAGCTCAATATTTGACCTAATTTGGGTTTTTGTGCAAAATATCTGGTCAAACGAGGTCAAACCCAAAATCAAACTTCACCATTGGATTCCTTAGGTCTAAATTAGGTTTGTACCAAAATTTGGACCTAAGGGAAGTCCATTTTGACATACTTTGCAAAATAGTCCACCCAATTACATTTTGGCCCCTAACTTTTGAAATCATTACAAAAACCCTCTCAGCGTTCTCGTCACTTTCTTCATTCAGGTCCCTCTGCCATTGCAACAGGGACCCATACCGCTAGCGACGTTGCGAAGCGATTTTCTCCTTGTTTGCCTGGGGAGCTGCTCCCAGATTTGAAAGTGAAGCTCTCTGCGAAACCCCCTACAGCATGAGCAACTCCCCATACCCTGAATCACCCCATAACTCTCGTGCGAACGCTCGAGAGGTATGGGTATCCCCTCCGGCGACGACTTCTAGCTGCCTCCTTGCGAATAACCTCCTGCCCGTGTCTATTTAAGCGAGCCCAAATCATTCTGCACTTCCCAAGCTTCATTTGGCCTGAGATTCCCCCTCCTCTTCATCTCCTCCCAACTCCGGCCAACTGCCAGAGCTTCCGGAGACTCTCCCTCTCCTCTCTCGTCGCCTTGCCACCCTACCAGTGGCCGGGTTAACTCCGCCAACCTCTGCAGCGCCGCGCCATACCAGTGGGCGCTCTCCGACCCCTTTTCCTTGTCGCCATTCTCTCCCCTGGCATCTTCGTCTCCGGCGACAGCAGTACCAGTCGTTCGCCACCTCTGCCTCCCCCGTTCGCTCCTAACTTACCGGATAAGTTCCCCTTACTCTCCTTTTTATTTCCCCTCTGACAATTTGATCTTTCGACTCCTCGACTCCACTGTCCACCATCTCCACCTCCGGCAAGGCATCCCCGCTGCTCCACACCTCAATCCGCCTCACCAACCACTCCATAAGCACCGCAACACCTCACTGATCCTGAATCCTCACTCCACTCACCATGCCACACACCCAGAACCCCCCCCCCCCGAACACACCCACTCTCACGCACACAGGGTGCCCTAGGCACACACACTCCGGCCACCCCACACCACACCGACCCCCGCACTACGTTTGCCGTGTTTAGGCAAAGCTGTCTGAGCCTTCTGACGAGGTTGCAAGGCCGTTTTCGTGGTTGACAGGTTTAGAGGCCCGCCACCATTAACACAAGTAAGGAGCTTGCTTGGTAGCCTCCTCCAGGACTTCTCGCTCCAGGCTACAGGTCCTAGGTGTGCAAAACCCCTTCGCGCACAACTCCAGATGAGAGATTGGCACTGAAGCCCCATGTAGCCGCTGCAATCAAGGAGACTCCTGCTGCAAGCGTTCGCGAAGGAAGGTGGGACAACATAGTCCCACCTCAGAAGATTGTGAGCAAGCGCCGTGAGATAAATTGGAAAAGTGACATAGCCTCTTCGCCTCCTAACCACGGGGTGAGGTCCCTCTCACGTATCACTGCCTCGTCCGTGATCCGCTGCCCACCGACCTGGCTTGACCCGTATACCCGACCTGCATTCCTCGCCCACCACCGCACGCCGGTGGAACTGGTCCTGGGCATGTTACCCGACCCGTATACCCGAGTAGGCTCTGGGAGAGCAGTGACCTACGAGAGAAATAGAGAGAGAGACGCGGGGAGGGTAGGGGTAGGTTTTTGCCTAACCATGCCCTATGCAGGAAAGCAGAAGAAGAAGAAGAAGAAGAAGAAGAAGAAAGGAGGAGGAGCGGCTGCAGACTTAGCCGCACCAGGGAGTTGAAAAGAAGGAGGAGGAGGAGGGAGTGCAGCAGAGAGAAGAGATGCGGCTGAAGAAAAGAAAGAAGAAGAAGCCAAGGAGGAGCTGGAGCAGAAGAGGAAGCTGGAACAGAGAGAGGCCAAGGAAGAAGAAGCTGAAGACGCAGCTAAAGCCTAAGGCAAAGAAGAAGACAGAGAAGGCCTTGCACAGAAGAAGAAGAGAAAGAGAAGCAGCAGAGAAGAAGAAAAGAAGAAGAAGCCAAGAGGAAGAAGAACCAGCAGAAGAAGCACTGTAGCAAGTGAAGTTTAAGTTGTCTGACCCTGGAGTCAGACGTCTGAAGAGAGAAAGAGGCAGAAGTAGAAGAAGAAAGAGAGAAGAAAAGAAGAACAAATTTTCCTTTCTTTGTTTTTTGTAAAACAGTATATATCTTTATTGTAAATTGTGATTTTATATGCTTCTAAAATCAAGTGTTGCTCCCTGAGTTCGACCTTGAAAATTTTCTATTTTCGAGTAATAAAAAAAAACATACATACTGGTCCCACTTTCGACCAGCAGCAGGTGAGGTTGTCTTCTCTTGGTCCTTGGGATGGATTGCGACCTAATTGTAACTGGAGTACCCGTCTAAAAAGTAGAAGAATCGATTTCCCGCAAGTTTCTCAAGAATTTGATCAATGAATGGTAGTGGGAAATGATCCTTTTTCGTGGAGGAATTAAGTCTTCTGTAATCAATGCAGACTCACCACGAGTTTTCTATATGGGTCGATATGGTTTCTCTAGTTTTAGTCGTGATGACGGTGAGCCCTGCCTTCTTAGGCACAACTTGGGTTGGACTCACCCATCGATTGTCGGAGATCGGGTAGATGATCCCTGCATCTACCCACTTGATGATCTCTTTTTTTACAACATCCTGCAAGTTTGGATTTAGGCGTCTCTGCATTTCACGGGATGGTCGTGAGCCCTCTTCAGTGTAGATGTGATGTGTGCAGTATGAGGTGCTGATACCAGTCAGATCATTGAGAGTCCATCCAATGGCTCTTTGATGCTGCTGGAGAACAGAAATCAGGTGTGTTTCCTGATTAGGTGTGAGTCGGGAGTTGATAATCACAGGAAACATCTGATTGGAACTCAAAAAGACGTACTTGAGATGATCGAGAAGAGGCTTTAATTCCATAACCAGGTTGTCAGCAACATCGGGTGATTCAGTGTGGGTGTTGGGAGCTATGGGTGTGTCTAGGTTGAGTTCAGGCTCCTCTAATTGCGGGTTTTGATCCTCTTGTGGTTGATCAGAAATAGTCGATTTTCCTTGATGAAGTCGTCAACCATAGCTTCGATATCGCAAATCTATTCCATGACTCCGCAATTAATTTCTTGTTGGGCCTTAAAGATGTCGGTCTTTAGTATCTTGCTCCCAAATTTTAATTCAATTTGGCCCTCCTCATAATTGATATTGGCCCTAGCAGTGGCCAGAAAGGGTCTCCCTAGTATGATTGGTGTATTCTTCACATTCTCAGGAGCATCCATGTCTAAGACGATAAAATCCACTGGAAAATAGAAATCATGTACCCTAACTATGACATCCTCGAGAATTTCGTTTGGTGACTTAATTGATCGATCGGCTAGTTGTAAAGTCATTTCAATCAGTTTAAGCTCAGATTCCTCGAAGTAGTCTAGTAGGGATGTTGGTATCAAATTTATGGAGGCTCCTAAGTCTAATAAAGCTCGATCGAATTGTATATCACCGATTTCACAGGAGATTAGAGGGGTGCCTGGGTCTTTTGCCTTAGGCAGGAGTTTGCTCAAAATGATGGAGCTGGCTTGCTCTGACAGTACAATCAGGTTCTCGTCTTTGGTTCGCGGCTTACGCTTAGGTGTACACACATGTTTCAGAAATCGCGTGTAAGCCAGTACATGGTGTATTGCATCCATTAAGGGGATGTTTATATGGACCTACTCAAAGAGTTTAACCAGGTCCTCCTCAGGTGGCACAGTTTTGGTTATCCTTTATCCCTTGGTCGAGCCTCAGGAAATGGAACCTTAAATGGTTCCTCTAGAATGGGTCCAGGTTCTTAATCTGGGATAGAGGTCTCCTGGATGACAATCCTAGGGTTAGGATTTGTATTACCAGGCTGAGAGTGGCTTGGATAAGGTGGGTCATGTGTTATTTTGCCACTGCAGGTAGTAACAGAATTCAATCCTACCTGGTTCTGGTTTGGTGTGGGTAAAAGAGGTGCTTGCTGCTGGTAACCAGCATATGATGTCGAAGCCTCCATCTCATCGGGTGATAGAGTAGAAGGGGCCTAATAAACAAACTGAGCTTGGCTCAGATTTGGGTTCGACACGTTATTAGGATTAAGCAGAGGTTGTGAAGGAAGTGCACCACGTTGGCGAGGATTTGCCATCTGGGCAAGTTGATTGTGAACCTCAGTGATCTCGTCTCTGTGCTGTTTTTGCATAGCCGCATTCATCTTCTGAATGTCAGCCAGAGTCTGAAGGATAAGAGTCATTTAATCTGTATGAGTCGACCCAAATTGATAAGTTGGGTTAGGTCGAGGCAGAGATGGCTGATTTGGACAAGAAGCTTGTGGTCAGGGCTGATATTGAGGTCTTTGATTTTGATTATTACCTGACCACGTGAAATTAGGATGATTACGCCATCCAGGGTTGTAGGTGTTGGAGAATGGATCATTTTGAATGGCGTTGAGGTCCTCGTAGGTCTGAGGAACCTCGGAAAAGTGAGAATATGAGGGTTCAGAGTTCCCCCAACTAGAGTAGGTGGGTTCAGAGTTTCCTTCAAAACCAGAATCAAACGGGGGTGGATACGGGTCCATCCCCTAAGAAGGTTGGTGATAGATGTTGTGCACAACATTCGTGCCAGAGGATGATTGTGCGAATGGATTTTGCGCAGAGGTGGCTCGCTGCAAGTGTCAAGTTAGCTCGTCCACCTTCTCCTCAATAATAGATACCTTGTCCAAATGACTGGCCATCAGTTCCAAGTCGACAGTAGAGGACATGCCCTGCATCTCATTTGCTCCCTTTGGATTCGTCAATGCATGGGCATTTGTCCGATTGAACATGCCCATGGATTCATTATTGATGGAGTTCTCACACATATTCTCGAGAATCCCCCACACGGTGTCTTCGTGTTGACCCATGATATTTCCTCTGCAGGTCGCATTGATGAATAATCGAATATCCTCACGGAATCCCTGGTAAAAAGACTAGACTTGTTCCTATTTAGGAACTCCGTGGTGGGGGCACTTTCGCATGAGATCCAAAAAACAATCCCATTCCTCATGAAGTGGTTCTCCTGCTTGCTGTGTGAAATGCGTGATCTGGTGCCGTGGTGCATCGCGTTTCTGCGTTTCTTGCTCTTGGCAGTGTTATAACGATTAATTCGTTATAGTATATTACAAAAAACGGTCACCAGTTTACAATTTATTACTCGGAATTAAAAGTTTCCCGAGGTCAAACTCAGGGAGAACACGTCATTCTAGCAACATAAAGGTTCACAATTATGTTACAAAAAGAATAAGAGAGAGAGAGGGAGCAAAAGTTCTCTTTTTTGGCTTCTTCTTCTCTTTTCTTCTTCTCTTTCAGCTGGTTCTTCTCTTCTTCAGTCTGCCTTCTTCTTTCTTCTTCTTTTCTTTGCTGCGGCTGCCTCTTCTTCTTTCTTTCTTCAGCTGCTGCCTCTTTCTTCTTTCTTCTTTTCCTCTGCGTTTTCTTCTTTCCTTCAGCAGCTCCATCCTTCTTCTTCTTCCTTCTCTTTTCTTCTCTTCTTCTCTGATTTTCTTCTTTCTCTTTTCTTCCTTGATCTGGACGTCTGATTCTTCACGTCGAACACCTTATCGGCGTTGTTGCTACAGTGCCTCCTTCTCTTCTTCTGTTGTGTTCTTTTCTTCTTCAGCTTCTTCCTCTTCTTCTCTTTGCTACGGCTTCTCCTTCACCTTCTTCTGCTGCAGGAGCTCTGCGACTAAGTCCTCGCCACTCGCTCTTCCTCTTCTTCTTCCTCATTTGTTCCCTGCACACACGTGACGCAAAACCTACCCCTACGCTTTCCCGCGTCTCTCTCTCTGAATCTCTCTTGTGTACACTCTCCTAGAGCGGGGTAATCGGGTCGAGTCGCGTGCTCGGGTCCAGGTGCACAGACGTGGGTGTGATGCGCGAGGAGTGCTCAGGAATGGGGTAATCGGGTCGCGGGTCAGATCCGCGTGGGTAATGCCGCGGACGAGACCCAGTGAATAGGTGAGGGACCTCACCCCATTGTTATCGGAGGCAACCGGCCTATAGCACTTTTTCCTCTTATGTGTAGGCATGCGCCCACACACTTTCGAGGTGGGACTAAAGTCCCACCTTCATTCTCGGGTGCCTGCGGGAGGGAAAGTCGTCCAATTGGGGCAGCAGCAGAGGCTTGCGACCCCAATTGGAGTCCTGAGTGCGTACGCAAACAGATCCCGCGCGACCTTGGACCTGCTGCCTGAGACGAGGGGGCCTGGGTGAAGCTCCTGAAGGTTCTTCCCTACGAGGAGGGGTGACGTAATAATTGTGGAAATAAAATATATAAAGCAATCTCACAAAATAAGCAATCACAAAATGTACACAAGTAATTTTTAGGTGAAAACCACCACCTAACCCTCTCGAGTTAGGATTTTCCAATCAACCTAGTTGATCAAATCCACTAACCGAATCACTTTAAAACGAGGGTGATTCAACCTCAGTACAACCACGCTACAAGTACGAGGGTAGCGTTCCTCAACCCCTTCTCTCCACGAGAAGGATTTTGTCCCACGAAGGAGACGGGAATTCGCAAAGCGAATACCCAACCAAATTACAAAGATAAAATAAAACAACAAACCTATAGAGCCAACAAAGTAATTAACCTAAGCTTCTATAGGATTTAGGAAACTCCCCTTTGCAAGGAGTGCGTCGACGATGACGCGGGTGCGTGAGCCACGCAACGGCGCAATGTCGCTCTCGTAGACAACGGCGGGAGAGCGAGTGCGCGAAGGGAATGATGCTCTCAAGATGTAGAACTTGAGCTTAGAGAGCAAGAGCTTCTTGGACACAAGAGAGTGGAAGTATGTTGCTTAAGTGTGTCTTGTGTTTCTCTTGGTGTGTATTTGTGTTGCAAAGGTTCCCCTCTATTTATAGAGGCCTTAGGAAGGCTTTGGAAGGCTTAGGAAAGGTTCTATAGCCGTTGGGAACAAAGCCCAAGAGAATCAGGCCGAAATCAGGACAATGATTACATTTGACAGGGTGATCAGACGTCTAACTCTGGCATCAGACGTCTGGAAGGCCACTTTAAGACGTCTGATTTAAAGGTCAGACGTCTGATTCTATGCGGGTTTCCTCCTGACTTGAATCAGATCTAAACAGGGTTTTTGCGCAAGTCCATCAGACGACATACAGGACGTCTGGCACTATGTCTGGACGTCTGGAAACCTACTTTTACTGTGGGAATTGATTTCCAAACATTGCAACGGCTAGAAAATCTCTGAGAAGAGATTTTAGGTCAGCCGAGGCAAAACGGTCATTTATCAGACGTCTGGAAAGTCCTAAGGACGTCTGATAAGGCTCTAACGGTCATATTCTTGACTGTTTGCTAAGCCAGCCAACGGTCCACTAATTGGACGTCTGGCAAAGTCATCAGACGTCTCCTATGACGTCTGGTCTAAGGTCTGGACGTCTGATTTCATCAGACAGAACCAACTATGTCCAGCCTAACAGTTATCAGACGTCTGAAACAACAGTCAGACGTCTTAAAATGCTTTATCAGACGTCTGATTTGGAAATTAAACGTCTGGAAGTGCTGTTTGAACCCTATATTGGTTTTCTAAGAATTCTACAGAAAACCTAAGTATCCTAGGGTTGTGCCAGTGTTCCTAGGACTACTGTTAGGGTTCTTTGAGGCTCTTTAACATAAAATATCTAAGGAAATAAAGAGCAACAAAAGAAACGAAAAATACAACAAGTACAAAAAGAAGGAAATCTATCATATTCTTCATTTCCTTCCATCTTCAATCTTTCGCTCCACGTGAACCTCCTCTGTTTTCCGTCAAGCACCTCCAATCCGTCCTGGATGCGAGCTCGAACTCCGTCTAAACACGTCCACATTTGCAATTGACCTGAAATCTAGGACTCAAATTGCAAATGTTAAATAACACGTGTTTTGTTATCATCAAAACAAATGATCGTGGTGCTTTAGCACCAACAGCTCCCAAGCAAGCTTCACTTGCTTGTCAATGGCGGCGATCACCTGGGCCCTGAAATCACCAAAACGGCCTCGCGACCACGTTAAAAAGCTCAAGGAGGTTCACTCAGGTGTGGCGAGTGTGCCGCGGCGGTAGACAAGACGCGAGAGTGCTTGTGGCTGTGCGCCTAGGGCACACTACGTGCGTGAGAGTGGGTGTGTTCAGGGGGTGTTCTGGAGGTGCGGTGTGGTGAATGGAGGGTGGATTTGGTGTCAGCGAGGTGTCGCGATGCTTAAGGGGTAGCTGGCGAGGCGGACGGAGGCGTGGAGTGGCGAAAACACCTCGCCGGAGGGTGGCCCGAGATGAAGAAGGTGGTGATGGACAGTGATGGTCGGTGGGTCGAAAGAGCAAATTAAGAAAGGGGAAATAACAGAGAGAGTAAGGGGAAGAGTTTCACCTACTTTAACTGACGAAGGGAGGGAGGAGGCGCTCGGCGCATGCCTGCTGATGCCAGAGATGAAGGTGCCTAGAGGGGGGTAACGGCGATGAGGAAGGGGTCTGGAAGGTGCCAGCTGGTGCGGCTTGGCGCGGGAGGACGAGGTAGAGTGATCTCTGCTGCAGGTATGGCAGCAGAGTGACGAAAGGAGGAGGAATGGCCACCGGAGCCTGCAGGCGTTTGACCGTAGGAGGAGACGAAGTTGGGTGGAAATCCTCGGCCAAATCAGGCTTGAAGGAAACGACTGCCCCTGCCGCTCCTTATAAATGTGCTAGCAAGGAGAGGATCTCGAGGGGGCGACGTGGGGAGCTCACCGGAGAATGGCCAGAGAGCAGACCCATTCCTCTCGTGCGTTTGCACGAAAGGCATGGGCAGCTGCAGGGCAAGGGGGAGGGTCCTTGCGAAAGAGGACAACGTAGGGAACCCCCCTTTCGTTCCTGAGAGTGGCCCTTATACCCTGCGCGGTGCCATCCTCCGCACAAGGTCGCCGGAAGTATGGGCGGCTGCGTGGGGTGGCAGAGGGACCGTTCTGCAAAGAATGAAAGAGAAGTTGGGGGGCAAAATGCAAGGGTTTAGAAAGATAAGGGTCGAAAAGTAATTCAAGAGGACCAATTTGTAAAGTCTGTCAAGATGGCCTTCCCTTAGGTCCAAATTTTGGTATAAACCTAATTTGGACCTAAGGAATCTAATGGTGAGGTTTGATTTTAGGTTTGACCACGTTTGACTAGTCAATTTGGACAAAAACCAAAATTAGGTCAAAAGTTGGGTATGGCTCTCAATTTAGGTCAAGATAGGTTCCAAAGGCTAAATTGAAGGTTCTAAATCCTAGAGCATATTTTTTCATGGATTTTAGGGGGTTTAGTTGATTTTTATTCTACCTGAAACCTTGTGAATTAAAGCAGGTTTGTTTTTAGGGTTACAGAATGTCATTTAATTCCTAGAAGTTGCTATAACCCTTTTCGGATCAGGTTATCCTACTTTCTTTCTTATTAAGCCTATTTGACCTGTGTTCAAACCCTTAGACACCCTGTTTGTGTACTGCATTGGTAAAATTACAGTTTTACCCCTTATGAATTATTTTATTCTTAAATTTGGAATTCTTTGAGTTAGACTTTTCCTTAGGTTTTGTAGGAGCTTTTGCACACTTATTTAGATCAAATTATGCTAGTTAGGGTTCATGATGAGGCTCTCATCATCCGCAAAGCATTTGTCCGACCAACAGGGAAGAACTTTCTCAAAAACTTAGATTGAAGTTCCGCCCAAGTGTTGATTGGACGCGTTTGGGTTTGGTACCAGTGAGCAGCTTTATCCATGAGAGAGGAGAACATTTTCATGAGTAGTACATGCTGATTTTGAGCTTCTGACCCGAAGGTCTGGGCTAGATGCTTGAGTTGCTTGATGTGCTGGAAATGATTATCAGAATTACGCCCATGGAATTTAGGAATGACATGAATCATATTGGGCTTGAGTTCAGTGTCAGGACCTCCAGTGAGGATTTGTACTCGATGTTCGATTGCCACCGCAACGGGATTGTAGTGATCTCACATCATTGTACGCTGTAGTGGGTTCAAAAATGCTTGGAATAGATCATTGAGGTGTTGAAGCTGATTTTTAAGATTATTTTCTTCTGCTGGTTGTGCCATGATGATGGATGAAGGAGAATTAGGTTCAAATGAGTCAGAAGAGATATCGATTAGATTGGGTTGTTTCGCAAACAAGGAGGTCGAGGCTTGGCCTCGATGTGAATGAGTAGCTAAAGGAGGCCTCGAGGATGGTCTTAGAGACCTCCTCCCGAACATGCATCGATGGAGTAGATGAGAGGTAGAATGTAATGGACCCAATTAAGATAACCCAAAAATTTTGGATGACTATAGAGGTTCGGGGCGGATGATACCCCTTAGTCAGAAAGCCATCCACCTGAGAATTACCTGGGCAGCCAAAGAGGGAGAGTCCCACAAAGACTCCTACACGGTAGAGCGTCCTTACGAGTTATAAGGTTTCCCCCACCTGACCTCTCTTGTCACTAATGTTCCAGGTAGACCAGAATGGGGACTTGACCTCTTAAGTCTACCAGTTTTAATTAAGAGCAAGGGTGCTTATGATATTACTTGAACTTTTAAGATGTTTTCGTGAAAAAGTGACCTAATTTGAAGATTGGCTAACCCAACAAGGTGGGTCAACTTCACTTGTATTGTCCTCTTGAGAAATTTAGGTCCCTCTTTTAGTGTTCAAATGAATTTCAGAGTCGGATTTTAGTGTTTTGCTTGTATAGATCAATTCAATCAAGGTCTAGGCACACATTATTTTTGGAAAGATAAATTCTTGATTAGGAAGTGTGTCTCTAAAGCCCTAAACTAGAATCCTTAATTGGCTCTGATTTGGTCCAATTTAGTTTGTCAAAATGAGGTACTTAGGGCTCAAACAAGAATGTGATAGCCCTATATACCTTAGCTTCAAATGAGTGCATAGATCAGGGTTTGAATGTTTGTAGAATGTATCAAATCAGGCGACTTGATGATTAATCTAGGAATATAATGAAAGTAGCCCTAATTGATTTCTTCCTCTTTTAGCTCTTTCAGATTCAGGGGTTTAGAAGAAGGTAGATGGTGTTTACCTACCCCTGAAGTGGTTGATGTGCGGCCGATCTTCCTTAATGGATCCCCTGAAATAGATCAAAGTAAAAAGAGATAGAGCAAGTTATTATTGACTCGGATATTGCAACCAAGAGATCTAAATTGTACGTTGCTCCCCGGCAACAGCTCCAAAATGTTGTCGCAGCAAAATCGAGATTTGAAAAACTACATTATATTATAGCCGAAATCGCTTTGAAAATAGATAAAATTTATACTTAAATTTTAAGTCCGAGGTCGAACACAGGGAGCAATATAGAATTCAAAACTCAAGATAGCAATTTGAATCAGAAATATAAGAGATTGCAATAAGAATAATGTCAGGTATCAATGTGCAAAAAAAGTGAAGTAAAATGGTGATTTAAATCACCAATTACTCCGCACAAATATCAACCAAATCAAAACCTCAAATATATGTAATCAAATGTATCGGAGGGCTTAAACATCCCCATGCTACAGTGCTGTTTAGAGACTCAAGGGTCTCTCTTCTTCTTCTACCTTTCTTCTCTTTGTCCCCTTCTGTTTGCAGCGCTTGATCGTGTTTTATAAGTCTGTTGCGTCATAGTATAGGTGACCAAGCGTTGACAACAAATAAAAATTTATTACTCGAAAACCTAAGTATCCGAGGTCGAACACAGGGAGCAAATAGAATTTATTCACTAATCTCAATAATGTAATTGAACACTTAGAATTACTCAAAACTTAATTCAGAATATAAATGCAAGAGTTTAAAAGTCAATTGTGGCAAAAATAGAGAAATTGGACGTCTGATCCTATGATCAGACGTCTTAAAAAGATATTTTCTCTTTTAACTCTCTCTTATTTCTTCTCCTTGCAGCTTTCTCTTCTTCTTCTTCTTTCTCTTCTTCCTCTTTCTGTCTTTCCCTGATTTTCCTTTTTCTTCTATTCTTCTTTGGTCTTTAGCCATCTGCTTCTTCTTCCTTGTTTCTTCTTTGTAGCTCTTTCTAGATTTTCCTTTCTTCTTCCTTCTTATTTCCCTCTGTCTTCTACCTTTCCTTCTTAAGTCTTCTCTTTTCTGCTGGCTGTCTACGGCTAAATGTCAACTTCACCTTCTTCCTCTGCGGGTCTTCTTCTTCTTTCTTGCTTCATCCTCCTTTAGCCTTCCTTAGCTCTGCTTCCCTTGGCTTCAACCTTTCTTCTTCTTCCTTGGCTTCTACCTTAGCTTCCTTCAGCCTTAACTCTCCTCTGACTTCCTCTTCTCTTTGGCTTCTTTCCTTCTTCCCTGCACACACAACACCGAAGAGCAAAACCTACCCCTCTACCCACCCCCGCGTCGCTCTGTCTCTATATATCACTCTACAGTATGCTCTCCCAGAGTCGGGTAATCGAGTCGAGTCGCGTGCCCGGGTCCAGGGGCACCGGTGTGGGTATGGTGCGTGAGAAGTGCTCGGTAGGTTAGTCGGGTCGGGTTGCCAGGTCCGCGGGGTAGATGTCGCGGACGAGGCGTGATAGGTGAGGGACCTCACCCCATGTGTGTCTCGAGGCGAATAGAGTAAAACACATTCAATATATCACACGCGCCTCACTCCTGCGTTCACAAGGTGGGACTAAATGTCCCACCCGCTTTTGCGCGAACCTGCAGGTGCTCCTTCTTCCAATTGCCCTACTGTCTGAGTTCGCGCACGCATCTGCTTCCTCTGGAACCCTGACATCTGGAGCGTGCAGCTTGGGATGAAGCTTGCGACCCCCTCGAGCCGTCGCTAATGGCGGCTGGTGCTCAGATCTGCCATACATGAATACGGCCTGGTGGCCCCATTAAAATACATGGGAAGCTTCGTCGTGCGAAGGCAAAGGTGGGAAGGTAGGTGGCAGGCCGCAGGGTGGCCTAGGCGTGCGTGCCTAGGTCACCCTGTGGCCGAGTTTATGGGTTAGATCGGGGGAAGCATGGAGTGCGTGTGGCGACTTGTGGATGGGTGGAAGATCTTCAGTGGTCGATGGCGGAGGTTGTGAGGTTGGTGGCGAGACGTATGGAGTTGTGGAATGACGGGTGCGTCTTGCCGGAGGTTGGCCGGAGATGGGGAAGATGGTGGTGGACAGTGGCTGTCGAGGGGTAATTTGTGAAATAGAGTGAGGGGAATTGAAGAGGGGATAGAGACGAGTGATTCTAACTGAATTAAGTGGATGAAGGGGGAGAGATGGCAACTGGCAGTACCTGCTGTCGCCGGAGAAGAAGGTATCCAATGGAGGGAGACGGCAGTGACGGCAGGGCTAGAGATGCTCGCGTGGGTGTTGCGCGACGCGGAGGAGGATGGTGAGAACAGCTCTGCCACTGGTATTGTGGCAGAGCGACTAGAAAGAGGAGGGAGGCTTGCCGGAGCTCGCTGGACTATTTGGCCGGAGGAGAAGAAGAAGAAATTGAGGTGGATCTCTGGCCAAGTCGAGCTGAGGAGGTGCGGCCGGAGATGGTGGTCATTTTATAGTCGCTGGCAGGAACTCCTATGCTTGGAAGACAAGCCTCTGAGCATAAGAGACCTTGCCGAAGACGGAATTCTATGGGATACCCAAATCTCTCATGCTTTCGCACGAGAGATTGGGTGTGAATCAGGGATTAAGACCATGCTCAGATGGAAGGGAATTCCTCAGAGAATCTCCTTTCCAAATCTAGGAGGAGATCTCTGAGGAATCAGGGAGTACTCCCCCTCCATTCCTCGTCGGAGTAGGATTTCTCCCCATTAATGGCGAAGGGACCTGTTTGTAAGAGTGGCGAGGAAGTTAGGGGGTTTGTGTAATGATTTTCAAAAGATGGGGGCCAAAATGTATTTAGGTGTACTATTTTGTAAAGTAGGTCAAGATGACCTCTCCTTAGGTCAAAATTTTGGTACAAACCTAATTTTGATCTAAGGAATCAAATGGTGAAGTTGGATTTTATGTTTGACCACGTTTAATTGGATATTTTACACAAAAACCCAAATTAGGTCAATTAATGAGCTAGGACCCCAATCTAGGTCAAAATAGGTTCCAAAGGCCAATTTGAAGGTTCTAAACCCTATGGGATATTTTTCCATGAAATTTAGAGGGTTTACTTGACTTTTATCCTGACCAGAACCTTATTGAATTAAGCGGGTCTATTTTATGGTTACAAAATGTCATTTAATTCCTAGATTGCACATGAACCCATTTCTGATTTAACCAACCCACTTTTTATCTTATTCAAACCATTTTACATACGTTTTGCCTCTGAGAAATTTCGTTTATGTACTGCAATGGTAAAATTACAGTTTTAACCTTTATTTCATGTTTTCTTCTCAGAACACTTATTCCTTGAATTAAGCCCTTCTCTAGGTTATGTAGGAGCTCTTATTCTCTTTCTTAGGTCAAAATGAGCTAGTTAGGGCTCATGATGAGGCTCTCATCACCTTCCTTGTCTTCTCTTCTTCTTCTTCTTCTGTTCTTCTTTTCTTCTACTTTTTCTCTTCTGGTGCGGCTCTCCATCTCCTTTCCTTCTTCTGGCTCTAGCCTTCTCTTCTTCTTCTCGCTTTCCTGCCTTTCTTCTCAAATCTCCTTCTTCACGTAGAGGGGGAAGACTCTTCAAATGGCTAAGTGTCAACCGTTACTCTTTGTGGCAAAACCCCCTTCTCCTACGTGCTATGTCTCTTTCTCTCTCTAGGTTACACTCTCCCAGTGCCTTCCACAGTATCGGGTGTTACGACCCGATCCCAGATCCATACAGGACCCGAGATCAGCTTGCCTCAACTAATCCCAAGACCTAGTCGTCCAACGAGAAATAACCAAAAGCAGGAAATAATTCACATCCACACATGCAATGTAACTAAGCAGAAAGAAAACAAGAGATAGTAAAAGAAATAGAGAGAAAAGTCTATCAATCTTACAGGCCATCACAACTACGATGGAGGGAAGTGCAATGGAAAAGTAACTGAAACAGTATTTCATAGAACAAAAATACTCACTACTACAACAGAAGCTAGGCAAATAGTAAGAAACGCACCTAAGGTTGGGCTCGACTGGGTCCAGCTCCCTCTACAGCCGGTGGTGCTGGCTGCTCAACTCCCTAACTTGAATAAGGTTTTAAAAATTTTCGGAGTCAGCGAACGCTGAGTAGAGTGGTAAATTAGCCATTTACATGTAATTAAGACAAGCTATTAATTAATGGAATTAAGTAACTATCCATTTTCATTTAGTTCAACCAAGTACTTCTAATTTGTTGTTCCTTTATTCACTTAAATCATGTCTTGATCTGGCCTGTTCCTCATGGGAACGATTTTGATTACAGTCTTTTCCACGATGTAGGAGGTACACGTAGTGCTCTCCTGGCCGGGAGAGTCTCCCGTGGTAATCCTATACCCAGTCAACCACCACAAGGTCACGGTCACGACGTAGCGGTGACTATGGCACGTGTGATAAATGCATGGGTAGCTATTTCGTACTGGTATGCGGTCAGTCGTTTCCGCTAGCGGGTACTCCTAAAGGAACAGAACAGAACAATACAGGGCCTTGCCTTCTCATAACAAAACAAAACAGGGGTCTCGCCCCCTCCACAGTCCACGTACGCTCATCCGACTATCCCGGTTTGCCTAGTGGGCCTAATAAGAGTCGGTGTAGGGCAGCTAATCCTAACCCCAGGTCCCCTGGGGTGGCTAGCTCCCTCCCTACACTAAGTATCTCACCTCGGTACCATGTACACAAGGGCCAAATAGCGTCGGTGTAGAGTGTCTAGGCCTAACCCAGGGGTTCAACCCAACGGGAAGCTAGTACCCCCTACACTAAAGGGACAGTGGCTCTCCTTGCTACCACGTATACAAGGGCTTGCTCACTTCCCGTCTACAGAAGTTCTCCTAATTCCCCATAGGGTTCATGCTGGTATTCCTTTCGTTTCATATTCCAGACTTTCAAATTTCTCTATTTTCATTACTGGTTCCATTCTTAAAACAGGCAGCTCGTGATTTTATAACTGACAAGGCATCAAATTAAAATAACTAATACATTTGCTAGCATTTAAAGTTGTATGTGCATCTCAAGTAAACAATATAGCTCAACCATACTCATTTGTTCCTGTCCTAGGGTTCATTCTCATCCTAGGGTTCTACATGTATCTCAAGTATACAGTATAGTTCAAACCATACTCATCTGTTCCTGCCCTAGGGCTCATTCAAGTTATTCTAAACATGCAGTTCATTTATTTAAATCATAATATTAATGTAAACCACTCTATCGGCAAGCACGAGAGGAATGGGGGCTCGAATCGTAGATCTCGTCGCCTTCGCGGCTCCCGCGTACTCGACTAGCTGGAGAACTATACAATTATCCAACCACATCAAACGAGTCCAAAATCGTATACAAGTGACGCTAACTCGTAGAGAAACTCAAGTGAAAAACAACGGTAGTTCGTTTGAGGAAATCTAATTCCGTTTGGGTCCTGAATGGGCCAAAAACACTCACACTGTCCAAAATCAGATGGCTGGGTTTAGTCCCAGATGTTTGAAAAGTCGTTAATACTCACTTGGGTTTCGTGCGGCTACCTCGAACGTCCGGACCCTTCCGCAAACATCTGAGGTGTGTTCCAGACATCGGACTCTCCTTCCGATCGTTTAGAGGTATGGTCAAACTTCTGGCGACGTGCCCAGATGTCCAAAAGCACCTCGAAGGGAGCACCTCGCACCTTTCTAACGCCCTGCCCCTTGCATACGTACATGTATACTTAAAAATGGCTGGACAAATCTCTGCGGTGAGGCCTGCACGGTCGTAAACTGCACAGAAGCACGTACCTTGGCATTGAGCATGTTTTCAGACGTTCGACTTCAGCTCCGGATGTCCTTCTGCTACTCCAGACGTCTAATACTGGAAAATGTCCAGTACGCAGGACTCTCGCGAGCCTTCTCCTCTGCGCAGCCCCTCCACATCTCTCGCAGTTGCTATACTGGCAGCTTAAGGAGGCTGTAAATCCCACCTTAACGAGCTCCTCCTCACACACGAGATCCTCTGAGCTCCTCCCACGCTCTTACAGCTCCCTCGCAAGCTCCTCCTCTCGAGCTCCCCTCTCCTCCTTCGCGTCCTGTCTCTCTCTCTTCTTCCTCACCACATGTCGCGCTGGTGGCTGGAAGGAAGGTGACAGCCGACAAGAGGGAGGGATGAAGGTGGTGGTCGGTGGAGATGGAGAGAGTGGTGTGAGGGGGGAGTGGGGATTAAATAGGAGAGGGTTAGGGTTTGGGGTGAGGAGAGAGAGAGAGGTGTGAGCGTGTGCGGACAAAGAAAACAAGGTACTGTTCTTTTACTTTCAGATGTCCGACCCTCTATCCAGATGTCCGGACAGACGTTTGACAGCTAATCCATACATCTTAAACAACCCAAAAGGGCAGTGGGTCATTTCACCGAGTAATCAGGTTTCGGACCTAGAGCGCACCCAGGTCTAGGGCTGCGAGCATGATCACAGCTGAGGAGTGGAACTGGTTAGGCGGGTCGGGTCTGCACTAGGCCCGCGGAGGACAGGTCACGAGTGAGGCGCAGGTGAGTGGGTGAACAGGGACCTCACCCCCAGTGTCTGAGGCAATAAGCCTTGGACACAAATTCAACTTATGTGCTACAGTGCGCTCCTCAGCTTCCGAGGTGGGACTAAAGTCCCACCTTTCTTTCTCATGTCTACAGCAGCACGATCTCCTCCTTGATTGATTCAGCTGCTGGGGGTATTTCCCTCAATTGAAGACCAGAGTGTGTTCGTGAGATGCTTCCGCGCGACCTGGAAGCCTAGAGCGAAGTCACCCTGGAGCAGCCTTGAAGCATGCTTGAAGAAGCTGCTCCAATGGTGGAGGGGAAGAGCACCTGAAATCAACAAGAAAGCCTTTCAGCCGCGTTAGAAGGCTTAGGAAGTGTCATCGAACCACAGAGAGTGCGACGGTGATGTTCGTGTGGTGTGGCATGGTCTGTGCGTGTGGG
Source organism: Thalassia testudinum (assembly GCA_037157565.1). Lineage (NCBI taxonomy): Eukaryota > Viridiplantae > Streptophyta > Magnoliopsida > Alismatales > Hydrocharitaceae > Thalassia > Thalassia testudinum. The sequence continues at coordinate 61,843,612 of JAZHRO010000031.1, forward strand.
GCGAAGTCGGATAATGCGTGTGAGAGTGGGTGTGTTCGAGGGCACGTTTGGGTGAGTGGTGGAGTGAAATAGGAGAGGGCTTTTGTTCATGGTGGAACGACGAAGGTTATTGGGTGATTGGCGAGGCAGATGGAGGAGTGTAGTGGCTGATATGCCTCGCTGGAGGAACGGCTGGAGATGAAGAAGATGAAGGTGAGCAGCAACAGTTGGCGGTTGTGTGCATCTGTGAGGGTAGGAAAATAAAATAGAAAGAGGAAGGGAGCAAAAGAAGGACTTAGCGAGAGAGTAGGGAGGTGGAGGGCTATCGATGTTGGTTGACCGGAGCTAAAGAAGGAAGGTGGTGCGGTGAGGCGGTGACGTCAACTGAGGGAGAGGGACGACCTCTCATTGGCAGGAGAGGTTCGCAAAGACGAGGGGAAAATTGTTGCCCGTCCAATTTGATAGTTGGATGGCCGGAGGAGGAGAGCGGAGAGGGGTCGCCAGAGCGAAGTCTGAAGGTGGCTGGAGATGGAGTAGAAGAGGGTTTCTTAGTCCAAAACTTGCTGAAGAGCATGATCGTGCCTTGGGGTCTCTTTTATAGGCCATAGGAAGCCCTTCCAAGCTTGGAAAGAAGCTTTCAAGCTTGGAGGGTGGTTGCAACAAGGAATACCCGAACCTTTGAAAGGTTCGCACGGCCTTTTGGGATGGACTTAGAGCCTAAGGAATAGCTCAAATGGAAGGAAACTTCCCAAGGAATCCCCATATCAATTTTGAGAAGGATTGATTGAGAATCGAGAGAGAAATTCTCGCTCGAACTCGACGGTGAAGGTTTCACCTTCCAAAAATCACGTGGGGGTCTTACTTGTGAAGAAGACAAAGAAGTTGGGGGGCAATTTGTAAGTAAATTTCAAAAGTTTAGGGTCTGAATGAGATAAAAAGAATCTGACTGGACCAAAATGCAAACTTGGTCAAGATGATCTCAAAATGGGCCTAAATTTTGGTACAAACCTAATTAGGATCCAAGGAATTCAATAGTGAAGTTAAATTTAGGTTTTGACCTCGTTTGACTGGGTAATTTATGTAAAAATCCAAATTAGGGCAAATGTTAGTCTAGGACTCTGTTTTGGGTCAAGACGAGTTCTGATGGTCAAATTGAAGGTTCCAAACCCTAGAGAATATTTTTATATGAATTTTAGAGGGTTTAGGTGAATTTTATCCTAACCAGAACCTCAGTTAATTAAGCGGATCTATTTTTAGGATTTCAAAAGTCATTTAATTCTCAAAACACATGTAAACCCTTTTCTGTTTGTTCTAACCCACTTGTTAGACTTTAAGGACCATTTGACCATTAATTACCCCCTGGGAAAACCCGTGATTGTACTGCATTCATGATATATTAGTAAAATTGAAGTTTTAACCCTATTTTCTTGTATTTCCCTCAGAATGGTTATGCATTGACTTGTGACTCTCTGGTAGTCATGTAGGAGAATTTACTAACTTAATTGAATCAAAATGAGCTAGTTATGGCTCATGATGGGGTTCCCATCGGTGGGAAGGGCGACGTGGCACTCTTGTGGCTATTGAATGATGATCCAATGGCCCACAATGAAGCATCAGCAGTTGGGGCCCAGCGGTGGATCGTTGGGATGGTGCCACGTGGCATCATCCTGACGTTCATCTTCTCTCCTTTGTAATTGATGCTACATGGCTCCGATTGAGTTGATTTTTGCGTCATTGAACTGCGATCGTTGATTTGGATCCATCCATCATATCGGATTTGACATCTGAGGTTTAAATCTCTACTTTCTTGCTCTTGACCTCTAATCTTCTATGGGTTGAATGTAGTGCTACGGAGGTCTGATCAAGATGATTCCAGAAGCGTTGGACTGCCATCGTCGTCCTAATCAGATCCATATGGTCTGATCTATCTATGGGCTCGGATCATCTGCAATTAATATAGCCTCTCTCTTAGAGCATAAAATAGGATTATTATATATAAAGCTAACCAATCAACTATGATGCAAATTATGATGGTTATGCATGCATTGTACCTAAGTTAAGCTAAAATCTAACTTAATTCAAGTAAATTATGTCTTATGATTACTGTACAATCACATCCCCATGCCTGAATCTTATTAGTCCCTAGCAAATGCAAGACTAAATGCAAAGTGGTCCTAAATGACTAATTTCTATTAAGAGTTCGACTAGAGATTTATTTCTTTATTTTTATTCAAAACTTTAGAAATCCAGACTGTCGTGAAAGTGTAGTGTTATAGCCTATGCAATGGATCCAAGTGAAAAGTCAATCCACATCTAAAGCTCGTAGTTGACCCTTAGTAAAATTCTATTAGGATAGGCAAACTTCTTCCCTCGAAGTTATAAAATAATATGTAATTTCAGCCTCGGCTCTTGGCTTAGGTAGAAGATGTTTGAGTTAAATAGGTTTGTATTTGATGGCTCACACTTCTCTAGTGCTACACATAGACTAGCACTACAGAACCTAGATTTTCAGATTTATTAAATAATTCAACTCAAAGAGAGGTGGAGAAACTGTGCTCTCCTTAGTTCCTTTGTACTCCTTCTCTCTCTTTCTCTTCCTTCTATTTTCTTTTCTTTTTTTTCTTTTCTCGAGCTTACAATCTCAATAGATTTGTCAATATATTTGGTGGCCTCTCATGATATTAACACTTTGATTAAGTTCTAATAACCCTATAACTAAGTCAGTAATCCTTGGCCTGTATTTGAGCAGTCAGAAATACAGAAAAGTAGGTCAAGGCTGTATTTGGTGGATTGTAAAGGAAATGGGTATTGTTGCCTCAATGTCCTTGACATAAAGTAAATACAACACAATTAACACACACTTTATATATATATATTCTTCTGCTTTTCTCTTTCTTCCTTTTTTTTGTCTTTTTTTTCTATTTTTATATATATATTTATTTCTACCAATGTAATGTACTACAACACTCATGCACATTTTTTTTCATGAGGCATTATTCGAGATTGGGGGTGTTCAAGAGGATATCGAGTGTCTTATTTAGTGGAAGTGCCTACTCTTGGCACCGGGAAGGGAATGGATGGGACAACATATTTCTGATCTTGATAGTAATACCGTTCTTCAGCCGAGGATTCTGTAAAGGACAATTGTAATCAACCACCTTAGTCTTAGTTTTATTAGAACCCACTCTTTACGTATTTGCCTTATTTGGTGGCTCTCTAAAAATTCTCACACTAAGAATTTTTACTTAGGAACCCAAAGCAGAAACTATACCTAACTCCGAGTATCATTATCCAATTACCCAGAAACTAATATTCCTTATACTAGCCTTAGAGCACCAATAGACTCTCTACTCTCACGTCGTACTTGTTTGGTGGATATACTAGAAGATGTTTGCCTAACTTCCTAATTACTGTCCAAGGGTTCAGGAGAAGAAGCCTTGCTTCTTCTTGACAAATTAAAGATGTCTATCAGTCTTTATAGAGGATCTATTGCAAATTCTACGTGTAAGTGTGAAAATGTACTGGATTCTAAATTCAAGAATCAACTTATGAATAAATCTCCAATAGAACCTTCTTGATAAAAATTCTTTATGCATAAATGTATTTTTTTTTCTGACATAACAATAAGACATGCAATGTCCACCCCCCCATGCTTGTTCATTATAATGTCCTCATTGAAATATATGTAGGAAAATCAAAATGTAATAAGTAAGAGGAGGGGATATCACCTGACTGAGCTTGTTAATCCATATCAGCTTGATTAATCAAAAATGAAAAATACCGGTATAGAATACTAGGTTGCCTCTTAGCCAACGCTAAGTTTAACGTTATCTACCGGACCTAAACTTAAAAATTAATGATCAAATTAATGGGTTGAGTCAGGATTAAAATAAAGATATGATCATACGGCCCAAGAATCAGTGATCCTTAAATGCAGATCAGTTGATGGCGAACACCAAGCCTAAAAGGTCAAAAAAATAAAATAAATGGGCTTGGAATTATTTTCAGCCAGGTGCTACAAAAGAGAGAAAAATAAGTGCGAGTGTGATGAGAGACTCATCATGACTCTTAATTATCTATATTGACTAGTTTCCCTAGTTAATTAGCTAAGAATATGTATTATTAAGGGTTAATTATAATAAAGGGGATTAAATACTAAGGACCATTAAAATAACATAAAAATACTAAATTAAATATCTATTAATCATAATTATAATTTAATTAATAATTGGACTCAAATAATCAACACTTAGCTAGTTAATTAATATCTAAATTAACATTAGCAATATTTAACCCTAAGTATGTAATTACTTAATCATTTAATTAAATAAAGCTAAAGAGGGTAAAAATGTAAATTCAAGGCATGAATATAATATTTACTTAATTTATAATAACATATAAAAAGTTGAAAATGAAATAAATTAAAATAAGCTTTAAATGCCTTTGTTTACTTTTAGGTTCTTAGGTTTTTATTCAGTTGAGTCCTTTTATTAATTATAGGTCCTTAGTTTTTCTTGCACTTTAATCCCTCTGTACACCGTCTTCTTCTTCCTCTTCTTCATCGCACTGGATGGCTCACGACAACCGGTCGCCACACCCTAAGATCACCTTCCATCTCACATCCGAACTCATTCGCCATTGCTCTGGAGCTTCAGCTCACCACCACCAACTCATCTGATAGTCTGGATTCGTCCCTAATTCTATTTTCACTAGGCATCTAAGCTCACTAGCGTCAAAGACAACGCTAGTCATTAGGATGTATTTAGAGCTCTATCCGTCTAGGTTCAAGCTCCCCTACCTCCATTGCCACCTATAAATACCCCCTAGGTCCTTTGATTTTCCACAAGTCGACTCCCTTCCCTCTTCCCCACAACGAGTTGACAATAAGCTATTTGTCCTCAACTCTGGCGACCTTCTTACCCTCCCTCGGAGCGCCTCTAGCAGAGGCTATTATCTCCCTCACCCCCTCTTGCTCTCCCACAGCTATGACAGGGCATGGGAGTGCCACCACTATCCTTCTTCTCCGCTTCTTTTCTTTCCGGAGCTCTTCCCACAACCCTCTGATTTCTTCATCCATCATGATCCTTTAGACGGAGATCTCTTTCCCCTCCCTCGTCCAAGTAACAGTAAACTAGCTAGGATTTAGTTTAGCTTAGTTAGGTAGTTAGTTAGTGTAATGTTAGCTTAGTTTCATATCATCTTCCCCGACTTTGGTGAGGCCAATTCCGGCCTCAACGGACTTCGATTCATTGTTTCAAGCATTTAAGCACACTCCCTACCTCTTCACGACCCCATCCCACCTTCTTCCACTCAATTTTATCACATATTTTGCCTAATTCACCTTCATCTCCACCATCGACCTCCGTTGTCCATGGCGGAGGTCCACAGCTTAGATCACATCCATTAGGGCCCTCACCACCTCTACATCACTTTAGGGCCCCGTTCTACCTTCTAATTCATCTAATTAAATATCTAAACTCTTAAATCACCTTCACCTTCACCTTCACCTGACACCTTACTATCCACGGTGAGGTGTACAGAGATGTTACCACATCCAATCAGGTCCTCCAACACTTTCACAACACCCTAAGGACCTCTCCTACCTAATCAATTGCACCTATAATCAACTACACTCAAAACGCCCAATTCTCCTTCGACTTCTGAACTCGCTGTCAATGGCGAGCTCAGAAGAGTTTGATCACTTAATTAACTATCTAAACATCATTTCCTGACTCTAGATATCAGTTCCCCTCATTCAATTTAGAGGGAGATCATCTCTTGAGTTTTGTCGAACTCAAAGCTTTGATTTCACTAAATTCTTGGTGAATTCTGTGTCAAGATCTTCAATTGATGCATATGTCATCTTCTTGAGGTTCCTTGCAACCTCAGGAGCTTATTTAGACCACTCATGGTCTATTTTGTAGAGTTTTTAACTCCAGTCACCTATTCCTGAGTTCACCAGAGCTTGTCGAAGCTCTAATGACTCCATTTTAGAGCTTCAGCCCTCAAAACTACCAAAGAAGCTCTAGACCATTTAAGTGAAGTCTAAGGATCAGATTCTCATGTTTAGACATATGATTAATTGATTCTACATTCCTGTCAGAGTTCATCTTCTCCAATTTTGGTGGAGTTCGAGAAGCTTAACCTTTGAGGTTCTAGGCTATTAAATAGGTTTAGAAGCATTCTTAGAACCTACAGAAGCCCTCCTAGATCTAAAATTAGCTTGAGAACCTTTAGATTTCTCTACCGAACAAAGCTCATTCCCAGCTTAGGCGGTGATGCTTGAAGGCACTCGAGATGTGCTCAAAACCTATATTTTAAATGCTGGATCAGTTCTGGAGGCCAATTTGAGGTTATTTATCACATTTATTTGATCTGTGAAGCCTTAGATATGAGAGTCAAACTTTGAACCTTGTAGGTCAAACCTGGAGCGAACTTGAGGAATTCAGACTTGATTTCATGATTTAATGGATTAAATTGATTTCTGGAGTGATTTAGAGCATACCTTAACTGATTTAATTGAGTTTTATTGTGAATTACTTGAGGTTTCACTTCCTGTATAGTTTGGATTCATATGAAACCCAACACTATTCTTGAACTTTTTCGTCAATATTTGGAATCGAATTCTGATTAGATCAGTTATTCCTAACTTGCTAAATTAATTTAGATCCTTTCATGAGGTTTTTAGCTCTCTTTAGAGCTGATTCACTCCTCAACCCGACCTTTGAAGCTTCCATTGGAGCTTTCTCTTCTCCTGGAGCTTCCTAAAACTCCTTCCAGACCTCCTTCCTACTCAAAACGCTGTGGAATGTCCTATTGAAGGCATTCAGGCCCTCAGTTAAGGGCCATACTCTCTCTGCAAGTCGATAGACCTGATACTTCTTCATTGTAGGCCATCCCGAGCATGGTGAAGCAGCCATGTTCACTTTTGAAATTAGTGGATCAAACTTGATTCGATCATCAAATTGATGATGCAATCATGTAGAGCACATCAAGAGATTTCACATGAGCTTTGGATCAACCAATTTAGTTGAGCGAGTCGATGGGAACATGCATTTGAAGATCGACCAGAACAACAACTGCACGTGAAGGAGAAGCTGGCTGGATAGTCCCACCTCGGGAGTCTTCAAGTGCACAACATAGTATATCATGGTTTTGTGAACCCAACACTTCAGTCGACAGCGTTAGGCGCACAAAATCGAACCTATATCTGACCTCTTGAGCATATTGGGCGCATGCGTCCACGTGCATGATATGTGTGTGCGCAAGTGTGTGCTTGCATGTGTGCTCGGGTGGGCGAGCAAGCTTGTGGGCCTGATGGGCCTAAGACTGCATGGTTAGGCTAAAATGAATTAAAATCCACCTAAAATAAACTAGGCCTGGCTTAGTAGGGTCTGGTCCGACCCCTTTGGGGTGTTGCGTATCCCCGAAAGGTTGGGCTACCCATTAAGTACCTAATTTTTGTCAAGTGAAGAGATTAATGGGTTAAGATGAGCATTAAAATCGGCTAAGTGTGGAGAATGTGAGTGCACAATAAGGAAGAAAATTAAGTGAAGAAAAGATTAAAAGAGCTCATGAGATTAAGGAAAGCTGAAGAGGAAGATTAAAGACAGAGAAGGTAAGAGCAAAAATTAAAGAGAGCCGAGCAAGAGAGAGAAAGCACAGAAGAAGAAGAAGAGAAATAAAGAGAAGAAATGGGTGAATTGAGAAAAAGATAATAGACGTCCAATAACATCATCGGAAGTCTAATTTTTACTTTTAAGTCGTCTAACTTCTTTTTCAAACGTCTGATTAATGGCTGAAGCTGTTGTATTGTATATTTTGAGCTTTAATTATTGTAAAAGGCATTCTAAACTCTTGTAAATCTTCTTATGCCTTATATTTTGTAAGAATTTTATAATAAACATTCTCCTTGGTTTTAATGACAAATCTTTCTTGTATATTTGTTCTATTAAATGGAATATTGCATGTTTTAGTTGTTGAATCTCTTGTGCAATTATTCATATACTTAACATATATTATATTTATTAATCTGATTGATTAAATAGTTAGTAATTATGTCTTAGGAATTAATGGTGAATTAAGTTTACTATTATACCTCCCAGTGAACGACTTGGATTCAACCAGTTAAATGAACTTAAAAAATCTAAAATGTTAGGTTAACTCAACCCTATACTACATTCATGACACTAATTCAAGTTAAACTAAGTTACTTTTGATACACTTAATTAAGACTAATAACCTTAATTAACTGTATTGAGAAATAACACATCAGAGTGCTAGAGTGGAAAGTAGATAGTGGCAACCTTAAGAAGTGGTGCATGAGTAAGGCATATGAGGTGGATAAAGAGTGGTCAGTGGGGAATAAATCATACAGGTCCTGAAAGTGATGGGAAATGAAAGGAGGAACCCGAGTGGTGTAGTCTGAAATGGTATAAGGAACCACTTCGTAAGTCAAGTTAGGTGTGGATGGATGTAGAGTAAGTGAGTCAAATAAAATCCAGTAATCCATCTCAATAGTTCTAGATTCACCAAAATCATGCTGGATATCCAAATCAGAATCCTTAAACTCATTCCTGGGGTGATTAAAAATCTCATATGAGTCACCCTAATCCCGTCTTAATTAATGATGCGAATCCTCAAATGTAATGGGCGAAAATTCATTTTTCCTTAGAATCATTTCCCCAGGGGGAGTAAGATCAGAATCTAGATTAATCAAGGTCTCCAATCTTTTCATTTTGTGAATTTATGAGTGGGATTATAAATTTGATCCCAGTTGCCTTTCTCTTGAACTATATCTTGCGAGGGAATTTCTTCTTATTTCTCATCAATCAAATTAAGTTCGTCAAAATTCCATGATTCAACTAAATTCTTTTCTTCCTCAGATAAATCATCATAAGTCGTCCCCAATAATTCTGCAATCTCTTGAACATCTTTTTCAGAAGAGGATTGCCTGTTTTGTTCAATCTTGAGATGTTGGGGATAAGAGTCAGGGTTTTCCTCGGGACTCTGGTGGATGGGAAGAAAAGGGTGCGAATTAGCTGATACAGAAGTGAAAGTAGATTCGGCTTCTATATGGAATATCTCAGAATGATTAGTATCACCAAATCCAGATATTGAATCATCTAAGCACATCTGATCATGGTAATTCTCAACCAAAATCATATCAGAACCATCCAACTGTGCCTGGCTGGGAGTGTCATTGATATTGTCCCCAATCCTTCTATCTTCTTGATGGGGCTCTTCATAATTTTGTTCTGATTCTCCCAAATTTTTCGAGGTATCCAAATCCGAATCATCCATGTGGTCCAATTGTGCGTCTTTTGACATAAAGGATTGTAATTCAAGTTCTGAATCAAGATTTAGATCCTCGAGTAAGTCTTTCTTCTCAAAGTCAGTCTCTAGGATATCAGAATTATCAATTAGTTTAGATGTAGGTCTAGGTAGGATCTGTTCTGGATAATCACAGGGCTGGTGGGTGGGCTCGGTGTATGTAAAGGTTGGGATTGGATAAGATGTCATACTTAAGGTTTAATCCTCAACCTTACATGGCTTACCACCAACTTGTGGGACACTCTGACCAGGTCTATGACGTTGTGCTTCCCGGATTTTATTGAGCTCTTTTGTCAGATTATCCATATTTCTTTTATTAGCTTCTCTCACCTCTTGAACTACTTGGAGTACTTGGGTAATCTCTGGATCATCTCCATGGTCAGGGGTTTGAGTGGGATGGGGATAATAATTTCTAGGATTTCTAGCCTCAGTCAAATCAGAATATCTATGATTGTCAGGATTTGAATACCTAGGGTAAGAATCATATCCTTGGTTGGGTGGTATAGGGTTATCCCAATAAGAGGGTGGAGTGGGTCGGGTGGAATTGGGATAATTTAAAAAGTGATTTTGAGGATAGGATTGATATTCTTAGTATTGAGACTCTGAGGCATATCCTTGACTAGGGGAGAGATGAGTCCGGTCAAGATAGTCATGCCGATCAAGTGATGGTCCTGTATGGAGTGTGTCTCTTGAGATTGCAGAGATCCCTGATATCTAGAAATTTGTGTGGAATTTCGTAAGGATGAGGTAGGTTTGGACATACTCGGGGAATATGAGGTCTAGGCATGGGAATCAAGTCCCGAATGTTGAGAAGAGTTCTCCCATCCTGAAGAGGTTGTAGTAAGGGATGGGTTGGGATAGGGAGAAAAGGAGGAATAGTGGGAAGCAAAAGAGTATGAGTCCAATTTCTCCTCTTCAATCAATTCTTCCTCATGGTAATTACCCATGGGAAAGGATTCAAACACAGAAAAATTGGGTCTTCTCCTTAGATTACTCTCTAAGGTGGTACCAAATCAGGGTTTAGAGACCTTCCAGTGTCCATGTACCAGAAGAAAGTTAATAGATGAGAGAGAGAAGATAGAAGAAAGAATCCCCGCCCTCACAGTACAAACAGTCAAGTTAATTCTTAGAGTGTAAGCCCTAATTAGACCTAATCTTGGCTTCCCAGAATATGACTAGGTTAGATCAACCCTTGAATTACTTGGCTGATGAGAAGGGTGGGACCCCCTAGGACACCCTGCATGGCGGGACAGCACTAAAGGTTAACGCGGTTACTACACCGACCATTCTTGTCACCAGTGGGTCCAAGTAGACAAGGCCTTGACCTTAGCCTAATCTAATTCAAAGTCACCAAGAAAATTAATCCTACTTAGGGCACATCTACTCAATTTTAGGCATAGGCTTGAGGTACTTTTGGAATAAGATGGGCGTTATGGGGGTGTTGCCCTTTAAAATTGATTTTCAAAGTGTGAGGTGCATAGCCAAGGGGTTCACAAGCAATTTTTTATGATGAAGTGAATTTTAAGGTTCAATTGCTTGTATTAGTAAATTTTAGGGTTTACTTGAGTAAATACCTTCAAACAATGGTTCTGATGAGGCACACAAGAGGATTTACAAGTCCCAATTATTTAATAGATTTCCTTTAAGTATGGAAATGCGAGTGTGCTCTACCTTAGTGTGAAACCCTAAGAGCAGATAGTGTTAGATGATCCTTTTAAGTCCAAAATCAGGGAGGTGGTGCAACCCAAACAATGCAATTAATTGATCTTCTTGCACCACTAACTAGGCACTTAGAAAATATTTTTTCAAGAATTTTAATGCATGCTTTTTATTTTTTTCAGATTTAAAGTGTACTGGGGGTTTCGGAGTCTGTTTTGATCCCCAGTTGGTGATTGAATAGTATGTGAAATAAAACATGCAGAAAATATTTTTTTATTTTTTTTTAATTCTTGATTTCCACATGAATTCAGTGCCACAAATTTTAAGTCAATCGAAGTTGTATAAAAATTCTTGTGATTTTTTGAAGTCCAAAATTAGAAGCAATAACAGATTTGATATTAATTCAATTTGAAAATTTTAAAACTTTTATATAACTTAGAATGACGCAAAATTTGAATATGTTGTTCGTTACTTCAAAACCCACGTCCAATAAAAAAATTTAAAATTTTTGGACATGTGAATTTAAGGAAATTGAATTTTTAAAATGAGAGTTTGTTTCAGCTCGAAAATATAGGAGGTGGTTATGTTGATTCCCACAAACAAGAGATTTCTTTTTTTCGGAAAGAAATCTAGCGTAATCTAAGATACAAGTACTTACCTGAGATTTGAACCCTTTTTTTTTCCGTTGTTGTGCGTTTCTGCTTGTAATTTTGCGATTCCTACACACACGCAATAAAAAAAAAAACAAGTTAGAATATCAAAAAGCACTAAAATGAAAAGCTTCAAAAATTTCCATTACCTTCCCGGCAATGACGCCAACTTGTTCGTCGCGAAACACATTAAAAATTATTTCTATCATTGTAGTGCGAATCACGTTGAAACAAATAAATTTATAAATATTTCGGTAAGTACCGAGTCGTTCGCAGGGAGGCAAAACATGATTTTCAAAGCCTTTCATACTAACTAATCTAAGCCAATGAAAACATGGAAATAGAGACAAGATATTCATAGAATCAGATTTTTATTGCTACTTGCAAACAGCTTTAAAATTATGAATTAAAACAACTATGCTAAAGAATATAGAGAGAGAAGTAGATGAAGGATGGCGCCCCTTGTGAGATGCTTGTGCGAAGTGTGGCAACATTTCAGATCCAAAGCACCAGGAGGAAGACTGGAGAGAAGTTGCAGAGAGAGAGAGAGAGAGGCTGGAGATTTGTTTGGTGAAAGTTGCCTCTCAACTAGGGGCATTGGGGCTCTTTTTATAGCTTCATTAAGGGGCAAAATAGGTATTTAAGCCCCAAAAATCGTGCAACAACCTTGGAGCCATCAGATCCGTCGATAGGGAGATCAATAGCCCTAATCACGCCTTTGAATAACCTAAAACGTGCTTTATACGCACGAAATGCACCAGATGGTGCACGTGCCACGCGCATCGCTGTTGGATCCGATCCGTCGCACCGCTCGCGCTCCTCGTGTGCTTCCTCGCTCACGTGCGCATTCAATTTCAGCTGTCCGATCTCACGATCTGAGGGCTTACATCGCGAGCCAAACTGCCTTAAGAATGCGTGTGTAGCGGGGCATCAGTTCGAGTGTCGAATCGGGCGTCATCTACACCGCTGTATCCAACAAGCCTCCGCGCGCCACGCAGTCGTGTCCGAGCCCTTCAATCTCCATCGCAGGGTCTGATTTTACGTGAGTGCATCACCTCCTTGATTTCGCGCTAGGCGTGATTCGATTGCTCTCTCCTCTCTTGCACGAGAGCGCCTTTGCTGCGCTACGCGCGCGAATGGTCGCGGTTCTCCTTTGTCGCTCAACTGTCCTTAGCCGTTAGATGGAAATTCAACAGCTAAGACGATCTCTTCTTTGATTAGGCACGGTGGGAAGGGCGACGTGGCGCTCTTGTGGCCGTTGGATGATTATCCAAGGGCTCATAATGAAGCTTCAACGGTTGGGGTGCAGCGGTTGATCCTTGGGATGGTGCCATGTGGCACCATCCTGACCGTTCATCTTCTCGCTTTTGTAGTTGATGCTACAGGGCTCCGACTGAGCCGATTTTTACACCGTTGGATTGTGATCGTTGGTCTGGATCCATCCATGTGGTCGGATTTGACATCTGAGGTTTGGATCTCTGCTATCTTGTTCCTTGGCCTCTGATCTTCTACGAGTTGAAAGTAGTGCTACAGAGGTTTGATCAAGATGATTCCAGAAGTGTTGGTCTCCCGTCATCGTTCTAATCAGATCCATACGGTCTGATCTATCACTAGGAGGCCCGAATCATCTGCAATTAAAAAAGCCTCTCTTATAGCATAAAATAACATTATTATCTATAAAGCTAACCAATCGACTATGATGTAAATTATGATGCTTATCATGCATTGTCCTTAAGTTAAGCTAAAATCTAACTTAATTCAGGTAAATTAGGTCATATGATTGCTGTGAGATGGATCGTTGGGATGGTGCCACGTGGCACCATCGTGACCGTTCATCTTCTCGCCTTTGTAGTTGATGCAACAGGGCTCTGATTAAGCTGATTTTTGCACCATTGGACTGCAATCGTTGATCCGAATCCATCCGTGTGATCGGATTTGACATTTGAGGTTTGGATCTTTGTAGTGCTACGGAGGTCTAATCAAGATGATTGTGGAGGCGTTGGACTCGCGTCATCGTTCTAATTAGATCCGTACGGTCTGATCTATCATCTGCGGGCCCGAATAATCTGCAATTAATATAGCCTCTCTCTTAGAGCATAAAATAACATTATTATCTATAACTCTAACCAATCAACTATGATGCAAATTATGATGCTTATGCATGCATTGTCCCTAAGTTAAGCTAAAATCTAACATAATTCAGGTAAATTAGGTCCTATGATTGCTGTGAGGTGGATCGTTGGGATGGTGCTACGTGGCACCATCCTGACCGTTCACCTTCCTGCCTTTGTTGTTAATGCTACAGGGCTCCGATTGAGCCGATTTTTGTGTTGTTGGATTGCAGTCGTTGATATGGATCCATCCGTGCAGTTGGATTTTACATCTGAGATTTAGATCTCTACTATCTTGCTCCTTGGCCTCTGATCTTCTATGGGTTGAACGTAGTGTTACGGAGGTCTGATCAAGATGATTCCAGAAGCGTTGGACTCCCGTCGTCATCTTGATCAAATCCGTACGATCTTATCTATCATCTATGGGCTCGAATCATCTGCAATTAATATAGCCTTTCTCTTATAGCATAAAATATCATTATTATCTATAAAGCTAACTCATCAACTATGATAGTTATGCATGCATTGTCCCTAAGTTAAGCTAAAATCTAACTTAATTCAGATAAATTAGGTCCTATGATTACTGTGCAATCAAGGTTTACCCGTTACTAATCTTTATATTATTAAAAATTAATGTGTTTTTATAATCTTTAAAATTTAACGAGTGCTATATTTTCTTTTTAGCTTGAGAGATGGGATCAAGTTTTAGAAGTTTGTAGAGACATGGTTGAGATGGCAGCTGTCAAATCGATAGCATAGGAGGCGAAGCAGATATTACAGTTTGAGGTCTTGTGCAAATTTCTTAAGTTTCCATCCATTGACCTTTTCGATGATTATGACGAGAAGGGTGAGTATGATGCTATAAACGAGGTGCCTATCATTGTCCCTGCTCGTGGTCGTGGTTGAGGACGTGCACGAGGACAGCTACGAGGACCAGGACGAGGACAGCCACGTGAGAGGCGAGGAGCTGGCGAACGTGGAGTTGCACAGCATGATGCATAGCAGGCACAACGTCCTGAGGTAGAGCAGCCACAGGATCCTATTGGCGAGCAAGCATAACATGATGCAGAGTAGCTAAAGCATCTTGTTGTGGAGTAGCCATAGTCTAATGCGAAGCAAGCACAGCATGATGCAGAGCAGCCTGAGCATCCTGTTGCAAAGTAGCAGGCACAATGTTGCGTTGCTTTCGCTAAGTTTTAAGAAATGCACGTTGTAGTATAGTCAACAAAAACAATATAACATTTTAAATTTATAAGTACTCGAAAATCACAAGTGAGTCTGAGGTTGTTCACAGGGAGAAAATTTGGAATTCACAACACTAATCATAATTAATAGATAATGAGCACAATAATTAACAATGAAGGTATGCAATGAATAATAACCCATAATTCAATAATGAGACAAATTGTTTCTCAAAAACTAATGGAATAAAAAGAATAGTTAGGACCTAAAAATGGTGATTTGAATCACCAATTATATTCCACAATTAAGCACATATCTCAAGGAAATCAAGCACTCAAATTTTGCTACAGTGGTATCAACCACTAGTGTCTCAATTTCCACGTCAATACAGGAGCCAAATAAGTCCACAGTATCTCAATCAAGGCCAAGTTAAATGTTGGCTACAAGGGGCAGATGCCTTAAACGTCTCCAAGTAGCATAAGGCACCGGAGTGCCAAGCATAGTGCAGAAGCCTCTCAAATTCTCGCCAGGTGTTAAGCATTTAGGCACGAATATTGAGGCAAAACCTACCCTAACCTCCTCATAAATTTCTCCTTTTCTCCTTCCCAGAACTGGGTAAATGGGTGAGTGGGTAATCGGGTTATCAAATCATGAACAGGGACCAGGCCTGCACGCATGTGACCGTGGGCAAGGTGTGAGCAGTGAAAGAGTGAGGGACCTCACCCCATGTCTGAGGCACTAAGCCCTCAACATGGATTCAATTAATACACTGTTCTTATTTTTTCTTCCACAATGTGGCATCAATCGATGCCCTCTTCTGCTTCGTGTAGCGGCTGTTGAAGAGTTGCCCCAATTAATGCCATGGCAGCTACTTCTCTCAATTGCCATTGCAGTTGAGCTCTCTAGATGGGTCTGCACCTGCTGAGAGTGAATTCGAAGTCGGAGATGATCGATGCATGGCGGATGACAGTTGAGAAGGAGAGAAGGAAGAAGAATTTTGTGGCAATTGGACTGAGGAGCCGAGGACCTAAGGGAGTTCTTATAGAGCTCAGATGAGCTCTAATTAAGAAATTCATCACAAATTCATTGGGATTTGGCTAGGTTTTCTTTCACGGATTCCTCGAGCTCGCCTGAGCTCTTGGCCTCAAATCAAGGCTTAAGATCACGTTTAAATGATAAGAGATCTCATGGCGATCGTTTCCTCCAATTTTGGAGGAGATTGGATGTGGATTGGAGAAGAACGTCTCCTTTGAAGTCGGACGATGAAGGGTTTGAGATGTTGTCCAAACAGCAATGGCGGAAAGGACTAATTTGTGAAGGAGAAGAGAAAACTAGGGGGTCATTTGTAAGGAAAACTAAAAGTTGAGGTCCTGTTTGTGAGAATTAGAGATTTTAGGAATTATAATGCAAATTAGGTTAAGATGAACTTTGATTAGGCCCAAATTTTGGTGGCAACCTAATTTGGACCTAAGTAATCTAATGGTGAAGTTGGATTTGAGTTTTGACCACATTTGATTAGGTAATTTGCACAGAAGCCCAAATTAGGGCAAAATCCCATCTGATACTATGTTCTAGGTTAATATAGGTTAAAATGGTCAAACCAAAGGTACCAAACCTCTTAGAATATTTTTCTATGAATTTTAGGAGGTTTAGATGAATTTTATCCCGACCAAAACCTCCTCAATTTAAGTGGGGTGGTAATTAGGGTTTTATGTATTATTTTAGTTCTCAAAATGTGTGAAACCCCGTTTCTGTCAGTAATAACCCACTTTTTTGACTTTAATGCTCAATTGACCTCTAATTAATCCCTTGGTGACCCCGTGGTTACTTTGCATTCATGATGTGATGTTAAAACTACAGAATTAACTATTTTTATTATTTTCTTCTCAAAATGGATTTGAGTGGAATTACAGCCCTTAGGTGATTATTCAGGAGCATTTATCTCTTGATTCTAACTATTTCAAGTTAGTTATGGCGAATGATGGTGTTACCATCACACAACATGTTGTGGAGCAAGTACAACATGATGCAGAGCAACCACAACATCCTGGTGTAGATGACGATACTCAGCTGGTTACTCCCCTAGGATTAATAATAGACAGCGCCACAGAAGATACGAGGTGTTGATTTTAGAGATATCACACAAGCCTCATCCTTCTTTCTTCTAAATAGTCAACCTTGGTCTCCATTATTTGTGAGTCTTAGAGGCTTGCAAATTGATGATATTGATGTACTTATGCATATTGAGATCGATCCACCTCCAGATCAATTGAAGACATATTAGAGGAATAAGAGAAAACAACTATAAGATCTCTTCTCACTTATGGATTGTATCATATTTGTGTGAAATATATGCATCTTTTCTTTTCCAAAACTTAGTTGAATGATGCAATACATTTTGACAATCAATGGCCAAAATATTTATATTTTTTTGTGTTGTTAAATATAGCGTGGTATGAAGAGAATGCTTGCATTTATTGTGAATGTTATTATTTTTTCTAATGTGGCATGCTTTTTCTGTTTGGTTTGGTGATTGAGCTACTTCCATAAATACATGGGATTCAAATATTTGATGGTATTTGTTTCATGCCTAATCCTAGCATTTTACACTTAGTTAAGCAGCCATAGCCAGCAGCAGTAGTAGCCGCCATTAGCTGTAGCCGACAGCAGTAGGGAAAATTAATCAAAGTCGAATAAAGTTGACTCTTGAAGAGTTGACTTTTCTTGAAACAAAGTCGACTCCTACTACAGGTCACGACAACTTATTTTTTGCTAAATCTTATTTAACAATTATTTTTTTAATTATTGCCTGTACAAATTTTTTTCCCAAATCGACCACCGAAAAAATTTTGTATGGTCAATTAATATTTAATTTATTTTATTAATTACAATGAAAAAAATTTTAATTCACTATTTAAGGTCAAGTCATGTTTTGAAGCCACTACTTGCTTATTTATAGACAAGTCGTGTCTTAAAGACATGACTTCGCTGGAAATGTTTAAGTCATGCCCTCAAAGACATGACTTTGCGTTGGATAGCATGTGGATACTAAAGTCTTCTCCTCAAATGCTATTCCCAGCAAAGTTGTGTCTTGAAGATTCGACTTAATCATTTATAACGAAGTCATTTCTTTAAGACACGACTTGTCTATAAATAGGCAAGTCGTGCCTTCAAGATAACTTGTCTGTAAATAACTGCACCATACACTGCAGCCTGCTGTTGCAGTCAAAATTCGTCGTAGTTAGGAAAACAATGCGTTGTAATATAGCGACAAAAATCGATACGACATTTAAATTTATAATGCTCGAAAAAACCATAAGTTCCGATGTCATTCATGGGGAGAAAGTTTAACAAATTAATTCACTAATCACAATAATAAGAAATAATAATACAAGTGAATCAAAAAATAAAAATGATATTCAATTAGAAGCAATAAAATATAAATAAAGGCCAAAAAATGGTCGTTGAAACCACCGATTAAGCCCTACAATTAAGCACAATTCCTAAGGATCCCAACAGCACTCAATATCTCAACAATAACCACTTATCCATGTTAGATCCAAGCACCAGATCAGAATTCAATTTCTCCACGGTAATCTCAAATCAAACGTCAAATATGAGGCTCAGACGCCTTAAACTAACAACCCATATCACCTCAGAATTCGTCCAAGTGTTGGATGCGAATCTCGATGTCATACAGTGCAAAAACCTCTCCCTCCCCCCTCAAATTTTTCTTTCTCTTTCTCTTTCCATAATTGGGTATAAGGCTACTCGGGTAGAGACAGTGACCAGGCCTACGTTTACGTGACCACGGGCGAGGAGTAGGTGGCTAAGAGTGAGGAGGGGCCTCACCCCTCATGTCGAGGCGGTAAACTACTGGGGCAAATTCCTGTTATGCGACATTTTAATTTGCATGCATACGATGTGGGACTAAATCCCACTGTTCTCCTCGCGCGAAGCTGCAGTGGATTGGAGCTCGAATTGAAGCTGCTGCTGTTGTTGCTGTGACCAATTGAAAGTTCTGAGGAGTCCTTGATGTAATTCCGCAGCCTTGTAAAGTGGTGCGAGGTCAAGTGCTGGCCGGAGAACGGTGGACAGAGGCGGAGTGATTGGTGACGATGACAAAGGTCCGAGGATATCTAAAACTTCACAATGCGGCCTCGTGGCCCACTTAAAATAGTTAGGAAGCTTCGCCTGACCACGGCGAGTGTGAAGGTGGCGACGATTTGGTGCGTGTGTGGGTGTGGCGACCGGCCGGTGTCCTAGAGGGTGATAGAGAGAGGGGGTGTTTGGTTGACCAAAATAGGAACCAAAGCCCTCAATTTCTTGAGATATTTTGTTCTAGAAGGTGAGGCGGAGGTGTAGGAGGTGGTGGCGTGCGGTTTGGTGCGGTTTAGCGGTGGGCCAACAACGCTGGAGGCGTGGCCAGAGTCGTGGAAGATCGAGGGGAAGAGAGTGGTATGGAGGTCGAAAGTAGGTCCTAAGGCGCTGAGCCTAACCTAGAGAGGGAGAGGAAGAGTTCGAGGGGACTTAGGGGGTGAGAGAGAATGAAACCGCGCTCGGTGTTGGCCGGCCAGACGTGGGAAAGGAGTCGACAACGAGGTAGAAGAGGTGGAATGTGACCCTACTTTGGCCGGCAGTGTTCGCGAAGGAGAGAGGGAGCGGTTGGTAGTGTCTATTGGCGAAGAACTCACACAGAAGAGGAGGTTGGCGAGAGCTCGCTGGAGCTCAAGAAATGGTGGCTGGAGGAGGGGGAAGAAGGGTGATTCCAACTAGTTCTTGGCTGCTTTTGACCGTGGAATGATAGGGCATTTATATGGAGCTTAAATTCGTGCTCTAAATGAAGAAACTTGATTGGGTCTCTGACTTAGAAGAAAAAGTCCCTCAATTTCCTCGATCTCGCCTGAGCTCTAGGATCAATTTCGATCTCTGAGATGAGGTTGATTTGATTCATCGCCTGAGCAACAATCCCTCCAGTTTTGAAGGGATTTGATGCTGATTTAAGAGAGATTTCCTTTCTCGAAGGTCGGCTGTAGGTGTGTTCCCACTTCAATGGTGATAGGGACCTGAATACAAATAATATGACAAAGATAGGGGGGTATTTGTAAGAAACTTGAAACTTAGGGTACAAATGTAAGAAATAGAATTTTTAGGGACTAAAATGAAAACTAGGTCAGGATGAACTTTGATTGGCCCCAAATTTTGGTGTTAATCTAATTTGGACCTAAGGAATCCAATGGTGAACTTATATTTTAGTTTTGACCATGTTTGAATGGGTAGATTGCACATAAATCCAAATCAAGGTAAATTCCTGTCTGAAACTTTGTTATAGGTCAAAATGAGTTCAGATGGTCAAACAAAGGTATCAAGCCTCTTAGAATATTTTTCATTAATTTTTAGGGGGTTTAGATTAACTTTGTCCTAACCATAACCTTTTCAATTTAAGTAGGGTTGATAATTAAGGTTTGTAATCCTGTTTTTCATCCTCGAAATGCGTGGAATCCTAATTTAGTCAGTGTAAACCCACTTTTTAGTCTTTTATTCTCATTTGACCTTCAATTTACTGCTAAGTAACCTATGGTTAATTTGCATTTGCGATATGCTATTAAAATAATAGATTTAACCTTATTTTCTTGTCTTCATCTCTGATTAGATTATTACGGAATTGTGACCCTCAGATGATCAAGTAGGAGCATTTATCTCTTGATGCTGACTAATTTAAGTTATTTATTACTGATGATGGTGTTACCATCATCTGCACAACTGAAGTGTTCACTACAGGTTGTACAATTGTAGTACTTACTACAGCCAGTACAACTGGACTTCTCAATGCATCCTTTACATTTGTAGGAGCCACTGTAAGATGTATAACTTTCGCATTCACTACAGGAATATGTTGGATTTCATGTATTTTAACATAAAGTTGTAAGAAGTACTCTACCCTCATGGTGTCCACGATGCCAAGAAGAGAATCAACATCATCATCATCTGTAATCGATGACGGTATATACCTCATTAGCTTGCGGTCTCTTCTTTCAATTACTATAAATCTTTGTATTATCTCAATGTCATGTGCTAGAGGATCAAAATGTAGCCTCCTCATTATCTTCTCCTTCAATTTTTCAGTCTTCTTCATCTTTGAAAATCCTTACATTTTTATAAAATAATTTATCGTATCCAACTCCATCTTCTCTCTCAATAATATTTTCATGTGCGTACAACAGGCACAAAAAACTAGGAGCCATTTCAACTTACCTGAAACGCCATTATTAAAAATCACATCATGCACACCAAATTAATTCTCTAAATCAATCATGCATGCTTCTCTTGCAATAAACCTTATGTTTGTACCACTATTAAAATGTACAATTTTTGTAACAAAATGTAGTGGTAAATCGAGACCTTAGATTTATTCACGCTTGCTACTTAAGGTTTAGGTAGGTATACTTGCTAAGTAAATTATTGTTGCAAAGTATCATTTACAAGGATTTAACATAATCAACAGTCAAATGCAAGGACAATGACACTTCATTGTATTATTTAAATCCTATTTTACTAATGCAAGGTCTCCCACTAATTAGCTTTACAAATAGTAAACCACTATTTTGTTGGCTTTCACTGTGAGAATGGGAAATACGATTTGACAAAAAACAACTTCAATACCTTCGTCATGACAGTTGACATTGTGATGGCGACTTGCTGTAGCTGCAACATTGGAGTATTGGCGACAAGATGGAGTACCGGGTCTGCTACCACTGTCGATGAGGATGGACTATCGATGAGACCGCAACAACTGTACCGCGACAACAGTAGTAGCAGCAGGAGGAGCAATAGTAAGAGCTCTTGAGCCACTAGAGCAATAATGACAGGGTATGAGCTCTCGACGTAGAGTGACTGAATTGGGGAGGGGGGAATGAGAAGGATGGTAGGTTTATTAGGATTTAAACTTACGTCGTGTTTTAAAGACACAACTTCATTATTTTAAGTGATGTTGTGGAAATGACCAAGTTGATTCTTCGAAACACGATTTGGCTGGGAATAGCATCTAAGGAAAAAATTTTACTATTCACTTACCATCTAGCGCAAAGCCATATCTTGAGAATACAACTTAGTCATTTTCAACAAAATTATATTTTTAAGAGACAACTTATGTAAATAAATAATTTGTGCCTTGAAAATACAATTTGCGATTAACCAAAGAATTACAATTTTTATCATTGTAATTAAAAAAATAAATTAAATATCAACCGCCCAGGGAATTTTTTCACCAGCCAGCACCTCGTGGCGCAACTCCACCGCCGCCACCCCAACTGCCCCGCCGCTCGCCACCATCTCTCCACTTGTGGAAATTTGCTGAAACTTCCATAAATAATATCACATTTATTGAAAGTTCTCGGGTGGCATCACCATTTCTCCGAACACTCCGTCCTCGGCGGGGAGCATGAGTGACGCGGCGGCGTGGGCTGGGAAGAAGCCCCCGAAGCGGCTCGGGGGAATGGCGGAGGCCCTCTCTATCGCCTCCGATCTCGGCTTCCACATCCCCCCACCACCTCCCCACCAGGTAGGTCCTATGATCCATTCTTCTTCTTCTTCTATGTCTCATAGATGTTTCATAAACGTTTCTTGTTTTCCGATGATCTCATTCACCTAGCGGTGGGTCGAATAGAAAATGTGGGCAGTTGGTGAGCTATTGATGATGCCGGTTAAGAAGTGCGTTAGTGATCAAGGAAGGTCAGGGAGGGAGGTTCTTGCGCAGCTGATCCATTCTAGGGTTTCGCAACGGGATCGTGTTATGATGCAATGACGATGGGATTTGGTTGCTACTAGAGTAGACAGGCTGTAGACGTGGTAATTTAGATTACAAGAAGATGATCTGGCGATGTGAGACATGTGATGGTGTTGCTCATCTTGGTCGCCGTGGGAAGTGATCTGTTTGGAAGGATGGTGTTTTTTTCCATGTAACTGTATTGTAGTGTTTGGTTCTGGCATAATGCATCATCGTGCAGTTTGTATCTAAGTTAACTTGTTTATGGCACGACTGTTGTAATCCTCTCATATGAAAGCAAGTTTGTTGTTCATATATGTGCTTTAGCAACTTTCGTAATCATCGTTTCGTTTTTAAGTGGTTATTGTAATATGGTTATTTATAAAAGTTTGCCTTTGATTCCATATATGTACCTTAGAAAAGAAATGCCTGGAGACTAGTGCGTTTTAAGTTACTTTTGAGTATCAGTGACTATTTGCTCAATGGAATTTCGTTTTAAGGATTTGATAGAGTTTGGTACAATCACTGGCACCATGGAATTGTTTCTCATACAATGAGGGGTGACTATAGTTTTTCTTTTTAAGAGCTGCTTCGGGCCATTCTCAGAGTAAGGAATGCACCAATAACATTAGAATGAATTCTAGAATCCATGTAAAAAGGCACAATTGAATTTTACGTTAGTTGTCCATTACCTAATGTAATAAATTTCTCACCCTTAACTTGGGATTAGCTATGGAAAGCCAGGGGTCTCACTATGGTCGGAGTTTTCACAGTGTACTATTGTGATTATTTTTTTCAGTGTGGAGGATATTGGGAAAAGAATGTGAGGGGAAGCAAGAAGTTTCTTTTAGCTTGGAAGAATTTTGTGAGATTTTTCATTTACACATTGAATGCTGAATGGATATTTCTTTTGTGATGATATGTGATTGTTCATTTCTGTTGATGGATAAGCAATTGTTGGCTGGAAGATGAAAATTCTCTGCCTGAGGTGATTTAGGAGTGCATAGTTCATCCATTGTTGCCTGGGTCTTATAAAAGAAAAGTTAAAAACGATCAAAGGTAAAAAGGGCAGGAGTTTTGCTGATTAACCAATGTCCACTGTCAAGATGTGTTCTTTGATTGCTCATCTTTCTATAATGTTTGGATGCTTACGGTGTACGTCTATTTGTTTTGTTGCATTGGCTGATATCTGATTCCCTCAAATTCTAGGATGATTCACAAAGTTTGTCTTGCTCAAATAATACTAAAAGTGATGATTTGGTAAGAGTCTTGAGAGAGCTTACTACCGTCCAGAGAAACATTGCCAATCTGCAAGTTGAACTTCAAGGAAGAAGAGTGAGATGCCTTTCTTGTTTTTGTCTTCTTCCCTTCTGAAACTTTTACATATTGTGGCTTGCTAGCTCATTGCCTTTCAATGAAACCTTCAGGTACTGATCTAAGCAAATTATGAAACATTTTCTTTTTTAAAAAGAATTACAAAACATTTTCTGAGAACAAAATCTGCAGTCTATTTAGTTGAAATATATACCTGCCATAATTGAAGATGACTCTTTTAATTAGAAATTCTAGCTTTGTGGATTGCATTTAGTATGTGAAGTCGTCAAACAACAGTAGATAAGTATTGATTTCTTAAATGAATATTAGAAATTATTGGCGGTAATCGCTTTAATGATTGCCTTCACCTGTCGAACATGAGCCGGACTGCTCATAAAAAAGCCAAACAAAGCCAACTTCAAGCCTTTCTGTCTCAAGCTTTGTGGATTGCATTTAGTATATGAAGGAGTCAAACAACAATACATAAGTATTTATTTCTTAAATGGATATTAGAAATTATTGACATTAATTGCTTTAGTGATTGCCTTCATCTGTCGAACATGAGCCGGACTGCTCATAAAAAAAGCCAAACAAAGCCAACTTCAAGCCTTTTTCCATCTCAAGTTGAGTTCTCTACGTAGTTTCTTTGCCTCCAATTGGATCTATTCTTCGTAGTTTCTCGACTTACATCCAAGTAAGATCATCATGCTTGATGTTTTCTTTGAACATGTTTTGTCATCTCCAATCCCTGCTATACGACTCATCCTACGACTTCTCACACATTTAAACATGGCATCAATTTCCTCTCTACAGATTCCCATCCATCTTAACCATGTCTTTTCCTTTTATCACTTTTGGTGCCACACAACCTTCTCTAAATCTCAATATAGATACTATTCTTTCTTATGTAGCAAAGCCTCCTTTAAGCATGTTTCTGATTGACATCAGAGTATTTACTTTTAAATTTTATCATGTTGGGCCTCATTGCTTCTTTGTAAAGTTTGCCCCTTATTTTCAGATATATATATATTTATGCCATATAATGCCACTACTCTTCTCTCCCCCTCAACTAATGTTTATTGTGAACACAAGGATCTGGTAATTGACTCTAGTGTCACCTTTGCTATGTGTTGTAACAGGCATGCCTTTGATTCCCTTGTGCTACCTATAGTGGGCAAAGGAATGGTGAATTTGAAGCTAACCTTTGGCAAAGTCCTTTTGCTTAGAGTTGTGCCATGCATATCTGAAATCTTCGTTAATTTGATTTTTAAGTCCTTGGTTGCAACATCCATTTCCTACAGATATTGGAAGAAAAAAGCAAATCTACATGGATGCCCTGTATATGCAACATATTTCTATGCAGAAGGACTCTACCAGAAGTAAACAATAAAGTCAACGCATATTCCTTAAGAGCACTTAGAGTTTGTAAAATGTCTTGGATTCTATGAAGTAATTATTTTAATGATACTGCATCCTTAAAAATACAAATATACACTTTTAATACCTATGAAAGCAAGAACCATAACACTTTGTAGCATACAAGAAAAATATGTTGGTAAAAGTTACACAAATTTGCGGGGGGGGGGGGGGGGGGGGGGGGGGGCTTTTCGTGGGTGGTGTCCTGCATTCTCGCTAGAGCCACGACGGGAATGACCACCTTCGTTGAGGGGTAGGTGGGTAGGGTGGCGTGGCAGAGGCGGTGGTGGAGGAGGTTGTTGGGTCACTACGGTGTGGCAACTCACGAGGAAGGCGAAGGGATTGAGGGTTGACATGGAGCCCCCGGAGATGTTGGCGGGAGTGCGGCTGACGAGGCATTGAATGCGGGGTTGTGCATGGCAAGTGCGACAGTTTCGAAGGAATAGGTGAAATGGCTTGCTGTGGATGTGGAGTCTCCTTGGGTGAACGAGGTGATGATTGTGGCTGGGGTGGCTTTGAATGCGGCGCCATGCATGGCGTCTCTGTTGGAGGAGCCATATGGGGAAGTTGATTCGGTGGGAGGGGTTTTGTATTTGAAGGCAGACTCTATGGAGCCAAAGAATCAACCCTCTTTTTGTAGGGTGGGGATTGGGTCAAGAGAGGATCCAAATAAGGTTGTTTCGGATCCTCTCTTGAGTGAGGTGAACTGTTCGAATGAGAGGGCCTCGGTGGGCCATGTTTAGACCTTAGAGGAAGCTTACGAGGGGGGTGCCCCACTTTGAAGTGATCCCCTCGACCATAGCGAAGGCGCAACGAAGGCGAGCACCGAAGGAGTACACACGTCGTGCCATGCCTCGACAGCGACAAGGGTGCCCCATAGCGAGGCTTGACTTGCAGAAGGAGAGCATCGGGAAAGGGAGCCTCCTCGACCACGGCTTGATGCGAGTTTACAGGGGGCCCCCATCGGCAATAGGGCACTTGGTTCTCCGACATAGGATCAGAAGCTAGAAAGAGGGGGGACCCTAGGCCGATGGGCAAGAGTCGGAGTGATGAATTGGAGCACAGGGTCCCCCTGGCTCAATGGCGACTGGACGTGGTATAGAAGAGAGGTGGCGTTCGGTACACCAGGCGGTGGTGGTATCGAGGCAGTGGAGGGGTTGCTCAAGGCAGGGATTAAGTGCGGGAGGTGGTTGATGGCTGTAGCTAGGAGGCAATGGAGTAGCCACGACCCTCGCCGGAGATGATGGCTGGTGATGATGAGGTTAAATGGCAGGTGGTGGAGGCAGTGAGCTTCCATTAGTCTGCGAGGGAGGTCGTCAGCTTTGCTCGATGTTAGGCATCCTAACTTGGAATGCTAGGGGTCTTAATAGAAGGGTAGCACTGGGGGGGATACATTAAACAATGGAAAGTGGATGTTGTGTTGCGACAGTAAACGAAGTTGGCAAGGTGTGACAGAAGCATGTGGAGGGATATTGGCGGCACATGGATGGAGGACTTCAAAGCACTGGATGCGGTTGGTCAAGCGGGCATACAGCTTTTGGGGTGGAGGGAGGATGTCCTTACCTTGGAAGATCCTTTCTCGGGGAGCCATGTGCTGTTTGCCAGTTTTGTCAAGAAGAGGGATGGTTCTAAGCTGGTTGTGACGGGCGTGTATGGGCCATTGGAGGCACAGGTATGAGCTATGATGTGGGAGAAGCTTGCTATGGTCACAGCGAGCAGTTAGGGTTTACCCTGGCTGATTGGCGGTGATTTTAATATCATGCTGCAGGTAGATGACAAATCGGATGGACGAGGAAGGTAGGACCCAGGTTCAGATCAATTTGTAGAGTTCGTGGCTATACATGGACTGATTGACATGGTTTCGATATGCACCTATACTTTGAGGAGCACCAGTGGACAGAAGTCTAGAATAGACAGATTCCTCTCGAATGTGGAGTTGGCGGAGGCATGCCTTATGACCGATGTCTCATCCCTGGAGAGGCCATTCTTTGACCATACACCCTTGATATGGAGGCTGAATGAGGCGGGGCCATGCAACACATACTTTAAGTTTGATAGATCGTGGTTGTTGGAGGCGGGTTTTAGGGAGATGGTGGAGGAGAGATGGAGGTTATTCCAGGTGGAGGGATCAACGACAGCTCATTTGGCAGGGAAGTTGAGAGCTTTGCAAGATTTTTTTAGGGGTACAGGAAGGAACTTAGGGAATTGAGGGTTAGAAGGAAAACAGAGGCACTGGCTGAGATCTCGAGGTTAAACAGGTAGGTGATGATAACATCATCATGAGTTGTAAATAGCTTTAATTAGTCAGGATTAATTGACAAATGCTCCTATATAATCGTCGGAGAGTCGTAATTCACTGCATATCCATTCTGAGAAGAGTGCATTAAATTAGGGTTAAATTTGCAGTTTTAATAGCATATTATGAATGCAGAATATTCATGGGATTTCCCAGGGGTTAACTAAAGGTCAAATGCTCATTAATGACTAATAAGAGGGTTCACACAGACAAAAACGAGTTTTCGCATATTTCGAGAATTGATTCATAACCCAAAATCCTAATTTCAGACCCTCTTAATTAACAGAGGTTCTGGTCAGGATAAATTCCATCTAAACCTTTTAAAAATCATAGAAAAATATTCCATAAGGTTTGGTAACCTTAGTTTGACCTTTTGAACCTATTTTGAACTTGAATAGAGTCTCAGACGGAAAGTTGCCCTAATTTGGGTTTTTGTGCAAATTACTTAGTCAAACTTGGTCAAAACCAAAATCTAACTTCACCATCAGATTCCTTGGGTCTAAATTAGGTTTGTATTAAAATTTGGGCCCAATCGGAGATCATCTTGACCTAGTTTGCATTTTAGTCCAGTTACTCTTTCTCTCAATTAGCTCCTCAGCTTTTGAATTGTTTGCATACAGGTCCCTAAGTTTCTCATCGTTCTTTGCAAATGGGTCCCTGTTGCCATTGGTGTGAACAGAAGCTCCATCGTCGAGATTTGAGCGGGGATTTCTCTCGATTTTCAATCATACTGTCCCAAAATTGAACTGGAGACTCCTTGAGTAATTCCCTTCCAAATGGATCCGGCCTTGGATCCTAAGTCTTTCCCAATCTCTCATGCAAATGCATGGAAGATTTGGGTATCCCTTGTGTGCAAATTGGTCGGAGCTTGAAAGCTCCTTTCCAAGCTTAGAAACACCCCCTAAGGCCTATAAAAAGATCCCTCATGCATTTCTGCTTCTCCTTAGCTAGGAACAAGGCCAAAATCCCTCTTCTTTCCCTACCCACGACCGGCTCTGACCTAAGCTCCAGCGGCCATCTCGACCTCCCTCGTCCGCGCCTCCAATAGTCAAATTGGAAGCGTAACGACCTTTCTCATCTTCCTCCGTGTCTCGCTAGCCACTGTGAGAGCATCCTACCCCTTTCCTCGCTACCGTCTCCCTTAATGAAGCAAGTTCCTTCTTTGGCGCCGGCCAATCACAACCGACGCCCTCCTATCCCTTTTGCCCACTAAAATTAGGTTTCCTAAACTCCTTTTCCCCTCTTCTCTCTTTCCTCCTCATTAAACTCTCATTCCGACCATCGATACGCCGTTCACACCACCGTCTTCCCCACGACTGGCCAAGCTCCAGCGAGGCCTCCACAGCTCCCTAGACCACCAAATACCTTCGCTCCACATCCAAAACGTCTGCCGTGCCCCACTGACCAAAACCCCTCAACAAATTGAGGGGATTGGGCCACCGAACACCCCACCAGACACAACCACCTCCGTACTCCGTTTGCGACCTCACTCGAACTCCACGCACACGCTCTAGCCACGAAACCACCACCACCACTCTCACCAACACTTGGCGAGTCTCCTGAGATGATTTAATGTGATTGTGAGTCCGTATCTCATGTTTCAGGTGATTGCTGTTCTCTGTCGCCGCCCTCAACATCTCCGATGACGCTCGCCTTTCTCCTGCTGCTATA
Source organism: Thalassia testudinum (assembly GCA_037157565.1). NCBI lineage: Eukaryota > Viridiplantae > Streptophyta > Magnoliopsida > Alismatales > Hydrocharitaceae > Thalassia > Thalassia testudinum. The sequence continues at coordinate 61,872,988 of JAZHRO010000031.1, forward strand.
TGCCCTGCAACCACGCCCAGGTGCTGCGGAAGTGAACCATGAACCTAGCTATGTCGCTAATTAAAGGCCTCAGTGTCTGCAACACCTTCAATTAGAGGCTTTCCTCTTGCAGCTTACACTCAAGGACTGTGGCACTCATAGTGCAACATCGTGGATTGAGAAGTGCGCACACACATAAGTTGTTTTCGTGTTATGCCCTTCGCGCCCAGTCACGAGGGGTCGGGTCCCTCACACCCCTTCACACCCGTTAACCCGCCTACTCACTCCTCGATCGTCACCCACGTCGGTGACCTTGGACATTGTACATGGCCTGTTTACCCACATGGATCTGACTATGCTCTGGGTTGAGAGAGAAGAGGAAGACTTGTGAGAGAGCGGGGGAGGGTTTTGCTCTCTGAGACTTATGCCTTGTGCGACACTTAGTCCCTGAAGGAGTTGGCTCCCTTGTGCTTGTGAAGAGAGAAGCTGAAGAAGAGAGGCTGTGCCCTTGAGAAGAAAAAGAGAAGTTGAAGAAGAAGAAAGGAAGAAGAAACTGAAGAAGAAAAGGCTTCCTGAAAGCCTTGTGCAAGCTATCTGATGATAAATGCTTGATCTGATTTGGTTGATAATACTATTGCATTATTTAAGTACTATGGTTAAGGTTGACTTCTGATTTGAATGAATTGAAATATTGAATGCATGCTTAATTAAAGAGGATTAGTGGTGGTTCAAATCACCATTATTTTGATTCTCTTTTCTTTTTGATTCTATGTAACCTTGAGATACATTGATTGATATTAATTCCGATCAATTTCATTCATTGCATATTTAATTTGTGATCAATTGATTGTGCTCATTGATTTCAATTAAAGATTAATGTTGTGAATTCCATATTTGCTCCCTGTGTTCGACCTCGGACTCTTCTTTAGAATCTGAGTTATAAATTTATTTGTTTTCGAGCGATTGAGGCTTTGCTACACCGAACACATATTTAAACCTCCTAGATCGCCTGCTAAACAGTAGGAAGATGCTGGACCGTTATCCTAGGAGGACATAGACTATAGGGTGAGACACCTGAGGGTGGTTTAGGAGGGACAAGAAGGTAGAGATTGAGTGGAAAATGAGTTCTGGTTTAAAGAGGGAGACTTCAATACTATATTTTTTCACTAGATGGCATCAGCTAGGAGGAGTTAGATTGATAAGCTGGTGGTTAGGGGGGGATTCCCACTCGAGCAGGGAGGAGGTTCTAAGGGCAACGACAGATTTTTTTAGAGAGTTCTATGGAAGGTGTATGAGGGGTAGTTGGAGGTGGATTGGGGAGGACACATAGAGGGTGTTTGGGCAGGAGGCGGAGACACTCATGGCCAGCTTTTTTGAGGACAAGGTTAGGAGGGCGGTATGGGGACTCAATGCTGACAGGAGTCCAAGATCGGATGGGTTCTCGATTCTCTTCTATAGGGAGTTCTGGACACTGGTGAAGGAGGACGTGTTGCAGATGGTAGCAAAGTTTGCAGAGGGGAACGGGGGTTTTGACAGGCTTAATAGGACTACTAGCAAATTGCATTATCAAATGCTTCCTATCTCATTGTTTTGAAGGTCTTGGCTAATAGACTGCGCGGGGTTTTGGAGGGCATTGTTTTGCTAGTGCAAATGGCTTTTGTCCCTTGGAGAGGTATATTTGATGGTTTTGTGGTGGCTACTGAGGCCCTAGCAGCATGGAGAAGAATAGGAAAGGTGGCCTTCCTCTGAAAGGTAGATTTTAGTAAGGCTTACGACTCTATCCAGTGGGAGTTCTTGTGGGTCGTGCTGATCAAGAGAAGCTTCTCGCAGCGGTGGCTTGATTGGGTGAAGAAGTGTGTCACAATGACATCTTTCTCAGTCTTGATCAACAGAAACCCAACAGGCGGGTTAGGCAGGGGTGCCCGCTCGCACTGATGTTGTTTGTCCTTGCAGTAGATACCCTTGCTAGGGTGGCTTTTAGATCCTATTAAAGAGGTTTGTTCAGAGGTTTCAGAGCAGGGGCTGACAGAGAGATCTAAGTGTTACAGTATGCAGACGACACCTTGTTTCTAGTAGAAGGTTCCTCGGTGGAGGCTAACAATCTATGTGTTGCTCTGGAGTTGTTTGGGGAGGCCTTTGGCCTCCAAATCAGTTATGGAAAGTCTAGCTTGGTGCCTTTTAATATGTCGGAGGTGGAGGGGGCAGTCTGTGGTGTTGTGCTTAGGACGGATAGGGATCTTTGTTCTTGTCCTACCTTGGCTTGCCCCTCACGGATAGGTGGCTTAGACTGCAGGACTGGCTACCGCTACTAGAGAGGATGGAGAAGAGGCTATCGAGTTGGGCTCTAGGTTGGTGTTGAGGGGTGGCAGGTTGACGCTGGTGAAGGTGGTACTCTCATCCAAGACAGTGTCCCAGCAAGTGGAGAGGAAGATCATAGGATTGATGCGAGATTTCTTCTGGACGGACTTTGGGACATTAGGGAAGGTGGCGAGATTGGTGGCATGGGAGGAGGTTTGCCGACCTACAAAGGAGAGTGGCCTTGGGGTCAGAGATGTAGAATGTGTCAATTTGAGCCTTCTCATGAAGTGGATAGTGAGACTGGTGAGCCGAGAGTAGTCTTCGTGGTGAAGTACTCATGATTGCTATGGTTCCCTTCTCTCGTGGGAGGCCCTCAGGTTCTTGGTGTCCAGGGCGTTGCATTTCATGAGGGGTTTGGCATTAGTGATCCCAAGAGTTTGTGATTTTTTCACACCGTGTGCGAGTGAGGGGAATACGTTTAGAATCTGCTTGGATGATTGGCAAGGAGAGGGGGCGCTCTGCAGTAGGTACCCCTATCTCTTCTCGAGGGTTGTGAACAAGGAGACATTTGAAGGGAGTTGTTAGGATGATGCTTGCTGCCCCACCTTTTAGGGGGTCTTGTTGGAGTAAGATGTGCGTAGAGTTCTAGCTGATGTTGCAGGACTTACATGGGTGGGTGAGACGCCTTTTTTGGGATGATGGGTGTTTTTCTGTAAAGAAGGCCTTCCATAGGTTGCATGGAAGCTCGCATGTAGTGGATTTGGATTTCCAACGAGATTGCAGAGTAATTTGGTCAGCAGACTTCCCCCTGAAGGTTAAGATTTTTACATGGCTGGTAAGGAGAGTAAGAGTGCTTACAAAGGCCTGAAGGGCAACGTGGGTTGTGATGGAGGACATTAGATGCCCGTTTTGTGCTAGGACGAATGAGGACATCCACCACCTCTTTGTTGGGTGTACCTTTGTTGCAAAGGTGTGGAAGGCATTGGGAATTGATTGAATTGATTTTGGTTCTCTTAATGAGTCTTGGGCCTCATTCCCAAGGGGGTACGTTCAGGATAGTGGAAATACGTTTAGGTCAAGGAAGGAAAAGGCAAAGGTGCTAGTGGTGCTTTGGGGGGTGTGGTTGGGTAGGAATGGGATTGTGTTTAGATGTGAGATGCCTTATGTTGAAAATCTTGTATCCTCCATTTCCTCTTAGCTTGTGTTTTGGGAGTCCACCATGTAACGCTTAACGCTGTATTTGGTTGCTTTTATTAATGAATTTGGGTGGTTATCGTATGGATAACCACCCTTTCGCTTTAAAAAAAAAGTTACATGAAGTCATTCTACACATAAAGCGGACATTTTGATAAAAATAATGGAAAAATATTGAGATCTCATAATGGCAAGCTATAAGGCAAGAACTCATCAATTATCATCGTTGAGAAAATCAACTTGGTGATTTTTTTGAGAAAAGGGAGCCTTGGCCCTCTTTATATAGAGAGAAGGCTTAGGCATACAATGAAACCATAATAGCCTACTTACTAAAAATAACAATAGATTAAAATAGGACACCTAAATAAGATCTAAAATATCTTTAATTTTATTTCCTAACACTCCCCCTCAAGTTGGAGCGGACAACGTCCAACTTGTTACACAAGTAAAATGCTCCCTTAATGTAGACGCTCGGAGGAGGAAGTAGTAGATTGAAGGAGTAGGAGCAAGCAACAGGTTAGAGGAGGAGCATCCAGGCATAGTAGAACAAGAGATCTCGAAAGTGGGTCTCTCCCATATGGAAGCTCGAAGTGTGCCTCTTCTCCGGAGGCCTCAAGAGAGCTTTTGTTATGTGGGGACCTTTAAAGTGAGTCTCCTCTTCTTTTCTTCCTGTCTTCTTCCTCCCTTCTTTTTTTTCTTCTTTTGTTTGTTTACCCCTTTTTTTTGTTTTGTAGAGCTATCAAATAAAAACAAGAAAATTGAGGGCTACCAATGCAAAAGTAAGAAATAGAGGGAAAAAAGGTGCAATACGCCCAAAAATAGCTTCCTCTCCTTAGGGTTCAAAGAATCCTAACACAAGCACACAACCGTAGATACAAAGCATGGCCATTCTCGCAATCACACATGAGATCTCTGTTGAGACTGTTGTCGTGCGAGATCTTGGTCCCAAAGGCAGTGTTGATGTTGTAGAAGTAGCAATGATGCTATGAGTGGAGAAGGATGACTAAAGAAGGCTTCGTGGTGACACTGCAGATCGAAGTAGAGGTTGTGGGTGACGCATCGGTGAGAGAGAAGGTGCTGCGTGACCAAGAGGAGGGTCATTGGACCCCAAGATTGACGGTGGTGGCGTCGGTGAAGCCCTCTCACCGTTGCCCAATGGTGCAACAGGCAAGAAGAAGGGGTTGGTGGCAGTGATGATTCCTCGAGGTGAAGTCGTAGTAGTAAGGTGCGAAGAAGAGTGGCACCCGAAGGTTGCCTGGAGGGGAGGAGGGCCATCGGTGGTTTGCTAGTGGCCACATGGACTGGCGGCATTGCTGGGGCCCTCCCTTTCTAGGGTTTTTGGTCTTCTTTTCTTTCCCCCCTTCCCCCCTTTTCTTCATACGGGATTAAACCCGTTCTGATACTATGTTGAGAAAATCAATTTGGCTATTTTTGTTATTGAGACAAGGAGGCCTTAGCCCTCTTTACACAGTGATAGGGCTTAAGCATATAAGGAAACCATAATAACCTATCTAGTAAAAATAATAATGGATTAAAATAGAAGGGCACCTAAATAAGACCTAAAATATCTCTAATTTTATTTCTTAACAATCACTAAAGCTTTGACCTTATTGATATTAAGGTTCTAAGTGGCAATATTGATGCCGTGCTAATAAATTTTCAAGTATGGTTATCGAGAGCACTTTGAGGGCATGTCGTGGAAACACCCGTATATCGATGTTGGGTTAACGAGACTATCGATGGCCCAAAATTATTCGTATCGAGGGTACGTTGAGGGCATGCCGATGCATGATTTAATTCACTTAAAATGATTAAAATTGCAAGTAAATAATAAATTACTAAATAAAAACCTTAAAAGATTATGCAAGAAGGGCATACATGTGAAAATACAAGCTTTGAATCAATACATACTCGAATAAAGTGTGCAATGCATATCTAAACTAAAGTAATACAACCATTCGAGTACCATTGAATAATAATTTAAAGTTCCATCCCTTCAACCTCCTTTACTACCTTTCAAGCATCAAGTTCCAACACATGCCTTAATTGACATAGACAATAAAGGTGGAACTGGATAGGTGATACAAAGGGATCCTAAAGGAGTCCTTAACACCAAGGTTTTAAATATCGATATCATATCGATAAGTCAAAAGGGGGATATATCATCAATATATCGCTGATATCGGGAAATGTTGGGGAAATTGCTTAAAATGACCTAAAATAGCTCAAAATGTTACGAATTTGGTGAAATTAACATTTTAATAACTAATACATACATGAAGAAATGCCTAGAAGATCAAAATTATAAATTTTGAATGAAAATATAATGTAAACGCATTATTAGTGATGTTTACTTGGCTACGAGAAATGATTCTAAGTAGTTGTAGTTGGCTCATGTTAATGACAAATTCTTCTCTTAAGGAGAAGGTAATTTTGGGTTGAGGCATTTAAGTAGATAAAGGGGAGAGAGCATGATGCTTCATGTTTTCACCAGTCATTAGAGTTGTGGGTATCAACTAAGCATGGGTTGAAGCTTTAGTTGAATTTTATTTGAGCCAAGTGTAATTTTTTTTTTCGATATTTAATTCCTTGAGAGCAGCAAGTACTAGCAAGAAATAGTAGTAGTGGAGTACCGGTAGGCTAGGAAGCATTGGCATGGTCGGCAGAAGCGTCGACACAGTCGACACAAGGTTGATATGGTTGATAAACCACCGATATGCTTGTATATTGACACAAAGAAGATGTCGACATCTTTTTTGTGTCGATATACTCCTTGTCCAAAAGTGCCCGTATCGGTCGCATGCCATTGGCATCTTAAACGCTGGTTTATATAGATCAAGGTGTCTCTCTTGATCTTGTTGCTCTTTTTGTGCAACTCAAATGCAATCATAGTAGTTCTCTCAAGTCATAAAAGAAATTAGCATTGTAATAATGACTGGTACTCCTCTTGGCTGACATACCCTACTATTCCATTGAATCTACTCTCTGTATTGCTTTTACCATGAGTGCTTTATTCTTGATGTTGCCCTGATATTCTTGATTGTCTGGTTGAACCATCTCTTCTTGAAGTTGAAGCACATGTTGAGGCATGCTGAGAATCAATATGTTTGGGTGTAGAGATGGAGATGGAGAGTGGAGATCAATACCTTGAAGACCAAGGAATGGAATCTTGAAGGTAAAGAGAAGGGACGCAATTGGGAGAGAGAGCAAATCTGGGAACATTACTAGATTTCTACCAATATTGCCGAATATTGCCCCATATTAAGTGATATTTGGAAAAAATGCAACGATATCCCCTCATTTTGGCAACATTAGATAATGCTATCGAATTCATGGGATGCCCAGACTGGCAGCAGTCATTGCAAACTGACACAGGCCCCTCCTTTTACACAACATCATATAGCAATTTTATCATTAGTTTACTTGTTTGAAAAACCTCATCATTTTATGATGTTTTGAACTATGCATTTTTTTTTGTAACCTCCTTTTTTGTCTACCCCCACTATTTGTCTCAATATCCCCTATTTTATTCGCTTTAGCTCACTTTCTAAAGTTTCAGGCCACACCTGCCTCCCACTTTGAACCACTCTCCTCCCCTTCCTGTACAAACATACACACACAAAAAAAGACAATTACATCGACAGGAGAATCCCTTTCCCTTTCAACCACTTCCATTCCATGCCATTGATAATGGTAAATTCCTTTGCAAGGTATCCCTGCTCCATCCCTTTTCTTTTGTTATTCAGTGTAGTTTGTGCTGTGTTAACAATGTCCATGGAGGAGCTTGTTGCTTATGTTGGTTGAGGAGAATGCCTGATCTAGCCATGAGGATAAGGTTGACAAGGATGAAATTTGTGTGTTTGGTGGAGTTGATGTAGTAGTAGTCTATAATGATTGTGAGCTGCTTGTCTAAGATGAACAATGTAGGGGTGATCATATAGTGGTGGTTAGTGGTTACGCTAGATGTGAGTGGTGAAAGGAGACTAAATAATATTCTCTAACATTTAAATTCAAAATTTATACCTTTAAGTGCTTTCATTTATTTTCTATATATATGTTTTTTGGAAGAGTCTATTTTCTATATATTGTTTTTATTAATATGGGAAGGCTTATGATTATGTTTCAAGGTATACTTAGACAAGGGCATTGGCTTTGCATGTTAAGCTCATGAAGGATGTATGATGGAGCTGTAGTGTGTGTAAGGTCTTAGAGTAGGTTGATGGGATGGTTTGTAATTAACATCGTTTTGCACCAAGGTTTGACTTTGAGTCCCTACCTGTTCACAGTAATAGGTAAGTTGATGAAGCACATTGAAGATGAGAAATTGATGGGATGTTTGGCCCATAATCAATGCAAGTTGAATGAAGTGGAGAGGAGCTTCAAGTATTTTATGTGATAAGAAAATTCTATACAAAGTTAAGGGCAAGTGTTGTGGAGTGGAAGAAGAAGCTATCATGCTATAAGGATATGAATGTTGGGTTATTAATTATAGACAGTTGTAGAGGATATCTATAGAAGACATGAAGATGTGGAGGTTGATATGTGGTAATGCAAAGAAGAATCCAATTTGAAGTAAGATTACATGGGAAAAGGTTGGTATGGCACCAATAGAGGATTAAATGAGGGACGCTTTAGATGGTTTGAACATTTGGATAGAAAATCTTTTGATGTGCCAATAAAAAAGAGTGAGTAATTAGACATTTTGTTTGAAAAGGTGGGTAGGGGAAAACCTAGGAGTTGTTAGAAGGAAACTACTTTTGAATTTGAATCCTGGAATCACCAAGAATGAATATGAATGGAGGCAAAGAATCTATGCAACTAACTCTATGAAAAAAGATTCAGTTGTTGTCGTTCTTTCACATGTCCTTGATATATTCCTTTCTTGAAGTGTTGAAGTTGGAAACTGCAAGTACAACATAATTTTGACTGATGATTGGTTGCATAAATGATATATTGCCTTTCTGGTTTCTACCAACTTCATTAAGGTTGGTACTACAAGAACAGTGGTAGAATGGATGTGGAACTGACTTCGTAATGCAAAGGGGAGCAAAGAAAGTAATGGATAATTTTTATCAATGGACCAAGCATGTGCTCTATGTGGATTCAAATATTGGTTGGCAATTGAAGGCATGTGTAGAGGAGATGCTTTGGTAGAATTGAAGATGTGGAGGTGGATGATGGATGGTTGCAAAGGATCGGATTTGAGATGGTGATATTGGATAAAAAGTTGGTTTGGCATCGATGCTGGATAAAAAGAACAGGGACTCATTTCTAACTTTCGAAGTGGTAATGGAGCGGATGATTACTAATCTCCGTTAATCATTTTTTACTTTCCCAAAATAAAAGAAGAGACACTTGTTGAAGATGGTGTGGACATCTAGCCTGAAGGTTTTTTGGTGCATTTGTTCTAGGGTGTGAGAAGCTGGATATTGAGGTTGGTCAAGGAAGATCAAAGAATTGCTGGGAGAAAATATCAGGCATGAGAAGATCTCTGGGTTGATGAGAAACTTCTTCTGGTCTAATAGGAGGGCGACAGGGAGAGGGGCGAGGCTGGTGACCTGGGAGGAGGTGTGCAGGACGGTGCGGGAGGGGGGCCTGGGGGTTAGGGAAGTGGATAAGATGAATATTAGCTTGCTTATGAAGTGGATTGCCAGACTTGGGGGCTGTGAAAAAGGTTTGTTTGGTGACACCATGAGGTGCTGTTACGGGCCGTTTGCATCTTGGAGACCCTTGGAGTCTCCTTTAGGGGCCTCTTTCTTTCTCAGAGGCTTGGCAGAGGTGGTGAAGGTGTGGACGTTATTCTCCCCCACGTTGGGAGAGGGTGACGTTTTCAGGTTTTGGCTGGATGACTGCTAGGGGGTCGGGTTACCTCTTAGTGCCAGGTATCCTCGGCTCTTTAGGGGAGTGGTGGATCAATCGGCTTTAGTGGGGGATTGTTGGACTGGGGCTTGGTGTCCAATCTTTCAAGGAGGCCTCTCGGATTAGAGGTGTACAGAGTTCCAGATGCTGTTACAGGAGTTAGAAGGATGGGAACCAGAGGAGGGGGAGGACTCTTTTTCTTGGGAAGAGGGAGATTTCTCGGTGGTGGAGGTTTTCCGTAGAGTGAGTTGTAGCGTGGCCAGCTCGAACATTGAGCTCATGAGGGACTGCAGACTCCTCTGGGAGGCGGAATGTCCACTGAAGGTGAAAATTTTTGAATGCTTGTTGAGGAGGGGGAGGATCATGACGAAAACATGGAGATTGAGATGGGCCCAGATGGATGATGTGAGCTGTTCCCTTTGTGATGGAGCGGAGGAGGACATTCAACACCTCTTCTTCTAGTGTCTTTTTGTGGTGCAGGTGCGACAGAAGTTGGGGATAGACTGGATTGTCCATCGGGATGTGCTTAGCTTCTGGTCTTATTTTCGTAGGGGAAATGCAAGAGACGGGCTAAACTCATTTAGATCCAAGAGGGATCGAGCTAAGGTTCTGGCTGTCTTATGGGGTGTGTGGCTGGGTAGGAATGGGGTGGTTTTTAGGGGTGAGAGACCCTATGTTGAGAATTTTTTCTACTCCATTCAGTCCTTGGTGGAGTTCTGGAGAGCTCATATGTAATTTCCGGTGTAACTTTTTTTTGATGGAATGAATTGAATGTGGGTAGTTATCATTTGGATAACCACCCTTTCACTTTTGAGAAAAAAAAAAAAAATCAAGCATGATCTTTGTTATATGGATCTAAGTCCTGGAATGTCAAAACATAAATGAATGGAGGCAAAAATCCATGTAGATGATGCCACTTGATATGAGAAAAGGCTCACTTGTCTTTGTTGTTGGACAAAATGCAACCACCTTCAGTAGATTCTTCCGCTAATCTGAAGCATTCCCTTGTTGCAAGAAAGTGTTGGAGCATATCCATCAAGTAATCATTGGAAAGGAGGTGTGGCAACATTCAGCTCTTTATTGCTTATTGGAACTTTCTAGATTCCTGTTCTCAATGTACTATTATTAGGCAAGTGTGCAGTATGCTGACCATAATAGCCCAATTAGTAGAGCATTGTGCCTTACTGGGAGGCATCTAGTATAGTTCTTGACTCTTTGTCGTTGTTGGCTGCATTTCCCTTGTAGAACCAGCAACTGAACTGATTTAGCAAAATGGCCTTTCAATTCTAGAATTTTCTTGGTGAGGCAAACCCAGCTTTGTTTTGAAGATTTTAAAATGGGATAACCGGTTGAAACTCCTTGGCACTGTTTTCTTAAAAGAAACATCAATGGGAGAATGTTGGAGGTTTTTTGGCTGTTTCAGGTTGGGATTTGTTGAGGAATGCCCCAAGGATCTGTAGCTTTTGAGTTCTTCTCTTCTCTCTCTCTCTCTCTCTCTCCCCCCTGGCGGGGTCTCTCTCTTCATGTGTTTCTATGTGTGTGTGTGTGTTTTGATATGTTATGCACAAAGAAAAGATACCTATGCATGTTGCCTGGAAGCACAGGATGAAACCCCAGTACCAGATGCTGAATTTCATTCATAAAAAAGGTTTTTTTGATGCTTGCCAGTACCATGAACTAGTTCAGTATTTTTTCACATTCTTTATCTCTGTCAAGATCTACAGGCGAGAAGTTAGAAACTAAAAAAACCATCTACGTATTTATGGATCTTTATCTATTCCTGAATTTTTTTTTTGCTTAAATTAGTCCTCTCATTATTCTTGCCATTTATTGTTGGGTAGGTTGATACTCTCTGATCATGCTATAATCTTAGCATTCTTTTTCAAAATAATTTGTATCTTTTTCAAGAGCATGCAAGTATTTTCTACTGAAGGATTAATACAACATTTGATTTATGCAACTCTTGTTGATGTTTCAGGATGACAAGAATGTAGCTCATCTTATTCATGTCAGTGAAATGGAAAAGAAGTGTGAATCTTTGGCCAGAATCACTTCTATATTGAAGGATGTTATTCAGAATAAGGTACCGTCCATTATTGCACATTGCAACTCTTGCTCCTTCTTCCTTTGCATATGTCTTATTTATTTCTACGAATTTGATTTCCATAGTTTCTTTAGTCTTTACTTTCTTAAGTTTGAATATTTAATTAGTTTTTCCTCTTGTCATGAGCAAATGGGAACTGGTTACGATAAGTCTGCAGAAGCAATTGAATAGAAAAATACAGTGTAGCTGATCTTTTCTGTCTATTCTTCTCCTTGCTTGTACCACGATGGATAAATTATCCATCCACTCCTTGTCTTTTGAGTTTGTTGCTTCTTCTCTACATTACCAGGGACAATTGAACATGTTGGACTACATTATTAGGGACTAAGGTCTAAGAAATTGAATTGGACATTGATGGGGATGCAAAAAGCATCATCGAATCTAAAACTCTACGCATAACCCAACAGAAGATCCACCTATGACCAACCGGATCCAGATCTGACTCACATTCGGGTGGACCTGGATTCGCCTAACCAGCTAGAAGATTCGGTGCATCCAAGGTCAGAATGACAGCAGTACAGATATGGCTACTCGTAATTTGACAGCGAACAAACGGCTCGACAAAAGATGTATCGGAGACCATGAAAAGGATCCTCCTTGGCTAAGACTTTTCCCATGTTATAAATAGGGAGGAGAGACCAACGGGAGGGGGGAGCGATCTATGTAATGCAATCCAAGAGAGGGAAAGACTTCGAGAGATTGTAACACCACTGTTGATAGTGGATTTTTTGGGAGCCTTGCTCTCCCCCCAGATATTCACCTGTTGCGGTGGAACCGGGTAACTAATCTCCTTGTTTCCCTTATGATGAATTGCTTGAGATTGCTTGCTTGTGGCTATATTACGTTTTCTACATCAATAAATTCTTTGATGGCCATCGGAGGCCTTGACAACGGCCCCCTTAGGCCCATCAGACATCAAACTTGAAAAGCTCTAGTTCAAGGGCAATGTGCCCGTGCAACATGTAATACCTATACAATGTTGGTAGAGTTGCTCCCATACACTCTTACAACCTTCATTGAAATGGGAAAGAAGTGTGAATCTTTGGCCAGAATCACTTCTATATTGAAGGATGTTATTCAGAATAAGGTACCGTCCATTATTGCACATTGCAACTCTTGCTCCTTCTTCCTTTGCATATGTCTTATTTATTTCTACAAATTTGATTTCCATAGTTTCTTTAGTCTTTACTTTCTTAAGTTTGAATATTTAATTAGTTTTTCCTCTTGTCATGAGCAAATGGGAACTGGTTACGATAAGTCTGCAGAAGTAATTGAATAGAAAAATACAGTGTAGCTGATCTTTTCTGTCTATTCTTCTCCTTGCTTGTACCACGATGGATAAATTATCCATCCACTCCTTGTCTTTTGAGTTTGTTGCTTCTTCTCTACATTACCAGGGACAATTGAGCATGTTGGACTACATTATTAGGGACTAAGGTCTAAGAAATTGAATTGGACATTGATGGGGGGCAAAAAGCATCCTCGGATCTAAAACTCTGCGCATAACCCAACAGAAGATCCACCTATGACCAACCGGATCCAGATCTGACTCACATTCGGGTGGACCTGGATTCGCCTAACCAGCTAGAAGATTCGGTGCATCCAAGGTCAAAATGACAGCAGTACAGATATGACTACTCGTAATTTGACAGCGAACGAATGGCTCGACAAAAGATGTATTGGAGACCATGGAAAGGATCCTACTTGGCTAAGACTTTTCCCATGTTATAAATAGGGAGGAGAGACCCACGGGAGGGGGGAGCGATCTATGTAATGCAATCCAAGAGAGGGAAAGACTCCGAGAGATTGTAACACCACTGTTGATAGTGGATTTTTTGGGAGCCTTGCTCTCCCCCCAGATATTCACCTGTTGCAGTGGAACCAGGTAACCAATCTCCTTGTTTCCCTTATGATGAATTGCTTGAGATTGCTTGCTTGTGGCTATAGTATGTTTTCTACATCAATAAATTCTTTGATGGCCATCGGAGGCCTTGACAGCGGCCCCCTTGGGCCCATCAGACATCAAACTTGAAAAGCTCTAGTTCAAGGGCAATGTGCCCGTGCAACATGTAATACCTATACAATGTTGGTAGAGTTTCTCCCATACACTCTTACAACCTTCATTGAAGGAAAAATCCTGAGATGCAATATTTGTTTGCTAACTAAATAAACTACAACCAATGATTTTTAGAAACTTGTTACCAGTGACTTTGAAGAACCAAAGAGCTATAAAGAAGCCATCAGAGACGATAGATATATTCAAGTGATGCAGGAGGAGATTGATGCCATAAAGCATAACCATGCTTGTACTCTTGTGCCTTAACCTATGCACAAAATGTTGTCAGGTCCAAATGGGTATATAAAGTCAAATACAATTCTGATGGTATAGTGGACAAGTTCAAAGTTTACCTTGTAGCCAAAGGATTCACACAACGATATGGTGAAGACTTTTATGAAACCTTCAACCCTATTGCCAAGATGGCCACCCTTTGCATCATCACGAGTCTTGCCTTTAGTTGTAATGGATCCTACTTCAATTAGATTTGAAAAATGTCTTCATACATGGAGAGGTATAAGAAGTGTGGAGTCGCCTAATGGTTTTGAAGAAATGGGTAGACTTAAGTTTGTGTAGATTAAGATGCACACACACATGAGAAATCCAAGATTACATGGAAAACCCCTTGTGGGGAAAAACAAGGGGAGGTTAAGCTCCACAATGTCCTAGTATCCACTAGCACTTAGGGTTTTCTCTTCACCAAAGACACATTAAGAAGAAAAGGAGGGGTGTGCTACATCATTTATAGGAGGATGGGATACATGGGTCCACACACAAGATCCATGTACCTATTTACAAGAATTTCACAGCACTCAACACCCCCGCTCAAGTTGGGCATAAATGTCGAACATGCCCAACTTGCTCACATTCTTCTCATACTATGTTGGGGCAAGTCCTTTAGTGAAAACATCAACTACTTGATCTTCAGACTTCAAGTAAGGAAGACATATATATCCAGAGTAAATCCTTTTATGGATAAAGTACCTATCTAATTCAACAATTTGGTTCTATCATGTAAGACCGGATTGTTAACAAGGTTGATGGCTGCCTTGTTGTCACAATAGAGTTTCATAGGTGTTGTAAGCTAGATCCCAATGTCAGCAAGTAAGATTTTGACCCACAACATTTTAGTAACACCCATGGCGATACCCTTGTATTCTACTTTTGCGCTGGATCTCACACATATAGGTTGTGTTGAAGTTGGAGGTGTGTGGAGGCCTTCTTCTTCCTTGAATTCGCGTAGGTGGAGAGAGAGAGAGAGAGAGAGAGAGAGAGAGAGAGAGAGAGAGAGGGGAGTTCTTTAGAACAAAAAGCTTTATTATTGAAACCCAAATAATGAGGTATTGCTCTCCTTTTAAAGAAAATCAATCCTATTTCTAAATATGGAAAACAAGAAATCAAATCCTAATTAACTTAAAATAGGAAAACTAACTTATTCCTAATTATCTCTAACAAAATTGCCACATGTAGCACAAAACTACCTTGGCATGCAAGGCAAAAACCCTAAGGCCACCTTAGTCGACTACTTGGACCCGTGGTGCCACATGGCAATGTGGCCCTCTTTATTCCATGCTAGTACGCCTCCTCAAGTCGAAGCCAGAGAGGGTGAAGACTTGCCTTCAAACTTCTTGTGAGGCTAGATGCCCCACCAATTGTCATCATCATCTGCGTCCATATAAGCTCCAGGAACTTCAAAGGAGTCTTTTGACGCAACTACAAGTCCCTTTGCAACTTCTGAAGTCATCGCCTCTTTGGTAACCTCGAACGTCGTTGCAATGACGACAAGCCTCTTATCTCCTTCCTAAAGTAATGTTCGGAGTTTCTCCAATTTCGTTGGTGTGAATGTTTACTCTTTACGTGGAGGCTTCCCATATTTGGCCCAACATTTCTCATGCATATAGTTGGTGCCACCTTAATGTTGGCAAGGTGGGAAAACTCAACCCAAGTCATGACCTCTTCCTCGTTCAGAGCCACCAGCAGTAGTGGCTAAGGCATTTGTGTCGGGCACAACTAGGGTTGAACTTCTTGGATCGATGATCTTGAGTTTCTCGAGACAACTATAGATAGTCTCGAGGTCAAGATCCTCTTCCATAGCAAGGATATGATCACACTTTGACTGAAAGTGGGGGTGAAGACCCCTAAGGAACTTGCATGCTTGCCAACGTTCGTGTGATTTGGCCCGTTTATCGCAACAGGTGGGCTTGTAGATGCTAAGCTCCTTGAACAAGCCCTTCATCTTTGGGTAGTAATTATCAAATGAGAGATCCCCTTGACTTGAACTCTAGACGTGTCAATAAATATCGATAAGTTTGGCACATTCGGCCTTCTTGGAGAACCTCTACTTAAGAGCGTCCTATATGTCCTTAACTATATTTTTATAAAGTATATTGGCTACAATATTAGGATTAATAGAATTCATTACCATATAGTTCTCCTTCTTCTAGAGGGAGAGAGGAGAGGAGTTCTTTGTAATAGAAAGCTTTATTATTGGAACTCAAATAACAACTAGGTATTGCTCTCCTTTTAAAGAGAAGCAATCCTATTCCTAAATATGGAAAGTAGGAAATCAAATCCTAATTAACTAAAGATAGGAAAACCAAACTTATTCTTGATTATCTCTGACAAAATTGCCCTATGTAGCGCAAAACTACCTTGGCATGCAAGTCAAAAACCTTAAGGCCACCTTGGCCACTTATGTGGACCATAGTGCCACATGGCACTGCTACATGGCCCTCTTTATTCCATGCTAACGGTTTGTTTCTTGCTTCGTTATATAACAAGGTTCTCAATAAGGTAAAGGCACTATCCAGTAGTAGATCACCTGTCATCCACAGATCCTGCCCAAGTAGAATTACTGTATGCTTCAACATTCGGACTAGTTCCCTTGGTAAACAGGAGACCCTTTCCTGGATTCTTCTTCAGATAACTAAGGATTTAGTTCACCACACCAAAATGAACATCTGTTGGTCGGGGCATGCATGAATTGACTGATTACATTAATGGCATAAGTAATGTTAAGACAGGTTAAGGTAAGGTAAATTAGTTTCCCCTCAATCTTTTGGTATATTCTTTACTGATTCATCCAGTTGCTTCACATCCTTTAAACTTAAGTGATGATTCACCTTAATATGAGTGGTAGTAGGTCTACATCCAAGTTTTCCTGCTTGTTTTAACAAGTCAAGGACATACTTCCTTTGACACATAAGAAGACTATTTGGAGACCTTACAATCTCTATTCCAAGAAAGTACTTCAGCCTGCCCAAATCTTTAATTTCAAACTTATTAACTAGATGGTGCTTAATTCCGTCAACCTCCTCATCGTTCCCAGTGACAATCATGTCATCAACATACATGATTAAGATCGTGACTCTCAAAGTGTTTTGCTTCACAAAGAGGGTGTGATCACCATTCCCTTATGCATGTTCTTGATTTTTCATGGAAAACATTCAAACCATGCTCTAGGAGACTCCTTTAATCCATACAATGACTTCTTAAGCTTGCCACACTTTCCTTCTTGTTCATATCCAGGAGGCATACTCATACAGGTGACTTCCTTCAAGTAAGAAGGCATTTTTCATGTCAAATTGATAGAGCTTCGTCCATGAATATTGAATTGCAAGAGAGAGAATGACTTAAACAAAATTCATTTCGGCTATAGGAGTAAAGGTCTCATAATAGTCAATTCTGTACTTCTACGTGAATCCCTTCTCTACCCACTTAACCTTGTAGTTATCAATTTGCACATTTGTTTTACATTGGATCGTATATACCCACTTAGAGCCAACAACACGAGCATCTCTAGGAGTATCAATGACATCCCAAGTATGATTTTTTAATAGTGCGAACATCTCCTGCATAGTAGTAACCCACTTAGGATCAAGTTGAGCCTCAATAACATTCCTGGGAATCACAGAGGAGGAAAGTGAAGACAAGAAGCATTTAGAATTGGAGCTTAACTTTAAATAGGCTACATATCTTTTTATAGGATGTTTTGTGCATTCTCTTACTCCTTTCTTGAGAGCAATGAGCATGTCGTCATTTAAGAAATCTTACACTCCACCTACACTGTCAATCTCATTATGACCATCGATTCTTGAGGCAAATAGAGTATGCAGACCTGAAGTCCAGTCCTTGGAGTTAACCCTTGGATTTGGTGCGGGGATTGAAGAAGGATTAGGATTGGTTTCATGGTCAGATTTTTTTCCTTGTTGCCTCTTAATGTAGACCTATCCATACCTTGTATTTGCACCATTGCCTTGTTTATCCCCCTGTTCATCATTCGCTTGGTCTTCTTTCTCCCCCTGTCCATCATCCTTATCTACTTGGTCCACATAAATAAAAATAAGATCCCTAAAATTCTCTTCCTAAGCAACAATACTCTCCCCCTGAAGAGGATTTTTAAGGGAGAAGAGGTATCTTTAACGAATGTGACATCAAGGGTGACATATTTCTTGCTTGTAATTGGATCAAGGCATTTATATCTATTTTGGGTGGAGTACGTAAGAAAGATGCCTCTATTTGACCTTGGATCCAATTTACCATGTCTAGGAGTAAAGCCATGGATGAAATAGACACAACCAAACATCTTAGGCATGAGGGAGACGGGGTGAGATGTGGGCCTTAGCAACGAAAACAGTATTTTTGCACCAAGTATTTGAGAGGGCATTTGGCTTATTAAAAAGGTACTTGTTAAGACAACTTTTGCCCAAAATTCCTTGGTCACACCGCTTTGAATGAGCAATGCTTGGGTAGTGTTGAGAAGGTGTGTACTTTTCCTCTTAACAACTCCATTTTGCTGTGGAGTATAGCTATACGAGGTCTCATGAATGATACCTTTACTACTAAAGAACTTTGCTAAAGATTTTTGAAGATACTCTCGAGCATTATCAGATCAAAAAACTTTCACTGCAGTATTAAATTGGTTCTCAACCATGGCAACAAACATTAGCACAACTTTTGGCACTTTCAATTTACTCATCAAGTAAATGAAAGTACATCGTGACTAGTCTATAAAGGAAATGAAATATTGATAACCATAAATTGATTTAACACTTGCCAGATCCCACACATTAGAATGCACTAATGAAAAAGTAGAATCACTCTTACTATTAGATTCAGAGAATGATGGGCGACAATGTTTAGCCAATCAACATACTTCACACTTAAGAGAGTATACATTAGTTACACAAAAGAAGGTAGGAAATAACTTTTGCAAATCCAAAAAAATTAGATGTCTCAAGTTGTAATGCCATGTCAAAAGCTGATTCATTTCTCCTATATGGTAACCACGATTAGTTAAAATGTTGTCTAGGGCACTTACAACTTTAGACAGAAGCTTGAATAGACCATTACAAACCAAACCGATTCCAATTTTCTTTCCTGTCACCAAATCTTGTAATACACAAGGATCATTGTAAAATATGCATTTGCGGTTGAGTTCTTTTGTAATTTTGCCCACAGATGACAAATTAAGAGGCGAACATGTAATGCATCACTAAGAGAAAAACGATTGAAGATGGAAATGTTCCCTTTTCCTACAAGTCACATTGGACCCATTAGCCATAATTACCTGATTACATCTAGAGTCAAGTTTATATTGCTAGAAAAAACTAGCATTTCCAGTGATATGATTCGTTGCACCACTATCAACAATCCAATCATCTTTACCAAAGCTCGAGGGGTCTACCTGGCTTTCCTTGAGTAGCAGGGGCACAATTGAGGTACTTAGTATCTAGGCTGTTTTATTTTGCTTATAGGACTTTATAGAACATCTCCTGTAATTCTTGAATCTGATCTGTGGTAAGATCACGGAGGGTCAACTTTGTTGCCTCTTTAGGGTGCCTCCTTGTGCTAGAGCTATCTGAGGCAATGGAAGTTGTCTCACATTTTGAGTTTTGCCAACAGTTTTTTAGCTGAATTTCCCCCTATTCTAGTTTTTCAGATGTAGATCCTAGCAATAGTCAATAGTATGACCATTTTTGTGGCAATGTGTGCACATCGCACTATCCAAATTTGCCATGTTGTTGCTTAATCCACAACTTACAAGAGTTGAGTGCCCCACATCTTTGTTGTCATCTGCTACACCTGGAAGTTTAGAAGTTATGACCCTATGCCTCTCTTCATCTGCCTCCACTTGGAAGTAAACTTCCTCAATGCTAGGAAGCTTGGATGAGTTAAGGATCTGACTTCTTACATCGTCAAACTCATAATTAAGGCCAAACAAGAAGATGAAGGTTTGATTTTTCCACTTGCACTCCCAAAAGTTTTTCTAATCAATAGCACATTTCCAAGTTCCATCAGAATAGTAATCCAAGTCTTTCCACATGGATTTCAGAGCCCATAGTAGCCAGCGACAGAGAAGATTACCTTGGTGAAGGGAGTATATCTCCCTCATAAGATGGTACACTTGGACATCCTTTTTTTTTTTTGCCCATACATGCTCTCAAGTGTGTCCCACATTTCCCTTGTTTTCTTTCTTAGAATGAGACTGAATCTTTGCAGTGATAGAGTTGACTAACCAAGCCTTTACTTAACTATCCTCAAGGTACCATTTTTCCCATGATTTGTCTTCCAAATCAAGTTTCGATTTGGTTCCATTAATGCACCAATCCTACCTCTACCAGTAATAGCCATCTTAGTCGTGGCTGACCATAAGAGATAGTTATCCTTTGTTGATTTCATTGGGGTGATATGGATATTCATATTGTCTTGGCTCTTCATCAACCCACTATCATGACGCTGATGAAGACATCCAACATTTGTTCTTTTCATGCAGTTCTGCTAAGTATATTTAGCAGCAGTTTAATCTTCAAACTGTGGATCACTCTTCAATTAGCATTTAGAAGATTGGTCCATGTAGACACTGTTGGTTGGATTGTGTCGTTTTTTGACCTACGGTGTTTGTGGTTGAAGCGGAATGACGTGATTTTCAGGAACGAGAGGTGTTGGATGGAAAATGTAGTGAGGGAAATTTCTTTCTTATCTAAGTTTCGACTCTCGAATATGTAAGTTCGTTCCTTTTATATTAATATAATTTTTTGGATGATTACCGGCATCCGGTAATCAACCCACTATCCATTCTTCCTTAAACACTACAATCCGTATTCAAGATCAGGAGTTCTCAAATTAAACCATTCACAATATAGTATGAAAATCATGAGAAAATGGCTTGAAAACATATCACAAGCACAATAACCAACAACACAAACCAAATTTGAAGCTAAAAGCGAAGAATAGAGGTCTCGAAACACCAAATGACCAAGTAGTGTTGTACAAATTAAGAACCACTAGCTAGAGGTCACTGGAGTGCCGCTGTTGGCACTACGACCATTGGCGATGTCGCTTAGGTAGTAGATGGCCTTGCTGGAGGGAGGGAAGGCCATCGCCAGACTTGCTGGAGGTTTGTTGGACCTCTAATGGTCGTCAAAGCTTTGAGTGGGTTGCTACAACTCCTAAGGGTCAGAGCAGTAGGAAGTCAAAGGAAGCTAGAGCAACAGAGAGGAATCTTGGAGAGCATCGCTAGGGTTTCAACTGCTGAAACCCTAATAGCAGTAGAAAATAGGTGCAGCCACTGTGGTCACTAGAACCCTAGGTGGTCGGAGTGGCTGCTTTCTAGCACTATCGGACATCGGAGCAACTGGGTTAGCTAATAGTACCCTCGAACATGCGGTGAAACGTCACAAGGGTCCCGCAAACTCTGATACCATGTAGATTAAGATGCACACACACATACGAGAAATTCGAGATTGCGTGAAAAACCCCTTGCAAGGAAAAACCATGGGAGCTCAAGCTCCACAGGGCCCTAGTGCCCACTAGCATTTAGGGTTTTCTTTTCACCGAAAACACACTTGAAAGAAAAGGAGGGGTGTGCGACATCATTTATAGGAGGATGGGGTACATAGGCCCACACCTAAGATCCATATATCCATTTACAAGCATTTTACGCCACTTAATAGTTTTCAAATTGCAGCAATCAATTTATGGTCTGTGACAAGTATCCCACACTTGATTCTTTAGTTTCCATAAAGTCATGGTTGGCATGGGTTTTTACTAATGTCCTGTGGATCACTCTTTGTTTATCTATAGGAAAAGGGTTTTTACTTTATGTTGATGACATAATTCTCACAAGAAATTCTATTAACATAATTGATAAGCGACAACCAGGAACTTGATCATCACTTAGCATTGAAGATATTGGCAACGTCTACTATTTACCAGGAATAGAAGTTGACATAATAAAAGATAGGTTGATCATGACTCAACGTAAATACATGGTTGATCTCTTAAAGAAGTTTAATCTCTTTGATTCCTAGCTTGTTTCCATCCCAACTCTTTCCCACCATATATTGTTTAAGGTTGATAGGCTACCTATCTCGAATGTCGGTATGATGAGGGCTCCACAGTACCTCACCTTCACTTGTCCTGACGTCACTTTTGGTATCAAATTAAGTTTCACAATATTTGCATGCCTTATCATCAAACTAGAGCAAAAGGAGAGTAAGAGCTTCTGCACATTTTATTGGAAGAAAGACAACAATATTCTTATGTTGTGGGACAAAAAGGACATTTGGAGAAGACAAGCAATGAGGGAATGCAGGGAAGGGGTGAGGATGGGGGTGGTGTGTGCAGACAGGGGAGGTTTGCTGTTGGACCTCCACCTTTTGATGCATGTGGTGGCCATGATATCATGTGTTATCGATGCCATGGGAGAGGTCATGTAGTGTGCAACTGCTGTAATCTTGCCATCTGAATGAAGTTTGGGGGGGTTGGCAATCAAAAGTGGTCATGCCCAATGTCAAAGTTGGTGCAACAAAAGGTCCTAATGAAGGTTGAAGTGCGTGCAGAACTTGAGGGGAATCATATGAGGGTTTCCCTTGCACTATGGTCTCACTCTCTACAGGACATTAAATGAGCTCTTGGTGGGTCCTTGGTGACATTTTGGGAGGGAGCCTATCTGTTAGCGATGTCCAGAAGGCAGTGGAATCATTTTGATTGTACTCTTGGGGGGGGGGGGGGGGTGAAGATTGTGATGTTGGATGATAGGAAGATCCTCCTCCGTGGTTGCTTACTTAAGGATCTTAACTTGTTGCACTTTCGTTTACTAATCATTGGTGATGGTGAGATGCATTGGCGCAATTTGACGGAGTTCGATGGGGTTGTTGACAAGTGGCCTCCCTCTTGGAATGTGGTCGATATCTATTTACGAGGCATCTCGACCCACCGCCATATGCTGGAGGTGGTGGAGGCCTTGGTGTTCGTCTTCTCGCACTTGAAGTCTTGCTCATAGTTAGGGATCGAGGAAGATTTGCTTGCGACGGTGGCGGTGATGAAGTTCTTTGACATCCCCTTCTAGCTTCTCCAACAACTGGATAGTTTCTCGTGGGTAATCTAGGTCGAAGTAGCAGGAAGGGCAAAGTCATGTTGAGGTGGTTGTATCGTCCTTGTTGTCGGTGACTGAGGGTAAGGCTGCAACAATGGGTGTGGGTCCCGAAACGTTGTAGGGATTTCGAGGGCCCTCTATGCCTTCTGGAATTGGAAGTGCGACATTGGGAAACCTGTAATCTATAGCTCCCTAATTGACATGTTCAAATGAGTTGGCGAGACCATTTGAGGAAGCCCCAATCCAGGTGCCCTTGGATAGTGTGGAGTTGAAGGAGCCTCCCACTTTCAATGTTGATTCATGAGGGGATTGTTTTGCATCGAAAATGGCACCACACGTGCGTGGGTGCTTTGAATCCGGTACACTGTAATAACCTCCCCCATTCAACACACATTTTCTTTGGGTCCATTTTTTCTCTAGGTTTGGGTGATGGGCCTTCTTTTGGGCTCGATATGGATCCACCTCCTTTGTCCCCTATCTTTCGTTTTTCACTTGTGCAGTGCGATGTTGCTCGTGAGGGGCCATAGTATGGGTTTCACGTAGGGGAAGGATCTTCATCTGGGTAGTGGTCAACGAGTTACCATTGTGAAAGAGGGTGGTGACCAAGGCTCTGAGGCAATGGCCGACCCCGTTGTTCCTTCTCATCAATTGGTGCTTCTCAACCAGATGCGATGGCCGTTGTCATACCTCCTAATGTGCCGGTGGAAGTGCCTAAGTGGTAGCCGTGGGCTACGAGCCTGTTGAAGGAGGTGGGGTCGGTTTACGTTGGTGCAAGGGAGGAGCAACAAGTGGGGATTTTGAAGAGGTTTGTGAGTGAGACCTTGAGTTGTGGTTCTAGAGGCTGCAAACTAGTCCTTCGCAGAAAAAGGCTACTATACAATTCTTTTTACAAGAGGAAGAAAATAATGAAAAGGAGACAAGACAATGTGGTTCAATTGGAGATGGTTTATGATGTAAGGTTGGCAGATGAAAGGGTAGCTGCAATGGTTGATGCCAAGAGGGTGTTGTGTCGTTTGTGGGGGCTTGGGGGCAAGTGTGCTAAACTATGGTTAAAGTGCTATTGTGGAATATAAAAGGCTTTTGTGACTCCACGCGTATGCTTGCCTTGCTGCAATACTTGTTCGAATGGAAGGTAGATTTTGTTGCACTCCAGGAAACTCATTTGGAGATTGTTGACGATAGTATAAAGAGAGAGATGGGAGCCAATTTGTTGACGTCCTTGCTTGCGGTTGGTAGATCGGGGGGAATTCTTTTGGCATGGAATGGTGGTAATTTTGACATGATGGACTCTAGAATTGCAATGCGAATGCTTATTAGTGTCTTCAGTAGAAAGTCAAATGGGATCACCTTCATGTTATTCGTAGTTTATGGGCCATGTGGTGATGGAGCTAGATTAGAGCTATGGGAGGTGCTTAGACAGGCCACTATTTTACTAGATGAGAGATCGTAGCTAGTGGGTGGAGATTTTGATGCCACCTTATCTTCATATGATAGACTTGTTGGCAAAATGGACTAGGCTATGGATATGTTCCAAGGGTTGATTGTGGAGCTGGAGTTGTATGATATCCCTATCTCTAGAGCTACCTTTACATGGAGGAATTCCACCGAGCATTTCTAGATGGCTGATGTTACCATAAGGTCGAGGCGTTTCTTTGACCATACACCGTTGATTTGGGACAATAATGAGGGGATCCCTTTCACATCTTATTTCAAGTTCCAGAGATTGTGGTTGCTTGAACTTGGTTTTAGGGAGTTTGTGTAGTAGAAGTTGGGGAGGTTCCACCTTCCTCCTTCACTACACATACGTTGGCTGCCAAAATTCAACACTTGAGAGTGGCACTGATCACATATAAGGAGATTAAAGAAAGAGGGGAGCCAACAAGGTTGGAAGCATTGGATGGTATTTCTACATTGGATAGAATTGAAGATACCAAGAGCCTCATGGAGGTTAAGCAAGGAGAGAGAAGATGCCTGCAATCTACTATTAAGCAAGAAGGCTTCAAGGAGGTTGATTGGAGGCAAAAACCTAAGCAACTTTGGCTTAAGGAGGGGGATTCAAATACTTGCTTCTTTCATTTGGAGGCTAGTGCCAGAAGGAGATTGAACCTTATTAGCACACTTCATGTTGTGAAGGAGGTGCTCTCTGATAAAGGGTATATTGCAGAGGCTCTTCGAAGGCATTTTCATGGGTTTACTAGGAGGCAGCCGCCTGGAAGGTGGTGAGCAAGGATGTCTGATATGAGCATTCTTGATGAAAATATGAGGGATGACTTGATTAATGATGTTTTCTCGGAGGTGGTGACAGCCATGTGTGACCTGAAAGTTGAGGGAGCGCTCGATCCATATGGCTTGCATGTGCTCTTCTATAAAGAGCTCTGGGAGATTGTTAGGGAGGATTTTATGGCTATGTTATGGTAATTTATGGTTGATAATCATGGCTTTGAGAGGTCTAATAAATTCGACCTTTGGTCGGATGCTAAGGGGGTTGATGAATTCCGGTTGATTGCTCTATCAAATGCAGTGTACTTGATTGTTGCAATGGTACTTGCCAATAGGTTGTAAAGGATGCTTCCTAGCTTGATTGGTTTGGTCCCATTGACTTTCTTGCAAGGTCGCTTGTTACAGGAGTCTTTCATCTTGGCGGAGGAAATGGTGGCTGCGTGGAGGATATTTGGCTTGACTTCTTTCCGTTGGAAGGCGGACTTTTCAATGGTTTATAATTCAGTTTTGTGGTCTTACCTATGGGAGATCCTTGACAAAGACATTTTTCGGAAGTATGAGTTCAGCGGATGAAGAGATGCATAACTACTACCTTCTTCTTGCTGTTAGTCAATGACAAGCCAAATGGATCCTGGATGTAACCCTAACGTGGTGTTAGATAGAGTTGTCTGTTGACGCCTTTCCTGTTTAATGTTGCTATTGACACTTTGGCAGTCATGGCTTTTAATGCATCAGGATGAGGGCTTCTTGCTAGGTTTAGGTTGTGGAGAGAGAACTTTCTCCTAATGTTCATTTTACAGTTCGCCAGCGAAACGTTCTTTGTGGAGGGGGGAATAGAGAAGCAGAAAATGTCGCGATTCTTGTTAGAATTTTTAGAGATATCTTTGGCTTGGTTGTAAACCATGCAAGATCCATCTTTGTGCCATTTCATATGTTGTTTGAGGAGGTGGTGGCTACCTTGTAGTTTCTTTGCATGGCTACGAGGCATTTGCCCTTCAATTATTTGCGTCTCCTGTTGAAGGATAAACTGTTAACAGTTGGTGATTGGATACTTTTGGTGGAAAGGAAAAGGTAAAAGGCTGATTTCCTGAAGCAGGAGGCTGTTATCTAGAGGAGGACGACTTGTTCTTCTTAAGGCCATTCTCTCTGCTATCCGAGTGTTTATCTCTCTGTTTTCAGGCCACTTAAGAAAATGAAGCGAGGGGCTGTTATCTAGAGGAGGACAACTTGTTCTTGTTAAGGTTGTTATCTCTGCTGTCCCAATGTTTTATCTCTCTGTTTTCATGCCACTTAAGAAGATTATTCATAAGCTAGAGGTGATGAGGAAATGGTTTTTCTGGAAGAGAGCCAACCATGTTAGGAGATTTTTACAGGTGGTTCCCTGGGATGATATTTGTATGCCCAAGAAGGATGGTGGGTTAGGCATTCATGATCTTAGTGACTTATGTGATGCCTTGCTAGCTAAATGGGTTGTGAAGCTATTTTAGAATAGGGATAATTGTGGCATCGTTTGCTGAAGGACTCTTATGATACCTGCCTTTCAATTCCGGAGAAGCCAGTGGCTTACTGTGGTCATTCATCCTTTTGGAGGGCTTTGGTGCCAGTTATGCAGAAAGTATCTTCTTTCTTTTCTCCACTGTTAGGGGATGGGAGAATCTTTGGGTTTTGGGAGGATGATTGGTCAGAGAATGGATGCTTTGCCGAGGTTGATCGCCGTCTTTATAGCCTTGCAGATGACAAGCTTAGTCCTGTAAGTGGATTTTGGGATGAAGTCTCCATGTCATGGTCTTTGGCGATGGGAAGGGGACTTTCTGATGCACGTTTTCAGGAACTGCAACTATTGTTTCACGAGATTAGTTGTTGTGGAGTAAGGGATGCTTTTCAATGTCTAAGGTGTATCAGTTACTGCGGGGCATGAATGGAATCGGTGAGGATGTTTTGAATGAATGTCAATATTTTTGGAGGTTGAAGGTCCCTTTGAAGGTCAAACTCTTCTTGTGGCTTTTGAGGAGAGGAAGATTGGTCGAAAAAATTTAAGAAGTTGTTGGGAGGATGATATAAACCTTGTGTCTCTGTGATGTGATGCCAGGTTGATGAAGATATCCCTTATTTGTTTTGATCATGTGGTTTCTTTGCAATGATGTGGGCAGATTTATAGTTGGTTGGTGTTGATGTTTCGTCAGTGGACACTTCTAGTCCACTTTTAGAAATGGCATTCAAACTAATACCCACACCTGGATAACGGCGGCAACAGCCCCTTAGTCTCGTTGGCTTTAGTGTAATGCCATAGTGTTTAGAGGAGAGAGGATGTGGGTTGAAAATGTAGTGAGGGAGGGTGGGTTTTGTCTAGGCTTTGGATGCAACACCTGTAAGTATGGTTTAATTTTTCTAAGAAATGAAGTGGATAACTACTGACCTCCAGTAGTTATCCTTTTACTTTTAAAAAAAGTATATATGCATGCCCTTACTATTAATCATTTGGGAGCAGTCAAAACACATTTGGATAATGGTAGCCACAGCTCCTTGGTCTCGTTGACTTTAGTGTAATGCCATAGTGTTTAGAGGAGAGAGGGTGTGGGTTGAAAATGTAGTGAGGGAGGCTGGGCTTTGTCTAAGCTTTGGATGCAACACCTGTGAGTATGGTTTAATTTTTCTAAGAAATGAAGTGGACAACTACTAACCTCCAGTAGCTGTCCTTTCACTTTTCAAAAAATTATGTATGCATGCCCTTACTATGAATCAATTGGGAGCAGTCAAAACACATTCTTCGCTATATGAAGGGGACTGGCTTGAATGGCATTACTTATACTAGAGACCCCAATTTTAGGAATGTAATGGGAATGATTCTCCATTACTCAAATACTGATCGAGTTGGAGATCCTAATGGATACTTTGTGTTTCTTGGAAGGAATTTGATATCTTGGAAGAGCAGAAAATAGAAAAGTGTGGCCAAATCTAGTATAGAGGTTGGATACCTCGCTTTTGGTTCCATAGTTAGTGAAGTTGTTTGGAATTTTGGGGATTGTGTAATACTTGCACTACCATTTTATGTGAAAACCCTAATGCCTGCACTTTCTTTGTAAATCCAATTTTCCATGATTGCTCAAAGTACATCCAAATTGATCATCACTCCGTAAAAGGGTTCAAAGCAGGGAAGTCTATGTTGAACACATCTCAAGAGATTATTAACTTGCCGCCGATATTCTAACAAAGCCAGTTAAGGTGTTCACCAAGATGATGAACAAACTTAGCAGCTGTTAACCCCATGCTCAGTTTGTGGGGGGTTGATACAATTAGTTGTCTCTATGGGTATTCTTGTAAATATTGTAAATAAAGGAGAGTGTGGGTTCTCTTGTAATTGGCTCATTACTTAGGCAAGATGTAGGCTACTTGGACAAGAAGTAGGTCTCTTGTAATTGGCATGTTACGCAGGTAAGAAGAAAACAATTTCATTATAAATAAACCACTAGGGCCTTCTCTTCCCATCATTAAGAGAAGTAAACCCTAGAGCCAGACTTAGAGAGGCACATCACCTTTTGAACTGGGTTAACAAATGTTTTGCTTCTCTGTTGTGTGTTTGTGATTGTTCTCGGTTTCACACTACCTTGGCAAAAATGCTGTTTGTTTTGGCAGTAGACACGCTAGCCATTGTACTTTTTCCACCCACTCTAGGAATTTGCTATCTGGCTCTATATCATATTAGGAGGCCGCCTCTTTGATTCCTATCCGCTGGCATGCACATGACACCATTTCTCATGGAAGATGTTGCTTAGGCAAGGTGTTCAACGTGGCTTTCAAAGTTCCTTGGAGAAGCATCTAGTCTAAATATAAACAATGAAAACTATTTGTTGTCTTATCGGAAACTAAGGTGGTAGATGACTGGGCTCGAGTCTTAATGACATTGCATGACCCATTTCCTATTATGCTCTTCCTCTTCTAGATAGGTTGCTATCACTAGTCCTTTGGTTGAGAGTATTTAGAAGCATATGGAAGGTTGAGCCTTGAAGGAGCTATCAGGGGGAAGTCATTTGGTTTTGAAGTCGGTATTTTTTGGCCTTGCCAACCTACTTCCTTGCCTCTGAAGGTGGTGAAGAGGTTGGTGGGGCCTATGAGAATTTTCTTCTGGGCTAACTTTGTTTCAATAGGAAGGGGCATGCATTTGGTGGCATAAGATGCTGTATGTAGACCTACGCACTGGCTTGGGTTCTGGCATTTGAGATCTATGAATAATGCCTTGCATGTCAGGTTGGCTAGAATAATAGTGCCATGTGACAACCTATGGTATGGAATTTTCTTCCCTTGTTATGGTCTGGTCCTTGATTGGGGAACATAGACTTGAGGTGCAGTGTGGCCTTTCCTTTATGGAAGTGAGTGACAATTGTTTTCCCCAAGTTGATACATTTCTCCTCTTGAGGCTTTGTTGGGGATGGACTTCTTCTTTTGGAGGGAGGATTAGTTGGGCAATGGTAGTTTGGGAGACTTGTTTCCTTGCTGTTTTGCCATGACAGTGGATAAAGATGTGTTTTGGTTGATTTCTGGTCCACAGATATTGATGTGCACAGGGATTACTGGACACTTGATTTCGTTGCGCCACTTCCTGGCTAAAGGATCTTGAGGTTGGCATTGTTGCTTGAGCACAACGTTGACTATCATCCAAGTGGCAATGGGGATGTAATGCTTTGGGATTCAAGAGAATCTTAATTAAGAGATGTTTACAGGAGGCTAAGAGATCTATTTAGTGCATTAGATATTGGCTTTATCTTTTTTTGAAAAAGGGATATTGTGCGTGGAGGAGCTTGCAGCACTGATGGAGATGCCTGTTGGTGACACTTTGATTCAATGGAGGTCTCCCTCTATCCGTAAAGGAGCTATCAAAGACAGACCTCCCACGAGGTTGGAGATAAAATTTTGGATTAGGGTCATCCCATTAGGGTTACACATCCTGAAGGTTGTGTGTGATCTTTGTGTCAGTTTTGCGAAGATAAAGAGATGTTTCAAAATTGGCTTGGAGGAGGGTGATATCTCATGCGTTGAGGTGATCGGAGAGTTTCTCGGGGGGTGAGAAAAACCGTAGGGAGTTGTTCTAAGGCTTAGAGGCTTTTCTTGGGTAATTAAATTTGAATATGATAAAGACGAAGGTTTTCATTTCTTGGGTAGGATCTTTGCAGAGGAGGTGAGCAATAGAGCTTCAATGTGGTCACTGGAGAAGAAGGCCATGCGGTAAATATGGAAACCTACCCTTAAGCACAATCAACTGCAAATTTCAAATTTTGAAAAGGGCAAATAGCTTGCAGCCCCAGAGTTCTTGGAGCACAAAATTAATTACAATTTACCTATTTGGGGAGTGCTGATGGCGGAGGCCATAAATACGGCAAATCAGATGTGATTTGGTGCAATAGATGGCATGGTGTGTGGTGGAAACTATGGATTCAATTCGGGTAATGATCTGGCAAATGATGCTAAAAATGTACCTTGTATGGACCATTTGTCTTGCGATTTAAGAGGAGTATTGTTGGACTTTGATCCGCATGTACTGGTATGTAGTGCTGAATATTTTGGAGTTAATGGGACAATTATTCTGGGGTTCATTGCAGAAATGTGCTAGGGAAATGTGTAGATTTTTCTGGAGTGGAAGCCAAGCTTTTTTGTCGTACCAGCCAAGTTACAGGCATTGTTGGGGAAGCTACATTGGATTGCGACCCTCATTTATTGGTCAGTACTAATAATGGTGTCATTACTACATACGATCACTCAATTATTTCCCTGCGGTGATTCATGAATCAGTCATGGTCGCAGAGATTGAAGTCTAGTTTGGTTCGATTTCAACACCAGGTCTGTCTTTTGATATTGATTATGATCCAAACGTAGGCATATGTTCCTCTATTGTTATTCAACAAAAAGAGGCCCGAAAGTGCTTCAATTTCCTTGCAGTGTTGGAAGAAAATACAGGGCTCCAAACTCATGTTCTTTCCACTACATCTTTGGCGGTGGAGGTTGAGGCTAGCAACTCTTTAGTCTTTGATCTAAATGTTCTAGAAAAGGTTTGCGAAGGTGAAGCATCTAAGTGTGCATTTGCATCTGCGGCAAGTCAGGATCTCGCGGTAGTTTTCAAATTTGGAAGTCAGTGTTTCAAAGAAAAAGGTTGCTGTATTGCACTAAGAGGCAACGATTGTAGGCACAAAGGAGAGGGAGAGTGAGGTACATCTGTTAAATGATTGTGCTTGGTGCTTTTTGGGGTAACTTTCTCTGGGTGTGAGGATTGCTATTTGGTGTGAGAAGTCCTATTTGAAAAATTTTTGATTGTGCTTTCCTAGTGGGTGCATTCGTTGGAGTGTGTCATGTGTTGGTTGGTCTTGTTTGTATGTGGTTGTCATACCACATCATAGCTTTATGTTTGTGCGCTTATTTTATTTATCTTTATCTAAGTTTTAATGGATTTGGATGGCTACTGAATGCCAGTAGTCTTCCTATTTTCTCTAAAAAAAAGAATATTGACAATACTAAGGACTATAAGCTAATACAAGATTTTAAGTTTCGATATCGATGCCGTGTTGACAAATTTCAAGTGCACATATTGGAGGCTTGTTGAGGGCATGCCGTGGAAATACTCGTGTTTCTACGTTGGTTGTCAAGGATATCGATTTTCCAAAAATTTCCTATATAAAGGGCATGCCAACAGCATGTGGTCACATGTCGACAAAGATGACTGAATTCACTTAAAATGATTAAAATTGCATGTAAATCATAAATTACTAATTTAAAACCTTAAAAGGTTATGCAAGGACAAACATATGAAAACATAAGTATTGAATCAATATGTACTCAAACAAAGCATGCCTATTTAAAATTCTAAAGTAGTACAACCAAATTAAAAATTTAAAAGACAAAATGCAAATTTTAAGTGCCTCGTCAAATTGCTGAGATTTTTGGAACTCAGTTAAACCAAGAATGTTGTGCGGGATCCATTCCATCACCATTGTTGCCACTTTGTTGATTCGATCTCCTATTGTGGCTTTGTAACGCTTGAAGGTAATCACAGTAGACATCCCAAGCCATGTATAAATACATGGTATGGTAGTCAATGAAGGCTTGCTTAGACTCGTGATCACTCATATTAACTAATATGCCAATACGAGGATATCTATTCGTGTATTGGCTACTAAGAGAGATTGACACGAGAATCTTGCTTGCCTTGAAGTTCCTTGTGATGAAGTTCCATTTGTTTTTTCTGATTTAGGGGCCATGATGATAACGTTGAGGTGATGGCGACATCGACTGTCGGACTTGATAACCTAGGAAGAAGCCATACCTACGTTGTATGGGAAGTAGGCATCGCTAACATACCCTTCATTTTTTGACTCAGGGTAAGATTGATAAGATGGATATGAAAGTGGTGGTGGTACAAAAGATTATGGGTGACAACTGACTATATAATCTTGTGTCATGGCTAGGCGGTACACCAAAAATTTGGTCACCGATGCTCATGGAACTCATGGATGAGCTGAAATTGTCCATGTAAGCACCATAACTCCCATATCCCTCGTAAGCAAGTAGCAATAACAGGAGGAACTGAGGAAGCACCAATAGCAGTAGCAGCACTCGTAGATAGAAGATGCAGCGAATGGGGCATCGTATCGATGTTGTGCTAATAATTATCGACGAAATGATGGGATTTTTATGAAGATGACTCTCGTTATGGGTCATCATTATTATATGGCGATATTTTACCGATACCCCTATGTTTCGAAACTGTTTACATATTGATATGGCTTTCCCAAAAAAATACCCATATTGACGGCATGTCGATAGCATGGCATTTAAAACACTGAGCTGATATGGACTGCCAAGCATCTTTTCTAGGTTAGGATATTTTCATGTCTATTATGGGGATGGAGATTTCTTTTTTTTTTTTAAGAGAAAAGAGGAAGATTACCTGAGCATGGTAATCATCCTGTAAATATATTAATTTAAAAAAGGAATGGATTTACATGTTTTGGAGCCAAAAGTCAGAAAAATAGCAAGCCTCCCTCACACATCTCCACCCAACATATCTCATTATTGAAAACTTTACCGTTCCTCTGCAACCAAATAGCCCAAAGAAAAGCAAATACTTTACACTAGCCAACCATGTCTAGATGTAGATGATCCCGAAATGTCTCCCAGAACGAATCATAGTCGGTATAGTTGGTCGTGTCTACCGCACAATGATCCCAAACCTCTCTAGAGAAACCACATTCGAAGAACAAATGATGAATGCCCTTTTTTGACTGTCCACACAACGGACAAGTGATATCATTATATGCACACCATTTAGTCCGATACACTTTGGTTGCCAATCTCTTCCTCCTGAAAAATCAAAGGAACAACTTGACTTTGAGAAGAATCTTACAACTCTAGAGCAACTTGGAATCCTTCTCCACATGCGATAGCTGGCCACCATTAGAAATCAAGAGATTGTATGCATTCTTGACGGAGAATCTGCCATGTTTCCATTGCATCATATCAGGTCTTACAGTAGGAGAGATCTCCCCCAATGCGGACAATAGCTGCTGAAATTCAGTAAATGTGGCTTCAGAAAGTCCTTTAGGAAGCCTGATGTCCTAAACATTATGCTCTCTATCCCACATCTCGACCACAAGCAACGCCTTATGCTCAATATGTTGGAATAATCTCTGATAGAGATCTGAAAATCTGCCACTTTCAAACCAACCATCGCGCCAAAATTTGAAGGAGTGACCATCCCCAAGGACCAAAGTAACTAGCAAACTCAACCATCAAAGGGTGCAATGAGTGCCAAAAGGTGGAAGGTCCATTGGGTGCTGCAACCCTTTGGATAAGATCGATGTCTCCATAAGAATCTTTCAAGGTAGAAGTGAGCATGTCCTGACCATCAGAAAACAATCCCACCAATCACTTCAACAAAAGAGCCTTGTTAAAGTAGTCTAACCTGCCTACACGAAGGCCTCCTTTCTTAGGCTTACAAATATCCTCCCAAGAAACCAATTGTGCAAATCTCCCTTCCCAATCTGCCTCCTTCCAAAAAATCTTTTCCTTATCAAGTCAATGTTCCTTAATATCTTTTTTGTTGGTGCAAACATTGACATGAAAAACACTACGATAGATGACAAAACCGATTTAAGAAGAACCAAACATCCTCCTCTAGACAAAAGTCTACCACTCCAAGAGGACAACTTCATAGATAATCTTTCAATAAGAGGCTTCCAGTCAGAAGAGTTCAATTTTTTCCCCTTTAGTGGCAAACAAGATACTTCATCGGAAGTCTAACCACCAGAGATTGAAGGATACCTACTAACTCAGTCTCCTCTCTATTTCCATGCCCAACGCGACCAACATGGACTTCGATTATTTCAACAAAAAATTTCACCATCGAGGAGACATGAGATGCTTCTCTTCCTCCCCCTAAAATGAAGTCGTGTCATCATCATATTGTAAAATTGGCGTAATGATCCAGCTGTTATTCTTAGTAGTGTATCCTCTAAATAAACCACCATGACAAGCTCGAAAGACCATGTTTGCAAGCGTGTCCACCACAATGTTGAACATTGGTGCTAATGGACAGCCTTGTCGAACTCCCCTTTGTGGCTGAGTCCATGACCCATTCGCCCTTCCATTCACCAACACCGAAAAAGAAGATGTGGTCACACATCTCTTCATCAACATTATCTAACAATCTGGAAAACTCCTCTTCAGAACATCTCACAAAAAATTCCAAGAAATGGAATCATAGGCCTTAGAAAAGTCTACCTTCCACACAAAGGCCTTAGTCTTTTGCCTCTTTCAAGAAGCCAAGAATTCTTCTGTCAACACATAGGAATCCTATAACGATCTTCCTTTTACCAAGGCAGACTGGATAGGTGAGATGATGTCAGAAAGCACATGACGCAAGCGATTGGCAAGAATCTTTGCCACAGGAAGGTAAATGAAATTAAATAGTGCAATAGGTCTAAAATCTCCCACCTTTTCAGGTGCATGTTTCTTTGGTAGAAGGAATAGATAAAATTTATTAATCCTTTCAATATCTGTGTTACCTTCAAAAAACTCCCTAATCATGGCTATCACGTCCGAGCCAACCACCTCCCAAAATTTCTTATAAAAAATGATTTGTAGACCATCCAAGGCCAGGGAAACCTTCCGCCTTCATACCATTCAACGCAACCGGGACCTCATCCTCCTCCACATCCTTTGCAAGATTGAAGTTTGCTGCATCACTAATTTGATCTAGATGCAAATTAGCTAGACGCCAATCACCACAAGGCTGGCTCTTTGTGAACTGAAAATATTCTTGCTAAAATGACATTTCTTGCATCGTGTGGGTAGAAGTGGAGGGCATTTGCACCTTTTCTTTACTTGTACCTTGGCTTGAGGGATGCACATTACTCTAGACTGGATTGATCATTCAGATGTGGAGTGGTGCCAAACTTCATTTTAGATAGGGCCATAGAGATGATGGCACAGTCCACTTTAGATTCAAACAGGTTCATGCAAAGGCCTTAACAGTTCTTTGGAGTATTTGGTTGACGAGAAATGGGGTTTTGTTCAAGGGCAAAGACCTTATGTGGGAAATGCTGTCCACTTCATGAGCTTCTTGGTGCCAAGCTGGTGTGATGCCTTGTAATTTGTTACCATGTGTAGTGGCTCTTAATGAAGCGGGTAGCCTCTACTGACAAAGATGATGAAAGCAAAAGCAATAGTGATCAACGTATCAAGGAAAAGGCTTGGTTCAGAGAGATGTCATTCTAGATGAGATCACGCTTCAGCATGCTAGGAATGCAGCTCTATTGAGATTCTCTGTAACAAGACAGAACACTTCAAGCTACTTATCAACAAAAAAATGTCTCTTCTGTCAACTTAGATAAGAGCCACAGCATGGCTGTAGCAACAAGTGTAAGAGAGGGAGCAGCTAGTTACATGACAAGGTGAAGCTTTGATGAGGGTCTAAATCTCACTGAGAAATGAGGTCCAGTTGGAGCAACAACTGTATGGGGAAAGACTCACCTGCGAGAATTAAGTCCTTGGCAGACAGCAAGTACCCAACTTCAGCAAAGTGCTAATGGAGAGGATCATGGTAGACTTTGCATAACCAGCTAGCAAATGATAACTTCCAAGTTCCAACGACTATAACAGCTGTTAGCTCATTGATGACCTCAGCAGGAACATAAAAGCTTGATGGTGACACATGGATTATCGCATGACTTGGGCAATGAAATTCCAGGATGAAGGGAAGCGAACCGCAAGAATAGGGTTGAGTTTTCCAGAACCATGTTCATTAACACGACTAAGAGCAGAGGCAAGCACATGAAAACACGGGACTGTAGTCTGAAAGACTGCAAAAGCACTATGATTCTTGGCAGAAAGATTGAAGCACTTGGTCTTGTACCAAAAGCCTCATGCTTCTCAATCAAGTACACAGGAAGGTCAGTCATGGAACCTTAACTGTAAATTTGTTCAAATCAGTACAATATCATGAATGGTTCCCCTCTTGAAAAAATACTGTGAATGGTTTAGCTTCTCATACTTGTAACGATGTGTAGTTTCTAAAATCTTGCATGAAGAAAGTTTTGTTCACATGGATTAACAAATCATTTACTGCAGATGGTTAACCCTATTGCCAGGGATTCTTTAATAGTCTTCTTCACATTAATTCAAGATAATATTTTGCTGGCAGGATCGGATCATTGCACGACTTCAGCAACCATACTCTCTGGATTGCATTCCCGTGGAAGCTGAATACCAGGTTTATATTCTTATTCTTTGTTGACAGTTAAATCTCTAGATTTGGTGGGACTTCTATCTCATGGACTGGGTCAATTTACATCTAGAAGGGCACTTTGTACTAAATTGTAACCTTTGCATCTAATATCTAATTAAACTTGGTTATGTAGCTTTTTTATAGATTATATTTTTTTGTAAGATATCATGTGAACTGGGTAAAGATGATTATCTGGCAGAAAATTGATTCACTATGTTAAAAATAGTAGTATACTTTTGTTGTAGGTCCTGTATGACCTCATGGTCCTCATCCAATCAAATGCTGAAGGGATTCATTGCCTGAGCTGTATTTGATCTTATGTGTATTGCTTTATTGAAGAATGAAAGCAATATAGATACAATACGAGGTTGTTAAATCAAAAGAAACATTGTGCGAAACAATAAGGATGGGAAGACCCCAACTTCTGTGGTTGAGCCACCTGGTAGAAGTTGGAGGTCATTTTAAATTAATCACTTTACTGCTAGTAATTTTGCACAGAAATGGAGCAGAATTAACAAACCTCAGTTAAGACCAACATTTTCATTGGGACTGCAAAACCACATGAATAGGTGTCTTTATCCTGTATTTTAATTCTACTTATCTGCTTATGGATAGACAAGGTTTAAGGAATGGAGCAGAATTAACAAACCTCAGTTAAGACCAACATTTTCCTCAGGACTGCCAAACCACATGAATAAGTGTCTTTATCCTGTATTGTAATCCTACTTATCTGCTTATGGATAGGCAAGGTTTAAGGTATCTCCTCTTGCTTCTGCACACATGTTGATACAAGTAGATTCAGGCACATACTCGTAAAACTATATTTCAAAATTTGACAGTTGATGCCCTCAGGAAAAAAAAGAAGAATTTGATTATATGCTCCTACTCATTCTTATCTTAGTGGTAAACTGTGCTTATCTTTCAGGCTTTATTTTATTTTTTGAAAAGGTAAAGGATGATTATTGAAGATTAATAGCTACCCATATTTCGTTAATATCGAAAAGTTCTAATAGAAGACTCCTTAAAAAACACAGCCTCGTGGACCAAATTTCTCAATGTAGACTCTTCCTCCTTGAAACACCATAGCATTCCTCTGCCTAATGGCCTATAAAAATAGCCAATCCCCTATGCCAAAACCTTTTGCAAAGAGAGATCCTGATGCAGTCAAAGAAGCAATACTGAAACCTCCATGAAAAATTCTGATAGAGGATTTGGAGCGTCATGCTCTTGCAGGTGTACTCATCAGATTCTTCTTTGTTGCTGTCAGGCTGTAAATTCCAATAGTCTGAGTTGCAAAGAAAAAAAAGAAAGAACATGCTACTTTCCTTCGAGAACCTTTCAAACAAAAAAAGGATTTCCTTCAAGTGAGCCAGTCATAAGATGCTTTCTTTGTTTTTATTTGAAGTGTTGATAATGCTGTAAATTGAATGCTCAACTAGAGCCCTCGTTACTGCCTGTCCCTGCACATGCTTAATCAAATGCATTGGTGTTCTTGGCTGTGAAATGGAAGATGATGAAAATTCTCAGTTGATTATTCTTTGTTCTAGATTGGATTGTTGGCAAAGTATGTTTTAAGTTCACGGTTCTCCTAATTTACTTTTTCTCCTTCCTCAGAAGCAATTTTCAGAACTGCTACTAAAGGCTGCTAGTGACTATGGGGACTTGACAGCATCTATTGCTGATTTTCAGTGGACTCTAAATTTTAGAGAATCACCTTCCGTGTGGGGAGTAAGTTCCTGACCTTTTTTGAAATCTTCCATTTTTGTTTGAAATAACTGGTACCTTCTTCTAGAATAATATGTTCAGATCTCTTCAGATCTTAGCTTGCACTTTAGTTTGAATATAGGCTTTTTTGCTCTAGGAATTGTCATCATCATGATTTACAATAGAATTTTCAACTCAAAACATGAAGTTGACAACATGGATGAAACCTATCTCTTGGACCACTTATCATTTTTAACTTTTTTGAGATGGAACTTATTTTACATAAATGCCACCAAAAATGCCATTAAATGCCATTAATTATTGTTAGGTTAGACTTTAGCAATGTAAATAGTCAAAAAGATACAAAAGGCTAGTGGAGACAAAAATGAGGTGAAGGATCTTTAGAGATGTTGGACAGCATCACCAAGGAATTTTTCCAACTCGAAGGAAGTAATGATCATGAAAATCACATGAATGACAAGAGCGCCGTGCATGAAAACATGATTGTTTACAAAATTTTCAAAGTCTCGAAACATATAGAAATAGGTGTAGCGGTGGTCCTAGTCGTCCTTAGGGAGGTAAAATTGTCTAAATTACCAATTACCAACCTAAACTTCTATCTTAGATTTTTGAAATTGTTTCATATATCTTTTTTAATTTTATAATGGGAGAAAATACTAATTCTAATTCTAATTCTAGAGATTAATCCCCAACTAATAAATAAAACTCAAACAAAAATAATGAGAAACAAATTAACTAATTACAGCTTATGAACTAAATTAAAGAAAATGAAAGCAAATAATTAAAGAAGAATTTTTGTGGTGAAGATTGAAAAACCACGAGGCAATGCCACGGGACAGCTAGTCAGAGGGCCCTAGTGGGTGTTGATTTTGGATGTTTTAGAGTCCTATTTTGGATTTTCTTAGATTGCTAGTTTTGTCCTTAGTTGGTATGTTGGTTTTAGTAAGTTTATTTTAGAGGATTTGTTCTTTCTAACTTAGGAGATATGATTTGATTAGATTGAATTTGTTACTTGATTTAGAAGATTGTGATATGCTCTCTTCTATAAAAGAGTCTTTGTAATCCTTATTATTTTGAGTAATACAATAATTCTTCTAACAACATCAACTCCTTTCCTCTCTCTTCCTCATAGCCGTCGGCCACCCTCTTTCTCTCTTCCTTGTAGCAAAGATGACAAGAAGAAAAAGAAGAAAGAGAAAGAAGTAAGAGAAGGAAAATTATATTGTCATGAATTGGTTGGTAAATTCTATGGATCCAGCCATCGCGTTGAACATACTCTATAAAAAGAGCACATGTGAGATTTGGACGATCATTGAGAAAAAGTACGCCACAAAATGTAATAATGCTCGTATTATTGATCTATATACTCATACATGGACAGCTAGTCAGGGAGATCTCTCCTTGACCAAGTACTATGAAAAGATAGAGGCCCTGTTCAAGGAGTTGGAGATCTACGAGCCCCTTTGCTATGACAAACAGGGGGAGATGTGCAGTTTGGCAGGTCGTCAAGTTTTTATCAAGGTTGCATCTCCATTATCGAGCTGCTCGTGATCAGATCCTCGCATTCGACAGGAAGATGGACCTTGAAGACCATCTTTTGCCATCTTGAAAGTATGGAAGTCCCAGATGAAGAGATCTGGCCTAGAAGCGACAACTCTGCACTTGTGATTCTAGATACAAGTGTCGGGTGTGGAAGGGGAAGTGGCCGAGGTCTAGGTCGCATCTATCCCAAGTGTCAGCATTGTGGACGTATAAATCATCCACAAGAGAGATGTTGGGACAAGTTCGGGAGGCTTCCACGTAGGGCTACTAGCACCTCACGGATGGACTCCTTGACTCCCATAAATCTTGAGAAGATATGGGCCCTGATTCGAGAAAAAAAAGAGAAGACAACAATGACCATTGCGACAACTATTGAGGTTGCCATAGACGCAACGACTCTGGAGATCACAAGAGTTTACACTGTGACTTCTTCCAAAAATAAAGTTGAGAGCGCAAAGCTCGAAGAAGAAGATGAATGGTGGAGCATTTAGCCTCATCATCAAGTTCAACAAGCCATCGTCTTCCTGGCTTTGACTTGAGGGAGAGTGTAAAGATTGAAGAACCACGTAGTAGTGCCACATGGTAGCCAGTCAGAGGGCCCAAGTGGGTGTCAATTTTGGAGGTTTAAGAGTCTTATTGTGGGTTTTCTTAGATTGCAAGTTTTATCCTTAGTTGGTATGTTCGTTTTAATAAGTTTGTTTTATATAATTTGTTCTTTCTAATTAGGAGATATGATTTGATTATATTGAGTTTGTTACTTTTTTTAGAGGATTGTGATATGTTTTCTCTTCTATAAGAGTCTTTGTGATACTTCTTATTTTGAGTAATACAATAATTCTTCCAAAAGCATTAACTCCTCTCCTTTCTCTTCTTCATAGCCGTTGGCCACCCTCGCTCTCTCTTTCTCACTGTCAGCCATCTTTCCCTCTCTCTGTTCCAATGTGGAACAGTCTCTACGTGGACTGTTTTTACCATGCCAAGGAGCATCTACACCTCCAGATTGTGCCATTCTTCACATTTATTAATCAAAACAATGTAAAGATTACAATTGGAGAGAGCAAAGAGAGAAAGAGATAAGATAGTAAAGGGAGATTCTCAGCGCAGTGGTGATGAGCAGAGAACGGTAGTGGACATCAACTATGGTGGTGGAGAGGTGGAATTTCGTTGAAGAGTTCCCATTACTTGAGAAAGCGAGAGGGATAGAGGAGAGTAAGGAAGATGATTTTTGAAGGAGGGATCTTGAGGGGTATTTATAGAGAGGGGAGACCCCCTTTAAGTCTCAAAAATATTGGATTAATAACAAATTTGTGCTCGCCCTTCTTGGCAACTTTAAATAAGCAATGACACTCCAATTTCATTAGGAATGGGATTTTCCACTTAATTTTTGCATAGGAATAGTTTTTAGGGAGCTAAAATGTTTGTATTAGGCCACTTTCCTTTATTTTCCAGATTTTTCCGATCTTGGGCTTCCGAAATTGATGCAATTAGGCTATAGTTTTTTTTTTTGTTATATATTCTGTGCCCTTTTGGCTTGCCTCCACCATTCCCAAGCCCGTGTAGGCTTCGGAAGATGGTGTACGGAAGCCCCCTAGTGGGGATTAAATTCTTTTTTATTTTTAATTTTGTCTTTTCTTTTCTTTTCTCTTTTCTTCATTTCCTTCACACTACCATGCACAAGCATCTTTTTTGATTTCTTTCTTCGTGACCAATCCTCATCTTGTGCTATTTCATTTGAGACTAATATTGATTACGTTTCTCTTATTCTCTCATACATCAAAAATAAAAGACATTAGAAAATAAAAATATGAAAAAATGCCTAAAAAATAAAGAAAAATAGGTAGAAACATCTTAGAAAATTATTTTTTTCAAAAAAAATGTTGCAAAATTGTGATGCAATTACACTCCTATGCCTAACTTTTGTTAGTTCTCGAGGAAAATAAAACAAATTTGGAAAACCTAATACATTTTCGTAGGAATCGCAGTTGCACTTATTGAATGCAATAAGGCTTTAAACTTGTATGTTACCCTAGTGGAGGAGTTAAGTCTCTTAAGGGTTTGCAGTTGACACACCAACAAAGTTGAAAACAAAACTGATACAGAACATTGACGAGTCTAGTAGGGTTTTATAAATCAGAAGGTTTCAATCATCACTAACTACAAAGAATGTACGTGAAATGTAAACGTGAAAACTTAACAACACTTAAGTATAGACCAAAATACAAAATGCTTTGTCTAGTAAGACTCCAATTAGCTTCAGTTTGGGCCTTAAGTGTAGGTTTTTATAGCTTAGAAATTCACCCAGAAGGTTTGAATAGAATCGGAAAGACTAAGTATTTGCGCATGTGATAGCTAACATGACAAGCATCTCTCTACGGAAATTCGAGTTTTCGTCAAGGCACTATTCTACTTGTCACTCCATGTATCCTACTTCAGATTTGCCTTACTACATGCAAAAATCATCATCCCTCTCAGTATCTTGTGGAGGGCCTTACACTTCGATGCCTTGTGATGACACTGTAAGAAGTATCCATGGAAGGCCCTGCACACTGACGTCTCGGAATGATACTGTAAGAGGGGCAATTTCCGGGCTAGGCTTTACACTCTGTCTCGAGATGATGTTGTAAGAGGCACTTAAGTGCATATTTAGATATACATATCTATTATAGTTGAAGGAAATAGAAAATCTTATTAAGCAAGAAAACCCTACACCTCTTTATATAGAGAGAAGTGATGGGACTCCAACCACAATATAAAAATGATAGAATCACCCTCACAATATAATGTAACACTCCCCCTTAAGTTGGAGCATATATATCAATCATGCTTAGGTTGTTTCTACACTTCTTAAATAAGGGGGTGTGATAAGGACTTGGTGAACATGTCTGTAATCTACTCTGAAGAAGTTAAACAAGAGGTGCGAAGTAGACCTTGCCGAATCACACTTTTAGTATAGTGACAATCTGCCGCCACATGCTTTGTTCATTCATGAAACATAGGATTATTAGCTATGTACGTGGCAACTCTGTTATCATAGTACATCCCCATAGGCTTCTCAATAGTAACATAAAGATCCTTTAATAGTGACCGTATCCAGATCATCTTAGCAGCTGTATGCACCATAGCACGGTGCTCTGATTCGACACTAGAGCATGACACCACGCTTTGCTTTTTACTCCATGTTACCAGATTTTCTGCAACAAAAGTACAAAAACCTGTAGTGGACCTCTTGTCTCCAATATCACCTGCATAATCCGCATCAGAGTAACCAATAACAATCATAGGAGCTCCTTTCTAAAACAAGAGGCCTCGGCTTGGAGCCTCCTTGATATACCGCAACACCTGCATCATTGCTTGCCAATGCTCATCTGTAGGTCTGTCTAGAAATTGACTCAACCTTCTCACTGCAAGACTGATATCTGGTCTAGTGATGGTCAGATAAATCAATTTCCCCACAAGCTACCTATATGCTCTCTTACCCATAAATCTAGCAGACTCATCAAACAAGTGAATCTTTGGATCTATAGGAATATTTTCTCCTTTGGACCGAAGCATACCAGCCTCCTGAAAAATGTCCAAGGCATACTTCCTTTGGGACATAACAATTCCCTGCTTGCTCGTGGAAATCTTGATACCCAAGAAGTACCTAAGTCTCGCAAGGTCCTTCATAACAAACTGTTGTGCTGAATACTCCTTGACCTGAGATATACCAGTCACGTTATCACCTATGAGAATGAGATCATCAACGTATACAAGTAGGGTCGCAACACCCCTACTAGTCTTCCTTACAAATAAGGAATGGTTAGAAGACCTTTGCAATCCAATCACTGACAGCGCCTCTGATAAGTGTTGAAATCATGCTCTGGGACTCTATTTATGACCATGGATTGCCTTGTGTAGTTTGCACATGCACTCCTCCTAAACCTCAAGACTCGAAGGCTACTGCATGTATATCTTCTCTTGAAGGTCACCATAAAAAAAAGCATTTTTGACATCCAGCTGGTGAAGTGACCATCCATAATGGTCTGCCATAGAATGAGAATATAGATACTAGAGAGCCGAGCAACTGGTGAAAATGTGTCAAAGAAATCCACTCCATAAGTTTAAGTGAATTCTTTTGGCACAAGACGAGCCTGATACTTAGAAATAAATCCATCGGGGTTGTATTTCAAGGTA
This sequence comes from Thalassia testudinum, assembly GCA_037157565.1. Taxonomy (NCBI): domain Eukaryota; kingdom Viridiplantae; phylum Streptophyta; class Magnoliopsida; order Alismatales; family Hydrocharitaceae; genus Thalassia; species Thalassia testudinum. The sequence continues at coordinate 61,917,287 of JAZHRO010000031.1, forward strand.
AATACCTACCTAGCTCAAACAAGATTTGCTCTAGAATGTAAACAAGTGAGCTCCCAGGTGCCTCTATCATGAAGAGTAGACATTTCCTCTTCCATTGCAGCCTTTCAATGTGGATTCTGAAGTACCTGCTGATAGGATGTAGGTATCTCAGAATTAGACACTGTAGCAGTAAATGCAGGGAACATAGAACCCAGAGAGTGAGGAGATACTGCAATCTTAGTCACACGGTACTTGGCACACGAGCGAGGAGCTTTCCGAATAACAATAGGGACATCATCATCAAGAGGACTTGGAGAAACATCAAGTGGAGAAGTACTATCAGTGGGCTTAACATATACTTGATCGAGGGTCGACATTGGTGGCTCAAGAGGGACAGATGAGGAAGGGGGGTGTGTAACTTTTTCTCGCTGATATGTAGAGCCCTTAAATGTCTTCTCATTTGGTGGTACAACCCTGAGTGAACTGACACGCTACTTTGAGGGAGAAGTGCTACTACTGGTTTGAAAATCATCCATGGACATAGAAGGCATAGGAATAGGCACAATAATTTCCACATCACGCAGTTGACGGGCGGATGTGGAAAAATAGGGAATGGATTCGTGGAAAGTGACATCAGCACTAACATACTGCTTCGTGTGTTTAGGATCAAAGCACTTGTATCCCTTCTGATTACAACAATAGCTGAGAAATACACACTTGACTGCTTTGGAGGCAAGTTTGTCATGACCAGGTCCAAGCAAGTGGACAAAGGCAACACAACTAAATGTCTTGGGAGGCACCAAGAATAGATCTTCATCAGGATATAACACTGTCCCTGGTACTTGCTCATGAATCATAGAAGATGGAAGCCTGTTGATGAGATAACAGGCTGTGAGTACTGCATCTCCTTAATAAATGTGTGGGACACTGTTCTGAATAAGCAAGGCACGAGCTGTATCCAGAATATGTCTATGATTCAGATCTGCAACCCTATTCTACTGTGACGTGTGGGGGTAGGAGATCTGATGCAGAATACCAAGAGAGCCATAAAAAGTAACCATTTGCTTGATACAAAATTCTAGTGCATTATTGATTCTAATGGTCTTAATACACACATCAAATTGATCCTTCACAAATGCCACAAACTATATAATAATAGAACCAACATATGATTTATTTCTCATAAAAAATAACCATGACAATCGTGAAAAATCATCCACAAATAATAGATAATAGTGATGGCCATGTCTATCTGCAACACGACTTGGACCTCATACATCACAATGTACTAAATCAAAACATGCTGAACTACTAAAACTCATAGATGCTAGAAAACTAGCTTTAAGGTACTTCCCTAGCTGGCAAGCATCACACTGAAGCTTGGTGGCAGGTGAGAGATGCGGAATGAGCCGACGTAGCTTGTCCAAACATGGGTGAATGTGCCACTGCAAGGCACTGCCAGCAGAACTCATCTGACATGTTGCAGCAACTGGACTCTGTGTTAGTCGGTAGACACCCCCTCGTATCTGCCACCAATCGTCCTCCCTGTCATTCGATCCTGAAAAGTACATTCAACATCATAAAAAATTACACGAGAATTCAATTGTTTTGTAATAGTACTAATCGAAAGTAACTGAATGACCATATCAGGTACATAATAAACACCTGAAAGGTGCATAGTAGGGGTGATTGACACTATATGTCCCCTACCATGAATAAGAGTATGCCTGCCATATGCTAATTGGACTGAATGTCCCTGTGAAACACCCTGCATGTCTCCAAAGCACTAGGGATTCCCAGTGACATGATTTGATGCATTAGAATCTAGCAACCAGGTAGTAGTCATACCTGAAGAAGCAGAGGCATAAGCTACAATGCTTGAAGACTGAGCCTAGTCATGTGTCAACTGTGCCAGATGTTGTACCATAGAATCGTAATTTGCCCCTACAAGAGTAAGAGACTCAGGAGCAATCACTGTGGCAGGAGTCATAGTAATATGGTTGGCAACAGTAGGCTTCCCAAGTTTGTTTCAGCACTTGGCCTCAACATGGCAAATCCTCCCACAATATGTGCAAGTCGGCTTACCACGTGCACCATCTCCACGTCCTTTACCTCTACCACAAAAGGATCCCCGTCTGTCACGGGCACTAACGGTTGCATGCGTAGAGGAGGCTGTAGAAACCACCTCATGTGTATACTGTACGTACTGCCTGCTCAATCTCCTGTAAATCTCTTCAATAGGTGATAACTTTGATAGAGTAAGAATCTAAGATCGAGCAGCTGCATAATCATCATTCAGACCAGCAAGGAACATATGAGCTGAAGATTCCTTCCTCTGATCTCTGAATGTGGTAGATGTGCACATGGGCGGACAAGCATTGTACTTCTCCAAACGACCTTTCATGGTAGAGTAGTACTGTGAAAGGCTCATAGTTTTCTTCTTCTGATGACACAAATCATAGTAAATTTGAAAAACATAAGTGGAATTCAATTCATGAGAGTATGCTATCTTCAAACCATCCCACATTTCTTTAGCAAACTAGTAGTACATTATTTCATCTCCAATCCGAGAAATAACACTATTTAGTATTCAGGTTCTCATCATAGCATCATCCCTGTTCCAAGTGGCGCACTTGCCTGTCCTCTATTCTGGTGGTGTCTCAGTAAGAACATGTTGCTTCTCATGCACATCCACAGTCACAAGAAAGGTTTGAGACCAATGGAGGTAGTTGGTCTCATCCAACTTCACAATAGACACGGAGAACATACTTTTATACACACCAGTTTCTCCTACTTGTCCACCTTGCCCTAAGTTAACTTCGGATTTAGAAGATGAAGCCATAACACACCTTCAACTGTCACAACTTCACAAATTGATACAAAAATCAGATTTGAAACAGTAATAGATTGGGGAATATACACCCCGAAATTCGCATACATGCGGTTGAACACTCCATCAATGCACCAAAGGGGAATACACACCCCAAAATATCATCAAAACAAGGGAATACACACCCTAAATCCAATGAAAAGATCTAAAATACCATCAAACCACCTTTTCGGAAAACCCTTAGCTTTAAAAGTCTATCAAACACAGTCCAAAGGCCCTCCAATTAGACCAACGCAGTGATGTACCCTCTCCCTACCGCCAAACACATAGAGAGAGAGAGAGAGAGAGAGAGAGAGAGAGAGAGGCGGCGGGTGGCCTGGGGGCTAGGTGGGCCTGCTGCTAGTGGCGCTAGGTGGCAGGGGGACTCCTGCTGCTGCCGTTGTTGACCACTAACAGCAACACTGGTGGTTGGTGCTGCTGACGACGATGGTGGTGGTTGACGATGGGGTTCAGGTTCTTTCTTGGGGAGACCTCAACTTGGCTTTGATACAAAGTTGGAGGAAATAGAAAATCTTATTGAGCAAGAAAACCCTATGCGTCTTTATATATAGAGAGGTGAGGGGAAAATATTACAAGACTCTTAACCACAATATCAAAATGATAGAATAATCCTCACAATGTAACATAACAATTATATAGTTTTCTTTTCCTGCTTTTTATTTCATAGAGATAAGGGACTCCTCTAAATATGATTCAAGAATATCTCATTAGTAGGAATACACAGAGATTCAAGGCCTTAAATTTCACATCCTTTTGAAAACCTAGCTTTATAATGATATTATGCCCACAAGTATGCCAATGTGTAAGTGCAGAGGTAAGATACTCATACTTCACAAACATCCATTCCAGAGAGTGAAAGAAAAATAAGCTATGTACTTCCTACACCGTCGACTTAATACTTTAGCAATTTTTTTTTTGAAAAGGGAAAAGGTGGTTATCCTTTTAATACCTTAGCAAACTAGACTCCTTAAAGACTTGAAAACAAAGAATCCTGAAAACCTAAGCAACATCATCTTTTCCTAACTTGGCACTCAACAAAACTTGCTTGAAAAAATTTGGAGTAAAATTGACGCAAAATTGTTTCAAAACTTCATTAAAAAAATCAGCAAAATTTCTAGTGACTAGATGTTTATGAAAACTTAGCCTAAAAGTACCCACCCCTTTATATCTATTTCATGTAATGTCGTTATTGTATGCATGAGAAATGAAAGATTACTTGAATAATTATGAGTTTGTATATTGAAGAACGACTAGCTCTAGATCTTTAAGATGAACTCATTATGTATAAACAAAATTGTGTTGGGTTGCTTCCAAATAAGCGCTAAGTTTAATGTCTTTAGCCAGAGAAATAACCCTAATAAAGATGTATCATTCAATTCAACTGAAATAGACAAAATCAGCATAGAGATGTATTCATGTAGCTTAGATATGAGGTATCCATTAATGCGGATCAATTGATGCAACCCCACTCCAAAAGGTAAGATACTTAATAAATGAAGAAAGGTGAAAGTGTGCATCCATTGGCCTTTAAGTTTATAGGGAGTGATTCTTGGTTTTGTTACATGTAATCTAAGTATAAAATGCCAAACACTAGATATATGCATGATGTAAAATGTTTGTGTTCATTGATATTGAAGCATAGGATGATGGTCTTGTGATTGCGCAAACGCAGGTTGTATGAACTTCTCATTATACTTAAAACTTTAAAGGATAATAAGGGTTATCATAGATCGATCGCAATTTAAAGTGTACGGGAGCCCTTAGATTCAGCAATCCATCTCCTCCGAAACTCTCTTTGTAATGCTCCTTGAAATTGGCAAAGGTGACTATCCCTTTATTTTCATCCTTTACTTCTTTACATGAAATATCGTTGATTTCCTTAACCCCTTCCATAAAATCTAAGTCCCTTGAGACATGAAGAGGTGGCTTGAACTTGGTTACATCAAATTCATAATTAAACTCAGGAATAAATGATTCAATTTCGAGTTCATCAGGAGTTGATGTAAAGATGAAGCTAGCGATCCAAGTATTATTAAGCTCAAAGTGCAATTCATTAACCTCACCTAGATTAATAAAGAGTTTTTCATCTAATTCAAAAACAATTATTTCATAATCAGGACTATGTTTGTATCATTTTCAAAATGAAATAACTCATATTCAGGTTTTGTTTTCACCTAAAGATCTTTCTTTTGAACACTATCCTTAAAATCCAATCCCTTCAATAAGACTTTTTCACTGATTTGATTGGTTAAATCAAGATTAAACTCCTCGGGTAAATGGACGTGCGCTTCCTTGTTCTTCATCTTAAACTTGTTATTCTTGTATTCAGGCTTTTCATTAAAATCATTTGGCAGCTTGTCTGGGAGAATCTCATGATTAGCTTGCGGTTTCATCTCTAAATCATTAACACAAGCCCTTGCAGATGGAAAGGATTCCTCTCGAATACCCTCACATGACTGTTCCCCAAGATCTTGCTCTCTCTATTCCCATTTCACTTGATTGAACCTTGTATGATTTAGTTTTAATTTCGTTGGATTTCTTATTATTTAAGTTAATTTCAAGGTTTCCTACATTTCTCTCTATGTTAGCCTCATTGATCTTCTCAGGCTTGATTTGCCATTCGTTCTCTTCTCCTCTTTAGGAGTTGCAACAGTGTTTGATTGATGCTGTACATTTAAGTTAGTTTCAAGGTTTCCTACATTTCTCTCTATGTTAGCCTCATTGATCTTCTCAGGCTTGATTTGCCATTCGTTTTCTCTTCTCCTCTTTAGGAGTTGCAACAGTGTTTGATTGATGCTGTACATTATCTTTTTGAGTTTCATAGTTACTTTCTTGGTATGAATCATTTTACAAATTTGGATCCTTAGTCAATTTTGGATTGGAGTTGAGTTCTACAGGTAAATTTTTAAGGATAGGACCATCAGGGACTTTCAGAAAGTATGATGATATCATTTGGATGTAATTCCTCAAAAGGCGCTGATTTACCCTTGGTTGTGCACTACCTCAAAAGGCATTGATTTCGGGGGTTAGGGAGGGGGAGGGAGGATTTAAGGAGTATGCTTCCTTTGTTGTGCACTACCACTAAAGATTAAGGGCTATTCTTTCTCAGCTAGGTCAACATTTCCCATTTTTTGAGTGAATGGACAAAAAAGCACATCTTCACCATGCTTGAGCATTGACTTGTGTCTCTTAACTAGTTTTGAGCATGTCTAACCTCCCAACCATCCTGACATCAGTCCAGCGCTTTTGCATTGTTATCTATTGATAAGATAATGAATATAATCACAAATCAATAAATGTAGTTTCACATCATATAACCATAATAAAGTACCTGTGTTACCTGGCAAATATTCTTGTAGTCTGTTGATTTTGTTGCTGTCTAAAAATATTTTTTCTTCTTTTATGTCATAGACTCAGTTTTGTGATTCATTTAATAGTATAAGTAATGAAATTCTTAATTCCTTAACCTACAAAGTAAGCATGGAGGTGTTTGCATGACCTTGTATTTCTCATTTCTTGTTTTGCGTTATGGACATGAAAGGCCAGCATTGGACCACTAGCCATTCCTTGGATGGGTGGTGCTAGAGGGACGTTTCTTTTGTTCTCGTGTGTCAACCTTTCTTTTGGGCAGGAAATGCTACGTCCAATTCCAGCTGCACTAGCATCATGCACACGTTTCTTTGAGGCAATGTCTGCAATGAGGGAGTCTTTGGCAACTCTGCAGCAGTTGCGTGTTGGCCTTGAGTCCTTGCCCATGACACCCTCCAATAATTCATCAGCAGATGACTCCAAGTATGCAACACCACCACAATGGAGAGATGATCAGAGTTCTGATGACTCAGTTATAGACAACACAAGGAGACCAGAATTGGATGGGCAAGGCCATGACACAATTGATGGAGCTAATGAAAGGAGATTATCATGGCCTCCTGCAGCAAAGAGGACTCTCTGAATTAAGCTTCATAATGTAAATTGTAATTCTTTCCGACATCATTTTCTTGTGTAAAGACATAAATTGTTAGATTTAATTGGATTTTCTTTGGCATGTGCAATATGGGCTTCCATCCATAGGATTGTCGTGTTTCTTTATCATGAATTGATTCTCTTCACGGGTAACATCACTTGTAATGTTGGATGATAAAGGACATTCGGATTGAAAGGAGTGATGATACTTTGTTAGAAGGTAAATGGTATCTGTTCTTAGGTGGCAGATCTCATCAGCAATATGGGAGAAGATGGGGGCATTTTCAATCCCTGCCTTTTCCTCACCACCCTCTCCTCCCTTGCTACCTTCCCATCCGTTGCCACCATTCCCTCCATCATCATCAACCTCTCTTCCCACAGGTGGTGGTGGAGAATGATTCCTTGTGACTTGTAAGGTTGGGGCCCGAAGAGCTTCAAAGAGGCTCCATGGTGCATTCCACCTGCTGACTTCAACCATGAACTTATATATTGCTTTTCTTTGTTAGGTCCTTTAATTTATTATCGTACAATGGGTTATGTTTAGACATCCCTGTAGCATCATTCACTTTTATCAGAAGGAAAAAAAAAAATCAAATGCTCGAACTTGAATGGGTTCCTCTATTTTGGTGAGAACTTTGCAGTAGTGCGTGATGTTGATTCGAATTTAGTAGTGCCTTTGGTTTTCAGGGGAGATCCTTTAGATGGGAAAATTTTGATCTTGCTATTTATGCATCACAGAGCTTTGCAACAAGCATAGATGCTTGGTTTCTTGATCATTTGAGGCATTTTTCTTCTTCCTTCAGGTGGATGAGTTAAAAATCTCAGCTTGCATCCTTCTTGGTCCTTAATGGAGGATGTGAATCCTTGCATTGGGTTTATCCTTGAAATATACTGCTATAGCTTCTCCCTACCCGAGTGTCATTATTCGGTTGTTAAGATGGAATGCTACTTGCTTTTGTTACCATCGGCTTTTGTCTCGGTTGTATGATTCCGATTGCCTGTGAAAATTTTGCAGACAGAGAAAGAGGAAGTTAGGAGGGAGTGGACAATTCTTTCTTAAGATGTGGCCATTGTTAAAGCAGATCCAACTTCAACTCTGACGCTAAAAGAGGGATATATGTGTAAAACAAAGTTACTCTTCTGCGTGATCATGCATGTTTTACTGGATTTTGTCTGATCATGGATGTTCAAAGGGCATTTAAGCAAGCAAACCATTACTTTTTATTCATGATCACTAAATTAGGTTTATAGAGGACTATTAGCCTATGAAGTCAAAGAATATACGAGTGAATTTATAGTAAAATGCTTTGGTCTTCTATGTAATTTGCCTTGTGAAGAGCTTTCAATATTATCTTTCCTTAAATACGACCATGTTTGTGGAAATCCTTATTAGTGGTCTAGAAATGTCTTCGAATTGACGTCCTCATTTTCTACTTTAATTTTTTTTTTTTCTCAATTGAAAAAGGGAATTGATCTTGTTGTCCCTCACTCTCAAAGGGCAAGAAAGGTCAAAATGCAATAGCCTTTAAAGTATGTTTAAGAAATCCTACTCTTTGAAAGATTTGAAAACAATTTATATAGTTAACAAATATGTCATGCGGAGAAAATATCATCTCAAAGCGAGGATGCCTCCTATGTCAAGAATGGTTCATGGAATTTTTGAAGCCTGGAGTCTTGTTGTGAGAGTGAGAGAAGGTTGCATGTTTCCAGATCATTTTTCTACTTGCTTTCTAATCATCTTAGCTCGTCTTTCCCTGGTGAGCTAAAAGAACAGTGAAAGTTGGGGGAATGCATTCCTTGGCTCTTTCTTTAGCCTCATTACTCCGCATGTGTCTTTTTGATCTGTGGTTTGTTGTTTCATGGCTTTTCCTTCATTGTCCTTGCTTAGGTCAAAGAGTGGCTTACTTTGACTTATTCTACCTTCTTAGGCTAACATGCTTCCTTCAGCGAGTTAGACCCTGCATCCATCTCTTGCTCCTCGGAATAGATAAACCAGTTTAGTGTCCCAAATACAACTCCTCTATTGTTATGCGAAGCAAGTACGAAGCATTTCTTTTTAATGGTGAAGATACAAAGTGAGGCTTTTCATGGCAAAACGGGGTTCCCTTTTCTATGGCTTGCACCTTGGCCTTGCAACTATAGTTTGCACCATGGACTAAAAAATTGTTGGAAGGAAAAAAGTGGTGGTTGGTTTTGACGATTGTCTTTCGGTGAATTTAGCACTCTTTCCCGACCACTTACATTAGGAATGACAAGAGAAATTACGTCGAAGCTACAATTTTATCCACTTCGATTGAATTGGATTTTTCATGTCCGAATTTGATCTAATCCAAAGAAAAGATTGTAAAAACCATTGGTCAAATCGATGGATTGATATGTATATATACTATTCAGTTATGGGATCATGCCTAAAAGTAATCAATTGAGGTATTAAAGTCATTTATGGGCATTGATGTATCATTAAGATATGGGATTTATGTGGGTAGAAATCCAAAGGGGTAATTTCTACTTTATGATGGGTTGGCTAGAAATTTTTCAGACTTAATTGGTGATTACCAATTAATCTAAAGTGGGTTATGATCCCTAATTCTTAACACATGCATTCTGATTTTCCCTCCTGAGAGAACTACCCCAATGGTTTTGGAGAGGGAGATGGGAGAACAAAGGTGGTTGGCGTTTTTCTTGGGTTGTTGCCGGTCAATACTCCTCCATCAGGTCGTGTTGAGGTTAGAAGGCCATCAATGTCTTACTCTTGATTATCATCGCAATCTCTACCTTGATCCCAATGGTTGCAAGTTCAGGTATATCATATCCCTACCACTGTTTTCATATTTATATTACCTATTAGTCTCGTTACCATTGATCTTTTTATATGTGGCAAAACAATCACAACAAAGTTAGTTTATCAGGATCTGGCATGAACTAGGGTTGTATGGTAGACAGTTCAACTTCTGAAAATCAAAATCTTCTTCTTGTAACTGCAGCTAGTATCGATACTAATGATCAGTACCGGTACTCGCAGCATACAATATATTTAAGAATCTCGATCTGTGACCAATAGGTACCGGTATTGATCATCAGTATTGGTACTTGTTAAATACAGGACTTTGAGCTATGACTATGAGGTACCGGTACTTATCTTTGGTATCGGTATTGAGTGGGTACAGGTTAACTCTTTGGTTTGAAGTGGTCGGAGACTGTATGTCACGAATATCAATATTAGCCTTAAGTACCGATGCATGTTGGCTACAAATGGAGGCCAAAGATTCTGGTGCCTCGCCCTATGCTTCATATGTACCGGTACTGATTTTCAGTATAGGTATAAGATGGGTACTGGTGCAGTACTCCAGGTCTTAAAAGTTCAAGCTAGTACTTATAGAGTACTAGTATTCAAGATGAGTACCGATACTTGTTGAGGTCAGATGAGTCTTGAGTGAGTCACTAGTACACTTCAGGTACCAATACTTGTTTATGTGTACCGATACACCTTAAGTACTGTTGATTTACTGCAACTCAAATAGTATATCAAGCATACCGGTGTATCGGTACTACTTGGATATGAGATGCATACTGTAAGTCATCAGTACTGATACTAATCCTCAGTACTGATACTGGTTGGATTTGATTCACTCATAATTTAGATTAGTTAAGCTACCTATTTGTCCCATCATAAAATTAAAGGTGGGTTATTTGCACTTAACCCAACAAAGATGTCTTGAGGAGACAAAGGTGGTTAATGGAGGTAGACCTATTAAAATACTCAACGGATGGTGCAAAAATGATAAATGAAGGAGCTTAGGGAGTGGAATGCATGAGTTACATCAGCACTTGAATCTAAGGGATGTGATAAACGGATGAGCTAATCCTCCTAATGGGTACCAAATTGACTACATGAGAGGATCATAGATGCTCGAGTCCAGTGATCAATGTTTCGATGGCATGTTGGCAAAATATGGGTTTAAACTGGTAGAGTCATTATTTCGGCATGATAAAGAAGTCGAAGTTCAAGTGTATATCATTGATACGATGGTGCTTTCGACGGCACCTCACTGGCACAGTTGATGCATTCGATGCTGGTTGCTACACTACACTGCTACTGTTGGCTTCCCTATTGTTGTTGCTGGGCCGTTGGTCCTCACTGCTGTTGCTGTTGGTTTGCAAATCGCGGCCTCGCATTGCTGCTGGCCTACACTGTTACCGTGCCGCCATGCCACATTGCTACTGCTACTGTTAAGGCTAGTGGGTTATGGTGGGTGGAGTGGTGAGGAGTAAAGAAGTTAACAGATGAAAATCATGTTTATCACTTCATTGAATGATTGAAATTAAATCGTAATTATTGAGTAGATTATATGCTGGTGGTAGACTATAATTATTGGGTTACAGTAATTATTTATTATTTAATTATTAAATTTGAACATGGTATGATAAATTACATGTTGCATATGAATATTATCATATAATACTCTTATTCTTATATAAATCACCTTAAACAGATGATTTTATTTAAATTTATATCAATTTTTACTCCTATCATTTTTATCATCATACCCTTGGTGAATATGATTATTCACGAGTTATCAAAATTGTCGAAACCTACGGCTAAAATAATAAAGATATTTTTATGTGGTACCCTCAGCACACCTTCACGACACGTACCTAAAAAATTATTGAACGACATCAAAATTTACGTTTCAAATCTTACTTAAATATTAATGGGAGAGTGCTGAACTTTTCTAGTTGGAAGAAAGTAATCGACCCCCAGCCACCAACGATGCTGATCGTATAATTCGTGCCTATCTCTCATTTATATTATATAAGAAAACCAAGTAGCAGACAAGACGTTGATAAAAGGATAAAAAAGGTTTGAGAGGGATAGTTTCGCTGGGCTAAGGATTAGAAAGCAATACCAATACGAGTTAAGCGTTACAGAGATGGGCTTTGCCTGTGATGACAGTAGCCATCCGTAAGAGGAGGTCAAGACCATGTATTGCAGATTGTATGCAAGTAGGTGAGGCCAAATGGAAAGATGACGATCCATATGGTTTCTAATTTAAACTTAAGTTGCTGCCTAGGGATATTTTATCCCATTGATGCCTCAGACGTTTTCCTAACTGATGCTTTCCGTCAAACGTAACTTGTTTTCCTTTGCTTCCTATCTTCGTCTTCGTTGGTAGTAATATCTATCATCACTACGGAACCCTAACTTGACTTCTACTGAAATCACCTTGACAGGGACACATTTCTTACTTTTGTTATCAATTTAATTTGGAGTCAATTTCTTTATTTTGGAATAAGTTTAGACAATGTTTTATTATTAATTTTTCTGACTTCTGCTGTTACCCGTAGGAAAAAAGAATGAGAAAAAATGATAATTGGATTTCAAGCTTTGGGTATCCATACGATCCGATCCGAGCCAAACTCTTGCAAATAGTATAATAGGTCTTGGATTTGATCGGATTTGAAACGTCCCTACCTGGTAAAAGTCCGAATAGATTTTGGTTAGGGAGCGGGTACAAAGATAGAGAAGTTATGGAACGGGAGCAAGTAAGAAATTAAATTTAAAAGTGGAAGTACGTCATGTGTCTTTCTTTTACAATTTTAGTAAAGAAACGTTTGTTTTAAACGTTTGTTGCAACGTATTTCATTATGCATGTGTAGAGATATGGACGAAGATATTAAAAGAAATTAAATTTAGAAGTGGATGTTACGATGGAAAATGATATTATAATGTTGTAAAATCATTACATTACTTAGAAATTACTTTTTTATAAGTGAAAATTCACTTCCCATCAATTTCAATCGGTGGAAATTAAGTGGTATTCAATTGATAGAGAATGACATTCCACCGGTGGAGAATGGTATTTCACAAGTGGAAAACATTCCCACATGTGGAAAATCATATCTCATCGCTTTTCACTTATTGAAAATGATTTTCAATCGGTTAAAAATACTATTCATTGGTAGAAAATGATTTTCAACGGATTAAAAATGATACTACAATGGTGAAAATTCATCCCATCGAATGGAAAACTACTTTCCACCATTTTCAACTAATGAAAAATGATATTTCACTTGTGGAAAAACATACCATCATATGAATAACCACTTTTCACGATTTTCAATCGATGAAAAGTGGTATTACATTAGTTGAAAATGCTATTCTATTAATGAAATATCATTTTGTTCACACGTGATTTTAATGTGGTAATTACCTTTCTTAAGTATCGGTGGTTGACACCACGATACTTGATTATCCTTGTACAGTGAATGGGGGGCAAACATAACAAAATCCCAATTACTTTTGTTTTATATATTTCCACTAATAATCGTAAAACACGTTACAGCATATATTTCTTTACTCGTATCTAGAAAATAATGTATTTACCATCATGTGGTTGGGTTTACTACTATCATCATCACTTCTAAATAAAATTTAAATTATTTTATATCGATATAAAATTATCAAAATTACCTTAATAATTATTTTACAATGATATAAAATTACTCTAAAATAATATATTTTAATTTAAAATAAAAAATCATCTTGTACGTGCTACAAAGAGATGGTACCATTTCTAAATTAAGTGAGTTCTAAACGTAACAAAACTTACATTATTATTATTATTACTAACTTTTATATTAAATAACAACCTGAGGCCACGCTAGTCAAATATGTACATTACAAAACGTTCCATGTTATATATGTTTTGGTACATTTGAATTTTTGAATATAGAGAAAATCCAACAAATTTTCACTCCTAATACAGGCACAAATGTCCTGTGTACATGTAAATTAGTTGAATATATAGGACAAGGGATTCTTAAGATCTCGACTTTGTTGCAGCAGTGGGCGTCTCTAACCCACTCTGCATAATTATTTAATTTTTTTCGTTCTCTTTGGGAAAATAAGGATCCTCCCTTTTCGTTAAAAGACACCCAATTCAAATGCACCTAATCTGCCAATTTTCAGACGGTAAATATTACTTCTTTTACATTGACCTACTTGATTAGGATAATGCTTATCCAAGGAAAAATATTTCAATTTGATCCTTTCTTTTCCGAATAAAGTACATTTACGTAGAGAAAAGGGAAGGTTTTTTTTTTTTTTTTTTAATTCTTTCCCTTAGAAGCAACATTCATTAACCATCAAGTGGTATAGGTTTAGTTTGGTAAGGGGGATAACTCATCAAAATAAGAGTTAATCTTATTTGGTAGGAAGGATATTTTGACCCGGGTTAAGAGGATTTAACCTAGGATAAGTTATTTTGAGGTTGATGTAGGATAAGTATTTTTTGTGGTTTATCTCATATATTTTCATAAATTAACTTAGAAATTTTCCAAAAAATCATAAATTAACTCACAAGGATAACTTTTATGACTTCCAAACAAAAATAGATGATAACCCAAGTGTAGAAACGTTATCCCCATAAAATCTATTCCTCAATCCAAACTAATCCTTACACACTACAAACAAGCTAGACTATGTCTAACCAGGCAATGCATTAGGTGGACAAGAGTCTATGTACTTTAACCAAAGATAAACCTTCATTTTTTCAACCAAGGATTTAATTGACCTGATTGCCAAATGAGAAAGCTTTGCTCACCGTGATCAACAAGATTCAACGCAACCTCAATAAAAAAGCATGCATATACATATTTCTATGTTGGCAAAAAGAAAAAAATTTTTTTCACATCCCACACAATCATATTATTATAGGAAAGGAAGTGTAAAACTTGCTTGTACATAATTTAAGTAAAATTTAGTTAATATCTTTCACTGAATAATATACTGAAGTAAAAATTTAATAATTAAAATCCCAACATATAAATATGTTACATATAAAATTTCAACCTAATCTACATCATTTACCCCATATTTCAAAGATGACTTAACTTCGAGATTCTAAAAATTACAAAATTTATTTTTATTTGATTGAAACATTACTGTCATTTTTATTTAATTAATTTTTGTGTACTCTATATTTTTAATAAATAATTTTAATTGTTAAATTTTTATTTTAAAACATTGATTGGATATAAAAATTTACCTAAAGAGGCTGCACGCTCCTACCATCGTATTATTATTATCTTCCTCCCCGACAAAATCAACTCACGTGGTTATATATATATATATATACAAGCACACATTAATCAATTAGCCCCGCCAATAAGCAAACGAGCATTTACATAAGCAAGCCCCCGGCGGTGAGCGTAAGCCACCGGTCCTCCGCCCCCAACCACCCCCGACAAAGACCCATTCTACCCTCTTCTGGTCCACGGCTCCTTCCTCCCCTTTGGCTCCCCCCTCACGGGAATTCTACTTCGCTCTCCCCTTTTCACCGACTCCATGGCCCCTCCCCCGCATAAATTTTAGGTAGTAAGATACCATATTGTGCAACCCCACAAGGGGCCGATTTACCCAACCATTTGTGGAAGCTTCCGATTTGTGTTTTGTCTTGTTGTAGAGTAGTTGCAGGTGGTGGTGACGGCAGGAGCTGAAGGGTGGTGGTTCGGATGCTGCTTTAAACTAATGGGTATTTGGGGATGGGAGCCGCTGCAAGATAGGAGGAGTCCGTAGGAGGTTTGTGGTGAGGTGTTACACTTCGTGTGCGTGCGCGTGCGCGTGCACGGGGTTTTGGTGAGATCATAGTTAATGGACAGTAAAGGGAAGCAGCAGCAACAGCTCCACCATCAGCAAGAGGAGCAGCAGGAGCATGGGGTGATCCAATCCGCTGCCCTCAACCATAATATCTTCATGTAATATACGTGGTGCCTTTCGTGTACCTGTGGATTGGGACCCATGTCTTGGTTTTAGGTTTTATGCAGTGTGTGTGCTCGTAGAGGGGAAATATGGAGCTATGAGATCATATGGGGGTGATCTCGAGGGATAGGATTGATTAGAGTGTTAATTTGCACCCAATTGAGGAATTCGATGAGATTTGGGTTTTTACATTGGCAAGAGGTGGATGTGGTAATAAATTATAGGAATAGCTAGGAAGTAATGGAAACTTTCCATGATTAATTTGTTGCTTTGCTGTTTATTTGTTTTAGGGAAAAGGAAGGCGGGGCTTATGATCTTGGGGAGCTGGACCAAGCACTGTTCATGTATCTTGATGGGCAAGATCAAGCGGCACTTCATGGACATAGACGTGAGTTTCCTCCTCATTGGCTTAATTAACTTGGGCGATTTTTTTCTTGTCATTATATATATATATATATATATATATATATATATATATATATATTTTTTTTTTTTTTTTCTTTTTCTGTTCGTTTGGGGGTTACTGGACTTCCTGCAGTGGTGCAAGATGGCAATTCTAATAAGAAGAACTTGATTTTCTGCATCATCAATCTTTCCCCTATCGTATGGTACCATTGACGATATTACCAAATTTCTAGCTAGAAGAGGACGTCTTACAAATCATCCGCTTTCAAATTTCTACAGTGCAACTTAAGATATATAAAGACATTTTTCTTGCGAAAATTTTGCCGTTTTATATGTCAAGTCATTCCATGTTAACGTCTCCCCTACTGTTGTTCCTTCGTTTTGGCGTCCAAACAAACGGTGCAATTTATCTCCGAAGATCTCATGCCCATTCTAGAAATTAATTTTTTATAGAACTTTACTCCGTTGCATTCTTCTGAGAAATCAATGCTTTTAAATATTCCTGCACAGAAACCTTGGACATCTTCCCATCTCGGCCCATGAACGCAGATTCCAGTAATAAGGTACAGTAATAATAATATTATTATTCATTCATTTATTTATTATTATTTTTATTATTTTATGTTCTCCCCTCCTGCACGTACGCGTTTCGGGTCCTTCATTTATTTATAATTTTTGCCTTGTGTTTGTTTACACAGGCTGCTGGCATCAGCTTACCTACTTCAACTCCCAATGCTTCCAAGAGAACTCCAGAAGATGGAAAAGAGTTGGCGACTTCCAGAAGTGATCCTTCTTCTGCTGCTGATCAGCAAACTGTGAAGAATGCCAAAGCAATACCGGTGAAGGTAAGATACCCCTCTCCCTTGTGTGTACGTGTACGCGAGATTTATAGAAAGTAAAATTTTATTTTTTTTTTCCGTTAATGTTACTAATAGATAATGTCTGTTTTGAATCTATGGATCAGCGAGAGAGAGAAGCACATAAGAAAGGGGCAGCATCTGCTTCAGAACGCGAGGGATCCAAGATTCTAGATCCCAAGGTTGCACTTCCTTGCTCCATATGTACTGTTGCATTAATAAGCTTCTAAATATACACTTTACAACAAAATTGGAGAACTGATTAATTGTAGTTATTAAGGGCATGCGTAGCATGCGTGTGAAATTTTTACGTCCCATGACATGGAAATTGATACACAATAACACGTACAAATCCGCACACTCGTGTGCATATACACATGTGTTAAGAGCATATACGCGCGCGCGCGCACACACACACGCACGCAAGAGCGGGCATGCACGTGCGTGCGTGCAGATTTATTCCAATCACAACTAGAATTGGAGTGGGGAGGAATCATCACGTAAGAGTGATCAGATGGTCCATCTGTTGGCGTATGAACAATTTAAGTTCTCTCTTGCAGACTCTAAGAAGGCTTGCTCAAAATAGGGAGGCAGCCAGGAAAAGCAGACTCAGAAAAAAGGTTAGCAGCAGTGATGTGTGTGTGTGTGTGTGTATAGTAAAAATCA
The DNA here is from genome assembly GCA_037157565.1 of Thalassia testudinum. Classification (NCBI taxonomy): domain Eukaryota; kingdom Viridiplantae; phylum Streptophyta; class Magnoliopsida; order Alismatales; family Hydrocharitaceae; genus Thalassia; species Thalassia testudinum. Next base: position 61,934,808 of record JAZHRO010000031.1, read on the forward strand.
CAGAAAGTTATTTCTATTTTCTCTGTAATACGTCTTTTTGCTGTTGTTCTGATGGGAGAATGAATTAGATTGACCAAATTGGTTTTGATGATTCGACAGGCTTACGTGCAGCAACTAGAATCAAGTAGAATGAGGCTATTGCAACTTGAGCAAGAACTCCAAAGAGCAAAAGCCCAGGTTCAAACTACCGTTAAACGTAGATATATCATTGACTTAATATAAGCACAAAGGAAAATTGACGAAGAATGTTTGTTTTCTTCAGCATCCGGCCTCCTAATTTTCATAAGAAAAAAAAAAAAAAAAAAACTCAATCTTAATTCTTTTTTGAATCGTTAAAACGAGTCATGAGATCAAACCCCACATGGCCACCATTTCTTACTACAAATTTCACCTAGCTGTTAATCTGATCAATCTCATTTTGGATTTTGATACAAAAAGGTTGGGGGGGAAAAAGAAAATCTACTGTTTCCATTATTACTATTGTACATGTCAAATTGACCGGTGACGTTGGGTTTATGTGGTAGGGTGTCTTCTATGGTGCCCTCGTTGGTGATCAAGGCGTACTCAACCCAGGAGTCACCGGTGGAATGAGCTCGGGTACATTCCTAATAAATTTTCCACGTAGATTAATTTTTCTTTCGATCCCTACTTAGGTTGTGTTTTTGCTGGATTTGGCAAAGGCAGCTCAAATGCAAAATTTCACTGCAGCTCGTTATCAAGCTTTAACTATAATTAGAGCGTATTGTTAAGTTACATTTTTAAACTCAATTCTTATGTCACTCTAAACTCGTGCGAACAGGCTAAAAACAATCATAGCCAAGTTTCCTAGCCACCAACTTTATTTATTTATATTTTCTGATTAATGATTGCTAAAATTATTCTGTTATATAGATATTACGACTCGTAACCTTGGTTTTACGCCCACCCCCCCCCCCACACACGCACACAAGTTCGTGTATATATATAATATTTTGAATTCGACGTACGTACGTACGAATTGAAGTTGTTACATTTAATTGGTGGTGGGGATCAAATGCATGCGTGCATGTGATGAAGAAGCTGCAATGTTCGATGTGGAGTACGGGAGGTGGGTGGAGGAGCACCACAGGAGGATGTGCGAGCTAAGGGCGGTGTTGCAGCAGCAGCAGCAGCAGCAGCAACATGAGGATGATCAACATGGTCAGTTGAGGGTGATAGAAGAGGAGAGGGAGGTGAGGGTGTTGGTGGACGGGTGCCTCGCACACTACGACGAGCTGAGCGGCATCAAGAGCGCGGCCATAAGGGCCGACGTCTTCCACCTCGTCTCCGCCACCTGGGTCTCCCCCGCCGAGAGATGCTTCTTCTGGATGGGAGGCTTCCGCCCCTCCCACATCATCAAGGTACCTACGTTCCTTAATTAACTCACCACACCCGTCCCTACTTGCATGCTAATTAAATCGCAATTAACTATTTTAATTAACGTCCCAATCTATTAGATATATTTCATCTCGATCGTTCGATGTGCAATTAAGGGAAACTGATCTTACGTACCCCTCACCGGTCCCCCCTTATTCCTGGTGCGTACATATACACATATACTTCCTGGGTATGCATGGATTTCCATGTTGAGCTTTCAAACTTTCCGTCCGCGTGGCTGTAGATTTTGGTTTTAGGAACGGCGACGTTTGTCAAAGGGTTTGGAGGTGGGCTAAGGATCTGGGGGCGATCGGTTAGAGGTGAGTTGAAAGACTTAATTAATTTTTTTTCTGTTTCGTATAAATCATTATTGTCAGGGTGTTAGAATAAAGTCCCGTGGATAGGTTACGTGGTAGGCAACAGATCACCTGCTGGAAGGTCCTCTTTAGACTGTCAAGGTGTTGGTCATGGGTTTTGAAAGTTTGGAGTTTTTCCTTAATGGGTAAGTTTTAGTAAATATGTTTTTGGAAAAGAATTTGAGATATAATTTATTTGGAGAAATGAGAAATTTTTGAGATCATTGATTTTCAAGAATAGGGATATGTATTCTATAAAAGAAAAAATTTTCTCTTTGTAATTTCTTGAGTCATCAATAATATTTCCAACTCAAAACTTCCCTCCTCTCTCTCTCTTCTCTCCACGTTCATGTGGATTGTCCTCTTTAGACTATTTTTCCATACATAGGGGAGTCTCCACGCTCCACATTATATCAAATCTTGACAATTACTCTATAAAAGAAAGCATTTTTTCTTTATAATTTCTTGAGTCATCAATGATATTTCCAACTCAAAACTCTTCTCATCTCTCTCTCTCTTCTGGCCACATTTACGTGGATAGTCCTCTTTAGACTATTTCCGTAGATTCTCCACACTCCACGTTGTATCAAATCTTGACAATTATTATTTCATATATCACATAAATATTAATATATATTAAATAAATATACTCTAACATAATATATTTACTAAAATACATTTACAATATTATATCAACCCACTCATACATTTATCATAATATTCAAAAAAATCATCCACCCTCCACTTACACCCATATCATACATCATATTAGAAAATCATATCCTAATATTATATCACCATATCAATCATTACAAATCTACCAAATAAATAACTTACCTAACTTAACCCACTAACATAGATCCAAGTAAACCCCTTCCAAATGCAACATTGACCTGTTGAGCCGCGCCGATTACTGCAATTAAAAATGAACTTTTCAGGAGATATTATACCAACCACCCCCTCCTTTCCGGAAGATAAATGCGAGCACTTTGATGGATCATCTTTGCTCGAGGTGGGTTAATGGTGCATTTGGGAATAAATTAACACTTCAAAATGAGTTGGGTTATCTGTAAAATGAGGAGACAAATAAGAACTGGAAGGATGCTACTACCCATAAGACTGGGGTTTTCGTTCGATTTTAACGAGAAAAAGAGGGAAAAAAAATGATGATAGTACGGGCACTGGAACCGAAACTGAAATCCAATCCAATAAATAGAGATATTATCTGTAATTTATTCTAATTCATATCAATACTATTGTTTCATTATTATACGATAGATGTGACATTGAGAAGACTATTTGTTACTTGCACATGACGAAACAAGGGGTAATTGGTTTTTAACTCATCCGTCCTCAATTTGTGCGAAAAAAATACTTCAAATATATAATATATTTAATTAATTATCTATCTATATCAGAAGGGGTTCTTTCAAACATGCGTTGGCCTCTGTTCTTTTACCCCCATCGCTGCCTCCATCTATCCCAATCCCGAAACTTCCCCAATTTTATTTGAATATCGAACTTCTCGAATTTCACTCACTCCCCTTTTCCCCCATTCCTACTAATAAGTGATTAACCACCAAATTACCTACCCAACGGTCACTATCACACGTGCTACCTCACCCTCCCCACCTCCCATTCCATTGCGTTTCTTTTAACATTATTTCTTTTGAGACATTGAAAAGCACATGAAACTCAATCACTAATACGTACTCAACATATCCTTGCAGTTTTATTTGAAATATTGTGCTTAAGTAGTATAAGATAATTGGGTCGTTTTTCATTTTGAATAATAAACCAATAATATGATGGAAATGTACTTTATTTTCACGGAATCGCATGGTAATATATACCGAATTGCTGTCTCAGGATCTACCCCTCAACTCATGTGCGAGTGCACACCTTTTAAGTATCATACAAAGTAATTTCTCACTCAAAAATACATGTATTATAATACTAAATTACTTTATATCTATATATTTATCAAGAGTTGACTTTTTGAAAACAAATCCACATTTTTATATAACGAAGTGTAAATTTCCATTAGTGAACAAGATTTAATATGGTAATGAGATTTGACCAAGATCGATACTTTGGGAGGAATGCCTAGGGTGTCTTTGCCTTGGGGCTTTGAGAGATTTATTGATTCAAACTACAATTATAAATATATGATTTCATTTTTCATTGATTTATGAAAAATTGTAGGCATGACTCCTTAGTATTGATGCATGGACTCAATTTAAGCGTAGGCACTCTATGCTGTAGTGATATCTAAGCTTGAGAAACAGCTGCACGGTATATTTGAAAACGGTAAAAATATGGAGAATAGGAACGGGAAGGGACATGATGCAGAGTTTTAGTCTTTAATTTTGTGATGGATGGTGGAGATGATAAGTGTGAGAAAGGGGGTGGATTGAAGTTTAGTAAAATTTATGTTCATTTTATTCTATAAGCATTCCCACGTCAAATTGAATATTTTCATGGACATATTCTAAGGACCAACACGCCAAATCCAAATTAACTTCTAGTGTATGATTTGTAAGTCTAAATTATTTTTTCCCTCTTCTTATTTTTTCTCCGTTCTTAGATACCCTTTTTATATGAATAATGAGATTGTAGATATTTTGAGATTCATATAAGCTCGAATAAATAACTAAAATGTCTACACAGACGAAATGGATTAATGCGATTACCTTTTAGAGGTAGACCTAAATCGAACGTCCAGGAGTATTTAGGCATATAGATGAACTGGGTTGATATGTTTGAAAGAATAAAGTACGTGCCAAAACAACATCAACTTGTGTCAGTGGATTTTCACGATAGACAAAACTGTATATCTAAGGATGAACTCGATTATAAATTGCAAAACGATTTTTATATAGGTTTTTGGTTTTCCTCCAGAAGAATCCGTAACACCAACATACCAAACTTGCTTTCTCACTTATTATATATATAAAATCAAATACCCATTGGTGGAATGGTAGCTTTGAAGTTTCATAGGTAGTGAAAGGGGACTTGGGGAAGTGAGTTGGGTTAGGTTAAACCAAATCCCTCTATATATATAAGGTAGGATAGAAACTTCTTTTATTTCAAAAAGATATACATCTGATTTCGTTAAACAAAAATTGGTAGGAGAACCACCTAGATATAACATAAAAGAGCGACCATGGCTTGTGGCCTACCATAAAAGGATGAGATATAAGAGTTGGATCAATGTCCTATCCATACGATTGTTGTTAAACCCAAAAAAACCAATAGGAAGAGGAGGCTTCTTTCTGTGTTAATGTTTCCATGGAGCATAAATATTAATGCAATCTCATGGAACGAGAGGGTAGAGATTGCAATCACGTATATAGGTAGAGAGAGATTATTAGTTGAGTCCTACCTCAGAAAAGCTGTACATGTTGGAGGGGTTTTGACCTCCAGCGTCATTAGACATGATTGTAGGCTTTTGGAGCTCTCAAATCCTATATATATACATTGATGATATGGGCGTAGGATTTCATGCATATGCCTTCTCAATCCTCCTCATGCCTTTTTATGTAGATGAAACAAAGGGGAGTTGTCGGAATATATAGGTTCTTTGCATTTTGAAGGTGGGTTGAGATCATTGTATGTATTCGATTTTGATGAAACATAGAAAAACATATCATATGATATTTTTGTATCGATGCAAAATGATTCTAGGTGACTTTGCATCTTATTGCATTGCAAAACACATCAATTTTTACGTTGTTGTACTTGCATCCTTTGATTTTTGACGATATCAATCACATCTGCATGCTATAATTGCCATCTCTTCTATATAAGGCAAGGGTCCACCATGCGTGGGAGCTTGATACTTTATTCAAATAACTGGAAGAGAGTTCAGTTTTGGAAGAAGCTTGAAGTACTTTTCTCACACAATATATAGGGATTATGTTACATCATAATAGATCTTTTGGACGGCTATCTATTCCTATCTCACTTCCTTGGGATGGCTCAACTAAGCGTCATTAATGTTGTGACAACTCTTCAAATAGTTCCATATTTTTTCCTATTTCAACAATATCTGACTTGGTTATTATTCATCCTAGTGAAAGATACTATAGGAGGTCAAATTACAAGAAACCTAATGAATATTTCCTATCCAAATTATGCTAAAAAATATTATATATTACACCTCATAATCTTAATTGTAAACTGTTAGGATCTGATGGACCTCGGGAGCTTCCTTCGACCAGCAAAAGATTTATAGAAGAAATGAACGTGACATAGCTATGAGACCTCCATTGTTAGGAGGGCGTGGTCGAGCCTCCTACATGATGGGAGGGCTTGACTCGATGAATCTCAAGCAATCATAAGGGAGACAAAAGACAATGGTGACCTAGTTACACCTAAAGGGGTATACATCTGGGGGGAGGATAATGCTCCCAATTATGAATTAGAGCTTGTAAGATTACATGATTTCTCTCCCTCGCGACCCCCTTTCACTTGGGGGCCTCTTCTTACTATTTATAACATGAAAAGATCCATAACCTGATAATCTTTGGTACATTTGTCAGGCTACATTACTATTGTTAGGTTGTGGGTAGTCATTTCCATCCCATCGTGATTTTGGCCTTGGCTCCATTGAATCTTCTAGTAGCTTTGATGGGTCTAAGTCTGGGTTCGGTTAGTTGTAGGCAGGTTGGGTAGTGTTGGGCCCGTCTCTTTACCCTGTATTCGGGAAGCTGGATCTTCTGCTATATTACACATGGAGTTTTGGATTCGAGGGTGGTTTTTGCCCATCATCATATGCCCCCACACTCTAGCTAGCGTAAGCTGCTGAGAGAGTAGCTAAAGCATTCAAAACTCTGTGGTAGACAATGCCCTCAAATGTACTGTTGGCTTAGGATGAAGCTGGAGGACATTCGTCATGATGGAGGAGTTGCTGGATATCGATGAACGAGGTTGAGTGGTTTGCCTCTGTTTCCTGCCGATTGTAGGTAGTCAGGTGTGAGGAGATTTTCTCTTGACACTTAACGTGGGGGTGCATGAGCCCTAGTTCGTGCGGGCCTTAGAAGGTGGCACCTCGTTGGAGTTGAACATGAGGTATATGAGTCCTAGTTTGTGCTGGCCTTAGGAGGTGACACTTCGTCGTAGTTAAACGTGGGGCATATGAGCCCTAGCTTGTGTCGGTCTTAGGAGGTGCCATGGTTAGGGGAGAACGCAGGTGCGTGGGCTATGAATTTAGCTACCCTTGAGAGGTGGTGTCTGATCAATTGGGATGCTGGACCTATGAGGTCGAGTTCTCGCAAGCTTGAAGAGGCGGCACGCTATCGAACTTGCACGTTGGGCGTATGAGCTCTAGTTTGTGCCGGTCTTAGGAGGTTGTACTTTGTTGAATTTGAACGTGGGGCTGATGAGCCCTAGTTCGTGCCATCCTTAGGAGGCGGTACTTTGCCAGGTAGTTTGTCAAGGAGGCATTAATTTTTTTTGACGTGAGAGGTCATGACCTTAAATGTCGTGCCTATTTAATAAGGTGACCGATACTTCTGTGGTGTCGATCCGTATGCCCAGTGTGTTATAATGTGTGGGGTCCTTGGCCGATGGTTTTATTAGTGTGGTCAAGCTGCTGTGGAATTTGCGCTGTATCTTAGGGGATTATGTTCCTTGGAAACCTACGACCCACAGGGGGGAGGTGGAACAATGTCATCGCCCTCCAAAAACTATGGGGAGGGGGTTATAAATAAGGGTCCATGGTGGGTCATAGCTCACGGCCATCTATCCTCTTTACTGTGTTTGAGGGACTTGTCAGTTGTGTGGAGGAACGTTTGTTTCGTTTGCTCTTTTGATAAAACTTCGCCGTCGAACCTCTGCGAGTTCGGTGGAGCAACCGACGGGTGATTATATGTGGTTCTTTGGATGGGGGTAAGCCCCTCTTGGTGCCCCTGCTCGCCTCATAGGCTGAGGTGAGGTCCTCCTGAGTTTTTTGTAGTTGATACGCCTGTTGCGGCGTTGGTGGGTTTGAGGTTTTGTCATTCTTCATAGCAAAGGGTTTCTTTTAGAGTTGTTTTCCTCCTTTCTGGTTTGGTTACTCTATTTGTTTCTTGGCCAGGCTCTTAGGGGTTTTTCTCGCCAGACGATTTTAGGTGCCGCGACAGCCTCTCCCAGTACGGGACCCATCTCGTGTGGGAGAGAGGCCCGAGTCAAGATAAGAAGGTCTCCTCTTGTGTTTGGAGAGTTCAAGAGAAGGGAGGCCGGTAGCGAAGGGGAGGTGGAGAAGGCTTCCTCAGGGAGTCCGTAAGGGAAGCCTGGCGGGTCGTTCGTTGAGAGGGAGTTAGCTGCATCCGCCCTTCTAGATCCAAGAGGGGATGAGGCAAAGGATGTTCCTTTGGGGTTACTGCCCCCTTTGTATCAGTTTGGAGAACCCGCCGAATGTCGAGTCGTAGGCGTACCACTCAAGGCTTGGGTGGAGGCTACTCCTTTGCAAAGGCTTAACACTTCTACCTTGCTCGACTCTCGTGGTCATTCCATAGGGGTAGACCAGGAGTTGCTGCTGCCAGTAGCTCCTTACGTGGGAGTATATTTACCCGGCCAAATGTGGGGTAGAGCTCAACGAGAGCATTGGCAGGAGTAGGTGCTTTTAGTCAGATGGCGCCTGCTTCGTTCACTTAGGCAGTTGAGCTCAACTGGGTATCCCCTGTGGAATGGCCTGCTGGAGCTTCATGGCGTTGACTAGGTGGGGTACCTCATTGATAGATTGGAGGGTACTTCACACCTCTAAGCTGCTTCAACTGCCTCAGGCGACTGTCGTGGCTCGTCAAGACTTGCCGATACACCAGCAGGCTCTTCATTCAGCCATTTGTCCTCTGCAGAGGGAGGTACATCTCCTGAAGTGGGACAATCCTCTACTGTGGAGGGGTAGGGGGCCTGAGAGCCCATCTCGCCGACAACCGGGGGTCTGTTGGGTACGTGGGTGGGGGTGCTTGACAGGGACAAATTGGTTTTTGCCAAGGAGTCGTCCAAGGCCGATCCGCCAGAAGCTGTAGGGATTGGTAGTCTTAACGCTGCACTATCACCCTTTTTACTTAGGGTGGGCAGGCTTGAAGATTGGGGGTGAAGCCTCTAAGTCCTGATGAACGGTGTCGTTGTTATCTTTGTACTAACTTATCTCCTTTTCGCTGAAAGTTAGCCAGAGAGGATGATCCGGAGAATGTAACAGTTGATATTTCTTATAAAAGGAAGAAGCTTTTTATTTCTTCTTTTCTCTCTTTTTTTCTGCTTATTATGCTGTTGTGATGAATTGCTCGTATGCCAAGTATGAGGGACCAGTTTGCCGCCTAAGATTTGTTACTCGAAAGAGTCATGTGGACTACTTTTACGAGTTTTTGCTTGATCCCTACTACAGGGCGTTTTAATTTTTTGCTCAAATGGCTTGACATAGAGGCTTGTTCTGTCACATTTGCCTGGCTGATTTTTTGGCAGGGCCTAAGGGGGTGCTTGTGGGGAGGGCTACCCACTATAGTGGCTGGGTGCTTATACCATTTGCCTGGCCCAAGGTAGGCATGCGACCTGTAGGAGGCTTCTTGTGTTCTTCGTGCTCCGGTTATCCACCTGGTACCTTGTCCGCCTATCTCCGCCTGGCACATGGCATGTTTGTGTCGGTTGGAAGGGGAACCATTGTCTCGATCGCCACCTGCTTTCTAAGATGAGTGGGTGTTACCCACATGGTGCCTCTTGGAGACAAGGTTGGTGGGAGGGTGCTAAAAGTGGTGCTAACTCTCCCGACAGAAAGTGGTGTTCGGCTTAACGATACCTAGCACCTTTGCACACACATTTTTGATACTGGTGCTTTAGCTGGTGTCTTATAATTATTGTTCTTAGAAGAGAGGCAAGAAACCCCAACTAGACTGGCTGACTTTTAAGCGAAATGCCCTAGTCTGTTGCTCACTCCGAGATAGCCGATTCCGGGGTCAGTTTTCGTCAATGGGCTATCAATGTATAGCTTTCGAGGTGGAGTGAGTAGGGTACTAAGGCTTGCAGAAGCTGCCTAGACCATTTTCTTGGTACCCGAAGACAAAAGGGCTATGGTTGCTTAGGCTTTGTCAGCGTCTGCTCGTCTCTCTGTTGGAGACTAAGTGTCTTCGGAGCTCTTCGTATGAGATATCTTTGCCTGGATTTCGTCGGAAATCCGTTAGCTGGAACGGGTTGATTTTGGCAACACTCGCTATGGCTCCCTTTTGGAGGTTGGGCAGAAGCGCCCATTGTAGGAGTTCTTCAGTGCCTAACCCTGGTAAGTGAGCTTTATGGTAGGCTTCACTAGTGAAGCATGCGCACGTGCCTCTTTCGAGGTCATTGCCTCGTTCGAGAGGCATATCTGATGTGGGGGTTTAGTAAAATCGCTTTGGGGAAGCTCCCTTACTTTAACCTTGGCCTCTTGTTGCGGCTCAGCTGAGTTACGTTTGCCTAAATAGGTGAGACCTTCACTTGGACAACTTGGATTGCGTCGTTAGGATAGCATTGAGTTTCGTAGTCAGTTGCTATTGGTTCGACCATTTCGAATGAGGTGGTTCCGTTGCTAGGTCCGTCCTTATCATGTGTGGATATGGGACGATTTTTCCGGGATGGTTACAGGGTGTAATACTGCTGCACGTCATCCTCTTTCCCCTAGCAACCTTTTAGGAAATGGGGAAAGAGCAAGAGGACTTTTGAGAGGGTTGACCTCAGGAGGTGGCAGCAAGTGAGAGCCTACCTTAGGAGGTGGCAACGTGGGTCAAATACGGGCACTTGGATTCTTTTTGCTAGAGGTTTGAGTGCGTGCTGTCGTTACATAAGACAGAACTTGAGGCATAAGGGCTTGAGTCCCTATCGTCGCTGTAAGGCACTGTTGTGTTGTTTGGAACGTGGGGTGCTAGAGCCCCAGTTTCTACCAGCCTCGAGAGGTGGTATGATATTGTTGGGCATGGTGGCTTAGATTTTTGGCTTATTTTCTGGTTGTTAGGTGCTACTGAGAGTGAAATAATTAAAACTTTGTCGGTGGGTGGCACCCAGCTTTTTGTCTAAGTGGGGGAGCTGTGGGTGGCTAAGGCGCCTTTATTGTATGCTTTTTTCGCCGTCTTCAAGGGGTGGAGTGAGACGTGTTTATCGATGCTCGTAGCTGGCCTTAAGAGGCGTTATCAATATATACGAAATTTTAGGGCATGGGGGCTCGAGTTTCTATCGGCCTAGGGGGGCGACATTATATTTGTCTGAACGTGGTGGCATGAATGCCCGTTCTTCTTTTGGCCTTTTGGTGTTTTTGCCAAAGTTCATGTTAGCCTTCAGAGGCTGCTTGCCAGCCTCAAAAGGCAGCGACATAAGGGAACGTGAGGCATGTCGACTCAGGTCCCCACTGACCTTAAGAGGTGGCCATGTAGGGGAACACTAGGCGCGTCCGCCCGATTTTCAATTGACCTTAAGAGGTGGCTTGCCAGCCTTAAGAGGCGGCAATCTAAGGGAACACGAGGTGTGTCAACCTGGGTCCTTGCCGATCTTAAAAGGTGGCTTGCCGGCTTTAAGAGGTTGCCATGTAGGGGAACGCCAGGTGCGTTCGCCCGAGTTCTGACTGACCTTAAGAGGTGGTTTGCCGGTCTTAAGAGGTCGCAATAAAAGGGAACAACAGGCGCGTCCACCCTAATTCTAGCCAACAATAAGAGGTGGCTTGCTAGCCTTAAGAGGCGGCTATATAAGGGAACATTAGGCACGTCCGCGTGAGTTCCAGCCGACTTTAAGAGGTGGCTTGTTGGCCTTAAGAGGTAGTTGGTAACCACGTGTAGCGTCTTGTTACGTTTTTATGTTTATTATAGTTTAGTTACAGTCGTTATAGTATATAACAAATCAGCTACCAGATTACTATTTAAAATTTTTTACTCGGAACAAGGTTTTCCCGAGGTCAATCTCAGGGAGCAACTATGTTTCTAGAAGTATAAATAAGGTCTCTATTATGTTACAAAAATAAGAGAGAGAGAGAGAGATCTTTTGGCTTCTTCTTCTTCTTCTCTCTTTCTCTTTTCTTCCTCTTCTTCTTTCTTTCTTTCTTCTTTCTTCTTTCTTCTTTTCCTTCCTTGCTTGCGGCTGTGCCTTCTTTCTTTCTCTTTTCCTTCTTCTCTTTTCTTCTTCTTCTTCTGTTCTTCTTTTCTTTCTTTCTTTCTGGCGGCTGTGTCTTCTTCCTTCTTTTTCTTCTTCTTTTCTTCTTGCCTTCTTCTTTCTTCTTGGCGGCTGCAAAGGCTTCTTTCTTCTTTGGCGACTATAGTGATTTCGACGTCTGATGCAGTGCTCAGATGACTTATCTGTGGCTTTGCTACAGTGCTTCCCTTCTTATTTCTTCTTCTGTTTCTCTCCTTCCTTCCTTCTTCAGCTGCCCCGAGCGGCTAAGGCTTCGGCCGCTTCTCTTCTTCTTCTTTTCCTTCCTGCCTTCTTCTTCTTCTTTTCTTCCTGCATGCTCACACAAAGGTCAGAGTAAAACCTACCCCTACCCCTTCCCCGCGTCTCTCTCTTTCTCAGAATTCTCTTTTAGAACCGCTCTCCCAGAGCCAGGTAATCGGGTGCGGGTATCGCGCCCGGGACAAGGCCCACCGGCGTGCGGTGGTGGGCGAGGAGTGCGTGGCTCGGGCAGTCGGATCCTGCCCAGACCCGCGGGGCGTGAGTGCAGGTGAGGGCGAGTGAGCGCGTGGCGCGCTGCGTGCAGGAGAGGGACCTGACCCCTGTGTTCGAAGGCAGTAAGCCCTATGCACTTTTTCAATTGCAGTAAGCCCTATGCACTTTTTCAATTTAAGTGCGGGAGCTCAGCCACACACTTACGAGGTGGGACTAAAGTCCACCTCCCGATTTGGCACCCGCAGGCGAGCAAACCGCAGCCAATTGAAGAAGCCCGTAAGGCCTACGACCTAGCTGCAGGCCTGGGTGCCTTCGCGACTACTGTCTGCACAGCCTGGGATGTGCGCCTGGGCTGGAGGATGCCTGCAGCTGCAGGTGAAGTTGCTGCAGCTCGTCGACAATGGCGGCGAGAGGGCGCGAACCTGAAATCACAGTGACGACCTCTCGGCCAAGTCAGAATACGTGGAAAGCTTCGCTGGAGTGTGGCGAAGCTCGTGAGGTGGTCAGAGAGGTGCGAGAGTGCGTGCAGAGGCTGACCTAGGTCAGACTGTGGGCAGAAAGGTGGGTTTGTTCGGGGGGTGGTTGGGTGGCGCTTGGCAGTGAATGGAGAGGGGGAATCGGTGGAGTGGAGTGTGAGGGAGCTTCTGGGCTGGTCGACGAGGTGCGAAGGGGTCTGTGGACGTGGGATGGTGTAACGACCCGATTCCCGAGTTCCTACGAGACACGAGAACCGGACCGACTCGACTAAACCCAAGACCTGGTCGTCCAACGAGGAAGTAACCAAAAGAGCAGTAAAATAAACCACATTCAGCATGAATATAACTAACAGCAAGAAAATACAGCAGTAAGGAAAGAAACCACTACAGTATATACCACCACAACAGTAGAATAACATTCATAACATAATATGAAACTGCAGGTAAGGAAAAGTACAGCGGTAACAAGAACTACTCACTACAGTGGAACAAAAAGAGGTACAAGAGAACAGTGGTAACTCTACTGGACCCTACTCGGCCCAGCGTCCTCTGCAGCCGCTGACCCTGGCTGCTCAACACCTGGTCCTGAAAGGTAACGAGTGTAACACGTCAGCAAAACGCTGAGTAGAGTGGCAGCTAAACTAAAGAAACAGTAAAGTGTACAGTAGCTGTTTTAATTTTTCTTTCTTCCTTTATTTACGTCTTTCTATTGTTTCAAAATTTATCTGTTTCTCAGATCCTTCACTTGATCTCGAATGTTCCTCGTGGGAACGATCTTGATTGCAGTCTTTTCCAAAAAGTAGAAGTAGCACGTGGTGCTCTCCTGGCCGGGAGAGTCCCCCGTGGTGATCCTACTCTCAGTCAACCACCCCAAGGTCACGGACAGGCATAACGGTGACTACGGCACGCGCGATAAACGCACAGGTAGCTAACCCGCACTGGCACGCGGTCAGTCGTTTCCGTTAACGGGTGCGCCCAAAGCACAGCACGAAACCAGTACAGGGCAGAGCCCTCTCAGTAACAGGGGTCCAACCCCTCCACAGTAACCAAACAGGGGCCTTGCCCCTCCACAGTCCGCGCACCCTCGCCTGACTACCCTGGTTTGCCCAGTGGGCCTAACAAGTCGGTGTAGGAGGCTAGCAGAACCCCGGGGCCCGTAGGGTAGCTAGTGCCCTCCCTACACTAGTTAGCTCTCCTCGGTACTAAGTACGTGAGGGCCAGCAAGTCGGTACAAAGTGACCAGTCCTAACCCCGGTTCCCTGGGGCGGCTGGTTCCGCTCTGCACTAAACAGGTACAGGTACTTCCCTTGGTACTACGTACCCAAGAGACAGCACACTACCACGTCTTTCTTTCTAAGTTCCATTCCTTTCTCTTTCCAGGAGTTCCACTCCTAATTCCCCGTAGGGTTCCAGCTCTTTTAACTCAGAACATCCAGGTTTCACTTTCCAGTTTCACGTTCTTACAATCCATGTTCTCAATCACGTTTATTTATTCATAGCAGGCAGCTGTTAATTCAATTCACAGGCAGTTATTATTTCCTTTCCACATTTTCCAAGACTGTAGTATTCATATATTCCACTAGTTCTTCCCATCCTAGGATTCATCCATACCCTAGGATCTATCATACAATCTAGTTTTCCAGCCCTAGGATTCATGCAACACTCTAGGATCTACCATTCATTCTAGTTTCTCATTCCTAAGATTCATGCAATGTCCTAGGTGCTATTTATGGTTCCATAATTTAACAGATTATACCAATAAACTTAAAAGCCACTCTACCGGTTACAACAGGAGTACTAGAGGCGTGGTCGGGAATCCCGCGTTCCTCCGCAACCCCCGAGACTGTAACGGAACGAGGTCCTATCACAAGGATCAAACACAAGGAGTTTCTCAAAATAGTATATAGCTACTTTAGATGGGTAGAGGATTTAATTCCGAAAAGCACGCAACTCGAAACGTGGAAAATTGACTCCGAACGGGCCCTAAACGGGTTGAAAACGACGAAACAGTGCAAGATCAGACGTCTGGAACCTCTTCCAGACGTCTTAAAAAGTGGATCAGAGGTTACCTTTGCTCTGCGTGATCTCTCAGACGTGCAGAAGCCTGCGGGGGCATCTGGCCTAGTTCCCAGACGTCCGATGGTCACCCCGGACGTCTGGAAGTCGCTCCCGTCGTCTGGTACTGCAGCCAGACGTCTGATTCGCGTTGGATGCGAGTCCACAACCTGCGCGTACCCATTTCCTCTCTCTCTTAGTACGGTCAGTCGAAGAAGAGGAAGAAAGACGGAAATAACTCACTTTTCAGACGTCTGGACAGTCCTCCAGACGTCCTCCCAGCCGTCTGGTTGTAAGCCCAGACGTCTGATTCTGGAGAAAATTCCAGAACCAGGGCGCGACTCGCCCTCCGCTCGCGACGCTCGGCCGCGTCACGACTCGTCCGCCTGCTGCTCGAGCTGCGGCAGGCCTCCCACGTCACCCCGCGTCTGCTGCTCCCCCTCGCCGGCCGGCCCTAGCAGCCCCGGCAAGCTCGCCCTCACGGCAGAGCGCCTCTTCCCACGCGCAGCACTTCCTCCCACGCTCACCGCGGCTGTCGTTGCCGCAGCTCACTCGCGCTCGCACTCGCGCACCGGCTGGAAGGAGGAGAGGAAAGGGGGCGGAGGTGACGGGAGTGAGGGGCAGGGCGTGGCCTTTTAAGGCTGCGCGAGGAGGAGAGAGAGAGCGGGACAGAGGGCGCAGGAGGGAGAGGGAAAAAGATAGAGAGAGAGAGACGCTCGCAGGTCTGCGCGCTCAGGCGCGCAGAAGAAACGTGCGTGCCGAAAATATCCGAATTCCAGACGTATGGAAGGGGTTCCAGATGTCTGGTCAGACGTCTGGGACACCTCCCAGACATCTTAAAAACGTCTGAAGCCACGCGTTCGTAACAATATAACAAACTCAAAGGAAGTTTTGTCCCCGAAACTTAAGCTAACTAGGGTGCGGGAAAAACGTCATAGTAACCATGACAAACTCAAAGAGGACCGAAGCCGATCTGAAAAGACGTACCCGCGAAGAGCTCCGGGTACTGCTCCCGCATTGCCGCCTCAGGCTCCCAGGTGGCCTCCTCGTACCGCTAGTTCCTCAACAAATCCTTTACCAGGGGTACTTGCTTTTGTCTCAAACTGCGGATGGCTCAGTCTAGAATCTGCACTGGCCGCTCGGGGTAGGTCAGGTTGTCGTCCACCTCGACGCTCTCGTGACTCAGTACATGACTGGGATCGGCTACGTACTTCCTGAGGTTGGACACGTGGAACATGTTGTGCACACTAGAAAGCTGGGGAGGGAGGGCAAGCCTGTAAGCAACGGGTCTAGCCCACTCCAAGACCTCAAAGGGCCCCACAAACCTCGGCGCGAGCTTCCCTCTCACTCCAAACTGCTGCAGGCCCTTCATGGGCGAAACACGGAGAAAGACGTTGTTTCCCAACCTCAAACTGCACCTCTCTGCATCTCCGATCCGCGTAGCTCTTCTGTCTGCTCCTGACAGTACGGAGTCACCTGTGGATCTGCTTGACTACCTCTTGACTCTGCCGGATCAACCTGGGGCCAACCTCCCACTTGGTCCCCACCTCAACCCAACTCAAGGGTGCCGTATACCTCCGTCCGTATAGAGCCTCGTAGGGAGCCATGTCGATGCTCGAGTGATAGCTGTTGTTGCATGCAAACTCTGCCAGGGGCAGGTGTTCCTCCCAAGAGCCCCTCTAGTCCAGTACACAGGCACGCAAAAGGTCCTCAAGTGTCTGTATCGTGCGCTCGGACTGTCCGTCCATCTCGGGGTGGTAAGCTGTACTAAACCTCAACCGCGTCTCCAGGGCCTGCTGAAACTCAGCCCAAAACTGGGATGTAAAGCGGGTATCTCGGTCGGATACGATCTCCCGCGGAACTCCGTGTAGTCGTACCACGTCGCGGATATACCTCTCTGCCAACTGTGCTGGTCCCAAAGTGACTCGGATCGGCAGGAATCGTGCCGTCTTCGTCAGTCTATCCACAATTACCCAGACAGCGTCATGTCCTCGCTAGGTAACAGGTAAGCCCACCACCAAGTCCATGGTGATGCTCTCCCACTTCCACTTTGGAACTGGAAGCGGCTGTAGCGGCCCTGCAGGCCTCTGATGCTCGGCTTTCACCTGCTGGCACACTAAGCACTGCTGCACGAATTCACCCACATCCCGCTTCATCCCCCTCCACCAAAACTCGCATCTCAAGTCGTGGTACATCTTCGTGTTTCCGGGATGTATGGTGAATCTGGAACCGTGTGCCTCAGTCAGGAGCTCTCTCAACAGCTCCTAGTCCCTGGGAGCGCACAACCGTCCCCTCAGGCACAACACCTGGTCTACGAAAGAGAAGTCCCCTGGGTCTCCTGACAGTACTCTGTCGCGCAAGGACTGCAAGTACGGATTGGCCATCTGTCCTGTGATGATGCGGTCTATCAGCTCTGGCCTGGTCTGTCGTGTCACCGTCACTGCCCCATAGTGCCCCCGTAACTCCAGGGGTCGCCAACTGCCCACCTCCTCCAAAAGGCTCCAACTCTGTAACTGTAAACTGGACAAGTGTGCGGGCGCCTTATGGCTCAAGGTGTCAGCCACCACATGGGCCTTTCTCGGGTGGTAGGAGATGCTGCAGTAGTAGTCCTTTAGGAGCTCCAACCAACGTCTCTGTCTCATGTTGAGCTCCTTCTGATCAAAAAGGTATCTGAGGCTCTTGTGATCTGTGAAAATTTCGAAGGTCTCACCGTACAAGTAGTGCCTCCAAGTCTTCAGCGCGAAGACAACAGCGGCCAACTCTAGGTCGTGGGTAGGGTAGGTATGCTCATGGGGCTTCAGTTGCCGCGAAGCGTAAGCGACGACGTGACCCCTCTGCATGAGCACACCTCCTAACCCCTGCAAGGAGGCGTCCGTGTACACAACGAACCCGCCACTACTGTCAGGGATGGTGAGCACGGGAGCCGAAGTCAACCTCTCCTTCAGCTCCTGAAAACACGCCTCACAAGCGTCTGTCCAAGTGAAGGGCACGTCCTTTCAGGTTAACTGTGTCATAGGACGCGCGATCTGTGAAAACCCTCTGAAAAATCGTCTGTAGTAGCCTGCCAGTCCTAGGAAACTGCGAATCTCAGTGACTGAACGCGGTCTCTCCCACCTGAGCACTGCCTCGACCTTGGCTAGGTCCACCGCCAAGCCGTCTCCAGAGATCACATGACCTAAGAAGGTCACCTCCCTCAACCAGAACTCGCACTTGCTGTATTTGGCGTACAACCTACGTCGTCTCAGAGTGTCCAGAACCATCCGCAAGTGCTGTTCGTGCTGCATTTGATCTCTAGAATAGATGAGTGCATCATCTATGAAAACCACCATGAACTGGTCCAAGTACGGTCTAAACACCGGGTTCATCAGATCCATAAAAGCAGCGGGGGCATTGGTCAGCCCAAACGGCATGACCAAAAACTCGTAGTGTCCGTACCGGGTGCGGAAAGCTATCTTGGAGACGTCGGTCTCCCTGATCCTCAACTGGTGGTATCCCGACCTAGAGTCGATCTTGGAGAACACCGTGGCACCTCGCAATTGGTCAAACAAGTCGTCGATCCTCGGCAGCAGATATCTATTCTTGATGGTGACCCTATTCAGCTGTCCGTAGTCCACACAAAGGCGTAGGGTACCATCCTTTTTTTTCACAAACAGTACCGGGGCTCCCCAAGGAGGCGCACTGGGCCTCACGAAACCCTTCTCCAACAGGTCCTGCAACTGAGACTTAAGCTCTCGTAGCTCAAGCGGTGCCATCCTCTATGGCGCGGTGGAGATGGGACTGGTCCCTGGTACTAGCGAGATCTCAAACTCGATCTCGCGCTCGGGCGGTAGTCCTGGTAACTCGTCTGGAAACATGTCAGGGTACTCTCTGACCACCGGGATGCTCTGGAAGTCTGCCACAGGGCTGGACTCTGCCACCACACAGGCTAGGAAGCCCTCACACCCCTGGCTCAAAAGTCTCGCCGCCCGAAGTGCCGAAATGCACCTGAAGCCTCCGTCCACTGGCTGTCCGTGAAACTCGAAAGAAGGCAACTCCGGCATGGAGAAGACAATCTTCCCCTCAAAACAGTCTACCAAGGTGTGGTAAGCGGACAGCCAGTCCATCCCCAGAATCACTCCAAAGTCCTCCATCTGTATCATAATCAGGTCAGCTGGCAAGCTATGTCCCCCGACGCTGACCTCGCAATTCGTGTACACCTCTTCAGCTACAAACAGCTGACCACTCGGACCTCTGATTACTAACGGATTTTCTAACAGTGTATAATCCTGGTCCGAACTAACTGCGAAACTGGCTGCGACAAACAAGTGCGTAGCGCCGGAATCGAAAAGTGTGTAAACGAGTCTGCTGGAAACTGAAACCATACCTACCACTACCGAGCTCGAAGCTCTGGCATCCCTGTGTGTCAGGGCGTTGATACGCCCCTTAGCTCTAGGTGCGGACGAAGCAGCCACACTCTGCGTCGGACGGGCAGGTGCTGGCTGGTACCCTCCTCGTGACTGCTGTCCTCCTCCTTACGCCTGGTAACCGTGGCCTCCTACGCGCCCTCTAGTGCTCTGCGCGGGAAGTATCTGCTGACCTCCTACCCTAGATGGGCAGTCCCTCCTAATGTGGCCCGGCTGGCCACACTGGTAATAGAGGGGAACCCGGCTCCCGCCCTCAGTGGGTCCTTGTTGTCGGCTCGGTGGGGGTCCGGTGCTGGCGACTGGCCCCTGTTGAGGTCCCCCAAAGGCCACTGATGGCCCTGCAAAATGTGACGGCTCTCCTGCGGACGCCACGTGTCTCCTCTCTCGCCGGCTCTGTGAAAAGTCTGGCTGAAAGGGCCTCTTCCGCCCGCCGTCAGTGTCTCGCGCGGACGGATTGGTCTCCTCGTAAGTCATGGCTGCCTCCACCACCCTCGAAAACGTAGGCAGCTTCAGGGGTTTGACATACCCCCGAATCGCAGGCTGGAGCCCCTCGGTGAACCTCCAAAGGCGCTCCTCCTCAGTAGCTACCGCTGTCGCTGCAAAGCGGGACAGCTCCAGGAAACGCGTGCGGTATGCGCTCACAGTCATCGTCCCTTGGTGGAGAGTGTGGAACTCCCGCCTCCTCTGGTCCTGCCACGTCTGGGGAAGGTACTGCTCGTAGAAGAGGGCGACGAACCGATCCCAGGTTGGCTCGTCCCTCTCCTGTCCCCAGACTGCCCTCCACCACCTATGTGCCGCACTCTCCAGCTGGTACGTGGAAAAGGCCACGCGGCACTCTACCGGGGGGCGAAGGGTGTCGAAAATCTTCTCCAGCTGCTCGAGCCAGTCCTCTGCCTCGGTCGGGTCCTCATCCCCCTTAAAGGAGGGGGACATCAGCTTCCGGAACTGCCCGAAGAGCTCGGAGTGGCGCTGCAGTGGGGATGCTGGTGCACCTCCAGGCAACGGTGCCTCGTGCACAGAAGTGTCGGAGGAAGGTGGGGGCTGTGGCGGCCCATCCCTTCTCCCGCGACCAGCGACGCATCCGTCGGGTGGTCCCACAGAGGACTCCCCCTCCGCAGCCCCAGGGGGAGGCGCTCGGGGCAGTGGGTGGAGCTCCTCTCGCACAATATCTCGTATCAGCTAGGCGAGGTCCTGGGCCTGGACGCCCGGGAGTAGTGGCTGGTCCACTGAGGCGTCGGCAACGGCACGCCCACCTTGCCGACCCCGTCCTCGGCAATGCCTGCGGCCCGCCTCACCAGTCCCGCGACGAGGCATCTCCTGCAAGGAGACGCATCACAACGGAACGATACCGAACGGAAACGTCTAAGAGCTCATGTCAAAAGATATATTGTGGTGGCTACTCTAGTTATAGACATGTGAATTGGTTATTTTCCAGTAAGTTGATTCACTTCTCGGGACGACCTTGCTCTGATACCATCTTGTAACGACCCGATTCCCAAGTCCTTACGAGACACGAGAACCGTACCGACTCGATTAAACCCAAGACCTGGTCATCCAACGAGGAAGTAACCAAAAGAGCAGTAAAATAAATCACATTCAGCATGAATATAACTAACAGTAAGAAAATATAGCAGTAAGAAAAGAAACTATTACAGTATATACCACCACAACAGTAGAACAACATTCATAACATAATATGAAACTACAGGTAAGGAAAAGTACGGTGGTAACAAGAACTACTCACTACAGTGGAACAAAAAGAGGTACAAGAGAACAGTGGTAACTCTACTGGACCCTACTCGGCCCAGCGTCCTCTGCAGCCGCTGACCCTGGCTGCTCAACACCTGGTCCTGAAAGGTAACGAGTGTAACACGTCAGCAAAACGCTGAGTAGAGTGGCAGCTAAACTAAAGTAACAGTAAAGTGTACAGTAGCTGTTTTAATTTTTCTTTCTTCCTTTATTTACGTCTTTCTATTGTTTCAAAATTTATCTGTTTCTCAGATCCTTCACTTGATCTCGAATGTTCCTCGTGGGAACGATCTTGATTGCAGTCTTTTCCAAAAAGTAGAAGTAGCACGTGGTGCTCTCCTGGCCGGGAGAGTCCCCCGTGGTGATCCTACTCTCAGTCAACCACCCCAAGGTCACGGACAGGCATAACGGTGACTACGGCACGTGCGATAAACGCACAGGTAACTAACCCGCACTGGCACGCGGTCAGTCGTTTCCGTTAACGGGTGCGCCCAAAGCACAGCACGAAACTAGTACAGGGCAGAGCCCTCTCAGTAACAGGGGTCCAACCCCTCCACAGTAACCAAACAGGGGCCTTGCCCCTCCACAGTCCGCGCACCCTCGCCTGACTACCCTGGTTTGCCCAGTGGGCCTAACAAGTCGGTGTAGGAGGCTAGCAGAACCCCGGGGCTCGTGGGGTAGCTAGTGCCCTCCCTACACTAGTAGCTCTCCTCGGTACTAAGTACGTGAGGGCCAGCAAGTCGGTACAAAGTGACCAGTCCTAACCCCGGTTCCCTGGGGCGGCTGGTTCCGCTCTGCACTAAACAGGTACAGGTACTTCCCTTGGTACTACGTACCCAAGAGACAGCACACTACCACGTCTTTCTTTCTAAGTTCCATTCCTTTCTCTTTCCAGGAGTTCCACTCCTAATTCCCCGTAGGGTTCCAGCTCTTTTAACTCAGAACATCCAGGTTTCACTTTCCAGTTTCACGTTCTTACAATCCATGTTCTCAATCACGTTTATTTATTCATAGCAGGCAGCTGTTAATTCAATTCACAGGCAGTTATTATTTCCTTTCCACATTTTCCAAGACTGCAGTATTTATATATTCCACTAGTTCTTCCCATCCTAGGATTCATGCCATACCCTAGGATCTATCATACAATCTAGTTTTCCAGCCCTAGGATTCATGCAACACCCTAGGATCTACCATTCATTCTAGTTTCTCATTCCTAGGATTCATGCAATGTCCTAGGTGCTATTTATGGTTCCATAATTTAACAGATTATACCAATAAACTTAAAAGCCACTCTACCGGTTACAACAGGAGTACTGGCGGCATGGTCGGGAATCCCGCGTGACTCCGCAACCCCCGAGACTGCAACGGAACGGGGTCCTATCACAAGGATCAAACACAAGGAGTTCTTCAAAACAGTATATAGCTACTGTAGATGGGTAGAGGATTTAATTCCGAAAAGCACGCAACTTGAAATGCGGAAAACGGACTCTGAACGGGCCCTAAACGGGTCGAAAACGACGAAACAGTGCAAAATCAGACGTCTGGAACCTCTTCCAGACGTCTTAAAAAGTGGATCAGAGGTTACCTTTGCTCTGCGTGATCTCTCAGACTTGCAGAAGCCTGTGGGGGCATCTGGCCTAGTTCCCAGACATCCGATGGTCACCCCGGACATCTGGAAGTCGCTCCCGTCGTTTGGCACTGCAGCCAGACATCTGATTCGCGTTGGATGCGAATTCACAACCTGCGCGTACCCATTTCCTCTCTCTCTTAGTACGGTCAGTCGAAGAAGAGGAAGAAAGACGGAAATAACTCACCTTTCAGACGTCTAGACAGTCCTCCAGACGTCCTCCCAGCCGTCTGGTTGTAAGCCCAAACGTCTGATTCTGGAGAAAATTCTAGAACCTGGGCGCGACTCGCCCTCCGCTCGCGACGCTCGGCCGCGTCGCGACTCCTCCGCCTGCTGCTCGAGCTGCGGCAGGCCTCCCACGTCACCTCACGTCTGCTGCTCCCCCTCTCCGGTCAGCCCTAACAGCCCCGGCAAGTTGCCCTCACGGCCGAGCGCCTCTTCCCACGCGCAGCACCTCCTCCCACGCTCACCGCGGCTGTCGTTGCCGCCGCTCACTCGCGCTCGCTCTTGCGCACCAGCTGGAAGGAGGAGAGGAAAGGGGGCGGAGGTGACGGGAGTGAGGGGGAGGGCGTGGCCTTTTAAGGCCGCACGAGGAGGAGAGAGAGAGCGGGACAGAGGGCGCAGGAGGGAGAGGAAAAAAGAGTGAGATATAGAGACTCTCGCAGGTTAACTCGCGTGCCGAAAATAACCGAATTCCAGACGTTTGGAAGGGGTTCCAAACGTCTGGTCAGACGTCTGGGACACCTCCCAGACGTCTTAAAAACGTCTGAAGCCGCGCGTTCGTAACAGTTGGACTCGCCGGAAAGGGTGATCGGAGGTGGAGAAGATGGGTCTGGACAGTGGCAGTCGGGTGGTTGAAATGGCAGCTTAAAAGGGGGAAAATACAAGTGAAAGAGAGAGGAAGTTAATTACCTAATTACTCGACGAAGAGGGAGGGAGGACCAGCTGGCTCGTGCCTGTCGGAGCTGGAGACGAAGACGCCCTGGAGGAGGGTTTCGGCAATGAGGAAGCAGTCGGAGGGCACCGGCGGATACAGCCTAGCGCGGACGACAGAGTAGGGCAGACCCTACTGCAGGTAGGGCAGCAGAGTGACGACGAGGAGGAGATCGCCAGAAGCTTCGGGCTCTCTGACCGGAGGAGAAAGGGATGAAGAGGGGGTGTTTTCTCCATCAAAGGAAGCTTGCAGGAGTCGGCAAGGTCTGCCGCTCCTTATAAAGGGCTTGGCACGCAGAGAGGGGCGAGGTGGCGTCGTGCCAGCCTCGCTGGAGTATGGCCGGAAGGGACACCCATACCTTCCGCACGTTCGCACGGAAGGTATGGTGGTTGGCAGAGGTCGTGGGCGGGTCCCTGCGACGTCCTCTATCGCAGGGAACCCCCCTTCTATTCCAGAGGACGGTAGCCCTACCCTGCACGGCGCCATCCTTCGCGCAAGGTCGCCGGAGGCATGGCGCTGTGCAGAAGTGGTAGGGAGAACCATTCTGCAAAGAATGATGAAAAGTTAGGGTCCTAAATACATGGGTTTAAAAAGATAAGGGTCAGAAAGTAAACAAAGAGGACCAAATTGTAAAGTCGGTCAAGGAGGTCTTTTCTTAGGCTCAAGTTTTTATACCAGACTAATTTGAACCTAAGGATTTTAATGGTGAATTTTAATTCTAGGTTGGACCATGTTTGACCAGTCAATTTACGGAAAAACCTAAATTAAGTCATTAATTTAGCATGGTTCTCATTTTAAGTCAAAATAGGTTTCAAAGGTCAAATTGAAGATTCTAAACCCTAGGGAATATTTTTATATGATTTTTAGAGGGTTTAGTTTATTTTTATCCTACCTCGAACCTCTTGAATTGAAGTGGATTTATTTTAGGGTTACAAAATATTATTTAATTCCTAGAAGTTGTTATAACCCTTTTCAAATCAGATCAACCCACTTCCCTCATTATTAAGTTTGTTTGACCTATGTTTGGACCCTTAATTACCATGTTCGCATACTGCATTGGTAAAATTGCAATTTTACCCCTTATGATTTATTTTATTCTTTAACTCAGAATTTTCTGAGTTAAGCCTCTCTTTGGATTTTGTAGGAGCTTTTTCTCACATATCTGGATTAGATTGTGCTAGTTAGGGTTCATGATGAGGTTCTCATCAGTTGCTACCAGGGTAATGGTGTGATGTGAGTGTCAACCCCTGCAAGTGATGGCCAGTTGCTGCAAAGAGTGAGTCTTGGCCTATTGATAAGACTAATTATTGATTATCGTTAGGATGAGGCGGAGACCTCTGGTGTCATTGCCAGCATCGACAGGGTTGCCCTTCCCGTAGTGGGGGATATGTGCATAGGGGGAATTTAGCTCCTACCAACCTTGAAAGGTGGTTCTGTTGTTATAAGAATTGAGGGTGTGGAGGGTATCCAGACCTCCTCCGACCTCGATGGGCTAGGTACCGTCGTGAGGAGAAAGAAGCCTAGCCATGACTGAAAGGCCTGGCTGCAATCTTGAAGTCGTAGATAGGTCAATCGGGTTTTCTCCTTGTTGAATTGCTTGGACTTGGTTTCCCTCCTCTTTTTTTTGTCTAGACTTCCTGGGTCGCTTCAGTTCGAGCCTTAGGAGTTTGCGCTAGGTCATCTGGCTCTCGTGCGTTATTTTTACCTTTTGAGGAGACCAGGAATGTACCAAGAGGATTTGGCGGTGGGCATGTATTGATGGTCAGTCGATGAGGCTGTCTAGTGTTACCGTTAACCTAGCCACTGTGAGTGTGGCCACTCGGTTGAGGTGCCCATCCTCATTGTGGTCGGATAGAGGAGGGCCAATCTCTCCCTTTAGCCTTTCTCCGCAATTGCAAAGGTCCATGACCGAGACGGCCGATGGTGGGAGAGGTATTATTTCAAGGCCGTAGTCGACTTGTCAGCAAGGGCATTGTCAAAAGCAGCTCCTTGTGTTCTTTCAGTAGGGGTGGACAGTTAGGATTCTATTTTTTTGACGTCTCTTTAACCCCTTGCCTAAGAGTGGGGAAGGCATTGTGGATGCATCGACTTGGAAGAAGCGGCTTGTTAGTTCCAAAGGCTAGCTCGACCTTTGTGTCGAGAGGTGAGCATCTTGGAGTAGTGCAAGCGTTGTTGCTGGAAGTTAACTATGCAGGTTGTCGACCTCTTTGGCCTTTAATAGGCCTTCGACTTTGGTCCTTGTTTCGCCTGTTGAGGCAGTTCGTACTTCCACACTAGGTTTGGTCGTGTTCATTAGGGCATCTCTTGACAATGTATTTGCGGGCCTTGCGGTACTTGCAACACGTCCTCCTGGTTAATGACCTGGGGAGTGCATTTCTCAAGGAACTCCCTCCCTGTCTGGTGGGGTTCGTAATAGTGACCGTCAGTAGGCCATGGAAGGAGTTGCCTCGCTCCGCGATCCTTACGGCTTTGCTCAGAGCTTCGTTGGGTGCTTTGGTGTGCGATCATTGATGTCGTGCCTGGGGCTCTGAGTTAAATGGCCCGACTAGGAGTGCTGGACGACCATCGCCTTACGGGGTCTGCCGCTTTAGAAGTACTAAGCCTTGAACTGATTTGGGTAGGATCGAAAGAACTTAGTCTCTTGTTGTCCAGCTTCTAACGTCCTCTCAGGGTCGTCTTTAGCCCTTCGCTGCTCGGCAAAATGCTCCCAGAACTTGCCCGCCTAGCCTTGGGGAGTCGATAATCTAGCTGATTAGCTGTCTGATTGACCATTGGTGGGCTGTGCTAGATAGGTGCAATCGGGAGTTCCTAGTGGGGTTTTCTGTCGTGATGGCCGTGTGTCAACATCATCTGAGGGTGGCTCCTTAAGGACACTGCTGGAGTCCACCATAGCTCCGTGTCAGGCCTCGATTGGCTCTTTGAACTCTTCTGGCAAGGAGCTGCCACCACCTTTCTTACGAGTGGGCAGACGATACGCACAGGGGTGTATACCCAAGGCTGCCGTTCTCAGCTTCATATCTCCCCCTTTGGCCTGCACCTCAAGGAGGGGGGTTAGCTTCAGGGCCTCGAGTAGTTGGTCGGGGCGAACCCGCTTCCCTATATTGAGATTAGGGTGTCAAGGGTGTCGTCGGGACATGGAGACATCGAACCCTGGCTGGATCTCCCTGTAAGGGAGGGGCTGCGAGTGGTTAGGACCACCGCGAGAGCCCTTGATCAGGGAGATCAAGGTAGGGCGTTGGAGGGACGTTGTCTCCAAGCAACTGGATGCTTAGAAGAGCATGGTACTTTTGTTGACGCTTCCCACAGACGACGTCATTTGATGGACCTCAGAGGCTTCCTTCGACCATCAAAGAACTTATAGCAGGAGGGAACGTAACATAGCCACAAGACCTCCATCGTTAGGAGGGCGTGGTCGAGCCTCCTACATGATGGGAGGGCTTGACCTGATGAATCTCAAGCAATCGCAAGGGAGACAAAAGACATTGATGACCTAGTTCGACCTTAAGGGGTGTATGTCTGGGGAGAGGATGATGCTCCCAACAATGTATTAGAGCTTGTAAGATTACATGATTTCTCTCCCTTGTGGCTCTCTTTTACTTGGGGGCCTCTTCTTACTATTTATAGCATGAAAAGATCCTTAACTTGGTAATCTCTAGTACATTTGTCAAACTATATGTCTATTGTCAGGTTGTAGATAGTCATTTTCGTTCCGTTGTGATTCTAGCTTTGACTGTGCTGAATCTTCTAGTAGCTTGGATGGATCTAGGTCTGGGTCCAACTAGTTGCAGGTGAGTCGGGTAGTGCGGAGCCAACCTGTTTACCTTATTTTCGAGTAGTTGGATCTTTTATTATGTTATACATAAAATTTTAGATCCAAAGATGACCTCTACCCTTCATCAAAATTTAATTAGTTTTTGGCTCGAACTCAAAATGATTCTAAAAAGGGAAATGTTTGATTTGAGTACGGTAACTGGCATCCTTCTTAAAAAGAAGCAAGCACAAAAGTAGAACACCCAGATCATGTGTTGAGGATGATGAGGCCTCTTTTGCTTGCTGCTGACGTAGGGAGAGATACCGAACCGACTTCTTCCATTTTTAGAACAGAAAGTAGACCTATATCCAACTTGAGACTTAACTGCAATGGTGAAAAAATTGAAGTCGCTGAAAACTGAGGTCGCTGTCCCATTGCCTCTAGGAAAATCGAAGCATCGGATCCTGCAATTGTCCTCGATTAACGGTCAAATATAATTTCCACTACCACGTGACTAATTTATCTAGATTGACGCTTGGAAAATACAAATGCCCAGATAGATCAAGTTATTTGGATGCTCATGGCGTCCCCTGCAAGCTTTTGATGCATACTAGCTTAATGTCGACGTTTAGATGTCGAAATATCCTTCCTAAATTTCCTTCAAAACATCCATAAAGATGCTACACGTACGTGTTTAGAATTAGAGACTGATTTCCCTTTGGATTTAGCAGAACCATACGGAAATCTTCCTATGGCATATAGTTTGCAGTCATTCCCTCTCATGTTGGTGTCAGCTCGAAGTCCACAGTCCTATCTATGGGTAATATCTTCGCATTGTGTGTATATATATACATATATATATATATATATATAGTTCGTAGCTTCCGTCCAAATTATATAGGTTCCAATGTCTCGTTAGGTGCTGGGGAAAAAAAAAAGTAGTCATCTTTTGATTTGTTTATACGTTTCTTTCATTCATCTAAATAAGTACTTAGCTACTTTAAGAACTTCCTTTTTACTTCTTGCAAATTGCGGCATCCCGATAAGTGCATGATGACACGTAAATACAGGCAGTCCTATTAAATTAGAACAAAATAGTGAATTAACGATTTTTTTTTTTTTTTGGAAGAAAAAAATGGTAAAGGAGATATCTTACGGGGAAACGCAAGTCTTTTACTCGGAAGTTAATTAACTATTGGTTGAATAATGATTTTCAAGAATATATATCACAATAAATGCGAAACATGCAATTAAAACCTACACAATACATTGCCACATTTTTATGAAACTGTGGTTTCATTTCTGTTTCCGAAGTTATAAGTAACCTCCCTGGAATGTTAAAACATTGTTGTTCCTTCGTCGTGGTTTTATTTTTCCTTTTATTTTTTTTTATACGCATTTCGGCATACGTCACTACTGGAATTCAATTCAAGGTACACCAACTGATATGGAGATCATTAAAATACACTTTCGTGTTTTGCCCGTCCTACTCTTTATCTTACCAACTTTTTCCTATATGAGCTCTGGACATGCAACAATCTTCGTGACCAACAACGTCACATAATGCAAAAAAACAAAAACCAAGTAGATTGAAATTAAATAGGAAGGAAACAATGCTACATGCTTTGTCCTACTGTTAATGGGACATAGCATTACGTCAATAACTTGAACTAGCTAGTTAATTATTTCCCTAATAATCCTTATTGTTCATGGACTTTTCCCAACAAGTACCAATCACTCGTCAATTCATTGCGGAATTCCGTTGATGTATTCGATGAAGTCGACATATCTCCAACAATTTTTGACATTGGTGGAAACATTGCATTCAAAATGGATATTCACCACGAAGGTCTCCCACATGATTGATCTTGATGGCCATATTGTTCCAAGAAAGTGAGCACCAAGTGCTATTTCCCTTGCCCCATAGTCAACACGTACGTTATATATATATATATATATATATATATATATATATATATATATATATATATATATATATATATATAATCGACAATGCCTTGAAATGTCTCATGATATGCCGATCTCTCCCCAACCCTTAGGCCAACAACCCATCAATCAAGTGATTGGTAAAGCTTCCAGTAGGATGACCTTATGCATAGCATGCATGTTGCCCTATACCAAGGGCCTTCCTAATCATGCATCCTTCCTATGATAAGAGTCCATGAAGTTTTAGATGACAACTTCAAATCAAGTTCCTGTTGTCCATCTTCCGTGCTTCGTCAATTCTTCCAATGAGATCGTTGCCTAGTTTGATCGTGAAGCAACAAAATGGAGTTTCCTATATGACTTAGTTGCCTAATTTGAGATGAGTGAACAATGTATGCATATATCGTAATATAAGACAAACAGTTTACGATAATTATCAACTCAATTTTTTACCTAACTTACTCTATTTTTCAACAAAACAATAATAAAAAATAACTCACCATTAAATATAAAATAATTTAACAATAATACTCTCTTTGCATTTAAATCATACCAATACACAACTTACTATACATTAATTAATCAATTACATATCTACCACTTATACCACCATCTCTCCAACTTACCATATCTTAACACTAATCCCAAGATAGCTACTAACCCTCAACCAAACTGAGCCTAAACCTAAATACTTCATGTTATCACATGCATGCTCCTTATAAAGGTTGAGGGTGAGTTGAAATATGATTTGAACCTAAAGCAAAATTAAATCGCCCGGGAAGTATTTGTCACGTAAAGCTTCAATTATCAACATGGTATAATTAAGCAAGCTCACACCTTTCAGGAAAAATTGTAAACAGGTCGCTACCTAGTGAATGAATCATTTTTCCTCTTGATTCTGTTGCCAGTAGCTACGACACACCTGCTTGTGAAGCATTTATTCTTCACCGTACCGTCTTCATAGATATCGATATAATTGGCTTGGTTGCAGTGAGATTTTCCATCGTCAAATGTGGATGTTGTGGGCTTATTTATGAGTTGCTTGACCTTAGGAAGCCACTGCTCCTATAGTTGGGATACCTTCTGCCTCACCTTCCACTAATCCTCCCCTCCAGGCCATACTGGTCGCCGAACAATGTGGGAAAGATAACAAATCCACAGCTGGAACCGTGACATATGCATACATAGAGACGTGCAAGTATGGCACTTATATTTTTTGCTGACACTATATGGATTCGCATGCGACCCTTTGCAACATATCCCTTTTGCCGCTTCGTTTGGTTATCCATTAGTGGTCGCCATATGATTTTATCCATCGGAGAATCTGCTTATTTGGAGTTCATATATATATATATATATACACACACACACCTCCATGTACATACATATAGTACGTAAATAAATTAAGGGACTTTTATCTGCTGACCAGTAGAAGACAAAAAGACGCGCGTCTCGCACATGAGACCAAAGGCAAAGCGATCCATTCTTGGAGTCAAGGCAGAGTCGGGCGCCTCAAAATTGCAAAAGAAAAGTGTTTAAAATCGTATTACCAACTTTATCTAAACTTGATTAATTGCTTATTCCTCTAAGAATATGCATGCAACGTCAAGTGTTTTATTCTATCGGTAGAACTGGAAATTCTCAATCGTCCATCATCTTGGAATCAAGATGGGCTTATTGCACTAAACCACTTGACATGGAGGAATCGATTGAGAAAACTTCGGACAAGGAAAGGCCTTTTGTTGAATTAGATTTAGATGAATGCATTTTGTTTGAATTGCACTCCGACTCATGGAAAAATTAAGGATCTTTGATGCCAATTACTTGGAGTATTCGATGTATGAATCATCATTAGATATGCTTAATCCTAAGAAGAGGGTACGGCCTTGAGAATTTTGGGTGGCAGAAAGAAGCCAAAAGCATGCATGGACATGCGGGTCATCTATCCATGGGTACGTACACAAATACCAACGTACACACAAATATAATAATTGAACATATGAAAAAAAGATGGCTAACTAGCAAAAGCATTTGGTTACTTAAAATGTTACAAGTGAGCAATAACCTCTATGGATAACCATTTCTATGCCCACCATCCCCCATCCCCCCTCCATCCTAGAGGTAAGTTGTGCGTTCCGGACCAGAAGAAAATTGGTCATTCCCCACGTACATTGGATCACGGTTTAAAAAACTGCAGGAAAAGGCCTCTTTTACCCACGGTTTAGGGTGGGTCCATCGCCAAAGGATTCCCATAAAACTTGTTGGCATCGCCCATCTTTTGGTCACAATTTTAAACTGTTGGCAAAAGAAATTTTTTCCACGGTTTTTCAAAACATGAACAAAAAGTTTTTGGCAACAGCTTTAACGTCCATGATGGAAAGACCTTTTGGACACGATTTTATAAACTATTGACAAAAGTAACTTTTTGATGTAATTTTCAAGAAAATGTCTAAAAATCACAAGGAAAGATTGCTTGAAAAATAAAAATAGTAAATTAGGGGAGGGAGTGAAAATCCCTGATTCACTCCCCAATGCAACCCCCTCCCCTCCTCCTTCATGATTTATTTTGTTGTGCTGACGTTATCCTCCTTGCTGCTTTCGCCTCTGACATCCACCGTCATCCTCATTCATTCGCGTTGGTGCTTCCTCCTCTGACGTGTCATCTACATACTTCGTACAACCACCACTTCATCCTCCTCCTCCGAACCTCTGCCATAACCACACCTTCGAGCTCCTCTAGTCCGGTAAGTCCATGAGCTCCTCCACACCCCTCCTCCTCCTCTCACCTGACCTCCACCTCCAACCACCATTGCCACCCCTCCTCAACTCCCCCAACCCCGCCCCCCGGACTTGCACCTCCATTCACCATCACCAATCCTCTCCATGGTGTCCCCTCCTCCTCCTCTGCCTTGTCCATTTCCTCCCTCTGGCCCCTACCCCCTTGACCACATCTACCCCTACCTACCGTCCACCATAACCACAACAACAATCATGTCTTTCTCCTCCCTTTGTATTTCTTCCTCCTTCTCCCAACTCACCTCCACATAGAAATATCAAAAAATTCTTGGGTATGATATTCGTTTAGACTTGTTTAGTTAAAAACCCACTTTAGATTTGACTCACAAATAAATGAATCGAACTTAAACTTAGGTTTAGATTCGTTTAAATAAACAAACCTGAATAAGGTAGATTCGTTTAGATTCAATAAATAAATAAATAAACAACAACTTAAAGAGAACCTGGGTGTTATGAATTCCTTAAATAAGTAAGGGTTCGATTTATTAAAGGTTTGTTAGACATAGTATCATAAATATAAATTCCTATTTTATTCATACCTTGAGAATAACAACCTTAAAGAAAAAAAATTAGCTTGTTATGCACTTACCAACAAATCACTTTGGATATCTCTCCCTCTTCTCTACTTGAGGATCCCAGGTCACTTTCTCGTACTTCTAGTTCCTCCATAATACCTTCACTAGATTTGACCCAAAAGGACGTGGGTTTCCCCATTTTACAAGGTACTCTGACTCGACCTATACCAGATGAGTACCGATGGGCCCGAATCAATGCACTCAACTCCAAAATGACTCAAGAACTTGGATTTTGGAACTTTACACACAACATAGCTCCGAAGATGGTAGGTTAGGTTGGGATAAAGTGATAGCTGAGTCACAATCCTATGATACTATGGATTCTATATAGTCTTAGAATAAAAGATTTGGTTTATGATAATGCTAATTGCAAAAGGACGATACCTTAGGTCCATAGATATGTCTTTGTGTGGAGAGAAAGCTCAATAGTGAAAACCTCTTTTGGCTTTCCATGATCTTTATAGCAAATGATTCTCTTAACACCATGGTTTTCATTCTTCATCTTAGAGCGATTTTCCATGTAAACCATGACTTGTGACTATATGATTGTTTCCTTTCATGACATGTTCCTTGATTGAAAAATTGGTTATATGATTCTCTACTTCATTCCAACAAGCTGATAACGGAATTTTGTATGGTGATAATAGTTAGATGAAGAAGTTTTATAAAGTGTTAAAAATCATCTATAAAAGAGTCCAAGATCAAAGTCAAGGATGAGATAATGTTGTTGATTAAGAAACAAAAAGCAAAAATAAAGAAGGCATATATATATATGCCTCAATCTCTTCAACAAAATTCTTTGATAAGTGAAACAACAGAACATAGATAAGATGTTGTCATTGAAATTCAATTTTCTCTATATAACGAACACCCTTTAAATCAAGCTACCTCTATAGCAATGTCTATTCATGCTATAATAGTTAGAGGAACATTGACTAAATCCCATCTAAGTACTTTTAAATTCATAAACAGTTATGGAGTCTATGAACTTAGATGAGAAGATAAAAAATGAAGGTCAAGCCCTATTCTTGTACTCTTTGTTGACCCCATGCAAGCAATTTATAGAGACATGGTCTATGGCTATTAATAAAATCACAATGGAGGCTGTGAAGTCTACATTTTTGTCTAAAAAATTAATGGATAAACTAATAAAAGTTGCAAATCCAAGGGCAAGAAGTAACAAGCACTGATGGCAAATGAAAAGCAAAAATAAGTATTAATGAAAGGCAATACCAAAACAATAATAGAAAATGAGATAAATACTTTAGCTTTTGTAAGGAGGTTACGAAATGGATGGATGTTGAAGCAACTAAGACCATGACAAGAAGGCGATGTGAGATTATGCAAAGCCATGATTCATTGGGGTCCAATGTCAAATATTAACAAAAATATGCAAATCCAAGGATAAGTTGCCGCTTTGTTTTCCCACGTCACCCAACAATAATTAATTTTCTATTTATAGAGCCTTTTCAGGTGGAGTCGCTATCATGGGAAATGTTGGGCAATCCATTATTGCAAGGAAAAACACATTGAACTGCAAATGCATGATGACCAAATTAGTGATATGACTACTAATGTCTAATACATGCTCAACATTACATGCTGAAGGCTGGGGATGAAAGTGTACAGAAAAAGGAGAAGTCCTAATAATCACCTTGAATACCTCGACAAGAGACTTAGGAATCTGTAAATTTTGCAGCCATTGGGTTTGTAGCAGAACACTCTAATTTATGCCAAAACGATCAAGACAAGTAAGTAAAAATTGTCTGAGAATTCTTAAAAGAAGACTTCTTAACGAGAAAGTTACATAAATTCTTGAATTCTGTAAACATTGTTTATTTGATTCGAAGGCCCCTGCCCCATCGTATGACGTAGGGATCAACTCCTGTCATTTACACATCCCCCACTACCTTTCAATTGAAGGATGTGGACAAATCCAAAGGCCTATACTTTGTCTTATACAGAATCAGTCCAGGGTTAGTGTAAAGGAAATAGCCGCATATCAACTCCACAAACCAAACACCCCTCCCCCCCCCAACCAACTAAGGAATATCAAGCACATAAATTTTGTATTTAGTTGCCTTTAATGCAAAACTGGCAATCTAAGGATTATAATCCTCCAACTTATCCTTCAATACATGAATATTGGATTCAAATGATACTTTATCTCACAATGATGTCTTATATTATCAATTTAAAAAAAAAAATGCTGGGGATTTTATCTAGAATTTGAATTTGGCCAATTCAAATTTTGCCAAATCTCTAAAGCGATGAGTAGGATATGATTGGGTTTTTTCGAATTCTAGTTTGTTCGAAATGTCTTTGTTACTTTAGTTGCAAGGAAAGGCGAATACCCTGATTGTGGGCTTTGGAGAGAGAGAGAGAGAGAGAGAGAGAGAGAGACGTAGTGAAGAAGGTCTTCAAGGTTAGTCAAGAGTGGCCAACTCTCACATGGTGGTCAAATGTAATAGCCTTTTATTATAGTTGAGAGGAGGAGATGATCTCAACATTGCCATGACGATCCTAACGATAGAAAAAGCTAAGAGGAGATGATGATGGAAGGTATAAGAACTATGTGGCATCCATGGCATACTAGTTTGTCATGATAAGCAATGGCATTACAATGAGAAGATAGAGTGAAAGCAATAAAGGGGGTGAATAGTGTATTTGTAGACCTGGGTGAGAGGAGATGATGATCTTAACACTGGCATAACAATCCCAAAGATAGAAAAAGCTAAGAGATGATGATGAAAGGTATAAGAACTATGTGGTATACATGACATGCTAGTTTGTCATGATAAGCAATGGCATTACAATGAGAAGACAAAGTGCAAGCAATAGAGGGGGTGAATAGTGTATGTGAAGACTTAACTCCCACCAACCAAGTAAATCAAATAAAACTCGAGTCACCAAAAAACAAATTATCAACTCAATCACAAGATCATAATCACCTAACATATAAGCATAAAATAACAATAGCCGAACAAGAAATTCATAAAGCATTAATTAAATAAATGAATGAAATAATAGCTAGAATAAATAATGTGGATTGTAAATATCTAGGTAGGAAAGAGCTCCAAATGCAACTATTAATATTAGCTATCGAATTACACTTGAGTATGGAGTTCAAGGAAATATGTTAACCAAAGTTAAGCAGGGTAGAACAAAGTAGCAACGTAAAGAAAACATGAAGAGTGAGTACTATTCATATGTTAATTCATTTTTCAACCATTGTTCATTATTTAATAATCCATTTATTGTGATTCATTTTTCCCATATCAGTTACAATCTTAATGATCTCAATCTTTGCCTCGGAGCATTAGATGATCTCAACACGATATCCCAAGAGGTATATCACCCTCTTACCCGGCATAAGACACCCTCTTACCTAAGAGACTCATACATGTTCCATACCTTAGTTTATCACCCTAGCATCATTACAAGGAGAAGTGGTGGCTATATTTGTAGTTTTTCCCTTCGAAGGAGGGGTGACGTAATAAATGCGGAAATAAAATATAAAGCAATCTCACCAAAGAAAATCAATCACACAAAGAACACAAGAATTTTTAGGTGGAAACCCAAATTGGGTGAAAACCACCACCTAACCCTCTTGAGTTAGGATTTTCCGATCAATCTAGTTGATCAAATCCACTAACCGAATCACTTTAAAACGAGGGTGATTCAACTTCAGTACAACCACGCTACAAGTACGAGGGTAGCGTTCCTCAACCCCTTCTCTCCACGAGAAGGATTTTGTCCCACGAAGGAGACGGGAATTTGCAAAGTGAATACCCAACTAAATAACAAAGATAAATAAACAACAAGTCCTATAGAGCCAACAGAGTAATTATGAACCTAGGTCCTATAGGAATTAGGAAACTCTCCTTTGCAAGGAGTGCATTGAGGATGACGCGGCTGCGTGAGCCACGCAACAGCGCAATGTCGCTCTCGTGAACAACGGCGGGAGAGCGGGTGCGCGAAGGCTTGATGCTCTCAAGGGAATGGAGCTTAAGCTTGGAGAGCAAGATCTTTTCTGGACATAAAAGAGTGTGAAAGTGTGTAGCTAAGTGTATCCAAGTGTGTTTTTGTGTTGCAAAGGTTCCCCTCTATTTATAGAGGCCTTAGGAAGGCTTTGGAAGGCTTGGAAATGCTTCCATAGCCGTTGGGTGCAAAGCCCAAGAGAATCAGGCCGAAATCAGGACAATGATTACACTTGACAGGGTGATCAGACGTCTAATTATGGCATCAGACGTCTGGAAGGCCACTTTATGACGTCTGATTTCAAGGTTAGACGTCTGATTCTATGCGGGTTTCCTCCTGACTTGAATCAGATCTAAACAGGATTTTTGTTCAAGTTGATCAGACGACATACAGGAAGTCTGGCACTATGCCCGGACGTCTGGAAACCAACTTTTCCTACGGAATGGATTTGCAACGGCTAGAAAATCTCTGAGAAGAGATTTTCGGGTCAGTCGAGGCAAAACGGTCAATTATCAGACGTCTGTAAAGTCCTATGGACGTCTGATAAGGCTCTAACGGTCGTATCCTTGAGTGTCTGCTAAGCCAGCCAACGGTCCACTAATTGGACGTCTGGCAAAGTCATCAGACATCTCCTAAGACGTCTGGTCTAAGGTTTGGACGTCTGATTTCATCAGACAGAACTAACTATGTCCAGCCTAACAGTTATCAGACGTCTGAAACAACAGTCAGACGTCTTAAAATACTTTATCAGACGTCTGATTTGGGAATTAGACGTCTGGAAACTCTGTTTGAACCCTATATTGGTTTTTTAAGTGTTCTACAGAAAACCTAAGTATCCTAGGGTTGTGCAGGTGTTCCTAGGACTACTGTTAGGGTACTTTGAGACTCTTTAATATAATATTCTAAGGAAAATAAGAGCAAGAAAATAAAGACAAGAGATACAAGAAAGGATTAAAAAGAATCTATCCTATTCTTCTTGTCTTCTATCTTCAATCTGTCGCTCCACGCGAACCTCCTCTGTTCTTCATTAAGCTCCTCCAATCCATCCTGGATGCGAGCTCGAGTTCCGTCTAAACACGTCCACATTTGCAATTGACCTGAAATCTAGGACTCAAATTGCAAATGTTAAATAACACGTGTTTTGTTATCATCAAAACAAATGATCGTGGTGCTCTAGCACCAACAATATCATGTGGTGTAAGTAGTTGCTAGTGTTGGTGCTAGAGCACCACGATCATCTGTTTTGATGATAAAAAAATACGTGCTATTTAACATTTGCACTTGGAGTCTTAGATTTTAGGTCAATTGCAAATGGGGACGTGATTAGACGGAGTTCGAGCTCGCATCCAGGACGGATTGGAAGAGCTTGATGGAGAACAGAAGAGATTCGCGAGGAGCAATATATTGAAGAAGGAAGGAGATGAAGAATATGATAGATTTCCTTCTCTTGTACTCTTTGTATTTTTCGTTTCTTTTCTTGCTCTTTATTTTTGTTACTTAGATTCATGTTAAAGAGACTCAAAGTACCCTAACAGTAGTCTTAGGAACACCGGCATAACCTTAAGATACTTAGGTTTTCTGTATAGAACTTAGAAAACCAATATAGGGTTCAAACAGCATTTCCAGATGTCTAATTCAAAGATTAGACGTCTGATAATGTGTTTTAAGACGTCTGACTGTTGATTCAGACGTCTGATAACATTTAGGCTGGAGATAGTTAGTTCTGTCTGATGAAATCAGACGTCCAGACCTTAGACCAGACATCTTAGAAGACGTCTGATGACTTTGCCAGACGTCCAATTAGTGGACCGTTGGCTGGCTCAACAAATACTCGAGGATATGACCGTTAGAGCCTTATCAGACGTCCTTAGGCCTTTCCAGATGTATGATAGATGACCATTTTGCCTTGGCTGACCCAAAATCTCTTCTCAGAGATTTTCTAGCCGTTGCACTGTGTTGGAAATCCATTCCCACGAAAAAGTAGGTTTCCAAACATCCAGACATAGTGCCAGACGTCCTGTATGTCGTCTGATGGACTTGCACTAGAATCCTGTTTAGATCTGATCTAAGTCAGGAAGAAACCCGCTTAAAATCAGACGTCTGATGTTGTTCCCAGATGTCTTAAAGTGATCTTCCATACGTCTGATGCCAGGATCAGACCTCTGATAAGCCTGTACGGCTATGGGATCTTTCCTAAGCCTTCCAAAGCCTTCCTAAGGCCTCTATAAATAGAGAGGAACCTCTTGCACATTAAGACACACCAAGTAATACATTTTCACACCATTTTGTCTCTTGATCCTAAGAAGCAAGCTCTTGCTCTCCAAGCTCCAGTTCTTCATCTAGAGAGCATCAAGCATTTGCGCATCCGCTCTCCTGCCGTAGTTCACGAGAGCGACGTTGCGCAGTCGCGTGGCTCATGCACCCGTGTCATCGATCCGACGCACTCCTTGCAAAGGGGAGTTTCCTAATTCCTATAGAAGCTAGGTTTAAATTACTTTGTTGGCTCTATAGGATTGTTGTTATTTTATCTTTGTTATTTGGTTGGGTATTCACTTTGCGAATTCCCGTCTCCTTCATGGGACAAAATCCTTCTCGTGAAGAGAAGGGGTTTGAGGTACGCTACCTTCGTATAAAGTAGCGTGGTTGTAATTGAGGTTAAATCACCCTCGTTTAAGTGATTCGGTTAGTGGATTTGATCAACTTGGTTGATCGGAAAATCCTAACTCGAGAGGGTTAGGTGGTGATTTTTACCCGGTTTGGGTTTCCACCTAAAAATATTTGTGCACATTGTGTGATTGAATTTCTTATGAGATTGTTTATATTATATTCCGTAATTTATTACGTCACCCCTCCTGGTAGGGACGAATTCCACAGCTAGCTAAACATGCCAAACCATAGACAATAGTTTATCCACTCACTGGCTGAGTAAAGTACAACCAACTCCAAACCTCAAGCCATGCACTTCGCTATCCTAGTTGATTGTTAAACCTAGTTGCGGGTCGTACGGAGGCCAGAAACTCCCTAATTAGTCCAACCAATCTAAATCTAGACCGACGCCATAGCCAAAACACCAACAAGTAGTAATGACTGAACCAGATATCCCAATGTTCATAAATTCTCCTCAAATTTGTCGTTATGAAGTTTAATAAGTTAATTCCCAGATAACTGAATTATAAAAACATCACGTTCATAATTCATTTTATTTTTCATGTGATGCATCTCATCATGTACCACATAAATTAAGTACTAACCAACTCCCAAGCTATGGCTATCATTATTCCTCAAGATTTAACTCAAGTGTCTAATTATGGCATTCAGACATATGTACAAGTTTCGCCCTTGAAACTTGAAGTAAGGCTAGGATGTGTAAGGGAAGGAAGTTCGAGTTCATAACAAATTTAAAGAGAACTAAAGTTGATTAGAGGTACGCATCCACAAAAAGGTCTAGATACTTGTCCTGCATGATTGCCTCAAGCTCTCATGTCGCCTTTTCATACCTCTGACTCATCCATAGGAGCTTTACTAGAGGCACCTCCTTCCATCTCAATCACTTGAAGACCTCATCCAGGATCTGTACTAGTCTCTCCAGATAGGTCAGGTCATCCCCAACTACAATGTTCTCATGGCTCAGCACATGGATAGGGTCTGCAACGTACCTCCTTAGGTTGGACACATGGAATACATCATGTATGTCAAATAGCTGGGGTGGGAGGGCAAGCCAGTAAGCAATGTATCCAACTCGCTCCATTAACCTCGAAGGGCACCACAAACCTCGGCGCGAGCTTCCCTCTCACCCCAAACCTCTACAAGCCCTTTATGGGCGATACATGAAGGAACACGTGGTCTCTAGTCTCAAACTGCGCCTCCCTATGCTTCTGATCAGCGCAGTTCTTTTGCCTACTCCTAACAGTGCGAAGTTGCTGTGAATCTGCTTTATCACCTCTTGACTCTGGTAGATCAGTTCTAGGACCAACCTCCCACTTAGTCCCAACCTCAACCCAACTCAAGGAAGCCATGCATCTCCACCCATGTAGTGCCTCATAAGATGCCATGCCAATGCTAGAGTGGTAGTTGTTCTTGTGTGAGAACTCTGCCTGGGGCAAGTGCTCCTCTTAGGAGCCTCTCCAATCTAAAACATAGGCGCGTAGGAGGTCTTCAAGGGACTAGGTGGTGCGCTTGGACTATCCGTTAGTCTAGAGATGGTAGGCGGTGTTGAACCTCAGATGAGTACATAAGGCCTACTAGAACTCTCCTTTAAACTGGGAGGTGAAACGGGTGTCTCCGTCAAATATGATCTCGCGGGGGACCCCATGTAGACAAACTGCATCCCAGATGTACTGCTCTATCAACTGTGTTGGCCCAAAAGTGACTCGGATCAACAAGAACTATGCCATCTTTGTCAACTTGTCCACTATAACCCAAATGGCATCATGCCCTTGTCGCATAACAGGTAATCTGACCATCAGTTCCATAGTAATGCTCTCCCACTTCCATCTGGCACCGGGAGTGGATACAATGGCCCCACAGGCTTCTGGTGCTCAGCCTTCACCTGCTGGCACACCAAACACTGCTGAATGGACTCCCCAACATTCTTCTTCATCCCCCTCCACCAGAAATCTCGCCATAAATCATGGTACTTCTTGGTGTTCCTGAGGTGTAAGGTAAAGTGGGAACCGTATGCCTCTGCTAGGAGGTACCTCAACAGCTCATCATCCCTAGGGACGCACAACCTCCCTTGCATCCGCAGGATCCCGTCAGCAAAAGTAAAGTCCCCTCGGTTCCTTGTCAATACTTTATCCTGTAGCGACTATAGGTACGGATCTATCATCTGTCCAATAATAATGCGATCCAAAATCTTGGGGCGGGCCTGTCTAGTTATTGTCACTACTCCACAGTCTCCATGTGGCTCGTGAGATCACCAGCTACCAACCTCCTGTATTAGCTGCCAACTCTGGACCTGTAAGCTTGCCAATTGAGTAGGCACCTTTTAGCCCAAGGCATCAACCACTACATTGGCCTTCCCTAGATAATAAGAGATGTTACAGTCATAGTCCTCTAAAAACTCCAATCATCGCCTTTGTCTCAATTTGAGCTCCTTCTGATAAAAAAGATACTTGAGGCTCTTGTGGCCCGTAAAAATCTCAAAAGTATCACCTCCACGTCTTCAAAGCGAAGACTACCATCTCTAACTCTAAGTCGTGAGTGAGGTAGTTGTGCTCATAGGGCTTCAACTATCGCGATGCGTAAGCGACAATGTTACTCCGTTGCATGAGCACATCACCCAACCCCTGCAAAGAGGTACCCATGTACACCACAAACCTGTTGTTGCTGGCCGAAATAGTAAGTACAGGAGCTAAAGTCAGCTTCTTCAACTTCTCAAAGAAGGCCTCGCGCTCGTCGATCCAAGTAGAGGGTGCGTCCTTCCTAGTCAATTGTGTCATTTAACATGTAATCTGTAAGAAACCCCTAATGAACCATCTGTAATTTCCTGCTAGGACCAAGAAGGCGAATATCTCTGTTATTGTGTGTGGCCTTTCCTACCTGAGTACGACCTTAACCTTGGTCAAATCTACTGCTATCTCGACTCCATAGGTTACGTGACCCAAGAAGATAACATGTCTCACCCAAAACTCCCACTTGTTGTACTTTGTGTATAGCTTGTGTCGTCTCAACGTGTCCAAGATCAGCTGAAGGTGTTGCTCATGCTAGAACTAATCACGGGAATAGACTAACGCATCCTCAATGAATACAACCACAAACTGGTCCAATTGTTGCCTGAAGATGCAATTCATAAAATCTATGAAGGCAGTCAGGGCATTGGTCAACCCAACGGCATGACCAAGAACACGTAGTGTCCATACCACGTCCAAAAGGTTGTCTTGGAGATGTCGATCTCCCTGATTCTCAACTGATGGTAGTTGGACCTCAAGTCACTCTTGGAGAACACTGTGGCATCTCTCAGTTGGTCAAAGAGGACATCGATGCGGGGCAATGGATACTTGTTCCTAATGGTGACTCAGTTCAAATGCCTGAAGTCAACACAAAGTTTTAGGGTGTCATCTTTCTTCTCTATAAATAACACTAGTGCCCCCCAAGGGGATGCATTGGGCCTCACAAAGTCCTTTTTCAACAAATCTTGCAGTTGGGGCTTGAGCTCCTGTAGCTCAAGTGGTGCCACCCTATATGGCATAGTAGAGATGGGGCAGGTCCCTAGTATCAATGAGATCTCAAACTCAATCTCGCACTCGGGCGGCAATCTCGGCAACTGCTTTGGAAAGACATTCGAGTACTCACAAACCATTGGGATGTTCTGCAGGTCAACTCTCGAACTAGACTCCACGGTGACACAAGCTAGGTAGCCTACACACCCATGGCTCAACAGTTTCACTGCCCAAAGCGTAGATATGCACCGAAATCCCCTATCTACTAGCTGGCCATGGAACTCAAATTGAGGCAACTCAGGAATAGAGAAGACTATCTTCTTCTTGAAACAATCCACCAAGGCATGGTACGAGGACAACTAGATCATCCCTAAAATCACACCAAAGTCCTCCATGTGGATAACTAATAAGTCGGCTGGAATATTGTACCCTCCTATTGTGACCTCACAACCAGTAAAGATACCTCTGCTACAAACAACTATCCCCCTGGGCCCTTAATCAAAAAGGGGTCATCTAACAGTGTACTAGGCTGTCTCAAGCTGACGACAAAACTCGTGGAGACAAAAGAGTGTGTGGCACCAGAATCAAACAAAATGTAAACTAACTAGGCAGTTAGAAATAGTAACCATGCTTGCCACAACAGAATCAGAAGCTCTATCATCTCTGAAAGTTAGGGCGTTGACATGCCCCGCATCCCTAGGTGCACTAGATCCTGCCATGCCCTGCGTTGAATAGGTCCCAACCAGTCTGTATCCACCTTGGGACTGCTGTCCTCCTCCTTGGACCTAGTAACCACGTCCGCCAGCTCGACCTCCTATGCTCGGTGCGATGAGCATTCCAGAGGTTGCTCTTGCCTTTGACAGGCACTCCCTCCTCATGTAGCCCAACTAGCCACACTGGTAGCAGATAGGGACATAGCCTCCTCCCTCTATCTATCCCCGTTGGTAGTTGGACAAGGGTCTAGTGCTGGAGGCAGGTCCCTGTCTGGGGGCTCCAAAGGGAGTTAGTGACCGCAAAGACAAGGATGCCTCTCGCATGAGTGCAATGCATTGGGGCAGAAAGTGTCTCCTCTCTTGGCAGCCCTGAGAGTGGCCGGGCTGATAGGGCCTCACCCCCTCCGTCGATGTCTCTTCTTGCCGAGTTGGTCTCCTCATAAGTCATTGCCAACTCGACATGCGTGAA
This sequence comes from Thalassia testudinum, assembly GCA_037157565.1. Classification (NCBI taxonomy): domain Eukaryota; kingdom Viridiplantae; phylum Streptophyta; class Magnoliopsida; order Alismatales; family Hydrocharitaceae; genus Thalassia; species Thalassia testudinum. Next base: position 61,978,795 of record JAZHRO010000031.1, read on the forward strand.
AAACTAGGTAGCTTTAGGGATTTCATATACCCCCATATGGTGAGTTGTAGGCCCTTAGTGAATCTCCATAGACGTTCTCAGTGGCCACTGTAGACGAGGCAAAGCATAATGGCTCTAGGAAACAGGTGTGGTACACGCTAACTGTCATCGCCCCCTGGCAAAGAGTGTGGAACTCCTACCTCCACTGGTTCTGCCACATCTGCGTGAAGTACTGCTCATAAAAGAGGGTCACAAACCAGTCCTAGGATGACTCATCTCCTCCTGGCCTCAATTGCCTGCCACCACCTATGAGCGACGCTCTCTAGCTGGTAAGTCGCAAACAGCACGACACTCAACGGGAGGTCAGAGCATGTCAAAGATCTCCATCTGCTCCAATTAGTCCTCAGCCTTAGACAGGTTGTCCTCCCCTTTGAAAGAAGGGGGTTTCAGCTTCCTAAACTAAGTGAAGACGTCGTAGTGAAGCTGAAACGAAGCCACATACCCACCCGCAGGTAGGGAGGACTCCTTCTCCGAGCTGTCCTTAGGTAGTGGGGGTGGTGGAGGGTCACTCCCCTCCTCCAGCTTACTTGGTGCTACGGTGGCTCCTCTGCCCCATGGAAGAATCCTCCTCGGTGTCCATTGACAAACCCGACAACAATGGCAGGGCCAAGAGGCCTGTTGCACGAAGGCTAGAAATAGTTGGGTAAGCTCTTGGGCCTGGGGACCCTGAAGAGGAGGTGGGTCGACCCCAGCCTGGGTATCGGTGCGACCATCCCCATGGTCGCATCCCCGACCAACTCTGTGAACCGCATGTCGAGGCATATCTTGTGGAGGAGATACAAAGGTAAAAGATCAGTAGCAGCTTATAACAAAGACGAGACTCGAATTCTAGATCGTGGAAGAGACTGTGATGGCTATGATTACTATGATTGCATGTGTAGTCTTTCTGGGTCTATCTGAGATTATTATGCAAGACGACCATACTCTGATACCAACTATTATGACCCAACCTAGACCTATATGGGTACTAGGTTGGACCGCGTCATTAATCCTAGGACCTAGTCATCCATCAAACGATAAACTAAAACGACAATATTCATTTCCATACATGCACCATAAAAGAAAGAAACGACAAAAGCAAAAGGCAACTAAGCTACCAATAGTGTAAAAGAGAAAACACAGAGTCCACAACATAGCCATTCCACAACTAACAACAACATGAAGAAGAACAGAAACTAAACTAGTTCCGAAGATAAGTGCTCACTACAGTAGAAAGAAACTGAACAAAGGCTACGACTGGGCATGGTTGGGCCAAGCACTGTCACCTCCATTAACTTGTGGTACCGATTGCTCCCCTCCCTGGCTTGTGTGCACATCCAAAGTAGGCGTCAGCAAAAGCTGAGTAGAGTGGCATGGAAGAAGGAAATAGGTAACAACGAAAAAGAAAGAAATAAATGGTAGTGCGTTCGTGTTTCATTCATTTTAGATCACGTCTTATCAGTGCTATGCTTCCTTATCATTGCTAGGTTAGTTTAGTGGCTTGTTAGCTTATCCGTTTGCCCTTTTCATACCCACTAGGCATGGTCATTTCCTTTTCTTAATTCACATGTCTGCTAATGAAAGTATCTCATTGCAGTATTTTGAATTGCAAGCTGACCACGGGATGCTCTCTTGGCCAGGAGAACACCCTACACTCGCCCTACCACCTAGTCTGCCAGCCCAGGGTCATGGTTGCGGTGTAGTGGTGGCTACAACATGCACGATAAACACACAAAGCACTACCTTGTGCTGGCGTGCAGTTAGTCATTTCCATTAATGGGATACACAAAAAAATAGAATAAGGCCAAATCACCCTCACAACACTATGTACACTCACCCAACTACCCCAATTGACCAGCAGGAGTTTGTGCAGAAAGGTCGTTGCTCCTCTGGGTCTCTACCCGAAGAGGTCTACTCTCTCCCTGCATAATGGGTGGTTAGCTCTCCTCGATTTGCGTGTACCCAAGGGCCAGCTCACCCCTACAACCAGAACTCACGTGGGCTAGTCACTGCCCCGCCTTGGATTCCCACAAGTATTTCATACCTAGTCCTCTTTTTAGTTGCCTTAGGTATTCATGAATAACCCTAGTTGGTTGCTAAGTTCAGGCGTCAGCACAAAATTCAAATATTCCATAAGCTTGGAGCGGGAATCTAGTTTCCTCCTTAAGATTCAAGTATGACCCTAGTTATGTTACTAACGTATCCCCTTGATGATTATTTCGAATGGAGATGATCAAGTATCAATCACATGTTTAGTAGTTGTACACACTTACGGCCACATCATGGCACGACCCAATCAATAGTGAGCTTACATCAAAGACATACTACAATTGCGACTAATTCTTTAGTGGCCTAAACTAGGGAAGACAACATCAAGATGCATAAGGGACGACCTCATAGGGTGGCGTGCATTCCCATGATCGAGAAATGTACGGTCAACAATCAAAATAAATAATTGAGTGGCATGCTACTTGAGATGGTTCACAATTTATTCAAGGAATGGTAGCTAGGTTCAACCATGTAATAAGATGTATGGATGGAAACCACTCTACCTTCACCGAAATGGGGAAAAATGGGGCAGGGTAGGTCTACCCTCGACCTTAGCAAGTGTTGCATGGACTCCCCTCAGAGTTGAGCCACCCTCAGGGGGCAAGCCTAGGCCAAACCAAGGGTTTAACTGAGCATTAGAGAATTCAATCAGATTTTCAGTGGTAAAAAAGTGTGCTAACAGGGTAAAAAATAACCCCAAAACGTAGAGGATTTTGATATCTTTCCAACGGGTCCTATCTCACGCGATTCCTAGCCTGTTCAGGCGTTGAACTGGCTCGAAAATGAACTCTGGTTCACTTGAACCGGCATGGACCGATTGGGTCTAGCCAGTCCAAGTGATCGACTGAGCACCATGCCCCACCCTTGCATAACGCACCTACTCGCATTGCACTGCGAGCCCACTCCTCATACTACGCACCTTTGCACCGCACGCGAATGGAAAGAGAGCTCACCACAACAACTCTTCTCTTCGCCCTCTCTGTCTCTCTCGTTGGGTGGAATGAGCTCGTCGCATGAGGCCACCGCGAAGGATGAGGGGGAGAGGATTTTGAGGAGAGCGAGGAGGGTATTTATGGTGGGGGTTTAGGGTTAGATGGGTCATGTTGTGGGGTAGGGTAAAATAGCGATTTTGTCCCCAAATATTGGGAACTTGGAGGTAGACCCCTGATTTGTTAAAAGCTGGGGGTGCAAAAATTGCTACGAGGCTTCTATGCATGGGGAAAAAAATCAGGGTAAGGTCCTTACGTGGACTACCTAATATGTAGGAATTTTGGAAATACCCCTGGGGATTAAGGAAATACTCAGAACCCTAAAGCATGCTAATAAGCATGCAAAAATTGTGCTAATACCCCCATGTGTGAATTATGATGTACGAAAATTGCAGAAAACACCCCGAGGTCCTGAAGATTTACTCGAAGGCTCCCAAGGGCAAAAACAAAGGTATGGATGGGTCATTTCACCATGTTAGGCCCAAAAATACAAAGCAAAAGTAATAAAATTGTTGTTTATTACCATGAAAATCACTAGATTACAACACATAATTCCTTATGCACCCAGACAAATGCATTAACAAGCACACAACAGGCATCCATGCCTTGTCCACAACATGCAAGAGTCTCATTATTGAGAGCAAGGGAGTTTTTTGGCAATATAAGAGATTTTTTCATCCACCAAAGAGTTCTTTCTCTTAATTTAAGCCTTTCCCTAAAGATGAAGTCACTATTGTTCCACTCTAATCTCTCTTTATGGATGACTACTTATGAGATTAATGGACATAGAAAAAGAGGGAAAGAATAATGAAATAAGGAAAGATGAGGGAGCTGGATCTCTAAAAGAGGATGGAGATAGACTAAGGACGAAGAGGAAAGGAGAAAGAGGATAGAAGGATGAAGGGAGAAAAAAGTTAAGTGTGAGATGATCAATGTCTTCCTCAATTAAAGAGCAAAATGAAACATGGCTATGACAAAGTATGATAAAAAGGCCATGGCTAGTGACATTAGACAACTACTAATGTTCTTTAAAGTGGCATTTAGTGGCCACTTGGACAAAACTACAAGTGAAGTTTGATGGTTAGAGGTGACAATTCCGAAGAGCCAAGCGTGGCAATGGCCATGAGAAGCTACATGTCACAATAGCAATTCTCAAATGATGACTTAAGTACTCTATGAGTAGCTATTTAAGTGATGACTAAGACATGAAAGAGAATAGGGTGGAAAGGTCAACTAACAATCACAATAATGCATGAAAAGATATAGTTAGAAGTGCATAGTGTCTCTTAGTCTACTACTTGCCTTCAACCAAGACCTTACTTTGACGATAGAGTTGAGCCAAATATATCTAGTGGCTAGAGTATGATCATAATAAGTGAAAACATAGACCAAGAATACGGTGCAAAAATATCCTAGGTGATTGCATATGCCTACTATGTTCTTAACAGGTGGCTTCTTCACGATGAAAAAGCATGCACACTTACTTGGTAAGGTGATGTAAAAAGGCAAGGTAGCTTTAATTTAATGAAGGTTGCATGGGCATTCTAGGGGATAATGCAATTGTTGATGGATCAAGTAGGTCGATGAGATGTAAGGAGCATTGCATCGGTAAGCTTAGCTCTTTGAAATGACAAACATTTATAGAATGCAAAATTTGAAGGATCAATCAGGCTAAAAAGATGGTAGCAATTTCTGAATCCACATTAGCAGGTGATATATAAGTAGATTATAGGCACGTGATAGGGTGTTAGGCTTATTGGGGTAATGCAAAGTTGAAGATAAAGGGCTCTTTAACTTAGGAGAGTAGTGGAGTGCATATTGTGAAGCTTAGACATAAGCAATGGTAACAGACATTGGATAGTGCACAACATCTTTGGATGATGAGATGAGTCACATGTCAAGAAGATGAGACCAATAACAAAGAGTATATTGGTGAGGTAGCTTTAATTTGATGAAGGTGATATGAGCATTATGAGGGAGAATGCAATGAAAGTTAAAGCACATTAACTATTTCTTTGAGATAACAAGGATTTCGAGAATGTAAAGTTTGAGGGATTGATCAAGTTGACAAGTTTGTGGCTATTTGACAATCTACATTGGAAGATGATAGTCCTCCAAAGGATAAGCATGTGATAGGTTGTTAGGCTTGTTGAGGTAGCGATTAATTGAGGATGAAGGCCTCCCTAGCTTGAGAGAGTGGTGGAACATCAATTGTGAAGCTTAAACATAAAACAGAATTGATAGATATTAGATGATTGAGAATATCTCTGGATGATGAAATGAATCATATGTTGAGAACTTGAGACGAGAAGTGAAGGGCCTGAAGTGAAAGTAACCACCACAATGAGATGTGATGCACAACCAACAACCAACGATGGAAGAATACTTCGATCAATGTGCAAAATCAAATGAAAGATCAAGGACTTTTTCAACTAGTGAAGAGAAACCTAGTGCAAGAGAGGAGAGCAAGGCAATTAAATCCTAGTTACCTATAGGTTGTTGGAATTTTAACTAGAATTTGAATCTCATCAATTCAGATTCTATCCAATCTTTATGGTCTTGATTGGAATTTGATTGGATTTATTACGATTCTAGTTAGTTCAGGAGATTTCTATTTTGGAATATGTACTTTTCCTACAAAAAGAAGGGAGTCCCCCAGCCTTTTAGTGGGGATGAATAAGTTCAGAGGAAGAGATGTAGTCAAGAAAAACATCAAGATTAGTTGAGAATGGTGGCTCTCCAATCGTGTTCAATGCAGTTGCCTTCTACTGTTATAGTGGATTTGAAGGATTTCTCAATGCTTTTTTACCCTTTTCCTTTTAAAGGGTTTGTTCCAATCAATCCACTGTTCTCGCTCCACTGTGGTTCTTGCTATTGCACCGTCCACTTATTATTAAGAAAAAAAAAAAATCCAACTGCTTCCAAAAATTCGAAGCTGAGGAACTAAACATATACACGAGGTCTAGCTAACATATGTTGGTTTTTTTTTTTTTTCTTTGGCTTTTGGCTGATTAATTAATAATAATATGCATGGATTTGTTGCAGATTATCTTGGGGCACGTAGAGGCAGCAACGGAGCAACAATTGCTGGGGATGTGTGGTCTTCAGCAGTCGGTGCATGAGACGGAGGAGGCGTTGTCTCAAGGCCTCGAAGCCCTCCACAGGTCCCTCTCAGACACCATTGCTTCCGACGAGCTCGGCTGCTCCTCCAACATGTCACACTACATGACCCACATGGCCCTTGCCGTCAGCAAACTCTCCACCCTCGAAGACTTCGTTCGACAGGTATAATTGATAATCAATATAACACGATTAAGGGATCTCGATCGATTTCCTCTAGGGTTGGGCTCCATAAAAAAAATTTGCTTAATTTGTTTATCGAAATTAGGTTTAACATCATGCATCCTAGTTTTAGATTCATCAATGCCGTTTCTCCACCCTCTCTCTCTCTCCTTAAATCCCAACGAAGATCCACCCACATGCAGCAGCTAGCCAGGAATAGGCGCCGATCGAACTTTCTTGTGCTTTGTGTATCGTTTTCTAGGCTTCAATTGGATTAAATAGGTCAAATCCTCATAGAGAATAATCCACTTATGGTCAAATTCTAGCCTTAAGTGGATATACATAGAGGCAATTTCATGGGCACATCTACGTAAAAATGGATTATGACCTAGAAATATCTTATGATATTTTCTTTAAAAAAAAAAAAAAGTCTTATGATATTGAAAGTTTATGAGGACATATACATACCTTGTTTCTTATCATCTTAGCAACACTCCAATCATTTTTGTACTTAACAACTTTATAAATTATCGATCTTAGAAACAAATAGTGAATAACAATTCCATAAATTTAATTATATCATGGCAAGACAATCACTACAAAAAAAAAAAAAAACCAACCTTGTAAGTTAAGGGGAAGAAGTCAATGATTCATCTCCTTATCTTTTATTTAAAGTTCTTTTTATCATATTCGTCCTTGACTCACATCCTTGACAAAAAAACCACCTAACTCATAAATAACCTAGTAACTATTGCTAAAATACTAATTACTTTCCTAAAGAATAGCAAGGTATATTTGTTAAAATAAATCCTTGACAGATCTGTAAGGCCTATTGCTTAGCTATTACCAGACCAAGAATGGTCCTTCACACATATTACCAAGGACATTCCTTGGAGTATCCTCCTAACATGTACTTTTTTTCTTGTATTGAATAATGGTACCTTCGAATTAAAAGGTCCATCCACTGTTGATAAGTTTCTTGAACTATAAGTCTAGAAGTATAAATTGTTTCCTTTTGGATATCTAGACTCTTGATCTTGAAGTTGGTCTTTACCTACAAGAGGACATATCCTCGACATGGAATATAGGTTTCAAAAAGGAAACAATAAGTAAGTTGGACAACAATATTTATCAAGCTCCACACTAGAAGTTACAATTTATATTGTGGGTTAGAAATTTAGGTCTAGATTTGTGTGGGGCCAAGGAGTAGCAGAGTTGGTAACTCCCTTCCCCATAAGTGTCTCCCTATTGTAGGTCCGATCTCCCATGTGCTATATCCAAGCGTAACTGAAAAATTAAGATAAATAAATAAAGGTCTAGATTTGTGTAGCAAGGGATATTTTAATTTGTGTTTTCCTTAAAGGGGAGATCTTGTGTTTGTGTTTAATAAAAGGGAATCCCCTGTGTGGTAAACTAGGAAGCAGTGTTGAGAATGGGGATATCCTATGTGGGTGGATAGTTCATGCCCAACACAACTCCAAACCTGTGCTCCTAATATCCTTGTGGTAAACAAAGGGACATCCCTTGTTTTCAAGGGAATATTGGGACATCCTGTAAACCAAACTAGTCATGAGAATTACACTCACATACAATATAGGAATCTATATATAATACATGTAAAAATTTCAAATGTGTTCTATTTGCTACTACCTTTGTACTTGAGAATTTATCTTGTAGTAAATTCGATTAGGTCACAGAGGACTTGATCTAAGAACCAAGCAAGCACTCATACATAGGAGACAAAGAAATGGTAGCCCAATTTCATTTGTATGGTGTACGTTTAGGGAGGGCATCTAAACTTTAAGTATACATTATGTATAAATGATTACAAAGGGCTCAATTACCCTCAAACTATGTACACCAAGCCCCTTTTATAAGGTGTTTAAGGTTATAATTATTAGATGTAATTTAACTTCTCTAGGAAGTGTAATCGTTGGGCTTGCTCCTCAAGGACCTTTATTTATTTGCATCTTGTCATCTTCTCGAGTGGAGACCAGAGCTGGCTCAGCCAACCAGAGCTGGCTTAGCCAAACTAGCTAGCTTTGACGGGCAGCTCTGGCAAATTGGCTAGTTCTACCAAATTGCTCAATTCAGGTGGATTAACCAGTTCTAATGGACTAGTCAATTTAGGCAAATTGCTCAAGCTGATTGGCTCAAGTAAGTTGGCTCAGGCAAACCAGTTTGTTTTGATAGTTTACTTTCCACTCATTTGGGTCAATTTACTTTTGAGCTTCTTGTATATGGGTCTACCATAATGAGCTTATAGGCCTCTTCGACCTATTTTGTGAGGATTAATTTCTTCCCACATCAAAATTGTTTACCAGTTTGTTTGATTATAGAAGTGGGATATAAGATAATCATGTTTTCAAGACTATTCTTGAATAACTTTTCTTTACTTCTCAATAAACTTTAAACTACTACTTTATTTCTACACCTATGTACTACTATTTTCAACCCTTAGAACTAACCTGAAGCCATCTTACTAACAAAATGACTAATAAAATATAATTAACATGTGAAATTCATTATGCAAGCAAGAAATCAAATGGGACAAGATATTCTCAAATGGTAATCTGAGTCGGGTAAGGATAGACCTAGAGATCTACCTACTCATTGTCTTTAGCCAAAATTCCATTATTAATATCCTTAGGTCCTTCTGTAGCTACTCTCCACTACCTAAAGAGAGACTGCAATATAAGATATAAGAGATGAACTTGGGTAGGATCTATTGTGGATACGGCATATATGTATTGAGTTTAATCCCAAGTAATCGAGAGAATTCACAAACTGCTAGTGTTTCATGTAATAGCCCAAGTTGATGTCTCTCATTGCATGTTTAAAAGCATGGGCTTATAAGATGTTGGAAGTTCATGTTTAACTGGAATGTATTCTTATCAACAACCAACATTGTGCATCGGTAGGTTTTCTCAGCATAATTTATAACCTCCATTGCCGAAAATATAAAATATCGAGCGTGAATGCCTGCCTACCTACCTCATTAATGAGAAATTGCACAAACGAGCAATCACAAAAGTGCAACCAATAAGGCACAACGATTTACATGGAAACCCCTCTAATGTAGAGGGAAAATCCACAAGCAGAGAAAGAAAGAGAGAGATTTCACTCTAAAAGAAAAAAATATAGAGTACAACCCATGCCAAACCCTAAGAAAGATCAAGGATGGAACTCTCTTGAAAGCTAGAAAAGGAGATAACATCCTAAGAAACACTAACAGACACATATCTAGGGTACATTTATGATTGGATCCATAATCAGATCTAAAACACCATTCTGCGATGGCTCCACCTTGCATTATATGGGTTGCCAAGATCCATTTAAAACTATGTCTTGAATCTTAATTGAGGTTGTGTGTTGCCAAGATCCATTTAAAACTATGTTTCGAACCATAATCAGGGTCGGGGGCATTCAAGGAATAAATAACAAATCTCCACCTTGACTTGAACTCAATGAAATTTCTCCAAAGGCATGTCAATTTTCATCTCTCTACCATTCCACCATCTCAAGTGCTATATATGCTGACAAAACAACTTCACACAGGGTTTGAACTTCATCAATAGTAATGGCTTTGTCATCATAACTACTAGATTATCTACTACGGCTATCTTCTTCATCTGAATATCACCTTCAATTGTGACCTCGCAAATGAAGTAGTATCTAACATCAATATGCTTTATCCTTTCATCATGTGGTCTTTTGTTAGATGAATGACATTTTGGCTATCATAATGACATTCTGGCTCTACAAATAATTCTTAGCTACTTAGGTTCTTTAATCACCTCCTTTATCACCATATATTTTGCTTCTATGGAAGATTGTGCCACAGTATGTTGAAGAGTTACTTTCTAACTAATTGCATATTTGCCCAATGTAAACACACAACCTGTCATGAACCTTCTTCTATCACATCTCTTGCATAGTTAACATCAACAAAACAATCAAGCCATACTTACTCCTTCCATTCTCTAAAGAAAACTTGATCGGTACCTAATAGGTATCTCAAAATCCACTTTACAGCTAGCCAATGTGACAATGTCCCTTGTCACGATTTTGCATACATTTACTTACGACACTAATTGCTTAGGCAATGTCTAGACAAGTGTAGATCATGTCATACATAAGACTTCTAACTACACTGGACTAAAGGACTTGTGACATATACTTATGCTCATCCTCCATCTGTGGACATATTTCTGACGATAACTGGAAATAAGAGCCTAATGGGGCCTTCTCTTCCTTGGCATTTGACATGTGAAAGTGCTCTAGTACCTTCTGTGGGTAGCTCTTTTGACTCAAGTACAATCTACCAGCCTTTTGCTCTTTATGCATTTCCATGCTAAGGATCTTCTTTGTTGTGCACAAGTCCTTCATCTCAAATTCTTCACCTAACAAAGCCACTACAAGAAGGATGGGTTTACCTGACGGGTAAAAATCGTGGGGAAAGCCCACAAAATCATCAAGAATAAACGTCTTTAAATAAGACATTGGTGAAGAGCCATTCCCGACGGTTTCACTTCAAATCATGGGGAAAGGTTCCCCCACCCACCTACCAGGTAGTAGGATTTTTTACCCATGATTTTAGAGCCTTAGCCAATGGCTTCTCAACCATTGGCAAAAGTTTGCAAAGGTGGTTCAAAACCAACGTCAAAAGTCACTGCCATGGCGTAGGAAAATTTGGTCCGTAACTTCAAGTGATAGTTGCGAACTGCAGTCGTAAACTTTTGTCGATGGTTTCACAACCGTCGAAAAAATGCATATGCCTATCATTTATAACAGTTGGCAAAAAGTATTAAAAATTTCATTTTTTAAGACAATTGTAAAAAAAAGGCTTTTGCAAGTAACAACCATTGGTAAATATTATTTTAGAGAAAATAATAATAATAATAATTTTAATTCATCAATTTTATTTGGAAAACCTATAACCTTAAAGAAGCTATATAATTTACCACAAAATTTTATATAAGAACCTACAACCTAATATATTTACACAAACATTCATAATTCATACATTCATGAACATGCATTCATACACTACACATTCCATTTAACCATCGAAACAAAATACATGATACAATAAAGAACCTCAATACATAATATGGAATAAATTATATACAAAGATTCCTTGATACAAAAAATAACTATAATGCTAAGCCTATGTCCCTACACCTCATGTCTCTAAGCTAGCAACATCGTCGTCATCCTAACAAGGTGTGAAATGGAAGTCGAAGTGTTCAGGTGACCAAAACATCCTCATCCATTCTTACCACTATCGCTACTACTTGATGAACTATTGTTGCTCCTACATCCATTGTCATTGCTATTCCACCAACACTTACATCTCCCTATTCCTTTCATCGTTCTATCTCCTTAGTTGATGCATCTCCTCAAGTTGTTCATACTCCAACCTTGATGTTGACCCCTTCCATTCGTACCAAGAGCATATGATCTCACCTACTCCAACACTACGAATGAAACCATTGTGCTCTGGCAGTATGACGCTCCTAGATACCTCCTCAGCAATTGATGGGCCCCGGGAGCCACCGTCAAAGCCTTGGGAGACCATCAAAGAATTTGTAGACATAGGAAACGTAACGTAACCACAAACAATCATTCACAAGCAAGAGACACGAAATTTGTAACCCAATTCTACCACATAGAGTGTACGTTTGGGGAGAAAGCAAGGTTCCAGTAAAATCCACTTGAAATGGTAATATTACTATCTCTCGAAGTTTCTCTCTCTCTCGGATTGCATTACATGGATTGCTCTTGGGGAGAGCCCCGAATCTTATTGCCTTGGCTGAGCCCGAATCCTATTGCCTTAACCAAGCCTCGAAGGGTCTCCCTCCTCTATTTATAATGCTGGGGTTGGTCCCTTTGCGAGATCTTCTGACCAAATATGTCGCCTGACAAGGTACGTATCTTGTCACATTATTAAGTGCGGCAGCCATTCAACATTTATTGGAGGTACGACCGTGTTGTACTTTTTTCACCACCTCTCTAGCTTCGGTCAAATCTGATCCTCTGGCAAGTCGAGCCAGGCAGATTCGAATCCAGGAGCCGATTGTACTTTATTCTGTGAAGGCTATTTTCGTCCCATTTCATAAGCCCAGACTCTCGTAGTCTAGCTGTGTCGACTACAAGAGTATACCTTTTTTTTTTTTTTACCCTTACGCAGAGGTCACCCTTGCCCCCAGCAGCTTTCGCTTGGTAGTGATGGGGTATAGGTGCTCCGATGCCCCCGCTCGCCTCATGGGTAGGGGAGGGTCGGCATTTGCATGCTCCCACTCGCCCGCTCACCTCCTGAGGGAGGGAGGGGGAGGTGCTCGATAACCCTCTCCTAAAAAACCAGGTGATTAGAAAAATAAAAATCATAATAGAAGTGTGGGAAGTTAATTCCCAACTTCAAACTCGAACACGGCCCATTATTCGCGCTGGCAAGACTGAAGTACCCAGGCGCTCCCTGGGTCCTTAAGAGGTAACCCACGATAGTATGGCAAGGTTCCCTGCACACGTTGCCGACACTTGCAGGGGGCCTGAGGTCCTCTCTAGCTGGGGTACCCGTTGGTAGCTTGTCCCGTGCAGGTGGCATGTGCTTATTGGGAATAAGGGGGTTTTTCAGTCTCAGTGTGTACTAGTCTGTAGGCAGGTGGGGAGATAACTGGTATAAAGTTTTTGTAAAATAAGCACCCATTTTATGAAATAGAAAATTTTTATTTATCTTTGCATAAAATGAGTGGAGCATCGTTTCCACCATAAGTCGACTTTTTAGATGGGTCGTCATGACGAGGTGCCCATGGTTAGGCGGAGCGACTCAAGTTTGTACTCAAGTCCGTGCCGGCGAGACTTGAGTACCGGGCTTTTCCGCCAAGGTTCCTCGCACGGAGTCGATGCTTGTAGGGGGCCTTGGGTCTGCTTTGGTATGGTACCTGCAGGCAACCTGTCCCATGCAAGTGGCTTGTGCTTATGGGGAACGCAAGGGGGTGTTCAATGTTCCGACCTTCATTCGGGTTAGGCATGGAGATCATTTCTAGCTGTCGGCAGTAAGGTCTCACAAGTGGGAGGAGGCTTCGACAGAGAAAAAATATGTTGGCCGAAAACTTCAATTGGATGGTGAGAACAAGTAGCCAAAAGATACCCTCTTCTATTTTCCTTTCTTTTTTTAATGGTGGTAGGGGCCAATGGATCTGTCGACTACCTATCTCTCCTTTTTTCTTTTTTAAATAAAGAGCAGGGAACATGCCAAGCTCCACCCTTCCATTTTCTTTTTTCTTTTTATAAGAAGCTGGCGAACATGATGGCTCCACCATTCCCCTTTTTCCTCTCTTTTTTTTTATTTCCATATCTTGCTTTATTGGACAATAAATGAGGGAGAAGAAAGCTGATCCTGACGGTAACATAAAGGCAAAGAATGTAATTGGGTGACCATTACTTGGGTCAGGTAGCACTCGAAGGAGCTGCTACTGAAGGGCAACTAGCCAAGCGAAGCTCTGGCAGAGCGCAGCAATCAGATGGAGTTCGAACGGAGCTTGTTGTTGGGCGTGGAGCTGGAGGAGCCGTGCGGCATTGCTGGTGTTCATTGCCAGGCTTACTATTGGGCAAAGAGCGAGAGGAGCTTGCTGCCAGAGCATGGAGCCGGAGGAGCCATACGATGGTGCTGGTGCTCGCTCTTGGGCATGGAGCCTGGCAAGGAGCCTGTTGCTAAGCGTGGAGTAAGGGGATGTTACGACTCGGTTACCGAATCCCTATAGGACACGAGATCGGACCGACTCGACTAATCCCAAGACCCAGTCATCCAATGAGAAGGTAACCAAAAAATAGTAAAATAAACCACATTCACAATGCTAGCAACTAACAGTAACAAAAGTACAGCAGTAAAGAAGTAAATTACTACAGGAATTCACATGCAACAGTTTGCTAGCATAAGTACTTTACATTTCACAGGCAGCTGTTATTTATTCATAGGCAATTGTTATCATTCTATCTACTCATCCAAGACTGCAATCCATACATTCAATACAAACATTCCAGTGTTTCTAGTTCTAGGATTCATGCCATATCCTAGGATCTAATCATTCATTCCACACATGCATTCAGGTTTGTAATTAAACTAGGGGAAGCGACTCTACCGGTAAACCCAGGAGTAATGGAGGCTTGATCGGTAGGTCCACGTGCCTCAGCAAACCCCAAACCTGCAATGAAACGAGGTCCTGTCACAAGGATCAAACACAAGAGACTACTTAGAATAGGATAAAAAGTATTCCAACAAGTAGAGGAATTTATATGGGAAACAACGGTATCTTAATTGCGAAAATCAGACCTCAAACGGATCCTAAACGGGTCAAAAATAGTAATTTTGACTCAAATCAGACATCTGGAATACCTTCCAGACGTCTTAAAAGAGTCCAGAGTCGTACCTCAAGTCCTGCGCCACTCCTCAGACATCCAGGAACTCTGCTGGACCTTATGGACCCAGTTCCAGACGTCCGACAACCTCTCCGGACGTTTGGAAACGCTTCCCGTAATCTGGTGCCTTGCCCAGACGTCCGAACTGCGTGGGTGGGCGTGTCCCGCGCCTTCCCAAAGCGAATCCTGCATGCGTCAACGAAAATCTTCTCAATAAGGCACGAAACAGAGCCTCAGCGGAACGACCTGCTTGGCCGTATCCGCAAAGAAGATGTACGTCACGAAGCTTACCTCTCAGTCGTCTGGAATCTCCTCCAGACGTCGTCTACCTCGTCTGGACGTTGATCCAGACGTCTGATTTTGGGGAAAACTCAGAACCAGAACCTGCCTTCGCCTCCTTACGTTGCGCATGGCCGCGCCGCGCCCATTCGCCTGCTGCTCCGGCTGTAGCAGTGTTGGGGAGGACTTCCCTGACGCGCTCCTCTGCCTTGCACACGCGTCGACTGGCCGTGAGCTCACCGGCGAGCTCCCACGCGAGCTCACGTGCTTACTCTCCTATCTTCCCCTCGCTGCTCCTCCTCTCCTCCCATGCTGCTCACGCTCGCTACTCGCTGCTCTCACTGGAGGAAGGAGAAGGGTGGCTGGAAGTGGGGTGAACAAGGGAGAGGAGAGGGGTTTAAATAAGGTGTGGGGTTAGGGTTTGCATCGGCGAGAGGAGAGAGAAGGAGAAGAAAATGAGGGTTGCGTACTGTCTGTACGTAGCATGCGCGCAAACGCGAGGACGTACACAAAAATTTTAATTTTTAGATGTCTGGGAATGAGTCCAGACGTCTTGCAAGACGTCTGACCCTCAGTCCAGACGTCTGACCTAAAGTACGGACGTCTTAAAAAGGCTTAATGACACGGGTCTTAACAACATAAGAACCTCAAAGGAAGTTTCATCCTCGAAACTTGAGCTAGCTAGGGTGCGGAAAAAGAATAACATACGCATAACAAACTCAAAGAGGACCGAAGCCGGTCCGAAAAGACGTACCCTCAAAGAGCTCCAGGTACCGCTCTCGCATCGTCGCCTTAAGCTCCCAGGTAGCCTCCTCGTACCTCTGACTCCTCTACAAGACCTTCACCAAGGGTACCTGCTTCCGTCTCAAACTCCGGACGACTCTGTCTAGTATCTGCACTGGTCGCTCAAGGTAGGTCTGGTCATCACCCACCTCGACGCTCTCGTGGCTCAGAACATGACTGGGATCGGCGACGTACTTCCTGAGGTTGGACACGTGGAACATGTCGTGCACTCCAGAAAGTTGAGGAGGAAGGGCAAGCCTGTAAGCAACGGGTCCAACCCGCTCCAGGACCTCAAAGGGCCCCACAAACCTCGGCGCTAGCTTCCCTTTCACCCCAAAATGCTGCAGGCCCTTCATGGGCGAAACGCAAAGGAAGACGTGATCCCCAACCTCAAACTGTACCTCTCTGCGCTTCTGATCGGCATAGCTCTTTTGTCTGCTCCTGACACTGCGGAGTCGCCTGTGAATCTGCTCAATCACCTCCTGACTCTGTCGGATCAGCCTGGGGCCAACCTCCCACTTGGTCCCCACCTCAACCCAACTTAAGGGTGCAGTACACCTCCGTCCGTACAGAGCCTCGTAGGGTGCCATGCCAATGTTCGAGTGGTAGCTGTTATTATATACAAACTCTGCCAGGGGCAAGTGCTCCTCCCAAGAGACCCTCCAGTCTAGTACACAGGCATGCAAAAGGTCCTCAAGCGTCTGTATCGTATGCTCCGATCGTCCGTCCGTCTGGGGGTGGTATGCTGTATTGAACCTCAACCGTGTCCCCAAAGCCTGCTGAAACTTATCCCAAAACTGGGACGTAAAATGGATATCCTGGTCAGATACAATCTCCTGCGGAACTCTGTGCAGACGTACCACATCACGGATATACCTCTTTGCCAACTGTGCTGTCCTAAAGTGACTCGGATCGGCAAGAAACGTGCCGTCTTTGTCAATCTGTCTACAATCACCCAGACTGCGTCGTGTCCTCGCTGGGTAACGAGCAAGCCCACCACCAAGTCCATGGTGATGCTCTCCTACTTCCACTCTGGTAGTGGAAGTGGCTGGAACGGCTCTACGGGTCTCTGATGCTCGGCCTTCACCTGCTGGCACACTAAACACTACTGCACGAACTCACCTACATCCCGCTTCATTCCCCTCCACCAAAAGTCGCGTCTCAGATCATGATGCATCTTTGTGTTCCCGGGATGTATGGTGAACCTGGAACCGTGTGCCTCATTTAGCAGCTCTCTCAACAGCTTCTCGTCCCGGGGAACGCACAAGCGTCCCCTCATGCACAACACCTCGTTGGTAAAGGAGAAGTCTCCAGGGTCCCCTGACAGTACTCTGTCACGCAACAACTGCAGGTATGGATCTGCCAACTGTCCTGTGATGATGCGATCTATCAGCTCTGACCTTGTCTGTCGTGTCACAGTCACTACCCCACAATGTCCCAGTAACTCTAGGGGTCGCCAACTGCCCATCTCCTCCATGAATCTCCAACTTTGTGCCTGTAAACCGGCCAAGTGGGTGGGTGCCTTTCGGCTCAAGGCGTCAGCCACCACGTTGGCCTTCCCCGGATGGTAGGAAATGCTGCATTCATAGTCCTTCAAGAGCTCTAACCAACGTCTCTGTCTCATGTTGAGCTCCTTTTGATCAAACAAGTACCTGAGGCTCTTATGATCTGTGAAAATCTCAAAAGTCTCACTGTACAGGTAGTGCCTCCAAGTCTTCAACGCGAAGACGATAGCTGCCGACTCTAGGTCGTGGGTAGGGTAGTTATGCTCATGGGGCTTCAGTTGCCGCGAAGTGTAAACGACAACGTGACCCCGCTGCATGAGCACACCCCCTAACCCCTGCAAGGAGGCATCTGTGTACACAATGAACCCGCCACTGCTGTCCGGAATGGTAAGCACGGGAGCCAAAGTTAGCCTCTCCTTTATTTCCTGAAAACACGCCTCACAAGCGTCTGTCCAAGAAAAGGGCACGTCCTTCTGGGTCAATTGTGTTATAGGACATGCAATCTGCGAGAAACCCCTAATAAATCACCTGTAGTAGCCTCCCAGTCTCAAGAAACTGCGGACCTCTGTCACTGTACGTGGTCTCTCCCACCTGAGCACTGCCTCAACCTTGGCTGGGTCCACAGCCAAGCCATCCCCTGAAATCACATGACCTAAGAAGGTCATCTCCCTCAACCAGAACTCGCACTTGCTGTATTTGGCGTACAGCCTATGTCGTCTCAATGTGTCCAAAACCATCCGTAAGTACTGTCTGTGCTACACCTGGTCCCAAGAGTAGATGAGCACATCATCAATAAATAACACCACGAACTAATCCAGGTACGGTCTGAACATCTGGTTCATCAAATCCATGAAAGAAGCGGGGGTGTTGGTCAGCCCAAATGACATGACAGAAAACTCGTAGTGTCCGTACCGGGTGCAGAAAGCTGTCTTGGAGACGTCGGCCTCCTTGATCCTCAATTGGTGGTAGCCAGACCTCAAGTCTATCTTGGAGAAAACCGTGGCACCTCGCAATTGGTCAAACAAGTCGTCAATCCTCGGTAGCAGATACTTGTTCTTGATGGTAACCCTATTCAGCTATCTGAAGTCCACACAAAGGCGTTGGGTACCAACCTTCTTCTTCACAAATAATACTGGGGCTCCCCACGGAGACGCACTGGGCCTCACAATGCCCTTCTCCAGAAGGTCCTGCAACTGGGACTTGAGCTCTCGCAGCTCAAGTGGTGCCATCCTATAAGGTGCTGTAGAAATGGGGCTGGTCCCCTGTACTAGTGAGATCTCAAACTCGATCTCATACTTAGGCGGCAGTCCTAGCAGCTCCTCTGGGAACACGTCCGGGTACTCTCTGACCACAGGGATACTCTGAAAATCTGTCACGGGACTGGGCTCTGCCACTACACATCCAGAAAGCCCTCATACCCCTGGCCCAAAAGTCTCGCCGCCCGAGGTGTAGAAATGCACCTGAAGCCTCCGTCCACCGGCTGTCCGTGAAACTCAAAAGAGGGCAACTCTGGTATGGAGAAGATGATCTTCCTCTCAAAATAGTCCACCAAAGTGTGGTAAGCGGACAACCAGTCCATCCCCAGAATCACGCCAAAGTTCTCCATCGGTATCACAATCAGATCAACGGGGAGGGTGTGTCCCCCAACACTGACCTCACAACCTATGTAAACCTCCTCAACTACAAACAGCTGACCACCTGGACCTTTGATCACAAATGGATCCTCTAACAACACACAGTTCTGCCCCAAACTGACAGCAAAACTAGCAGCGACAAACAAGTGCGTGGCTCCGGAATCAAAAAGCGTGTAAACTAGTCTGCCAGAAACTATAACCATAGCTACCACCACTGATCCTGAAGCTCTGGCGTCTTTGTGTGTCAGGGCGTTGATACACCCCTCAGCCCTAAGTGCGGATGAAGCAGCCACACTCTGCGTCAGACGGGTAGCCGTTGGCCGGTACCCTCCCCGCGACTGCTGTCCTCCCCCACGCGCCTGGGAACCACGACCTCCTGCTCATCCTCCAATGCTCGGTGCGGGGAGCATCTGCTGACCTCCAACCCTAGACGGGCAGTCCCACCTGATGTGGCTCGGCTGGCCACACTGGTAGCAAAGGGGAACTCGACTCCCGCCCTCAGTAGGTCCCTGCTGGCGGCTGGCCAGGGGTCCAGTGCTGGCAGCTGGCCCCTGTCGGGGGCCCCCAAAGGCCACTGACGACCCCGCAAAGTGTGACGGCTCTCCTGTGAGCGTCGCGTGCCTCCTCTTTCGTCGGCCCTATGAGTAGTCTGGCTGGTAGGGCCTCTTCCATCCGCTGTCAGTGTCACGTGCAGCTGGGTTGGTCTCCTCATATGTCATGGCTGCCTCCACCACTCTCGAGAATGTAGACAGCTTCAGGGGTTTGACATGCCCCCGGATAGTAGGCCGGAGCCCCTCGGTGAAACTCCAAAGGTGCTCCTCCTCAATATCTACAGCTGTTGCGGCGAAACGATACAGCTCTAGAAAATGCGTGCGGTACGCGCTCACGGTCATCGTCCCCTGGTGGAGAGTGTGGAACTCCCGCCTCCTCTGATCCTGCCACGTCTTGGGAAAATAGTGCTCGCAGAAGAGGGTGACAAACTGGTCCCAAGTCGACTCGGCCCTCTCCTGACCTCTGACTGCCCTCCACCACCTGTGTGCCGCACTCTCCAACTGGTACGTGGCAAAGGCCACGCGGCACTCTGCAGGGGGGCGAAGGGTGTCAAACACCTTCTCTATCTGCTCGAGCCAGTCCTCCGCCTCGGCCGGGTCCTCATCCCCCTTGAAGGAGGGGGGCTTCAGCTTCCGGAACTGTCCGAAAAGCTCGTAATGGTGCTGAAGTGGGGAAACTGGTACGCCTCCAGGCAAGGAGGGCTCGTGCTTGGAAGTGTCAGAGGACAGTGGGGGCGGTGGAGGATCACCCCCTCCCCCACGTCCAGCACTATGCCTGTCTCGCGGTCCCACAGAGGACTCCCCCTCCGCAGCCCCAGGGAGAGACTCCCATGGAGGTGGGTAGAGCTCCTCTCGTACGATCTCCATATCAGCTGAGCGAGGTCCTGGGCCTGAACGCCCGAAAGTAGTGGCTGATCCACTGAGATGTCGGTCTCAATGCGTCCGCCCCTTCGACCTCGTCCTCTGCTACATCCGCGGCCCGCCTCAATAACTCCACGTCGAGGCATCTCCTGCAAGGATACGCCAACACAGAACAGAAAGACGTCAATTCCACAGACATTCAACAAAAGAACCTCAGAACAGATTTTAAAAGGTACGTTGTGGTGGTTACTCTAGTTGCAAACACGTGAATTGGCTATTTTCCAGCTAGTTGGTTTACTTCTCGGGACGACCTTGCTCTAATACCATCTTGTTACGACCCGGTTCCCAAATCCCTGCAGAACACGAGACCAGACTGACTCGACTGATCCCAAAACCCAGTCGTCCAACGAGAAGGTAACCAAAAAGCAGTAAAATAAACCACATTCACCATACTAGCAACTAACAGTAACAAAAGTACAACAGTAAAGAAGTAAACTACTACAGGAATTCACATGCAATAGTTTGCTAGCACAAGTATTTTACATTTCATAGGCAGCTGTTATTCATTCACAGGCAATTGTTATCATTCTATCTATTCATCCAAGACTGCAATCCATACATTCAATACAAACATTCCAGTGTTTATAGTCCTAGGATTCATGCCATATCCTACGATCTAATCATTCATTCCACACATGAATTCAGGTTTGTAATTAAACTAGGGGAAGCCACTCTACCAATAAACCCAGGAGTAATGGCGGCTTGATCGGCAGGTCCACGTGCCTCAGGAAACCCTAAACCTGCAACGAAACAAGGTCCTGTCACAAGGATCAAACACAAGAGACTACTCAGAACAAGATAAAAAGTATTCCAACAAGTAGAGGAATTTATACGGGAAACAATGGTATCTTAATTGCGGAAATCAGACCTCAAAAGGATCCTAAACGGGTCAAAAATATTAATTCTGACTCAAATCAGATGTCTGGAACACCTTCTCGACGTCTTAAAAGAGTCCAGAGTCATACCTCAAGTCCTGCGCCACTCCTCAAACGTCCAAGAACTCCGCTGGACCGTCTGGACCCAGTTCCAGACATCCGACAACCTCTCCGGACGTCTGGAAACGCTTCCCGTAATCTGGTGCCTTGCCCAGACGTCCGAACTGCGTGGGTGGGCGTGTCCCGCGCCTTCCCGAAGCGAATCCTGCATGCGTCAACAAAAATCTTCTCAATAAGGCATGAAACAGAGCCTCGGCAGAATGGGCTGCATGGCCGTATCCGCAGAGATGTACGTCGCGAAGCTTACCTCTTAGTCGTCTGGAATTTCCTCCAAACGTCTTCTACGTTGTCTGGACGTCGATCTAGACGTTTAATTTTGGGGAAAACCCAGAACCAGAACCTGCCTTCACCTCCTTGCGTCGCGCATGGCTACGCCGCGCCCATTCGCTTGCTGCTCTGGCTGTAGCAGTGTCGGGGAGGACCT
Organism: Thalassia testudinum; assembly: GCA_037157565.1. Lineage (NCBI taxonomy): Eukaryota > Viridiplantae > Streptophyta > Magnoliopsida > Alismatales > Hydrocharitaceae > Thalassia > Thalassia testudinum. Next base: position 62,000,646 of record JAZHRO010000031.1, read on the forward strand.
CCCCAATGTGCTCCTCCGCCTTGCACACGTGCCGATCGGCCGTGAGCTCACCGACGAGCTCCCACACGAGCTCGCGTGGTTGCTCTCCTCTCTTCCCCTCGCTGCTCCTCTCCTCCCACGCCGCTCACACTCGCTGCTCGCTGCTCGCTGGTCTTGTTGGAAGAAGGAGAAGGGTGGATGGAAGTGGGGTGAATGAGGGAGAGGAGGGGGGTTTAAATAAGGTATGGGGTTAGGGTTTGCGTCGGCGAGAGGAGAAGAAAACGAGGGTCGCGTACTGTCTGCACGCAACATGCACGCAGACGCGAGGACGTACACGAAAATTTTGATTTTCTGACGTCTGGGAATGTGTCCAGATGTCTTCCCAGACGTATGACCTAAAGTACGGACGTCTTAAAAAGGCTTAATGACACGGGTCTTAACAGGGGAGCTCGTTGCCGGGAGTGGATCTGGAGGAGCCGGAAAAAGGAAAGGAGAAAATTCTCTCCTTTACTTTTCTTTCTCCATTTGCTTGCCCGTTTCCTCTCTCTGTTTTTTTTTAATCTACCTCAGCCCTCTTGATGTGACCTTATGAGAGCACATAAGGAGGGGCACCCACCTGCTAAGAGCATTTGACGGAGATGGGACACCCACTTGCAAGGTGGGGCTGTACTTGTGGCCAATGTTTTCTCTCATTTTTTTTTTAAGGAGGATGCACCCGTGGACCGTGGTAGGCTGGAGGAGCTGGTTGCACCTTTTTATAGGTAGAGAGGCCAAGGTAGGGCACTATTGAGTCGGAAAATCTACGTAAATAGAGTTGAGTTTTAAAAATCCGTTGTAGTATGATTTGCGAAGAAATCCGTCAACAAATAAATTTTACCGAAACTCGAAAAGAATTCTGGGTCGAACACAGGGAAGTTACGCCGATTTGAAATCCACGATTATATTTTCTTGTAATTTTTGTTTAAAGGCAAGATACTCACAATGAATCGATACTAAACTAAGAGAGGGAGAGAGAACAAAACACTTTATAAAATGGATAATGTTTTTACAACTAGAAAGCGGGAAATATTACAACTAGAAAGTAGTAAAATCTACTATAGAAAGTAGTAAAAGAGAAGGGAGGTGAGAATTATCCTCCTTGTCGGCTGCTTGGAGGATGAACCGGAATGGGCGATGCTTAGAAGACGGAGAGCGGAGACGGAAGACGGAGAGCGGAGTGGGAAGAGCTGGGGGCGATGCAGGACGTCATCATTGCGAGATCCACTTCCAAAATGGGGGCGAGAAGACGACCACGGGAGCTCCACGAATGAGATGAGAAGTGGACAAAATTTTTGCTTTTAACTCTAGAGGAGCATCCCGGGTTTGGGACAAGCTTCTTTAGAGCTTTGGAGAGGGAGAGAGGTGAGGGAAGGAACGAATCAAATGTGGGGGGTGTAGGCCTTTTTATAGGTGTAGAGGTTGGGGGGCAAATAGGTCATTTTAAGTTAAAAACATTAATGCAAGGGCCTTTAGTGATGGATTTAAGCGTCACTAAAGGCCTGAACGTGGGCTTAGTGACACGCGCGTGCCGCCTTCTCCTCTCTCCATGCTCTCAATGTACGCCCACGATCAGATGATCTCAGCCATTGAATCGTGAGATCGCCCGACTGAGAGACGCGCATGTCCGCTTCCACTTCAACGCTTCAACGCATGCGCGTACAATCGTGCATGCATCTCGGCGTGTAATTGCTCATGCGTCCGCTCGAGCATTAGATAGCGCCACGTAGCACCCTCTGGAGCCACTCAATCGCCATCGCACTGGTGAATTTTGCCCGCGCCTACGCTTACGCTCAATTTGAGCTGAGGTGGGGCTCGAACCCACACCTCCCTCTTTGCATGAAGGTGCGCTACCACTATGCCAAGCTGCCCTTTGAGGTGCGCTTTTGATTTTGGCGCGAGCTCTCTCAGCTGTTGGATCTTGATCCAATGGCTGAGATTGTTCGTGCGGTTGAGGGGAGAGATAGCAATGGTGTGTCCTTGGGTCGATTGGGTGGCTGGGATGGCGCCACATGGCACCATCTTAGCCGTCCATCTTCTATGTCGTGTGGATGGTGCCACGGATGTGGGATTGGATCGATTTTCACACCGTTGGGTTGTGATCGTCAATCTGAACTCATACGTGAGGTCGGATTTGTCATCTAATGTACAATTTACACCATCTTGGCCCCTTGACCTCTGATCTTTCTTAGATTACGTCTGATGCTACGAAAATCTGATCGGGGCGATCTTGGAGTCATTAAACTCTGATCGTCACCCTGATACGATCCGTATGGTTGGATCTTCAATTCGAGACCCCGATTAAATATTGTTTGTCCCTAACCATCAAAAGGAATAAATTACTATATAATTTATATACTTTAACCTAAATGCATGATGATGCATGTTATGCAATATTTACAATATATGATTCTTCTACGACACTAAGAACATGCATAATAGACATTTTAGGCTTTTCAGATGCATACACATCAAGCACCATGGAGGTATTGTTCTCCAGCAACTGGATGCACGGAAGAGTATGACATTTTTGTTAATGTTTCCCACAGACGGTGCCATTTGATGGGCCTCAGGAGCCGCCGTCAAGGCCCTGGGAGTCCATCAAAGAATTTGTAGACATAGGAATCATAATGTAGCCACAAATAAGCAATCACAAGAAAGAGGCATGAGATTGGTAACTGATGTGGGACGAAAATAACCCTTGCAGAATAAAACACAATCAGCTCCTAGATCCAGATCCACCTAGCCTGATCTGCCAGATGACTATTTGACCAAAGCCAGAGAGGCAGTGGAAAAACTACAATACGGCCATACCTCCAATAAATGCTGACATGGCTGCCACACTTAATAATCTGACAAGATATGTACCTTGTCATGCGATGTATCTAGTTAGAAGATCTCGTAAGGGGACCAACCCCAACATTATAAATAAAGGAGGGAGACCCTTTAGGGTTCGGCCAAGGCAACAGGATTCGAGGCTCTCCCCCAGAGCGACCCATGTAATGCAATCCAAGAGAGAGAGAACTCCGAGTGATTGTAATACCACCATTTCTAGTGGATTTTACAGGAGACTTGCTCTCCCCCCAAACGTACACCCCATGTGGTGGAAATGGGTTGCTAATCTCATGCTTCTTGCTTGTGATTTCTTGTTTGTGGCTATGTTACGTTTCCTACATCTACAAATTCTTTGATGGCCTCTCGGGGCCTTGACGGCGGCTCCCGGGACCCATCAAATGACGCTGGACCTTCCGGCTGATCCCTTCCTCATGCTTCCAATTTGTGCCTTTCTAGCCTCCATAGGGAGTGGGAATAGTGCATGGGGATCAGTCAGCCAAGATCAAGCTCCTCAGAATTGAACTGGAACGGTCCTTGTAGTCGAAGCCCCCCAAGTCACGAAAATGGTGGAAGAAGAGAAACCAAATCCAGGCGATCCAGCAGGGGGCAAGGGTGACCTCGACACGAAAGTAACAAAAAAAAAAGTATACTCTCGTAATCGACACAGCCGAACTACGAGAGTCGGGGCTTATGATGTGAGACGAAAATAGCCCTTATGGAATAAAACACAATCGGCTCTTAGATCTGAATTCGCTTGGTCCGACCTGCCGAAGGATCCAATTTGACCAAAGTTAGAGATTCCATGGAAAAAGTACAACACGGCCATACCTCCAATAAATGCTGACATAACCATCACACTTAATAATCTGACAAGATACGTACCTTGTCAAGTGGCGTATCTGGTCAGAAGATCTCACAAAGAGACCAACCCTAGCATTATAAATAGAGGGAGACCTTTTGAGGCTTGGCCAAGGCAACAGGATTCGACGCTCTCCGCCAGAGCGATCCATGTAATGCAATCCAAGAGAGAAAGAAACTCTGAGAGATTGTAATACCACCATTTCTAGTGGATTTTATAGGAGCCTTGCTCTCCCCCCAAACGTACACCCCATGTGGTGGAATTGAGTTACCAATCTCGTGCCTCTTGGTCCACAGTAACCCAGTTCCACCACATGGGGTGTATGTCTGGTGGGAGAGCAAGCTACCATAAAATCCACTAGAAATTATGGTATTACAATCTCTTGAAGTTTATCTCTCTAGGATTGCATTACATGGATCACTCTGGGGGAGAGCCTCAAATCCTGTTGCCTTAGCCAAGCCCCGAAGGGTCTCCCTCTATTTATATTGCTGGGGTTGGTCTCTTTGCGAGATCTTCTAACTAGATATGCTGCTTGACAAGGTACGTATCTTGTCAGATTATTACGTGCGACAGCCATGTCAGTAATTTTTTGGAGGTATGGTCGTGTTGTACTTTTTCCACAGCCCCTCTGGCTTTGGTCAAATCAGATCCTTTGGTGGGTTAGGTCAGGCGAATACACATCTAGAAGCCAATTGTGCTTTATTCTGCGAGGGCTATTTTCATCCCACATCAGCAATCATGGTCAAAATTGTCTCATCCATGCCCTCAGGAAGGTGCATCAAGTCCAACATCTTCACCTATATATGCATGCAGTTGAGTCCTAATGTCGGTTTCTAGTAATCGTTTTCAACAAATCTATACACATCTATATCATTCTAAGTTATATGTTTTTCCTTGTATGATCATCAAGCCAATCATGTGCGCCATCTTTGTTATCCTTGTTATGAGAATACTCATAGATTTCAACCTGAGTCATGTTGGCGCCATCATTGTTTTTAGATTACATAGTAATTTGAATGGCTCTCTAAGGCCTAGTTTATTTAGGGGGTTAACCCCTTAAAAGAAAAGTTAACCCCTATTTACTTCACTACTTAACCCCCCTTTACTTAACACATGTTTTCTCCTTTTAACATTAGTTTGCCTAACACCAGTTGTCACTGGTTTTAGCCAAACTCATACATGTCTGACGTGCATGAAACAAGATTCGATAAAAATACATCATAGTATAGTCGTGCGAAATCAACTTCTAAAATTTATATTTCTCGAAATTAGAGTCCGAGGTTGTTCTCTATGAGCAAAACAAGTGTGCAACTTATCACTATCAAAAATTTCGAGCTCAAGAACTAGATGTAATTAATTTAAATTTTTAAGTATAAAATTTAGTTCAAAAGATTAATCACACAGTTTCACAACATGTTTAAGAAAATTATATTTTAATTAGTGCTTAATTAAAGATAATCAAGAAATAAAGTAATTAAGCACTAAATATACCAAGTCAATAACGTTTTAACATAATATTCCATCAAAAACCCCAAATATCCAAAAAATAAAACCAATTCTCAATTTCTCAGAAATATGCAAATTAGTCCTTGAGAATTGCAATCAAGTCCCTGTAAATATTTTTTCTTGCAATAAGGTCTTTGACGGTACCTCATATTCTCTTCTTCATTGCTGGCGAGACGCTAGCGATTAGATCCGACTGTTGGATTAGGCTAGAAAATGGAAGAGGTAGTCACGGAAGTCTCGCGAACGTGTTGATGGCCTCCGATCGTCGATCAGAGCGATGGCAGAGTCGTGGGAAGTCACCAGAGTTGAAGAAGATGACGGCTCTGACGAGTTCCTACAAGTCAAAATACAGGTCGTTTGACCCCGATTAAATGCCCATAAGCTTTGGTGTGGCATGTTGGAGGAAAGCCCCAACTTTATTGGGCGTGTGTGCATGGGGCGAAGAAGCTTCTTGAAGCCTCTAATGGTGGGAGTGGTTGGAGGTGTAAACGGTGGTGGAAATCAAATTAAACAAACCTAAAGCTACACCTAATCATGCTAAGAAAAAGCCCTAAACTAATTTGAAGAAAGGGGTAGGGAAAACCTTGGGCATTGGCAAGCCTATCGGCAACGAAGGGGAGGGGTGGTTTCAAGGGCCAAAACTTTAAGTGAAGCTTCAAGGAAGAACAAGGAGGAGAAGCCCTCAACCAATTTCATCAAAGGAGCGGTGGACGAGCAAGACAAAGAAGCTCCAAGGTCCATCAATGGCGTGCATGAAGGTGGAAGGAGGGGGTGTCGATGCATGACTTTTGGACAAAAACTCTCATTGAAGCATGACGATGCTTTATAGGAGGATGGCTACAAGAATTGAGGCGAATTTGCAACCCAAACATGGTGGCTTTCTACATGATTTCATAAATATTTTGGTCACAAATCAAGGGATCTATAGATGGAATTAGAGGATGTGATTTGTGTCGATAGATGCGGGATTGAACAAGGATCAATCTCACCAAATTTGATAGATTTGGTCGCATGATTAGGGAGATATAGATCTCCAAAGTTTGCACAAAGCTCAAATGATGGAGCTCGTTGGCTGCTGCTACCATTCTGTAGGTAGAGGACGGCTGACATCATCATGACATCAGCAAGGGACTAGAAAGAAATATCGAGGGGCCAAATTGAAAGGGATTCAAAAGTTGAGGGTCATTATGCAAAGTAGGTGAAGATGAAGCCTAATTGATCTTAAATTTTTACGATAACATAATTCAGAACCAAAGAATCTAATGGTCACTTCAATTTGGATTTTGATGATTTTTTCTTGATTAATTTACAATTTAACCCAAAATGTCTTGTTATGACCTGACCCAAATCCATACGAGAACCGGGCTAGATTGCGTCAACCATCCCAAGACTTGGTCGTTCAGCAAATAATAGACCAAAACATAGAGCAATATCCACACGTGCAACATAGCAGAAGAATAAACGACAAAAAGGAACTAAAACATAACCCAACATCAGTGTAGATAAAAGGTAACAAGGTCCACATCATAACCATCGCACAATAAGATTTAAGAGATGAAGAAAGGAAACTAGAATAATAACAGAAAGTATGTATTACAGAACAAAGGGGAAACTACTAGCTAAGGCTGGGAGTGGTTAGGCCCAGCTTGGTCAGCAATCGGTGGAATTGGCTACTCACTCCCCTTACCTGAGTATAAATAGTAGACGTCATTGAAAAGCTAAGTAGAATGGTCGTAGAAAAGGTAACTTGTGTAGGCATTTAATATAAATATTTAACTTGTATGCAAAGGAAAGGACATTTAAGTAAACTGCTTCTATTCCTAATGGCTTAATCAACCTATGTTATCTCATTAGAAACTTTCCCACGACGAGCTGCACTATAATCGAATCATATTTTCTTCTTATTCATATATCCCCTATTGAGACGATATTAAGCGGTATTCCCATGATGGAGAGCACCCCATGTTTGTCCTACATCCAGTCTACCACCCTGGGTCATGGTCTTGATGAAGCGGTGACTACAGTGCACGTGATAAACTCACAGGGGGTTACCCCACACTGGCACGCGGTCAGTCGTTTCTGCTAACGGGCACGCACTAAACAACACAACATAGAACAGTGCAGGGGTTGTACCCCTCAACAAGTCTGTTCACTCTCGCCTGACTATCTCGATTGACCCCACGAGACCCAATAGGAGTCGGTGCAAGAAGGTCATTCTTATCCTAAGGCTCTACCCTGGTGGGTCAATTCTCTCCCCGCACAATGGGATAGTTAGCTCTCCTCAGTACACGTGTACTCGAGGGTCAACTCATCCCCATACTAGTACCAACACGGTCAGTCGCGGTCCCACATTCATATTCCCACCAACTCAACACTTTAATTTCGGGTTTCACTTCAAGTATCACTCTAGCTACCTTAGAGTTCAAGTAAGACCCTAATTTGTTGTTGTTAGCTTAGGCGTTGTCAAGCCTGGTGCTTCGTATGTACAAGCAAGTCGCTAGTTTGCCTTAATGTTCATGTAAAACCCTACTTGATCTCTATCAAACTCAAGCATTTCAATTTCACACTTCGTGTTCGCAGCCAACACCTAAATTCTACTTCATTATCACGGATCCATTCTTAATCATGTTGCTAATATGCATGCGTGCAAGAAAAGTGTTTCATCTATCAATTAACGAAACTATGTACATATATATGGAGATACACGTCAAACCAAACCCGAGCTAAGTAAGACTTAGTCTAATTCATCCTATGTATGTCGAATTATTGGTCATGTGTAAGTATACTTGTACATATGCGTTGGACATATCTTAAAGCGACTCAGGTAGGGTTCACATTTAGGGAATTTAGAGCTAAAACAAGTGTGGTGGAGCACCACTCTACCTCGACTCATCGGAAGGCAATGATGGGTGTGTGTTGGCTTACTCGTGCTCCAACAGGCCACTGCGAGGTCTCCCTCGGGAATTTGTGTCAGTCCAAGTGCAAATCTTGAACATAAAAGGGATCACGAGTGGTCTAACAAGGTCATTTGGGCCCTTAATTGCAATTTCAGTAACATGGGTGTATCCTAACCATACTAAAAATAGCATCAAAACGTAGGAAATTTTGTTAACTTGCCATTGGTACCTTATTTGGAAAATTTCAAGATCAAATGACCCCGAAACCGGCCAAGAAATGGCTTTCGATTCACATAAACCCACCCGAGCTGGTTCGACCCAGTTGGCTCACACGAGCCGACCACCTACTCCCTTTAGCCACCAAGTGTCGCACCATGGGTGGCACTCCACGTAGGTCACGAATCACGCCCCTCCCCCCTTTGGTCTGTGCACGCAAGATGAGGTGCGCCTTCACCTCTCCTCTCCTTTGCGCAAGAAAGAGGCGTGCCTATTCCCCTTTCTCCCTCTCCCTCGCGTGAGTCACGAGGCACGGTGCATGCCCTCCCCTCACTCCCCTTCATGTGGTCATGAGGTACGGTAACACCTCTCTCCTTCTCCCCTGCGTAGTCATGAGGTGCAGCAACACCTCTCTCTTCTCCTTCATGCAGCCTACGAGGTGCAGTAGCACCTCTCTCTTGACTAGCGGTGGCTGAGGCTGATCGCGTCGCTTGAGGAGGCACCGTGTGAGAAACGAGGAGTGGGGTCACTCGAGCATTTAGTGGGGCTTTCTAATGGAGGTTTTTAAGGTAAAGTGGGGTCAGGTAAATATAATATTAAGCTCCATAATTTTACGATTTCCAAAGGGTCCCTAACTCAACGAACATAGGGGTGGGATAAGTGCAGAGAACCCCTTACACGAAATGAGAAATTCATACGGGGCCCCTACATGGGTCCCCAAGTGTGTAGAAATTATGCAAGAGTCCCCTAAAGTTTGGGGGAAACTACTAGAACTAAATGACACCATAAATGACATGCAGAAAATGTGAAAAGACCCTCGAAGTCTAGGAATTTACATGGTGACCCTCGGGTGTCTGTTTTGACATGTAGAAATCATAGGGAACACCCCAAAGGTCCAAAAATCTAGCGATGACCACTGGAAGGGTCATTTCATGTATTAAATGTTAGCATTGGTCTTTGACCTATGTCAAATTGAGTAGATTTTGTAAAATTAATTGTTCTAAACCTTAGATAATATTTTTCAATGATTTTTAGAAGGTTTAGATTACATTTATTGCAATTATAACCCTTTAAATTAAAGTGGAACTAAAATTAGGATTTTTTTAATGTAAATTGGCTTTTATTTCATAAAAAACCTAAATCAATCAATGCAAGCTCACTTAATTGTAATTTGAACTTAGTTGAACTTTAATTGAGTGTAGATTCATCGGTTAATCTACACCTATATTTCTTCATTAAAATAGAAGAATTAACCAATTTTAATGCATGCTTTCCAATTCTTGATATTCTTTGGTTATACCCTTTTAATGATTAATTAGGTGAATTTAGCCTCAAAACTTAGCCAAATTCAGCTAGATATAGAAGATGATGGTACTACCATCAATGTCTGCTTGCCAAGGACGTAGTGCTCACAAAAGTCTAACTTACCAATACCTGAATCATCAAATAATCCTCTTCTACCAAAAGTACTCATGCCTTTCTCACCCAAGTGTCCCAATTTAGGATGCCACAGAATGGTGCAATCAACCTTAAAAGATGAGTCGATAGAAGCTGTTGTGACATCTATAACTATACCTCCTTATAAGATTTGCTTGCATAATCTCTTTCCAAACATAATTAGATGACCATCCTTAGTGATTATGAGCACACCATTCTCTATCAAGTACTATCCATTCTCCTCTAGGATACCTAGAGAGACGAGATTCTTTGTCAAACCTAGAATGTGACAAGACCATCATCCCTAAGTGCATCTTCAACTCAATGATCTCTTCCATATTTTTTAATTCCATAATAATACTACAGTATCAATGTGGGATTTAAGAGAAGTATGTTTAGACATGCAAACCATGAATAACTACTATTTGAGATGAAGCCGATTTGCAAGGGTCTTCATCCTATATAGACTTTTTAGCCTCCACCACACAACAGCTGCCAACTTCTCATTCATGACCTTATGGAGAATGTCATTCGACAAGTAAAATTATAACTTACCCTCTCTTTCGCATCCATCTCCTTTTCCTCCTTGGTCATAGATGTGGGTATTTTCTCCTTACCCTTCAACGCCTTCATTATACGTTTATTGATAAGGATCACCTCCATCTTGACTTTCTTCAGGCTGAAATTGACATTACGATCGAACTTCTCAATTTTGAACTTGGTTGTCATCTTCACAACAATGTCGATCCACAAGAACTTTGCCTCGATACAAATTTGTTACAAAATAATGCAAATAAACAATCCAAAAGGTACAACTAGCAAGGTACAATAATTTATGTGAAAACCCCTCCAATGTTGGAAGGAAAAAATCACAAGCAAAAAGAGAAAGATTTCACTATAGAAGAAGAAAATGTAGAGTATAATTCATGCCAAACCCTAAGAGAGACCAAGGACGACGCGCTCTTGGAAAAGAAAAAAGGAGAAAACACCCAAAAAAACCCCAACAGACATGTATATAGAGTACAAACATATATAATTAGATCCACCCATTAATTAGGTTGGTAAGATCCATTTAAAATTATGTATTGGATCGTAATCAAGTTGTAGACATTAAAGACATAACTCACACTTATAATTCACTTGCTACATGAATCATACTTCATTTAGGACATCTATATTAGATTTTGTATTTTGATGTTTAATATATTCTTCATCCCACCACAAATTCTCTACTTATGGATATAGAATTCCCTAGTAAACTTAATGGTAAACTTAAGAATATCGAATTGGGCTTGATTCCTTGACCATAAAGTTTACTATTTCTCCTCATTTGATAATGGGATTGAGGGGTTGGTATAGAGTGCAAAGCATGCTAAAAACTACTCACATTTTATTGTATTACCATAACAATTTCAAGTAACTAGATCATATTAATTTATTGTTTTCTCTTGCTTTTCAAAATGATAGGCTTAGACCCCGATGCACATAAATGTCCATGTAACATGATTGGAATTACCTATCCTAGGTATTTCTTCATAATTATCAGATGCCTTTTGCAAGCAAGTATGTATACATATATGCTCTCTTTTACCTTGATATGTATAAACTCAAGAGTTTATTTTTTGTGCTACATAAATATTTCTCTTCTCTTCGCCTCATATATAAATTAATTAGGTAGTGGTTTAACTTCTTCAAGCACATAAGTGCCTTCTTTCAGCAGCTTCTAACCATCCTTTTCATTTGTCATTCATCACTCATCATGTTTCCTTGCACAATCATATGGAAACTTCAGCTTTATTTTGACAATATAACACCTTTTATATTAAGATTTTCGTATAAATGCTACTAAAATTCTTTGAAATTACTGAAATACGATTAAATTTGTTATATTTACAGATATTTTATTGAAAAAGTAACGTCATTTTCGTATTTGTCACTCTATTAACCATAACCGTTAAACTTAACAATTTTATATCGAAATATAATAAAAAATTATTTTTTAGTCATCAAATTTTTTAAATCCTAATTTTTTTTATCTTCAAATTTTATTTTTTTAATTTTCACCCCTCCCTCCCCCGCCCCCCTCGCCAGTTCACCTCCCTCCCTCCTCACCTCTAACCACCTTCTCCACCACCACTCTCCAACCTCTAATCGCCTCCTTTGCCCCCTCTCTTTAACCATCACTTCCTCTCAACCACCTCCTCCTCCAAAGGGGACGACCCTACCCTCACCCTCCGTCGTTTACGCATCGTCTGCGGTGGCATCTTTTTTCAACTTCTCGCTATCTATGATGACACCTTTCTTAGGCTTATGGTCGAAGAAGTGCCCAAAGATTTGTGGTGGTGGTGGTAAGTTTCGAGGACCTCCTTTTCGATGTTGCCTTGAGAGAAGGTGGTCAGAGGTTGAAGAGAGGAGGCGAAGGAGGTGGTTAGAGGTGAGGAGGAATGGAGGTGAACTGACGAAGGGAAGCAAGCAGTGAGGGGTAAAAATTAAAAAAATAAAATTTGAGAATGAAAAAAAATTTAACTAAAGAAATTTGAAAACTAAAAAATAATTTTTTATTACATTTTAGTTTAAAATCGTTAAATTTAACGATTATAATTTACATGGTAACAAATATAAAAACGATGCTACGTTTTTAATCATATATTTATGACAGTCACATAAAAATTCCTTTTTATATTTATCCCCGATGAAAATCAATAAACTCCCGTATGCAATCAATCGGATATTCTGAAAGCAAAAAAAGGTAGCACATATATAAGACAAGATACATGCATGCATGGTGAAAGGGAGAGAAAGTATGGTAATTTATGTGCTCTTCCAAACCCTTATCGCACTTTTCTCGTGGCAGGCAGAAGGCCTCAGGCAACAGACGCTCCACAGGCTTCACCAGCTCTTGGCAGCACGACAGGCTGCACGATGCTATCTTGTGATTGCTGAGTATTTCCATCGTCTGCGGGCAGTGAGCTCCCTCTGGTTAACACGACCTAAACAAGAATAGTGGCGGAGGAAACTCCTTCGTGGCCACCAAGGGTATCATATATAGCCATCCTTGCCGAAGAAATTAAATGGTTAGTTTAGAGCTTTTGCCATGCAATTAATTGCCAATCACGTGTTGGAGGATGAGGAGAGTCGTCTTAAAGCTCTCTCTTAGCTTAGGCTAATTTGTAGAGTGTGTTATAGAGAGATATAAGATTCATGGAACAGACAGGGTTAGACAAAGGATGTGATAAATAAGTATTTATTCATATCCCAACTGCAACTATCTACTTACAGGATTTAAACATGGATGAAGATATGAATATTAATAATAGGCATGGACGTGGAACAAGTTTCTGTGTACCTGGAAATGCAAATCCGTATGCAAATGTAACATATTCCTCAATAGCTGGCATTTGCATCTTGTATAATTAAGTGTATTCAGTATCGATATATGTGTGTCAGATCTTGTTTACCATAGCCTCTTTCTATCTTGACATTAAACATTTTATGCCAGTACATATATCGCCTTTTTGATGTTTGTTCTGACATCGAAAAGATTAATCTATCTCGATGATGGAATTTTGACAAATATCGAGATGGAGTTTTTTTTTTTTTTTTTTTTGTTCGATTGGGACTCAGTTGATTTGGCAGGTAATAATTGCACGGATCAAAGGCAAGCATCTGTCTGCATGCATATGCGTCCGCGTTGGGAAAAAAATCGATAGGGATAGGTGCCATCAAGATATATACACCCAACCACTTAATACCACGTGAATAGGCGGATTTACATTAAGTGCATGATTATTTGAGGTCTAATTCACGGTGTAGATTAGTTAATTAGGATTAGTAAAGTTACAATAAGGGTTAACTCTTATTTCTGTTTATTTGTAAATAGAAGTTAACTGTTGTTTGTGTTTACTGAATAGGGTTAGAAATAAAGGTTATCCTGTGATATGAAAAGAAGGTATTTACTTGAGAATGAGAGTTAAAATAAAGGATAAGTTTGAAAAAGATATGTTTATCCTCGAATGATAGGTAAGTTAGTTACTTTTTTTAATTAAATTTAGTTAATGGGGAAGGTTGAATGGGGAAATGAAATTGAGCCAAGTGCTAGAGTAATTGATAAGATAACACCATACATTATTACTTTAATTTTATAATTCTTGATAAGTGAGATAGAAAAAAAAAAGATAAAAGTTAATTTTGAGAACTTGTTATAAGCACATATGAAATTAACAATGGGAATAAAATTCATTGAAATAGAGCAAAATGACATAAGTACTAGTGAAATGGTTATACTTGTGACAATTGGTACATAACAAAGTAGGTCTATACTTGTGACCTCAACTCCCAATTCAATATTAAATTATTTAATTTCGACCTAGTCATTCTCAAAATAAATTATAGTTTCCATGAGAAATTCTTATTCTAGTGTAAGGATTCCACTGCTATCATCATCTCACCCCTCTTTCTTTCCCCCTCTTTTGCCAGTCAACCTATATTACGCAATCAAACGTTTCATCAGCATTGGTCAATGACCCCACATGTTTTCTTTAGAGCAAAGCTCAAAAAATGATAATTCACTCATCTAAATTAGTACAGAAAAGTTACAATTGCTAAGGATTAGGCAGTAAAATTTAACCAACAAAGTGGTTACCTAGGTCAAAACTAACCATAATAGAATTAATGATATGATGAGTTACTTTAATACCACGTTGGAAGAATAATGAGATGAATGCATTGATAAAGCATTTCTATCTTTATGGGAGCATAAAGAGAGCAGCAATCTTGATCATCCTCGCCTAGGAAAGCTAAACGTTCATCACCCACAAGGAATGCACCCATAATTAGTTCTGACAGAAAAAATTTGAAGTCGTCAAAGGAGACTGACATCCAAGTTCTTTTATTTAACTGCTGACGTCTAAAGAGTATTTATAATTAACTCGTAATTCAAACTTTTGGCCTCTAATGAATTTTTTAAGATTTTTTAGTAAGTACATGTGATTTATTTGTATGATATCCTTGTCATAGGTCTAACCTATTAAATATAACAGAGTTAGTACATCACCAATTGAATTATTACCTAGAAGATGAAGCATAAACACAAATGCAAACAACATAGCAATATAAAATTAAAAATAACCACTAGGAAGGTGGATCGTGGCCTATTAAAATTTGCTACTATTAAAATCCAATGTTCATTATTAATTTCTCCCAAAAATCAAGCTAAAATCTCCTTTAGATTAAGAAATCAATGAGATAATGTTGAAATCGCATTTATAAAAAAAGGAAGAGAATGTCTCATTAAACCACTAGTATTATAAAATTCTTAAACCTAAAATCAAATCCTAACAATGGCACGTAAATGTAATTATTAATAGAGACCAAAATAGGAGATTCTCTTCCCTTGCTCGTGCGCGTGCATGGAGCGATGGCTGATCGCAAATAACTCACCAGAGGATGATTAGAGGATGGTAGAGACACTAGTTGTGACAGCATGGAGTAAGGTGGCTAGAGGTGGCAACAGCGAGGAGGATTGGGTGGTGGCTAGTGGTGTGTTGGAGCTCGCAAAGAGGAGGAAGTGACACACGAGCGAAGGTGCAGGTTGGAGGTGGGTCACATGTAGCCGGCGAAGTGCTTGTAGCAAAGGGGCAGCACCAATAGGGTGAGATGGCAGAGCGGTGCACTGGTGGCATGCGACTTGTTGTAGCACCGTCAAGCGTGGGCTATTGTTGGCCATAGCTACGTGTGGGCTACTATTGGCTGTGGGGGGGTCAGAGGTTGATGGTGGTCGAGGTTGGGGTCTGCGAGATGGATCCTCGTCTTGACCATTGGACGTGGCAGTGGTGGGTTCTTTTCAGTGGAGGTGAGACAAAGGAAGAAGAAGAACGAAGAAGAAAAAAGAGGGAAGAAGTGGTAGGGGTTTTCCAAAATCCCTACGAGAGTTATGCACGGCGCCCTCGTAGAGGGGCATCTTTGGGAGAGTAGCATCACGATAGGGGTAGCGGGAGAGAGAGAAAATTGGGGTTAGAATGAGGGTTAGAGAAACCCGTGAATGAACATGGGTTCCCTTAACACATGATAGCAACCCAAACTTGAATTCAAGTAACCCCCATTGTAAATAGGGGATAACCCTCAAAAGGATGGGTTATTCCCTATCGTAAACTAGGCCTGAGTTGCATGGGTTTCAAGGACGAGTGTGTAGACATGCAATAGACAAAAAACAAAAAAAACAAAAGGAGGCTTTCTACTTTACATGCATGCGAGCACACATTCAACATTTCCCTCTCGTGCATAGGAGTCATTTAATCAACTTCTCAAGATTTGAAGTTGAATACAATCCAACCATATAGATGTGTTTGTCACCCTCGAAAGCCTCACTACTCTAGATTGAGTCATGGATCATCAAGATTGGACTTCAAATGGCTCCAATCTACATGAATTAAACCCAACTGTTAGATCAATTAATACAACAATTCCCTTGCATGAACCAAATCGGAGACATGAGAAGTTATAATTTTTTTCTCATAATTTTTCTACTTAATCCCTTACCCCTTGAGAAATATTTGGCACACCTAGAAGATCACCAAAGATCTCACCTTAGGCACACCCAACCCTCAGATGAATTGGTGTGAATCCTTGCATGTGATGGTGTTACGACTTGGTTCTCGAATCCCTACAGGACCCAAGACCGGCTCACCTCGACTAATCCCAAGACCTATGATGAATCCATTTTAATGGATTTGTATTACGCCTAAGTAACTTTAATCTTACCTTTTAGGTTTGTTAATAACTACATTAAGTTGTAGAATATTTGTATGCATCATGATTTAAGTTTACATCTATTTTATAGTATTCTATAACTTAATATGTAATGATGTTACGTTTTTATGATTGTAGGAATAATATTTGGAAAGAACAAGGGGGGGAATAAATTTCCCCAACACATATTCGGTGCCAGCCGCAACTCCTCTCGCACATTTATCAAATCTTTCGCCGCCCTCCCTCAACAACTGAGGCCATATTTAGAAAGGATTTTTGAAAATCCCTGGAAGGGAGGAGGAGGGGAGTTAAGAGAAGGCGATGAAAGGAGAGGAGGGGCTGGATCATCCAAGGACGATGTAACTCGTGTGCACTGTGCACCAAACCGCCTTCCTGCCTGCAGGCACGCACCCATCTCCAATTGCCTCTCCAGTCACCGCACAAGCACCCAGCCGTTCCAGCCAGCGCCCCATCCCGCATTACGCCCGCACCCCCGTAGGCGCTCTGCCTACCACCAGGCCCGCACCTTAGCCTCCACCGTCTTCAGGCGCACCACTAGGCGCCCGCTCCACCTTGCTCGCTCCCGCAAGCATGCCCTTCTCCAGCGCCCGCCTTCGCAACCGCACGCCAGCACCCATCTCCTGCACCGCCCACCTTCACCCTTCAGCCGCACTACAGTGCACCTGCTCCCTCCTCCAGCACACTAAGTTCTCCATCGCAGCGCTTCCCCTCTCTGCAGACCGCCCTAGCCACCTGTAGGCGCCCGCTCCTTCTCCACCGCTCATCTCCAGCCGCCACCGCAGGCACTCTGCCTGTACACACCACCCGCGCCCACAGGCGTCCAACGCCCATCTCCAGCTGTGCCTGAAGGTGCTACGCACCTTCACCACTGCTAGGTCCGCACCCACAGACACCACAATGCCCCCCCTCCGTAGGCGCTGCACAGCCGCAGGCACCGCACCGTACCCCTCCTCCAACGCCCTGCACAGCCACACTGCCCCATAGGTGCGCCTCCTCTGACGTTCTTCTCCTCCGTCGGCCGGCCACCTCCGGCCATCTCCTTCGACGCCGCAACCTCCATCGGATAGGCCTCATCTTCGCCAACCTCCCTTGTATGTTGAAAGCCCCATCGACGCTCCTTCCCTTACATGAGCAAGAGAGAGAGCAAATGCTCTGTTTTTCATTCAATTAAAAATTACATTTGCTGCCCTTGCCAACACTTGATTTTTGATTTATTGTTATTTTATTGTGGCAAAATTGCGAATGCACACTCATACTTTCTGATAACTGCACGTTATTGATATTCACATGTTTCAAGATTGGTTTTGGGATTAACATGTGCACCAACTTTCTCTAGTATATGTCAATTGAAAATTACATAAAATCATCATATATTTATTGAAGATTTGAGTGAGGGAAAATTGCACATATACTCTTATATTTTTGAATTATTGTGAATCTTATTTCCTTCGCATTTTATATCGGATTTGACTAGGGATTTCACACTTAACCGAAAGAATACGAAATAATCGAAAGTTTATTGCATAATTGCCTCCCTGTGGACACGACCCGCTCTTCTGTGAGTGGTTATTTTTTTCATTGTTGATTAGTCGATTTTTCCACCACTTAAATACTACAACGCATAGCGGAAAGTCGACTCGTCAACCTGGTCGTCCAACGAGAAATAACCAAAAGCAGAAAATAAATCACATTCACATATGCAATATAACTAAGCATAAGGAAAAACGATACGTAAAGGAACAACAGAGCTAAAAGTCTAAACAAAGTAATACATGGCATCACAACAACAACAGCAGAAAAGAAGACAGAAAGTAATAGGAACAGTAAACTAGATGTCTATTACTCACTACAATAGCAGAAAATAATAGGGCTGGAAAGAACCAACTACGGCAGGGCTCGACTGGGCCTAGCACCCTCTGTAGCTGGAAACTCAGGCTGCTCAACTCTTGGTCCTGAATAGGGTTACGAAAAGACAGAATCAGCGAACGCTGGGTAGCTGCCCATGCCTCTTGTCCGACTACCTTCCATTTATGTGCAAGTAAAGTAAAATGAGCAACCAAGTTTTATTATCATTTCTATTTAGCACATCTATTTAGACAGAGTCAGCGAACGCTGGGTAGCTGCCCCGCACTGGCATGCGGTCAGTCGTTTCTGCTAGCGGGTACGCCTAAAGTGCATCACGAAACAGTATAGGGCCTTGCCCTCTCAGAACAGGGGTCTCGCCCCTAAGAACCAAACAAGGGTCTCGCCCCTCTATAGTTCGCATACCCTTGTCCGACTACCTTGATTTACCCAAAGGGCCTAAAAGTTGGTGTAGGTTGGCTAGTCCTAACCCCGAGCCCCGTGGGGCGGCTAGCTCCCTCCCTACACTAGTAGCACACCTCAATACTACATACGCGAGGGCTAAATAGGAGTCGGTGTAGAGTGACTAGTTCTACCCCGGGTCTCAACCCAAGGGGTGGCTGGTTCCCCCTCTACACTAAAAGGGACAGTTGCTCTCATTGGTACCATGTACGTAAGGGCCAGCTCACTTCCCGTCTACATACCAGATTCCTTTCATACATAGGAGTTCTTGCTCATATTCATCTCATTTACCAAAATTCGGATCATATTATTCAACTCTCCATTTTTTCATTACATAGCAGGTAGCTCGTGTTTTCATATCTGACAAGGAAACTCATAAATCCACTAATACACAATGCTAGCAATTTAGTTAAACATACATCTCAAGTGAACAGTATAGCTCAACATCGGGCTTATACATTTCTACCTTAGGGTTCATTCCACATCCTAGAGTTTCAATTAATTTAATCTAAGCAAGCATATTCTTTATTTACATCTTAACAAATGAATTAAACCACTCTACCGGGTATCACGGGATGAATGGGAGCCTGCACCGCAGATCTCGTCATCTTCGTGGGCCCTGAACACACCACCGGCTCGTAACTGATAACACTACATCTCGGGGTGATAACTCTGTTAAATTGGGTTTATCTTAAGAATAAAATGCATAAATAACACATCCTAAATAGGAATGGGAGCGTTGCATGCATCACACATTAAGATTGCTTATAAAATAGTATTAATGGCTATTTGTATGAGCACTTGTCAAAACAGGCCTCAAATGAGCAATCGGACCGCACAGATGGATTCAAAGTGATGAACGGAGTCCAACAGACTCCAAATCGGCCAAATCTGACATCCGGAGCTTCCGCAATGGGCCCAAGAATTTCTAACTATTGATCTGATGATCAATGGCCCACGGTGTGCCATGTGGTGCCCGCACGCCTCGCCTAGCCCCCTCTATCAACCGCAGAATGATCTGAGCCGTCCGATCTTTGATCGGATGGCTGAGAACACCGCACCAACTGCCTGCGCCATCACTGCTCTCCTTGCCCGAGCAGATCACGACCGTCGGATCTCCATCCCACGGTCGGAAGTAGCCGAGCACCGACGCGCAATTGCGACCATTCACGCAGGGCAGCGCAGTGGTCGGTGCCTCAACCGCGCGACCAGGGGGTGCGGGTTCGAAACGCCCTGCGCCCCAAATCGAAGGCAAAGGCACGCGTGGGCGAAATTGGACCGCCCGATCAGCAGCGGACGAGCGCGATCGCAAGACGTGGCACCCGCAGATGCACCCTGATGAGAACCTCATCATGAACCCTAACTAGCACATTTTGATCCAAATAAGTGTACAAAAGCTCCTACAAAACCTAAGGAAAAGCCTGAATCAGAGAATTCTAAATTTAAGAATAAAATAATTCACAATGGGTAAAACTGTAATTTTACCAATGCAGTACACAGAAGGATTGTCTAAGGGTCCAAACATAGGTCAAATGGGCTTAATAAGGAAGAAAGTGGGATGACCTGATCCGAAAAGGGTTACAGCAACTTCTAGGAATTAAATGACATTCTGTAACCTTGAAACAAATCCGCTTTAATTCACAAGGTTTCAGGCAGGATAAAAATCAAATAAATCCACTAAAATTCATGGAAAAATATTCCTTATGGTTTACAACCTTCAATTTGACCTTTTAAGCCCATCTTGACCTAAATTGAGAACCATACCCAATTTTTGACCTAATTTTGGTTTTTGTGCAAATTGACCAGTCAAACGTGGTCAAAATAAAAATAAAACTTCACCATTGGATTCCTTAGGTCAAAATTAGGTTTATACCAAAATTTGGACCTAAGGGAAGGCCATCTTGACCTACTTTACAAATTGGTCCTCTTGAATTACTTTTCGACCCTTATCTTTCTGAACCCTTGCATTTTGCCCCCAACTTCTCTTTCTTTCTTTGTAGAACGGTGCCTCTGCCACCCCACGCTGCCGCCCATACCTCCGGCGACCTTACGCGGAGGAAGGCACCGCGCAGGGTATGGGGCAGCTCTCAGAAACGAAAGGGGGGTTCCCTGCGTCGTCCTCTTTCGCGGGGAGCCTCCCCCTTGCCCGGCAGCTGCCCATGCCTCTTGTGCAGTTCGCACGAGAGGAATGGGTTTGCTCTCTGGCCATTCTCCAGCGAGCTCCCCACGTTGCCCCCTCGAGATCCTCACCTCGCCAGCACCTTTATAAGAAGCAGCTGGGGTGCTGATTTGGTCAAGCTCATTTTGGCCAGAGAATTCCCCCAAACTCATCCCTTCTCACTCCGGTCAGACAGCCCGACGCTTCCGGCAACCCTTCCCCATCCCCCTCATCGCTCTGCTGCCACACTTGTAGCAGAGTTCACTCTGCCTCGTCCTCCCGTGCCAGGCCGCACTAGTTGGTGCCTTCTAGATCCCCTCCTCGTCGTCGTTACCCTGCTCTGGGCATCTTCGTCTCCGGCGTCGGCAGGCACGCGTCGAGCGCCTTCCTCCTCCCCTTTCATCAGTTAAGTAGGTAAAACTCTTCCCTTTACTCTCCCCTTTATTTCCCCCTTATTAATTTGTTGTTCCACTCACCGACCACCACTGTCCATCACCACCTTCTCCATCTCCGGCCACCCTCCGACGAGGCGTTTCTGCCGCTCCACGCCTCCATCCGCCTCTCCAGTTACCCCTTAAGAACCGCAACACCTCACTGAACCTAGATCCGCACTCCATTCACCACGCCACACCTCCAGAACACCCCTCGAACACACCCACTCTCACGCACGCACTGTGCCCTAGGCGCACTACCACAGGCACTCTCGCGTCTCGCCAACCACCGCTGCACACTCGCCACATCGGGGCGAACCTCCCTGAGCCTTTTGACGTGGTCGTGAGGCCGTTTTAGTGTTTTCAGGATCCAGGTGCTCGCCACCATTGTCGAGCGAGTGAAGCTTGCTCGGGAGCTTCACCTAGGTCTCCTCATCCCAGGCAACAGGTCCCATGTTGTGCAGAAGGCTTTCGCGCACGCACTCAGGACCTCAATTGAGGTCGCAAGCCTCTGCCGCTGCCCCAATTGAGCGAACCTTCCTCCCACAGACGCTCGAGATCGGAGGTGGGACTTTAGTCCCACCTTGGAAGTGTGTGGGCGCGCACCCACACATAAGAGGAAAAAGTCGCATAGGCTTTTCACCTCGAAACACTAGGGTGAGGTCCCTCCTCACTATCCACCGGGTCTCGTCCGCGGCACTGCCCACGCGAACCTGACCCGCAACCCGATTACCCCCACTCCTGAGCACTCCTCGCGCACCACACCCACGCTAGTGCGCCTGGACCCGGGCACGCGACCCGACCCGATTACCTGGCTCTGGGAGAGCGTACCAAAGAGAGATTCAGAGAGAGAGAGATGCGGGAAAGGTTAGGGGTAGGTTTGCGTCGCGTGTGTGCAGGGAACAGGTGAGGAAAAAGAAGAGAGAAGAAAGAAGAAGGTGAAGGAGAAGTCGCAGCAAAGAGAAGAAGAGGAAGAAGCTGAAGAAGAAAAGAAGACAACAGAAGAAGAGAAGGAGGCACTGTAGCAACAGTGCTGATAAGGCGTCCGACTCAAAGAATCAGACGTCCGGATCATGGAAAAGGAAGAGAAGAAGAGAAGAAAAAGAAAAGAAGAAGGAAGGAGCTACTGAAGAGAGAAGAAGACGCAGAAGAAAGAAGAAAGAAGAAGAAGCAGCAGTAGAGAAAAGGAAGAGAAAAGAAGAACCACAGCAGAGGAGAAGAAGAAAGAAGAAGGCAGATTGAAGAAGAGAAGGCACAGTAAGAAAAGAGAGAAGAAGAAGAAGAAGCAAGGAAAAGAGAAAGAAAAGAACCGACTGAAAGAAAAGAAGAAGAGAGAAGAAAGAAGAAGCCAAGAGAAAGAAGAAAAAGAGAAACTTTTACTCACTCTCTCTCTCTCTTATTTTTTGTAACAGAATTGTGAACCTTTATGTTTCTAGAATGACGTGTGCTCCCTGAGTTCGACCTTGGGAAACTTTTAATTCCGAATAATAAATTGTAATAAACTGGTGACCGTTCTTTTTGCAATATACTACAATGAATTAATCATTATAACACCGCCAAGAGCAAGAAACAGTGCCACCACGCCCTAATCAGACGTGCTCGATGACGCGGGCACGAGGGCGCGATCCAAGCGTGTGCCCCGCGCGGGATCCCAGTCGTCCGATCTTCGATCGGATGGCTCACAACGCACGCACATGGATCAGGAGCGAGGAAGCACAGCCGCAGGCGAGCGACCGGCGAGCAGGGGCCTTCACTGATGTTTTGGGAAGGGTTTTAGCGACGTCCCAGACGTCGCTAAAACCCCTTCTTCATTTGGAAAGCCCTTCTCCCTATTTAAACCCCTTCCAACCACCCATTCAAGCCATTCACTCCACTTGCAAATGCTCTACCCCCCTCCTAGCTACCTTTAAGCCCTTTTGTAATCGCTGGAGACGACAAGCCGCCGACAGAGCCCTCTCCACCACCGTGGCTGCCTTGCCGCCCCCCCGCTCTCTCTCTCTTTCCTTCTTTTAAGCTTTACTTATGTTCAAGCATTTGTCTAGTGTTATAATTGTGAACTAAAGTTGCATATTAAATGAAGATTGTTTTCTATTCAATTTCTTGCTCTATTTTCTATCTAAGTTGCATGTTGCGAATGAAACAATTCTAACCCTAATCTCTCTCTCTCTCTCTCGCTTTTCACCCGTGCCTTTTCGCAAGCAAAACCCCGTGATTTTTCGTGATAATAAATGACAAGAAGAATCCGATTTTTACGCCTCCCTGAGACTGACACTCGGACTCACATCCGTTTCTTCACTTTAAAATCGACGTCGCAAATGCAAACTATAACGACACTTCCAAACGCACGCGCATGCATGACGTGCGCTCGTGCATGTGTGTTAAGAAGTGTCATTATAGTCGCACTTGCAACACCGATTTTAAAGTAAAGAAACGGAGATTCGTCCGAGTGTCAGTCTCAGGGAGGCGTGAAAATTGGATTTTGCTTATGACTTGTTGTCACGGAAATTGTGGGGTTTTGCTTGCGAAAGGTGCGGTTGAAAAGCGAGAGACAAATAGAGAGAGAGAGATTAGGGTTAGAGTCGTTTCTTTGCTTGATCATGCAACTTAAATAGGAAATAAAGTAAACACTGAATGGAAAGTAACTTCATTAATCATGCAGCTTTAGTTCATACCTTACAAAGTTAAATACATGCTTAAACATAAGTAAGGGAAAGCTTAAAAGAGAGGAAAAGAGAGGGAGAGGGGGAGAGCGATGAGGCAGCCACGGCGGTGGAGAAGGCTCCGTCGGTGGCTCGTCGTCTCCGGCGATTACAAGAGGGCCTAAAGCCAGCTAAGAGAGGGGTAGAGTAGTTGCAAGGGAAGTGAATGCCTTGAATGAGTGGTTGGAGGGGGTTTAAATAGGGAGAAGGGCTTTCTAAAAGAGGAAGGGGTTTTAGCAACATTCGGGACATCGCTAAAACCCTTCCAAAAGCGTCGGTGAAGCCCTCCAGCCCGTCGGTCACACTGCCGCGCCATTCTTCTTCGCACCTAATCCATGGCAGCTGCATGAGAGCCGGCCGATCGAAGATCGGACGGTTGCGATCTTCCCTTAGGTGCGCTCGGATCGCGCTTCGAGTGCGCGTGTGCGCGGCCGTCGTCGCCCAGCGTGTGCGCGCGCGTGGGCACTCTTTGTCTGAGGGCGCGTCGTGTGGCGCGATCTCAGCTGCCCGCTGCTGATCGAGCGGCCCAATTTCGACGCGTGCTTCTTCGTCTTCAATTCCTCGCACCGCGCGGCTCAAACTCGCGTTGCCTGCATCCGGGCATGCGCGCTCACCGCTGCGCCACGCCCGCTACGTTGTCGCGGCGATAGCGGCAGGGGCGAGGTTCTC
Source organism: Thalassia testudinum (assembly GCA_037157565.1). Lineage (NCBI taxonomy): Eukaryota > Viridiplantae > Streptophyta > Magnoliopsida > Alismatales > Hydrocharitaceae > Thalassia > Thalassia testudinum. The sequence continues at coordinate 62,025,440 of JAZHRO010000031.1, forward strand.
GACCGTCCGATCGAAGATCGACGACCGAGATTTAATATCAGCTGAAGGAGGAAGTGGCGCGCCGTGAGCGGGGGGTGACGTGGTGCAACGAGGGCCGTTGATCATCAGATCAACGGTCAGAACTTCTTAGGCCCATTGTAGGAGCTCCGGATGTCGGATTTGGCCGATCTTGAGTCTGTTAGACTCCGTTCGTCTTTTTGAATCCATCCGTGCGGTCCGATTGCTCATCTGAGCATTGCTATGACAAGTGCTTACACAAATGACCATTAATACAGTTTTATAAGCAATCTTGGTATATGATGCATGCAATGCTCCCATTCTACTTATGTTGTGCCTTTTATTCTTAAGATGGGCCCTATTTAACAGAATTATCACCCCAATATGCAATGTTATCATACTCCCATGCTTACTCCTTGCTAGTCCCTAGCAAGGTTTATTCTTGCCTTTATTTTCTTTCAGAATTTAAGAAGTAATTGCTTAGACACTTCGTCACTTGTCAATGGGAGGAAATATACTAAGATCTTAATCTACAAAGACTAAGCAGCGCCCGGGTGTCTGCCAAAATACGAATCTCCCGAATCCTTGCTTTAATGTATATAACTATACATATGTATATGTATATATATATATATATCTTTTTTAGAATATTTTCGGAATTCAGCGTGGGTTGGTAAATTTTTATGGCTACCCAACCCACCCAAAACTCGGTCAAAACCCTAAGTGTTAAGTATCTTGGTGTAAAGATTGTGATAGACTCACTCAACGGTAATTTAGACAGACTTTGGATTTCTACGCCCCTAGGTGACCGGAAGAGGAAATATATTTGCCTGAAGGTGTATTTGTTCGATTGGTAGCTTTCTCCCTACGTTTGTTTTAATTGGGGTTAACACAAGGATTTTTCTAGTGTATATCTCCTCGTCTTGTACTACTTCCCCGCTTCTTCCTTAAGTGTTTTGGTTCTTTTTGTGCAGTTATTGAGCTGGGCTCTGGACAACCGACCAATGGGCTGTTACCCACGATCACTTGCCAGTCATACTCGTGCGGTGAGGTGTGGTTTATTTTCTTTTCTTCTCCTTTTTTTTTCGTAGGTGGCTTCCCTGATCTCAAATGTACCTAGAGGCAATGAAGAAGAAATGGTCCTGTGGCTGGGTTTTGGACAACCTGCCAATGGGTTGTTACCCACGACAACTTACCAGCCATACCACCCTAGTGAGTTCATTAGCTACCCAATTTCTGTCAAAATCTTCGAGGAGTGAGTCTGTGCAAAAATGAGTGCAGATGCTTACACTTGAAGTTTTTCTGAGTTAGAGGGTGAGTTGATAAGTCATATACTTATCACCTTATTTAGTAGGCGGATTAGAATAGCTTAAGGTTGCAAGGATTCGAAGCTAAATCCATATTTTAACGAACACCAGGGCTGATTAAGCCTGACGGCCTGAAAAGTCTAAGTGTTTAAGTTCTTTTTGTATTATTTCCCACTATTGACAAGTTTCTAATGCCTAAGTTTCTTCCTAAATTCAACTTTTTTTTAATTTTATTTTATTCAAACTGATTATATGAGCTCAGGATTGTGCAATTTACCACCCCCCCATGCTTAAGTTGGACAATGTCCTCATTGGCAAATACATGGATGCATAGAGGTTCAAAAGGATAGTACCTGAGTGACGTAAAATACTGGATCAATCTGAATCCTCTGGGTTGCTTCTCAGGAAGTGCTGAGTTTAACGCCTCCAGCTGGGCGGTGCTTCGTGTCATCCCTCAACGAGGGTGACACTCTCCTTTGGGGGAACCTAGGCCAGGAAGTGCTTCAATCTTTAACCATTAACTGTAAAAGTGTGCCCAGTGTTAGGATCAGTGATTTCAACTGCCCCATTAGAGTAGGGCTTAACCACCCGAAATGGTCCTGTCCATTTGGACCTGAGTTTCCTCGGGAAGAGTTTGAGGCGAGAGTCAAACAGCCAGACTTGCTGGTTAGGCTCAAAGGTTTTTCTATGAATGAGTCGGTCGTGGATGGAGTTCATTTTCTCCTTATATAGTCGACTATTTCCAAAAGTGTCCCGACGAATTTCTTCGAGCTCAAATAATTGGAGCGTCCTCTGCGCACCGGCTAACTGGGAATCCATGTTACATTGCTTGATAGCCCAGTAAGCCCGGTGTTCCAATTCGATAGGAAGATGGCAGGCTTTGCCAAAGACTAGGCGATAAGGCAACATGCCTATCGGGGCCTTGAAAGTAGTCCCGTATGCCCACAGGGCATCATCTAGTCGTGTGGACCAATCTTTCCTATCAGGTCTCACAGTCTTCTGTAAAATGTTCTTGATTTATCTATTTGAGACCTCGGCCTGCCCGTTTGTTTGCGGATGATACAGGGTAGCAATGCGGTGGTTCACCCCGTATTTTCTAAGTAGGGCACGAAATTGGGAATGGATAAAATGGCTTCCACCATCACTGATCATGGCCTTGGTTATTCCAAACCGGGAAAAGATGTTCTGTTTAACAAAGTCCATGACAGTCCTATGATCGCATCAGCGGGTGGCGACGGCTTCAATCCATTTGGAAACATAGTCTACTGAGACTAGGATGTACTTGAAGCCGTTAGATGGTGGAAAGGGGCTCATAAAATCGATACCCTAGACATCGAAGATTTCGACAATCAAAATGGGATGGAGGGGCATCATATCTTTCTTGGTCATGGTCCCAAGTGTTTGCCAGTAAAATCCAGACTGTAGAACCTTTGCAGTTGTTTTCTTTCTAAAGAAGTGGCCACCACAAGCTTGGTCATGACAGAAGGAAAGCACACTCTGGACTTCATTCTCGGGGATACACCTCCTGATGATCTGGTCAACACAGAGGCGAAACAGCATGGGATCATCCCAGAAATAGTGCTTGGCCTCAGCCAAAAACCCATCCCATTGCCGTCTAGACCAGCTATGCGGGGTTTGTCCTACAACTAGGTATTTGTCGTAGTCAGCATATCATGGCAGTCTCTTGTCTTGCACAGCCAGAATGTGTTCATCGGGGAAGGCGTCAGATAGAGGTAGGGAGGGTCCAATGTGGTCTGCATGAAGTCTAGACAAGTGGTCACCCACCACATTCTTCGATCCGACCTTGTCACGGATTTCCAAGTCAAATTCCTGCAAAAGCAGGATCCATCTGATGAGCCTGGGCTTTGCGTCCTTCTTGGCCAACAGGTGTCGGATGGCTGAATGGTCAGTGTAAATAGTCACATGGGATCCCAACAAGTATGATCGAAACTTTTCAAGTCTAAAGACTACAACGAGCAACTCTTTCTCTGTGACCGTATAATTTCGTTGGGCCTCGTCCAACGTTTTGCTTGCGTAGTAGATCACCACGGGCTTCTTGTCTTGCCTTTGTCCCAGGACAGCGCCTATGGCAAAATCTGATGCATCACACATAATCTCAAAGTCCTGGGACCAGTCTGGGGGTTGAAGTACAGGTGCTGTGGAGACTAAGTCCCGAAGGGTGTGATAAGCTTGGATGCAATCAGAAGACATGTGGAATATGGCGTCATTGGCTAGAAGGTCGGTTAAGGGTTTGGAAAGCTTGGAAAAGTCTTTAATGAACCTTCGGTAGAAGCCAACATGTCCCAGAAATGAGCGAATCTGTCGAACCGAGCTAGGCGGAGGAAGTTTGGAAATCAAATCAACCTTAGCCCGATCTACCTCGATGCCCCTATGCGATACGATGTGATCGAGGACAATTCCTTCTTGAGCCATAAAATGGCTCTTTTCCCAACTTAACACCAGATTAACCTTGATACATCGTTTCAGGATTTTCTCCAAGTTGCTCAGACAATGGTCGAATGAATTCCTGAATACAGAGAAATCATCCATAAAGACCTCTAAGTATTCACCCACCATTTCTGAAAAAATGGCTAGCATGCAACGCTGGAAGGTCGCAGGTGCATTGCATAACCCGAGCGGCATTCGACGGAATGCCAACGTGCCGTACAGGCAAGTGAATGTGGTCTTTTCTTGATCCTCCGGAGCAATTGTGACTTGGTTATATCCTGAATATCCATCTAGGAAGCAAAAATACTTCTGCCTTGCAAATCTTTCAAGGATTTAGTCAATGAATGGCAAGGGGAAATGATCCTTCTTAATGGCTTCATTGAGCTTTCTATAATCAATACACACCCGCCATGCAGTGGTGGTGCAGGTGGGGATGGATTCGCCATGATCATTGGTGACAACGGTGAGCCCAGCTTTCTTTGGAACCACTTAAGTGGGGCTCACCCAGCGACAATCGGAGATAGGATGGATGATGTCAGCGTCAAGCCATTTGATAATTTCTTTCTTAATGACCTCCCGCATGTTTGGGTTTAAACGTCTCTGCATCTGGCAGGAGGGTCGTGCCCCATCTTTTAGGTAAATCTTATAGGTGCAATAGGTGAAGCTAATTCCTCTTAAGTCAGAAATGGTCCAACCAATGGCGGCCCGATGTTCTGAAAGGGTCGCGGTCAACCTCAGTTCCTGATCCTTGGTTAGATGAGAATTAATAATCACCGGGAAGGTCTGCTCAGGTCCCAGGAAGACATACTTGAGATTCTCGGGGAATGGCTTAAATTCAGGTGCAGGTGGAACCACATTTGATGGAGGGAAAGGGTGGGAGTTGATCAACATCGATCTCCTCAAATGGTGTTTTGTGATGGTACTCAGCCTTACAGTGGTCCACGGGTAGTGATGGTGACGGGTCAGAACAGTCATTACGGGTTTGGTGGTCTAATACAAAACTAAGGGTGAGGCATTCCTCGATCAGAGTTTCTATGGGATCATGTTCCTCAATGCAATTGCAATCAAAAGACTTTGTCACCCGGAAGATATCCAATTGCATTCTCCTGTCTTCGAAGGCGATTTCCATACATCCCGTGTCACAATCAATGTTTGCCTTAGCCGTAGCTAAGAAAGGTCTGCCTAAGATTATGGGTGCGTTCTGTAATTTTTCAGGGACTTCCATGTCGAGCACCAAAAAGTCGATCGGGAAATAGAATTCCTTGACCCATACAATCACGTCCTCAACAACCCCGTTCGGGGTTTTCACTGATCTATCAGCCAGCTGGATGGTGACAGGAGTTGGTGTCAACTCTCCGAAACCAAATTAGTGGTACAGGGTTGTTGGAATCAGATTGATAGAAGCACCTAAGTCCAGGAGCGCTCTATCAAATGTCATGTCCCCGATATTGCAGGAAATCAAGGGTGCTCCTAGGTCAGTTCGTTTGAGCGGAAGGTTGCTTGATATTACGGAACTTGCTTGTTCAGAGAGCACAACCTTCCTAGGTGCTTGAGGTCTTGGCTTACGTTTGGGTGTACAGGCATCCTTTAAAAACTTGGCGTAAGCCGGGATGTGTTTGACAGCTTCGAGGAGCGGAATATTAATCTGTACTTGCTTAAAGATCTCCAAAAGCTCCTCAGTTTCCACAACATTCTTCTTTTTCTTGATTGTTTCCAAGGCCTCAGGGTAGGGTGTTTGAATGTGGGTCGAGTCTATTTCTGGGTCCTTGGTTGGTGCTTCTTCTGAGTCGAGTATTTCAGCGGGTGAAGTCTCGGGGAGAGTCGGCCATTTGGGATCCTGGGTTTTGGTGCCGCTTCTCAAGGTCACCGCATTCGTAGAGGCATTAGGACCACGGGTTGATCCTTGAGAAGACGAGGATGAAGAAGCACCAAACCCAGGGGGTGTTTGCAGGGCCGGCTAGACCATGTGAGCCTGCCCAGGATTGCCTTGGAACCCTTACGAATTAGGGCCTCTGTTAATTATGTTTCGCAGGTTCGGTTGTGGCTGGGAAGGTAGGGATCCTTGTCGTTTACAGTCCAATAGTTGGCTTAACTGTCCCTTTTGTAGATTTCTTCCCTACCAGGAGGGGTGACGTAATAATTACGGAAATAAAATATAAACAATCTCACAAAATATCAATTACACGAGTACACAATTATTTTTAGGTGGAAACCCAAACCAGGTGAAAACCACCACCTAACCCTCTCAAGTTAGGATTTTCCGATCAATCAAGTTGATCAAAATCCACTAAACGAATCACTTTAAATGAGGGTAGCATTCGTCAACCCCTTCTCTCCACAAGAAGGATTTTGTCCCACGAAGGAGACGGGAATTTGCAAAGCGAATACCCAACCAAATGACAAAGATAAAATAACAAATAATCCTATAGTTCCAACAAAGTAATTTTAAACCTAAGCTTCTATAGGAATTAAGAAACTCCCCTTTGCAAGGAGTGTGTCGAGTCGATGACGTGGGTGCGTGAGCCACGCGATGGCGCAACGTCGCTCTCGTGAACTACGGAGGGAGAGCGGGTGCGCGAAGGCTTGATGCTCTCTAGATGAAGAATTTGAGCTTGGAGAGCAAGAGAGACACAAAATGGTTTGAAAGTGTATTGCAAGGTGTGTCTTGTGTATCTAGGTGTGTGTTGGTGTGCAAGAGGTTCCCTTCTATTTATAGAGGCCTTAGGAAGGCTTTGGATGGCTTAGGAAAGGCTCCATAGCCGTTGGGTGCAAAGCCCAAGTGAATCAACCTGAAATCAGGAACAATCAATGCACTGACAGGGTTATCAGACGTCTGATTCTGGCATCAGACGTCTGGAAGACCACTTTAAGACGTCTGAAAATAAGGTCAGACGTCTGATTTTGGGCGGGTCTCTTCCTAACTTGAATCAGATCTAAACAGGGTTCTAGCGTAAGTCCATCAGACGACATATAAGACGTCTGGCACTATGTCTGGACGTCTGGAAACTGACTTTTTCGTGGCAATGGATTTGCAACAGCTAGAAAATCTCTGAGAAGAGATTTTCGGGTTAGTCGAGGCAAAACAGTCAATTATCAGACGTCTGGAAAGGCTTAAGGACGTTTGATACGGCTCTAACGGTCATATCCTCGAGTGTTTGCAAAGCGAGCCAACGGTCCACTAAGTGGACGTCTGGCAAAGTCATCAGACGTCTCCTAAGACGTCTGGTCTAAGGTCTGGACGTTTGATTTCATCAAACAGAACTAACTATGTCCAGCCTAAATGTTATCAAACATCTGAATCAACAGTCAGACGTCTTAAAACACATTATCAGACGTCTGATTTTGGAATTAAACGTCTGGAAATGCTGTTTGAACCCTATATTTGTTTTCTAAGTTCTCTACAGAAAACCTAAGTAACCTAGGGTTGTGCCGGTGTTCCTAGGACTACTGTTAGGGTACTTTGAGGCTCTTTAACATAATTTTCTAAGGAAATAAACAGCAAGAAAATAACGACAAATGTACATGAAAGGAATAAAATGGAATTCTATCCTATTCTTCTTGTCCTTCCATCTTCAATCTATCGCCCCTCGCGAATCCCCTCTGTTCTCCATTAAGCTCCTCCAATCCGTCCTGGATGCGAGCTCGAATTCCGTCTAATCACGTCTCCATTTGCAATTGACCTGAAATCTAAGACTCCAAGTGCAAATGTTAAATGACACGTGTTTTGTTATCATCAAAACAAACGATCGCGATGCTCTAGCACCAACTCCTTTACCAAGGCCATTTCCTCCTGATGTTTCTGATTCATGTCAACCATCATCTTTATTAGGGTGTCCATTTGGTTTTGTGGGAGAGGGGTCGCCCTATTCTGATTACATTGGGGTCTAACTGGTGGTCCTTGCTGATAGGGGGCAGGTGTGGCTGCTAGTTTGGCCTGGATTGGTTTTGGAATTACGGTGGTTTCTGGTTTGTCCAACCAAAGTTGGGGTGGTTACGCCAGCCAGTGTTGTAAGTGTTGGAGAAAGGGTCAGGTTTCGCATAACCTTGGACAGCTTGTACATCTTCAAGGATAGCCGATGTTGATGAAGAGGGAAGAGAGTAATCAAGGGTTGAGGGAGCAAAGGTCCCTCCCTGGAACGTGGTCAGGGGTTGTTCCAGGTTCAGTTGGGTTAGGGGCTGGACCAGGTGAACATTATGTGCTCCTTTTGCTAGGGAGAAGGTCTGTAAGGGGTTCCTGGTCTGGTTCAATAGCTCATCAATCTTTTTGTCCACCAATTCCACTCGATCTAGTTTCTTGGCAATGTTGTCCATGTCAACCATTCCAGAATTTGCTTATACCTCATAAATTCCACCACGGGGTTGACTGGATCTGTTGAACTGGGTCATGGAGGCGTTGTTGAGCGAATTCTTGCTCAGACTCAAAGAGCTTAAATGTGCTCTCCTCGTCGTTGTTCAGGAAGTTCCCCCCGCATGAGGCATCAACGAAGTTTCGTAGGTTGCTGTCCAGACCGTGGTAGAAAATCTGGGCCAATTGCCACCTTGGTACTTCATGGTGTAGGCATTTCCTTAAGAGTTCATTGAATCTTTCGCACTCTTCATGGAATTGTTCCCCACCCTGGAGTGTGAAGGTAGTAATAGCTCTTCTAAGGGCATTGGTCTTTCCTATGGGGAAGAATTTCTTTAAAAATGCATGCCTCAATTCTTCCCAGGTGGTGATGGGTCTACCTAGGGTTCTAAGCCAATGAGAAGCCTTGTCTCTTAATGAGTAGGGAAACTTCTTGATTAGAACAATGTCAAGGCTAATGTTCCTAGGTTTCACAGTTCGTGCTATGCGGTCAAGATCCTCTAGGTGCTGAAAGGGGTCCTCATTTGAGCTTCCATGAAAGTGGCTCTGGATTAGACTTAAGACATTCAGTTTCAACTCAAAATCATCTCCCCCCTCAGGGATCCTAAGGTGTGGTTCGACTCTAATAGCGGAGGGATTATAGAAATCGCGGAGGGGCCTCGGCTGATCCTGAAATGGTGGTATATCGAGTGGTGGTTGCTCTTGTATGCCTTGGAAAGGTGGTGGTGGTTGTTCTTGTGGGTTTTGTAACCGGTGTATGGCTTGCATGATGGTGTGGATTTGTTGTTGCTGAAGCCGGTGGTTTGCATTAATTTGGGCTTGGATGATGGCCATTGTGTCTGGTGGGGGTTGCTCCTCAGCCTCATCTACCCTAGGTTCAGCCTTGTTTCTAACAGAATCACGTCGCCTAGATTCCTGCCCAAAAATAAACAACTCGGGATGCAGTGAGCGTCTCCCATGCATACACTAGAGAAGAACAGGAGGGGATGCGGAGAGCGACAGATGCTAGAAATGTGTTCAATCAAGCAAACAAGCCTAGTCTTTGTGGGGTATTCCTTAGGAGACCTAGAAATCTCACAAAGGGTGATTAAGTCCGTAAGCACTGGACTCCCCTTCCCAAGGCTAATTTGGCCAGGTTGATTACGAGGGGATTGCAGGGAAGGTTCTTCCTTTGGCTTGTGCCTCCGATTCCGTAGACCCTACAACCGCGGTCGTTTGACACTGTCCTGCAGCCTAGTCACCAGATTCTACCAAGGGAATGAAAGCCAAGTGCCCAACGAACAAAACCTCACCTTTCAAGACTTAACTCAGCCCTGCCTAGGACACGTCTACTCAGTTTTAAAAGGGCTAGGATAGTGCTTGTGCTAGGGTTATCTGATGAGGCGTTGATTGGGGTGGTGCCTCTTAATTTTCCACTTTCAATGTGTGTGCTTCTATCAAAACATGATTTTCAAGCAAGGATTAAGATGTGGTGTCTTTTAGTGTTTCATCCTTACTTTAGTGTCTTTTAGGGTTGATGTGTCTTAATGTTTCAGACAAGTTTCATCGGGCATGTCAAGTTCTGCACACAATTCGGTGAAAGTAGATTTCCTTTTATTCTGTAGAGGCTCTAAAACCCTAATGTACTCATCCTAATGATCATACAGCTTCTATTAGATGAGTCGATTTTAGGGTTGAGTGGTGCGACCCAAGTCAACTCATGGTGGCTTCGCAAACACCACTCAAAAAGAGAAAAGAACACTCTAAGAAGTTATTCAGAATGTTAGAGTGTGCATTTTTTTTGTGGGATAATGTGTTAAGGATGTGGGTCAAGCAATCATACACCACGCCAATTTTTTTCAATTTTTACAATTTTTTTAGTTTTTTATGCAAGCAAACAATCATGAGTGAAGAATTACTCGCTATCGGTCCTTGTTGCGCCTACTCCCTTGTTACCAACGTGGGATGCGTCGCTTCGCCGTCCAAGCGTCGAATTCCTGCAACCATCAAGTAAAAAGGAAAACAGGGCATTAGACGATGTGGGAATGGATGTGGAATGGAAGTGACAAAACAAATCCTTTGCGTCCCCAGCAACGGCGCCAAAAACTGACGTGCGGTTGTGCGTGTGTGTTAAGAAGTATCATTATAGTCGCACTTGCAACGTCGATTTTAAAGTAAAGAAATGAAGATGAGTCCGAGTGTCGGTCTCAGGGAGGCGTGAAAATCAAATTTTTCTTATCACTTGTCATAGAAATTGTGGGGTTTTGCTTGCGAAAGGTGCAGTTGAAAAGCGAGAGAGAGATAGAGATAGAGAGATTAGGGTTAGAGTCGTTTCTTTGCTTGATCATGCAACTTAAATAGGAAATAAAGTAAACACTGAACAGAAAGTAACTTCATTAATCATGCAGCTTTAGTTCACAGCTTACAACATTAAATACAAGCTTAAACATAAGTAAGGAAAAGCTTAAAAGAGAGGAAAAGAGAGAGAGGGGGAGAGCGGCGAGGCAGCCACGGTGGTGGAGAAGGCTCCGTCGGTGGCTTGTCATCTCCAACGATTACAAGAGGGCCTAAAGCTAGCTAAGAGAGGGGTAGGGTAGTTGCAAGGGAAGTGAATGCCTTGAATGAGTGGTTAGAAAGGGTTTAAATAGGGAGAAGGGCTTTGTAAAAGAAGGGGTTTTAGCAACGTTCAGGACGTCGCTAAAACCCTTCCAAAAGCGTTGGTGAAGCCCTCCAACCCGCCGGTCACACACTCGCGCCATTCTTCTTCGCGCCTGATCCGTGGCCGCTACGTGAGAGCCGTCCGATCTTCGCTTAGGAGAGCTCGGATCGCACTTCGGGCACGCATGTGCGCGGGCGTGGGTGCTTGTTGTCTGAGAGCGCGCCGTATGGCGCGATCTTGGCTGCCCGCTGTTGATCAGACAGCCCAATTTCGCTGCGTGCTTCTTCGTCTTCAATTTCTCACACCGCGCGGCTCGAACCCGCTGATGTAGTCTCGGATAGGTTGTGTTAATATGGTGATTTAATCGTTGAAATGAGTATAGTGGTTAACCTAAATCGAGTCTAACGATCTTTTTACAAAATTTTTAACCTGGCCTGCTTGATTTTATCTTGGTCACTTTTAGGCCCAGGGTCGAACTCAGGGAAGTGGGATTAGAGGTGAATAAGTTTCTATGCCTTTCCTACAACGAATCTCTTCCGTTCATTTATTATGTTTTTGGTGTTTTTCCATTTAAGATTTTTTTCTGATAATTTTTTGTCCTTGAGGTACACCCTCAAAATCAGGTTCTTGGCTTTGAGCCAAATTAGGATTTCAAAACTGGTCTTGCTATTCACAAGACTAAGTACCTGTAAGTCAAGGATTATCTTTTCTCTTTTGTATATTTTTTTATCTTTTTAATGGCAGGAAAGAGAAACATAAATAAAGTAAATATAGTATATATATATGTATATATTATATATGTATATAGTGGTGGGGGTGGAGGTGGAGATGGCGTGTAGCACGGTGTCGAGTTGATCGTTGTCTAGGAAGATGCAACCAACAGGATGAATTGCTGCGTGGAGTGTAGGATGGATGGTGGAAGATGTGTGCGAAGATGCTTTCTGTACGCATGTATCGGGGAATATCAGCAACTGGTGCAGATATTCCCGCGATACAATGTATGGTAGGTGATATGAAAAAATATATATATATCTATATATATATGTAAATATATATCTATATGTATATATATATATATGGTTATAATTATATAGGTGTGTATATATATATGTATGTATATATACTAATACTTAGTTATATAGGTACTAATATATGTATAGATATATGTATATATATGTATGTATATAAATATATATATAAATATATATATGTATATAGTAGTGTATAAGTGAGTGGTGTGTGTACGAGAGAGTGTGTGTGTGTGTATGTGTCTGCGGAGGGAGTGAGAGAGTGCTGTGAGAGAGAGAGAGAGAGAGAGCGTCTGCTGGAGTGAAGAAGGGACGGCGAGTTAAGTCATCCGGATGCCTCAGCCGTCGTCTGATGTCCACGCACAGGCGCAGGCGCATAGGCGCACTCACATAGGAGGGAGTGAGCGTGAGGGAGGGAGGTGTAGCGCAGCGCGCTGCATGATGAACGCGAGCGAAGAAGCGGGTGAAGACGCGGGCGCTGGCGTACGTGGGAGTGGGCGTGCCGACAAGCTGGCGACGGTTGCGGTGCGGAGAGAGAGCACGCGGTGACCGGATAAGTGAGAAGCTTTCCGGTCACCGCACTGTAGCTATAGTGTCGCACTCTCTAGCGTGAACAGTAGCTACAGTGCGCTCTCGGCTCGCGCGACCGGCTGTGGCCTATTCTGCGTGTGCGGGTGCTGCGGAGCGCGGCTGCGTGCACAGAAAGAGCTGCGCCGGCTACTGCAGGGGCACGCGGTGGCTAGCGCACGCGGAAGAAGAGTTCGGTGCTGTGCTGCTGCTATGCTTGAGCTTGAAAGCTCGGCTCTGTGGTAATGGCGGAAATGGCTTGGAACGACGAAACAAAAAGGTGAACCACCACGCCACCGGCTCTTTGATGAGCTGGGCGGTGGTGGGAGTCACAGAGGTGGTTGTGTACCACTGTGAGTTGCTCCTGCCCGCAACGTGGCTGTTCAGGAGGAAGAGAGGCTGCGTATGGAGGGGAGAGGGGAGGGGACGGCCTGGAGAAGGAGTTGTTGTTTGTGTTCTTTTGTGTAGACCAGGCTCTCTGTCAAGAAGATGGTCGTTGCCCTTTTTTAAAGAGGAAAGAGGCATGCACAGCCATGCCCTGGGCTGTACATGGCTCTGCATGCGGCTGGCAGGGAGAGCTTGTTGCAGAGAATGGCGCAAAAAGAGCTGCCATGCCCTGTAGCCGCGTGGAGAAATTCAAAGCCAAATAAAAATAAAAATAAAGATGGTGAATTTGCGAGGCAGCACTTGAAGAAAATGTTAATTTCAAGGCCATTTTATTCATTCTCCTCCCCTATCAAATAAATGAATGCATGCGTTTATTTTCACAAATGCGACTATAGCTACCTAATATCACTGGCAATGCTTGGAAATAGCACAAGATGGCACAATTGTTGGTGCATTTTTGCTGTGCAATCATACCCCCATGCCTATCTTTTGCTACTCCCTAGCAAAACATTTTTGTATTGTATTTAGAAATGATCTTAAGCTGAAGATTTTCTTCTGAGGCGACATTGGTGTGTTTATGTGTTGGATATTGTGAGAACCAATTGTAGAGAAGACTACCAGTACTTCAAGTCTCACATGACATAGACCATCTCTCAACTAACCTGGAGTCTTGATATTTAAACCTTAAGTATGATTTCCAGGACCCAGGAGGTTCTTGCCGTACTCGAGAGCTCAAGAGATTATAGCTTGTGCATAGTGAAGGATCAAGACTGACCAGATGAACATTAAGACTCAAGCCCAGGGTTTCATGAATTTTTAAGTGCAGGTTGATCCCAGTTTCAGCTCATGTCTTCGGATTGACCCATAAAAAGATGACGGAAAACTCAACTCCCATTTTATGACATCTGTGGCTCAAAGAAAACAGGATATTTGTAACTTGCTCGGAAGAACTTTTATAGGGAGAAGACTTTACAGGCGTTTGTGAGATATACTGACTTATTTGCATCTTTTTCTTTTTTTAACACGTGTCAGTATATCTCTTACAACATTATTTGGAGGAGCACACTTTTCTTTTGGTGGGAGACTTTCTTTTTGGTGGAAGGAGTCTTTCCTAAACACAAGACTAAAGCCTGGGATAAAAAGTCTACCTGCGCGCACAGGTATGCACTCCACCTTCCCTAATGAACACTAGGGTTGGATCTTATGTTCACCTGGTCTTTCTTGATATGTGTAGTGTGAACTAAGATTACTTAGGCTCTCGAGTAGAAGCAAACCAACGAATCCTGTACTGGTGTCTCAGGTACAAGAATACGTCCTTAGTTAGGAGAGATTCCGATCTATCTTGTCAATGCTCAAGTGAATTAAGCCGAGCCTGAGTGAATCAAGCTTTTGGGGCCTGGAAAGTCTTCAAAACAATGGTTGAATATCCATAAACACTTATTGTATTTTTGTTTCAACCTTCAGATCATTACTAAACACCATTTTTTTTTTTTATAGATAGATGGAGACTGCATGATACCCTAAAATACCCAGATCCTATGGATGCCTATCCACCCCCCCATGCCAAATGATGCTATGTCCTCATATGCATGCAGGGTAGGGTAGAGAAAGGGCGAAAGATCGGGTAACGAGAGCTGAGGTGCAGGGTATATAGTAGGGAGGTAGGGTGGGTGGTGAAGTGAAAAGTGAAGTGAGTGTGACAGTGGCGGAGTGTTGTTGGGGTGCCTCCCAACAAGCGCTGAATTTAACGTCCCCAGCTGGACTCAAAATGAGGTACAACATTAGTTACCCTCCAGCAGGGCAACAGTTTCTCCAACGGGGGTAGGTTCATGAGTAAGATAGGGTTTCAAGCGCTACCCATTGACCGTAAATTTATGCCCAGATTTGGGATCTTCAATCTCAAAGGCCCCGTTGGGAAATGGTCTCGAGACCAGGAAAGGACCAGTCCATTTGGAATTCAGTTTCCCAGGAAAGAATTTGAGCCGGACATTGTAAAGCCAAACTTGCTGAGATGGCTCAAATTCCTTCCGCCGAATACGGCTGTCGTGAAAAGCCTTAGTGCATTGCTTGAAAGTTAAGGCAGAGTCATAGGCTTCACGACGGAGCTCTTCCAGCTCCTAGAGTTGGAGTTTCCTTTCTCGACCACACAGGTCTGGGTCGAGGTTACATTGGCGAACCGCCCAATAAGCGGGGTGCTCCAGCTCCATGGGCAAATGACAAGGCTTCCCGTAAACAATTCTATAAGGAGACATGCCAAGAGGAGCCTTGAAGGTGGTCCAATACGCCCAAAGTGCGTCAATCACCTTGTCCGACCAATCCTTACGGTCAGGCCGAACCCTTTTCTGGAGAATTTGCTTGATTTGCCGGTTCGACACCTCTACCTGACCGTTCGTCTGAGGATGATACAGGGATGCGATACAATGGTGGACTCTGTATTTCCTCAAAAGTGCCCGAAAAGAAGCATGGGTAAAGTAGCTTCCTCCATCCGAGATAATGGCTCGAGGGATCCCAAAGCACGCAAAGATGTGGTCTTTGACAAATCGAGTGGATATAATATGGTCAGCACGACGCGTGGGAATAGCCTCGATCCATTTCGAAACATAATCAACAGCTACGAGAATGAATTCGAAGCCGTTGGAAGGAGGAAAGGGACCCATGAAATCAATTCCCCAAATGTCGAAGATTTCCACAGCTAGGATGGGTTGTAAGGGCATCATGTCACGACGTAACATTGACCCTAACGGCTAGCACCTACTGCAATGTTTGGCATAATTGTGTGCATCCTGGTGAAGGGAGGGCCAAAAGAAACCGCACTGCAACACCTTAGCTGTAGTTTTCCTCCCAGAGAAATGGCCTCCGCAGGCCTGATCATGGCAGAAGGATAGCACACTGGGGAATTCGCTATCAGGAATACAGCGACGGATGATTTGATCAGCACCTATTCGAAAAAGAAGTGGATTATCCCAGAAATAATACTTTGCTTCTGCCATGAGATGCTCGTATTGGTTTTTAGGCCAGCCACGTGGAAGGGATCTAGAAGCAAGGTAATTGGCAATGTCGGCATACCAAGGTCCACTTGCCACATTAATTGCCAATAGGTGCTCATCAAGAAAAATCTCATTAATCGGCAGAGTAAGTCCAATATGATCAGGGTCTAGTCTAGAAAGATGATCAGCCACAACATTTTGGGCTCCGACCTTATCGCGGATCTCGATGTCAAATTCTTAGAGCAGAAGGATCCAACGAATCAGTCTAGACTTGGCATCCTTCTTATGCATGAGATGGCGAATGGCCGCGTGATCAGTGAAAACAATAACGTGTAAGCCCAGAAGGTAAGAGTGGAATTTCTCCAGCCCAAAGTCGACCGCCAGTAGTTCTTTCTCAGTGGTAGTATAATTACGCTAGACCTCGTCCAACGTCTTACTGGCGTAGTACACCACAAAGGGGTGTCTATCGTGTCTTTGTCCTAGGATGGATCCGACTGCAAGGTCAAAAGCGTCACACATGAGTTCAAAGTCGAGAGACAAATCAGGGGGCTGGAGAACAGGGGCCTTGGTGACAACATTACGCAACTGCGTGAATGCTCGTATGCAATCGGGGCCCATATCTAAGGGTACGTCGGTCGATAGGAGATGAGTCAAAGGTCGAGAAATCTTGGAGAAATCTTTGATGAATCTCCTATAGAAACCGACGTGTCCCAGGAAGGAGCAGATTTGTTTGACAGAGCTAGGCACAGGTAAATCAACAATTACATCAAGCTTAGCTTTGTCAACCTCGATACCCCTATCGGAGATGATATGTTCGGGAACAATTCCCTCGTGTACCATAAAATGACTTTTTTCCCAAGAAAGCACGAGGTTTACATCAATACATCTCCTAAGGATACTGGTCAGGTTGGCAAGACAGTCATCGAAAGATGGTCCAAAGACCGAAAAGTCATCCATGAAGACCTCGAGAAAGTGACCCACCATGTCATGGAATATCGCCAGCATACATCTCTGGAAAGTTGCTGGCGCATTACAAAGTCCGAACAGCATCCTTTTAAATGCAAAGGTGCCGAAGAGGCAGGTACAAGTGGTTTTCTCTTGGTCTCGGGGGTCAATTGCCACCTGGTTATATCCTGAGAATCCATCTAGGAAGCAGAAAATTTTATTTCCCATTAACCGCTCCAGGATTTAGTCTTTGAAAGGTAGCGGAAAGTGATCTTTCTTAGTTGCGGCATTGAGTTTCCTATAATCTACACACACTCTCCAAGATGTAGGAGTGCGTGTAGGGATGGATTCGCCCCTGTCATTGACACGGATGGTGAGTCTCACCTTTTTGGGCACAACGTGAGTCGGACTCACCCAGGGGCTATCGCTGATCGGGTAGATTATACCCGCATCCAGCCACTTAATAATTTCCTTTCTAACGACCTCCGGCATGTTAGGGTTGAGACGTCGCTGCATCTCACGGGAAGGTCGAGCCTCCTCCTCCGTATATATACGGTGAGTGCAGTAGGAGGGGCTAATGCCAATTAAATCTGATAAAGACCAGCCAATGGCTGCCTTGTGTTCCATAAGGACCTTCGTTAGTTTGCACTCTTGCTCCCTGGTCAATTTTGAACTGATGATTACGGGGAGCATTTCATTTGGTCCCAAGAAAACATACTTAAGTGTGCTAGGCAGCTCTTTCAGCTCGGGAGTGGATGGTGAAAGATCTGGCATTTCATGGGACGAGAGTGTCCCAGGAGGATCGGAGAACAAATCAGGAGGAAGAAGTTGGCCTCAGATTGGCCAAGAAGAGGGGCTTCTTGGATAGATGGATCCAAAAAGGAATAGCCCCACTGAGTAGTATATGGGCTCAAGGTCCCAGTGTGGAGTTGCAATTCCACCTGATTTGGCGAGAAAGAAAGGGCAATCCGGTCTTCAAGAGTGTGGACCGGCGGTGAGTAGCCTGGATATGACTCAGACCACGAGGTATGGGAAGCGGAGAAAACCTTGTCAGAAGTCTGGTGAGGGGAATCTACGGGAATAGGGAGGGATGGGGAAATATCACAATATGTGTCTGTCAGGCAATCGTCAGTGTTTAAAGGTAATCTGCAGCAGTTAGAATAGGTCCCAATTAGTCCGATACACGCGCTGACGGCCATGTCCTCGTCAGACGTGTCATCCTCAATGCAATCGTAATCAAAGTTCTTGACTGCCTTGAAGATGTTAAGCTTGAGCTTTTCAGATCCAACGGCAATCTCAATACAGCCCGACTCGCAGTCGATATGGGCGCGGGCTGTGGCCAAGAAAGGTCGACCAAGGATGATCAGATAATCAGAAAGTGAGCTAGGAGCTTCCATATCTAAAACAAGAAAGTCAACAAGAAAACAGAGACTGTTGACCCTAACCACCACGTCTTCCACCACACCCTTCGAAATTTTGACAGAACGATCTGCCAACTGTAACGTGACAGGGGTGGGTTTCAGATTTCCCAAGGAAAATTTTTCGAGCATGATGGTTGGTATAAGGTTAATGGAAGATCCTAGATCAAGTAGGGCACGGTTAAAATTGCAGCCTTGGATGCTACAAAAAATAAGCGGTGTGCCCGGATCTTTCTGCTTCGGTGGTAGGTTTGACAGTATAGCACAACTTGCATGAGGCAAGAGAACCACTAGATTCTTTGTTTTCTTTGACTGTCGCCTGGGTGTTGTGTAGTCTTTGAAAAATCAGGCGACAGTACGTATGTGGTCGATAGCCTCTAGTAGGGGTACCTTGATTTAAACATCCTTGAATAAATTATGCAGGTTATCAAAGGTCCGTGTATCCTTCTTCTTGCCTTTTGGCTCCCTCAATAGAGCCTCAGGGAATGGGACTGATTCTGGCACCAATTTGGGTGTATCGTCCTCTTGTGAATGCGGTGCGCATCCCAAATGAGAGGGCGATGAAGAAGACAGACCAGGATCAGGTCGAGGCAGATCGACGGTCTACTTGCCACTCCTCGTAGTGATCGCATTGGACGATGCGGGTCCAGTGGGATCATAAGGCGGAGGAGGGTTCGCAATAGGGACATAAGAGTGAGGTGCTGCAGCGGGATTAGCCTGAAATCCCGACGGAATGCTCGGAGCCTGCAGAATCTGATGAACCTGCCCTTGAGAAGGTCGTACCAGTGGTTGAGGACCACGGGGTAAGAAATTTCGTGGGTTGGGAACAGGTTGGGTTGGGAGAGTACCCTGAGATCGAGTTGCCATGCGTGGTTGACTGATCTCAGCATTCTGCTGCGCCAATTGGTGCTGAAGAGAGGTCATGTTCTCTTCATGGCGCTTTGACATTTCCATCATCATTCGCATCAATTTATCAAGAGGACTTGATGCGTGTTCTGTTTGCGGTACGCAAGGACCCGATGGTGGATTCGCCGTAGGATTAGACTGGGCCCTTGGGATGACGGGTGCAAACGGTCGCATTAGTCTACCCGCGGGGTTTTGGCGCTGTGGGTTGTTGGACCATGCGAAGTTCGGATGATTTGGCCACCCTGGGTTATAAGTGGCAGAGAACGGGTTGTTCCCCAGGGTGCAAGCGTCTTCTATGCCAGAAGACACGTCCGCATGTAAATACGCATCCAAGCACATGGAAGCTTGGTCCTCTGTGTCAAAATACTAGATTCCAAAAACCAAATCCACATGACTTACCGAATCGCTCGGCGCGACACTCGATAAGGAAGGTCTTACGGGGTTTCTAAGGATAAGCCTGGTGTTGGAAGAATTGGGATTGTGACGAAGTGGTGAGGTAGGGGTGTTTGCCATAGAACGGGCGGGGTTGGCCAAAAGCTTGTCCAGCTTCTTGTGTACAACGGTGACTTCATCCAATTTCTTTGCGATAAGGCTGAGATCTGTGGATGAATGGGAGGGTCCCGTGTCAACTTCGTGGACATTACGGGGCAGGATGGTACGATTTAAGGCGACAATGGAGTCATTGTTCATTGAGTTTTCGCTTATATTTTCAAATAATTCGAATGCTCCATTCTCTTCTTTATTCATAAAATTCCCTCCGCAGGAAGCGTTTGCAATCTGCTTCAAAGTCTCATTTAGCCCATAGTAGAAAATCTGGGCTATATGCCACTTAGGCAAATCGTGATGCAGACACTTCCTGAGGAGGTCATTATATCTCTCCCATGCCTCATGAAATTGTTTGCTGTTTTGTTGCATAAAAAAGGTGATAGCACGGCGAAGCGCATTGGTTCGCCCGATTGGGAAGAACTTCTTGAGAAACGCTGTTTGCATCTCTTCCCAAGAGTGGATGGTTCTCCCAAGGGTGCGTAACCACTACGACGCTTTATCCCGCAATGAAAATGGGAACATTTTCATGAGGACTATAGGTAACCCGATATTTCGTGGTTTAACAGTTTCAGCCAATCGGGTTAGGTCTTCCAAGTGGAGAAAAGGATCTTCACTTGCAAGACCATGGAAGTGAAAATTTATCAAGCCAATTATGTTAGGTTTCAATTCAAAGTCGTCCCCACCCATGGGAACCCGAATTTGTCCTATGGTCTCTGTAGCAATGGGATTCTAATAGGAGCTAAGAGACCTAGGCTCCTCCCGTTCGGGAGGGTTCTGCATTTCCTCCAATGTTTCCCTAATGGCTTCAATTTGTTCATTATACATTTCCATTTGGGCTTGGAAGAGGGTTATGGGATCCAAGGCTCCACCACCTGGTGGGTTTTGAGAGTGGTTTCCTCCCTCGGGATTTGGGGGTGGGCGTGCAGCCATGTTTGTGGAGGAGGAGGACGATTCGGCTTCTTTTCTAAATTTATCAGACAATTCACACAGTTTAGGGTTTTGTGACCTCCTCCCAAACATGCACTACCACAGGAAGAATTGGAGGGATACGAAGGGAAAAGGAGATGAGAGAAATGATGCCGCCAAGGTACACATGATGACAAATCAATATAATCAAATTCCTAACCTCTACAGTGGGCCCTTAGACCTAAAGATCTAAGTTACCTACTATCACGAACTACAGAACCGAATGCGAGCACCGCGGAACCACCAGGCCAGATTGAAAGGCCGTTTGCCCCAGTCTTAAACACTTGATAGCAGGCAGGAACCCTTACCGGCACATAGGCGCTACACGTAGGTAGTTAGACCTCCAATCCTTAATAAGGGTCAAGTTGCTACCAGTTTTATTTAGAGGCTTAGGATCAAGTGCTTCTGGAATGTGAAGGGCGTTATTTACGGGTAATGCCCAAGTGATTGATTTTATGAGAGTGTGTAAACCAAGCATGCAACGGGAAAATCTCCCCAAATTGAAGTTTTAATTGGTTAATGATTTTTAGAGTTTCAGCCTTAAGTAGTATGGATTTTAGGATTTCGCTGAATTACCAATTCAACCAATCTGCGGATTTTGAGAGAATAGAAGTTTTCTTCTAAGCCCAACAAACCATTCTGCAATGTCAGTTGGTTAATGCATGCTAAAATGTAATGGGCTTCCCTAGATATAGATTTCTATGTGTAGATGCACGAGTCAATTTTAGATTAGTGTGAAAGGGAGCCAAAGTACTTCAATTCAAGTGCTCCCAATCACCAAAATGATGTCCACACACTAGGCTCAACCATAAGATAAAGAAAATCAAATTGTTGGGGTTGAAGTATTCGGGATTGAATCTTAGGCACGTGAAAGGTCGTGGTGGGGTTGGAATCAACTCAATTCCAAATCTCCCTACCAAAAAGGTGATCCCGAATTGCAGATAAATGAGGCAAAGAGAGATGGCAATCGATCTATTTATTTTTGCCTCAAAGAACACTTCACATGGCAAAACATTCAAGAATCAAGATTCTTGGATCTTCGCCATGCGAAATCTCGGGGCGGTGGGAGTGATGACAAACAATCAAACAAGTGATTTTCAATCCACTCGCCCCAAGAGATCCCAAGAAATATTTTTTTAGTTTTTTTTTAGTTTTTATTTATTTATTTATTTATTTATATTAAGGTGACAAGTTAACCTAAGTTGCTAAGAAAGAAAGACCTACTTGTTCAGCAACGTGTGCGAAGCTCCAATGCGGTGCCAGTGACTTCACGCTCTCGTTTCCGCCTTGGATCTGCCCACGTCTCCAACTTCGTCTGCTTGCCTTCTCCTTGCAACTGGTTCACCTGCACACTAATAAACAGGAACACCCGTGAAGAGTAGGGTGTGAGAAGAGAAAAATTAAAGGAATGGAGTAGAAACTTACTTAAATGTGCACTTCCCTGGCAACGGTACCAGAAAAAGGGTGGTGTAGTCCCAGATAGGTTGTGTTAATATGGTGATTTAATCGTTGAAATAAGTATAGTGGTTAACCTAAGTCGAGCCTAACCATCTTTTTACAAAATTTTTAACCTGGCCTACTTGATTTTATCTTGGTCACTTTTAGGCCCAGGGTCAAACTCAGGGAAGTGGGATTAGAGGTGAATAAGTTTCTACTTCTTTCCTACAACGAATCTCTTATGTTCGTTTATTATGTTTTTAGTGTTTTTCTATTTAAGATTTTTTTCTGATAATTTTTTGTCCTTGAGGTACACCCTCAAAATCAGGTTCTTGGGTTTGAGCCAAATTAGGGTTTCAAAACTGGTCTTGCTATTCGCAAGACTGAGTACCTGCAAGTCAAGGATTATCTTTTCTCTTTTGTATATTTTTTTATCTTTTTAATGGCAGGAAAGAGAAACATAAATAAAGTAAATATAGTATATATATATATGTATATATTATATATGTATATAGGAGTGGGGGTGGAGGTGGAGATGGCGTGTAGCACAGTGTCGAGTTGATCGTCGTCTAGGAAGACGCAACCAACAGGACGAAGTGCCGCGTGGAGTGTAGGATGGATGGTGGAAGATGTGTGCGAAGATGCTTTCTGTACGCGTGTATCAGGGAATATCAACAACTAGTGCAGATATTCCCGCGATACAAAATATGATAGGTGATATGAAAATATATATATGTATGTATATATGTAAATATATATCTATATGTATATATATGTATATATATGGTTATAATTATATAGGTGTATATATATATATATATATAGTTATATATATGTGTATATGTATATATATATATATTAGTATTAGTATCTATGTATATAGATATATGTAGATAGATATACATATATATATGTATTTATAGCTATAGATATATGTATATATGTATAAATATATGTGTGTGTGTATATATATATATATATATATATATATATATGTATGTATGTATACTAATACGTAGTAATATAGCTACTAATATATGTATAGATATATGTGTATATATATATGTATATAAATATATATATATAAATATATATATGTATATATATGTATATATGCCTATAGTAGTGTATAAGTGAGTGGTGTGTGTACGAGAGAGTGTGTGTGTGTATGTGTCTGTGGAGGGAGTGAGAGAGTGCTGTGAGAGAGAGAGAGAGAGTGTGTGTCTGCTGGAGTGAAGAAGGTGCGGCGAGTTAAGTCGTCCGGATGCCTCAGCCGTCGTCTGATGTCCACGTGCAGGCGCAGGCGCATAGGCGCACTCACGCAGGAGGGAGTGAGCGCGAGGGAGGGAGGTGTAGCGCAGTGCACTGCGGACCGCAGCGCACCACGCTGCACGCTGAGATGAATGCGGGCAAAGAAGCGAGCGAAGATGGGTGCGGGCGCTGGAGTACGCAGGAGCGAGCGCACGGACGGTCTGGCGACGGTTGCGGCGCGGAGAGAGAGTGCGCGGTGGCCGGATAAGTGAGAAGCTTTCTGGTCACCGCACTGTAGCTAGTGTCATGCTCTCTAGCGTGAACAATAGCTACAGTGCGCGCTCGGCTTGCGTGACCGGCTGTGGCCTGTTCTGCGTGTGCGAGAGCTGCGGAGCGCGCCTGCGCGGGCGGAAAGAGCTGCGCTGGCTGCTGCAGGGGCACGTGGTGGCTGGCGCGAGCGGAAGAAGAGTCTTGTGCCGTGCTGCTGCTGTGCTTGAGCTTCAAAGCTCGGCTCTGTGGTAATAGCGGAAATGGCTTGGAACGACGAAACAGAAAGGTGAACCACCACGCCCACCGGCTCTTTGATGAGCTGGGCGGTGGTGAGACTCATAGAGGTGGTTGTGTACCACTGTGAGTTGCTCCTGCCCGCAGCGTGACTCTTCAGGAGGAAGAGAGGCTACGTATGGAGGGGAGAGGGGAGGGGACAGCCTGGAGAAGGAGCTGCTGTATGTGTTCTTTTGTGTGGACTAGGCTCTCCGTGAAGAAAATGGCCGTTGCCCTTTTTTAAAGAGGAAAGAGGCATGCACAGCCATGCCCTAGGCTATGCATGGCTCTGCATGCGGCTGGCAGGGAGAGCTTGTTGCAGAGAATGGCGCGAAGAAGAGCTGCCATGCCTTGTAGCCGCGTGGAGAAATTCAAAGCCAAATAAAAATAAAAATAAAGATGGTGAATTTGCGAGGCAGCACTTGAGGAAAACATTAATTTCAATGCCATTTTATTCACTCTCCTCCCCTCTCAAATAAATGCATGCATGCATTTATTTTCACAAATGCGACTATGGCTACCTAATATCATTGGCAATGCTTGGAAATATCATAAGATGGCACAATTGTTGGTGCATTTTTGCTGTGCAATCACCCGAGTCACCTGCGTGCGGGCGTGCGTGCTCACCGCTGCGCCATGCCCGCTACTTTGTCGCGGCGATTGCGGCGGGCGCGAAGTTCTCGGTCGTCCGATCGAAGATCGATGGCCAAGATTTGATCTCAGCTGAAGGAGGAAGCGGTGCGTGGTGAGCGGGGGGTGACGTGGTGCAACGAGGGCCATTGATCATCAGATCATCGGTCAGAACTTCTTGGGCCCATTGTAGGAGCTCCGAATGTCGGATTTGGCCGATCTTGAGTCCGTTGGACTCCGTTCATCTTTCAGAATCCTTCCATGCGGTTCGATTGCTCATCTGAGGCCTGCTTTGACAAGTGCCTACACAAATGGTCATTAATACAGTTTTATAAGCAATCTTGGTATATGATGCATGCAATGCTCCCATTCTACTCATGTTGTGCCTTTTATTCTTAAGATGGGCCCTATTTAACAGAATTATCACCCCCATATACAGTGTTATCAACACGCACGTCAGTTTTTGGCACCGTTGCCGGGGAGGCAACGGATTTGTTTTGTCACTTCCATTTTACATCCATGGTCACATCGTCTAACGCCTTGTCTCCTTTTACTTGATGGTTGCAGGAATTCGGTGCTTGGATGGCGAAGTAGTGCAACTCATGATGGTAACAAGGGAGTAGGAGCAACAAGGACCGGTTGTGAGTAGTTCTTCACTCATGGTTGTTTGCTCGCTTGAAATTCTAAAAAAATTGTAAAATTGAAAAAAAATTGGCGTGGTGTATGGTTACCTGACCCACATCCTTAACATATCACCCAACAAAAAAATATACGCTCTAACATTCTGAATAAATTCTTGGAGTGTTCTTTTCTCTTTTTGAGTGGTGTTTACGAAGCCACCTTGGATTGACTTGGGCTGCACCACTCAACCCTAAAAATGACTCATCTAATAGAAGCTGCATGATCATTAGGATGAGTACATTAGGGTTTTAGAGCCTCTACACAATAAAAGGAAATCTACTTTCACCGAATTGTGTGCAAAACTTGACGTGCTCACTGAAACTTGTCTGAAAACATTAAGACACGTCAATCCTAAAAGACACTAAAGTAAGGATGAAACATTAAAAGACACCACATCCTAAGAAAATCCTTGCTTGAAAATCATGTTTTGATAGAAGCACACTCTGAAAGTGGAAAACTAAGAGGCACTACCCCAATCAACGCCTCATCACATAACCCTAGCACAAGCACTATCCTAACCCTTTTTAAACTGAGTAGACGTGCCCTAGACAGGACTAAGTGAAGTCTCGAGAGGTGAGGTTTTGTTCGCTGGGCACTTGGCTGTCATTCCCTTAGTAGAATCTGGTGACTAGGCTGCGGGGCAGTGTTAAACAACCGCGGTTGTGGGGTCTATAGAACTGGCAGCGCAAGCCAAAGGAAGAACCTTCCCTGCAACCCCCTCATAATCAACCTGGCCAGAATAGCTTTGGGAAGGGGAGTCCAGTGCTTACGGACTTAATCACCCTTTTGGAGATTTCTAGGTCTCCTAAGGAATACACCATAAGGACTAGGCTTGTTTGCTTGGTTGAACACACACTTCTCGCATCTGTCGCTCTTCACATCCCCTCCTGTTCTTTTCCAGTGTATGCACGGGAGACGCTTACTGCATCCCGAGTTGTTTATTTTGGGACGGGAATCCAGGCGACTTGATTTTGTTAAAAACATGGCTGAACCTAGGGTAGATGAGATTGAGGACCAACCCCCACCGAACACAATGGCCATCATCCAAGCCTAGATTAACGCAAACCACTGGCTTCAGCAACAACAGATCCACACTATTATGCAAGCCATACACTAGTTACAGAACCCACAAGGGCAACCACCACCACCTTTCCAAGGCCCACAAGGGCAACCGCCACTTGATCTACCACCATTCCAGGATCAACCGAGGCCCCTCCACGATTTCTACAATCCTTCCGCTATTAGAGTCTAGCCACACCTTAGGATCCTCGAAGGGGGAGGGCTAAAACCAAATGTCTTGAGTCTGATCTAGAGCCACTTCCATGGAAGCTCAAATGAGGACCCCTTCCAGCACCTAGAGGATCTTGATCAGATAGCCCGAACTGTAAAACCAAGGAACATTAGCCTTGACATTGTTCTAATTAAGATGTTCCGCTTCTCGTTGGGAGACAAGGCTTCTCACTGGCTTAGAACCCTAGGTAAACCCATCACCACCTGGGAAGAACTGAGGCATGCATTTCTAAAGAAATTCTTCCCCATAGGAAAGACTAATGCCCTCAGAAGAGCTATTACTACCTTTACACTCCAGGGTAGGGAACAGTTCCATGAGACATGGGAAAGATTTAATGAACTCTTGAGGAAATGCCCACACCACGAAGTACCAAGGTGGCAATTGGCCCAGATCTTCTACCACGGTCTGGATAGCAACCTACAGAACTTCGTCGTTGCCTCATGCGGGGGGAACTTCCTGAACAAAGACGAGGAGAGCACGTTTGAGCTCTTTGAGTCTATGAGCGAAAATTCGCTCAACAATGCCTCCATGACCCAGTTTAACCTATCCAGTCAACCCCGTGGCGGGATTTATGAAGTACAAGCAAATTCTGGAATGGTTGACATGGACATCATTGCCAAGAAACTAAATCGAGTGGAATTGGTCGATAAAAAGATTGACGAACTACTAAACCAGACCAGGAATCCGTTACAGACCTTCTCCCTAGCAAAGGGAGCACATAATGTTGACCTGGTCCAGCCCTTAAGCCAACTGAACCTGGAACAACCCTTGACCACGTTCTAGGGAGGGACCTTCGCTCCCTCAACCCTTGAGTACCCTCTTCCCTCCCCATCGACATCTACTATCCTTGAAGATGTACATGCTGTCCAAGGTTATGCTAAACCTGACCCTTTCTCCAACACTTACTACACTGGTTGACATAATCACCCCAACTTTGGTTGGACAAACCAGAAATCGCCTCAATTCTAGAACCAGCCTAGGCCAAACTAGCAACCAAACCTGCCCCCTATCAGCAAGGATCACCAGTTAGACCCCCATATAATCCAAATAGGGCAGCCCCTCCCCCACAAAACCAAATGGATACCCTGATAAAGATGATGGCTGAAATGAACCAAAACCATCAAGAGGAAATGGCCTTAATAAAGGGACAGTTAAGTCAACTATTGGACAGTAAACAACAAGGATCCCTACCTTCCCAGCCACAACCGAACCCGCGAAACATAATTAACAGAGGCCCCAATTCGCAAGGGTTCCAAGGCAATTCCGGGCAGGCTCACATGGTTCAGCTAGCCCCACAAACACCCCCTGGGTTTGGTGCTTCTTTGTCCTCGTCTTCTCAAGGATCAACCCATGGTCCTAATGCCTCTGTGAATGCGGTAACCTTGAGAAGCGACACCAAAACCCAGGATCCCAAATGGCCGACTCTCCCCGAGACTCCACCAACTGAAATACCCATCTCAGAAGAGGCACTGGAAAAACCTAAGGACCCAGAAATAGATCCTATCCATGTTCAGACACCCTACCCTGAGGCCTTGGAGACAATCAAGAAGAAGAAAAATGTTGTGGAAACTGAGGAGCTTTTGGAGATCTTTAAGCAGGTTCAGATTAATATTCCGCTCCTCGAAGCCGTTAAGCACATCCCGGCTTATGCCAAGTTTTTAAAGGATGCCTGTACACCCAAACGTAAGCCAAGACCTCAAGCACCTATGAAGGTTGTGCTCTCCGAGCAAGCAAGTTCCTTAATATCAAGCAACCTTCCACTCAAGCGAACTGACCCTGGAGCACCCCTGATTTCCTGTAATATCAGGGACATGAGATTTGATAGAGGGCTCCTGGACTTAGGTGCTTCTATCAATCTGATTCCAACAACCCTATACCACCAATTTTGTTTCGGAGAGTTGACACCCACACCTGTCACCATCCAGCTGGCTGATAGATCTATGAAGACCCCGAAGAGGGTTGTCGAGGACGTGATTGTGTGAGTTAAGGACTTCTATTTCCCGGTAGACTTCTTGGTGCTCGACATGGAAGTCCCTGAAAAATTACAGAACGCACCCATAATCTTAGGCAGACCTTTCTTAGCTATGGCTAAGGCAAACATTGATTGTGACACGGCATGTATGGAAATCGTCTTCGGAGATAAGAAAATGCAGTTGGATATCTTCCGGGAGACAAAGTCTTTTGATTGTGATTGCGTTAAGGAACATGATCCTGTGGAAACTTTGGTCGAGGAATGCCTCGCCCTTAGTTCTATCTCAGACCACCAATCCTATAACGACTGTTCTGACCCGTCACCATCGCTACCCATGGACCTCTGTAAGGCTGATTACCATCAAACAACACCAATTGAGGAAATCAATGTTGATCAACTCCCGCCTTTCCCTTTCCCGTCGATTATTGTTCCACCTGCACCCAAACTTAAGCCACTACCTGAGAACCTCAAGTATGTCTTCCTGGGACCTGACCAGACCTTCCAGGTGATTATTAACTCTCATCTAACCCAGGATCAGGAACTCAGGTTGACCGTGACCCTTTCGGAACATCGGGCCGCCATTGGATGGACCATTTCGGATTTGAATGGAATTAGCTCCGCCTATTGCACTCTTAAGACTTACCTGGAAAACAGGGCACGACCCTCCAGCCAGATGCAGAGATGGTTAAACCCAAACATGCGGGAAGTCGTTAAGAAAGAAATTATCAAGTGGCTTGACGCCGACATCATCTATCCCATCTCTGATAGCCCCTGGGTGAGCCCCACTCAAGTGGTTCCAAAGAAAGCCGGGCTCACTATTTTTACCAATGAGCATGGCAAATCCATCCCCACCCGCACAACCACCTCATGGCGGGTGTGTATTAATTACAGGAAGCTCAATGAAGCAACCAAGAATGATCATTTCCCCTTGCCATTCATTGACCAGATCCTTGAAAGATTGGCAGGGAAAAAGTATTTTTGCTTCCTGGACGGATATTCAGGATATAATCAAGTCGCAATTGCTCCCGAAGATTAAGAAAAGACCACATTCACTTGCCCGTACGGCACGTTTGCATTCCATCGAATGTCGTTCGGGTTATGCAACGCACCTGCTACCTTTCAGCGTTGCATGCTAGCCATTTTTTCAAAAATGGTGGTGAATACCTGGAGGTCTTTATGGATGATTTCTATGTATTTGGGAATTCATTCGACCACTGTTTGAGCAACTTGGAGAAAATCCTGAAATGATGTATCGAGGTTAATCTGGTGTTAAGTTGGGAAAAGAGTCATTTTATGGTTCAAGAAGGAATCGTCCTCGGTCACATCGTATCGCATAGGGGGATTGAGGTGGATCGGGCTAAGGTTGATTTGATTTCCAAACTTCCTCTGCCTAGCTCGGTTCGGTAGATCCGTTCATTCCTAGGACATGTTGGCTTCTACCGAAGGTTCATCAAAGACTTCTCCAAGCTTTCCAAACCCTTAACCGACCTTCTGGCCAACGACGCCATATTCCACATGACCTCTGATTGCATCCAGGCTTATCACACCCTCCGGGACCTAATTTCCACAACACCTATACTTCAGCCCCCGGATTAGTCCCAGGACTTTGAGATTATGTGTGATGCATCAGATTTTGCCATAGGTGCTGTCCTGGGACAAAGACAAGACAAGAAACCCGTGGTAATCTACTACGCGAGCAAAACGTTGGACGAGGCCCAACGAAATTATACGGTCACAGAGAAAGAATTGCTTGCTATAGTTTTCGGACTGGAGAATTTCCGACCTTACCTGCTGGGATCCCACGTGATCATCTATACTAACCATTCAGCCATCCGGCACCTATTGGCTAAAAGGGACGCGAAACCTAGGCTCATCAGATGGATCCTATTCTTGTAGGAATTTGACCTGGAAATTTGCGACAAGGCCGGATCAAAGAATGTGGTGGCTAACCACTTATCCAGACTTCACCCAGACAACATTGGACCCTCCCTGCCTTTATCTGACACCTTCCCCGATGAACACATTCTGGCTGTGCAAGACAAGAGACTGCCTTGGTATGCTGACTATGCCAACTACCTGGTTGTAGGACAGACCCCGCACAGCTGGTCCAGACAGCAACGGGATAGGTTCTTGGCCGAGGCCAAGCACTATTTCTGGGATGATCCCATGTTGTTTCACCTCTGTGCCGACCAGATCATTAAGAGGTGTATCCCCGAGAACGAAGTTCAAAGTGTGCTATCTTTCTGTCATGACCAAGCTTGTGGTGGCCACTTCTCTGGAAAGAAAACGGCAGCGAAGGTTCTGCAGTCTGGATTTTACTGGCCTTCCCTATTTAAGGATGCACACAACTTTGCCAAGACTTGCTCACGCTGCGAAACACGAGGGACCATGACCAGAAAAGATATGATGCCCCTCCAGCCCATTTTGATTGTCGAAATCTTCGACGTTTGGGGTATCGATTTTATGGGCCCCTTTCCACCATCCAACGGCTCTGAGTACATCCTAGTCTCGGTAGACTATGTTTCTAAATGGATTGAAGCCGTCGCCACCCGCCGATGCAATCATAAGACTGTCATGGACTTTGTTAAGCAGAACATTTTTTCCCGATTTGGAATACCAAAGGCCATGATCAGTGATGGTGGAAATCATTTTATTCACTCCCAATTCCATGCCCTACTTAGAAAATACGGGGTTAACCACCGCATTGCTACCCCGTATCATCCGCAAACAAATGGGCAGACCGAGGTCTCAAATAGACAAATCAGGAACATTTTACAGAAGACTGTGAGACCTGACAGGAAAGACTGGTCCACACTACTAGATGATGCCTTGTGGGCATACAGGACCACTTTCAAGACCCCGATAGGCATTTCTCCTTATCGTCTGGTCTTTGGCAAAGCCTGCCACCTTCCTGTCAAGTTGGAGCACTGAGCTTACTAGGCTGTCAAGCAGTGTAACATGGATTCTCAGTTAGCCGGTGCGCAGAGGACGCTCCAACTCTCTGAGCTAGAAGAAATTCATCGGGACGCCTTTGAGAACAGTCAACTGCATAAGGAGAAAATGATAGCCGTCCATGACCAACTCATCCATAGAAAGACCTTTGAGCCTAACCAGTAAGTCTGGCTTTTCGATGCCTGCCTAAAACTCTTTCCGGGGAAACTCAAGTCCAAGTGGATAGGACCATTTAGGGTGGTCAAGCCTCACTCTAATGGGGTGGTTGAAATCGCTGATCCGAACACTGGGCACACTTTTACAGTTAATGGCCAAAGATTGAATCACTTCTTAGCTCAGGTTCCCCCAAAGGAGAGTGTCACCCTCATTGAGGGATGACACGAAGCATCGCCCAGCTGGAGGCATTAAACTCAGCGCTTCCTAGGAGGCAACCTAGTGGATTCAGGCCGATCCGATATTCTACGTCACTCAGGTAATATCTTTTTGAACACCTGTTGCATCCATGTATTTGCCAATGAGGACATTGTCCAACTTAAACATGGGGGAGGGTGGTAAATTGCATGATCATGAGCTCATTTAATCAGTTTGAATAGAATAAAATTTAAAATTAAAAAAAAATGAATTTAGGAAGAAACTTAGGCATTAGATATTTGTCAATAGTGAGAAATAATACAAAAAGAACTTGAACACTTAGACTTTTCAAGCCTTCAGGCTTAATCAGCCCTGGTGTCCGTTAAAATATGGATTTAGTTTCAAATCCTTGCAACCTTAAGCTACTCTAATCCACTAGCTAAATAAGGTGATAAGTATACGACTTATCAACTCACCCTCTAACTAAGAAAGACTTTGAGTCTAAGCATCTGCACACATTTTTGCACAGACTCACTCCTCGGAGATTTTGATAGAAATTGGGTAGCTAATGAACTCTCTAGGATGGTATGGCTGGCAAGTTGTCGTGGGTAACAGCCCATTGGAAGGTTGTTCAGAGCCCAGCCACGGTACCACTTCTTCTTCATTGCCTCTAGGTAAATTTGAGATCAGGGAAGCCACCTACCGAAAAAAAAGGGAGAAAAAAAAAAAGAAAACAAAATAAACCACACTTCACCGCACGAGTATGGCTGGCAAGTGATCGTAGGTAACGGCCCATTGGTCTGTTGTCTAGAGCCCAACTCAGTAATTGTACAAAAAGAATCAAAACAATTAAGGAAGAAGCAGGGAAGTAGTACAAGCCGAGGAGATATACACTGGAAAAATCCTTGTGTTGACCCCAATTAACAAACGTAGGGAGAAAGCTACTGATCGAACAAATACACCTTCAGGCAAAACACTTCCTCTTTCGGTCACCTAGGGGCGTAGAAACCCGGAGTCTGTCTAAATTACCATCGAGTGAGTCTATCACAATCATCACACCAAGATGCTTAGCACTTAGAGTTTTGTCCAAGTTTTGGGTAGGTTGGGTAGCCGTAAAAAGTTACCAACCCACTCTTAATTCCAAAAAAATCTAAAAATAAGAAAAAAATATATATATTTACATACATTAAAGCAAGGATTTAGGCGATTCGTATTTTGGCAGACACCCGAGTACTGCTTAGTCTTTGTAGATTAAGATCTTAGTATATTTCCTCCTATTGACAAGTGACGAAGTGTCTAAGTATTTACTTCTTAAATTCTGACAGAAAATAAAGGTTAGAATAAACCTTGCTAAGGACTAGAAAGGAGTAAGCATGGGGTATGATAACACTGCATCTCGAGGTCATAACTCTGTTAAATGAGGTTTATCTTAAGAACAAAATGCATAAATAACACATCCTAAATAGGAATGGGAGCATTGCATGCATCACACATTAAGATTGCTTATACAACAACATTAATGGCCATTTGTATGAGCACTTGTCAAAACAGGCCTCAGATGAGCAATCGGACTGCACGAATGGATTCAAAGCGACGAACGGAGTCCAACGGACTCGAAATTAGCCAAATCCGACATCCAGAGCTTCCGCAATGGGCCCAAGAAGTTCTAACCGTTGATCTGATGATCAACGGCCCACGGTGCGCCACGTGGCACCCGCACACCTCGCCCAGCCCCCTCCATCAACTGCAGAATGATCTGAGCCGTCTGATCTTCGATCGAACGGCTGAGAACACCGCACCAACCGCCTGCGCCATCACTGCACTCCTCGCCCGAGCAGATCACGATCGTCGGATCTCCATCCAACGGTCGGTAGCAGTCGAGCATTGACACGCAACCGCGACCATCCACACAGGGCAGCGCAGCGGTCGGCGCCTCAACCACGCGACCAGGGGGCGTAGGTTCGAAACGACCCGCGTACCAAATCGAAGGCGAAGGCGCGCACGGGCGAAATTGGACAGCCCGATCAGCAGCGAACGGGCGCGATCACGAGACGTGGCACCCGCAGATGCGCCCTGATCAGATGCACGCGATGACGTGGGCGCGAGGGCGCGATCCAGGTGTGCACCCCGCGCGGGATCCCAGCCGTCCGATCTTCGATCGGACGTCTTACGATGCGCGCACATGGATCAGGAGCGAGGAAGCACAACCGCGGGCAAGCGACCGGCGAGCAGGGGCCTTCACCAACATTTTGGGAAGTCTCCCTATTTAAACCCCTTCCAACCACCCATTCAAGGCATTCACTCCACTTACAAATGCTCTACCCCCCCTCCTAGCTACCTTTAAGCCATTTTGTAATCGTCGGAGATGACGAGCCACCGATGGAGCCCTCTCCACCATCGTGGTTGCCTCGCCGCCCCCCCTCTCTCTCTTTCCTTCTTTTAAGCTTTACTTTACTTATGTTCAAGCATTTGTCTAGTGTTGTAATTGTGAACTAAAGTTGCATATTAAATGAAGATTGTTTTCTATTCAATTTCTTGCTCTATTTTCTATCCAAGTTGCATGTTGCGAATGAAACAATTCTAACCCTAATCTCTCTCTCTCTCTTTCGCTTTTCACCCTCGCCTTTTCGCAAGCAAAACCCCGTGATTTTTCGTGACAATAAGTGACAAGAAGAATCCAATTTTTATGCCTCCCTAAGACCAACACTCGGACTCACATCCGATTCTTCACTTTAAAACCGACGTCACAAGTGCAAACTATAACAACACTTCCAAACACACGCGCACATCAGTAACCTGTACCAGCGACTAATTCACATTAGACGGGTCAAAAACAATAAGTACTCAACACTAACACGTAGAGAAACTCGAGTGGAAAACAACGGTACTTCATTTGCGAAAATCCGATTCTGTTTGGGCCATGAATGGGATAAAAACACGGTTACTGTCCAAAATCAGACGTCTGGGACTAGTCCCAGACATCTTAAAAGATTTCAGATCTTACCTCTCACTTCCTGCGGCTGCCTCAGATGTCCAGATTCCTCTGCAACCATCTGAGGAGAGTTCCAGACATCGGACCCTCCTTCCAGTCGTCTGGAAGTGCAGTCGAACATCTGGCGATGTGGTCAGACGTTCAAAAGTGCCTGGAAAAGCTCACCACGTGCCTTTAAACATGCTTCACCTGCGTACGAAGATGCAGACCCATCTTCAGCCAAACATTCTTACGCTACTGTCTGCATGGCGGAAAGTAGCGCAAGGAACATGTACCTCCGCCAATATTATGCTTTCAGACTTCCGAATTTAGCTCCGGACATCCTGATGCCTCTCCAGACGTCTGGTCGATCCTCCAGATGTCTGATACTGGAAGATTTCCAGTATCAGGACTCCTCTGCGCAGCTCACCCCGCTCACACCTCCGCCCTTAGATGATGCAGTGGCAGCTCCAACAGCTGCAGAAGCTTGAGAAGCTCCCCGCCGGCATCCTACTCCCTCCCACGAACTCCTCGTCGAGCTCCACCGAGCTCCCACAGCCGTCCTCCCTCTCCCACACTCTCCTCTCACTCCCTCACACTCTCTCACTCTCCCTCTTCCCCATTCTCCCTCACCGACTCCTCTCCTTCCTCTCCACGGCTGCAGCAGAGACAGGAGATGGTGTGGCATGGCCTAACGCAAGGAGAATGTGAAGGTGGCAGTGGCTCGAGTGGTGGGGTGTAGAGTGTAGACGGGGTAGGGGGTTTAAATAGGAAGGTTTTAAGGTTCGAGGTGAGGGGATGGAGGAGAGGGAAAGACTCTACGCCCTGCCCGTGCACAGAGCGGAAAGAACGTACGGTATTTTCCTACTTTTAGACGTCCGGACCTATGTCCAAGCATCTAGACAAGCGTCTGACTGACAATCCAGATGTCTTATCCGAGTAAAATGGTGGCATGCCATTTCAACATAACAAACTCAAAGGAAGTTTCGTCCCTGAAACTTGGGCTACAAACGATGCGGAGAAAAAAATAACGTAAAACGCAAAACAAACTTAAAGAGGACCGAAGTAGTTCCGAAGATACGTACCCTCAAAAAGCTCCGGGTACCGCTCTCGTATCACCGCCTCATGCTCCCAGGTCGCCTCCTCGTACCGCTGGCTTCTCCATAGAACCTTCACCAGTGGTACCTGCTTCTGTCTCAAGCTCCGGACAGCTCTATCTAATATATGTACTGGCCTCTCGAGGTAGGTCAGGTCGTCTCCCACCTCGATGTTCTTGTGGCTCAGAACGTGACTGAGATCGGCGACGTACTTCCTGAGGTTGGACATGTGGAACACGTCATGCACTCCAGAAAGCTGGCGAGGAAGGGCAAGCCGGTAAGCAACGGGTCCTACCCACCCCAGGACCTCAAAGGGTCCCACAAACTTCGGCACAAGCTTCCCTTTCACCCCAAACCATTGCAAGCCCTTCATGGGCAAAACACAGAGAAAGACGTGATCCCCAACCTTGAACTGCACCTCTCTGCGCTTCTTGTCAGCATAGCTCTTCTGCCTACTCGTGACAGTGTGGAGTCATTTGTGAATCTACTCTATCACCTCTTGACTCTGCCGGATCAGCTTGGGACCAACCTCCCACTTGGTCCCCACCTTGACCCAACTCAAGGGTGTAGTACACTTCCTCCCATATGGAGCCTCGTAAGGTGCCATGCTGATGCTCGAATGATAGCTGTTATTATATGCAAACTCTGCCAAGGGTAAATGTTCCTCCCAGGAGCCTCTCCAGTCTAGTACACAGGCACGCAGGAAGTCCTCAAGTGTTTGTATCATGAGCTCTGATTGCCCGTCGGTCTGGGGGTGGTAGGCTGTACTGAACCTCAGACGCATCCCCAAGGGATGCTAGAACTCTGCCCAGAACTGAGAAGTGAAACGAGTATCTCTGTCAGATACGATCTCGCGAAGAACTCCGTGTAGATGCACCACATCCCTGATGTATCGCTCTACTAGTTGGGTTGGCCCAAAGGTGACTCGTATCGGCAGAAATCGTGTCATCTTCGTCAACCGGTCTACGATCACCCAAACTGTATCGTATCCCTGCTGGGTAACTGGTAGACCCACCACCAAGTCCATGGTGATGCTCTCCCACTTCCATTCTGGCACAGGAAGTGGCTGCAATGGCCCTGCAAGCCTCTGGTGCTCAGCCTTCACCTGCTAACATACCAAGTAGTGATGAACGAACTCACCAACATCCCGCTTTATCCCTCTCCACCAGAAATCACATCGCAAATCATGGTACATCTTTGTGTTCCCTAGATGTATGGTAGACCTGGACCCGTGTGCCTCAGTCAGGAGCTCTCTCAACAACTCCTCGTCTCTAGGAATGCATAGGCATCCCCTCATGCGCAGTAGCTCATCCGAGAAAGAAAAGTCTCCTGGGTCCCCTATTAGCAATCTGTCCCGCAGTGTGTGTAAGTACAGGTCGGTCATCTGTCATGCGATGATGCGGTCTATCAGCTCTGGTCGTGCCTGCCTCATCACTATCACTGCCCCACAATACCCCTGTGACTCCCGGGGTTGCGAACTACCCACCTCCTCCATGAGTCTCCAACTCTGTGCCTGTAAGCTGGCCAAGTGGACAGGCGCTTGCCGGCTCAAGGCGTTGGCCACCACATTGGCCTTCCCTGGGTGGTAGGAGATGCTACACTTGTAGTCCTTTAGGAGATCTAACCAACGTATCTGTCTCATGTTGAGCTCCTTCTGGTCAAACAAGTACCTGAGGCTCTTATGATCTGTGAAGATCTCGAAAGTCTCACCGTAGAGGTAGTGCCTCCATGTCTTCAGCACGAAGTCAACTGCGGCCAGCTCTAAGTCATGGGTAGGGTAGCTATGCTCATGGGACTTTAGTTACCACGAAGCGTAAGCGAGAACGTGACCTTGCTGCATAAGCACACCCCCTAACCCCTACAACGAGGCGTCGGTGTAAACCACGAAATTGCCACTGCTATCTGGAATGGTAAGTACAGGAGCTGAAGTCAGTCTCTCCTTCAACTCCTAAAAACACGCCTCGCACTCGTCTGTCTAAGCAAAGGGCACGTCCTTCCAGGTCAGCTGGGTCATAGGACACTCAATCTGAGAGAATCCTCTGATAAACCACCGGTAATAACCTGCTAGTCCTAAAAAGCTGCGTATCTCTATCACTGTGCGTGGCCACACCCACCTGAGTGCGACCTCTACTTTGGCTGGGTTCACAGCCAATACATCCCCTGAAATCACGTGGCCCAAGAAAGTCACCTATCTCAACCAAAACTCGAACTTGTTGTACTTGGCATATAGCCTGCGTCGCCTCAAGGTATCCAGGACCATGTGTAAATGCTGTCCATGCTGTGCCTGATCCCGGGTGTAAACGAGTACGTCGTCGATGAACACCACCACAAACTAATCTAAGTACGATCTGAAAACACAATTCATCAAATCCATAAAGGCAGCGGGGGCATTGGTCAACCCAAACGGCATGACAAAGAACTCGTAGTGCTCATACCGGGTACGGCAAGCTGTCTTGGAGACGTTGGTCTCCCTGATCCTCAACTGGTGGTGTTAAGGCCCGTGTTGTTAGACTTTTTAAGATGTACGGACTTTAGGTCAGACATCTGGTAAGACGTCTAGACTGAGGGTCAGACGTCTTGTAAGACATCTGGACTCATTCCCAAACGTCTGAAAATCAAAATTTTCGTGTACGAGCTCGCATCTATGCGCGTGCTGCATGCAGACAGTACACGTCCCTCATTTTCTTCTTCTTCTCTCTTCTTCCGCCTGACAAAAACCCTAAACCCACACCCTTATATAAGCCCCTCCTCTCCCTCATTCCACCCCCACTTCCTAGCAACTTCCTCCTTTCTCCAACGAGAGCAGCAGAGCGAGAGCGGCATGAGAGGAGAGGAGGAGCAGCATGAGGAGAGGAGAGCAAGCTTGCGAGCTCGCGTGGGAGCTCGCCGGTGAGCTCACGGCCGGAGTGATGCGTGCACAAGGTGGAGGAGTGCATCGAGGAGGTCCTCCCCAACACTGCTATAGCCGGAGCAGCAAGTAAGAGGGTGCGGCGCGGCCACGCGCGGCATGGCCTCGCGCGGCGCGAGAAGGCGGAAGCAGGTTCTGGTTCTAGGATTTTCCCAGAATCAGACGTCTGAAGTGACCGCCAAACGACGGTGCGGACGTCTGGAGGTGGTGCCAGACCTCTAAGGAGGAGGCTTCACGAAGGTACGTCTCCTTTGCGGATACGGCCATGCAGGCCGCTCCACCGATGCACTGTTTCATATCGATTTGAGAAGATTTGGTTGATTTGCGCAGGAGTTGCTTCAAGAAGGCATGGGACACACCCTCCCACACACTTCGGACGTCTGGGCGAGGCACCAGACGACAAGAAGCGTTTCCAAACGTCCGGAGAGGTGGTCGGACATCTGGAACTGGGTCTAGACGATCCAGTGGAGTTCCTGGATGTCTGAGGAGTGGCACAGGACCTGAGTTATGGCACTGGACACTTTTAAGACATCTGGAAGTTGTTCCAAACGTCTGATTTATGTCAGGAACACTATTTTTGACCCGTTTAGGGTCCGTTTAAGATCCGATTGCCGCAATTGAGATACCGATATTTCCCATATGATTTTCCCTACTTGTTGGAATACTTTCTATACTGTTCTAAGTATTCTCTTGTGATTGATCCTTGTGATAGGACTGGTGTCCGTTGCAGGTTCGGGGCTTGCTGAGGCACGTGAGCCTACCATTCAAGCTCCCATTACTCCTGGGTTTACTGGTAGAGTGGCTTTCCCTTAATTTAATTACAACCTAATTGCATGTGTGGAATGAATGATTAGAACCTAGGATATGACATGAATCCTAGGACTAGAAATACTAGAATGTCTATATTGAATGAATGAATTGTAGTCTTGAATGAGTAGATAGAATGATAACAACTGCCTGTAAATGAATAACAGTTGCCTGCGAAATATGTAGTATTTGTGCTAGTTAACTGTTGCATGTAACTTTCCTGTCACACAAGTGAAATGACATAATATGAGTTGCATGTATATAATTTGGAAATGGAAAGATGAATGTTGTAAACCCAAGCTACCTGTGAATAACCTGAATGTAGAAATGTGAATGATAGAATTACAATCTGCATGTGTATAACCTGAGAATGGAATTAGAAATGATGAAACCTAGTATGGAATGGCACGAGGAATATGAGCATGAACCCTATGGGGAATTAGGAGATGAGCTCCTGGAAATAAATGGGATGGATCTGGGAATGTGAGTGGGGAAGTGAGCTGTCCCTTGAGTATGGAGTACCAAGGAGAGCGACTGTCCCCCATTGTTTAGTGCAGAGCGGAGCTAGCCGCCATTGGGTTGGGACCGAGGGTTAGGATTGGCCACTCTGTACCGACTTCTTGGCCCTCGCGTATACAATACCAGGGAGAGCTACTAGTATAGGGAGAGAGCTAGCCACCCCACGGGGCCCGGGGTTCAGCTAACCGCCCTACACTGACTTGTTAGGCCTACTGGGCAAACCAGGGTAGTCAGGCGAGGGTGCGCGGACTGTGGAGGAGCGAGATCCCTATTTGGTTCTTAGGGGCTAAACCCCTGCTACTGAAAGGGCTATGCCCTATATTGGTTTGGGCGAGGGTGCTGTCTTTGGGCGCACCCGCTTACGGAAACGACTGACCACGTGCCAGTGTAGGGTAGCTACTCGTGTGCTTATCACGCGTGCCGTAGTCACCGTTAAGTTTGTCCGTGACCTTGGGGTGGTTGACTGGGTGTAGGACCACCACGGGAAACTTTCCCGGCCAGGAAAGCACCACATGCGACTTCTACTCTTCGAAAAAGACTGCAATCAAGATCGTTCCCACGAGAAACATTCAAGATCAAGAAAGAGACCTGATAAATAAACCAAGTGGTGAAAGAAAGAATAATTAGTTAAAGAAAGAACGAAATTGAAAAACAACAGCTACTTATCCACCTTTACTGCTTTAGTTAGTTGGTTGCCACTCTACTCAACGTTCGCTGACGTTTTGTACTCATAACCCTTTTCAGGTCAAGGTAGTGAGCAACCAGAGCCTACGACTGCAGAGCGTGTTGGGCTCAATAGAGCCCAGTAGGTGTAGCTCTTTTTGTTCTCATTTGTAATAGTGAATAGTTTCTTGTACCTTTATATTTAGTACTCTTTTGTTCTGCACATTATATTCCTGTACTTGTTCACTTTTCTACTGTTGCGGTGGTGCGTACTGTAGTAGCTTTATTTCTTTACTGCTATACTTTTGTTACTATTAGTTGCTTAGCATAGTGAATGTGGTTTACTTTCCTACTTTTTGGTTACTTTCTCATTGGACGACTGTGTCTTGGGATCAGTCGAGTCAGTCCAGTCTCGTGTCCTGTAGGGATTCGGGAACCAGATCGTAACAGGTGATAACCTGATCTCAAATCTATCTTTGAGAACACTGTGGCATCTCGCAACTGGTCGAAAAGGTCGTCGATACGAGGCAGCGAGTACTTGTTCTTGACGGTGACCCGATTCAGCTGTCGGTAGTCGACACAAAGTCGCAGGGTACCGTCCTTCTTCTTCATAAACAGCACAGGGGCTCCCCACGGGGACGCACTGGGCCTCACAAAGCCCTTCTCCAACAGGTCCTGTAGCTGTGACTTGAGCTCTCACAGCTCAAGCGATGCCATCCGGTACAGTATAATAGAAATGAGGTAGGTCCCCGGTACTAGTGAGATATCAAACTCGATCTCACGCTCAGGTGGTAGTCATGGTTGCTCCTCTGGGAAAATGTTGGGGTACTCACAGACCATCGGGATACTCTGAAAGTTAGCCACGAGGCTAGGCTCTGCCACCACATAGGCCAAGAAGCCCTCACACCCCTGGCTCAAAAGCCTCGCTGCCCGAAGTGCGGAGATGCATCTGAAACCTCCATCCACAAGCTGATCGTGAAACTCAAAGGGAGGCAACTCCGGTATGGAGAAGACGATCTTCCTTTCGAAACAGTCCACCATGGCATGATAGGCAGACAGCCAGTTCATCCGTAGGATCACGCCAAAGTCCTCCATCTGGATCACAATTAGGTCA
This sequence comes from Thalassia testudinum, assembly GCA_037157565.1. Classification (NCBI taxonomy): domain Eukaryota; kingdom Viridiplantae; phylum Streptophyta; class Magnoliopsida; order Alismatales; family Hydrocharitaceae; genus Thalassia; species Thalassia testudinum. The sequence goes on from JAZHRO010000031.1 coordinate 62,067,112, forward strand.
GTGGCGAGGCTGTGTCCCCCTATGCTGACCTCACAGTTCATGTAGACCTCCTCGGCTACAAACAACTGTCCACCTGGCCCTCCAATCAGGAATGGAACCTCTAACAATACACTCCCTACCTTAAACTAACAGCAAAACTCATAGCGACGAAAGAGTGGGTGGCGTCGGATTCAAAAAGTACATACACTAATCTGCAAGAAAAGGTAACCATACTTGCCACCACAGAACCTGAAGCCCTGGAGTCTTTGTGTTAGGGCGTTGATATGCCCCTCAGCTCTCATTGCAGACAAAGCAATTACACTCTGGGTCGGGCGAGTAGCAACTAGCCGGTACCCTCCTCGTGACCGCTGTCCTCCCCCACGTGCCTGGTGACCACGACCTCCAGCTCGACCTCCAGTACTCGGTGCGGAGAGCATCTGCTGTGCTCTGGCCCTGGATGGGCAGTCTCTCTTGATGTGGCCCGGCTGGCCACACTGGTAGCAGAGGGGTACACGACCTCCTCCCTCAGTAGGTCCCTGTTGGCAGCTGGGCGAGGGCCCGGTGCTGGCAACTGGCCCCGTCTAGGGCCCCCAAAGGCCACGGGTGGCCCCACAGAACGGAATGGCTCTCCTGCGGGCACCATGTGCCTCCTCTCCGACGGCCTTGAGAGTACTCTGGCTGGTAGGGCCTCTTTCGTCTGCCGTCAGTGTCTCGTGCGGCCAGGTTGGTTTCCTCGTAAGTTATGGCCGCCTCGATCACACGAGAGAAAGTGGGCAGCTTCAAGGGTTTGACATACCCCCGAATCGTAGGTCAGAGCCCCTCTGTAAACCTCCACAGGCGCTCCTCCTCAGTAGACACAACTGTCGGGGCGAAGCGTGACAGCTCCAGGAAACGCGTGCGGTATGCGCTAACCGTCATCGTCCTTTGGCAGAGAGTGTGGAACTCCCGCCTCCTCTAGTCCCTCCAGGTCTGCGGAAACTACTGCTCGCAGAAGAGAGCCACGAATTGATCTCACGTCGGCTTCCTCCCCTCCTGGCCTCTAACTACCCTCCACCACATGTGTGCTGCGCTCTCCAGCTGGTACGTGGCAAAGGCCACGCGGCACTCCGCAGGAGGGTGAAGGGTATCGAACACCTTCTCTATCTGCTCCAGCCAGTCCTCTGCCTCAGACGGGCTCTCATCTCCCTTGAAGAAGGGGGCAAGGGGGGCTTTAGCTTCCAAAACTGACTGAAAAGCTCGTGGTGTAGCTGTAGTGGGGGAATGGGCATGCCTCTAGGCAAGAAGGGCTCATGCTCGGAAGTGTCAGAGTGTGGTGGGGGTGGTGGAGGATTACTCCCTCCCCCTCCTGCTCGTCCGGCACTGCGACGGTCTCTCTGTCCCACCGAGGACTCCCCCTCCACGTCCTCAAGGAGAGGTGTTCGAGGAGGCTGCTGGAGCTCCTCCCGCACGATGTCTCTAATAAGCTGGGCGAGATCCTGGGCCTGAATGCCCGGGAGGAGGGGTGGATCAATTGGTGCCTCAGGTCAGACACATCTGACCCTCCGACCTCATCCACGGCCACGACCACTGCCTGCCTCGGGAACTCCTCGATGAGGCATCTCCTGCAAAGAGATGCAAAGGATAGAACAAGAGTTGTCAACGATACCGGATTACATCGAGAAAAGACTCGGAAACGAATATCAAAGCAATACGTTGTGATGGTTATCCTAGTTATATGCACGTGAGTGGTTATTCTAGGACCAATTGGTTCATTTCTCGGGATGACCCTTATCTGATACCATCTTGTTACGACCCGGTTCCCAAATCCCTACAGGATCTGAGACTGGCTTGCCTCGACTAATCCCAAGACCTAGTCGCTCAACGAGAAATAATCAAAAGCAGGAAGTAATACCACATCTACACATGCATCATAACTAAGCAGAAGGAAAAGCGAAACGGTAGCGGAAAGTAGAGCAAACAGTCTCAAAATAGTACATGCTACCACAACAACAACAGCGGAAGCAAAACAGAAAGTAACAGGAACAGTAAAATAGGTGTCTAGTACTCACTACAACACTAGAAAACTAAAGAGCTGGAAAGAAACGACTATGGCTGGGCTCGGCTGAGCGCAGCACCCTTTGCAGCTGGAAACTCGGGCTGCTCAACTTCTGGTCCTGAATAAGGTTACGAAAAGACAGAGTCAACGAACGATGCGTAGAGTGGTGTTTACATTATCTATGTGCAAGTAAAGTAAAACAAGCCACCAGGTTTTATTCTCATTTCTATTTATCTCATCTATGTATTTCTGGTTCATTTATTTCACAAAGGATCTAAGTATTTCCTGATCTTGCTTGTTCCTCGTGGGAACGATTATGATTGCAGTCTTTTTCGTGGAGTAAAAGGTACATGTGGTGCTCTCCTGGCTGGGAGAGTCCCCCGCGGTAGTCCTACACCCAGTCAATCACCCCGAGGTCACTGTCGCAACATAGTGGTGACTATGGCATGCGTGATAAGCGCACAGGTAGCTACTCCGCACTCGCACACAGTCAGTCATTTCCGCTAGTGGGTACGCCTAATGTACATCATGGAAGAGTATAGGACCTTGTCCTCTCAGAACCAAATAGGGGTCTCGCCCCTCAGAACCAAACAGGGGTCTCTCCCCTCCACAGTCCGTGTACCATCGTCTGACTACCCCGGTTTGCCCAGGGGGCCTAAAAGTCGATGTAGGTTGGCTAGTCCTAACCTCGAGCCCCGTGGGGCGGCTAGCTCCCTCCCTACACTGGTAGCACACCTCGGTACTACGTACGCAAGGGCCAAACAGGAGTCGGTGTAGAGTGACCAGTCCTACCCTGGGTCACAACCCAAGGGGTGGCTGGCTCCCCCTCTACACTAAAAAGGACAGTTGCTCTTCTTGGTATTGTGTACGTAAGGGCCAGCTCACTTCCCCTCTACATACCAGATTCCTTTCATACACAGGAGTTCTACTCCTAGTTACCCGTAGGGTTCATGCTCATATTCATCTCATTTATCAAAATCCGGATCATATTATTCAACTCTCCATTTTTCCATTACATAGCAGGCAACTCGTGTTTTCATATCTGACAAGGCAACTCAAAAATCCACTAATACACATTGCTAGCAATTTAGTTGAACATGCATGTCAAGTGAACAATATAGCTCAACATCAGGCTCATACATTTCCACCCTAGGGTTCATTCCACATCCTAGAGTTTCAATAAATTTAATATAAGCAAGCATATTCTTTATTTACATCTTAACAAATGAATTAAACCACTCTACCGGGTATCACGGGAGGAATGGGGCCCTGCGCAACAGATCTCATCGTCTCCGCGGGCCCCAAACACGCCACCGACTGGTAACCTATACCAGTGACTAATTCACATCAGACGGGTCAAAAACAATAGGTACTCAACACTAACACATAGAGAAACTCGAGTGGAAAACAACGGTACTTCGTTTACGAAAATCTGATTCCATTTGGGTCCTGAACGGGCCAAAAACATGGTTACTGTCTAAAATCAGACATCTGGGACTAGTCTCAGACGTCATAAATGACGTCGGATCTTATCTCTCACTTTCTGCGGCTGCCTCAAAATCTAGACTCCTCTTCAACCATCTAAGGAGAGTTTCAACCATCTGACCTTCCTTCCAGTCATCTGGAAGTGCTGTCGGACGTCTGGCGATGTGGTCAGACGTCCAAAAGTGCCTGGAAAAGCACACCACGCGCCTTTCCAATGCCCTTTACCTGCGTACGAAGACGCAGACCCATTTTCAGCCAAACATTCCTGCGCTACGGTCTGCATGGCAGAAAGTAGCGTAGGGAACATGTACCTTCACGCGATATTATGCTTTCAGACGTTCGGCTTCAACTCCGGACGTCCTAATGCCTCTCTACACATTTGATACTGGAAGACTTCCAGTATCGGGATTCCTCTATGTAGCTCACACCGCTCGTGCCTCCGCCCTCAGACAACACAGCGACAGCTCCAGTAGCTACAGAAGCTTGAGAAGCTCCCCGCCGGTGTCCTCCTCCCTCCCACAAACTCCTCCTCGAGCTCCACCGAGCTCCCGCAGCTGTCGTCCCTCTCCCCCGCTCTCCTCTCACTCCTTCACTCTCTCTCGCTCTCGCTCTTCCCCGTTCTCCCTCGCTGGCTCCTCTCCTTCCTCACCGCAGCTGTAGTAGAGACAGGAGGCAGTGGGGCATGGCCGAACGCAAGGAGATGGTGGAGGTGGCAGTGGCTCAAGTGGTGGGGTGTAGAGTGTAGATAAGGGGGGGTTAAATAGGATGGTTCTAGGGTTCGGGGTGAGGGGATGGAGGAGAGAGAAAGACTCTGCGTGCCGCCAGCGCGCAGAGCAAAAAGAACGTACGGTATTTTCCAACTTTCGGACGTTCGGACCTATGTCCAGAGGTCTGGACAGACGTCTGATTGACACTCCTGACGTCTTTTCCAACTAAAAGGGTGGTGGGTCATTTCACGGACCTATGTCCAGACGTCTGGATAGACGTCTGACTGACACTCCAAACATCTTATCGGACAAAAAGGGCGACGGGTCATTTCAACATAACAAACTTAAAGGAAGTTTCGTCCCTGAAACTTGGGCCATGTACGATGCAGAAAAAGTAGAGTAAAAATGCATAACAAACTTAAAGAGGATCGAAGTAGGTTCGAAGAGACGTACCCTCAAAAAGCTCTGGGTACCGCTCCCAAATCACCTCCTCGTACCACTGGCTTCTCCATAGAACCTTCACTAGTGGTACCTGCTTCCATCTCAAGCTCCAAACGGTTTTGTCTAATATCTGTACTAGTCTCTCAGGATAGGTCAGGTCGTCTCCCACCTTGATGCTCTCATGGCTTAGAACGTGACTGGGATCGACGACATACTTCCTTAGGTTGGACACGTGGAACACATCGTGCACTCTAGAAAGCTAGGGAGGAAGGGAAAGCCGATAAGCAACGGGTCCTACCCACTCTAGGACCTCAAAGGACCCCACAAACCTCAACGCAAGCTTCCCCTTCACCCCAAAATGCTACAAGCCCATCATGGGAGAAACAAAGAGAAAGATGTGATCCCCAACCTCGAACTGCACCTCTCTACACTTCTTGTCGGCATAGCTCTTCTGCCTACTTCTGACAGAGAGGAGTCGTCTGTGAATCTGCTCTATCCTGAGTTTGCCGGATCAGCCTGGGACCAACTTCCCACTTTGTCCCCACCTCAACCCAACTCAAGGGTGCAGTACACTTCCTCCCGAACAGAACCTCGTAAGGTACCATGCCAATGCTCGAATGATAGTTGTTATTGTATGCAAACTCTACTAGGGGTAAATGCTCCTCCCAGGAGCCTCTCTAGTCTAGCACATAGACACGTAGGAGGTCCTCATGTATCTGTATCGTGCACTCTGACTACCCGTCGGTCTGGGGGTGGTAGGCTGTACTGAACCTCAGACGTGTCCCCAAGGCTTGCTGGAACTCTGCCCAGAACTGAGAAGTGAAACGAGTATCTCTATTGGATACGATCTCACGAAGAACTCCATGCAGATGCACCACATCCTTGATGTATCGCTCTACTAGCGGGGCTGGCCCAAAGGTGACTCGTATCGGAAGAAACCGTGCCGTCTTCGCCAACCGGTCTATGATCACTCAAACTGCATCGTGCCCCCACTGGGTAACTGGTAGACCCACCACCATGTCTATGGTGATGCTCTCCCACTTTCATTCTGGCACAAGAAGTGGCTGCAATGGCCCTGCAGGCCTCTGGTGCTCGGCCTTCACCTGCTGGCATACCAAGCAGTGCTGAATGAACTCACCAACATCCCGCTTCATCCCTCTACACCAGAAATCACGTCGCAAATCATGGTACATCTTTGTGTTTCCGGGATGTATGGTAAACCTGGACCCGTGAGTCTCAGTCAGGAGTTCTCTCAACAACTTCTTGTCTCAAGGAACGCATAGGCATCCCCTCATGCGCAGTATCTTGTCCGAGAAAGAAAAGTCTCCTGGGTCCCTTATCAGTACTATGTCCCACAATGTCTGTATGTACTGGTCGGCCATCTGCAACCCGATGATGCAGTTTATCAACTCTGGTCGTGCCTACCGTGTTACTGTCACTACCCCACAGTAACCCCGTGACTCCCGGGGTCGCCAACTGTCCACCTCCTCCATGAGTCTCCAACTCTGTTCCTGTAAGCTGGCCAAGTGGGCGGGCGCCTGCTGGCTCAAGGCGTCAACCACTGTAAAGACCCGTTCTATTCTGAGCCCTTTAAGAGGTTTGGGCAATCGGTTAGACGTCTGGTCGAATGTCTGGACACACTCCCAGACGTCTAGAAATCGAAAAAGTTGTATGTAGCTTCGCGTTTGCGCGCTGGCTGCACGCATACTGCCTTTTTCCTCTTCTCTCTCTTTTCCTTCTCCCCCCGCAGAACCCTAACGCACCCTTATATAAGGCCCTCTCCCCCTTCCTTTCTTCCCCACTCCACCACAACCACCTTCCTTCCTCCCCCACCACTACAGCGAGAGGGGCGAGTGTGAGAGAGAGCGTGAGAGTGAGCAACGAGGAGGAGAGGCGACGTGCAGAGAGGAGGAAGAGCTTGAGCTCGCGAGCTCGTAGGAGCTCGCCGGAGGACGCACGGCCGGAGCGGCGCGTGTGGAAGGAGGAGTGTGTCGAGGGAGCCATCCTCGACACTTGCTGTAGCCGGAGCTGCAGGCGAGGAGGTGAGGCCGCGGCTGCACTCGGCGAGGAGGAGCAGGAGGTTGTTCTGTTCTGGGATTTTCCTAGAATCAGACGTCTGGCGTGACGTCCAGATGACTGGGTGGACGTCTGGTGACAACACCGAACGTCTCAAAGTAAAGCTTCGCGAAGGTACGACCCTCTTGCGGTTACGGCCATGCAGGTTGCACCGCTACTACGATCTGCATAGCTAATTGTAGAAGATACATTCTGTCGTGTGCAGAGATGTCTTCGGGAAGGCACGGGGCACGCCCTCCCACGCGTCTCGGACGTCTGGATAGCTTACCAAATGATCGAAAGCACTCCTAGACAACTCAAGGGGAGGTCGGACGTCTGGAACTAGGTCTAGACGATCAAGAAGAGGTTCTGGACGTCTGAGGTCGACGCAGAACTTGAATGAGTCTCTGGTTACTTTTAAGACGTCTGGACCTTGTGCCAGACGTCTGATTTAGGCCTACAACCCTATTTTTGACCCGTTTAGGGTTCGTTTGAGGTCTGTTTTACACAAACGAGATATCTGTGGATTCCTTGAGAGCTCCTCTACATGTTAGAAATCCTTTTATATTGTTTTGAATGTTCCATTATGGTATGTTCCTTGGTATAGGAGTTCGATCGGTTGCAGGTTTAGGGCTTATTGAGGCACATGAGCCTGTCGTTCGAGCCCCCAATGCTCCCGGATTGTCTGGTAGAGCGGTTTCCCCCTTTATTTAATTATTAAGCATGAATGCTTATGTGAAATTGGATAACTAGAAACCTAGGATGTGGCATGAATCCTAAGACGAGAAGTACTTACACTGTTGTATGCATGTTTGAGATTGCCGTCTTAAATGAATGAATAGAAATATGAACATCTGCCTGTTAATAAACAAGAGATGTGAAATATGAAGTTCCTGTACTAGTTAGACAGATATCTATGACATTTCTTGTTGTATATGCAAATTGTGGAAATACGAGTTTCATGTGTAAAATCTAAAATTGGAAATGTGAATGAGGAAACCTGGTAAGGAATAACATGGGGAATACGAGCATGAACCCTACGAGGAATTAGGAGTAGAGCTCATGTGGATAAATAGAATGGATCTGGAAATGTGAGTGGGAAGTGTGCTGGCCCTTGAGTACGTGGTACCAAGGAGAGCGACTGTCCTCTGTTTAGCGTAGAGCAGAACTAGCTGCCCTTAGGTTGGGACCTGGGGTTAGGATTGGCCACTCTACACCGACTTCTTTGGTCCTCAGGTACATTGTACCGAGGAGAGCTACTAGTGTAGGGAGAGAGCTAGCCACCCCACGGGGCATGGGGTTCAGCTAGCCACCCTACACCGACTTGTTAGGCCCACTGGGCAAATCGAGGTAGTCAAACGAGGGTACGCAGACTGTGGAGTGGCAAGACCCCTATTTGGTTTTGAGGGGCTAGATCTCGTGTTACTGAGAGGGCTAGGCCTTATACTGTTCCGTGCTGTACTTTGGGCATACCCGCTAGCGGAAATGATTGACCGCGTGCCAGTGCAGGGTAGCTACCCATGTGCTTATCGCGCGTGCCGTAGTCATTGTTATGTCTGTCTGTGACCTTGAGGTGGTTGATTGAGTGTAGGATTACCACATGGGACTCTCCTGGCCAAGAGGCACCACGTGTGCCTTCTACTCTTCGGAAAATATTGCAATCAAGATCGTTCCCACAAGGAACATGTAAGATCAAGAAAGAGATTTGAAAAGTAAACCAATGGGTAAAAGGAATGACGTGTAAAATAAAGTAATTGGAAAAAGATAAATTACCTGTTAGCTTTTATTGCTTTAGTTAGTTGGTTACCACTCTACTCAGCGTTCGCTGACTCCGTTTACTCATAACCCTTTTCAGGTCTAGGTGTTGAGCAGCCCAAGTCACCGGCTGCAGAGGGTGTTGGGCCTAGTCTCGCCCCAGCAGTAGTCTTGCTGTTGTTGTACTTTCTTTTATTAGTGAGTTTAGACTCTTATTACCATTTACGTTTTGTACTTTGTTTCTGCTTTATTGTTGTGGTGGTGATATGTACTGTTAGCAGTTTTTACTTCATTTACTGCTTGTACTCTTTTACTGTTAGTTACTTAGCATAGTGAATGTGGTTTACTTTCCTGCTTTTTGGTTATTTCTTATTGGACGACTGGGTCTTAGGATTAGTCGAGTCAGGCCGATCCCATGTCTTGTAGGGATCCGGGAGCTAGGTCGTAACAAGATGGTATCAAAGCAAGGTCATCTCAAGAAATGAACCACCTAGCTTGAGAATAACCAATTCACGTGCATGTAACTAGAGTAACCACCACAACGTACCATTTGACATCTGTTCTGAGGTTCTTTTGCTGAAGTCCGTTAGAGTGGACTTCTTTTTGTTCTGTTTTCCGCGTCTCCTTGCAGGAGATGCCTCGACGTGGAGTCCTTGAGGCAGGCCATGGACGAGGTCAGAGGGGAGGACATGCCGGGCCTGAGGTACCAGTTGACCAACCACTTCTCTCGAGCATTCAGGCCCAGGACCTCGCTCAGTTGATACGAGACATAATACGAGAGGAGCTCCACCGGCCTCCACGGGCGCCTCTCCCTGGGGACGTGGAAGGGGAGTCCTCTGTGGGACCGCGAGACCGTCGCAGCGCTAGACGAGGGGGAGAAGGTGGTCCTCCACCGCCCCCACCGCACTCTGACATTTCTGAGCACGAGCCTTCCTTGCCTAGAGGCGTGTCCGTTCCCCCACTACACCTCCACTACGAGCTTTTCGGACAGTTTCGGAAGCTGAAGCCCCCCTCTTTCAAGGGGGATGAGGACCCGTCTGAGGCAGAGGACTGGCTTTTCGCCCCCTGCGGAGTGCTGCGTGGCCTTTGCCACATACCAGCTGGAGAGTGCAGCACACAGGTGGTGGAGGGTAGTCAAAAGCCAGGAGAGGGTAGAGCCGACGTGGGACCAGTTCGTGACCCTCTTCTACGAGCAATACTTCCCACAAACTTGGCAAGACCAGAGGAGGTGGGTGTTCCACACTCTCCTCTAGAGGACGATGACTATTAGTGCGTACCGCACGCGCTTCCTAAAGCTGTCACGTTTTGCTACGACAGCTGTAGCCACTGAGGAGGAGTGCCTATGGAGGTTCACCGAGGGGCTCCGGCCTACCATTCGGGGGTATGTCAAACCCCTGAAGTTGCGCACCTTCTCGAGAGTGGTGGAGGCAGCTATGACGTACGAGGAGACCAACCTGGCTGCACGAGACACCGACAACGGACGGAAGAGGCCCTACCAGCCAGAGTACTCAAAGGGCCGACGAGAGAGGAGGCACGCGGCACCCGCAGGAGAGCCGTCTCATTTTGCGGGGCCGTCAGTGGCCCTTGGGGACCCCCGACAGGGGCCAGCTGTTAGCACTGGACCCTCGCCCAGCCGTCAGTAGGGACCTACCGAGGGAGGGAGTCGAGTCCCCCTCTGCTACCAGTGTGGCCAACCGGGCCACATCAGGAGGGACTGCCCGTCTGGGGTTGGAGCGCAGCAGATGCTCCCCGCACCGAGCGCTGGAGGCCGAGCAGGTGGTCGTGGTTCCCAGGCACGTGGGGGAGGACAACAGTTGGCAACCCCTAGAGTTATAGGGGCATTGTGGGGCAGTGACACTGACACGACAGATGAAACCAGAGCAGATAGACCACATTGTCACAAGACAGATGATAGATCCGTACCTGCAATCACTGCAAAACAGGGTACTGTCAGGGGACCCAGGAGACTTCTCCTTTACAAACGAGGTGCTACGCATGAGGGGACGTTTGTGCATTCCCAAGGACGAGGAGTTGTTGAGAGAGCTCCTGACTGAGGCGCACGGGTCCAAGTTCACCATACATCCCAGGAACACGAAGATGTATCATGATCTGAGATGTGACTTTTGGTGGAGAGGGATGAAGCGGGATGTAGGTGAGTTCGTGCAGCAGTGTTTGGTGTGCCAGCAGGTGAAGGCCGAGCAGCAGAGGCCTATAGGGCCATTGCAACCACTTCCTATGCCAGAGTGGAAGTGGGAGAGCATCACCATGGACTTGGTGGTGGGCTTACCCGTTACCCAGTGAGGACATGACGTAGTCTGGGTGATTATAAATAGATTGACGAAGACGGCATGTTTTTTGCCGATCCAAGTCACCTTCGGACCAGCGCAGTTGGCAGAGAGGTATATTTGTGATGTGGTACGCCTACACGGAGTTTCGTGTGAGATTATATCAGACCGGGATACCTTTTTTACTTTCCAGTTTTGGGCTGAGTTTCAGTAGGCCTTGGGGACACGGTTGAGGTTCAGTACGGCGTACCACGCCCAGACGGACGAACAGTCAAAGCACACGATACAGACACTTAAGGACCTTTGGCGTGCCTGTGAACTAGACTGGAGGGACTCTTGGGAGGAGCACCTACCCTTGACAAAGTTCACATATAATAACAGCTATCACTCGAGTATCGGCATGGCATCCTACGAGGCTCTGTACAGACGGAGGTGTACTGTGCCCTTGAGTTGGGTTGAGGAGGGGACCAAGTGGGAGGTTGGCCCCAGGCTGATCCGGTAGAGTCAGGAGGTGATAGAGTAGATTCACATCCGACTTCGCACTGTCAGGAGCAGACAGAAGAGTTATGCCGATCGGAAGCGCAAAGAGGTGAAGTTCGAGGTTGGGGATCATGTCTTTCTTCGTGTTTCGCCCATGAAGGGCCTGCAGCATTTTAGGGTGAAAGGTAAGCTTGCGCTGAGGTTTGTGGGGCCCTTTGAGGTCCTGGAGCAGGTAGGACCCGTTGCTTACCGGCTTGCCCTTCCTCCCCAACTTTCTAGTTTGCACGACGTGTTCCATGTGTCCAACTTCAGGAAGTACGTCGCCGATCCCAATCACGTTCTGAGCCACGAGAGTGTCGAGGTGGGTGACGACTTGACCTACCCTGAGCAACCAGTATAGATACTAGACAGAGCCATCCGAAGTTTGAGACGGAAGCAGGTGCCCTTGGTGAAGGTCTTGTGGAGGAGCCAGAGGTACGAGGAGGCTACTTGGGAGCCTAAGGCGGCGAAGCAAGAGCGATACCCAGAGCTTTTTGAGGGTATGTCTTTCCGGACTGGCTTCGATCCTTTTTAAGTTTGTTATGCATATATAATTCCTTTTTCAGCCCCCTAGCTAGCTAAAGTTTCATGGACGAAACTTCCTTTAAGTTTTTTATGATGTAAAGACCCGTTCTGCTCTGAGACCTTTAAGATGTCTGGGCGGTCGGTCAGACGTCTAAGATGTCTGGACACACTCCCAGACATCTGGAAATTGAAAACGTTGTACGTAGCTTCGCATCTGCGCACTGGCTGCACGCAGACTGCCATTTTCCTCCTCTCTCTTTTCCTTCTCCCCATGCAGAACCCTAACGCACTCTTATATAAGGCCCTCTCCCCCTTCCTTTCTTCCCCACTCCACCACAGCCACCTTCCTTCCTCCCTCTCCACTGCAGCGAGAGAGGCGAGCGTGAGAGAGAGCGACGAGGAGGAGAGGCGGCATGAAGAAAGGAGGAAGAGCTTGAGCTCGCAAGCTCGTCGGATCTCGTCGGAGGGTGCACGGCCGGAGCGGTGCATGCGAGAGGAGTGCGTCGGGGGAGCCATCCTCGAAACTTGTGGTAGCCAGAGCTGTAGGCGTGGAGGTGAGGCCGCGGCTGCGCGCGGCGAGGAGGAGCAGGAGGTGGTTCTGGTTCTGGATTTTCCCAGAATCAAACGTCTGGCGTGACGTCCAGATAACTGGGTGGATGTCTGGTGACAACACCAGACGTCTCATAGCAGAGCTTCGCGAAGGTACGATCCTCTTACGGTTACGGCCATGCAGGCCGCACCGCCGCTACGATCTGCGTAGCTAATTGTAGAAAATACATTCTGTCGTGTGAAGAGATAGCTTCGGGAAGGCGCGGGGCACACCCTCTCATGCGTCTCGAACGTCTAGACAGCTTACCAGAGATCGGAAGCACTCCCAGATGATTGGAGGGGAGGTCGGACATCTAAAACTGGATCCAGACGGTCAAGAAGAGGTTCTGGATGTCTGAGGTCAATGCAGAACCTGAGGTGAGTCTCTGGTTACTTTTAAGACGTCTGGACCTTGTGCCAAATTTCTAATTTAGGTCTGCAGCCCTGTTTTTGACCCGTTTAGGGTCCGTTTAAGGTTTGTTTTATGCAAATGAGATATCTGTGGATTCCTTGAGAGTTCCTCTACATGTTAGAAATCCTTTTATACCATTCTAAATGTTCCAATGTGGTATAGGAGTTCGATCGGTTGCGGGTTCGAGGCTTGCTGAGGCATGTGAGCCTGTCGTTCAAGCCCCCAATACTCCTGGATTGTCTGGTAGAGTGGTTTCCCCTTTTATTTAATTATTAAACATGAATGCTTATGTGAAATTGGATAACTAGAAACCTAGGATGTGGCATTAATCCTAGGACAAGAAGTACTTACACTGTTGTATGCATGTTTGAGATTGTCGTCTTAAATGAATGAATAGAAATATGAACATCTGCCTGTTAATAAATAAGAGCTGCCTGTGAAATATGAAGTACCTGTGCTAGTTAGACAGATATCTGTGACATTTCTTGTTATATATGCAAATTGTGGAAATACGACCTGCATGTGTAAAATCTAAAATTGGAAATGTGAATGAGGAATCCTGGTATGGAATAACATGGGAAACATGAGCATGAACCCTACGGGGAATTAGGAGTAGAGCTCCTGTGGATAAATAGAATGGATCTGGAAATGTGAGTGGAAAGTGTAGTGGCCCTTGAGTACGTGGTACCAAGGAGAGCGACTGTCCCCTGTTTAGTGTAGAGCGGAGCTAGCTGCCCTTGGGTTGGGACCTGGGGTTAGGATTGGCCACTCTACACCGACTTCTTTGGCCCTCGGGTACACTGTACCGGGGAGAGCTACGAGTGTAGGGAGAGAGCTAGCCACCCTACAGGACCCGGGGTTCAGCTAGCCACCCTACACCGAATTGTTAGGCCCACTGGGCAAACCAAGGTAGTCAGACGAGGGTACATAGACTGTGGAGGGGCGAGACCCCTGTTTGGTTCTGAGGGGCTAGACCCCGTGTGATGAGTCCATTAAAATAGACTGATATTAAGCCTAAGTATATTTAATCATATAGTTTAGGTGTGTTAATAATGACAATTAAGTTATAGAATATTTGTACGCCTTATAATTTGAGTTTATAACATTCTATAACTTAATTATTTTTTTATTTTTATTTGCAGGTAATAAAACGCAGAAAGAACAAGGGTAGAGGGATAATTTCCCCAAACAGCCGCAAGTCTTTCCCCCCTCCCCCGCCGGACATTGGGGTAATCTTCTCCAACGCTCGCCGGCCAAAAACAGAAAGAGGATTTGCAAATCCCGGGATTGGCGCACGGAGGGAGAGAGAGGAGTTAAAAAAGAGAAGAGGCGGCGTGCACAAAATCCATCTTCCCCCTTGCGGGGAACAATGGCAGCGTACACTGTGTCCTCTTTCCCTTTGCGGGGAAAAACCTTCACCAGCGTGCACACCTCCGCCGGCGCACCATCCTTGCGCGCCTCCTCTTTCCTGCCGTTCAGCGCGACCTCACCAGCGCGCATGCCTCCGCCCGTGCGCCTCTTCCTACCACAAGCACCACTCACCAACTGCCCGCTCTAGCCCCCTGCAAATCAACACGCTCAACCATCTGCCTGCCCGCCCGCACCAGTGCACCCCTCATCTCTAGCACTCCTTCCTGCCATCCGCCTCCTGCAAAGCGCCTACCTCACCCGCGCGCATCCCTCCAGCGCCCCCTGCTGCATGCGCTTCCTGCCTGCACGCATCCACGCCGCGCACCTTTCCGCCTTCACAACCACCCGCAAGCGCTCCACCTCACCGGCCTTGCAACACCAAGCACCTACCGCTCCATCTTCAAGCACCCGTAGGCGCTGCGTCTTCACGCCTGCAGGCACACTCCAACCCGCACGCCTCCACCCGCCTGCAGGCACTCTCTGCCCGTGCACCAGCACGCGCGCGCGCCCGCTCGAACAGCCGCAGCAGCAGCTACGCCCTCTTGCTCCACAGGTTGGAGCTCCGGCCACCGCCGCCCGCCACCTCCGTCGCCGCCGCTGCAACCGTCAGAAAGCTGTCGATTTCGCCGTCCTCTTGAGAATTACATCGACCCCCGCGGTTCTCTCTCTCGCGAGGAGGAGAGAGGAAGAAAGCTCTGTTTCCATCTTAATTAAAATTTACATTCAATGCCATTGCCACCAATTTGATTTTTTTTATTATTATTATATTGTGGCAGAATTGCATTCAAACACTCATAGTCATTTATAATTGCATGGTATTGATATTGGCTAGTTTAAAGATTGATTTTGGACTTAATTTAAGTACTAATTGTCTTTAGTACACATCACGTGAAAACTGCATGAATTCATCCAAAATTTATTGAGGATTTCTGTGAGGGAAAACTGCACTTACACCCTTAACTTTTTAGGTTATTGCAAATCTACTTTCCTTCACATTTTAAGTCCGATTTGAAAACGGATTTCTCACTATCCGAAATAACATTAAATAATTAAGTATTGATTGCATCATTGCCTCCCTATGGACACGACCCGCTCTTCTACGAGTGGTTATTTTCATTATTTTTGATTAGTCGATTTTTCCACCACTTAAATACTATAACGCAAAGTGAAAAGTCGATCATCACCGTGTTACTGAGAGGGCTAGGCCCTATACTGTTCTGTGTTGTACTTTGGGCATACCCGCTAGCGAATACGCCCAAAGTACAGCACAGAACAGTATAGGGCCTATCCCTCTCAGTAACATGGGGTCTAGCCCCTCAAACCAAATAGGGGTCGCACCCCTCCACAGTACGCGCACCCTCGTCTGACTACCCCGGCTTGCCCAGTGGGCCTAACAAGTCGGTGTAGGGTGGCCAGCTGAACTTCGGGCCCCGTGGAGTGGCTAGCTCTCTCCCTACACTAATAGCTCTCCCCGGTATAGTGTACGCGAGGAAAAGAAGTCAGTATAGAGTGGCCAATCCTAACCCTGGGCACCAACCCAAGGGCTGCTAGCTCCGCTCTACACTAAACAGGGGATAGTCGCTCTCCTTGGTACCACGTACTCAAGGGCCAACACACTTCCCACTCACATTTCCAGATCCATTCCATTTATCCACAGGAGCTCTACTCCTAATTCCCCGTAGGGATCATGCTCATATTCCCCATGTTATTCCATACCAGGATTCCTCATTCACATTTCCAATTTTAGATTTTACACATGCAGGTCGTATTTCCAAAATTTGCATATATAACAAGAAATGTCACAGATATCTGTCTAACTAGCACAGGTACTTCATATTTCACAGGCAACTTTTGTTTATTAACAGGCAGTTGTTCACATTTCTATTCATTCATTTAAGACTGCAATTTCAAACACGCAGACAAACAGTGCAGGTACTTCTCGTCCTAGGATTCATGCCACATCCTAGGTTTCTAGTTATCCAACTTCACATATGCATTCAGGTTTCATAATTAAAATATGGGGAAACCACTCTACCAGAAAACCCGGGAGTATTGGGGGCTCAAACGGCAAGCTCACGTGCCTTTATAAGCCCTGAACCGCAACAGATCAAAATCCTATACCAAGGAACATACCACAATGAAACATTCAGAACAGTATAAAAGAATTTCTAACATGTAGAGGAACTCACAAGGAATCCACAGACATCTCGTTTGCGAAAAACGGACCTCAAACGGACCTTAAACAGGTAAAAAATCGGACTGCAGACCTAAATCAGACGTCTGACACAAGGTCCTGATGTCCTAAAAGTAACCAGAGTCTCACCTCAGGTTCCTGCGTCAACTTCAGACATCTAGAACCCCTTCTTAACTGTCTGGACCCAGCTCCAGATGTCCGACCTCTCCTCCAGTCGTCTAAGAGTGCTTCCGGTCGTCTGGTAAGCTGTCCAGACGTCCGAGACGCGTGGGAGGGCGTGCCCCGCGCCTTCCCAAAGCTATCCCTGCAAGCGATAGACCATATCACCTATCTTTACCCATGTAGATCGAAGCTGCGGTGTGACCTGCATGGTTGTATCCGCAAGAGGAACATACCTTCGTGGAACACTACTTTTAGACGTCCGGTGTCGTCACCAGACGTCCAACTCATCGTCTGGATGGTACGTCAGACATCTTATTCTAGGAAAATCCCAGAACCAGAACTACCTTCTGCTCCTCCTCATCGCGGCCTCGCCTCCTCGCCTGCAGCTCCAGCTGCAACAAGTGTCGGGGACGTCTCCCTCGACGCACTCCTCCCGCACGCACCACTTCGGCCGTGCGTCCTCCGACAAGCTCCCACAAGCTCACGAGCTCAAGCTCTTCCTCCTTGCCTCACGCCACCTCTCCTCCTCGTCGCTCGCTCTCGCGCCCTCTCTCACACTCGCCCCTCTCATTACATTGGAGAGGAAGGAAGGAAGGTGGTTGTGGTGAAGTGGGGAAGAGAGGAAGGGGGAGAGGGGTTTTATAAGGGTGTGCTAGGGTTCAGGTGGAGTAGAGAAGAGGGAAGAGAAAAGAGCGGTACTGTCTGTGCACGGCCTGCATGCAGACACCAAGTTACGTACAAAATTTTCAATTTTCAGACGTCTGGGAAGGTGTCCAGACGTCTGACTAGACGTTTGGCCGACAATCCAGACGTCTTAAAGGGCTCAGAACATAATAGGTCTTTACATCATAACAAACTTAAAGGAAGTTTCGTCCCCGAAGCTTGAGCTAGCTAGGTGCAGAAAAAGGAATTATATACACATAACAATCTTAAAGAGGATCGAAGTCGGTCCGAAAAGATGTACCCTCAAAAAGTTACGGGTACCGCTCTCGCATCGCTGCCTCAGGCTCCCAAGTAGCCTCCTCGTACCTCTGGCTCCTCCACAAGACCTTCACCAGGGGTACCTACTTCCGTCTCAAACTCCAGACGACTCTGTCTAGTATCTGCACTGGTCTCTCGGGGTAGGTCAGGTCGTTACCCACCTCGACACTCTCGTGGCTCAGAACATGACTGGGATCGGCGACGTACTTCCTGAGGTTGGACACGTGGAACACGTCGTGCACACCAGAAAGCTGGGGAGGAAGGGAAAGCCG
Organism: Thalassia testudinum; assembly: GCA_037157565.1. Lineage (NCBI taxonomy): Eukaryota > Viridiplantae > Streptophyta > Magnoliopsida > Alismatales > Hydrocharitaceae > Thalassia > Thalassia testudinum. Next base: position 62,084,917 of record JAZHRO010000031.1, read on the forward strand.
GTAAGCAAGGGGTCCTACCCGCTCCAGGACCTCAAAGGGCCCCACAAACCTCGGCGCAAGCTTCCCTTTCACCCTAAAACGCTACAGGCCCTTCATGGGCGAAACGCGAAGAAAGACGTGATCCCCAACCTCAAACTGCACCTCTCTGCGCTTCCGATCAGCATAACTCTTCTGTCTGCTCCTGACAGTGAGAAGTCGTCTGTGAATCTGCTCTATCACCTCCTGACTCTACCAGATCAGCCTGGGGCCAACCTCTCACTTGGTCCCCACCTCAACCCAACTCAAGGGCGCAACACACCTCTGTTCGTACAAAGCCTCATAGGGTGCCATGCCTATACTCGAGTGATAGCTGTTATTATATGCGAACTCTGCCAGGGGTAAGTGCTCCTCCGAAGAGCCCCTCCAGTCCAGTACACAGGTGCGTAAAAGGTCCTCAAGTGTCTGTATCGTGCGCTCTGACTGTCCGTTCGTCTGGGGGTGGTACGCCGTACTAAACCTCAACCGTGTCCCCAAGGCCTGCAGAAACTCAGCCCAAAACTAGGAAGTAAAATGGGTATCCCGGTCGGATACAATCTCACACGAAACTCCGTGCAGACATACCATGTCACGAGTATACCTCTCTACCAACTGCGCTGGTCCCAAGGTGACTCGGATCGGCAAGAAACGTGCGATCTTCGTCAATCTGTCTATAATCACCCAGACTGCGTCGTGTCCTCGCTGGGTAACAGGTAAGCCCACCACCAAGTCCATGGTGATGCTCTCCCACTTCCACTCTGACACAAGAAGTGGCTGCAACGACCCTGCAGGCCTCTGATGCTCGACCTTCACCTGCTGGCACACCAAACACTGCTGCACGAACTCGCCTACATCCCGCTTCATCCCTCTCCACCAAAAGTCACATCTCATATCATGGTACATCTTCGTGTTCCTGGGATGTATGGTGAACCTGGACCCGTGTGCCTCAGTCAAGAGCTCTCTCAACAACTCCTCGTCCTTGGGAACGCACAAACGTCCCCTCATGTGCAGCACCTCGTCTGTAAAAGAGAAGTCTCCTGGGTCCCCTAACAATACTCTATCTGGCAACGACTGCAGGTACGGATCTATCATCTGTCCTGTGATGATGCGGTCTATCAGCTCTAGTCTCGTCTGTCGTGTCACTGTCACTGCCCCACAATGTCCCTATAACTCTAGGGGTCGCCAACTACCCAACTCCCCCATAAGTCTCCAACTCTGTGCCTGTAAATTGGCCAAGTGGGTGGGTGCCTTCCGGCTCAAGGCGTCAGCCACCACGTTGGCCTTCCTCGGATGGTAGGAGATGCTGCAGTCATAGTCCTTCAGGAGCTCTAACCAACGTCTCTGTCTCATGTTAAGCTCCTTCTGATCAAAAAAATACCTGAGGCTCTTATGATCCGTGAAAATCTCAAAGGTCTCACCGTAAAGGTAGTGCCTCCATGTCTTCAGCGCAAAGACAACAGCTGCCAGCTCTTAGTCATGGGTAGGGTAGCTATGCTCAAGGGGCTTCAGTTGCCGCGAAGCGTAAGCGACAACGTGACCCCGCAACATGAGTACACACCCTAACCCCTGCAACGAAGCGTCCGTGTAGACAACAAAACCACCACTTCTATCTGGGATGGTAAGCACAAGAGCTGAAGTCAGCCTCTCCTTCAACTCCTGAAAACACGCTTCACAAGCGTCTGTCCAAGCAAAGGGCATGTCCTTCTGGGTCAACTGAGTCATAGGACACGCAATCTATGAGAAACCCCTGATAAACCGCCGGTAGTAACCTGCCAGTTCCAAGAAACTGCGTATCCCTGTCACTATATGTGGCCTCTCCCACCTGAGTACTGCCTCTACCTTGGCTAGATCCATAGCCAAGCCATCCCCTGAAATCACATGACCCAAGAAGGTCACCTGCCTCAACCAAAACTCGCACTTGCTGCATTTGGCATACAACCTGCGTCATCTCAAAGTGTCCAAAACCATCCGCAAGTACTGTCCGTGCTGTGCCTGATCTCGCGAGTAAACAAGTACGTCATCAATAAATACTACCACAAACTGATCCAGATACTATTTGAACACCCGGTTCACCAAATCAATGAAGGCAGCGGGGGCGTTGGTCAACCCAAACGGCATGACCAAAAACTCATAGTGTCCGTGCCAGGTGCGGACACCTGTCTTGGAGACGTCGATATCCCTGATCCTCAACAGTGCAAATCCCTACTTGGAGGGGGTGAGATCAGCGTGACATAAAAATGCGGAATTAAAATATAAAACAATCTCACAAAATAGCAATCACATAAAGTATATGATAACACCACGCAAGGGGGTGGTAATTAGGTTGAATATGGCCCATCTTTAGAATAAAAGGCACTACATAAAGTAGAATAGGAGCGTTGCATGCATCAAGTACCAAGATTGCTTATAAATCGTATTAATGGCCATTTGTGTAAAGTATTTGTCAAAGCAGGCCTCAGATGAGCAATCGGACCGCACGGATGGATTCAGGACGACGAACGGAGTCCAACGGACTCAAGATCAGCCAAATCCGACATCCGGAGCTCCCACAATGGGCCCAAGAAATCATGACCGTTGATCTGGAGATCAACGGCCCAGAACGCGCCACGTCGCCCCGCCCCCGCCGCTCTCTCCCCCTCAAGCCAGCCAGGAACGAATCTCGGCCGTTGATCTTCGATCGAACGGCCGAGATCCGCGCGCTCGCCCGCGGTCGCAGCGACAAAGCGCGGGCGTGGCGCAACGGTTAGCGCGCACGCCCGCGTCGCAGCGACACGCATTCGAATCGCGTGGAGCGGAAATCAAGCGCGAGCGAAGGGCGCGGCGAAATTGAGCTGCCCGATCAGCAGCGGGCGGTCAGGATTGCGCCACGCGGCGCGACGACAGCGCCCGAGCGCCCACGCGCGTGCGCACGCCGGGCGGAAACGCGCGCGCGCACGCGCGCCTGAAGCGCTATCTCAGCACGGGCGCGGGAGGATCTCAGCCGTCCGATCTCCGATCGGACGGCTCTCGTTCATCATCCACGGATCGTGCTTGGAGAGAGAGAGAGGGGGCGGGCGGCTGACCGGCGGCAGAAGGCCTTCACCGACGTATCTGGAAGTGGTTTTAGCGACGTTCTGGATGTCGCTAAAGCACATTCTTCTTTTAGAAAGCCCTTAACTCTATTTAAACCCCCTTCTACTACCATTCAAGGCATCCTCTCCCACTTGCAACTACTCCACTCCTCTCCTAGCTAGTCTTAGGCACTCTTGTAATCGCCGGAGATGACGAGCCGCCGACGGAGCCTCCTCCACCGCCGTGGCTGCCTCGTCGCTCTCCACTCTCTCTCTACCTCTCTCTCTCTCTCTTTTAAGCTTTCATTTACTTTTGTTGAAGTATGTATTTAATGTTGTAAACCATGAACTATGAATGCATGTTTAATGAAATTATTTTCCATTTAGTTGCCATTTTAATTTCTATTTAAAGTGCATGATCAAAACCAAGAGCTTTCTAACCCTAAACTCTCTCTATCTCTCGTTTTTCAAAATCGTCTCTTTCGCAAGCAAAACTCCGCCTTTTTCGTGACAACAAGTGGTAAACAAAATCCGATTTCCACGCCTCCCTGAGATCGACACTCGGACTCACCTTCGTTTACTTCTTTTAAAACCGACGTATCAAGTGCAACTATAACGACACCTCTTAACACACACGCACGAAGGCACGTCAGTATACAATGATTTTTAGGTGGAAACCCAACCCGGGTGAAAACCACCACCAAACCCTCTCGAGTTAGGATTTTCCGATCAACCAAGTTGATCAAATCCACCAACGTACTACTTAAGCGAGGGTAGTACAACCTCAATTACAACCACGCTACTTTATACGAGGGTAGCGTACCTCAAACCCCTTCTCTTCACGAGAAGGATTTTGTCTCACGAAGGAGATGGGAATTCGCAAAGCGAATACCCAACCAAATAGCAAAGTAGAATACAAGAATAGTCTTATAGAGCCAATAAAGATATTCTTAAACTAAGCTTCTATAGAAGTTAGGATGCTTCCCTTTTCACGAAGCGCGTCGATGACGCAGATGCATGAACTAGCGACTGCGCAACGGTGCTATCGTGAACTACGGCGGGAGAGCGGGTGCGTAAGTGATTGATGCTCTCTAGATGTACAACTTAAGCTTGGAGAGCTAGAGCTTCAACTTCTTCTCTTGGACACAAAAGATGTGGAAAGAGGTTTTCTTAGTGTGTCTTAGTGTGTATTTGAGTGGCAAAGGTTTCCCTATATTTATAAAGGCCCTAGGAAGGCCTTGGAAGGCTTCCATAGCCATTGGGTGCAACCTCCAAGAAAATCAAGCTGAAATCAGGGTTAATTATTACACCGACAGGGTTATCAGGTGTCTGATCCAGGCATCGGACGTCTGGAAAACCAATTTAAGACGTCTGGGAACAAAGTCAGACGTCTGATTTTAGGAAGGTTTCCTTCCTGACTTGAATCAAATCTAAACAGGATTCTAGTGCATTGTCATCAGACGACATACAGGACGTCTGGAACTAAGTCCGAACGTCTGGAAACCAACTTTTTTGAGGAAATGGATTCCCAACGGAGTGCAACGGCAAGAAAATCTCTGAGAAGAGATTTTGGGTCAGCCGAGGCAAAACGGTCAGGTATCAGACGTCTGGTGTCCTCTATGGACGTTTGATACAAGGCAACGGTCATTTTCTTCAGTGTTTGCTAAGCCAGCCAATGGTCCACTAATTGGACGTCTGGCAAAATCATCATACATCTTCTAAGACGTCTGGACTAAGGTCTGGACGTCTGATTTCATCAGACAAAACTAACTAAATCCAACCTAAATATAGTCGGACATCTGAGTCAACATTCAGACGTCTTAAAAGTATTTATCAGACGTCTGATTTTCAGATTAGACGTCTGAAAAGTCTGTTTGAACCCTAGTTTGGTTTTCTAAGTTCTCTACAGAAAATCTAAGTATCCTAGGGTTGTGCAGGTGTTCCTAGGACTAATGTTAGGGTTCTTTGAGGCTCTTTAACATGAATCTAACTAACAAAATAAAGAGCAACAAAAGAAACGAAAATACAAAGATTACAAGGAAAGGAAATCTATCATATTCTTCGTCTCCTTCCTTCTTCAAGCTATCGCTCCTCGTGAAGCTCTTATGTTCTCAATCAAGCTCCTCCAATCTGTCCCGAATGCGAGCTCGAAATCCGTCTAACCACGTCTTCATTTGCAAATGACCTGAAATCTAAGACTCCAAGTGCAAATGTTAAATGACACGTGTTTTGTTGTCATCAAAATAAACTATCGCGATGCTCTAGCACCAACAAACTAGTGGTAGCCTGATCTCAGATCTATCTTGGAGAATACCATGGCACCTCGTAACTGGTCAAACAAATCATCAATCCTCGGCAGCGGATACCTGTTCTTGATGGTGACCCTATTCAGCTGTCTGTAGTCAACACAAAGGCGTAGGGTACCATCCTTCTTCTTCACAAATAACACCGGGGCTCCCCATGGGGACTCACTGGACCTCACAAATCCCTTCTCCAACAGGTCCTGCAACTGTGACTTGAGCACTCGCAGCTCAAGTGGTGCCATCCTGTACAGTGCCGTAGAAATGGGGCTGGTCCCCGGTACCAGTGAGATCTCAAACTCGATCTCACGATCAAGTGGTAGTCCTGGCAGCTCCTCTGGAAACACGTCGGGGTACTCTCTGACCACCGGGATGCTCTGAAAGTCTGCCACGGGCCTGGGCTCTGCCACTACACAGGCTAGAAAGCCCTTACACCCCTTGCCCAAAAGTCTCGCTGTCCGAAGTGCAGAAATGCACCTGAAACCTCCGTCCACCAGCTATCCGTGAAACTCAAAGGAAGGCATCTCTGGTATGGAGAAGACGATCTTCCTTTCAAAACAGTCCACCAAGGCATGGTAAGAGGATGGCCAATCCATCCCCAAAATAACGCCAAAATCCTCCATCGATATTACAATCAGGTCATCAGGGAGGCTGTGTCCCCCAATACTGACCTCACAGTCTATGTAAACCTCCTCAGCTACAAACAGTTGACCACCCGGACCTCTAATCACAAATGGATCCTCTAACAACACACAGTCCTGTCCCAGACTGACAGCAAAACTTGCACCAACAAACGAGTGCGTGCCGCCGGAATAAAAAAGTACGTAAACTAATCTGCCGGAAACAGTAACCATACCTGCCACCACAAAACCAAATGCCTTGGCATCTCTGTGTGTCAGGGCGTTGATACGCCCCTCAACTCTCGGTGCAGAAGAAGCAGCCACACTCTGCGTCGGACGGGTAGCCGCTGGCCGGTACCCTCCCCGCAACTGTTGTCCTCCCCCACGCACCTGGGAACCACGACCACCTGCTCGGCCTCCAACGCTCGGTGTGGGGAGCATCTACTGCACTCCAGCCCTAGACGGACAGTCCCTCCTGATGTGGCCCGGCTGGCCACACTGGTAGTAGAGGGGAACTCGACTCCCTCCCTCGATAGGTCCCTGCTGACGGCTGGGCGGGAGTCCAGTGCTGACAGCTGGCCCCTGTCGGGGGCCCCCAAAGGCCACTGACAGCTCCACAAAATGAGACGACTCTCCTATGGGCTCCGCGTGCCTCCTCTCTCGTCGGCCCTGTGAATACTCTGGCCGGTAGGGCCTCTTCCGTCCGCTGTCGGTGTCTCATGCGGCTGGGTTGGTCTCCTCGTACGTCATAGCTGCCTCCACAACTCTCGAGAAAGTAGGCAGCTTCAGGAGTTTGACATACCCCCGAATGGCAGGCCGGAGCCCCTCAGTGAACCTCCACAGGCGCTCCTCCTCAGTAACCATAGCTGTCGCAACAAAACATGACAGCTCCAGGAAGCGCGTGCGATACGTGTTAATAGTCATCGTCCCCTGGTAGAGAGTGTGGAACTCCTGCCTCCTCTGGTCCTACCAAGTCTGCGGGAAGTACTGCTCGCAGAAGAGGGTCACGAACTGGTCCCACGTCGGCTCTCCCCTCTCCTGACCTCTGACTGCCCTCCACCACCTGTGTGTCGCACTCTCCAGCTGGTACGTGGCAAGGGCCACGCGGCACTCCGCAGGGGGGCGAAGGGTGTCAAATACCTTCTCAATCTGCTCCAGCTAATCCTCTGCCTCAGATGGGTCCTCATCCCCCTTGAAGGAGGGGGCTTCAGCTTCTGGAACTGTCCGAAAAGCTCGTAGTGCAGCTGTAGTGGGGGAATGGGCATACCTCCAGGTAGGGAGGGTTCATGCTCAGAAGTGTCAGAGTGCAGTGGAGGCAGTGGAGGACCACCCCCTCCCCCTCGTCCAGCGCTGCATCGGTCTCTCAGCCCCACAGAGGACTCCCCCTCCACGTCCCTAGGGAGAGGCGTCCGTGGAGGCAGGTAGAGCTCCTCTCGTACTATGTCTCGTATCAACTGAGCAAGGTCCTAGGCCTGAACGCTCGAGAGAAGTGGCTGGTCAACTGGCACCTCAGGCCCAGCACGTCCGCCCCTCCGACCTCGCCCACGACCGCGTCCGCAGCCCACCTCAAGGACTCCACGTCAAGGCATCTCTTGCAAGGAGACGCGGAAGGCAAAACAAAAAGAAGTCAACTCTAACGGACTTCAGCAAAAGAACCTCAGAACAGATGTCAGACGATACGTTGTGGTGATTACTCTAATTACATGCACGTGAATTGGTTATTCTCAAGCTAGTTGGTTCATTTCTCGGGACGACCTTGCTCTGATACCATCTTGTTACGACCCGGTTCCCGAATACTTATAGGACACGTGATCGGCTCGACTCGACTAATCCCAAGACCTAGTCGTCCAGCAAGAAATAACCAAAAAGCAGGAAAGTAAACCACATTCACTATGCTAAGTAACTAACAGTAAAAGTGTACAGCAGTAAAGGACGTAAAAGCCACTAACAGTACATATCACCACCACAACAGTAAAGCGGAAACAATGTATAACAACATAAACAGTAACAAGAGTCAGAACTGACTAACAAAAAATGAAGTAAAACAACAGGAACTATTGCTGGGCTCAACTGGGCCCAGCACCCTCTGCAGCCGGCGGCTCGAGTTGCTCAACTCCTGGACCTGTAAAGGGGGTACGAGAAAAACAGAGTCAATGAATGCTGAGTAGAGTGGTAACCAAACTAACTAAAGTAGTAAAAGCTAACAGGTAATTTATCTTTTCAAATTACTTTATTTTACAAGTCATTCCTTTTTACCCATTGGTTACTTTTCAGATCTCTTTCTTGATCTTGCATGTTCCTTGTGGGAACGATCTTGATTGCAGTCTTTTCCGAAGAGTAAAAGGCACACGTGGTGCTCTCCTGGCTGGAAGAGTCCCCCGTGGTGATCCTACACCTAATCAACCATCCCGAGGTCACGGACAAACGTAGCAGTGACTATGGCATGCGCGGTAAGCACACGGGTAGCTACCCCGCACTGGCACGCGGTCAGTCGTTTCCGCTAGCGAGTACACCCAAAGTACAGCATAGAACAGTATAGGGCCTAGCCCTCTCAGTAACATGGGATCTAGCCCTTAGAACCAAATAGGGGTCTCCCCCTCCACAGTCCACACACCTTCGTCTGACTACTCCGGTTTGCCCAGTGGGCCTAACAAGTCGGTGTAGGGTGGTTAGCTGAACCTTGGGCCCCATAGGGTGGCTAGCTCTCTCCCTACACTAGTAGCTCTCCCCGGTACAGTGTACGTGAGGGCCAAAGAAGTCGATATAGAATGGCCAATCCTAACCCTGGGCACCAACCCAAGAGCGGCTAGCTCTGCTCTATAATAAACAAGGGATAATCGCTCTCCTTGGTACCACGTACTCAAGGGCCAGCACACTTCCCACTCACATTTCCAGATCCATTCCATTTATCCACAGGAGCTCTACTCCTAATTCCCTGTAGGGTTCATGCTCATATTCCCCATGTCATTCCATACCAGGTTTCATCATTCACATTTCCATTCTCATATTATACACATGCAGCTCGTATTTCTATCATTTAACATATACAACAAGTAATGTCACAGGTAACTGTTAACTAGCACAAGCATTTCATATTTCACAGGCAGCTCTTGTTTATTAACAGACAGTTGTTCACATTTCTATTCATTCATTTAAGACTACAATTTAAAACATGCATACAAACAGTGCAGGCACTTCTCATCCTAGGATTCATGCCACATCTTAGGTTTCTAGTTATCCAACTTCACATATGCATTCAGGTTTCATAATTAAAATATGGGGAAACCACTCTACCAGACAACTCGGGAGTATTGGGGGCTCGAACGGCAGGCTCACGTGCCTTTGTAGGCCCCGAACACGCAACAAATCAAAATATTATACCAAGGAACATACCACAATGAAACATTCAGAATAGTATAAAATGATTTCTAACATGTAGAGGAACTCACAATGAATTCACAGACATCTCGTTTGCGAAAAACGGACCTCAAACGGATCCTAAACAGGTCAAAAACAGGACTGCAGACCTAAATCAGACGTCTGGCACAAGGTCCAGACGACTTAAAAGTAACTAGAGTCTCACCTCAGGTTTCTGCATCAACTTCAGATGTCCAGAACCCCTTCTGGACCATCTGGACCCAGCTCCAAATGTCCGACCTCTCCTCCAGCCGTCTGGGAGTGCTTCCAATCGTTTGGTAAGCTGTCCAGACGTCCAAGACGAGTGGGAGGGTATGCTCCGCGCCTTCCCAAAGATATCCCTGCACGCGACAGACCATATCACCTATCTTTAGCCATGCAGATCGAAGCTGCGGTGTGGCCTGCATGGCCGTGTCTGCAAGAGGAACATACCTTCGTGGAACACTACTTTCAGACGTTCAGTGTCGTCACCAGACGTCCAACCCATCGTCTGGATGGTACGCCAGACGTCTGATTCTGGGAAAATCCCAGAACCAGAACTACCTTCTGCTCCTCCTCACTGCGACCTCGCCTCCTCGCCTGCAACTCCGGCTGCAGCAAGTGTCAGGGACGTCTCCCCTGACGTGCTCCTCCTCCTGCATGTGCCACTCCAGCCATGCATCCTCCGGTAAGCTCCCACGAGCTCGCAAGCTCAAGCTCTTCCTCCTTTCCTCACGCCGCCTCTCCTCCTCGTTGCTCGCTCTCGTGCCCTCACTCACTCTCGCGCCCTCTCTCGCACTCGCCCCTCTCGCTGCAGTGGAGAGGAAGGAAGGTGGTTGTGGTGAAGTGGGGAGGAGAGGAAGGGGGAGAGGGGTTTTATAAGGGTGTGCTAGGGTTCGTGTGGAGGAGAGAAGAGGGAAGAGAAAAGAGCGGTACTGTCTGCATGCAGGCCACGTGCAAACGCAAAGTTACGTACAAAATTTTCAATTTCCAGACGTCTGGGAAGGGGTCTAAATGTCTGACCAGACGTCTGGCCAACAGTCCAGACGTCTTAAAGGGCTCAAAACATAACGGGTCTTTACAAGATGGGATCCCAAATCCAAGGGTAAGGGGTAGCCGAGGTGAGATCTTTGGTGATCTCGGTGCACCTACCATCTTCCCCCTTCTTCTTCCTCCACTACTACTCCTTTGCATCCATGCATGTAGTAGGTCACCCAACATCAACCCATCGCCAAATTGTCGTCTAGCCAACCATCGCCAACCTTGTCAACCCCAATCATCCTCGCCAACCTCTGGCAAGGCATTATGACCTCACCTTCCTCCTCCCTCCATCCTTCTTCCTCTTCATGTAGGTGGAGCCCAATACCAACTACCGCCTCCCACGACCACGCTAACAACTCTCATCATCCTCCACTCTCCAGTTGGCCACCATTCATGACTTCGCCATCATCCCCTCCTCCATCATCGTGCACCCTCCTCCCCTCCTTCTTCACCATCCTTCCATGTGAACCCAACAAGGCAAAATGGGGAGGGGAAGAACTCACCTTCCTACAAGTGCTCATGGCCTCACCACCCTTTGTAACTTCAAATGGCCTCATCACAACGTTGTCCTTCGCTCCTTCACACCAAAGAGTCCTCACCATGCTTTCTGGCTCCACTATGTGTAACTACTACCCTCTCATTTGTTGCTCTCTCTCTCTCTCTCTCTCTCTCTCTCAGAAGGGAGACGAGAGAGGATGAGGGATAGTGCGAGAGGCAAAAATGGAAAGTTTGGTGTGTGTAAGGGTTTACATCGGCTTTTATAGTGGGAAGAGAAGACATGAGAGAGGAGTAGATGTGAGATTAGAATTTTCTTGCTCTTGCTTTTTTCATTTTTCATAACTACAAGCATATATGCTGACCTGATCTATCCTTGATGAGTATCAATGGATTCGTAACAATGCACTTGAGTCCAAGATGACTCTGAAAGCCAGGTTCAAGGAAGGGAGTTTCACCTTCAAAACTTAAGCGTGTCTAGGTAAGACTAATTTTATTGATTTGGATCAAAACCATCTTCAAACTGGTTCATTCAAAATTGAAGTAATTATAACTAATTTCTAAATCGAATCAATCGATTCTTAAGTAAAATTGGATCGGTTGTAGTTTAGGTTTTCTTACAAACCAAAAAATTGATTAATTTAAAAGAATTGTGCCAAAACTTATCCAAACCACATGCTCATCATTAACAACAAGATTGAAACAGATTTGTAAGCTTTTCAAGGGTTTCAATTTCAATGGTAGATGATTTTGCTTCATCAAACAAGATGTGAATTTAGAGATGGATTTTATGTTTCCTATTAAATGATATGGAGTCAAGCTTTTAGATAAATGAAACATTCTATTACAAAATCAGGTGAGTATCTAATCCTCTACGTGGACTACTCAACTCACATACATGCTCAACCCATTAAAGGTGTGTAAAATCAATTCGATACAATCTTCACCCCCATCTTTTGATCAAATTAAATTCTCTTTTTTTTCCTAAAATCACTAACCGAACCGAATGTAGTCAAAAATTAAATTTTCAGGTTTGATTTCAATCTGAGTTATATTAATTTGATTCGATTTTAACCGATTTTCCCTCGATGTGACGGTAAGCATCAAGAAAGGTATATTCTTTATACTTCTGGAAACTTTTAATATACTTCAATCTTTAATAAGTATCGTTTATGTTACTGCAGAGTTTAGATACTATTATTTTTTCTAAAAAAAACTTCTATTCGGCACAACGATTCTCTACGTTTTTTTCTTTCCTTTGTTTCCCGCTCTCTCCGCGACTCTCTCTCTCTCGTCTCTTCTTTCTTTATTTTTTTCATTTAATTTTTCTTGCACGCCATTTATTATACACATCTGTTTCGAATTTTCTCACTACTCATCTGATATTTTATATTAGAATTATTATTAACTATGTTTACGTGTGAATATGAAAAAATATATATATAAAATTAATATGTATAAATATAATTTAAGATATCGAGAAATTAAAATATATTAGATAATATATTTTATAATATACGATATATTTTGATTTCAAATATGTGGTTTGTTTTGATTTCAAATATGTTAGCTGAAAATAAAAACATACCTATATATTTTTTTTGTGTTAAGATGTCTATTTACTTTTTAATTGATGTATTTTAATTTTCAAGTGGTATCTTTCGATGAAAAACTAATATACACCAATATAATTTGATTTTAAATTAGTATATTCTAATAAAAAGCAAGAGTACACAAGTTGACTTACTTATTGTAACGACCCGATTCCTGAGTCCCTACGAGATACGAGAACCGGACCGACTCGACTAATCCCAAGACCTAGTCGTCCAACGAGGAAGTAACCAAAAGAGCAGTAAAATAAACCACATTCAGCATGAATATAACTAACAGTAAGAAAATACAGCAGTAAGAAAAGAAATCACTACAGTATATACCACCACAACAGTAGAACAACATTCGTAACATAATATGAACTGCAGGTAAAGAAAGGTACAGCGGAAATAAGAACTACTCACTACAGTGGAATAAAAAGAGGTACAAGAGAACAGTGGTAACTCTACTGGACCCTACTAGGCCCAACGTCCTCTGCAGCCGCTGACCCTGGCTGCTCCACACCTGGTCCTGAAAGGTAACGAGCGTAACACGTCAACAAAAACGCTGAGTAGAGTGACAGCTAAATTAAAGAAACAGTAAAGTGTACAGTAGTTATTTTAATTTTCTTTCTTCCTTTATTTACGTCTTCCTATTGTTTCACAATTTATCTATTTCTCAGATCCTTCACTTGATCTCGAATGTTCCTCGTGGAAACGATCTTGATTGCAATCTTTTCTGAACAGTAGAAGTAGCACGTGGTGCTCTCCTGGCCAGGAGAGTCCCCCGTGGTGATCCTACTCTCAGTCAACCACCCCAAGGTCACTGACAGACGTAACGGTGACTACGGCACGCGCGGTAAACGCACGGGTAGCTAACCCACACTGGCACGCGGTCAGTCGTTTCCGTTAACGGGTGCACCCAAAGCACAGCACGGAACTAGTACACGGCAGAGCCCTCTCAGTAACAGGGGCCCAACCCCTCCACAGTAACCAAACAGGGGCCTTGTCCCTCCACAGTCCGCACACCCTCGCCTGACTACCCTGGTTTGCCCCAGTGGGCCTAACAAGTCGGTGTAGGAGGCTAGCAGAACCACGGGACCCGTGGGGTAGCTAGTACCTCCCTACACTAGTAGCTCTCCTCGGTACTACGTACACGAGGGCCAGCAAGTCGGTACAGAGTGGTCAGTCCTAACCCCGGGTCCCTGGGGCGGCTGGCTCCGCTCTGCACTAAACAGGGGGACAGTCGCTCTCGTTGGTACTCCTACTCAAGGGCCAACTCACTTCCCCCAATTCTATTCCATTCACTTTCCAGGAGTTCTACTCCTAATTCCCGTTGGGTTCCAGCTCTTTAACTTAGCGCATTCCGGTTTCACCTTTCTAGTTTCACGTTCATACATTCCATATTCTTAATCATGTTCATTTATTCATAACAGGCAGCTGTTAATTCAATTTACAGGCAGCTATTGTTTCCTTTCCACATTTTCCAAGTCTGCAGTATTCATACATTCCACTAGTTTTCCCATCCTAGGATTCATGCCATATCCTAGGATCTATCATACAATCTAGCTTTCCAGCCCTAGGATTCATGCAACACCCTAGGATCTACCATTCAATCTATTTCTCATTCCTAGGATTCATGCAATCTCCTAGGTTCTATTTATGGTTTCATAATTTAACATATTATACTTAAAAGCCACTCTACCGGTTACAACAGGCGAACTGGGGGCGTGGTCGGGAATCCCGCGTGCCTCCGCAACCCCCGGGACTACAACGGAACGGGATCCTATCACAAGAATTGAATACAAGGAGTGTCTCAAAACAGTGTATAGCTACTGTAGACGGGTAGAGGATTTAATTCCGAAAAGGACGCAACTTAAAACGCGGAAAACGGAACCCGAACGGGCCCTAAACGGGTCGAAAACGACGAAACAGTGCAAAATCAGACGTCTGGAACTTCTTCCAAACGTCTTAAAAAGTGGATCATGAATTACCTTGCTCTGCGTGGGCTCTTAGACGTCTAGAAGCCTGCGGGGGCGTCTGGCCTAGTTCCCAGACGTCCGATGGTAACCCAGGACGTCTGGAAGTCGTTCTCGCCGTCTGGCACCGCAGCCAGACGTCTGATTCGCATTGGATGCGAATCTCCGACCCTACGCGTACCCATTTCTTCTCTCTCTTAGTACGGTCAATCGAAGAAAAGGAAGAAGAGGGAATAACTCACCTTTCAAACGTCTGGATAGTATTCCAGACGTCGTTCCCGTCGTCCGGCTATCAGGCGAAACGTCTAATTCTGGAAAAGTTTCCAGAACCAGGGCGCAACTCGCCCTCCGCTCGCGACGCACGGCCGCACTGCGAGCGCTCCGCCTGCTGCTCGAGCCGCAACAGTCCTCCCGCGTCACTCCGCGCCGGCTGCACCCCCCGTCGGCCGGCCCTAGCAGCCCCGGCGAGCTCGCCCTCACGGCCGAGCGCTTCCTCCCCCGCGCAGCACCTCCTCCCGCACCCGCCGCGGCTGTCGCCGCCGCCGCTCACCCTCGCGCTCGCTCTCACGCACTGGCTGGAAGAAGAAAAGGAAGGAGACGGAGGTGACGGGAGTGAGGGAGAGGGCGTGGCCTATTAAGGCCGCACGAGGAAGAGAGAGAGAGCGCGACAGAGGGCGCAGGAGGGAGAGGGAAAAAGAGAGAGAGAGGGAATTTCCGCAGGTCTGCGCGCTCAGGCGCGCAGACGAAGGAGTCGTGCCAAAATAACCGATTTCCAGACATCTGGAAATGATCCCAGACGTCTTGTCCGACGTCTGGAGGTGATTCCAGACGTCTGGTCAGACGTCTGGGTCACCTCCCAAACATCTTAAAAGACGTCTGGAGCGCACGTTCATAACACTTATTTCAACCAGTGTATGTTACTCTCAACTCGTATGTTTCGGTGAAAAACTAAAATAAACTAATTGATCGAAATCTCAAGTGATAGGGAACCCGGATCAACAAAAATGATCACAATAAATCATACAGAAAAATGCATAGGAGGTTGATGACCCAATTCCACAGGAAGAGATATACGTCTCGAGGGAAGGCGATTACTATAATGCTCATGTTTTTTTTCCTTTGTTTCGTCTCATGGGGCGCTCCCTCCTTCCCTCTCTCATTTCATTTTTCTGGTATATTATTTATTAAGTATGTCCAATTTGAATTACGTCTTTCCTATTGATTTTTTCATCTTATGTTTTTTCATTAAAGACCAATATTGAATATATTTTTACGAAAGTATCAAATAATATATCTACGAAACAATGCAATGTAAACATAATCTAAGACATCGATTAGAAATCAAAATATATCGGATAATATATTTTATAACATGTGGTATATTGTAATTTACTATTGTTATTTTATTCTTTTTTTATAATTAATTTTTTCACTTTTGTTTGATGTTGAAAAGTGAAAAATAAAAATAAATTAGTTAAAAAATTTTAATTAATTTTCTTCGATTTTCACATGAATAATCATAACATATCAACCAACACATGTAAAAAAATTAAAATATATCGATTGATATCAATAAAAAATTAAAATATAAAAAATATTTATTTATTTATTTTGAAACTTTTATTTGGTGCAAAAATTAAAAACGTGGTAAACATTCACTGAATTTTCTTTTAAACTTTCGTTTAGTATTGTGTTGGAAAGTAATGAGATTTTTTTTTTTCTCTCTCAATTGACTTTTATGTTCTTTTAGCTATATCAATTCAGTTCGACTCGGTTATCTCGATTTTCCCATTACATAAACCGATAACGGAACCAAAATTTCGATTTTTAAAATATAGTGAACCGATAACCGAACCGATTATTAAAAAAGCCGGCTTTTTTATTCGGTTCTGTTCAATTTTTGCCTTCGGTTCGGTTTTGGACTTTTTTGGTACAGCCCTACAGCCGATATAATGGATTGATCATATACGTGTAGTGTGTGGCCCTCCCGCTGCGAAGTACTACTTGCCCGCATACTTCGGCTTGTGCAGCCGATTTGGTAAAGCTTCCATATGATCCCGACCACCAATCTAACTTTGCCAGGTACGGGTTAGGATGTTCAAATATGATCCCGATGTTCAAATGATTTTCCTTCAAATAAAAAAAAATAAAAAAATTCCTCGTTCCCAAAGCAACAAGGACTCGCATCCAAGTACGGGTTAGGATGAACCTTCTATCCATGGTCTCCCATGAGCTTGCCGATCTCTCTCCACTGGTCTAAAACAAACCCATTCTCCAATACATGCACACACTAATCGGTTTTCCTCCCGTGCAAAGCACTCAATGGTTCCCTCCAAGCCCACCATGTGCTCTCTCCCCAAGAACCCAAGCAACTCGATCTCTTCACGAGAATATATTCCCCTTCCCCCGCCCTTCTCCCTGAAGCTTCCCCTCCAAATATTCCCCCCCCGACCTTTACAAACGACCACAGATCACTCCCCTCGCCTCCTTTTCCCCCACCCGATTCCTTCCTTATACGTTTACAAAGCACCGGCAAAGCCCAAAGCCGCCACCTTTAGCATCGCCCACTGCACCCACACCTCACGCCTCCTCCCTCCTTCATGAAGATGCATGCAGCAACACCCTCCGTGGCCACTCCAAATTAATTGAGCTCCCATCCCATCGGCTCGACCCACCCTACCGCAGCCATGGAAGCCGCACCTGCGCCTGTCGACCACGCGGCGCACCACTCTCAGGTCCGGCCTCCCCCGCCGGAGGACTACTCCATCAAGGACACCAACCCGACGCTCGGGGAACGCTGGCCCCTCGGGTCGGGCCCCCGCGCGTGGATGCAGGGCGGCAACGACCGCCCCGCGTCCACCTACGACCTTGTCGAGCAGATGTACTACCTCTACGTCCGCGTCGTCAAGGCAAGGGACCTCCCCACCAACGCCATCACCGGCAGCTGCGACCCCTACGCCGAGGTCAAGCTCGGGAACTACAGGGGGACCACGGCCCACCTCGAGAAGAAGCCCAACCCCGAGTGGCACCAGGTTAGTGTTTATTTATAAGAATAACACACGACGACCTTTTAAGATGTTTGATTGCGGCAGCTTTGGTATTCCGCTACTGCGCAAGTTATTCTTTGACTTTGCGCCAGGTGTTTGCTTTCGCGAAGGACCGGATACAGTCGTCGCTGTTGGAAGTGTTCGTGAAGGACAAGGAGATGGTGGGGAGGGACGACTACCTCGGGAAGGTGGTGTTCGATCTGCACGAGGTGCCGACGAGGGTGCCGCCGGACAGCCCGCTGGCGCCGCAGTGGTACCGGTTGGAGGATAGGAGAGGGGAGGGGAAGGTGAAGGGGGAGGTGATGCTGGCGGTGTGGATGGGGTCTCAGGCCGACGAGGCGTTCCCGGAGGCGTGGCACGCGGACGCGGCAACGGTGCATGGGGAGGGGGTGTTCAACGTGAGGTCCAAGGTTTACGTCTCGCCGAAGCTGTGGTACCTGAGGGTAAACGTGATCGAGGCGCAGGACGTGCAGCCGTCGGAGAGGGGTCGAGTGCCTGAGGTTGTCCCAAGACGAAGCCCGTGTCCAATTGACAGAGCTTACTTGCTGAATTCAACCTTTTTTTTGGGGGTTTTCTTTTACTCCAAACTACGGCTTTTTTTCTTTGCTTTGTTGATAAGAATCCCACAAGGATAAATTAGAGTAAAATTGCTCATATATATATATATATATATATATATATATATATAGTAAGTTAAGGATGAGAACTCAATAATTAGTTTCGATCCCACTGTTCAAGTATGTCCTAGTAAGCCTACTCGATTTTGATATGTTGCATGTGGTTAATATATATTTCACGATTATGAGAAAATTAAACCGACAAACCTTCTTGCATTAAGCGCACTAGCTAACATTCATGAGTAAATATCTTTTTAGAAAAATTATGTACATATATAAACACGCATATCTTGCTAGGAATTTTTTCATATGTAATCACTGGGATTTAAATCAAGTGGATGGTGAGCAAAATTCCAAGAGAATCCACCACTAATGCTACTAAGCAGTTCTCCATTCCTTTGTGGCGTCTTATCTGTTGCTTTACTCGAGGGCTAGCTGTGCTTCGTTCTTTACTTTTGCTGTTGGAAGATGCTCAACAATAAGAGAAAAGAATGTGAATATAAAAATGTTAATAAAGGGAATGAAACTATGTTAATCTGCTCAAGTTTGAAACTGTTTCTAATTTTGTTTAATAATTTCAAAGGCCAAAGCCCAATTTAATAAAAAAAGGATTTTAATATGGGTATTCCTATAATCATTTCCATAATATATGTATCCTAATTAACTTCTTACTATTTACACAGATATCCTCCGAAAATTTATTTCATTTATATCTCCATTATTGAAATTGATTGAAATAGATTTAATTTTTGTTTCTTTAAGCTTAAAGTATCATGAATTGATTTTTTTCCATACCCAACCTCTTCATTCCACCTTCTTTCCCTCCCATTTTTTCCAACAATTTTTTTTTAGTTCATTGGACCAATCGTATCTTTGAAATGAGCCCAATACCTATTTGGTTGATGGAATAAAGGGAAAATTAGGGTCGAATTTCATATTGGGCAGCTTTTATTCTAACATCGAGGGGTAAATTCCAGAATAAACAAATTTCGTCAAAAAGGTGGAATTTGTTTATTCCTCTGATTTATTCCGCTTCTCTCATCTCTTTCTCTCAACTTCACTACATAAAATTCATTTATTCCTCCTATCAAACACCTCAGGTGGAATAAATACTTCTAATTCCTTGATGTGACAACAAACACAACCAAATACTTAGACGGAATAAAAATCCCTAATTCCTCTTACTCTTTTACATCCCTATTTTTATCCCTCCTAATTATTTCTCCAACCAAACAGGCCCTAGGTTCAAACAAATTCACTCAAGGGTCTTAACATGTAGAGATCAAAGGCATGGGATTTTGAATTGTAAAATATTTTTACCTACAACAATTTACATCAATTTTGATGAAACATCTAATTAGGGAGATATTGCTATAATTAAATAAGACAAATTTTCTAAGGGTATCAATATAAATGGTAAGAAACTAGGGCTATGTTCGTCATCGTGAATGTTTCCAAGGACACCTTTGTAAAAATCCTCTTAACAGGGTAACCTCTTTTAAGAATCGCACTAAATAGGTTAATGGCTAGACATTCCTTAAATAAGGTATATATGTTTATTTTGTAAATCCTATACACAAATATTAATGTCTTTTTAAAAAAAAAAAAAAAAAGTTAAATATGATAGGCATAAGCTTTGATCCTATGACTTCTTAGATGTCTATAGGGTGATCTACCGCTGAACCGACTCCATAGTGACTAATGGCTTGTTTTTTTAATCTTATATATATATATATATATATATATGGCATAATTATTGTACCAATCGGCATTATTAATACGATTTGTTTATGTTTAGGTGTCTGTGAAGGCACAGGTAGGTAACCAAGTGCTGAAGACGAAGCTATGCTCAGCGCGGACGTTGAGCCCATTTTGGAATGAGGATCTTGTATTCGTGGCAGCTGAGCCATTTGAGGAGCAATTGATGATAACAGTTGAGGATCGGGTGCATCAGGCGAAGGATGAGGTCCTGGGAAAGCTTGTGGTTCCGCTTGCCTCGTTCGAGAAGCGGCTCGACCACCGCCCAGTGGACTCGAGATGGTACAATCTCGAGAAGTTTGGGTTTGGCATGTTGGAGGGTGATCGGAGGAGGGAGCTCAAGTTCTCAAGTAGAGTGCATCTCCGGTGTTGCTTGGAAGGGGCATACCATGTGATGGACGAGTCCACCATGTATATAAGTGATCAGCGCCCAACAGCGAGACAGCTCTGGAAGCAACCGGTTGGGGTGCTTGAGGTTGGCATTCTTGGTGCACAGGTACGTGCGTACGTGGAGTTTAGAGAGGTCCGTTACCTACGAAAGGGACGCATGCTTACCATTGCACAAAGCTAATAGCATTCTAATCTTCTGAACGTGGCCCGCATGCAATGTATAGTGTAAAGCCCCCCATTTTGGGGATGAGGAGAATGGTAGGATTTTTGTTTTTTACATTTGTTTCATCCCATCATAAAGATCAGTGGCATGATATATGGTTCGAAGAAGCAGTTTGGGTTCTTCTTCCATGGATCCACATAAATAAGGAGGAGCACATCATCGTGAAAACTGCTGGATACATGTGTCATATGGTGGGTATATACGTGGAAGAGATATGCGACAACTCTACATGTGAAGGGACCTTGCCTTTGAAAAATGAAATATTTTCCATTGCAACGCATCTAAAATTAATACAAGTGTTTATTTCAACAAACATAATTATAGAATAATATTAAACTAAAATAGAGGAAAGTGTGCTACACACTTACGAAACCTGCCGCAAGCATGCATCTTTAAAGTGCATCCATACCATAATTCTTCCAATATTCTCGATGCTTTTTATAATATACCTTTTCTATATTATTTGAAAATTATCTTTTCTGATGATCAAAAACTTAATTTTCGTATCAACTCGGCTTCTATTTATGGAGAAATTAGTGGCCACATCAAGAGTATGACATCTACCAACCTTGTAGTTTATAATTTTTATCTAAGATAATTATTCCTTTCAAGAACTCATATTGGTATATCATGCCATTGAAAATTATAGTGGTTTATCAATTGTAATTTCACTATAGGTTTCACGCTGGTCTGCAGGTTAACTTTTAAGCCAGTTGACTCCAAATAAAACATCAAGTGGAACAAATTAAGGTGCTTAGAATAACGATGAATTAGTTAAAGTGTTAGATTAGATGTGTTTGGTGAATTGATGTACCATAAAAGAATTGAAAGCCATAATTTATTTGATTCACTTATATTTGATAGGATGCTAATTTTATCATATTAATTAAGCAGTAGGATGATAGCTATAGTGAGCTGAGCTACTGCAAATAAAGAAAGTGGGAATTATATTTTGTTTACTTCCGGATACAATATATATAGATTCTTTCATTTGCCATCGGAAACCTTATCAACCACTTAATTATACATTTTAATCCATGCTTAATCCACCACTAAACGTAGTCTTACGAAGTGCATGCATACGTTAATTCGAAACCCCCGTGGAGATTGCTCCAGCGATTTCATAATACCACATGCACGCAGGGGCTCCTCCCAACGAAGATGAAGGACGGCCGCGGCATCACGGACGCGTACTGCGTGGCGAAGTACGGGCACAAGTGGGTGCGCACAAGGACCATCCTCAACAGCTTCGCGCCCAGGTGGAACGAGCAGTACACGTGGGAGGTCTACGACCCCTGCACCGTCATCACGCTCGGCGTGTTCGACAACTGCCACCTCGGCGGCGGCGGCGGCGCGGCGGGGCGCGACACGAGGATTGGGAAGATGAGGATACGCCTCTCCACGCTGGAGGCCGACCGCATCTACACGCACTCCTACCCGCTGGTGGTCCTTACACCCTCGGGGGTCAAGAAGATGGGCGAGCTGCAGTTGGCCGTCAGGTTCACGTGCCTCTCCTTGGCCAACATGATCTACCTGTACGGCCATCCCTTGCTGCCCAAGATGCACTACGTGCACCCCTTCACCGTGAACCAGGTGGAAAGCCTCAGGTATATATGCTCTTTTTCAGCAAATATAAGAACAGCAACAAAGGGCAGGCTCAGTGGAATGAAACATAAAAACAGCCATGAGTGAGTCCGACGTTTCCAATAGCTGAAAGCACAAGAAGTTGTGAGGAGGATCAACAACGGATCGGGAAGACCTATCGGGTTGGGAGAGGGTGCTCGGTAGAAAGCCCAATAATGGTTTGGGAAGACTATCCCATTGGACATGGTGCTCGAAAAGGGCAGAGGAAGAGGTGAGAGTAACACGATGACGAGATTAGTGAAGGCAAAGTGGATTTTTGACCCCATCTGACATAATGTTTGCAAGCGAGATAAGTGACCCTTTTGGTTAACCTGTTAAAAACGTGGGATAAGTCACAAAATATCTTTTTTTCATGTCAATTTCCGAATAACTTATCACAATTTAAATTCTCTTCACTTAGATCAAAATATCCTTCACACCAACTCCTATTTTTATATATTATCCCTCTTACTAAATTAGATCTAAAGGTCATGACATCAAATCTCATTCCCAAGATATTTAACTGTGAAGGCTTCGTCTATTTCGAATTGGACGCCTAAAATATACATCCCTATCAATTCTGAGAAAATTAATGCATTGGTTCCAACCATCCAGCACCTGCCAAAGTGGGCATATATTAGATTAGGTATCCATTAAACGATGTCATCTACGAGACTAGCTAGGGCCAACCGTAGAGCTAAGTGAGCTAAGAACGTAGAGCTCGAGGAGTTTAGTTCTGCTTGAGTTAATTAAAGTGCTTGTTTGATTTGAGCCATCCATTACATCCATGTTAACAAGTCAATTACAGTTTCCATGAAGTGTGTGTGTATATATATGTATATATATGAATTGCACGAATGATGAATGTTCAAAGAGTTCACTAGTTAGCCCACAAGGAAGTGCATGTTGTTAGGTGCCGATAAATGGTAGATACTCAGAATTGTTGTATGTATGGATCGACGTCGTCACTTTCTCAGGTAAGGTGAGATTTAAGCCATTGGATCATTTGCATCAAAGTCAAACTTAACAAACCATGATAGCACATGTACATTTCTAACCCATATATGTACACCAGGTCTAACTTTTGAGTCAAATGAGGCATAACTTGAGCTCGGATTGATAAGGTTATTGAAATGTGTTAAGAAGAAATAAAAAGGTTAGCAAACTGCATCCATCATGAAGTTCAACAATAATTAACTCAACAAGCTGCTATGTGATAACCTTGTATCATTTGCACGCAAAATGTGCTAATCCATGGTTTACCAAGTTTTCTATCTGTTGCTAATATTTGAACTCGACGATAATTGGAAGGTACCAAGCTATGACTATAGTTGCAACAAGGCTAGGGAGGGCAGAGCCACCACTAAGGAAGGAGGTGGTAGAGTACATGCTAGACGTTGACTCGCACATGTGGAGCATGAGGAGGAGCAAGGCCAACTTCTTTCGGATCATGGCATTGATGTCAGGGACAGTGGGCATGGCGAGGTGGTTTGGAGGAGTGTGCCAGTGGAGGAACCCTGTGACAACAGTGCTTGTGCACGTGCTATTTGTGATCCTATTGTGGTACCCAGAGTTGATCCTGCCAACACTGCTTCTCTACATGTTCATGATCGGGTTGTGGAATTATAGGTTCAAGCCTAGACACCCACCACACATGGATACAAAGCTGTCATGGGCAGAGGCGGCACACCCTGATGAGCTAGATGAGGAGTTCGATACATTTCCTACGACCAAGCCACAACATCTCGTCCATATGAGGTACGAAGTATATAAATATGAAATTACCTTGATGGAAAACTCTGTAGCATGAATATATGAAGCGGCATTATTAACGCGGCACATCTTGAAGAGAAAAAAAGTGAATGCTGATCATCCTTTGATTGGAAGGTCAATTAGTCAATGACTAATTTAATATTCTCTCAGCATGTAACTATGTCTTCATATAGATGAGCACTAAAGCAAAGTGCTTAATTACGAATAGGATGTTGAATGAGATGCTCTATTGCAGGTATGATCGGCTACGGAGTGTTGCAGGGAGGATTCAAACTGTGGTGGGGGACATTGCGACACAGGGGGAGAGGTTGCAGTCATTGCTGAGTTGGAGGGACCCGCGTGCCACTGCCCTCTCCGTCGCCTTTTGCCTATGTGCCGCCATCATCCTCTACGTCACCCCCTTCAGGATGGTGGCACTACTGCTGGGCCTCTATACGCTTCGCCACCCACGCTTTCGCAGCAAGCTGCCATCAGTTCCCAACAACTTCTTCAAGCGCCTTCCTTCCAAGATCGATGGCATGTTGTGAATATTTGGAGAAAAAAGGATGTTACTTTTTTATTTTTCTTCTTCTCTCTGGTCAAATCTTTTAATTTGTTGATACGTTGGAGTTGTTTAGTTCAGCTATGTCCTAGGAAGCTTCACATAGAATGAGTGAGACTCTAAGAGTGATTGTGATGTTAAGATGTTGTGATCATGTTCATGAAAGCCTGGTGAGGATGCGGAGGTGACTATTTGTGGGGATCCTTCCTTTTTTTCATTTGGACTCCATTTTTAATTCTATTATTGAGGAGAACGAATATGGATGTGTATGCAAATCCCACCGTTGAGATCATGAGTAGGAGGCCTACCACTCCAGATATGTTAGGATTCAAACTTATCCTTTATGAAAAAGAATTAAGGAAAGAAAAAAGTAACTAAGACCTAGTTTCTTGTGTAGGATATCGCTCTTATTTACATACCTTGAGAAGGATAAAGATTTATTGACCCCAACTATTTACAACATATCCCGCACTAGTTTAGTCATCTTATATTGAACACAAATAAGATAAACTCCCCTTATAACAAAGTTTATTAACCCCAACAATTGTACTAATTCTTAAAAATTGATAAAACAACTATCTTTTTTATGCTAAGAGTTTGCCTCTAGATGAGAAGGCTGACAGAACTGCTCGAGTCAATTAGTGCTCCAAGACAAACCTCGAGCAATCCAATGGCATAGGATAGAAAGGTGTGGGAAAAGAAAGGAGCCCTCTTGTTGACATGCATGTTAGCCATAAATATATTTGTCGATTACTCACAGATAGGATTCACTCAACTAAGCAAACAAACTTTTCCAAGGTTTGGGTAGATTGACAAATTCATTGTGTAGATCAAAAGGGACCGTCATATAGGTTTTCTCTCTTGAATTTTCACTTTTTCAACATAAAGATACATTGTACTTATAAGATCCTAAGGGTCCCACCTTTAAGAAGAACTAACAAACTGAACCTCAACACATTTGGGGTATGTATAATTCCAATTACCAAGGGATTTGTACTTTCAGCAAACTGTGACTACATTTGGTTTTATGCCATGTCATTGGAGTAAGCTAATCTTTGTAGACTAGAAGCTTCCCTTTGTCCATCACATGGAAAGTAACTTATAGGGTCTGACTAAGTCTAGTTGCAATGCATGATAGGTCTAATTAGTGTCTCACTCAGTGTAATAGGTAAACTCTTACACTAAGAAGACCTTCTGCATGGTACTATGCTACTACATTGAAATCTCAATCGTTCAACCTCATCAAACCTTCTTACATGTCTATGTCTATTCTTTTGACTAAAAATCCAAGTTTTTCATAATTAGATAAAATATATATAATATTGGACTCTATATATCTATATATCTACATCTGAAGTCATGCCCTATTTATAAGGACACCCATGCTTTCCCTTTTCGCCACTTACCCACTTATTAGTATTCTATTCTTGCTAACGACCGGTAGTATCTAGGGGGACTTGGACCAAGAGTATCTACAATCAAAGTCTATTATTTTGGTTATTAGGATCAAGTACTTAATATGTCTACGGTATCTAATGTAACAACCTGAATCCCACTAAGAGACAAAATTCGGATCGTCGTGTGTTAATAACTAGCACAACTCGCCTATAAGATTGCAGTCACCCAATATATAATCATAAAATGTAAACATAGTTAACAAACATTTCGTATTGTATAAATTAAATGAACATAAATTGAATACTAACTAGAAGATTTATCGTAGAACATAAGTATATAATCCCAAAGAGAAGTACAACAAAAATCACCTTGCGAGCTACCAAGTATACTTAAGTACGGAACCTAAAAATGCCTCAGTAAAAACTGAATAGAGTAGAACTAAACAAGTAACAATAGTAACAAAAGTACAGGAAAAGGGGCATCATATCAAAAGTTCGTCCGTTTACAATTTATTTCATATCTAGTTTATACAATTTGCTTATATTATTACGGTTCTGTTTATGCAATTTAAAAGTTCGTCCGTTTTCAATTTGTATATGACTAACCTCTTGATGAGTGGTAACTTGAAGGTAAATTCGAGTCCTTTTCATGCATATAACTACAGAGGTACATGTAGTTATTAATTCTTCATTCTTTTAACAAAATCTAGCTATTTCTTATTACAGTGCCCATAAATAAGGGAAAACACCAAAGGATTCCAAACTTAACAAAAGGGAGAATTGCACACCACCCAAGGTCGTACACACAAAAAATTGCACAAACTGAGTCCCCAGATACCCAATAATCAGACAGAATCGAGAAAATGGTATACTACTCTACCTAAAATCACCGGAGGGTCACTGTAACTCTGAACCATACGCATAGAACCTGGGGGTAGTCTCCACGCCTACCTCAAAATCCGCACACTTTGAGACAAGACCTAATTAAAACAAACCAACAACAAGGATGGAGACACTTAATCACATTTTTTATTTTTCACTAATGATAACATACTCAAAAATGAAAATAAATCATGCCAACTCTAGTACGAGACGATATGATTCTAACGGTACCTTATTTGTCGAAATCGAAGATCAAGAAGTCCTCGAACCGGATGAAACATCACAAGGGGGTCCTGAACCAAACCGAACCAGCCGGCTCATGCGAATCGCACCCGGTCCACATGCCTGACGCATACGCAACATGTGTCGCGCTAGGATTCACTCTCGCGCGCCTAGCCCACTTGCGCGCCTGCCCACGCCCTAGCCATTTGATTGCAACACTCGTCGCCCATCTGGCGCCCGCGCCTGCCTTCGCGCACTCCCGCTCAAATTCACTCACGCTCTCGCCCACCACGCATTGCCCACACATCGCATGCCACCTGCATCGCCGTCGTGTGTCGCACCCATGCTACACTCTGTCACTGCCCCCGCGAAAATTGCCATGGGAACCTATGTTTCTCCAAATTACGAATAGGTCCCTATGAATTTTGAATTAAGATTTCTAATAAAATCCTAATTTTTTTCTCTTTTTTCTTGGATTTAGAAGCTCTGATGACTAATGACGACTCAAAGACCCAAGGGGATCATTTTATAGACCCAAAGTTTGTTGGGATCAAATTTAGTGGGTGAAATACCCAAAATACCCCTAAGGTTGGGTCCACCATGCATATAGATCCTTTTTGACTTGTTTTGTTCATAACTTGAGCTATACACCTCGGATTTACGTGAAACAAGCATCGTCAGAAATCTTGCGACGAGAGGAATCCAAAGGTACCATACATGGTACCCTTTGGACAACATTTGACTCAAGGTTGACTTGAAATACTAGTTTCTTGGAAATTTAAAGAAGTGCTAACACCAGCACCAAACCACAACCGAGTTTCCATGTTCAAATTGACCCGAACTACTTTGAAATGACTTAGAACCTAGAATTTGGGACATTATACCAAAATGCAATATTACCATTGCAAAGAACTAGAATTTTCAAAAACATGGTAGAATGGAGAAGCTAAGGACTCTTGAATGGTTAGCAATTGCAACAATGAAACAAAAAATGTAGGCAAGAGGTGTTTCATCAGCATGATATTCAAGAAAGGATAGCTCGCATACAAGGCATCTCAATCACATAGTGCTCCACCAATGTTGCAATATCCTCTTACAACAACCAAAACCCAAAGTACCTGATAAAGTTTTTCCATTGATCTCTCCAAGTATAAGTGCCTCACATTTTGCCATTCCTTCTTGATAGACCTAAGGGATTAAAGAAGAACAAGTGAGAGAGAGAGAGTTGGAGCTAGAAACTTCTATTCTAAATTAACAATGTTAGTGATTAGGTTAGATATAATGGATGATAGTGATGGCATCACTATCATCCATTATATCTAACCTAATTTGTCTAAGTTCTAAGGATAAATTCACCTAATTAATACATTAAAAGGGTATAACTCAATCAGGGCTGAAGAGAGAAATCAATAGAAAAAGGGGTTAATTCTGTAATTTTCACAAACAAATGTCAATACAGAATGGTAAGAGGGAACCATGATTAATCAAAGGTCAATTGAGCTTAAATTTCCTAAAAGTGGGTTGATACTGAGTAATTTAAGATTTTCATTTAAATTGAGTGTTAATCCTTAATTAAATTGGCTAATTTTGACTCCGCTTCAATTAAAATAATTTTGATGAAAATAAATGTAATATAAATCTCCTAAAAATCATTAAAAATAATTTATAAGGTTTGGCACATCCGATTTGACAATAGGAACACATTTTGACAAAATAGAAATGTAGGCGGGTATTTGGTACATCTTGGGTCAAATTGTAAATTTACTATGTAAAAATCATCAAAACCCAAAATTAAAGTCACCGTTAAATTTCTTATATCCAAATTAGGTTACTATAAAAATTTGGGTTCATTTGGATTTCATCTTCCCTAAGTTTGCAATTTAACCCTTAATTCCTAATTCATTACAATTACCCCCTTAACTTTTGATTTTATTACAAAGAGGCCCTTGTCAGCACCACTTCTAACCTCCCACCTCTGTAGCCTTTGTCTATCAACTCCGGCAAGGTCCTTCACGCACCTGCTGCCCCACTCCTCATGTGCCAACAAGTTATAAAACTCCGCCATCACACGTCGCTTCTCGTCGTCGAGATTGGGTCGAGCTTCCTGCCCTCTTTCTATGCATTGACCATCGTTGTCTCCAACCCCAGCGACTCTTCCAACCTCCTCGTCCATGCATCCTCTGACCACAAGGGCAACACCAACCTCTTTCTCATCTTCCTCAAATCGTCACCAACCAAAGTGAAATGACCCATTGTTTTTTTTTAGTCAGATAAGACGTCTGGACATATGTTCAGACATCCAAAAGTAGGAGAATATCTTACATTCTTTTCGCTCTACGCACAGGAGGCGCGCAAAGTCTCACTCTCTCTCCTCCACCCCCTCACCTGAACCCTAAAACCTCCCTATTTAAACCCCCTATCCATTCCACACCCCACCACTCAAGCCACCGCCATCTCCACCTTCTCCTTGCGACGGCCACACCCCTCCAGCCTCCCGTCTCTACTGCAGCCGCAGCGAGGAAGGAGAGGAGCCGATGAGGGAGAACAAGGAAGAGCAAGAATGAGAGAGTGAAAGGGAGTGAGAGTGGGGGAGAAGGACGATGGCTGTGGGAGCTCGGTGGAGCTCGAGGAGGAGTTCTTGGGAGAGAGGAGGACGTCGGCGGGGAGCTTCTTAAGCTCCTGCAGTTGCTGGAGCTGTCGCTGTGTCGTTTGAGGGCGGAGGCACGAGCGGGACGAGCTACACGGAGAAATTTCGATACTGGAAATTTTCCAGTATCAGACGTCTGGAGCATCGACCAGATGTCTGGCAAGACATCAGGACGTCCGAAGTTGAAGCCGGACGTCTGAAAACATAATATCGCGAGGTACATATCTTCCTGCGCTACTTTCGGCCATGCAGACTGTAGCACAGGAAATGTCGAGCTGAGATTATGCGTGCGATTTTAGTACGCAGGTGCGGGACGTTGGAAAGGCGTGCGGTGCGCCTTCCCAGACACTTTTGAACGTCTAACCGCTTCTGCTAGTTTTGAGGTTTTGTACTCAATCTCATAAAATTCAAGGCATCCTCAATCATTCTATCTCTCATGGATCTTTGTGATTTAGGTTTCTTGAATGGTTTTCCTAAGTACCTAGGCTGCATATTTGAATCAGATGGTGTAATCAAGATGTAGAATCAAAATTCAAGTTTTAGAATGAAGTGATTTGATCTGGAAGAGATTCTTAATGAAAATATGTGTGTGAGCTCTAAATAGAAGGGATGAGGGACTAAATGTGATGTTGACTCAATCAAGGCACCTAAAGATTTTTGAATGACTATAGAGGTTCAGGGCAGATGATACCCCTTAGTCAAAAAGTCGTCCACCTGAGAATTACCTGGGCAGCCAGAGAGGGAGAGTCCCGCAACGACCCCTACACGGTAGAGCGCCCCCACGGGTTACAGGGTTTCCCCATCCCGACCTCTCTTGTCACTGAGGGTCCAGGTAGACCAGAATAGATAACTTGACCTCTTAAGTCTACTAGTTTTATATCTTAATTTGTGCCTTTGATTTCACTTGAATTAGCAGTCATTTTGACTTGTGACCTAATTTGGAGGTTAGTTGGCCTACAATATAGTTCAACTTCACCTGACCTGGCCTAAAGATGGCAGAATGACTCTAGGTCAAGACCTAGAAATCACCCTGATTTGACTCCCAGGTTATTAGGGCCAAGTATTTTAAGGTTCAAGTGAGTTTAGAGTCTGATTTTAGGATTTTTCTTGATTAGATCTTTTCAATCAAAGGCTTGGGTAGCACACAAATGCGGGTGGGTTTGTTTCCTTTTATGTAGGCAAGTGTGAACTAGCACTCCAAAACCCTAATGTAGAAACCCTAATTTGACTTTATTTCCAAGTCCACTTTGAGTTTCACAAATGTTCTCCTTGGACTTCAAACAAGAAGTGCGTAGTCCAAGAAGATTAGAAATCAAGCGTAATCCCTAGTAGGCATAGGAATTTTGGGGTAGGATCTCTAAAATAGAATCGCTTCAACTTTAATAAGATTTGAAAAGAAAAATCGTAAATTAGGAAACTTGCCTTTTAAAGGATAATTACTATGAAAAATAAGGCAGGTGATTCCTAATTGATTGTTTCCTTTTTATCTTCCCAAGATTAGGAGGTTGATTAGGGAATAATAGAGAAGTTAACTACCCTAGAGTGGTTGATTTGCGCGAGAGATCTCCTCGTGAAGTACCTCGCACAATCACAATAAAGCAGATAGGGCAAGTTAGTGCTCAAATATAATCAAATAATGCAGAGAATAGTGGTGAATTACGCGTTGCTCCCCGGCAACGGCGCCAAAATGTTTACAATCGCTGAATCGGGTTTAAGAGTATCACGTTGTAGTACAGTCAAAAAAGCGTTCAAAACAAATACAATTTTATTACTCAAATTTTGAAGTCCGAGGTCGAACACAGGGGGCAAATGGAATTCACACACTAATCTCAATAATAAATGTAAATTGAATACATAATAGTACTCAAAATCTAATTAGGAGTGTAAAGCATGAGTATATGAAGAGTAAAAATAATTGTAATTAAAAATAATGGAGAACTTATGAAAATTGGAAAATCAGACGTCTTAAAAGTTCTCTCTCTTGATTCTTCTTCATCTTCCTTCAGCTTCTTCTGCCTTCTCTTCTTTCTCTGTTGTTGGCTCCTTCTCTTTCTCTGACTTCTACCTTTTCTTCTTCCTTTTCCTTTCTCTACCGGCTGCCTCTTCTCTTTCTTTTTCTTTTTCTTTAGCCTATGTCTTTCTTCTTCCTCCTTCCTTCTTTACTTTGCCTTAAGCCTTTGCGGTCCTTCTTCTTCAGTTTCTTCCTTCTTCTTTGGCCCTTCTCTTTCCTTCTTTCTCTTCTTGCTTTCTTTGGTTTAGCTTCTTCCTCCTTCCTTCTTTGCTTAGCCTTAAGCCTTTGCGGTCCTTCTTCTTCAGTTTCTTCCTTCTTCTTTATCCCTTCTCCTTCCTTCTTCCTCTTCCTTCCTTCTTTCTGTCCTTAGCCTTCTCGTCCTTAGCCTCTTCCTCCTTCCTTCTTTGCCTGGCCTCCTCTTCTTCCTCTCTGATTTGGCTAAGTGTCGAGCTAGTGTCGAGCTAAGCTTTCCAAGGCAAAACCCCCTTCCCCTGCGTAGCTTTCCTCTCTTTCTCTCTTCTCTATTTCAGGTTCGCTCTCCTAGAGCCACAACCAATTCAGGTAATCGAACCTAACGGAGACCCGGATCCAAGCTCACCGGCGTGGGTGGTGAGCGAGAAGTGAGTCGGTCGGGTAAACGGGTCATGGCCAGGTCCGCGTAGGTAGTGCCACGGGCGAGGCCGTGAGAGGGGGGAGAGGGACCTCACCCTGTGATTTGGAGGCGACAAGGCTATGGCGCAAATTCAACTTATGTGCACACGACCTCTCTTCCAGTTCTGAGGTGGGACTAAATGTCCCACCTCCCTTGCGCGCCGCAGCAGCAAATGCGCGGCTCAATTGGCGAGGCTGCAAGGGCTCTTGACTCTGATTGAGAACCTGAGTGCATGTGTGCCTCAAATCCGCACCGCCTGGGACTATCACCTAGAGCAATAGCACCTGGAGCGCAGCAAGCAAGCTTCAAGCTCCTTCATCAATGGCAGCCAGTGGTCGAATACCTGAAAACATGAGAATGGCCTCGCGGCCACATCAAAGCGCTCAAGGAGCTTCGTCGGACCACGACGGATGTGATGGGCATGGTTTCGTGACATGTGGGTGGCTGTGGTGACGTGTCTAGGGTTCTCTGTGGGTGTGTTCGGTGGGATGTTTGGGCGGTCAATGGAGTGAATGGAGTGGGGGAAAATGATCAGTGAGTCGTTGCGGAGGTTGTAGGGTGGTTGGTGAGGTGGATGGAGATGTGGAGCGACAGGGGCACCTCGCCAGAGGGATCGCCAGAGGTGGAGAAGGTGATGGTGATCAATGGCGTCAAGGGTTGTTTAGGGAAATAGAGAGAGGGAACGGGAGTAGAAGAGAGAGGGAATCTAATAAACCTAATCTAAGGACGAAGGGAAAGGGAATCCCACGCCGGTATGGTCGCCGGACGTGGGGAAGATGAATACCTTCGTAGGTGAGGCGACGGCGAGGATAGGGCAGAAGTAACGCCGGCCGGTGTTGCGCAACGCGGAGGACTGAGAGGAAGACAACCCAACCACTGGTATTGTGGTTGGGGGACAAGAGAGAGAGGGAGAAGCCGCCGAAGCTTGCGGAGGGTTGCGGCTGATGAGGAGAGAAGAATGTGAGGGTCATCTGGCCCAATTTCAAGTTAAGGAGACGCAGTTAAATCTGGGGAGTCTTAAATAGGTCTCTGGAGAAGGATTTGTGCTTGGAAGCCAAGCTTCCAAGCAAGGTATGGTCGCTAGAGTTGAAATCTTCAAAAGATCCAAATCTCTCATGCGTTCGCATGAGAAATTGGGTAACAATCAAGGCTCATCAATGGGTTCAAATCGGAGGAGATCACTCAGAGAATCTCCCTTCCAATTTTGAGAGGGATTCTCTGAGAAATCAAGGAGGAAACTCCTTTCAAAGCTCGCCGGAGTAGGATTCCTCCTCTATAATGGCGGAGGGACCTATTTGTGAAGATGATAAGAAAGCTAGGAGGGCTTTTGCAAAGGTTTTTGAAAGATACGGGTACAAATGTAATCAAGTTGGACCTATTTGAAAAGTGGGTCAAGATGAGTTTCTCTTAGGTCCAAATTTTGGTACAAATCTAATTTAGACCTAAGGAATTCAATGGTGAAGTTTGATTTTCTATTTAACCACGTTTAGCTGGGTAATTTATGCAAAAACCTAATTTAGGGTAAATATCTGTCTGAAACCCCATTCTAGGTTAAGATGAGTTCCCATGACCAAATTAAAGGTTCTAAACCCTAGAGAATATTTTTCTATGATTTTTAAAGGATTTAGGTAAATTTTATCCTGACCAGAACCTTGTTTAATCAAGTAAGTCTATTTTAGAGTTTCAAGAAGTCATTTAATTCACATGACACACACAAACCCTTTTCTGTCAAATCTAACCCACTTTTTATCTTGTTAAGACCCTTTGACCTGTGTTTAGCCCTTGAGAAAACCCGTTGTTGCAATGCAATGGTAAAATTACAGTTTTACCCCTTATTTCTTACTTTTCTATCAGAAAGGTTATTTAGTGAATTAGAACCTCCAGTTGGTTATATAGGAGCTTTTATTCTCTTCTTTGGGTCAAAATGAGCTAATTAGGGCTCATGATGGTGTTCTCATCAGTGACCTCTCTCTATATAGAGCCACATTAAGTTCATCCCCTACCACCCATCGACTTGGAATCACATTTAGACCAAGTCAACCCTGATTTGATTGGAGAGTTTTTCTCCATATCATGAATCAACTTCCACTCCTGATTTCTGAACCTAAACTTTATTCTTCATCTTTTGATCCACCACCTGACCTGATTCAGTTACTTAGAAATCAACCTGAAATCTAGGAAAAATGGCCACTGGTCTTGAACCCTATATGAGCATGAAAGAATGATTGAGGATGCTATTAGGTGTAACGAAGAATTTTTCAGAACCTCAAAACCCATTAGCGGAAATCAAGATAGTAAACCTCAGATAATGAACCCCATTATGAACCACATCTAAATGATTGCATCCTAGATTTCTTGTGGTTCAACCTAGAAAACCCTCTTGGAGCAAATGATTACTGTGAGAAGATTGCATAGAAATGAGGGTTTGCAATATTTATCAGATCCACAATTATAGGAAAATTAATAAGATTTCATTAAACAATGCAGGGATTTGGAAGATTTGATTAATGAAGGATACCCTAACCCCCACCCGAAAATTGATTTTGAATCTTAGGATAATTTCGAGGACAAATATGATTTTCCCGAACATGGGTTTGAAAATGGAGGTTTCTATGTTGAATCCACAATCCAAGTAGAATCAAATGACGATATTGTGCAGAATGAATCACCTGATATAGAAAATCAACTTTTAGGTTTGAAGGATTCCATTACAGGTGTTCTTAATTTTAAACCAGCAACCAGAAATTTTAAGGCTCGTTCAACCTGAACAAAATGTCCAAACACCTGTCTTGAATTTGATTCTGATTTCCTCAAGGATACAATTGCAGCACCTTATATAGATAAGGTCGTCCTTGAGCAAAATTCTGATATCCCAATTGAGCTAAATGTAAATTCTAGTGAACCAATTCCTACAATTAACCTAAGTTCTAGACCTGAACCTACTTGGGATGATTATCATGCTCAAAATTATGAGGTTGAAATCTTAGATTTTAAGGAATTTGATGAGCCTATTTTTTATGGCAAAATCTCTCCAGATTCCACAAACAAGCATAACGATTTATTCAAAGTAGAATCGATTTATGATACAGAATTAGAGGAATCTGAAGAGTAAGGATTTGATTGGATCTTCCCTAGATTTCCAAAAACCAAGCCTATACCTGATGATGAAATCCCTATTAACTTGGCATCAGAATCTTGGTT
Source organism: Thalassia testudinum (assembly GCA_037157565.1). Lineage (NCBI taxonomy): Eukaryota > Viridiplantae > Streptophyta > Magnoliopsida > Alismatales > Hydrocharitaceae > Thalassia > Thalassia testudinum. The sequence continues at coordinate 62,120,386 of JAZHRO010000031.1, forward strand.
AAACCAATTTCATGTTGAAAACTTAGTGGGCATTGATTTTTCTGGTGATGGTGACCTTAATTCTGAGTCAGGTTCAGAAAAATATCCTTATCAACATTCTTCTGGATTCTCCTACGCCAAAGCAGATTTTGAACCCTATTCTGATTCAGGAGAATCCTTCTTCCTAGAGGATTATGATCCAATTTATGACCTCAAAGTCCATGACCCGTTTTTTGATTCTGATTCCAAGGTCATTAATTTTGATTCTAAAGCAATTACACCTCGTGATTAGGAGGCCACGCAAGAAGGGTTGGTTAATATTCTCAACAACCGGTCTCCGTCGTAGGACTCCACTGGAATCCATTTATATCTTGAATCACCTCATTCTAATCCGGTGGGAGATGATTTTCCACCTCAATTTGACGATGAATGGACATCAATCAAACTGAGAATCAATTACAAATCATTTCTGATCCCATCAGTAGGGTTCCTATATTTTTCAGTAATCCATTATCTTTTGAGAACCCCTACGCTGAACTGGCTGAGCCTGTGCAGCCAAATTATCGCTTTCATTTCTAAATCTTTCTAAACCAAACTGCACCTGGTGGGTTCCACATCTTTTGATCCACATTTTACAACCCACCAAACTTATTGGATTTGGTCTGCATAATCAGTCAATTGATTTAAATAAGCACCTGGTTGGACCAACCGGGTTAATCAAGGTGCTTGTTTTTCAAAATTCTTTCAATTTGATTACTCCATTGTTTGACTACTTTCCGCTCGACTGAAGGCATTAAATTCAGTGCTTAAAAGGAGGCAACCCATCATTTTTCAAAAATCCTGAGACCTTTCTTATCTTCTTTGAGCAAATCATTGCTACTGCACTTTAGAGTTTCTAATTTAAGAACAGCCAACTCAACATCCAATGTTCGCATTGGAGCTAGAAATCATCCACAGCAACCATATTCGACCCGCCCACCCACCCTTAAACCTGTTTTAAAATTATGAACCAAGCTAAATGTAAACCCATCATGTTTGCAATAAGGGCATTGCAAAACTTAGGCATGGGAGGGGATTAAAGTGCAATCAGCTGAAATCCATTTCTGAAAGGTTCTCACAAAAAAAAAGTACATTTTTTTCAAAAAAGAAGAAGAAAGAAAAAGAAAAAAAAAAGGATTTTAAGAAGAAAGAGACTAAGGTTGTACATTATTCCAAAAAGGTACACAAGGGATTTCATCATTAACAAACTTAGGATTGAATCTGAGGATCCTTTTGTTAGACTTTTCAAGTCTAAAAATTTAGATTAGATCAGTTTATCTCTCAAAAAACTCTTTTTTGACCATTGACGATTCTGAGTTTTGAAATCAGTTTAATGACCTGAGTAGTACTTGGCTCGGTTCTCGTTCAAAAGCTTGAATAACTTTTGAAAATCAAGTGTCAAAACCAATACACACACAAAAGCCAACAATCTCAAAAATCCAAAAAAAAAAAACATAAGAAAATAATTTCTCACACTTTACTCTTAGTGAAAGACCGAGGTAGTTGATTGGTTTGAGTTCCTACCATTGAGAAGGAAAATTTTCCTTTGATGACACAATGAACATATGTTACCGCCTCGGTGATCGCTCTGAATCTTAATCATATATCTTTATACAGAGCATATAAAGTGCATTTTGCAGCTCAAGTGTCTCGAACGGTGCTATCTCAAGGCATCAAGGCGTGAACTTGAGCCCACTAGGAGCGCCTCTTACAATGCTTTCTATTTGGGGTTGTGAGCTCCTGGGGTGTTGATGGGAACACCATCATGAGCTCTAACTAGCTCATTTTGATCTAATGAAGAGAATAAAAGCTCCTACATAACCAACTGGAGGTCCTTATTCACTGAATAACCTTTCTGAGAGAATAACAAGAAACAGGGGGTAAAACTGTAATTTTACCATTGCAATACAACAATGGGTTTTCTCAAGAGTTAAGCATAGGTCAAAAGGTCTTAACAAGATAAAAAGTAGGTTGGATCAGACAAAAAAGGGTTCATGTGAGTTCTAGGAATTAAATGACTTCTTGTAATCCTAAAACAGACTCACTTGATTAAATAAGGTTCTGGTCAGGATAAAATTCACCTAAACCCTCTAAAATTCATAGAAAAATATTTTCTAAGGTTTATAACTTTCAAATTGGCCATTGGAACCCATTTTGACATAGAATGGGGTCTCAGACATATATTTGCCCTAATTTAGGTTTTTACATAAATCTCCTAGTCAAACGTGGTCAAACCCAAAATCCAACTTCACCATTGGATTCCTTTTGTCCAAATTAGGTTTGTACCAATATTTGGACCTACGGGAAACTCATCTTGACCCAGTTTGCAAATAAGTCCAACATGATTACATTTGTACCCCTATCTTTCAAAAACCCTTGCATTTGGCCCCCTATCTTCTTCATCGTTCTTTACAATTAGGTCCCTCTACCATTATAGCTGAGGAATCCCACTCCGACAAGCTTTAGAAGGTGATTTCTCCCTGATTTCTCAAAGAATTCCCTTCAAAATTGGAAGGGAGATTCTATAAGAAAATCCCTCCAATCTGAACTCTTTCGTGATCAAAGATTCTTTCCCAATCTCTCATGCGAACGCATGACAGATTTGGGTCTCTCTCAAGTTGCCAACTCCGGCAACCCTGCCTTGCTTGGAAGCTTGGCTTCCAAGCACAAAACCTACCTCCAAGGCTCTATTTAAGGAGCCCCAGTTTGCCCCGACTCTTCTAAGCTTGAAATTGGCTGGAAAACCCCCTCAAATTCATCTCTCCTCCTCCAACCAATCCGCTCATCAAGTTCCAGCAACCTTCCCTGATCTCCTCTGTCGCCTGACCATAATACCAATGGAAGGTTCTTGTTCCTCACGTTCGTCCGCATCGCGCAGCACCCGCCGACGCCCCTGTCTCCCCTTCATCCTTGATGACCATCCTCTCTGAGCATCTTCGTCTTCGACGTCAGCAATACGCGCCAGACGCCATCTCCACCTCCCTTTCATCTCTTCACCTCCTAGATAAGTTCCTCTTACCCTCTACTTCTTTTCGCCCTCTTTATTTCCCTTAATCGACTACTGTCGCACTCCACCACTATCATCTCCTTCACCTCCATCCACCACCTTCGGCGAGATCGCTCCAACACCACAAACCACCCCCCTCCTCACCGACAAGTCCATAAGCTCCGCCTCGACTCCTTGATCATAACTCCCCACTCATATCACCTAAACACTCACCCAAACACACCCCCGAACACACCCACACATCCGCACACAGTGTGCCCTAGGCACGCTCACTAAGGCGTTCCCACGCCACGCCGACCACAGCAGCATACTCGCCGTGCCTCAGCAAAGCCTTCTGAATGTTCTTACATGGCTGCGAGGCCATCTTGGTGTTTTCAGGTGCAGGTGTGCTCCACCATTGATGCAGGGCTTGAAGCAAGCTTGAAGCGAGCTCCAGGCCGTGCCAGCCCCAAGTCCGTGTCCCAGGTTGCGCGGAATACACTCGCGCACAACTCCAAGCACCCAATTTGTGTCAAGGGCACTGGAAGCTACTGCAATCGAAGGATCACTTCTGCTGCGGGTGCGCGTGAGGAAGGTGGGAAAGATAGTCCCACCTCGGAACTAGAAGAGGCGCAGCGCCCGCATAAGTTGAATTCCTGCCATCGGCTTATCGCCTCCAACTCACGAGGTGAGGTCCCTCTCACCTGACCTGACCGCCTCGTCCGTGACCACGCCACGCAGACCTAGTTAACCCGACCCGACTTGCACACCTCGCCCACCGCCGCATGCCAATGGGCCTGGTCCCGGGCGCATACCCGACCCAATTACCCGAGAAATGCGTGGCTCTGGGAGAGCAGAACGTAAGTGAGAAAGGAGAGGAGAGTTCGCACGGGTAGGGGGTAGGTTTTGCTCTGCAGGCTAAGAGGAGGAGAAGCGAAGCTGAAGAAGAGGAAGGACAAGGCTAAGGGCTGCAGCAGAGAAGGGAGAAGCTGAAGGAAAGAGAAGAGCCACATAAGCTAAGGCAGAGAAAGAAAGAGAAGGAAGAAGTTGAAGGCAGCAAGGCAAAGGAAGAAGAAAATGCAACTGGCAGAGAGAGAGAAAGAAGAAAGAAGAAAACCAAAGAAGAGAAGAAGGCAGAAGAAGCTAAAGAAAAGGCTAAGGCAGGAGAGCTAAAGAAGAGAGAAGCCAAAATCAGAAGTAAAAGAAGGAAGGACAAGACAGAGAAAGCAAAAGAGCTCGCCAAGGCAAAAATCAAAAGAAGAGAAGAGAATCAGAGAGAGAAGAAATAGCATAAACATTCTAATTTTTATTCATATGCATTGAATTCTTGAATATTTTGTGATCTATATTGCCAAGTACTCCTATATTTTTGCATTGTGATAATTGATATTATTGAATTGTGATCTTAATTTCTAAATCACTAATTTGCTCCATGTGTTCAACCTCGGACTTTAGAATTCAAGTAATAAAATTGTATTTGTTTTGAACGCTTTTTCGGCTGTACTACAACGCGATATTCTTAAAACCCGATTCAGCGCAACAAACAGGTGTGTCATGGACGATGCTCTCATGAGTGCTAGCACCAGAGCCCCCATCAAGGATTTGGTGGCTGGAATGATGATCTCAACACAACTGTATTAGGATTGATTCGAGTCTAGGTATTGGGGAGCAAATATATATATATATATTTGTTCTTTCATATTAAATAAATCTTTCAAAGATACTGTAAAGTAAATAAAGTTGGCTAATCATAAAAGCACTGACACTTGAACTTTCAGGTTCACGAAACCGCGGTACGAGTTCTTAGGTCAAGGAGGCTCTAACTGTGAAAATGGGTTTTTAGGGCTTATAAGAACCAGAAAATGGTAGATTGGTTGAGTTCTTGAGTGGATACGCAAGTCCTAATTATGGTATCCTTAGGATCCAAAAGATTCATTTTGACGTCTTATCTTTAACAAAATCTCGTACCTACATTATTCTAAAAGCACATCCAAAGTCTCGTTCTTCTTTTAATCCTAAAAAAATAAATAAATAAATAAATAAAGATGGAGGAAGAGAGAAATCTTTTTGAACTGAATGTCAAAAATACCCTTATGCTGAAAATTTATTCTGAACTCTAGAATTTGCCAAGGGATTAGCAATTGGTAGGCATTGGGGTATGATGGCATCACCATCATCCATTATATCTAACCTAATTTGTCTAAATTCTAAGGATAAATTTACCTAATTAACACATTAAAAGGATATAACTCAATCAGAGCTGAAGAGAGAAATTAATAGAAAAATGGGTTAATTCTGCAATTTTCATGAACAATTATAAATGCAGAATGGTAAGAGGTGGACCACGATTAATCAAAGGTCAATGGAGCTTAAATTTCCTAAAAGTGGATTGATACTAAGTAATTTATGATTTTCATTCAAATTCAGTGTTAATCTTTAATTAAATTAACTAATTTCAATCCCGCTTCAATTAAAACAATTCTGATGGAAATAAATGTAATCTAAACCTCCTAAAAATAATTTTAAAATATTTTATAAAGTTTGGCACAGTCGATTTGACAATCAGAACACGTTTTAACTTAAAATAGAAATGTATGCGGGTATTTTTTACATCTTGGGTTAAATTGTAAATTAACTATGCAAACATCATCAAAACTTAAAATTTAAGTCACCATTAAATTTCCTATATCCAAATTAGGTTATCATGAAAATTTGGGTTCATTTGGACTTCATCATCCCTTAGTTTGCAATTTGGCCCTTAATTCCTCATTTCATTACAATTACCCCCTTAACTTTTGATTTTATTGCAAAGAGGCCCCCACTAGCAACGCCTCCAACCTCCCACCTCCATAACCCCTGGCCATCAACTCCGATGAGGTCCTTCGCGCACCTTCCGCCCCTTTCGTCGCGCACCAACAAGCTATAAATCTCCGCCATCACACGTTGTTTCTCGTCGTCGAGATTGGGTTGAGTTTCCTACCCTCCTATGCCTCAACCATTGTTGTCTCTGACCTCGACGGCTCTTCTGACCTCCTCATCCGTGCGTCCTCCGACCACAAGGGCTGCACCAACCTCTTCCTCATCTTCCTTAGGTCGTCGCCAACCAAAGCAGAGCCCTCTCTTTGACCCATTTGTCGTTGTTAGTCTTCTTCCTCGAATCCTCCATCTTTTTCGTGATCGGAGGAGTTTTGGCCATTTTCACTACTCTCTCAACAGTTCACACTAGCCAGTGAGGACATATGATGAGGGGCAAAAAATGCCCTTGGATCCAAAACTTCGCAGCCGACCCGACAAAGGATCCGACTATCCGAACCAAGGTATACAGGCGGAACCAACACCCCACCTCGCCTAGGACCTGTTGGATCCCATTCAACTCCAGCCCAGTCTGCTAAAAGATCCTGCACAACAAGGGCAGAAGATACAGCATGATGGGCTTGACCACCTACACCTTGGCAGCTATCACGTAGCCTGACAGATAGGGGTACTAGAGCCCATCAGCGAGAGTTCCCCCCATGTTATAAATAGAGAGGGAGGCCCCCAGTAGAAGGAGACTCCTCCCTAAGAGAGGGACCGAGATCATGTAATATCAAAACCGCCATAAGTTCTAGTGCATAGTTGGGAGTCCTATCCTCCCCCCAAACGTACACCCCTTACGATAGAACTGAATCACCAAACCTTTCTCTCTCTCTGTGTGTGCTTGGTTTTCACTCTATCTCCTTATGCAATGGATGATCAATGGATAAATAGCACCTCCTACACTAATAAATCTTTTTGGTAGGCCTTTCGAAGGTCCATCAAATGGCGTCATCTGTGGGAAGCGTCAACAAAAAAGCCGTCGCTCTGCAAAGCATCTGATCGCCACGAGAAAGGGCCCCTCCAGTGCCCTACTACACCCCCCTGAGCTAGAGCTTCTGCGGTAATTGTAACCACCCATGGTCCCACTCACGGCCTTCCTCCCTTTGGAGGGGCTCGGTCGGGACACAGCATCTACACGCTCTGGTAACCTTGGGCGAGGAGGATACGACCAAGCTCCCTGTGTGTCCCAACGGAGTGTTTTGGGCTTGCTTCAGCAAAGGTCTCCCCCGTCAGGGTGGCCTCAAGCCCTTCAGAAAGCACGCACCCCTAGCCATTGACCAGGAGGAAATCTCCACCGCAACGCCTGGGGGTAACCAAAGATTTCACCTCCAATTTCACAGGCGTGTCAGCACGGAGGCCAAGACAACCCCCAGGAGCGATGTCGTCTGAGACAGATCAGCGACCCGCGCAGCTTTTAGCGGAGAGACACCTGCAACGCTCTAAGACGCTCAAGCTACGCGGCCTTTCAAGCCACTCCTTCGGAGTCGGTGCGCTCATGGCACATTCCCCACTTCAGTAAGAATGCCTTCCTCTCCTCCCATTGGCCATTCTAGTCATGATCCTCCGGCAATCAAGACAAGAGAGAGGAAGGGTGCAACCCTCCTCCGACCAACTTGAATGAGGATGAGTACCTCAGTCGGGTTGCCACACTTAAGGCAGCTCAGATGACGGTAGCATTGGGCGACCCAGCCAGCTGACAACCAGTATACGCTCACCGCTGGACCCTTTCGATGTGTGCCTAACCCCCTCAAAGGGTGAGAACAACATGCGAAGGCATGGCGACCTGGAACAAACCCCTCAAGGCTGAGTCGAAACAACCTGAGAAGCTCGCACTAAGAAAGGAAAGGCGAACCCAGTCCGAGCAATCTAGCAAGGGGCTAACCCAGCTGATCTGCCAAGCGACTTCGAAACCATAGCCAAACTCTACAGTCTCAACACTCCCCACCTTCTTTTCTTGCCTCACGACGCAACTGAGCTCGTCGGGGTTAGGAGGATCTCAATCCCTCTAAAGGCCTAGGGACGACAGCCCCTAAAAGGGCCCACTTGCCCAAGGGTAGCCTCGTAAGGCTATCAGGAACCATGGTATCCCTCTAAGTCCCTGAAACGACAGACTCTAGAGGATGGTCAGTGCTAGATACCCCCTCCGTGCACAATCCCAACCATGCCAGGAGCAATCCCATAACAGCCAAATTCGGTGTTGGGGGCCTGCACCCTACCGCAACAGTAGCAAAAGGCCTGACCTATTTTACCACGGACAAGATCTCACTTCCAGTGACGAACTACTGCCACTCATAGAAGGTGACGACTACAGTCAGTCCTCGCCCGACAATTTGCCTCCGAAGAATGGCCAGGACAAAATTCTGATCCGACAAGCTACCTCTTAAGGTAGCCCAGAACTCGAATGGACGTGTTTGACGTTCCATGTAGTGCCACCTCTCTAAGCCGGCAAGCCACCTCCTAAGGTGGTCGAGAACTCGGACGGACACATCCGACGTTCCGTGTATTACCGCCTCATCAGGCCGACAAGCCATCTCTTAAGGTGGGCGAGAACTCGGACTAATGCATCCAACGTTCCAGCTATCGCCGCCTCCTCAGGCCGGCAAGCCACCTCTTCAGGTCAGCAGGAACTCTAACGGATGTGTCCGATGTTCCAGCTAATGCTGCCTCCGCAGGTCGGCAAGCTACCTCTTCAGGTCAGCAGGAACTCAGACGGATGCGTCCGACGTTTCACGTATTACCACCTCATTAGGCTGACAAACCACCTCTTAATGTAGGCGAGAACTCAGACAGATGCATCTGGCATTCCATGTATTGCCACCTCTTCAGGTCGGCAAGAACTCAGATGGACGCATCCAACGTTCTAGCTATCGCCGCCTCCTCAGACCAGCAAGTCACCTCCTCAGCAGGCAAGCCACCTCTTCAGGTCGACACGAACTCGGACTGACACGTCCGACGCTATCGCCACCACCTCAAGTCGGCAAGCCACCTCTTAAGGTAGGCGAGAACTCAGATGGACGCATCTAACATTCCACGTATTGCCGCCTCTTCAGGCCGACAAGCCACCTCTTCAGGTCGGCATGAACTTGGACGAACACGTCCAACGCTATCGCCACCTCCTCAGGTCGACAAGCCACCTCTTAAGGTAGGCAAGAACTCGGATGGACAAGTTTGGCATTCCTTGTATTGCTGCCTCTTCAGGTCGGCAAGCCACCTCTTCAGGTCGACACAAACTCAAATGAATGCGTCTAACGTTCCTCACCCTGCCACCTCTCAAGGATGATAGACTGCTTCTAAAAGTCAGCTCAAGCTTGAGCTGACGCATTCGACATATGGCCGCCCCTTGAGGCCCACTCAACCACCTCTTAAGGTTGGCATAGACGGGCCCACTCAACACTCCCTTATACCGTCATCTATTTCATGCTAACATGCCATCTTTCCAGGACAGCCGAGGCTCGAACAGACCCACCCTGCAATCTTGGCAATTGCCGCCTCCTAAGGCCGACAAGGCTACTCCTAACAGCTGGCATTAACTCAAGCAGAGGAGCTCATGCCTCGCTTACAGGCCGACAGAATGCCATCCCCAAAGAATGGCAGAACCAAGGCTCCTACACCCTACTTTCAACAACTATGGTGCCAGCTCCCCAGGTCGGTAAGGACTCGGGCCCGTGTGCCCTAAAGTTCCACACACCGCCCGCTGGCAAAGTCTTCACTGCTCTGCCCTCAAGTGCGTGTCACCCTACGCCCTCAAGTGGGGGGGGGGGGGGGGGGGGGGGGGGGGGGGGGGTTGGGCCGCCTCACCCTACGGCCACCATGCTGGCCACTAGAGGCTGAATCGGGACCTTAGTGTCTCGTGCCCCGGGCAACGCAACGTCACGCAGCACCCATAACATGGGCTTGGACCCTCGTGCTCGAAGCCCCGCCTAGTGCACCTCTGGACCTTCACCAACAAGAGTTTGAGTGCCCACTCCTGGCTCTCGTTGCCACGTTCCAAGGTCGGCCCTACTCAATGGCCACCCTCTGTGGAAGGCCCTAGGCGACGGCCACCTTCAAGGGCCAACCCACACAAAAATTCCCCAGCGCTTGCCATGTTCGAAGGCACAGCCGGGCCGGCAAGTGCCTAACGGTATCACACCTCATGACCATGGTGGCAGAATTTCTCCTCGTCCACGTACAATGAGGATGGGCCCAATAGCAGAATCGCCGCATCCAGAAAGTGGCTAAGCCACCAACCGCCTTTGCGGAATTGGTAGGTCACCCAGCGGCCAACTCCAAGACCCCTGCCTCCGCAGAAAGGTCGAGGTGACAGACCGTGGTCCAATACCTGAGTTCAAGCCAACCGTCACAGGAATTCCGCCAGGTTCTTCAGCCTTGGTCACTAAGTCATACCCTGACAACGCCACCTAGCTCGTCCAAGCAAATAATCTCCAGAGGGAAGTAGCGATCCTAAATAGGATACACGCATGAGCTCCACCAGAGAAGCCTACCATGAGGCTTCACTGTTAAGAACAGGCATCCAGGCACTCCTGCGAAGGGCACTTCCGCCTAACCCCCTAGAAGGACACAGCGGGTATCACCTAAGATAGGTTATCCTAGCTAAGGGGTCTTCCAAGAGACCTAACCGAGCATCCCTCAAAGGGAAGGATGTGACTCAGTAAGAGGAGCCCTAACTCCCCCCTGATCCCTAACGGGAGGGGACAACATCTCTGAAGCGAGCATAGCCCTTGGCCCTCGAGCACCAGCAAGAAGGACCCGAGTGGCACAGGCGTAGCCGAAGCACCCTCTTAACTCGGCTTGGGTAAACTCCACCAAGAGGAAATTAGTTGTGAGGAATGCATGAAGGATTAGGGTGCCCTGCTGAACAGCCACCAAGGCAAGCAAAACTCTTCTGCTCCCTCCTTCTGTGCCCTGAAAGAAGAATCGCTCAAGGGCGAGGCATTAGCAGCAACCACCCCTAGCCCAACTGCCCCACGTGATAAGTGCTACACACCATGTAGCCTCGATGCAACTTCTCACCCAAAGTTAATGTTCTCCTTTCGCTCACCAAGGGGAGCGGATGGACTAGGCACCAGATAACCAGCCGGCCCATGAAGGCTGCAAAGAAGGCCTCCAAGGGCAACCCGCCTGCGCCTTCACGGCGCCCGTCCGCTACCGCGGATAGCCCTCCCCACAAGCATCCCAAGCAATGGGGAGCAGCTATCGCGACCCCACCAACAATAAACCGAAAGGAAGTAATGGGAGGAGCCTCTATGCCAAGTCATTCGAGCAAGCAAAAAGAATCAAGCCAAGCCTCCTAAAATGCGGTTCGCGAAAATCGTGCAAGCAAATCCCATGCAAGGAATACATTCTCACACTTGGCATATGAGCAGTTCATACAAGGAATAAAAAAAAATTATTTTGTTTCCTTTATAACAAACATCGATTGTTGCATTCCCCAGATTATTGTCTCTAGCTAAATATCAGTTGGCAAAAGGCAAACTAGTACAAGGGAAAAGCCGACACCAGTCATCATGACTCAGCGACCTTGCCCCAGGACTTCAGTCCCACTCAGCTTCAACAACACGGGTGATAGTGCGACATCAAGACTGGCAAGCCCTGCAGCTTGAGCTAGTTCCTCGGTGAAGGTCCATTTTTTCCCAGCCAAGACCACGCCCCCAAGGCAAACCCCCGAGCGAGCAGGGTGAACTCCCCCTCAGTCCCATCTGTAGAGGAAGGGGGACTAACCAAGGAATGCCGCAGGAGAAGTGGCAAGTCTTAGCAGGCCAAGGCGCCAGTGCAACACAGGTGCAACGACCCAAACGTGCGGGCTACCCTTCCATACATCAGTAAGGTGCCCCACGTGGTCAAAGCCGTAAGGCCTTCGGCAAGCCGTTCATGCCAGAGTAGCTAATTCAACTACCTAGGCAGATGTCTGCCCGACAAGCCGTAGCCCACTTCTGCCCAGGCAAAGAACTGTAATGACCCGCTACGTTTTAGCCATTTAAGACGTCTAGAGTTTCAGTCAGACGTCTGGACCCGTCCCCGGACGTCTGAAAGTAGATTATTTCATGCTGCGCTTTGTGCTCTGCGCGCAGGTGGTGCGCAGAGGCGGTTCTCCTCTCCTCCCTCATTCCCTCCTGAACCCTAAACCCTACTTTCCCTCCTATTTATACCCTCATTTCTCCTCTCCTCTCCTCCACACACCACCAGCCACCACCACCTTCAGATCTCCTGTGCGGCAGTGGCGAGGGCGGACGAGAGAGGCAAGAGGGGGGTGAGCGAGGGAGAGAGAGAGGGAGGAAGGTGGAGAGCGTGGAAGGTCGAAGGACCTTTGGGAGTTCGGTAGAGCTCGCACGGCCGACAGCGAGAGCGTGCGCGCGTGGAAGACGTCGACTAGGAGCTGCCCAAGCTCCTGCAGCGGCTGGAGTTGCCGCCGCGAACGGAGGCGCGAGCGGAGCGAGCTGCGATGAGGTTCTGAAACTGGAAGTTTTACAGTATCAGACATCTGGCATAACATCCAGACGACTGGCAAGGGACTCGGACATTCGGAGCTAAGGCTGGATGTCTGAGAGCATGTATCGCGCGAGGTACGTACGTTCATACGCTGATCTCTCCCATGTAGAAGATTTCAGCGCAGGAGATGTTGACGATTGACCGCGCCTGCATTTGCGTGCGCAGGTGTAGCTTTGGGAAGGTGTGCGGTACACTTTTCCACGCACTTTTGGACGTCTGATCACATCACCAAACATCCAGAGGTGCTTCCAGACGACCGGAGACCTTGTCCGACATATGGAACTGTCCTCAGACTGTCACAGAGAAGGTATGGACGTCTGATCAGCCGTAGAAGACCCAAGGTGAGTTTTGACATCTTTTAAGACGTCTGGGATTAGTCCCAGACGTCGGATTTTGATCAGAAATCGCGTTTTTGGCCTGTTTAAGGCCTAAACGGAATCGGATTTCCGCAAACGAAGTACCGTTGTTTTCTACTCGAGTTCCTCTACATGTTCGTGTTGAGTACATACTATTTTGAGCCTATCTGATGTACATTGGTCGCAGGTACAGGTTACCAGCCAGTGGCGTATTCAGGGCCCACGGAGACGACGAGATCTGCGGCACAAGCCCCCATTCCTCCCGTGATACCCGGTAGAGTGATTTAATTTAGTTATTAATATTTAAATAAGAATGTGTTTGGTTGAAATAGCCAAATGGAACTCTAGGATGTGGAATGAACCTTAGGGTAGGGACATGAATGAGCCTATTTGTACTGTATTGTTTACTTGAATACGTGGTTAAGATAAATTGCTAGCAAACGCCTATATTATAATTACGAGTTGCCTATTAGAATACGAGCTACCTGTATTCAATGAGTAATTGCCTGTGAAACTACCAGCTACATGTTATTGATAATTGAACTATGAAAACACGAGCTGTCTGTATATGGATGAGAAATGAATTATGAAACATGAGATCTGGATCTGGATAAATGAGGTAAACATGAGCATGAACCCTAAGGGGAATTAGGAGTAGAACTCCTGTGGATAAACGGAATCTAGAATGTAGACGGGAAGTGTGCTGGCCCTTGAGTACGTGGTATCAAGGAGAGTGTTGCAACGCTTTATCGTATTTTAAATCAATCTCGTTGTAGTATAGTCAAAAAAGTGTATGAACAAATAACAATTTTATTACTCGAAAGTCAAAATTTCCAAGGTCGAACTCAGGGAGCAAATTGGTATTTTAGAAACTAAAATTACAACTTCAAAATATGTTCAATAGTGCAATTAAATGTTTATGAAAGCTAAAAAGAGAATATGTAAAAAGATGAGAGATTGAATGTTCTCTTTTCTTCTTTTCCTTTTCCTCTCCGATGTCATCTTTTGTGGATCAGACGTTTGATTCAGAATCAGACGTCTTAAACTCGCGTTGCTATAGTGCTTGCCCTTTCTCCTTCTAATTTTTTCCATCTCTTTCTTTCTTCTTTCTCTGCTACGGCTGTGCTTCTCTTTGGCATCTTCTTCTTCTGTTCTTTATTTTTCTTCACTTGGCTTTCCTCTTTCCTATCTTCTTCTTCTGCAGCTCCTTCTTCCTTGGCCTCTGCAGTCTTCTTTTTCTTCTTTTTCTTCTCTTCCTCTGCCGCTCCTCTACCTTGAGTTCTTCCTTCTTCTGCCTTTGCCGTCAACAGCACCTTCTCCTTCTTCTTTCTTCAGCCTCTGCCTCTGCGGCTACAGTGCCTTCTTCCTTAGCTTGGCTTCTGCCTTCAACCTTCTGTCTCTGCCTTAGCTTCTTTCGTAGCTTCTTCTTCTGAGCCTTCACAAGCCCTTCTTCAACAGCTGCCTCTTCCTTCTCCTTCTTTCTTTGCACAGCACAGAGAGCAAAATCTATCCCCTACCCTCCCCCGTGTCACTCTCGCTCTATTTCTCTCTTCGCTCTCTCAAAGCCAACTGGGTAATCGGGTCGGGTTACGCGTGCCCGGGTCCAGGCGCACCGACGTGGGTGGTGCGCGAGGAGTGCAGGGTATACGGGTCAGGTACCAGGTCCGCGTGAGTGTGCATCGCGAACGAGGTGGGGGCGTGGGCGAGAGACCTCACCAAGTGTCATTTGAGGCGATAAGCTAGAAACAGAAATTTAATATAAACCACTCATCGCGCTCTTAAGTTTCCGAGGTGGGACTAAAAGTCCCACCAGCTTTACTCGCGCACCCGTAGGAGGCTTTGCTCAATTGCCCCAGCTGCAGTCGCTGAAGCCCTTGATAGCTGGGTGCAAAAGTGATGTGGAAGGATTCTGCACACCTGAGGCTTGTCTGCCTGGGGCAATGTGGCTTGGAGTGGAGATACAAGCTCCTTCAAGCTTGCGTTAGTGGCGATGGAGGCTCAAACCTGCGATCACTGAACACGCCCTTTCGACCCCATTAGAGCACACAAGCAACTTCGCCGTGGCACGGCGAAGGTAAAGCAGTGGGTGGCTAGTCGCGGGGCTACCTAGGCGTGCATGCCTAGGTCGCTCTGTGGCCGTGAAGGTGGGTTAGGTCGGTGGGCGAGTATGGAGGTGTTGGCGGTCAGTGAAGGGGTGGATGATGATCAGTGGGTGAAGGCAGAGATTATGAGGGGTCTAGCGAGGCATGTGGAAGCGTGGAGCGGTGGATGCACCTTCGCCGGTGGTCTGCCGAAGATGAGGAAGACGGAGGTGGTCTGTAGTTGTCGAGGCGTGAAAATAGGAATAAAGTGGGGAAAAATGAAGAGTAGGGAGGAACTTATCTGCAAGTGAGTGGACAAAAGGGGGAGGCAGAGGGCGAACAACACGTACCTGCCGTCGCTGGAGACGAAGATGTCCAGGGGAGGGGTGACGGCAACAACGACGGGGCTAGAGGCACACGCGCGGGTGTTGCACAACACGGAGGAAGGTGGTGAAGGCGGCTCTGCCACTGGTATTGTGGCAGAGCGACGAAAAAGAGGAGGGGTGACGGCGACGACGACGAGGCTAGAGGCACGCGCGTGGGTGTTGCACGACGCATAGGAAGGTGGTGAAGGCGACTCTGCCACTGGTATTGTGGCAGAGCGATGAAAAAGAGGAGGGCTCACTGAAGCTCGCTGGACTCCTGACCGGAGGAGGAGGAGACGAAATTGGGGTGATTCTTTGGCCAAGTCAAACTTACCCCAATTGGTTGGACCTAGTACTTCTTATACAGGCACAGGCAGAGGGTCAGGCGCAAGGAGGCGGCCAAAAGTCCTCGCCGGAGGCATGGCTGGAAGTGATACCCATACCTCTCAAGCGTTCGCACGAGCTGTATGGGGCGATTCAGGGCATGGGGATCTGCTCAAGTGGTAGAGGATTTCGCAGAGGACTCCCCTTCCAAATCTGAGAGCAGCTCCCTGGGGAAACAAGGAGAAATCCTCCTCGAAACCTCGCCGAAGGTATGGGTCCCTGCTGCAATGGCAGAGGGACCTGAATGCAGAAAGTGACGAGAAAGTTGAGGGGATTTCCGCAAGGGTTTTCAAAAGTTAGGGGCCAGAATGTAATTGGATGAACCATTTTGCAAAGTAGGTCAAGATGGCCTTCCCTTAGATCCAAATTTTGGTATAAACCTAATTTGGACCTAAGAAATCTAATGGTGAAGTTGGATTTTAGATTTCACCATGTTTGACTGGACATTTTGCACAAAAACCTAAATTAGGTCAAATATTAAGCTTGGACCCCAATCTAAGTCAAAACAGGTTCCAAAGGCCAAATTGAAGGTTCTAAACCCTAGGGGATATTTTTCCATGAATTTTAGAGGGTTTAATTGATTTTTATCCTGCCTGGAATATTGTAAATTTAAGTAGGTTTGTTTTAGGATTACAGAATGTCATTTAATTCTTAAATTTCACAATAACCTTTTTCTGATTGAACCATCCCACTTTTTCTCTTATTAAGTCCAATTGACCTATGTCTAGATCCTGAGAAATCCCGTTGATGTACTACAATGGTAAAATTAAGTTTCACCCTTTGTTTCATGTATTCTTTTCAGATCAGTAATCTCTTGAGTTAGGCCTTCCTTTAGGTTATGCAGGAGTTTCTGTTCACTTTATTCGGTCAAAATAAGCTAGTTAGAGCTCATGATGAGGTTCTCATCAGAGAACAACTGTCCCCTTTTAGTGTAGAGCGGAGCTAGCCTCCCTTGGGTTGAGACCCAAGGTTAGGGTTGACCACTCTACACCACTCTACACTAGTGTAGGCGAGCTACTAGTGTAGGGAGGGAGCTAGCCACCCCACGGGGCTCGGGGTTCAGCTAGCCACCCTACACTAACTTTATTAGGCCCTCTGGGCAATCCGGGGTAGTCAGACGACGGTGCGCGGACTGTGGAGGGGCGAGACCCCTATTTGGTTCTGAGGGGTGAGACCCCTATTCTGAGAGTGCAAGGCCCTATACTGTTCCGTGCTGTACTTTGGGCATACCCACTAGCAGAAACGACTGACCGCGTGTCAGAGTGAGGTATCTACCCGTGCGCTTATCACGCGTGCCGTAATCACCATTACGTCTTGACAGTGACCTCGGGGTGGTTGACTGGGTGAAGGACAACCACTAAGAACTCTCCTGACCAGGAGAGCACCACGTGTACCTTCTACTCTACGGAAAAGACTACAATAAAGATCGTTCCCACGAAGAACATATAAGATCAAGAAATATTTGGATACTTTGAGAAATGGATGAAATAGAAATGAGAATTAAATCTATTGTTTTTACTATTTTTGTACTTAGATAATATAAACACCACTCTTCTTAGCGTTCGCTGACTCTGTCTTTTCATAACACTATTCAAGACCATGAGTTGAGTAGCCCGAGTTTCCAGCTGCAGAGGGTGCTGGACCCAACCGAGCCCAGCCATAGTCCTTCTTTCAGCACTTTCTTATTCTATACTGTTGTAGTAAGTAATGGATACCTAGTTTACTGTTTCTGCTATTCCGTTTCCTTTCCGCTTTTAGTTGTCGTTGTTGTTGTGGTGGTATGTACTGAGACAATTGTTCTACTTTCTTTACTGCTTTGTACTTTTCTCCTACTTAGTTATATGGCATGTGCGAATGTGGTTTATTTTCCTACTTTTGGTTATTTCTTGTTGGACAACTAGGTCTTAGGATTAGTCGAGGCGAGCCGATCTCGGGTCCTATAGGGATCCGAGAACCGGGTCGTAACAAGATGGTATCATAGCAAGGTCGTCCCGAGAAATGAACTAATTGGCTTGAGAATAACCACTCGCGTGCATATAACTAGGATAGCCACCACAACGAATCGCTTTGATATTCATTTCCAAGTCTTTTCTGGATATAATTCGGTATCGTTGACACTCTTATTCTATCTTTCGCGTCTCCTTGCAGGAGATGCCTTGTCGAGGAGTTCTCGAGGCGGGCCGTGGTCGCGACCGTGGACAAGGTCGAAGGGGCGAACGTGCCAGACCTGAGATGCCAGTTGACCCACCTCTTCTCCCAGGCGTTCAAGCTCAGGATCTCATCCAACTGATCAGAGACATCGTACGAGAGGAGCTATACCAGCCTCCACTGGCACCTCTCCCTGAGGACGTGGAGTGGGAGTCCTCGGTGGGACAGAGAGACTGTCACAGTGCCGGACGAGTAGGAGGGGGAGGGGGTGGTCCCCCACCACCCCCACCGAACTCTAACACTTCCAAGCACGAGCCCTCCTTGCCTGGAGGCATGCCCGTTCCCCCACTGCAGCTCCACCACGAGCTTTTCAGACAGTTCTGGAAGTTGAAGCCCCCCTCCTTTAAGGGGGATGAGGACTCGTCTGAGGCAGAGGAGTGGCTGGAGCAGATAGAGAAGGTGTTCGACACCCTTCGCCCTCCCGCGGAGTGCCCAGTGGCCTTTGCCACATACTAGCTAGAGAGCACAGCACACAAGTGGTGGAGGGCAGTCAGAGGCCAGGAGGGGAGAGAGTCGACGTGGGACCAGTTTGTGACTCTCTTCTACGAGCAGTACTTTCCGCAGACCTGGCAGGACCAGAGGAGTCGGGAGTTCCACACTCTCCACCAAGGGGCGATGACGGTTAGCGCGAATCGCACGCGTTTTCTGGAGCTGTCACGTTTTGCCTCGACAGATGTATCTACAAAGGAGTGCCTGTGGAGGTTTACTGAGGGGCTCCGACCTACTATTCAGGGGTATGTCAAACCCCTGAAGCTATCCACTTTCTCTCGTGTGGTTGAAGCAGTCATGACCTACGAGGAGACCAACCCGACTGTGCGAGACACTGACAGCGGACGGAAGAGGCCCTACCAGCCAAAGTACTCTCAAGACCGTCGGGAGAGGAGGCACACGGCACCCGCAGGAGAGCCATCTCATTTTGCGGGACCATCAGTGGCCTTTCGGGGCCCCAAACAGCAACCAGTTGCCAACACCGAACCCCTACCCAGTCGTCAGCAGGGACCTACTGAGGGAGGAGGTCGTGTTCCCCTCTACTACTAGTGTGGCCAACCGAGCCACATCAGGAGGGACTACCCATCTAGGGCTGGAGCATAACAGATGCTCCCCGCACCTAGCGCTGGAGGCCGAGCTGGTGGTCGTGGTCACCAGGCATGTGGGGGAGGGCAGCAGTCACGAGGAGGGTATCGGCCAACGGCTGCCCACCCGACCCAGAGTGTAGCTGCTTCATCTGCACCAAGGGCTGAGGGGCGTATCAACGCCCTGACACACAAAGACACCAGAGCTTCGGGTTTAGTGGTGGCAGGTATGGTTACTGTTTCTGGTAGATTAGTGTATGTACTTTTTGATTCCGGCGCCACGCACTCTTTCGTCGCTATGAGTTTTGCCGTCAGTTTGAGGCAGGGCAATGTACTGTTAGAGGATCCATTTGTGATCAGAGGCCCAGGTGGCCAGTTGTTTGTAACCGAGGAGGTCTACATGGACTGTGAGATTAGTATAGGGGGACACAGTCTCCCCGCTGACCAGATTGTGATACAGATGGAGGATTTTGGCATGATCCTAGGGATAGACTGGCTGTCCGCCTATCATGCCCTGGTGGACTGTTTCGGGAGGAAGATCGTCTACTCCATACCGGGTTTGCCTCCCTTTGAGTTTCATGGACAGCTGGTGGACAGAGGGTTCAGATGCATCTCTGTGCTTCGGGCAGCGAGACTTTTAAGCCAGGGGTGTAAGGGCTTTTTGGCCTGTGTAGTGGCAGAGCCTAGCCCCATGACTGACTTTCAGAGTATCCCGGTGGTTTGCGAGTACCCCGACATTTTTCCAGATGAGCTGCCAGAACTACCACCTGAGTGTGAGATTGAGTTTGTGATCTCACTAGTACTGGGGACCAACCCCATTTCTACTACACCATACAGGATGCCACCGCTTGAGCTGTGCTTACGCAATGTGATCGTGGTTTAAAAAGACATTCATTGCAGTATAGTTGAAATCGTCGTATAAACAAAAAATAATTTTATTACTCTAAAGTCAAAATATCTGAGGTCGAACTCAGGGAGCAAATTGGTATTTTAGAAACAAAAATCACAATTCTCAAAATATGATATTTAACAATAATGCAAATGAGAGTCCATGTATAAGAAAACTAAAAAGAGAATAGAAATGGAAGAGGAAATTGAATATTCTCTTGATGGCTTCTTTCTTCTCTTTCTTCCTTTTCTTTCTCTTCTTGGCCGCACCTTTTGCTTCTTTCTTTCTCTGACCTTCCTCGTGAATCAAATGTCTTAAACTTGCATTGCTACAGCACTTGCCCTTTCTCTTTCTGATTTTTGCCTTCTCTTTCTTTCTTCTTTCTCTTTGCGGCTGTGCTTCTCTTTTCCTTATTCTTTGGCTTCTTCTATTCTTCTCTGCTGTGCCTCCTCCTTCTTCTTCCTTGGCCTCTGCAATCTTCTTCTTTTTCTTCACTTGGCTTTTCTCCTTCCTGTCTTCTTCCTCTGCAGTCTTCTTCAGCCGCACCTCCTTCTTCTTTTTCTTCTCTTTCTCTACTGCTTCTCTGCTACAGTGCCTCTCTTTCCTTCTTCTTCTTCAGTCTTCTTTCTTCTATCTTCAACTGCTCCTCTTTCTTCTTCCCTACGACTAAGTCCTTCACTTTGGCCTCCTCCTTCAGCCGCGCCTTCTTCTTCTTCTTCTCTGCTGCGCCTCTTCCTTAACTCCTTTCCTGCACAACACTATGCAGCAAAACCTACCCCCTACCCTCCCGGCATCTCTCTCTATATATATATCTCTCTTCGGTACGCTCTCCCAGAGCTAGGTAATCGGGTCGGGTTACGCGTGCCCAGGTCCAGGTGCACCAGCGTGGGTGGTGCACGAGTGCAATGTAAACAGGTCAGCCAGGTCCGCGTAGGAGTGACCGCGGACGAGGCAGGTGGAGTGGGCGAGGGACCTCACCCCGTGTTACTTGAGGCACTAAGAAAGAAACACAAAAACAATAAAAAGCACGCACCTGCACCAAGCATTTCCGAGGTGGGACTAAAGTCCCACCCGCTTCTTCGCGTGTCCACAGGGAGGATTCTCGTCCAATTGAGGCAGCTGCAATCGCTAATGCCTCTGCTTGCCAGGTGCGAACGACTCGTAGAGGGATTCAGCGCACCTGCAATGCCTCTGCTTGTAGTGGGACGACCTGGAGCTCGCGAGCAAGCTCCTTCGTGCCTTCACTAATGGCGACGGAGGGGTCAAACCTAAGATGAACGAATATGGCCTCGCGGCCCTGTCAAATGCCTTGGGAAGCTTCGCCATGTCACGGAGAAGGTGAGACGGTGGTTGGCTAGCCACGGGACGGCCTAGGCGTGCGTGCCTAGGTCGCTCTGTGGCCGTGTTCATGGGTTTGTTCGGTGGGCGTGTGTAAAGGTGTTGGTGGTCAGGGGAAGGGCGGAAGATGATCAATGGGTGATAGCGGAGGTGATGAGGGGTCTGGCGAGGCATGCGGAGGTGCGGAGCGACGGATACGCCTTCGCCAGTGGTCTGCCGGAGATGGAGAAGGTGGTGGTGGTCTACGGCGTCAAGGGTTTTAAAGCGCAAATTAAGAGGGGAAATGAAGAGGAGGAGAGGAGGAACTTATCTGTGGTGATTGGAGCGAATGGGAGGCAGAGGGGCGGATGGCGCGTATCTGCCGTCGCCGGAGACGAAGGCCCTGAGATGGAGAGGCGGCGACGACGAGGAGGTCGGAGAGGCATGCGCTGGTGCGACGCAACGCGGAGGAACGAGGCAAAGCGAACCCTGCCACTGGTATGGTGGCAAAGTCACAAGATGAGGGAGAGGAGGTCACCGGAGCATGTGGGCGTCTAACCGGAGATAAGGACAGAAGAGATTGAGAGGGTATCTCAGGCCAGAACAAGCTTGGAAGATGCGACCAAACCTGAGGCAACATTTAAAGGCACAAGCAGAAGGCCTTGTGCTTGGAAGGCAAGCTTCCAAGCGCAAGACTCTCGTCGGAGGTACGGTAGGAAATGATACCCATACCTCTCGAGCGTTCGCACGAGAGGTATGGTGCAAATCAGGACATGGGGAGCTGCTCAGTCATTAGGGGACTTCTCAGAGAACCCCCCTTTCAAATCTGAGAGCAGCTCCCTGGGAAAGCGAGGAGAAATCCTCCTTGAAACTTCGCCTGAGGTATGGGTCTTCTGCTGCAATGGCAGAGGGACCGGAATGCAAAGAGTGACAGAGAAGTTGAGGGGGTTTTTGCAAGGGTTTTCAAAAGTTAGGAGCCAAAATGTAATTGGGTGGACTATTTTGCAAAGTAGGTCAAGATGGCCTTCCCTTAGGTCCAAATTTTGGTACAAACCTAATTTGGACCTAAGGAATCCAATGGTGAAGTTGGTAGGTTTGACCACGTTTAACTGGATATTTTGCACAAAAACTCAAATTAAGTCAAATATTGAGCTTAGAGCCCAATCTAGGTCAAAACAGATTCCAAAGACCAAATTGAAGGTTCTAAACCCTGTGGGATATTTTTCCATGAATTTTAGAGGATTTAGTTGATTTCTATCCTGAGTGGAACCTTGTGAAATTAAGTGAGTTTGTTTTAGGGTTATAGAATGTCATTTAATTCTTAAATTTCACAATAACCCTTTTCTAGCTGAACCATCTCACTTTTTCTCTTACTAAGTCCAATTAACCTATGTCTAGATCCTAAGAAATCCCATTAATGTACTGCAATAGTAAAATTACAGTTTTACCATTTATTTCATGTTTTCTTCTCAGATCAGTAATCTCTTGAGTTAGGCCTTCCTTTAGGTTATGCAAGAGCTTTTGTTCACTTTCTTAGGTCAAAATAAGCTAGTTAGGGCTCATGATGAGGTTCTCATCAAGCTGCGAGAGCTCAAGTCACAGCTACAGAACCTGTTGAAGAAGGGCTTTGTGAGGCCCAGTGCGTCCCCGTGGGGAGCCCCTGTGCTGTTTGTAAAGAAGAAGGACGGTACCCTGCGACTTTGTGTCAACTACCGACAACTGAATAGGGTTAGCATCAAGAACAAGTATCCGTTGCCGAGGATTGACAACCTCTTCGACCAGTTGCGAGATGCCACAGTGTTCTCCAAGATAGATCTGAGGTTGGGCTACCACTAGTTGAGGATCAGGGAGACTGACGTCTCCAAGACAGCTTTTCGTACCCGATACAGGCACTACGAGTTCTTGGTCATGCCGTTTGAATTGACCAATGCCCCCGTTGCTTTTATGGACTTGATGAACTGGGTTTTCAGGTCATACTTGGACCAGTTTGTGGTGGTGTTCATCGACTACATGCTCGTTTACTAGCAGGATCAGGCGCAACATGTACAGCATTTACGCATGATCCTGGACACCTTGAGGCAATGCAGGCTATATGCCAAGTACAACAAGTGCAAGTTTTGGTTGAGGTAGGTGACTTTCTTGGGCCATGTGATTTCAGGGGATGGTTTGGCTATGAATCCAGCCAAGGTTGAGGTTGTACTCAGGTGGGAGAGGCCACGTACAGTGACAGAGATACGCAGCTTTTTGGGACTGGCAGGTTACTATCGGCGATTTATTAGAAGATTCTCTCATATTCCGCGTCCTATGACCCAGCCGACTCAAAAGGACGTGCCCTTTGCTTGGATAGATGAGTGCGAGGCATGTTTTCAAGAGTTAAAGGAGAGACTGACATCAGCTCCTGTGCTTACCATCCCAGACAGCAGTGGTTTACACAGACGCTTCTTTGCAAGGGTTAGGGGGTGTGCTCATGCAGTAGGGTCACGTTGTCGCTTACGCTTCGTGGAAACTAAAGCCCCATGAGCATAGCTACGCTACCCATGACTTAGAGCTGGCAGCTGTTGTCTTCACGCTGAAGACATTGAGGCACTACCTTTACGGTGAGACTTTCGATATTTTCACGGATCATAAGAGCCTCAGATACTTATTTGACCAGAAGGAGCTTAACATGAGACAGAGACGTTGATTAGAGTTCCTGAAGAACTACAACTGCAGCATCTCCTACCACCCAGGAAAGGCCAATGTGGTGGCTGACACCTTGAGTCGGAAGGTGCCTGCCCATTTGGCCAGTTTACAGGCACAGAGTTTGAGACTTATGGAAGAGTTGGGCAGTTGGAGACCCCGGGAGTCACAGGGCTATTGTGGGACAGTGACAGTGATGCAGCAGACACAACCTGAGCTGATAGACCGTATCATCGTAGGGCAAATGACAGATCCGTACTTACAGATGCTGCGAGATAAGGTGTTGACAGGGGACCCAGGAGACTTTTCCTTTACAGACGAGATACTATGCATGAGGGGATGCTTATGCGTTCCTAAGGACGAGGAGTTGTTGAGAGAGCTCCTGGCTGAGGCGCACGGGCCCAGGTTCACCATGCATCCCAAGAACACAAAGATGTATCATGACTTACGACGCGACTTTTGGTGAAGAGGGATGAAGCGAGATGTTAGTGAGTTTGTGCAACAGTGTTTGGTGTACCAACAGGTGAAGGCCGAGCATCAAAGGCCTGCAAAGCCGTTGCAGCCACTTTCTGTGCCAGAGTGGAAGTGGGAGAGTGGTATCTGGGTTTCTATCTTGTTACGTTTTTATGTTTATTATTATTTAGTTACAGTCGTTATAGTATATAACAAAACAACTACCAGATTACTATTTAAAATTTTTTACTCGAAACAAGGTTTTCCCGAGGTCGAACTCAGGGAGCAACTATGTTTCTAAAAGTATAAATAAGATCTCTATTATGTTACAAAAATAAGAGAGAGAGAGAGAGAGAAAGATCTCTTGGCTTCTTCTTCTTCTCTCTTTCTCTTTTCTTCTTCTTCTTCCTTGGCCGTTGTCTTTCCTTCTTCTTCTTCTTCTCCTACTTTCTTCTTCTGTTCTTCTTTTCTTTCTTTCTTTTTGGCGGCTGTGTCTTCTTCCTTCTTCTTCTTTTCCTTCCTGCTTTCTTCTTTTCCTTCCTGCCTTCTTCTTCTTGGCGGCTGCGAAGGCTTCTTTCTTCTTATGCGGCTGTGGTGATTCCAACGTCTGTTGCAGTGCTCAGACGACTTATCTGTGGCTTTGCTAAAGTGCCTCCCTTCTTTCTTCTTCTGTTTCTCTCCTTTCTTCCTTCTTCAGCTGCCCCGAGTGGCTAAGGCTTTGGCCGCTTCTCTTCTTCTTTTCCTTCCTGCATGCTCACACAAAGGTCAGAGCAAAACCTGTCCCTACCCCTTCCCCGAGTCTCTCCCTTTCTCAAAATTCTCTCTTAGGACTGCTCTCCCAGAGCCGGGTAATCGGGTGCGAGTATCGCACCCGAGACCAGGCCCACCGGCGTGCGGTGGTGGGCGAGGAGTGCGTGGTTCGAGTAGTCGAATCCTGCCCAGACCCGCGGGGCGTGAGCGCGGGTGAGGGTGAGTGAGCGCGTGGCGCGTTGCGTGCGGAAGAGGGACCTGACCCCTGTGTTCGAAGGCAGTAAGCCCTATGCACTTTTACAATTTAAGTGCGGGCGCTTGGCGACGCACTTACGAGGTGGGACTAAAGTCCCACCTCCCGATTTGGAGCCCGCAGGCGAGGGATCCGCGGCCAATTGAGGCAGCCCGTAAGGCCTTCGCCCCAGCTGCAGGCCTGGGTGCCCTTGCAACGCTAGCCCGCACACCCTGGGACGTGCGCCTGGGCTGGTGGATGCCGACAGCTGCAGGTGAAGCTGCTACAGCTCGTTGACAATGGCGACGAGAGGGCGCGACCTGAAATCACAGTAACGGCCTCTAGGCCAAGTTAGAACACGTGGGAAGCTTCGTCGGAGTGTGGCGAAGCTTGTGTGGTGGTCGGCGAGATGCGGAAGTGCGTGTAGAGGCTGACCTAGGTCAGACTGTGGGCGAAAAGGTGGGTTTGTTCGGGGGATGGTTGGGTGGTGCTTGGTAGTGGATGGAGAAGGGGGATCGATGGAGTGGAGTGTGAGGGAGCTTCTGGATTGGTTGGTGAGGTGCGAAGGGGTCTGTGGATGTGGGATGGACTCACCGGAGAGGGTGATTGGAGGTGGAGAGGATGGGTCTGGACAGTGGCAGTCGGGTGGTCGAAATGGCAGTTTAAAAGGGGGAAAATACAAGGGAAAGAGAGAGGAAGCTAATTACCTAATTACTCGACGAAGGGGGAGGGAGGAGCAGACGACTCGTGCCTGCCGAAGCTGGAGACGAAGACACCCTGGAGGAGGGTTTCGGCGACGAGGAAGCAGTGGGAGGGCGCCAGCGGGTACAGCCTAGCGCGGACGACAGAGCAGGGTAAACCCTGCTGCAGGTAGGGCAGCAGAGCAACGAGGAGGAGGAGAAGGAGATCGCCGAAAGCTTCGGGCACTCTGACCGAAGGAGAAAGGGATGAAGAGGGGGTGTTTCTCCGTCAAATAAAGCATGCAGGAGTCGGCAAGGTCTGCCGCTCCTTATAAAGGGCTTAGCGCGTAGAGAGGGATGAGGTGGCGTCATGCCAGCCTCGCCGGAGTATGGCCGGAAGGGATACCCATACCTTCCGCGCGTTCGCACGGAAGGTATGGTGGTCGGCAGAGGTCGTGGGCAGGTCCCTGCGACAGAGGACGTCGTAGGGAACCCCCCTTCTGTTATAGAGGACGGCAGCCCTGCCCTACGCGACGCCATCCTCCGCGCAAGGTTGTCGGAGGCATGGCGCTGCGCAAAAGTGGCAGGGGGACCGTTCTGCAAAGAACGATGAAAATTTGGGAGCCTAAATGCAAGGGTTTCAAAAGATAAGGGTCAGAAAGTAAACAAAGAGGACCAAATTGTAAAGTCGGTCAAAGAGGTCTCTTCTTAGGCTCAGGTTTTTATACCAGACTAATTTGAACCTAAGTATTTTAATGGTGAATTTTAATTCTAGGTTGGACCATGTTTGACTGGTCAATTTACGTAAAAACCCAAATTAAGTTATTAATTGGGCATGGTTCTCTTTTTAGGTCAAAATAGGTTTCTAAGGCCAAATTGAAGGTTCTAAACCCTAGAGAATATTTTTCTATGAATTTTAGAGGGTTTAGTTGATTTTTATCCTACCTCAAACCTCGTGAATTGAAGTGGATTTGTTTTAGAGTTATAGAATGTCATTTAATTCCTAGAAATTGCTATAACCCTTTTTAGATCAGATCATCCCACTTCCCTTCTTGTTAAGCTTGTTTGACCTGTATTTGGATCCTTAATTACCCTATTTGCAAACTGCATTGGTGAAATTGCAATTTTACCCCTTATGATTTGTTTTATTCTTAAATTCAGAATTCTCTGAGTTAAGCCTTTCTTTGGGTCTTGTAGGAGCTTTTTCTCACATATATGGATTAGATTGTGCCAGTTAGGGTTCATGATGAGGTTCTCAGGGAGAGCATCACCATGGACTTGGTGGTGGGTCTACTAGTTATCCAGCGAGGACACGACGCAGTCTAAGTGATAGTAGACAGGTTGACGAAGACGACGCGTTTCCTGTCGATCCGAGTCACCCTTGGACCAGCACAGTTAGCAAAGAGATACATCCGAGATGTAGTGCGCCTGCACAGAGTTCCGCATGAGATTGTATTCGACAAGAATACCGTTTTACTTCCTAGTTCTGGGCTGAGTGTCAGCAGGCTTTGGGGACACATTTGAGGTTCAGTACCGCTTACCACCCTTAGACAGACGAACAGTCAGAGCACACCATACAGATGATTAAGGACCTTTAACGCACCTATGTACTGGACTAGAGAGGCTCTTGGGAGGAGCATTTACGCCTGACAAAGTTTGCATACAATAATAGTTACCACTCGAGCATCGGCATGGCACCTTATGAGGCTCTATACGGATGGAGGTGTACTGCACCTTTGAGTTGGGTCAAGGTAGGGACCAAGTGAGAGGTTGGTCCCAGGCTGATCCGGTAGAGTCAGGTGATAGAGTAGATTCACAGATGACTTCTCACTGTCAGGAGCAGGCAGAAGAGTTACGCTGACTTGAAACGCAGAGAGGTGAAGTTCGAGGTTGGGGATCACGTTTTTCTCTGTGTTTCGCCCATGAAGGGCCTGCAACATTTTGGGGTGAAAGGGAAGCTTGCGCTGAGGTTTGTGGGGCCCTTTGAGGTCCTAGAGTAGGTAGGACCCGTTGGTTACCGACTTGCCCTTCCTCCTCAGCTTTCTGGAGTGCACGATGTGCTCCACGTATCCAACCTCAGGAAGTACGTCACCGATCCCAATCACGTTTTGAGCCACGAGAGCGTCGAGGTGGGTGACGACCTGACCTACCCCAAGAGACCAGTACAGATACTAAATAGAGCCATCCGGAGTCTGAGACGAAAGCAGATACCACTGATGAAGGTCCTATAGAGAAGCCAGCGGTATGACGAGGCGACTTGGGAGCCTGAGGCGGCGATGCGAGAGAGGTATCTGGAGCTTTTTGAGGGTACGTCTTCTCGGACCTACTTCGGTCCTCTTTAAGTTTATTATGCATTTTTACGTTCCTTTTTCCACCCCCTAGCTAGCTCAAGTTCCGGGGATGAAACTTCCTTTAAGTTTGTTATGATGTAATGACCCGCTACGTTTTAACCATTTAAGATGCCTAGAGTTTCAGTCAGACATCTGTCCAGATGTCTGGACCCATCCCTGGATGTCTAAAAGTGGATCATTTCGTACTGCGCTTTACGCTCTGCGTAGGGGCGACGCGCAGAGGCCATTTTGCTCTCTCTCCCTCATTCCCTCCTGAATCCTAAACCCTACTTCCCTCCTATTTATACCCTCCTTTCTCCTCTCCTCTCCACACACCACCAGCCACTACCACCTTCAGATCTCTTGTGCGGTAGTGGTAAGGGCGGATGAGAGAGGCAAGAGGGGGGTGAGCGAGGGAGAGTGAGAGGGAGGAAGGTGGAGAGCGTGGAAGGTCGAAGGACCTTCGGGAGCTCGCACGACCAACAGCGAGAGCATGCGCACGTGGAGGACGTCGGCTAGGAGCTGCCCAAGCTCTTGTAGCGACTAGAGCTATCGCCGCGAGTGGAGGCGCGAGCGGAGAGCTGCGAGGAGGTTCTGATACTGGAAGGTTTCTAATATCAGACGTCTGGCATGACATCCAGGCGACTGGCGAGGGACCTAGACGTCCAAAGCCAAGGCCGAATGTCTGAGAGCATGTATCGCGCGAGGTACGTACGTTCCTATGTTGATTTCTCCCATGCAGAAGATCTCAGCACAAGAGATGTTGTCGGCTGACCACGCCTGCGTTTGCGTGCGCAGGTGCAGCTTTGGGAAGGCGCGCAATACGCTTTTCCACGCTCTTTTGGACGTTTGATCACATCACCAAACGTCCAAAAGTGCTTCCAGACAACCGGAGACCTTGTCCGACGTCTGGAACTATCCTCAGACGGTCGCAGAGAAGGTCTGGACATCTGATCAGCCGCAGGAGACCCAAGGTGAGTTTTGACGTCCTTTAAGACATTTGGGATTAGTCCCAGACGTTTGATTTTGATCAGAAACCGTGTTTTTGGCCTTTTTAAGGCCAAAACGGAATCAGATTTCCGCAAACAAAGTATCATTGTTTTCTACTCGAGTTCCTCTACGTGTTTGTGTTGAGTACCTACTATTTTGAGCCTGTCTGATGTACATTGGTTGCTGGTACAAGTTACCAGCCAATAGCATGTTCGGGGCCCGCAGAGATGATGAGATCTGCGGCACAAGCCCCC
Organism: Thalassia testudinum; assembly: GCA_037157565.1. Lineage (NCBI taxonomy): Eukaryota > Viridiplantae > Streptophyta > Magnoliopsida > Alismatales > Hydrocharitaceae > Thalassia > Thalassia testudinum. The sequence goes on from JAZHRO010000031.1 coordinate 62,149,776, forward strand.
ATTCCTCCCGTGATACCCGGTAGAGTGGTTTAATTCAATTATTAATATTTAAATAAGAATGTGCTTGGTTGAAATAGCCGAATGGAACTCTAGGATGTGGAATGAACCCTAGGGTAGGGAAATGAATGAACCTGTTTGTACTGTATTATTTACTTGAATGCGTGGTTAAGATAAATTGCTAGCAAATGCCTATATTATAATTACGAGTTGCCTTTTAGAATACGAGCGGCCTGTATTCAATGAGTAATTTCCTGTGAAACTATCAACTGCATGTTATTGAGAATTAAATTATGAAAACACGAGCTGCCTGTATATGGATGAGAAATGAATTATGAAACATGAGATTTGGATCTGGATAAATGAGGTGAACATGAGCATGAACCCTACAGGGAATTAGGAGTAGAACTCCTGTAGATAAACAGAATCTGGAATGTAGACGAGAAGTGTGCTAGCCCTTGAGTACGTGGTACCAAGGAGAGCAACTGTCCCCTTTTAGTGCAAAGCCAAGCTAGCCTCCCTTGGGTTGAGACACGAGGTTAGGATTGACCACTCTACACCGACTCCTATTAGCCCTCACGTACATGGTACCGAGGCGAGCTACTAGTGTAGGGAGGGAGCTAGCCACCCCACGGGGCCTGGGGTTCAGCTAGCCACCCTACATCGACTTTGTTAGGCCCTCTAGGCAAACCAGGGTAGTCAGACGAGGGTGCGTGGATTGTAGAGGGGTGAGACCCCTGTTCTGAGATGGCAAGGCCCTATACTGTTCCGTGCTGTACTTTGGGCATATCCGCTAGCAGAAACGACTGACCGCGTGTCAGTGCGAGGTAGCTACCCGTGCGCTTATCACGCATGCCGTAATCATTGTTACGTCTTGACAGTGACCTTGAGGTGGTTGACTGGGTGAAGGACAACCACTGAGGACTCTCCCGACCAGGAGAGCACCACGTGTACCTTCTACTCTACGGGAAAGACTACAATAAAGATCGTTCCCACGAAGAACATACAAGATCAAGAAATATTTGGATACTTTGAGAAATAGATAAAACAGAAATATATAAATGAGATAAATAGAAATGAGAATTAAATCCATTATTTTTACTATTTTTGTACTTAGATAATAAAAACACCACTCTTCTTAGCGTTCGCTGACTCTGTCTTTTCATAACACTTTTCAGGACCAGGAGTTGAGTAGCCCGAATTTCCAGCTGCAGAGGGTGCTGGGCCCAGCCGAGCCCAGCCATAGTTGTTCTTTCATCACTCTCTTGTTCTCTACTGTGTAGTAAGTAATGGATACCTAGTTTACTGTTTCTGCTATTCCATTTCCTTTCCGCTTTCAGTTGTCATTGTTATTGTGGTGGTATGTACTGAGATAGTTGTTCTACTTTCTTTACTACCTTGTACTTTTCTCCTACTTAGTTATATGGCATGTGTGAATGTAGTTTATTTTCCTGCTTTTGGTTATTTCTTGTTGGACGACTAGGACTTGGGATTAGTCTAGGCGAGCTGGTCTCGAGTCCTGTAGGGATCCGGGAACCGGGTCGTAACAAGTACTCTCCCACCAGAGGACCTACTGGCAGAAGCTCCCTCTGCTCCACCCTCGTGAAGTCACCAAGGGACCTGAGGGAAGCGGTGGAAGTGTCGAGCCTCCATAAAGGCTTGACCTTCACCCAAGCCCTGGGCGGCGCCTCTACGACCCAGTGTCCGATGGGTTCTCCACACAAGATCGAAGGAGATGACACCACCAGCGGAACATCCCCAATCTTGCCCCCCACCTGGGTCCACAAAGACAGGCACAGCTGACTCCTTCACAATGGATGCCCCGTCGGACCCGCTTCGCGAGTGCCTTAAGGGAGTGTACTCCACCCCTCCTCGTCTCTCTGCCCACTCCCCATTGAGCTCCTTGCGAGCAAGAGTCTCGCTTCTTCGCACCCCTCCAAGCAAGCTTCCCCTCACATGGAATGCACCCTTGGCTGGGAGAAGCCGTCGCGACATCCGATATTGCCCGGCAACGAAAACCCCCAAAAGCTTGCCCTAGGAAAATAAGGCAAGATAACAGTGTAGGAAGGAGGTCAAGCCACAATAGGCATATCAAAAGATGGAAGCCCTTACCTCAACCTGTGCGTTGAACGGGGGCATGAAAAGGGGCTCACCCCCTTCCGAAGAGCTGCACATAACCACTCTTCGGTCACTCCGCCGAACACGTAGAAGTTCAGTGACAGAGCTTTATCCAAGGAGAAAACGAGAAATAAACGTTCTTCCCTACAACTCTTAAGTCCCTCAAGCATGTCCATAAATGATGCAAGGCGGTGAAGCAAGTCCCACATCAAGCCTCTATTCATAACCCCACCTCACAAGCTCTCGATGGTGGTAACGTCTTTCTACCCTCCCTGCAGACCACCAAATCCCCCGAGATTCAACACGCATTCCACGGTTACATGAACGCACTAATAAAATCGCCTGTCAAGGACCCCTGCGCATTATTACACATTGGATATTCGAAAAGACTCTCACGCTCTTCCAAAAAGGTGTAATGCTTCAAGCCACGACCTCTTACGGCAACAATGATGCCTGCCCTAGCATCTTGACAAGGCGAGAGCCGGCCTCCCAAGGTCAGCATGGGCTCGAGCTTATATGCCCACTCTCAAACTCTACCGCCTCCTAAGGCCAGCACTAACTCAGGCTAATACACCCCACACCCAAACTTTGCCGCCACCTAGGGCCGACACTGGCTCGGGGTCATACGCCCCACACCCAAATTTCTGTCGCCTCTCAAGGCAACCATGGGCTCGGGCTAATACGCCCAACTCCTACCACCTCTTAAGGTCGACACAAACTCAGGTTCATACGCCCCACGCCCAAATTCCTGTCACCACTCGAGGCCAACACAAGCTCAGGCTCATTGCCCCACGCACAAATTCCTGCCGCCTCTCAAGACGGGCACAAGCTCGGGCTTATACGCCCATGCCCAAACTCTGCTGCCTCCCAAGGCCAGCGTAAGTTGCTGCTCATTAGCCCCAACATTAGCAATCACTGCTTCATAAGGCCACCTCTAACTCGGGCAGGTCGCCTCCTAAGGCCGACATAATCTCGATGAGCCCCACATTCAAGCGACGCCGCCTCCTAAGGATGGCGCGAACTCGAGCTCATATGCCCCTAACAAGGAACCTCTTCCAACCAATCGGAAGAAAGTGAAGGCCACTTAACTCCTCAAGCATAAATGTTCCCCCCACTGCAATACAACCGGATGAACATCTGGAGGCATCACCTATCGCGGAGTTTTGGCCATTCTCACTACTCTCTCAACAGTTCACATTAACTGGAGAGTGGGGCATATGATGAGGGGCAAAAAATGCTCTCGGATCCAAAACTCCACACTCGACTCGACAAAGGATCTGGCTACCTAGATCAAGGTATACAAGTGGAACTGACATCCTGTCCTGCCTAGGATCTGCCGGATCCCAGTCAACTCCAGCCCAGTCTGCTAAAAGATCCTACTCAATAAGGGTAGAAGATACGGCATGATGGGCCTGACCACCTACACCCTGGCAACTATCACGTAGCTTGACAGATAGGGATACTAGAGTCCATCAACGAGAGTTCCCCCATGTTATAAATAGAAAGGGAGGCCCCAGTAGAAGGGGACTCTTCCCCGAGAAAGGGAGCGAGATCATGTAATATCAAAACCACTATAAGTTCTAGTGCATAGTTGGAAGTCCAATTCTCCCCTCAAATATACACCCCTTGCGGTGGAACTAGGTCACCAAACCTCTATCTCTTTCTGTGTGTGCTTGGTTTTCGCTCTATCTCCTCATGCGATGGATGATCAATGGCTAAATAGCATCTCCTACACTAATAAATCTTTTTGGTAGACCTTCCGAAGGTCCATCAGGACCCATTCCCACAAGAAGGGACAAGGAAAATACTTAGAAATTTCTCCTTTTTTCCCCTCAAACTTGGTCTTTTATTAAGTCACAAATAAAAATTCTTGAGAGAAGTTCTCAAAAGATCAACATTTAAGTTGATCTTTTTGACATGTCATATAAGAGAGGACATGATTATGAAAATTTATTGCTACAATCATCCTAACACATAATTATTTCATAAAATAAAACTTAATCATTCTCGTAGGTGATCTTTATTTAAATTTATACTCAGAGGAAACTAGTTCTAATACCAATTGTAACGACCCACGTTTGCATAGAATTTTTTTCCTAAAGTATTTGTATTTATTAATTCATGCAACGTAGAGTGTTACACTCAATGACTTAACAATAGCCAAAAGTAAAGTTCCAGTGAGTATAAATTTAGACAAAGACCACATACCTCTATTCGCATAGTTGATCTGGTACGCTCTAGAATAATCCTATTTTCTGCAAGGAACCTATGGTGCCCAATTCTGTAGGGTTTCAAAAGAAACTTGTAAGTTATGAAACTCAGTAATCATAAGGATAACATTTAAGAGAAATAATTAATATTCCAAAACCTTTAACATAATTAAATAACATGATCTTATAATTCAAATAAATATCTTGCTATATCCAATTGTACATTATCAAACATAATGATCGTATCTCATCAAAACTTAATTTCCATTACACCAAAAGGCCTGACTTATAATGATGCTTTACACAAATTACATTTCCCTTACTACCATATTAGATTGTTGTCTTAAACTTTCATGAAGAAAAAGATAGCACATATTTTACGAAAGACATCATTTCAAAAATAATAATTCTTTCATAATAATGCAAGCAATAAGTCACCATTATTGCCCTGGTTCTTGTAATCATTCAATTATTCATCATTATAAACTTATATTCTTCAAAAGTTTACTTAAATATAAGAAACTCATAACTTCTCCCTCATATAAATTTTAGTAATTGTAATTCATTTTCCTTACAAAACCGTGCTCCATTGACTATGTTGCATGCATAAACATATTCCATAACCTTGTCAATGATTTGGCAACCATTTTCATAAGCAAATCATCACATAACACATGCCCTGTCATTTCTATATCAATATTCGTTTTCAATGATTTATTGCATGGCATTCCATAATAATTTCATTGCAATGGTCTACTTTATTAAACCATTCTGCATAGAGACGTTTGCTTTAATGCACATATTGCATTTCATAACAATTTAATGGCAATTGTTTACTTTATTAAACCATTTTGCATAGAGATGTTTGCTTTAATACACATATTGTATTTCATAACAATTTCATGGCAATGATTTACTTTATTAAACCATTTTGCATAGAGACGTTTGCTTTAATACACATATTATATTTCATAACAATTTCATGGCAATGGTTTACTTTATTAAACCATCTCTTGCATATAGGTGTTTTTCTTAGTTCACATATCATTAAGTGGCTTTGATGGCTTAACCACCGGTATAAGTGGTCCATGAAACAATAATATACATACCAGTGTAGCTACAACTGAGATGGGCTTATCTTTTGCCACATGATTCATAGAACCATATGCCCCTTGAAGGTGTTGCCCCTCTTAGGACCCATGAGACTCCTTTGAGTCAGTGTCTTAACATATTCACCAATCTTAAGTTCATACACATTCAATATTGAATAAGAATATATTTTTTATATTAATTCTTGATCTTAACATGTTCTATAATAATATTAAGATAACTTCATCATTTATATGCTTGAATCGTAGTTTGATATAAATAGATAACAAAACTGTCTTACGTAAATAAGGATCTTAACATCCATAGACATTTTTAAAGAATGCAATCATAATTAGTCAAAGTGCTTATGTGAATAAGTCAGCATTCATTAGTAATGGTTCATAAGATTTTCTCTTAATAATAAAATAAATTAGCACTATACCTTGATCTAATTTACATACCAATGCAATATTTACACTTTGATCCATTTAGTCATCCACTTGTTCCATTACCATACTTATAGCCTTTACTAATGAAATTATAAAGACAGGACACGGTAGCAATTAATCTAAGAAAGAAGTTTTCCAATAAATATTAATTGCATTAATAACAAGCATGGTAACATATGTCCAGTCCATTCTATTTATACAATTAAACTATCATCTTGTGTATGTGAAAAGAGAAAAAGTTGATTATCAATATTCCTGAAATAACGCTACCCATGTACATAACCAATAGTATAATTGCATGACTTCTCATCTTATTTGTAAACATTTAGAATATATGAGATATTCCACCATCGATCTCTTTTTTTTTTTATCTAATAGCAATGAAGTCGTACATGCTACTAAGAATGGAGCAAACTATAAAATTCAATTATTTAGTAACAAATCTTTTATAATTTGTAAGAAAATTATAGAAGATAAATCATGTAACTTTATCACATGCAATGTATACATTAAAAGAAATTGTGTTGTCCATACATCTTTGCCAGGGATATATATATATATCTAAAACGATTCAATGAATATATATACATGTTTAATACATTTTGGATGTTCCTATATAATTCATCATAAATAAACAAGTGCAAAATCAAGTTATCTATCAATAGGCTACCGATCCACATCTTGACATAGAATTTTTTTTAATTAATTAGAATTTATAACTATATGATCAAATGCTTATAAAGAAAGCAACACTGATTTAAGGTTCTCAAACTTTCATGATAACTAAATATGCATAATCTAATTCGCTTGATATGCAATAAAATTCAGTAGTATTTTTAAACGATTCAACTTAATCCCCCATACCTTTAGTGATGTTTTCAAGAAAAAATAGAATATTTACGTTGATAGAAATGTGAAAAGATGGTCTTGGTAAGGGCATTGGTGGTGCTTGTAGAAAGACGATGCCATTGTGGCGTAGGAGTACACATTAACGACCAACAACATATGCAAGTCCAAGAGGGTAACCAAGACATTATAAAAGGTTGCAAAAGAATTAAGCAATCGTAAACTTAGGGGGTAGTATTCGAGTATTGTGGAGTGACAACATACCTCATCGAGTTCTAAGAATCATGTATGGGAGAAAGCCTAGAAAATCATCGAAGAAGGATGTGGCTTTCTTACATGTGCAAGGTGAAGGCCATATATTCTTATGAGGGTGTGTGAATGGTTATGTGGTATATATAAAATATGATACAAGTGTGAAATAAAGCTGCATGCCAATGTTAGAATAAAGTATGATTTGGAAAGAATGACGTGTGATGGGTGAAATAAATAATCACCACCAAATATGATCTCACTTAATATTTATTAGAATTTATGAGGGTAATAATTCATATATTTTTGACAACTAAATTATTAGGTAATTAAACAAATAACTAAATAAATAAGAGAGAATGTGTAGTAATTGAGAGATATGAATTTCGAAAACCTGTTATGAAAATTAAAAAAAAAAAGGAAATCCAATCATTTAAAGTATATTAATATACAAATCATGAAGAGAGAGCAAATACACATAGGAGAGATAGAAAAAAATTGTAGCGATAGATAATTCAAATATGAAAATAAAAGATGATTTAATGATCACAATTTAATATTTTTAGTTGATTTTATTTAGATGAATATCATTCTAAGAATTTTGTTTTTGTACATCTTTATTTTTTTTCTATTTAAACTTAAATTATACGTGTATTCATAAAATCTTATAAAAATTATAATCTTAATATATCATTTACAAAAATATCTACTGCACCCTATACCTGTTAAATTACATGCACAGAAAATAAATGTAATTTGTTACAGTACCTCTCCCGTCCTCCCAATACACAGCAGAGTTTGTACTGGTAAGCTACGCATCAGGCAGCTCCTACGCGAAACCCCCACAAAATATCTCCACCAGGCGCGGAACCCTCCACGCCCAACCCAACGGTGCAACTCTCTCCACCACAAACAAATCCCGGTATTCCCCGCACACCGGAACCCCTTCCCACACGGTGCAACCCCAAAGAGCGCTCCAGAACCGCCACGTAACCCCGGCACACGGGCCCCACCTGCCCACTTCCCCACAATAGCGGATAAGCTCAGGGAACTCGTGGCCCGAAACCGCCCTCCTCCTTCCCCACCACCCACCCCACCAACCGGCGCACGTTAGCCACTCAGCGCCACGTCAGCAAAAGCGCAGCCCGTACAGCGATGCCACCCGGAAAAGCGCGAGCCTAAAGCGCCCACCGGTAAGCGCACCGAGAGGGTCACCGCACCCCCGCCCGGTCTTCCTTTTCTCCACTCCAAATCCCCCTCACCCACCTCACGACCCGCCAATTGCTGCGTGTGACATCGCATGGGGAGGGAGGAGAGGAGGAGCCCTTCGGAGATCGCGGGGGTGGACCCGACGCGGCGGCGGAGGCTGCTGCGTAGCGTAGAGGAGGAGGGGGGGTTCGCGTACGTGAAGTCGGAGGCGAAGGCGGCGGCGGGGGACGTGGCGGCGGCGGGGGCGGCGATGGAGATGGCATGGGAGCAGCTGCACTCGGGGCCGTGGCACGCGGTGGTCCCCGCGTGGAGGGACGCGTACGCGATGGCGTGCCTCCACGTGGCGCGGAACCGCGCGGCGGCGGGGGAGAGGGCGGAGGCGATCAGGGCCCTCGACATGGGGCTGATCATGGGGGGGACGCTGCTGAGGAAGGACGTGGAGGAGGCGATCGCGAGGGTGAGGGCCGGCGGAGGTGGAGGTGGTGGAGAGAAGGGGGAGGTGAATGGGGCCGCGGAGGGTGGTGGTGGCGGTTGGGAATGGGGGAGCAGCTGCTGGGATCCGGAGGAGGTGAGTAAGTAGTGGGAACATGGTAAAAAATGGATTCCTGTAGGCTATTTTTCCTTGTCTCTTGATTTCGAGATTTGAGCTGTTGTAGAAAAATGATGCTTGAAGGAGGTCTCCGGATTGTCGTTTGGCCGCAGGAGGGGGGTTAGATTGATGAAATGAAGGCCAGAAAGGTTTTGTCCGGAAGGTTAGGGATTTCAAGGACTGTGTTCTTTATGTTGGTTTGTGCATGGGTGAGTGAAGGTGGTGTTGGAAAAATTGGTTGGTTGTATGCCCGGAAATGAAAACATGTATGTGTGTGCGTGTGTGCTTGCGTGTGTGTGTCATGTGAATAATTATTTGGATGTAGAAATAAATGGTAATTGGGTTATGAGGTGTATAAAGGAATCAGTTGAGGAAGTGTGTGGACTTTTTTTGAGAAATTTCTATCGGAAAAAATCTAGTTCGGGATTAACGGGGCTTGAACCCGCAGCTGTTCTGCCTTAACAAGGTGGTGCTCTGGCTATTTGAGCTACAATTACGATGGAGTGTGCGGCAGAACTATGAGGAATTTAAAAGGGGATGCCATGAGAGGGGTATAAAGGTGAAGAGTCCCTTTGTATATCTACCTACAAAGGTAGAAAGCAATGTTAACGGGAGACTTGATCCCCCAGATATATTCTCTTTCTCCACCGCTCAATTTCTTTAAGGTGGAAATATAAAATCTCATCTACTATCCCTTGATGATTTAGATCGGATTGGTGATTTTAGGTAGGAGACATTTGGATTATGGTATAATTTTGTCTGATAGATTAGTTGGTACCTTGTTTCCTTATTAGATTGGATACCAACGACTGCAAATAGTCCCTTTAGCTACCTCTAGTTAATGCAAGAAATGTCTAAGTTTTGGCCCTTGGTCTAGGTTTGACAACTAAGGTGATATCTCCACTTTAATCTCTTTGAGAGCCACGATCATTAGGATAATCAAGTGATGATGCTCTAGATAATGTTGCACTAGGAGCCAATATTTGATTCTTTCTACAACCATGCCACCTCTTTCTAGTCATAGCTTCTTTCTCACCAATTTATTTTCTTCTCATTGGCCTACTGCCTATCATCACCATTCATCATACTCCTAATATTGTCATTCTCCTATATGACTTACAAATAATATCTTTTTTCTTGCAAATTCATTTTCAGTCCACACTATTGCTCAATACCTCACTGTTTCCCTTGTTGGCTTGTCAAGTAACTTCACTTATGGACCTTTTTCATGAAGCCTAAGTATTGATCAACAAAAGTTCCACTAGGCTTGTCATTTGTATAAACTTTGTATGGCCTTTTGTAGGAGATATTTTGTTTTCCATATCATTTTTCTATTTCTGTTTTTCCTGGGACTAGCATTCAATTCTTTCATCTAGCCCTCCATCTAAAAAGGATCGGGGTTTCTATGAAGGTATTGATTAAGTCCCTGCCACCATTTTTTCTCTCTCCCCCCTCACCATCACTATTGTATTCCATGCTGAAGGTAATTTTGGAGGCAGAATTGGATCAGACGTAGGTCCAAGCAATGAAAAAAGAAAATGACTTTCACAAAGAATCAAACCTAAGATGTTGCACTACTTATGAATGAAGAATGGATTGCATGACCCTACAATACCTAAACCGTTCTTCCATGCACTTTCCTTCCAGCTAGAAATCCAAAAATGGGCCTTCAAGTCCTTCTCTTGTCCCGAGCGAGAAAATGAAGACGAGGAAAGGAGCATCGGGTGTATCCCTCCTATCTTGCCTCTTTTTAAGGCCCTTTCTTTGAACCTTGTAAATAACCGTTACTTTTAGCATGTCGAGAAATCCAACTGATGACATGGCAAGTTTATTATAATGAATATAGATGCTTTTTGCAAATCCATTGCACCCTTGTTGAGCTGTCATCAAGCACTTGGATATCACTTTTTGCTCTAATTGCTTGAATGTAGGATGCCCTTGGATGAATATTAGATGAACTATGGAGAATATAATTGATCTTGACTGAATATGAATATCGAGAAATCCATGTATCAATTCAATATTCATTATTTTCTCTGGCATCCATTTAAGTAGGTTCTCAGGGATCATTTCATACTGTTGTATATGTAACAAACTCTTCTTGGATTAAACTTGGAAGGGACTTGTCTTGTCTCTCCCTTCAAGGAGGTACTTGGAGGTTATCTTTTATTCCCTAGCTGAGGTATTTAAACATATGCATCCATTGAGTTCTCCTCGTGAGAGGGATTTCTGTGTAAACCCATGTTCCACTGTATTGCTTTGATATTATTTGTTCATTTTTCTTTTGATTACAACAGCATATGTTCTCACATCCATATAATAATCTCTTGGATATTAGAGAAATCAGAATCCATCATCATACGAGTAGTTTAATCTTTGAAAAATAGCATAAACACTCTTTGAGGTGATTTCACCCCTTGTTAGAGATGAATAGATAGATGTGGGTTTAATCCCACTTCAAACTCCAATTGAAGCTTTGCCTTTTTGGTCAAGAGGGCATCAACCATTTATTTTTTGATTGTACCTTCTCTAGACAAGTTTGGTGCAATTTCAAAATTGATGGGATTGATCACATAAATGTACATGAGTTCTGGAGCTCATTCAAGTGTGGACAACGTCAACTCGGCCCAAATACCTTTAGAATGAAGAAAGAGAAAGCCAAGGTCTTGGCCATTCTGTGGGGCATTTGGCTTGGAAGAAATATGGTACATAATGTACATAAAGCTGGACAGGTACCTCATTCATGACAAGACTGCTGCTTGCATGAGATGTTTCCCATATCTAGAGTCAAATGATCACATTGCAGGCATCTTTACGAAGGGCCTTGCATCATCTTAGTTTGAGGAGTCTATTCAAAAAAATTTTAGTTTGAGGAGACAATGTGCCAGTTGGGCATGTTTTGATACTTTTTCGTAACTTGAGGTGGAGTGCCTAGTTTCATGTCGGTGGACAGATCTTGAGTATGGATCCATTTGCCCTGTCTATATATTGTATTTACACTACTGCCTTTCATTTTGATCTCAGAGAAGAACAACCGTAGCCACCTCTTGGCTATAGGGTGTTGTGCTTCTATGCTTTTTTCATTCTTTCTATAAAGGGTTTTCCACATAAATCATTTTGTGCCTATACTTATATAATGGTGATAATGCAACTTATGTAGGATATCCTACATCTTTTATAGATAATTTCGTGATTATATTTTCTGACATGATTCAACATTAGGATTGTTTTTTATTTCTTTAGTTGCCTTCTTCGTAATTATTCTCTTCTTTTTGAGAGTATGAACTGTAGGAAAGCCATAGTCAAGAGGTGAAAGCTAGATCAAGTTCAGCTTAACCCATCAAATTTGTACTTCTTGAAGTACAAGATCTAGAAACGACCACACTCTTTTTATGTATATTTCTAATTCATAGTTTTGGGAAATAAAGATGGGCCACGTGACATGCAGTAGAGGGCCTATAAAGGGCCAGCGGTCATCGTCCAAGGATCAAGTTTGGGGTTTTTTCTTAAGTTGCAAGTTAGGTTATTTTTAGTAAATGTTGTTTTAGGAAAATATGTTTAGATTTATTTTTTATTATAAATAAGATATTTCCTTAAGAGACAAGATCTTTTCTTATTATGGATAAGATCTTTTGTTTCTAATTGTAGGGATATGTTCTCTCTATAAAAAGATTGTCTTCCCTTGTATTCTATTTTGAGCAATATAAATATTTCCAACAATCCAAGACTCCTCTCCTCCCTCGCTTTCCTCTTCCAACAATCGATCACCTCCTTGGCCGACCATCACCACCAACGTCTGCCACCCAACCAACCGTTGGTGCTCCTCAACGCCTCCGACCACCACACATGAATAGTCCACACGTGGTCTATTTTCCCACGCACAAGGAGCCTCTATGCTCCGCGTTGTATCAATTCTTAACATGATATCAGAGCCACCGATCTAGGTTCTCTTGTGCGTGTGGGTGTCTTGACCACACGATGGTTCTCGCATCCAAGAAGTCATTCTCGACAAATCCAGCACCTTACGTGGAGAAGGATGACTAGAAGAAGATGACGAAATCAACCACAACGGTCGGAGACGCCAGGCTTAGTCCCAGAGAAAGCAAGGTGGTTGTCTTTGGGACAACTATCAAGCTAAGTGATGCTTTCAATTATGTCTTGTGGGCTCACACCTTCAAGATCTTTGTTGAAGGCTAGGAGAAATTGAGTATTCTCCTTGAGGAGGTGTCAAAATTCAAGGATGACAAGAAGAAGAAATTCGAGAAAGAGAACTACGTCGTCATGAACTAACTCATGAACCCGATGGATCCGTCCAAAGACTGGAATATGCTCTACAAAAAGAGCGCATTTGAGATTTGGACTGCCCTTGATAAGAGGTATGCCTGAACCTCAAACAACGCCCGCATCACTAAACTCTACACTCGTATCCGGACAGCCGGTTAAGGAGATCTTTCCTTGACAAAATATTACGAGAAGATGGAGGCTTTATTTAAAGAGTTGGAGATCTGAGCCTCTTTGTTGCAACAAGCAAGGGGAGACATAGGCGGTCTGGCAGTTCGCCAAGTTTTTATCGAGATTACATTTCCATTATCGAGCCGCTTCTGATCAGATTTTTGCTTCAAAAGGGAAGATGGATCTTGAAATCATCTTCTGTCGTCTCCTCAAGATGGAGATCCCTGAGGAGGAAGACACGCCGAGAAGCGAGAGCTCTGCACTTGCTATTTTAAAAGCAAGTGCAGGACGAGGGCATGGACGTGGACCTGGCCACATCTACCCGAAATGCAAACATTGTGGACGAAACAATCATCCACAAAATAAGTGTTGGGAGAAGTTTGAGAGGCCACCATGTGGAGCTACTAGCACATCACGCGTGGACTCCCTAACTCAAGAAGACCTTGAGAAACTGCGTGCTCTTCTAAGAGAAGACAAGTCCACGGCGACCATCGTGACAACTACTCAGGTTGCCACAGAAGTAATGACTCCGAAGGTCGCAAGAGGATTCACCATCGACTTGTCAAAAAAGAAGATCGAGAGCTTAGCTCTCAAAGAAAATAAATGGTGGGGCATCTAGCCTCACAAGTGGAAGATCAAGTCGTCACAGGGGGCTAGTGATCATGGTCCAAGGACCAAGTTTGGTATTTTTTTTAAGTTGCAAGTTTGGTTATTTCTAGTAATTGTTGTTTTAGGAAAATATGTTTGGATTTGTTTTTTATTAGAGATAAGAACTTCCTTAAGAGATAAGATCTTTTCTTATTAGGAATAAGATTTTTATTTCCAATTTTAAGGATATGTTCTCTTTATAAAAAGAGAGTCTTCCCTTGTATTCTATTTTAACCAATACAAATATTTCCAATAATCCAAGCTCGCCTCCTCTCTCTCTTTCCTCTTCCAACAGCCGGCCACCACCTTGGCCAACCATCACCACCAATGCCGGCCACCCAGCCAGCCAGTGGTGCTCCTCCACGCCTCCGGCCACCACATGTGGATAGTCCACACGTGGACTATTTTCCTACACACAAGGAGCCTCCACGCTCCATATTGTGTCAATTCTTGACACATAGATTTAGGCCCAAGTAGCTGTAGAAGACAAAGTTATAGGAACTGCAAATTGGAAGCAGAATGGATAGTTTTATCTTCCATGGAGTTGACAATTCAAGTTTACAGATGTGGGCTACAGGAATAGTACAGGAATGGTATGTGTTGATCATCGATTGTCACAGTCCTCTATGATGAAGGAACAAACTTAGACGGGTATGTGCACACAAAAAAGAAATGGAAATTGTCAACAATAGGAAATCATGGCACAAGGGAGATAGATAGTCTGCAAGTGTTTGAATGGCCTGAGGAGGCATGACAGGCAGTACAACATATTGGAGAAGTGAAGAGTGAAAATGAGGAGAGGGGCATATGTTATGGGAAGCTAATCATAGGCACAAGCCATATAAGTTACACAAACAATTTATAGATGGAGTGCATTTTAGGATGGCGATGGCATTGGTGATGCTTGTGGAGGTACCAAACATCAAAAGCCTTGAGCTAATCCTGCTTGGTGCCATGCAGATTAAAGTGAATTACAGCCTCCTATCAAAAAAATAATAATAATAAATATAAATAATTTTCTGATGTAAATTATGACCATTTTTAGGTCACTTAAGCTCTGTTGGAGTTGATTGTGTTCTAGATTTGACACTTAAAATAGAGGAAACAAATGCACCTACTAAATGAATCATAATTTTCATTTCCTATATGGCAAGAAGCATGTTTATTGAAAGTATTTTATGTTTTGTGTCTGCATCAATCTTGCATCTTATCACTATATACATGTATAATATAACATAAAATAACATAATATAATATAATTATGAAAGAGCTTTTAGGCTCAGATAAGCTATTTGAGCTATTACAAGTTCTTCTCTTGTTTTGCAAATCTTATGAATTACTTGTACAATCTGTGGTGCATTGTTACATACTAATATGTTTGTACAATATCATTTCAACTATTGCAGAGTAGCATTTTTATAACTTTTCCTTCAAGATGATTGTTGCAAGCTTTTTCATTCTAATGAAATTCTATATACAATCTAAGCAATAAACTTTCTATTTGAGCTATTACAAGTGCTTCTCTTGTTTTGCAAATCTTATGAATTACTTGTACAATCTGTGGTGCATTGTTACATACTAATATGTTTGTACAATATCATTTCAACTATTACAGAGTAGCAATTTTATAACTTTTCCTTCAAGATGATTGTTGCAAGCTTTTTCATTCTAATGAAATTCTATATACAATCTAAGCAATAAACTTTCTATTTGAGCTATTACAAGTGCTTCTCTTGTTTTGCAAATCTTATGAATTACTTGTACAATCTGTGGTGC
The DNA here is from genome assembly GCA_037157565.1 of Thalassia testudinum. Taxonomy (NCBI): domain Eukaryota; kingdom Viridiplantae; phylum Streptophyta; class Magnoliopsida; order Alismatales; family Hydrocharitaceae; genus Thalassia; species Thalassia testudinum. The sequence goes on from JAZHRO010000031.1 coordinate 62,165,408, forward strand.
ATTGTTACATACTAATATGTTTGTACAATATCATTTCAACTATTGCAGAGTAGCATTTTTATAACTTTTCCTTCAAGATGATTGTTGCAAGCTTTTTCATTCTAATGAAATTCTATATACAATCTAAGCAATAAACTTTCAATCCACTTGGTTGGATTTCTTGTATAGCTTATTTGAGCCCTAAGGTGCATTTGATGGGTCAGACACACACAGGAAAAAAATGTATGACTGTACATAGGTGTTTCACTTCCTCATTTCTGCAATCACCCTTAAATCGTCCCCAAAACATGCCAAAATGATCTATATGGATGTTTAAAGTTCTGTTTGAGAGCAATTTTCTGGACTCAGTCATTTGCAAAAGAGTGGTTCCACTAGTGGGTTTAATTGAATGGTATTTGTCTTGGTAATATATATTTCTGCTTGTATTTTTATTGCAGGGACGTCAAAGTCTACCAATTGGATCATTGTCATGTGATACTGTGGAGAAACAATTTTCCCCTTCAATGGAGAAATTTCTCTGTGATTTTTTCATGCTTGGTTCACCAGTTGTACTCACTGGTTGCATAGATCATTGGCCAGCATTCTCAAAGTGGAAGGATATTAACTATCTTATGCAAATTGCAGGAGATAGAACTATCCCAGTTGAGGTGATTGGCTTCTATTATGGGGACCCTGAATTTATTGATGTAGTTATACCACTTTTACTTAATATATGAAAGGAGAAAATACCTGTAACATTTTTCATATGATTTCTGTGTAGATTTCTCCTAGTTATCATAGTAAATTTAGCTCACCGATAGACAGAACTGGATGTAAATCTTGCAAAAAACTTCTTCATGCTTGTTGCATTTCATGTAAAACATTAGTCCTTTTTTTGGGCATATTTTATGCAAATTTAACTGCAACATTTACAAGTTATCAGGACCACAATTTATTTCATGGAAAAGTGGAAAGTTATAGTGTTTTATGAGGTAGTTCAGTATAACATCTTCCAATGCTGGTCATGCTTGTATTATACACGCTTATGGGTTTTACATAATACCAGAGCAATTAGTATGCCCATTCTTCATTATCCTTGGAGAGTGGCTAGTGATGCTTATTGTAAGAGTTCCTCTTTTTTTTTCCTTTCTTTTTTGGAGGAAAAAGAGTTCCTCAATATTATCAGCCTATTGCTCATACTGATTTCATGTTGCCATTCTTACTGGTATGCTCTTCATTAACCATCCTTCACATCTCCAGAATTTGCCATAAGTCTCTACTTGCTAGATGCCATCATTCTATTTGGATGATGTCAAACTTTTGCATTATAGCATCAGTTCTAGATGAGCATGGCTGCATGCTTTAGTGGTGGTGATCACCGCATGGCTTCAGTCCATCGTATTCCTTAAATGATTTCCAACCACATATGATGCTCGTCTACAAAGAGTTTTCTTTGTGTATTCCGTCAGCATGCTTTCTCGTTGTTAATTGCAACCTTTGAGTGTTCTTGCCTTTTAAATGTAGCAAATGCTTCTGATCATGGAATTTGTCTTTCTGCTGATTCATTCATGGTTGTCCTCGTGACCTGATCTCAATGGACGGCTCTAACTTGGATTGACTAATAACAGAAGATACTGATTCAGATGAAGAGTGAAATTTGCAAAGGGTAATTATGTCTTGTGGTTAAAGCCTATTATGGCCTATTATTAGTGATCAAAAATTCGCAGCCATATTGTTGGAACTTGAATGAATGCTAAACCCTCTACCCCTGAGTTGCTAGTTAAACCTTTTGATTGATATCTAGGCCAGTGGAAAGTCTGAAGAGAAGTCTGGTTGCTTTTCATCCTAAAACTATTGGTATTGATCAATGTGAGAGCGTCCAACGTGAAACTAATTGGCTTGAGTGGAGAGACCAACCATTAAGATAAGCCACTCTCATGTGTAGCCTTCTCTGGGTCAAGATGGACAGTTTAATGGGTGATATGAAGGTTAAATCCCAATCCTTAGATCGGTATGGTTTTGATATCATGTGAGAGCTTCTAACTTAAAACCATGTGGCTTGAGTTGGTTTCAATAGTGAGCGAACTTATGACTGGAGTTATTTAACGTGGAATTGTGGATGCCTAGCTTGACTGGAGTTATTTTTGCAGTCATTATGGATCTTATGCAGCTTAGATCTTTTGGGAAGGTTTGGGGATGCTTATTTTTGAAAGATTTATAGTTTGAACAAAACACACTGGTCCTACTTGCCCAATTGTTTGAACAATTATATGTGTAATTTTGAGAAGATCCAAGCCTAAATACTTCAGGTCAATTTGGAACCTACAACATTTCCGGGAATTGAGGAAGAAGCAATTGATAATAAAAGCATTACAATTTGAAATAAGATAAGAGAAGGTCATGCTCTAAGTCCCTTTGAGAGCTATGAGAGCATTCCCTGTTATGCCTGTATTCTCAACTTCATTGTCACTATATTTTGCTTCCTCAACCTTGTTGTCAACATGTTTCAGAATGGTCAAAGGGATTACTATATCTCGCTGCAAGTCAACAAAGGTGATGAGGATCCCATGTGGATTGAAAAAGGAAGATAAAGTGGGATGGCTTGTATGATATGGTCTTTGCCACTTTTCCAAAACAATTGCCAAAATAGAAAAAAACAGATATGGTCTTTGCCACTTCCATCTTCTTGATTAAGTTTGGCAGTAGTTATTATTCACATTCTCTCACACAATCTCCATCCACTACTAACCATATTTCGATTCATCATCCAAGGAATGCAGATCATGAACATAAATATCTGTATCGTCCATAGTGGAGTATCAAAATCGTATTCACTTGTACTATCCCCTTAAAGAGGAGTTTTGGAGGACAAGTAAGATCTCCATCAAAGAATGTTGCATCCTTGGCCATTTTTTTCTTAGTGTTCAATCTATGTACTTATATCCTTTTTGAGTTGTTGAGTACCAATAAGGATGCCTTTGTCGAACTGTAAGTCCACTTCCCTGTTCTCAGAGTCAGATTATGCCTACAAATGAACATCCAAACATTTTGGGAGCAATATGAAGGCGTTGCTCAAAGAAATTGCATTACAATCAGTGTTTTACCTCCAAGCACCCTGGAAGGTATCCTGTTAAGAAGGCAATTTTCAAGACAACTTAGGCTAGAAGCATTTTGTAATATTCCTCTGCAACAATAGAGCATAGGAGGTATCAAATAGATTGGTTTTCTTAGCTAATCTTTCCAACGAAAGAAGAGCAGAAAAGATGCTTCTTATATTCCTTTTGACAAGTTGAAATTCTGCTATCTCATTCTACCATGAAGAGTAACTACAAGAAATTTCATGGATTATGCCTTGGTTCTAGAAGAATGTTCTTGAAAAGCTATTAAGCTATTCCTGAGAATTCCTAGACCAAAAACTCTTCACAGCATTGCTAAATTGATCTTCAACCACATTTATAAAGACTTGCACAATCCCAACTGCAGTTGCTCTAATTCTCAAGGAATAAACAAAAGTGCACGTTAACCAATTATCGATGAAAGTAATAAAATATGGAGATCTGTTTAATATTTTAAAGGGGACGAAATCACTGAAGTGGGCAGCTGATGTGAGTGCAAGATCATGATTGAATTAAAAGTAGAAAATGAATATGATGGCATTACTTGAGTTATTGTCTACTGGTAAAAAAAAAACAAGGTTGCACAGCAGCACTCAGTTTTGACCTTGACAAGGCTTATTGCTTAGCTCACAAGATGGCCATGAAACTGCCTATTGCACTTACTCTTGTAGAAATTGGCCTCTCTATTAGCTTGGCGATGAAGGCCCTTTTCCCTGTAAGATGTTCACGAAGACATGTATGCTTAGCAAACTTTAGGTCTTTGATGGGACTCACCATTTAATTTTGTTTCTGGACTTCAACGTTTCATCTATGTCCAAAGCAGCCATCTGCAACTTAATTCCAGAGCTCTGAGAATGTGGTCAGTGGGCATGGTTAGATGAGTTCTATGATCGATCCTCTTTGCTTTTGAATGTAGGGATGTACTATTATTTATTTGGATGATGTAATTCAGAGAACTCATATTCAGTATTCAGTAACAATAAGGATACTTTATGTAAGGAGCTTAGGCGGAAGGATCTCAACCATCTATAATATTTCATTGACAATGAAATTATGTTCCTTGTAGAGTGTGAGCTCGTCTTGATTTGGTTAACTGGTTTTAGATTATATATTGGAACTGCCTCCACTCCAATTCTGCCTCAGCATCTGATCAGCAAGGCCTACATTTTGCCTGTTACCACAAGATAGTTTTAAGGTTTACAGCAATATATTAACTTCTAGCCCTGATACATCTTTGGCAGAAAACTGTATATTGCTATCCACCATAAATTGCATTTGGCTGGTGAAGTAGATATTTAAATAAGGTCTATTACTCAAGGGGTTCGTTTGTCAAAAAGCTAGCAGGATCCAGCTTGATTGGCTACTGTGATGCCAATTGAGCTGGTAGGCCTAATGCTTCGGGGGTTTGTGGCCCTTTTCTTGGAAGGTCCAAAGCAGTGGATTGTGACATGTTCCTGTCTTCACCTAATACAGTACAATTGCTTACTAGTTCAAGAGACTTTTTGGACCTATCTTTCTGTTCGGCTAGGAATTGTTTCAAGGTAAATACTGAGATGCATGCAGGAAGAACCATACTTTGCTGGAGGAAAGGTTCAATCCAGGGATGAGTGCATAAGCATGTAGCATCAAAATTTGAGCTTATTAGCTTAGTAATATCTTTTGATTGTGCATTTCTGCTCAGGTAGGCACAATAAGGATAGGTGCTTTTGTGCTTGTATTTTAGATTAAATGTTATAAAGTGCTGGGTATATCATGAAAGTTATTCCGTGGCAATAAAAATGAATCATAAGGCCATGCATTGCTTTTTATTTAAAATTTAAACAACGAAATTCTACTATCTTGTGTGGTGTATCATATACTGTTTTGTAAATTATGATAAATCTTGGTTCTCAAGTTGATGATTGCCAATTACAGTAATAACGTGCCAACCGTTTAATTCACTTGCATGTGTAATTTTTGGAAATACAACTTAAATGTGAGCATTACTAGGAATATTTCATTTATATTGCTGTTAAACTGATAATGATTAGGTCGTGGAAAATTAAATGATACTGCCGGTCTTACAGTGTCCACAAGTGCTGGTTATTCTAGCAATATTCCCTAGCCATAACTGCTTTCATCTTCTTGTAGCTGAAGATTTAAATGCTGATCTGCTATCTTGGACCGAATAGAAGTACAATTCAGAGTATATCAACTATCCTGTTGTTCTTTTGCATAATCATTGATGTTTATCACTCTCTTTTTAATATGAGGGTGCATATGCACATCTTAAGAGTCAACTGTGATTTCTGTTTACTTATGTGGATATATATAGCATGTGAGTCCAATTTCAGTAAGTACTTGTGTAGGGTAAACCCTGGTGGTGCTATCTTCTTGATTATCATCATGATAATGGAGGGTTTTAATTCACAGGTGGGAAGGAACTACCTTACTCCTGAATGGAAGCAGGAACTCATTACATTCTCAGAGTTTCTAAAAAGAATCAAGTCAGATTGCTGTCCGGAGAAAAGGACTTATCTTGCACAGCATCCTTTGTTTGATCAGGTTCTATTTTCTTGTCTGCCACTACATTTTTCTGGATTCTTTTTCTTGATTCTTTTTTTCCCCTGTTTAATGGCTACCTTACATTGACTCAATAACACTAACAGATTCAGGAACTTCGAAATGACATAATGGTTCCTGATTACTGTTTCATTGGTGGTGGAGTACTGCAGTCTCTTAATGCCTGGTTTGGTCCTGCCGGAACTGTAACACCTCTACACCATGATCCCCACCATAATCTTCTGGCACAGGTACCTTTAGTATGTTGAGGATGTTACTCTTTTTGTTGTCTCTCATGTCTTGCATAAATTATTGGGGTATCTTTGCATAAGTGTCTCATAAACATTTCATTTTGGAGAAGTGCCCATGTATTCTCAATATTTACGCAGATACCCTTAGAAAGTTTCTCTATATAAACAGATACCCCTCTCTTAGTCTTTGTTGGGTACCAATGTCAGTCTCAGTGAATAATGATTTTGGATCTATAATAATGAATCTTTTTTACTAATCCCCTATATTTCTTTTCGTGTTTCACTTTTATCTTCTTCCACCTTACTGTCCCTGTTCCACCTCTTGTCCTTCCCCACCTCCAATACCTTCATTACCTCCGCCTTTCTCTGGCCTTTCCACCACTTCTTCCCCTCCACAACCTGCTACAACTATGGCAACCTCCCGAGTATCTTATATTCTATGACAAGGCATTCCAAGGGAACTGCTGGATGTTCCTCCAATACAACCTTTCAAAAAAGAGTGTGTGTGTGGGGGGGGGAAGAGTTCCTCTTATAATCAAAATGTATAGACCTAAACAAGTTGCCTTGGATGATGCAGTCATGTTTATGAGTCAACCTACAGTCTGCTGCCACCCACAAGATCATGCTTTAGTTGGGGTTAATATTCTCAAAAGACAAGGTCTCCATCATCTATCCACACTAGGGGAGGAATTTGCTGAAGGTGTGAGAGCATTTTTGGCTTACAAGTCCCAAGAGTGGAGATCTTATGGGATATTTTATGGCAAGGTGGAGGACACAAGATGTGATGGCAGACGTTGAAGTGGAGGCAATGGTTGATTGTGTTTGTTGTGGTGAGCCTCCTTGTCCTAGTGATGATGCAATTAAGGAGGGTCTAAATGCTTACAATAACTGGTTTTCCTATGTGAAGATGGAGTTGGTGAGAAAGATGAAGATAGGGGAGGTAGAATAAAGAAATATACAGTCCTAATAAAGGAGTTTCATTTTATCTTTGGCTTATCTTGTTTAGTTAATAGCATTCTTTGTTAAAGGAGATTGATGAGGATCATCTCCGTAAAAGGGAGAAACTTTCAAGAGGTATTTGTGTAGATATGAATGCAAGGTTTGTTGTTGAGGGAGTAGCACTCCCTAGTTTGTTGATTATTTTATTTTTCCTTTTAGTCTTCTCTACACTATTTTTATTTCCTTAGGGCATATTTGTAATTGTCTCCTAGCCTCTCTCTATATATAGACGTTAGGGTTTTCCTTGAGAATGGAATGACTCATTTCTCCTCGCACATGGTATCAGAGTAGCAACCTTGGACTAGAACTCTATGCCTTCTTGGCCTCTTCCCTTTTCCTTTCTCTACCAAATAATTTTTAATCTTCCTTTCCTTGCATTGGGACCTTCAATTAGTGATTTAAATGTCGACGGCATGCCGTCGATATGTCGTCGGTAAGGCTATTTTGGGGAGGGGGCTATGTCAAGATGATTAAAGTATCGATTTACAGGTGTGCCAACAGCATGCTGACGATTTCAATGGCATGTCGACAATTTCGAGGGCATGCCGAGGCATGCCAATGGTGGTGCCGAGTCTGATGCTACTGGGCAAAGATGCTGCTGTACAGGTCGATTTCTGAAATCCTAAGGGCATAGAAGGTCAATATTGAGTAATGTAAAGGTCTAAGGACACACGCACACTATTATTATGAAATACCTTTATTATTATACAATCATTATCTTTTGAAAATGATATCATTTTGATTATTTATGTGATTTTTTGTCGACATACCCTCGGCATTTCCACGGCGTGCCCTTAGCATGGCCATTGAAAAATGGACATTCCCACGACATGCCCTCGGCATGCCCACCAAATGCATACTTAGAATTTTATCGGCACAGCGTCAAAATCAGTATTTCAAACCTTGCCTTCAATCCAATCCAAGGAAAGAGAAGAAATCATGCAAGGGGAGCCCCAACCAAGGAGGAGCCTTCACTGCTGACCACCGCTCCTCCCTTCAGTTGACCTCTGGAGGGGTGGTCAACCCCTAGCCAACTAGCCAGTACCCCCCCAACCCTTGTTCGATCAATAGGGGATCGCCAATGGATCCTCCCCTTCCTAGACTGCTGGATTGAGGTGAGCGGTCCCATCGAGCAACCTTGCTCAACTCGATAGGGCTCGAGGGAGGTCAAGTTGACCCCTTGTTGTTGGTGCTCTTGGTAACCATTGGAGTGTCTCCATCTCGTCAAAGTGCCACTACGAACTGATTTTGCCAGTTTCCCTTATGCTGCTTCTTTTTTTTTTTGAGTTCTCTATTATTGTATTGGTATTGTATCAACTCTCATGGACTTATAGTAATTAATTTGTGGTCCCAATGCACTGGAAGTAAGTTTAATTACTAATTAGTGGTTGCATGACTCTAATTTTGTGTGCTATAGTCTCCTAAGTGGTCAATTCTCCCACTCAAGGAAATAGGAGTTGTCGAGAGTTCAAGAACCCCTTCTTTGACCCTATTGTGGAGACCATCGAGTGCAATCTCGTGCTACGATCACAATCATTTCCTTACAATGTTAAGGAATGCAAAGAAGAGAACGTCCAGATCAAATCGGAGTCCAAGAAGTGTTTGTATGCTACAATTATCTTTTGGGGAAGAGGCAAAGGTAGTTTGTCGTCCACTCGAGGGCGTAGATGTGGTCATGGAGGCTGAAGACAGTCTAGACCACTATGCCTAGAGTATAGAAAACCTAGGGTTGAGTATCAGGCCTTTACGTAGGCCTATGTTGCACCTAGACTAGTGCATGTGACAGTTACTATTCCACAAACTAAGTTTGATACACTAATTCGAACACTCTGAGAGTATAGAATGTCCCAAGTAAGCATTGCATGCTAATCTCAAGCAGAGGATGCAGACGAGCTGGTTGATTCAGGTGCATCTTAGCACATGTGGAGATGCAAGATTGTTCTCCAAACTTCGACTAGTCCCATCAAGTAGAACCATATTGGTTGTTGCTGTCAAGGCGCTCGCCTGAGGTGAGGCGAGGCCCTAGCGTCTTGATCGGACTTAGGCGAGGCGATTTGCTTCGGGCGATGCCTGGGCGAGCGCCTGAGGTCTTAGTGTGAGGTGCTGGGGCAAGCGCCTGAGGAAAGCCCGATTCCTATACCTAAATACCCGATTCCTCTAACCCAAATAAAAAAAAAAACTTCTAAAACCCAAAACCCTACGTATGCAGTAAAACCTACCTGATATCGCTTGCATTCCTTCGATTGCCACCGCTTGAACATCGCCAATCGAACCTCGCCACCATCACGACTGCTCGACGTTGCTCGATCCTTTAGCTTTGTAAGAGCTCTCCACCTTATCGCCCCCTCATGCTCATCGCCCCCTACAACTCATCGCCGTTCAAACATTTAGGCACAAGGGGTTACTGTGCATACATCAAGTATCGTTCGAATAACGCAAAATGGGTTGCTGTGCATAGAAGTCCTCTATTCATATATTTTTTACTACATAGGTTTTACTGGTTATATATTTTTTTATTTTAGTTCTTTAACCCAAAATTGGTTACTTTTCTGTTATTTTTTTATTTACTGATAGGTCATTTGTGTTGATCTAATAATTAAATCATGATGTAGATATTTTTGAATGGCTTCCACTAGTGGGGATGATGCATTTTCTACAATGAGTTGAAAGAGAGATCTAAAGGATGAAAATGACAAGAATGCAGTCACTTATACCTTTTGTGAGTAGACCACAAAAGGTGGAATATATCAAGCCAAACAACGTCAAGTTGGATCATACAAGAATGCATCAGCTGGTCAGAAATGTCCTCCAGAGTTGGAGGAATTAAAAAATTACATGATTGAGAGAAAGACACAGAAAAAGGCCTTTTGTAGTGGTATGCTTGACTTTGATGATTGGGAGAATCTGATTAATGTTGAAGATGGTGAAGAAGAAATGGACGTAATTGCTCCAACTAAGAGAGTAGTGACTAGTGGAAGTAACACAATTTCCATCCCTAACAAGAAGTAAAAGGGAAAAAGACCCATGGACATGTTTGTAAAGAGTAAAGGAAAGACTCCATTAAGGCAAGGCAACCTCAAAGAAGCATTTGCTAAGGAGATGCGACCTAGAGTAATTCAAAAGATTGCTCGTTTTTTCTATCAAGCCAACATTTCATTCAATTCTACTAAATTGGAAAATTTTAAAGAAATGACTCATGTCGTAGGAGAGTATGGGCCAAACTTAAAACCCCCTTCTTACCATGAGTTCAGAATTCCTTTATTGAAGAAAGAGGTGGAGTACACACAAGAATTGATGGTAGATCATAAGGAAGCGTGGGCTAAATATGAATGCTCTATTATGTCAGACTGTTGGATTGATAGAAAGTAAAGGAACATCATCAATTTAATGGTGAATTGTGCCAAGAGCACAATATATGTTGATTTCATTGATGCATCATCTATCGTCAAAACAGGGGAAATATATACGAGTTGCTTGACAACTTTGTGGAAAGAATTTAAGAATCTAATGTAGTTCAAGTCATTACTAACAACGGAAGCAACTACGTATTGGCAGGTATTTTTAGCTAGATATGTTTTAATTAAAGTATTGTTTACTATGTGTTTTAAATAACTAACGTACTTCATTCCTTCTCTAAGCAAGTTTTTACAAGAAAAGAGACCACACTAGTATTGGACACCTTACGTTGCTCATTGTGTTGACTTGATGTTGGAAGATATTGGAAAAATTCCAACAATCAAGAAAAATATCCAAAGGGCCATCTTTGTTGTGGTGTTCACTTACAACCACACTGGTGTCTTAAATATGATGAGAGGCTTCACCAACAATAGGTAGTTGGTGCTACATGGAATTACTTGGTTTGTTACAACATTCCTTTCCTTGCAATCTATTTACAAACAAAAGCATAGTCTAAGGACTATGTTTACATCTAAGAAGTGGGCAAAATGCAAGTGGTCTAAAGAGATGAAGGGCAAAAAAGCTAGGGACATTATTTTAATTAATGCCTTCATTTTGGAATTATGTGCTTGAAACTCTCAAGTAAATGGGACCTTTGGTGAAAGTTCTTTGGCTTGTTAATGGTGAGAAGAAGCCACCCATGGGGTACATTTATGAGGCGATGGATTGGGGTAAAGAGGCCATTGAAAAAAGTTCAAAATGGAATGAGGATAAATATAGGGAGGTGTTTGAAATCATTAATCGAAGGTGGGTATATCAAATGATGCACCCATTACATGCAGCTGGTCATTTTCTTAATCCAGAGTACTTCTATACAAAACCCTTTATGAAATTAAATGAGGAAATCATTGATGGGTTGTACAAGTGCATACAAAGATTGACACCTGATACATATGTACAAGATAAGATAGCAAATGAATTATCTTTATATAAACATGCAAAAGGGATTTTTGGAAATCCAATGGCAATTAAATCAAGAACAATTAATTTGTGTAATGATTTAAATTCTGATGTATCATAATTTATCTTTATGTAAAGACTAATAAAGCATAACTTTGCAGTGAAGTTGTGTGCTTATTTGGAAGCTCAGCTCCAAATTTGCAGAGGTTAGCTATAAAGATCTTGAGCTTGACATGCAATGCCTCTGGATGTGAACGTAATTTGAGTGTATTTAAGCATGTGAGTATGCTTTCTTAAACATATGGCAATAGTATGATCATTAAGTTTGATGATATGATTTATATGTTAAGCACTTCTTTAATAACTACATATTTATTCAAAGAAAAGAAATGCTCTTCATGTTGCTAAATTGCAAGATTTGGTGTACATCAAGTACAATCAGGCCTTGAAGAGTCGTTATGACCTACGAGACACCATCAACCCCATTGTGTTCAACTCCATTGATTATTTAAATGAATGGTTGATTGGAGAGATGGAAAATGATGATCCAGAAAATGATCTAGTTTTTTGTGATGATACTTTGACTTGGGGTGATGTTGCAAGGGCATCTGGAGTTACAGAGATGAGAACCTACACAAGAAATCAAGCAAGGCTCTATCATGCTACACAACCATCAAGTGCAAGACCAATGATTGCAATTCCAAAAGATGAAGAGGTAGAGTTTGTATTAGATACAGGAGGAGAGCAAGAGTTAAACTTTGACGGAGATGAGGAAGATGAATTTACTACGGACTTGTGGAATTAGTTGTTTTAGTTTGTGGCATTCGATTCTCTAAAACTTTTGGTCATGCTTAGGTTTATATTTTTTTGCTTGTGAACTTGGTAATATGGTTAGCCATACTAGGATTTATGTTCAAAGTCTTAATTATGTACTTTCTGTAATCTTTGGTATGACTTTTGTTTGTACATGTACTTTTTATCTATGAATTTCATTGTTGGATTTGTATTTTGCTTATACAATGTACTTTTTATTTGGCAATTTTAACTTTTGTTTTACATTTTTGTTTATCATATTTACTGATGTATCCATGCATGAGATTATAAGAGCATCTAATTCATTGATATATATATATATATATATATATATATATATATATATAAAAATAAATTAGCGCCTCATTTGTCTCAGGCGAGCGCTTAGGCGAGCACTTAACGCCTCAGGCATTTTGGACCCCCCTCGCCTTTTAGTGCCTCTCGCCTTTGACAACACTAGTTGTTGATGGATAACATTCCCCTATCACAGGTCAAGGGGAGGTACAAGTTCGCCTCACATATGGCTGGAGAATGTTCTTCTTGCTTATAATTTTCCCTTCAATCTTCTTTTTCCCAGTCGAATTACAAAGGCCCTGAATTGTAGAGCGATGATTGATGTTGTGTCACATCTTAGGACATACTAACAAGATGAGTTATTAGTTGTAGGCGTGAAGAAGGTAGCATCTATCTAAAGGGTCTTGTAGTTATCTATAGCATCTCCAGTTTGTCTATTTTCCCTTAACTAAACTTCAACAGGTGATACTGCAAATTCCACCAATTGCTACCTACTAATGCGAAGCTTGCCAACTTGGTAAGTATCATAGGACTTCCTTTCCAAGAGTGTTACATTGAAGTTCTATGGCGATATTCCAGTTACTTCATTTGGATATTTGAGGACCTAGCTGTGCTTCTAATCATTCAGGTCACAGATTTTACCTTGTTGTCGTGGATTTTTCTCACTTGATGTAGGTGTTCCTCGTGAAATCCAAGTCTAAGTTAGTGATATAATCATGACCTTTCTAATGGAGATCAAAATTAATTTGAGGCCAACGTAAAAATCATTTAATTAGATAATGCATTAAAGTTTTGCACTTACTCCCTCCATTCCTTCTATTGGGAGTGTCGGATCATCCATCAAACCAACTCTTCGTACACATCGCAACAAAATGGTGTGGTAGAGAGGAAGCATCGTCATATTCTGGATGTAGCATGGGCACTTTAATTTAGAATAGCATGCCAATTTCATAGTGAGGAGATGTGTTATTACATGCTACCTCATTAATTGGATACCATCCATGGTACTCGATGAGCAAAGTGCTTATTTAGTTCTCTTTCCTGATTGTGAGTTTTTTAGGGTTCCACACAATGTTTTTTGGATGCCTTACGTTTGTATACCTTCATGGTCCCAAAGGGACACACTTGCCCCTCGAGCAGTCAAGTGTGACTTTGTTGGGTACTCAAGGACTCAAAAGTACTACAAAAGTTATGATCCACTTGGTTGATTCTATTATGTGAGTGTGGATATTACTTTCATAGAGTTCATTCCTTACCATTCTACATCTGGCTCACACGTTACCACTCTAGCACCTAAAGATGAGGCAGTCGTCTTGATTCCTGTACCCTTAAAGTAACCACAGAGCAAATCACCTAAGGGTCCACCTCCTCCTAGTCACTCAGAGAGCGGATTCAAGATGATCTATTCTTATCATCAGATTCAGTAGGAAGAACCACCTCTTTCAAAGCCCCATCTAGAGTTGGTACCCTCTTCCACTGTTGAGGAGAATCCTGTACTGGATGATACAAAGACCACCATTTCTGCTGCTTAAGGAGACTCTGATATACCTAAGCAACCTATAACTGCAGCAATTGAATTACGTATTGCCTTGTGGAAGGGCACTAGGACATGTACTTTACAACAAATGTCCAAGTACATGTCCATGACGAGTCTCTCCTCAGTATCGACAATTTGCTATTTCTTCCTCTACTATTCGAACACAGAACACCTACCACCCATTAGGAGGCACTATGTGATCCAAATGATGACAGGTCATGGAGGAAGAGATGGCTGCATTAGTCTCTCGTGAAACTTAGAGCCTCGTTCAGTCTCCACATGATGCAATTGTGGTAGGATGCAAATGGGTGTTTACTATCAAATATCACTTAAATGGACCAGTTGAGATATAAAGCTCTCTTAGTAGCAAAGGGGTACACTCAAACTTATGCAATCAACTACTTTGATACCTTCTCTTCGGTTGCTTAACTTCCCATAGTTCGCATACTTATTTCGGTTGTTCACTGTAACTAGCCTCTTCACCAGCTTGACGCTAAGATTGCTTTCCTCTACACTGATCTGAAGGAGGAAATCTACATGCAGCAACTTGTAGGATTTAAGGTTTAGGGGAAGTGTTCTTAGGTTTGCAGATTGCGCAAGGTAATTTATAGACTCAAGCAAAGTTCAAGAGCATGACTTCAAAAGCTCTTGCATGTGATTGAGAGGGTTGGCTTCAAGTGGTCTCTTGATAACCACTCTCTGTTTATAAAGAAGATTGGAAAAGGAGTGATAGCGATGCTCGTGTATGTAAATGATATTGTACTAACAGAGGATGATGCAAGTGGCATTACCATTACCAAGAAATTTTTGGCCAAGCATTTTGTTAGAAAGAACTTGGGTCCATTCCATTATTTCCTTGGAATTGAGGTGGCTCGAAACACACATGGAATAGTTCTGTCAAAGGAAGTATGTAGTTGATTTGCTCCGAGAGACTGGCATGCTAGGGGTAAAGTCGGCTTTTATTCCCATGGACCTTAGTATACATTGATTGAAAATGATTCAGAACAAGTTGGTGCTAAGCAATTCAGATATCTAGTAGGGAAGCTACTGTATGTCACTATCACAAGGTCCAATATTACACTTGTAAGTAAAGTGAGTCGGTTCATGAACAAACCAAAGTAGGTACATTGAGATGTGGTTGTGATGATCCTTAGGTACCTAAAGTTAGCTCTAGGAAAGGGATTAGTATTTACTTGTGGAAGCTCTTTAAATGTAGTGGCCTACACAGATGTTGATTATGCTGGATGTCCTAAAGATAGGAAATCTATCACTAATTTTTGTATGTTGGTTAAGGATAACTTATTGCATGGCAGTGCGAGAAGCAAATTGTGATAGCTAGATTGAGTGCAAAGTCTAAGTATAGAACTATAGCTCAAACCATATCTAAGCTTATGTGGATTAGATCTATTCTCATGGACCTACATGCTCCAGTATCTAGCCTTATGAAGATGAGGTGTGACAAGGCATCACTCTTCATTATTAACAATCTAGTCTTCCATGAAAGAGCCAAACACGTAAAGGTGTATTACCACTATACCTGTGATATGGTCCAAAGGGATATATTTGTACCTCAGATGTGACATCTAGAGATCAAGTCACAGATATGTTCACTAAAGTACTTTCATGCGCCTCCTTTAATCGATTTTGTTCTAAGATGAGTATGATAGGTATCGATGGAAGTGTTGAGAGAGAAGTTCTCCCTAGTTTGTTGGTTATTTTATTTTTCCTTTCGATCTTACAAACTCTATCTTTATTTCTCGAGGGCATATCTCTAATTGTCCCTTGCCTCTATATATAGATGTTCAGGGTTTTCTTGAGAATGGAGTAACTATATCTCTACGTAAAAATCTTTGTTGCTATTGAACATCTTAAATTATTGAAATGCAGTGTCTTTGCTGGATATAGATTACATGCACGTGTTCTTTTTATTTAGTATACAAGTACTTTATGGTGCAGTCACGAGATCATCATTCGAAATGTTGTTATATATGTATTTGACCCTGGGCTTCATAAAAGTAGAAGTAAATCACGAAATAATTTTATATAATTATTAATAGTTTTATATAATCAAGGTTTTAAAAAATATGAGACACTACCGACGCGATTTGCCTTCATCACGGTGAGGAGTAAGTCTTGAGGTACTTGAAGCGTAAGCTTTAGTTTTTAGATGGAAAATAATAAAAAATGACACAAATATATTTTGTTAAGTGCTAATAATAAAAAAAATAATGTAAAAACATATTTTCCTAATATTTTTACTCTATCACAATATTTAAATGTCTTATTACTAAATATTTTGTACACACATACATTATTCACATATAAATTAATATAACAAGATTTAAATATATATAAGTATCACACAACATGTAAATTCTTCAAAAAATCAAAATACAAGTCACATAATAGTACTAAAAAAATCAAAATAATAATAAAAAATATTTTTTTTAGAGTAATAATAATAAACATGTAACAACAAGTTTAAGTAAACAATTATCATGTAGACTTTTAAAAAAAATTCAATTTAATGATCACATAACATGTAAACTAACCATATAAAATATTTAAATATACTTTGACAACTAAATAGTAAAATAAAGGTATAAGTAACAAGAAAAAAATATAATGTGTAACTCAAGAGAAGTCGAGGCTCTCACCAACAGTAGCAAGAAGTGAGGTTGAGACTTGAAATGGGGAAGGGGCCAATGATCGACAATAGCGAGGGGATAAACTTGTAAGGGGTGGTACGTAAGGGAGGTTACTGGTGATGCAGCAATAGCTATCGGCAATGGTAATTGAGGAGTCCAAGATGGAGAATGATTTACAACAGTTAATGGTGATGGGCTTTTTGGGGCTTGATAGGTTAGGGCCATTATTTGCAGTTGGGTGATGGGTATAGGATTTTAGATAAAGTTTTTATTTATTTTATTAGGTCATATGTAACTCACATGACCTTTAAATGTGACTTTTCGACTGAACTTCACATCACCTCAGCTCTACCTCAACAAATCAAGGTGCATGCCTCACACTGCAACCCCGAGACTATAGCCTCAAGATAATTTTCTTCCGCCTTGGCTCGAGGATAATTTCTTAAAATCATGTACATAATTGTTGGCTTAGCCATGTAAGACTTTTTCCATTATGGTGCTTTGAGATTAGAATTTGTATTTGGCATACCCATACATGTCTAGTGCATTTGTGAATCCTAGTGGAGACTGGACATCAGAGGAGCATTACCAGAAAAAGGTTTAAAGGAAACTTGCTGAAAGGTTGAAGACCTCAAGTTGACCAAGTTAATATCCAGCTGCATCATGTGTTATCCTTCAGAGAAATCTTTAAAATAACTTTTATTGCAGACCCAGAATTGATGTTTCAGTCTTGCATGACCTTAATTGCATCTCAAGGCATGAAGTGTCTCTCTAGGAAGGGCATTTCAAAGTTGTTCTCCTTGGAGGAAGGCTTGTAGCATGCTCAATTGCTAAGTAGGTCACCCAGTCTCAAGTGTGTGGGACCCATCTAGTAATGTGTGAGAGAACGTGTAAAAATTATCATGGAAACTGTCAAGATTTGGTGCAACGTGGAGTGCGGAGGTTCCCTTGGCATCGGAAAACAATCCACGTGTGGATTGCTCATGTGAGAAACCAAGGAGATGGAGCAGCAGCCGGTGGTTGCTGTGGTGACCGGCTACGTTGGGTGACCAATGGCAGTGATGTTGAGAAGAAGAGAGAAAAGAGGAGTCTTAAAATAGAAAATATTATTATTGCTCAAAAGAAATTACAAGGGAATGTCTCTTTTATAGAGAGAACATATTTCAAAAATAAGAAACAAATCTTATATCTAAAATAAGAAAAATCAAATCACAAACTAATTCCTAAAAATAACGTTCCTAAAAACCTCTTGACAAAATAACAAAACTTGGCATCTTAAGCAAACCAAACTTGGTTCCTTGGACCTCTAACCCGTCAGCCCTGATGGGCCCCTTAGATGCTGCCACGTGACCTGTTGGCTGCCATGTCAGCAAAGGCTATACAACAACCTTTAAGGTAGATTATTTGGAGACCACTCCTGTGGCACAACTTAATTCTATCAAAATCCTGTTGTCTATGGCCATCAATAAGAAATGGACTATTCATCAATTAGACATCAAGAATTCCTTTCTATATGGAGATCTAAAGGAGGAGGTCTACATTCAACAACCTTCAAGCTTCATTAGTAAGGGGGAGTGTCAAAAGATTTGCAAGCTGAAGGTCATTTATGGCCTGAAACATAGTCCAAGAGCGTGGTTTGAAAGGTTTAGCAAAGTTACATTCAATAACCTTCAAGCTTCATTAGTAAAGGGGAGTGTCAAAAGATTTACTAGCTGAAGGCCATTCATTGCCTGAAACATAGTCCAAGAGCATGGTTTGAAAGGTTTAGCAAAGTTGTACAAGAGCATAGCTTTGCTAGGTCTTCTGCAGACCACTCAGTATTCACATTGTACAAGAAGACAAGTTTGTGATTCTTATAATTTATGTTAATAACATTTTTTTAACTGGTAGTGATAGGAAAGGCATAGAGGATACTAAAGATCTGCTACATTCACAATTTGTTACTAAGGATTTGAGCTCCATTAATTATTTCTGTGGTATGTTGAGGTACAACAAATAGAAGGAGAACTTGTACTATGTCAGTGTAAGTATATACTAGACATGTTGAAGGAGACCGATATGTTCAAGTGCAAACCAGCATGTGTGTCTATGGGTTCCTCATTACCTCTTGCAAATGTAGATAGTACTTTGTTGCAAGATGTGACCAAATATTGTGCCATGGTTGGAAAGCTGATATACTTGACGGTTACTAAGCCTGACATTGCCTTTGTTTATAGAAGGCTGAACTAGCTTATGCAACCATCCAGGGAGGTTCATTAATATGGAGTCTGTCAGGTAGTGAGATACTTGAAGCACGCTCATGGGAAGGAGCTTCACTTTCAGAACCATGGTCATGTTGATATGTGTGGCTATTCTGATGTCGATTATGGTAGAGCACATGAGAACATGAGGTCTACCACTGGGTACTATACCTATGTGGGAGGCAATCTTGCTACTTGGAGAAGTAAGAAGCAAGCAGTAGTTTCCAGATCAAATGCTAAGTCCAAATATATAGCCATGGCACACACTACTTGCAAGTTATTATGGGTCCAGTCTATTCTGCAGGATTTTGGCATCTACACTTCAAAGCCTATTCTTATGTACTGCAATAATAAGGTTGCCACATTCATTGCAAATAATCCTACATTCCATGAGACGAAGCACATTGAAATAGATTGTCACTTCATTAGAGAGGTCATTGTAAGTAAAAAGATTCACACCCTACATTAGCGCTGAAAATTAGACAGCATATATTCACAAAAGCACTCTCTAGGAAGCAACATAAGATCTTATGTTCTAAATTAAATATGCTTGATGTTTATACTTCAGCTTGAGGGAAAGTCTTGAGTTGTATGGGGGCTTATTTATAATTATTTTTTTATGTGAGGGTATGTTATGTCATTTCTCCCTTGTATCTCTATATATAAAAGTACTAGGGTTAACTCCTTTTCCAACAAAAAAAAAGCAAGAAAGGGAACTTACAGCAATATTGATTTAGCTGTTTCCAGAAGGAAAAAAAGTAACAGGAAGCTAATGGGAAGCCCGTACGATGAAGACAATTAATGGCAAGAGCTATAGAAGGTGGAAATCATATTTTGTAGGAGCCTGACTGTAATAACGGGAAACGAATGGAGATGTTGGGAAAAGTTCACAGTGTTTCTGTAATTACTTCCAAAAATAACTGGGATCGATATTTATTTGCGTACTTTTCAGCTTTAGTAGAATAAGATGCACAAGCAATGTCCGTGTGTTATTGCATAATCCCACATCAAGAAGAGCCACCGATTTCAAACTTCAGTCGGTCAACTTTTCAACTGTATTTCATTTGCTTATTAAACTTTTTTATAAAATAATTGGTAATAATTTTTTGATTTCAGGTCGTGGGAAAGAAGTACGTACGACTCTATCCTCCATCTGCGTCAAAGGAACTTTGCCCTTACGACGAAACCATGTTACATAATTCGAGTCAGGTATACTCACTTCCGAAATCAGCAGGTCATGTTCAGCTCATCATAATCGTGAAAAAGATACATGACTTCTTTTCTTCATTACTTGAATCACAATACTGAAATTCTTTGGGGAGCCTCATTTTCACACCGTTTGCAAGCTTTCCAAAGCTTAATGACTGAGGAGTCTCCCTTTCACACTGTTAGCATGCTTCTAAAAGCTTTACGGAAGGCTTTAACTCCCAAGAATGAAACATTTGACACACGACTTGCAGGTGCACCTTGATGATCTTGACTTTAAAAAGTTCCCAGGGGTGAAAGATCTGAAATTTATGGACTGCATCCTGTCGGAAGGTGAAATGCTCTACATCCCACCTACGTGGTGGCATTATGTGAGATCTCTTACCCCAAGTTTCTCGGTTAGTTTCTGGTGGAGTGCAAAAATGAACTGCACACCTACGAAGTAAATTTATAACCAGCCTTTGTTGTACTCTACTTAATTTTGCATGAAACTGCAGAAGCTGGTCAAATCCACCTTTGCGGTCTGTATTCGTAATCCAAGCATCCCTCAGAGAGTTGGATTTAGGATTGTGTTGTAATATTCCACCTTAGTTACAACTGGCGGCTGCTTATTTAAAATTTAAACTTTCAGCTGCTCTATCGTCGTTGATTTTATACTAAGCTTGAAACTAGTTGTACTTCAGTTGGCTGAATGATTTATAGGGCTAGGGTGTGCGAAAATGCATCAGTACCATAGTCCAAAACCTACCTCGAGGATCTCTACATTCAAATGAGCCGCTTCCCCTGCAATGGTAGATTGTCTAGTGGGGTAAAGAAGAATAAATCAAACCAACATACTCGTATCTAGTGCCATGCCACCTAACCCACCAATCAAACAAGGTCCTAGTGAACAAGAATGACAAATGTAACGCTTGAGCCCTGATTGATAGAAGCACCTATCCTAATGCATTTAATGAATGTCAGAAACCTCGAATGTGGTGTGCATGATGCCATAGATTGCAGCCGTGTTAACCATCCAATGTGCGTGATGGTTGTTTAGATCATCAGCATTCAGGTTAAACGATTGGCAAGTAGTAGTCATTAAGTTTCTTAATTTTTCAATTATTGCTTCGTAATGGTTTGGACCACGTTTTCGTTTGGTCGTTAAATCCTGGCATGACTGTCCTCGTTCGATCTGCCAGGCATGCTTGCGGGAGAGATTTTATGGACAGGTCCTTCGTATGTTGTTTGTTCCATCTTTTTACTTCTGTTTATTGATGGAACCATTTGAAGAAACAAATTTTGAGGGTGTATGGATCAGAGAAAAAAAATAGATAATCGTACAATGGTATACTGCTGGATTTAGTCCCATGCCTTATGTGAAGATTGGTCATGATTTTATTTAGCATACTGTTTCTTTCAAGTTGTGGGAGGTCTTAGTATTTCCATACAAAAGGCCATTAGTAATTTATTGGCTAGCTTTTTACCATAATATTACATGGCTTTATAATTCAGGTATAACATAAGTATATTATTTTAAGAAAAATTTATATTCTTTTTTCCAAAAAAAAAAAAGGCTTTATATTACATTCTAGAAGCAAAGACCTTATACAAAATTATACATAAAACTTAAGGAAACACTTTTGTAGTTTTGAAATAAAAAAAAGAGATCCTCTAACAAGTATAATAAGCATTTCAAGGGTTAGCAATGATTCACAAAGATAACAACTTAAAATTGAGTCAATAAGGGAAAGAGGGATGTGGGAAAAGAGAAAATCAAACAATTGATTGGGTTATCTTATAGACATCACGGAAGAGAAATTTCAATTTTTACCACTAAAAACCCTCTGAAACCTCAAAATTCATATTAAGCAAAATTCATCTAATTTAATTTTGAGAAAATATACATGCCAATTCCTATAAATAACCATGCAAATAAATTACCTGGAAAAAAATAAAAATCAGGTTTGGAATCTCTCTCATAAGCTTTGAAAGATAAATGCTTTGGATTTCCTTTTAAAGCTGAATTCCTAACATGTCATATGGTTCAAAATCTTCTTTGTTACAGGCATCGAAGGCTATTCAAAAGAAATTGAAAATGAAACCGAGCCACAAAGTGAGCTAAATCTAACGGAAAATTTTAATTTTCAAGAGGTCCAATTTATTTCTTGGTTCAACAACTCATGAAAACTGAAATTCTTGTTCCGTCGATGGCCCTAGTTTGGGAAAAATCTAGTAAGAAGAGAAGCAGTTTAAATTGATATGATATAACAAAATATGCAAGTTAAATTTATTTCGAACACAAACATCGCAGTCAGTATGAAGTTAAAATGAAAATAATTACATATTTATTAGTGAAAGATTCATAATGTAATCAATTTGGAGTACAAAATAAAATACAAAAATTACGTAGAGTCAATCATATCCTTTCTATTTCAGGATAGCTGAAAATTTATTTCTGGCATATATGTAAGCAAGAGTTTCAAAACATAGCATACGTTAATGTACCAATAAGTTATTCCTCCTCGTCTACTTTCCTTTTTTAAAAAAAAAAATAATTATTTCATCCCAAGGGAAATATCTAATACAAAGGAATGTGTCTCAAAGAGTAAGGAAAAAGATAGAGAATCTCCATCTATCAAGAAAGAAAATATGTCCCGTGAAAATGGAGAATAAAAAATAAAAAATAAAATTAAAAAATAAAGGAGAAAAAAAAATGAAAGTATCCCTCAATTGGGAATCAAAAAAACTTTCGAAGGAGATCAACTCTATATTCGTAAAATGATTAAGTATCAGCAACATAAAATTTTGAATAACAAGTGATGGAATAAATCAATTCCTTAAAAACATCCGTGATAAATTTTATACTTAACCAATGCCATCGCTTCCCATGCAAGTGAAGAGGATTGATTCTATTTAAAATCACCACCTAACCACCACCACACCTTTTAGTCGAAATGAAAAGCCCATCTTATTTATGGTTTGAACCCCACGAGAGGATGATGAACTTACCACACGTAAAACGATCTAAACGACCTAGCTCGCTAGGTGTATAACATTAACATTGGATATGCAAGGTTGGATTTTCTTTGTGCAAAGAACCCTCCTTTCCTTCCAAATTCAGGTAGTGTGGATGTTTTAACTGCTCCAACTAGAGCAATGCATGCAGGTAGACCTCACCATCTGAATGATACAATGACATGGAAGATATCACATGTCACAAAACCAAATGGCCCTCCCTCCACATCACCAACTCATAGAACTCCCCATTGCATCTACACTACTCCACGAGAATGAAGGTGGTCTTCAGCTTCCTCCTGCTGCTAGCGCTTCCGGTGGCAGCGCCCGAAGTGGGTAAGCGCCGGAATCAGCTGTGCACGATGCCGATCTTCTCAGTGCTGGTGCAGCTCACACCGTGCGGCCCGTCGGCGGTGCCCTTTGGCCCCACCATCCCAAACAATGCCTGCTGTGCGGCGCTCCAGTCGCTAGGGAGGTCGTGCTTCTGCTCGATCGTCAACGGGCCATCCATTCCCGGCGTCGACCGCAGCTTGACCGTGCAACTTCCGGCCAAATGTGCCATCAATTTCCGGCCTTGTAAGGACATAGAAAAAGATGTCAGCCGGTCTGGACTCCTTGTCTCTTTTTTCCATGCTTATGCTTGTGCGCACAATCTTAGCCATATATATATAAGCATAGATAGAAAGATGGCATGGACACAACGCTCATTTTTTTTCCACCCACGGACCTTTTTGGATTTTTGGGACTTTGTGAATAAA
This sequence comes from Thalassia testudinum, assembly GCA_037157565.1. Classification (NCBI taxonomy): domain Eukaryota; kingdom Viridiplantae; phylum Streptophyta; class Magnoliopsida; order Alismatales; family Hydrocharitaceae; genus Thalassia; species Thalassia testudinum. The sequence goes on from JAZHRO010000031.1 coordinate 62,189,143, forward strand.
CCATTATTTTTGCTAAGGAAGTTCTACCGAGAATAGCTACATCCACAATGGGCTATCTTCTTCCAGGCAATGAGATAACCATGGCCTCAGAAAGATATAGGAATAAATAGTCTAAGATAGCTTGCTTGGGAAGGATGTGATACAGCAAAGAATTGCAAGAGAAAAAAAAAAAGGATGTTTTCCTTTATATTATATCTTCTATTTCTATTGTGGAATAAATTATAACAAAATAATTATGATTTTCGACTTAATTTTGTTTGAGAAGATCATTGCATTTTGGACAAGATTTTGATCAAATCACAATTTAATTCCGACATCTACTCCATCTTGATCCAATCCATAAAATGTTAGATTGGATTAGATCTTTTTCATCAATTTAAGATATGTGATAAGAATGTACTTGGGTCGTATGATGAAATGTGTCAAACAAGTTGCATAGGAAATCCTGAAATTTCATACGAACCAGTAAGAAATGAAATAATCAATTCAAAAATTTATAAGAAAGCACTCGATATTAGTTTAGAAGATCTCAAGAGACGTTAGTATCTAGGAGTATATAATCGGAGACTTAACATTTAAAATTGCCCACATGTAAACGTCAATCATATGGTTTATTACCATGGGTTTATGTGTGACATACCTTGATGTTTAAATGTCATGATGCCTTTTCATATATTGTCCTTTGCTTGATGTCAAGAATCTATCATTGGGCTAAAGTTAGTTTTGGCAACGACTATGGATTTCCTACGTGGACATCTCAGCATTTGAACCTTTCATGACCATGAAATAAATTAACTTCACTAAAAGTGAGATGAATGAGCCCTAAATTGACTAACATCGAAATAGACCTATTCCGATCTTCCACATGCTGATGTTTCTTGCTGATGTCGATTCAATGTCAAGATAGGCATTTACCAACGTTTATGAAGGCCTGTCTTGATATTTATAAATGTTGAGATAGGGGCTTCCTGTTGTAAAATATGAGGATGAGACCACGAATTAAACTCAAAATACTCCTAAGGAATAACTTAGATTTTTAAGCTTGTAGATTATTTATTTGATTGGTTTGGATTCTGTCAACCTTGATAAATCCAGTCTGTTTTTGATGGATTGCAACATTTCCAATTTGAATCAAATCATCCAATGGAGATAATTAGAAATGAAATCAAATTTGATCCAATAGGTTTGGATTGGATAGATCACCCCCTTCATCTGATCTATGTGCACCTTTTGACTGTAACATCAATTCTTATTTGCTTTGAAAATCCTAGAAATGTCTAATCTATGTGAACCTTTCACCCTTCGCTGATTCTTATTTGTTATGCAGGTGATGCATGAGTTTGCCAAGAGAACATTGCCTTCAGCAGGTCTACTTTGGTACAAAGGCGTCCCCCGATTACAACACTACTAGCTCATAATAGCTTTTTTAATGATTTGGTGACTTGTATTTCTAGACATATATACTTTCAGTCCAATGGCAATCCCTTGCCTTCAATGATTCTTGATGGCATGTAGTGAGAGAAAAATATCATAATGTTTGGTTCTCTTGCTTTTTGGTTGGAATCCACAATGAGATTTGGAGAACTAAGGTGGTCTTTGGAATAACTCTTTCACTTATGGCATGCAAGATGATAGGTTTTATTGCCGAGCTTTCACAATGAAAGAGGAAAGCTTACACTAGGACAGTCTAGACTCTGGACTCCGGGTTACTGTTTGTGTTCCATCCAAGAGACCATGATAAATTTAAGCTTGAGTATTGGGTTGGGTAACAGATGGGCTTGTGGATACTTGACCCGGGGGTTGGGTTTGGTTTCCAATTTACGAGTTTAACTCGATAAGAAATAGGCTAAGCCTGACTCGTTTACAAATAGGCTTGGGGTTGGATATTAAATTTTTATGTTTAAGTTGGATTTAGCCCTATTGCAAATTATACCTTTTCTATAATAATTACAAATGTTTTTGGAGTATTATCTCTCCAATACTAAAAATGACCATCAATCCCTATTAAAGAATATGTATTAATTTTTTATTTTAAACAAGTAATAATAGGTTTTGAGATGTTGCAATCTTTTGATATTATATTGATTAATAGTAGAGTTGCACAACTATACAAGATATTTATTTTTTTAGTATAAGAAATTTTAATTTGTCAATATACATTTCAATTTATATTAGTTTAAATAACCAATAAACTTAATGAATAAGCTGAAATTTATAGGGATGTTATCAAACAATTCATGGGCTTCTTGGACAGACTTAGGCTTCAAAAAGTGAGGCCCAACCCGATAACAATTTAATCAAGCTCAACCCAATAATAAATGGGTTGGATTGCACTTTATCCTTGATATTAGTGGGCCAAATGGGCTTTTGTAGGTAGCTGAATGGGTTGACCCAGCTTGACCCGATGCTCAGGACTAGATACTAGATAACTTCACCATTCTCTGAGAAAGAGAAAACGGAAAATTAATAAAAAGGTGCAGGTCTTGCAGTTGTCCTCGCTAGTTTATGAGCACGCAGCAAAACAACTATACATGATTTTTCCAAAGATTCTCGTTGGACTTTATAGGCGAAGTGGTTGGAGATTCGTGAACTGTAAACATCTAGGATTTCACATGGGTAACTTGGATGCTAAGGGCATAGATCCGATGATCCACGGGCATTTCGTTCGTCAAAGTGAGGATAAGCATAATCTATGCACCATAGTTAAGGAAGAAGTTAAAAATGATGATTGAGCACTTTAAATCTTAACCAAAAACGTAAATTACGTGTTCCCCGTAGAAGAATCAGAATGCTCGATCTATGTAACGAAGAGAAACGCTACTAACCAAATTGCATTGCATTATCAGATGTCGGACAAGATCTCCGATCGTCTGGAAGTACCTTCGGACGTCTGGCGACGTAATCTGACGTCCAAAAGTACTTGGGAAAACACATCGCGTACTTTCCCAAAGCCTTCACCTATGTACGAACAACGTAGGCACAAAAATCAGCCGACATCCCCTGTACTACGATCTGCATGACGGAAAAGTAGTGTAGGAAAATACGTACCTCACGCGATATGTGTTTCCAGACGTCCAACTTCAACTCCGGATGTCCACGTGCCTCGCCTATATTTAAGATATCTCTAAAATAAGGTGCTCTCCTACCCTATACTTCCACCTATAAACCCCTCCACTTCCCCTCTTCACAAAAATGTTTGACATGCAAAGTTCCTCACAAAAAATCTCACAATCCCTCCAACCAAAATCGAGCCCCTCCACTTGACTGTGCATCTTTGTCCAATGGTGACCAATTCAATGATGAAAAATGAGATTTGTGAAAATTTTTTTTTTGGTAGGGAACTTTGTACAACAAACAACACCCTTTCCAAAATTACCAACCCGCAAACCCCACCCCAACGCCACCGCCATGCTCCCTCGCCCTCTCAACTCAAGCGTCAAAATTTTCTCTCCCAGATTCTCCTATCTCTCCCTTTCACTCTTCAAAGAAACACATTGCCCATCCATAAATTAAGTGTTAAATTTAGGATCATATAACAAGCATCTTGGCTCAGCTTTGCCAAGAGATGGGATCAAGATAGACAGTGATTTATCTTTTCAATCTTAGTGGGGGCAATGCCAATAACCAGCAAAAAAAAATTTAAGAATACATATGTAAAATTCTTGTTGCAACCTATATCCAACCGTAAAATCTCTTTCTATCAATTTGCAACGTAGGTCCTTTCCCATCAAGGTTGTGATTAGAAACTACCACAAATGAAATGAATAAAATGGAATATAACAAAACAAATAAAGATTCTTAAAGAGATTTACAAATTGTATTTCTTAAATCCCCTTGGAATCACTTAACTATAATAGAGGAAAGTGATCAATGTGGTTCTCAACAAAAAAGATCAAATAAATATTTAAATATAGTCAGATAAATTTAAGTATGGAAAAGAGACACATGATTTATAGTGAAAATCACTACCTAGCTTTCCTCAACTTAGGATTTTTTTTATTTGTCGCTACTGATAAATCTACTAAAAGAAAATTCACACCACTTAACCAAGGATGGTGTAACCTCTTACAAGTCCCTCTCCTAACCTATTGAAGGGAAATTTTTGCTCTATGTCTCTAGTAGAGAAAGGTTTCCCAACAACGTAGGTACATTTACACAAAGTTCAATTGAAGGGAAATGAAAAATTCTATAGAACCTCTAGAGAGCAAGAGAAAACTTACAACGATCTACTTGATAATATAAAAGATCAAATCGAGATCATTACGCTTCGTCAAGATGGATTGTAAGAGCACTGCATGATAGAAAAGTACTTCATGTAATCATCAAAAGCACAAGTAGAGCAAAGAATGCACCTAACATGAAGATTTGATCACCATAGAGGATTATTGGATGTTGTAATAGGAGGCTAGACATTATTTCTATATAGTTCATTTCATCTTCCAACATTCAAATTAGCTAAATAAGGTAAAAATAATAATGGTTTGAAATTTCTAGATGTGCCAAATTTGACCATTGATGATCGACAAAGTTCATAAAGTTTTTTTCATGCCTATTCAATTTTGATCGATGAAATAAATGTTTTAATCGATCAAATCAATGTTTGATTTATCAAATCCTCAATTGATCGATTAAATCCAAGGATTTTTAGAAGCCAGATTAATCAATCAAAAGTTACCATTGATCAATCAAAGATGCCTTTGATCAATCAATCTAAGTGTTGGTCAATCAAATCTAGGGTCTTTTTCTTACCAGGTCTCCTCAACAAGTAATTGATTATGTTGTAGTTTTGATTGATTAAACTAAGATTAATCGATCAAATCCAGGTGAATTGCTTATTAGACTTGCTCTTAATAATTGATAGATCTAATTATCATTTTGATTGATTACAATGAATAAAAGCATTTCGATGTTTTGCTTAGCTAATTCAATTTGAGCTTATACCTAATAAACATTTAAATTTGAACCATTAGTACTTGATAGCTTCCTCTTTTTATGTGAATGAATGTGAGTTTGAAAATAGCGAGAGTTTGAAAGATCACAGACTTCGATTTTTGAGGGAAATGATGAAAATCAAGTTTCGTCATAAAGAGCCAAAGTTTCTAAAGCATCTATGAGATTCTATTACAAAAATAAATTCTATGAACTAAAGTAATAATGCTCATCTGCTCCTTTTGTTAGCAAGCCATCGTTAGCACCATTGGTCTTGAGATATCATCATCGTATTTTACATCCTAAAATGTTAATAAGGAGACTATATAGAAAAAGAGATTATTAGTTGTTTGTCATCATCAAAGCATCTTATCAAGAGTATGCTATGGTAACAACAATGTCGTTACGTCAAACCACCCAATGCATGTTTCCATACATGAGTAGAATGAGAAAAGCAAGAAATAAGCAAACCACCCAATGCATGTTTCCATACATGAGTAGAATGAGAAAAGCAAGAAATAAGCAATAGTCCAGTATTGAATGAAAAGATCAATAATCATTAAAATTTCTTATTTATTTAATTACCTTTTGTTTCCTCTAGATTATTTATCCTATCAGCGATTGGAGCATTAGTTATTACTCATGTATCTTTTAACACCCATTTACTAGGACTAGTTAGGTCTTCTATCTCTCCATTTTGTTTCCATTGCTGTAAACTCTTTCCTCCTAAATAGATTCTTTTAACTTGAGCCATGTGTATGGATTATCAATTCATTTCGTAACCATGTTATTTAGTTTATTCATGTCATAAATAACTTGCACATTATTTTTGTAATGCCTTGAGATTCAAACCTTGAGTCATTTTAGAGTTGATTGCATCATTTTGGACCCATCGGTACCTATCGAGGTCGACTCAAGTCAAATCACCTTGTAAACAATAAAAGAACTCGTGTTTTCAATCAAACCTATCTCAAATAGGTCTTATGGGGCAACATTAGATTCATCTCATCGCAAGCTTTTCAATAATTCGCAAATTTGAGGTGTGTAGCTCAAGCTATATGCTCAAATAAAGTCAGACGAGTAAGAGTCTTAAATAAATCAAGTTCCAAGGGTATTTCAATCAAACCCAGGCCCCTTAATCTTAATTCAAGTCTTAAGTAGCATAGAAAAGGTCCTAATTAGGGTTGGTAGCCATCATTAAGTCCCCTTGGTCGCACAAAACTCAAGAAGAGAGAGAGAAAAGAAGGAATGAAGAAGAAATGAGAAGAAAGAAGGGGAACAAGGCTTCTTTCGCGGAAACTAGGGTTGACAGGTACCTCTGCAATTTTCGCAGAGGTGCAGCGACAAGAAGCATAGAAAGCCACCACGTGGTGACAGTAGTGGCACCAGGCTGCATGCAGGGCAACATGTGGCCTGGGAAGGGTGCCCCCTATGCATGTGCGCATGAAGAGGAAAGGGAGTGCACAAGCTTTATCGTAACCGAGAGGCACAGGGCACAGCACGCGGAAAGATTAGGCAATCCTAATCAAGCGAGGCATGATTCAGGGTGCATGGAAATGGTGAATTGCACACTGCACATGATAGTGGCGACTCATATAACCAATTTGGCATCGTTCAACTGAACCTGCCTAATTCAGGCCACTTTTGTCAAATCTAAGCAATTTAGATGGACTCTGTTTTTCACAAGTACTCGTCAAAACCATCTTGACAAGTACTACGCATTGGTAAGTCCCAAACCTCTTTTTTCCCATTGTTTCATACATCAAATTTTAGATTTGGCTTCTAATATGCTTGGGACTTCGATTCTCAATGTTTTGACCTAGGTTCTCCTCTTCGGAGCATGTGTGGAATACAAGAGCACTAGAGAAGTACACCTAGGCCTCTAACACTTGTTTCAAAGTTGTTGTGACCCCTTAGCAACACTAAGTACAGTAGTTGCCTTCATTTTCACCATCAATTGTGATTGTGATTCCTCTTCGTGTATCACCCCATTTTATGTGAGTTCTTTTTTTCTTGCTAAGTATGTGAGTTCGTTGGGGACGAATGTTATTTCTCTCGACACTAAGTATTTGAATGTGTATTAAAGTGATCACATACGTCCAAAATTAATTAATCACAATTGATTTAATTATTCCAAGCAATTTATTGGACATGCCTTAATGGCACGTCTAATAATTTGATTAATTATTTAGTGATATCAAATCTGTTAGTCTAATTATATTTTGATGCAATTAATGTAGGTTGTTAGTCTTATGATTTTCATAATCGAGTGGTGTAATAATTGAGAGTCCAATTAATCATAATTCTTGTCTCTTGATAATTAGAATCCAATTAAAGATCTAATTATGCCCTAATAAACAAATGTGAATCTCAATACATGACTAAGCACTACGGGAATAATCCCTTTTCACGATGGTTCAAAATCATCTCGTAAACATTCAAAATTATTTTATATTATCGTCACGAAAGGATGTATTGCGTTAATATATATACAATGGTTATCCAACGTAACCATCGTACATACTAAAGAATAGACGATGATTTTTATAACTGTCATATACTTGATTCATACGATGGTTTCGTGGCAAACCGCCGTGTCTTACATGCAACAACGACTAGCTAACCATCGTTTATTTAATTAATTTGTTCATATTTATTCCTGTGTTAACATTACATAATTTTCTAACTATTGTGTATGTCACTAAATAACGTACGATTTCCAAACCAACCGTCATGTAAAGGACCATCGAACAAGGCCCCAGTACATTTTGAACGGTGCTGGATTTGATCTTATGCGACGGTTAGGTGATATAAACGACATTTTAATAACCATCGTTTGATTACTATACATATGGTTTATCATCGCATATATAGCTTTTTTTTTTCAATTATACAAAATGTAGTTGACATATCACAATATAGAATAATAGAAATTAGTTTCACACTAATCAAAAGAGTTGTCATAATGTCAAATTATACATGTAATTAATACAAATATGTGAACCTAACTAAGCGAAATATATATGAACTTACCTAAGTAAATGCAAAAGTAAAGTAAACTTATGCCGTAGCTCCTCGCTCGTGTCTTGCTCCACCACTAGTGAAGTCGTCATTGTCTCTACAAGACGGGTAGTGATAAAAAGTATGATCCTGATCACTGTCCCGTAGAAATGCCATCATCTCTTGTATCTCTGCTCTCTGTTGTTCCATGAACTACTTGACATCTTGCCAAGCTTGAGTTTGCTACTCACACTGTAAGGTGACATTGTGGAGGTGTTGTTGCATTTGCTGATTTTTCATGCTACAGTGTATGAACTTGTGTTTGAAGTTGCTCAATGAGTAGGGATGAAATCAGGTCGAATTCAGTTCGAATATAAGTATTTCCATATTCGTATTTGTTTTCCAAAATCACATTTGAATCCAGATTTGGATATTATAGGATTTTTTATTACCATATCCTAATAAGATCGGATGCGAATTCGAATCGGATATTAATCGAATTCGAATACAAATAAGATATTAATTGAATTCAAATATGGTATTGATAGAATACAAATATGAATATGGTATTGATTAGACTCGAATATGAATCCAAATTCATTATTTATTAGACATGATTTCTCGAAAAAAAATAAACAAATATAAATGAAAATAAAATTTAAAAGAAGATTTGTAAGAGAACTAATATTTTGTATATAAATGAAAACCAATATTACTATGAAGGGTGGAATGAAATTAAATGGCTTTGTTATCTAGAGATTATTACCTCTTGTAGAAGTGGTTATTCTGTACAAGTATCAACAATTGATATGTATAGGCAATTAATTTTCTTATAAATATAAGAAACGAATAAATTATTAGTTAACTATATATGAGTAATTAAATTAAAATACATTCTAAAAAATAAAGAATCGTAAAATAAGAATAAAATAGAATAAAATACATTCTATATGTCTATTTCTAAATTTCATATATATATGATTAATATTAATGCAAAATTTAAAAAAACCATACTAATTTTGATTTATGGTTAGTCTTCTACCAGTCATGATGTTAACTTGAAATTCTAAGAAAGAGAATATATTATAAAATCATAATATTTGTGGATTAAGTAGTAAGTTAACTCACTTCAAGAAAATTATTATATAGCTACGATGGGTACACATTGAAGTGGAAGATGATGTTAAATTCAAATTTGAATTCGAATTTGAAATCGAAATTGAATCCAAATCTAAGATCCAAATCTAAATCCGAATGTTTATAATCTGATATGTGAATCTAAATCCAATTTTTTTCCATAAAATTCAAATTCGAATCCGAATCCAAATTCGAAAATTTGGGAGTTTTACTATCTGAATTCATACTCGAATCCAAATTACAAATCCAACTAGAATCGAATAAGATACCCAAATATCCAATTCGAATCCAGATCCATTTTCATCCCTATCGATGATGGCTGCCGATGACGACTTCCCCCTATACCAACTGGAGATCATATGACTCCTCCCCTAAATACGAACGAAGCCTCCGTGCTCCGAAGGCATGACACTCTTAGAAGCCTTCTCAAGTGTCATAGGAGGCTGCTGGTGAGTGATTCCACAACGATTCACGTCGCTAATTTTTCCATCTAATTATGTTATTTCCTAACTTTATGCATTTAGATTAGATAGTTATTCATACATTCTGTAAATATATGCATGCATACATTTTATGGAGAGTAAGATAAAGAAAGATAGAGCCTCCATTTCCTTCATTTCCCCTAACACTACCCTACACCACCTACATTAATTCCCTAAGATTTCAAGCGCCTACCCATAATTTACCCAAAATATCCTAACGGTATGCCTTGTCGCCACCCTCTTCCCCTCACCTATATCTATCCCTCATCCCACCTCCATACATGGGTCAGCCACCACCTCCATCCACCAGCAATTCCCCCCACAAAGACACACACACTCACTCACTCACAGCCACTCCTCCAGCCGACCACTCTCACAGACCTCTCCTCTCTTCCTCTCTTCCTCTCCATACACATCACCCACTCTCACCAGTTGAGAGGGGCACGCTATGTGCAAGAGCAAGCTCTCCATGGTCACAACACAATGCTAAGCTCCACCACCGCCCAGTTCCCTCGCCAGCAGGTGGGCGTGGTGGTTCTCTTATTTTCTTGTTATTTTTATTTTGATAGTTTGTTTTTATCGCAGGGCATCCCCATTAACGAGCTATAAGCAGGTCCTCTGCTTTCGCTGTTGCTACTATAGATTCCAATCGTGACTCATTTCCCCCCTCATCACCAATCGCTTCTCACTTATCCGATGTCCCGGACCCACCCCGGCTCACTCGGCCGGTTCCACATGCCTCAGCCGATTCGAGCCCTCACACCCGTGACCTTTCTCTCTCCAATCCACCGACTAGGTAAGAAACCCAACCGATGGATTCGCAATCTTGCCGATGGCTTTTTGCCCCTAGCCTCACCCGCGCTCTCTCTTCGTTTGCACCCCGTGCAATCGGGCATTCCTCAATTAGCAGGTTGCACGCCACCCTCTCTCCTTGCCGATGCCCCTCACCTCTCACTCCCTCACACACTCAAACACGTGCATTCACACACACTCATCCCTCCTCAATGCACTCACAGGCACACCCACATACACATATACATACACATGAACTCGCACATATAGATACATACCTTTATATATATTCCATACACACATATTAACACACACATATACAAATAGATATATATATACTTACATATATATAGACATACTTATAGATATACATTTATACAAATACATATAGATTTATATATTCATATTCACACACATTCCCTCATTCACACATCCACATATACATAGTCCATTCACAATCCCACTCACATCTCCCGTTACCATGCATTTCATCGTGAGTGGGTATGCACCAATTGCGTGCGCATCTGCAATTCACACACACATTAAGCATCTCCGTACACACTCTCACACGTCCGCTCTACACTCGCATGTAGCACATAACTAGGTTAATCACGTCTCTTTAGATAACGGTTAACCTAGCGCAGTGCTATATTTCATTGAATTTTTAATCCAATTCCACAATCCCCCCCCCCCCCCCCCCCAACTATATTATATATATATAAGCTAAATAGTTTCCTTCATTTCCTTTTCGCATTTTATTTTCGCATTTCTTTCCTTTATTCTATTATCGTCTTTTATTTTCTTGAATAAGAAAAGATCAAAAAATATATATATATATATATAATAGAAAAGATAACTCTTGATCTTTCATGTACATGATCACATAGGTAGCAAGATCGTTTTGGACTTGATTTTGGCAATTAGCCAAAGACCCATTTTTGAGGGTGTATCTCAAAGAGAAGAGTATCACAAAAAAAATTTAAACTAAGAAAAACCAAAAAATATAATAAGCAAAAGGAATTAATGCATTTCTAAGAATCGTGTAAAAATTGACTCATCCAAACTCACCTCCCTGAGTTCAACCCTCGACCTAAAACTGACAAGATTAAAATCTAATTTAGTCAAGGTAAATAAATTTTGATAACCTATATAGAATCGTTTGTAGGTAAACGCTTCCACTATACACATGTCGACGCTAATTTCACCTAATTAATAACTCTACTCGTGTTTCATCACTAAGTCCCGAAGGAGCCATCTAAAGAAGGGGGATTGATTAAGTTCATCATTTATTTCTACAAATTACAAATTAAATTACGCTTAGCAATTTAATGTTATAGAAAAATAAGTATAAAATTTAAATGAATTGATAATTAAATGTTACTTACATGCTTCGTCTAGTATGTCTCATGTATCCATGTTCGCTCGCAGTTAGTGGTAACCTTGCTATGAGTAATCTCATAGACACCAACTCGATCGATCATGGCACAATCATGTGAAAGTGCTTATAAATATATTTCAAATTGCAAGTAATACTAATAACTAAAACTTTAATTAAAAATATGGAAGTGAAATAATAAGGAATTACTTACATATTTTGCATTAACTCTATCTATACATGTTCATCCCAAACAGTGAGTTTATGGTGGAACTTTGGCCCTATTGGCCTTGTTCTGTATATATAACATGTTATAATGAGAAAAAAATTAAGTGATTTATTACAAAATACCCTTAGAAGTATTTATATTTATAAAATACCCTATTGTCTACAATAACACAGCATGCATATTAAAAAATTCTTTTCTGTGAGCATCGTATGTATGAATGTCGTTATACCACAATAGTTTTAGTTCATCTATCAATGGCTGAAGATAAACATCTATTGCATTCCCTTACTGCTTTGGACCTGGGATGAGGAGAGTGATTGCGCAGCAATCATAGGACTTGAAAGACCTGAATTGAGTTAGAACTTAGCATAATTATACCATAATTCATGCATTAGTAGCATACATTGCATCTTTCCTACTTAGATAATCATGAAATAATGTTATAATAATGTACTAATTAGTACATTATTTGGTTTGTAGGTAATAAAAGCTCAGGAAAAGGCTTGAAGCTGGATCTGAAGCAGGGAAGAAGCTAGAGCTATAGCAGAGCTGGAGCATAAGCCTTGGAATAAAGCCACTCAAGATGAAGACATAATGTAGGGAAGAGGTATACTACATTACTTGTAGGATTTTAATGTTTAAGTTAAACTATGAACATATGACCTTCCCTAGCCGTAGGACAGCCCTAGACACCTTCCCAAACCCTAGCCACTCTCATATTAGGTCACCTTAGCCTAAAATACCTCAAAACCCACATTCCAACCCATCTCTAGACGTCCAGGTAGGCTATTGGACTTCCAGGCCCCTTAGATACCACCTGCAGAACCTAGAGCCCAATCTGCTGGAATATTGAACATCTGGACAAGGTGTCAAACGTCCAATTTCTGCAGAAACCCAAGACAGAACCTTAAATCGACACTGATTCAGCATTGTACATCTAGATTAAAGACTTGGACTTCTAATTTTGAAGTATAAGTCGTCCGATCTTTAAATTAGACGTGTAGAACCCCTCTCCAATTGTTTTTGAAATCAAGCCTAGATCTTGATTTCTTAAGCCCCTAAACCTAATCCTACACCCTCGAAAACCTAAATTAAGGTATCCTAAGCCTACTACACTACCCTAAGACCCTCCTAAGAACTTAATTCGGTTTCCACTAAGACCAATTGACTTGGATCTAAGTCAATTACACTTCACCTAGTCAATTAGACTCCTAGAGTCTAATTAAGTTCAAATCTCAACCAAAACAAGACCAATTGGACTTAGTAGTAGTCCAATTGACTCAAGCCTAATCTAATTACGAACTCTCTCTCCCAATTATACACACATTGATCGAATTAAACTCGGTAAAATTTAATTAGATCAATCACTTTTGCCATAGGTTGTATAAACCTATTTTTAGCAACCTATTTAGGCCAACCTAGACCCAACCTAGCCATGGACCTATGTGGTCCACTTGACCACCTATTCACACACACACACACACACACAAAATGTGGATCTAAGAAGACCTATTTTTAGACCTCTTGGCCGGCCACTCTAGAGAAGTCTAGAGACTTCTCTTGAGAGCACCTTGGTCATCTAAGAGTCTATATAAGACTCTTCTTGGACAACCAAGTGACTAATCTTGGATACCACCTCCATCTCCAACCTCATTGGTGAGCTCCTCCACCTTCAAGCACCATCACCCTCATGTCCAAGATCCAAGAAACTCCACCACCTTCTTAAGAGGCCGGCCTACACACCTTGGCCATCCCTCTCTTCCCTCCTACCACCACAAGCCACACTGCCATCGGAGACCACCTCCAATGTCCTGAGTTCTAGTAGCTAGATTAATGTTCTTCATATTTTAATTTCGCAGTAATATCTAGCTAGTAATAGTAGTAGTACCCACTCTAAGAATGCATGCATAATCTACCCTAGATCCATGCATGCATATCTTTTATGTTAGCTAGAAGTAGTATTTTCAAGTTCCATATACAAGCTTTCCCCTAGAACCATTGTAATGACAATAGTTTTGATGAAATAAAAATCATCAATTGCCTACTTTAGATATAGATATTGCAATAAATATGTCGGTTCTAGAGGATATTAATGATTTAGCAAAAGATTCATTTTCTGCTAGTTGCCATCGCATCATAGAAGTCATGCGGACTGAAACACACACATTCACATTTGTGATTTATTTGACTCACGCACATGTTTTACGTGTCAGGAACGTGACCGACACATCTTTTACTCACACTCTCGATACTGGAATTCAATTAAAGAATAAATCAAGATCAATTTCACTTTTATATGCCTCCCTAAGATCGACCGAGACTCACCATCTCGTTATTAATTTTTGTTTGAGTCGTGATTCACACTATACTATGACGTGTTTTTAATCAAATCTGCGTTTTGCGACGTTGAACAGAGAGTCAACATCATAAACGACGACCGCATACAAAGTCATGGAGGTAAGTTGTAAGTTACCATCACGACTGTTCAAATTGAATAGGATGGGTATATGTTCTTAAAAGGATTAAACCCTTCGCTTGCAAGACTCAATCTGACATTTCCTGCATCCTCTACAAATGTTAAATAAGTGTTGTCAAACATTTTTCACTTTTCTAAATCTACAGGATGACGAATGCAACCATCTCGTGACTTGTTATCCTAATGCCATGTCATTAAATTCCCAGTTCTACTTGAAATAAAAAGGCATTAAAGTCTAGGAATCAATGGAAAGTAATGTAGAACCTTCTCAGGCTATTTTTTGGCCCTTGTATTTAGAAATTTTTTCACTTTATATCTGTCCACACCACACTATAGACAACTACTCAACTCTGCATATTCATTTCTTTATAACACGCAATCATTTGGAAATGCATCAATTTTCTCGCAATTTTGCTTCATACCATGTCTGTGGATAACCTTTCCAATTTTTGAAAAGCTCTCCAATGAATTCAAGCACCTCAGACATCAAGTTAGAGGTTGCTTTATTCATAACCTTCATCCGAAATAACTTCAAAAAAAATGACAATCTCGAAATGGCCTTGGTACTAGGAGCAATAGGTTCATCCGCGACCCTAATAGCTTCGTAGAACTAATTAGAAGTTTCCCCACTAGCCAGATCTTCAATTTTTGTTCCCATTTCATCAAGTATTTCATCGATGTCATTGACTTCAATATCCACAACAGACTCATTGAAATCTATCAAAGATCATCTGACTTACTCTGTAAAATCCTCTCCATGAGCAATCCACCTAATATAACACTGCCACCAACCATTGCAAATCGTGTGCTCGACGAATACAGTGTCCCTATCATGTGAATATCCATTCAAGCACCTTCTACATGGGCAAAAAATCCTGTTGAACTTGTCTCCTCATCTGAATGACTTCCTATCGTCATGAAATGCCTAAGCAAGGAACTCTCTCACTCCATTCTTGTATCGGGACTAATCTGAGTTCCTCAAACTGATCCAAGACTTGTCAATGATAATCTACAAAAATAAAATAAAACCACCCAATAATTATAATATGATTTTAATGGTGTTTGTATTTTGATTAGGGTTTTTACTTGATAGCCCATCCTTAAAGATTTAATCATAATGTTACCTGTTACATGTAACCGATGTCTGGAGAAATTTCGACAACATCTCCCTGCATTTCTCCAATAAACCCTCCAAGACTAACTGATGATAACATCATCATCAGCCATATCTAACTTTAATTAGTCAAAATCAAAGAATAAATGCTCCGACATAACAGTCAGAGGACCCTAATTCACTGCAAATCCATTCTGAGGGAAATACAGAAAAATAGGGGTAAAACTACAGTTTTAACAACATATCTCAATTGCAGAACAATCACGAGATTTCTCAAGGGTCAATTAAAGGTCAAATAGACTTAAATGTCTAAAATGAGGGTCCATACAGACAAAAAAGGGCTTTCGCGTGTTTCGAGAATTAAATGACTTCTGAAACCCTAAAAATAGACCCGCTTGATTAATTGAGGCTCTGGCCAGGATAAAATTCACCTAAACCCTCTAAAATTCATATAAAAATATTCTCTAGGGTTTAGCATCCTTGATTTGACCATCAGAACCCGTTTTGACCTAAAACAGAGTCTCAAACGAAAAGTTGCCCCATTTTGCATAACTACGCAATTTATCCAGTTAAACTTGATCGAAACCTAAATTTGACTTCACCATCAGATTCCTTGGGTCCAAATTAGGTTTGCATCAAATTTGGACCCAATCTGAGATCATCTTGACTTAGTTTACAATTCAGTATAGTCTGATTCTATCTCTCACACCCGTACCCCTAGCTTTTGAAAGTACTTACGTTTACCCCCTAACTTCATCTCCTTCACAAATAGATCCCCTCCGCCTGCAGTTTCCTAAATCCTACTCCAACGACCTTCAAATAGGAAGATCTACCTGATTTCTCGCTCAATCCCTTCCAAGATTGGAAGGCAGATTCCTAAGAAGATCTCCTACAATTTGAGTCATGCATTTGGCCCTAATTCACACTAGAATCCTCATGCGAATCCTTCAAAGAGTTGGGTTTCCAACTCCGGCGAGCCTTCCAAGCTTGAAAGCTTGCTTTCCAAGCTTCAATCAACCTCTACTACCTATATAAGGACCCCTAAGGCCTTCCCGTCCTCTCCAAGCTTGAATTCCAGCGGTGAAACCCCCCTTCCTCTCTCCTCTCCGGCCGAGAAACCCCGCAAGCTCCAGCGACTCCTCTTGATCTCCTTCGTCGTCCGTCCACAATACCAGTGGCGGATTCCTTCCCCTCAACCTCTTCTACTCTTGGCCATACCAGCAGGAGCTCCCCAACCTCCGTCGTCATCGCCGTTACCCCCTACCGGAGTGTTTTCATCCCTGACACTGGCTAATCAAAATCGACGTCGTTCTCCCTCCTTTCGTCCACTTAGAATAGGTAGTTAGTTTCCTACCCAAAAAGAACCCCTCGACTCCATTGATCACCTTCGTCTTCTTTGTGTCCGGTGCCCACTCTGGCAAGGCGTTTCCACCGCTACAAAACTTCATCCGCCTCACCAACACACCCACAAGCACCATCGTCCCTCCGCAAATAAAACCCCTCATCTATTTGCTATTCCACCCACTAAAACCCGCTGTCGACCTACCCGCCTTCACACAGCCATCTCCACCTCCATCCAATCACTTCATGCACTCCCACACCATGAAAACACCACCGTTCACTTCCTCGCCTCATGGCGATGCGATTGAACCTTTTAATAGGGGCTTTTAGCCCGTATTTCATGTTTCAGGTATAACATCGGAGCCCTGCCACTGTCACCATCTCCGACCTTGTTCTTTGAGCTTCAGGACCTACAAGCCCCAGGTAGAAGTCCCAGGCGCTGCGGAATCATCCCAGGAGTCTTCCTGGGTAGTCAATCGAAGGATCCCCTCAGCAGTAGCCTCCTAATCAGACGCAACTCTACTTGCTACTGCACGCGTGAGAAGGACACATATAGTCCCACATTGGGGACTCACAAGCATCCAAGCAGACATAAATTGAATTTGTGTCTACGGCTAAGCACCTCAAGACACACAGGGGGTGAGGTCCCCTACTACCCACTCATGCCTCGCCCGTGACACTCTGCACGTAGGCCTGGTCCGACCCATTTACTCGCTTACGCCTACGCACACCTCGGCTGCTACCCCACTATAGGTAGCCCTGGTCCCGGGTGCGTTCTGATCCGATATCCGATTGCCTGATTATCCTTGGGATAAGGAAAGGAAAGAACAAGAGAGAGAGAGAGAGAGAGTGAGGAGTTAAGAGGGTTTTGCTCTTCGGTGTTCTCGACACTTAGTCAATTTCAGAGGAGAGTTCCCCCCCCGTGCATCAAAATGGCCAAAGAAGGGGAGAGGTTCTGAAGAAGAAGAGAAGGCTTGTGCTTGACTTCTGTTAAGATGTCTGATTGCTAAGCCTGTCATCTGAGGCACTATAGCATTCAAGCTACTATTGATTTATTTGAGATAATTGATAGTTGAATGCATGCTTAAACTTTAGAGGATATAAGTGGTGATTCAAATCACCATTGTCTTTTATTCTTTATTCTTTTTATCCTCATATTCTTGAGATACATTGAATTTCATTGAATAACTAATGTGACAGGTTATTATTCATTGAAAATCTATACTTTGCTCAATTTCTTGTGCTCATTTATATTATATGTTAAGATTAGCACATGAATGCAGTACTTGCTCCCAGCAAACGACCTCAGACATCATTTCTGTCATTCAAGTATAAATTGTATTTGTTGTTCGCACTGATTTGACCTATACTACAATGCAACGATTTTAAAGCCCGATTCAAAGTGACTAAACACTAACCTTAGCTACATTCCTAACAACTCTCATTTAAGAGTACTTTAGGAACGTAGATAAGATCAATTGATATACCAGAGAAGAGCGAAAAGATGTTACTGAAATTTCTCCAGACATCGGTTCCATCTAACAAGTAATCCTAAGTTGTGATCAAATATTTAAGGACCTTCTTTAGCCCAGGATCTTCACTAAACTAAAGACGATCAATACTTATGGCATGCTATAAAGATAAAATATCGTGCATGTAAGTTGTAAGTGAGGCGTACACACACTTTGCATTATTCGTATAACATAATCATAAGTCTTGACGGATGATGTAAACATGTTTATATCACATAAACTATCTATTTTTGCGTGTTCATAGATATAAAGTTGCAACATACATTATAAATATTGCATAATATGCATCATCATGCATTTAGATTAGGTTGTATAAATTTTAGGTTAATTTCTCCTTTTTATGGTCAGGTGATAGGGTGACATTTAATCGGGACTCGGATTGAAGATCCAACCGTACGGATCTGATCAGGGTGATAATTGGAGTTTAACGACTCCAAGATCGCCCCGATCAGACTTCTATAGCATCAGATGCAATCCGAGAAAGATTAGAGGTCAAGGGGCCAGGTTGTGTAAATCCGTACCTCATATGATAAATCCAACTGCACAGATGGATTCAGATTGACAATCGCAGCCCAATGGTGTGAAAAACGGTCCAATTCGACATCTATGGCACCACCTACGAGCATATGAAGTTGGATGGCTAGGATGGCACCACGTGGCACCATCCCAACCATCCAAATTCACCCACACCTCTCTCCTCGACCCTCTCTCCTTAGGCGTGCGGCAAATCTAGGTCATTGGATCTTGATCCATCGGCCATGAAGCATGGGCACGGAAGATGTCCTTGTGTCAATCCATGCGCATAGCACAGTGGAGTTGACGCTCAAACAAGAAGTGGCGAGGGATCGAACCCACGTGCGCTTAAAATCAGAGCAAGAAGGAGGCGCAGATGAAATTGAGTCGTCCGATGCGCAATGGACGGCCTATGGAGCGACCACATGGCTCACGCAGAGTGCACGGTGCGTGTACATGCGATCCTACGCGCGCTAAAGAAGCAAGTGTATGCTTTTTCGCTGTTTGATCTCGTGATTGGATGGCTAAGGATTTGAGATCGTGGGCATGCGTTTTGAATGATAAAGGTGATGAGGTGGTAGATGCAGGCACACTAAGCCCACGTTTGGGGTCTTTAGTGACGCTTAAATCCGTCACTAAAGACCCTAAATTAATGTTTTTAAGCATAAAATGACCAAATTGCCCTCAATCCCTACAAATATAAAAGGAAACCCCTACCACTCGAATTCTTCATCCCTTCCTCTCTTCTCTCACCCCCTCCAAAGCTCTAAGAGCTTGTCCAAAACTCAGGATGCACCTCTAGAGTTAAAATTATAATTTTTCCACCTTCTCATCCCCTTCATGAAGCATTCCGTGATGGTCTCTCACCGCCATTCGGGAAGCGGATCCCACTGCAACGTCACCCTGTCTCGTCCTCGGTTGTCCATCACCGTTCTCCTTCGTCCCACATCTCACCACCTTCGTCCGGCCGCTCCATCAACGCAGCTCGTCCTCCAAATAGCCATCGAGGAGGACAACTTCTCTCTACCTTCTTTTTACCGCTTTCTAGTGTAGATTTACCACTTTTTAGTTGTAATCTTTCCAGCTTTCTAGTGTAATGATTAATTGTAATGAACATCACCTGATTATTGTGAAATTCATGTTTATTCTATCTCTATTTTGTCTTTATTTGTAATATTCTCTCTCTCTTCTATTCATTATTCTTTAAGTAGATAGCTAGTTTAGATTAAATTTGATCATCTAATTTGCTTCGTGACAAATAAAACAAACGTGATTTTTAATCAAGCGTCCGTCTCCCTGTGTTCGACCCAAAATTCCTTTCAAGTTTCGGTTAAATTTATCTGTTGACGATTTTTCTCGCAAATCACACTACAACAATAAGTTTTCAAAACTCAAATCTATTTGCGACGATTTTTTGATTCAACAACAGACGAGTATTTTGACACAATTATTCCCTCCCAAAACCTATAACCTAGGGGTTAGAATACCTATTGTTTAACCTCAAGTGCATATAGATTTGTGTAAGTGTGTATATCTATAAATTCGTTAAACGAATACATTTCATTAGAAGAATAAAATTCATTAAAAGAATACAATTCACAAAGAAATCAATAAATTATAAATGATCTCCTCTCCCTTCCCTCCTATACCCTACCTCCCCTACTCTCCATTTCTTTTCACCATTCTTTCCCTCTTCTCCCTATCCATCCTCTCTTCCTTTTCTTCTTCCAAAATCTTCTTTATCTATCTCTCCTCCTCTCCTACCTCCTAATATTTATTCTCTCCTTCCTCCTCTCCTCTCCTTTCCTCTCCTACATCCATTATTTATTCTCTACTTCCTCTCCTTTCCTACGCTCTTCCAAATATTTATTCTCTCCTCCCTCCTCTCCTCTTCTCTCCTCCTCTCCTCTCATCTCATCTCCTCTCCACATTAACTCAAGATAACAACATAGCATCAAACAGAATTAACTAAGTGGGTACACCCACAATCATGCATTAACATTTAAAATATAACTAATTAGTGGGTACACCTCACAATCAAACATTCACATTTATGTAAAAATTAAAATTCATACACACATTCGTACCTTGATGAAGATGTAAATAAGAGAGGACGTCTCTGATTATAAGCATAACCTACATTAAATTACCCAAATAAATCATAATAAATAAAGTTTTTAATAAAAAATTAAAAGATAAATAAAGAAGAAAAATTGAGGGGGGCGGCTGCACGTGCAGGAGGAGGGGGCAGCCTAGGGAGGAGGAGGAGGGGGGGTGGGGAGGGGGCAAGAGGAGGAGGAGGGAGCAACAGCTGAGGGAGGAGGAGGAGGGGAGGGGCCGGCAAAGTAGGAGGAGGGGCAGTGATTGCATGTCGAGGAGGAGGGGGCAACTTGGTGGGGAGGAGGAGGGGGGCAACATGGTAGGGAAGGAGGAGAAGGGGAGGGTCGGTGGAGGTGGAGAAGGGGGCGGCGGCTGCATGTGGAGGAGGAGGAGGGGGGCAACATGGGGAGGGGAGGAGGAGGGGAGGGGGCCGATGAAGGAGGAGGAGGAGGGGAAGGGGCGGTGGCCATGGGAGGAGGAGGAGGAGGAGGAGTAGGAGTAGGAGGGGTGCTTACCAAAGACAACAAGGGTGGAGAGACCAAAGGAGGAGGTGCTCACCGAAGGGGAAGAAGTGATGAGGAGAGGGAAGGAAAGGGGAGGGTTCGGGGGATCGGGTGCAACAGCGCCTCATATTTCACCATTTATGAAGATTTTGCAATAAATTGTCGTCTAAGTTCAGGTTAGGGAGCAAAAATTGGCGCCCATGGAAATTTCACGGAATACATACACGATGGTTTATGACAAAATAGTTGTTTCATCATATTACACGGCGGTGTCGAAACCGTTGTTTATAGGATTTAGCACCGTCGTTAAAGGAGAGGGCCCCTTCATAATGTGAGGGGAGGTTTTCTAGTGAAAGTATACACAACAGTTTTAGTGAAAACCGTTGTGTTGGTATATTATATGACGGTTTCAAAATCATCATGTATATCATTGAAAATTTTCCATGCCCCTCGGGGGGCTATTCGATATAAAGGATGATTTTACCGATAACTGTCATTAAAAAAGTGTCACAAAAGCCCATTTTTCTAGAAGTGAAGTTCTTTGGAATTATGAAAACCCTAATATTAGAATTGATTTCCAATCAAATAATAATTTTTTATGATGACTACACCTTAATGAAAACTTGTTGGACTCTTAATTTTGATGGTTTAGAATTCCATTATCCGAGAATTACACTAATAAACTTAACAACAAAAGAATTGTCAAGATATATAAATAGGGATAGGCAGTTCTGTCCTTGCTACTCATTAGTGTTTGGCTGTAGTACCAGTCTAGATTTTGACCAATTAGGCTATTTAGGGAGTTGTTGGCCTTCCTGCGACTCACAACGATGCTTAACAGCTAATTGGGTTAACGAGGTGCATGCCTCGTGTGTTGGTGTTGGTTTGTATATACTTGACCTATGAGTGGATGAATAACTATCTATGAATCAACATGTCTAGCTACCACATGTTTACACCGTAAGTACCTATATTTTGATGCACCAAAATTATGTTATTTGCAAGACTAATATTTCAAGACTATCTCATGGATCGAAGCTATAAGAATGCTGACCTGTGTCTTTAATGGTAACACCACCATTATTAACCATAACTAGCTTTAATTAGTTAGAATTAAGAGACAAATGCTCCTACATAATCACATGAGAGCCGTAATTCCATGCAAATCCATTCTGAGAAGAAAACATTAAAACATGGTTAATTCTGCAGTTTTAACATCACATCATGAATGCAAAGTAACCACGGGGTTTGTCAAGGGTTAATTGAAGTTCAAATGAGCTTTAAAGTCTAATGAGCAGGTTCACACAAACAGAAACAAGATTTCACGCATTTTGATAACTGCAAAACACATAAAACCCTAATTCCAAACCCGCTTGAATTAAAGAGGTTTTGGTTAGGATAAAATTCATATAAAAACCTCCTAAAATTCATATAAAAATATTCTTAAAGGTTTGTTACTCTTGGTTTGACTATCTAAATCTATTTTGACCTTGAACAGTCTCAAATGAAATTCTGCCTTAATTTGGGTCTTTGTGCAAATTGCCCATTCAAACGTGTTCAAAACTCAAATATAACTCCACCATTAGATTTCTTGGGTCAAAATTATGCTTGTACCAAAATTGTGGCCCAATCAGAGTCCATCTTGACCTAGTTTGCATTTCAGTCCATTAAAACTTTATTCCTCTCAATCAAGACCCTAACATTCAAAATATTTGCAAAAAAGCCCCTAACTTCCTTATCTTCTTCACTGAAAGGTCCTTGCTACCATTGTAGGTCAGGCGACCTTTGACCAACTCAAAACCCATTCAAATCAACACCAAATCCCACCAAATTTGGTGGGATTGATGTTTGCTCGATGAAGATTCATTTGGACATGATTTGGGCTTCAAATCTTGCGCAAAAAAGTCATGCGAACGCACGAAATCCATGGGTCTTCTTGATTCATAAAAGAGGCCCAATCAAGCCTCTTCCCTTGTTTGGAGCTTGGACTTAAGCTCTATAAAAGTTCCCCCTCGCATGGCCGTTCTTTTCAGTTAGGTTTCAAGGCCAAATTCCTCTTCTTCTCCCTCTGGCCTGCTCCAACCAGCTCTAGCGAGCTTCCTCCTTCATCTTCCTACAGCCTCCCAACGGCCAAATTGGGAACATTGTTGATAAGGCTATTCAGGGTTTAAAATATTCGTTCATTGTAGTAACGCCTCAATCGCTCTATAACAAATAAGATTTATTCTCGAAATGAAGTTCGAGGTCGAACATAGGGAACAAATATAGAATTCACGTGCTAATCTCGAATAAAATGTAAATGAGCAGAAGGAATTGAGCCAAATAATGATATTCAATGGATGGTAACTTGTCACATTAGCTATTCAATAAATTCTCATGTATGTCGAGAATATGAGGGCAAAAAGAAAAGAGAATAAAAAATAATGGTGATTTGAATCACCACTTAAATCCTCTAATTAAGCATGCCTCAATTTAACCTTAACCATAAACTTAAATAATGTACCAATAACATAGATAATACTCAATCAGACGACAAGTTTATTAATCAGCCGACTTAAGTACTTAGATGCTACAGTGCAAAGGCACTATTCATCTTCTTCTCAAGCCTTCAACTCTTCTCTTCCTTCACAGCACAAGGGTAACCACTTCTCATCAGCAACCAAGTGTTAAGAACCCTAAAGAGCAAAAACCCCCCTACCCCTCTCTCTCTTTTCTCCTCTTCTTTCTTTCTCAGACCCGAGTAATCAAATCTTTAAGCGGATAATCTGATCCTGAATGGGGCCAGACCCGCGTGCATGACCGCGGGTGAGGCGTGCAAGTGCAGAGAGTGTGATGCGGGGACTCCACCCCCAGTGACTTGGGAGATAGGGTCCCTACACAAGAACCCTTTATTCCGCATGGGTGCTTCTACTGTATCCGATACGGGACTAAAGTCCCAGCTCTATTCTTTGCGCACGGCTGTGTGAGCTGTAGTTGCTTCTTCGTTGAATTGCTGCATGGAAGATGGTCAACAGCCCCAATTGACCGTCTGTGTGCGTCGCTAAAGTGAGTTCACTTCGTCTGGGCTCAGGACCTGGAGCTTATTGGCTAGGAAGCAAGCTTCAAGCTTGCTCGAAGATCCTCTGTTAACAGCGCTACAGGCTCACAACCTAAAAGGCACAAATATGGTCTCTCAACCTTGTTAGACAAGTTCAAAAGCTCTGCCTTGGTGAGTCGAAGTCAACAGTAGTGGCTACGTAGCATGGCATGGTGTGTGTAAGTGAAGCAAGGTCGAAATGGTCGACGCACTCCTTTCAAAGGGAAGCATCCTAAGTCCTATAGAAGCTTAGGTTTAAAATTACTTTGTTGGCTCTATAGGATTACTTGTTTATTTTATCTTTGTTATTTGGTTGGGTATTCGCTTTGCGAATTCCCGTCTCCTTCGAGGGACAAAATCCTTCTCGTGAAGAGAAAGGGTTGAGAAACTCTACCCTCGCACTTGTAGCGTGGTTGTATTTGAGGTTGAATCACCCTCGTTTAAAGTGATTTGCTTAATGGATTTTGATCAACTTGGTTGATCGGAAAATCCTAACTCGAGAGGGTTAGGTGGTGGTTTTCACCCGGTTTGGGTTTCCACCTAAAAAATACTTGTGTACTTGTGTGATTGTCTATTTTTGAGATTGTTTATATTTATTTCCGCAATTATTACGTCACCCCCTCCTAGTAGGGAATTTCATTTGGTATCAAAGCAGGTTCTTGCGAGATCGGAGTAACACCCGACAAGAAGATCATGGAGGGGAGCACATCCGCAATCCGAATCTCCGAGAGGCAGTCCACGTCCCGTCCGCCATTCTTCGACGGGAGCAACTACCCCTACTGGAAGTTGCGGATGAAGACTTGGCTTCAAGCCAATGACTTCACGATTTGGGCCAGGTGCGAGATGCCATTTGAGATCCCAGAAAAACCTGCGGGAGGCTACTCGCAACAACAAATTCGTGAACTCTCTTTGAACGCGAAGACCATGAACGCCCTCTACTGCGCGCTTAGCTCGGAGGAGTTCAATAGAATCTCGCAATGCGCCACCGCATACGAGATCTGGCACACACTCGAGGTAACTCATGAAGGTACCTCTAAGGTAAAAACTTCTAAAATAAATTTACTTTCTCAAGAATTTGAATGCTTTTCTATGAAACCTAACGAGTCTTTAAGTGAGATGAACACTAGGTTCACTCTCATTGTAAATAACTTGAAAGCTTTAGGGAAGACTTTCATCAAGGGGGAGCTTCAAGGGAAGCTTCTTCGTTCCCTCGGACCGGAGTGGAAACAGAAAGTCACCGCCATCGAGGAGGCGAACGAAGTGGAGGAGCTCAACATGGAAGATCTCCTAGGCAATCTAATGGCCTACGAGACAAAGTTGAAGCATAAGAAGGATACACCGGAGCCTAAACCGAAGAAGACTCTCGCCTTCAGAGCCGCATCGGATAGCGAGGTAAGTTCCGACGACGAAGATTTTAGAATTTTACTTAAAAAAATTTTCAAGTTTTGTAGGGAATTAAAGAAAGAGAAAAAGGAGAAGGAAAGCCCGAGACGTTGCTACCACTGCAACGAGAAAGGGCACCTACGACCAGAGTGCCCTCTTCTCAAAAAGGAGAAGAAGAAGGAAAAGGAAAAGAGATCTAAGAAGAAGGCGTTCCAAGCCAGTTGGGACGATTCCAGCTCGGAGGAAGAAGAAGAAGAAAAGTCCATAGAAGAAGAAACCGCTTGCTTCGGTTTAATGGCCAGAGGAAGCGATAGCGAAAGCGGAAGCGACTCAGACAACGAGGTAAGTTACGACTTACAAGAAGCTTTTAATGAATTATTTGATGTTAGTAAATCATTAAGAATAGAAAACAAAAGCATTAAAAAGAACCTTAGTTTTCTTAAAAATGAAAATGATATGTTAGAAAAATAACTTAAGGACATAGAAGCTAGTCCTAGAATTGATAACCTATTATTAGAAAATCAAAACCTCATCAATGAAAATAATAAATTGATTGAGGAAAATGATAGTTTAAAGTTAGAAATCTGTGATTTAAGAACTAAGATGCATACTATAGAAAAAGAAATCGCATGTCTTAGTGAAAACTCTAACAAACTAATCAACAAAGTAGATGATTTATATAGCCCTAAGATTGAGAAAGGATCTCCATCAAGGAGACCCGCTAACAGATCCGGATCCAAGCCCACTTGGATACCGAAAAAAGAATTAGAATCCTGCTTTGTAGGTTTCAGGGATAACTACAACACGAAGGACTGGACCTACAAGCTTAAGACTAGTCAACTCGAGTTGGGAGAACCAAGGAGTAGACCAAGGAGGAGAACGAGAAGACCGACGAGACGGCGAACAAACGATGGACCCGCCGCACGTCGACCACCAGATTGGAGACCGGCGCCAATGCCCGGGCCTCCAAGCTACGGATGGGAGCCCCATCCGATGTGGCATCCACCACCACCATTTGGGCCATTTTATTGGCCATGGTAGGTGAGGTAAAACCCTTTACCCTATCCTTTTATCATAAGCATTTAGATAGGGGGAGCAAAAAAATTATAAGCTAAGTGTCAATTTTTAAGGGGGAGATATAAGGTAGCTAAATTTCCTTTAGAAAGGGGGAGAAAAATAATAGCTATCTTGTTGTTATAAAAAAAAGGGGGGAGGACATTACCTTTGTTAAAAGAAATTTATAGAAGAGCATGTTTTAAGGGGGAGTTATAGGAAATAAATTAAACCTTTTTGATAATGTCAAAAAGGGGGAGGATTTTTTGCATTTTATTTATGATTTTGTCATCATCAAAAAGGGGGAGATTGTTGGTGCTAGAGCACCACGATCATTTATTTTGATGATAAAAAAACACATGTTATTTAACATTTGCACTTGGAGTCTTAGATTTTAGGTCAATTGCAAATGTAGACGTGTTTAGACGGAATTCGAGCTCGCATCCAGGACGGATTGGAGGAGCTTGATGGAAAACAGAGGAGATTCGCGAGGAGCGATAGATTGAAGATGGAAGGACAAGAAGAATAGGATAGAATTCTTTTTATTCCTTTCATGTACATTTGTTGTTATTTTTTTGCTCTTTATTTCCTTAGAACATTATGTTAAAGAGCCTCAAAGTACCCTAACAGTAGTCCTAGGAATACCGGCACAACCCTAGGATACTTAGGTTTTCTGTAGAGAACTTAGAAAACCAATATAGGATTTAAACAGCATTTTCAGACGTCTAATTCCCAAATCAGACGTCTGATAATGTGTTTTAAAACGTCTGACTGTTGATTCAGACATCTGATAACATTTAGGCTGGATATAGTTAGCTCTGTCTGATGAAATCAGACGTCCAGACCTTAGACCAGACGTCTCAGGAGACGTCTGATGACTTTGTCAGACGTCCAATTAGTGGACCGTTGGCTCTCTTAGCATACACTTAAGGATATGACTGTTAGAGTCTTATCAGACGTCCTTAAGCCCTTCCAGACGTCTGATAATTGACCGTTTTGCCTCTACTGACCGGAAAATCTCCTCTCAGAGATTTTCTAGCCGTTGCAAATCCATTACCATGAAAAAATAGGTTTCCAGATGTCCAGACATAGTGCCATACGTCCTGTATGTCGTCTGATGGACTTACACAAGAACCCTGTTTAGATCTGATTCAAGTCAGGAAGGAACCCGCCCGAAATCAGACGTCTGACCTTGAAATCAGACGTCTTAAAGTGGTCTTCCTGACGTCTGATGCTAGAATTAGACGTCTGATAAGCCTGTCAGTGCAATGATTGTTCCTGATTTCGGGCTGATTCTCTTGGGCTTTGTACCCAACGGCTATGGAACCTTTCCTAAGCCTTCCAAAGCCTTCCTAAGGCCTCTATAAATAGAGGGGAACCTTTGCAACACAAGACACACCTAAGGAACATACTTTCTACTAATTTGTGTCTCTCTTGCTCTCAAAGCTCAAGTTCTACATCTTGAGAGCATCAAGCCTTCGCGCACCCGCTTTCCCGCCGTAGTTCACGAGACCGAAGTTGCGTCGTCGCGTGGCTCACGCATCCGCGTCGTCGACGCACTCCTTTCAAAGGGAAGCATCCTAATTCCTATAGAAGCTTAGGTTTAAAATTACTTTGTTGGCTCTACAGGATTACTTGTTTATTTTATCATTGTTATTTGGTTGGGTATTCGCTTTGCGAATTCTCGTCTCCTTCGAGGGACAAAATCCTTCTCGTGAAGAGAAGGGGTTGAGGAACGCTACCCTCGCACTTGTAGCGTGGTTGTATTTGAGGTTGAATCACCCTCGTTTAAAGTGATTCGCTTAGTGGATTTTGATCAACTTGGTTGATCGAAAAATCCTAACTCGAGAGGGTTAGGTGGTGGTTTTCACCCGGTTTGGATTTCCACCTAAAAAATACTTGTGTACTTGTGTGATTGTCTATTTTTGAGATTGTTTATATTTATTTCCGCAATTATTACGTCACCCCCTCCTAGTAGGGAATTTCAGATCCAACGGCTGCGAGGCACCCACGCTTAAGTTAACCGCTTGACATAAATGCACCCACAGCGCATTGGTTGAGCGCTTTAACGCGAAGCTGAGGCGCGGATTCGAGCCTCGCCACTCCTCAATTGGAGTGGGCATGCACGCGCGATCGACCGCCCGATGAGGATCCAGCGGCTGTGGGCGCCCGATAGCGTCCACGCACCATCGCATGGCCTCGCGTAACGTAGGATCACAAGTGTATGTGCACGCAGAGGAGGTGCGGTAAGGAGCGCTCCCAGCCGTTCGATCTCACGATTAAACGACCAAGATTTGGAGGACGTGAACGTGCGTTTAGTGCGGGGAGGTGAGCGGGCGCGCGTATGTCACCCCACTATGGCACATTCAGGCCTTTAGTGACGGATTTATCCGTCACTAAAGGTCCTGAATTAATGATTTTTAACATAAAAAGACAAATTGCCCTCACTCATTGCAACTATAAAAGGAGAGCCCCTCCTTACAAAATGGGCATCCCTTCCTTCTCTTCTCTCCCTCTCCAAAGCTTAAGAGAAGCCTGTCCCACACCCAGGATGCTTCTCAAGAAATAAAGTCAAATTTTTGCCCCCATTTCGGAAGCGGATCCCGTGATGACCACAACGTGCTGCCCGTTCCCGTTCTTCCCGCTTCATCCTCCTTCTTGCTCCGTTCCCCGTCTTCCAGGCGTCATCCCGTCCGACTCATCCTCCAAGCGATCGTCGAGGATGATATCTCTCTCTCCATTCTTTTTACTGCTTTCTAGTGTAATCATTTTCTGCTTTCTAGTCGTAATGAGTAGTGTAACGAACAACTTTTTGATAATGAAATCCATGTTTATTCTACATCCCTTTTGCTTTTATTTGTAATATTTTCTCTCTCTCTTCTATTTATTATTTGTTAAATAGTTTTCAATCAACTATTCTATTTCGTGACAAATAAAACAAACACGTATTTCTAATCAAACGTCCGCCTCCCTTAATTCGACTCGGGATTTCTATTTCGGTATAAATTTTATTTGTTGAACACGAGTTCTTTGATTTCAAACTACAACGACAGGTTTTCAAAACCAAATACGATAGCGTAACAACCCGTAGCTTCAACAAGCAGTGAGAGTCAAGCGGTGTAGCAGCGTGTTGGCATTGCCCAAGCGTTGCTGGAGTCAAAGAAGATGACAGGGGAGGCCAGTGGTCGTGAGTCGAATTGAGATGTAAGAGAGAGAGAAGGCAAGTAGAGAGGGAGAGGGAGTTATAGCACCTAATTATGGACGAAAGAGATGAGGAATTGGAGCCGGTGTGATTGCCAGCGTCGAAGACGAGGAATTCTCTGACAAGGGAGATAACGAGGAAGAAGGGGCTAGGGCACCTCTATGTTGACTGTCGAGAGGCAAAGGAAGTCAGGAAGGAATAAGACACTCTCAATTTGGCCATTGGGAGGTTGTAGGATGACGGAGGAGGAGGCTCGTTGGAGCTAGGGCGGAGGTGGACAGAGAGGGAGTTTGAAGAGGGTTTTTGGGCCAAAACCTAACTAAGGAGGGTGGTTTGTCCTTAGGGGTTCTTATATAGGCCTCTAGGGAGCTTTCCAAGCTTGAAAGCTTGGAGCCTTCGCAGGAATAAGAAATTCGAACCTTTGAAAGATTCACATTAGGATTTGGGCACAATCAGAGCCCAATGCGTGGCTCAGATTGAAGGGGATTCTCTCAGGAGTTCTCCTTCCAATTTTGTATGGGATTGCGCGAGAAATCAGGGAGAACTCCTTGATTGAAAGGTCAGTGCTTGATGTGTTCACATAGTCATGGCGGGAGGGACCTGCTAGTGAAGAATATGACAAAGTTAGGGGGTCCCTGCAATAGATTTTGAAAGCTTGGGGTTTAAGTGAGAGAAAAAGAATCAAAATGGACTAAAATGCAAACTAGGTCAAGATGATCTATGATTGGACCCAAATTTTGGCACAAACCTAATTTAGACCTAAGGAATCTGATGGTGAAGTTGTATTTAAGTTTTGACCAAGTTTGATTAGGTAATTTGCATAGAAACCCAAATTAGGACAACTGTCTACCTGAGACACTATTTTAGGTCAAAATGGGTTCCAATGATCAATTCAAGGATACCAAACCTTAGAGAATATTTTTATATGATTTTTAGAAGGTTTAGGTGAATTTTATCCTAACCGCAACCTCAGTTAATTAAGCAGATCTGTTTTTTGGGTTTCAGATGTCCGTTAATTCTTGTAACACGTGAAAACCCATTTTTGTCTACGTGGCCCCTCTTGTTAGACTTTAATGTATATTTGACCTTTAATAAACTCCTGAGAAAACCCACGGTTGTTCTACATTCATGATATGATGGTAAAATTACAGTTTTAACCTTAGTTTCATGTTAAACTCTTAGAAAGGATGTGCAGTGAATTATGGCCCTCTAACAGTTATGTAGGAGCATTTATCTATTGATTATGGCCAATAAAGGCTAGATATGGCTGATGATGATGTTATCATCAAACGCCACAACCTTCCCTGACTTCATTCGCTCCTCGACGATCAACTTAGGAGCCTCCTCGACCCCATCTTCGTTGTCGTTCCCCCTCCAAAGCAACCTTCGTCTCCGGCACTGGCCAATCATAACCAACACCAAATCCTCCCTACTTCATCCATTGGCTATGCAAACTCCTTCCTCTCCCTCTCCAAAATTTTTCTAACATCTATCTCCCCAATTCAGCCACTCAATCATCACCTCCCCCTTCGTCTTCTCCGCCTCTGACCTTACCTCCAGCATGGCCGCCCTAGCAACATACACCACCAACCGCTCACCACCACCTCCATGAACTTCGTTGCATCACCACCTCTAAAACCCCTCAAGAAATTCTACCAATTTCTTATCCCTTTGCTCCACCGAACACGCACACATCTGTTCACCCTCTCCTACTTCGTATGACCACAACACGCCATCATCCACCAAATCAACACCACTGTTGCACTCCACGTGACTTGGCGATCCTCCTGTACCATCTGACTGGGGCATGCAACTCGTATTTCCTTATTTCAAGTCTCGTCGGTCCTCTCCTGTCACCGCCACCATCTCTAGCTCCGACAACCACGCTCTGACCTGCTCCGACTGCATTGCAACTTCCAGGTGTTGTGGAAGACATCCAAAAGTCCAGATGCTGTTCCAATTGAAGAGAAGATCACCAGCTCCAATTTGAAGCAACTCCAGCTACTAGCATGCACGACGAGCAATGGGGACATTAGTCCCACATCGTGAACTGCTGCGCTGCTGATAGCGTATAAGTTGAAAGGCTCATTTAGC
Organism: Thalassia testudinum; assembly: GCA_037157565.1. Taxonomy (NCBI): domain Eukaryota; kingdom Viridiplantae; phylum Streptophyta; class Magnoliopsida; order Alismatales; family Hydrocharitaceae; genus Thalassia; species Thalassia testudinum. The sequence continues at coordinate 62,221,474 of JAZHRO010000031.1, forward strand.
CTTGTCGCCCAGTAACACGTGGGGTTGGGTCCCCCTTCGTGCTCTTACTTCTCGCTCGTGCACATATGCACGCTAGCTTTGACCCAATACCTGGATCCGATTACCCGCCTAATGGCCCAATTATCTGGTTTTGAGGGAGGAAGGGGGAGGGTTTTGCTTCAGGATCTGAGTCATGTTGCCTCGAGATGCATGCCTATTCTCTACAAGAATTTGAAGAAGGCCTCTGATCCTGTGTTGGCTCTGTGCTCTTGTGCTGTGCTTGAGAAAGGAACCTTGTGCTAAGGCTACTTCTGAGTTGATAAAGGCCTTGTGCCTCATTCTGAGGTTCTGATAGTTAAGTTGACTGTAAAGGATTGGCGACATCTGATTAAGGAATACTGTAGATTCATTTGATTATTAATCGATTCTTGATTTAAGATACTTTTGAGATATTTGATTGCATTAAATGCTTGGGATGTATGCCTAAAATTGAGGGAGTTAAGTGGTGATCTAAATCACCATTTTTTTAGCTCTTCTATTCTTTTTGTCCCTCTATTTCTGGAGATACTCTTATTTATCATTGAATATCATTTTGAGTAATTTATTCATTGCATATCTTTGTGACAATTAATTATTGTGCTCATCTGTTTTATATTACGATTAGTGTTGTGAATTCCATATTTACTCCCTGTGAACAACCTCGAACTCACATTATTTCCGAGCTTTATAAATTTAAGTGTTTGTCGCATTTTTGTCAACTATACTATGACGCACATTTCTTAAGAGACGACTCAAGAGCGCTAAATAGTCTCGATGTCTTTTTATCTTTATTGAGTCTAGAATATTTGTTAAAGAACCTCAAAATAAGTTTCAAATGAATTTTCTCACTTCATTTTAAAAAAAAGTTTTTACGATTATTAATTGACCAAATAAATTAATTGATCGACCAAAGTCATTGATCGACCAACCAGCTTAATTAATTTATCAAATCAGCCTACTTTAGGAAATTTATTAACATACTTTTGATCGACCACTTAGGTTAATTGATCGACCAAATCTCTTTTTAATTAATCAAACAACCTTAATTGATCGACCAATTTGATTTCCTTTTCAAGTCGATTTGCAAGTAAAAATAGAGGTCATACGTAGCCCTTTTAACACACACTCTCAAGTAGAAAATCATTCAAAGAAAGAGCTTTCCGTGCTTCACTCTAAATGCTTCTGCATTACTATTTTCATGCCTTCAGAAGCACGACGATTCAAACCTCCGCTGAAATTCTGGTTTGATTTTTATTGAGGTTCCATAGGTTATTATTGTTCTTATATATCGTTGCTTTTGATTAACGGATCCCAAGTTGTTGGGAGAAATCCGTTATTGTTATTGTGCTCCTCTTCAAGTTAATAAGAGAAGGGATTTTTGTAAGTGGTTATACCACCCTCATTTAAGTGATACGTTAGTAGATTGACTAGCTTCGCCTATTCGGGAAAATCCTAAGCTGAGAAGCTTAAGTAGTGGTTTTCACCCGATTTGGATTTCCACTATAAATCCAGGAGTTTTCTATTTTGATAGCTTTCTAGATTGTAGTACTTTATATTTCATGTTGACTATTTTATCCTACTACGTTTATTCGGACTCAATCTGCTTTCTACTTAATTATATGCATGGTTATTATCTCTCTTAGCTGAATATTTCTCTCTTTAAATTGCATGTTATAATTCTTATTGTTTCAATTGCATGATTAAGGGGGAGATATCTCGAATTAATGGCTACATGTTTTACTTTTTGCTAAAAAAAACGGGGGAGACAGTATGCATAAGTCTTTTTATTTCTATCTCTACACATAATTATAATTTTGTTGTCATCAAAAAGGAGAATGTAAGTACCTTTATTTTGATGTACCAAAATTATGCTATTTGCAAGACTAATATTTCAAGACTCTCTCATGGATCAAAGCTAGAAAAATGCTAACCTATGTCTCACTGTCTTTTTCTCTTTATTGAGTCTAGAATATTTCGTAAGGAACCTTAAAATAAGTTTCAAACGAATTTTTTGCACTTCACTTTAAAAAATAATAAGTTTTTAGGGTTATTGATCGACAAAAGTCATTGATCGACCAACCAACTTAATTAATCAATCAAATCAACCCAATTTAGGAAATTGATTAATACACTTTAATCGACCACTTAGGTTAATTAATCAACCAATCATTGATCGATAAAGTAAATAGTTTGATCGACCAAACCTCTTTTTAATCGACCAAACCAATTCCTTTTCAGGTCGATTTGCAACTATAAATAGAGGTCGTACGCAACTCTTTTAACACACACTTTCAAGTAGAAAATTATTCAAAGAAAGAGCTTTCCGTATTTCACTCTAAGTGCTTCTGTTTTCACGCCTTCCAAAGCAAGACAATTCAAACCTTTGCTGAAATTCTGGTTTGATTTTTAATGAGGTTCGATAGGTTCTTATTGTTCTTATATATTGTTGCTTTTGATTAACGGATCCCAAGCTGTTGGGAGAAATCCATTATTGTTGTTGTTGTGCTTCTCTCCAGGTTAGTATGAGAAGGGATCTTTGTAAGAGGTTGTGCCACCCTTGTTCAAGTGGTATGTTAGTGGATTGACTAGCTTCGCTTAGTCGAGAAAATCCTAAGCTGAGATGCTTAGGTAGTGATTTTCACCTGATTTGGGTTTTCACTATAAATCTAGGTGTCATCTATGCTTAATACTTTTGTGGATTGATTTGTATACATTTAATTTGAATTTTTAAGCGATACTATTCAGCCCTCCCCTCTAGTATACCTTTACGATCCGCAAGTACCCTCATACACTGCATGATGTAGCCACCACTTCTCCTTACAATAACCCCAAGGTGATGAACTGAGTTCTGGAATGTGTATGGGTCATCCTCTTAGGCAAGAGGGTGTTTTATATCGATTCTACATCTTATGATTGTTGACGTGGGAAATTGAGGTTTTAAAATATTTCGTTGTAGTATAGGTTGAAATTGCGCGAGAACAAATAATATTTATAACTCGAAAGATCTTCAAGAAAGTCCGAGGTCGAACACAATGAGCAAATATGAATTCACACACTAATCTTGATCGATATACAAATGAGCACAGAGAATTGAGCCAAGAATGATTATCATTGAATAATATCTACTCAAAATTGATCTTCAATGAAAAACATGAGTATATCAAGAGTTTAATAAAGTAAAAAAAATGTTAAGGCAAAATAATGGTGATTTAAATCACCAATTACTAGCTTAGATACATATATAGACTAATTACTCAATAATCTATATAAATGAATAGTATCAATCACTTCAACTCCATGCAAGCTTAGTGCACAATGCACTGTCAAAGGCAATCAGACGACAAGGCTCCAGATCAGATAGCTTAAATGCTCAAATGCTACAGTGCAAAGGCACCCTCCTCAGCCCTTCTTCTTCTTCTCAAGTCTTCTCCTTCTTCTGCCTTCCTTCTTCATGCACAAGGGAACCCGGGCCTCTTAACAATCAAGTATTGAGCTCTGCACAGAGGAGCAAAACCTCCTCTCTCTCTCTCTCTCTCTCTCTCTCTCTCTCTCTCTCTCTCTCTCTCTCTCTCTCTCTCTCTCTCAAATAATCAGATTGCTTATCAAGTGATTGCACAGCAATCATAGGCCCTAATTCGCTTGAATTAAGACAAAACCTAGCCTAACATGGGCATTCTGCATGCATACGCATCGTATTTTGCATCGTAGTTGATTTATATGCTTTATGCATTTTACGATGCTATTTGAGAGGTATTACCCATTATAGGTAATTCGGGGCTACGGATGACCGATCCAACCATATGAAACAATTTAGAATGACGATAGGTGTCCAACGCTTCTAAGATCGCATCAATCAGACTCCCGTAACACCCTAGGGATTCCATAGAAGAGCAAGAGCCAAGGGGCAAATCGAGGAATATCTAGACCTCATATCACAAATCCAACCGTACGGATGGATCTGGATCAAAGATCGTAGCCCAACAACGTAAAAAGCAACTCGATTGAAGGCCTATAACACTGTCTACGAAGAAAGGAAGATGGACGACTACGATGGCGCTAGGTGGCACCATCGCAACCACTCCTCACTGCTCCCCCAACCTCTGAAGGAAAGACGTGGGCCATTGGATCGTCATCCAACGACCATGATGCATCCACGTCAACTGCCTCACTGAGCCCCATCAACGAAGGACAAGATCAGCCATTGGATCTTCATCCAACGACTGAGAGTGGTCGTGTGGAGATTGGAAACTCGACACAAATGCATCCACACCGCATTGGTTAGCGCCTTCATGCCAAAGCAACTGGCGCAGATTTCAGGTGCGCCCAATGTGAAATCAAGAAAAGCGTTGAGCGCGGGAGCGATTGACTGTAGGATCTTCATCGAGCAGTGACAGGGGCAGCCGCGTGGCACACTCTGATGCGGTGGAGATGCGAGAGCGCGTGATGACGCGCACTTTAGGATTCAAGAGGGCACGACACACTCTCTTTTAAGCCATCCGATCGAGAGATCGAACAGCTGGGATGGTGTAGGAGTTGAGGCGGTTTGGAGACCGAGCGGCGAGCGCGCGAAAGAAGAAACAGCACGTGGGAGAGCGGCAACCATGCGATGGAGATCCAAGGGCACATGTTGCACCACGTGTCAACTCCAGATTGAATCTGCGAATGGAAAAGGATTTGAAGGGTATTTTTAGGCCAAATCAGTCTGTTGATCTCCCGATCAACGGATCTGATCAACCTAAGGCTATTGCACGAAATTAAGGGCTCCAATGCCCTAAATACACTTCACAACAACTATTAAAAGAGGCCTAAGGGTCCCCTTTGAAGGCATCAAAAAGAATTTCCTTCCTCTTCCTCCTTCTACAACTCCTCTACCTTCTTCCAGTCTTCTCCGCCTCCGTCTCTACATCTTCTTCCAAAGCATCCGTTGAGCCACCTTGTCTCTACATCTGTTATCCTCAACCTCTCCAAAAGGCCACCACAGACTACCCGTGGTGCCCTTATTCGGTTACAACATTAGTTTGTTTATCTTATGTTTTATTCAAATGCATGTATCCAATTCATGTTCAATTTCTCCTTGTGATATAAATATTGTGATTGATTGTTCCTTCCACTTAGTCTTTATATTTGAAAGAAACACATGAAATCAAAAGTGCTTTTTGCTTCCCTGCGATCGACTGGGACTCACCGGTTCTGTTAATTTCTTTGTCGAGACGTATTTCACACTATACTACAACGCATTTATCTTTTATGCAATCTACACCCCAAACATCAGGTAATCGGATTCAGGTGACTAGGGCTACCGATAGTGGGTGGTAGCCGAGGTGTGCGAATGGGTGAAGGGCACCTCACTCCTGTGGTCTTGAGGAGAACAGCGTATGGGACCATTGTTGAACGATTACGAACCTACGCTAACGTGTTCGATTTTGGAAAACCTGTCGTTGTAGTTCGAAAGCGAAGAATTCCTGTTCAACAAATAAAATTTATATCGAAATTAAAATTCCGGATCGAACACAGGGAGGCAGACGTTTGATTTAAAAACTTCGCGTTTCATTTTTTATTTTGTCACGAAGAAATTTAATTTAAACTATCTAAGTATCCACAACAAATAGAAGAGAGAGAGTAAGAGAGAAAGAGAATATTACACAGAGAAATCAAAATGAGATGTAGAATAAACAAGAAATTTTTGTATTGAAGAGATTGTTCATTACAACTAGAAAGCATAAAACAATTACTCTAAAAAGCGATAAATTTACTCTAGAAAGCATTAAAAGAATGGAGAGAGAAATGTCCTCCTCGACGATTGCTTGGAGGACGAGTAGATTAATCTAGAAAGCAGTAAATCTGTACTAGAAAGCGGTAAAAAGAATAGGGAGAGAGAAATCCTCCTCGACGGTTGCTTGGAGGACGAGCCGGACGGGACGACGCCTGGACGAAGGAGGACGAAGCGGGACGAAGGAGGATGAAGCAGAAGAACGGGAACGGAGCAGCACGCCGTCGTCGTCGCGGGATCCACTTCCGAAGGGGGACGAAAATTTGGACTTTATCTCGCGAGAAGCATCCCGGGTGTGGGACAAGCTTCTCTTGAGCTTTGGAGAGGTAGAGAGGAGAAGGAAGGGATGAAAATTTCGTATGGAGGGGGTCTCCTTTTATAGTTGCAAGGAGTGGGGGCAAAATACACATTACATCTTCAAAATAATAAATAAGGGGTCTTTAGTGACGGATAAATCCGTCACTAAAGCCCCGACGTGGCCGTCGCCGCCGTGCCCACGCGCGCCCGCTCGGCTGCCCGCGTGCGTAACGCCTACGCACGTGCGCGAAGTCTCAGCCGTCCGATCGCAAGATCGGACGGCTTAAATCGCGTCCGCGCCCGCTGCGTAGCGCGCCCGCCCGCGTGCGATCGCGCGTTACGCCCGGCGTCCAATCGCGCGTCGTCCTGATTGAGCGCGCACAGCCGTTGGATCTTCATCTGACGCTCGTCCGCGCCCGCTCGCCCGCGCCTTTCACCCCCTCACCGCGGCTCGAACCCGCGACCTCTGCTTCGCCCGCAGCTGCGTCGCCGCTGCGCTATGCGGACGAAATGGTCGCGCGGACGCTTTTAAGCGCGAGCGACCACAGCCGTTGGATCTCCATCTGACACCGGAGAGCGATCGGGAGGGGCCTTCACAAAGTGCAAGCGGCCATTTGGGCGGCTGAGATGGCGCCACGTGGCGCCATCTTGGCCGTCCATCTTCTGGAAGTTGTAGATGGTGCCACGGATGCCGGATTGACTCGATTTTTGTGTCGTTGGACTGCGATCGTCAATCCGAATTCATCCGTGCGGTCGGATTTGTCATCTGAAGTATGGATTTACACCATCCTGGCCCTTGATCTTCTAGGGTTCCCCGGTCTATATCTGATGCTACAGATGCCTGATTAGGGCGATCTTGGAGTCGTTGAACTCCAATCGTCACCCTAATCACATCCATACGGTTGGATCATTGATCTGAGGCCCCGATAAAATGTTTGCCCTGTCCAAGCACATAAAAGGAGACAATTAACCTCCATTTTATTCAAACTACTCTAAATGCAAGATGATGCATGTTATGCAATATTTATATCATGAAATGCAATCCTATGCTTAAGAACATGCATAAATAGACATTTTAAGTAGTGTAAATGTGTTTACATCAACCATTTTCTAATAAGCGCTGCCTCTGGTCTTGAATCTCACGATGTGGGACTAAGCTTCTGGCTCATTTGCGAGTCAGTTGCTTGTGTTGCTTCGTCCAATTGGAGCTACGCTGAGGCCTCGAAACCCAATTGAAGCTGCATGTGGATGAGTGGCGTGAGCCCACAGCTCTAGGAAGTGCTACCAAGGTCTGAAGTGGCCGAAGGCGGGCGGAAGATGTCGGGCGTGACGGTGGCAATGACGGAGAGCGTCAACTACCTATGAATCACAATACAGGCCTGTAGCCCCAATCAAACAAGTTCACAAGCATCACCGGTGGACATGGAGTGCGGTGGCGGTGTCTATGTGATGAATGAGTGTGTGGAGGGCGTGCGAAGTGGGAGAGGGAGCTCGAAGGTGGGTGTGTTCAATAGGGTGTTTGGTGGTCCAATCCCCTTAATTTCTTCAGGGGTTTTGGTCAGTAGGGCACGGAGGATATTTTGGGAGTTGTGGTGAGGCGAGTGGTGTCTTGTGGAGTTGTGGAGGCCTCGCCAAAGCTCGACTAGTCGTGGGGAAGACGGAGAGCGAACGACATGAACGGCGGTAGAAACGAGATTTTAATGAGGGGGAAAGAGAGTAGAGGGGAAGAGGAGGTGGGGAAACCTAGTTTTATTGGTCGAAAGGGTCGGGAGGGCGTCGGCTATGATTGTCCGGAGCCGTGGAAGAGAATGCTTCGGTGGAGGTGCGGCAAGGAAGAGGGAGATCTAGGAGCCCCTAAGTTGGTCATCGAGGAGCAGACGAAGGGGGGGGGAGGAACGTAGCACTTCCAATTTGGTAGTTGGAAGGTCGTAGGATGACGAAGGGAGAAGCTCGCTGGAGCTAAGTCGGAGATGATCGAGGAAGGAGTTTGAAAAGGGTTTTCAGGCCAAGACCTAGCCAAGGACGGTTTGTCCTCATGGATCCTTATATAGGTCTCAAGAGAGCTTCCCAAGCTTAGAAACCAAGCTTGGAAGCTCCGTGAAAATAGGAGACCTGATCAAACGATTCGCATGAGGATTTGGGTAAGAATTAGAGCCCAAGATGCGGCTCAAATTGTAGGGAAGTTTCTCAGGAGTCTCCCTTCCAATTTTGCAAGGGATCCTCTCATCAATCAGGGTGAAATCCCTAGTCGAAGGTCATCGGGGTAGGAGTTCCTCCACGATAATGGCAAAGAGACCCGATTTCAAAGAAGATGACAAAATTAGGGACCCATTTGTATGGAATTCAAAAATCTAGGGGTGCGTATGTGATAAAAAAAAGTTAGACTGGACTGAAATGCAAACTAGGTCAATATGATCTCTAATTATGACCAAATTTTGGTACAAACTTAATTTGGACCCAAGGAATCTAATGGTGAAGTAGAATTTAGGTTTTGACTAAGTTTGATTGGGTAATTTATGCAAAAACCTAAATTAGGGTAATTATCTGTCTTAGACTCTATTTTAGGTCAAAATGGGTTCTTATGGTCAAACCAAGGATGTCAAACCCTACAGAATATTTTTTTATGATTTAAGAGGGTATATATGAATTTTGTTCTGACCATAGCCTCAGTTAATTAAGCGGGTCTGTTTTTAGGATTTCAGATGTCCGTTAATTCTCGTAACACGTGAAAACTCGTTTATGTCCGTATGAACCCACTTATTAGACATTTATGACCATTTGACCTTCAATTAACCCATGAGAAACCACGTGATTGCTCTGCAATTAAGATATTCTATTAAAACTGTAATTTTACCCCTATTTTCATGTTTATCTCTCAGAAAGCATGTGTAATAAATTATGGTCTTCTGACAATTATGCAAGAGCATTTACCAATGGATTATGACTAAATAAAACTAGATATGGCTGATGATGACGTTATCATCAAGGATATCATTGAAGGGTATCAAATCACTCCGTGGCATTATGGAAGCATAAAATTAGGCATTTTAAAATTTCAAAACAACACTCGATTTAATGCCCAAAACCAATCACGATTGAATTGAAACACCTTAAGCCAAAATCACATGGGAGAAATTAATTTTCTTCCGATGTGGGGTTCCCACAAGATCCAGGTATACCTTCGCAAATAGAGTAGAACAACACACCAAAGTGCGATGCCTCCTACTATAAATCCCGATATGGAGAAGACCCTTCTTCTCGGTAGGTTTATGAAATACATTGCATCGCGAACACTTGATTTTGATTTTCACGAATGCCTTCACGAATCTTGAGGGAGACCTTACCTACTTCTTAATCCATGTGCTTCTGAAGGAAGAGGAACAACTTAATCAACCTTCAATTGAAGCAGCTGCCCACCAAAAGTAGGAGTCGTCCAAGCACTATGCCCTCCAAGACATCCAAAAAGGAAGCTAAACCTCTGATGGTGCTCCTAAGAGTCCAAGAAGAGACCTGGACATCCAGAACAAAGGATGAAGAGGAAGGAGCAACACTCCCTTATGTTTCTCTCCCTCTCTCTCAAGACTATGAAGTAGGATTAGGTTTTGATAAAAAAAAAATAGGGTTTCTCTTCCCCTTTAGGAGATATATTAGGGATTCTATCTAATCCTAATATGATAGGGACTCTTAGATCACTCCTTCACATTGGGAGATATATATAGAAACTCCATCTAATCCTAATATGATAGAGACCCTTGGATCTCCATCCAAGGGTTGGTACCTGATGTGCATACATCTGAATAGTCAAAAAATGTCTATTAATGCATGTTCTTAGTATCATATTAGCATCATGCATTGTAAATATTGCATAACATGCTCCATCATGCATTTAGGTCAAATTGTACAAATTGTATAGTAATTTCTTTTTGGTGGCCAGGGATAGGGCGACTTTTAATCGGTGCCTCGGATCAAATATCCAACTGTACGGACCTGATCAGGGCAATGAATGGAGTTCAATGACTCCAATATTGCCCCAATCGGACATCTGTAACATCAGATATAATTTAAGGAAGGTTAAAGATCAATGGCCGAGATGGTGTCAATCTATACTTTAGATGACAAATCCAACCACAAGGATGGGTTCGGATCGATGATCGCAGCCTAACGACGTGAAAATCGGCCTAATCTGACATCCGTGACACCTACAAGTCATAGAAGATGGACGGCGAAGATGGCACCACGTGGTGCCATCTCGACCGCCCAAACCGGCCCAGCTAATACAGGAGGACTCGCCGTGCCTTCTCTCTCCTCAACCGTGCCATCACTTCTCAGTCGTTGGATCATCATCCAATGGCCAAGATTGATCCTCACTCGCCTTCATAACTCCTTAGCTGAGACATTGTGAGCCATCACAGCCGTTGGATCAAGATCCAACGACTGTGAGCGATGGAGCCGAAGTCATCTTCTCGACAATCCACCACAATAGCACATTGGTCACACACTCATGGCCGAAGTAGAGGTCGAGAGTTCAAGTCCCGCGCACTGCAAAATCGACCGCAGACGCATGTGCGGCTAAATCAAGCCATTGGATCAAAGATGAGCAGCAGCAAGAGCAGCCACATGGTGCACCTAGAGCGCGCGGATCGCGCATGCGCTATCCGACGCACGATCGCATGCGCAATTTGACGCAGGCGCGTGGTAAGGCGCAGCAGCTTATAAGCTATCCAATCTTGCGATCGAATGGCTAAAATCGCGAGAACGTGCATAAGCCGTTTATGTAGAGAAGAAGAGGCACATGCAGGAGGTGCGCACGTCTCCCACGTTTAGGACTTTAGTGACAGATAAACCAATCACTAAAGACCTAACATTAATGTTTTGATGACAAATAACCTTTTTGCCCCCTCTAATCTACACCTATATATAGCCCTACGACTCCCACACTTTCATCATCCCTTCCTTCACTTCCCTCCCTCTCCAAAGCTCTAAAGAAGCTTATCCCAAACCCGGGATGCTCCTCTAGAGTCAAAATCAAAGTTTTTTCTCCCCCATTCCCGAAGTGGATCCCGCGACGACGACGACGCCCTGCCTCGCCCCCAGTTCTTCCTGCTCTGTTCTTCTTCTTCCATCTTCGTCCTCCGTCTTCCAAGCGTCGCCCCGTTTGGCACGTCCTCCAAGCAGCCGTCAAGGAGTATAACATCTTTCTCCCTTCTTTATCGCTTTCTAGAATAGAATTTTCCACTTTCTAGCTATAATCATTTCTTGCTTTGTAGTTGTAAAAATAATATTCAATTACAAAGTGATTGTTCTCTCTCTCTCTCTCTGTGTTAATATCAGTTTCATTGTGATTATCTCGCTTTCAAAACAAAAATACCAAAAAAATATAATCGCAGATTTTAAATCGACATAGCTTCCCTGTGTTTGATCCGGAATCTTTACGAATTTCGGTATAAATTTATTTGTTGGCGGATTTCTTCACAGATCATACTATGACGATGAGTTTCCAAAACTCAATCCCGTTTGCATACGTTTTCTGCACCAACAATACCTATTCTTGCTTGTATTTTGCAAGATCAATCCCTGACAAATTATGCAGTATTTGGATTTAGTATCTAAACTATTTTAATTGCCATCCAACCCTCTTCGATCAAACCCTCTTAAATGAAACCCAATCAAATTAGGCTCAATTAAACATTAAATCAAATGTTATTTAACACCTTAAATAATAATTGATTTCTCTACAAGTAGGAACCCATCAAAATCGCTATTAATTTCATCACGCAATAGCAAAACATTTAGGATTCTTGGAATTATAGCACTACACCTCCCTAAGTATTCTGAATACCCACGAATCCTTTACACATGGAGGACAAATATTATCCCTGAGGTGTAATCCCATTAAATAACTATTATTCCTCTTTAGATAATATTATTTCTAGCATCTCTTCTTCTCAGTGGAACAAGAACAAATACCAGCCCCTATCCTGAAGAACTGCATTTTTTTTCTTTCATGCTTGAATCTGATCAGGACTCCACGACCACATGTAGAATTTGTCTTTCCCAACATACTCAGACTGAGCTCTCACCTCTAATCTGTTGGATACAGATATGAAGCAGATTTATGTGATCCCTTAGAGAGATCATGTATCTTACGTCATCTCCCACATGCACCAACTTTCCAGTATCAACATCAAAGTGGGTGCATCTACCGTTGGTCCACTAAATGCATTTGTTCATGAATAGAGACACATATCTGTCTCTGGTCAAAGGATACACCATCTACATGACAACATTGAATGTGGACTTTGATTATCTCCCATTTCATTAAGTCAACTCCTTGACCTGACCAACATGACAGTTCTGAATCCCCATTCAAAAATATCAATTAGATAACAACCTCTAGAGAAGATTGCCATCCCAACTTAGATTGAAAATAAATGATTGAATCAAATATGATGGTTTCTCAATGTGCTATCAGATTCTCTAAACAATTTAGATCTCGGAATCAACACACATTGAGTTTATTCAGTTTATCTAAGTGTGTCACCCTATTCATACTAAGGGACCCAATTCATATACTAAATTTCTTTTCTTCAGGTGAAATGTAATCACATTTCATTATTTGGATGGCTCACTCAAGACATACAAAATCAACAATTGCATCTATATCATCTCGTACCCTGAAGCATTGATTGGGATAATGAGGACCATAATCATTAAGGGCAACACATATAACAATCGGAGATTAATAAATAACAAATAATGGTTGATTAAATGGTTAAATATATAAAAACAGTGCCCATCTCTTCAACTCAGTTTTCTTTACTGCTCACTTAGCACTATGATGGGAACACTATCATAGGCCCTAACTATCCACTTTTAGTCAAGTATGATTAATAAAATCTCCTACATAATCATCTGAGGGTCATAATTATATAATATTCTAATTTGAGAAGAGAATGGGAAATCAGGGTTAATTTTGTAATTTTAACAGCACATGATAAACACAGATTAACCATGAGGTTTTTAGGATTTAATTAAAGGATAAATGAGCACTAAAGTCCAAGGAGTGGATCCACACAGACAAAAATGGGGTTTCACACTTTTCGAGAACCACAATACACAAAACCCTAATTTCATATCAGCTTAAATTAAAGAGGTTCTGGTCAGGATAAAATTCATATAAACCTCCTAAAATTCATATAAAAATATTCTAAGAGGTTTGGAACCCTTGGTTTGAGCATCTAAACCCATTTTGACCTTGAACAGAGTCTCAGACGGGATTTTACCCTAATTTGGGCTTCTGTGCAAATTTCCCAATCAAACGGGGTTAAAACTCAAATCCAACTTTACTATTATATTCCTTGGATCCAAATTAACTTAAGGCCAAAATTTGGGCCAATCATAGTCCATCTTGACCTAGTTTACAATTTAGTCCCTAAGATCTCTATTTTACTCACTTAAACCCCTAACTTTTGATTTTATTACAAATAGGCCCCTAACTTTTCATCGTTTCCTTCATTCCGGTCCCTTCCACCATTGGAGGTGGGAACGCACCTCAGGCCAAGATTCTCGAGGTGATTTCTCTCTCAAATCAAGACCAAATCCCTCCAAATTTGGAGGGATTTATCTTCAGAGATTTCCCAATCATTTAAACTAGATCTTGGATCCTAACTTGCATCCTAGAGCTCAGTCAAGATCGACCAATTTGGAAGACTTTTTCTTCAAGAGCAACGATTAAATCAGGCCACTTTCCTCATTTGGAGCTCGATTTACAGCTCTATAAACGACCCTCATGCCTTGGCTATTCTTCTAAGCTCAATTACAGGCCAAAAAGCTTCTTCTCCTTCCTCCTCGGCCACCTTCGACCGCAACTCTGGCAGACTTCCTCGATGTCCCTCTTCCGGCCACCCAACAACCAAATTGGGTGGCCCAGTATCTTTACCACATTCGTCCACTCCTCGTCGTACCCAACAGGGGCCCCTACCTCCTCTATCGCCATTGTTCTCTCTTACTGAAGGTCTTATCCTCCTCGTGACCAACAAGGCAAGCCGCTGCGGTTCTCTCCCTCCTGCGACCAATAGCATAGTTCTTCTTCCTTCTCTCCCCCTCTAGATTAGAACCAACCCTCTCCCTGCTGATTTTTACCGATGAACCACTACCTCCCCCTTCGTCTTCTTCATCTCCGACGACACCTTTGGTGAAGCCGCCACATTGCTACACTCCAAGAAACACAATGCCACCACCTCCATTAGCTCTACCTCGACCTACTGATCGGAAACCCCAGTTTTATTGGGACTTCTAACCATGCACGCACCCCACCGAACAGCTCCACTCACCTTCCCCGTCACCGTCCAAGAACCACACTTCGCCATACACCCCAAAACCACCACCATCATGTTCCTTAGAACATGACGAACCTCCTGAGCATACTAATTGGGGCATTTAGTCCATGTTTTGCCATTTCAAGTACATCGAACAACCACTGTCGCCACCATCTTCTCCGGTTACGTCCACCTCTCTCCGACTTCCACTCAACCTGCTACTACTTGCAATCGACATGGACTCAACCCAGAAGCCCACCTGGGGCTTCAATTGAGCAAATCTATAGTAGTTGCAGCCCCATTTGCCACAGATTCTTCAGTTGCAGCAAATGGAAGTTCGTGAAGGAAGTGGGGCTTTAGTCCCACATCAGAGATGTAGAGGCACATGACAGTGTATAAGCTACAAAGCTACCTAAGGCTATTCGCCTCAGCATGCATCGGGGGTGAGGTCCCCATACGCACACCCCATCACACGTGCTCACGTGCACTTGTCCATGCACCCTCGCTCGCGGTTCACGCCACGCGAGTCTAGGTGGTGGATCCGTTTACCCGATTATCCGGGTCCAAGTTGGTTTTGAAGAAGGAAACTCTAAGAGGGAGGAGGGGGGTTTTGTTGCCTTGGGATTCGTGCCCTCCCTCTCCTCTCTCAACATTTAGTCACTGCTAAGCCTTGGAGAGGCCCTTATGCCTCCATCTTCTATGCCTTGGTGTCTTGAAGGTTAAGGCATCTGAATCCCCTTCCTGACGTCTGAGGCCTTGTGCTGATTCTGATCTAGTGCTACTGTGGAGTTATTTACGTGGATATTTGGTTGAAAGTACTATTGAAATATTTGAGATAATTGCATAGTTTAAACATTAGGGTTAATTTGGTGTCACCATTTTAACCCCATCCTTTTGCATTCTCATTTTTGGTTTTATTGAAATATTATTCTGATTACATTGAGCATTATTTTCGCATATTCTTTTTTATATTGTGATTAGTTGAATTGAAATTGCCAATTTGCTCTCTGTGAACGACCTCAGACTCATTTCTTGATTTTGACTTTTATAAATTTAATTGTTTATTGAGCTTTTGTTAAGTGTACTACAATGCGCATAAGCACACTACTCTAATTAGCTCTTGCCAACATATTTCTCGGACTCCGTACTTAGGTGTAGTAGAGTAACCAAGTGCAACAGCTACATTCAATACTTTTGGTGGAGGACCTAGCTCAATGCCAAGAAATGATCCAAGTGAATAGTAATCCTTTTCTTAGATACTTAGTTTTCTTTCCAATTTTTTCATAGATGTACTTCTAGATTCTTGATTACTTTCCTTCATATTTCTACACTTGTAGACTTCAAATTATTTTCTGGTTAGCACTTTATTTAAATTAATGATTTATGAACCATTGTTCAGTTATTGATATTTTATGACTATATGTTGGGTGACTATGATCCTGTGTTTGATCTGATAATTTGTGTTCGACAACTTAAGTCTTATTGGGTTCCTTGATCAATGAGACCTGGGTCATCACAATTTTGACCTAAACCACGTTTTCTCCACCTATAGGTCTAAAGCTTTATTAATCAATCCTAGCATTATTCTCTAATGACATTTCTAACCATTGTTGCACCTCTAGTATTTCCTAGTAACCTATTTCCAAGTCCTTCACGAATTATCATTTATTAGTTCTAATCCCCTCCAAATCATAGCATATTTTCATTAATTAACTCAAAAGTGTATCATTCTTTATGGTGCCAAGCTTACCTGGGTCAAACATTTAGGCATGATCATAGCACACCAATACAATTTATCATGCAGGACTCTCATGCCCTTTACTCTAGGTATAAGACCAAAGATTAGTATTTATATAGATCTCTGGCCTTTTTGTCAATCTTGATAATTACTTCTCTAGTCTAGATTTAAATTCACAACGTGTCATATTGAGGCATCTTCTAGGAAGTAACTCACTAGTGCTAGCTAATAGGTATAGATGCTTCCTTGGAAGCCCTTAATCCTAATTGTCAAGCCTAGCAACCTTCCAACCAATCAAGAACTAGGCTAAACGAGTTTGATTTAATCAAGTTCTAGTTAATGGATTGTTAGGGTTAAAAATTAGTCAATTTTCAATTATCTTTATTAATACTACCAAGTAATTCTTAACTTAGCATTTGGCGAATACAACATGGCAAGAATGTATAAAATAATGAAGACATTCATGCAAATATCACACATTTAGCCATTTAAATCTCCATTACTGAACAAAAATATATAAAGGTTACATATCAAAGAGTTGTGATCTCCAAGTTACAAATCAAATATATATAGGCACACACGCATAATCTGGGCGGTGCTTCTTCACCAATATTTACATAATATGAGATAAACTGCAAAAAGAGCATATAACTACTACCACCGTCTAGCTACACAAAAACTATTTTGCGATTAGCTCCCTAACTCTCTTCTACTCATCATCATTGTCGTCCCTATGAGTAAAATTGTAACGACCCGGTTCCCGAGTCCCTACGAGACACGAGAACCGGACCGACTCGACTAATCCCAAGACCTAGTCGTCCAACGAGGAAGTAACCAAAAGACAGTAAAATAAACCACATTCAGCATGAATATAACTAACAGTAAGAAAGTACAGCAGTAAGGAAAGAAACTACTATGGTAGGTACCACCACAACAGTAAAACAACATTTATCATATAACAAGAACTGCAGGTAAAGAAGGTACAGCGGAAACAAAAACTACTCACTAGAACAGAAACAAAAGAGGTACAAAAGGCTGTGGTAACTCTACTGGACCCTACTCAGCCCAGCGCCCTCTGCAGCCGCCGACCCTGGCTGCTCAACACCTGGTCCTGAAAAAGGTAACGAGTGTAACACGTCAGCAAAACGCTGAGTAGAGTGTACAGTAGCTGTTATGTTCTATTACCTCCTTTATTCACATCTTTCAATTTTTCTCACTATTTCATTTATTTCTCAGATCCTTTACTTGATCTCGAATGTCCTCGTGGGAACGATCTTGATTGCAGTCTTTTCCAAAAGTAGAAGTAGCACGTGGTGCTCTCCTGGCCGGGAGAGTCCCCCGTGGTGATCCTACCCTCAGTCAACCACCCCAAGGTCACTGACAGACGTAACGGTGACTACGGCACGTGCGATAAACGCACAGGTAGCTAGCCCGCACTGGCACGCGGTCAGTCGTTTCCGTTAACGGGTGCGCCCAAAGCACAGCACGGAACCAGGGCAGAGCCCTCTCAGTAACAGGGGTCCAACCCCTCCACAGTAACCAAACCGGGGCCTTGCCCCTCCA
Source organism: Thalassia testudinum (assembly GCA_037157565.1). NCBI lineage: Eukaryota > Viridiplantae > Streptophyta > Magnoliopsida > Alismatales > Hydrocharitaceae > Thalassia > Thalassia testudinum. The sequence continues at coordinate 62,239,178 of JAZHRO010000031.1, forward strand.
CAGTCCGCGCACCCTCGCCTGACTACCCTGGTTTGCCCTAGTGGGCCTAACAAGTCGGTGAAGGAGGCTAGCAGAACCCCGGGGCCCGTGGGGTAGCTAGTACTCTCCTAACACTACTAGCTCTCCTTGGTACTACGTACACGAGGGCCAACAAGTCGGTACAGAGTGGCCAGTCCTAACCCCCGAGTCCCTGGGGTGGCTAGCTCAGCTCTGCACTAAACAGGGGGACAGTCGCTCTCCTTGGTACTCCGTACTCAAGGGCCAGCTCACTTCCCCAATTCTATTCCATTCGCTTTCCAGGAGTTCTACTCCTACTTCCCCGTAGGGTTCCAGAACATCTTATGTCTTACTTTCCAGTTTCACGTTCTTACCAACCATGATCCCAATCATGTTTCTTTATTCATAACAGGCAGCTGTGAATTCAATTTACAGGCAGCTTCATATATTCCTTTCCATTTTTCTAAGACTGCATTATTATATATTCCACTAGTTTTTCCATCCTAGGATTCATGCCATATCCTAGGGTCTATCATACAATCTAGTTTTCCAGTCCTAGGATTCATGCAACACCTAGGAACTATCATTCCATATATTTCTCATTCCTAGGATTCATGCAATGTCCTAGGTTCTAGTTATGGTTCCATACTTTAACAAATTTTATTAATACTTAAAGCCACTCTACCAGGTACAACGGGAGTAATGGGGGGTGATCGGGAATCCCGTGTGCCTCCGCGACTCTCAAGACTGCAACCGAACGAGGTCCTATCACAAGGATCAAACACAAGGAGTGTCTCAAAATAGTGTATAGCTACTGTAGACGGGTAGAGGAATTAATTCTGAAAAGAACGCAACTCGAATCACGGAAAACGGAGCCCGAACGGGCCCTAAAAGGGTCGAAAAAGACGATACTGTGCAAAATCAGACGTCTTACAAAGTGGATCAGAGAATTACCTGTTCAGCGTGGTTTCCCAAATGTCCAGAAGTCTGCGGGGACGTCTGGCCTAGCTCCCAGACGTCCGGTGGTCACTCAGGACGTCTGGAGGTCACTCCCGCCGTCTGGTACAACTTCCAGACGTCTGATTCGCAAGGGATGGCGAGTCAGCGAACCTGCGCACAGCCAACTCCCTCCCTCAGTACGGTCAGTCGACAGGAAGGAAGGAGAAGGCGGTAAACTCACCTTTCAGACGTCTGTATGATCATCCAGACGTCTACCTAGCCGTCTGGCTGTCAACCCAGACGTCTGATTCTGGAAATTTTTCCAGAATCAGGGCGCTGCTCGGCCTCCGCTCGCGACGCCGCCCGCGTCGCACCTTGCGCTCCTGCTGCTCAGACCGCAGCAGGTCCCTATCCGCATCGCTCCGCGCCCCCTGCGCCCTCCGCCAGCCGGCCAAGCCGCTCCGGCGAGCTCGCCCTCACGGCAGAGCTCCGCCCTCGCACGCCGCACCTCCGCGCTCACTGCGGCCGTCGCTGCCGCCCTCGCGTCCGCTCGCTCTCGCGCACAGGAAGGAGAAGAAGGAGGAGACTGTGGAGACAGGAGGGGAGGCCTGGCCCTTTTAAGGCCGCGCGAGGAGGAGAGAGGGGGTGGCAGGCCGCCTGCAGCCGCAGAGAGAGAGAGAGGGAAAAAGAGAGAGAGAGAGAGGAATCGCGGGTCTGCGCGCATAGGCGCGCAGACGACTCTCCCGAGCGAAAATAACTGTTTTACAGACGTCTGGAAACGATCCCAGACGTCTGGACCGACGTCTGGGCCTCCTCCCAGACGTCTTAAAAGACGTCTGGGGCACGCGTTCGTTACAATATAACAAACTCAAAGGAAGTTTCGTCCCCGAAACTTGCGTCAACTAGGGTGCGGGAAAAAGATGTCCAAATAACCATAACAAACTCAAAGAGGACCGAAGCCGGTCCGAAAAGACGTACCCGCGAAAAGCTCCGGGTACCGCTCCCGCATTGCTGCCTCAAGCTCCCAGGTAGCCTCCTCGTACCGCTGGCTCCTCCGCAAAACCTTTACCAGGGGAACTTGCTTTCGTCTCAACCTGCGGACGGCTCGGTCTAGGATCTGCACTGGCCGCTCGGGGTAGGTCAGGTCGTCGCTCACCTCGACGCTCTCGTGACTCAGTACGTGGCTGGGATCGGCTACGTACTTCCTGAGGTTGGACACGTGGAACACGTCGTGCACACCAGAAAGCTGCGGGGGAAGGGCAAGTCTGTAAGCAACGGGTCCAACTCGCTCCAGGACCTCAAAGGGCCCCACGAACCTCGGCGCGAGCTTCCCTCTCACCCCAAACCGCTGTAAGCCCTTCATGGGCGAAACACGAAGGAAGACGTGGTCCCCAACCTCGAACTGCACCTCTCTGCGTCTGCGATCCGCGTAGCTCTTCTGTCTGCTCCTGACAGTGCGGAGTCGTCTGTGGATCTGCTCAACTACCTCCTGACTCTGCCGGATCAACCTGGGGCCAACCTCCCACTTGGTCCCCACCTCAACCCAACTCAAGGGTGCCGTGCATTTCCGTCCGTACAGAGCCTCGTAGGGAGCCATGCCGATGCTCGAGTGATAACTGTTGTTGTATGCAAACTCCACCAGGGGCAGGTGCTCCTCCCAAGAGCCCCTCCAGTCTAGTACACAGGCACGCAAAAGGTCCTCAAGTGTCTGTATCGTGCGTTCCGATTGTCCGTCCGTCTGGGGGTGGTAAGCCGTGCTAAACCTCAACCTCGTCCCCAAAGCCTGCTGAAACTTAGCCCAAAACTGGGACGTAAAGCGGGTATCCCGGTCGGATACTATCTCCCGCGGAACTCCGTGTAGTCGCACCACATCACGGATATACCTCTCTGCCAACTGTGCTGGTCCCAAAGTGACTCGGATCGGCAAGAATCGTGCCGTCTTCGTCAATCTATCCATTATTACCCAGACTGCGTCGTGTCCTCGCTGGGTAACAGGTAAGCCCACCACCAAGTCCATGGTGATGCTCTCCCACTTCCACTCTGGCACTGGAAGCGGCTGAAGTGGCCCTGCAGGCCTCTGATGCTCAGCTTTCACCTGCTGGCACACTAAGCACTACTGCACGAACTCACCCACATCCCGCTTCATCCCTCTCCACCAAAACTCGTGTCTCAAGTCATGGTACATTTTCGTGTTTCCGGGATGTATGGTGAATCTGGAACCGTGTGCCTCAGTCAGGAGATCTCTCAACAGCTCCTCGTCTCTGGGAACGCACAACTGTCCCCTCAAGCGTAGCACCTGGTCTGTGAAAGAGAAGTCCCCTGGGTCCCCTGATAGTACTCTGTCGCGCAAAGACTGCAAGTACGAATCGGCCATCTGTCCCGTGATGATGCGGTCTATCAACTCTGGCCTGGTCTGCCGTGTCACCGTCACTGCCCCACAGTACCCTCGTAACTCAAGAGGTCGCCAACTGCCCACCTCCTCCAAAAGGCTCCAACTCTGTAACTGCAGACTGGCCAAGCGTGCAGGCGCCTTACGGCTCAAGGCGTCAGCCACCACATTGGCCTTTCCCGGGTGGTAGGAGATGCTGCAGTCGTAGTCCTTCAGGAGCTCCAACCAACGTCTCTGTCTCATGTTGAGCTCCTTCTGGTCAAAAAGATATCTGAGGCTCTTGTGATCTGTAAAAATCTCGAAGGTCTCACCGTACAAGTAGTGCCTCCATGTCTTCAGCGCGAAGACAACAGCTGCCAACTCTAGATCGTGGGTAGGGTAGGTATGCTCATGGGGCTTCAGTTGCCGCGAAGCGTAAGCGACCACGTGACCCCTCTGCATGAGCACACCTCCTAACCCCTGCAAGGAAGCGTCCGTGTACACAACGAACCCACCACTACTGTCAGGGATGGTGAGCACGGGAGCCGAGGTCAACCTCTCCTTCAGCTCCAGAAAACACGCCTCACAGGCATCTGTCCAAGCGAAAGGCACGTCCTTCCGGGTCAACTGTGTCATAGGACGCGCAATCTGTGAAAATCCTCTGATGAACCGTCTGTAGTAACCTGCCAGTCCCAGGAAACTGCGAATCTCAGTGACTGAACGCGGTCTCTCCCACCTGAGCACTGCCTCGACCTTGGCGGGGTCCACCGCCAGGCCGTCTCCAGAGATCACATGACCCAAAAAGGTCACCTCCCTCAACTAGAACTCGCACTTGCTGTATTTGGCGTACAGCCTGCGTCGTCTCAGAGTGTCCAGAACCATCCGCAAGTGCTGTCCGTGCTCCGTCCGATCTCTAGAATAGATGAGTACATCATCTATGAAAACCACCACAAACTGGTCCAAGTACGGTCCAAACACCCGGTTCATCAGGTCCATGAAAGCAGCGGGGGCATTGGTCAGCCCAAACGGCATGACCAAAAACTCGTAGTGTCCGTACCGGGTGCGAAAAGCTATCTTGGAGACATCGGTCTCCCTGATCATCAACTGGTGGTATCCAGACCTCAAGTCGATCTTGGAAAACACCGTGGCACCCCGCAACTGGTCAAACAAATCGTCGATCCTCGGCAGCGGATATCTGTTCTTGATGGTGACCCTATTCAGCTGTCGGTAGTCCACACAAAGGCGTAGGGTCCCATCCTTCTTCTTCACAAACAGTACCGGGGCTCCCTAGGGAGACGCACTGGGCCTCACGAAACCTTTCTCCAAAAGGTCCTGCAACTGGGACTTGAGCTCTCGCAGCTCAAGCGGTGCCATTCTGTATGACGCGGTGGAGATGGGGCTGGTCCCTGGTACTAGTGAGATCTCAAACTCGATCTCACGCTCGGGCGGTAGTCCTGGTAACTCGTCTGGAAACACGTCAGGGTACTCTCTGACCACCGGGATGCTCTGGAAGTCTGCCACGGGGCTGTGCTCTGCCACCACACAAGCTAGGAAGCCCTCACACCCCTGGCTCAAAAGTCTCGCCGCCCGAAGTGCCGAAATGCACCTGAAACCTCCGTCCACTGGCTGCCCGTGAAACTCGAAAGAAGGAAACTCCGGAATGGAGAAGACAATCTTCCTCTCAAAATAGTCTACCAAGGCATGACAAGCGGACAGCCAATCCATCCCCAGAATCACTCCAAAGTCCTCCATCTGTATCATAATCAGGTCAGCTGGCATGCTATGTCCCCCGACGCTGACCTCGCAACCCGTGTACACCTCCTCAGCTACAAACAGCTGACCACTCGGACCTCTGATTACGAACGGATTCTCTAACAGTGTATAATCCTGGTCCAAACTAACTGCGAAACTGGCTGCGACAAACGAGTGCGTAGCGTCGGAATCGAAAAGCGTGTAAACGAGTCTGCCAGAAACTGAAACCATACCTGCTACCACGGATCCCGATGCTCTGGCGTCCCTGTGTGTTAGGGCGTTGATACGCCCCTCAGCTCTAGGTGCGGACGAAGCGGCCACACTCTGCGTCGGACGGGTAGGTGCTGGTCGGTACCCTCCTCGCGACTGCGGTCCTCCTCCTCGCGCCTGGGAACCGCGGCCTCCTGCGCGCCCTCCAGTGCTCTGCGCGGGAAGTATCTGCTGACCTCCTGCCCTAGATGGACAGTCCCTCCTGACGTGGCCCGGCTGGCCACACTGGTAGCAGAGGGGAACCCGACTCCCGCCCTCAGTGAGTCCCTGCTGTCGGCTAGGCGGGGGTCCGGTGCTGGCGAATGGCCCCTGTCGAGGGCCCCCAAAGGCCACTGATCGCCCTGAACAACGTGACGGCTCTCCTGCGGACGTCACGTGTCTCCATTCTCGCCGGCCCTATGAGAAGTCTGGCTGAAAGGGTCTCTTCCGCCCGCCGTCGGTCTCTCGCGCGGACGGGTTGGTCTCCTCGTAAGTCATAGCTGCCTCTACCACCCTCGAAAACGTCGGCAGCTTCAGGGGTTTGACATATCCCCGGATCGCAGGCCGGAGCCCCTCGGTGAACCTCCAAAGGCGCTCCTCCTCAGTGGCTACCGCTGTCGCTGCAAAGCGGGACAGCTCCAAGAAACGCGTGCGGTACGTGCTCACGGTCATCGTCCCTTGGCGGAGAGTGTGGAACTCCCGCCTCCTCTGGACCTGCCACGTCTGGGGAAAGTACTGCTCGCAGAAGAGGGTGACGAACTGGTCCCACGTCGGCTCGTCCCTCTCCTGTCCCCGGACCGCCCTCCACCACCGGTGTGCCGCACTCTCCAGCTGGTACGTGGCAAAGGCCACGCGGCACTCCACCGGGGGGCGAAGGGTGTCGAAGATCTTCTCCAGCTGCTCAAGCCAGTCCTCTGCCTCGGTCGGGTCCTCATCCCCCTTGAAGGAGGGGGGCTTCAGCTTCCGGAACTGTCCGAAAAGCTCGAAGTGGCGCTGTAGGGGAGGTGCTGGTGCACCTCCAGGCGAAGGTGCCTCGTGTACAGAAGTGTCGGAGGAAGGTGGGGGTGGCAGGGGCCCATCCCCTCCCTCGTGTCCAGCGCCGCGTCCGTCGCGTGGTCCCACAGAGGACTCCCCCTGTGCAACCCCAGGAGGAGGTGCTCGGGGCGGTGGGTGGAGCTCCTCTCGTACAATATCCCGTATCAGTCTAGCGAGGTCCTGGGCCTGGAAGCCAGGGAGTGGTGGCTGATCCACCGAGACGTCAACGACAGCACGTCCACCTCGCCCTCGGCCGCGCCCGCGGCCAGTCTCGCCAGTCCCGCGACGAGGCATCTCCTGCAAGGAGACGCGACACAAAACGGAAACGTCAAAACAAACGGTACCTAACAAAACTTCTAAGAGCTCATGTCAAGAGATATGTTGTGGTGGCTACTCCAGCTATAAACATGTGAATTGGTTATTTTCCAGTCAGTTGATTCACTTCTCGGGATGACTTTGCTCCGATACCATCTTGTAACGACCCGGTTCATATAACAACATTTATCATATAACAAGAACTGCAGGTAAAGAAGGTACAGCGGAAACAAAAACTACTCACTAGAACATAAACAAAAGAGGTACAAAAGGCTGTGGTAACTCTACTGGACCCTACTCGGCCCAGCGCCCTCTGCAGCCGCCGACCCTGGCTGCTCAACACCTGGTCCTGAAAAAGGTAACGAGTGTAACACGTCAGCAAAACGCTGAGTAGAGTGGCAGACTAACTAAAGGCAACAGTAGAGTGTACAGTAGCTGTTATGTTCTATTACTTCCTTTATTCACATCTTTCAATTTTTCTCACTATTTCATTTATTTCTCAGATCCTTTACTTGATCTCGAATGTCCTCGTGGGAACGATCTTGATTGCAGTCTTTTCCAAAAGTAGAAGTAGCACGTGGTGCTCTCCTGGCCGGGAGAGTCCCCCGTGGTGATCCTACCCTCATTCAACCACCCCAAGGTCACCGACAGACGTAACGGTGACTACGGCACGTGCGATAAACGCACAGGTAGCTAGCCCGCACTGGCACGCGGTCAGTCGTTTCCGTTAACGGGTGTGCCCAAAGCACAGCACGGAACCAGGGCAGAGCCCTCTCAGTAACAGAGGTCCAACCCCTCCACAGTAACCAAACCGGCGCCTTGCCCCTCCACAGTCCGCGCACCCTCGCCTGACTACCCTGGTTTGCCCTAGTGGGCCAAACAAGTCAGTGAAGGAGGCTAGCAGAACCCCGGGGCCCGTGGGGTAGCTAGTACTCTCCTAACACTACTAGCTCTCCTCGGTACTACGTACACGAGGGCCAACAAGTCGGTACAGAGTGGCCAGTCCTAACCCCCGGGTCCCTGGGGTGGCTAGCTCAGCTCTGCACTAAACAGGGGGACAGTCGCTCTCCTTGGTACTCCGTACTCAAGGGCCAGCTCACTTCCCCAATTCTATTCCATTCGCTTTCCAGGAGTTCTACTCCTACTTCCCCGTAGGGTTCCAGAACATCTTATGTCTTACTTTCCAGTTTCACGTTCTTACCAACCATGATCCCAATCATGTTTCTTTATTCATAACAGGAAGCTGTGAATTCAATTTACAGGCAGCTTCATATATTCCTTTCCATTTTTCCAAGACTGCATTATTATATATTCCACTAGTTTTTCCATCCTAGGATTCATGCCATATCCTACGGTCTATCATACAATCTAGTTTTCCGGTCCTAGGATTCATGCAACACCTAGGAACTATCATTCCATATATTTCTCATTCCTAAGATTCATGCAATGTCCTAGGTTCTAGTTATGGTTCCATACTTTAACAAATTTTATTAATACTTAAAGCCATTCTACCAGGTACAACGGGAGTAATGGGGGCGTGATCGGGAATCCCGCGTGCCTCCGCGACTCTCAAGACTGCAACCGAACGAGGTCCTATCACAAGGATCAAACACAAGGAGTGTCTCAAAACAGTGTATAGCTACTGTAGACGAGTAGAGGAATTAATTCTGAAAAGAACGCAACCCGAATCACGGAAAACGGAGCCCGAACGGGCCCTAAACGGGTCGAAAAAGACGATACTGTGCAAAATCAGACATCTGGAACTTCTTCCAGACGTCTTACAAAGTGGATCAGAGAATTACCTGCTCAGCGTGGTTTCCCAGACGTCCAGAAGTCTGCGGGGACGTCTGGCCTAGCTCCCAAACGTCCGGTGGTCACTCAGGACGTCTGGAGGTCACTCCCGCCGTCTGGTACAACTTCCAGACGTCTGATTCGCAAGGGATGGCGAGTCAGCGAACCTGCGCACAGCCAACTCCCTCCCTCAGTACGGTCAGTCGACAGGAAGGAAGGAGAAGGCGGTAAACTCACCTTTCAGACGTCTGTATGATCATCCAGACGTCTACCTAGCCGTCTGGCTGTCAACCCAGACGTCTGATTCTGGAAATTTTTCCAGAATCAGGGCGCTGCTCGGCCTCCGCTCGCGATGCCGCCCGCGTCGCACCTCGCGCTCCTGCTGCTCAGACCGCAGCAGGTCCCTCTCCGCGTCGCTCCGCACCCCCTGCGCCCTCCGCCAGCCGGCCAAGCCGCTCCGGCGAGCTCGCCCTCACGGCAGAGCTCCGCCCTCGTACGCCGCACCTCCGCGCTCACTGCGGCCGTCGCTGCCGCCCTCGCGTCCGCTCGCTCTCGCGCACAGGAAGGAGAAGAAGGAGGAGACTGTGGAGACGGGAGGGGAGGCGTGGCCCTTTTAAGGCCGCGCGAGGAGGAGAGAGGGGGTGGCAGGCCGCCTGCAGCCGCAGAGAGAGAGGGAAAAAGAGAGAGAGGGAAAAAGAGAGAGAGAGAGGAATCGCGGGTCTGCGCGCACAGGCGCGCAGACGACTCTCCCGAGCGAAAATAACTGTTTTACAGACGTCTGGAAACGATCCCAGACGTCTGTTCAGACGTCTGGATGTGATCCCAGACGCCTGGACCGACGTCTGGGGCACGCGCTCGTTACAAAAATCCACTACATATATTGCTTGGTAAAAAAGGCAAGAAGTATTGACAAACTTGGAAACTAACTCGAAGAGGGTATCAGAGGATGGGTCTATCGATGAACCTAAATGATGAAGCTCCAACATCTTTCATTTCTAGATTTTAGAGCACCCAATCAAATCATTGCCTTGCTCATTTTGGATCTCCTTCCCTAGGCCATTCTAATTTAAAAGTCGGTCACAAATAAGGATGAGCCAAGTGATCCAACAGGGACTAAACTATATGTTGTCAAGAAAATGGGTGGTATGCAAGTGTATAACCTAAAGGCGAAACCAACATCCAATCCCATTACCTAATGACTATCTAGTTGGTTGTATATTTATTTGTCATTCTTTTGGTCAAAAAATATCATCTGAAATCATCCCTCTATAGGGAAGGCGATGGGGTTATATCCTCCATGTGTGCCTCTACAACACGAGTAGTCTTTCCTTGATTAGTGGAGAGATTTCCGGTGCTTGTGACCCTTGAGTAAGGTACACCCAGTTTTGACATAAAAGAATGTTGCTGACAATTGTCAAAAGAGTCAAGCCCTTTTGGCGCTACCTTGGTTCGTTGCATCATAATTTATGGGAATTTTATGCCTAATTATCACTTTTCATATATTCATATTGTAAATACATTTATTTAGTCATTTACTTACAATTTTGTGAAATAATAATATTTTCTTTTATTTTTATATTTCGGGTTTAGAGAAGAGTAGTATTTAGAGGCAAAGGAGGCTCGTACAATAGTAATCGATAAAAAAAGAGTAAATTTTCAAAGAAATTTTCATATAAAAACATCAAGAAAAAGGGAGAAAGAGAAAATAAATTGAAAAAAAAAAAAAAAAAAAATGGGTGTTGGGCTCAGTTGGGGTCAATGAGGAGTTGACTTGTTGGTGCTCCTTGCATGTAGCGCACGGGTCTTTTTGTGAGGAGTGCAACGAGCGCTACTCCTCTGCAAGTGTTCATGTGCCTGAATGGCAAGAGGCAAGTTCGGTGAGGCTCACTTGGGCATAAGTGCATATGAAGAGGCCCATTTGGGTTAAGGTAGGGCGCGAGCATGAGATAAAAGTGAAAAAAAATTTAAAAAATCCCCTTTAGGTTGAGAGGTGACCATAATAGATTCTTAAGCAAAATTGATGGCAAAAAGTCCCAACTTTGATGGGATTTGAAGTGCTTGGCGTTAAGAAATCCCCAATCAATTAAAGGGAAAAAATTGCACTAATCTTAAGGACCATAAATGGTGGGATTTATTTAAGGAGTTTTTAGCAGTTTAACTAATTTGAGTTTCCATCTTTAATGTTGGTCGGTTAAAATTATTTTATGGTCGACTAATTTGAAGTTGCTTCATTCTTGAGGATCGGCTATGAATCCAGCTAGCCTAAAATGGTTTCTAGTCGACCTAAAATGAACCTAGGAGGGTTTTTAGCTCTTGTTTTGTGTAATTTTGTTCTCCCAAGGTCATGACTCTTCAACCTAGGTTTCTATCCATTACATTGGACTCTTCCTTACAAAGATCAATGAGAGAGAAATAAAACAAAATACATCTCTTGAAAATAAAATATAAAGATGAAAGTTTTCAATTTTCTTCTCTTCTCTTCTTCTTCAACCTTCGTGACTTTATTCTTTACATCCTTCTTCAATTGTTATCATCAAAATGATGCATCTACATATACCTATACCCTTCCCTCTTCACCTTCGTATTCCACTCAAGCTTTGAAAGCCTGGTAAAGGAGGAGAAACCCTAGGGGTAGCAATGTCCTCTCCATGTCCTTCTCCTTCCCAAGATTGCAAACCCTCCTTGTTGCAAACGAGAAAGAAATTAGGGCTGCAAATGTACCTAGAGGTAAAGATAAGGTTTTTACCTTTAGATATGTGAACCCTTTTTAAGTCCTCCTTTCTATAGCAATTAAAGGAGAGGAGAGCAGATGTAGTTCTTGTAGGGAGGCTTTTGCCTCAACTCAACATATGAATAACTTTTATTCAGGATTGGCATTTTTCCAATATGTCCTCCCAACCAATAACTTGGGTCAAAAACTAATCCATCAACTTCTTTTCATATCAAATGGCCCCTCACTTGAAAATTTGTTAATGTTATTGTTTCAGACTTACGTTGTTTTAGACCTATGTTGTTTTAAACCATAGTATCCAACTAAGGCTGCAACACCCCATTGTTTAGTTCCTATTCCTGTTGATGCCAATTAAAGTTTAGTGGCCTAACTAATGCTTTAAATTAGTCTTGAGCCCTTACATTGACACTACCAAACTCTAGCACCTTTGCCAAAAGTCTTCATCTCCAGGTGATTTGAGCAATCTCAGGCCTAACTGGTGCACGAAGCCGTCTCACTTGATGAGGTGTTAGCTTTGGGTTGTGGCTTAGCTAAGCTAATGGAGGCTCCTACTCCAACAACATATTTACATTTTCTAATAATCATCATTTGCAAAATCAAGAGTTGATAGATTATTCTCCTCATTTTTGCTGATGTGGTTATCTTGTTTCTACCTTAATACTTGCCTTCTACCATATTTTGATTACAATCATGGTGAATCCGTGTTGATGATCCCTTGAAATATCTTTGCTAGGGTGTACATGCTTACTTAGTTTTCTTATCTTAAGTTGTATCCACTTCACGACTAGAAAAAGCCACATTTGCAACTCTCAAGATGTGATGGTTTCATTCAAAATTGTCTTCTATAATGACTATGAGCTCGAATGTGGTCGAGTGATGTTGGATCACCAAGACAACGGTTGGAAAACTGTCGTATGTTTAGAGTAACGACGGTTTTGAATGAACCTGTCACATATAAAGACTATGAAAAGTCGCCCTTCACAAATTGAAGGGCGCCTCAATAGTTGATATATACAATGGTTTTAATAACTGTCATATATACAACCCAACGATGGTTAAACGTTATACCATCGTGTATACTAAAGGGAAAATTTAGTCTGGCGACATTTTATTGTGCTATAAATTTGCTTATATGACAAGTTTCTCTAAAACTGTTGTAATAGCCCCCTTTTGAGGCCCTCCGCAAGCCTTCTGCTCCCCCCCACCCCCCCTCAATCAGCCCCTTCTTCCTCTTGAATTAGCAACTGCGGCCCTCTGGCGTTCATCCTCCTCCCTCCCTCTAGTAACAGTCCTCCTCCTCCTCCTTGCCATCTCATCCTCCTCCTCCCGCCGCCACCTCCATCCTCCTCCTCCTCGCCATCTCCTACTCCTCTTCCGGCTAGCCCCTCCATCCTCCTCCAGCCACCCCCCCAATCTTTCTCCTCATCACCATCTCCTCCTCATCCTCCAGCCACCCCCTTCCATCCTCCTCCTCGCCATCTCATACTCCTCCGGCTACCCCCTCCATCCTCACATAAACGACGAAGTATATACACGACGGTTTGCCGACAATAGTAATACACGATGGTTTGCCAATGATAGTAATCATGATAGCAAAAACATGTGTTTTCTAAAAGCGGGATTTTTAGGTCGTTATAATGTACATAATTGCAATCGAATTTTAACAATTTATACCCTAGATAGTGGTGGTATCTAAGGTTGTCCAAGGAGGTAGTTTCAGTTAATAAATCAGTTCTCTCTCTTGCTCTCTCAAATCTTCTTTCCTTTTGTATTTTTGTTTTGTTATTTTTCTAGGGTTTTGAAATAATTGAGATAACCAGTGAAAATGAAACTACACCTAAGTGCAATAATTAAATCCACGGCTCTAAGCTCACCCTAAGAAGGTGTACTTAGGGTAATTAGAGGGTAGAAGTGGGTGCAACAAGAATCCAAAAATGACATGACACTTGAAAATGAAAGAAACTTGGAATTGAATGAAAGGCACTTGTATTGCTACTTGAAAATGTCACATAAAGGAATGGTTGTAAAGGAAAGCTTCCTAAAACCACAAATAGCTAATACAAAACAAAAGGAAGTAGAGAGAGAAAATTCTCCACCTGAAGCTTTAGATGGTCCTTGCTCCAAATGCAACTACTCCCGTGATGCGTAATTTCTCAACGCAGTTAATTAAAGTTAAAAGTCTTAATTAATCGCGTAAGAAATGACTTAAGTTAACTTCAATTGTTGTCATTTAGGTAGTATAGGGTCAAGTTAACCTAACATTTAGGTTTAAGTTCTTTTAAACGGGTTGAGTCTAGGTTGTTTACTGGGAGGCATAATTATAACTCTAATTCACCATTTTTATTAGTTAAATTAATGACTAACTAATTACTACAATAATTATAATATATGTTAAGCACATGAATATTTACACAAAAGAGTAGACAATTAAAGCATGCAACTATTCCATTATAGAGAAGAAATGTACATGGAAGATTTACAATGAAAACCAAATGTTTATTACAATTTCCATAAAAATGCAAGGCACAAAAGTAATTTACAAAGAATAAAAGTGCCTTCTTTATCAATATAAAGCTCAATTCTTCTTCACAACTCCAAGCCTTCAATCAGACGTCTGATAAGAATACTGGATGACTTAAAAGTTAAGATTAGACTTCTGATGATTATTTTAGACGTCTGATTCTTTTCTTCATCTTTCATTTAAATTGTTATCTCTATCTTATCCCTTTCTCTTTTAATTCCTTTTCTCTTCTTTCTTTCCTTCTTTAACTCCTCTCGTCACTGTGCACTTTACCTTTCTTCCTTCCCTCGCCTCTCTATCTTTTCTTTTCCTTTGTTCTTTACTTATCCAATTTAACACTTCAGCCATTTTCCCTTTCACTGTGCACAAATCCATACTTAGTCGATTTCTCTCAAACCCATTTTTATCCAAAAGTTTGGTTAATGGGCGGCCCAGGCCTTTCAAAGATACATAGCGCCCACAAAGGGGCGAGACCAGACCTTACTCAACTCGGGCTTAGTTTTTAGTATGTGGATTTTTATCAATTTAGCATGCACAGTCTCAAGCCCACTCAAGCTTACACACACTCACTCGCCCACCCGGGCCCACACACACAGGAACACGCACATGCACGTGCATGCACGTGCACTCAGGATCAGATGCTCAATTAAGTTGCACCCTACACTGATGACCGGGCTGCCTACAACATATTTTAGTATTATACTAAGGCGTCGCTCCTCTCGTTCCAGAGGTGGGAGTATACTCGCCGCTTCTCCTCCATGCACTACTGCATCCAGACTAATCTCCAAGTGAAGATTCCGATTAACTCACAAGGTCAAATCGAGCAACCAAGGGCTCAATTGAAAGCTCTAAGGATCCTCTACATAATTAATCACCAATTTGGTGATTGAATCATGATTGAACTACAGATTTGGAGGAGACACATGGCTATTTTGCCATGTTAGAATGTATCTTTAGAGGGTGAAGTCTCAGGTTTAACGACCTGAAGGGATGAAATACCTCTCAAATAAGGTACTGAAGTGCTTCAATAAAGCATTTTGCATAGATTAGAGAGAGAGAGTTGGCTCAGGAAGAGCTTCAGAATGCTCCAGAACGTGAGAGCCTAAGTCTGGAAGCTTAGAGCTTAACTTTAAGCTCTAATCTATCCTACAGAGAGATTACGACCTCAAGATTAGTTCTAAATCATAACAAAAGTTTACATACGGCTGTTCTGAATAGGATTGGGCTTCAAATCTCAACAAGAACACCTATGAATAGTATTGGGTTAAAGATGAACCCAAATTGTCAAAAATTCATATCTCTAAAAATCCTCGATAAAATCAATCAAATCTTATTTAAACATTTCTTAATCACTCCAGAAGCTTGATCAATCCCTTAAATCTGAGATTTAATCTCTTAATCTCCAAAGTCAAACTAGAGTTGACCATAAGGTGCAAAAATTGACTTTCTAATCTAGAGTTGTTCAGAACAAATTAAAGACTTAAATATGTCGTATTCATCCTCAGGAAGTTGTTCAGCACTCCAAATTAGGGTTTTAATAGCTCCAACTATACTCTAATGCCTCACCGCTTGGGTTCAAAAGTAGGTTTGGTTGGCAGAATAGTAAAGAGGTTATCAGACCTATCTAAAGCTTAGAATAGGTCCATTGGATTCTGTCTATGCTTATTGACCTATTTTCTAGCTTAGAACCTCAAGAAATTAGTCTCTTCAACTCCGCCAGAGTTGGAGAAGATGACGATCGATCATAAGAATTAAACACTTGCACCCAATTATAGTGAGTGCTTTATGATCCTGAGAACTCAGAAAAGTATTTTTGAGCTTCTCAAAGAGTTCTAGAGGCTGAGGCTCAATTTTGGTTTGTCGGAGCTTGGTAGAGCTCCGGTGAACACCGTTAAGGTTCGCTGAAGGTAAATTCTCAATGAATTTTATCAAAAATGATCTTGAATGATTCCTAAGATCACAAAGAACCTCAGGAGCATCTCAATTAATCCAATTGAAGAACAGACTCATAGATTTATCATCGAATTCAATAAGAACAGCTTTTGAGTTCGCTTAAACTCAATATTGACCCTCTCACTCAATTGAGTGAGGGGAGACTCAGAGGAGTCTGGCAATGGTATAGGAATGAGTAATTAGGTGAAAGAACTCCTCCTGAGCTGCCATTGATAGCGAGCTCAGGAGGTTGAAGTGGAATTAGGCATTTACTATATATTAAGTAATAAAGTGAATTAGATATAGGATCGGGGCCCTGAAATTGTGTAAAGATGATGAAGAACCCCTAATGTATGTGTTCTATGCCAAAGAACTCCGCCATGGATAGCGAAGGGCTCAGGTGGAGGTGTAGTGGATTAGGCATTTTAGATGATATAAACATGTAATTAATGAAGTAGAAATGATCGCAAGAAGATGTGAACTGTGACCAGTGGATTAAAAAGATAAAAAGATGCTCCTGACGAGCTCAAGGAACTTGCCGGAGCTGAGGAAGACAACGAAAAATAAGTCATTTAGCTACGCTAACTAGCTAACTAACTAAGCTAAATTGATCTATACTAATCTAGAGTCCTAATTCTACTGTTACCTAGACGAAGGAGGTTAGAAGACTCCATCGAAGGATCGTGACAGAGGAAGAAATTAGAGGGTTGAGGAAGAGCTCCAGCGGAGAAGAGTACATCAAGTAGAGGGAAGAAGACGGTGACGCAACCTCGTCGCTAGGTGTGGTAGAGGAAGGTGGAGATTGGAAGGTGGTCAGGGCTTCAGAGAAGTTCGGAGGAAAGGAGGTAGGAGTCACCAGAGGTTGTTGACGAATATCCTATTGAGTGACTCGGTGGGGGAAGAGGGTAGGGAGTCACTCCTCGAGATCGGACGTCTAGGTGGGTATTTATAGGTGGCAAAGAAGGGTAGGGGGTCTGCATCTGGATGCAATTGCGTCCAGGTACAACGGTTTAGAGGCCTTCGTCTCCAGCGACGGTGAAGTCACCATGCTGGAGTTTGTTGGGATAGGGAGGATCGGAGCCATCGGATGAGATGGCAACGGTGATTAGAAGGATGATGACAATTGTGGAGGTGTTCAGCTGTGAGATGGAAGGTGATCAAACGGTATGAGCATCAGACCTCCTCGGTCGTCCGAGGTTGAGGAAGAAGAAGAGGTAGACGATGGTGGTTGCACACAGGGACTTCTATGCAACAAAACTTAAGGACCTATTTGTAGGAAAAGGACTCATTAACGTAGAAGCTAAGGACCTAAACGTAAACAGTTAGTTTTTAGGCTTATTTTAATTTATTTCTTTTTCAACTTTATATATATAATTATAAATCAGGTAAATATTATATTTATACTTTGAATTTACGTTCTTACCCCTTTTAGCTATATTTAATTAAGTGATTAATTTACTTAAGCTCAATAAGTACTTAGGTTATAAAATTAACTAAGTTAGTTTAAATATTAAATAAGTAGCTAAGTGTTTAATATTTGAGTCCAAATTATTAATTAAATTATTGTTAATATCAATTGATATTTAATTCAACATTTTTAACTTATTTTAGAGGTCCTTCTTATTTAATCCCCAATAGAATAATTAACCCTGTATTTAGCATATTCTTAGCTAATTAACTAGGGAAACTAGTTAATTAGGAGTACTTAAGAGCCATGATGAGTCTCTCATCATCCCGCACTTGAAAAGGGCTTCTTCTTAGCTTTTTTCTTCATATGCTTCTCCTCTGGTTCTCTCTTTAGGGTGGACGCCCACCCTAGCTCATCCTCCTCTACCTACTCGTCCCCTTTGGTGAAGAACACCTTGGCTTGATCCAAGGTAGAAGGGAGAAGAAGAAGGCACCAAGGAAGCAAGGGATGGCTTCCTTAATCTTCTTCTCTCCACTCCTTTAGATGTTTATGTATGGATTATAGGTAGAAATATTAATGTATCCAAGGGTGATTTTTTTAGTGGTAGAAAGGGGGTTTATATAGGAATAAAAGGAAGGGTTGTTGGCTTGGAGATTGGATGGGTAGGATTAGGTTAGATAGGTGGTTAATGGATCCTTTAGTGGAGGAATGTCGGTGCCACTAAAGGGGGGTAATTGGTAGTGGTTATGGTTGTAAGGGTGTTTATCTGAGGCGCCAAAATGGGGTCTTCTAGAAGGGATTCTTGGTGCCAAAAAGCAAGGGCTATGATGGCTTAGGTGATGATTGGTAAGGTGAAGATGTAGGGGATTTTTGGAGGGAAAGTTGAGGGGTAGTTATAGGTGGTTTTTGGTGCCAACTCTTGGAGGCTTTTGGAGGTGGTGATGGGGTGAAGAGGCACCTCTTTTTGGCGCCAAGGTGAAGGGTTGTAGGTGTTGGCGCCCAAAGTAGGAGGGTGTAGGTGGTTGTCTTAGGTGATGTTTAGGGTTAGGTGGATGGCCATGAGTAGGGAGCTTAGGTGGAGCTAAGATAAGGTGGCTTAGCTGGTAGCTGAGTAGAGGATGAGCTAGGGTTTTGCTGGAGGAGCTACTCTGAGTCTTCATAGGGCTTTCTGGAGTTGACTACTGCTGAAAGAGAGGTGCTAGTGAACCCAATAGCTAGCTTAGCTCTCTTAGTAGCTAAGGTAAGCTAAAATGAGCTGTCTTCTTCTGATTTGGTGATGAGGTGAGCTGGAGTTTATCTTCTCGAAGACTTCCTAGCTAGCCAGCTTAGGTCTGGTAGCTAAGCTCAACTAAGTTGAGCTAGGTTAAGTCTTTGATAGCTAGAATTAAGCTGACTCGAGCTGATTGAGGACTCTTCAATTGACCAAGCCTAGCTAATTGATGAGTAGTAGTTAGGCATGATCAAGTAGAGTTGCTATGAGATAAAGAGAGCTAGAATGAGTTGGATCTAGCTACATTGAGCGGAGTTGAGCTAGAATCCAACTGAGGTGAGCTAAAATGAGCTGAGATCCAACAGGAATGAGCTCTATCTTCATCTTCTGCCTTCTACATTGGCAAGGTTTAGGTGATTTCCACTATGTGATCATCTGTGACAATGAAAGGAAGCATACAAAAGCAAAAACTAAAGGAAAAATAATGCAATGCATGTCTAAACTATATGAATGCCTAAATGCAATTCCCAAACCAACTTGCAATGCGCAAAACCAAAGTGCTAGATGTGTTTTAAGGCATAAAAGTGATGATAAACTAGTGTTTATAACACCCCCATGCTTATCTTTTTGCTAGTCTCTTAGCAAAACTGAATGTTGCAAAAACGATTTTGGGAAAAACTAATTTTTTTACTTTTAAGGAAAACATCACTACGAGACTTTGGTTGATTGAGACTAAGGAAGGTACAAGATTTGTCAAGGATAAAACATCGGGATTCATCTTTGGATCAAACAGTTAGATTAATCAAGACCAATGTATCCTTCAAGGATTTACTAATTAACTCTTTTCTAATTCAAACAACCTGAAATTGTTTTCGTAGTTAGGATCTTCTTGGCTCATGAACCTAATTCGCAACTCGCATAACTACGAAAAATCAAGTGTCGATGCTTGTGATTTGACAACATTTTTGGGATAACATATTTATATGGTCATGTTGTTGAAACTTTTTCTACCTATTATTATTATTATTGTTTGTTTGCTCCCCCTTGCTTAGTCTAAGATCAGCCCTAATACAGATGTGTCAAGATCATCAGTCCCGTTACCAATCCTCGAGGGGGCTTTAGCGCCGACACTCTAAGATAGCACCGTCCAAGACACTCCCCAGGAGCTCACAACTCCAAAACACAAAGTAGTGTAAAGGGGCGCTCCAGGCAAACTCAGGCTCTTGCTCCGACGCTTTGGGTAGAGCATCGTCCAAGACACCAAAGCTGTAAAATGTGCCTTAATGCTCCATCTAAAGACATGGAATATAGATATAGAACAACGCCGAGGTGGAAACATGTTGACATTACATCCCCAAAGGAGGTATTTTCTGTTGGTGCCAGAGCACCACGATCATTTGTTTTGATGATAACAAAACACGTGTCATTTAACATTTGCACTTGGAGTCTTAGATTTCAGGTCAATTGCAAATGGAGACGTGATTAAACGGAGTTCAAGCTCGCATCCAGGATGGATTAGAGGAGCTTGACGGAGAACAGAGGAGACTCGTAAGAAGCGATAGATTGAAGATGGAAGGATAAGAAGAATATGATAGAATTTTGTTTATTTCTTTCATGTACTTTTGTCTTTATTTCTTTGCTCTTTTTGTGCCTTAGAACATCTTGTTAAAGCCTCAAAGTAACCTAATAGTAGTCCTAGGAACACCTGCACAACCCTAGGACGCTTAGATTTTCTGTGGAGAACTTAGAAAACCAATATAGGGTTCAAACATCTTTTTTAGACGTCCAATTACAAAATCAGAAGTCTGATAATATATTTTAAGACGTCTGACTGTTGATTCAGATGTCTAATAACATTTAGGCTGGACTTAGTTAGCTCTGTCTGATGAAATCAGACGTCCAGACCTTAGACCAGACGTCTTAAAAGACGTCAGATGTTTTTGCCAGACGTACAATTAGTGGACCGTTGGCTGGCTTACCAATCACTGAAGGATATGACCGTTAGAGCCTTATCAGACGTCCTTAAGCCCTTCCAGACGTCTGAGAAATGACCGTTTTGCCTCGGCTGACCCGAAAATCTCTTCTTAAAGATTTTCTAGCCGTTGTAACTCTTGGAAATCCATTCCAGCAGAAAAAGTAGGTTTCCAGACGTCCTATATGTCGTCTGATGGACTTGCATTAGAACCCTGTTTAGATCTGATCCAAGTCAAGAAGAAACCCGCCTAAAATCAGACGTCTGACTTTGTTCCCAGACGTCTTAAACTGGTTTTCCAGACGTCTGATTCCAGGGTCAGACATCTGATAGCCCTGTCAGTGAAATGATTGTTCCTGATTTCGGGCAGATTCTCTTGGGCTTTGCATCCAACAGCTATGGAAGCTTTCCAAAGCCTTCCTAAGGCCTCTATAAATAAAGGAGAACCTCTTGCACACCTTGATACACCAAGAACAAGCATTTCCACTCTTTTGTGTCCAAAAAGAAGCTCTTGCTCTCCAAGCTCAAGTTCCTCATCTTGAGAGCATCAAGCCTTTGCGCACCCGCTCTCCCGCCGTAGTTCACGAGAGCGACGTTGTGCCGTCGCGTGGCTCACGCACCCGCATCATCAATTCGACACACTCCTTGCAAAGGGAAGCATCTTTATTCCTATAGAAGCTTAGGTTAAATATTACTTTGTTGGCTCTATAGGATTGTTGTTATTTTATCTTTGTTCTTTGGTTGGGTATTCACTTTGCAAATTCCCGTTTCCTTCATGGGACAAAATCCTTCTCGTGAAGAGAAGGGGTTTGAGGTACGCTACCCTCGTATAAAGTAGCGTGGTTGTAATTGAGGTTGAATCACCCTCATTTAAGTGATTCGTTTAGTGGATTTGATCAACTTGGTTAATCGGAAAATCCTAGCTTGAGAGGGTTAGGTGGTGGTTTTCACCCGGTTTGGGTTTCCACCTAAAAATAATTGTGTACATTGTATGATTATTTATTTTGTGAGATTGGTATATTTTCAATTCCGCATTTTTTACGTCACGCTGATCTCACCTCCTCCGAGTAGGAATCTACATTCTCCTCCTTCTCGGCAGTGGGAACTCACAGCAATCATCTACCTCGGACTTTCACCAAGGCCATAACAGGGGGCATTTTAAATATTTAAATGTTTTTGGGGCTCGGGTTGTGTTGGCTTGTGTGTGAAGTGTTTGACGCAACATTTTCAAAAGAGATGCAAGTTTTTGGATTGAGAGCTAAGCCAAGTATTATCTCGATTGCTAAAGAAAATCAAGTTACCTGAATCATCAAGAGTTCAAGAGAAAATTCTTCAAAGGATACCCAATCTAATCTAAGATATACCCGAAAGTTCTAACAAATGGATCTACATCTTTGTCTCTAGTTTGTTAAAGATTAAATCCCAAAGTGTACCATTTTCAAATGAAGTCTCAACCTTAGTCCTGAGTTTTCAAAATTTCCTCAAAAAGTGTTTTATGATTTTGCTGCTTTTTATGAAATGAATGCAAAAAGAATTTTTTGTCTTTTTTGGGTTTTGAAAATCCTGAAATGACTATTAAATTTTAAAACAACGCCCCATGTTTAAGGTATGCAATGTCCAAATGCATAAGTAAGGGAAAAGATGTCACTTGAGTGAAAGGTTGGGCTAAGAATGATTAAAACTTGGAAAAAGGAAAAAGGAAAGCAGGAAAAATATCTAGGCATAGGGTGTAGCACGGATGACGGAAAATCATGAAGGAAATTAGACACTTGAATTCCCAAAGTGAATAAATCTTACACATGGTCCTTGGAGAGATAAGACGTTGAAATAAGGGGACCTAAAGTAGATGGAAGTATGGAAAGAGAACTTGAGTCTGGCCAATGATTTATGCCAGGAGCAGGCTAGGCTCGGGGGGATTAGGTGACAGGTCAAGGGGAAAGTGAGAGTTAGAATAGTCAGGGGTAAGTGTTACGACCCGATTCCCGAATCCCTATAAGACATGAGAATCAGACCGACTCGATTGATCCCAAGACCCAGTCGTCCAACGAGAAAGTAACCAAAAAGCAGTAAAATAAACCACATTCACCATGCAAGTAACTAACAGTAACAAAAGTACAACAGTAAAGAAAAGAACTACTACAGTACATACCACCACAACAGTACAAAATTTAAAACAGGTACATAAATATGAAGTTTACAATAAAAGAGTACAAAGGTGTAACAGAATACTCACTAGTACAGAAAAATGAGTACAATAAAAGTACAACTACTGGGCTCTACTAGGCCCAGCACCCTCTTCAGCCATGGGCTCTAGCTGTTCAACACCTGGTCCTGAAAAAGGTGGTAAGTACAACACGTCAGCAAAACGCTGAGTAGAGTGGCAACCAACTAGCTAAGAAAAGCAGTAAAGGTGGACAGGTAGCTGTTGTTTTCAATTTCTTTCTTTATATAACTAATTGTTCTTTCTTTCATCACTTGGTTTATTTATCAGGTCCTTTTTCTTGATCTCGAATGTTCCGCGTGAGAACGATCTTGATTGCAGTCTTTTCCAAAAAATAGAAGTAGCATGTGATGCTTTCCTGGCCGAGAGAGTCTCCCGTGGTGGCCCTACCCTCAGTTAAGCACCCCAAGGTCGCTGACAGACGTAACGATGACTACGCCACGCACGATAAACGCACGGGTAGCTACCCCGCACTGGCACACGGTCAGTCGTTTCTGTTAACGGATGCGCCCAAGGCACAGCACGGAACCAGTATAGGGAAGAGCCCACTCAGTAACAGGGGTCCAGCCCCTCCACAGTAACCAAACAGGGGTCTTACCCCTCCATAGTCCGTGCGCCCTCGCCTGACTACCCTGATTTACCCAGTGGACCTAAAAAGTCGGTGTAGGACGACTAGCTGAACCCCGAGCCCAGTGGGGTGGTTAGCTCTCTCCCTACACTAGTAGCTATCCCCAGTACTGTGTACGCGAGGGCCATAGAGTCGGTACAAAGTAGCCAGTCCTAACCCAGGGTCGCAACCATAGGGTGGCTAGCTCCGCTATGCACTAAACAGGGGGATAGTCGCTCTCCTTGGTACTCCGTACTCAAGGGCCAGCTCACTTCCCCATTCACTTTCCCAGTTCCATTCTATTTATTTTTCAGGAACTCTACTCCTAATTCCCCGTAGGGTTCGTGCTCATATTTCTCAAACCAAGCCATACTAGGTTTCATCATTTCAGGTTTATTGCATATAGCACGTGTTTCCAATGTTCAACTTTCTTTTCCAATTTATGTACAGGCAGCTAGTATTTATTTGCAACAACAGAAATTACATGTAACAGTACTCTACATTTCACAGGCAGCTGTTATCAATTATAGGCAATTACTATTACTCTATCTACTCATCCAAGACTGCAGTTCAGGCATTTAATACAATCGTTCCAGAGTTTCTAGTCCTAGGATTCATGATATGACCAAGGATCTATCATTCAATCTAGTTTTCAGGTCCTAGGATTCATGCCATACGCTAGGATCTATCATTCAATCTAGTTTTTAGGTCTTAGGATTCATGCCATACCCTAAGATCTATCATTTATTTCAGATATGCATTAATGTTTGTAATTAACTAAGGGAAGCCACTCTACCCGCAAAATCGGGAGTAATGGGGGCATGATCGACAGGTCCACGTGCCTCCGCGACCCCCAAGTCTGCAACAGAACAAGGTTCTAACACAAAGATCAACCACAAGAAACCACTCAAAACATGATAACAAGCCTTCCAATAAGTAGAGGAGCTTATACGAAGAAGAATGGAATCTTAAATGCGGGAATCGGACCTCGAACGGATCCTAAACGGGTCAAAAATGATAACTCTGACTCAAATCAGACGTCTGGAGCATCTTCCAGACGTCTTAAAAAGGGGTCCAGGTCATACATCACTCTGCGCTGCTCCTCAGACGTCCAGAGATCCTGCTGAACCGTCTGGACCCCGTTCCAGACGTCCGACCACCTCCCCATACATCTGGAGACGCTCTCCGCTGTCGAGTGACTTGCCCAGATGTCTAAACTGCGTGGGAGGGCGTGTCCAGTGCCTTCCCGAAGCGAAACCTGCACGCGTATGCAAAAATCCCTCAGCAAGGCACATGACAGAGCTTCAGCGGAACGACCTGCATGGCCGTATCCGCAAAAGCAAGCAAAGGAAGAAAATACGTACCTCTCAGTCGTCTGGAGCTTCCTCCAGACGTCGCCTACGTCATCTGGATGTAGGTCCCGACATCTGATTCTGGGAAAAATTCCTAGAATCAGAACCTCCTCCGTCTTCTTCCCGCTGCGTGCTGCCGCGCCGCGCTCGTCTGCACGCTGCCCGAGCTGCAACAGCACCGGGGAAACCTCCCCAGCACAACGCTCCTCCGCGCGCACGCCGGCCGGCCTCGAGCTGCTCCGGCGAGCTCTCTATCTCACGTCTCGCGCACTCTCTTCTCTTCCCTCTCACTGCACCTCTCCTCTCCGCCACTGCGCCCGGCAGCAGCTACCGCGCTCCCTCTCACTCTCACTCTCGCGTTGGAGGAAGGAGGAGACGGATGGGGTGGCGTTGCGTATGGGAGAAGAGGGGGGGTATTTGTAGGCGTTGGGGGAAGTTTTTTGCAGGTCGGCGAGCGGAGAGAAAAAGAAGAGGGCGACGGGTTTCAGTCTGCGCGCGGCACACGCGCAGACTCGCGATCGTACGCACGCAAAAATTAATTTCTAGACGTCTGGGAAGACGTCCTGACGTCTGGACCAACTCCCAGACGTCTTAAAGTGTTTTGATGTCACGATTCTTAACAGTAAGGGTGGGAATGGATAATGAGGGTAGGGTGGGAGAGTGAGGCAAAATTAGAGTGGATGGGTATGGTAATAAGTCAGGAAGAGGTGTTGAATGAAGGCAAGTTCCTAAATCAGAATTATTGAGTATATCTTCAACTACTTGTTCTACTTCGGACTCCAAATCATCGAGAAATATTTTTCCAAAGTGATCAAGGCAGAGGAAGACTCAACAAACATTGTTTCTTCCACCAAATTATCTATTTCAGTATTTGAGTCCTCAAAGAAATCATCATCGTGGAATCTCCTGGAAGATTTGAAAATATCCAAGGTAATGGTGTGGTCATCGCAAGTAATGTCAACTTTGCCTGAATGATAATTAATTTTATCTTTTGCAGTGGCTAGAAAAGGTAATCCTAGGATGATCGGGGCATTTTTTAGAGCTTCAGGTACCTCAATGTCAACGACTAGAAAATCTATGAGAAAAATACAATTCTGGACCTTGACAAGCACATCCTCAACAATCCCCCTAGGTTTAATTGAAGATTGGTCTGCTAATGGTAGAGTGACCTCAACAGACTTTAGATCACCGATCTTAAATTCCTCGAATAAAATAGTACGGATGATATTGACAAAGGCACCTAAATCAAGGAGGGCGCAATCAAAAGTTGTCATTAGTGATCATAAAAATGAGAGGTGTGCCCGGGTCTTTCATCTTAGGAGGCAGCTTACTCTGAATGACAGAGCTTATCATCTCAAAAAGATGCACTCTACCTAGATTTTTGGTCTGCCTTTTTGGAGTACAAATATCTTTCAAAATTTTGGCATAGGCAGGGGTATGTTTAATTGCATATAGGAGAGGAATATTAATCTGTACTTGCCAGAATAAATCGTAAAACATGGATTTGTTAAGAAATCATCATAGTATAGCGCTAATTATGATTCAAGCAAAACATTTATAACAAGGCGGTGAGTGTTTCGGTCAATCTCAGGGAGGCGTAAAATAGCAAAATTGATTCTTAATTTATTTATTCTCTTCTTTTGCTTTCTTAGAATTGAACGCTGGTCTTGAGCCTACGAATGTAGGATTCCCAAGTTGCATTGTTAACACTAACAACGTATGCATGTGTTAGATGAACAATAAATGTGAAGGTATGGGCACTCGTGCAGGCAATTCTCACTTTGCAATAGCTGTTAACAAAAAATGCATCAATCGTAAGATCATTGATATTTTCAGGAACCAAAATTTTTATTACAATAGAGATATAAAGCAGGCAACTTGTTTTATTTCCTCAATTATAGTGTCATTACAATCATTTCTAGAGGAATTCTTGTACATGGAATGAAAATACTAATTCTAAGTTAAGAAAAAAGATATGCACTCATGGATCTAGGGAAGATTATGCATGCATTCTTGGAGAAGGTAATACTACTACTACTTAGCAGGATAATAATGCACGAAATTAAACTATGAAGAACATTAAATCTAAGCTACGAGAAATCGAGGCATCGGAGGTGTCTCCCATGGCAATGTGGGCTTGAGGTGGTAGGAGGGAGTAGAGGAACAACTAAGGTGGTGTGCTCAGCCTCTTGATGAAGGTCGTGAAGGTGTTGCACTTGCTCCTGGACGTGGAGAGTGGAGGTGGTGATGGAGCTCGTGGATGATGATTACGGAGTCCAAGATGGAGGTGCATGGCCTCCCACTTGGGTCCTTAAATAGACTAAGGGGGTGGCCATCTAGAGAATTATAGAATTCTCTACAATGGACTTAGGTGGCAGCTAGTGTGGTAGAGAGTGGGTCTTCTTAGATCCACTTTCTAAGGGGAGAGGTTGTGGACTCCTTGAAGACTATTTTTAGTTTTCTAGGTGGCGCCACCTGGAGACCACTCTAGAATACTCTAGAGTGGACAACCAAGTGGTGGTGTGGTGTGTGTGTGTGTGTGAGTGTGTGGTGGTCAAGTGGACCACTTAGTCCACTTCCAATTAGATCTAAATGGTAGGTCCAATTAGTTTTCTAAAAAATAGGTTCATAGTGATTGAGCCAATTAAACTTAATCAAGCTTAATTGGGTCAATATGTGTGTAATTGGGAGGGAGAGTCCCCAATTAGATTAGGCTTTAATCAATTGGACTCTCACTAAGTCCAATTAGACTTGTGTTGGTTGAGATTTGAGTTCAATTGGACTCTGTGAGTCCAATTGACTAGGTAAAGTGTAATTGACTTAGATCCAAATCAATCGGGCTTAGTAAGAACCTAGTTAGGTTCTTAAGAGAGTCTTAAGGTAGTGTACTGAGCTTAGAATACCTTAATTTCGGTTTCCTAGGGTGTAGGATTGGGTTTAAAGGCCTTAGAAATCAAGATCTAGGCTTGATTCCAAAAACAACAATAGGAGAAGGGTTCTAGATGTATGATCTTAAGATCAGACGACTTATACTTCAAAATCAGAAGTCTAAGTCCCTAGTCTGTACGTCCAATACTGAATTAGTATGGAGTTTAGGTTTTGTCTTAGGTTTGTGCAGAAATTGGACATCTAACACCTTGTCTGGACATCCAATTTTGCAGCAGATTGGGTTTTAAGTCCTACGGGTGGAATCTGAGGAGCCTGGGCATCCAGCATCCCACCTGAATGTCCAAAGGTAGGCTGGAATGTAGGTTTTAAGGTGTTTTAGGCTAAGGTGACCTAATGGGAAGGTGTTTAAGGTTTAGGAAGGTGTCTAAGGCTATCCTAAGGCTAGGGATAGGTGTAGGGATGTCCTATGTTCTTCATAATTCAATTCAGACGTTAAAATCCCACAAGTAATGTAGTATACATCTTCCCTACATCATGTCTTCAACTTGAGTAGCATTATTTCAAGGCTTCTGCTCCAACCCTGCTACAGCTCTATCTTCTATCCTACTTCAGATTCATCTTCAGGCCATCTTCTGAGCTTTTATTACCTACAAACCAAATAATATACTAATCAGTACATTATTATAGCATTATTTCATGAATATTTAAGTAAAGCAGGAAAGATGCAAGCTATGCTATTAATGTATGAATTATGCTACAATTATGCTAAGTTCTAACTCAATTCAGGTTATTCAAGTCCTATGATTACCGTGCAATCATACCCCCATGCCTAAATCTTTCTAGTCCCTAGCAAACGAGAAACTAAGTTATTTACAGATGGGTCCCTAAAGGACTGATTATTTTTATCAAGTGTAAGACTAGAGATTCTTTTCCTTTTTGTTTTCATTCGAAAATCTATAAATCCAGACAATTATGAAAGTGTAGTTATGCAGCTTATGCAACAGATTCGAGTGAAAGGTCGATTCACCTCTAAAGCCTATACTTGACCCCTAGTGAAATTCTATTGGGATAGGCGAACTTCTTCCCTCGGGGTATAATAAAATATTCTCAAATTTCTACCTTGGCTTTTCGCTTAGGTAGATGATGGTAACACCACCATGAGCCCTACCTAGCCACATTTATTTAGGTTTGAATGATTAAAGCTCCTATCTAATTATTTGAGGGGCATAACTCCTTATTATTCTAATTTAAAAAAAGAACTAGGAATCAAGGCTAATTTTGTAATTTTAATGTCACATCACAAACACAGATTAACCACGTGATCACTAAGGGGTTAAATGTAGGTCAAATGAGCTCAAAAGTCCAAAACATGGGTCAACACTGACAAAAATGAGATTTCACGCATTTCCAGGATGAAAACAATACACAAAATCCTAATTATCAACCCGCTTAAATTGAAGAGGTTTTGGTCTGGATAAAATTCATCTAAACCTCCTGAAATTCATAAAAAAATATTTTAAGAAGTTTGGTACCCTTGGTTTGACCATTTAAACCCATTTTGACC
This sequence comes from Thalassia testudinum, assembly GCA_037157565.1. Taxonomy (NCBI): domain Eukaryota; kingdom Viridiplantae; phylum Streptophyta; class Magnoliopsida; order Alismatales; family Hydrocharitaceae; genus Thalassia; species Thalassia testudinum. The sequence goes on from JAZHRO010000031.1 coordinate 62,268,031, forward strand.
TAGAATAGAGTGTCTGACGGAATTTTACCCTGATTTGGGCTTCTGTGCAAATTACCAAGTAAAACGTGGTCAAAACTCAAATCCAAGTTTATCATTAGATTCTTTGAGTCCAAATTAGGTTATTACCAAAATTTGGGCCTAATCAAAGTCTATCTTACCGAGTTTGTAATTTAGTCCCTCAAATCTATATTCCTCACATTTCACCCCTTAAGCTTAGGGACCTAGTTTGTAATTTATTACATTCCGGCCCCTAAGCTTCTCATATTTTTTACACCTGGGTCCCTACCACCATTGATGGGTCAACCGACCTACATAGCCCTTTGACCAAGCTTAAAACCCCATCAAACCTACACCAAATCCCACCAAATTTAGTGGGATTGATGTTCATGCACTGAGGAATCATTTGAACCCAATTTAAGACACGAATCTTGTGCAAGAAGAGCGTGCAAATCCAAGGATATCCGTGGGGTTTCTTGATCCCAAATTGAGCCTCAATCAAGCCTCTTTCTTCATTTGGAGCTCGATCCTGAGCTTTATAAAGAGCCACGATGTTTTGTGGTCATTTTCAGCCAAGTTTTGCATCGGAAATCCTCCCCTTCTACCTTCTCCAGCCTCTGCACCTTAAGCTCCGACGAGCTTCTCCAACCCTTTCCTTCGACCGTCCAACCATCAAATTGGACAACTCTCCGATCTTCTCACTTCATCGCGCATCTCTTGGGCCAAAGAGGGAGTGCTTCCGCCCTCTTCTTCGTTGTTGACACCTCCCCACCAACTTCATCGTCTTTGGCGTCGACCAACCAACACCGACACCTATCCCTCCCTGTTTCTCCATCTTCCCTCTAATATCTTCCTCTACTCCCCCACTTCACTTTTGTCCACACAAGTACCACGTGCGACCATTATTCCACCCTCACGCACTCCATCTTCCCTAGCGTCAGCGAAGCTCCGGTGAAGCCACGCGACCACCACAAATCACCAAACCACGCGACCACCATAACCTCTACCCCGACTCCCCCTACAAAATCATTCTCCTAATTTAAGGTTTCACTCACTCCACCACACCACCAAACACTGCCTCCTCTGATCTCCTTCCCCGTCACCAATAGCCCCCTTCACACCATTACACACCTCCAAACCACCATCACGGTACTCACCTTGGCACGACAAAGCTTTTGAGCATCTCTGACAGGGCCACAAGGCCGTATTCTCATCTTTTAGGTCTAATCGGAGCGTTATCGCCACCATCGTCTTCTCCGATGTCGCTCGCCTTTCTCTGACCTTCAAACAACCTGCTGCAGCTTGCAATCAACGTGGTCTCAAGTCCTGAAGCTCTCCAGAGCTGCAATCGAAGCAAGCGGCATCAGCTACTGCCACAATTCACCACGACATCCAGTTATTGCTCGAAAGAAGTTGATAATACGATCGACAGTGGTTTGTATAAAAAAATCATCGTTGTTATTGTAGTATATGTCACAAATACAAACCATTATCGCGTCAATTTTATTTATTTACATAATTTTTACTGGTTTATTCCAGGTCGTTCACTAGGAGGCAATTATTGATATACATCACTCTCTAAGTCCAACATTATTCTTTAATTCCAAAAAGATCAATTTTATATATAATCATAAATGAATGAATTAATGAAATAATAGCTTAATTATGTACAAAGGAAGCAACTAAAATGCTTGCAAACACCTAATAACAAACACGCATCAAACATTCTACATATATACTCTATACTATCTATTTTTAACTTATAATACTAATACTTACATAAATATATAATAATAAGTAAAAATATATACTAGACTGTCCTAACTTAACATACTAACATATATAATATCTACAGTGACAGATACAAATGTCGCTAAACCTTAGAAAAACTATGTACAGAATCTAAGGGAGAAATCGGGATCTGTAGCAACACTTATTCTATCTACAGTGACGATTTATTTTGTCAATAAAGCTATGTGGTTATTTATGTACATATATAGCTCAAACACATCCATACTACGTATACTTAATATGCTTATACCTATTATTTACAGTATACACTTATATACACTATACATACTATACTAATTTATGTATATACTTCTCTCTCGCTCTTTCTTCTTCTTCTTCTACGACTTTCTTTCTTCTGTTAAGACTTAACTCTTATCCTATATTTGTATGCCTTTTCTACCTTACATTCAACACTTAGCCATTTTCAAGTTCGCTCTCTTCTCTTCTTTTCTTTCCTTAACCCTTCATTAAGCCTTAATTCAAAAAATGGGTTTTAAGGTTGGCGTGCAACTCTTTTCGAGGGATGCACAGCACCCGAGGTGGGTGGGATCAGACCTCTACTAAGAGCAACCCTAATTCTTTAATTAGGCCTCTTAATCTCGATTTAAGCTCAGAACCAGGCTTAATCAAGCCCTTCGCACAGTGCATGGCTCCCAGCCATACACCGCACACAATCATCACCTCATAACACCACGCCATATGCCATCTCATGCTCGAAGGGATAAGGGGGTAATGTTTTGGGCACCCGGCACCCGTGACGACTGGGTAGCTATAGGAACAAAAGCAATAAAAGCACCTTAGAGCACTTGCCCACTCACGATGTGGCGCTAAGTTTGCGCCTCTCAGCGTTGGCATTCCAGCACCGCTTGTCCTGATTTCAGATTTTTGACCCTTGATTTGAGGGTCATAATTTATTATAATTTAAAAATAAATTATAGGGTTACAAAGTATTTACATAGGCCTTCAAGTTTATACAATTTATTTTCAAAATTAATTACATTTATTATATAGATAAATTAAGTAAAGTTTCCAATTTAAATATACTGAATTTTAGGTTTTATTTCTTAATTATGTATAAATTATTTAATTGATGGTCTAATTGACCTTATTCATTATTAATATATATTAACGTATTTAATAAATATTTTTTATTGAATTTTACAACATTTATTTCAATTTTGTTTACATTTAAATAGCTTATTTTGGACTATTTTATATATAAATTAGATATAACTAATATAATACATTATAAATATAGTGAAATTAGCTTAATTTCCTTAAAATACATTAATACAAATATAGAGTATAAAATAGTTTAGTTTTAACTTAAATTACTAATTTATTTTAATTTAATCTAATAACTAAGCTAATAACTTAATAAATTAATTATTTATTCTATATATATAATTAAATTATGGTACAGGGTTTATTATGTATATTATATATACATAAATACGTATGTACAGTGTTTTATTAATTTACTTAGAGTATAGTACATATAAGTCAATATAAATAATAGATAATTATATAAATAAGTTATATACGGTTTAAATTATCTTAAATATTTAAGTTACATTATATAATATACACATAAGTGTTATATATACATTATGTACATATTATGCATTATGTACATAGATAACTTAGTATATAACTTATATTTACATGTATGTACATAGTATATAAGGTGTTTTTAGGTATTTTGAAGGTTTTTCTTCTTTTTATGGATTTTGTGAGTTTGATAGAGGTAGGAGGTGAGAGAGAAAGAAAGAGATGAGATGGAGAGAAATTTTTTGGTGTTTTTGTATTAAGGGGTTTTTATTGAGTTTTAAGATAGACTGAACCATCGGGTGGTATGTTCTACCAAGTCGAGGGTTCAGAATACTACGAAACATGGCATATATATAAAAATTTACCTAATCTTCACTAAGACAGGTTTATTTTATTTTTTTAGATTTCTTATATCATTTTTATTTAATTACAAAGTTAACACATTCTAAGCCTTTAAAGAGTATTCTAAATGAACCTAAGGCCTAGAATGCGACTCTAAAGGCCTGATAGGTAGTAAACTGCCTCTAAAATGCTCAACAAAAGATAAGGAAAAGATACAAGAAGTTAAGCATGAAATTCACTTGAATTTCAATTAATTTTGATTTTTGGACAGTTAGGCTTAAAAGCTCGCTGACAAAGGAGGATTTGAGCATGAAACATGTTATTCTAAATTAAATTTAAATCAAATAAAAGTACATGAAAGCTTGTACACATAAAATACAACATTAATAATATGTCAACTATTCTAACTACTTTAACCTAAGCCTACAGTCCACAGAGTCTTCAACCTATTGCTACAACATAACCCGCAACAACAACAAGCTCAACTCCTACAGCTGCTGAAAAGTTGCTCTAGGATCTGCTGCTGCTGTTGTGACTTACTTCAGACCTTACAAAAGAAGATCAAACGTCTTAAATTAATTCCATAAGTCTGTGATGAGAGCCTCATCATTAACCATAACTAGCTCATTTTTACCCAATAAAGAAGATAAAAGCTCCTACATAACTTAGAAGAAGGCTTAACTGAAGGAACAAGTGCTCTGAGAAGAAAACATGAAATAAAGGTTAAAACTGTAATTTTACCACTGCAGTACATAAACGGAATTTCTCAGAGGCAAAACATAGGTCAAATGGTCTAAATAAGATAAAAAGTGGGTTGAGTCAATCAGAAATGAGTTTACGTGCAATCTAAAAATTAAATGACACTTGGTAACCCTAAAATAGACCTGCTTAAATTAACAAGGTTCAGGTCAGAATAACAATCAATTAAACCCTCTAAAAATCATGGAAAAAGATCCTCTAGGGCTTAGAACATTTAATTTGGCCTTTGGAACCCAGTTTGACCTAGATTAGGGTCCTAGTTCATCAATTGACCAAATTTGGGTTTTTACGCAAAATATCTATTCAAACGTGGTCAAACCTAAAATCCAACTTCACCATTGGATTCCTTAGGTCCAAATTAGGTTTATACCAAAATTTGGACCTAAGGGGAGGTCATCTTGACCTACTTTGCAATTTAGTACACCAAAATCACAATTTGGTCCCTATCTTTTGAATATCTTTGCAGAGAACCCCCTAAGTTCCTCGCCACCTTTGCAATCAGGTCCTGCCGCCATTATTGGGGCAGAATCCTGCTCCGGCGATGATTTGAGAGGGAATCCTCTCTGATTCCTCAGAGATCCCCTCCCAGAAATGGAAGGGAGATTCTCTGAGGAATTCCCTTCCATCTGAGGCCAATCTTGATCCCTGGTGTGAACCCAATCTCTCGTGCGAATGCACGAGAGATTTGGGTATCTTAACCTCTTTCCATCTCCGGCGACCGACCTCAGATGATTGCGTGCCCTCCATGCCCTGAACAACCGGCCCAGTGCCTATAAAAGAGACTACACCTCCGGCCGCTCATCTTTAACTTGATTTGGCCGAGTTTCCACCTCCAATTCATCTCCTCCTGCCCGGCCAAAGTTCCCAACAAGCTCCAGCGAGCTCCCTCTCCCATCCTCTTCGCTCTTCCACAAAACCAGTGGCAGGGTTAGCTTCCTGACTCTCCTCCGCGTCACGCAGCACCCACTCACGCCGTCTCAGCCCCGTCGTCGCCGCCGTTCTCCCCCACTGGGCAGCATCTTCTCCGGCGACAGCAGGTATTGCTGTTCGCCTCTCCGTCCCCCTTCATCCCTGTAGTTAGGCCAGATACCTTCTCCACATTCCCCTCTCTTTTTTTCCCTTACTATTTTATCTACTTACCCCCCGACAGTGCCTAAACACCTCCATCTTCCTCGCCTCCGACAGACCTCCGGCGAGCCACCCACAACACTCCGCCCCTCCACACGGCTCGCCAACCATCTCGTGAGCTCCGCCTCACCACCAGGAATTCATTCCACCCTTCCACTTCCACTCCAGATCTCCCCAATAACCCCCCGAACAACCCCACACATCCGGCCACAGGTTGACCTAGGCACGCATGCCTAGGTCAACCTGCGGCCTGTAGCACCGTCCACCGCCTTCGCCGTGCTACGGCAAAGGCCTCTAGCTGATCTGATTGGGCCGAGAGGCTCATTTTGTGTCTGAAAGTGTCGACGCTCCTGCCGCCATGGACGACAGTTGAAGAAGCTCCGTAGCTGCTCCAGGCGCCAGGGTTCCCAGGCTGCAGGTGCTACATATTCGTGCGAGTGTCGCGAAGCGCCCTGGTCCAGCAAGGAGCGCTAGCAGAGCCAACAGCTGTGGGGATGACACGCAAGTCTGCGGGCGCGCGCGAAATCAGGGCAGAGGCTTTAGTCCCACATCGTGGAGAGCCGAGGCACCGCTGCGCCATAAATTGAATTTGTGATATTACCTTAACGCCTCCGTAAGCACAGGGGTGAGGTCCCTCACCTGCCCTCACGCCCGCCTCGTCCGCGGTTTCATCTCACAGATCTGGCGGGATCCGACCCTACCTAAACCTAAGCACTCCTCGCGCATCACACCACCTGCAGGTGCGCCAGGTCCCGGGTACGATCCGACCCGATTATCCCTGTGGCTCTGGGAGAGCATCACTGAGTGAATCTCAGAGAGAGAGAGAGAGACGCGTGGGTAGAGGGAAAGGGGTAGGTTTTGCTCTTGTGTAGGCAGACTGAGCGTGGAGAGACTTAGCCGCAAGGAGAAGAGAAGAAGCAGAAGAAGAAACTGAGCGAAGGAGACCAAGGAAGAGGAAGAAGCAAGGCAGAGAAGAAGAAGAGGAAAGAAGACTTCGCAGGAGAAGAAGGAAGAGCAAGGCAGAAGCAAGATAGAGAACGAAAGAGAGGTCAAGTGAAGACAGCAAAGATCAAAAGAAGAAGAAGAAGAAGAAAGAAGGCAAGGCAGGAGAAGAAACAAGAGAAAAGATACAACGGCAGGAAGAAGAAGCCTTGCAAAGAAAAGAAGAGAAAGAAGAAAGAAAGAAAGATCAGAAGAAGAAAAAGGGGAAAATACTTTTAAGACGTCTGATCACCAGATCAGACGTCCAATTTCATATTTTTTGTCCTAATTACTTTTAATCGCATACATTCATATTTGAATTAACATTTTGAGTAAATTAGAGTGTTCAATTACATTTTGATTAGTAGTAAATTACATTTGCTCCCCGTGTTCGACCTCGGATACTCTAGTTTTTCGAGTAATAAAATTCTTTATATTTGTTTAAACGTTTTGTTGGTTATACTACAACGTGATACACTTTAAACCAGCACAAAAAGTGTGAGAACAGTCTGTAGCAGCTGTCAAGGCCCATTTTCAATGAATTAGATTGGTCCCTAATTCTGTACGTACAAATCCCAGATCAGACTTGAGAAAGTCTAATCAGAGATGTAAAATGTACAAATCAGGGAGCAATTTGAATGGAATTCAAGGTTGGGAAACCCTTGGAATGTAGCTGCTAATGCAGCACTTTAATATGATGGATTTGGGATTCAAAACTCATAACAGAAATCATCCTTAAAACAAAATCTGACAATACTTGGAAATCATTTTGCAATCAAATCAGGTGAAAGGATCCACATCAAAAATTCTCAAACAATGTTTTTCATTCCAAAGCAGAGAAAGCTACTGATCTAATACCTTCCTTATGCTATAGACAACATGAAGGAAGAGATTAAATCAATCAATTTAATCCAAACACTTGAATCCCAGACCTCTAAAACCTTAGGGAATATTGAGAATTCCTTAGGTTAAAAATTAGAATTGCACTTAAAAACAACTCACAGATACTAGGTAGAGCCACAAATCAACAAAGTTAATTCTCCTTGGCTTTCCCATACATTGTAAACCATAAAAAATCTCCACTTAAAATCAAATATAGCCATCACTCATCTGAGGAAAAATCTATCATTAAAATCATCTCAAATTCACTACCATGGACAGATCTGTTCAAAAACTTATCGATTTACTTGATGAAACACTCTTTAAAACCCAAGTTGATCAAAATCTCATGATTTCGCATTGAAAATCAAATCAAAATCAGATCATGCAAATCAATTCCATTTTAAATCAAGATCAGGGGTCATTGTGAACAAAATTACATAAATGGGAGACCCCTAGGTGGTTTATGATGCTAATTTCAGATATGAGGTTCAAAACCTTCATATCTGAAATTAGGTCTAATGAAGGGGTGATTTATGGATTTAATTGCGAGGAAAAATAGAGAACATGAAATGGGGATGTAAAGGGGGAGATCAATGGTCAGTGAGTGAAATGAATTCATCTCCTCTGATCTGAATTGATCAGAGGAGGTGGATGTGATTTCTATACTAATCTACTCCTAGGCTAAATTACAAACCAGTGAATTCCCTAACTGATCTACTCCTAACTGATCTACACTACACTAACAGTCACTACAACTATGCTACAACTAAAAAGCAATAAAACCTAGTCTAAATGGAAGAATGGGACCTTTGGATCTCCACCCGGTGGATGGAGAGGAAGAATGGAGGGAGGAGGTGCTCCAGCGGAGAGAAAACCCTCTAGTGGAGTTCAGGGTCGCCCTCAGGTGCAACGAAGTCCTTAGCGGTCAAGAGTGTCGGAGAGAATGTGGATTTCACAGCCGGTGGCCATGAAAATGGGGAGAGGTGGGGAGAGTAGCTGGAGAGGAAGAATGATCACTAAGAGGTGTAGGAGGGAGCGATCCTTTTCGCACGTGACTGTGGAGCACCTTAAGTAGATTGAAGAGTGAATCTCCTCACCGCGCGGGTGAAGTTAGGCGTAAAGGGCGTGGGCGACGAGGAATAGAGGAGAGAGCGCGCGCGGCTGCCAAATCAAAAAGCAACCGTTGGATGGGATCTGGGTGAAAAGGTGACCACATGCACCGAATCGCACGAAGGTTCGATTCAAATCGAGCCACAGATCAAGCAATCAAGAGAATGGACGACCAAGATCACGCGAGTTCCTCGCGTGAACAGTGTTCGAGCGGGAGCTGCAAGCGGCTGAAGTCTTTTAATGAAATTGCGGGGAACATCCCTCTGCGAAGGGGTAGAACAATTGCAGACAGACCCATAAGTGGTTACAAAGTATAACAGAATAGTCCTTTTGGGCCCGCAGAGAGGTCCCTGCGGGTTACAAATAGGTCCTAGGGGGTTTTCTAATGAGTGATATGTAATGCACTAAGTAAATGTAAATCTTTAATTTCAAGGCCTTAATGATGTCCAAATGCATCCAAGTTTTCATATAAGCTTAATTGAACATTCAAAAAGTTAATTATACTTTTGATTTGAACTTTTAAGCTTATTTATGTGTTCAATTTGTACTTCGATCACCATTGTACATTTATTAATAGAATATCTCATTTAATGACCTAATTATGCATTTTTAACACAGAATTGATGTTTTAGGTCTTTTTCTCTAATTCCCGCACTTAACCCTTTTTATATGTTAATTTGATATTATTTAACCTAGTTTCTAGCTTAACTTAGGCTATTTAGCTATGATAAGTGGCAACTCATTAGAACCCACAAGAGAAGAGCTTCTCATATAGTCCCACATCATGTGGGACTAAAGTGAATTAGCACATAAATGCAATTCTTGAAGAGGGTTGTCACCTCAAATGCACGAGAGGTGAGGTCCCCCAAGCATGCCCCTACGCACTTGCCTACGCGCCCTCGCCCGCGGGTCTGGGCCTGATCTGTTTACCCGATTACTGGGTCCGACTTGGTTTGAGAAGAGAGAAATCTGAGGAGGGGAGAGGGTTTTGCACTGTTGTGACCTCGGGATTCATGCCCTCCCCTCGCTCAGTACTTGGCCATTGCAAGGCCCTTATTCCTTGTACCTGAGAGGCTTCCCTTGTACTGCTGTGTTGTGCCTCAGCTTATGCCGAGGTGTGAGTTAAGGCATCCGTGCCTTGGCTCTGTTGTCTAATCAGATATTTAGGTGCTTTGTGCTTGGTTTTGATATTACTGAGATTGTTGATTACAGTTACTATTCATATATTTGAGTTCATTGACAGCTTAGAACTTAGGGTTAATTTGGTGGTTCAAACCACCATTTTTACCCTAATCTTTTTATATTTTCTACCTGACATCTAAGATATATTTTGCTATAAATTGAATGTCAATTTGATTCTATTTGCATATTCTTCTTGATAATTGTGATTAGAGCTTAATTTCCTTATAATTGTTCCCTGCAAACGACCTCAGACTCACACTTTTGTTTTCGAGTTATAAATTTAAATGATGTATCACTTTTGTTGACTACACTACAACATATTTCTTAAATTACGACGAAAGCGTATCACCAGTAGAGGATGTCTGAGTCAAGTGGGTTTGTATTTGGTGGCTCATACTCAATTGGTGCTACATATAAATTAGTATTACAGAATCTAGATTTCCAGACTATCAAATAAATCAACTCAGAGGAAGTGGGGAAAACTGTGCTCTCTTTGGTTCCTTTGTACTTACTCTCTCTTTTTTTCTCTTCTTTTCTTGAGCTCACAATCTCACCAAATTTATAAACATAATTTATACTTGGTGGTCTCACATGGCATTATCACTTTAATAAAGTTCTAATAACCCTAACACTAAGTCAGAATTCTTCAGCCAGTATTCATGTGGTCAGAAATACAAAAAAGTAGGTTAAAGCTGTATTTGGTGGATCGCAATTGTGGTGGGTAATGTTGCCTCAATTTCATGAAATATATCACTACACACAATTATGACTCAATATTTTTTTCTTTTTCTATAATTTTCTCGCTCTCTCTCTCTCTTCTATATTCAATTTTTTTCTTCTTTTTTCTCTACACATTTTCCTTATTTTTTCTCATATCAACGCAACGCAATACAACATATGCAAATTTTATTCAGGAGGCATTATTAAGGATTTGTGGTGTTCAAAAGGATATCGGGTGACTTATTTGGTGGAAGTGCCTACTCACGACACTAGAAAAGAGACGGATAGGATAGCGTACTTTTTGCCCTTGATATCGCTACCCTCCTTCAGCTGATGATTCTGTAAAAGACAATCATAACTACCCACTTTAGTCCTAGTTTTATTAGAACTTGATTTATGCAAATTTGCCATATTTGATGGCTCTCAGAAATTCACACAAAGTTCATACGCGGGAACTGAGAGCGAAAACAATGTCTATCTCCGAATATCATTACCTAATTATCCAGAAATTAAGATTTTTTACACTAGTCTTATAGCACCAATAAACACTCTACTCTCACCTCACAACTATTTCGTAGATCTTCTAGAAGATGGTTCACCTGACTCCCTAACCACTGGTTCAGGAAAAGAAGCATTGCTTCTTCTCGACAAACTAAATACATTTATCGATCTTCACAGTGAATCTATTGCAAAATCTACGTGTGTGAAAATCGTACTGGATTCTAGATTACAAGAATCAACTAAAGAATAAAATCCCTAATAAAACCTCTTGATAAAAATCTTTATTCATGGATGCAATATATACGAAGATGCCATATACAATTAACCTCTGATGATTTGCACTTTAATATTGCTCCCTTATCAAGTTACATTCAGCTTAGTCCTAATTAAGAACGAAAAGTGAGCGAACGAGTCAGAAGTGGCTGTTGCGGAAGATTTTTAACTCCAATGCGAGCATTGAAGGTGAGGTCAGTTGTTCTTATGGACCCTAAAGTACAATTAACATGCTGCTCGGAGGTTTTCTAAGTGTTGGCATAAAATTTTTCAGTTTACTGTATACTACCCCCCATATGCTTATGTTCTTGCATGTTCGCATGCATGAATATAAAGGAAAAAAATTGAGACAGGGAGTAAATGGATAGAGATCATCTGGAATTGCTCCTGAATTTTCGTTCAACAAAAGCCAACATCATGATATATAATATGCAGAAAAATAATCTAAAAGAAAATATGCTATGTATAAAAGATATGTACATATGAATAAGTGCTGAGCTTAACGCCTCCAGCTGGGCGAAAACTCAATTACACGTCCTCAATGAAATTAATGATTTCGTCAGCAGGAGGAGGTTCCTGGGCCATAAATGTTTATGGATGAGAGAGGAGTTTTAAAATACGTTCGTTATAGTACACTCCTAAATCGCACACAAAATATTTAAATTTATAAACTCAGAATCTAAAGGAAGTCCAAGGTCGTTCTTAGGGACCAAATATGGAATTCACACACTAATCTTCATTTAAAATATATGAGCACAATAAATTCATCACAATAACAAATATTCAATGAATGAAATTGATTAGGTTGATATTCAAAAGATTATGAGACAAAAAAGAGTAGAGCAAGATAAAATAATAGTGATTTGAATCACCAATTATTCATCTTAATGAAACATATATCTCATACTCAAATTATTCAAATAATTCAACAGTACCTTCAATCAATTTAATCAATGTTAACTTAGTACTTAAATAACTCAATAGGACTCGGAACCAAATCAGACGTCGCCTTCACAGAGCAGATGACTTATCCTTTACATTAGCAGAGTGCCTCACAGAAGGCACAAGGCTCTTTAGTGAGTCCTTCTTCTTAAAAGCCTTCCCTTCCTCAAGCACAGGGCACAACCAACATTCTTCAGAGGCTAAGTGTATGCTTCTCCTTCTTCAACACAAGGCCCTAAGGGCTTCAGCGCAAAACCCACCCCACTCCTCTCTCTCAAACCCGAGGTTAATCAAATTTAATATCGGGTAATCAGATCCTGTAGATTGGCTAGACCCGCAGGCGTTCATAGCAGGTGAGGTGTGAGGGCGAGTGCGCCTGTGAGGGACCTGACCCCTTGTGTGCTTAGGCAAACAGGCTTAGGCACAAAATCCTCCTAAGCACTTGTGGGAGCTTCTCATCACCGATGTGGGACTAAATGTCTCACATCTCCTTCGCACGCAATAGCAGTCGAGCTCGCTCTAAATGACGGTGCTGCAGCTGCTCATCTTCACAATTGATGCTCTACGTAGTTGCACTGAAGAGTTCCACAGCTCTCAGAGTTGGAAGCGAGATGGGGCAGGGACCATGTGGCAGTAGACGTCATTGGAGAAGAGAATGGCGACTGTGGAATTGACTTTCAAGAGAAACACGTCCTAGGGCCCAATTAGATAGCCTGCGACCTTCGTCGTGATATGGAAAAGGTAATGGTGGGTGAGATTTGGTGTTTGTGAGTGTGAGGTTGCCAGCCGGTGTCGGAAATGATGACTGGATGCGTGTGTATTCGGGGGTGTTATGGAGTGAGTGAAAGATGAAATTGGGTGAGGGCTTTTGAAGGTGGAGGTGTGGCGATGATAATGGAAGTGGTGGAGTGAAGCGGTCGCATGGCCTCGCCGGAGGTGCAGCTGATGTTGGAGAAGATGAAGGGGGAGGTCGGGAAACGGTGGTCAAAATAGGGAAGTAGGGTGCGTATCCTAAGATACGGTGAGAGAGGGAGAGAATGAACCTAAATTAAGGATGAAAGGAGGGGAGCACGCGTCAATGTGATTGCCGGCGCTGGAGAAGGTGAAAACTCCTGAGGGTCAAGATGGCAACGAGGAGAGGGGGAGGTAGCTCCTTAGTTGGCTGTCGAGGAGCGGACGAAGTCGAGGATGAAGGACTAGCCAATTTGGATGTTGGCTAGTCATAGGAATAGATTGAGGAGGTGTCGCCAAAGCTTTGTCGGAGACGGTTGGGGAAGGAGTAGAGGAAGATTTTTGGGCCTAAACCTTGCTCTTTGCTAAAGAGCTAGGCAATGCAATGGAGGTGCTTTTATAGAGCATATACAAGCTTTCAAGCTTGGAAACAAGATTGAGGAGCTCAAAAATGTAGGGAAGAAGATCCCTGAAATCCTAAGGGTTCGAATGAGCTTTTTGGTCCAAATTTGAGTCCAAGATGTGATTCTGGCAATTAGGGACTCCCACAAGAACATCCCTTCCAATTTTGGAAGGGATTGGTCGAGAAATTAGGGAGGTTTCCTTGATTGAAGGTCAGATCTTTTGGGTTCACACCTGTCATAGTGACATGGACCCTTTTGTGAAGAAGATGACAAAAGCTAGGGAGTTATTCACTCCAAAGTTAGGGGTCAGGATGTGAGGATTAGAGTTTAAAAGGATTAGATTGCAAATTAGGTCAAGATGAACTCTGATTGGGCCCAAATTTTGGTACAAACCTAATTTGTACACAAGGAATCTAATGGTGAAGTTGGATTTCAGTTTTGACCAAAGTTTGACAGGGTAATTTACGCAAAACCCAAATTAGGGCAGAACTTTATCTATGACTCTGTTTAAGATCAAAATAGGTTTCAGTGGTCAAATAAATGGTACCAAACCTCGAGGAACATTTTGCTATGAATTTTAGAAGGTTTATATGAATTTTATACTGACCATAACCCCAGTAATTCGAGTGGGTCTGAAATTAGGGTTTCAGGAATTGTATCAGCTCTCAAAATGCGTAAAAACCTGTTTCCGTCTGTGTGAACCCTCTTATTAGACTTTAATGCTTATTATACCTTAGATTAACCCTTAGGAAATCCCATGATTATTCTACATTCATGATATGATGTTAAAATAGCAAAATTAACCCTGATTCAGTGTTCTTCTCTCAAAATAGATCTGAATGGAATTATGACACTCTGGCGACTATGTAGGAGCATTTATCACTTGATTCTGATTAATTGAAGCTGTTATCATCAATATATAATATGCCGAGAAATATGCTAAAAGAAAATATGCTATGTATAAAAGATATGTACATATGTACAAGTGCTGAGTTTAAGACCTCCAATTAGGTGAAAACATAATTACACGTCCTTAATGAAATTAATGATTTCTTCAGTAAGAGGAGGTTCCTGGGCCATAAATAGCTTGAGGCATTGACCGTTTGCCGTAGAAACATGCCCAGATTTTGGGTCCATGATTTGGACTGCCTCATTAGAATAGGGGTGAATCATAATGTACGAGCCAGTCCACTTGGACTTAAGCTTTCCAGCAAAGAATTTAAGGCATGAATCAAATAACCAGACTTATTGGTTAGGCGTGAATACTTTCCTCCGGATGTGACGACCGTGAAAGGCCTTCATCTTGTCTTTGTAGACTTGTGCGTTTTCGTAGACCTCCCACTGAATTTCTTCTAGTTTGATGAGCTGAAGCTTCCTTCCGTAACCTCCCGCATCGAGGTTAAAATTACACTTTCTCACCGCCTAAAAGGCCCAGTGCTCCAGCTCGATAAGAAGATGACAGGCCTTTTTGTACACCATATGATATGGCGGCATTCCGAGTGCGACCTTGTACGTGGTCCTATATGCCCAAAGTGCATCAATGAATTTATCGGTTCAGTCCTTCCTTTTTAGTCTAACCGTCTTCTGGAGAACATGCTTGATTTGATAGTTAGACACTTTAGCCTACCCATTGGTCTGCGGATGATACAGGGTGGCAATACAATGATGCATCATGTATTTTTTCAATAGTGACCTGAAATGAGTAAGGATGAAGTGACTACCCCCATCGCTAATCAAAGAGTAGGGTACACCGAATCTCGTGAAAATAAATTCCTATAATAAAGAGATGACAGTCTTATGACCGGCCTGTAAATCCCTTTGTAAGGGGGTGAGATATGCGTGACGTATAAAATGCAAAATTAAAAAAAACAATCTCAGAAAAATAACCAATCACATAATGGCATAAGTGATTTTTAGGTGGAAACCTAAACTGGGTGAAAACCACCACCTAACCCTCTCGAGTTTGGATTTCTGATCGACTTAGTCGATCAAATCCACTAAACAAGTCACTTAAAATGAGGGTGACTTAACCTCTTACAACCACACTACTTTGAATGAGGGTAGTGTACCTCAAAACCCCTTCTCTTCACAAGAAGGATTTTGTCTCGCAAATGAGACGGGAATTCGCAAGGCAAATACCCAACCAATAACAAAGAAAAAAATATAACAGACTTATAGAGCCAACAAAGTATATAAATGAACCTAGCTACTATATGTGAAGAATCTTCCCTTAGGTGGGAGTGCGTCGGCGTGACGATGCGGGTACGTGAACCACGCTTTGGCACAACAACGCTCTCATAACGTCAACGGGAAAGCAGGTGCATAGCAGGACGAAGCTCTCAGGTGTGGAACGAATGCGTGGAGAGCTAGAGCTGCTTCTCAAGATCAATTTGACATAATATAGTGGAAAGTAGTTTCTCTAAGTGTATATTCACAAGGCAAGGGTCTTCCTCTATTTATAGAGGACCTAGGAAGGCTTTGGAAGGCCTTAGAAGGCTTCTATAGCCGTTGGGGTTGAACCCAAGGCAAAACAGGTCGTGATCAAAATCATTTATGATTCTGACAAGGTCATCAGACATCTGGTCTAGGTATCAGACGTCTGGAAAACTAGTTTAAGATGTCTAGGAACTAAGTCAGACGTCTGATTTTAGGCGGGTTTCCTTCATAACTTTCATTAGACCTAAAAGTGTTCTAGTGTAAATCAACCAGATGACGTACGGAACGTCTGGCACTAAGTCTAGACATCTGGAAACCTATTGTAGTGTGAGAATGGATTTCCCACGGTCCAAATGGCTATATTAGTCTAGGAAAGCGATTTTGGGTCAATCGAGGCTCAACGATTACATATCAGACATCTGGGGTCCTCTACGAACGTCTGATAGAAGCCCAACAGTTATTTTCCTCAACGTTTACTTTGTTAGCCAACGTTCCACTAATTAGACATCTGGCACAACCATCATACGTCTTCTAAGATGCTAGCATTAGGTCTGGACATCTGATTTCATCAGACAAAGCCTATTAAGTCCAGCCTAAGTTATTAGATGTTTGAGTCAACAATCAGATGTCTTAAAAGTCACCATTAGACATATGGTTTCCATACTAGACGTCTGATAAGGCTGTCTGAAGCCTATTTAGATTTTCTAAGTTCTATTACTGAAAACCTAAGTATCTTGCGGTTATGCAGGTGTTCCTAGGACTACTTTAAGGGTTCTTTGAGGCTCTTTAACAAGTAATCTAAGAAAAAAATAAAAAGTAAAGAAACAACAAAAGAAAGAGAGTACAAGATACAAGAATGGAAAGAATTTCTATCCTATTCTTCGTGACTTCACGCTTCAAGCTTCCACTCCTCACGAAGGCTCTTCCATTCTTCGTCAAGCTCCTCCAATCTACCATGGATGTGAGCTCGAACATTGTCTAAACACGTCTCCATTTGCAATTATCCTGAAAACTAAGACTCAACAGCAAATATTAAATGACACGTGTTTTGTTATCATAAAAAAAATGATCGTGGTGCTCTAGCACCTAAAATAAGTAAGGATGAAGTGACTACCGCCATCGCTAATCAAAGTGCAGGGTACACCGAATCTCGTGAAAATAAATTCTCGTTTGAAAGAGATGACAGTCTTATGATTGGCCCATCTTGCTGGGATGGCTTCAACCCACTTCAAGACATAATCAACAGTGAGAAGTATATACTCGAATCCATGCGAGTTTGAAAAAGGGTCCATGAAATCGATGCCCCATACGTCGAACACTTCTACAACCAAAATGGGTTGGAGAGGCATCATGTCTCTCCTGGTCATAGAACCAACTGACCGACATCAATTGCAACGCTTGGCAAATTCATGCGTATCTCTAAAAACGGTCGGCCAGAACAAACCCGACTGCAAAATCTTCGCAACGATTTTTCAGCCCGAAAAATGACCACCACAGGCCTCACTGTGGCAAAAAGATAACACACAAGAAATTTCAGAGTCGAGGATGACCTCCTGATAATCTGATCGACTCCAATGCAGGAGAGCAAGGGGTAGTTCAAAAATAAAATTTACCTCATAAATGAATTTGAGTTTCTGGTCCTTGGATAGGTTAGTGGGAATTTTACCTACGATAAGATAATTTGCGATATCCGCGTACTAGGGAAACTCAAGAGAATTAATCTCTACAAGAGTCTCATCTGGGAATTGATCTAAAATAGGTGGGGAATAAGGGATGTGGGCTGGGTCTAATCGAGATAAGTGATCCGCCACAACATTATGCATTCCAGCTTTGTCACGAATTTCAACATCAAATTCCTCCAAAAGAAGGATCCATCTGATGAGATGGGGTTTAGCATCCTTCTTTGCCAACAAATGCCGAAGGGTGGAATGATCTGTGAAAATTATCACTTTAGACCCAAGCAAATATGATCGAAATTTCTCCAACCCAAATACTACCGCAGTAGTTCTTTCTCAATAATTGTACAATTACGCTGATCCTCATTCAGCGTCTTGCTAGCGTAGTAAATTACAAAAGGATGACGCTCCCGACGTTGTCCTAGAACAGCTCCGACAGCGAAATCAGAGGTAGCGCACATCATCTCGAAGTCGAGAGACCAATCGGGTGGTTAGAGATTTGGGGAATTAAAAATAGCGCTTCGTAAAGTCTCGAAAGGGCTGAGACACGAGGAATTGAATTCAAATGGGACGTCGGCTACTAGAAGATTCGTCAGCAGCTGTGTGATTTTTGAGAAATCACGGATAAATCTTTGGTAAAATCCAACATGGCCCAAGAATTATCTGATTTGCTTAACCGAGCTAGGTAGAGATAATCGGGATATGATTTCTGATTTAGCTCGATCAACCTTGAGTTCATTAGATGAGATCCTATGACCTAGTACAATGCCATCCCTCACCATAAAATGGCTTTTCTCCCATGATAGTACTTGGTTTAGTTTAATGCACCGCTTCAGGATCTTTGTGAGGTTATCAAGACATGATGAGATATTATCTCCTAAAATGGAGAAGTCGTCCATAAATACTTCACATAGTCCCCAATAATATCGGAAGAAATGGCCATCATACAACACTGCAATGTCGTTGGTGAGTTGTAGAGGCTGAAGGGCATTCGCTTAAAAGCGAATGTTCCAAAGGGAGACGTGAAAGTGGTCTTGTCTTAATCTTTCAGGTTAATCATTACCTAATTATACCCAAAGTATCCATCCAAAAAGTAAAAGAAATTGCGCCTGGCTAACCATTCTAAGATCTGATCAATAAATGGTAAAGGAAAATGATCCTTCTTGGTAGCTGTGTTCAGTTTCCTGTAGTCAATGCAAACCTACCACTAAGTCGCGGTGCGGGTTGGGATGGATTCACCCTTATCATTTTTTATGATGGTGTCATGCTTTTTTTGACACAATCTGGATAGGACTCACCCATTGGCTGTTGGAAATCGAATATACAATGGCCGCATCCAGCCATTTAATGATCTCCTTAACAATGTCTAGCATATTCGGATTTAGCCATCTTTAAGGTTGTCTCGAAGGTTTCACCCCCTCATCCGTGTAAATATGATGAGTGGGATACGAGGGGCGAATCCAATGGAGATCAGCAATGCTCCATCCAATAGCAGCTCTATGATCTTTTAACAACGTAGGTCACTTCAATCATTTGGTTTTGCATACCATGTAGGGTTTTCATAACCTGGGTATTAATATCATCTTGAGGAGTTCCAGGTTGTTATTGATTTTGTCCATGAACCCAGGGTTGGTTAGGTCTTTGATAGGAAACTAATTAGGAGTTTTCCAAGAGAAGTTCGGGTTATTCCCCCAATTTGCATTGGGGGGATCTCTAAAGAACTCTTAATGGGCAAAAATGTTTTCTGTAACCAACCTAGGTGTGTTATGTTGTCCATAAGCAAATGTCCCAGTCCAGTCAGGTGTAGCCTTAGAAAAATGATTATACTCAGCTGGGATAGCATCGATATGATGCAAGTGATCTCTTTTTAGAAGGTTAAGAGTGGGTGAGAGTAGGGGTGGAGTCAACTTTTGAGAATTAATTCTTTCTCCTATTTTCTTTTGGTGAATCTGCATTTGGTCAAGACGTTGGGCAATCATTTGGAAATCGTTTTTAGTGATAGGAATTGTTTGGTTGTGAGTGCCTATCTCATGAATACTTAATTGCGGGTTGGCATTTCTACCAAAACTATTCATGGAAGAGTGATTGAATGAGTTTTCACTCATTTATTCAAAGAGTTGATAAGCACTTTCAGCATCCTTGTTTAAAAAGTTTCCACCACATGAGGCATCTACAAATTGTCTCAATCAATCATCTAATCAATGATAGAAGATCTGCACAAGCTGTCATAGTGGTACCTCATGATGTGGACAACTCCTTAGGAGTTCCTGAAATCTCTCCCAGGATTCATGAAGAGATTCACCAGATTTTTGTTAGAAGGTCGTGATAGATCTACGTAAGGCATTAGTACTGTTAGTGGCACAAGAATGGGGGGTTGAATTGTACATTAAAAATTTGAAACAATTGTAACAATACACAGGTATTTAGAGAGGAAACCCTTACGAGAAAAACCTCTACCTAGACCTCGCAATCTAGGATTTTGCCCCTACTCAAGTAGGATTCACTAAACCACACCACAAATCCTAGGGTGGTGCTCCTCAAAAACAATTCCCCTCTCCTGGAAAACCCCCAAGGAGAGTTTAGCTCCTCTACTAAGAGGAAATGGGAAACCCACATCTCGGGCACCCAAACAAACTAATAAAGCAAAATAATGTAAACAATCCTACGAGCCTTCAAAGATATAGAATATAAAAAATGCTAAGATACTCCCTTTGCAAACCTATGTGATGTAGAAAATCAGAGTGTGAGTGATGTTGCTCTCAAGAATCTCTAAGAACAAAAGAGCACAATGGAGCACAATAGCTTTTGAAAGCTTAGAATAGGATAATAGAAAGTATTTAACACTAGACTATTTATTTTCTTTTTTTATATAGGCTTAAAGCAACCCTTGGTGGGTATATATAGATGTAGGAGGTCAGATTTAAGCCTAGATAGTCGTTGGGATTTGATTTGGAATGGAATAACTTAAGGTAGAACGGCTAGAAAGCAATTACTCAAAGTTTGATTGGATCAGCCATTTGAAAAGGCAAGATAGACATCTGAAGGAGTCATTTCAGACGTTTAAGAAAAAAATCGGACGTCTGAAAAGCTTTAGTGAGAAAGTAGTCGTTACTGGAATGAGGTTGGATCCAAACAGGGATCTAAAGACAAATGGTCAGACATCTTACTGAACGTTTGGTCAAAAGTTTAGATGTCTTAAAAAGAATCATTAGACGTCTGAATAAATGCAAGAACGTTTGATATCCTACAATAGTCCAAAATCAAAGAGAAACTGACATAGTCAGTTGCGGTCAATTTGATCGTTGGATAGAAAGTGAACGATGGTCATTTCAAGACGTCTAAAGAAGACAACAGACATTTGAAAGATAAGAAAAATTATGATTGTTGTTCTTGTGAAGTTAAAGAGATAACAAAGGTTCAAGGAGGCGTCAGAAAGACACTATTAGACGTCTGAAGTGGGTCACAAACATCTGAAATCCTAGGTGACATAGGTCAAAGATTCTTGATATGACTCTAGGTTCTGGACAGGAGCCTAGATGTCTGATAAAGTAGACCAGATGTCAGATTGAGCAGACTCAGACGTCTAAAGGAATCATAAGATGTCTGAAACACCAATCAGAAACAAAGTCTTATATGCTGAAATAGAAGTGTGAGGATAGGAAGGTTCTAAAGGTATCCTAAGGATAATTCAAGGCTCATTTACATTCTAAAAATGAAACAAAACTAATCTAACTACATCTCCTCTATCTCCTCATCTCCTTCTATCTTCATCTCCTCATTTTCTTGATCTTAAGGTTTCATCAAGCTCCATCCAACCTTAATGCTAAAATATTTATCTTCAAATACAATGTTAAATATAGCATGTTTTGTTATCATCAAAATCAATTATCATGGTTCTTTATCACCAACAAGTACTACCTATAGGAAATAACTTTTTTAGAAATGTGCTTTTTAGCTGAGGCCAGGTATTAATGGGTCTATCGACAGTTCTTAACTAATAAGCGACCTTATCTTTAAGAGATAGAGGGAATAGCCGCATTAGCCATAAGTCTTCTCGCACATTACAAGAATGGGTTGTTTGTGCGAGGAAAGTGAGTTCATCAAGGTGGCTAGACGGGTCTTCCTTTGGAAGGCCATGAAAATGCTTAATTAGGTTGAGAATCGCTGGCTTTATCTCAAAGTCCCCTTCTGGTTTGACCACCCCTGATCAGTCCTCGTAATTGGAAGGATTGTAGAAATCCTTAAGAGGAATGGCAGGTTGCTCAGGAGGTGGCTGTTTGGGCCCTTGGTTGGTTAGGTTTGTGGTAGTCCTAGCTAACTATCATTGATTAGCTTTTAGTTGAGCCAATTGCTCAATCATCATGTATAAGGGATTAGGCAGGGGCCTTGATTTTGTTGATTAGGCATCTCAGCATCAAGTAACATTTCAAGATTAGGAAGGTTACGGATGGGGATATCAGCGTGGAAATTAGATTCAGGTGGGTTAGAAATAGGTTGTGAATGGGAGGCAGAAGCGAAAGAGGACCTATTTTGTATGTTTTCCATTTTATAACAAGAGGAATGCGGAAAGAGTGATCGTCTAGAGCGTAGGGCAGAATCAAGTGGTCCATCCAGGTGCGGATTTTGGAACTGTTGCTCATGCATACACTTATGGGAAGAACGTAAGAAAAGAAGGGAAAAGGAGAGAGAGAATGTGTGCAATCCAAGCAAACAAAAACTAAACCTAACTTATAGTAGACTCCCTAGATAACCTAAGACTTGGGAACCTAGAAAATAAGAAATCCATAATGGAACTTACTTCCCTAAATCGACCTGGCCAGGCTAAAGAGGTGGCTTGGGCCCAAGCATGTCTTGGGAAAATCACCAAGGGCTTGTATAAACCTTTACCTGTCGTTTGACTTCCCTCTTAGTCTTAGACATTAGGTATGATTAGGGGAATTAGGAACAATTAGAGAAAACTTAGAATCTAGATATCAAGCCTAATGATGGATGAAATCCTTAGGGGTCAAGTTACTACAAAATTTTAGTTAGATTTAGGAACTTAAATGTGCATGGGAAATGAAGGGCGTTGATTGTGGTAATGGCCGATTATTTCAAATTTTTTGCCTGTGCGAATTGGGTGGAAAATGTGACGCCCAAGTCAAAACAGAAGAGGTTTGCAAACAAAGTTTACAATTGTAAGATTTTAGGGTTTGACAAGGTTTTAGCGAATTTTAAGATTCTCTCTTGTTAAGTATTCAAACAAGTTTAAAAGTGATCACACAAAATAAGGCAACCCAGTTTTGGTTGGTGTAGGTTGATTCCTTTAATGTATGTGTGACTAAGAAAGAAAATTAAAAATCCTAAAGTCAAAATCCTAGTTGTGCAACTCCTAAATGAATCTTTTTTTATAAAATCTTTTTAAGTGGTGGTCTAAACAAGACAAACAACACCATCACCTAGCAAGAAATCAAATAAGGAATTCAAAAATAATTTTTTAGAGATTTTTGAAATAATTTGATATTTTTTTGGAATTTTTTTTCTTTGTTGGTGTCAAAAGGCAGAAAGTATAGATTTGGAAAATTGATTGTGCAGAAACCACAAATAATCTCTAAAATTTTTGAAAATTTTATATGTGATGGTTATTTTCTCAAGGATTCCATAAATATAAATTTCATCCAAATCTAATAAGTTGAAAATTTTAGAAAATTCATGGATGGTAAGAAAATAGTAAGGAATTAGGGTTTGACCCATGTTCAGGCCACAAAGTTTTTAATTTTTTGTAGTTATCCCAAACTTTTGAAATTTGGAGGTAAGGTTCTTGACTCAAAGGGGCTTCTTTGGGTAAAGTTTGGCGACAGGAAGCCTCTGAGTGCTTGAACCTAAATTTTGAAAATTAAGGCAGCAGTTTGGATTTTCAAAAATCAGACACCACTAAGAAAAAAGTGGTGGAAAAATGAGGCAAACAATCAACAACATTGATTTTGGAGTTACACCACATTAAATTTTTCCTATTTTGATTTTTTAAAGATTTTTTTTGAGATTTTTGTGATTAAAAAAAAAAGGCTTGAGGTACTTACCTGAAGTATGCGAGAAGAAAAGAAAATTTAAAGCTTCCACACCAAATAACTCCTAATCCCGCTTCTACTCCTTGTTCACACCTGAATCGAAAATAAAACAAAACTAGTGAAAACTTAAGTATGCAAGAGAGAGATGACTGAAAAACTAAGCCATGCCTCTCTGGTAATGACGCCAAAAAGTGATGGTGAAAACACGCGTTTTGTAAAAGCAAGTTTTTTAGGATGTTATAACGCGTATAATCGCAATTGACATTTAATAATTTATAACCTAGAAAGTGGTGGTATCTAGAGTAGTCCAAAGAGGCAGTTTCAGTCAATAAATCGGTTCTCTCTCTTGCTCTCTCAAATCTTCTTTCGTTTTGTATTTTTGTTTTGTTCTTTTTTTAGGGTTTCGAAATAATCAAGATAACGAGTGAAAATGAAACTACACCCAAGGGCAATAATTAAATCCACACCTCTAAGCTCACCCTAAGAAGGTGCACCTAAGGTAATTAGAAGGTAGAACTGGGTGCAACAAGAATCTAAAAATGACAAGGCACTTGAAAATGAAAGAAACTTCGAATTGAATGAAAGGCACTTGTATTGTTGCTTGAAAATGTCACATAAAGGAATAGTTGTAGAGGAAATCTTCCTAAAAATACAAATATCTATTACAAAACAAAATGAAGTAGAGACAGAAAGTCCTCTAGTTGAAGCTTTGGATGGTCCTTGCTCCAAATGCTTCTACTCCCGCACTTGAAAAAGGCTTCTCCTTAGCTTCTTTCTTTAGATGCATCTCCTTTAGTTCTCTCCTTAGGGTGGACGTACACCCTAGCTCCTCCTATGCCTGGTCATCCCCTTTGGTGAAGAACACCTTGGCTTGGTCCAAGGTAGAAGGGAGAAGAAGGCACCAAGGAAGCACGGGATGGCTTCCTTGATCTTCTTCACTCCACTCCTCCTTTGGACGTTTATGTAGGGATTATAGGTAGAAATATTAATGTTGCCAAGGGTGATTTTTTTTGTGGTAGAAAGGGGGTTTATATAGGAATAAATTGAAGGGTGGTTAGCGTGGAGATTGGATGGGTAGGATTAGGTTAGATAGGTGGTTAATGGATCCTATGGTGGAGGAATGTTGGTGCCACTAAAGGGGTGTAATTGGTGGTGGTTATGGGTGTAAGGTTGTGTATTGGTGGCGCCAAAATAGGGGTCTTCTAGAATGGATTCTTGGTGCCAAAAAGCAAGGGCTAGGATGGCTTAGGTGATGATGTGTAAGGTGGAGATGCAGGGGATTTTTGGAGGGAAAGTTGAGGGGTAGTTATAGGTGGTTTTTGGTGCCAACTCTTGGTGGCTTTTGGTGGTGGTGATGGGGTGAAGAGGCACCTCTTCTTGGTACCAAGGTGAATGGATGCAAGGGAGGTGGTGTTGGCACCAAAAGTTGGAGGGTGTAGATGGTTGTCTTAGGTGGTGTTTAGGGTTAGGTGGACGGCCATGAGTAGGGAGCTTAGGTGGAGCTAAGCTAAACTAGTAGATGAGTAGAGGATGAGTTGCTTTAAGTCTTCATGAAGCTTCCTAGAGCTGACTATTGCTGAAAGAGAAGTGCCAGTGAACTCAATAGCTAGCTTAGCTCTGCTAGTAGCTAAGCTAAGCTAAATTGAGTTGGCTTCTTTTGATCTAGAGCTGAGGTGAACTAGTGTTGATCTTCCCGAAGACTTCCTAGCTAGCTAAGCTAGCTAGCTTAGGTCTAGTAGCTAAGCTTAGCTGAGTTGAGCTAGGTTAAGTCTTTGGGAGATGGAATTGAGCTGACCCGAGTCGATTAAGGACTCTTCAACTGACCAAGCCTAGCTAATTGATAACTAGTAGCTAGGCTTGATCAAGTAGAGCTGCAATGAGCTAAGTGGAGGTGGAATGAGCAGGATCTAGCTACATTAAGCTAAGTTGGGCTAAAATCAAGCTGAGGTGCGATGGAATGAGCTGAGATCCAACTAGAATGAGCTTTATCTTCATCTTCTACTTTCTACATTGTCAGGGTTTAGGTGATTTCCACTGTGTGATCATCCTCGACAATGATAGGAAGCATATAAAAGCAAACACTAAAGGAAAAATAATGCAATGCATGTCTAAAGCATATGAATGCCTAAATGCAGTTCCCAAACCTATTTGCAACATGCAAAACATAAGAGCTTGATGTGTTTTAAGATATAAAAGTGACAATAAACTAGTGTTTATCAATACACGACGGTTTGTTGATAATTGTAATACACGACGGTTTGCTGATAATTGTAATACATGACGGTTTGCCGACAAACTGTTGTATGTATCAATTATATGACGGTTATAGAAGCTGTCGTATATTCTTTTGCATACATGACGGTTATCCAACGTAATCGTTGTATGTACTCTAACGCGACACACCCTTTTGTGCCAGCATTATATAATAGTTTTGAGTGTTTATGAGACAGTTTTGAACCGTCATGAAAAGTAATCATTCCTGTAGTTCTTATAAATTTAATTTGCAGTATTCTATCCGTCTTGGACCTACCCTTTGTTCACCAAGATTTTCTTTTTTTCAACCAAGTTCATTTAAGTTCTTTATTCCCAACATTCATCCTTGTTTGTCAAGCCAATTAAACCTAGGAAGGTCCCTAACCTTGTTCCTTCTTCGATGCTCCATCCTACTCACTTCTAAACCCTCTCCATTACCTTTCATTCTCTTTCCAATCAAACTTACATCCTATAACAATTTTTTTACATTTGATAATTTTTACTTAATTTATATGAATTATCAAAATTTTGTTAAATAAAGCACATAGCCACCAACTTGAAGAATTTAGGAAATCTTCCCAATCTATTCAGCAAAAAGGATTATAATTTGAATCTAAAGTGTTCCTCATCGTTTGAGGTCCCTTTGGATTTCAAAATTAATTATCAATGAAATGAGTTTTAGGCAATTGACAGGTGGAAAATAGCATTATTATATACGTCAAAATTTCACTATCAAATAAAATTTATAACTGAAACTTAAGGTGAGTCCTGGGTCGAACAGGGGAAGTCGAATATTTGGTTTCGTAAATCCACGTTTGCTTTATTTGTTTCTGATTTTTTATCTTTTGTATTTTTTTTTAGTATTTTTATACGGCAGAATATCAAGCGAAATAATTTTTATCTAATATACTCTACTCTAGTGGAATAAGAGAGAGAGAGAAATAGAGAGAGAAACAAATATTATATGGGTAAAATGTTTATCACACTAATTACAGAAATCAAATCTACACTATGAAAGCATTAAAAAGATAGAATGAGATGAGGAGATCTTCCTCGACGGCTGCTTGGAGGACGACTCATTTTGACGATGCCTGGATGAAGGTGATTAGAGGATGGACGAAGAAGAACAAAACTAGAGGATGGCGGATGGGGCAGGATGATGTCGCAGCGAGGATCTGCTTCCCGAACATGGTGAGAGGACGATCGCATGATGTTTCATGAAGGGGGGTGAGAAGCGGAAAAATATTTTTACTTTTTTACTCTAAAGGAGCATCCCAGTTTTGGGACTAGCTCCTTAGAGCTTTGGAGGAGGTGAGGAAGAAGTGGGAAGAGATGAAGAGAAATGGGAGGGGTGTAGGGCTTTTTGTAGTGAATGAGAGGAGACTAAAAATGGTATAGGTCAACGATGACATTAAAAACGTCGCTGAAGACTAGCTCGCTGTCGTTGCTGAAGGCCAGCGCACGTGCTTGTTGGCGCTCGTGCACACACGGCTATCATTGGGTGCTCGCCGTTGGATGCTCGATCAACAGCCATGATTGAGTGCATAGAGATCTCACATAGCAGTAGCTAGCAAAGCTAAGGAGGTGCCACAACCGTTTGATTTGCATTTGATGGATGAGGAAACGCCTCCTACGCGCTTCACAGATTGCGCCCCATGCACGTACGATTGCTTGTATTGCGCGGATGTATGTGATCACACCACGCAGTGCATTTTATGCTACTAGATTCTGATCATGTGACTCCAATTGAAATCCATGCGTGCCTTGGAGATGCGGGGGGCGTTGGGGGATTCGATCATGCGTCCTCAGCCTGAGAACATCCCTCGTTACCAATGAGCTACACTTGCGGATTGTAGTGCTTATGGATTGCCCTCTCAATTGTTGTATTGAAATCAATAGCTGGGATTTGATGGAATGCGAATAACTGGAGGGCAACGGTGGCCTACGGTCGATTTGGATGGTTTGGATGGTGTCACGTGGCACTATTTGGACCGTCCATCTTTAGATGCTTGTAGGTGGTGCCACAGATGTTACATTGGATCATCAATCTGAGCCCCATAATAAATCTTCTCTCCTGGCCACAAAAAGAAGCGAAATAACCTATAATTTATATAATCTATTATAAATGTAGAATGATGCATACCATGCAATATTCATAATGTCAAATGCAATGTTAAACTTATGAATTTGTATAAATAGACATTTTATCTTGAATAAATGTGTATTTATCAGCAATTTTGACAAACTTGTTTTGATTTTAGCATTTAAGGGAAAGCTCAATTATGAAATAAGAGTCGTTTATCACCATTTTGCCATCCACTAAAGTGATCCTTCCCATGCATAGTCATTCGTATAGACTTTGCAGTGTCCTTGTTTGTGCATCAACTGCTTCACTAGATCACTAAAGAACTTTGTTGGAAAGGTCCATGTCCAACTAGTAACACCTTGTCCTACCATAAAGTTTCATTCTCAAATTCATCACAAGTTCATGAATTTTTTGATGAGATGTAAGGGATGTATATTATTCTTTAATCAGTCCCAAGTGATGGCATAAATAACTTAAATTTTACTTAGATTCATATACAACAGTACATGTTTGCGATCAAGATTTATTAGGAATGGATGTGAAAGTTTGATAAAGAGAATTGATAGAGAAAAATGATAAGAGAGATGTTAGATGGAGAAAAATAAATGATAGACTAAGATAATTTTAAACATTACTTAAAGTATAACATGTGAATTTATTCATAATGAATATTTTGAAGCAAATTGTTTATTTATGACCAGCCCATGCATAAGCATTTTGGAGGGCCACCTAATGCGCCGAACTTTGGCGCGAAATTGCAAAACCCTTCCTCGTATCGGCGGGCGGGCAAAATCTCTCCACTCCATCAAAACCCTCCTCTTTCCAAACCCTTCCCTACTTCCCCTTCCATCCAACGAACGCCATTCCGCTGATCTCTCCTCCAATGGAGAAGTACCTCGTCCCTCTCTCCCCCTCCCCCGAAACCCCCCAACCACTCCGCAGGTACGCCCCCAATCCTTCCCCCCCGCTCCCGATCCATCCACTCTCCTCCTCTTCCTCCCCTTCCTTCCGATTCGATCCCCTTCACCTGATCATCTACCACGATCGAAGGCATTGCCGGTGGGACCGGAGCGCACCGGAGTTGGACGGGCGGCTCCATCGCGACCACCGCCGCGCGGCTTCGCGATTGCTCCTTGATTCCTACGCGGAGGTTTGCGGTCCCATTTTCCCTCTTTCTCTCACCATTTATCTTTTTCCCCCGAAATTTTTTTATTGACGTGGTACTTATTTGAGTTTGTTCGTTTTGGACGACTGATGATTGGCTGCTTTTGCGGTGTGGTGGGGAGAAGGTGAGGGTATTTCCGCACAGTTACCACATCGGGTCGGATTGCTGCCCCACTCATGTATGTAACCTTATGTGCTGTTTCTGTTTGGCGGCTTTTGAAGTTGAGGCCTGTTTGGATTGCAGTGATGCAACTTGATGTGAATGGAATTCTGTTCCTTGCAAGTGATACCGATGATTGAATGTGATGTGATTTATGACTTTGATTTTTTCTTTATTATTTTTTTAAATTTAGTGATTTTACTGGATTGGATTAGAGATTCGCGCATTACTTGCTTCATGCTGGCGATTGTTATGATTGCACTGCTAGAAAATCCAATTCCGTTGCGACTGAATCCGAGATCAAGTAGAGAGGGTTTCTTGGAATTGCAATTGTGTTATAATGAATAAAAGGGCCTAACATCCAGTAGGGTGAATTGATTTGATGTAATTCCTTTTCACGTAATCCAACTCCAATATTTTGATCTAATGTAATTCATAGTGGGTATTGCTTATGGTCTTACAATAAGATTTACAATAACAATCAACTATAGCCTGGAAGAAAAACCATAGGAAGAATGAAAGGAATATCTTCTTGAGGCAATTGGATTTGTTTTGGAAGATATGCTTTTCATGCACTTGAACCTGCTTGAACTTTCTTTTTGTTCTCCAAACATTGACAATTTTTTTTTTTTTTTTTGAAAGAAGTCCATTGACAATTATTTTATGAATTACTTTTGGTTGTGATTAGGTTTTACAGAAACAATTCCACATATAAAAGTTGCATCAATGCAATCCAGATGGGGCCAGGTGGGTTTGTCTGTAAATGAAAGTTGTGGTCTTCTTCTTTGCAGTTGGCCAGGACTATTAATTCTGCAATTGGAGCCTCCCAGATAAGTCCAAAAAGGTCCACTGCTATTTTCTTTGATGCCATACATGCAGCTCTTGAGATCACAGCAGCTAATTGGATCATGCATCTCTAAGTATAAATTGCAATGGTGTGGTCTAAGACTACTGACTTGATGTCTTCACATTCTGAAGTACCTTGTCCTCAGAGGAGAGCTCATGAGGACACTGTCAAAGATTACAGTATGACTATTTGCCAGATATATTGGTTCCATGAATGTTTCTTCTTACGAAGAAGATATGTTTGTCTTATATTGTTGCATTCAACATAGAGTAATATGCCAAAAAGTTCTCAATTGTAGACATGTTCCTAGAAAGGGTTGACCTTTAAAATGCACATATTGTGATGCAATTCCTCGAGGCCTAATTTGATAGATTGGGATTCAATTCATAATTTCTTTAGTTTAATTAGTCCATTTGAGCCCCTTATGCTATTTTATTTGTTTACTTTAACTATATATCTTGTTTAATAACTTATCTTCATCCTCGCCTACACTGCACATGCATGTGGGTTCTGTGCCTTTGCGTGCCAACACGTGAGATCTTTCCTATTTGCTGTGCTTCGCATGCAAGCTCCCTGCCCATTATGCACCAACATGTGTGGGTTGCTGTTGCTACACTGCACAAGTGTATGTGGTGCCTTGACCATTCATGTGGCATGACTACATTGCACCACGTGCGTAAAGTCGTCTCCATCGTCGCGCGCAACTTGTGCAACATCCTCGCGCGCGTGCATTGTGACATAGTGTTGCTTCTTGTGCAACACTCTCTCATGTACAATTGCATGGTAATTGCTCGATCCCACGCGCACTCGTTGTGACCTCTACGCACATCGCATGTTGCTTTACTATGCCACACATGCTACTTGAGTGCACGCTTTCATGATTTCTATGTGCATCAAGACTGATGCATGCATCTCACATGCACGGGTCACAGTCACGTGATCAACTTAATGGATCTACATCATGTAGGTCCATGGAGCCTTGCACTTGTCTTCTCCTGGCTTTGATACAACCCTTTCTGGGTGAAATCAGGGACTCGGAGCTCCAATTGGACTTGCAGCTGATGGTGTTTGTGAATGAGTTTGTGTACGCCTACCATAGGGCCTAAGTTGTGGGTTGAACATGCTTGACTTGGGATCTAGGCAATTTGATGCTATGTTTTGAACTCCGTGTTGGAATTGTTTTTTTTCATGGGAACTAGAGTGTTTGCGATCTCTTCTGAGGAGCGAAACCTCCTCTATTGCTGCTATGGCTATTGCCTTAGCCTTTGCTACTCCTCCTACCGCTTCTCTAGATTAAGGTGTTGGGACTTTGATCTGACATATGGTTTCTCTATTGAAGTTGATGAATGGTGGGGACTTTGAGCATCGTTCTCCTACCTTTACTACCACTTACTTGGGAATGTTTCTCTGTGTTTTGTTGTTACTATTGCTACGACCCTACTACTATTGTGTTCTGTTACTATTCTGCTACAACATCTAGTGCTATTGCTACTATTGCCTTTTTATTGCGACTGCTACTTTGGCTATAGTTTGCCTTGCTGCCTGCTCCTTTGGATGCCTACTTTAGAGGAGAGTCCTAGTTTTGTTGTATCTCTTGCAAGTTGGGCATTGTATACTCTAACTTAGGGGGAGTGTTGGAGAATTTAAGAAAGAATATTTTAGGATTAGTTAAAAGTTGTGTTTTATCATTTTTTTATTTTGTTGAGATTTGATTTGATTTGATGCAATTAAGTTTGTTCTTACATTTAGTTAGTATGATTAGAATTGAGATTGTTATTGTAATTCATTTTCTATATAAAGAGGGGTTAGGGTCTTTTCTTTTCATCAATTCTCATTCTAATAAAATTTCAACTCCAAAATTCTCAAATAATTTCTCTTTGTTCTAGCAGTTGATGCTCTTGCATTTTGCACTTTTGTAGCTTGTGATCATGGATTCTTTAGAAGTTGCTCCCCAAGGACTCATTAGAAGATGATACCACTCCTATAGTATGTTAACGACATGGTTTTCTCTGTGGAGAGCTTAATAAAGGAGGTGAGGAATCTTTCCATTCTTATTGAGCTTTTTAGTGACCTTTTTGGGTGTGGAGTCAAGAGGGATTAATATACTATTATTGCATTTAGGATATAAGAGGGAGAAGTTGCTTGTGCATAGATAATATATTCTCCAAGGTGTTCTTTGCCGTTAAAGTTCATGAGAATACCTTTGATTGATAAAAGCCTTACTGTTGAAGAGTGGATGCTTGTTATTACTAGTGTTTAGAAAGTTTGTCATTACTAGTGTTTAGAAAGTTTGTCAAGTAGATCGCATACTCATGATCTACATAATTGTTTCATCTGATTTTCGAATGGAATGTATTTAGATCTCTAGAAGATTTCTGAGACTTTTTGCTTTGTCCTCGAGTAGAGAGGCATCTGTGGCTGAAGTTTGGGGAGGTGGGTGGTGTCCGTCTTTTGCAGGGAATCTTTCAGATGCGAGAATTCACGACTTCCAGAGGTTGTTTGAAGAGTTGGAAGGCCTACATCCGGCACCTGGAAATGATATGTTTGGTTGGGATGAAGGAGATTTCTCGGTGAGGGCTGCATACAGGAGATTGTCCGGTAGGAATCCCATTGGTGATTTGGATTTGGTGAGAGATTGCAGACAGGTTTGGAAGGTGACTTGTCCTTTGAAGGTCAAGATTTTTGTGTGGCTGCTTAGGGGGAGAAGGCTCATGACTAGGGTGTGGAGGGCTAGATGGGCTCCTACGGAGAGTAAGGTCTGCCCTTTGTGTGGAGGTGACGATGAGGATGTCGACCACCTTTTCTTCTCTTGCTCGTTTGTCTCGCAGATTTGGAGCCGTGTGGGAGAGGGATGGTAGAGTTGTCGGTCTTTTAATGATTTTTGGAGCGGTTATAGAGGCGGAAGGGGTAACGTTGGGCAGAATGTCTTTCGTACGAAGGAGAGGGCCAGACCGTTGGTGGTCCTCTGGGGTGTCTGGTCAGGAAGGAATGATGTCATCTTCAGAGGGCAGAGGCCTTATGTGGATAATTTTATGGAGTCTATTTTTGCTTTGATTAAGCTTTGGAGTGAGTCCTTGTGAGTGAGAGGTCTTTGTGGTTGTCCCTTGGTATGGTGTTGGTTGGATAGTTTTCTCTTTTAATATATTTGAATAGTTATCATTTTGGATAACTACCATTTTTTTTTCAAAAAAATGTATTTAGATCTCAAGATAACTCTAATTATGCGATACTTGAAAGTGCAAAATCCCAACATTCTTCACATGATACCATATTAAACATCCTCGTGTGATATCTAATCGTTAGCATTGTACACATTAGGATCATATAGGACACCTTTGTGATCATATAGGACACCTTTGTGTGATATCTAAATTGTTAGCATTGTATGCTTTAGGACGTAAGTCAATTGGAACATTTTATCTAAATTTTTTGAAAAGAAAAAGGACAACTACCAAAGGTTGGTAGCCATATACTTCATTCTAATGAAATAATTAGAACATACTTACATGTTTTGTAGCCATAGGTTAGACAAGAAATGCGCCTCCTTGATTACATTATCAACCTAATTCCTTTAGCCCTTAAACAGAGTAGAATTGCGCTGTGAAGGGCAAATGTTGGCAAGAGGGTTGCCCATCTGTTCGAATGAAGATACTCTCATGGAACATTTGTGGTCTCAGGGGTCAGGCTAGAAGGGGGATTCCTGGGCGGTACATTATGGAGTGGAGGATAAACATTGTACTTCTATAAGAAACTAAGTTAGAGCAGTGTGATTCCCATATTTGGTCTGGGATTGGAGGAGGCAGATTTAATGACTTTGCTGCACTTGATGCCAACGATAGATTTGGAGGGTTGTTGCTTGGATGGGGCAGGGACATTATCACTCTTTCTCGAATGACTAGGTGATCTTTCTCTACAATTGTTGACCTACAACGGAGAAGTGATGGCTCTGTTGCAGGATTTGTAGAAATAAATGAGCAAATTGTATTACTTGGGAAACCCTAGGAGCTTTATATAGAGAGGCACATGGGACAATTATAGTACATACCCCCATAAAATCATAAAATAACAAAAAGACTCAAAATATAAAATAACTGTTAATACTCCCTTTCAAGCTGGAGCATAAATGTTATATATGTTCACCTTGGAACATAAGTCAAGATGCTTCCTAGGGAGTGGAGAGTGCCTTGGTGAAGATGTCAACCACTTGATCTTCTGTGGAGATGTAGGGGGTAGATATCATCCCGGTAAATATAGTATCTTTGATAAAATGGCAGTTCACCTTAATATGTTTTGTCCTTTCATGAAAAGTCGGATTATTAGTAATAAATGTGATGGCTTTATTATCACAAACATAGGAATAGGATCTGACATAGGTGCACCAAAATCATGTAGAATGGATTGAACCCAGAGAAGTTCGCAGGTGGTATGCGCCATAGCTCTGTACTCAGACTTTGCATTGGATTAAGACAACATTCTGTTTCTTGCTCTGTCAAGTAACTAGATTTCCACCCATATATGTGCAGAACCAATGGTAGATCTTCGATCTTCATGAGCCCTAGCATAGTTTGCATAAATGTAACCCCATACATCAAGGTGGCCATGCTTTTGGAAAGATAATCCTTTCTCAGGAGTATTCTTTAGGTATTTGAACACCTGACACACTCTTGTCCAGTGCACCTCTCTAGGGCATAAACTTACTAAGGCATCCTACAACATAGGCAATATCTATCCTAGTAAAAGTCAAGTAAAGAAGTCCGCCTACCATAGCATGATATCTGGTTACATCTTCCAAGAATGGATTGTTTGAGTCTGCTAGATGAACAGAAGTATCCAATGGAATGTTTGTGGGTTTGCATCCTAGCATACTTGCCTTTTGTAGCATATCAAGTATACTTTCTTTGATAAAGAATAAGGTCCCCATCAATATGATGCATTTCAATTTCCAAGAAATAACTGATCAGTTCAAGATCCTTGGTAACAAATTGAGAGTGCAGAAATGCCTTGGTGAACTCAATGCCATCCTTCTCACTCCTTGCAACTAGTATGTCATCCACATATACAATACGAATCACTTAACTAGTTGCCTTGTGCAGAGTGAAAATTGAATGATTTGAGGATTATTTAGTAAAGCCAAACTCCTGAATTGCTTTACTAAACCACTCGAACCATGTCCTCAGGCTTTGCTTCAACCCATAACTTGCCTTCTTCAACCTACAAACCTTCTGACATCCCCTCTAACT
This sequence comes from Thalassia testudinum, assembly GCA_037157565.1. NCBI lineage: Eukaryota > Viridiplantae > Streptophyta > Magnoliopsida > Alismatales > Hydrocharitaceae > Thalassia > Thalassia testudinum. Next base: position 62,303,454 of record JAZHRO010000031.1, read on the forward strand.
AATAAATTTAAGAAGCTACTGCATGTATACTTCTTCATGAAGATATCTATAAAGGAAGGCATTTTGATGTCTAGTTGATAGACCGGCCATCCCTTGTTAACAACAACAGAGAGAAGTATGTGAATAGAATTCAGGTGGGCTATTGGCAAGAATGTCTTAAAATAGTTGATGCTAAAGGCCTATGTATAGTCTTTAGCCACCAGACGGGCCTTGTGTCTGTTAATAGAGTCGTCAGGTAGACGCTTGAGGGTAAACAGCCATCTGCACCCTACAATTGTAGCACCAGGGTGTAAGTCCACCAATTCCCATGCTCCATGGGACTATTGTCATCTCATTCTCCATAGCTGCTTTCTTGGCAGGATGTTGGAGAGCCTTTGAATAACTGTGAGGAATCTTATAACTATCCACAACCATAGAAAAAGGTCGAGGCATAATAGGTAATCTATCATAAGACATGTTGTGAAAGAGAATAACAGACATAGGATCGTTGGGCCTTCTAATTGGCAATAGGAAGATCTTAGTCAGACCCCCTTGAGGAGGGATTTACTTAATCTCCATTAGATTCAACAAGGCAGTAGAGTCATGAGGAGGGATGGTAGAGTGGTTCCACATTGGGTGGAATAGTAGCACACCTGTGGTTTGTATTGGGATAGAAGGGTGATGGTGGTGGTGGTATTAGTGACTGAGGTGGTTCAGAGGGACCTGGCATAGATGGTTGTTGTGGATGAGATGGCTTTGAGGGCCCTGGAGGCGGTGTAAATGACATAGGTAGAGGGATATCATGTGATAATGGAGACTGGGAGCTCTTTCCTTGAGGTTAATAACAGGGAATCTCCTTAAAGAAAGTTACATCAGCACTGACGTAGAACTTATGAGCCACAGAGTCATAGCAACGATATCTCTTTTGGGTATGTGAGTATCCCAGAATGATGCATCTGATAGACCAAGGAGACAACTTGTCCACCTTGAACAAGTGGACAAAACAAATACAACCAAATACAATAAGAGTGATGAAAAAGATTGCGGCCAGGAAATAACATGGAATAAGGTATCTTGTCTTGAAGATTAGAGGGGGATACCTTATTAATAGGAAACACAACGGTAAGAACATTTGCTTAATATTGTAATGGAAGATGCATCTGAAACATGATAGCCCTGGCCACATCAAGTGTTGAAGTTTTTGTTCAACGACGCCATTCTGTTGGGAGGTGTGAACACAAGAAGTTTGGTGGATAACTCCCAAAGAAGTAAAGAAATTAGTCAAATTAACATTCACAAATTCTAGGCCATTATCACTTCGAAAAACACGAATAATAGATGAAAACTTTTAATCTTTATATCAAAAAAGTTCTTAATGGTTATAGGAGTTTTAGACTTTTCTTTCAACGTATAAACCCAAGTGATACGGGTACAATCATCGACTAAAATAACAAAATATCTAAAACTCAAGATTCTGCTTTCTTATTCATACTAGAAGGAAAAGAAACTCTATGATGCTTGCAAGCATCACATCTAAAAGACTTTGGAAATTGCAGGTGTGGAAACCAAGGGTTTAAAAATTGGACTGATCATCGAATCAGTTAAGCTCTAGTTTTGGTTTTTAGTGGTTTAACCATTGGTTCAAATCGGTCGAACCGGTGATGACGTCATCATTAGAACCAAATCGGAAAAAATCAGATCAGTCATGCTTAGGTTTGGTTTGTATTGGACCAATCGGGTTAAACCAAAATTTAATGTATAAAAAACTAAATATAACTGTTGGGACATGGAGAAGATGACACGTGGCAGCAGTAGCAGCAACCATCTGGCAGCAACTATTAGGGCCAGTTGCAAGGGGTCCTCTTGGACATGATTTGGTGCACCGATATTGGTGCTTATTTATTTTTAGTAAATTAGTTTTGTTAGGAATTAAGTTGTAGGATTTGATTTTGTTAAGAGGTAAAATTTTTCCAAATGAGAGAAGATTTTATATCTTTAGGAAATTGATTATTTGTTGCTTTATTTGTTGGGATATGTTCTCTATATAAATAGAAAGTTTTCCTAAGTTATTTCTTTGAGTCAATGAATTAATTCTTTCCATCAACTTCAAGACTCCAACTCTTTCCTCTCCTCTCTATGTTACTGTTCACATGAATAGTACCCTTACTGTTCAACGTAAATAGTAATAGCCAGCCACCAACAGATCTGTCGGTCACTGCAGGTCGATCTTCTCCCACTACCGGCCACACTGCTGCCCCCTTGAGGAGGCTATCGTACTTGCTATTCTCTCTCTTATGTGGGAGAACAATCCTTGCAACCTCTGCTAGACTCCTCCACGCTTCGCTTCCACGCCAATTCTCAACAATAACTATTACAAAATGTTAGTTTGAATATGGGATATCCAATCACATTATAAAATAAAATGAAAGTATTAAAGATTTAAACTAGAAGACATAAAGGGAAGTATATAAAAAATGAAAAACAAAGTTTTAATAGAAGAATTTCAAAATTTCAAGACAACATAAGTAAACAAAACATGAAAAAAATCCAAATTGATTTTTGTGATTATCATTCAACATCATTGATATGGAAATTAGCAAAATGCTAACTTTCATTTAGCTATTATTCTAAGTTATTAAAATTTGCATAAGTTAATACCATTATGGACATGTCTCAAGCCCTCCTTATCCAGCCAAACCTCTACATCTTGTATTGGGATATTCTCAGGTTTCTCCATCCATTTCTCTACTAAATTTATCCCTGCAAATGAAATAGGATTCGATCGATTGTCATTTTGATTTTCCCTTTAATTTCAAATCAATAATTATTATAGGTTAAAAATGACATTTACAAATAATATTAAAAGTGTTAACAAATAAAACTTCATTAATAATTTTATACCTTAATCTCAAATTGTACTCCACATATGCAAGGTCATTTAACTTGCATGTAATAACCGGTTTCTTTTTGCAGTGTGAATATTTTCAAATACGCTCTTAATTTTTTTCACATGCTGATGCACTGGAAGTCTGACTTAATAATCTAACGACCATCTTTTGCAATGTGGGAGCTTCTCTACCAAAATTCTATCACCACTCAATTGTAATAAAAATATATAATCATAGCGTGAAGTAATATAAATAATAATAATTGAGTAATTTTTTAGAGATGATAATGACTTATCAAAAGAAATTTGATTGTATGCCCACTTTGTCATTGGATGATGAAACATGCCTTTGCATTCCGATACATTCCAAGCTCTTTGTTTATTTGATCAACATTAGGTTGTTGGTCAATATGCATCATGAGCATGTCATCAAAAAAAAGAAGCCATTATCTTATGCTCCTCATATGAAATCTTTGTGGAGTTCTTGTAATAAAACTTGGGATTCAAAAAGTAAGTTGCAGCATGAAGAGGGTGATGAAGCTGATTTTCCTACTTCTCATCAAATATTTTCAAATATTCCTTGTATTCATTTTGATCTTCATCAAATGTTGCTTTGATGGTTGCTCTTGCTGCATGCATCCCAGTATAAATGTAGCCCATTGAAGGGCATTCATCGCTATCCACCATTCGCAAAATTTTTATAAGAGGCTCAATAACTTTAATTACTTTGAAGCATAAATCCTAAAAATAGGAGCTTAAGATGGCATCTTTGACTTTGTTAGCAATTCTTGTCTTTGAGATCTTATGTTCCAACCATTTCTTAGAAGCAACCATAGGTATTAAGGAATCCTTTTGCTTACGTAAATCCTGCAATGCAAGAAAATTTGTTGCAAATCTAGTGGTTGCTGGTCCAAGTAATTCTTTTTACAATGTTTTCTCATCAAATTCAAGATATAGTCATGGTTGTAGATGAATTTTGTTATCTTCCACCCCTCGATAATAGCAGACTAAATAGAAGACAATTCATCAAATTTCTCAAGAATAAGATTAATGTAGTGAGTTGCACAAGGACTCCAATCAATATGGTTATAATCATATTAGTGCTTTTTCAGCAGCAGGATAATTAGCTGCATTATCTGGAATAAAATATGTGACATTTTGCGATCCTACAAATTCAATAACTTCTTTGAATAAGCCATATAAATATTCTTAAAAACATGATTAAAAGCATCAACTAATTTAAAAAAAAAATCATTCGGGATAGTATGCAAAAGAATTAATTAATGTTTTTGGTCATCCATCCGCTTACGATGATAGTGTAACCAAATTTTTGTCAATGTCTTTTAAATGTTTCAATGTAATCAGACATATCTTTCATATTTTCTTGTAATAAGGGTTCACTTACCCTATATGTAGATGGTGCTTTATAACCAAATCCAACGGATGCAACATCTCCTGAAACTCTAGAATCTCAACCGTGTGAAATGGTATGTGTGTCTTAATAAATCACTTTGCAATTTTGAAATTAGCAGCGTGAATAAGATCTTTTGAAGCCAAAACACTTTTTATTGAAGGTTGACTTTCAGGTATAGTAGCTGGAGGGAAAATGTTTTTTAAGTTATGGGTTTGAGAAATTTCCTTTGATGCAACACTACTTGATGAGCTTGATGGTTGTTCAGATAAACTATGAAATGTAACTGACTGAGAACTAGTGGAAGTCATTGCAAAAATTTCATCAGATTTGCTACTTTTTTCTATTTGATATGATTCTAAAGTATTTTTTATTTAATACTTTACATGGCTTGGGATATTTTTACATGACTTGGTTTGTCCCTTTTTCTTTGCCAAGTGTTCCCTAAATCTATAAATCCTGTCACTGATAATCTTAGGACAGTAATTACATTTCACCTTGAAAGGCTTTGATGAAATTAGTGTATAATGATCCCAAGCAATATCTTTTTTTCTTCTAATTGTTATTTTATTAACTTCAGGAGTGAGATGAGACTCATTAGAAACTCCTTCCTTATTTCTATTCATTACTCTACAAATAGAATAAAATAAAATAGAAAATATGATTCTTGCCCATTACTCTTCATTTTCACAAAATCATATCATATGAAATACATGGGCAATCAAATTATATATTATAAATCAAATATTACATAAGGACAATTATATCACAAAATGAGATCAAATATCAAATATCATATAACACATGGGCAATCATATTATAAAAATCAGATATCATCCATGCATATCAAATATTGTATTACAACATCAAATATCATGTTAAACATGGATATCATATTATACATCAAATAAAGATACTAACTCCAAATCTACCTATATTAACATGATAAACTTGGCCACAAATTGAGATAATTTAATGGAAAGCGATTCAATACAAATTTCAAACTTCGAAAATGATTTTAATATGCCATAAATCCTCTACTTTATATTTAATCTAGAAGAAATTTAAAATCCACCTTTTTTTTGTTTTTTTAACATTAAAAAGGTATATTCAGATCAAGAACAAATTGCTGCTAACCAAATGTTACAAAAACTTGCCAAGAAATATAGATAGAGCAACCGATGTAGTGCTCTGAAACATCAATACAGGGAAGACAACCAGCAATAATTGATATCAGGGACCTATAAAGATGTCTAAGTTGTGCAAGACCATCTGCAGGCATCAATCTTCTTCTTTGTCGGGAGGAAGACCACATGGCAACAACATTTTCTGCATAAAATTGTAGCGCTCCCTTACAATGGAAGAGGATTTTTTTGCATAATTTATGTCTTTTTCATATGGGAGAGGGTACTGCCATTGTGGCCTGTGGGTGGTGGTGTCCGAACATGACGGAGGAAGGGGGCCATGGTGGAGGTGCTAGTGCTATTGTAGGGAGAAGGAAAGGAGGAAGTTTACGGTGGTGATGGAGAGGTTTGGTCGTCGACGAGGAGGACAAGGGTTGGAGTTGTGGATGCCGGTTAGGAGGCGTTGTGGTGGGGCGCTACTGTGGTGGGAAGGATCAAAGGAGGCATTACGTGGAACTGGGAAGGTGTTGAGTTGCGACTTGCTAGGGTTTCGAAGGTCGTGCGAGGGCTCAGTTGGACTTCAAAGTCCCAAAGACATTGATCTTTCTTTCTTTTTTTTGCTTGGGATGGGTGGACCGGTCGGTCCTGGTTCATCGTGTCACACTGATTGAATCGGGTTTTGGATGGTTCCATCGGTTTAAGGGTCCCCTTTCAAAAATCGGTCAGTTCGGTTGGTTCATCGCCGGTTCCCGATTAAACCGGTTGGACCTTTCGGTCTGGTTCGATTTTTAAAACCTTGGTGGAAATTGATGATATGAAAAAGGGATACTCGGTGGCCCGAAGGTAAATGCTACTGTAGAGCAGAAGTGGCACAAGCAACAACACTAGATGTAGATGGTAGGCTAAGGTAGTATAGACCATCCGCTAAATTCCTCCACCAATCCGCTTCATTGTTCGAAGATCCTACATGAAGAAAAACTGATCATAAAAGACTGATTGATAATTCAATGCCTTAATAATTTGATTGATTGACATAAGATTCAAAGCAAATCTTGAGACATATAAAACATTAGTTAAAGACAAGGATCTTGTATGTGATATGTCTCCATAGCTAGTTACAGGAGATTGTGCACCATCTGCCACTCGCACATTGAATGGATTGGCCAGAGATCGTAATGAGGAGAATAATGTTGCATCACCAGTAATATGAGAAGAAGCACTTGAATCTGTCACCCAACATCGCTGTAGACTGTAGTACCTGCTGATCTAAGAATTGACGCTCCGATAGAAGATGACTCTTGTGACATTATTAGTTGATCATATTTCTTTCTAAAGATGGTGACCTGGGATGCAGAAGTATCATCGTCTTTGAAGTAAGTCTCATCAGCTCCTATCGACACTTGATGAGCATGTGGACCTTGGCCTGGTGAATAACCATGCTTGACCCAGCATCAGTTAATGGTGTGACCAAGTTGGTGGCAATGCTCACAGAAAAACCATCACGACCTTGTCCATAGCTACCACCTCCTATGAAATTGCGTCCTCTCCTCCTGCTTGAGGGAGCACCATGACCACGATCTATAGATGCCATGGTAGAAGAATCAATTACCTAACTAAAGTCAGATAACTTAAGACGGGAGATGCGTTTATAGATTGGTGGCGGTGTAGGTATCTCCTCAGATGTCATCAATTGATCCTTGATCATCTTATGCTCTGGACCAAGTGTAGCCAAGAATTGTATTGAATGTATGGCTTCCCTCTGTTTGGCCATAATCGATTAGTTAGACGATATGGGCTAATAGGTGTCCTGTTCATTCCAAAGGTTCTTTAAAGAACCATAACACTTTGTAAAGGACATAGTTCCCTTTCGGAACGTATGGATATCCTCAATTACTCGATACAGACGAGCAATGTTCTTTTGACAGTGAATCTCATGAAAAACTTTTCACATCTTTGTCAACGAATAAGACATCACTTGCTTGATAATGAGCTCCTTCATGCTATTAAGCATGCAAGTGGCTGCCCAATCATTGTCGACCTCTCGGTCTTCTATCTTGTCCTTGGCTAGTGACTCATCATTCATTAAAATATACTTCTTCCTATGAGATCCCATAAATTGGGCAAATGATGTAGACCATGAGAGAAAATTGGTTCCATTTAATTTGATGGAAGTTCCCTGCATGGGGGATGATGCATTCGCGATAAATAACCTCCCCATTGAGTCGCTCAACTATCCATGTGATCGCTCATAGTACCTTGATATGTGGGTAAATAGATGTGGTTTATTTCTCTTTAAAATCTCAAATCGTAAATCATATCCAAAAAGAGTCTAAACTCTAATATGAAAATAGAGGTTTTAGATCATTGGGGATGGCCAAGACACGTGATTAATCTTCTTGCATGCACACCAAATTAGATTTGACCCCAACGATTGAAGAATAAGAACAGCAGACGACGGCACTGAAGATGGCCTTTTGGAGATGATAGTGCTGTAGTTGTGGCCATTGACTTGTTGCAGTTAGCGGCGAAGTAGGAGATGCTGTTGGTGACGATGAAACTGCACCCACCAGCTAGCTGTAGTTGGCGGTGCACTAGGAGATGGTGCAACACCTGCCAGGTGCTGTACAACCTTGTAGTGGCTACTGGCGATAGCCCTACGTAGGCCTTGGTGTCGCTGTCGCTGCAGTAGTGCCTACGACGTTCTTGATGGCTGCATGGTTAATGGAGAGCAGATCAAGGGTTTAATCCAGAGAAGTGGGTGGTATTTGGTGGGATGCCAAAGCTTTGTTCTAAGATCATTGCTTTGATACCATGTAGAAACAAATGAGCGAATTGTATTACGTGGGAAACTCTAGGTGCCTTTATATAGAGAGGCACCATGACATAATTACAATACATACACCTATACAATTATAAAGTAACAAAGACCCAAAACATAAAATAACTCCCAACAGGATCTTTAATACTTATGGTCTTTATGCTCTGGAAGACAAGTCTGCATTTTGGGAGGAGCTCTCGTAGCTGGTCACTGAGGATGCTTGGCTTGTTGGCAGTGATTTTAATGCCACACTCTCATTTGAGGATGAACCTTAAAGTGGTTGGGGCAGAGATAAAGGAGCTGAGCCTTTTGTTGATTTTCATATCTACTGTTGGGGTGGTGGAGTTGGAGGTCCCAATTGCAGAAACTCTTGGAGGAGCTCTGACTAAGGTGGCCACAGATCTTAGCTTGACAGATTTTTTGAGTCCATTAGCTTCTGTGAGAGGTTTCCACTTGGTTAGTCTAGGGCCTTGCTGAGACCTTTTTCATACCACACCCCTTGGAGCGGGACTTTGCTGAGGACATCAAATATAAAACCTATTTCAAGTTTGAGAGGTTGTGGTTGTAGGAGGATGGGTTCTTGAGCAAGGTTGACGGTTGGTGGTGTAAGTGTTTTACGGTGGGACCACCCGCATCCAGCTTTCACAAGAAGAAGCTCTTCCTCAAAGATAAGCTACGAAAGTTTAGGAGGGAGCTTCGAGAGGTTAGACGTCGGGTTAGAGAGGAGATGTTGGTTGGTATCTCCATACTTGACAGGCTTGAAGATTCTCGTGATCTTTCAATATAGGAAGTAGTGGAAAGAAAGGATCCCTGCACTCGTATCCAAATGTAGGATAGGAAGGAGATTGAGTGGAGATAGAGATCTCGACAGCTATGGTTAAAGGAAAGGGACTCCAACACCAAGTTCTTCCACTCCTATGCAAATAGTAGAAGGAATTAGATTGACTCTGTTTTAGATCAACACGGACAACATACAGGCAGATAGTAGGTGGGTAGGGCGTTTGTTGATTTCTATCATGATTTGTTCTTCTAGTGAGACACGAGAACTTGGCACATTGGAGGATATTGACCTCGGGGACTTGGTTAGGCAGATGTAGATTTTCTATGCTGCTATTTTGCTGAATTATGACGAGCCCTTTGGTCATTGAAGCAAGAGGGATCTCCTGGTCCGGATAGCTTTCCTGTTTTCTTCCTTAAGGAGTTTTGGCACCTACTCAAAGAAGATGTCATAGCAATCTTTGATCACTTGATAGGTGGAAGGAACTTGATCATGATCAATCGCTTCCTTTTTCTCCTCTCGAAAGGAGTTTTGGCAGCTACTCGTATCCAGCATGTGCCTTGTCTTCCTCTCAGCCAACTTGTTTTATTGAGAGGCATATGCACATGATGTTTGGTGTAGGGCACCATTGTTGATAAAGAAGGATTGAAGCTCTTTTTGCTTGAACTCCAAAGCTTTGTCTTCTGTGAGAATATGATCTTTGACCGATCCTTCATAAGGAAGATCCAAGTGAGTTGGCTATAGTCATCCACAGAACACGGAGTATTTGTGACCTCTAGTACTACTAGCACATGTAAGCCCATAGACATCACAATGTATCAGGTGAAATGGGGATGTGCTTTGTCCTTCAACTCGTTTAGAGAAGGTTGATCGATGATGCTGGCCAGGCTGACAAGCCTTACAATTAGATCTGGTGTAGGTAGGCAGCTTTGGTAACATTTGGTGCATCTTCCTAAAAGAGGGGTGACTAAGATAATAATGTCAAAAGTAGTGGATCGACAGAGATAGAAGCAGCTCCAGTACAGTAAGGTGGTATGCCAATATAACAATGACCATTCTTCTCTACACCAATAGTCTTACTAGTCTTCTTATCTTGAAAGTATCAGTGGCACTCATAAAAAATAACTCGGCAGGTCTGATCCTTGCACAATCTACTAACTTATAGAAGACTCATGGGGAACTCTGGTGCATAATGGACCTTCGATAATAGTAATCGTGAATAAAATTGGATGTCATTATGTATGTTCTTTTTATTTATTTCTGTAAGAATGTGTGTGCTATTTTTCCCTTGTGTTTCTCTCTATATAAAGGCACATAGGGCCCCATGAAATAAACAATTCTCTCGTTTATCCCAAGATGGTATCAGAGTAGTGGTCTTAGACTAGTGCCTGAGTACCCTACCCAAACCTAGCCTCTACTACCTCCACCTCTCATCTGACCACCCCTCTACTGCTGCTGCTTGTGACACATTCGCTGTCACGCCTCAAAACCTAGGCCCTTAAACGAAGGTTGGGGTTTTAAGGGTGGCAATAGGAAATGTGCTGGTTTATTTAATTTAGGTTGCATAAATAAAGTCAAGCTACCAAAAAGCATTCCATTCATCAACAAAATTGAAGAAAGTACGAGAGGTATGGCGTAAATTTCAGCATGCACTAAGCTAGCAATTGGAACAGAAAACCATTGTAAAACCAGAGCATAAAAGTTACCTGTCAAGCGATACATGACAAATCTGGTGCAACAAATTCCCACCCGTTGGCGACTCACGACAGCAACAACTTGAAAATAGGTCACAAATAAGGATGAGCCAATTGGCTCAGTAGGGAGAAACAACTATTGTAATCCAATAAAAATGGGGTAGTGTACAGTTTTTGCTTACTGGCTAGATCCTTAACGTAAACCCAAAACCTTAGGTTTCAACCCTAACCTAGATTAACCTGACTAACCACCGTGGTACTAGCCCATTAATCGTTTACCTTGAGTAATGCTACATGTTCTACGTAATTATCTTAACGATCCAAGATTCTGTTACCCGCCAGTCCACCACTCCGATTCCTGAAGTGACTAAATCAACCCTTCATATCAAAGATGTCGTCATATCCTCTTTAATGGTACACTTGTACGATAACCTCTCCTTAGCCTTCGAAGAGATTACAACACTCATGTTCACCAGACAAGAATACCCAGTCCAGTCGTCAGAACGTTGACTATACTTAGAGTCCTTGGAAAGCTATTTTACTCAAGACATCCTTGAGTACCTGGTCCAAATGATGTGGCAGGAGTGACTTCCTACTGCCGGTGATCCTTGGAAAGCTATTCCACTTAAAATCCCACGCTCTCTCACCCGTCCGGATCTCTGGAAACTATTCCACTCAAGATTTGCATGATCCTCGTCACTCAAGAATCCTTGGAAACTATTCCACACAAGATCCCTTGAGTCATGGACTTAAGATCCCTAAAAAGCTACTTCACCCAAGATCTCAAGGTGCCTCTCGTCGACTCAGACTCAAGACACCTCCCAATGTCTTATCTCCATAACGGCACTTGGCGAAACTCCCAACCTGGAACTTATCCAATTCTAAGGTTGAATTATGGTAGACTCAACTATCAACTCCTGAATCTGTAACCTGCTACAGTGAACCGTTAACGAAGTCCCGATATCTTCCCCTACGAGCTCACCTTTCTGACCTAATCGCTCCTTAGTCCTGTTTCTTCGGATTGGTATTGGATCAGGCAACTTTAGAGACCTATTGGATTGCCTGGGGTCTTACCAAAGACCTTAGGATCAAAACATCTCATTTATTAGATTTTAGCCAAGATATTAACAGTTCAACATTTTGGGTTCAACCCTTAGCCAAATTAAATGGACTTTTAATCCTCTTCTCAGAGCTGAAGAGTTCCTTGCCTCTTAACTCAAACATGGTGGAACATGTGCACCAGTACTAAGCCCTAGTATCAGTGCTGGGCATCATCAACCCAACTCAAGCCATAGTGTGCCAGTACTGGTATTGAGCTCTGGTACTGGGCATCTACAGCACAGCCTCAACCAGGCCAGCCAGTATCAACACTAAACTTTAGTATTGATACTAGGCACCCCCAGTACGATACCACAAATTCCAGCTAGTACCGGTACTAGGTGCCATCAGTCCCTTTCCAAGTAACCCAGCCAGTACAGATATTGGGCACCGGTACCCGTACTAGGCAATCTCAATCATGTCGACTGAACACATCTAGTACCAATGCTAGTACCGGTACTTCAATACTTGCTTAATGCCTATTATCAGTCAGTGCTAAGTCAACTAGTACCGGTATTGGTCATTAGTACCGGTACTAGGTGCTTCTAGCACCCAGTTCAAAATGCCAAACACCCATCTAGTTACCTATAAGCCTACCCAGCTATCTTGTTCAAAACCCTTCCTTTTATCACCCCAATCATAGGAAACGAAAGATAGAACAAGAGGGGGAAAATCCCTACCTTGTGAGACGAAGCCCGTTCTTCTTCTCTTCTATGCACGTCAGCAGCAGTAATAACGGTAGCTGCAGTAGCAGCACAACAACAACGGCAGCCGCAACAACAAGAGCAGCAGGAACAGCAGCAACTGCTTCAGCTCCTCTTCTTCTTTTCTTCTCTTTGCAGCAGCCCCAACGACAGCAGCAACGTCAACAGCAGCAGCAGCTGCAACAACAAGAGCAGCAGGAACAGCAGCAGCAGCTGCAGTAACAACAGCAGCACCAACTTGAGCAGCGACAGCAGCAGCAGCAGCAGCAGTAGCAGCTGCAGCAACCTCCTCGAGCACGGCGGCAGCGATGGCTGACGAAGGGTGATTGGTCGATGGAGCTAAGTGGAGAGGAGGTCCACCGGTGGGTGAGGGGAGGAAGCTTCACCGAAGAAGAAGGGGAGTGGCTTGGGATGCAAGCCAAAAGATGAAAATTTTCTTCTTATTTTTAAGTTGCCTTCACTTTTATAAGGGGTGCAAAGTTTGCCCCAAAGCCCTTCCACCCACAACTTGCTTTATTAAAAAGTTTACAAATTCAAGGTGCAGTACAAAACACCCCTCGACTTTCATTTCTTTACCTTTTGTTAATTATTTCAAGGGGATTACTTATTCCTAAGGTTCTCAATTTCCTTAATCTATTATTAAGCCACCAATTAAGGTTTTAATTAGCTAATTAAGTACATTAAAAATATCGAATCCTTACATTCACTGTTCAGTTGCACCTTCGCTTGGGCCATCCCATTATCCATCTTCTCCGTCGTTAGTTTCTAGACATGTAGTTTCCTGATTCCTTTCCCTGTGATGCTTGTTAGCTTGGCAAGCACCATAGGACATCTTTTCCTAGTAGAAATAATAGAACCGAGTCTCCTTTTCATAAGGTTATGTAGATTTATGGGGCCTGTGTCGGGTCTGTAGTGTTAGGGGTTTTTGTTATTTTTTGGTCTTGGTTGATGATTATTCTTGTGTATGCTAGGTTTTTATGATGAAGTCTTGAATTATTGTGTTATAAGCTGAGCATGTCAGATGTGTATGCTTCAGCTTGAGGAGGAGTGTTGAGTTGTATAGTATTTAAATATGGTCTATTCTTTTTATTTATTTCTATAAGTGTGTTATTTTTCCCTTGTACCCCTCTCTATATAGATGCACATAGGGCCTTGTGAAATAAATAGTTCGCATGCTTTTCCCAACAACACCACTAGTAGCAACTGATGAACTACCATTAGCCACTTTCACAGAGGTGACTTGTTTGGTAGGTTTAGTGTCATGTAGTGAGTCAATGTCCTTGGTAAGATATGTAAAGGCTTTCGAATCTATCATCCGCAATCCGAGAACTGTAGATGTCAGATGCGCATGAGTGCTAGAGATGTTTGCAATGCAAGCGATACGAGCACGGGATGTGTCCTCATTTGATAGAAAGAAAGACATCCGTCCATAGTAGTAGTAGACAGAGAATCATTGAAGATAAGTGTGGGAGCATAGGTCGGCAAGCAACGAGAGATGATTCCAAGTAGTAGCACTAGTAGTGGAGAAGGCATGATCATTGTGGAATGGGAATCAGAACATGCAAACATAGTCAACATCGGCAGAAATCACATGCATGTGGGATCATCATGTTTATATGGCCACTCACGTGCTAGGGCAAGCCATACGCACTAGGGCATGTGAGCCTTAAGCCCACCGCATAATGAACACTATTAGTTGCAACTGGTGACGGCTATTGGCCCTAGTTGCAATGGGTGCTGCTATTGGCGGAAGTGCCAATGCTACTACTGATGGTGGCGTTGGTGGCTATGTGCGTGGTGGTGGCGTCGATGGCTGTTGCAGGCAGTGATGAGACCCTTTAGAATGATGGAGATTGTTTGACAAGAGCCTCTAGAGCGAGGATTGAGAAAAGGATATATATATATATATATATATATATATATATGGTGGGATATTGGAACGTTGACCTAGGATCGTCGCTTTGATATCATGTGGAAGGAAATGAAATATCATAAATTCAAAAGAAACCCTAGCCTCTCTTTATATAGAGAGGAGAGAAAAAAATAACAAGGGAGTTCACTACGGAAATAAAATAATAAAAATCATAACCCATATTCTAACAATAGTAACTACTAACTAGTCTACCACTAATTAATAGTAAACAATGAATTCTTGGTTTGGGACTCTTTGTATATTGCATGAAAATTTGAAATGATAAACTTGGTTATTATTAGGAAATATGAATCAAATGTTTCTTACGTTACTCATCTATTATAATTACAAGTATCAAGTTCTCTCCTTTTTTAAGCAAATTTCTTATTTTTCTTGAGTTTCATCGGCTTGCCTCTGGCATTATCATTTTCAATCATCGGAATCATTGAAATAGTGGTATATGTTTACATCCTTTCTTTGGCATGCCTTCCACATGCCTCCGAAACATGCACTTTCAAAATCATTTAGAGAACATTGAAATTGAAACGTCAAACCTTGGTTAAAATATTTTATTGGTTACTAGGAAGGAGAGATGGTTGACAAAGCTATGTTACAGGAAATTTGCTTCAGAAATAGATGCAACTTTTTCCTTTTTTACCGGTGATCCAGGGGGATTGTTCGCATTGGTTCTTCTCTTGTCCTATTGGCAAGGAGGTTTAGGAGTGTGCAAACATTGCTTGAATTGATTTTAATTTTATGGCAGAATTCTGGAGAAGGTTAGGAGTGGCACCTTTAGATCAAAGGAGGGGGCTTTCCCTTCGACTTTGTGGGCTTTGTGGCTTCAAAAGAATGGGGCTATTTTTAGTTGGGACTTGGGAGCATGTTTATGCAGAGAATGTGTTTGTTGAAGCTCAGCCTTTTATGGAGATGTGAAGCGTCTTGCAATGAAGGGTATGCCCTTCATGAACATGTAATTGATTTGAGTTGAATGGAGATGGAGGGTAGCTAGCTACGAGTGATCCTCCTTTTACTTTTCAAAGGAAGAAAAAAATGTTATCATGTCTCAACAAGTCCTAGGTCTCTCTGATATGAGGCTAGGTTCTTCCTGGAAAAAGATGAAAAGGAGGGGTGTTACAGTATTTAGTAACTTGGGTTATAAAGCCATACACTCGAAGGCTGTATACCTGCTTATAATTTTGCTTCAACATATTAGTGAAATCTGTCGGTCACTGTTGCATCTGTCAATCAATACACCCCCTTTTGGGTAATATTCTACTTTGCATATTTCACATTTACATAATTTGTTTTTGAGCACCTTCCTTCCAGGATATTTTTAGTTAGGAAGATGATCTCTAAATATTCTTAAAGTTGAGTTTTTTCTTGGTTAATTTCTAATTTTTATAAAATCTTGTTCTATTTAAAAATTATATAGCTGAATTTCCCTTTATATTTTTCAATTGCAGGGAGGGTGTATCATCTTTGGAATTTGATGCAAAGGTTTGTGCATATTTTTGTCTGATATGTGTATTAAAGAATATTTTTCTCGAATGTACTCTTTTGTTTCACTTTGCAATGCCTTGGTACCTTAAAAAATGTAGGCTCAAGTAATCATCCTTACAAATGTCTTGCTTCATAAATTCCATGTCATGTAGGATATCTATGGAGCATTCACACCTTGAATTCGCTTACCCTTTTAATTACAATTCTATACTCTTGCTTTACGGTTGTAATCAGTGAACTTCTTTGTATCTACGCACATGCTTTTGTTGGAGATATTAACTTTGAAGGTTTTACATTTATATAGACACTTATGCATTGCAAATATAGATGTTGATCAATATTTCTTGTTTTGTGCCAATTCACATCAATCTTTTTTCGTATAATGAATATGATATTTATTCTTATCCTGAACACATTCACTAAAGATACTCAAGATACATATATGCATATTTCTTTATGCATGTTGATTTTATTACTTAACAATAGTATCTTTTAATGGTATTATGAAGAAGATTATAGATGTACTGCCTTGAATTATTATTGAAAGGAGGTGCCCTCTTGTAGAGAGGCCCCAAAGTCATGATGGGAATAAGAGCACATGACAAGGAAATAGCTAGAATAAAGAAAAGACATGTAGAGAGAGATTAGTCCTAGTTCATTTGTTGTCATTTTCCATCATTTTTCTGTCTTTTTCATATTTCTATATGGGCTTGCCTATAATTTTTCCTTAGCTTCTCTCTCTATATATATAGAGAGGCCTAGGTTTTCCTTGATGGTATAGAGCATTTTCTTCTTCTCTACATGATATCAAAGCAATGACCCTAGGTCGGACTTTACACCTCGTTGATCTCCCCTCTTTTTCCTTTCTCCAGTAAATAAATCTAAAGCTTATCCTTGGGATTTTTGTGTGTGTTTTTCTCTTTTTGCTTGAAAAGAGGAAGTTTTTCTTCTCTCTTTTAATTGGTGGAGGGTTGTTGACTAAGGGATTTATGCCCAATAGCCAGCCACAGGTTCTTTGGCCACTAGTGTACCAACACAATGGTAGGACATTGGCAACTAGCCAACCCCACTGCGTGCATTGATTGAAACTAGTAACTCTAGTGTTGCAATTGATAGAGGAGCATTCAACGGTGCCATCGCCTTACTCCACAACAATGCACACATGTAGAGAGCAAGAATGAGCCATAATAGCACTATAGCATGCTCACCAATGCAAGTCATGCAACAATGTGAGCATAGTAGTAACACCACTACGAAAGCCTCAATAGCATACTTGCGATGAGCTCCTAGTGGTAGTCTCGACCTAGTGACACCTTTCCGACATTGGTAGACCATTGTTTCTGTCTCTCTTGTTGATGTGGGGTGTACAATACTTGCAAAAGCCTCGATTATGCACTACGACCTCCCGTTCCCTTTGTTTGGGTCATCATTCACCTCATTCTATTGATGTGATGCGCTCTTCAATTTAGTGATTATTTGTTGTGGGATCGCTGACTTTTGTTAAGAAATGTTGTTTGAGATTGTGAGTTTCCCATTCAAGGAGATGGGACTTGTAGGGAATTCAAAAATCCCTTGTTTGGCTTGATTGTGAGTTTAATAGGACTAGTTATGCATTATGGTTGTAGTTGATTTTGAATGTTGTTGGGCACTAGAAGGAACGTGTTCTTACTGAGTCGGAGCATGTAGAGAACGTTAAAAGTATGCAACATGGAAGAAAGATAATGTAATAACCTAAAATCTCTAGGTCATCCATATTTTGATAATTCAACCATTGCCAAGTTGCTTACTATTGGATCATCATCCCATACCAACTACAAGTGCATAAAAGCTTGCTACAACACATTGTATATCATTGTAGAAGCTTAGAGTATAGTAGATGCAAAGCTACATAAGGAGTAAGCTTTGTTATTTCATGCCTTGTTCTCAATCAAGTTCATATCTTTTATTTTTCCTGACTAAATAACTCCAATAAAAGCCTAAGTGGAAAACTAGGTAGAGAAAATATATAACAAGACAACAAAATAGTTAAATAAACATTATACAATGTTAAGTTATGGTTGCGACACTTGTGTAATCATTCCTTGTAAGCGGAAGTAGATCTTGATATTGTGTTTGGTTCACCAGCCTGGATGACGAATCTTGCCTTCCACTATCCTTACCCTTCGCTTAGCATCAGGAAAAACGTTGGGATTCATGGTGCTGATTGCAAGCAACACAAATAGCGCTAAGAGCATCCTCGATTGTTACCATGCAACATAAGTAACGTTGGGAGAGTTTCGATTGCATGCAACATAATCTCGACGCTAACAGCAGGTTTAGATCCTTCCTAGACCAAGACTTGGCTAAGTAAAAGGGTTCTCTCATTCTTAGACTCATGGCTTTTTATACACATCATCTTGTCATCGTAACATTAGGCATCATATTTGTGCAAATGATTAAATCATATGGAACATATATTTTTTTTCATGTAAAGCAAGAATGAATATTTACCCAATAAGAGGAATGGACAAGCTATTCTTTTATTATACATAAAATCACCATGTATTCCATTTGAATTTCAACAACATTTCATCTTAGCTCCTTATATTATGTTTTGGAAAACTTTCGGCAAAGTTTCTCTTTATACAAGTTATATGGCAACCAAAATTTTAGTAGAGTTTCTATTTATAAGAAGTTATATTTTAACCAGAAATTTTAGTAGAATCTTGGCTAATACAAATTATTAATACAACAAAAGAAAGAAATGCATATGACATAGAATTGGCAAATCCTACATTTCAGGTTGGTGAAGCATGTTTAAGACTTCCTTAGGAAGTGCAAAGTGGTAGTAGACAAAGTTCCATATGCCCTAGGCACTCATCAATCCACCAACAACTAGGCTACCATACTCATGGTAAGCTTAACATAAGTTCATTTTCTAAGAGATACAACATATGTAGCATTGCCATATCTAAGGAATTTGAAAATCCTATAGCGTGAGTCGGTAAAAGATGTGTCTACGACTCCCCATGTCATGCAATAGGATAGTTGGTTATGTTATATATGTCTCGACATGAAAACATCGAATGGCCAAGCTACCATTAGGGCAAGGTTCGAATGCCTAAAAAAAAAATTTTAGACAAATATAAATGGAAACAAAAATCGAAAGAAGATTTGGAGGAGAACTAATATTTTGTATATGAATGAAAATCAATATTAAAAACTTTGCTATAAAGGGTGGTATGAAATCAAATGGCTTTGTTATCTAAAGATTGATACCTTTCGTAGAAGTGGTTATTTTGTACAAGCATCAACAACTAATACGTATAGACTATTAGCTTTCCTACAAATATAAGAGAATGGATCATTAGTTAACTATATAGGATTACTTAGATTAAAATACATTCTACAAAATAAAGAATGACAAAATAAGAATAAAATAGAATAAAATGCATTATATATATATCTATTTTTGAAATTTGTACAAGCATGATTAATATTAAAACAAGATTTTAGAAAACCATGGGAATTTTGGTTTGTGGTAGTTCAACTAATAGTTTGCAGTGCTACTGCTAGTGATAATGTTAACTTGAAATACCAAGAAAGAGAACATATGATGAAATTATAATATCTATAGATTAAGTGGTAGGTTAACTTCTTTCAAGTAGATTTATAGCTACGATGGGTATGTGTTGAAGTAGGAGGTGATGTCGAATTTGAATTCGAATATGAATCTAATCTTTTTTCTATAAGATTCGAATCCAAAAGTTTGGGAGTTTCATTATCCAAATTTGGATCCAGATACAAAAATTATTCGAATTCAAATTACCGAATTCGACTAGAATCCAATATGGTATCTGTAATTAGCACAAGAAGGGGGTGATTTGTGCCAATAAAAATAAATAGCAAATAAAAAAAATCACACCACAAAAATGTAAGCCACAATAGAACACTTGAAGTTAGAGAGGAAACCCAATTAGGGAAAACCTCTACCTTGTCATCCCCAACGAGGATTTTGCTAGAATACTTGAATTTAGAGAAGAAACCCAATTGGGAAAAACCTCTACATCGTCTTCCCTAACAAGGATTTTGCTCTTGCTTCTTGCAAGAATTGCTTAACACACCACTTAAACGAGGGTGGTGCACTTCAAATACAACATCTCCTTGTTGAACAACCCTCTAGAAGGATTTTTAGTTCCTTAAAACAAGAGAAGTAGGAAAGTCTATACTTTACTCATCCAACAACATAGAAAACTTGAAAAATGATACAAAATAAGTCCTGAAGAGTCATAATAATGTGCAAAGTAAATGTGTATAATTAAAACTTAATTAATATACTCCCTTTTACTCCCTAGAGTTGTAGATTCGAGATTGAATGCGTAGGAAGCAAAGTATGAAGGCTTTGTTGCAAAAATATGTAATGAGCACTTGAAGAGAGTAAGTAATCTTAAAATTATTTTTGAATGTAAAGCACTTGAGAGAATTATTGTACCTTGCTCAAAGGCCTCTATAATATATTTATAAAGGTAATAGTCCGTAGAAACTGCCAAAAATTTGAAATATAGTTGTTTGGATTTAAACTCAAATGTTCCCTTATTGAAAAGATGTCAGTTTTAAAAATAGTGAAATTAAACATTTAACCAAAAACATAAGTTGTTTAATTTCTTTGAAAGACAAAAATTAAACGTTTAACATTAACCGTTTAACCAACAGGTAGAGCTTCTTTGGTAGACAATTGAACATTTAACTTAATTGTTTAATCTGAAATCCAGGAACTTTAGGTGCTCTCTGTTTGCCTGGTAAAACGTTTAACCGAAGTCCAATAACTCACTATTTGCCTATTTAAATGTTTAATCTGCAGGCTCAAACCTTTAATTTTCTTTGTAAACAGTGTTAAACGTTTAACTTAAACATTGAACCGACAATTTGTGAATTTTGAACGTTTGAATTTTGTTTCCAAAAGAAAAAGTTAGGATGATTGACAGTGAATCAGAACATGGTTGGACTCTGAACATAGAGGATCTTTCGTGTTCAGATTGAAAGAAATTGCTTGTTCAATCTTTTGATTGGTACTTATGATATTTATGTCAAAATGGAGTTGTCCGGACATTCATTTCCATTGACAGCTCAATGTAAATTATTTCTGCCCTAAAACAAAGATCAAAGATCTACCTAAGGTGTTAGATGACAAATAATTGGCATGCATGTCCAAAAATTTGCTAGCGTTGATTTCATTAAGGCATTATGTTTTCCTTTTGTTTGGTTGCTACAGGGGCTTTCTTCATACTGTAAAGTTGTGTTATATTATGACATTATTGTTTGAACACATCATTTTGTTGCAACTTTGTAGGGAATTTATTTGGCATCAGTCACGAAGTCAGGCTGTTTAACAATTCACGATTTTGAGACATTGTATTGTTCGATATATGGTCCATCATCAAGTAAGTTTGGTCACTGACAAAAATGATTTTCTGGGAAATACCATTTCCATTGAAAGCAAATCATATATTGATGATGATGTTAAGAGCAAGGATTTTTTCCTGATTTGTAAGTTCATCCTCAAGTTTGGTGGCTGAATTACCTATTGATATAAATGGCAATAAGCCATGTGCCAAGTACCATGTGACAGTCAGTAGTGAGTCATGTGCAGGGCTCATGTTGGGCGTGTGAATGTGTGTGTGTGCACGTGTAGGTTTAGGGTTTGGTGTTTTTAAGTTTGTTTTGTACCACATTTGCAATTCCTAAATTAGTTCGGATTGCAATTAGGATTTTTATTGGGATTGTAATTGAGATTGGTTCTTTTTAAATAGAGACTAAATCTCCTTATTTTCTCTTGAGTTCCAATAATAATATTTCCTACGGAGCGGTGCTTATGGGAGAATGAGAGGTCGGTGGAGGGAGGTGAGAGGGCGTTGTTGGAGAGGGGAGAATGACTCCTCTTGCCTCCATCACGTGGTCTACTTCAATTGCAGGGGTTTGGAACATTTGGCTAAAGATTGTCATGATTCTAGTCTCTGTCTCCTTTGTCGTGGGTGGGGACATAAGAGGAGGAATTGTCCTCAGAGGCCTCATGCTGATTGGTTGGTTGGATATAAGAAACATCTCCCTCCTTTTGGGGAGATGCCAGAGGCGGGAGTGGTGGTTTCCTAGACTCTGGAGATGAATGATTTGGACTCTTTACTGGAGTTCTCCTTGATAGGTAATCTCCAATGTGGAGGAGTTGACTTTGATGAGGTTAGATCATTTGTTTCACGCTGTGGTTTGGATTCGAATACGTGGAAGATTACTGTTTTATTGGAGACAAAGCTTTTGCTCTTTGGTCTTGAGAGGTTGGATGTTGATTGTCTTAGTTTTAAAGAATTTTTGATTAGTGATGTTTTGGTTTGATGGTATCTTCCGAGTATTTATGAAGGAGCTTCGGATGAACATATTCCTTTGGGCCCGATTGTTCGTTTTCGAATTCTTGGGATTCCTTTAAGGTTGAGAACCGTTCAAACGATTGTGGATGTATATTCCTCCTTTGCGTGCATTATAAGATGCTTCGGGATTGTCTTGCAAGAAGGGGACGCTTCTTTGGTTCAGGTGGAGGGCGAATTATTGGTTGGGAAATCGCTTCCATCGAAGGAGGTTCTGCGCTTCGGTGGCTGTGCTTGCGTCATCACCTTCGAGGAATTGGGTTTTGATGGGAGGTGCACTCTCCCATGTGGAGATTGTGTTAGTGGGGGTGCCAAGAGATTGAGCTTGTGAGAAGATGTCGAAGAAGGTTGTTGTAGCCAGATCGCCGATGGTTCCTATGAAGGTAACATCTCCGATTGTAGATCCTTCTCTTGTGATTGTGAAATCTTCTTCACCAAGATTGGAAGGCTGTGATTTTTGTTGAGATTCAAGGCTGGAATGGAGGCGGAAGCAACTGTCAATGACCTTTGCTGTTGGGATTTGAATTTCAAATCCCACAGCTGGCGCTAGAGATGGTCCTTGTGATTCGAACCACACTGTTGGTGCTGGTGATGGGCTCCTTGATTGCAGGGGCGTTGATTTTCCAAGTTTGGGCACTATTTCAAATGCGATGGCTGATCTGGAATGTATTAATCAACGCTCTGCACAGGTGGCATCCAGGTCCATTTTTGGATTCGGAGTTGGTGAGTTTCTTGATCTAGATTTCGGGTATTATTTTTCTATTTTTGGCAAGGCAGGCTAGGTCTTTATTGTTGCGACGCGTCCCCTACTGCAGGGCCTAATACGCTGCGGGAGGTGGGCGGCATAGTAGATCGATTTCTAGGCCAATGCAGACTTGATCGGCCTTGATGCTGTTGCTCGGTCTGCTGGCGTGCGTGGAGAGGCTTCTGTTGCTTGTAAGAAGCCTGATTTCCAGTGCGACTCACAGGTGGTCGTTGGACCCAATTAGGGGTTCGATTGTGGTAAGTCTACCTGCTTTAATTCCAACCTTACTAGTTTTGCTACGCCATCTTGGATGTTGCTGTTGTGTTGGATTTTCTACAGGGGGGGAAACAATGATGGCTTTTGGATCAATTTTCAATGGATGTAGTTCTGATTTGCCTGATGGTGCTAATGGCAGGTTGATTGATCTGTGTGAGGATACAGGTACTTATCACTCTTCACAGGTGGAGGTTGGACCCAAGTGTGGGTTCGGTTGTGGTGAGTACAATTGCGATGCACCTGTGGTAAATGATTCTCATCTTATGATTTTGTGCAGGGAGAAGTGTTAGGAGATGATAACGTGTTGAAACTTACACCTGATGATGCAGGGTCAGATGTGAATGACAGGGGTCCTTTCAACACCAATACAAATATCAAGTCTAGATCCAGCCACGGAAAAACTTTATCCAACAGATTTGGCAAGTTGTCTGGGCATATTAATGCTTTTCCTAAGAAACATAAATTGGTTCTGAGCACTTGTTATAAAAGAAAAAGGCCTACTTCGAGTTCTGCTATAAGTGCCTAGAAGGAGGATGTTGATAACATTGTTGCCAAGGTGATTGGTGCTAAAAGGGCCCATAAGGGGGGAGTGATGACGAATATCAATGGTTAATGTCCAGTCTTGGGATGTTAGGGGCCTCAGAGATGAAAGAAGACAAAATTTGAAGAGAGATTTGGTTGAATGGAGGATTGATATTGCGTGCCTTCAGGAAACCCATATGGAGAGTTTCATTCAATTAAAAAACGGTATCTGAGGTGATTGGTATAATAATTGCTTGGACTTGGCAGCAACTGGTAGATTGGGGGGCGTGTTCATGCTTTGGTGTGATGACCTTTTGGAGATATGTTCATCTAGTAAGATAGAAAGAGTGTTGAATGTGGTCTTTTCTAGGAAGTAGGATGGTCTCACCTTTGCATAGGTTACTACAGTATGTGGACCGTGTGAAGATATGCAAGGATGATTTTTTGGGATGAGGTTAGACATGTCTCATCCATTGGTGATGGTATGCTTTGGCTGATTTGTGGCGATTTTAATGCGACACTTTGGTTAGTTGATAAACCGCATGGCAGATGTGATAATTTGAGTACTCATTTTCAGCAGGTGCTTCATGATTTGGAGCTTATCGATTTGTTACATTCTGGATCATGTTTCACTTGGAGAAATGGGAGCATAGTTATGCCTTTTATTGATAGATTCTTCTGTAACATTGGTATGGTGGAGCATTTTCAGATGGCGAACGTGGTTCCATGTGACAGGCCTTTAGCGGAGCATTTTCAGATGGCAGATGTGGTTGCATGTGATAGACCTTTCTCTGATCATTCCCCTCTAATGTGGTGCAACAATTATAATTTGAGGTACTCCTATTTTAAATTTCACAAAGCTTGGCTTAAGGAGCTTGGCTTCAATGAAATGATTCAGGATAAGTGGAACTCTACCCCTGCTTCCCGCTCGGCTACTCACACTTTTATCTAACAGAATTAAAGCAACTTAGATTGGGTATGATTGATTTTAGCCGTGACCTGAAGCATCGTAGGGAGGAGAGAAGGTGTGATGCTCTTTTGCATATTTTGAATCTGGACAAAAAGGAGGAGATTGCCCTACTCTCTAGTGAGGATTGCCTTGAGAGACATAAATTCCAGGTTGTTGTGTTGGAAGAAGATCATAAAAAGGAAATGGATTGGAGACAAAAATCAAGACAGCCTTGGCTTAAAGAAGGCTACGCAAACACTAGATTTTTTCACCTATCGGCTAGTGCAAGAAGAAGGCGGAACATGATTAATAGTATAAAGGTTGGAGATGAGGTCTTAAAAAGAAGAGAGGAAATTTGTATCGCTTTTGGAAATTACTTTCATGATTTCACTAGAAAAAAATAGTGTGGTGATTGGCCGTTGGTATCTTTGGATATGGAATAAATTGGGGAGGATGCGAAGCTGGCTCTCATTAAGGAGGTTGAGGAGGAAATCTTTGATGCCATGCGTGGAATGAAAGCAAAAGGAGCCTCAAGTCCAGATGGATTACATATAATTTTCTATGAAGAATTATGGGACATTGTTGGAAAGGATGTCGTTGCTATGGTTAAGGAGTTCTCATTAGGAAATGAAGGCTTTGAGAGGCTGAATAAGTTCTATTTATTTTTGCTTCCAAAAAAGGGCAACCCGGAACTGATGGAGGATATTAGACCAATTGCTTTGTCGAATAACGTTTATCTTTTGGTTGCGAAAATCGTGGCTAACTAGTTACATCTTTTTCTATTGGATATTATTTCTCCGGTCCAAACTATTTTTATTAAAGGGAGATCCCTTCAAGATTCATATGTTTTAGCCGAGGAGTTCTTAGCTGCCTGGAAGAGGAGAAGGTGCTCCTCTTTTCTTGGGAAAGTGGATTTTTCAAAGGCATATGATTCCATCTCTTGGAGCTATTTATGGGAGATTCTTAAGAGAAGAGGCTTTCCAAACCCTTGGATATCATTAATGAAGAGGTGTGTTACTTCCTCTTCTCTTTCGGTGTTGATTAATAGAAAAGCTAATGGGTCTTGGATACAACCGCAGAGAGGTGTGCGTCAAGGATGTTCATTAGCGTCGATGTTATTCAATATTGCGGTGGATTCTCTTGCTACCATGGCTTTTAAGGCTTGCAACGGTGGTCTTTTCAAAGACTTCTCGACGTCTGGAGATGGGAGACTTTAACTCCCATTCTTCAATATGCCGATGATACAAATTTTTTCATTGAAGGAGAAAGTAGGGAAGCAAGGCATGTATCTTCTTTGGTGATGATTTTTCAAAAATCTCAGTTCTGAAATTAACCCTAACAAATAGAGTTTTGTTCCTTTTAATGTGGGGACTTTGGAGGAGAATGAGGTTGCTAATGATTTTGAAACATCGGTTGTTAGATTACCAATTAAATACCTTGGCCTCCCTTTGAAAGAAAAAAGGTTAACTTGTTCGGCTTGGAGGCGATTGATTGAAAAGTTTTCTAATAGGTTTTCTTCTTGGAGTGGTAGACTCCTCTGTAGATTAGGGTGGTTGGTGCTACTTAAATCTATTCTCAACTTGATTCCAATGTTCTTCTTGTCGGTGTTTTCACCTACAAAAAAATACTAAAGAAGATTGATATGATTCGAAAGAGATTTTTTTGGAAAGGGCCCGATTTTGAGGGTGATTTGCCCAACTTGTCAAGTGAAATGATATTTGTAAGCCAAAGAATGAAGGCGAGCTTGGAGTATGTCATTTATCACATTTTAATAAGGCGTTGCTGTTGAAATGGGTGGTTAAATTTCTATCCAATGACAGTTCTATGGTGAATTTCTTCTTCAAAGACTCCTATGGTGATTGTATGAATGTGATGCAAAGGAATGATGGCAATACTAATGGTGTTTATGTGGTTTAGCATTCTGTTAGACCTCTTTTGACTGAATTTTTAGACCAGTTTGTGGCTTCGTTGGGTGATGGGACTTCTTTTAGATTTTGGCGTGATGATTGGACAGAAAATGGGACCTTTTCTGAGGTTTATCAGAGACTTTTTCAGCATGCTGTTGATAAAGATGCCAAGGTTAAGGAATTATGGAATGAAGATCTTCATTGTTGGGATATCAGGTTGCCAGAGGGCCTTTTGGAGACCACATTCACTGAATTGCAGCAGCTGTTGCAGTCTATTCATGATCTGTCCCCGACTTCTGCAGAGCTAAATTGCTACATCTGGAAACAAGGGGCCTTTTCGGTTAGCCGTGCCTACAAGCTGATGATGATCAATGATGATGCTAATTACAATATGATTGATGGTGTTTCCAAATTGATTTGGAAATGTAAGATCCCTCCCAAGATAAGACTCTTTCTGTGGTTCTTTCTGGGGGCACTATATGTCCTTTTTGTCAGAATGCAAATGAGGATGTGTAGCACCTATTCTTCAATTGTGACTTTGCCCGAGGTGTTTCGACAAACTTTAATCTCCACATGGTTGACATGTTGGATTTTGAAAGATTTTGGACAAGCTTTAGAGATCATGTTCTTCTTGATATGGTGAGTTAGTGTTAGGGTGTTGCTATTATTTGGAGTATCTGGCTTTAAAGGAATGGTACTATTTTCCGTAATGAGGGGTGTTAGGTGGACAATGTGATTAGAGAGGCTAGGGGTTTTTCTGATTTTTGGTTACAAAATATGTAAGCCCATTCCTTTTATTTCTCATTAATATAATTTATGGATGATTACCAAGCTTAGGTAATCTTTCACTTTTTCTCTCTAAAAAAAAAGTCCTATATCAAGAGGTCCTCTCCTCTCTCTTATCTTCCATGTCACCGTCCTCCCTCTGTCTTCCTCCTCTCTCCATGTGTGCAACATAGAAGAAGGGCTCCTCCACGCATCATCAATTCTCACAATAGAATAGATGCTTTTGGCTCTCATATGCTATGTTTTTTGTTTTTCTTTTTTTTTTTAAGGTTTCTCCTATTTTTTTGTAAAGACATGCTTACATGCTTCTTGAAATTTATTGTGCGTGGTTGCCATTCTTTTTTTGCCTACAACTTTTTGCCTCTTGAAGTACATTGGCAAGTATTTTCTGCATAAAAGCCATGATATGCAGCTGCATAAACACATTAAAGCACATGATATGCGGCTGCATAAACAAACTGTTCTCAAGTTACTCACTCAAGTTTTTTTTTTTTTGAAAGAAGTTGCCCACTCAAGTTGATTTTGTTGTGAACCCTAAAGGACTCATATACCCATTCAATCCAATTAGGCAGGATATGCATTGATCACCTTGTTATTATGTTTTTATAGACAAGGTATAGCACCACTAAATGCTACAATTTTTAAGCATGAAATGTTGAGTGATGATTATCGTTAAGGATGTTCTTGCTTGGTTAGGTTTACACATGACCTCCAGCACACTCGAATGGGGGCAAAAAAATCAATGTAGCTGATCCCTCTTGATGTAAGAAAAAGCCTGGTTAGTTTCAAAAGCCCCCAAAATGACTTGGATTGGTTTCATATGCATCAAGTCTCTTTTCAGATCACCTTGATCAATCCTAATATTTAATAAGGGCTGTGAATTCCAATCTTTAAAGATGCTTGCATGGCCTCCATTCTCCTTCAAAATAAACTGGAACTTATAAGAAGCTATGCCTTTTCTTCTCTTTTGCTCTTGGCCTACTAGTTATGATATGAGAGCATCCAACTTAAAACTAATTGGCTAAAGTGGAGAGATTCAACCTATTAATGGATGGCACTTAACAATTTCCATGTCTTTAGTTATGCTGCTATTTTTCTAATCAGACCCCATCATGTGTGGCCTTCTTGGAGTCCTACACATGGGTAAATTGATGGGTGATAAGAGTTCAATCTTGGCCATTAGACCAATGGTTCTAATGTCACCCAACTTAAAATCAATTGGCTTGAGTGGGAAGGTTCAGTACATTGATACATGCCATTTACAATTTCTACATCTTTATATGCATTATTTAGTATTTTTCTCAATATATGACAACCTTATAGGTGATGTATTTTTTACGCTTTTCACTCTAGCTTATTGTTTAGTCACCATTGCTTGTTGTTTTGTTGTCCCAGCGTACAAACATATATGTGGAGATCTTCCTAAATAATACAAAATCTTTGACAGAATAACACTACATTTCAATGACAATATCATGATAATGGGGGGGTACACAGTGAAGTGAGGCCCATTTTAGTGTCATCCTTTGAGACAACAACCATATTGCAAGTTGACTCTTGAGTGTCAATGGTGGTGATGGGGGTGGGTTGGTGGGTGGGCTTGTAGTCAAAGGAGAAGGGTGGAGGAGGTGAAGATAGAGGTTGTGGGGATGGAATGGAAGGTAGAAGGGGAGAAAAAAGGGAGGAAGAGATATATTTAGGGGGTACACCTCGAATTTTTTATCTTTTAATATCCCAAATTGTGAAGGTTTCATACACATCCTTGGATAATGTGTGATTTTCGTATTTGATGTAAAAATAAATAAGAGGAAGAAAAACAAACAAGATATCAAAACATCTTTGTTGAGAGAGATGAATATTAGTAGTTAGGTAATTGGTTAATATGGATATCCAATTACATGTTGCTTAGTCACATAAAGTGGAAATGGGAAAGTGAGAGGTGAATGGTGGCCATATAAAGTCCTTTGTACCCCTATTTATCTTTGAGAAGAAATATTATAAGATCACACCCATAGGGGTGCTTTTTCTGTGATTTTCTTTGCTTTACTTTTTTTTTTTTGAACAAAAAAAGGAAGATTACCGGAGATCGATAATCATCCAAGGTGTGGAAGTTTGGCGTAATGAGGAGTGTGGAAGCTGCTTGTGCGTGGGAAAAACTGCTTACTCAGAGGGTTGTCCATGTGTGTGGACAGGAAGAGTAGCCGATGGCTGCTAGAGGGGCAGATGACCTCCTGATGACCTGTAGAGGCGACCAGCAGGAGGAGGAGGAGGAGGGAGGTTGGTAGCCTTGGTGGCTGGCAGGGATGGTCGGCTGCCTTTGGTGGCTGGTGAAGGTGATGTTGGAGAAGAAAGAGAGAGGAGAGGAGCCTTAGAATAAGAAATATTATTGATGCTCAAATGAAATTACAGGGGAAGACTCTTTTATAGAGAGAACATATCCCAATAATTTGGAAACAAATCACATCTCTAAAATAAGAAAGATCTTATCTCTAAAACAACCAAATCCCAAACTATTGTCCTAAAACACATTTACTAAAAATAAGATGTTGACATCTAAACTAAGACCCAAAATAGGTCCCTTTGGACCTGCTGGATGTTGGTCCTATTGGGCCCTTATTCGATTGCCACGTGGTCGTCCACGTGGCCACTTACTCCTAACACTCTCCCTCAAGTCAAAGGTCGGGAGGCCGATGACTTGGTCTTCCACTTGTGAGGTTAGACACCCCACCATTCATCTTCTTCGAGAGCCAAGCTCTCGGTCTTCTCCTTTGACGAGTCAACAGTGAAGCCTCTTGCGACCTCTGGAGTCGTTGCCTTTGTGGCAACCTGAGTAGTTGTCGCGACGGCCGCCATTGACTTGTCTTCTCGAAGTAAAGCTCGTAACTTCTCAAGATCTTCATGAGTTAGGGAGTCTACGTGTGGACTTACATATTATTGAGCCAAAATTTAGACAAAAAAAGAACCTCTCTCACAATATTATCCACCCAACACCTCTCATCCTTGAAGATCTTGCCGTTTCACTGCAGCTAGATGCATAAAGGATAGCAAAAGCTTGGATCCAACCAGCCATGTCAAGGTTGAAGTGTCTTCTAAACGAATTCCAGAGGCTACTCACATCAGAAATATCCACCGTGGGAATATGAAAGTGCTGCTAGACCTCTCTTGAAAAATCACACATGAAAAATAAATGTTGCACATCTTCCTCTAACTGTTGGCAAAAGAGGCAAGTTGTATCCCCGTCATCAGACCACCTCTTCCTAAGAACCTTTGTGACTATTCGCTCTCTCCTAAGCAACCAAAGGAAAATTTTAATTTTCAAAGGAAGTCTAAATTTCTGAATGATTCTAGAATCTGACCTAATCTCATCCAACGGAGTGCCACTGCTGATCAACTTTACATAAGTCTTCTTGACTGAAAAAGTTAATTTTTTCCAATGGAATCTATCAGCCTCATTTGCAGCTGGGCAGAGGTCTGAAATACCCTCTAAAAGTTGCTGAAATTTAGTAAAGGTTGAATCTGATAAGCCTGGACGCAGCATGATATTCCGCATTTTGTGTTTCTCATCCCACCTGTTGTTAACTATGGTGTTTCTCTATGCAAGTAGCTGAAAAACCTTTGGGAATAGGTCTGAAAATGTGCCCATTTCACTCCAATTATCCAGCCAGAATTTGAATAATGATCCATTTCCCAACACAGGGCTGAAGTTACTTGCATATTCTTGTAGGATCGGCTGGCAGTGACTGCCAGAAAGAAGAATCCCTTCTTCTAAATATTGCCCTTTCAGCCATGTTCATATTCACACCATAGGAGTCATTTAACATCGTACTGACCATAGATGCCTCTCTGGATACCAATCTTACCACCCCTTTCAAGAGCAAAGATTTATTAAAAGCATCCAATCGTCGCACCCCCAAACCACCTCCACTCTTGGGTTTACAAATCTCGTTCCAAGGCACCAATTTAGCAAATCTACTCACAACCTCTCCCTTCTCAAAAAATCTTTTTCTAATCACTCCTAACTTTTTTAGAAGTTTCATCAGTGGTTTAAAAACTGAGAAATCAAATACCGGAATTGAAGATAACACTGATTTGAGTAATACCGGTCGTCCCCCTTTGGAAAGCAATCTTCCACTTGAAGAAGATAATCTATTTGTAATATGTTCCCCCATAGGGTTCCAATCAGAAGCCATCAACTTCTTGCCTTTCAAAGGGAGGTCAAGATACCTAATTGGCAAACGAGCCACCGGAGTCTCCAACACATTAGAAATTTCTTCGACCTCTGAATTGAGGATAACAAATGGGACAAAAAGGGATTTTCTCCTATTAATCTTCAAGCTAGATATACCTGCGAAAATCCTCACCAGGGATGACACATGGGTTGCCTCTAGCCTACCTCCCTCCACAAAAAAAGTTGTATCATCTACGCATTGCAAAAGAGGAGTAAGTAAAGAACCATCACTTTAGCATGAAAAGCTAGAAAAAAGGTCCCCCCCCCTGCACGCCTTAAAATCCAAGGAAGCAAGCGTATCCACTACAATATCAAACAACAAAGGTGCCAATGGGTACCCCTGCCTTACACCTCGTTGTGGTTGAATCCAAGGATCATTTGAACGTCTGTGGATCAAGATCGAAAAAGAGGATATAGTGATGCACCTTTTCATCAACTAAATCCATAAATTTGGGAAACCTCTTCTCCGAAGAATTTTCCACAGATATGTCCAAGAGATCGAATCATATGCTTTAGAAAAATCCACTTTCCAAAGGAAAGCCGAGACTCCTCTTCTCTTCCATGCTGCTATCATCTCCCCATCCTACCCTTTATAAAAGCCGATTGTATTGGGGAAATGATATAGGGCATAACTATCCGAAGCCTATTTGCCAAGATCTTGGCCACCACCAGAGACATGGAATTGGATAAGGCAATTGGCTTGAAGTCATCAACTGAATCCGCCCCAGGCTTCTTAGGTCTGAGGAATAATCCAAAACGATTGAGTCTCTCAAGACCTTCATTACCTGTGAAAAATTCGCGAATCATAGCCAAAACATCTAGCCCAACCACATCCCACATCTCTTTATAGAAAACAATATGCAATCCATCAGGTCCCAGCGAGCCCTTTACCTTTAGTCCATGAAGGGCTCTAGTAATCTCCTCCTCTCCAATGTCTCCAAGGAGATCCCCCTTTGCCTCCTCCTTTACCTGATCCATGTCTAAAGTACCCAAGCGCTAATCTCCAATTGGCTGCCTTCGAGTAAAATCATGGAAATGTGATTGGAAGGCTTCACATATTTGCTTTCTTTGGTTCACCATATCCTCGCCAACCTTCAACACGTTGATCATATTCGACCTTCTCTTGTTACTGGTTGCCAAATGAAAGAATCTTGCATTTGCATCACCCTTCCTACACCATAGCTATTGAGATTTTTGCCTCCAATCCATCTTCTTTTTGTGATCCTCCTCTAGAACAACCACTTGCATCTTCCTATGTTCCTGACACTTGTCATTGGATGACGGCAAACCTCCTCTTGTCTGTCAAAGGAGGATATCTTCAGCAAAGCCTAATTCCTCCTTGCCTCTTTATGTGCCTGAAGATCTCGCTTGAATTCAATCATCGCCTTCCGAACAGCTTGAATCTTACACGTAAATGTGCGTGTAGCTGATGTGGAAGCTAGCGTAGAAGACCATTTGCTCTGTATCAATTCTTTAAAATCAAGTTCCTTTAGCCACGACTTATGGAATTTAAAATATGTTGAGAAGGTCGCATCCTTATTGCTACACCACAAGCGAGGTGTGTGATATGAAAAAGGTTTGTCACACACTACCACGTCCGCACTATGAAAGAATTCGGCCATCGCCATGTTGCACAAACATCTATCAATGCAAGATGTAACCCCACTCCTATTTCTCCATGTATACCGTGCTCTCGCTATGGGTAGATCCATTAGCTCAAGCTCCTGAAGAGTATGCTGAAAATCAACTGTAGGCCTATTACATCTTCCGTCCGGCCTATCCTTAGAATGCAGCATCGCATTGAAATCCCCTCTGATTAGCCACGACATTCCATCCACCAAAAGAGAGGCTTGGCTAACCTCCTTCCAAAATTGTACCCTGGTAGAATCGTCACAGGGACCATCCATATACATAGGAAATAGCCAAGGATATATCACACCTTTCTTGTAAGCACCGCAGTCACCATCCTCTTGGTCAACAAAGACGAGTTCAACTTGAAGTAATCACTATGCCACATCAAGACCAGACCACCCGATCTCCCTTCTGCCTTCACCTCAAGACAATCTGTAAATTGATCACCACATAAGCTATTCTTCATTGGGAAGATAAACTATCCAGATGGGTTTCTTGCAATAATGCAATATCAACCTTCCATTATGCTAAGTACCTCCTTAATATTGACCTCCGTCCCTCATCACGGAGGCCACGGACATTCCAAGAGAGGACTTTAACCATCAAGAGCATTCTTCACCCTTCCCTTGTGCACCTTCTTCACACCAATTACATTGGCCACAAGCCCATCAACCTCCTCTCCCTCAACATCATCATGGACCTTCTTGGCTACTGGTTTCTTTGTGACTCTTTTACGCTTGTAGCAGGAATCACTAAGGACGAATTTGTGTTTTTGTGAGATCACCTTGGTAGGAGCTGAAGATCTGCTCGAGGACTTGTACAATATGCTTTTTCCCTTATTGGCGTTCTTCCATGGTTGCCCATTATCCTCAGAATCAAAGGCTACATCCTCGAGGCCTTTACTTTGTTGCAACATCACACCCATCATTTCCTCAACATTCAGCCTGATGAGACTAGTTTGGTGGGGCTCCTCACTAGTTGACCTTTTAAAAATTGATCCAAAGGTGAAAGGGATTGATACTTCCTGCAATACATCAAAAGTGCTAGTAGTAGCCCCAACATTTTGATCATAATGAACATCTATTTGACGTGAAAGATGTGTTAGATCTAAACTCACCACGCCTGGGTCCAACAGCCACCTTTGAATAGCCAAATGCACATTCGAAATCTTTAGGATTAACTGCAACAACCTCTTTTGTCAAATGAGTCATACTTTGTCGATCTCTCCCACTCCATCGACGCATATGAACATCCATATCCTGCAAAAATTCAGCAGCAATAGCAGACGAGGGACCACCACCCTCAAAGTCAAATAAATGGGGCCAAATTCTATCAGAATTTTGGAACTCACCACATCTGAATTCGTCACCTGTTTAGGGTGAAAATTATTCTCTGCCACCTCAGCATTCTTTTTTGGATATTTTTCCAAAAAAAGAAAGTTGCTCACCGCTGCCTCATTGTATAGTTGTGTCATTTTCAAAAATGGAAAGCCATTAACCCCAAAATCAGAGAGGCCAGCTGCAACATTCGAATTTGAAATTCGAACCTCACGAGGTTGGTAGTCCAATTTGGAAACTGGTCTCCAGAGTAATCATGAATTCCTAAAATGGCCAGTAGCATCAACCTTCGTTGGAGGAAGACCTGTGGCGTTGCCAGCCATCACCGGAGCAGCCTTCATTGGAGGAAGGCCTGTAGCGCCACAATTGCTCTTAGCGGCCACCACATGCCCATACAAAAGAGCCTAACATGTCTCCAAGTTCATCTCCTCCAAAGACATGATGCAAGCACAACCAATAAACCATAGGATCTCCTTGTTTGGTAGAGCTTACCCAACAAGGAGCTTGCCTTCAACAACAACTGACATAGCATCAGCTTCTTGGAGCCCAACTCCATGACACCTTCGTACTCGAGCAAATGAAGAGCACAACGACAACACTGTCCCCACTGTTCTCAATCTAAGTGGAATTTCAAAGATACGAAATGTTACAATAGGACACAATGAAATTCTCTCATCGCTAGCTCCTTTGTAAATACTTGGAGAGCTCCATTGAATACAACAACCACCAAAACGTGTCTCCTTAAATTTAAGATGATTAACATCTGCTTAACGTAAACCAAAAGTGACTATCTTCTCTGATAAAATCAATATGTACCAATCAGTGGATGACAATCCAAAATGTGAGAGAAAGGATCGAACCTTATCCACCCTTGGTGATCCATTAAGGAACATACCCACTAAGGAGAAATCCAGAAGAGAATCCATCCTATGCACCTCATGCGACCATGGAGACTCCACCCTAGATCACGAAAGCTTAAAAGGTGGAGATGATAGTCTTCGCTCATGAAGAGAGCCTCCACCAGCAGCAACTTGCATGGGGCAAGACCTTTAACAGTGCCCACAACCATTGCAAAGGAGGTAAACCATGGGGTCATGACAGTCTCTTGCTTAGTGTCCCTACACTTGTTGCACATCACACCACGGAGACACGGAGATGATGAGAGCCACCTCCATCGCTCCCCCCTCCCTGCTCGTGATCCTCATAGGATGCAGTATACACTAGACGTTCATCGCTTTACTTGTGAGAGGGGTTTCTATGTAAACCCTAGCGTTTTGTGTGATGCTCTCAATATTTTGTTTATTTTATTTTTCTTATCTCATTATTCAACATGATAACAGAGTAAGTCAATTCTTGGGAGATTATCTTTTCTTGTTTTGGGATTTTATCATTTGTCCTCTTTGTGAATAACTAAGGTTTTTATTAGTATTCGTAGTTGGAGATTCCACTATCAGTCATGGAGATTCATAGGATCGTTGAGGGAACATAAAAGATTTGGTATCCACTTGAATCCTTCCATCCAAGGTAATGGTAAAAAGTCCTACGAAGTTTGCAAGACTTAACAATTGGAGGAGACAACAATAGAAAGAAGAGTGCGAAAGATCAATGTTGATCAAGGTTTTAAATGTCAACGTCGTGTCAATAGGTCAAAAAGGGGACATGTCATAGACATGTCGTTGAGATCAGGGAAATTTGGGGGAAATCACTTGGAAAGGTCCAAAATGACATAAAATGTCATAAAGTTGAAAATGAACATTTTAATAACTATTATATGCATGAAGAAATGCCTACAAGACTAAGATCATATATTGTGAATGAAAATATGATAGAAATGTGCCATTGGCATAGCTGTTGGCATATCGATAGAATTATAGCATTCAAAAGAAAAGACATAAAACATGATAAAAAGTTAATAAATTAAGTTCTTGAAATACTCATTAGAAGAAACGAAATGGTAGGGTATTAGTCGACCACACTAAGCACCAATGCCACCAAATCAAGATTCAATACCAATACTCGGTTGAAACTGTGCGATTAATTTTTTATGCATTTTTTTTATAAAGATTTTCATTGATGCAAATAGTGCGATTAATTGCTTTTGCACTTTTTATGAAGAACCCCCTCTCTTTCTCATCTATTTCCTTCCCATTATTCCCAATGACACCATCCTTCTCATGATTCTCATCTTCATTATCCACCTAAACAACACATCTCTTGAATTCTTGATTCTCTTCAATAGAATCAATACCTTTTCTCTTTAGCTCACTTCCTAACTGCAACCAAGCCACCACCTCACTCCATGCTATCCACAGTTCCACCACCAACAGACCCTCTTCCACTCGATCTTGAAGTTGTACCTCCTCTCC
The DNA here is from genome assembly GCA_037157565.1 of Thalassia testudinum. Taxonomy (NCBI): domain Eukaryota; kingdom Viridiplantae; phylum Streptophyta; class Magnoliopsida; order Alismatales; family Hydrocharitaceae; genus Thalassia; species Thalassia testudinum. The sequence goes on from JAZHRO010000031.1 coordinate 62,340,502, forward strand.
TCTCCTTTCGTCCCTCGTGTAAGTGGGCATGTTACCCAACATAGACCTATTGACCACCACATCTGCTGCCCTCTTGTCTCCTCCCCAACTCCTCTTGAGGTACATCCGTTTGGCGATCGAAGTGGCAAAGCAATGGTAGTAGTAGCGGTAGCAGCAACGACAGTGGTAGGGGCACAATAGTGGGCTAGTGACAGCGGCACATGCTACACAGCAACCACAACATCATAAATGGTTGTCGACATGGACGACATATTGCCCCATATCGACGACATCATGATATTTTCACGTTGAAGCTTGCCCATTTTACCGACAAGTCATCGATATCCTATGATATCCATGACATGCCAGGCGAAATGGGAGAAAAATGAAACATTAGACATATCGACATGGTCCCTCCCGATGACATGCAACATGCTTTGACATTGATTTCCTTGATGTCGATCCACTGTAGATGAGCATTAGCTTGGATGGGTGATAGATGGCCTTCGATGCGATGTGTTGCCAACTGCAGCCGCTAGCACTTGTATATGAATCACTTGAGGTGGCATTGACAAAGCCACTGCCTCCTTTATTGCACTAGTAGATTGAGGAAGAGCCCTCCACGAGAATGGCACCATTGTACAAGAAGCTAATAGCACCAATTAGGATGGAGGTGCAGTGGCTGTTGCAGTGAAGTTGAAGAGGAAGCCCTGAAGCTGCTCGACCATAGTTGTTGGGGGTGACACTAGATTTGTTAGATTAGGTGGTAACGGTGTTCGATTTGCCAAATTGAGATTGAGTGGCGTCGAAGACAATCATATTGGGCGGTGGCGACCCTAAATTTGGTGATGGCTCTCGTTGCTATGAGGACTACAAGGGGGGTGAAGGTGGCGACTTGGTTGAAGAAGTGATGGTTAGATCAGGAGAGTCGCAAGGCATCTAAGAGAAGTAGCAGGGAGGTTTTAGTTGAGATTGTTGCACGGGCTTCTTCCATGGTTGAGATCTTGGTAGAAATCTCTTGTGGGGAAGATCTTTGCAAAGATCTCACAAGCAAGAATTGGGGAAGGATCTCGCACGGATTTACTTCAGTGGTGGCAAGTTTGTGTGGGGTTATTTTGAACCCTAATAGGGTTTTATTTGTTCTTTTGTGCCTTTACCTTTTTTTTTTTAAATTTCTTTTTATATATCAATTGGGTTGCTTTTTTTGGAAGCACATGTTCAAAAAAGGAGGAGAGAGAAAGGACAAAAGAAGGAAAAAAAGAGAAAGGGAGGAAAAAGGTGAGCGAACAAAAAGGAAAGGAAAAATGAGTAAAGAGAAAGAAGAAAAAATAGATAAAAAATGAATATAGAAAAAGTAAAAAAATGAAGTAGAAGGGAAGAGGGGAAGAAGTTCTTCTCTGTTTGGTTTCTTCTCTGTAGTTAGTTTTTTCTCCATACAAGTATGGGAGAAAGGAAAAGAGTTAGTGATGAGCCTATTATGGACCACATATGAGGGAGACTTACTCTTTGAGGTCCCTGAATGAGAGAAGCTTAATATTGGCCCCTATATGAGAGGAGCATATTCCTAGTCCTTATATGAGAGGACTCTACCGAGAGATTCTTATATAGGAAAGGCTCGTACTTAGTTCCTGTGTGGGAGAGGCCTACTTAAAGGCCCATTCTTGAGGTCTCCAAGGGAGAGGCCCACTCTTGAGATCTCCACTGGGGAAGGCAGTAGCACTATTTGAGTTCTTTAAGAGAGAGACCAGTTAGGCTAGCTTTTGTAGGTCATCTATCAACCTTCAGCTTGTGCTGATGTGTCGTCATCAATATACCCGCTTACAAGCAAGAATGATGATGTAATTGTCACCATTCGCCTAGAAGAGAGCTAGGACCTGGTTGCACTAGTTGAGAGTTGTGTTCTACTTATGAAAGTAAGGAATTATGTTATATAAGCTGATCATTCCATGCTCTAGCTTGAGGGGGAGTATTGAGAGAGATGATTATTAGTAGTTGGGTAATTGAACAATGTAGAGATCCAATTATATGTTTAGTCCCACAAAGTGGAAGTGGGAAAGAGAGTTGTGTGGTGGCCTATATGAAGGCCTTTGTACCCCCATTTGTCTTTGAGAAGAAATATTACAAGATCACGCTCGTAGGGATGCTTCTTCCGTGATTTTCCCCCCTTTTCTCTTGAGAGGGGTTTTCACGTAAACCCAAGTGTTTACATGGAAACCCCTTTCACGAGAAGTGAGAAAACCAAGGGAAAGCCCCAAAGGGTAGATATTATGTAATTTTCTCTCCTAAAACAATTGGGGGTACAAGAGCCGATATATAGGTTACTATACACCTCTAAAACTCTATGCCCACTACATGAGCCTAAATAAAACTAACCCAACGACATACATGCCTTCCAACACTCCACTAAGTTGAGCATGGAATACATTTAGAATGAAATGCTTAGTTTGCAATGCATAATAGTACCCACTCATAGACATGCCATACGATGACAACGAATCTTGACCTTGGCTACTTGCTTGGAAGTCGATGAGATGCTTTATAGGTCATGCTGGTGTGGTCGACGATTGGAGGTATAAGTGCTGAAAAATCATTGTAGCTGAGTTGAAATCCACGGCTTTGCAACTTTTCATCAATCATGTTTGGACATCAATCGATCTTTAATCACTTGACTTGATATTCTCCGTGCCAAATGGCTCAATATCAATGTCTTCCACTTTATAACTAGGGCCTAACAATGAAAGTGGAGACTAACACAAAGATAAAACTGACATACTCCCCACTTCTCCTATGTCATGGGATAAGAAATGATGTCTTCATTTTTTTTTTCTTTTTTTTGTATCAATAACCACCTCCTTTTTCCTTTTTTTTAATCAACCACTATTTTTTTCTTTTTTCTCTTCCTTTTTTTGTTCATTTTTTTCACTCCCTCTTTTCTTTTTCATCTTTTTTTCTTTTTCTCCATTTTTGTGACATATACTTGGCCAAAGATAGCTAAACCAAACTAATAGGGCAAACATGAAAGATCGAATGGGAAAACAAAGTACATAGTTACCCTCCTTGCCTAGTGTTTGTTGCAACTTGTATGATTGCTATCGGCTTTTACATCATGAAAAAACAAGTCTTTTTATCCTTTCCTTTTTTAAAAAAATTCCATAATAGAGCATAATTATGAGACATGCGCCCACATAATTGCCACAATCAATGCTTGCTTCATTAAGCTTTGATGGAACCTTAAGGATGCACATATTATGAACATAGAGAATACCTTAATGATGTTGCGAGAGAACTATCGGAGATCTGGGTCTTGCTGGAGATCACGAGGACTACACAGGGGAATTAGAGTAGCACAAAGCTTGCAGCCACTTGCAAGGCGCTCCAGTTGAAGGCCTACAATGTGAAGAGGCACAACCCATACATGAGAACCACCGCCCTGCTGTCACAACGTCACGTAGGATTGAAGAGCATTGACCCCTTGATATAGTGCTGCTCCATCGCCAACTTGTGAAGGGGCTGCTCCTTGGATTTGTCATATCACTCTTTGACATATACGTGCAAGGGATTATTGCAACCAATAACCCTCACATAGATGAGGCTACGGGGCAACTTGAGGAACGTTATGGATCTTAAGGATCTTGATGGCTGCAACTCCATTTAACCCTCAAGCACCATGAACCATGAAAGCAAAACAAATCTTAAGGATCTTTATGGCCGCAACTCCATTTTACCCTCAAGCACCATGAACCATGAAATCAAAATAAATAATTGAAATAATATCGAATAATATTGATCGAGCCTCCATGAAAAATCCCCAAGGAATTGATTTGCTATGATACCATCTAGAAATAAATAAGTGGAAGAAAAACAAATAAGATATCAAAACATCTCACAAGAACACTCAGGCTTTACGTCGAAACCCTTTTCATGAGGATAGGGGAGAAAATCATGGGAGAGCCCTTAAGGGTAGCTATTATGTTATTCTCTCCTAGAACCAAGGGTATAAGAACTTATATATATATAGGCTACCAAACACCTCCAAAACTCTATGCTCACCATGTGGGACTAAAAATAACTAACCCAATAGCATACATATCTTCTGGGTTATTCAAAGAGGGGTGGTGACTTATATGCAGTGTAATGCTGGGAAAGGTAGGGATTATAATCGACATATCCTTCTTCATTATAGATTATGTTAGGTTGATCATCAAAGGGTGGAGATTTATAATTAGTATAGCTTGGAGAAGGATAGAAATCGCAATCATGATGTCCAGGGTTAGACCCTGAACACGGAGGTCCGGAATTGTATCCCTAATCCGAGTTATCCCGACTAGTGGATGGGTGGTCATAGGTCGGGTCGGAATAGTAATCATCTTGGGGATAAGTGGTGGTAGGAGGGTAGGAGTGAAAATATGAGTAGGATGTGGAAGGATCCATGGCAATGCAGGAGAAAAAGGAGAAAAGAAAGGTTTCCTGCAGTACAAATAATCAAACCTGTCTTTAGGTGGGGTTGCCTAAAGATCTACAGATTCCTAGAATCCGTCTTACAATTTAGTTCACTTCTTTCTGGTCAATCCAACCAGTTGAGGGAGGGGTTGGGGAAAATGTTCTTCCCTTGGCTTTCGCCTTAGGTTCCTTTAATATCCCCCAACTGCGGTTGTTTGACACTGTTCCCTTAGTTACACATCAGATAGACCGGTAGAAGCAAATTAATTGTAAATAATCTCGATCTGGGCCCCTAAGAGAGAGTCAAATCCTTAAGGCCAATGTTTACTATGCTTTAATTAGGCTTATATTTGATTGTGCTCTGAAATGTGATGGACCCTTTAAATACGTTGTACCTTTAAAGATCAGTTTGATGTGTGTGTGCACACAACAAATGATTTTCAAGCAAGATTATTTTTGGATGTAGTGAATTTTAGGATTTTAATCTTGCTTAGTAGCTTTTAGGATTTAAATTTCCGGTATATTCAGACAAGGTTTTGTGAGGCAACCATGTTTTGAAAGTACAAGTGAAGATATATTCTTTTATAAATCAAAAGAATGTGGAGCGCCTGGTTAATTCCTAAAAGTTGAATCTTAAGGGACAGCTACTCAATGAATCAATTTTATGTTAAGTGGTGCAGTCCAGACAAATCAGACAAGTGGCCTGATGCACCATTAATTAAGCACCCAATCAGTTTTAGCCTATTCTGATGTCTAATCACTTATTCGTATAGTGCGTTGAGGTATACCAGGTCCTTAGGTTGGCTCCTCGGTTAAGTAATTGAATCAAACAAGAGTGGTGCATTTTAGTGTGTGTGTGGGTGTATAAAGCGTCTAAGTTTAAATAAATCTCACAATCAGATTATATATATATATATATATATATGGGGTTGAGGTGGGTGGGAGTGACAAACAAACAACCAACACTAACCTTAGGATTTATGCAAGCTTCTAGGTTAATTAGGGTTTGCCTTATTAGGTGGTGAAATGAAATCTAAGGGGTGGGTGGTGGGGATATACTTACAGAACCTTCATCCGCAGTTTTCTCTAATCTAACCGCTCTGGCCTGCCTCGGAAGAGTACTTGCAAGCACAGTAAGATCGGAGAAAAAGTGAGATAAAAGTTAGGTGAAAAATGTGGGAACTCAAAGAGCATTGCCTCCCTGGCAATGACTTCAAAATGATTAGCGAGAAAATGGGGCTATGAATTGAATGGTGTGAATCTCCACTTTTTGCAACGACTTTCGTGTTAATCATTTTGGCATCGTTGCCGGTGAGGCAACACTCTTTGATTTCCTACATTCTTCGCCCTACTTATTTTTTAGATCACTTGTCGCCATTCTTATTATGATTGCAAGTACTATCTCGAGGAGGGTAAAAGCGGTAGATTGAAGTAAAGTGCAATTGAAGGGTTTGTAAGTATACCCCACCTCCCCACCTCTTAGATTTCATTTCATTACCTAATAGCGCAAACCTTAATTATCCTAGGAGCTTGCATAAACCCTAAGGTTAGTCTTAGTTGGCTATTTGTCATTCCCACCCACCTCACCCTCGCATACATATGAAAAAAAAGGTGAGATTAACTGAAATTTACACACCTTATACACCCACACACACCCAAGGAACCTCACTTTGATATGATTCAATCACTTAATTGGGAATCCGACCTAAGGACCCTGTACACTTGTACGACTTATACAAATAAGTGATCAGAAATCTGATTAGGCTTACTGTTTTGTGTGCCTTAATTAGTGGTGCATTCGACCAATTGTTTGATCTGTTTGGGTCGTACCACTTGATTTAAAACTGATTCATCAAGTAGCTTGCCACATAGGATTCAACTTTTATGAACTAACCAGGCATTCCACATTCTTTTTGAATTTTAAAGGAATATTCCTTTACTTGTGCTTTTAAAACTTGGTGTGCTTCCTGAATTTGATTGAATATACCTAAAGTTGAATCCTAAAAGCTACTAAACAAGGTTGAACCTTAAAAACATATAATCAAATAACCTTGTTTGAAAACCATTGGTTGTGCACACACACATATTAATCAATCTTTAAGGGCGGAACCCAGATAAATGGCTCATCACATTCCCGAGCAATTCAAACCTAAGCCTAACTGAAATCAAGTAGACGTTGGTCTTAAGTATTGGACTCCCTCTTCGGGGCTTAGATCGAGATTATTTTCGATTAATCTGCTTCTATTGGTCCATCTGATGTCTATCTAGGGGAGCAGTATCAAATGACTGCGGTTGGAGGGTATGAAAGGAACCTGAGACGAAAGTCAAGGGAAGAACTTTATCCCTAATTTCTCCCTTAACTGGTTGGATTGATCGGATAGAAGTAGACTGAATCGTTTATAATCTTAAGACAGATTCTAAGAGTGTAAATCTTTAGGCTATCTCACTTAAAGATAAGTTTGATTGCTTGTATTGCAGGGCTTCGTTCCTTTCTCTTTCCCCCCGCTTTGTCATGGATCCTTCAACATTTTATACACATTTCCACTCCTATCCTCCCGACACATCTTATTCTTAATATGATGATTAGTATTTCGACTCATGTTGTACTCAACCATCTACTAGTTAGGATAGCTCGGATTGGGGATACTATTCCGGACCTCCGTGTTCAGGGTCTACTCCTGAACATCATGATTGTGATTTCTATCCTTCTTTGAGCTATACTGATTATAGATCACTTTTTGATGATCAACCTAACATGATCTATAATAAAGAAGGATATGCTGATTATAATCCTTACCCTCCCCAGGATTACTCAGCATATAGGTCACCACCTCTCTTTGAATAACCCGAAATGACCTATTATCAAGGAGGCCATCAAGAAGCTCAGTTTTTTGACTCCCTTGGACTGAAGCGAAACCCACCCAACCTTGAATCAAACCATTTGGTTCAGGTGATCCAGGTACAAGATAAGGTGTTCGCTAACTTAAGGAACACCATTCAATCTTTAGAAGCTTAGCCAACACCCTGCACTGAAGAATTGGAGCCTCTAATTTAAATGATTGACGATCTTAACAAGTATTTGTTGGATTGACTCCAAGATGTTGAAGATAAGGACCTGGGTGAGTTTTTACTAGGGAAATTGTCAAGGTTGAGGATGAGATTTGTTATTGCTTTAGTCCAATCTTGGGATGATTCTCAGGATGAACCCCCTTTAGGAGAACCAATGTAAGAATCTGCTCAAGCACCTGTAGGGGGAAACACATTTTATGAGACCATGGATGACCAGATTGGTCTGGAGCAACCTAGTTAGGATAAACGGATTCTTTCACCTGAGATCCTAGAGCCAGAGTATGAGGAAAAATGTCTCTGTGGACTAAGGAACATATAATCTTGAGACATAATGCGGATCCATAATTCTTTGATTCTGAGGGTGAATGATCTTTATGTGAAGTCTCACCTGAGTTTGAGGAAGATAATTTTAGTAAGACATATGGGTTTGAGGAGTATGATGAATCATTTGATAGCTCGGTAATTGAGGATTTTGATTTAACTGGGGCTAGCATAGAGGATTTAGATCTTGATTTCATAGATGATTCAATTCATAGCCCCATTCCTCAATCACACCCCGTTGAGCATAATGATGATTATCTTCTTGAGATTACCAAATCCAAGTCAATTCTGATTAAGTCATAAATTTTAGACTTGGATATTTTAGACGGGGTTGATAATACTTTTGAGGTCTCAGAAACTTTGATTATGGAGGATAAGAGCTGGGAAATGAAAATCTCAAGCAGAAGTTTGAGTCTAAGGGTTCCTATTTACCTGAAATCACCAACTTTTTATCAGGACCCTTATGATATTTTTGATTTTGAGGATGTGTAACCCATGCACAAGTTCATTTATTATCTTTTTGATTTTGATTTTTCTATTGATCGACTTTTTGGACTTGGGTTGCATCACTACAAACTGTAGGCTCGACCTCGCAAACAAAATGATCTCTGGTTCTGGGTAATTTTCATCCAGAACCTTAGATACACTCAACCCTGGGGTATGTCTGCACCACAATCTGATCCACATCTGTGGACACATCCTTATGGGTCTTGGGATTGATCATTTTCTTATGATCTTGACCTGCATTTGTGAATTCTTTGTTTTTTATTTGTATAGTGTGCTAGCTAATGGAAATAAACTTAATTAACACGTATACAGTCTGTTTTAATCTCGGAGCTGATTGTGTGATCACGAAATTCAGGTATTTTCTTCTTTACTCCGCTCTTTTTCATGTTTTTTTAATAGAATGACATTGTATTAGATAGGCATCGGAGGTGGATATCCTTATCTGAATTATTTTGTTAGTTCCGTAGATTCTTCTTATTTCTCTTTATTTATCAACAAAAAAAAATTGAATTAGGAAAATAGAACTTGGTTATTAGAAATTTGTCAACTTTAGAAAATGATACAATAGAACCTGAACACTTTGATTCTTCTGGTCTTCGGGCTTAATCAGCCTAGGTGTCAATTAAAATGTGTACTTGTTTCTTGAGTCCTCGCCATCTTTAATATATCTCTAATTGGTTAAATAAATTGGGGTGATAAGTATACAACTTATCAACCCGTCCAGTGATTTGAGGGAACTTTAAGTTAAAGCATCTACATACTATTTGCATTGACTCATTTTTCGACGATTTTAATGGAAATTGGGTAGCTAATGAACTTTCTAGGGTATTATAGCTGGTAAGTTGTCGTGGGTAACAATCCATTAGCTGGTTGTCCAGAGCCCAGCTACATGACCGTTCTTTTTCTGCTGCCTTTAGGTAAATCTTAGATCAAGGAAACCACCTACTTTATATATATGTATCACACTTTATCGCACGAGTATGGTTGGCAAGTTGCTATGGGTTCTATGTTGTCAAGGCTATTGCCTCTGGCTACTGGACCAGGCGAGAAAGCTAAAGGTTGCCTTGGAGTTATTCCAGGCTATCGCCTAGTCGCCTTCTTTGTTACGTGGGTCGCTTTGCACCTTGTCGCCTTTCTCTTAATTCACTTTAGGGAAGATCATAAGACTCTTATTTGATCTTAAGTTACATATATTATAGATATGTTTGTGCTATATATTGCTATATATGCATAAGACATATATACAGATATGTTATTGGCAGCTTTTATATGCTCAATTTTGCCTTTTTTTCCTAAGTTAGACTATTGTTTGTCTGTTAAGACATATATGTATAAGTTATACATTATTATGTCTATAATAATATAATTATGATATATTGTTGTTTAATGCTGCGTGTATGTATATATTTGTTATTGTCTATAACTGTCTAATAATATATGACAATATATGTATAAGTTATGGTATTAAGTTTGTATTATATTATAAATATAGCATATTATAATACATGCTATTACCTTGAGTACGACCTGGAGACAACCTTTTGGGCTAGCATCTGTGAGCCATTGGTGGATGCCTCTACCTTGTGGACGACCTTCACTTTGTTGTGGTGCATTTGGCTCAGACTTAATGGATTGAGAGTCTCAATAAAGGGAGTGCTTTATCATTATAATATTCTTTATAATTTTTGGTGTAATTAGCTCCTTTCATTAATGTAGTGGAGGGTTAGCATCTATTATTAACCCTTCTTTTCTTCAAAACAAATGCATGTCGTTATCTTATTTTGGTAGATACATATGATATATATTTGGTTGTTTGTTTTGGCCTATTATTATAAATGTAATATATATGTTTATACATTGTATGATAATATAAATATATATGTTATTGTTATTTAAATATGATATGATCATTGTTTTTTTGTTAACTTAAATAGTATTATTATATGTTTCTTATGAAAGTCGATGTTACCATATGAGTTTATTAGACATATTTAATATTTTAAGAAATAAAAAGATTTGTCGCCTTAATTCAATCGGGCAATCGCCTTTTTGTCGTCTCTCACCTCGGGCGATTAAGGAGGTTGTCGCCTTGCAGTTGCCTTACGCCTTATAGCTTTGTGTGGATTTGACACTCCATTGGCTGGTTGTCCAGAACTTAGCTCACAAAATGCACGATTAATTCCTAAACACTAAGAAGCGGGAAGTAAGATAAATCGGGGAGATATATACTGGGTTCACCCTTATGTTGGCCATATAAAAATAAAATGTAAGGAGAAAGCTACCGGTCGAACAGATACACCTTTAAGCAGAATTTTTCATTAGAGTCACCTAGGATTCTTAGAAGCCTGAAGTCTATTTTAATTGTTGATTAGTGAGTTTATCACATTTACAAAAAAAGATGCTTAGAACTAAGAGTTCTTTTCAAGTCTTGGGTGAGTTAGCCGTAAAAAGCTGCTCTGAGACTCTAAACTCCAAAATCCAAAAAAAAGAAAAGAAAAAGAAAAACAAATTGCTTTTAAATGAGTGGAGGGCTTGAGGTAGTCTGTAGTTTGACAGGCACTCGGGCACTGTTGGGTCTCTATAATTCAGGTCTTTAGTAGAAACTTTTTGTTGTTGAGAAATAACTATTGCATAAGTAATTTGATCTTAATTCCTTTATAAATAGTATGAAGTTTTGCTAGGAACTAGCAAAAAATAGGCATGGGAGTGTGATGTGTACACATCTAATTGGCCTAAAATGGCTATTTATGCATGTTCCTAGGTCCACATAAGCATCATGTATTAGAAATATTGCATAACATGCATTATCATGCATTTGGATTAATTTGTATAAATTGTATATTAATTCTCATTTTATTGACGAGGGAACATGGCGACATCATTTCGGGGCATTGGATTGAAGATTCAACTATACGGATCTGATCATGGTGACGATCGGAATCCATTGCCTCCGAGATTGCCCCGATCGAACTTTCGTAACATCATATGTAGTTCGAGGAAGATTTAGGAGCAAGGTGGTGAAAATCCAAACTTCAGATGACAAATCCAACCGTACGGATGGGTTTGCATCGACGATCGCAGTCCAATGATGTGAAAATTGGTCCAATTTGACATTCGTGACGCCGTCTACAAGTAGAAGAAAATAGACGGTCCAGATGACACAATGTGGTGCCATTTATACCCTCTAAATCGTCCACTATCATGCCTCGCCTGTAGCCGTTTATCTCGATCGTTGGATCCTTATCCAACGATCGAGAGATTGCTACATCATACCAGTGGCCTCCAGTGCTTCAAAGGCGGAATCAAGATGCAATATGGATTGTTGGATCTTGATTAAATGGTCCACATCGTTCCTCACCGCGGCAGCAAGACCATAAGTAGGACACAAGATGGGTCGTGGTGCATTGGAGAGAACGCGTGCTCTCAAATGTCGAGCACGAATTTGAGCTGTAATGGAGATTCCTTGACTCATCGGAGGGCAAAATTCGACTGCTCGATCGAGATTGAGTGGCCAAGATATCGCCACACCACCCTTCGGATCAATGGAAGAGCCATCCACGCACAATCCAACGCACGATCCTTAGCCGTTGATCGTGTGATCAACGGTTATCATGAGCAAACGCTCGTCACGATCAACGGTTATCATGAGCAAATGCTCGTCCAACGCAAGTGCCAGCAGCGTTTGCGATGGGTGGAAGCGTCTCTCGATTGTGCAATGCAAATCGCAGGGCAGCAGGCATGCCATGTGTCTCACGGGGAGTCGGAAATGCGATGAGCGATTTGAAGGCGAAAAGCATGTGATTTTGGCCCTTTGATCTCGATTGGATGGTGGAGATGGCGTGCGGACTGTTGAAACGCATGAAGGTGTGCTAATGGTTGGGTGAGGCTTTAGTAACGCTTGCATGTGTTACTAAAGGGCGTAAATTAATTTTTAAGCCTTTAAAATGACTATTTTGCCCCTTCTTCCTCACCAATAAAAGGCCTACCCCTCCTACGCATTTCATAATCCCTTCTCTTCTTCTCTCACCCTCTCCAAAGCTTTACAAAAGCTTGTCTCAAACCTGTGATGCTTCTTTAGAGTAAAAATCAAAATTGTCCACTTCTCACCCCTTCGTAGAGCATCCCGTGGTTGTCTTTTCACCACCATTCGGGAATCAGATCCTGTTACGACGCCGCCCTACTTCGTCCTCTGTCCTCCAACCCTGTTCTCCCTCATCCAGCATCTCACCGCCATCTTCCAGGTGCTCCGTCAACGTGGCTTGTCCTCCAAGCGGCCGTTGAGGAGAATTTTTCTTATCCTTATCTTTTTACTGTTTTCTAGTGTAGTTTTAATTCTATAAGTAGTTGTAATGAACATATGGTTATAAAATATTTATTTACTCTCTATTTCTTTGTATTATTCTATCTCTCTTTTGTATTATTTATTTTTTAAGTAGAATAGCTAGCGTAGATTAATTTCAACTAGTTACTCTTCTTTATAAAAGTAAACGTACATTTTAAATCAAACGTTTGCCTCTCGGTGTTCGATCTGGGCTCATCAGAGGTTTGGTTATAAATATTATTTGGTAGCGGATTTTTATGCAACTACGAAGGATTTTAACTCAAACTTTTTGCGTACGAAATCTCGCTCATCATCTTCCAACATTTGCACCTTCTAAAGTTTTCCAAATTTTGGCCTTCTCGCAGCAAGATTGCCCAAATAATTTTGAAAAGAAATGATCAGCTTGAACTTACTATATTTTGTCCTCAAATTTTCTATGGTATTTTCTTGTGAGCCATGATATTTACAAACCTTACCACCAAGAATGTAACATTCTCTCTTCTCTTTCCATTAAACCTTACTGCAAGCACATACTATTTCTTTTCTTTCTCCCCTCAACGGCCCCAATACCAAGGTAGGTATGGTCCCCTCCGGTGACCAATTTCCATCAAAACCCACCTATACCACCCGTAGGTACATTCTTTCCTCTCGTCCTCTCTTTGAGTTTTCTTCTCTCGATGGATCTCTCTTAAATTTATGAAACTTATTTAATGGTCATAGAATAAGTCAACGGTAGTCTTTGATTTCCTTTCTTTAGTGTTGATTTTAGATCAGCTATTTATGGGATGAAGCCATGAATGTAAAGCATCCCATTTGTATACATGTTCCTAGACTATAAAATAATTTTTTTTTTGACTTGATATAGAAAATTACATGTTTAATTTATATTATTTGTAAAATAAAGCTCCTACTTGAGGGTGAGAGGGAGGATGAGAGAGTGTGGTAGGCGGGAGAGATTGAGTGGCTATGCGTTGGAGGCAGAGACGACTTATGGAGAGAGGGATGGATTGGAGATGGTGGCAGTCTACAGTCCTTGGTTGATTTTGCAGCGTTTGGTGGGATTTACTAAGCTAGACGTTGCTGGAGGATACAATAGAAGGAAATCCTTTGACTCATTTGGTTCGTATGGCGATGGAAAGGGTGGTTGGAGTTGTTCCATCCATGAAGGTGGCCACCATTGGTGAGAGGAAACTTTTGTTCATGGTTGCATGAAGGAAGTTTTAGAGGTGCTATGCTTTTGGACTTTGGAGGTGGAGTAAGGAAACATTTGTTAGTAGGCTCTAGCTTTTGTGGATGGTGCAACAAGGATTACTCATTGCCAAGGATGATGGTTCAAAGTTCGTGGGCATTCCTCTTTGGAGGTTGTGGAAGCTCTCATATCGAACTTTAGGATCTTGAAACTTTGTTGCTCTCTATTGCTTGAGGTTAAGGACTTGAGGTGAGAAGAGAAGCAGGTTGAGATTTGGAAGCTTGAAGATGTATTGGTGGGGATCCTTCTCTAAATGGGAGGGTCATCATTGGCGGTGCATGTTGATTACCCAGAGAAGGTGCATGTGGTGGTGGTCCTTGGACTTGGTGCGAGGTTGATGAAAGGGGCCCTTCTCCTTGAGTGCATGCAAGGGGAGCACAACCTTCTTCTCAGGTGTAGGTGGCTGGTTGGCTGCTGATTCTAGCGAGGATGAATGTGATGTAGGGATAATCTGGATCTGTAATCAAATCAGAGTTTGGTATGATTCCAACTTGTTAGAGTCTTATTTTATTTTGGTCTTAGTCTATTTTGGTGTCTTTTGTATTTTCCATATTATGTAAAGGTCCCTCATATACTTTGCCCTTTGAAGTTTCTTTACATAAAGGGCTCCTAGGGTTATGGAATAAATCAATTTTGCTCATTTTCTCATAACATGGTATCCGAGTAATGATTTTAGACTGAGGCTCTGATATCCTACCAACCCTAGCCTCCAACACTGCCCCCCCAAACCCTTCTCTCTCTCCCCTGTTCTAGCGCTGTCGGTCATCCACCTTCTCAGCGTCATTGCCTATAGGTGGTACCATTAGCTTAGATTGGTGTCGCTAGTTTGATTTCTCATTTGTGCCATTACTTGCAGTTGCAGGCTGGTGCTGTAGCAGCCCAAGTCGGCGTTGCCAGTCTGATCTAACTCCTCCATGAGGATTCTTATAGGATCTATACGTCTATAATAGAGGGGGTGAATAGTGCATATAAATGATTATATAAAAATTAAATTATTAAATCACAGAAAGCATGACAAGATGATACCTCGATTTATAGGGGGAACCCCTACGGGTAAAAATTACTACCTAAGCCTCTTAGCTTATGATTATTTCGACTAGGCAATGCTAGTCAATCTACTATTGTATTACTTGAACAAGGGTGCTACAACGTCTTACAACACCTTCTCTTTTACACCTAATAAGAAAGGAAACAGGACTCTGAGGATCCCAACAACTTGGGTCCTAATCAAACTAAAAAAATAGAAATAATATAATTTTAAGCCTATGGAACCTCAAAGGAAATTTAAATATGCAAATTGAAATTTTTTGAGCCACAGAGTATCGTGGTTTGAATAATGTTGGAGAAATGGTGTGAAAGCACAAGAGAGAATTTTTCTTTGAGAATTGCTTTGAAAGGTGTGGTTTGAAATGTGGGGTGTGGAGCCTTGTTATAGGTAAAAATTGCGCACATTTGGAAATTCTATTCAAAGAGCATTTGTCGATCAAATTTCATGATTGGTCGATCAAAAGCACTTTGTTTGACCAATCTATAAAGTTAGTCGATCAACTATTGGTTGATTATTTTGTTTTATTGGTCAATCATTAGCATGAAAGGTGGATTTGATCGTTGGGTTGATTTGGTCGATTATTTTTAATATTATTGATCGATTAATTAGATTGGTCGATCAATATTCCCTAAATGTTGAGTTAAATGACTTAGTTGATTATTTATTGACCGAAAAATGTTTGGGTAGATTAATTTAAGGTTCTTTATAAGTATTCTACACTTAAGAAAGTGAAAAATACAATAAAACACAATTTTACTTGACAATCTTGAATCTTGAGTTTCATTCTTCCAACTTGGAGATAGAAATCCTAAAATGGTTAATTTTGTAATAAAATATAATTTTGTTACATCAAAACAACTGTATCAACACTCTAACTCACCTTTTGCTGTAGGGAGAGGCACTGCTAGGGCTTCTTCCATGCCCTAGCATTTGTCCACGCTCCCTTGTCTATTGTTTTTGAGTTCTATGATTTGAAACCTTTGACTCTTTGGATCACGACGTCTCTGTTTTTTATGTGGTCTGAAATTACTATTTTTCAGATCTTATGATATGATTTTTGTGTAAGAGAGTCATCCTCTTATTTTCCTATAACTCATGGCATCATGAGCGATCAAAAGGAGATCCCTAATGACTTGATGGAGAAGTTATCCACCACGAGTGCACCACCTTATATGCAGGGTAACTCTTATCAAGTTGGATGGCATCAACTTTCTTTTGTGGTTGTTTTCTTTTTCCCGATTCGTACGCTTTTATCAGAAGAAATACATATTGACAAGGGATGAACCGGCCGTTAAGACAGATGATTGGGAGGCTGATAATAATTGGGTGGTGACTTGTATGCTGAATAGTGTGAGAGAATCCATAGTAAAGCAGGCGATATCATACTCATCTACCAAAAAGATGTGGGAAGTACTGTACAAGATTCATTCTCATGGAGTAATATTGCTTGCCTTTACTGGGTCATTGAGAAGATACATACATCCCACAAGGGAACATTGAGTCTGACTGAATATTATGGCACTATGAAGAACCTTAGGGATAAGCAGGAGATTCATGAGCCCTTTTAATCAGATGTGTTTGTTATGGCTAAGCAACGGGAAGCCATAGGGTCTGTTCAGTTGCTAGCAGGCATGGGTTTTGAGTTTAGGGGTGTGAGTCCATCTTATGACCCAAAAGGAGATTCCCACATCAGCTCAGATTTATGCTTGTCTTTCATGCCTGGATATATTTGATGTTCCATCTTCTGACTCCTCTGCTACCTATAAGAAGGGGGAGAGGCTGTACTAGTAGAGGAGGTGGCAGTGGTTGTGGTTGCACCCCACTTTTTTGTAGGCACTGCCATAAGATGAACCATACTATTGATCATTGCTGGATCAAGCATGGTTTCCTCTAGGGGCCTCGGGCACATCAGGTATCTAACTAGAGGAGAGGAGACTCAATATTTGGAGGACCTTGCTTGTTCCTAGATTCTTATTTCTAGAGAGGAGTATGATAGACTCAGGACTTCCCAGTCCATGTCTACAGCTGGAGCCTCTGCAGCTCATCTTGCTTGTGCTATTGCTATATTTGGCAATACTCGTGTTGGACATGGATTGGAGATTTAGGTGCTTCCTACATCATAGGCGATGCTACATTATTTTCTTCTTTGCACTCTCTTGCCATACCTTTTCATGTTAAGATGGATGATGGTGCCTTGTTCCTTGTGATTGGCCTTGGGGATATTTCTTTGCCTTTGATTGAAGTGATGCATGCACCTAAGTTTGCCTTTGCTAAGGCGTTCAATTGTCGAGCAATTTTTCATGATGAGTTTTTCTTCCTACAAGATTTCCAGACGATGAAGTAGATTGGTTGAGGCCTTGAGCAGGATGGCCTGTACTATATTAGCCTACCACCCACACATTTTTCTACTATTGCTGCGTTAGCCACTACTGCCTTATAGCAACATATTTGCTGGGTCATCCTAGTATTCCAGTTTTGTGTTTAGTTCCTGGTGTTGTAGTTCCTAGAGTCCTTTCAGTGTGAGGCTTGCCAATTAGGCAAGCATCACAGGTCTACTTTTCTTAGTCAGAATAAGAAAACTGAATCGCCTTTTGCTGTTATTCATGTTGATTTATGAGGATCATGTCGGTTTCGCAGTGTTTGGGGTTTTCGATATTTTCTTATTTTGGTGGATGATTGTACTGCGTCATGGATTTATGTGATGAACGAAAGGTCGAAAACTTCGGCACTCGTTAAAATTTTTTTCAATGAAATAAAGATTCAATTTTTTTTTACTATTTGCATTTTCAGGAGTGACAATGGGCTTGAGTTTGTGAATGCCACCTTATCTCAATTTTCTCTTTGGAGGTTGTTCATCAGATCTACGTTCACCTAATAGAATGGGGTGGCTGAATGCAAATTGCACCATTTACTTATTGTGGCACGGACTTTGATGTTTTAGATCCATATTGTCAAAGTTTGGCGCAATCCGGAGCATAAAGGCTCGTTGTATGTGGGAAAACAATACCAAAGGGGGGGTGTCCACTCATTGGATCAGGGAGAACAGTTGGTGGCTGTTAGAGCGGGCAGATGGCCTCCTTAGGGCCTGTTGTGGGGATCGGCAGGAAGGAGGAGGTTGGTTGCTGGTGACCAGCAGTCCTAGCCAGCAGAGAGTGTTGGTTGCCTTTGGTGGCTGGCAGTGGTGATGTTGAAGAAGATGAGAGAGGTGAGGAGCCTTTAGAATAGGAAATATTGGTATTGCTCAAATGAAAATACAATGGAAGGTTCTCTTTTATGGAGAGAACATATCCCAACAATTTGGAAATAAATCACATCTCAAATAATATCTTATCTCTAAAAGAAACCAAATCCTAAATCATGCTGCGGGTTCCTTTAAAAGTTAAAGGAAAGTAACTATCGAGCTGCGGTAAGATCAATCATGCTGTATGATTCTGAATGTTGGGCTATGAACTATAGGCATGTGCAAAAGATGTCTGTAGTAGAAATGAAGATGTTAAGATGGATGCATGTTTATACAAGAAAGGATCGTATTTCAAATGAGATATTTCGAGAAAAGGTTAGGGTGGCACCGATAGAGGATAAAATGAGAGAGACACGCCTAAGATGGTTTGGATATTTGTAAAGAAGGCCACTAGATGCTCTAGTCATGAGATGCGAGAAGTTGGAGGTTGAACCTGCTAAAAGGGGGTGAGGAAGGCCAAACAAGTGTTGGAAGGAAATTATTAAGTATGACCTCAATTACTTTAATTTAAGTCCTGAAATGGCTCAAAATCGATATGTGTGGAGGCAAAGAATTCATATAGCTGGCCCCACTTAGTGTGGGAAAAGGCTTGGTTATTCTTCCTAAAACACATTTATTAAAAATAGGAAACTTGACATCTAAACAAAACCCAAACTTAGTCCTTAGGACCTTCTAGACGTCGGCCCCTGTTGGGCCTTTATTAATTGCCACGTGGCTTGTTGGCTGCCACGTGGTTGTCCAGGTGGCCTCCATTCCTAACTCATACGCCTTTCCAGTTTTGGGCTGATGTTCTTACTATTTTTCTCAGTGATAGGGTATCTTCCTCTGTCTTAGGGGGTAAGATACCGTATGCTATTTTTCTTCTTGATCAAGATGTTTTTACTCTTACTCCTTTGGTTTTTAGGTGTATTTGGTTTGTACACTTGCTCAAGGTGAACATGTTGTCTCCTTGGTCTGTGAGGTGTATTTTGTTGGGATATTCAAGGACTCAAAAGGGATATCACTGTTATGATCCGGTGGCTCATAGATTTTCTGGTAGTGCAGATGTTACATTTTTTGAGGATATTCCCTTCTAGTCATAGATAAGGAAAGCCACTTCTCGTTCTGTGCCACAAGATATCTTTCTTCCCATGCCATCTATGTCATCTCCAGAACCCTCTGAGCCATCCCATCCACCAAATATAGTCCCATTGGATCCTGCACCAGAGCCTTCTACTTTTTACTTGTGGACATTCCACTGCAGGGCTTCTATTATACTTGCTACTGGGCCATTGTCTACCATCATTGCTCAACCCTCTATTAATCCTACGGATTTGAATGGAGATCAGCTAATCCCTCCTATCGAGGGATCTGACTGGGACCTTCCCATTGCTTAGCGGATGGCCCAATGGTCATATGTCCACTATTGTATTTCACATTATATTTATTTTGTTTGCTTTCTTGCAATAGGATAGTTATTATCTCTTGCAGTTGACAGTCAATAGGTTCCACACACCTATATAGAGGCCCTACGGAATTCTTTATGGACATAGGCTATGGAAGGAGAGATGGCAACACTTCAGTCTTAGGGAACATGGGAGTTGGTTGACCAACCCCCTATTGCTATGGGAGTAGGGTGTGGGTGGATCTTTACCCTCAAGTATCTCCCAGATGATTCTATTGAATGCTGCAAGGTGAGGTTCGTTACTAAAGGATATACTTAAACCTTTGGTGTTGTTTACTTTAAGGCATCTTCCTCAATTGCTAGGCTAAATTTAGTTTGGATCCTTCTTTCTCTTACAGTCAATCGTGCGTTGCCTGTTTTTCAGGTGGATATTAAGAACACTTTCTTATATGACGATTTTGTTGAAGAGGTATACATGTAGCAACCTCCTAGGTTTGTTAGCCAAGGGGAGTGTCATAAGGTGTGTAAACTACATAAGGCTATATATACGCTGAAACAAAGCCCAGGAACATGGTTTAATAGATTTAGAACAACCATTCAGAGTTTTGGGTTCTTATGGTCTACAGTTGATCATTCGGTGTTTGTGAAGCATACTGAGGCAGGTTCTGTGATTTTATAGTCTATGTGGATGATGTGCTAGTGTCAGGAAGTATTAAGGCATGGAGGCAGTCAAGGCCTCACATACTCAGTTTGTTACCGAAGACCTTGGGATGATTAGCTATTTTTTGGGCACTGAAATGCATCACTTGGATGGAGGAATGATTCTTTCTCAACGAAAGTATGTGCTAGACATGCTTTGTCAGGCAGGGATGTTGGGCTGCAAACCTACCACCATACCATTGGATCCTGCCACTCATCTAGTAGATAATGACAGTCTTATCTTGGAAGATGTCACTGGATATAGAGCCATGGTTGGGAAGTTACTTTGTTGACTGTGACAAGATCAAATATATCTTATGTAGTTGGGAGACTGGCTTAGTTTGTGCATGAACCCAGAGAGGCACATTTGGTAGGAGTTTATCTGCGATATCTAAAGAGACCTCTTGGAAAGGGTCTATTTTTTCAAAGGCATGGTCATCTTGATGTTTGTTGATTTTTTGATGTAGATTATGTTGGTTCCCCATGAGGACATGCGATTTACTACAGGATGCTGGACTTATGTTGGTGGTAACTTGGTCACATGGAGGAGCAAGAAGTAAAATGTAGTCTCTAGATCTAGTGCAAAATTAGAGTATCGGGCTATGGCACATACCACCTGCAAACTTTTTTGGATCAAGTCTATCTTAGATGATTTTGGTGTTGATGTCTCAAGACCTATTCCTATGTACTGTGACAATAAAGTTGCCACCTTCATTGCTAACAATTTTGCCTTTTATGAGAGGAACAAACATATAGAAGTTGACTACTACTTTGTTGGAGATGCTGTGACGAATGGGAAGATTTCTACAGCGTATGTTTCCAGTAAGGACTAGATAGCTACTATATTCACTAAGGCTCTAGTGAAGAAACGGTCTGAATATCTATTTTCTAAGCTGAGCATGTCAAATGGTTATGTTCCAACTTAAAGGAGAGTGTTAGAGTCTTATTCTATTTTGTCTTGGTTTATTTTGGTGTCTTTTGTATTTTCCATATTAAGGGTCTCTCATGTAATTTGCCTTTGGAGTCTCTTTATATAAAGGACTCCTAGGATTATGGAATAAATCAATTTTGCTAATTTTCTCTGACCACAACTATTCATCTCTGCGGTTCTTTTTTGGGGATGGGCTTCATTTAGGCCCAGAAAATATCTTCCCTTCTCCCTTCATTTTTGCCTTCGTGGGCTCTGATGGGAAGGGAGCAGAGGGACAACCTGCACGTGTGCAACTCAAATCGGGAGAGGGGGGAGGAGGTCCAGATCAAGCACTCAATCTGTGGAGCAGATCTACTTGATAGTGTAGTTGTGGTTATTGAGGCAATTGCGTATTGGAAAGAAAAAGAAATGAAAGGCTTCTTCACAAAGGCCTATGATTTGCTAGATTGGGCATTCTTTTTTTTTTTTTTTTTTTTTTCTGAATGAAAGATTGGGCATTCTTATAGGGCACACTAAGGAAGCACTGATTTCTTGAAATATGGATCTCTTGGGTGAAGTGCTGCATCACAAGTGCCTCTCTGTTTTGATTGATGGTAGGCTGGAGGGAGGATGAATTCAACCATAGAGAGGTGTAAGACAAGGTTAACCGTTAGCTTCCCTTTCGTTTGTTCTTGTAGTTGATGCCTTGGCCACTTGTACCTATGCTGTTTGTGGTCATTACCTGATAAGGGGACTAATGCTGGAGATACGACCAATCTAATACCTATCCTTAAACATACGGAGTTTTCCCTAATTCAAGGGTCTGCTGAGGCGGCAAGAAATATCTCAGTTGTGCTTGACATATTTATTTATTTTTCGGGGCTACAGGTGAATTGGCCGAAATTATCTTTTGATCCTTTTACAATGGATGATTTAGAAGCAGTGAAATGAGTAAGCAGTTATTGCAAATGCCTCAGGTCTCTCTACTAATGACATATCTTGGTCTCCTCCTAGCAATTGGTCATTGCACTTCGTCGATTCGCAAGCGTTTACTGAAAAGTGGGGTTGGAGGTTGGACATCCAGGTTGTTATTGAAAAGTGGGGTCAGAGGCTGGATGGATGGACTTCCAAGTTGTTATTGAAGGGAAGGAGGCTGGTTGTTCTAAAATTGGTCCTGTTTACTATTTCTCCTTTCTATTTGTCCATTTTTGAGATGCCAATTAAAGTACATAAGGAGGTGGATAAAATTAGAAGTTTTTTTGGAAGGGGTCAGGGGAAGGCTCTAGATCTCTGTACATGGTTTCTTGGGAGGAAGTGTATACGTCTTATGACCAAGGGGGCTTTGGTGTATTGGATCCTTGTACCATGAATGATGCTTTGCTTTGTACGTGGGTGTGCTAGTTGCTGGGGAAGGAGAAAGGTCTGGTCAGTGCAGTTCTGGAATCTTGTTATGGTGGCAGAGTGCTGGATTGGGTGGACAGAATTCTCACAGCTAGAGGGGCATCTCAATTTTGGAAGGGGATCATGCCTGTTATCCCTTGGTAAAAGTTTTATTCTATGTAGGCTTGGGTGATGGTAGAAGCTTCGAGTTTTTGATGGATAAATGGACACCGTTTGGTTCCCTGGCTGATTTCCATGCTTGTTTCATCTGGCTTCTTATATGCTAGCAACTGTCGTAGAATATTGGGATAATGATAGAGGTTGTTGGACACCAATGTTATTAAGCCTGCTTTCTAAGAGGTTACAAGACTTCCTGGATCTGCCAATTGAAGACTTGTGATTGGAACGAGGGATAGTTGTTTATGGGCACATGGGAACTTTTTAGTTAGATTGGCTTATAAGTTTTTACATGCCTAGAGGAGGAGAGAGATCGACATCTATTTAGAGATTGCAAGCTATTGTGGAAAGCTAAACTGCCTTTACAAATAAAGGTTTTTAGCTAGTTGATAAGAAGAAAGAGAATAATGACAAGGTTTAATAGAAAAAAATTTGCCTGCGTGGAGGATCCGATTTGTCCTTTATGTGGAAGTGAGGAGGAAACTGTTGATCACCTCTTTTTTGGCTGTCAATTTGCTGCTTAATTCTGGAGATTGCTTGCACCGAACTGGGTGGCATTGGACTCTTGGGAGAGTTTTTGGGAATCCATGCATCAAGGCTCATTCAAGTCAAGAAGGGAGTGGGTAGAGCCCGTTGCCATCTCGCAATAGCGAAATGGGTGATTTTCAAAATGGAGAGACTGTTTATGGAAAACGGTGTAGGGAAAGCTCTGGCTTTTTGTTTACATGGAGTGCACTCTAATGTATCTCTAAACTTGTCCCCTATTTCAAAAAAACTTGTCTCCTATTTCTTTTTTAATGAAGCGGAGGATCATTTGCCTCATGTTCTCGTCCTTTTTCTTTCAAAAAAATAGAAAATAAAAATTACAAATAGTCTTGCTATGTCATGCCCATTGTTAAGATGGTGTCCCTCTCTCTTTTGCCTTTGTTAAGGTCATGTTATGTCTGAACATTTTTATTTTTTGGCCTTTCTTGTAGAATTACTTGCTTCCTCATTATTAACACAAGTATTGGAGGAGTTGCATGTTAAGATATCACATACAAAAACACCAATAACATATTTGTTGAGTATAAGGGCATATTTACTGTTTTTTATGTTTCTTTGGGTATCTTTGTAATTCTCCCAAAACCTCTCTAGTATAAAAGAGAGGCTAGGGTTTTTTTTAATGATATGAACTCTATTTTCCTCAACATGGTATCAGAGCAGCGGACCTAGGATAGTGCTTCGATATCCTACCAAATATCCACCCAAACAATGATCAAATCACCAATACGTAGGTGATTTGATCATCCAAATCTCGATGGATTACCAGAACATCGGCAACAACGATGGAGAGATCTCCACTGCCGCTGTTCCAGGCAATAGGTGGAGGTCTGATGCTGGCTAGATCATTGCTGTTGTTGCTGGATCTCTACTGTGGGGGTGTGGCATCGCCGCCACTGCTGCTGGATCTCCACCTTGGGGGTCTGGCATGGCCTTGCCTGCTGTCGTTGCCATTGTCGCTAGAATCCCCTTGTGGTAGGTTGGCGCCACTGGGCAGACCGCTAGTCAGGCCATTGGATTGGCCCTCATTGATGCCACTAGGCCCACAATGGGTCTGATGGTGGCCCGGGAGTTCATCTGGTCTCTGATTTCTTACGGTATTTGGTGCATGGTGAAGATTGTCTTCCATGTGGTCTGTATGGTGATGAGTCTTCTCTCACCATTGAAAGTTATGTCTTCCTCTCAAGACATGATGTGTCTTCTCTCATGCAAGGAAGGCATGATGGATCCACAATAGAGATCAATTTTAGACCACAAGGGACTAGCATGTGCAGTCCAAGAAGATTCAAGAAAGAAAAAGAGGACCAGAGGAGCGTGGATAATCAACTCTGGTGCCTTTGTTCATCTTACAGGGGATAGAGAAAGGCTTATAGATCCCATGGTTCCTCAGGGGATCCAAAACATTAGGGTGGATAATGGTGCCACATCACCAGTCATTGCAGTTGGGCGTGTTCATGCTTCTCTAGGGATGTTGGATGATGGGGTTCATTGTGCTCCAGGGCTTCCAATGAATCTACTTTTCGTTAGCCGTATTTTGTAAGGATCTTGGATGCCAGGTTATACTTGATGAAGGCCATTGCTACTTCCAGGATTGAAAGATAGGAGGTATTGTTGGGGGTGGAGTAGAGCGAGGCGGTCTTTACCATCTTGACACACCTACATTGTTCGTAGGAGTAGTCTCTATAGCTATTGATCCTTGGCTGTGGCATGGGAGGCTTGGGCGCCCTTCGCTCAAGAAGATGCGACAGATGTATCCGAGTCTGCTAGATTTTGTGACATTATAATGTGAGGATTGCCAGCTTGGGAAGCACCACAGGAGCTCTTACCCACAGAGGAAGGTTGGAGTGAGTTCTACTCCTTTGCCTTGGTACATTGTGACGTGTAGGGGCCATCTAGGGTCTACATCAGGAGGATACAGATATTATGTTATTATTTTTGAAAAAGGAAAGGGTAGTTATCCAGAGTGATAACTACCCAAAATCTTATATAATAGAATCAACAATAGACAACATTACAACAGGCAGACACCAAGGTCCCTCTCTCACAATGATTCAACCCAAAGAGAAAACAAGGAGTCAATAGACTCAACAAAATTCTCTACATAAGGTCTTTGGTCCCAGAAAACCACCGCATTCCTGCCTAACCAAATTCCCCAAAGGACCGCCAACGGTCTGGCCTTCTCCTTCTTCGTACGGAAAACAAACCGTCCGCCACCACCACCTCCACTTCTGAAGCTATGCCAGAATTCCTCAAACAGCCGACACTCCCACCATCTCCCGCCTATCTTGTCCCAAATTTGCACCACAAAAGGGCAAGAGAAAAAAAGGTGGTCAACGTCCTCCTCACCACCCCCACACAAAGAGCATGCCTTACACTCTCCAGGAGCCCACCTTGCCCTCCACACCTTAGTTACCAGCCTTCTCCTCCTAAGCATCTAGGCAAAAATCTTGACTTTCAGCGGACACGCGGCATTCCAAATCTGTCTACAGTCCCTTACCAGATCCAGCTCCACCTCAGGACCACCAGCAGACAATCTCCTGTACGCGGCCGCAATCGAAAACTCACCTTCATCCCAACCAAAACTGTCTGTACCAGCCGCCGGATGCAGTCCCTCCAACTCAGCAAGTAAGGTTTGGAGATCATGTGTTCTCGCATCTGATAGACTGCCAACGAAACACGGGCACCACCCATCATCCCATACCTCAGCCACAGACGCCATCTTGTTCTGGGACAAGGCAAACAGTCTCTGAAATCTTCTGCAAAGCGCTCCATCACCTGTCCAGTCATCCTGCCAGAATCTGAAAATCCCCCCTGTTCCCAACATAAGGATGAAGCAGTTCCTCACCCTAGGGGCCACCGTCGACAAGCCTTTCAGGAAGTGAGAAGCATCTCTAGGCAGAGACAACAGGAGATCCCAACACATCGGACAGCCATATGCCGTCTCAAACACCTTACTCAACAGATCCCCTTTTCCTTCCAACAGGCACCCCACCCATTTCGCCAACAGACTGTCATTAGATCTCTCCAAATCTCTTACGTCGAGCCCCCCGTCTTTCAGCGGTCTACAGACCTCCTTCCAAGCAACCAACCTGGCACCTTGTCCTCTCGTCCCTTGATTGGACCAAAAGAAACTTCTCATAGTTCGTTCAATCTTTGTAATCACTTGTCAAGGCATCTTCAGTACAGAAATGAAATATGACGGCATCGCCGACAGAACCGCCTTGAGCAGAATTAACCTCCCACCTCTAGACAGAAGCCTCGACGCCCACCCCTCCAGCCTCCCAACCAACCTTTCCACCAGGGTGGTCCAGTCTCTCACCAGAATTCTTCCATCTGACAACGGCAGGCCCAAATACTTAACCGGAAGCTTACCTTGTTCTGTGCCAAGACCCAAACTGCATCCCCTTGCCTCTGCCTCAGTCATGTTGAATGGGACAAAATCCGACTTAGCCAGGTTAATCTGCAATCCGGACGCCTCACCCATTAAGAAAACATGGAACCTCAACCTTCTGGCCTCCATTTCTCCACCTTCAATAAAGAAGATTGTATCATCCGCATACTGGAGCAGAGGGATACTCGTCCCATCCCTCAGGGAGAAACCATTCACCAAGCTTCTCTCACAAGACCTCTTCGCCGCCCTAGTAAGAGCATCCACAACAATCACAAAGAGCATCGGGGCTAGCGGACAACCTTGCCTCACCCCCTTCCTAGGTTGGACCCAACCCCCAGCTGGGTTTCCATTGATAAGAACTGAGAAAGACGTCGTGGTGACGCACCTCTTCATCCATTCAATCCACACCGGCGGGAACCCCCTCTTCACCAAGGACGCTCAAAGAAACGACCATTGGATCGAATCATAAGCTTTGCTGAAATCAACCTTCCATAAGAAAGCCTTCTTTTTATCTCTCTTCCAAGATGAAAGGATTTTCGAGGCCATCACAAAACCCTCCAAAATATTCCTGCCAGGGACAAAAGTCGTCTGCACCGAGTCTATAATCCCACCCAACGTCCTCCTCAATCTATTCGCCAGAAGCTTCGCCACCACCAAGTAGATAGCATTCGAAAGGCTATCGGTCTGTACTCCAGAATCTCCTCAGCGCCCTCCCTCTTCGGCAATAAGAACATATAGAATTTGTTCAGCCTATTAAAGCCCAAGTTGCCCGTTCTAAACTCTTGTATCACTTGCATTATGTCTTCTTTCACCACCGGCCAGAACTCTCTGTAGAAGGCAACCGGAAAGCCATCCGGCCCTGGACACCCATCCGTGTTCAACCCTTAAACTGCCTCGCGGACCTCATCCTCCCCAAAAGAACCCGTCAAGAAGTCAGCGTCTGTCTCGCTGATCTGTGGTATCCCAGATCCTAACCACCTCCATCTTCCTCCCCATCTCCACCCCGTAAAATCTCTAAAATAATTTGCAACTGCCCCTCCCACCGCTTCCCTTCCCAAAAACTCCTCCCCATCTACCACCAATCTGTCAATCCAGTTCCTCCTTCTCCTGCCCGACGCAACCATATGAAAAAAGCGGGAGTTGGAATCGCCCTCCTTCAGCCACTTCTGCCTAGACCTCACCCTCCACTCCACCTCTGCTTTCCTGTCTTCCTCCTGAATCACCTAAGTTGGCCTCGCTCTGTATACCCTGTCATCTTTTGAAAGGAGCCCAACATCCTCTGCCCTGTCCAGGCGTGTAATCGCGGCAAGGGCCTCCTCTTTCTTCCTCTTGCGTCCCTCCCTAATCTGCTTGATGTGGGTCTTCAAGAAAGATCTCAAATCCCTCAGTTTCGCTTCCAGTCTGGCAGCCGCCGACCCATCCGCCTGAGAAGACCTCCATCGTTCCTCAACCAAACCCCTAAAGCCCTCCTCCATGAGCCATGTTTTGTCGAACTTAAAGTAAGTGCCATGCCTCCACTCGTTCGACGTCCACATCAAGGGGTTGTGATCCGAGAAAGGGTACTCCAAAGGCTTAACCTCCGCCATCGGGAACAACTTTGCCATCGCCGTCGAAACCAGAAATCTGTCAATACGGGACTGCTGCCCTCCAGAGTTCCTCCAAGTGTATAGACAGGACGGCGGAGGCATATCAACCAGCCCCTGATCCGCCACAAAGTTCGCAAATGCCTCAGAGCCTTGGTCTAATCCCCCTCGGTCGCCCGGCCTGTCCTCAGCCCGCAGAGTAACGTTAAAATCACCACCAATCAGCCATGGGACCCCCTGGAAAGCTGCCGCAACCTGGCTCAGATCTTCCCATAAGACCTGTCTTCTCCAACCCTCCGTCGGGCCATAAATCGAGAGGAGCAAACATGTGTCGTCCCGGCGTCTCTGAAGTCTGACAGTGACCACGTTGGATCCAAACAGAGTGTCCAGCAAGGAGAACTCCTCCTCCCTCCACCCCACAGCAATTTCTCCCGCACTCCCATCCGCATCCAGGGCCAGGAAACCCCCACACCTCTCTCCCCCCACCTCCCTCCACAACCTTCCATCACAGCTCCCCCACTTCATCTGTTGGAGAAAAACCACATCAGGCCCCCATCTCTGAATATACCCCCGCAAAGCCGCTCTTCTCGATGGGTCATTCAGACCCCTCACATTCCAAGACAAGACCTTAGTCATGCGGTCCTCTGGGAATCGCCTCTAGACGTCAGCTGTCTAAACCCTATCATTTCTGCCACGACATTCTCCTCATCCATCAATAAACGTCGGTCCTCCGGGCTCCCTTCACCACCATATACCTCACTTCCATGCTCCGCAGTTACCAGATCACCTACAGCCACCAATACCTCGTCACCAGCTCCAGCCCCCAACCGCTCAGCCTCACCCCCAAGCTGCCTAGCCGCCTCAGTCGCTTTCTTCCCTGCCCTCACATCCACTAGCCCCCCATCTCCACCACCAGCACCTGCCGCCTGCCGCCCCACTGCCAACCCAGGGGACCTCGGAGCAGGCAGGTCTCCACCGCCGCCCCCAGCAAATGTCGCCGCTGACGACGCAACGCCACCAGAGGTACCCAGCCCCTCCGGCGACCGGCGTCGGCCGACCCTAGCCACCCCCCCAGACGGGGTCTTCCGAGCCAGCCCCCTACGATACGACCATCGCGGCCGGTAGAAGAGTCTCTGCGAACCAGCCGTCTTCCGCTCCCGTCGTCGCCCACTCCCCTCCCCGCCAGTCACATCCTGTCCTGTCGCCCGGCTTGGACCAGCCAAAGAGCACTTCGAAGCCCCTCCAGCAGCATCCTGTCCCACCTCCGTAGAGACCAGGAGATGTGGGGGTGAGCGCGCAGGAAGTCCCTACCCGGCATCAGCACTGGAGCCCCCCAACCCCGCAATCGGGTCACACTCACTCGATCCGAATCTGCCATCCGCCACTCCCTCATGACCAGGAGCCAGCGCATTGCCACCAACACACCCACATTCAGCGGGGTCGCCTGGCCTCAGCGCCACATTCACCTCCCCCGACCCCTCAGCCAAACTCGCAACGACCCTCCGCATTCCCGCCGCTTCGTTTGCCACTGATCGTGCCAAGGGGATCGCAATTGCCCCGAGATCCCCGCCGCAATCATCGCCGCGACCTTCGACCTTCCCAAGAGCAGTCCGGCCCTCCTCCGCCCGCCTGCCGCTACCGCTTCCACACGTCGCCGCCGCTCCGCCACCCACCACCTCAGCAAAGGACCTAGGGTTCTCGGAACCCCAAGAGACGTGGAGAAGCCAGGTGGAGCTACCCTAACGGAGCACCGACCTCTCCACCAACCGCTGCCTCGGCCTCATCTCCACCCAAACCTCGATCCGCGACAGATTAGTCGCCTTCAGGCCGAGGCCCTCGCAACCGCGTAACCTCGTAAAAGGGGCAACCACCGCCGCCACCACCTCCACCGTGCGGAGGAAGAGCGGAACCCCCTCAATCAAGACCCTCCTCCTCGCGCCAGCCAGTGGTCTCTCCGCCAACGCCCCATCAGACTTGACCGGCCAACGGCACCTCACCACACCATCGCCACATCGGAGCACCCTGAAGACCAGCCGCCTCAACTCCACCCGGCTCAGCCCCAGCAACACCATCCGCCCACCTCCCAGAGAGGCCACTTTCACCTGGCTCCCGTCAACCCCCAAGTAGGAGGTGACTACCTCCCTCAGGGCCCCCACCTCCACCAACCCCTCCAGGACCATTGCAATCAGTGCCGACGCTAGCTGCCCTTCTAGCTCCCCCAACTCCTCCGACCACGGCGCCTCGACCTCCATGAGGGGTGCTCCCTCCGGAGGGGACGGAGGCGTCTCCCTTCTCCTCGAAGAAACCACCTCACCCGACCTCCGACGCCCACAGCCCGATCTTCGGTGACCCAGAACGCTACAACGCAGGCAGCGCACCGGGTCCCTGCATGCCACCGCCAAGTGCCCGTCCCCAAGGCACTTGAAGCACCTCACTGGCACCGCACCTCTTCTCGGCCTCCAGCCCACCATCGTCCAGCCCGGGCCAACCCTCCCTGCCCCAGTTGCCAAACCTCTCTCTCTCTCTCTCTCTCTCATTTTTCCCCTCGATATTATGCTATTATTGTGGATGACCATAGTCGTCTTACTTGGGTCTTCTTGATGAAGACCCGATCTGAGATTCCCCATGTTATTCAGCAATTCTTAGTAGAGGTTTAGACTCACTATGATGGCACTGATCGAGTCTTACGTAGTGACAATGCCTTAAGAGTATATGCAGGGAGATGTTTAGAGCCTCTTCTTCTTAAGGCATTATTCGCCAGACTTTTTGTGCTCATATATCTCAGCAGAATGGTGTGGCTGAGTGCAAGCTATGACACCTCCTAGATATTGCTAGGACCTTAATGATCCATATGAAGGTTCCTAAATAATTTTGGGGGGATGCCATACTCACTGTCGCCTACCTGATCAACCGGGCACCTTCCTCAGTTCTTCATGGATAGGTTCCCTTCCAGGTGATCCATCCAGATTGTGCAGGTCGTTTGTTATATCTTTGAGAGTTTTTGGCTACACTTGTTTCGTTCAAGCATATGCGAATCATGACAAGTTTTCTCTTAAGGCAGTCAAATGTGTTTTTCTTGGGTATTCCAGAATATAGAAGGGGTACAGATGCTATGACCTGAGCCGTAGGAGGTACATTGTTACTCTAGATGTCACCTTCTTTGAGAAGGTTCCATACTTCTTTGAGGTAGGAACATCTATACAAGCTCTCCTAAAGGAGATTCAGGTTTATCATCGGAGGTTTCATCCTTCACCTGACACTAGGCCTCCTCCTAATTTGGGAGACGAGAGTAGTTTAGATACAGAGGAGCAGCCATCTTCTAGGCGACTCAGTAGAGCATGCATGCTCCATCCCTTTTCCCAATACACAGGTGTTGCTCATCTTGGAGATGGAGTTCGTCAGTTTGCTTCAGCGATCACTGCCTCTACGTTTCCTAGAGATTTTGCTCATGCCACTTGTGACCCTAGCAATGGATGAGGAGATACAGGCTCTACAGTCATGATGGACATGGGATCTGGTACCTTGTCCTGATGGAGCTGTTGTGGTAGATTATAGATGGGTATACACCATCAAGTATAGGCTTGATGGGACAGTAGGCAAATATAAGGTCAGGCTTGTTGCCAAAGGCTTCACTAAGACATATGGGGTAGATTATTTTGAGACCTTTTCCCCTGTAGCACATATTACTTCTGTCAGGATTATTATCTCTGTTGTTGTGATTAGGAGATAACCACTTCATCAGCTTGATATTAAAGATGACTTTTTATATGGTGATTTGTCTGAAGTGGCATACATGAGATAGTAGCTAGGTTACAACACTCGGGGGGAGCATGTTTGTAGCCAATGGAAGGTAATATATGGCTTGAAACAGAGATCCTGAGCCTGGTTTGAGAGACTTAGTATAGAGGTTATGAAGATTGGGTTCGACCGCTCTACGTCTAATCACTCTGTCTTCATCTGGAAGACTGAGTATGGAGAACATACCCGCGTTGTTATTCTGGCAGTATATGTGGATGACATGATTCTGACTGGAGATGATGAAGATGGGATTGTCTAGACCAAGTCCTTTTTGTAGTCTACCTTTGTTACCAAGGACTTGGGAGAGTTGAGATATTTTCTTGGGATTGAGGCAGTACGACAGGAGTCAGGCCTGTCCTTATCATAGAGATAGTATGCTCTTCAGATTCTTTAGGAGACTAGGTTGCTAAGAGCTAAGCTATTTGGTATACCTATGGAGCCACGACCTGCACGCTTGTTTGAGGGGGAGGATCCATTATATGAGGACATTACTGGTTACCGCAATACAGTCGGCCGTCTACTATATCTTACTATCATGAGGTCTGATATTAGTTTTGCAGTGAGCAGAGCCAGCCAACACATGTAGCTGCACGCTACAGCCATTGGTGTTAGGTTTGCCTCATTCTGAGGTACCTCAAGGGGATACCAGGGAAAGGATTGTATTACAGAGATGATTGTGATCTGGATATTATTGCTTATTTTGATGCTGATTATGCCGGACTAGTGGATGACTAGCGTTATACTTCTGGATTTGCCATCTATCTTGGTGGCAGTCTTGTCTCTTGGAGGAGCAAGAAACAGAGCATTGTAGCTCGTTCGAGTATCGAGGCAGAATATAAAGCGATGGCTCAGGCGACATGTGAGATTATGTGGATCGTCTCATTCATGCAGGACCTTAGGAGCCATACTTCTATGCTTGTGCCACATCTCTGTGACAACAAATCAACCACTTACATCGCCTTAAATCTAATTTTTCATGAGAGGACACAGCGTATCAAGGCTGATTGCCATTTTGTTCGTGATGCCATCCTTATTGGCAGGATTAGCACACCATATGTCTCATCAAAGCTTCAGTTTGCAGATATATTTACCAAGGCCCAGAAGAAGCGTCTGGATTTCCTATGCGACAAGTTAGGTCTTATCGATATCTATGCTTCAACTTGAGGGAGAATATTGAGTATAAGGGCATATTTGTTATTTTTTATGTTTCTTTGGATATCTTTGTAATTCTCCCAAAACCTCTTTAGCATAAAAGAAAGGCTAGGTTTTTTTTTTCTAATGATATGACCTCTATTTCCCTCAACAATATTCAATATAGCAACCGCTAACAGCCCATCTATCTAGATTTCATTTTAAAGATTCTCATAAGTAAAACCATTAGGAATAACTATGGACGGAAAATAACTAAGGATGACAACATGGCATATATATTTTTGGGCGATCTATGTAAGTACGGGACATACTAATATATGAGTGTAATAACAAAAGATTACAATGGTATTTACTCTAAAATCTTAAAAAGTACGTTGGTTGTTAAATAACATGTAACATGTAACATGTAATCCTTCAACAATGTAGGATCATCGAAATGGATGCTAGTTTCATACCACACTGATATCAAAGCACATATAATTCCAAATCGTTAATAGATGTGCTATCCTCAAGTATTCAAGATACTTCTGAACCCTTTATTTTGGAAGACCCTACAATCTTAATTATTTCCCATTATTTAGTTGTCTTCTCTACCAAGTATCATGTGCATTCATACTCTCTTCTTGGCAATGGGTGGAGAACCAAGATCTTTTCTTTCCTAAAAGATTGTCATGTTTGCACATGTTGAATCTGATCAGGACCTTGCAACTTGAAATGTAATACATCCTAGTACACTTAAGTTAGCTATATCTTTTGATTTGACCATTGGCCTATGATTTCTAAGATCATGTCACTTCTATATTGGTCTACGAAATGTTTATACCTAAATACAGAGATGCATATTTGTCTTGAGGTTAATGGACATGCCTTTTCTATGTTAGTGGTTAGCAAAGATCGTCTTATCCCTTAGTACATCAAGTCATCCCCTTGAGCTGACTTACGATTGTATGGCACCTTTAAGTTTCCATTTTAGAGCATCAATTAGGTGGAAATTTATCAAGGTATCATCTCTTCTTAGATGAGAAATCTTACCCATATATTATAATGGATTTGTTATATGGATTGTTACGAGTCATTATTTACATTGGGTTGTAATTTTTCTGTTTTTTGTTTTTGTATGGGGTCTATCATGTAATTGTCCCTTTGTGTACTTCTATATAAAGGCAACTAAGATTTATCTAATAAGAAAGAATATCACATTTCCATCTTAACATGGTATTAGAGTGACGTTCTTAGATCAGCATTCTGGTACCTCATCAAATACCACAAAACACAGAGTTCTCGTTCTTGTGATCCTCTATCTAGGGGATTCCTGGTGTGCCCCCATGTGTCTCCAGCATTGGTAACGTCACTGTTGGCAGCCCTTGCATCACGAACACCCCAAGGTGCTTGGCAGCAATCCCTGTGGGGTTTGGTGGCAATGGCTCTCCATCGGTCAAGCCTAGCGTTGTCGTTGCTGGCTTGATTGAACTTTACTTCGCTTGATTGCCGTCGAGCCTTGCAACGATGGTATGGGTGGTGTTGCCTGAAGCCCAGTGTGATCTGGGCTACGTTCCCAGATCCACTTTCATCGCCAAATCTGTTTTGTGCTGATCTAAGGTGATTTGCATTTCCTTGGTGGAGTTGATTTAAGTGCTGCTCCTGTCTCCACTCTCCTGAGCTATGTTGATTTCTTGATGCATGTTTTTCCTGACTCTGCTGATTTGCTGTCTCAGATTCTACAAATTGGGTCTCTATTGCTGAATGCTAGGATATTCTTAGTGACTTGTTGGGGAAGATGTCTACCACAAGTGCTACATCTGTTATGCAAGAAGCCTCCATAAAGTTGGATGGCACCTTCTTACTACGGTCAACTTCCTCTGCTCGGCTCTAAGGATCCCATAGAAAAAAGTATATTCTCCTCAAGGTTGAACCTACAGATAAAGACAAAACAAATGACTGGGTAGCTACGTGCATGTTAAACAATATGAACGAATCTATTACCAAGCAGGTCATGTCTTATTCCTCTGTTATGAAGATATGGGATGCTTTGCATGGGATTTATTCCCACAAAAGCAACATAGCTCGTTTGTATTGGGTTGTTGGGGATATTCACTATTTAAAAAAAGGGTCTATGTCTTTGGATGAATGTTATGGTTCGTTGAAGAACCTATGGGATGAACAAGATACCTATCAGCCTCTCTCCTTGGATGTCTTTGTTATGGCAAAATAATGAGAAGTTATTTGCTCTGTCCAGTTACGATAAGGACCAATTGATGACCCTTGAGGAGATTCCTACCACTACCTAGAATTTTGCTTGACTTTCCAGACTTGATGGGTCTAAGCCTATGCCTCCTTTTGACTCTTTTGCTATGGCCTCTGTTGGCAGCCAAGATAGTGGAGGATTCTCAGGTAGGGGGAGAGCACACCCTCTGAGAGCCAACTCTGGAGGAGGATGTGGACGAGGACATAGTGGTCTACTATGTGATCATTGCCATCTCACAAATCATCAGGTTGATCGGTGTTGGATTAAGATGGCTATCCATAGGTTTATTCTCTGAGGGCCAACCAAGTTTTTTTTCAATTTTGAGTATCCAGTCTGTTAGCCCTATACTCCATGGGTTGCTATTTTTAAGGTGGAATATGATCAGTTGCTCTTGAACTCCCAACCTACCTCCTTTGGAGCCTCTGTTGTTGTACTTGCTGGTACTCATGGCTTCTCAACTAAATCGCATGTCCCTGAATTATGTGTAGACTTACGTGCTTCTTTTCATATCATAGG
Organism: Thalassia testudinum; assembly: GCA_037157565.1. Lineage (NCBI taxonomy): Eukaryota > Viridiplantae > Streptophyta > Magnoliopsida > Alismatales > Hydrocharitaceae > Thalassia > Thalassia testudinum. The sequence goes on from JAZHRO010000031.1 coordinate 62,376,455, forward strand.
CAATACCTTTATTTTAGACCTTATAATCTCTTTCAAATCCTTTCAATGTAAGAGTTGCTAGTGGATCTCTTTCTCCTTTTACTGGTTTGGGAAATATCTCTCTTACTTATAGCTGTAGAAATCAACGGTTGGTATTCAGTTGGTGAGGTCATCGATGACGGAGTATACGTTATGTGGGTAATTAATCGGGGATTAATCAGTGTAGTAATTTTTAATATTTTAAATTTTAAATATAATTATATATACCATTATACATATTAAGTATACATATATATGAATTGAAATATCACATATATATTAATTTTTTTTTTGATGTATATATTCTCTCAAAATATTTTCTAATAAATAGCTATCAATATCACAACACATAAAATAAGACAAATAAGCTATGATTGGTGCACCATAAATCTAACAGTATCATTAAACATTTTTTTTTGAAAGAAACTAGTATCACAACCACATGTAAGAAGAGAATAGAGAGAAACAGGGGCTATCGATAGATCGTGGAGAGTAACAACCATCAGTAGAAAGGGCAACAAGCACTGACACATTGCTCACCGGCGATGGAAGCACTGTCGATTATAGTAGTTGTTAACAACCATCGTGGAGACCGTTCACTGGCGATAGAGGGGTTGGGTAGTGCGGTGATAACAGAACACCTGTTGGTCGGAGCAGTGACTCACGAAGAGGTTGTAAGCGGCGGTGGGTTAGTCACCAGTGGGCGGTGGCAAGCATCAGAGAGGAGGGACTTGGGACCGATGGTTTTGCTTAGGGCTGAGGCTTTCACACGTGGGGAACTTGGGGTAATGGGAGAAGTCAGGTTTAGTTGGGTGCATCTAGGTATTAGGTTTAGTTAGGTTTTGGTTTGGGGGTGCATTGCTAGTGCATCAAAGCTAAAAAAATTGAAACCTTAAAACTTACTTGGCTGATTAATCGGATAATTGATTGATTAATCAGGTAGATCGATTATAGGGCTGACTATAGGTACTCGGTTCGTTTTTGGACTGTATACGATTATGTGGTCGATTAATTGGTCGCATAGATTAATTTTACTCTTGCTCTTACCAGATCATTACCCCTTTTTAATGTCTTACATGTTTCTAAATTTTCCTTGAATCTTTTGTCTATCACCAGATTACAAAGGCTTTATGCTGTTGAGCAGTTTTTTATGACTTTTTTTTGTCCAGCTGGATCTCTGGTTGATGAGACAGATTGGTGGAGGATTTGAGCGTGATAGCCTTTACTATCTCAGTTTGCCTACTCAACACCTGTTAGCCTTTCTGCTCTTACTACTATAGGTCTTCAATGGCATCTCCGATTGGGTCATCCGATCATCCGAGTACCCTTGTTCTTTGACGTTGACTCCAAGAGTCTTTTCAGTGTGATGCTTGTCAACTTGGCAAGCATCATAGGGTGTCTTTTAAGGTTAGACAGAATAAGAGAGAAGTTTCTCCTTTTGCTCTTGTCCATGCTGATTTATGGGGCCCTTGTCAAGTTAAAAGTTTAAGGAGTTCTGGTATTTTCTTTTTTGGTTGATGACAGAACCATAGTCACTTGGGTCTATATGCTAAAAGAAAAGTTTGAACTCCTATACTTATCAAAATTTTTTTCATGAAAAGAAAGACACAATTTGCTACTTTTATATGTGTTTCAAAGTGACAATGCCTTGAATTTGTGAATCATGATTTGTCATCTTTTTTCACTTCCTTGGGGTTTATACATTAAACATCTTGTGTTAGTACTTCTTAGCAAATGGAGTTTCTGAAAGAAATTTGCTTCGTCTGCATGATGTTGCTTGTACCTTGATGTTCCTGATGAATGTCCCTTCTCACATTGGGCTGATGCTATCCTTATTGTAGCCTTATAAATCGAGTCTCTTCCTCAGTGCTTGGTGGGAAAACCTCTTACTCTTAGTTGTTTTCAGGAAGAGGTCTTTTTTCTCTACCTCCAAGTGTCTTTGGATGTGTTTGTTTTGTCCATCTCTTCAAGGCGGGCAAGTTGGCTCCTTGATTAGGGAAATACGTTTTTTTAAGATACTCGAGGACTCAAAAAGGATGTTGCTGCTACGATCCATTAACACATTAGTTCTATGCTAGTGTTGATGTTCACTTTTTTGTGGATGTTCCTTATTTCTCTTCTACTACGAAGGAAGTGTAGCCACCTATTGCAAAAGACATACCCCTGCCAATTCCCTCTGTGTCTCCACCTATTCCTACTTAACCCCCTCCACCACCACCATCACCCTCACCATATGTTTCTTTACCTCCCTCCGTATCTATCAACGTCGACTACCGAAAAATCCTGTGCCTACCATCCCTATGGAAGAACCATTGTCTACAGTTCCAATTCCTCATCCTCCTACCAATCTGGAGTCATCTATCAGGTGCCACCTCCATCCATCAATTTAGATTTGGATATTCCTATTTCTTATAGAAAGGCACCTCGTTCTTGTACCAAGTATCTAATTTTGTATTATATGACTCTTGACAATCTTCTTGCTATTGGTCGATAATTTTCTCTTTGTTAATAGTAATCAGGTTCCTTGCAGCCATATTTAGGCTATATAGCATCCATCCTGGAAGGCTGCATTGGTGTAAGAGATGTCTACTTTGCGAACCAAACAAATGTTGGACTTGGTTGACCTACCCTCAGGAGCTACTGCTGTGAGGTGTAGGTAGGAGCTTACCTCAAAGTATCTCTCTGATGGTTCTATTGAGTGATATAAGGCTCACTTGGTGGTTAAAGGATATACTTAGACATATTGCGTGGATTATTTTGAGACCTCCTTAAGGGCTTGATTGAACTTAGTTCAGATTCTTCTCTTTTGTCGTAAATTATGATCGACTTGATTTCAACTTTACATAAAAAATGTCTATGTATGTTGATCTTCGTGAAAAGGTGTATATATAACCCTCGGGTTCGTTGTTTAGGGGAAGTGCTGAGTTTAAGCATTGGGTTATGGCACACTACATGTCAATTGTTCTAGGTGGTATCCATTCTTTGAGATTTTTGTGTTTTTGTCTCTATGTCGATTGCTATGAGTTGGGAATAATGATGCAAATTAGTTTATTCTCAAACCCTACCTCTCTTTATATATAGAGAGGTGGGTGCAAATTACAGTACAACCTCGTAAAGAAAAGAAAAGTAATACATAGCACTAATAAAACAAAAAACTAACAGAACTCCATAACACTCTCCCTCAAGCTAGAGCATAGATATTGATCATGCTCAGCTTGGACAGACATGTATGAAAGGAGGATCTAGCTAGTGGTTTGGTAAAGATGTCAACAGTTTGAGTCTTAAAAGCAACCTGGGTGGTGAAGATGAACGCCTTATGAATTAAATCTCTGGTATAATGGCAACCTACTTCCACATGTTTGATGCGTTCATGAAACATGGGGGTGTTGGCAATGTAAGTAGCAACCTAGTTCTTACATTGCAAGTCTATAAGCCCATCAATCTGTATATGTAGATCAATCAATAGGGATCTCACCCACATTAGCTTTGCAGATGTTTGAGCCATAGCACGGTACTCGGACTCAACACTAGATCTGGACACAACAGTCTGTTTCTTGCTCTTCTAGGTTTACCAGATTCCCTGTAACATAAGTACAAAAGCCTGTAGCAGACTTCTTGTCATCATGACTACATGCATAATCTATGTCAGAATATTCATCCATTGTCGTAGATGTCCCACTAGTGAAAAGAGACCCTGTCTTGGTGCTTTCTTTAGGTACTTGAGCACCATGATGGTTGCATCCCAGTGCTGTCTAGTAGGCTTCTCCATAAACTAACTCAGCTTACCCACTGCAAATGAAGCATCAGGCCTAGGAATCGTCAAGTATGGCAGCTTCCCTACAAGCTGGTGATACCATCTGCTATCAACTAGCTCCACGTCATTGTCATATAGTCGTGCTTTAGGGTCTATTGGAATGTTTGCTGGTTTGGCTCCTAGTATACCTATCTCCTTTAACGCATCTAAAGTATATTTTCGTTGAGATAGAACAATGCCACACCGACTACAAGCTGCTTCTATCCCAAGGAAATATCGCAAAGGTCCTAAATCTTTCATCACAAAATGATTTGCTAAAGTCTGCTTAATCTCAGCCACATCTGTTGTATCATCACTAGTGACAATTAAGTCATCAAGTTATACCAAAAGAATTACAACTTTCCTTGTCCTCCTAATAAATAGGGAATGATCTGCAGATGATCTGAGGAACCCCACTGATTGAGAGAGCTTTTGAAACCAAGCTCTTGGGCTTTGCTTGAGGTCATAAATGGCCTTCTGCAATCTGCATACATACTCCTCCTGAACCTCATAGTCGAGGGCTACTGCATGTATACCTTATCCTATAAATCGCCATAGAGAAGGCATTCTTCATATCAAGCTGATGAAGATGCCAATCTCACTGAACTGCAACTGAAATGAGGATCCTCACTATAAAAAGTCGAGCCATTGAAGAAAAAGTGTCAAAGAAATTCACCCCATATGTTTGGGTGAATCCTTTAGCAACAAGTCGGGCCTTGTATCATGCAACAGATCCATCTGGATTGTATTTGAGTGTAAACATCAATTTTCAACCAACTACAATAGCACCCTCTAGTAAGGGTGTGAACTCCTAGCTATGTCGTAAAGTATGAGCGGTTATCTGATCCTCCATGGTTTATCGTTATCTTGCATCAAGCGTGACCTGTTGGTAGGTGGAAGGGATCTGTGTGGTTGAAAGTGCACGACAGAAGCTCCTGAAAGTAGAACCAAGCCACCCAGTAGACAAATTGCCTGTAATTGGGGAAGCTTTCGAATGGCAATCGGAAGGTTGAGATCATTCGTCAAATCCTCCTATACTGGCTCTGAAGCAAAAATATCATTATCTGGACCTATAGCGTCACCGTTAGATATCGTATTATTATTATGCAACCTGTTCGTGGTCACTTGAGGTGGAGAGGGTGATGTCTTTGTGGCTGTTGTGGAGGATGTCATCCAGAAAGTACTATGAGGGTGTTTGTATGTAATAGTAGGGTCAGAAAACTTCATAGGTCCATTTGTTGTAGTTGGGGGAGTAGAAATAGGTATCTCCTCTAAGGGAACACGAGATATAGGCATGGGGGACTCCATAATCTCAGGAGATAAGACTCCGGGCAGCAGTAGAAAAGTATGGAATAGACTTATGAAAGGTAACATCATCACTCATATAGTGCCTACCAGTAATAGGATCCAAGCATCTATATCCCTTTTGAATCCGTGAATATCCCAAGAACACACACTTGATCGCTTGTAGTGCAAGCCTGTCTTTACCTAGGGAGAGAAGGAGAACAAATGTAGCACAACCAAGTTGGGAACAATGATGTAGATCAGTTTTTTCTCAAACCCTACCTTTCTTTACATAGAAAGAGAGGTGGGTGTAAATTACAATACAACCTCATGAAGAAAAGTAATACATAGCACCGATAAAACCAAAAACTAACAGAACTACATAACACTATGTATTGTGATAGCAAGGCAGCAACTTTCATTGCAAATAATTCTACCTTTCAGGAGGTGGATTGCCATTTTGTTTGAGATGTTATGATGACCGACAAGATATTGACCCTATATATTGTAACAGAAAACTACGTAGCTAACCTCTTCACCAAAACACTTCCTTGTTGCAAATCGGAGTATCTTTGTTCCAAATTGAGCATATTTGATATATATGCTTTAATTTAAGGGGGAGTGTTATGGGTCATTGTTTACTATGGGATCCATCATGTAATTATCCCTTTGTGCCTCTCTATATAAAGGTTCCTAAGGTTTCTCTAATAAGACAACATCACATTTCCATCTCAACATTAATGTTTCATTGAATTCTTACTTCATCAGTGGTATCCAAGTTGGCCATTGTATGTCACCTTAAACAATGGGACCTATATACACATTGAACTGTAAATCATTTACCCATCAAAGGTAATAATGTATTAGTGTGATCTCTCAATAGGTTTTGCTTGCCAACGGCGTACATTTCAAATGTTAGAGTTCACAAGTTATGACCACTAGAACATCTCAAGATCCTTTGATGCAGATTGTTCTAGCTTTCTAGAGAATTGCTGGTATACTACCAGTTTTGCACTGTTGTAGGGGGAAATTTGATCTTGTGGCATGACAGGAAGCAGGTTGTGTTCTTTATTACTAGTGTAGAATCTGTGAGTACCATGCCTTTATGTAGATAGCTTATAAGATAAAGTAGATACATTCCATATGGCTGATTTGGGTTTTCACTTATCCGATGGTGAATTTTTTTGATAGATGCTACCACTTTTGGAGCAAATAATTCAGTGTTCCAGAAGGGAACAAAGCACATTCAAGTATAGTTGCTTCTATCCATCAGATTATTTATATCTTCAAGAAGCCTCTCAAACGTGCTAGATTTACGGAGTTGTATTTCAAGTTGGACCTTGTCGACATATATGCTCCAACTTAAGGAGTGTTAGATTTTTGTAGGTTTTTACGATTATGTATTTGTTTTGGATTCTCCTTATGCAATTTGTTGGGAATAAAATGGACCACGTGGTAGTGTCATGTGGCAGCCATCCAAGTCACGTGGCAGTGCCACGTGGTAAGCAATAAAGGGTTCTAAGGGCTAGTTTACGGCGTGGGGTAACTAACCCAGGTAAGCAAACTTGCAATAGGGGTTAACCCCTGATTCTGTTTACTTACAAATAGGGGTTGACCCCTGTTTTTGTTTACTAATGGGGTTAGGATTGGGGGTTGTCTTGTGATGTGATAGAGAGGTGTTTACTTGGGAATGGGGGTTACAATGGGGGTTAAGCTGGCAAAAGACATCTTTACCCCTAATTTGGTAGGTTAGTTGGGTTATTTTCAAAAGTGGGGAATGGTAGGTAAGCTAGTTGCGAAAATTTTGTTGAAACTATTTGCTTAATTTATGACTTAAAAATATGCAAATTTGGTAAATTTTAAAAAATCAAGCAAAGCAAGGGGGTGTACGAAATTAAATGGGTTAGTTATGTGACAATACTTGAAAGCATATATCAATTGAACCACCGAAGAAAAGAGACATTATGCAAAACAGTGGAAAATAGGAAGCACATACCAATTAGAATCACATGTCAAGTTGACTATATAACTCATAAGTTTTCTTTCTTTATGTTACAACAACCTGAATGAGTTTCTTATTTATATGGAATGTAACCATCTACACATCAACAAGTGAACAACCAAAAATATTCTGTCAAGTGGGGATTCCACTGCACCATGTAATATATTTTCAATCCATGTACTGTACCTTGAAATAGCATAGATTTCTTGTTTACATGAAAGTGAAAATAAGATGGCCATTGACGTCCTTATGGATATTGAAATATGTACAAATCAATTTGAATATGCTTCTTTATATTAACTAATAATTTGTCTCTGTCCCAACTTTGCATGCGCAAATGATGAGCTGTCATTATGTGTTGCTGCAACCTTCACAGAAACTCCAATGGGGTCTGGCAGGAATGCGCTTCATCATCTCTACTCCAATAGTGCTATTTCTCTATTCACCACATATAAAAGAACAAGATATTAAAGATGTGAAATGAAGTTTAACCTTCTACCATCACTAAAATGCCTGGATAATGACATACCTTTATTTTGGGAAATGCATACTCAGGAAGGGTAAGAAAAGGACTTCTTAACTAGGAAAAGAATTGTACAAACAGTAATATAAAAGAAGGGTAGTTCCCTCTAAGAAATATGCAGTTTACCATGTTTGTGTTTGTCCAATTACCTTGTAAGGGAGAAATGAATTGTTTGCATAGATATTGAAGACGGATGGTTACCTTTAAAAAAAAGGAAATGGAACAGAATAGATAAATTAAAGTCATTACATTAAGTGGTGAATAAGTTGATGAGAATTGTAAGTAACAAAAATTCTAACCTTGTAATTGCACTTCCAGGCACTTAAGAAAAAATGGAGTTATATTTATATTTATGTAGTAGGCTCAGATTGCTTCGTTATGAAAAATTCGTATGCATGTCATTGGGAGAACTCTATAAACAATGTATGTTTTAATTTACTTAGGTAAATTATGCTGCATTGTGGCCATTCGTGCTATGCAAACACATTTACCACTCAATTGTTGTGTTGCATAGGGTTGCTGCGATGCAGCCAGATTTTCTACACAAACACATTTGCTGGCCAAACTAGCAACATATCATTGTTTAATAAGGTTTGCACTCATGCGTTGGAAGCTTTCATCATTGTCTATATAATCATCGTAAACTTATTTGCAATGCATCCTGCACACATATTAGAGATCTTAGGAGAATATTAAAACTTTAATCTATGTGAGGGGGAAAAAATTGAGAAAACACAACTTGCGAGATATTAAAAGAAAACATGAAGACATTCAAAACCATTCAATAAGCAAAATGAAAATAAAGATAACAATATCCATACTTAGTGATTTGAATGTTTTAACCACCACGCTTATTACAAAAAATCCACTATATGAAGATAAATTATTGTCATCGACCTTCAGACAGATCCATAGATTCCATCAACCATCTTACCTTAATGAAACTTAATCGACAAGGTCATCCATAATTACCAGGAATGGAAATTTAAATTCTCGTAACCTTTTATACTTGACGTTGATCTACACAGCGAGAAAAAAAATAAAAACCTAGTTTTGCATGAAGGTAAATAAGGATAAGAATGTTTGGCGAAAGGAATCTTACATGTTCCCACTGAATCGAATCCTCTGGGGTGATGACATGTTCTTCGATATCCTATGTCCATGCCTCGTCAGCTAATAATTTCATCATCAACTGGTAACACTTATTCAAGAACTTCCAGTGGGTCATAATTTTAATGAGTGGGATATCCTCATTAAAATGGTATTCCCTGTGATCTCTCAAAAGGTGCCAGCCATCGCTTGACAAGGTACTGTTAACATAGTCTTCATCCTCGTTCAAATTTTGTAACGTTGTGATGAGGCATGTGTCCTTTCGAAGAGTCCCACCCCGAAAAGATGCCATTTCTACGACGAGAAATTTTGAAAATGACATAGGACTTAGAAAGTACTTGATAATTCCACCCTTAATGTAAGGAAAGGATTTCAAACGTAATATGAATGCCAGTACTTTCGGATTCTGTAGTGACATTTATAGTGACATCATAATCAATTGTTCGAAGAATTGTTGAAACTGTCAATGCGATCAAAAGACGACAAGTATAATTTATAAGAACTTCACCATACACTACCCCACATAAACGGGTAATTTGACATGAGTTATTGTTACTCTATGGAACATGATGATCAAATCTTTGTACTATCGTTGATCATCGAAAGCCTCTCTTGGTAATTATTATTGATATTTATTACTTCTTATTTTTGTTGGCAAACAAGTAACTGTTGCTCTAATTCAAGCCTCTTCCTTTTCTCTTTTCGGTGCTCGCAGTAAACATCATAATACATGTAAGCCATGAATGTCAACTCCATCTTTTGTGATTTCAACGTTGGGTTGAACTTGAGAGGGTATTTTCGAAAACCGCAACCTTAAAATGAAAACATCATTGTCGTCTTTCAGGGATTAATTTAATCGAACGATATTAATATGGAAAGTTTGCTTTACGCTATTCCCTTAGGGACACTTGTAATATAGTTTGTCTTAGATGACAGATACACTTGTGCTTTCTTCCTCAAAGACAAGTTCGGCCGTGTGTTCACAAGTGCATCTCCTTTAAAAAGGAAGTGTTGTTAATCTGCGTGGCGTAAACATCCCTGTGAGATATGATTTGAATGAAGGTTATTTGAAGATTTGAATCAAGAGGGGTTGAATAAAGGTAAATTTCCATAATAGATTTAATAAAGTCCTCAAGAAGGTGTTCATCATACAGAAAAGTCAACCTGAATTGCTTGAGAACTTTGATAGAACATTGCTCTATCAAAGACAAGGATAAAATAGATTACATGCAAACAAGTTATTAACTAATGGAAGTTAATTTGTTTGTTGTAAGACAACAATTCATCGATTACAGTGTTAGTCTTTGCCCTCAACTCATCCAAATCAGACTTTAGAAGTTCCACCTTTGTGTATGCACTATTTTCCTCTAGTTGCTCGGTTAACTTAGTAGATGCCTCTAATTTTTCATACAACATGGCCATGAAGTTACGCTCTGTCTTAAGTGATCGAAAGGCAGGGAAGTTGGCTCGCATAGGTTGTTTGTACTTGCAACCCTATATTCAATTGAATTACAATGTAGTAAGGTAATTTCAATCCTTTTTATAGCAAAAAAGAAATTGATCGAGTTACTATTTCCCCTCGAGGACACACATAAAATAAATGGTTTAGGGGATCCGTACTTCAGTTGTCTAATTTGAACACAAGCTTGGATGGTTCGAAACATAAGCATTCATTTCCATGATACCAGTCCTTTCCAGCATGGTAAGGAGCTTCCTTCATCCCTGAAAACGTATGTTTACACATAGGATACCGAGGATTCACAATTTCGAATGCTTTCTTCGAAAGTAAAATGATCAAAGGCAAGACTTGAAATATAAGAAAGAGTTAAATGAGGTTCACCAAATTCCCGATGATTACATAGAGAGTGTCGTATGTTGGAAATTGGTACACGAATACATGAAATAAGTATTACGAATTACGAGGGAACAAATCACTCAAGCACAACCATTATCGTGCATTTTTGCTTTGCCACTCCTCCCACATGGAATCTGCGATTGTCTCCCTAATCAGCTTGCCCCTCCGAATATCAGTTTGACTTAAAGTCACTGATGGCTCAGTTGTGGTGTCTCCAGGGTTATCTCTCCTCGGAGGTGATCGTCTCTCTCCGATTTCATCTCCGGCCATTGATGTTTGAAAGTTTTTGTTGTAAAACTCATCTTGTCCCCCATCTCTCAGTAAGAATTTGTGAATCATGCAACAAGCAACGACATTTCGTTGGACTTGAACATAGTAGGAGGCGTAGTTTAAGCAAAGGAATCTCTTCTTTAAAACACCAAAACACCTTTCAATGCAATTTCGAATTTTTGCGTGATGGTGGTTGAATAGCTCCTTATTACGATACTTGTTGCGTGTTGACCTAGAATTGTACTCAGTGATATGGTAACTTACATTCCTGTATGGAGCGAGGAATTGTTGGGTATTAGCATATCCACAACCCACAAGGTAAACTCTGCCTGGTGGTATTGGAATATTGTCTTCTTGCACTGCCCATCGAAGTACCGTCATATCAGTAGCGGATCCTTCCCATCCACTCGCCACATACTGAATGGATAGATCTATTGATGCAACCCATATTACGTTCAGTGAACACCAATGATGTTTGTTTCGATACCTCCCAGCTTCGGCAGGTTTACGCACAACTTAATATGTATTCCATCTATTGCCCCAATCACATCCTGCAAAGATTGCCTCGTACAATTCAAGTTTGTTGACAATTGAAAAACTTATAGTTTTTGATGTAAAACACCTTTCCTTAAAGTATGGGTAGAGGTCCCTATTCCTCATCTTGTTCGGAATTGGTGTTGAATCATTATGAAAGGCAATAAACTCAAATTGAAGCTTCTTGATAGCTTGGGCCACCTCCTTGTAGTAATTACTAATAGTTCGTGAAGATCTTTCGAACCATCCTTGCATGTTACGATTCGTAGCTCTTTGGCTAGCGTCATATAAGAAGATTGCAAGGGCCTCGCTTGGATGTATCTCCTTTGTTGATTTTAAATAATTTTTCTCAAGTAACATATCCTGAAACTTTATGAATTTGGAACTATTCATTTGAAGCATATCCAATGACCGCTCATAATGTCCTTCCAGGACTCTATTCTCCTAGACCAATCCCTTTAAATCTTCGGTGTGCTTTAGTGTGCGTGGAAGATGGGTGGTACGTTGGATTTCATCTGCAACGTAATGCATAGTTTCTTCCAACATAACATTTACGATCGCATCCCTTAACTCATCACTGTCAACCGAAGTTCTACCAGCTTCCATCTATTGGGAAGTATCGAAAAGAAGTAAATAACATAGGAAGAGCACCATTACAAATTGGCTTCATACATCCAAAAGTAGTTAAACAAGAGCCAATGGAAATTAAAATAATAAAATAATCCATGATAATCAAAGTTGATGACACTGTATTGTTCATGAAGCACGATCCTACCATACATGTTGAAGACACCATGGAGCATTTTCGATGTAAACTAAAACAATCATGTAAAGGTAACGGTAGAGTAGTGATCGAGGTTAGATATCCCCGCTCATGAACATCTTCACCAACTCTGCCAGATCCTTAGCGCTACCACAAAGGAACACCCTCATTATATCTTTAAATGAGGGATCGGAAAGGCAAGCAACCAACCTTGCTTTTGGACCCACTGGTAAGTTGGGTAGTGTAGTCGTCAGGACACAGTTATCAATCTCCTCCCTTTTAAAGTCCTGGAGTCGCTTGCTCTTGCTAAACGTCAGGAACTCGTCCATCATTGTCACCACCCTGTCCACCTCTTCCGAAGATGTGCCACAACTGCAACGACGCTTCCCACTACTCCCTGAAGTGTGCTCCGATGGTTTTGGCGTCAATCTTGATGGTAGTGATCTAGCCATAACATTTATACCCCCTTCGGCATCCCAAACCATCATACATTCTGTACGTGCTGGTTGTGGGGTGTTAAAGTTCCTTGAGATGGGAGTTTGCGAGGACATTGTCATGTTCTCATTCAGCGAGAATTCCATCTGCGACAGGTTGATACCATCTTCATCTTCGTTTTCACTGACTGCGTCAACATCTGATTACCTAAGACTGGAAGTTGCACCGACTCCCCTAGTAGTCTCTTTACCAACAATGATTTCCAATTCCTTGTATTAAGGAATCGTCTTATCACGTAATCTTCTTAGATGCTCTGGAAGCTGCATGTAAATGGGATGCATTATAAATCGTGGAAAGATTACGTCAAATGGTATAAATTTAATGGTATTGTGACAAACCTCATCTCACATCCTATGGGAGGGGACATTTCCTATGATCACCCCAACCCCAGCCGCTCCTCTTGGTCAATGCTATAAATGCGTTGTACTCCTTAATATTCTTGAGCCGGTTATGTAATTGATCCTTTATGTAAGACAACTTGCTCTCGGAGTTAAACTCATTCACTATCTCACCCCACTCGATCCTAGTGAATGACCCATTAACGAAATTGTTATCATAGTGGTCAGATAGCAGCCTGATCAGTAACCTATCCTTCTTAGCCGTCTAGTTACTGATTTATGGACCTCCCCCTCTACGAACTTGTTGCACACTCTTTCCACGATTGGAATCATCACCATTCATCCTACATGCAGAAGTTACCCAATGTAGCCAGGAAGGAAGCCGTAATTATCTTAAGCTAATCGTTGAAGAAATGTTAACTCTATACCTTCTTTGGGAATTATGTTTGTCAACATCATTGTTGTGGTGAACATGCATGTCCGAAGCAAGGATCATTAAACCACTCGCAATGATCATTTTGACAAGAAAATTTTGATCATGTTGAAATGACGTCTTCCTTTTAGGATAAAGACAATGGCTAACCCTATTACATGCGTCAGCCATTTGTCTTTCCAAAAGATCAGGGGGTAATCCATTAACAATCCTCCTAAACATTATTTACGGTCATTAACTGGAAGATAGTTGATGTGGGAAACCGTTATATGAAGAGTACAAAAAAAGGCCAACCAAAGGCAGAATTGTGTCTGTTCTTTACGAACGACACAAATCTATTTTGGATGCAATGTAGACTTGCAAATCAGAATCTTCCTTACATCCAATGGAACTCTTCTGGTAACTCACCAACTTAAAAATTCATCAAAGGTCTAAATGACCACAAAGGAATGTTTCTTGAAGGAATAACTGCAAGAAACATTATTCTGCAAGAAATATATACGTTTAGGAGTGAATTATTTTGAAGTTAACAAGAATATGGGTGTTAAAGCAAACATGAAATTAACTACATTTAATTATTTTTGCATGACGACATGGAACTTCCCAATCTTATTTTCTTTTATTGTATGTGATTTCTGCAATGAATGGTCAAAATGGTTTCAACCTTGCTAGTAGCAGAATAACTAGAACAAGATTTCCAAATAAAAGAAGCAAAACCTTGATGGATTAGAAAATAAGATAGCAATGATCAGAATAAAGCCTTAAGACATGACACCCAGGTTTTTGTTACAAGGGCCTTGATCCCAATTCTAATAACCAAGACTCTAAACACAACATAGAAATGATAGAGATCTGATGCAGAAATAAAGTGCACTAGAAGAGAGAAAGGAAGAACTGCAGGACTAAGTTTAAGAAGATGGGCAGAGCAGAGAAGGGAAGCATTCAGAGAAAGCGAAAATTGATCCTAGGGACAAATCAAAGCAATAATCAAGAAACAGTAACAACCACCCAACTTACTGAATATGTACGTGCGTGCCCATGTGCATGCATGTGTATGTATGTATGCACGTATGTAAGTATTTATCTAAACACATACATATTTGCACAAGCATTTCCTATAGAAGGAACCTAGTCAAATTTGAAAATTACAAGAGAATGCCTAGGCACGAGAGTAGACTCTATATAAATTCCATGAAATCAGGGATGTGAAATTAAAATTTCAATTTCTAGTGCATTACAAGATATATTTTAATTTTACGACATAAGGTTGTTTGGTTTTTTAAGAAAAAACAAAGAAAGAAGATAGTCGAAAAAATCAATCCATGTTGAGAAGCTTCTACCAAGGCTAAAAAATCAATCTATGTTCAGAAACTTCTACCAAGGATTGACTGCTGATAAATGATCCAACTCATTCCTCCTCCTCCACTGAACCTTTCCCATAGGAACTACTCCATTCTTGAGATTTCTTTCCATCCGACCCATGATTACTACTGGGACCTCTTGATATGTCAGATTGGCCATTAACTTTAATTGTTTTGCACCTAAATGTAAGAATATTTTACAAAAAATCTCTAAAAAAAAGGGATATCTTATAGAAAAAAAAAACCCTATTCTTGTTTGTTGTTTCTCTCTTCCATCTAAATCCTCTTCCTCCCCAACCCCTTGGTCCTGCTCCTGTAAACCTCACATCCTCTGGCTCAACCTGCTAATCTCCTCTCTGGCACCTCCTCCCCACCACACTAACTTCTCCTACATTGACACCCCACATCAAATCCTCTCATCATCTCACATTTGCCCCTGCAACCCCTACTCCATTAGATGACATGAGAGAGCAGTCAATAAACCAAGGTAAGTGGAGGAAGGGCCATGGGAACAGCAACCAAAGGAAAAAGGGTGGGAAAATCATAAACCCAAATGGAGTGGGAGAAGTAATTCCAAGTTTGTTTAGATTTCTGCAGCAGATTATGTTCAAATCAAATCAAAATGAAAATGAGCACCAAATACATCAAACCACACATCCTCTAAAATGGCACCTTCCTTTGCCTTTGACAAGGACAAACATGCATAAAAAACTCCATGCCAACACTTCAATTGCAATCTTGAAGTATCAAGTACAAAATCTTTTGAAAGATATTTTTGCCATTTTTTTGAAAAGATAAAAGATTACTAGTTCAATAGCCATCCAATTCATTCTTTCAAAACTATAGAAATTACTTGTTTTGTGACCAAAAAGTTTACAAAGCCAAAGCTTCCTTTACTACATCTTCTACCCTGTGGTGCCACCCCAAAACACCACTTGATTTTGGTTAGCCAAATAGACCACAAAACCAAAGCATCCTTGATCCATGATAAGCCCTATGGTAGTTTTTGTAATTTTATTATGATTACTTTTTAAGAATACATGGGAAATATTTTTGGATAGAAGAATCTCTCACAAAAATCTTAAACACATTCCACTTACGAGGAGAAAGTAGGTTATGTTATCATATGATTCAACCTTCACCTCAAACATTGATAAATGAGAAAATAGGAAACACAAAAGCATAAATGGACGGTACACATTCTGCATGCAAGCTCCAGAACTAGGTTCAATAAAAAAAATTCCAAGAGTAAAAGGGTTACCTCTCGCTTGAAATGGACGATCGAAATGTAGCTCCAGAAAACCAAACACAAGAGCGGCAGAGGAGCAACTCAATCTTCAACATCAAACCCAAAAAAAAAAAATGTCAAGACAGAGAAAATTACTACAAACACAATCACAATGGTGACGAAACAAAAACCAACCTTACTAAGGTTTTGAGAGCATGTAGGAGGGTCCCTTTTATAAGGGTTGGGGTCGTCAAACATAGGCATGAATGCATTCAACCAACCCATTGAATCGATCGTTCGAGTCAATAAAGTGTTAATCAGATCGTGCATTCACAAGATAGAACAGAATTCATGAGAACGCAAAGAACACCACCTCAAAACCAGAGAGGTCACAAATGGAGGAAGCAGATTGGTAAAGACAAGGAGGTAGTAAAGCCACCAACTAACCTAGCCACTAGAAACCTCTTGATTCTGAAGGACAAAGCTGCAACATTGAAGGGTACCAAAGGCTTGATGAGAGCACCAAAGAATTGCTCCCACTGCAGCGACAACCATCGTTCCAAACGAGGATTGCCGCACCATCGCTGCAGGGTTTCTGACAACCCTGCTGCAAGAGAGGGAGACGATCGTGCCAAATGGGGGAGAAGGGTACGATCGGAAAGAAGAAATTGCGAGAGGGCACATTGGGAGGCGAGAAAAGACGGGTTGGATTCTAACTCGTGAGCAACCGGGGGTTGCACTAACACGGGATAACTCACCAAAGACGGGTTGAGTTATCCCTTCTGGTGGGGGTTATCCTTCTCTGTAAACTAGCCCTAAGGGACTGGTGGTTTGGTGGTCAAAGGGATCAAATTTGAGTCTTTACTTAATTATTAAGTTTGCTATTTTTAGCAAATATGTTTTAGGAAATAATGTTCAGGATTTATTTTCTTATTTAGAGATAAGATCTTTCTTTAAGTGATAAGATCTTTTATTTTCAAATGATGGGATATGTTCTCTTTATATAAAGAGTCTTCCCTTGTATTTCTTTTTTGAGCAATAGCAATAGTTCTAATTCAAGGCTCTTCTCATCTCTCTCTTTCTTCTCTCAACAGCCGGCCACCCTCAAGGCCAGCCGATAGCCACCACTGGCCACCCAGTCAGTCGGTTGGGGTTCCTCCACGTTCCCTGTTCACACGCGTGGATAGTCTACACGTGGGTTAGTTTCCCATGCCAAGAAGAGCCTCCCCGCTCCACATTGTGTCAATCCTGACAAAATTATTCTCATTTTATTTGCATACACAGGAAACGTGGATCAATAATACTTAGTTTGTTATTCTACAATTATATTTAAACCCAATTATGTACCATCCACAGGTATCCTGTATTTATGATGAAGGATCTTACATACACTCAATTCATTGAGGGATGTCTACCACTTTCTCAGTTTGATGATTTGGACTTGGCACACTTTACCTGTGTAGATTAGCATGCCATTTTTCATATTCTACATTCAAAATATTGCTGTGACATGAATGTGGTCTCTACATCTGATTGCCCAGACCTCTCAGCAATTTCCCGTCAATGCATTGAGTGTTTGCATGCACGCCATGCGAAATAGTGCAAAAATTGTACTTTTGTACTCTTAAAAAAAATTGTACCTCTGTATTGTTTTAACAGCACTAATCCATCAGTAAGAAAATTTTCTGGCAGGCCACTGGCATATGGGAAAACTGGAAATTCCACTGACCTGGTACCTGCTAGGTGAAACTGGTGTAAAATGGTGATGGCCTGGTGGGATGTGCCTCTACATCTGAATCCATGGAATTTGCAAATTGTCATCTTTGTGAAAATTTGTCAACCATCGAATCTGATCTGATGGTTGAAGTCAGTGTGGTACTGTACTTGGTAGTCCTGATAACAAAACACGAGGACATAATTTATGTCATTTGGTTGTGGATGACCAATGTCTCTAGGAGAGAGAGCAGATCTACCAATCCTATACAACACTCTCTTACTTGCATAGTTGCATGGCTTCCTCTTTCTCAATCTTCCTGTGATATGTCTCTCACATTGCAAGCTCTTTTCCACTTCATTCACTCTCTCTAACCTGACATCAGCACAGGTAAGAATGGTCTGCAACTTGGATAATAGTTACGCTTTGGGTAGTCTGCATGGGAAGGACTTTGCCTTCCCATAGCACCATCACTAGTTGCAGGCTATTGCAGAGTAGAGAACACTTTCTGGCCAGTGGTGTACTGCATTTACAATGAGAAGAAAATTTTCATTCAGTTCTAGTAAACTTTACATTTATTTAGTGCATAATTCAGTGCTAAGCCTTTAAATAAATTATATTGTGCTTATGGTCAGCATTATTATGAAATATTCTGTTTTTTTTTTTTTCTAAATTAACGTAGCTTGAACTTTGTGTATGGTCTTTGAATTGACAAACTGTATAGGAGTATCTACATAGTGTTTGTGGGTATAATGAATATTATTCACCAGATTAGAAATGGACAGGAATAACATTTTGGTACAACTTAATGAGTATATTGAGCAAGTGCATTAACATAGTTAGCATTTTCTATATAAATTCTCTTCTGCATGTAATGATGGATTGATGAATGAAGTGGATGACATTGAGTGGTCACCCTTTATCTTTTCTAAAAACAAAATAGTAGATTCTCTTCTTGATCATTCTTCCTTTGCTGATGCTGATATTGATACCCAGAATTGCTATTTATAGCAGTCATTTCTACTTTCTACAGGTTTATATGAGGATGAAAATAAACAGGTGTTTCATATTTCGACTGCCTTGCATCTTGATGTTGTTAGATGGAATCCTGAGAATCAAGATGAGGTTTGCTTAGGATGCTATATCTTTACATTTTAAATTTGTCATTTTTTAGCTTTCATTATCAAGTGAAATCTTTGGAAGTAGTTTGATTGAGGGGACATCATACCTTTTCGCATCGTTGGATGCTCATGTAATGTCCTACAAAGGCCATAGTTTAGCAATCTCATCCTAATGTACTCGATGCCATCTCTAGCACCTCATGTTATAGGTACCCAACTATGTATTAGGATTTAGATGAGACAATGAACTCAGTTTTGTGGGGGAATCCATACTAGCAGCCTTTCTTACGTTAAGATTTAGGTTTTCATTGTTTCTATTCCATCATTACTATTATAATTAAGAATAGGGAGAAGGCAACAACGTAAATAGGCCTTGGCCCTAGGACTCGATACCTTCGTTTTGGATGGGATCTAAGAGTGGATAAATTAATCCTTTTTAAGAATCATTTTCCCATTTACATTGATCTCTTAATAAATTTATAAACGTAATCAAAGTAGATTTAGGCTTCTTGTACCAAAGTTACATTTGTAAGTAAGATAAGAAACTACAATCCTTATTAAATAGAGAATTTTCCGTAGTACAAACAAACACTTATGCATACAATAAATTATAAAAGAACAATCATGTGGAGAAAAATGAATTTCATATTGTTCTCTACAACCTCAAGTCTCTATTTATAGGTATGTTACCCTAAGGAATAATTACGACACCCCCTTACTTGCGGAGCAAGAAAAAAATGGTGCCCTTAAACTTGGGGAGTAGGGGCAAGAAAGCATCAAAACACAAATTGTGAAATTAAACAAATACTTTAACACTCCCTCTTAAGTTGGAGCATAGATGTTAATCATACTCAGCTTGGGAATGCATCTGTCAAAGGTAGCCTGGGGAAGTGCCTTGGTAAACACATGGTCCTCTGACGACACGTAAGTGCGGATATAACCTTTTGAATCATGTCTCTAGTGTAGTGCTATTCTATCTCCACATGCTTTGTTCACTCGTAAAAAGTTGGGTTGTTCGTGATGAACGTAGTTGTCTTATTATCACACCTCAACTCCATAGGATTCGTGGCAGGAACCTGTAGATCTAGGAGGATTGATTGAACCCACATTAGTTTGGCTGAGGCTCGTGGCATGGCATGATACTCGGATTCCACATTGCACTTGGCTACAACAGTTAGCTTCTTGCTTCTCCAAGTCATCGGGTTACCCCCCACAAAGGTACATAAACTAGATGTCGACTTTCTGTCCATGAGAGAAGAAGAGCCGCTTTCCTAGGGTGGACTTAAGATACCTCAAAATTATAATTGTTGCCTCCCACTATATCCTATGAGGTTTGTCTATGAACTGACTCACCTTGACAGCATGGGCTATGTCTGGACGTGCTATGGTTATGTATAACTTCCTTACCAGGGTTCTGAATTACTTGGCATCTACCAATGCAGAGTTGTGCTCATGGATATGTGGATAGGGGTCCATGGGTATTGAGGTTGGCTTTGCACTAGACATTCAATTTCCTGAAGAAGATTAGGAATGTACTTGCATTGAGATAACATTACTCCTTTGGCATTCTAGGCCACCTCGATACCAAGGAAGTATTTGAGTGGACCCAGATCCTTGGTAACAAAGTACTGCTGTAGAAAATCCTTGGTGGTAGCTATTCTATCCATGTCACCCCTTTCAAGATAATGTCGTCAACATACACCAGCATCACAACTCGTCCTTATGCTGTCATTTGGAGGAATAATGAGTGATCAGTTGTTGACCTCTTGAACCCAATACGCTCTACCACCTGAGACAACTTCTGGACCATGCCTGCAGGCTCTGCTTAAGGCCATAGATGGCCTTATGAAGTTTGCACACTCCGTGACACTCCCCCTGAAGCTCGAACCTTAGGGGTTGCTGCATGTAGACCTCCTCGTGAAGATCTCCATAGAGGAAGGTGCTCTTGACATCTACCTTCTTGACAACTATAGAAATAAGAATCTGGATTGTGGAAAGTCTTGCCATTGGGGAAATGTGTCAAAGTTGTCAATGCTGTATGTTTGGGTGTAGCCTTTGGCTATCAGCCTTGCCTTGTAGCAATCAATGAACCCATCTGGCCGATGCTTTACAATGAAAACCCATTGGCACCAAACAATCTTGGCACCCTGTGATCAACAAGGGTTCATGTACTCAGTGAGTGTAGTGCATCGATTTCCTCCTCCATAGCCCCTTTCCATCGTGGATCACCAAGGGCAAGGTGGTAAGTAGGAGGAATCTGCACTATGGAGAGAGCAAAGACACACTATTGGTGTTCAGGAGATAGCTTGACCAAGGACACATGTTGGGAGAGAGGATGTAGAGTGCATGATCGAGTCTTTTTTTAGTGTGTTAGGGAGGTCAAGATCGGTATCTTCATCATCATTAGAAGACACCATCTTTTGCAGCTCAGAGGGACCACTGGCTGTGTTGGTCTTTGTAGAGAGAGGTATTGCCTTAGGAGCAGGTGAAGGCTCTGGTGTCAAAGGAAGAGGTTCCTGTCTAGGTTGGTGAGAATAGACCCTCTCGAAAATGCTATTCGGATGATCATTGGAAGTAGATGGTGGCTCGAGTAGCTTCCTTTGAGATGAATTTAAGGGCGCAAAAGCGGTATAACAGCAACATTCTCAAGCAAGGTTCAAAATCCGAATTTTGACATCATGTCGATGAAATTTTAAGTGTGCATTTCGTGGGCATGCCGAGGGTACGCTGTGGACATGCCTGTTTTTCGATGGGCATGCGATGGCCATGTCGAGGGCATGCCTTGGAAATGTCGAGGGCATGTCGATGTGTGTCGACAAAAATGACTTAAGTAGTCAAAATGATATCAATTTTAAGAAAATTAATGTAACAATAAGAGTGTTTCATTGTGACCATATCCAAGGTTTTAAATATTGATATTGATATCGTATTGACAAGTCAAAAAAGGGATATATCGGGACCAAAATGCTCAGAAAGGCCAAAAATTTTCTGTGCGTTTGCGTGCAAGCGCGCGTGTGGGTACGTGTGCGTGTGTGGGTACGTGTGAGGGTGTACGTGTGTGTGTGTGTGTGTGCGGGTGCGTGCGTGCAGGTACGTGTGTGCATGCACCTTTCGCTAATTAGGGATGACTTTCCCGCCCATGAGTGGTGCTTCAATTTCCAGCCTTTCCCGCCTAACAATCCTATAGCTAGTAGCATGGACCTTTAATCAGTTAGGGATGACTTCCCCACCCAAGAGTAGTAGCCGCTTATTCAACTTTCAACCTTTCCCGCTTAACAATCTCCAGCCAGTAGCAGGCCATTAGCATTGAGCGGCATGTCGACCATACCGTCGGCATGCCGATGAAATGGTCAGCATGCTGTCGGCATTCCTACGTGTCGATATATATTTAGTGTTGGCATGACCCCGCCCCAAAAATAGCCAGGGCATGCTGTCGGCATTTAAAACATTGTTCGCAAGTGTAGGAGTCGAACATAGAGTAGTAAGGAACTGACTCATGGAAGGTGATGTCAACATTGACATAGTAGCGTCTCCTTACTAAGTCAAAACAACGGTACCACTTTTGCGTTCTTGAAGATCCAAGAAAAATACTTGTGATGGCTCGAGTAGCAAGCTTATCTCTATTAGATCCGTGAAGATGGCAAAGGCCTTGCATTCGAAGACCTTGGGTGACACCCCAAATAACTCATGATTTGGAAACAAATTGGAATAAGGTACTTGCTCGTCAAGAATCGTAGATGACATTCGATTTATGAGGTATCATGTAGTCAACACCGCATCTTCCTAGTACCTATTAGGTACACTATTCTATATCAATAGGGTCCTCGTAACAACTAGGATGTGTCAATGCTCCCTTTCTGCCACGCCATTCTATCGTGGCGTGTAGGGACAACTCGTCTGATGGATAATTTCATGCCCCTGATAGAAGGCATGCAGGGAGCTAGTGTATAATTTCAAGGCATTTTCCAATCAAATGATCTTGACCTTTGTCTCAGATGTCCCCAGATGTTCTGAGGGAGTAACTTGAACGTGATGTCAGAACTCCTATGCTGGCTCGCTGGAAGCATACTCCTGTGATATTTTCCAAGATGGCATGTTTCACATTGGAAAGTGGTTATTGTTGGAATTTGTGGTAAAACCCTTCAAAGTTCATGTAGAGGGAGATGACCAAATTGAAGGTGCCACTAGTAGTTGGAGGCACTTCCTGAAGGAAGAGAGACATAGCTTGCATAAGGTGATCGTAGGAGACAATAAACAACGCATTCTTCACGGTCACATCTAATAGTGTGTCCTATCAGAACATCCTCAAAGGTGAGAGACACAACATTAAATACTGCCCTGCAATTCAACTCCTTCAATATCCTGTTGACAGAGCAGACTCATAGGAAAATATGGCGCGTGGATTACATTCTCCAATTTCATGCGAGAAGCCACCTGAACCTCCCCTGACCTGTAATGGGGGAATGTCACCCATCGGTTAACAGTATGGTCTTGCCTGACGGGACAATCTTGAGTGTGGAGAATTGCCTTACATCTCCATATGTATTGGGATGTACCTAAGTCAACAAGCCAATCTACTTCCTCTACCTGAGAATGGCATGCAATCCTTGCCTAAGACGCATCATGTTGGCGAACTTTGTGTAGTATCTCATACTCGCTCTTAGGGCACGGTGCTCAGCGGTAGCCACTCTCTTCCCCTTAGACACGTATGTACCCTTCAAACTATCCTATATTTCCTTGGCTGTCTTGTGGTACATGATTTTAGTAGCCACATGCTGTATTGTGGTGTTCATGATCTATGCTTTGACCATGGTATAATCTTTCTTCCAAGTGGTATACCTGTCAACCTTCTCAATCGACTCCGACTTAAGGAGAATGTGGTCCTTATCATGACCCTCAACCACATTGAGGATCGATTGTGACTATAGCACATAATTTGACCTGTCAAACTTTATAATTAGGCCAAAAAGGGGTTCTTGAAGTCTCCTTAACTTCCTTCACCATGAGTGGAAGAATCCCACCACTTTCGAGGCCATATCTTCCTTGATCGAAGTCATGAAACCTCAATTAGTGAGAAAACTGAGTTCTAGTTACACATATTAAGCACCTTTTTACTTAGATTGCGGCTATATTGCGTGAGAATTGGAAAACAAAGTTGAAAATGCCTCTAACAAGCCAAATAGGGAGAGATCTTGCATTGGCAATGCCCTGACAGCCACTGCCAGACTCCGGTCGGTTGTTGACCAATGGTGTGACTCCATAGAGGTCTTGGCAACGCCACCCAAGCCCTAGCCACCACGCAAGGTCTTGAGAGGGCTCCTCACATTTCTTCGAGCAGGGGCGGTGTTGGGTGATTGGTGAGTCTCCTGTGGCGCTAGTGGTGGAGGTGGGTCGCCAGAGGGGGTCCTGCTAGTAGGGGATAGTCTGGTAACCCCCCTTCCTGTGGTGGTTGGTGGAAGGAGACGGTGTTGATGACGATTCGTTGAAGTCTACATCGACGATGAAGTTGTTCGAACCAAGGTGTTCAAAGAAGGGTTCTTGTTGGGATTAGTTTAGGTCACAAATCCCAATGCAAAACCTAATTTGACTATTGGTGGGAAAGAAAGGTGGTGAGAATCAAGAAGTTAGAGATAAGCTTAGACCTCTACTCTGATACCATGTATAAAAAATGGCCTTCATATTATTCTCTGCAACCGTAGGTCCCTTCTTATAGGTAGGAGACCCAAGGGAACGATTACAACACCCCTTAACTTGGGGAGCGATAAAAGAAATGGTGCCCGTAAACTTGGTGGATAAGAAAGCATCAGAACATAAAATTGCAATTAAACAAATACTCTAACAAATGAAATGTAATAGAAATAATTTTGACATTCTCTTTTAACCTAGAGCATGCATGTCAAGCATGCTTAACTTGGAATACCATTTGTCAAAAGATATCCTAGGAAGTATCTTGATGAACACATCTTACATTTGGTCCTTGTTGAGAGAATGTGTGGTTGAGATTTAGTCTCACATCGTGTAATGTGGAGAGTTGGAGTTCATGGTAGCCCATAAATAGGCATTGTGCTCCCTACACATTCTTTGAGAAGAGTATTGAGTTACGCTTCTTGTTGAGGGGCTATTTGTTATTTTATTTTCCCTTAATGGACTTATCCTGTTATTTTTCCCTCATCTTTCTCTATATAAAGAGGAGTACGGACGACTTGGTAATAATAACTATCCTTTTCTTCAATTTGGTATTAGAACGTCAGGTTGGGGACACCACCAAATAAACCTTAACCCTACCTTCAAGCCCCACCATCGTTGGACGCCACCGCCACCACCGGCAGCAGTGTTGGTGCTGCAACAACAGTAGCATTGTCCTTCGCCGTTGTCGCTGCTGCAGCAACTTCCTGCAGCATCGCCTCGTGCTGTTGTAGCCGCCATTGGTGCATTGCTGCAACGTCGCGTTGGGCTGTAGTAGCCACCCTCGTCACTTTGCAGCATTGCCTAGGGCTGAGCGATTTCCTGTAGCGCCTCCTCGCGCTGCTGTAGCATGCCATTGCTCGTCGTTGCCCTGTAGACCACAATAGCTAGTCGCTGCAGCCTTGTAGGTCGCTGTCGCTGCTCTAGAGCAGCACACCATCGCCACCTTCTCTCCCAGTCGCTGCCCAGGCCACTTGAGAGCAAACTACTGGCCACTAGCACGTTGTAGGGAGGTTCTTGAGTGTTGTAGAGATGGAGTTTTGAATCAAGAACCTTCCTATGCGTGGTATAACTCTTTGTGATCTTGTGCTCTGATTTGGGGTATATATTCCCCTTTCTTAATGGTTTTTGGGGTGTGTATTCCATTGATTGCATGATTAGTGGGGTGTGTATTTCCCGTGCTTTTGGTATTTGATCCAGGATTTCAGATCTGTTGTCTGAATTTGTTTTTGTGTCTGGAGCTACCATGGTTGCATCCGAGGCTTTTGAGGTGTCTTCAGGATAGAGTACAGAAAGCGAAGATACAAGTGCCCCTTTTTTGCTTTGATTACTAAGTTGGATGAGACCAATTACCCCCATTGGTTGCAAACCTTCCTTATCATTGTCGAGGGTCATGAGAAGAAACATGTGCTTATGGAAGCACCACCGGAGCAGAAAACACGAAAAAATGTAACGTGGAATCGGGATGATGCTATAGTGAGAGATTGGATCATGAATTGGTGATGAAGTTATGTATTACACTTCTGCCAAAGAGATGTGAGATGCCTTGAAGACTGCCTATTCACATGAGTTGAATTCAACTCAAGTATTCTAGCTCCACTATGATTTATGCCATCTCATGCAGGAGGAGATGAGTTTTGCCGCGGTACTACACTATGAAGGGGCTATTGGAGAAATATAATGCATGTAAGTCGATGTGTACTTCTTCTACATGCCGGGATCATTGGAAGGAGTTTGCAGCCCACATGTTTCTTGCAGAGCTGAGTGATCATTATTCTGCAGCTCGTTCTCAAATTCTGATTTTCTCTGAGCTTCTTCCTATTTAAGAAATTTACAGGACGCTAAGTAGGATGCAGATTCAGCCTACTTACGATGCGGTTGTTACCAATGCATCTTCGGCACATGTAGCTGTTAGCACTTGTGGTGGTCGAGGTGGCTTCTTTTGTGGCAAGGGTAGGGGGCGAACTGATGGTGGTCGTGGCAAGCCTACTTGCACTTACTGTGGTAGACTTAGGCCTGTTGAGGCCAAGTGTTGGAATAAATTTGGCCGCCCCACTGTTGCCATCCAAGCCTCTGTTACAGCATCTCCAGGTGTGATCACTGGGGTAGTATCACTTGCAGAGGTTGACTATGATGCAGTTGTGCAGCGGCTAGCACAATTAATAGATGAGTAGCCTCAACCCTCTCGTACTGCAGGCTATGCTTCTGCTTCAGCTACAAGTGGGTCATGGTTAATTGATTCAGGTGCATTTGATCATTCGATAGGAAATTCACAGTGCTTTGGGGAATTGCAGAAGACACCACAGAATCATTCAATACAGCTGGCAGACGGTAGACATGCTTTCATTTGTGGTAAGGGAGGGGTATCTGTTATATCCTCCATGTATCTTGCTGATGTATATTATATGCCTGACATGACAATGCAACTGCTATCTATTAATTCTATTACTAAGTAGTTGAATTGTCGTGCTATTTTTGATGCTGTTGGATGCACATTTCAGGATCACATGACAAGGAGGACGATTAGAGGTGGCCATGAGAAGGGGGTACGTACCGGCTGGTTCAGAGTTCAGTTGTTGTGGCCTGTTAGACGACTACTGCAGGGAGTGCTTTGCAGTGGCACAGACGACTAGGTCACCCGTTACTGGACAAGCTACGTCGTATCATCCCTCACTTTTCTCCTGCCATGAAAATTTAATGTGCTACTTGTTAGCTGGGAAAGTATCACCGTGCCAGCTTTCCAGCACTTATCTAGTCTACCAGTTCTGCTTGTTTTCATTTATTGTGCTGTAATGTCTGGGGTCCTAGATGTATGGTAGATCGCTAGAATTTTAGATATTATCTGTTATTTGTCGATGATTTTCATGCTTATCATGAACCTTTTTTATGAGAAATAAATCCAAAGTTGGTTCTTTGATTAAGTAATTTGTGATATTTGTGAAAAATTAGCTTGATATGTGCATTAAGAAAATCAGAACAGATAATGCACTGGAATTTTGTACAAAGAAACTGATTGATTTTTATGGATCACTTGGTATTGTGCATCAGACATTCTATCCTCACACGTCACAACAGAATGGGATTGCTGAGAGGAAGCATCGCCATGTTTTGGATACGAGGGTATTACTTATCTAGAACAGTGTTTCACATAGTTACTGGGGAGATGCGATCCTTACTACCTGTTATCTTATTAATATGCTTTCTTCCTCTGTGTTACATGAGCAGATCCCATGA
Organism: Thalassia testudinum; assembly: GCA_037157565.1. Lineage (NCBI taxonomy): Eukaryota > Viridiplantae > Streptophyta > Magnoliopsida > Alismatales > Hydrocharitaceae > Thalassia > Thalassia testudinum. The sequence continues at coordinate 62,404,216 of JAZHRO010000031.1, forward strand.
AGTATCTTATATCTTGATGCTGACTTATTTCTTGTGTCACTAAAGACTTTTGGTTGTGTGGCCTTTGTTTACCTCCTTGGGTCTGGTTGTGATAAATTGGCATCAAGGGTTGTTAAGTGCATGTTTCTAGGATACTCATGCATATCGAAGGGATACATGTGTTTTGATCCCATACACCAGAGGTAGTATGTGAGTGCGGATGTGACTTTTCATGAGTCTATCCTTTATTTCTCTACCTCAGGTCCTCAATTGAGAGAGGTGGAGGTGGCTGCTCTTATGCCTGTACCTCCTATAGCCTTGGAGGACTTTTCTCAGAGTAGTAGTGTATGTACTATAGATCAGATTGTCGGCACCTTTAGACCTGTACCACCTAATGAGAAGACATTTAAGGGTGCTACATATCAGCTGCTAGTCAGTTACAAAGAGTAGACACCTCCCCCCTCATCTTCAGTTCCTACTGAGCCACCATCGTCCTCCTCTCAGGTATGTGTTGAGGGTACTGACGATTCTTTTGCTGATATGTCTTTAGGGTCTTTGTCTATGCTCATAGATGAGGATATTCCCATTGCTGTTAGGAAGGCTCCGTGATCTTGTGCACAGTATCGTGTTGCTGGCAGTGTTGTTTCTGTGGGCTCTCTCGGATCCGAGTTTCATGCTTTTACAGCTGCAGTCTTTAGTACTGAGATGCCTACCTCCTACTAGTAGGCTCTCCTACATCCATAATGGAAGGCGACTATGGAAGAGATGTCTGCGCTTACTGATAGAGGCACCTGGGAGTTGTCTGCTCTACCTTCTGGCGTGCACTTGGTTAGGGCTAGATGGTCTTTGCCTTGAAAAACAACCCTGATGGGTCTATTTCTCAGTGTAAGGCTCACCTTGTGGCCAAAGGATTCACCTAGACTTATGAGGTGGATTTTTTTGACACTCTCTAGTGGCACGACTCTCCACTGTCTACATTCTTATTTCTGTTGCAGCTCATAATGGGTGCCATTTATACCAGCTGGATGTCAAAAAACCTTTTTATATGGGGACTTGGAGGATGAGATCTACATGCAACAACCACTTGGCTTTGAGGTTTAGGTAGAGTGTGTGTGTAGGCTTCGTAAGGCCATTTATGGCCTTAAGTAGAGCTCTCGAGCCTGGTTTTAGCATCTGTCTGAGGCACAATCTATTTTTTGGATGTAGAGATCTTCTAATTATTCCTTGTTTGCCAGGAAGACTTGTATTGGCATTGTGGTTTTATTAGTATATGTTGATGACCTTATCCTTATAGGTGGTGATGCAGATGGCATTACTTAGGTGAAGAATTATTTGGCTCGCCAGTTCATCATGAAGGATCTTGGGAAACTAAGATATTTTTTGGGCATTGAGATTGCCACGAGTAATGAGTTTAATTTATTGGACAATTAATTAGTTTAAGTACATTCGAAACTTACCTTATTAGATTGCAATTAGAATTAAGTGTTAGTTTATCTTAATTAAAAGATACTTTGTTAAAACCTGATACATATATATATTTATGCAAGGTTATGTGTGCAAAATTTCCAATATCATATCACTGCCTCCTCTTCGCCAACACTGCGCTCAACTGAATGACTCAACGCACCGCCAACCCAAGGTTGTGCCTCTTGCAACCTCGCAGTGGCAACCTCCGAACCTGTTGGCATCGCCTTATCACCAAGATTTTTGGAGATGATCTCGGCGGAAGATACAAAACTCGAGAGGCATTTAAAAGGAGAGGAGGGAATCGGCTTGCGGGTAGCGTCCACCGTGCATCGAGGGCTTACCCTGTGAAGCTTGGCATGCACTGTGATCCTCCCTCGGCCACCGCAAACCTATTGCCACTGGTCATGCGGTGACAGCGCAAAACCTCACCATTGCAACCACCTGCAACCCTCTCTAGCGACCATCATTAGCCATGCGTAGCCAAGCACAAACCCCCTTTCTCTTCTCCATATCCTTCGTCTTCTTCCTTATCTTTTCCCCCCTGCCACTCATAAAGAAACCCATAGACCATCAACACCTTCACTCACCCACATGACTATCTGACGACTTGCCCATGCTGCGGCCACCACCGATGACCTCCCGACATCTCCCATCGACGTCCATCCACCATTGAACGCCACCAGCCACTCCACCCAGCGGCAACTCCATCCGACGGCAACTCCATTCGGCATGCTTCCTTGTCTTTCGACCATCTGAGGCCACGTCGACACCACCAACGCAAAGCCTGTGCTCCAGAACACCTCCATCGAGCTTGCCATTGCTAGAGGCCTTCCTAGCACGCTTGGTCTGCCTCCCTTCGATTCCCCTGTTTCTTATCACAGTTGCAATGACTGTGTGGAGGTTTGGTTGAAGGAATTGAGTTTTGTTAAATATAATTGTTTATTGCATTTTGCGCTCACGCCCCTGTACTCTATCTTTGTTGCTCACAATCCCTCCATCGAGCTGATGTGACTTTCCATGAGGATACGTCATATTTCTCAGTCGCTGGATAGAGGAGCTCTTGTAATGATGTTGCCTTTCTTACCTTACCTGTTTCGTGTACAGAGACTCAGGTGTCTACTTCTCAGTCCACACCTCCAGCTGATAGACATATGAGTTCTTTCTGTTAGGATGACTTTGAGAAATTGCACGGGCCATTGCATACCTATCACAGGCATCATACTACCTTTCAGAGGCCTCCTCTCTCACCAGCAGCTGATGGTTCACAGTTAGTGGAGAGGGTACCTGATGCTAGTGACAGTTTGATTAGACCTAACTTCCCAGACAGTGCAGATCACTATAGTGGCGAGGCTCCTTCTGCAGCAACTCAGTTAGAGGCACCAGATGATTTAGCTCTCCCTATTGCCATTAGGAGGGCACCGCGCACGTGTGAGTCCAAATACTGGGTCACAGGTAGCTTGGCTACCAATGGTCTTGCTTCTCAGTTTAACAGCTTTTGTTAGGCCCTTACAGCGTCACACATTCCGTCTACCTACCAACAGGCCATGCTTGATCCGAAGTTGCGTCAAGTCATGGAGGATGAGATGGCAGCACTTCGAAGTAGACAGACTTGGGATCTCATATCACTTCCAAGTGGCACACGATTGGTTGGCTCCTGATGGGCTTTGCCTTGAAATACAACCCTGATGGGTCTATTTCAAGGTATAAGGCCAGGCTAGTAGTAGAAAACGGGTTCACTTAGACATATGGGGTGGACTTCTTTGATACTTTCTCTCCTGTTGTGCGGCTTGCCACTGTCCGGATACTTATTTCTGTTGCTGCTCACAGAGACTGGCCGTTATACCAGCTGGATGTGAGGAACTCCTTTCTCTATGGTGATCTTCAGGAGGAGGTTTACATGCAGCAGCCCCTGGGTTTCAAGGTTTAGGGGGAGTGTTTGTGCATATTAAGAAAGGTAATTTATGGTTTGAAGCAAAGTCCTAGGGCATGGTTTCAGAAGCTATCAGAGGTGCTCCACCAGATTGGTCTGAGTCGCTCTACTTCAGATCACTCCTTATTTACCAGGAAGACTGACAGGGGGATTATGGCACTCCTGGTATATGTTGATGTTCTTATTATCATCGGAGATGACAGAGATGGGATAGATGAAGTTAAGAGGCACCTATCAGAGAAATTTGTCATGAAGGATCTGGGATAGTTGAGGTATTTCTTAGGCACTGAGGTTGCACGTGGCAGGGATGGAGTGGTGCTCTCGCAGAGGAAGTATGCTCTTGATCTTCTTCAGGAGATTGGCATGTTAGCAGCTAAGGCTGCAAATATTCCCATGGATCCCAAGGTCCATTTATACGATGAGAAATCTGAGGTGGTTGACAGTAGAGCATACAGGCAGCTGGTGGGTAAGCTTCTTTACCTCACCATCACTCATCTAGACTTGTCTTTGTCAGTTGGTAGGCTTAGCCAGTTTATGGATAAGCCAATTAGGCAGTACTTGGAGGCTGCAATGCAGGTGCTCAAGTATGTGAAGAAAGCACCTGGACGAGGATTATTGTTCCGTAAGGGAACACCCATGAGGTTTTGTTGCTGACGCTGATTATGCTGGCTGTGTTGGGGACAGAAAATCCATCACAGGTTTTTGCACCTTTGTTGCAAGCAACCTGGTTACCTGGAGGAGCAAGAAGCAAGCGGTTGTATCTAGATCCAGTGCGGAGTCAGAGTACAGGGCCATGGCCCAGAAAGCCACTGAGATGGTTTGGGTCAAGTCTGTTTTGTCAGATCTTCATGTTTCTTTGAATAGCTCTATGGAGATGCGGTGTGACAACAGAGTAGCGACTTACATTGCCAATAACCCTATGTTTCACGAGAGGACAAATCATGTAGAGATTGACTGTCATTACACTCGAGATCTCATTCAGCGTGGGAGTTTACACACCACGAGTCACTTCTGAGGAGCAAGTTGCAGATATCTTCACAAAGCTCCTCGCGAGATCTGCCTTTGAGGCGTGTTGTTTCAAGCTGAGCATGATAGATATTCATGCTCCAGCTTAAGGGGGAGTGTTAACAAATAGTGTTTTTATGTTTTATATTTTTTCTTGTATGGGCTTATGGGTGTCTAGCTCCTAAGGGGTAGTGTTATACTTTCATCCTTTGGTCTCTCTTTATATAAGAGAGCCTAGGGTTTTCTATAATCAGTGGAATCATTTCATCCAACTCTCTTGAACGAACAAAGATCCTGTAAATGTGAATGAATCAAAGAAAATAGAAAAGATTCATCTATTAGTTCTTGGACTATACCCTTTCAAAAAAATTAGTCCTTGGACTATAAGTAGACAAGCAGTGTTTTCCCAGTTCGCAGGCATCAGATTGAAAAGATTGCTAGACTCAATAATGTGGAAAGGTGAAGAATGGCTGGAATACTCGGATCTTGTAGTCAAAAATGCTGCTGCAGAAGTGTCATGTGATTGCCTGCAGGAGGTGAAGATAAACAATCAAGAACTGCAACACAGTAAAGATATCATGCTCAAGAAATATACCAATTGGCTTCATTATTTGGAGATCCTGCACTGCGAGACACATTAAGAATCGTAGAAAACAATGAATCATGATTTTAGGGCTTTATTAAGACAAAGTAAAAACTATAATGGTGACAATACTTATCTGATTTGTTGTGTTTTCGCCCTTTTTTTGATGTAAGCCTTCTTCACATGTCTGAAGAAGTCTTCCAAGCACAAATTCTAGGCTGTTTACTGTAAATGATTGGACATAAAATTGTAACTACTGAGTGCTTCCTTGTAGCATTGGTTCAGTTATTTTCGCACCTGTCATTGTATAATTACCTATGCGTGTTATGCTTGCATTTTTCAACTAAATGCCTTGTATAATTGAATACTCACCGTACCAGTTATGGCAAGTGTTTTTGTTCTAGTGCACTAAGTTTTACTTCTGCTTAATGGATGATCGTTTCCATATCTACTATTGCTTTTTCACGTAAGCAGTTTTCTTTTAAACTGAACTGAAGTATCCTTTGACTTTTCTTTTAATCACTTCTATTTTATCGACGTAATTGCATAAGTCTGCCAGGTTTTATAAGCTCAAATTTTGTCTGTTTCATTTCAGGTTGCTTGTATATCTAGACAAAGTAACAAAATTCTGCTCTTTGATATTGGTTATATATCATCAGAGCCTGTTGAAGTAAGTTTAGCTACAAATTAAGCTAGTTTTACTCTTCTAGTGTACTATCTATGAAATTCTACCATTTCTTTTGGTGTAATTTAGTAGGTGAATGTTCATTGGCTAGTATTTCTTAAATTGGCTAATGACTTTTTGTTATTTTAATATTTAACAAATTCATAAAGTTGATGTTAGAATATATAAAAGAGGAATAAAAGTGGTTATAATATCAAAGCATCTCCGTCATCATCATCATCATGTGTCCGTTGGCATGATAATTTAGTTTATTGGCAATTGGCGGGATCAGATAAATTTGCTATGGTTGGGAGAGAGAGCGAGATTGGGAGAGCGTGGGAGGTGGGCAGGGCTGGTCTCTGGTGGTTAGGAAGGTGAGGAAGAAGGGGACGACGCTGGAGGTGACTTGCTTCAAGTGCAGAGGAAGGGGTCCCTTTGCATGGGAGTTTAGGGACCCTGTACGCTGCTTGCTATGCGGGGGTGTGGGCCACCGGAGGTCGTTGTGCGGGAAGGAGGTTGGGCAGGTGGTGACCGGGAGAGCACGAGTGGTGGTGCCCCCACCCCTGCCGGAGGGTGTGCCAACGGTCGAAGTGGAGGCTCCCTGGTTGGAGGAGGGTACGAGGCTTGAGAAGACCCTCGCGTTAGCCTTGGTTGTAGTGGTGGAGGAGGGCCACGTTGGGTTGGGCGAGCTCGAAACAGAGGTGGTGAAGGCGCTGCGGGGCAGGGTGAGAAGTTTGTGTTACTTGGCGTGTCGGCGGAGGTGGCGGAGTAGCTGCTCTTTAGGGTCCTACATTGCCTGGGGGGAGTGGTCAGGTGGCGTTGGGTGGTAAGGTTTGATGGTGCACTCTAGGAGTGACTGTCGAGGAGGGTGAAGTTGATGGTGGATTTGGTGGGTGTGCCACTGTTCCTTCGCAAGAGGGTCGTGGAGGCGGTGTCGCCCCCTTTGCGTGGGTACAATGGTGTAGGGGCCTCGGCCTTGTTGGAGAAGACCTTGCGTTGCTGCGGGCTTTGGAGGAGCTCAGGTCGGGCAGGGAGCTCCATGAGAAGGTGTCCTTGTGTTTGGGGGTCGCTTTGTGGATAGTGATGGTGAAGTCGGTTGGAGGCTGTGGTCCTTCGTCGAGGTGGATCGGGTGTCGGCTGGTGGGGGTGTGGCGGTGGGGAGGGGTGTTTTGGTGCGTGAGGCGATGTGGAGACCAGTGGCCGCTTGTAGGAGTGGTGCCTCGTGTGTTGGGTCAGCAGCATAGTGCCTGAGCTCGAACGACCACACTCATCTCGAGGTGCGACGCTCGAGGTGTTTGTCTGTGGGGACATAGCGGCTGGACGAGGTGGGAGTTGGTGCCTTTGGAGAAGTGATGGCGGGGGGCACGAGGTCCTTCGGGGAGGTTGAGGTGCAGCACGAGGTGTTCGAGGGATGATTACGAGAGGATCGGGAGGGAGCTTCGGGAAAGATTGACACGGAGAAGGCTGCGGGCTTAGGCGGAGGTGTGATGGCGTAGGGGCTTTTGGGGGGTTTTCAAGGGAAGGGGTGGAGTTGGATCCAGGTCTGGATTTTCGATCGGACCTGGTACCCCTTTGTGGGCTTCCTCTTCACGGCCCACAGAGGGTCCCTTCGCACGGGAGCTGCAGCGAGTCGGCTTTTGTTTGGCAAGGTCTTACAGAGCGAGGGAGGCGAGCGGGGGGATCTATCTCTGGAGGCGGCGATGGTGGGAGGGGCGTGGAGCTTAGGATGACGAAGCTCCTCTATCAGAAGATGGAGAAGCTCTGGTCAGCGGCGAGGGGGTTTTGGATGGGGCTTCGTCGAAGTCGGCGACTTCCCTGCTGCGTGGGTAAGGGTCGGTGGGGTGACGCAGGGCTCGTTCGAGTGGTTGGCGGTAATGGTGATGGCAACTCTCCTTGCGGCGGGGGCGGAAGGCCTTGCTCGAAGGAGGGGGAAGGCGAGGCTTGGGTCGGGGGGTTTGTCGGGGAGGTGTTGGCAGGGGGTGCTGTGGGGGTGGCGGCGTCGGTGGAGGCGGTGGCCGGTGTGGGGGAGGTTGGGGCGGACTCGGGTGTTGGTGGTGGAGTGAGAGGTGGGCTTGTAGGTGGGGAGGGTGCAGCTGGGGGAGGTGGGAGCAGGAGGGGGAGGAGGTGGTCTCGTGGCTTGGTCTGAGGCATTTCAGCCGGGAGAGGTGGAGGAGGTGGCGGAGGGGGTCGGGTTTGGCCGCTCGGTGGGTGGAGGTGGTCAAGGTGTCCCATGTTGAAGGTTCTTACATGGAATGTGAGGGGGCTTTGCGACCCCTCGCGTCGGGGGACACTGAGGTCCTACCTTCGGAAGTGGAGTCTGGATGTGGTGCTCCTCCAGGAGACAAAGTTGCAGAATTGCGACCGGAGGGTCTGGAGAGAGATTAGGGGTGGTGTGTTGGGAGGTTTTCTAGCGCTCGATGCGGTTGGGAGGTCAGGAGGGGTTGTGGTTGGTTGGAAGGACTTGTTTTTCCTGGTGGACTTTGAGGTGGGCGCGGGAGCGGTCACGGTATAGTTGAGGAGGCGGAGCGATGGGCTAGTTTTGGTGTTCTTGTCTGCGTATGAGCCGTTGGATGACTTTGAGAGGGGCCGTCTCTGGGAGGGGCTGCACTAGGTTGCCGGCAGATTCTAGGGGTGCCTGTGGCTCATTGTCGGGGACTTCAACGTCACTCTCTTGGCGGAGCATAGGTCGGGGGGGAGAGGTGGGCAGGACTGAGGCTCTGAGGACTTCGTGGGGTTCATTGCTGAGCATGGGCTGCAGGATGTGCCCCCTGGGTCCTGTGCTTACACTTAGAGGAGCTCTGGAGGCTTGATGTCCAAGCTAGACCGCTGCTTGTGCTCGGTAGAAATGGTCGAAGTCTTCCCATTGGTGGGGGCCCGTGCATTGGAAAGGCCTTTCTTGGATCACACTTCTCTGCTGTGGGACTCTAGGGAGGGATCCCGCTGTGGTACATATTTCAAGTTTGACAATGCTTGGCTGCTGGAGGAGGGATTTAGGAACATGGTAGAGGACAAGTGGTAGGCTTTGCACCTGGAAGACTCGGCGGCTGCGAGACTAGAATCTAAACTTTGGGAGTTGGGACTCTTTTTGAAGGAATATAGGAGACAGGTGAAAGAAGAATGGAATAGGAAGAGAGATTTAGCGCTCGGGGAGATCCAGAGGTTGGACAGAGTGGAAGATCAAGGCATGCCATCTGTGGAAGAGCGATAGAGCAAGGCACAGCATATGAAGGTCGTCAAGGATGAAGATAGGAAAGTGGAGGTGGAGTGGAGAACAAGGTCCAGGCAGAAGTGGATCAAGGAGGGAGAGTCGAATACTAAGTTCTTACATATGATGGCTTCGTCTAGGCGCAGGAGGAATTGGATTGTTAAGCTCCAGGTGGACGGGGTGGAATGTTTCGGTAGGGAGGCTATAGGTAGGGTGATGGTAGATTTCTCTAGGGTGTTCTCGGGGGGGGGGGGGGGAGGAGTGGGTGTTGGTGATGGCATAGTTTGGGCATTCCGGTGGTGGATGTGGTGGAGACAGAGGGTTTGGTGGTGCCTTTCACGGAGGACGAGGCTCGAAGGGTGGTCTAGGGGCTAAATGCAGACGGATGTCCTGGTCTTGATGGGTTTTCGGTCTTGTTTTTTAAGGAGTTTTGGTCGTTGCTGAAGGCGGAGATCATGTAAGTTCTTGCGGAGTTCGGGAGGGCAATAGAGGTTTCAATAGGTTGAACAAATTCTACTTGTTCCTGTTGCCTAAGGGGGAGGGGGTGGAGACGATTGATGGCTACAGATCGATCACTCTCTCCAATGCTGTGTACCTGATAGTAGCAAAGATTCTGGCGAACAGGCTAAGGAAGGTGATTGGTGAGGTGGTGTCGGAGGTGCAGACGACGTTTGTGCCAGGGAGGTGCATTTTAGATGGATTTGTTGCGGCGACGGAGATCCTTGCGCTTTGGAAGAGAGAGAAGAGGAAGGCTTTTCTGTGGAAAGCTGATTTCAAGAAGGCGTATGACTCAGTGCAGTGGTCCTTTTGGGCAGCAATGGCCAAGAGGGGTTTCCCGTCGATTTGTAGGTGGATGAAGCAGTGCGTCACTACGTCTTTCTTGGTCCTCATCAATGGGAACCCAGTAGGTGGTTGGATTCAGTCGAGGAGGGGAGTCCGATAGGGGTGCCCCCTGGCACCCATGCTTTTTGTGTTGGCAGCTGATGCCTTGGCGAGGGCATCCGATAGATTGGGTGGGGCAGGCTTGGTTTAGGGTTTTCCTGTTGGGGAAGGGGAGAGTGTATCAGTGCTGCGGTATACCCTCCTCTTTGTGGATGGGGCGGAGGTGGAGGCGAGGCAGAGTTGTATGCTACTGGAGCTGTTCTGTGAGGCATCGGGCATGCGGATTAATTTTCAAAAATCTTCTTTTGTTCCGTTTGGGATGGCTGCTGAGGAGACCAAGAGGTGCTCGGAGGCGTTGGGTACAGAGGCTGGGTCTCTTCTGCTGTCTTATTTGGGCCTGCCCTTGACAGATAGGAGGGTTTCGGTGTGCGACTGGGATCTGTTGCTTGAGAGGATTGAGGATCGACTGGCAGGCTGGGCATCCAGGATGCTTTCAAGAGGGGGGTGACTTGTTCTCATTAAGGCAGTCCTATTGGCTATGCTGGCTTGCTTTGCTTCGGTTGTAAAGATGCTGCGAAAGATTGGGGATAGGATTGTGAGTCTGATGAGGAGCTTCTTTTGGACCAACTATGGTGTGGGCGGGAAGGGGGCAAAGCTGGTTGCATGAAGTGAGTTGTGCAAGCCTGCTAGGGATGGGGGCTTGGGTGTCAGGGAGATTGGGAGGATGAATGGCAGCTTTTTGACGAAGTGGATTGCGAGGCTTCTTGGAGGAGAGGTAGGTCTGGTAGGGAGGGTCTTGTGTTCTTGCTATTAGGAATAGCCTGACTGGGGTCTCTTGATGACGCCTCCCCGAGGAGACTCCCACTTCCTTAGAGGCTTAGCTTTGGTGGCATCGAAGGTTAGAGCATTTTTCACCCCTGTGCTAGGGTCGGGTGAGACCTTCAGGTTTTGGATAGATGACTGGACGGGGCTCGAGGCCCCGGCGGAGCAGTTCCCTTAGCTTGCGATGTTGGCAACTGATAGAAGGGCCTCGGTTGGGATGGCGCATGGTGTCTTACTTTCTCGGGCAGGATGTCAGATCAGAGGATTGGGGAGGTGCAGGAGATGCTACAGGATCTATAGGGGTTTCAGTCGGAGGCTGGTGCAGACTCTTTTAAGTGGGAGGAAGGAGAGTTCTTGATATGGGAGGCATATAGGAGACTTGGAGGTGTAGCCATGGTGGTGGACATCGACTTGGCCAGGGATTGCATACAGCTCTGGGAGGCCTCTTGCCCCTTGAAGGTGAAGGTGTTTTCTTGGCTTTTTATTTGAGGCATACTGATGACTAGGATGTGGAGGGCACAGTGGGCTCAGGATGCGGAGAGGTCGTGTTCGCTTTGTGGATAGGCAGAGGAGGATGTCGACCACTTGTTCTTTGCTTAACTGGTGGTGAGGTAGGTTTGGGATAAGATTCTGGTGGGCTTATGATTCATTTACCAGCTTCTGGAGATCGTTTAGATGTGGAGGAGCCGATGTTGGGTGCAATGTTTTTCGTTCGAAGGAGCGGGCTCGCCCGATGGTGTTTTGGGCTGTTTGGTTGGGTAGGAATGAAGTTGTTTTTAGGGGGTAGCGCCCGTATGTGGAGAATATTGTTGCGTCCGCATTGTTTTTTATTTAGGGGTGAGCTTGTCTTTGTGATGTAAGTCTTGTTTATGTTGTAAGTGATTATTGTGATTAATACAATTTTGGGTGATATCTAAAGGATAACCACCCTTTCCCTTTTCAAAAAATATCAAATCATAGAAACAAAGAACAGTTGGGTTTAATGTGGAAACTCCACTCACGAAGAATGGGGTGAAAACCACGGGTGAATGCTCTTATGGGGCGAGATGTCTATTCTCTTCTCAAAGATAAAATGAGGGGTTACATGAGCCTTATATAGGCACCCACTCAACACTCAACTTGCCTACACATAGTGTGGTACTAAAATAACCACCACAATAACACTCCATCTCTCAATACTTCCCTCAAGTTGGAGTGCAGAGTGATCAACTTGTACATAATAAATCCTCACACTACCAAGCAGGACACGACACTAAATGGTTCAATTGATATTGTTTTGTCACCGACTTTCCCTTATCCTTGTACTTGCTTGTAGGTGGGTGTCGATCAAAGTTTGGAGATGAATTGCTGAAGTTGACTCTGGTGCTTGTGCTTTACCTGTTTTGAGAACTCTAAAGAGGGTCTTTCTATGGAGATCAAGAAATTGGGTCTCTCTCACATGGAAACTCAAAGCGAGAGGTCTCCTTTGTTGATCGAGACAATGGTTCTCTCATTTAGGGATCGAAAGAAAAAGAGTGAGTTCCTCTCATGTGGGGGCCTCAAAGAAAAGAAAGAGTCTGGAATGGGATACACCTAAAGAGGAGTGCCACCGGAGGTCATGAGTTGCAACGGCATCACCGGTGACCACCACATCTTCCCCTAGGGGTTTTTGGTCCTCTCTCTTTTCCTTTTTTTTTTTCAATGGGATTAAACTCGCTTTGATCCCATGCGAGTGAATAGACTTGGTGATTTTTGTTGTTGAGAAAGGGAGGCCTTGGCTTGCTTTATATATAGAGAGGACTTAGGCATACAAGGAAGCCACAATAACCTACGCACTAAAAATAACTGTTGATACACTCGTATTTTTTGTATCTCTTGTTATATTTAGTTTCTGTGTGGACTTATGCTAATATTTGCCCAATACCTCTCTCTTTATTTAGAGGTGTTGGGCTCTCGTAGTAAAGATACAACTTATTTCCTTGAACTTGGTATTAGAGCCACATGCATCCTAACTACACCCTCTTCTCCTTTTCCTCATCGCCGGCTGCTTTAGCTCCATCGTCGGCCACTGCAGTGCCGCTTAGGGCTGGACTTCGCCCAACAGGGTTCCTTTCCGACCTCGCTCTCGCGTTGCTCAACTCTCCTTCAGCCAACAGTGTTGCCTAGCAATGTCGCCCAGGTCCCCTATTGGCTCCTTTCGCCGTTTGCTTGTGCAATGCCGCAGTAGTGCCCTCTAGGTGTTGCTGTGGCCCTTGTTTTGCCTAGCAACAACAGGACAAAGGGGTAAGACCTCTTGTGCACCTTGTTGAGGGTGTGATTTCCCTGTAGTAGGTGCGCAAGGGTGCTGTTGGTCTGATCTATGGGTATTTAGATCACTATTGAAGATGTTTTAACATCTGTTTTGAGGTGTTTTATTTGTTGGGTGGGAGCTATGATTTAAAACTGCATCTAAGGAGTTATTGTTTGCTGTCTTTTTCGTGTTTTTGTTGGTATGGCGACCTCATCTGAGTCAGAGGTAGCTTTAGGGGCTGTTGGGGAGAGTGGAATCTACATGAATCCGTTCTTTACTCCTATTTTGATGTTAGACGAGACCAATTATCCAAGATGGTCTCAAAAGTTCCTTATGATTGTGGGGGGTCATGATAAGGAATATTTGTTGCTTGACCCAAAGCCAACAAAGAAGGCAGGGAAATATGCGACTTGGAAAAAGGAGAATGGAATGGTATTGTCTTGGTTGATGGACAATGTTATACCTCTCATTGGAGATGAGATAATGTACTACCAGACCGTTCAACAAATGTGGGAGAGCCTCAAAGATATCTATCCTCATGAGAAGAATTCTCCCATGTTTTCTAGATTCATCATGACATGTTTGAATTAAAGCAGGAAGGTCGTACGCAGTCCCAATATTATTCTGCCTTGAAGGGGCTTTTGGAAAAATATGGTGCTTGTCGTCTAGTGTGCACATGCAAGATAGAAGGAATACAGGGAGTTTGCAGTTCACTTGTTTTTGTTAGGTTTGGGTTTATAATATGTTGCTGCACGCTCTTAGATATTGACCTTAGTAGAGCTTCCACCTTTAGAGGAGGTATATAGTCGATTGAGCAAAATTGGAGTTTCTAGGCCTCAAATTGTTGATACTTCTAGTCAGGCATTTGCCCTTGCTATTGTGGGAGCATGGGGGGGGTAGAAGTATGCCATCTGCTAGAGGTTGTGGTAGAGCATGAGGAGGTGCTGGGAGATATTGCCCCACTTGTCCCTTTTGTGGGTAGATTGGTCATGTGGAGGCCCACTGTTGGGTCAAACATGGGCGACCTCCAGTGGCCAATCAGGTTGTTGTCGCTCTTGAGATGTCTGGTACTGTTTCTCGTTCTGAATATGAGGTCGTGGTTCAGCGTCTAGCCTAGCTTACACAAGAGCCACCACAGACTTTGGAGATCGCAACTTTTGCCACCTCTACATCAGGTGTAGATCAATCTTGGCTGATGAATTCAGGTGCCTCACATCACTCGTCTAGAGACCAAAGATGTTTTGGGAGATTCCGTTCCATACCCCAGGGACGTATTGTATAGGTTGCCGTTGAGAGACATGCCCCCATTGATGGACAGGGGGAGGTGGTGGTCACTCTCTCTATACAGCTTGCAGATGTTCTTTTGGTCCCTGATTTGTCTATGAACCTCTTAGTTAGTACCATTATGAAGCAGCTGAATTGTAGAGTCATTTTTTATGAACTTGGTTGTACTTTTCAAGATTGCCTGATGGGGAAGATGATTGGTGGCAAACATGAAGAGAGGGGTGTGTACAGGCTTACTTAGGATCCTTTTGCTGCTGCGTGTTAAATTGATTATGCTCTTGGGAGTGCTGTATAGTGGCATAGATGCCTGGGTCACCCTTCTTTGGATAGAGTTCATGGCATCATCCTACACTTATCTTTGACCATACGGCTTCACTGTGATGCCTGCCAGCTTGGAAAACACCATAAATCTTTATTCCCTGCTTTTTCTGAATTGTGGACTTCGTTTGTTTTTGAGTTGCTTCACATTGATGTATGGGGTCTTAGCCATATTTCTGATAGGCAGGGCCATAGATATTATTTTGTTATTGTTGATGACTTCTCGAGATTGTCATGGTTATTTCTTATGGAAAACAAGTCTGATGTTGGCCATGTTATTGAGACCTTTTTGCTTAAAATAGAAAATTAGTTTGATACTTTTGTGAGGTCTGACAATGCCTTAGAATTTTGTACTAAGCAATTGGTTGAGTTTTATAGAGTTCGTGGGATTATTCACCAGACCTCCTGCCCCCACATCTCTCAACAAAATCGTATGGCAGAGAGGAAACATAGACATTCTAAATGTTGTTAGGGCTCTGGTTCTTCAGTATTGCATGCCACACTTGTATTAGTGTAATGCAGTGCTCACTGCTTGTTATTGTATTAATAGATTACCCTCTTCAATTTTACATGAATAGGCGCCCTGACGTGTGTTGTATCCGATCAGAAACTATTTCACGTGCCACCTAAAATATTTGAATTTATGGCTTTTGTTCATATTTTGGGACCTAAGAAAGACAAGTTAGCACCTAGAGCTGTACAATGTGTCTTCCTTGGATACTCTTGCACTAAAAAAAGGTATAGATGTTTTGATCTGATTCGACAGAGACACTATGTGGTTGCAAATGTGACATTTCATGCCGTGCCATATTTTTGTCTTGTCGTACGATTGCTGACTGTTGAGGGAGAGTGTGCACCTGCATGTATACTTCCTATTCCCATGGGTGCTGCCCCAGATGAGGGGTCTCCTTCCTTTTCTCCAAGGCCTGAGGCATAGACTAGATTCAAAGGGAAAACTATTAGCTGCTAGTCACATATAGACAAACACCCCTCCTCTTTTGGTCCCACCATCCTCCTTAGATTAAGTGTGTGTTGAGCCTACTGATGCTGATGTTGATCAGTCTGCTGATCCTACACGGGATGCTCTGGAGGATGAGGGGTCTCCTCTTCTTGTGTACGTTATAAAGTTGCTAGGTGCGCAGGGTTTGATATATTGCCAATATGTCAGTATCGATGGCTTGGGGCATATCAATATCACTTGACATTTTTTTTTTCATGATATCAACGATATATCGCCGATATCATGATATATCAGTGATATATCAAGCGATATCTTCGAGATATTGGCGATATATCGTCGGTATTATTAAAATGTTAATTTTCATAAATTTTGTGGCATCTTTTTGACATTTTTGGATGTCCCTTTTTTGACTTGTCAACACCAATGATTTAAATGTCGACGGCATGCCACCGACAAGGCTATTTCGGCGAGGTGGCCATGCTGACATAATAAAGTGTCGATTTATAGGCGTGTTGTTGGTATGCCGATGATTTCGGTGGCATGCTGATAGTTGTTGATAATTTCGGCAGCATGTCGGTTGTTGCTGCTGCTGGCACGCACACACATGCACACACGCACTCCACACACACAATTTTAGTATTTTAACATTATTCTGAGTATTTATGTGATTTTTTGTCGGCATATTGTTGGCATGCCCTTGGTATTCCTACGGCGTGCCCTTGGCATGGCCATCGAAAAACGGGCATTTCCGTGCACACTTAAAATTTCGTCGGCACGACGTCGAAATCGGCATTTTGAATCTTGGTCGATATGATATCGATATTTAAAACCTTGCTCTACAACACATTTGGGTTCAGCCTTCAAATCTTTTACTGTTGCACTCTCTGCAATGGAGATTCCTACCACTCATCAATATGCAATTCTTGATCTGAAGTGGTGAGAGGCTATGGAAGACGAGATGTTTGCATTGTAAGACAAGGGAACATGGGTGCTGACTCCGTTGCCTCTGGGATCATGGCTTATGGGATCCAGATAGGTCTTTGCCTTGAAACACAACTCTGATGGGTCTATCTCAAGGTATAAGGTCATACTTGTTGCAAAAGGATTCACCTAGACATATGAGGTGGATTTCTTTGATATTCTCTCTAGTGGCACGACTGTTCACTATCAGGATTCTAATTTCTATTGCTGCTCACTTCAGTTGGAAGTTTCATCAATTTGATGTCAAAAATGCATTCTTATATGGAGATCTGCAGGAGGAAGTATATATGCAGCAGCCTCTTGGGTTTGAGGTTTAGGGGGAGTGTGTGTGTGCAGATTAAGGACGACCAATTATGGCCTTAAGCAAAGTCCTAGAGCTTGGTTTCACAAGCTTTTTGAGGCGTTGATCACAATTGGATTGCAAAGATCCTCTTCTGGTCATTCCTTGTTTGTGAGGAAAATAGAGAATGGTGTGGTGGCCTTGTTGGTCTATGTGGGTGACTTGATCATTATTGGAGATGATACAAGAGGTATCTCTGAAGTCAAGAAGCTCTTGGCATAACAATTTGTAATGAAAGACATGGGTCACCTTCGATATTTCCTTGGCATAAAAGTGGTGAATAGCAGGGAAGGTATTATGCTATCTCAGTGCAAATATGCTTTGGATGTTTTTAAGGAGACTGGCATGTTGGGGTCCAAAGTGGCCAATATTCCTATGGATGCTAAGGCACATCTGTATGACGGGCACGAAGAAATTGCAGATAATAGAGCATACAGACAAATGACAGGGAAACTATTGTATCTGACCATCACCAGGTCGGATATTGCTTTAGCTATGGGTAAGTTAAGTCAATTTATCGATAAACCAAGCAAGTTGCATTGGCAAGCAATTTTGTAGGTACTTAGGTACTTGAAGAAAGCACCTGGACGGGGAGTCCTATTTAAGAAAGGAATTCCCGTGATTGTGGTTGGATACTCTGATGCTGATTATGCGGGTGACATGGCTAAAAGGGAGTCACATTTATTGCTGGAAATTTAGTGACATGGAAAAGTAAGAAACATGCTGTGGTCTCCAGGTTTAGTGTAGAGTTAGAATATAGGGTAATTGCTCAAACTACTACTGAGATGGTCTTGGTTCAATCCTTGTTGAGGGACTTACGTTTTCAGGTTGAGGAGCCTATAGAGATGTGCTGTGACAACATAGCAGCTATCCATAGAGTCAATAATCCTATGTTTCATGAAAGGACCAAACATGTTGAAGTTGGTTGCCACTACACCAGGAGCCTAATACAATAGGGTGTCCTTCGTATCACATTTGTTGCTTTTGCAAACCAGATTGTCGATACCTTCATAAAGCCTCTGTCTCGGTCTGCCTTGGATGGATGTTGCAGCAAGTTGAGCATGATTGACATCTATGCTCTAGCTTAAGGGGGAGTGTTGATAGACGCTCCTTGTCTTTTTTGCATTTCTTTTGTATCTCTTGTTATATTTAGTTTCTTTGTGGACTTATGCTGATGTCGACCCCACTTAGTGTGGGAAAATGTTTGGTTGTTGTTGTGGACTTATGCTGATGTTTTCCTAATACCTATCTCCTTATTTATAGGTGCTAGACTCTTGTAGTAAAGATACAACAACTTATTTTCCTTGAACTATAACAATGGACAAAAATAGGACACCTAAATAAGACCTAAAATATCTTGAATTTTATTTCCAAATAGTTGAAAATGTATAATAGTTTGAAATGTTTAAGAGATATACCCAAACTGTTTCCCTATACAGGAGTGCACTCCCTGTGGATGCAGTTTTGCTGGTTGTGTAATGAATGTCCCTCAGCTGTCCATATGTATGCAAGTGTAACTTGTCTTGTATTGAAAGTTCTCGTTCACTCATTTAAGAAGAAACAGCACAAATTTATTTCACCATGCCATATGCTCCTGTTTTGTGAACTAGAATGTATTGAAGTTAGCATTTGGATGCCTTACCTATGTCATTTCCCTATTTAATGGTACTTTGGCCTTGGATTTGCACTGGTTCTTGATATGTTTGCTCTCTATTTATTTAACATAGGTTTTGGAGAAAAGGAGATCGAAGTCTTCAGACTTCTGTAATGGAGTTTATAATGGCCTCTCTGATATAAAATTTACTCTGGTTGGGAAGTCAAGGTGAGCTAGATTTTGGCAATCATATCAAATATGTGCTACCTGATTTTCAATCTCATATAGATGAAAAATCTGGATTAATTTTCCAAGTAATTTTAAGATCTTCTTGAAGATATAGGCTCATATTGTAGTGTTCTTGTTATATTGATGCTTTCAAAAATAGTCATAGCTGTGCCATTTTATATTGTATGTTGGATTGGTATAAACAAGAGTTGACTCTTGACAAGGGACTGTTGGAGAGAGTACGGCTTGAAAGCCTGTATGTTTGTGATCTGGTCAGGTTTGATTTTGGGTTTGCGAAGATAAATAAATTGAATGTAAATAATGTGAGTGTGTGCAGGTTTGGTTTGGTAAGGGCTGGCTATGTCTAGATTTATCCATGTAGTATGTATTGGGTTTCCACAATCAGCATAGGCAATGATGGCTCCATAAATAAAAGGATGAAAGGTCGTACAAAGTAAGGTGAATTGAGCTGTGTTCTGTTCAGGGAGTATTGATGTGTATTGTGTTCTAAGTGGAAATTTGTAATAGAAAGAGGCCATTTAATGTCCTTTCATCATCATCATACCGTCTACTTGCATTGTGGTACCTTGGGTACTCCAAAGCTTCTCATGTTTGTGCTCTGTTTAGATCCCATTTGTTAAACATTTTATTTGCATAAAATTTGAAATTATATGAGCTGACTTGTGTTTAATTTTATTAAATAAACAAACTGAACCTGAACAAGTAGGGTTCACTTAGCTTGGCTGGATTACATTCCCATGAGACAGTATCATGTCAGAGTGGTTTGTTAGGTAGTGTAAATATGCTAGCCGTGTCACTGCTACAAATATTTCCTGTCAAATAACAGTGAAGAAACAGAAAAATGATAATGGAAAACAAAAAATTAATGTTCTTTGACAAAGGCTTGCTGATGATACATGGTCCTGTAGTACTGCATTTTAAGTACAAGCGGTCTTACTGAAAGCTTCTCTGTTACACAGTTTTCTGATGTCCTCTCATGTCATGCAGCATTAGAGTTTCAGTTATATTCTCATCATATTTCTTTTCAATATGTTTTTTGCTTTTTAGGTTGCTTGCATCGAATATGGAAGGTAGCATACACATTTGGGATCGAAGACTGAGTAATCTTCCTTGTCTTGAGCTCGCTAACAACTCAAAAGTACAAGTGAATAGCATCCAGTTAGATGTAGAAGAGAGGGTTGGTAATTCACAGGGAATTTGTTAGCAGTGTTATCATTATTGATTTTTTTATGGCCTGTGTATTTGATTTTTATATTGCAATTGCAAACTCCTCGTGAGAGCATCAAACTGGGAGGTAGTTGGCTTGAGTGGAGAAGCCCAATTATTCATTATGAATCTCATCTCAGTTTCCACAGTTGTACATCAGGGATTATTCTCAATGCATCTCTTACCTGTGACCTCCTTTGAATCGAACATGTGGACAAGTCAATGGGTGCATGGAGGTTTAATCTCAGCCTTTAGATATTCAATATCAACTGAACGCCTCCAATTCTGAACAATTGGATTGAGTGTTGATGTCCAACATTTATATTTTACCAGCTGAGTCATTTATTATTTATGACGTCTAGTTTTCCATACATTTAGATGTGGGATTTTTCTCTTAACACTTTTGATAGTTTTTTGAGATGAATGGCACAAAAGCTCCTTTAGTTACCATTAACTCATTTTCTGTATATAGTTCATCTTGTTTGCCCTTAATTATTTCACTTGAAAAATTCATGGAACTAAGGGAAAAATTTAGTGGTGTTATTTATATAACCTATTTAGGCTTGCCAAGAGATGAGTAAAATCTAGGATTTTTTGTGTGAAGAGTAAGTAAAATCTGCAAAAATGTGGCCAATAAAATGGTTTAAGAAAGCCCATTGTTTGGAGGATCAAGTGCTCCTTGCAGAGTGATGTATGCGTTGATACCCTTTTTATTTTCTTATTATTTTTTGTTTTCCAATTTATGCTTATTTTTAGAAGTATAGGGGCTGCTTGTATTTTTCTTGAGGGCTTCTCTTCTATAAATAGAGCCCTAGGTTTCATGTAATAATAAAATCGAAGAAAACGATAAATTATATTTCTCAAATGAAATCTTATAACTCTTTATATAGAGAGAGGTGGTGAGTAAATTAAAGCATAAGTCCAAGATGATAAAATAAATGACAAAACAATCCAACAACAATAAATAAATAGATAACTAGAGTGCTCTATCAATACTTTCTCTCAAGCTGGAGCATATATATCAATGATACTCAACTTGGAACATTTGTCAAATGCAAATCTTGGAAGGGGCTTGGTAAATATATCCGCAATCTGGTCTTTAGAAGGCACTGACGTAGTGTAGAGGATCCTACGCTGTTTCAGGTTTCTGGTATAGTAGCAATCAACCTCAACATGCTTCGTAAGTTCATGGAATATTGGGTTGTTTGTAATGTATGTAGCAGCGCGATTATCACAGCTCATCTCGACCGATCCCTCCACCTGGACATGGAGATCTTGTAGCATTGATCTGACCCAGACTATCTCTGTAGCTGTCTGGGCCATAGCACGATACTTGGATTCTGCATTGGACCTGGATACCACCTGTTGCTTCTTGCTCTTCTAGGTCACTAGATTCTCTGCCACATAAGTGTAGAACGCAGTTGTTGACTTCCTGTTTGTCATGCACCCTGTATAGTCGGCATCATAATAGCCAACGATACTCATAGGTGTGTCATTTTGAAACAAGATACCTCTACCAGGTGCTTTCTTCACGTATCTAAGCACTTGCATACCAGCATCCCAATGCTGCTTGGTTGGTTGGCCTATATACTGGTTGAGTTTTCCCACTGCAAGGGAGAGGTTAGGACATGTGATAGTAATATATAATAGCTTATCAACTAATTGCTTATAAGATCTGCTATCTATAGGCGGATAATCTATATCATAGAAGTGTCCTTTGGGATCCATAGGTATATTAGCAGGCTTAGATCTCGTCATTTTTGTCTCCTGCAAGACATCATGAGCATATTTACGCTGACTGAGAACAATACCCTCTTTGCTGCATGCCACTTCAATATCAAGAAAGTATCTGAGTTCACCTAGATCCTTCATTACAAAGGCTTCAACTAGTTTTATTTTCACCTCTGCTATCCCAATAATGTTTTCTGCAGTAAGGATTAAATCATCTACATAGATAAGGAGTACAACAACTTTCCTTTTGCTCTTCTTGACAAACAATGAATGATCAGCAAAAGACCTCACAAGTCCCATGATCTGTACCTTCTCTGATAATCTTTGGAACCAAGATCTTGGATTCTGCTTCAAGCCATAGATGACTTTGTTTAGTCTATATACACACTCCCCCTGAGTCTCAAACCTCGGGGGTTGTTGCATATAGACTTCCCCTGAAGATCTCCATACAAAAATGCATTCTTCACATCAAACTGATGGAGAGGATAGTTGTACTGAGCAGCATCAGACAACAGAATGCGAATAGTAGACAGCCAGGCTACAGGAGAGAAGGTATCAAAGAAATTTACTCCATATGTCTTAGCAAATCTCTTTGCCACCAACCTCACCTTATAGCAAGAGATTGTGTCATCTAGGTTGTATTTGAGAGTAAAGACCTTGTGGCAACCCATCGTTTTGGCTTGAGGAGGCAGAGTGGTCAAATCCTACGTTCCTCGAGAGTGTAGAGCAGCCATTTCATCCTCCATGGCCTGATGTCATTTTGGATTCATCATGGCTTGCTGATGGGATGTAGGAATATGAGTTGCAGAGAGAGCAGTAGTGAAAGTAGCAAATAAGCTCTCAAGATTGGCAGTAAACACTACCTCGACAGTATTGTAATGGGCATAGCTTCGAGGAGCCTTCCGAATAGCAATAGGAAGATCAAGATCCTCCTCCATAGGCTCAGTATCAATAGGAGAAGAAGCCTCATCAGAGGAACTTGCACAAGTACCATTAGGACAACTCATGTCAGTATCAATACATACCTAACAAGGGGAGGAGACAGGTGGCTGAGGTGGTGGTGGGGTGTGTTCTTGTCGACATGCATGTTGTCTGTATGTGACAGGTAACCTGTAGACCTGAGTAATCTCAGCCTTCTGCCTCATGGAAGTCTTTGTGGTAGTGGTATCCTCACTATCTGTGACAGGGATTTGTTCCAAGGGAACTGGTGGAACATGCATAGGAGCCGGGCCTCCTTCAAACGTCACCTGGTGACCATCTGTAGAGAAATAGGGAACATGCTCATGAAATGTGACATCTGTAGTCACATAATGCTTCTTGCCTTAGGGGTCATAGCATATGTATCCTTTCTGGGTGTTACTATAACCCAGAAAGATACACTTCACTGCTCTTGGTGCCAAATTGTGTTTGCCAGGTCATAGAAGGTAAACAAGGCTACACAACCAAACATAAGAGGTGGTACAGTAAATAGGTCCTTCTTAGGATAGAGAACCTGTCATGGAACTTGTTCCTGAATAGCTGAGTTGGGTAATTTGTTAACCAAATAGCATGCAGTTAACCTTGCATCTCCCTAGTATACCTGTGGCACATTATGCTGTATCAATAATGTTCTAGCCACATCTAACATATAACGGTGTTTTTTTTCCACTACACCATTCTACTGCGAGGTATGGGGGCAAGATGTCTGGTGAACAATTCCAAGAGATCTGTAAAAGGCTGCTAGCTTAGTTGTATAGAACTTTAGAGCATTGTCAGATTGTACAATTTTCACAATGATAGAAAATTGAGTCTTTATTGTAAAATAAATGTTTCAATCACATACCCAACATCTTATTTATTCTTTAGAAGAAATAGCCATAGCATCATGAAAAAATCATCCACAACAAGTAGATAGAATCTATGACCAAGTCTGTCTAACACTCTACTATGACCCCATACATCCATATGTAGTAGGTAAAAAATAACAGCAAAACTCTGAGAAGAACTAGAAGGAAAACTGGTTCTGTGATGCTTTCCCAGCTGGCATTCATCACACAAAATCTCAGTAGTAGGCGATATATCAGGGATGACGCGTCGAAGCCTGTCCATTGAAGGGTGCCTAAGACGATGATGCCACTGAAGAGATGTATCAGCACTAAAAGCAACCTCGCCCTGACACTTAATGGGGTCTAGATTAGGCTATACACACCCTCCTCCTCTTGTCCGCCACCAATCATCTTCCTCATGAGTTTGTCCTGAAAAATTTAACCCAACTCATCAAATATTGTGCGATAGTGCAAGTCTTTTGTAATCCTACTAACAAACAAAAGATTAATTGGAAAATCAGAAACATAGAGAACATTAGGCAGAGTTAGTGCAGGAGTCACTGCCACATCTCCTCTGCCATGAACTCTCCATTGCCTACCATCTGCCACCTGCATAGATCTACCCAAGGGAACATCCTGAACTTGTTTGAAACATGTCTCATCACCAGTGAGATGCTGGGAAGCACCTGAATCCACCAACCACAAGGCATTGTTAGAACTATCAGTACCTCATCTATCAGTAGAAGTTATACCTAAGGAGGCCAATACAACAGTATCAATAGTAGTGGTAGTATCCTGGGTCAACTGGCAGAGATGTTGGACATTAACATCATAATCAGCACGTGACTCCATGTCGCTCGCCTCCTCTGAAGTAATGGTCTGGTTGGCTATAGGGGGTCTACTATGCTTCGTCTAGTAGGAGGCCTCTGAATGGCCGACCTTCCCACAATGCAAGCAGATGGTGTGGGGTCTGCCAGTCGTACCCTGACCACCACATCCTCTCCCCCTGGTAGATGGAGCACCACGTCCACCACGTGCAGTAGCAACAGGAACAGGAGTCTGTCCAACATCTGACATGGATGGCTTAACAACCACCCTATTCACATGACTATAGGCTTCCTCAAGCAATGGAAGCTCAACCAGAGTCAGGATCTGGGACCTAACAACCTCATAATCAGGTCCAAGTCCATCTAGAAACTGGAGGATAACATACTCCTTCCTGTGCGTCCTCTGAGTAGCACAGGTGCAGATAGGATGACAGGCGTTATAGTTCTCCAGGAGTCCCTTTAGAGTAGCATAGTATTGGGAAAGTAACTGGCCCTCTTGTTTGAGACCATTAATGGCATGGTGAATCTCAAACACCTTGTTGGAATTTTTCTCGTGAGAGTACGTGTCACGTAGAGAATCCCACGTCTCCTTGGCGGTTCTATAGTACATAATCGCATCATCCATTTGAGGCTTCATAGAATTCATGATCAAAGTCCAAACCATTGCATTATCTTTCTTCCATGTGGCACTCTTCCCGGTCTTGTCTTGTGGCTTCAACTCCAATAGAATGTGTTCCTTATCATGTCCCTGACCGGTCGTGAGGAACGACTAAGACCATGTGGCATAATTGGTCTTATTCAGCTTGGCAATGGGAACAAAGAAGGGATTTTTGTAACTCCCGATGTCCGCAGCGGTACCCGATGACACCTCCGAACTGCTTGCAGATGCCATCGTGTCTTAGGACCACTACAAGATGCTATAAACGTAATCTGAAATCACTATTCAGATGATAAAAATCTGGAAATAAGAGAGAATGACTTTTTGATCGTGAGATCTAAGATCTAGAGATCCTAGATAACATCCCAAGAATTATTTGCATCCCTCAAATCAAGGCTTAGTGCATGTTAGGGTATGGGGAAGGCCCTAACGGTGCTTCTAAGAGGTGCTACTACTTGTCGGCGAGAACACCCCGCCACTAAGCACCACTACCCATAGCTAAGTAGTAGGTAGCGGCAACAGGAGGTCTGCAGGTGGCGACGGTTTGCAGTGGGGAGGCGTGGTGGGTAGGCTGCGGCGGCGGCTTGCAGGGAGGTCGTGGTGGCCTTGAGCGCAGGTAGCAGTTAGTTATCGGTGCACTGGTTGCTATCCTGAACCTTGGCGATGGTTGGCTATGGTCGGCTAGGGATCTTGCAGGTGCTGGCAAGGGGGGCTAGGGTTTTTGGTGGAGGGGTATGGAGGCTTGTGCGGGTGGGATACCTGAGCACCAATCTAGGATCGCCGCTCTGACACCACGTTGGAGAAAATAATAAATTATACTTCTCAGATGAAACCCTACACCTCTTTATATAGAGAGAGGGGTTAAGTAAATTACAACGTAAGTCCAAGAGGACAAAATAATTGACGAAACAATCCAACAACAATAAATAAAAAGATAACTAGAGTGCTTTATCAACAAATAATTCATGTCATTTTTCTACATGGTATCAGAGCGGCGGTCTTAGGCTGTTGCTCTGTACCTCCTTGATCCCCATCCTTTTTCTTTCTCCAACCTAAACAACTCTCCTTTGGATTGATGCCCTAGAGATCCCCTCTGGCTCGTGACGTGAACCGAACAACTTTTGGTGCACCCCCTCCTAATGATCGTCCAGATAGCATGTTCGAGAAGATCTACTCTCGTTGCCCGATTCAATAGTAAGTGGCAAGAGTCTTGTAGATAGATCATCATTCTTGTTTCTCATGAACACTTCGATATACCTCAGCAGCCCAAAGGTTGAAGACCTTGAGCCTGAGCCTGATTAGATAGATGACCTAGTGAATGATAGTTTTGATTTGGCCAATGCCTTGCGAAAGGATATTAGGTCATGTACCCTTCATCTTATGTCCAACTACTTGTTTATGGCGAGTCTCTCTTAGTACTGACAGTTTGCTATCACCTTCTCTCGTGTTTGGACACTTGCCACCCATCAAGAGGCGCTCTGTAATTCAAAATGATGATAGATCATGGTGGAATAGATGGCTGCACTACTCTTTGATGGAACCTGGAGTCTTGTTCAACCACCACTTGACATTGTAGTGGTTGGATGCAAATGGGTGTTTAGTGTTAAACATTGCCCATGTGGATTTGTTGAGAGGTTCAAAGCTCGCTTGGTAGCAAAAGGGTAAACTCCAACATATGGGGTCAACTACTTCGTTGCCTTCTCTCTAGTTGCTCAACTTGCCACTACTCATATACTTGTTTTGGTTGCTGGTCATCGTAATTGTCCTCTTCATCAACTTGATGTCAAGAATGCTTTCCTCTACAGAAATCTAAAAGAGGAAGTTTACGTGCAGCAACCTCTAGGACGTGAGGCTAAGGGGGATTGTTTTAAGGTCTGCAAATTGTATCAGGCAATTTATGGACTTAAGCAGAGTCCGAGAATGTGGTTTCTGAAGCTCATAGATGTGATTGAGAGGGTTGGCTTCAAGAGATCGTCTGCTGACCACTCTTTATTCACAAAGAGGACCAACAAAGGCATGCTTGTGATGCTCGTGTATGTGGATGATATTGTACTCACCAGGGGTGATGATGCCATTACAATTACTAAGGAATTTCTAACCGAGCACTTTATTACAAAGGACTTAGGTCAACTTCGGTATTTCCTTAGAATTGAGGTGGCTCGAAATTCATGTGTAGTTATTTCCCAGAGAAAGTTGGTAGTAGATCTACTCCAAGAGACAAGTATGTTGGGAGCAAAGCTTGTTTTTATTCCCGTGGATCCCAACATGCATCTTTATGAAGATAGCTTAGAATAAATTGATGCTAGGCAGTTTAGAGGCTTAGTAGGGAAATTGCTATATGTCACTGTCACAAGGTTTGATATTGTGCTTGTAGTAAGCAAGGTGAGTTAATTTATGGACAAGTCAAGGATGCAGTTATAATGATCCTTAGGTACCTAAAGTTAGGTCCAAGAATGGGACTGTTGTTTGCTCATGGGAGATCTTTAGATGTGATAGCTTCCATGGATGCAGATTATGTTGGATGTCTGAAGTTTAGAGTTAGTTTTTGCACATTTGTTGGAGGTAACCTGGTTATATGACGGAGTAAGAAGTAGACCATGGTAGTCAGGTCAAGCGTAGAGTTGGAGAACACAGCTATGGCTTAAACTATTCCTGAGCTTATGTGGGTTAGCTCTGTTCTCATAAATGTACATGTTCCCATATTTAGCTCTATGGAGATGAGGTGTGATAATAAGGCAATGCTCTTCATTGCTAGCGATCCAATTTTCCATGAAAGAACGAAACATGTAAAGGTGGACAACCATTACACCCATGATATGATCTAGAAAGGATATATTTGCACTTCAAATGTGGCATGTAGAGATCAAACTGTAAATATGTTCACTAAAGCATTCCTACGTGCCTCTTTCGATTGATGCTATTCCAAGCTGAGCATGATGGATATCTATACTCCAGCTTTAGGGAGTGTGTTCAGGAAGATGTCTTTATGGTTTATTTTTGTCTTTTGGTCTTGTCTATTTTTTTTACTTGAGGACATAGTTGTACTTATTCCGTAGCCTTTTTATTTAGAGGTCTAGGGTTTCATTTGGAGAATATAGCAAATCATTTTCTCTTTTCACATGTATAGTGGCATCATTGTTGGGAGTTAAGGATGCTTTGTGAGATGTTTGCAATGGGAACATGCAAGTCACTAGTTTGACTCTTGCATGACCTTGCCTTTGTGCATAACTCCCTTAAAAAATGGGGGGATAGGTTCTTGAAGACCCTGTCTTAGTGCATAACAACTCTCTTCCAAAATTAGGGGATAGGCTTTTGGAGTCAAGGTATGGAGGGTAGCGGAGGCATCGTGGTCCTCCCACCTTGAAGCAAATGCTTGTCTTCTTGATTGTTGTCTGATTAAAGATGTGTCTTTGGATGCCTTACCATTGAAGGAAGATAATGAACATGCTAAACAGTGGATTGGGAGTGCAGTCTTACATGTAGATAACAATGAAATTCTTGATCAAACTTGCATCTATTGAGATGTTGTGGCATTGGAATTCTAAGTCGTGTTTCTGAGGTTAGGGCTTATGCTGCTAAGGTGCTGATTGGTGTATAATAAAGATACGCCAGAGGGAGTGCTGGTGAAACTGGTTGAAGGTGGAATTTGTTGGGATTTCATTAGGGCATTGGTGTCTTAAAGTGGTAGAGGCTTTGTTGGCTACATTTGGATGGCTAAGGTGGTGCGATGAAGTGGGCTTGCAGGGTGAGGATCTATCCATGGTGGAAGCATATGGGTGGAGGTCTAAAGGGTAAATGAAGTTTTGGTGGCTATTGCCCTTTGAAGGGGGGAGCTTCTTGCATGGCTGGGGTCTAGCTAAGAGAGAAGGATAACCTCCCTTCCTCTTTTGCTTCATTTTGGCAGGAGGCAGGTCATTGTTGTGAGAGTTAATGGGAAGCATAGTGGTTTGGTGGTACAAACATGACACTTTGGAAACAATTTGAAAAGTTGGTCGTTTCATTGTCCTTTTTGTTGTTGAATACAAGGTTGATGAGCATTGCAATTAATGGTCTTTGGAAAGATACCAAGAAATCCAGGGTATGTTACATGATGGTGATTCGTTGACTGGGGATGCCAAAATCAGGAACGGACATTCCTCTTTGGTGGGATCATATGTAGCATTTGTCATGGCATCTTGATGCCGACTTACTCAGACCCTCTTTTGGATTCGCTTCCTCAATGTACTGTTTGTGAGTGAGGTTGGGTTGTAGGGTTCTTATCTAGGACCTAGTACCTCTTTCTTCTTTGAGGATGACACCTTCCCAACAACAAGGAATTGTGATGCATCTTTCTTTTTCTCTGGATCAGCGAGAAGTGGAGCAAGAGGAGTTTGGGGCTTTGGGAACCATCACTGGCAAACTTGCTTTGGACATAAAGACTTGCATGGGGAAGACAGTGGATGAAGTTTCATGCGAGGCAACTAACACAGATGATTTGGACAATGGGTTGGAGTGCGAAAATCCATGCTCCAAGGAGAAAACTTTGTTACAGGTTCATGTTGGTAGGGAGAGCATCACCCTTGTGCCTTTATTGAGTTAAACATGGATATTTTATATCGGGTGGCAGCTGCAGTTGTCTTTGCAGTGATGGGGGGGGTAGGGGTTGCATCAAGCACGTATGAAAGAATATGAAGATTGTCTTTGAAACCTCCATGACTTGGGGGATCTAATGCCAGATGAGTTCAGGGGATAACTCTCTAGAGTGGAGCCGATCCATCATTTTTTTTTTATAAGAAACCAAATTAGAAGCTGTTGTGCATAATAGGGGTCTGGAATTCCATCAGTTTTAAGCAATGGATGGAGTTTTCATTTCCGAGGTCACATGGTTCATCAGGAGGACAAGTGATTGCATAAG
The DNA here is from genome assembly GCA_037157565.1 of Thalassia testudinum. Taxonomy (NCBI): domain Eukaryota; kingdom Viridiplantae; phylum Streptophyta; class Magnoliopsida; order Alismatales; family Hydrocharitaceae; genus Thalassia; species Thalassia testudinum. The sequence continues at coordinate 62,433,870 of JAZHRO010000031.1, forward strand.
AGGGTTAATTTCACAAGAGAAGTTGAAATCGGCTACTTTGAGGTGCATGCCTTATTGAAGGCAAACAGAGGTGGTTGCCTTAAGGCAAAATGCCTTGTCTTGCCTTGAGGTGTACACCTCCAACACCTTAACATGCACACCTCAAGCACCTTGAGGTTTATTGTTTTAAACCATGGGTGCGAGACTTCAAATTTGAAAATATCTGCTAGAAGAACCAAACTTCAAGGAACTGGTATAGAAATGGTGGAGAAAAGCCCCAACTTCAGAACAAAAACTTGTATCTTCGCTTCCAACTTGTCTTCAAGGGCTTTCCTAAGAGGTTGCACGAGTGAGGAGATGCCTTAGGGAGAAGAGGTGCCACAGTAGAAATCTCCAGTCTAGACAGGACTTCGGACTCCTGCATTTTAAGGACATACAAAGTTTAGAAATGTGTGAAGCATCTAAAGGTGGTTTTGGAGGAGGACAGGAAGGTGGGGATTTAATAGAGGAAAAGATCAAGATAGCTGTATTTGAAGGAGGCTGATGGAAATACAAGGTTTTTCTATGCTTGTGCTAATAGAGAGAGGAGGAGGAATCTCTTTGAGAGGCTGTTTAACTTTTGGGTAGGCACCCAACTCTCTTATTTGATGGTACAACTTGATAGCTTCTCCAGGAGGGTTTCACAAGTAAGTTATGATCATGGGGCTCTGTAGGAAGATTGATCGTAGGCCATAGGCATTGAGATGGACTTCTGTTTTTTCCTATACTCCTTTATTTTCCACCTTGATGTCTAAGGTCACTTTGAGGCCTTTAGGTCAATAAAGAAGGTAAAGTCATCTCTATCCTTCCTTTGAGATAGTGAGGATCGCTGGGGTATGCCCCTCTACATCAAGGGCTTAGGGAGCTACTAGAGCCCAAGTTGTCCTTGTTGATTACAAGTTGCTAGAAGTGGATGGTTGAAGAAGTCAAGGAGAGGAGGAATGACTTGAATGAGGACTGTTGGGAAAAGAGAGTTGTTGGCTTATTCCAAAAACCTAAGGACTCTTATATAAAGAGACCTATTTGGTAAATTACAGAGTCATCCTTACAAAATAAGAAAATAAGATATAAGAGAAATAAAAGACAACCAATAACTAATAACTCTCAACAAGGACCTCAAGGCAAAAGCCATGTTTATGATTAGGCATAAGAGGAGCTCCATGTACAAGGTAGCTTGATGGGGGATGAGAGGTCATTTCCTAATTTCTTCTTATGAGACAAAGATGGGTTAGTGGAGGAAGGAAATGGGTTGGTGGAGAAGGTGGTGGATTGGAGGGAGAGGAGCAAGGTTTTAAAAAATACGAGGCGGTACCGAAGTGGTTTGCCTTCATCGAGGTGAGGCATATGCCTCAGGATTTGCATAAAAAATATAGAAAAATGATATGATATATACTTGTTAAATACTAATAAGGAAATAATAATGTAAGTAACATACTTTCATAACATTTTTTCTCTATTACTACATTGAAAAAGCGAAACTAAACGAGTGATGATGTTTAAATAAAATGATAAACATCTATATAATATAGAAGATTAGAAACCATAATAAAAGCACAAACTAAACCAACTTCCCAAACCATTGGGAGACTTAAGAGTTAAACTATATATTAAAATGAAGGTACATGAGATATCCACATCAAAAACTCAAAAGAACTAAACACATTGTAGACTCTAGTCTCCTCCTTGAACACCGTCAAGCTCATCAATGTTGTCGCTAGGGTTGGTCGCATCATCCCAAGAGTCATCCATATGCTTCATCCTAGCTTCATTCTCTACATCTTCCTCAGTATCTCCATCACTCTCTTGAAACTCTTCTTTCTCAACTTCAATAACAACTTTGCTTAAAAGATAAGTCATTTTAAACAATATCTCTTAGAACCTTTGTGTATAAATTTAAACATTATAGTTTAACAAAATATAAAATTCATATTACCTTTATCCTTCTCCTTTCTCTTTTGCCTCTTTCTTCTGCTTTCTCCTACTTGTATTCCTCCCTTTGTTCCTATTAATTGCTCAAGATCAATAGGATACTCTTCTAGAGCTACAATTGCATCAAGCTCTTCATAAGCATCAATCTCTGTTTCACAAAGTTGTAGCTCATCGATCCACTCATCATCTGAGTCCACTTCCTCTAAGCATGGAGGATCATCCATTATCTTCACCCCGTTGTGTTTCAATTTCAAATTGAACGTACAATAACCAAGTCATTGAGTTTAACTTGTCTCAGCCTGTTCCTTCTCTTAGTATGGACTTACTCAATGAAAAGTTCATAATTTAATTATTTATAATCATAGCCTAATTATTATATATTACTCTAAATTCAAAACACAAATATAAACTTTTTACTTGGTTAAAAGCACTCCAATTTTGCTAACATGTGGATGCACTACAAGTGAAACTTAAAATGCACATGGCAAACTTCTTCAGCTCAGGTGTTTCATCACCAAATGCTCTCCACTAATCCACTGTAATGGAAAATTTGTTTATAGTATATAGGAAAAAATGCACAAAATTTATTAATTTAAGTGATAAAATCCTTGAAAGGACTTTACCAGGACTCTTCTTTCGAGACTCAATTGCATTGGACCATCCAAATAATCCTCTTCTATTAACAATTGCATCTGTTTGGAGATCCACATTCACCTCTCATCCTTGTCAGGAATAAACCTTTGGAAGCATGAGTATAAGCCCATCTTTACTTCTGAATCAACCGAAAAAGTTGGTTCATACTGGCATTGGGGATTCAGCAAATAGGCAACAGCATGCAAGTGTGTGTGTAATTGCCTGTCCCATCTTGTTTTAATGATGTCCTAGATTGTCTTATACTTCTTTTCATCATTACCCAAACTTTTAGCAATATCTTCCTTGGCCCTATCTATAGCCTCAAATGAATCCCATGGGTGGATATTGTGTAGTGTCCACCATTCTTAAAACCAACACCAACGGTTTGATTGTCCTTATCACATAGGTTACATTAGGCCAAAATGTTTTACTTTTGAGGACAATATTTTGTACAGCTTGCTCTTGAACCTTCAATGCATAGTTGCTGCACTTTCACCTTTTTGAGGTGAAAAATGACTCAAGAGCATCTCTTGCCATTAGCAATCTTTGCGAGGTAAGGAAAGTAGTAGCAAATCGAGTGACGACGGGTCTTACCAAGTCTCCTACATGCTTCCTTATCATGGCCACCACCTAAGTATGTGCTTATGTGTAATTGATTAGTTGTTTAGCCTTCTTGAAAAAGTCATGAAGATGTAACTCCATGATATTCTCCAACATAAGGTCAATGCAATGAGCAACGCACAGAGTCCAATACAAATGTTTCCTTTTTTCCATCAATTTTTCTCCTGCTTTTTTATAAGCTGATGCATTATTTGCTATTACTTGGATAACATTGTTTTCACCCACTTTTTCAACAACATCATCCATCAATTTGAAGAGATAATCAGCATTCTTGATCTCATTAGAGGCATCAATAGATTTTAGAAACCACGTACCTTTTGGGTTGTTAACAAAAAAATTGATTAAGGTACACCCTTTTATTTCTGTCCAACCATAAGACATTATGTTATATCCAATCTCTTCTCAAGATGCTTTCGCTTGGTCCATCATAGTAGCTATTGTCTTGATTTCTTTCAAAATCCAAGTTTGTAACTCATGCATTGTAGGAACTCTGAATCCACTTCCATAGTTACTTACATCTTGAAGCATTTGCCACTAAGATGGACTGGTGGCCAAATTGAATGACAATCCATTCGCAATGAATAATCTACTAATACTAAGACACACTCTAATTCTTTGTTCTTTCTTCCAAGATAATTCAAAGTAACCTGCTTTGGTGGACCTTGAGGAGCACTATTAGGTCCATCACTTCCGGGCCCAGCTTTTTGTTCAATTTCTGCAACAAATAAATCCATAGGATCCCTTATCACTTGCGCACTACTTGATACTGTAGGTGCATTTTCATCATGGCTAGATGGACCTTCTATTGTATACGTACCTATGTGATGAATTTCTTCCATTTCTTCAAGTGTTCTACGAATTTCCTTTTTTGCTTAGAACACCTTAATTTCAGTTTCAGCTTTAGGTGGCACCTTTGCACATGCTCCCACATTTTTGTGTGACTTTGCTAAGTGCTCCTCTAGTCTTGTAATGCCATCGGTGATGGTTTTCTCACAAAAGTTACACTTCACATACTTAAATCTTTTCTCCTTTTGAGATCCTTAAAGGTTAATTTCCGTGCAATACTTTCATCTAGGATCAGACCTGCCAGTGCATCATTCTCTTCCTCCTTTTCTTGCCTTTGACTCCATGCCTAAAAGCATAACAATTGGACTACAAGATTCAATTACAAAATATAACCTAACTACAAATGTGTAAATGATGTAATGAAATGTAATATAAAAGAGATTAATAATCAAATAAACAACCTAAATGACCTAAATATGAGAAATAAATAAAACTAACAAATTCAAATGACCTAAATAGGCTATTTTGAAGCCTCTACTTAAGGCACAGTGGCAAAGCTGCTGGCAAGTTGCCAACGGGTTTAGCTGCTATTGCTACCGCAGCTAAACCTTGCCAAAGTAGAATAATCCAAATGGCTGTCAAAGCTACTGGCAAATTAGATGAAGTAACAACAAAATTGCCAAAGCTACTGGCAAATTTAGGTTGCAAGTGGCAACAACAAAACCATACTTTTCTTATGACCTAAATAGTTGTCAACCTTGCTTTTTTTATGACCTAAATAGATGGAGCAAAACCAACACAATTACCATCTCAAACTAACCTAGACCAAAGTGCGGTGCTGTTGCACCACTGCACAAGCGACCGCACCACCTACGATTCTCCTCCTCCAACGCTGCTGCACCACTGGCGATGCTCCTCCTCCGACGCTGCTGCACCACCGGTTGAAGGCACGCCTTTGCTGGGTCGAACCGCGATCTCTGTAGGGTCTTTGTTTCCTATTTCTTGGTTTTTAAACCCTAAAAGATGTCATGTAACAAGAACATGACAACTTAAACTACCTGAGGCGGCGCCTCAGCTGCGCCTCATCGCCTCGCATTGCCTCGATGCGCCTCGACTCAGTGAAGCGCATGCCTCATGTCTGCAGCTCGAGGCTACCGCCTTGAGGCTATTTTGGGCTGCTTTGCCTTGAGGCATATGCCTCTATAGCCTTGAGGTGCATTTTTTTAAACCATGGAGACGAGGATAAGGAGGGAAATAAAGGGAAAAATTACATAGGTCTAAATGCAAAATTTTAGCATTTTTTACTCAATTTGCCCAACTTTGGCGGCAAAGGAGAATTTACATAGGGGGATATATAGTGTAAGAAGGAGCAGCTTTTAGGGGTCTACATGTAATTGCAAAGTTTTTGCAAGCATATAATTGCAAAAAAATGTGAGGACATTTATCTAAAATGCTGTTTTTCTTGTATCCCCTTAGAAGGGCTGTGCATATAAGTACTTTTTGGATGAAAATAAGTTTTAGGAGTGGTTGAATGCCCATATTCTGTGTTTAAGAAAAAAACTCCTAGTGTCTCTTGCTTCTGGTCCTTTTGCATTTTCTCTTCATACTAAAAATTCTTTTTACCACTAGATAGTATTTGGAGCAAGTAGAAACGGGATCATCTATGTGTGGGACCTTCGTGGCGGGAGAACATCGTTTGCCTTCCAAAGTCATAATCAGGTACTATTTCTATTTTAGTTGTTCTTTCTACCTTTCGGATGGTCACTGATACCAATTGGTCATCCTTTACTTCGGAAAAAAACTCCGTCCTTTGCTTTCTTCTTATCATAGTCTTTCACACCAACCTTTTTGCAGCCAGCTTCATTTTTTCTAGAGTAAAAGGATTTTAAACTAGAATACTGGCATACTAATTCCTGGAAGGTTTGAAATGAGAAGTTGTGATATTACAATGTTAAGTGGAGAGTCCCGGTGTGGTACCCGAGTGTGGAAGCTGGTTTCAATCATGCAGGTTGGTCAACGGTTGCGTGCACAGAAGGAGAAGGAGGCTGAACATGCATGTCTTTGTTGATTGTTTTTGGTGTTTGGGTAACTTTTTCTGGGTGGGGGGGCTGCTTTTGTAAGCCTGGTTTGATCATTGTTATGACCCTGTGGGTTAGTGACTTTTGCTGTTTGTTGATTTCTATCAGGGGAGCAGGTGGGACCTGTTTGTGGGAATTTTTTACCGCACTGCCGCTTTTATCTTTGTGCTTATTTATTTATCCTTAACTTTATTTTAATGGAGTTCGATGGCTACTAAATTCTGGTAGTCTTCCTATTTTCTCTCAAAAAAAAAAAAAAAGTTAAGCAGTGCCATTCTTTCATTGTTAATTACGCTGGAGTTAGCTAAATTGGAAATTCTTCTACACGCTAACTGTGACCAGCTTTTATCTTTTGAACAAATCTTTCACGGTGCCTTGCCGTACTTGTAGGTGTATTACCCTCTTTTAACTTCTGTGAAGATATCAACAATGTTAGAGAAAATAACATACTTGAAGGTATGGAGGTATCCAGGCCTTGAAAGTGTCTTATTCTTTTTTTCTTTTCTGGTTATGTGCATTGAGATAGTTCTCCAAGGTGATTGTTTTTCCTCCCATATATGTTTCATGGTTGTCAATATATCTGCCGTTTAAATTTGAATGGCTGCATTGTTGTGTCGCATATATCTCTACCAATATGATGGCTGGATTGATGTGCAAAATGTGCAACTTCTTTTGACATATGTGATTGCAATTGCAGTGAAATTCTCAATTTATAGTCTACTGTCTTCTTTCAATGATTTTGTCTAGTACCTTCCTTCTATACATTAGAAACAACTGTGCAGTTTGCAGCTTTTTAGGAATGAGTAAAAAATGTCACCTTGATGCATTAACTCCTACCTCAATCAAACCTCACGTACTTTTTAGTTGATTTCTGTAGCATACTTTAAGGGGCCTTCGAGTGTTGTGCTTACTTTGCTCTGGAACCTATTATGAATGCAGTGCTTACATACTAGGAGTTCTTTGTACAGAAAAGCAGAGGCTTGAAAGGGTGTTTTGGAAGGAGTCCTTGTGATGTTTGGGTCCTACTCCTAAAATAGATAGACAGGAATGGGCAAGAAACTGACTGTCAAAGGCAAAGGCAACACCTTTGAGTTTGTTGATAATAGGGATGCAGCATTGAGGTTCAGGATAAGCAGGAAAATAAAAAGGTTGATGACAATCGGTGATTGTGGCTGCCATCAATGGTTATGGATGTTTCCATGCCCATCATGACACCAGTGTGAAACAGATTTCAATGTGCAAGATGCCAATGATGCAAGTGCATAATTCCAGTGTTTAACATGATATACAATCCTAGATCTCTATTATGGTACATATGGACATCTGTCACATCCAGGAATGGGGCTGTAGGAACTATTGCAATCTACATTTTCCAAGAATGGAGTAAACACAACACTTACATTACACACAATAGGTATTTTGACAGATCTTAAGGTGGCATCTATTGATCCTCATGTTTGAGGGTGTGAAGAGGGACAGGAGAGTAGATGACATACTATACCTAATGGTTACAATAATTGAGATCAGTTTTTCCATGAGCAGGGAAAGTCAATTAAGTGGGGGCAAAGTTCAATTATCAACTGATGTGTGCCTGATTTGCCATATTTGAGTTTGCTACCTGGATTTGGTTTTGGGGGGGAGATTAGTTTTCAGAAGGAATAGACACTTGGAATTCAGCTTTTACAATGCGGACTATGCTGTCTCACATGAAGTTTGTAGAGCCACCATAGAGTATTGCACTTCTTTGGTTGGGACTTGGTCACTTGGAGAAGAAGCAGGTCATCATCTCTAACTCAGGTGTCAAGTCATGGCTCAAATGGGCTGTTAACTAATCAAATTGTTCATCAATCATGCATTTAGTTTGCAACCAAATTTCCCCATGAATGTTTTTTTGACAAAATAAAATATAATCAGAAGTGTAAACCAACAAAATAATACGTTAAAACAAGGTCAGTATTACCACAAGTAAAAGGTTGGTTTATGTGGAAAATCTCTTTTAGGAAGAGATGGGAAAAACCATGGGAGGAGAAGCCCTTATGGACAGTTCTGCTATTGCTTGTCTTAAATACAAGGGATTACATGACTTGCATATAGCCTTCCCACCTCTTGACACTCCATAGCAGGCAAGATGGGGACTGAACATAAGATTCATGTAATACACCTAAATGGATTATCACAAGATCCATTAATCTGAGATCAATGCAAGATCCTATAATCTCAACAACAAATATAATCTCCGAACAACTAGCCCTCATCTTTTGATTAAGCAATGCCTTAAGCTAGGTGTGTAATACCTAACTTGCAACAACTACAATGCCCACTCATAGACATAAGCCACAAAATGACAATAATGCATCCTGGTCATGGCCTACTTACTCTCATGATGATACATCCTTCATTCTAGTTGTGACCTTCCTGGTTGGTTGACAACAAGGTAACTTCATAGACCATGCTAGCAAGGAGGTCAAAAATTGGTGGCTTGATTGCTGGAGAATCGTATAGTTAAGTAGAAAACGATGGCTTTGTAACACTGCAACAGTCACTGCTGAGCATGAATCACTCTAATCTTGACTCAGTATTTTTTTGCTACTGCATAAGTCTTGAGCACCAAAATCAATCTCTAGCATGCAAAGATCAACGAGGTGAATGGAGGTGAAACTTCAACAAGAGCAAAATCACGTGCTATCCAACTTGAGCTATGCACCGAACAATGGAGATGGAGACAAAAAGGAGATACAACTCCCAAGAGCACTCGTTATTTCTCCATATCTTTGTCAAGCATTCGTAGATAAGTGCCACCTCCTTATTTTTGCACCTTGCTGCCTCTCTCTCTCTCTCTCTCTAATGACTAATCTTACTTATAAGGTTAAAGTGAAGTACCACAAACATGGTCCAAAAATGTCATACTACCAAAGAAAGATGAACAAAAAATGACTATACAAAAAGTGACCCATGACAAAAGATTTGACTCATGAAGCAATTGAAATCACGAAGTCCTGAATTTTTTTTTTTTTGAGGGAAATTCATGAAATCTTGGCAACACAAGATTTACACTTATGTATAGCATTGCTAATCGGAATCAAGGGCTGAAACCTTGAGTTGACGATGATCGCTTTTAACACCTAGAATATCAATCAAGTACCTTTACTCAAAATACCCATCAACATTGGATGGAAACTATTCAACTTGTCAATTGGTTACCTGAGAATCAACCTAAGAGAAGGCTGCAATATCTTTAATTGATTGATAGCCAAGCTATGGATAGAGCCAACATCCAACACCACAAGAGAATTTTTTTTTAGTTGGTCAACATCACACATGATTTGTAGGATAGGAGCCTATTAGTGTGCATGGAATAAAGTCACGTGGCAGAGTTGGTGGGCCCATGTTAGGCACATGAAGTGTATGCATGTATGCATGTAGAATTAGATTTAGGGTTTGGTGTTTCGAAGTTTGTTTGTGTCACATGTAGCAAGTTATTTTGTGATTGATTATTAGAGTCCAAATATTGGATTGAGTAATTTTAGGAATACTTAAGTGATTGAGTTTGTTTTAGGATTTGCAATTAGTTGGATTGCCATTAGTCTTGTAATTGGTTCTCTTTAAATAGAGACCAAATCTCCTTATTTTCTTTTGAGTTTCATCATTAATATTTCCAACTTTAGGAACTCCCTCCTCTATCTTTCATGCCGTTGGCTTCTCTCTCTCTCTCTCTCTCCATGTGCCAACATTAAAGAAGAAGGGCTCCTTTATGCCAAATCAATTCTTCATAATGCCACTTGAAAAAGGCTATCGTATGAAAACAAATCTAGAACCATATCACAATATTGAATATTATGGCTACATAATCCTCGAATGCAATGATGAAGGAAAGATCATTACTTGTGTTCATTCCACATATCAGCTAGTGGACATTTTGATGACACCTTTAGCATAGAGTAGATTTGTCAATCTTGAGTAAGCTTAGCTTAATGGGTATTTAAGCTTCAAAATTCTTTTCGCACCCACTCCTTTTTTTTAGGGGAAAGGGACTAATCAGAGTTTTATCTCATTTGTATAAGGAATTGTTCTATATCACTTGTGGAGTCTTAGCTCATTTTATATAGGAGAGGTTAGGGAATGAAATGCAAGTATGGCCTCGAGAAACATAAAAATATTAAATAAAAGAGGAAAAAACTTATCTCTCTACACTCTCCTTAAGATGGAGCGTAGATGTCTATCATGCTTAGCTTGGAACAACGTTGATTGAAGGATGGATGAGGAAGAGCCTTAGTGAACATGACTGTTGTTGAATCCTTAGAGGGAACATTAAGGTGTAAAAAATTCTTTTCAGGATCATATCTTGAGTGTAGTTGTAATTGACCTCCTTATTCTTTATTCTCTGATGGAATATTGATTCTTAGCGGTGAAAGAATTGCCTTGTCCCATTTCACCTCTATGGGAATAGAAACAAGGAGATGGAGATCTTCACAGATCATACTCAGATTTTGGACAATATCTAGCAACTATTTTCTGCTTTTCATTCCTTCAGGTAACCATATTACCCCATCAAGGGTGTAGAAACTAGTACCAGGCTTCTTGCCCTTTGGACATCCAATATAGTTAGCATCGGTATTAGCTACCACATCCAAGGACTATCTATGGTCAAATGACAAGCCCTTTCTTGGGGATAACATTAGGTAGCTTTGGATTATCATAGCTGCATCCTAGTGTACCTCCTAGGCTTGTCCATAAACTAGTTCACCTTGCTCACTTAGAGCTATAACTGGACGAGTAATAGTTACTTATAAAAGCTTTCCCACCAGACACCTATATTAAAAGGCATCAACTATCCTAAGGTGTTATCATATAGATGCACACTTGGATTCATAGGAACAGGGACCCACTTGACATCAAGTATGCCGGTCTCCTAAAGCAAATCCATAACATACTTAGTTTAGGATAGAATAATACCATGACTGTCTCTATCCATTTCAATATGAAGTATTAGAGCAATCTCAAGTCTCTTGTAATCAAGTGCTTGGCTAGAAACTTCTTTGTAGCTTTGATGACTTACACATTGCCCTTGTCGAGATGATGTCGTCAACATATATTACCGTTGCTACAATCTCTTCTCTTTTCTTAATAAAGAGTGAATTATTAGTTAAGGATTGGTTGAAGCCAACCTTCTTAATACATCTAATAGTTTCTAAAATCAAGCTTGTGGGCCCTGCTTAAGCCTATAGATTATCTTATGGAGCTTGCAACAGGCTTTCCCATACTCCTCCTTAGCTTTAAATCTAGTAGGTTGTTGCATATACACCACTTCATGTAGGTTATTGTACATAAATGCATTTTTCACGTCAAAATGATATAAGGGCCAATTCAAGTGGATAACAATAGAAATAAGTATTTTGATAGTAGGGAAATGGGCTATTGGAGTGGTATTAAAGTAGTTGACATTGTTTGTTTAAGAATCCTTTGGGCAGAGGATGAGCCTTATAATGCACAATTGTGTCATCAAGTTGGTACTAGATCTTGAATACCCACTTGCATCGAAGAAGGTTCAACTAGGGTTTAAATGCATTATGAAATTAGGGTTAACATCTCATCTTCCATAATCTGATACCCTTTTAGATTGAGAAGTGCTTCCTACAGGCTTGCCATTAATAGATGCTTTGAGATTTAATGCATGGTGCATGTGTAAGTGCCCTTGTGCAAGACAATAAGAATATTGAGGTCATCATCCCCATTTTTGTCACCCCTGCCAATCTTTCTTAGACTAAGATAATGTGTACTTGAACCCTCCTGAGTAGTTGGGAATTTTGTAGTCCCTGACACATTTGTATTAGGAGAACCATCGATAATCTTAGGATTAATGCCTACCTCAAGTGTGGCAACCCACTTGGGCTCGTCAAGCACTTACCTTGTTGTCAAGCATCTGAACATGGCACCTGTCAGTCACCATAAGAATAATGCAAACACAAGCCAAATAGATATATATGCATATACTTTTACATATTCTTCAGAGTGCATCGATTTATATAGGAAGCATTGACCAAAACATGTTGTTAGTAACCTACCATAAGGTGTCTCTGGCTTTTATGCCTCTTCAAGCACTGCCTTCTTTCCTTGATCAGCTACTGAAGGACCTAATATACCTGGGTAGGATAGAGAAGAAAGCGAGAACAAACTCAGTGAGGAAGAAATAGAGGAAAAGGGTGGAGTGGGCATTTGTGGCTGTTTATTTGCTCATGTTAGGTCGTATTGGTTCCCATACTCTTATTATGAAGAGTTTAGCAAGTATCCTTTAATTGGTATCTTTTAATTGTCCCCTCGAGTATTAGAGGGGGATTTCAATGTGGTGTTTGGTTTGAAGCTTGTTAGGTCGTCTTGAACAACACCCATTCCACCCTCTTGGTCAACGGAACTTGCATCCTACCACGTTGTACTTCTTAGCATTGGAGTTTGCCTCAAGGGATGTGAAAATCGTGGGAAGGATCGTCACTCCTTCCTTATATACAACCATGGAGCTTGGCTTCCTCTATCCAGGACTTTGTTTTGATGTAAATTGTGGAATACCTATTGTTGTGGTCGAAAATCTTTATATTTAGGAAAATATCGCGTCGTAGTATAGTGATGAAAATTGATATATCATTTAAATTTGTAATGCTCGAAAAATCGTGAGTTTCGAGATCGTTTGCAGGGAGCAAATTTGGAATTCAAATACTAGTCCAGAAATAATGAGCACAATAATTCACAATAAACATATCCAATGAATAAATGATTTACTCAAAAAGATGTTCAATTAATAGCAAATTGTATCTTAGAATTGATGGGACAAAAAGAATATAAATGAAGATAAAAATGGTGATTTGAATTACCAATTAAATCCACAATATCAAGCACATATCCCAATCAATTTCGCTATCTCAAGCCAAATCAAATGTTTCAATAGTGGTCTTCAACCACTTAACCATGTCAACATAGATCACAATATTTCCGCAGTAGCTCAAATAAGCCACAATCAGATGTCGGAGGCCAACCTTAGATGCCTTAAAGTTACCAAGCACTGCATAAAGCCTTAGAAATCTGCTGTGTTGTGTGTTGACATGCACCTCGAGGCGCATAGTGCAAAACCACCCCCACCCTTCTAAGAATTTTTCCTTTCTTTCTCAGATCCGGGTATAGGTTAATCGGGTAATCAGGTCGGTAATTGGATCTAGTACAGTGTCCAGACCTGTCGGTGTGATGTAGAGGGTGAGGAGTGAAGGGCACGTGAGCGTAAGTGGACCTCACCCCCTGTGTACGAGGCGATAAGCCTAATGCACAAATTTGTTATATACACATTTATGAAATAAGAACGCACGATGTGGCACTAAAAAGTGCCATCTTCGCGTGATTCTGATCGTTTGCTCAGTCAATTGCTGCTGATGCTGTTGCTGCTATGGCCAATTGAAGACCCATATGTCCTCTTCAGATGAGTTTGCATCCTTGCACGATTGAATCAGGGCCGGAGATGGTCGGAAGACGATGGATGGAGGCGGAGAATCGATGGCTGCGGCGAAGCTTCGACGAAACTTGAAACACATGAATATAGCCTTGTGGCCTAATTAGAATTGCTCAGAACCTTCACCGTGGTGCGCATAGTGCGACGATGGTGGTGGTAAGGTGAATGGAGGTCTGTGGCGGTTGGGCGAAGTAGGGGGAGGCCTGTGGAAGGTGCGGTGTTCGTTGGGGAGGAGTGGTCGGAAGCCCTAATAAAGAGAGGGCTTTTGCCTGTGAGAGTGTGGCGATGGTTGTGGGAGTGATAGCAAGGCGATTAGTGTGGTGTAGCGGCGTGGCGGCCTCGCCAGAGGCGTGATCGTCGTTGGGGAAGACGTTAGGGGATAGTGTGGTTGTGTGGTCGAATTGGGGAGATAGGGGGTCGAATCTAACCTAAAGAAGGAGAGGAAGAAGAACCTAGTTACGGACGAAGGGGGTAGGAGTTCCACACTGGCATGGCTTGCCGGATGTGGGAGAGATGAATACCTCCGATGAAAGGGGCGGTGAGGAAGAAAGGGCGAGGAGGCTTCTACTGTGGCTGGCGAGAAGCGGAGGGAGTTGAGGGAGATATTGGGCCACTCGATTTTCTTGTCGAGTGGCTGGAGAGAAGGGATCAAAGAAGCTCGCTGGAGTTCCGATGGAGGTGGCTGGAGATGAGGAAGAAAGAGGTTTTTGTGGCCTATAACCGGACTCAAATGAATGCTGGGATGCGCATGACTTAAATAGAGCTCGATTGGACCTTGAACTACACATAATCAGTACGAATTCCTTGCGAAAATCGCAAGGAATCCTTGCTGATTTTGCGAGTTCACCAACAGTGTAGGGTTGGATTTGGTCCTTGTGAGATGGATCATTGTGTAGGGAATCTTCCGATCAACAATCCCTCCAATTTTGGAGGGATTTGGTTGATAAATCAAGAACTCCTTGATTGAAGTTCGGTGATTTGGGTTTGATCCTGTTCAGACCTCCAATGGTGGCATGGACCTTTTTGAGAAAACGACGAGAAACTTAGGGGCTTTTCTGTAAGAAACTTGAAACCTAGGGGCTTGAGTGTAAGAAACAGAGTTTTTAGGGGCTACATGTAAACTAGGTCAAGATGGATTCTGATTGGGCCCAAATTTTGGTGGCAACCTAATTTAGACCTAAGGGATCTAATGGTGAACTTGGATTTGAGTTTTGATTACGTTTGGCTTGGTAAATTGTACAGAAGCCTAAATCAGGGTAAATTCTCGTTTGAAACTCTGTTCTAGGTCAAAATGGATCCAGATGGTCAAACCAAAGGCGCCAAACTTCTTAGAATATTTTTCTATGAATTTTTAGGAGTTTGGATTGATTTTATCCTGACCAGAACCTTTCCAATTTAAGTGGGGCTGATAATTAGAATTTTCAGTCCTGTTTTCGTCCTCGAAATGTGTGAAACTTGATTCTATTAGTGTGAGCCCACTATTTATACTTTTAAGTTCATTTGACCTTAAATTAACCCCCTGATCAATCCCGTGGTTAATCTTCATTTGTGGTGTGCTGTTAAAATAATAGAATTAACCTTGTTTTCTTATCTTCTCAAATTAGATCAAAGTGGAATTATAGTCCTCAGGCAATCATTTAGGAACATTTATCTCTTGATTCCGACTAAATTAAGTTAGTTATGACGAATGATGGTGTTACCATCACCTATTACTTTGCATCTGTGTCCTAAGCCATGTTAAGTGATGCTAGGATTATGGTTGTATCTAACACAACTCACGAGTCAATCTGAGGTTACCTAGGCAAACTTATTTGTGGCTTCCTTGGCATCTCACCTGGCTTAGACATTAGTGGTTTATAGGCATCTAGCCCTTTATGCATCTATTGGGTTGTCAAGCTTTTTTACATTATTAATAGCCTTGGACCCTTGGTCTTTAGATTTTAGCATGATTGACAGTCCTTGGACTGCCCATTCGACCCATGGTTTTCAACCCGTGGTTCTCTGGTCTATGGTTTCCTAGCCAATGATTTTTCGATCCATGGTTTTCCTGGCTCATGGTTTTTTGACCCATGGTTTTCCTACCCTGTGATTTTCCTGGCTCTGGTTTTCCTAGCTTGTGGTTTCTGGCCCATGGTTTTTACGGCCTATGGTTTTTCTACCTATGGTTTTCTCAACCCATAGCTTTCCCAACCTATGGTTTTGTGGCCAGTGGTTTTGTAGCCCATAGTTTCCCTATCCTTGGTTTTGGTCATCCTTGTCCATAATACCTACTATCTCGAATCACATCTCATCATAATAACCCATATGGTAAATTTGGTAGAAATCCAACAACATTTTTCCTTACTAAATTGTCACTAGAAGCATATTCTAACCACCCAACAAGTAGAGCTAAACATGTGAAAAACCATGGCAGAGAGTAGAAACCTTGCATTCAAATAGAGGCAAGAAGCTTAAGAGAAGGAAGAGCCCTCACCTTAGGTCCTATGCATCTTTGCATTGTCCCCCTTCTTGTGTACTCTTCATGGCCTTTCTTCTCCACTTCTCCCTCTCACTCTCTTGGTGTAGGTAGGGAAGGGTGGATAGTGAGGAATGTAGAGGGGTAGGAGATGTTTATAGGGTCACTTCATCTTTCAAGATTTTAGAAACTAACCATGTGGTACTCAACTTCCACATCCCAGTCATTAGCTCAGTCATTAGGGCCAACCAATCATATCTTGCCTGTTGTGCGGTCCTGATGATGTGGCATCCACCTTGGTTGCTAAGTTTAACTCAAAATGGTAGGCAACCATGGCCCATGGTTTCGTCGAAGCTCATCCATAGCCTACCATTTTGCAAATCACACTTAATTATTGCTAGTCTTGGTTAATTAGTATTAATCTTGATCAATTATACATAATTATGATTAACGACCTAAGGGGAAAGCTTACTCTATTGGGACCAAAAAAGTGCGCAAAAGCAATGCAATTGAATATTGTGAAGAATAAAAGGCCACGTGGCAGTCAGATAGTCAGGCAAGGTGAGGGTCACTGGCCCTAGTTGGAGTCTCGGGTGTCAAGTCTAGTTGCTTTGAGTCCAAGTTTACTTATTTTGGTAAGTTTGGTGTCACGTAATTGAATAATTAGAGGGATTGATTTGTTATTGGTTTGGTTGATTAGAGATATGATTAGATTTTATTTTCCTATTTTAGATATTAAGAATGTCCATATAAAGAGAGCCTATGTAATCAATTGTTTCTTGAGTTGCAATATTAAAGAATTATCTTCAAAACTCCTCTCTCTTCTCTTCTTTCTCACCGCTGGTTGTACTCTCCTTTCTCTTTGTTCTGCGTGGCCAATACCAATAGCAGCTTGTTGCTGCTGCATTTTCTCTTAATGTGGAAGAGCCTCCATGTTTTCATAGCACCTAAATCTCCACATTGTATAGGAGCCTTCGATCTAGGCTCTTGTCAGAGGTTTTCCATGCACGTAGAACGAAGGAGAGAAAAGTCACGCACAAAATCTGTGCATGGTGCTTTTCAAAAAAAAATTTGTGCATGGGTTTTTTGTTGGACAACCCTATCTTGTGTGTGATTCCTATGTGCATCGGAGTCACGATTTTTTAGGTATCTTCATCAACTTGTGAGTTTTCTTAAAGAACTACTTGAAGTACCTTGGCACCTTATGCATGGCCTAGGGAATTAAGAAGGGGACTTCGGTAGGTGGCTTCCCTTATGTATCTAGCACCTTATGTGGAGCGTATAAGTAAAGGAAGGCATGTTTTTCGAGGACGAGGATGGCTGAAAGCGAGAATCAGATTGCCACTAGGGAAGTAAAGGTAGTTGTTCAAAGAACAACTATCAAGTTGCAAGGGGCATCCAAGTGTATCTCGTGGGCTCGTGCCATTAAGATATTCATATGTGATCAAGACAAGTTTCATGGTCTCTTGGAAGAGATGCCTGAGACAAAAGTTGCGACTAAGAAGAAGAAACTTGAGGAGGAAGCTAAGAGGTGTGCATTCTTTATGGTTGTTCTATGGAGTTCTCTAATTTGGTTTTTTATTATCTTTCAAAAGAAGAGGTTTTTCCGAAAAAGGAACTTCAAATATCATGTATGGGTTGCACACCAGTTTATCATTCCAAGAAGAGGACCCCGCAACCCACGAAACAACTTTCGAGGTTGCTAAAAGAAGCAATGACTTTCGAGGTTGCAAAAAGACTAGTGGTGGATCAAGTGGTTCATTTGTCAAAGATGTGGGCAGGAAGTAAGTAGTGGGGCATCTAGCCTCACGATATCAAAGAGCAAGTCATCGTCCTCCTGACCTCGACTTGAGGGGGAGTGCGAAGAGTAAAAGGCCGCGTTGGCAAAGGCATGTGGCAGTCAGACAGTCGGGCAAGGTGAGGGCTGTCGACCCTAGTTGGAGTCTCGGGTGTCAAGTCTCTAGTTGCTTTGAGTCCAAGTTTACTTATGTTAGTAAGTTAGGTGTCAAGTAGTTGAGTAATTAGAGGATTTGATTTGTTACTGATTTGGTTGATTGGAGATATGAATATAATTAGATTCTCTATACAAAGAGAGCCTATGTAATCAATTATTTCTTGAGTTGCATTATTAAGTAATTATCTTCACAACTCCTTTCTCCTCTCTTCTCTCTCACCGTTGGCTGCACTCTCTCCTCTCTCTCTGTTCTGTGTGCGCCAATACCAACAACAGCATGCTGTTGCTACGTTTTCTCTCCACGTGGAAGAGCCTCCACATTCCCATATTGCCTAAATCTCCACAAATACCTTTCATGGAACCACAATGAGCTCATGTTCAAGGAACAAGATGGAATAAGGGACATGCTTATCTATGACTATCGAAGGCATCCAATTGATCAATTAATAGGTGGTCAGCATCACATCCTCCTAGTAAAAGAAACATTGTTTTATGTCAAAAGGGTTCCTGCCACATCTAAGATTTTTTTTTTTTTGAATCAATTTCCATATCCAAGATATGATGATGTTTTCTTGTTTCGAATGTTTGAGCAAAATTGATCTCATGAATGATACCATAGGATTGGTAGAAAGCATGAAGATAATTAGTATAGAACACTAAAGCATTATCAAACATGATAATTTTTATATTGGTACAAAATTGATTCTTTATTTCCAACAAGTTTTGACTCATTGCCACTTCAATCTTGAATTTCAATAGAAACACCATTGCAAATCAAGAAAAATCATTAACCACTGGAAGATAATATCATGGCCCTACCAACTAGGAACACTGTGTAGACCCTAAACATCCAGGTGAAAGAATTGAAAAATGGACTCGGAACTTTAGCTTACTTGTCAGGGAAAGGAACCTTATGGCGTTTCTTTAATTGACAAGCCTTACAGTTTAAGTTGGTAATGGATGTAATTTGAGGGATCATTTAGCGAAGCTTAGGCAATGAAAAGTGACCAAAATGAAGGTGCCATTAGTAGTTAATGAGCCTCTTGAGGGAAGAGGAACATTACTAGAATATGGCTCTGCAATTTAATTCCTTTGTAATTTTATTAACATGTTAAACAGGGCATTCTCCAACCCTTTGGCAGGCAATCTACACCTCCTGACTAGTGATGGGGAAAGGCCTTCCATTAGCCACAAGAATAGTTTGACCAAGTGGGAAGGCCTTAGTCTGGTGAATTATTTGGCATTACCTCGTATATGTTGGAATGCACTAGAATTTGGTAAGCAATCTAAGTCTTTAGTAGTAGTTTGGAAGTGGCACAAGCTATAGGTTTACTCAATGGGCCAACATAAGAAGCATTGTTGGAATGCTTGGTAAAGGAGCTAGGAGTGGTTGAAGAAGCAATAGATATGCCATGTTGATCGAGCCTCTGCACTAATTGGTTGTAGTCAGCCCTGGAGATGGTAACAGTCTTAGGCATTGACTTAGATATTGCAATGGCCTATTGTGCACTAGCAGGCTTCTTGTGTGTGATCATGCAGGTGTCCTTTTTATGGCCAAGCTTCCCACAATGTGAACGCTAGGGTCAAGTGTATCCCTAACCCCTATGGCCACATCCGTGGTCAAGACTCCATGATGAAGTAGCTTTGGCTCTTCCTTGGGAGGCAATCGTAGTAGAAGTGTGCTCTATGGACAGAGAAGAATGGCTTAAAAACTTGATCAATTGACTATATGCCTTCTCCATAGTTGTTACCTGGGAATTTAAGCATATGGAACTTTGCTGCCTCTTATGTAGGGTTTAATCCAACAACAAAATTTCCCACCACAGTATGATCCCTATATGTCTTCTGTGGCTAGAAAGAACACACTTGAATATAGGCATTTAGCTTTTTAAATGCTGAGTTAAGAGCGAAGAGTATTGTGTCAGAGGCCTCTCGTCTTGCTTCGTGTGGGTAATCTCATGAAGGATTTGGACAATGCATCATACAACTAGCATTCTCCTCCTGCAAGTAGGTTTAGCTAAGAATGTCCTACATCTCTTTAGCATTCTTGTAGTACATTATCTTTGTAGCAATGTGCTAAACTGTAATGTTCATGATCCATACTTTAACTACGGTGTTGTCTTTCTTCCAAGTGGCATACTTTCCAACCTTTTTTTTATGGAGAAGAAAGGATGAGACATTGGTGTGATGCTCATCCACTTTATTAGCTAATAAACCAAAAGTACATTTTCCGACCTTCTAGGTAGGCTTTGACTCGGTAAGGATATGTTCCTTATGATGTCCAACAACATTTAGAATAAACTGTGACCATAATGCATAGTTGGTCCTATTAAATTTGACCATCGGATTGGAGAAGGGGTTCTTGAACTACCCTTGGTTCCCATCTTTCCTTAAGTGGGAGGAGCATTTCTCTCAAGCATCATATCTCAAGCCAATTGGAATCCTGCATTGAAAAAGCAAGTGAATAGTCGAGGAAAAATCTACTTCATTTTCGATTTAACTAACCAGAACTCTAATTCCTACAAGTGTAGACAGTGGGGCTTGGGCTCTGCCTAGGAAAGATGATTAGCATGAGTGTAGAAGAGTGTTGCATCAATCAAGAGAACTCACGAGCATAGTGATTGGCAAGGCAGTAGGCGTAGCAGGTCTCCACGTAGGTGTTGTTGGTGCTCCATGTAGCAAATCACTGTATAGATATTGTTAGTATCGCTAGTGGTTGGGTTGTCGGTTGTGCCTTGCTGATGGCTGGGCTACTTGTGGTGACATTATCACAGGCTAGGCTATTGGTTATTGGTGCTACCTAGGGCACAACCCTCCATTAGTTGTTGGTTGAGTCTCCCTCTTTTTTTTATAAAGGTACGAAAGCTGGGAAGTGAAGAGGGAGAATCCTAATATTTATTTGGTAGAGAAGGGAGGAGAAACCAAGGAGGTG
Source organism: Thalassia testudinum (assembly GCA_037157565.1). Lineage (NCBI taxonomy): Eukaryota > Viridiplantae > Streptophyta > Magnoliopsida > Alismatales > Hydrocharitaceae > Thalassia > Thalassia testudinum. Next base: position 62,454,765 of record JAZHRO010000031.1, read on the forward strand.
TGGAGTTTTGGTCTAGGACTTTGTCACTTTAATTCTATGTAGAAGATGAAACTGGTTATCTCATTAATGGAGTCCTAGCTCTTTTCATATAGGAAAGGATAGGAAGCAAAATACAAGTATGCCATAAAAAAGGAAACACCTTATCGCTCTTCAGCTATTTATTATTTCTTGACTCAAGATTTGTCCTTGTGCTCTGTGTATAGATGTCTTTCAGCAATGGCCTTTGTTGGGTCAAAAATGAACTCATTTTATTAGAAACCCTAGGTGCCTTTATATAGAGAGGCATAAGGGGTAAATTACAAGTACATACCCAAAAAATATAAAATCATAAAAAAGCCACTAGAAAAATAACATATAACTCAGCTCTCCTCCTCAAGCTGGAGCATATATATCAAGTTTGCTCAACTTGGAACATAATATCTCAAGACGCTTCTTGGAGAGTGCTTTAGTGAAGACATCTGCAATCTGATGTTTAGTGGCAATATAGGGAGTAGTGATCTTGCCATTATTAATGGCATCTCTGATAAAATGGCAATCCACTTCTATGTGCTTGATTCGCTCATGAAAGGAATGATTATTGGCAATAAATGCAGCTACCTTGTTATCACAGTACATGGAAGTAGGGCCAGAAATAGGCACACCAAAATCATGTAAAATAGGTCTCACCTACAGGAGCTCACAAGTAGTATGGGCCATAGCCCTATACTATGATTTTGCACTGGATTTGTAGACAATATTTTGGTTCTTGCTTCTCCATGTAACAAGATTGCCACCTACATAAGAGTAGATCTTCTATGCTCATGTGCTCTTGCATAATCTGCATCAAAGTATCCTTAGACATCCTGGTGGTCATGCTTCATAAATGATAGCCCCTTACCAGGAGCTTGCTTGAGGTATTTCAGCACTTGACACACACCTTCCCAATGCACTTCTCTAGGAGACTGTATAAATTGACTCCATTTCCCAACTGCAAAGCATGTCAAGTCTAGTAACAATCAAATACAATAATTTTCCCACCATGGCACAATGTCTGGTTACATCTTCAAGCAATGAACTCTCAGAATCGGCAAGTGACATAGATAGGTCCATCGGGACATTGACAGGCTTGCAACCCAGCATCCTTGCCTCTCAACATATCAAATACATATTTCCTCTGGGATAGAACGAGGCCACCATCAACATATTGCACTGTAATGCCCAAAAAATAATTTATCATTTTCAGATCTTTGGTGACAAACTACGGATGTAAGAACTTAGTAACTTCAATCCCTACTTTATCACTTCCAGTGAGCAATATATCATCAGCATGCATAATGAGAATATTAGATTCAGTGGTTCTATGCATAGTGAAAACAGAATGATCAGTAGTGGATCTAGTAAAGTCAAACTCTTGCAAAACTTTACCAAATCTCTTAAACCAGGCCCTGGGATTTTTTCTTTAGATCATAAATAGCCTTTTTCAACCTGCAAACCTTTTGACAGTGTCCCTCAACCACAAAACAAGGGCTTGTTGCATGTAAACTTCTTCCTCTAAATCACCATAGAGAGACATTTTTAATATCAAGCTGAGATACCGACCATCCATTGTTGACTGCGATAGAAAAAAGAATCCGCACGGAATTGAGTCTCACCACTGGTGAGAATGTCTCAAAATAGTTAATTCCAAAGGTTTTAGTATAACCTTTGGTAATCAACCATACCTTAAATCTCTCTATTGTACCATTTGGGTGGCATTTGAAGGTGAATACCCACCTTCACCCCACAACAGTAGTACAAGGGGTAGGTCAACAAGTTCCCAAGTACCCTTGGATTGAAGAGCAGCCATCTCCTCTTCCATAGCGAAGGTCCAGGAAGGGTCTTGTGAAGCCTCAGTATAGTTCATGGGAATATGCTTGTTGTCAATTGCAAGAGATAAAAGTCTCCCAAATGCATATAATTGGAAACATAATATTTAGCATAGGATCTCTGTGGCTTCCTCTGAGCAATAGGAAGATCCACATCAAGTACCTTAGGTGGTGTGGTGTCTGGATCTCTATCTGAATCAGCAATATTAGTAGAGGATTGAGTATGAATGGTAGTGAGTGGTTCCTTTGTAGGTATAGTGGTGGATGGGGGTTTGCGCTGAAAGTGTTTAGGGAAGATATCTGTCACCTTAGGATGTCCAGGGTAAGTAATGGATGGGATGTAGGAGGCTCAAAGGGGCTTGGAGGCACAACAGTAGGCATGGACAATGGAACAACCTGAGGGACACTAGGAGAATTCCCAGTATACGGCATATCCTTAAAAGAGGTCACATCCTTACTAACATAAAAACGATGTGAAAGAGGATCAAAACATCTATACCCCTTCTGGTTTTAGATTAGCCCACAAGAATGCATTTAATTAATCTAGGAGCAAGCTTGTCCACCTTAAATAAATGAACAAAGCAACCACATCCAAAAATTTTTGGAGGAATAGAGAAAAGTTCCAGATCAGGAAATGAAACAGAATAAGGGGCCTTCCCATCCTGAATAAAAGAAGAAACATGATTAATAAAAAAAGTAGCTATAAGAACATCTGCCTAAAAAATAGCAGGAACATGCATTTGAAACATAATAGTACGGATAACATCAAGGTGTCTTAGTGTGTGTTCTGCCACCCCATTTTGTTGGGATGTATGAACACAAGAAGTCTGATGTATAATACCAAGAGACTGAAAAAACTGAGTTAAAGTAGAGTTTACGAACTCAAGCCCATTGTCAGCCCGAGACATGAGAATAGTAGTTGAGAACTGAGTCTTTATTTCATTAACAAAATTTTTAATCAATATAGGAGTTTCGGATTTCTCCATCATAAAAACCCAACAGACACGAGTATAATCATCCACTAGAACTAAGAAATAATGGAAAGCTTAATACTCTTAACCCAACATGAGCCCCATAAATCAGCATGGACAAGAGAAAAAAAACTCAATTCTATTATTACTACTTGGAAATGAAACTCTATGATGCTTGCTAAGTTGACAGGCATCACAAGCGAAGGAATCTGGGAACTGCATGTTGGGAAACTGATGGTGAAGAACAGAAACACTAGGATGTCCCAGTCTGAGATGCCACTGTAAAGTAGAAGTGGCAAAAGCGACGGCCATGGAATGATGCTCAGGTGGAAGGTCAAGGTAGTAAAGGCCATCCTGTTCAAGTCTACCAATTTGCTTCATCGTTAGGAGGTCTTGCAAGAAGAAAAAATGATCATGAAAAACTGCTCTACAATTTAATGTCTTAGTAATTTGACTGATAGACATTAAATTCAAGGCAAATTTGGGTGCATGCATAACATCAGAAATGGCAAAGTAGTAGACAAAGAGATGTCACCCAAGCCTGTCACGGGGGACATGGCACCATTAGCTACTCTAACATGTATGGTAGTCAATGGTCTAGGCGACGAAAAGAGAGTAACATCTCCTGTGATGTGGGAGGATGCACCTGAGTCAATAAGCCAAGATGGTGTACGAACACCCCTTGCACTGGCAGTAGTACCTGCCATTTGAGCCACAAAAGTGCCACCAATAGAAGTGGCCTGAGAAGATATAAGTTTGTCATATTCATCCTTATTAATAGTGATCTGAGGACTGACTTGCTCTTCCTCTTGATAATGCTGACTTCCATCTCCACCATAGGTAACCTGGTTGGCTTGATGCCTCTGAGGAAATTTGTGCTTTATCCAGCACCTGTCAACTGTGTGGTTCGTCTTGTGACAATGGTTACAAAATAGGCCATGGCCTCCAGCTCTTGCCCCACATCCTCTCACCCTGCCTCCCGTGGTCCCCTTACTACTATCAACAACCGCTATGGTAGAAGAATCAAAGAGTGGGACAGGCTCAGAAATCTTAAGTTTGGATAGGCGAGCATAAATCTGAGCAGGCGTAAGGATCTCCAGGATTATAAGTTGATCCTTAACATACTTGTATTCAGGACTAAGACCCGCAAGCAACTAAACAGAACGAAAGGCTTTACCTTGCTTAGCAATGACAATGACATCTGTGGAGATCGGTTGATAAGTATCCTGCTCATCCTAGAGGTTCTTCATAGAGCCATAGTACTCAGCAAGGGACATAGTCCAGTTTCGAAAAGAATGTAACTCTTCAATTACCCTATAGAGGCAACTGATGTTGCTCTTGTGAGAGTATCTCGTGGAGAACCTCCCACATCTTCGTAGCAGACATGACATAACTTGCTTTTCTATGAGCTCCTTCATGCTATTCAATATACATGTGGTCACTCAATCATTATTCGCCTCTCAGTCAATAGATTTTACTGCTGGTTCGTCTTGTGTTAAAATGTACTTCCGATGAGATCGGACAAATCGGGAAAACGAAGTAGACCACAAGAGAAAGTTGGTCCCATCCAACTTGATAGAGGTTTCTTGCATGAAAGAAGATGCGCTTGGGGTAGATATCTTCCCACCCGAGTCGCTTAAGGAACTCTTCTTCTCTTCCATATCACCCGACATGTGGGAAACACAAAAAAACTAGGTACTACAGCAAAAACTCAGACCATATGTAGGTATGAAATTGTCAGAAATCTCAGAGTAGAGACAAGTTCAGACCATAATAACCACTTTTGGGGCTAGATAAGACCCTAAAGGGTTTGTTTCTTCTTCCTGACCTTTGCTCGGTTGGAGAAGAAGATAGATGGGGCACCTCCTAGCGGTTGTGCCTTGCAAGGTTTGTGAGACACGCAGCAATAGAAGAGGAGAGGCAGCAGTGGCTCAGGCCTAAGTGGCTGTTGTAGCGACTTGCTGCAGCTATCGACCCCCCTTACTGACGGCGTTGAGCCTTGCTTCCGGTCTGAGGGGGATGGCAGTGGCAAGGATGTGTCGACGGCTCTCTAGGGTTTAGGTGGAGGGGAGAGGAGGCCAAGTTTGGGTGGGATACCAGAGCCCCGATTTAGGATTATTGCTCTAATACCATGTTAGGTCAAAAAAACAAACTCATTCTATTAGAAACCTTGGTGCTTTTATATAGAGAGGCATAAAGGTTAAATTACAAGCACATACTCACAAAATATAAAAACATAAAAAAGTCACTAGAAAAACGACATATAGCTCAACAGCCTTAAAAAAAAATGCTTTTCAGCAATGAGAGTTAACCACAATGTTTAACACTAACTAGTGTCATGACATTGCTAAGGAGATGTTTTTTTAGGTTGTCTGTAATTTATATCATAGCAGTAAAGTGTAAAACAAAAAGGATTATGTGCAATATTGCCAATATCTGATATTTATTTGTATTTTTTCCTTGTTCTCAATGTTTCACAGGCCCAGTCAAATATTCTACCGAAGGAGATACACTCTATTAGCATTGACCCATCTTGCCCATACCAATTATCATTTCACATTGATGACGGCTGGTAAATCAGTTGCAAAATTTTGTTTTGTTCACTACATTCGTTTGTCTTTAAATGATGTTTAACATTTACTTTGGTGGTCAGTTTTTTCTTAGCTAGTAACTGTCTAAGCCTGGGTATTTTTCCCCTATTTTGAAATAAAGGGCTCCACTATTTTGGTTTTGAATAGTCTGCTTAACCATGACTCAAGATCCTGATTCTTGATGAACTGCCAAAAAGTTTGATTTGTTGCTTCGCCTTTGCATTTATTTTCTAGGTCAGGGGTGTTCAATACCAGCCTTCTGGAAGTTACGCATATCCATTGCCCTCCACCAGCTTGGCTGTAAGATATCTGTATATATTTTTCATGTGATATTACTATGTTGCTTTGGAATCCCTTGTGTCACATAATCATGGCTTTTTATCCTCCTGTTTTCTTTAGAGATGGCACTGATATGTCGCCCAGTTTCTCAGACCTAAGAAAACCATCCTGGTTACCAGCTTTTTCTGTAAGCTCTCCTATTCATGCTTTGCATTAGAATGCTTACCATTTTGTTACCATACCTTCAGTGTGCCAAGAACCTCTCTTTGGACTTTTGTATTTTTTATAATTTATTGAGAGAATATGTTATAGATGTGCTTGCTATTTACATAGAAATGTAAGGAGGGCTCATATTTAGATTCATGTGATGCAACCACAATGTGGTTTGATAACTGGCTTCATCTGCTATTTACCTGTTTGGACAGTACTCCAGTAGCTTCTAAATCATTAAACTTTGTATGTATTTTTTTCAATAATGATGCAACAGTTCAGTACATGATCCTCTTGTTCCAGTTGTCATTCTACTGTTATTATGTGGTTGGCTTTACCGTCTATTAACAAGATGAGCTCAACTACTTACATGATTTCATCGACAAGCACTGTCACGAGAAGGAACTATCAGGAAGTACAGAAGATTCTGTTGGTGCTTATGCTTTAACACTATTTCCCTCTCAAATGGCATGTAAGTTAAAGGTATTATCATGTAACTGGAGAGGCATGGTACTTATTGGGGGAAGATGATGAGTTCTTTGTAGTTTGTTGTCCTTTATGTTTTGTAGAGAAATGTAAATGAATAGAAGACTGCATACCTTATAGAAGGCCTTTATAGAGACTATGGGTGTAACATCAGATCTGATAATTAGTCCTTGTTGATTTACTCATGCTCCTTGGATTTATTTATTTCCGTTATCTTGTTTCGTGACTTATTTTATTTTTTGTTTCTTTTCTGGACATGTGATGTAATTTTTCCCTCGCCTCTTCTCTATATAAAGAGGTATAGGGTTTGTTGAAAAAATAAGATGTTTCATTTTGTCCTACTGGTATCAGGGTGTGATTAAGGTTCCAATCTCCCACCAAATACCTAACTAAAGAAAAATCACCACTAAAATCCTAGATCTGCTTCTTCTCTCACCAATGGCAACCACAACCACTGGTGGCTACTGTAGCCACCAGCGGCAGCTAAACCTCCTACTGGTGGCCTAGTGTTATCTTCCCAACTTGTTCTAGGGCTCCAACCGCTGCCTAGTGTCACTTGATGCCTTTGCCACGAGCCTAGCATCGCCCGATGTTGCCCAGGTCCTTGTTGGGCTGCATTGTGGGTCCTACCCATCATGCTTGAGTCAATCTTGACTCTTGTTGTGATGATCTGATCATGCAGGGGTTATTGGAGTTCTGAATGTGGTTTTTTGAGTGGCCTAGTACCTAAAAATCCATGTTGATCTACTGATTTCAAGGTTCTACTATTTATTATGATATGAAAATAATTTCAAATCTTGGTTTGTGGCATTGTTCCCTGTATAGAGGCTTGTGATGGCGTTGTCTTTTGAATAAGAGGTGACTTTGGGTGCCACATCAAAGAACTTGAGTTATAAGAGTCCATTTTTTGGGCCCATAGTCAGGCTTAATGAGACCAATTATCCGAGATGGTCTTAAATGTTCCTTATGACAATGGAGGGGCACGATAAGGAACATATTTTGCTTAAGTCAGAGCTTACAAAAAAGATGGGGAAGAATGCATCTTGGAAGAAGGGTAACGCTATGGTACGTGCTTGGTTGATGGTAACGTTATTGGAGACGAGATCATATATTACAAGACAACCAAATAGATGTGGGACAGTCCTAGAGACACCTACTCTCACGAGAAAAAATTCCTCCATGGTTTTCCAAATACCCCATGAGCTATTTAAGTTGAAATAGGAAGGTCGTTCTCTCGCTTAGTATTATTCATCCTCAAAAGGCTCCTAGAGAAATATAATGCCTGTCGGTTAGTGTGTACTTGCTCTATATAGAGAGATCACTAGGAGTTTGTTGTTCACCTCTTCCTGTTTGGACTGGGTCTAGATTATGTTGCTGCTCATTCACAGATGCTTACTTTGGAGGAGGTTTATAGTTGTCTGAGTAGGCTTGTATTGCCTCCACCTCAAATTGGAGATAGTATTGGACATGCATCTGCTATGGCTGTTGTTACTGGGTGTGAAGGCAAAGGTACCCCGTCCACACGAGGTCGGGGAAGAGGACGTAGTATGTCTGGGTAGACTCGTACCATTTGCACCTTCTGTGGGAAGGTTGGGCTTGTTGAGGCCTCTTGCTTAGCTAAGCATGGGAGGCCACCTGTTGCCAATCAGGCCTTTGTGATCTCTTCTGAGCAGTCTGACATGATTTCTCACGCTGACTATGATGTTGTGGTTCAGCGCCTTTCATAGATTACTCAGGAGATTGCTACTATCACTAAGATCGTCGCTTTCACTTCTTCGTTAGGTACAGATATGTCCTAGTTAATGGACTCTAGTGCTTCACATCATTTGACTGGTGATCATGGATGTTTTGGGAGATTACAGACTATGCCACAGGGAAGGACTGTCTAGGTGGCTGATGGTAGGCATGCACAGATCGATGGTCAGGGGGAGGTGTCGGTTACGCTTACCATGCATTTTCCTAATGTGTCTTTTGTTCCTTATTTCTTCATGAATCGTTTATCTGTCAGTAAGATCACCAAGCAGCTTAATTGTAGAGCTATATTTGATGATGTTGGTTGCATCTTTCAAGACAAGCTGATGGGGAGGACGATTAGTGGACATGATGAGGGGGTGTGTATCGCCTTATACAGACTCCTCTTGTTGCTGCATGTTAGAGGGGTTCAAGCTTCACTTCTGGTAGCGCGTTGAAGTTGCATCGCTGTTTTAGACATCCATCGCTGGACAGGCTACCATACAATCCCACACTTATCACCAGCCACTGAGATATATTATGGTGCTTGCCAGCTGGGAAAGCATCACTGTTCATCTTTTCTTGCTACTACTTGTCAGAGTTCCTTTGTTGTTTTTGAGCTATTACATTAGATACCTAGGGCCTTAGTTGGATACTTGATCGACAAGGTCACCGCTATTATTTGGTTGTAGGGATGACTATTCTCGCTTATCTTGTTTTTGATGAAGAATAAGTTCGATATTGGACAAGTTATTGAGCATTTTTGGTTGAAATAAAAAAAAATGATTTGATGTGAATGTGAAAATTGTGAGATCTCATACTACTCTGGAATTTTGTATTGCATGACTGGCTGGATTTTATAGGACACGTGGGATTGTGCATCAGACCTCTTGCCCACACACCTTACAGCAAAATGGTGTAGTAGAGAAGAAACATAGGCACTTATTGGATGTGGCACGGACTTTGTTGATACAACATTGTGTTCCCCATTATATTGGAGAGATGCTGTCCTTACAGCATGCTATCTTATTAACAGAATGCCATTCTACATGAGCAAACTCCTTGGCATGTGCTTCATCCTGAGGAGTTGTTTCAGATGCTGCATAGGTGTTTGGATGTGTCGCTTTTGTACATTTGATGGGCCCTAGAAAGGATAAATTGGCATCACGTGCTGTGAAATGTGTATTTCTTGAATATTCTCGAGTTCAGAAAGGATATCGATGCTATGATCCAGTGGCAGGAAAGCACTATATGAGTGCTGATGTGACGTTTCATGAAGCAGTATGATATTTTTCTTTAGCATCTTGACAATTGACTCTTGAGGTCGAATTTGCTCCTATTCCAATTCCTCCAGTGCTCATGGATGGAGTTATTGACACAGAGACATCTCCTGCATCTTCTGAGCACCTGAGGGATAATAATAGGTTTGGACGTGTTTATTAGATCATATCATCATACCCCCTACTTCTGTCCTACCTTGCCCCTCGGATCAGGTATGTGTCGAGCCATCTAACCAGGTGTGTGCTAGTGGTGATTGTGTAGGTGCAAGTGATGATACTTCAAGGATGACCTTCCGATAGCCATTTAGAAGGCACCACGATCTTGTGCACATTATAGAGCAGCTAAGTCAGTCTCCATTGACAAAGTGGGGAAATCTTTTGGCCTGTTGACTATGGCCTTGTCAGCTACTTAGTTACCAGCTACTTATCAACGAGCCATACTTGATTCAATATGGCGAAAGGCTATGTTAGCATATGTTGTGGTCTTTTATTTTTTTCTCTTATTGTAAGGCCTATGGGTGTTTTGTCCCTCAGGGACATTTCTGTACTTTTGACTCTACGGTCTCTCTATATAAGAGAGCCATAGGGTTTCTAATGAAACTAAGTCATTACAACTAATTTGGTATTAGGGCATTGGTCCTAGACTGTGGCTCTAGGTATCCCACCCTTTACGACCTCCTAAACCCTAATCACCAAACCTCGATCGTCTCTCTTCCTAGTGAGCGGCAGCAGCACCTAGCGGCGTGTTGCAGCATGTGCAGCGACGTTGCGATGACACATGGATTGCTGCATCGGTCAATGGCGCTCTGGTTGCGCACAGTGGTGCTCGTAGTGGCGCTGCGGTGGCCTTGGGGGTTCTAGCCTCAGGAGGGGACATTGCAGCATCTCGGGTTGCTCGCGGCAACGCTACGGCAACCTTGGGGATTGTTCTAGCCTCAGGTGGTGGTGTTACAGCATCTAGGGCTGTTGGTGGTGCTTGCGACACCTAGTAGCAAGCTGCACTGACCCCCAGCAGCCTCGTAGCGACCTCTGGCAGCATCGCTGCGGTGGTCTACGGTTGCGGTTGGTGGCGCAGACCAAGGAGGCGGTGTGCAGTGATCCTTTTCCTGTGCAGTGATCGTGAGGGGCTTTTTGCCATGATCTAGGGACTGCAGTCCGTGTGGTTTTTCCTAGAGGAAGGCTTGCTCTCCTTGGGGGCCACCTTGGGTGTTCTCCTTGCACCCATGTGAGGCCAACACCTATCCAAGAAGGCCTCTTATCAGTAATGCAGATCTGAATTTGTTCGATTTCAGATTTGTTGATGATTTCATGATGATAGAAGCTTGATCGAGGCTTCCGGATTGCGAGGATGGCTTCAGATGATCAGTCTGAGGTGTTTTTGGGCTATTTTCGGGCACCAAGGTATTCAAGAACCCTTTCTTTGGCTTTGTTGTTAAGTTGGATGAGACTAACTACCTGTGGTGGTCCCGGACCTTATGATCGTTAGAGATCATAAAAAGAGCCATATTCTTACGGATCCAGAGTTTGAGAACAAGACAGGCACAAATGCTAATTGGGATAGTGACAATGCCATGGTTTGTGCATGGCTGATGTAGATGGTTATTCCCTGAATAGGGCATGAGATCATGTATTATACTACTGCAAAGGAGATGTGGGAGTCTTTGCGTGATGCCTATTCACACGCTAAGAACTCCACACAAGTTTTTCAGGTCTTCTACAACCTTTCTATCTGCGCCAAGAGGGATGCACGCTGTCACAGTAGTACTCATTAAGGGAATTTTGGAGAGGCATTACTCCTACCTGTTAGGGTATGCTTGTGGTCCTGGAGGAGTTTTAGGAGACGGTTGTTTCTCTTTTCTTGGTTCGCCTTGGACTTGAGTATGCGGTAGCCAGAGATCAGATCCTCACTGCTCCTGAGCTTCCTACCTTGGAGGAAGTATATAGTAGACTCAGCAGAGTTGCAGCACACACTCCTACTCCTGACACTGTTGCTCAGTCGTCCACACTGTTGCTATCCCTGGATGTGGCAGGGGACTACTTACCTTGCATGTGGTCGTGGACGTGGACGCTCATCTGGTACACGTACTAGGACTCCGTGTACACTACATGCTGGTAAAAGCATGGTTGGCCACTTGTAGCCAATCAGGCAGCTAAGATCTCAGATGCAGCTCTTCCTACTTTTGATATTAGTTCCTTGAACACTGAGAGTGAGACCTTACGGCAACAGATTGCTCAGTTGACTCAGGCATCTTACTCTCAGATTTTAGACGTTGGAACTATGGCTTCCTCTTCAGAGACACCTGCGACTGGTATGTCGTCACTTTGTCTTCTGGTGAATGTTGATTGATTTTAGTGCATCCAAGCACCTATGTGCTGACAGAGGCTCTTTCTCTTAGTTAACACTTGTTACACCCACTAGGATAGTATAGGTGGCTGATGGGAGACTCGCTACTTGTTAGCAAGGGAGATATGTCTTTATCTCCCACTTTGAGTCCAGCAGGTGTCTATTATGTGCCTGATTTTCCTTTGAGTTTATTATCTGTTAGCAGTATCACTAGAGATCTGAACTGTCGAGATATTTTTGATGCATCCTCTTTTGTTTTACAGAACAAATTCACTGGGAAGACGATTAGTGGAGGGCGTGAAGAGCATGGGGTGTACCGTCCGAGTTGTAATGCTTTTGCTACTTCTGCTACCCAAGGCCTTGCTTCTGCTGGATCTCCTCTCCAGTGGCATCACTGCCTTGGCTATTTACCCATTCATCGCCTCAGACGTGTTCTATCGCACATTCCCTCCGATACTGCTTTCACCTATGATGCTTGTCAGCTTGGCAAGCACTACAGGGCTAGTTTTTCTAGTTCTACTTCTATTTCGTCTGTTATTACATTTGATTTGATTCATATAGATGTGTAGGGTCTTAGTGGTACTCCTGATCGACTTGGGAATAAATATTATCTTATTTTAGTTGGTGACTTTACTCGTGTTTCTTGAATGTTTCTTTTGAAAAATAAATCTGATGTGGGATAAATTATTGAGAACTTTAACAATGAAATAAAAACTTAGCATTCTTGTTTGGTGAAATGTTTTCATTCTAATAATGCCTTGGAGTTTTGTACTTTGCGTTTGTGCAACTTCTTTTCTAGTTGTAGCATTATCCATGAGACATGTCCTCATATCTCTCAGCAAAATGGTGTTGCTGAGAGGGAACATTGCCATATCTTTGATGTTGCTCGCACTTCATTGATTCACCATTTTGTCCCATCTCTATTGGGGTGACGTTGTTTTGACAGCTTATTTTTTTATTAATCGGATACCTATTGCTGCATTGTATGAACGAATTCCTCTTCTGGTCATGTATCCTGATCGATCCTTGTTTTGCCTTTGTCCATTTGTTAGAACCAGGTTGGGATAAATTAGCACCGAGAGTAGTTAAGTGCATTTTTTCTTAGATATACCCGGACACAAAAGGGGTATTGGTGTTTTACTCCGCTTACTTCTCGGCAGTATGTTTCAGCGGATGTTACTTTTCATGAGGGCTGTACCTTTTTTTCTGTGATGGCTGCTGAGATGCCTAGTAAGGGTGATATGGCACCTATGCCATATACTCCCATTCGATTTGGGGGATTTCATGAGATTCCTGTCCTCACTACACCCCACTGCCTCCTACTACGCATCCCTTTCCATGCCTAAATGGGCCACACTAGATATATGTTCGCCCTCATACTACCTATTAGGGACCCCCAACCTCGCCTTCACCAGCAACTTCCTAGGTAAGCCTTTAGACATTGACGTATGTTTTCCATGTGATGGTTACAGGGACAGGACATGTGATGTGTCTGGCAACCATGGACTACAGCTTATCCCACGGCGGGAGCACTTGCTATTGATAGTTTAGCTCTTAGATTTGCTGGATTTACTTAGGCGTTAGCTACTACCATGAATTGATATATCGGTGATATATCGATATCGTCAGGTTAGAACATATAGATATCAACTTTAATATCTTTTTCTATGATATTGCCGATATATCGCTCATATCGCCGATATATCGGAGATATATGTCGATATCATGGACTTTTGTTGAACTTTAGAGCTGTACATGCTAGGGTTCTTGCTGCTTTGTAGTCCATCAAATATGTTTACTTTAGAGTTGTACATTCTCTGTCGACAATTCAGCAATTGCACTTGGTTTTACTTATTGAAAAATAGGAAGAAGATTCTAAAATGTCGGTGAGAAATACATTGGCATTTTCAAACCTCTATAAAAAGATGCATAAAGCTAAGCATTTTGATAATCCATGGAGGTATTGAAAGGGCTATCTTGTCATATTCCTTTGATTAAAAAATGTCATCCATGATGGTTCTTTCTTTTCCCCACAACAACCTAGGGTTGACAGGCTCACTTGTTTCAGCATGGCTTATCTAAGTACTTGTTATGTCAAACCTTGGCAAGTACTTAGATAAGCCATGCTATCGCCGATATATCGCATATCGACGGGTTGGGTGGTATCGATATCACCGAAAGTGTATTTTTCCCGGATATCGGTGATATATCGTCGATATGGGGATATATTGCCGATATGTCGCCGGTTGGGTGGAAAAAACAGTGCTGTGGCGCTGTTGAAATGGGACAGTTGGGTGGGAGGTTGAAAAGGTAAGGCAGGACTTGGCGGGAGGCGTGAGATTGAAAATGGGTAGACACAGATAGACATAGACACATAGGCATGACTGGACTGGTGCTATTCGGAATGCACACGCATGCACACACACGTTTTTTAGCCATCCCTTTATGATATATTAGTCATAAAAATATTAATTTGACATTTTTTTATATTTTATGGCTTTCTGAGTGATTTCGAAAAAAATCACTGATATCACCGATATATTAGCGATATATCCCCGATATATCCCCTTTTGACTTGTCGATATGATATCGATATTGATATTTAAAACCTTGGCTACTACGTAGATTCCAGTTACTCATCGTAAGGTCATGCTTGATCCAAAATGGCAGGCAGCCATAGAGGATGAGATGGTGGGAAGCCATGGAGGTCGCTCTTAGAGGTCGTGGGACTTGGGAGCTTACTCCACTTCCTGATGGTGCTGCACTTGTTGGCTGTCGATGGGTATCTACTGTGAAGTTCAATCCTGATGGTGGTGTTGCTAGGTGCAAAGCCTGTCTCATGGCAAAGGGATTCACCTAGACTTATGTGGTGGACTTCTGTGATACCTTCTCACCAAATGCCAGACTTCCCACAGTCTGGGTGTTGGTTGCAGTGACAGTTCAGTTAGATTGGCCCTTGCACCAGTTAGATGTGAAGAATGCCTTCCTTTATGGTAATCTCCAAGAGGAAGTTTATATGCAGCAGTCATGTAGCTTTGAGAGTAAGGGAGAGTGTGTATGCCGATTACGGAAGACTATATATGACCTTAAACAAAGTGCCAGAGCCTAGTTTCAGAGGTTGTCATAGGTTGTGGAGGCAGTTGGATTCAAAAGATTGACAACTAATTTTTCACTCTTTGTCAGGAGGTCTAGACGAACTACTGTGGCACTTCTTGTTTATGTTGATGATTTGGTCATCATAGGGGATGACGTGTAGGGTATTGCTGATTTTAAGTGCATTCTGGCAGAGCAGTTTGTCATGAAGGATCTAGGGGCTCTACGGTATTTCCTTGACATTGAAGTTGCTTGTAGCAAGAAGGGTGTGGTCTTATCTCAAAGGAAGTATACTTTAGATATCTTGCAAGAGGTTGGTATGCTTGGGGCCAAGGAGGCCAATATTCCTATGGATCCCAAGATGCCACTCTATGATGAGGATGCACAGGTGGGCAACAGACGGTACAGACAGATTGTGGGTAAGTTGCTGTATCTCATTATCATGAGACCAGACATTTCCTTTGCAGTTGGGAGACTAAGTCAGTTCATGGTCAAGCCAACATGTCAGCTTTGGGATGCATCATTGATGGTGCTTAGATTTGTCAAGAAGGCTCCTGGGAAGGGTCTCTTCTTCTCTAAGGGATCTTTTATGACGTTGGTTGGCTATTCAGATGCAGACTATGCTGGATGTAATGTGGATCGCAAATCCATTGTTGGGTTTTGCACCCTCTTAGTAGGAAATTTGGTTACATGGAGGAGCAAGAAACATGGCACAGTTGCGAGATTCAGTGTTGAGTCTTAGTGTAGAGCTATGGCTCAGACGACTGCAGGGATGATGAGGATCAAATATTCACTTATTGACCTACAGGTGCAGTTTTCTAGTCCCATGGAGATGCGATGTGATAATAGAGCAGCCCCCTTCATTGCCAACCCAGCATTTCACGAGAGTACGAAGTATGTTGAGGTTGATTGTCACTATACCAGGGACATTATTCAAAAAGGGTTGCTAGATACCACTTCTGTTGCATCTGAGCAACAGAATATAGATATCTTTACCAAGTCCTTGGCCAAATCTTTATTTGATTCTTGTATATCCAATCTCAGTATGATAGATATCTATACTCTAGCTTGAGGGGGATTGTTAGCATATGTTGTGGTCTGTTATTTTTTCTCTTATTGTAAGGGCTATGGATGTTTTGTCCCTCAAGGACATTTTGGTACTTTTGACTCTATGATCCCTCTCTATATAAGAGAGTCCTACGATTTCCAATGAAACTAAGTCATTACAACCAATTGGCTATGGAGGATGAGATGGTTGCATTATAGGATAGACAAACGTGGGAGCTTACCTCCCTTCCACTTGGTGCTATGCTTGTTGAATGTCGCTGGGTCTTCGCCTTGAAGTACAGCCCTTATGGGTTTATTTCAAGGTATAAGGCATGCTTGGTAGCAAAGTGATTCACTCAAACATATGGGGTGAACTTTTTTTATACCTTTTCTCTAGTTGCTCATCTATCTACTGTCAGGATACTTATATCTATGGCTACTCATAAGGATTGGAAACTCTACTAGCTTGATGTTAAAAATGCATTCTTGTATGTTGATCTTCAGGAAGAGGTGTACATGTAGCAACCTTCTAGGTTCGAGGTTAAGGGAGAGTGTATATGCAGGTTAAAGAAAGCAATTTATGGATTCAGGGCCAAGAGCTTGGTTTCATAAGCTATCAAAAGTTGTTGAGAAGATGGGCCTACAAAGATTCTCCTCAGATCATTCATTGTTTGTTAGGAAGGTAGAGCATGGTGTGGTTGTTCTCTTGATTTATGTTGATTTAATTATTATAGGGGATGACAAAGTTGGAATTGCAGAAGTCAAAAGATCTTTGGCGGAGCAGTTTGTTAGGAAAAATCTTGGTCAGTTATGGTATTTTCTGGAAATTGAAGTAGTAACCAACAAAGATGGGCTAGTTTTATCCCAAAGGAAATATGTCATTGATGTATTAAAAGAAACAACTATGCTGAGATCCAAACCTGCTAACATACCCTATGGATCCCAAGGCACACTTATATGATGGAGAGACAAAGGTAATTGATAATTATTCATGTATATAGCTGGTTGGTAAATTATTATATTTAACTATCATAAGACCTGATATTGCTTTGGTTGTTGGCAAGTTAAGCCATGTTATGGCTATATCCATTAAGTTTCATTTGGAGGCAGCTATGTAGGTGCTTAAATACTTGAAGAAAGCACCTGAGCGTGGAATACTTTTCAAGAAGGGAGCTCCTATGATTGTTGTGGGATAGTCAGTTGCTGATTATGTAAGAGATATAGTAGATAGAAAATCGACCATTGGCTTCTGTACCTTTGTAGGTGGAAATCTTGTCACTTGGAATGTAAAAAGCTGGTTATTGTCTCCAGGTCTAGTGTAGAATTTGAGTATCGTGCTGTTTCAAGCTGAGCTTAATAGATATTTATGCTCCAGCTTGAGGAGTGTTGACTTACTCATGCTCCTTGCATTTATTTATTTATTTTCGTTATCTTGTTTTGTGGCTGTTTTTATTTTCTGTTTCTTTTCTGGACATGTGATGCAATTTTTCCCTCAACTCTTTTCTATATAAAGAGGTGTAGGATTTATTAAAAGAATAAATTTTTTCATTTTGTCCTACTGTCGTGCCTTGAGATATCCATATGGTTTTTATTGATTTGGAGAAGGCCTATGATTATGTTCCAAGAGATATCTTGTGGAGAATTTTAGGGAAGAGACAAGTGCCAGTTTTATATATCAACCTTATAAAGGGTATGTACTATGGAGCTGTAGCTTGTGTATAGACTAAGGATGATTTGACGGACTACTTTGATATCACCAATGGTTTGCATCAATGATCGACTTTAAGCTCTTATCTTTTTGCCTTGGTCATGGATGAGTTGATGAAACATATCCAAGCTGAGGTGCCATGGTGTATGCTTTTTGCTGATGACATTGTGTTGGTTGATGATGCAAGAGATGGAGTGAATAGAAAACTTGAGCTTTGGAGAGAATCCCTGGATGATAAAGGATTACGCCTAAGTGGGACGATGACTGAGTATATGGAATGCAAGTTTAGTAGTAGAGGGAACAATGAAAGGATGGATGTAAAAATTGGAGAACAATGCATTCCAATGAAAGATGTTTTTAAGTACTTTTGATTCATTTTCCAACAAGATGGTGGAATTGATGGAGATGTTACACAGAATTAATGCAGGGTGGTTGAAATGGAGGGGTGCATCTGGTGTTCTCTGTGATAAGTGGGTTCCTTTAAAAGCCAAAGGAAAATACTATTGAGCTGCGGTAAGACCAACCATGTTGTATGGTTCTGAATGTTGGGCTATCAACTATAGGCATGTACAGAAGATGTTTGTTGCAGAAATGAAGATGTTAAGATGGATGTGTGGTCATACAAGAAAGGATCGTATTTCAAATGAGATTATTAGAAAAAAGGTTACGGTGGCACCGATATAGGATAAATGAGAGAGGCACGTCTAAGGTGGTTTGGAGATTTACAAAGAAGGCTACTAGATGCTCCAGTTAGGAGATGTGAGAAGTTGGAGGCTGAACCCGTTAAGAGCGGGCGAGGAAGACCAAATAAGTATTGGAAGGAAATTATTAAGTATGACCTCAATTACTTTAATTTAAGTTCTACAATGACTGAAAATCATTCTGTGTGGAGGTAAAGAATCCATATAGTCGACCCCACTTAGTGTGGGAAAAGGCTTGGTTGTTGTTATTGTTGTCGTCATCATCGTCGTTGTCGTGCCTTGGGAACTGCTGAGATGGTAGTCATCAACTGCCTTCCAGCTCTGTACAGGAGACTGTTCATGCAATGCTACATTGTTGAGGAATTATCATTCATGACATGCTTACTGCATTTGTTTAAGGGAGGATTTTAGGTCAGTAACTTCCACTTTTAAGCCTACACTTTCCAAACCCTTAAACAGCAACTGCACCCATATGAGTTCTCGCTTGCCATGAATCGCAGCATGTTAGTTGGGTTCAAAATCAGCAAAGAGTTTCAACATTAGAGTTTGTGTCTGTGAAATAATAACAAGCATCAAAATTTAATCAAGAAGAATGAAAAGAAATTTGAACTTGTACAGTTCCTGAAAGCATGGCTACCTGACTCCACAGAAAACGGACCGAAGGGGTTAGATTTCTGGTTGTTTTTTTATGGGGCTTTCATCCCCGTGCAATCTTAACAGTTAACTAATATGGGGCTAAAACCAACTCAACTAGCAGTTAGGTCCAGTAGAGATCCAGATATCAATCCAACAAAATACATAACTTCCTGTTGAAGCAAATTACGTAACTGTCAACGGCTTTCACTTGAACCAGCTTATTTCTTGTGCTAATATTAAGATAGTAATAAATGCCGATTTAGACCCCCCAGGAATTTATCCTTAAGGCATACTCTCTTTATGATATAGTACACAAGACTTCAGACATACTCCCTTTCTGATAGTACACCTTCCCTTGGACATACTCTATAATAGTACAGCTTTCCTTGACTTCTTGATGCCCATCATGTATTGCAAGTTGCTATGATCTTTTGTCATAAGTTCGTTGTATTGAGGAAATTTTACAGTTGTTACTGAGTATTTTACTTAATATATGCAAATACTACATCGTTGATGTGGAGATACAAGATATTTAGAACTTAAACTGAGGATATTGGTGGAGTCAATTTCGATATTGAATTTTTCCAATCTTGTATGGGAGCTTTCTTGAAGGCTCGTATGACCTTTAGTTTGCACATCTTGTGACACATCACTTTGTGATAAATCTCAACTGGTGTTCCTATGAAACCCTTCTTATAAGTTTGTAGTATATTCCATCTCCAATTGAAAAGTCATTATTGGTTCTTTTTTCTGTAATTGAGATGAAATCCCTAGAATAATTGAGGCCTAGGACATGAGAAACTATTAAAAAACAAAGTAGTTCTGCCCTTATGCTTCAGTTTGGTCTTTGGCAACTAATCATATCTTCGAATTCTTTGATTTAGCTATCTTAAAGATAATTAATGGTATGGATGGAGCACCATGGCTCATTTTTTAAGGGAGAGAGAGCTTAGTGTAGATGGGGTCTTGTAACATTTTTTGTTGAGTTATTTTTTTATGCCTTTTTAGTGTTATGTTACGTGAGGGATATACTTGTAACTCTACTCTTTAGTTTCTTCTTTATATAAAGGCACCTAGGATTTTCTAATAGAATCTATGGACATTTCAACCTAACATGGTATTAGAGAAGCGGTCTTAGACCGGTGTTCGGGTATCCTACCCTGAAAACCTAGCTGCTAAACCTTTCCACCCAATCCCTATCCCTCTCTAGGGCATCATCGATCCCTCTCCAACTCCGGTCAGCCCTCCTATCGGTAGCAGAAGCGTTCCCACCAGTAGAAGGGCCAACCCCCTGCTTGCAGGAGGCCCTAGTGGCACTCCCAACGGCAGCAGCATTGTCGTTAAGGCCACCAGACCTCCTCGCACCTTCTGCAGGAGGGCAGCCTCGCTCTCAAGAGGCCCTAGCAGCGCTCCCAGCGGTAGCAGCGTCGCTGGCTCCAAGGGCACCGGGGCCCTCACAGTGCCATTGCAAAAGGCTAGCGGTGCCCCCCATCGGCTACGGCGTCATCGTAGGAGGCCAGCGGTCCTCTCCACCGGTCGCGGTGCCGTTGTTAAGGCTTCCTGAGCCCTTGATGGCTGTGTACGAACAACAGAGCACGTGCTGCAGTGCCACAAGGGCCTTGGGTGGTCACCTATGATTTGATTTTGCGACTATTCGCTGATCAGTGAAGTTTTCAGACTGCTATATGGTCTAATTTTTTACTGAAATCTCTTGTTCTTTGGTTTCCCACAAGTTGAGTGATATAGACAAAAAGTATGCTTCTGGCGACTCGATGGGGAAGATATCTACCCCGAGCGCACCTTCCTTTATGCAAGGAACCTCTATCGAGTTGGATGGCACCAACTTCCTTCTGTAGTTTACCCCTTTTTCCCAATTTGTGGGATTAGATCGGAAGAAATATATCTTGATGTAAGATGAACCTATTGTCAAGTCTGTTGACTGGGAGGCAGACAATGATTGGGTGGCGACTTGCATGTTGAACAGCATGAAGGAGCCTATCGCAAAGCAGGTTATGTCATATGCATTTGCAAAGAAGATGTGGGAGGTTCTTCATGAGATTCATTCTCATAAGACCAATATCAACCGCCTCTACAGGGTGATCGAGGAGTTACATTCCTTTCGGAAGGGAACTGCCCCTTACCGAATATTATGGCTCTATGAAGAACCTCTTGGATGAGTAGGATACTTATCAGCCGATCTCCACAGATGTCACCGTTATTGTAGAATAACGTGAGGCCTTTCGTTCTGTTCAGTTGCTTGCTGGTCTTGGTCTTAAGTTCAAGTCTGTTAAAGATCAGCTTATGACACTTGAGGAGATCCCTACGCTTGCGTAGATCTATGTTCTACTGTCCAGACTTGAGATCTTTGACCTTGTCTCAGTCGCTGATTCCTTAGTCGTGGCAGCTATAGGCCGTGGACGTGGAGCGAGAGCAAGAGACCATGGTAGAGGACGTGGTTTGTTTTGTGACCATTGTCACAAAACAAATCACATAGTTGACTGGTGCTGGATAAAGCATGGGTTTCTTCAGGGCCATCAAGCTAATCAGGTCAGTTATGGTGGAGATGTGATTCTGCATTATCAGGGGGAAGAGCAAGTTAGTCCTCAGGTTACTATCTCCAAGGAGGAATATGACAGACTTGTTTCTAATCAGACCACTTCCACTGTAGGTGCTTCTGTGACTCAGAGGACAAGTACTGTTGCTAGTGCCAAAGGTGTTCATAAGCCATCTTGGCTTGTAGACTCAGATGCATCTTCCCACATAACACGAGATGCTACCCTTTTTACTTCTCTTAGACCACTATCCTTTTTACTTCTCTTAGACCGCTGTTAGAAGGGCTGCAACTGGCTTTCGGTACTGATATGTTTGGCTGGGATGAAGGTGATTTCTCGGTGGGGGCTGCCTACAGGAAATTGTCCAGCGGAGACTCCACAGGTGATTTGGATCTGGTGAGGGATTGCAGACAGATTTGGAAGGCCGCGTGTCCTTTAAAGGTTAAGATCTTTGTCTGGCTGCTTAGGAGGAGACTTGTGACAAAGATTTGGAGGGCGAGGTGGGCTCCTAGAGAGAGTAAGGTTTGCCCTTTGTGTGAAGGTGGGGAGGAAGAGATTGACTACCTTTTTTTCGCCTGCCCGTTTGTGGTGCAGATATGGAGCCGGGTGGGAGCGGGGTGGTGGAAATGCTGATTTTTTGAAAAGTTTTGGCACAGTTTCAGAGGTGGAGGGGTTGATGTTGGACAGGTTGTCTTCTGTACAAAGGAGAGGGCCAGGCCGTTGGCGATGTTATGGGGCATTTGGTTTGGCAGGAATGCTGTGGTCTTCAGAGGCCAGAGGCCTTATGTGGAGAATTTTGTGGAGTCTATATTTTCTTTGTTTAATCTTTGGAGTGGATTCCTGTGAGTGGGGGACCTTGGGGTTTGCCCTTTGTATTGGCGGAGGCTGTTGATTCTCTAATTAATATATTTGGGTAGTTATCACCCTGGATAACTACCCTTTCCTTTTTCAAAAAAAAAAAAACTCCAATACATGTCAGAGTAGCTTATGACGCCTTGCCCCTGTGACAAGCTTGGGTGACATTTCTCTATCCACTACTTTACCTCTTTATGATGTCATGCATGCGCCTAAATTTATCTTGAATTTAATGTCTATTTGTCAGATAACTAACGCATTAAATTGTAGAGCAGTTTTTCGTAGCCATTTTTTCTTCCTACAGGACCTCCGAATGATGAAGCAGATTGGAAGGACTTGAGCAGGATGGCCTCTATTATCTTAACCTTCCACCAGAGCATCATTCCATAGCTGCTGCCTCCTTTACTATTGCTTACAGTGGTATATGAGATTGAGACATCCTAGTGTGTCTGTCCCTCGCTGTCAGTTTCCTGATATGCAATTTCGAAATTCTTTTGCTTGCGATGCTTGTCAACTTGGCAAGCATAATAGAGTTTCATTTCCTAGTAGTAATAAAAGAATTGAGTCTAATTTTCTCTTGTTCATGTTGATTTGTGAGGCCCATGTTGGGTAAGAAATTTTAGGAGTTTTCGGTATTTTCTTGTTCTTATGGATGATTATACCTGTCTTATGAATCTTTATGATGAAGGAAAAATCTGAAACTCTTGTATTGATTAAAAATTTTGTGAATGAAATAAATTCGTTTGATTCGGATTGATAATGGGCTTGAGTTTGTGAACTCTACTTTGACTCGATTTTTTCAGTTCCATGGTATTATACATTAGACATCTTGTGTTCATGCATCCCAATAGAATGGAGTGGCTGAACGTAAGTTGAGACATCTTCTTGACATTGCCCACACTATTATGTTTCCGATGTATGTTCCTGCTACCTTCTGGTCTGATGATGTGCTTACGGCTGCTTTTTTAATTAATCGGGTGTTGTCTTTTGTACTTGGTGGGAGAATTTCCTACTCTGTTTTACTTCCTGATCAGGAGTTGGTTTTCATTACCTCCTAAGGTGTTTTAGGTGTGTGTGCTTTGTTCATTTATTTAAACTGAGCAAGCTTTCTCCTAGATCTGTCAAGTGTGTTTTTGTGGGTTACTCTAAAATCCAAAAGGGATTTAGATGTTTAGATCTTCACTTACATCAGTTTTATGTTAGTAAGGATGTGACCTTTTTTGAGGATATTCCCTATTACTCTGCTACAGGACAGTCTTCCAGTGTGTTGCATGATGTTTCATTGCCTATGCCTACTGCTGCACCATCAGGTCCCTCTAAGCCTCCTCCACCTAATGATGCCTTTCCTATAGCCTATCCTAAACATCCCGAGGTGCCTACTGTAGATACTTTCCCTCAGCATTTTCAGCGTAGACCTCTTGCCACTCTACAGGCAGATGAACCACTTTCTTCTATTCCTGCTCGATCCTCTACTAATACCACTGATTTAGACGGAGGTCCAGATTCTACACTACCAGAGGTACCTAATGTGGATCTTCCTATTGCTCAGAGGAAGTCACAACGATCTTATGCTAAATATTCTGTTTCCAAGTATGTGTCACTTGATCATTTATCTACAGTAGGGAGCCTTTTATCTCTTGTAGTTGAGAATAGAAATATTTCCAGAAATCATGTTGACGGATCTCAGGACCCTTCCTGGACCTTGGCCATGGAGGAGGAGATGGCTGCTCTGCGGTCTAGGGGTACTTAGGAACTTGTTGACCTACCCCTAGGTGCTACTGTTGTGGGGTGTAGGTGGGTGTGCATCCTAAAATGCCACCCAGATGGTACAATAGAAAGATACAAAACATGCCTGGTTGTCAAAGGTTACACATAGAGCTTTGGGGTTGATTACTTTGAGACTTTTTCTCCAGTGGCAATACTTAATTCAGTGTGGATACTTCTCTCTGTGGCAGTCAATAGTGGATGGTCGATTTCACAGCTTGGTATTAAAAATGCTTTCCTCTTGGTGACTTAGAAGAGGTCTACATGCATCAACCCCTTTGTTTCATGGTTGAGGGGGAATGCAGGTTGAATAAGGTAATTTATGGCCTTAAGCAGAGCTCCAGGGCTTGGTTTGAAAGATTTATTAAAGCTGTGTAAGAGTTTGGCTTTACTAGATTTACTGCAGATCACTCTGTTTTTACGACGCATAGAGCTGCTGGATCTGTTATGATTATTGTGTATATAGATGATATACTACTCACGGGGAGTGATGAACAAAGGATAGAGGCTACAAAAAGGCTTTTACATTCTTAGTTTGTTACCAAAGTTCTAGAAATGATAATCTACTTCTTGGGCATTGAAGTACAAGATGTTGATGGTGGCCTAGTATTGTCACAATGGAAGTATGTTCTTGACATGTTAAAAGTAGGGATGCTGGGTTGCAAGCCTACCAACATTCCTATGGAGTATTGACTTCTCATTGCCACTTGTAGATTCTGAGAGGCTGCTTGAGGATGTTACCAAGTGGTATGCTATGCTAGGAAAGTTATATTTAATTGTCAAATGACCTAATATTTGCTTTGCTATTGGGAGACTAAGTCAGTTCATGCAGTCTCCTAGAGAAGTCGCTGCGATGGTGTCTGTCAAGTGCTAAGATACCTAAAATAAGCTCCTAGGAAGGGGCTATCTTTTTTGAAGCATGTCCATTTCATTATTTGCGGGTATTCAGATGCAGATTATGTAGGAGCACATGAAAATAGGAGGTCTACCACTGGCTACTATATCTATTTGGGTGGCAACCTTGTCGCATGGAGAAGTAAGAAGCACAATGTTGTCTCCAGATCTAGTGCAGAATTAGAGTATAGGGCTATGGCCCATATTACTTGTGATCTCCTGTAGGTAAGATTTATTTTATGTGACTTGGGAGTATCTATTTTTGGTCCTACTCCTATGTACTGCGATAACAAGGTGGTGACATTTGTTGCAAATAATCTTGCTTTTCATGAGAGAGTCAAGCACATAGAAGTGGATTGTCATTTTATCAGAAATATTACTACCACTGGCAAGATCACCACACCTTACATTGTTACAGACGATCAGGTTGCAGATGTCTTTACTAAAGCGCTCTGCAAGAAATGTCTTGAGTTATATACCAAGCTGAGCATGCTTGATGTTTATACTCCAGCTTGAGGGGGAGTGTTGAGTTATTTTTTGTATTCCTTTTTAGTGTTATGTTACGTGGGGGCTATACTTGTAACTCTACTACCCTTTGGTCGCCTCTCTATATGAAGGCACCTATGGTTTTCTAATAGAATCTATGGACATTTCAACCTAACATTTTCCTTTTTTATGTGACTAGTGATGTAACCGGTTCTTTTAATAAATTTAAGGGGTTAATAACCCTCGCTAACCCTACTTCCTTTTTCAACAACAAGAAAAACTTTTCCCACATTATCTTGGGTCGATTACATGGATTTTTTTTCCAGGCATATGTTGGGAAATGAGAGAACTTCTCTTATTTCAATAACCTTAGAGACTCTTATCATAGATGAGCCCTTTGGGTAAATTATAATGAATGTCCTTACAAGAATAATAAATATGTAAGCAAGGACAAAAGGACATGTAAGCACAAGACAAGTAAAAATAACTCTCAACATTTCCCCTCAAGTTGGAGCATAGGCATCAAACATGTTTAGTTTTGAACACAAGTACTCCAATTTGCACTTGGTAAAAGGTTGGGGAATATATTAGTGATCTGATTATCACTAGAGATGTATGGTGTGGAGATCTTGCTAGTCATCATAGCATCTCTAATAAAGTGGCAATCCACTTCAATGTGTTTTGTCCTCATGAAATGTCGGGTTGTTTGCCAGAAATGTCATTGCTTTATTATCTCAATACCTAGGAATAGGACCTGAGATCTCTACACCAAGGTCGTTTAGAATAGACTTCACTCAAAAAAGCTCACATGCAGTATGAGCTATAGCTCCGTATTCTGATTTTGCACTTAATCTAGATATCACATTTTGCTTCTTGTTATTCCAAGTGACCAGATTTCCACCAGCATATATACAATAGCCAGTTGTGGATCTATCGTCATGGGTACCTGCGTAATCTGCATTAGAATATCCACACACGTGAAGATGTCTATGCCTTTGGAAAAATAATCATTTCCCTAGTGAGCTCTTTACATATCTCAGCACTTGGCAAACACCTGCCCAGTGAACTTCCCTGGGCTCTTGCATAAATTGACTCAATCTTCCTACATATGATACATCTAATCTCATCATTGTAAGATATAGTAACTCGCCAACCATGGTTTTATATCGAGTCACATCCTTCAAGGAAAGACTATCCCTATTTGCAAGATGAGATGCTGGATCTAAAGGTATATTGGCAAGCTTGCAACCAAGCATCCCTATCTCACGAAGCATGTCCAGAACTTTCACATCACTTCCAATTAGAAGTATATCATCGACATATACAATTAGAATAACAGAACTTGCCTTTGTGTGCCTGGTAAAAATTGAATGATCGGATGTGCACCTAGTAAATCCAAATCTCTGAATTGCCATGCTAAACCTTTCAAACCAAGCTTTGGGATTATGTTTCAGGCCATATATAGCTTTATGAAGCTTGCCGACTTGTTGACACTCCCCCTTACTAACAAATTGAAGAGGCTGATGCATGTAAACTTCATCAAGGTCTCCATAAAGAAAAGCATTCTTAATGTCAAGCTGGTAAATTGACCAGTCCTTATTAATTGCAATAGATAAAAGAATCCAAACAGAGTTGAGACATGCAACAGGGGTGAACATATCAAAATAATCCACATAAAATGTTTGAGAGTAGCCTTTGGTAACAAGTCTAACCTTGTAACGCTGAATGGAGCCATCTGGAAGGTATTTGAAGGTAAACACCGACCTACACTCCACAACAACTGTACTAGGGGGTAGATTAACAAGCTCCCATGTGCCTCATGACTAATGTGTTGCCATCTCCTCCATGGCTAACTTTCAAGCTGGGTCCTGAATAGCCTCTATATGACTATGAGGTAGCTGATGACTGTCAACTGCATGAGATAGTAACTTTTCTGTTGCAAGTAACTAGTTAGAGGACATATACTGAGATAAGGAATAACGAGCACATGACCTTGGAGCTTTCGTTTATGCTATAGGAAGATCTAAGTTAGAGCCCTCCATAACAAAGGATACCTGATCTCCAGACAAGTCATCGACATCGGTAGAGGATTGAGTAGGATTAGTAAAAAGAGGCTTATCTGCTGGAGAAGTGGATGTGGGCATGCGTTGGAAATGTCTTGGAAAGGTATTAGTAACCTCAGGATGTTTAGGAAAAGTATCTCCCGTAGGAATATTTGTCTGAGGTAAGGTAGGCTCAAAAGGCACAGGTGGCGATGTAGATGGTATAGGTAAGGGAATTTCCTTTGACACTGTCGGAGGTAAAGAACTTCCCTTTTTAGGATAGAAAGGAAGCTCTTCAAAAAATGTCACATCAGCACTAACATAGAATTTGTGAGCCACTAGGTCATAACAGCGATAACTCCTCTGAGTGCGCGAGTATCCCACAAAAATGCACTTAACCGACTGAGGAGACACCTTGAATAGATGAACAAAGCAAATACACCTAAACATCATAGGAGGTAGAGAAAATGCCTTACAGTCAAGTGACAAAAGAGAATAGGGTATTTTACCTCCCAAAGTAGAAGATGACACCTTATTTACAAAAAATGCAGCAGGGAGAACAACATCAGCCCAAAACATCAAAGGCACACTCATCTGGAACATCATGGATTGAGTAACATCTAGTAAATGACGTAGCTTATGTTTAGTTATCTTATTTTGTTGAGAGGTATAAACACAAGAAGTTTGATGGATCACTCCCATAAATGTAAAACATTAAGTCAACTAAGCATTCACAAATTCAAGATCATTATCACTTTGGAAAACTTTAATAGTAGTGGCAAATTGAGCCTTTATTTCATTGAAAAAATTCTAGAGTTTGAAAAGTTTCCTTCATCATAAAAACCAAAGCGAAGGGTACAATCATCCACCAAAACAAGGAAATGAAAGTCCCTTACACTATGGACCCTATAAATCCCCCACAAATTATCATGCACTAGAGAAAAAGGAGACTCGGATCTTTTATTTTTACTAGGAAATGAAGATTGGTGATGCTTGCCAAGTTGACAAGCATTACAATGAAAAGACTCAGGAAGCCTCAACTCTGGAAATTGATGACGACATACGGTGATACTCGGGTGACCCAGGCAAAGGTGCCATTGTAAGGTAGTCGTGGCACAAGCAGTAGCAGAAGTGGTATGTATGCATGTAGGTGGAAAACTAAGGTAGTAGAGACCATTTTGCTTAAGCCTTCCACCAATTTGTTTCGTCTGGAGGCCATGCAAAAAGATGAATTAGTCATGAAAAATGGCTCGGGATCCCACGTCCTTGGTAATTTAACTAATTGACATCAAGTTCAAAGAAAATCAAGGTGCACGCATAACATCAGATAAACCAAGAGAAGGAGACAACGTAACATCTCCAAGGCTGGTAATAGGTGACAAGCCACCATTTGCCACTCCAACCTAGAAAGGTGTGGCAAGGGATCAAAGAGAAGAAAAGATTGTAGCATCACCAATAATGTGTGAGGCACCTAAATCAGCGATCCACGTAGGAGCACGGGATCCAACAGATAATGCAGTGGTACCTATATCACTAGAAGTTGAAGCTCCTACTGCAATGGTGATTTGTGATGTCATCAGCCTATCATATCCTACCTTGGAAATAGTCACCTACCCATCATTAATCTGGTACTGGGCACTTTCTTCTGCTGTAGCAACTTAATTGGCCCTGGGTCTTGACCCGAAGGATAATCATTCTTCACCCAACACCTATTAATAGTATGGCCTTGTCTATGACAATGCTCACAAAACAAATTTCCTCTTTAACCACGGC
Organism: Thalassia testudinum; assembly: GCA_037157565.1. Taxonomy (NCBI): domain Eukaryota; kingdom Viridiplantae; phylum Streptophyta; class Magnoliopsida; order Alismatales; family Hydrocharitaceae; genus Thalassia; species Thalassia testudinum. Next base: position 62,484,052 of record JAZHRO010000031.1, read on the forward strand.
TTCCTCCTTTGAAGTTGTCTTGACCACGTGCACCTTGTCCACCAAAATCTCCTTGAGCACAATTACGGCCAAAGGAGGCCATGGTGGAGGAATCTGCACTAGGAACATGCTCTGAAATCTCCAACTATGACAAACGAGCATAGATTTTTACTGGAGTGGGTATTTCTTCTGATGTCATCAATTGGTCTTTAATTGCCTTGTACTCTAGATCTAAAGTGGCTAGGAATTATAGTGATTGAATCGCCACTCTCTGCATAGCTATAACATTGACATCTGTTGTGATAGGCTGATACGTATCTTGTTAATCCCATAAGTTCTTCATCGTCCCATAACACTCAACCAAAGTCATGGTCCCTTTCTTGAAGGTATGGATATCCTCTATAACTCTGTATAATTAGGCGATATTATTCTTTTGAGAATGAATTTCATGCAGCACCTCCTAAATTTTCTTAACCGATGAATACGACATAACCTATTTAGCAATGTGCTCCTTCATGCTATTAAACATATATGTAGCCACCCAGTCATTATTTACTTCCCAATATTCCGTCTTCCCACTACCTTGCGGCTCATGTTTCAACAAGATATACTTATGATGAGACCCTACAAATCGGGAAAAGAGAGTTTACCACAATAGAAAATTGATCCCATTTATTTTGATGGAAGTTCTTTGTATATGGGGAGATGTGCTCGAGGTAGCTTCCCCATTGAGTCGCTGATAGTAAGGTCTTTGTTTTCTTCCATTGGAAACTGATTTGTAGAGAAGCAATAAAACCTTCTTCATGATTGGGTGCAGACCATATAGAGTTTAGATAACTCCAAAGTTAGATTTGAAACAAGGAATTTAGACGAACATTAGATGAACCGTGTGCACCAGGAAGATCCCATAACACATGCACACTTCATTAGGGTCTGATGTGTGCCCTCAGCAGCGATGCTGGCTGGGTCTGTGGAGTTAGCGATGGTGTTGGGCGGCGTCAAGGTTTTAAATATCGATATCGATATTGTATCGACAAGTCAAAAAAGAGACATATCGGGGATATATCGTTGATATCGGTGAATTTTGGGGAAATCGCTAAGAAGGGCTCAAAATGTCTTAAAATGTCACAAATTTATGAAAATTAACATTTTAATAACTAATACATCATAAAAAAAATGTCTAGAAGTTGAAAATCATAAATTTTGAATGAAACTATAATAGAAATGCATTAGTCGCATGTCGGTAAAGTCGTATATTGAAAAGAAAGTATACAGAACATGATAATAATTGAAAAATGTTTATAATAACTTTCGTTGCATATTGTTGACAATTGAAATCATGCCTTAGTTGTACTGATTTTCTTATCAGTTTCAACATGTTCTCTATTTTAATACTCTTCTTCTCATTGACTTGCCTTAGATTTCGTAAATCATCCTATTACTCTTCTTATTACGATCTCAAGATATGAAATTACAAATACTATTACCAAAAATACATTTGGTGATAGAAGATACGATTTAGATTACACAAGAGTATACAATGAACAAATATAAATGGTCAAATAATTAGAGCCCTGATTTTTTTATCAGTTCCAACACGTTCTCCATTCCAATACTCTTCTCTTTCTCATTGATCTATCTCACATTTCGTGAACCACCCTGTTACTCTTCTCATTATGAGCTCAACACATGAAATCATATCTCCTATCAACAAAGATGCACTTGGTGAAACAAGACATGGTTTAGATAACACAAGCGTATATAATGAACAAATATAAACGTTCAAATAACTAGAGAGAAATTGTGCCCATCATAGCATAATATACAATTTGCAAGATAAGTGGAGATCAATAAAGCACCAGTACGCAAGTACTTAGATAAGCCATGCTAAAACAAGTGAGCTTGTCAAACCTAGGTTGTTGTGGGGGAAAGAAAGAAGAACCATCATGGATGACATCCTTTAATCAAAGGAAGATGACAAGATTGCCCTTTCAATACCCCCATGGATTATTAAAGTGCTTAGTTTTATATATTTTTTTATAGAGGTTTGAAGATGCTAATATATTTCTCACAGACATTTTAGAATCTTCTTCCTATTTTTTAATAAGTAAAACCAAGTGCAATGACTGAATTGTCGACAGAGGATGTACAGCTCTAAAGTTGATATATTTGATGGACTACAAGGAAGCAAGAACCTTAGCATGTACAGCTTTAAAGTTCAACAAAAGTCCATGATATCGGCGATATATCTTCGATATATCGACGATATGGGCAATATATCGGTGATATTGGGTGATATATCGGTGATATCATGGAAAAAAGATATTAAGGCTAATATCGATATGTGCTGATTGGGTGATATCAATATATCGCCCATATATCGCTGATATATCAATCCTTGGGCGACACTGGGGTGCCTGGAGCATCGGTGACAGTGCTGGAGTAGCTTGTTGGGGCAACGCATAGGCCTACGTAGGCGTTGCAACCACCAACAGCTCTGCTGCTGCTAGCAGAGAGGTTGGTAGCACCTTGCTAGTCGACAGTCCTACTATGCCAGAGAGAGAGAGGGGGGGTTTTGGTGAAGGGTTTAGCGGTTAGGGTTTTCGGTGGGTACCCGAGCACTAGTTTAGGATTGTTGCTTTGATACCATGTCATGAATTGAGAGAACTTATCTAATTTCAATAACCCTAGGGATTCTTATATAGAGGAGCCCTTTCAGTAAATTACAACGAATGTCCTTACATGAATAATGAATATGTAAACAAAGACAAAAGGAAATGTAAGCACAAGATAAGTAAAAATAACTCTTAATAGCTTAAATTAAAGTAATTAGCATTACCCCTGATTGTTTCTTTCAAACACTTCTTTGACCTTTCATATCCCTTGTTGGGATACTAAGCATTTAACTCTTCACATCTCTTAACTTGAGCATTAATTAACCTTTCCAAATGTTGAAATCACCTTAATTATGTCTCGCATTTTATCCTTCATCATTGTCATTACAACCTTTTCCCTAGTAATCTAAGTAGGAATTTGATCATTCTTTGTATAGGCATATGTCCACCTTAAAATCTTTATTTTTGCACATGCCTACAATTAATAGTTTAACATCTAGAACTATATGACATGGTAGGTTTTGTAGCTGCTTTTTAACTTTCAAGGGAATCCTCTTATCACATAAAATGCTAGATGCCTCCCTCCATTTCAACCATTTTGTGTTAATTTTATGTATAACAATTCCATCAATTTCTCCATCTTCTTCAAAGTTGGATCTCAAGTATTAAAAAACATCTTTCACTTTACTTGAATTTTCACACCTATCCGCCTTTTGCCTCCTCTACCACTAAGCTTATATTCCGTATACTTAGTCTTTGTCTTGCTTAGGTGAAAGCTTTTAACTTCCATGGCCTTTCTCAAAATCTTAACTTTTTCTATTTACTCCATCAGTTGTCCCATCAAGTTGCATAATGTTAACAAAAAAGCATACACCATGGTTCCTCATCTTGAATATGCTTCGTCAATTCATCCATAACCAAGGTAAAAAGATAAAAGCTTAAAATTGATCCTTGACGCAAGCTGATTTGTCAATCTAGCCTTAGTATTTATGTAAGTTGTAGCTCCATTATGAAGAACGCATGCGAGTAAAGAAGCTAGTTCCACCACTTTGTCATCGAAGTGTCATAAAGAACGTTGAGATTCGATAGTCGGAATATTGGTACTTTGACTAACAAGCTCATGGAGATTGTTGATACAATGGTAAGGAGAAGGATTCAAATTCTTTACCTTCAAGATATTAAGTGAATTGGAGAAAAAGCAAAGGAAATTGAGAGAACTGATTTCAAATTATGGTATTCAGGAAGGGACAAAGGTCGAAACGGCGTGGGCATTATAATTCATAAGGATTTGAAGGAGAGTGTGGTTGAGGTTAAGAGATTAGGTGATCGAGTTATTTTGATAAAATTAATCTTAAAAGAAGAGATCTTGAATGTCATTTTAGTTTATGCACTTCAAGTTGGTCTGGAGGAAAGAATAAAGAAGAAATTTTGGGGGGAGCTTGATATGATAATTCAAGGAATCCCACAGAGAGATGATTTCTTTGGGTGGAGATTTAAATGGGTATGTGGGAAAAGATGCTTTAGAGTATGCAAGATTGCATGGAAATCATGATTTTGGTGTTAGGAATGAAGGGAAGATTTTCCTTGATTTTGCTATGGCTTATGATCTTTTCATAGCAAATACCTTCTTCAAAAAACGAGAAGAGCATTTGATTACCTATAAAAATGGCTTAACAAGAACGTAGATCGATTACTTTGCTTTGAGAAGAAGATATCGTTTATCTTGTAAAGATTGCAAGATTATTTCAGGAGAGAGTTTAATTGCTCAATATCGTCTTTTGGTGTTGGATATTCATTTGAAGAAGGCAAAGAAGAGAAAATTAGTGTCTAAGAATTTGATAATTAAATGGTGGAATCTTAAGAAAGAGCAAGTGAGATTCAAAGAGAAGATGCAACAAAAAACTTGGGATCTTAATGGTAGTGCGGATGAAATGTGATTAAATATGACAAACTGTATTAGGAAGGTGGCAAAGGAGGTGTTAGGCGTGCCTAAAGGAGGTGTTCCAGGACAAAAGGAGACTTGGTGGTGGAGTGAGGAAGTGCAGGAGAAGCTTAAAATTAAAAGAACTTGCTTTAAAACCTTATATCGAGATAAGATCGATGAAAATATGAAAAACTACAAAAGAGCAAAGAAAGAAGCAAAGAAAATAGTTAGTGAAGCAAAAGCAAAAGCTTGAGAACATTTTTATAAGAAACTTGATTATAAAGAAGGTGAAAAAGATATCTTCAAGTTAGCTAAAGCAAGAGAGCAGAAAGCAAAGGACCTTACATATGTAAGATACATCAAGGATGAAGAAAGAAGGGTGCTTATAGCTAGTGAGGATATAATGACAAGATGGAAAATATATTTTCATAAGCTTTTTAATGAAAAACAAAAGAATGATATCATCTTAGGGGGGTTAGCTAACTTAGAAGAATATGTGAATCGGGCAAGTTATCGAAGGATACAAAAGAAAGTAGAGGAGGCTTTGAAGATAATAAAAAGTGGGAGGGTTGTTGGGCCTGATGATATTCCTATAGACGTTTGAAGAATGATCGGAGAACATGATATAACTTGGCTCACAAATTTATTTAATACTGTTTGGAGAGGCAAGAAGATGCCAGAGGAATGGAGGAAAAGTTTTGTAGTACCTTTATACAAGAATAAGGGTGGCATACAAGATTGTTCCAATTATAGAGGTATTAAGTTGATAAGTCATACGAAACTTTGGGAGAGAATAATTGAAAGATGGGTGATGCAAGTCTCTGTGGTAATTGAAAATCAGTTTGGCTTTATGCTAGGCCGATTTACTATTGAGGCAATACATCTCTTGAGGCATATGATGGAGACTTACAAAGTCAAGAAAAAGGATTTACATATGATTTTTATTGATTTGGGGACGGCCTATGATTCTGTCCCAAGAGATCTTGTGGAGAATTTTGAAGAAGAGACAAGTGCAAGTTATATATGTCAACCTCATAAAGGATATGTATTATGGAGCAGCAGCTTGTGTAAAAACTAAGGATGATTTGACGGACTACTTTGATTTCACCATTGGTCTGCATCAAGGTTCGACTTTAAGCCCTTATCTTTTTGCCTTGGTTATGGATGAGTTGATGAAGCATATCCAAGTTGAGGTGCCTTGGTGTATGCTTTTTGCTGATGACATTGTGTTGGTTGATGAGACAAGAGATAGAGTGAACAGAAAACTTGAGCTTTGGAGGGAAGCCCTGGAAGATAAAGGATTACGCATAAGTAGGATGAATATTGAGTATATGGAATGCAAGTTTAGTAGTAGAGGGAACAATGAATGGATTTATGTAAAAATTGGAGAAGAGTGCATTCCAATAAAAGATGTTTTTAAGTACTTGGGATCCATTTTCCAACAAGATGGTGGAATTGATGGAGATGTTACACAGAATTAATGCGGGGTGGTTGAAATGGAAGGGTACATATGGTGTTCTATGTGATAAGTGGGTTTCTTTAAAAGTTAAAAGAAAATACTACCGAGCTATGGTAAGACCAATCATGTTGTACGGTTTTGAATGCTGTGCTATAAATTATAGGCATGTACAGAAGATGTTTGTGGCAGAAACGAAGGTGTTAAGATGGATGTGTGGTCATACAAGAAAGGATCGTATTTCAAATGAGATTATTAGAAAAAAGGTTAGGGTGACACCGATAGAGGATAAAATGAGAGAGGCACGTCTAAGGTGATTTGGATATTTACAAAGAAAGCCATTAGATGCTCCAGTTAGGAGACGCAAGAAGTTGGAGGCTGAACCCACTAAGAAGGGGTGGGGAAGACCAGACAAGTGTTGGAAGGAAACTATTAAGTATAACCTCAATTACTTTAATTTAAGTCCTGAAATGGCTGAAAATCCATCTGTGTGGAGGTAAAGAATCCATATAGCCGACCCCACTTAGTGTGGGAAAAGGCTTGGTTGTTGTAGCTCCATTATACATATTCTTTTCCTTAAAGAAAAGTATAATCCCTGTTGGCATAGGAAAATGTTGAGCAATGAACTATTTTAACAACGGTTAGTGATGGTTTGGGTTGTAGCAAGCAACAACCTTATCTTGCAAAAAGTTACTATCATGGGATTTTTACGTACGTGCCATTAAAATCTTTTGAAGTTACTTATTTTCTATTAACTTCACTATATTGTCGATTTTACTATTGAAAAAGTCACGTCGCTTTTGTATGTTACTTCATTAATCATACCCGTTAAAGTTAACGATTTTAGGTTGAAATGTAATAAAATTTTATTTTTTAATCCTTAAAATTTATTTTTCTTATTTTCATCCCCCTTCCTCCTTACCTTCGACCACCTCTTTTGCCTTCAGTCTCTAACCAACAGCTCTTGTCAACCACCTCCTCCTCGCCAGGCAACAACCTTGCCCATGCGCTTTGCCTCTTCTCCCATCTACTTCACGAGGGTGGCCTCTCCTGCCTACTCCTCCCTAAATGATGAGCGCTTCTTCTTGTTGTCCTTGGTGGAGCCCACTTGGTTGTTGTTGTCCTCTATTTACACAATGCAGTTGACCTTCTTCGGCTTCTTGCCGTTCGCGGTGGCACCCTTCTTTGGCTTCTTGCCATCCAGGGCAATGCCTTTCTTTAGCATCTTGTTGCCGTCCACAGCGGTGCCCTTCTTTGGTGTCTTGTTGTTGTCCACTACCTCTTGGGCTTGTGGTTGAAGAGGTGCCCGAAGTTATAGTGGTGGTGGTGGGGCTTTGGGGACTGCCTCTCCAATGGCAACCTCTCGGCGTCGACACTTTGGTGGTCGCCCTCATGGAGTAGGTAAGATAGGAGGTAAAGGGAGAGGGTAGGGTTGTTGCCTTGGGAGGAGGAGGTGGTGGTTAAAGAGAGGGTGCAGAGGAGGTGGTCGGAGGTGTTGGTTCAAAATCTGTCGTAGTTTAGGAGAGTATTACGTCGTAGTATAGTGATGAAAATCGAATCGACATTTAAATTTATAAGTGCTCAAAAAACGTGAGTTCTGAGGTTGTTTGCAGAGAGCAAGTTTAGAATTTAATCCACTAATCGAAATAATAGAAACGAACACAATAATCAAGTAATGATATGCAATGAATAATCCTCTCAAAAATATATTCAATAATTAATCAAATTGTTTCTTAAGAGTCAATGAGAAAAATATAAAAAGAAGTCTAAAAATGGTGGTTGAAACCACCAATTAAGCCCCTCTAACACTAAGCACAATTTCCAACTCAATCTCAAATACTCAGCCAAGTCAGAGCCAAATCAGAATCTCAATTCCCACAAGTCAGACGTCGGGGCCAAGGCCTCAAACGTGTTAAACTTTAAGCCCAACACCCTTAAAATTTGCCTAAGTGTAGACACGAATCTCGAGGTGGCACAATGCAAAACCCCCCGTCTTCCTTCAGAAAACCCCTTCTCTTTAGAACTGGGTATGTAGGTAATCGAGTAAACGGATTTAGGGACTAGGCTTGCATGCTTGGGGCACGGGCGAGGAATGCATGCGGTGAGAGGGACCTCACCCTGCGTGTCTTGAGGCGATGAGTTGAGGGATGCAAATCAATAAATATCAATTTTATTTTTAAAATCCCACGATGTGGGATTAAGTCTGGTCCCTTCTTCGTGCATTTGCAGTTGAGTCGTCCAGGCTCAATTGATGCTGCTGCTGCCTTGTGTTCTTCAATTGGAGCTGCAGCTGAGTTAATGGAATGGTTCCATGCTCAAAGAGGGTGGTGGTGAGGAGCACAGCGCATGGATGGTGATGGATGTCGTCGGAGTTGATGAAGGCAGCGATGGTGACTCGAGACAACTATGGGCTTAAAGCCCTAGTTAGATGGTTCACAAGCTCCGCCCTAGTACGTTGAGTGCAATGGTGGTGATTGTGTGTTGTTTTGTGGACTGTGGAGGTTGGGTGAAGGTGGGATGTGTGGGTGGAAGGTGGATTGCTCGACGGAAGTGTGGAGTGGGTGAAAGTCCTAATAGGGTTGGGGCTTTTGCTCTGTAGGAGGCGAGGAAGCTTTTGGCGGTGGTGGGAAGTTGGTTGGTGGCATGGAGTGTCGGGGTGAGCTCATTGGAGCTCTTGTTGGATGTGGGGAAGACGGAGTGGGAGAGGGTGAGCGAGTGGTCGTTTTGAGGTCTTAAGGTCCTAAACCTAAGCTAGAGAATAAGAGGGAGAAGAAGGGCTAACTATCGAGTTGAAAGGAGATGGGAATCCTCGCCGGTGTGGCTTGCCGGAGCCGAGGACGAAGAATTCTCCAGCGATGAGAAGCGGCAATGACAAAGGGGGAGATGGCTCCTGCTTTGGCTGGTGAGAAGCAGACGAACGTGAGGAAGAGTTTGGCACTCCCAATTTGATGGTTGGGAGGCCGTAGGAGGACGGAGGTCGTCAAAGCTACGATCGAAGGCAGCCGGAGTTGGAGAAGAGGCTTTCTTGGCCTAAACCAGGCTTATTTTGACCGCAAAACATCATGGAGTTTATATAGATGAGAATTTGAGCTCAAAATAGGAAGAGTTTACGAATTGACAACTTGGTTCAAGGAACTTTTAGCCCCTGATTTTCGCAAGCTCGTAGGAGCTCCTTGCTCCAAATTAGGCTCTCGGCGGGGTGGGTTGTTTAGGAAACCCTGAGTTCAATGGTGGCATGGACCTAATCATGAAGAAGATGACAAAGTTAGGGTCCTTTTGGTAATAAACTTGAAACCTAGGGGACTAGATGTGAGAATATAGTTTTTAAGGGTTAAAATGCAAACTAGGTCAAGATGAACTCTGATTGGGCCCAACTTTTGGTGTTAGCCTAATTTGAACCCAAGAAATTTAATGGTGAACTTGGATTTGAGATTTGACAACGTTTGACTATGTAAATTGCATGGAAGCCAAAATCAGGGTAAATTCTTGTCTTAATCTTTGTTCTTGGTCCAAATGAGTTCAGATGATCAAAGTGAAGGTATCAAACATCTTAGAATATTTTTCAATTAGTTTTAGGAGATTTAGATTGAATTTATCTCGACCAGAACCCTTTCAATTTAATTGGGGCTGATAATTAGGGTTTTCGATAATATTTTAATTCTCGAAATACGTGAAATCCTGATTCAGTCAGTGTAAGCCCACTTTTTGGATATTTAAGTTCATTTAACCTTCAATTAACTCCTTGGTTAATTTACATTTTGTGATGAGATGATAAAACAACAAAATTAACTCTAGTTTCTTCTTCTTAGATCGGTTCAGTACAGAATTATGATCTTTAGACGATCATTTAGGAGCATTTATCATTGGATTCTGACTAATTTAAGTTAGTTATGACGAATGATGGTGTTACCATCAGGAGGTGAAGAGGAGGTTGGAGATAGGGGATGTAGGAGGTAAGGAAGGGAGGTGAAGTGGGGAGGAGGTAGAGGGGAGTCAAAATTAAAAAAAAATAAATTTTGAGGGCTAAAAAATAAATTTTTGTTATATTTTAGTCCAAAATAGTTTATTTTAACAGCTATAACTAACGGAGTGGCAAATACGAAAAACGCATAACTTATTCAATGGCAAAACCAACAGTATAATGAAGCTAATTGCAAATATGTAATTTTAGAAGATTTTAATGGCATATACGTTAAAATCCGTACTTTCATTGCATCCAAGGTATTTAGTCATAAGAGAATAATCATCATCATAAATTAATTGCCAGTTTGTTTTCCTAGTAAACTTTTGAATCACTATTCTTGAAGTAGATTAACAATGAACCATGTGTATTTACCTTGCTAGCATTGCACGCAAGAATACTTTTCCTTGGTATGATCAATATCTGGGCTGTAACTTGCTATTTTCTTTCATTTGCCAAATGGAGGAACCCTTACAGCCTACTTTCTGAAATACTAAATTTGGATAGGCTTTGGTAAGCTTAGGCATAAATCTTCTCCTGTACATTTAAATTTATGGAAATATAGTATGTAACATTCGAAGGGGTTATCAAATAAAGTACAAAGGGGCATTCTGCACTCTGTGCTCATTCGTTTTTTTGATTGAATTTAAAAATCATGGTGTGTAGCTAAGCGGAGGTGAAGGCAAGGGTAGGCATGTAGTAGCTTCTTTGCATGGAAGGAGAAAGAGGAGAGGGCAAGCAAGTTAGATGTAAAAGTTTGGGTGTTACAGGTTGGGGGCTGGCGTGTGGGCAATGTTGCAAAAATCAGTACTTGGTACTTAGTTGGGGTGGGCATTGATTGAATATACGGTAAGCAGGTCGAGGATTAATCACATAAGTATTTTTTAATACGTAAAATTTTAAAAATTATTATATATACTATTAATCATACATATACTTTTCATGGAAATTATGCGCACATATATATGTTAATAATATCGACGACTTGCACAATTTCATAGTCATCTATATGTAAAGATTTAGTTTCCAAAAAGTAGCTATCACATCACATAAAATAAGGTACACAAAATAAGATTGATATATCCAAAGGAGATAAGTAAATCAAGTTGAAATGCCACATAACGTCCAAAATGGGCAAGTACAAAATGTCTTAAATTATACAATAACTAAAGCAGTATCAACAAATCAAAAAACAACATATAACAAATGGAAGTTTCTAAACCATGACTAATAGGAACTAGTACAAAAAATTTAAGTGCAAGTAATTCTATATAATAAATTCAAGGAATTAAAGAAGGTAATAATAATATGAAAAGTGTTTCTACAAATTAAGGGGCTGGTGATGATGGGGAATTAACTGTGTTTGTGCTAGTAAGGGGGTAGGTCACAACAATGGAGTCGGCCAATAATTTACACAATGTGGAGCGTAGGGCTCCTTGTGCGTGGAAAAATAGTTCACGTGTGAACTATCCACGCGTGGTGGCCTGAGGTGTGGAGGAGCATCACTGGATGGCTAGCTGGTCAGTGTTAGTGGTGATGGTCGGCCAAGGTGGTGGTTGTCTATTGGAAGGAGACAGAAGAGAGGAGCCTTGAGTTGTTGGAAATATTTGTATTGCTAAAAAATAGAATACAAGGGAAGACTCCTTTTATAGAGAGAACATATCCTTACAATTGGAAACAAAAGATTTTATCCTTAATAAGAAAATATCTTATCTCTAATAAAAAAATAAATCTCAACATATTTTTCTAAAACAACATTTACTAAAAATAATCAAACTTGCAACTTAAGAAAAGGCACCAAAATTGGTCCCTTTGACCATGATCGTCGACCCCCTGTGGGCCTTCTACTGTGTGCCACGTGACACTGCCACATGGTCCATCTTTATTTCCTAACACTCCCCCTTAAGTCGAAGGTTGCAAGGTCGACGACTTAGTCTTTCACTTGTGAAGCTAGACGCCTCACCATTCATCTTCTTCGAGAGCTAAGCTCTTGGTCTTCTCTTTTAACAAGTCGACGGTGAATCCTCTTATGACCTCTGGAGTCGTTGCTTCTGTGGCAACTTAAGTAGTTGTCGCGATGACTGCCATGGACTTGTTTTCTCTCAGAAGAGCACGTAGCTTCTTAAGGTCTTCTTGAGTTTGGGAGTCCACGCGTGAGATACTAGTAGCCCCATGTGGCGGCCTCCCAAACTTCTCCCAATGTGGATGATTGCTGCATCCACAGTATTAGCACTTCCGGTAGACGCGGCCAGGTCCACACCCTCGTCCTCACCCTACACCTGCTTCTGGAATAGCAAGTGCAGAACTCTCGCCTCTTGGTGTGTCTTCCTCCTCGGGGATGTCGATCTTGAGGAGACGGTAGAAGATGTTCTGAAGATCCATCTTCCCTTCTAAAGTAAGGATCTGATTGCGGGCAGCTCGATAATGGGAATTCAATCCCGATAAAAATTTGGCGGATTGCCAAACCACCCGTGTCTCCCCCTACTTGTCGCAACAGAGGTTCATAGATCTCCAACTCCTTAAATAATGCCTCCATCTTCTCGTAGCATTTTGTCAAGGAAAGATCTCCTTGACTAATCGTCCAAATATGAGTGTAGAGTTTGGTGATGCGGGTGTTGTTTGAGGTTCGGGCATATCTCTTCTTGAGGGTCGTCCAAATCTCAAATGCGCTTTTTTTGTAAAGCATATTCGAGGCTATGGAAGGATCCATCGAGTTATGAGCCAGTTCATGATGACATAGTTCTCCTTCTTGAATTTCTTCTTCTTGTCATCCTTGAATTCTGGCACCTCCTCAAGGAGAATACTTAGTTTCTCCTGGCCTCCAACAAAGACCTTGAAGGCACGAGCCCACAAGATGTAGTTGGAAGTGTTACTTAGCTTGATGGTTGTCCCGGATACAACCACGTTGCTTTCTCCGAGACCAAGCGTGGTGTCTTCGACTGTTGTGGTTGATTCCGTCTTCTTCTAATCTTCTCCGTGTAAGGCGTCGGATTTGTTGAGGATGACTTTTTGGATGCGAGGACCACCAACGTGTGGTCAAGATACCCACATGCACAAGAGAGCCTAAACTGGTGGTTGTGATACCATGTCAAGAATTGACACAACTTGGAGCGTGGGGCTCCTTGTGCGTTGGAAAATAATCCACATGTAGACTATCCACATGTGATGGCCGAAGGCGTGTAGGAGCACCATCGGCTGGTGGTGATGGTTAGCCAAGGTGGTGGCCGGCTATTGGAAGGAGATAGAGGAGAGGAGCCTTGAGTTGTTGAAAATATTTGTATTGCTCAAAATAGAATACAAGTGAATACTCTTTCTATAGAGAGAACATGTCCTTACAATTGGAAACAAAAAATCTTATCCCTAATAAGAAAAGATCTTATTTCTTAAGGAAAAATCTTCTCTAATCAAAAAACAAATCACAATATATTTTCCTAAAATAATATTTACTAAAAATAACCAAACTTGTAACTTAAGAAAAGACACCAAAATTGGTCCCTTGGACCATGACCGCCGACCCCCTGTGGGCCCTCTATTGTGTGCCACGTGGCCACGTCGCCCATCTTTATTTCCCAACAGAGTCAATTGGTAGCAATGAGGAAGCTGGGGCTGATGAGCGATGGTGAGGGAGTCAAGTGGGTTGGTCGGATAGTGTGGAGGGAGTTAGGGGAGGTGGAGTGTTGGTGGTGATTGTATGGTGGTCAAGCAATGGTGGTTAAGGGTGTTGGAGGGGCCGTAACGTTGGTATGGGGTTTTGTAACCTACAGAGGCTAGTTGACTGTGTTTAGTCGGGTGCCGAATTGACTAATTGATTGGCCATGCGTATGAGTGATCAGCCCCGTCAATTATAGGGCTGAATATTGATACCTGGTTCGCTGCATGAACAACTAGGATTAAATGGCCAACTGCACCAATCCTTACATCCTCGGGTATGGGCGAAAGAAAACAATGGTGAAGGCTGGGCATGCAAAACTCTATGGTAGGTTTGATGCTGACAAAGAGGATGTCTGAAATCAACCATAATGTTCCACCAGTCACTCCAATACCATTTAGGACAGGCACTTTTTTATCATTTTCCCTGCACTAGATAGATTAGAAGTTAATACGTGTACTCAAATGCTGTGAAAATTCTTTATCTACTTTCTCCAAAATCAATTTATTAACCAATGGTTAGATGTCTTTGTTTACCTGTTTGTAATAGGTGGTTAGTGGCTGGATTTACCCAGCATGTATTATTTAGATTCAAACACATCTTGATTGCTTGGAAGTTAGTCATTGACACTGTCAGGCATAGGTAAGGATCCTTTTCTGCTGGATAGGTTTAGACTTATGTTCTCTCATGTCCTTATGCAGATATATGCAGTTCCAAGCTCTTCTCAAATTGGCATTCACCTTTTGGATTTCTACCCAGACGTCGCTTCCTCATGCCATGTGGATTTCTGGTGCAGTTTCCAAATACATTTTTCTTCTGCAATAAAAATGCAATTTGTCTACATCATCCTTTTTTTAAAAAACAATGCTTAAGGACTTCATTCATCATATAGTTTTAGTTACATGTGGAGGTGGTTGCACATCAGAATGATTCCATCTATGCTAGATTTAGATTTAATACAATCAATATCAAGCAAATGGGTGAAAGAATTTGATCTGATATGCAGGACTTAATATTGGAATTGATGAGCTCCTCTTGATTAGCCTCAATCACTTGTGTATATCCCCAACAGGTCTTTGGCTCACCTAATGCCAGCACCATTTTACAAGCATTTCAGCAATCATTTAAAACTTATGTAGCACTTATAGATGCTCACAATTTCTAACATGGAACCATTGGGGAAGAACACCACTCCAGCCTGAGCTGCGGGGTCAGGGCCATATGTGGCTTTAATTTGTTATTTCTTGAACCGTTACTCTCATTGATGTCCATTTTTTTTCAGGATTTTCTTTTCTTTTTTTAACTTTTTGGTGAAAGGGGGTGGGGGGAGGGTATGTCTGAGTCCGATTGTGGTTAAGCCACCCATGGTGTCAGGTTGCAAACCTCTATTCTGGTTCTCCAGGTGTAGTAAAACAAGTTGCTTGCTGTGATGAAAAACTGAATTTTCTCTTTCATCAAACGAAAGAAGTCCAGGAATGCCACAAAGCTCTTTCATAGTACAAAAAATGCTCCATCAGTTCCGAATGTTCATGGCAATTGGGGCAACAACCATTTATCCATTGTGGATTTCAAATAGCACCCACCAGCAAAGTACTGTTGACCAGCTTCCACAGGAACATCAGACATCTGAACATAAGGTCTGAGCTCCTTGGTTTTCCATATGCACACATTTTACTTTGGCAGGGTGGGTTCATAAATAGCTGTCATTTGGCATCTGTAGGTGTAAGTTACGAGTGTAACTTTTGGGTGAGGGCACCATAGCAGCAAGTCTGCTTTGCTTTGGTCAGCTGTGATATTTGATTATTTTCTCAAAAAGATCATTCGACTTCATGTTCCAATATCTGGGTAAGGAAATCAGCAACAAGTTTGTGATGGCTCTGGTGATTGGTACGGAGAGTGGGGATTGAGTCTGTAAACCAGCGATTGTTGTTATTTGGGTAAATAAGTCTTGGGTGTGATCTTCTTACTCCATGTCTCTATAGAATGTACTCATACCCCAACTTTGTTATTGTCTTACTGCAGAAATGCCAACTGTCAGTTGATGCCAGCCTATGTATTATTCTGGTTTTTTTCCTTCTGTTGAGAAGAGTCTTCCCTGTTAATCCATCTTCTTGTGTTCGTTCATGGTTTTCTACATTCCTTTATTGATTTATTGCATATAGGTGGTGGATCCTGCATTCTACCAGAAGGTATCTTCCTCCTTCAGTGTCTTATTGTATGCAGTTTCAGACTTTGCCTTAACATTTTCCTCAGTGCTTGGTCTTTCTTGCAATTTTTTCATTTCTGGTTCAACCACATTATCCTTCATTTTCAGTTGGTAGCATCCTTAGCAGCCCATATTGAAATCCTAGTTCATAACATGAGATAGCTTAGCATAGATTATAAGGTTCGACCTTTCTCCTCAATAAGTGCCCTACTTTGTTCTGTAGGACTTCTCTGAGAATCGAGCCTCAAATTTCCAAGTCTTTTGATCGCTTACTTGTGTCTTTCTAGCTTGTTGAAAAATCACGTGTGATCACTCTCTAAGGCTGGCAACTGTAAGACACCTGCAATCTAAGAAGTTCTGCATCATTGCCCTCTTCCAAATCCCGTCAAACATTACTTATCCATCTATTCATTGCCTTTCTATTTGACTGAGTAAAAGCAGGGCCAACATGGCCCACAGAGTTCATCTCCCATCTCTGATCTCTCTTCCATCAATTTTTTTGTTGGTAGGGCACTTATTAGAGTTATTGGAGTCATTTATCATGTTTTTTGTCCTGTTAAACTCATGATGTAATTTTCCAACACCTCTGCCTATATAAAGAGGTGTAGGGTTTTATTTGAGAATAAGACAAGTCATTTTCTCTGACTTGGTATCAAAGCAACAAGCCTAGATTGGCAGTCTGGTCTCCTAACCCTCCTGAGCCTCCGTACCCCTCCACCAAAACCCTAACTCCCATTTCACACCAGCAAGAGTCGCCGTCAGCCAGCCTCCAGCCGTCGCTAGCCTTAGGAGGCTGCTGCAGTGGTCGTAGCAGCTGTTGGTGCTCGTCGCGGGTGCTGCTTCTCTTCGTACTCAAGTTGCGGATTGCCTTCCTCGAGCGCTAGCATCGCTAGCAGGCCTTAGCGGACCTACCTCGAGCCCTACAAGGCGCCGCCGCCCCTCCTTGAGTATTGCAGCGTCTCCTCGAGGCCCTGCGTTGTCACTTCTTGCGTTGAGGTCTTGTCTGTGTTGCCGCTCCTCGCATTGAGGCCCTATCTGGAGGTCGCGGCGCTGCCCTGAGGTCGTAGCGCCACTCGGAGGTTGATCCAGCACCTCGAAGCATCGTCTCGGCACCTCCCCTAATCTCGGGATAGCGCCTCTCGTCATCAGAGCACTGCCTCTGACCGCGGCAGCACCGCCACCTCTGCTGCCCATCACCTATAGGTCACGGTAGTGGCTCTTAGGGTCGATTGAGTCTGCCCAAGCGTTAGGACACGTCCTAACGTTCTAACATGCGTTAAAACCTGATTTGCAAGATCTCTGTGATTCTTGAGATGTTTTCTAGGGTTTCTTTGCCTTAGATCTCATGTTCAAGAGATTATTTTTCTCTGATTGTGAAGTCGTCAGATCTGAATATTGATTTCAGATCGCACTTGTGGCATCTTGTGGCAATCTTGAGGCACTATAGCCTTCTCAGACTCTTCGGAAGTGTCATCGGTTACTGCTATGGACAACAGAGGTTATAAATCTCCTTTCTTTGTTCCTATCGGCAAGTTGAATGAGGTCAATTATGCTAGATGGCTTCAGATGTTCCTCATGACCGTTGAGGGGCATGATAAGGAACATCTACTGTTGGAGATGGAGCCACAAGATAAAACAGGGCAGAATGCCACATGGAAGAAAGATAATTCCATGGTTTGAGCATGGATCATGAGTTCCGTTGAGCCTCAGATCGGTGATGGGATTATGTACTACAAGACCGCCAAGGAGATGTGGGATTCTTTACGTGATACATATTCTCATGAAAAGAATTCCAACAAAGTGTTTGAGATTCACCATGCCCTTGGTCATCTCAAATAGGAGGGTCAGTCTTTGTTGCAGTACTATGTCACCCTAAAGGGGCTTCTTGAGAAATATAATGCCTACTGACCTGTTTGCATGTGTGCCACTCCGAGGGCACATTGGAAGGAGTATGCCGTCCTTCAGTTTCTTGACGGACTTGGGCCTAACTATGAGGTTGCTAGGTCCCAGATCCTTACTCTGGCTGAGCTTCCATTTCTAGAGGAGGCTTATAACCGCATGAGCAGAGTGGTTGTTAGCCAACCGATGTCAGAAAGTGGACAAACCCCTATACTTGTTGCTATTGCACGAGGAGGACGTGGTGCTCCATCCACCGGGGGAAGAGGGTGTGGTGGTCGACGTACGAGTGGTATACCTCGCACCATTTGCTCTCATTGTGGAAAGATCGGCCATATAGAGGCCTCTTGCTGAACAAAGCATGGTCGACCTCCCATGGCTGACCAGGTTGTCGCTTTGGAGGAGGGAAGTAACATGGTGTCTCGTGCAGACTATGATGCTGATCTAGCGTCTCTCCCAGCTGACCTAGGAGACTACTACTATTGCAGATACTACTGGCTTAGCCATTTCAAGTATGACTTTCGCTTACAGGTCTGGTAACACTAACAATACATTGTAGTTGGTGGATTCTCGCACATCTCAACATCTTAGTGGGGATGAGATGTGTTTTGGACAGGTTCATAATGTTCCCTTAAGGAGATCTGTGCAGGTAGCAGATGACAAGCAGTGTAGGATTCATGATAGAGGAGATATTATAGTGACTCCTACTCTGACATTGCCTGATATTCTTTATGTTTCAAAATTTCCTATTAGTCTTTTATCTGTCAGTAGAATTACAAAAGACTTGCACCGTCGTCAATATTTGATGAGTTAAGCTGTATTTTTTAGGACAAACTCACAGGGAGGATGATTGGCGGCGGACATGAGGAAGGGGTTGTGTATCGCCTCGTCCAAAATCCAGTTGCCGCTAAGTGTCAGGGCGAGGTATTTAGTGTTGGTGCAGCTCTTCAGTGGCACCGACGTCTTGGACACCCATCACTGGACGGGCTTCGACGTGTCATTCCTCATATTTCATCGACTACAGAAATTTTGTGTGATGCATGCCAAGTGGGAAAGCATCACAGGATCAGTTTTCCTCCTAGTTCATCTCATAGTTCTAATGCTATCTTTGATTTACTGCATATGGATGTATGGGGACCGAGTCGTATCCCGGACAGACTGGGTCATAGATTTTATTTACTTATTGTGGATGATTTTTCCAAGATGTCATGGTTATTTCTTTTGAAAAATAAATCTGATGTTGGATCAGTAATTGAAACATTTATCTTACAAGTAAAGACTCAGTTTTCTACTATTGTGAAGATTGTGCGGTCTGATAATGCTTTAGAGTTCTATACATCTAAGTTGGTAGGCTTTTATAGATCTCTTGGGATTGTTCATCAGACATCCTGCCACATACTTCGCAACAGAATGGTGTAGTAGAAAGAAAGCACCGTTACGTGCTTGATGTGGTTAGAGCATTGTTGATCCAGCACAATGTGCCACAGGTGTATTGGGGGGATGCAGTGTTGACTGCATGTTATTTGATTAATATATTGCACAACTCAGCCATACAAGAACAAGTTTCGTGGCTGGTTCTTTATCCTGAGAAGGATCTATTCACTGTTCCACCTCGTGTGTTTGGTTGTGTTGCCTTTGTTCACATTCTTGGCCTTGGCAAAGATAAGTTGGCTCCAAGAGCAGTAAAGTGTGTGTTTTTGGGATACAGTAGCACCCAAAAAGGATACAGATGCTATGACCCATGTGGTAAGAAACATTATATGACTGCAGATGTCATATTTCATGAGTCCATTCCTTATTTCTCTACAGATAGTCAAGTGACATTTGAGAGGAATTTGGCTCTTATGCCTGTTCCATCAGTTCCCTTGGAGCAAATCCCTATTACACATCATGAGGATATACCTACCACAGAGATTTCTATGAGGCAGAGAGCAAAAAATACTCAGGTATATAGGTTACCCATGACATACAGACAACATGCCTGGTGACAAAAACACACCCCCACTACACCTCGGCCATGTGTTTCCTCTCCTAGTCAGGTATGTGTTAATATTGACGTGAGTTTTCCTAGTGGTATTTGTGTAGGTTTCTCTGATGAGTCTCATGCTCCGGTTGTTATTGAGCATAGTGAGGAGGATCTTGATCTCCCAATTGCTATTCGGAAGACTCCATGTACCTGTGCCCAGTATCATAATGTACAAATAGTCTCCACTACCAACCTCGGTAGTTCCTTTGCTGCTTTCATAGTGGCACTATCTACAATGTATGTTCATACCTTCCATCAACAGGCCATGCTGGATCCAAACTGGTGTCAGGCCATGGAGGATGAGGTGGCTGCTTTACAGTCTAGAGGGACGTGGGACTTGACTACCTTACCTCTTCATGCCAGAACAGTTGGGTGTTGTTGGGTCTTTACCATTAAATACAACACAGACGGCACGATCTCTCGCTACAAGGCAAGATTGGTGGCAAAGGGATTTACCCAAATATATAGGGTAGATTTCTTTGATACCTTCTCTCCGGTTGCTCGACTGTCTACTGTTCGGATTTTGATGTTTGTAGCAGCTCACTGTGATTGGCCTTTTCATCAGTTGGATGTCAAGAACGCATTCTTGTATGGAGATCTTCAGGAGGAGGTCTATATGCAATAACCGCCTGGGTTTGAGGCTTAGGGGGAGTGTGTATGCAGATTGAAGAAAGTAATCTATATCTCGAAACAAAGTCCAAGAGCATGGTTCCAGAGACTTTCGGAGGAGGTACATGTAATGGGACTTGTAAGGTCCTCTATAGATCACTCTTTATTTGTCAAGAAGAGTAAAAAGGGGAGTCATTATACTTCTTGTTTATATGGAAGACCTGATCCTCTCTGGAGATGATGTTGCTAGGATAACTGAGATAAAAAGGAAGTTGGCTGATGCCTTTGTGATGAAGGATCTGGGTGAGCTTAGATATTTTCTTGGGATTGAAGTGGCATGCAGCAAAAAGGGCATTGTTTTTAGTCAGCGAAAGTATGCCCTTGATATCTTGCAGGAAGTAGGAATGATGGGGTCCAAACCTACTAATATACCTATGGATCCCAAAGGACATCTCTATGATATTGAGTCTCCACCTATAGATAGCAGATCATATAGGCAGTTGGTCGGTAAATTGTTGTATCTTACTATTACACATCCGGATTTTCCCCTTGTAGGAAAGTTCAGCCAATTCATGGACAAACCGACTAGGCAGCATTGGGATGCTGCTACACAGGTGCTTAGGTATGTGAAGAAAGCACCTGGCAGAGGTGTTGTATTTTAGAGTGTTACATCTATAAGTGTTGTTGGCTACTCTGATGCCGATTATGTAAGGTGCATGATAGACAGGAAATCAACAACTGGATTCTCTACTTATGTGGCAGGCAATTTAGTGACATGGAGAAGCAAGAAGCAGCAGGTGGTATCTAGGTTCAGCGTAGAATCAGAGTACAGGGCTATGGCTCAGACAATTGTAGAGATGATTTGGGTCAGATTTGTTCTACATGATCTCCAGATTCAGGAAGAGAGATCAATGGAGATGAGATGTGATAATTGTATTGCTAGTTATATTGCTAACAACCCAATGTTTCATGAGCGGACAAAACATGCTGAGGTTGATTCCCACTACACTAGAGATTTGATATAATGCAGAATTATCTACACTTCATCTGTATCATCTGAAGCTCAGATTTTAGACATTCACGAAGCTGCTTGCCAGATCTGCTTTTGATAAGTGTTGTTCCAAGTTGAGCATCATTGATATATATGTTCCAACTTGAGGGAGAGTGTTGGTAGGGCACTCATTAGAGTTATTGGAGTTATTTGTTTTGTTTCTTGTCCTGTTGGACTCATGATGTAATTTTCCCAACACCTCTGCCTATATAAAAAGGTGTAGGGTTTCATTTGAGAATAAGACAAGTCATTTTCTCCAAGTTTTTTTCACCCACAATCAACAGGTTGTCCAGTCTCATAGCTGTTTCTGTAATCAATTTTTAATTTCCTATCAACGGCAGCAAGGACCTTGCAGTCACAAAATATAATGCCATTTAGCAGGGTCCAATTTGTTCCATTCAACCAAAACGCAGTTTCAGTTACCAGACAGTAAATCTACTGCAATGTCTTCATCAACTGGCAAAATTAGGCCCCCTGATCTATCATCACCAACCACTAATGATTGCTCATGTTTCTTTGAATTTGTCATTTTGCTGTTTATTTCAGTGTGCCCTGAAGACAAGCAATTGAAGGTCAACTGGATCTTAAGAGGTTTTGACGCAATGAATCGCAGACGGATCTCTCAACCCTTAAGAATTCCAAGCAAGGATTCTTATTCATCATTGTTCAGCCATTGGGGTTCAGCTCCTGTAGAACCTCATTAGTCAAGGAAATGGTGGAAGGGAGCCTTAATCTTTCCAAGTGTTCTGTTCTTTCAGTATCTGAGGGTTCTGAACTTGATTAGGCACATAATGCAATCCAGATCCTCTGGGGTTGGCTTTTGGACTTGGACATTCTCAAGTTTGGCATGTTGGTAGTTGTTACTGGTTATTGGATAAGAAGAGGCATTGAAAGGGTTAGGAACAATAGGACAAGGAGCAGGATTGGATGGGGGCTGTGGTATGGAGCTGGGCTCAAGATTTAAAGTAGCAGTCGGCGATTCGTGTTTCAGGTAAGGGACATCTAGAGGTTATAGGGTCACTTTTAGTAGGCTTGATTTTGGTGTCAGGTTTGTCATTTTTGTCTTTGGTGGGGCCATATCTTATTAAGCGGTTGTCTCTGGAAATGTGGTTGCTAGGATGGGTGTAAGGAGTATTTATAATTTGGACAGGTTTTGGGCTTAATACTCTTGAGTTGTTTATTGGCTAGCAAGTAGAATTGGCTACAAGGATAGGGGAATCCATGGCTTATGAAGCAGAGGTTCCCGGTAAGAGGGTGTCATTTGATAACTGCCTTCCTGCCCCCTAACAGATCTGTTCTTCAGATTTCCGCCGTTAACCTCTGATGTTGACCAACTGCCTGCTGATCCATGTTAGTGCCTCTGTTCACCTTGCTGCTTAATCCTCTTTCTTCACCAACCCCTGTACTTTTCTCAATATTGCAGCTTCATTGGCAGCTATGTCTCTATATTCAACCTCTCAGGAGTTCCAGCTGATCTCCGTGAGCTTCCTCTCTTTTGGGTTTCTGAACCAGAGGGAATATCTCTCTGTCTTTCTTCTTGGGTAATTCTTTCACCCACTCTAATATAATCAATGAAATTTGGTTCAGTACAAATTCTGGCAGAAGTCTTAACATATTCCGATTGTATCATTCATTCTTCTCTTAATTTCTGTACTCTTACACCAAGCATAATCAAGTCCAATCTTCCTACAAGTAAAGAAGCATGGAAGCTCTTCAATTTTGACAGAGGCAAGGATAGAGCCATCCACGGTTGAATCTATTGTGTGATTTGACTAAGAGTCTAAGAGATTGACTTTTGGCAAGATCTTCATCTTCAAGAAGTTCTTGTTGGCCCATATCGGGCCAATATCCAATATCCGTGGTATCCTCCAAATGACTTGCAATCTTAGCAACAGCCAACAGCCTTTACACTGCAGAATTTGGGAGGAATTACATACATGTGTAACCCATGTTGCTAAAGGCTATCCCCTCAGGCTAATGGGCTATTGGGTCAGGCGAGAAAGGTAGATATCACCTTAGAGTTGTTCCAAGTGAGGGGCTTCATGTGAGTGTTGCCTGGGTTGCCTTGCGCCTCGTCACCTTACTCTCGATTCACTCTAGGTATGATCATAAGAATCTTCTTTAGTCTTAAGTTAAACTTTCATAGACTCTCAAGTTTGCCTTTTGCTTTGAAATATCTTGCTAATTAGACTACTATCGGTAATGACATGTGTGTGTAAGTTATACATGTATGTTATTGTACGTCTATAATGATAATTATGATCCGTGCGTGCACATTCGCGTGCATGCGAGTAAGTATATATAATATATGTCATTGTCTTATTTTGCTAGATACATATAATAATTGTTTTGGTTGTTTCTTTTAACATGTAATTATAAATAAAATGTATATGTGTGCACATTGTACAATAATATAAATATATATATTTGTTGATGGAAATAAACATCTTATGCCAGGGGGTTGCCTCCAAGGAAGACATCAAACCCTATGGTAGATTTTCTATCTTCAATTGATCCAGCATTATTAGTGTTAGAATAGGATGATAACTCCAATTGTCTATTTTTCCTGTAAAATAGACGTCTACCAGGAAGGACCTTTAGGTATTTTAGAATAAGGCATACATCATGCCAATGAAGATAGGATGGATTTTCCATATATTGGTTGGCCTTGCTCACGGCAAAATTGATATCTGAACGAGTAATAGTGAGACAACGTAACTTTCCAGCACGCTTTTGTACCTGTGTACATCTTCAAAGATCAAATCCCTAGTATGAACATGTTTGCCTTTTTTCTCAACAGAAATAGTAGGAGGCTTGGTGTTGAAAAGCTCTACATCATTTAGAATCTCAAGGGTGTATTTCGTCTGGGAGTGTGTCATCACATGCCTATCTCTGAGAGCCTCCATGCCCAAGAAATAGTATAATTCACCAAGATCCTTTGTAACAAAGGACTTTTGCAAAAAAGCCTTCACCTGTTGGATCCCAGCTGTATCATCTCCGGTTAATACAATGTCATCCACATATACTGTCAGCATAACAGTGCCAGTGGTCATCCTTCTGATAAAAATGGAGTGATCAGAAGTGGACCTCTTAAAACCAATCTTCATTTTTTATATGTTCAGCCTATCAAACCATGCATGAGAAGTTGCATTTGTCTAATGCCTTGACAGCTTTGTGTGTAACCACAGGGCAGCATTCAATTGGCAGCATCCTTGGCTGTGCTTTTTTCATAACAATGAGGTCCTCTTCGAAATGTCATGGAGCTCTCTCTCCTATGATATCTGCATCCTTCTTCTCAAACTTGAATGCTGTCATCCAGCAGCCGAACTCTGTTGCTGGATAAATGAAGTTCTCTTTCTCATTTTGAGGGCTTGTTAAGCATCTTGCAGATATTGAATAAGTTCTTCCTCCTCTCTCTTTGGTGTGTGAACTGGAGAAAAGTGGTCTTAAAGATAAGCTTGATAGATATTTCAATCTGGAGGATCTAGAAAGACATGGAGACAGGAAACAACAAGCGATTGTTGAAAACTGTAAATGGTAGGATAGACGAGAATGCATACATGGTGAGGAGAGTAAATGTGAGGTTTTAATT
Organism: Thalassia testudinum; assembly: GCA_037157565.1. Classification (NCBI taxonomy): domain Eukaryota; kingdom Viridiplantae; phylum Streptophyta; class Magnoliopsida; order Alismatales; family Hydrocharitaceae; genus Thalassia; species Thalassia testudinum. Next base: position 62,509,016 of record JAZHRO010000031.1, read on the forward strand.
GATACTTACAATGCATAAAGATGGAACTAAAAGAAAATAAAAGAGAATATAATCTCATGAGAACTGCTAGTAATGAAACTACAACTGGAGCAAATGTAACAATGCAAAGTATAGGGCTGTGCAAACGAACAATTAATTTAAGAGGTGGGAGTAACCATTTAGGGCTGTTGTGGACAGAACAGAAAGCAATATGAACAGGCAATGTAACAGGTGGGAGTAACTATTCAGGACAATGGCAGATAGATGAGGAAAGTTCTTACCTTTGATCGTCGCACACCACAAGACTACCTTGAAGAGACTGAAGGCAATAACGGATGGATTGATGTTCCCCACTGCAAGAAAGACACCTGGGAAAGATGACTACCTAGGGACAAAACTCATGGAACGCTTCAGTGGAAAATGAACATGTTAAGAGTGTGATTTGCCTTGTTCATTCAATGGATCATATTGCATTCTTTTTTGTTCTTTCTTGATTCTACTTGTTGCAAATAACTCAAATATATCAGGAGTTTATAGCTTTGTGTTCTCAGGAAGGACTGCATGCTTTTCCTGTGTATATATATTATTACATGATTTCTCTTTTTCAATCTAGATCTATTTTTTCTCATGGCTATTCCTCTTTCCAAGTGTTTGTGTATTTTATACTGCAATACTTTTTTTGTGTTAACAGTGAGGACTCAAACAGCAGTTCTAAAGTTCCAGGGCAGAATAGATTTATTCCTTTAACTGAAAGTGTGTTAGCTTGCACCACGCATCCCCTCAATGGCACCATTATCGCTGGAAGCAAGGTTTGTTCTTTAGCCTTCTACTCTTTTGTCATCTCATTGAAAAACCAAATGGGTTGATTGAAGGTGCATATCACCATTTGGCAACATAATTTAGTCCTGTTCAGAAAGGTCTTATTTTTGTTACTGTTGGAGTATATGTAGTTGGTTTAGTCCTACATCATATATTGTTGGATTATAGAGTATGTGGTGGCCTATAAATAAGCACGTATCTCTTTGCTTATTCGTTGAGAAGATCAATACAGAAAGTCACCCTATCGGGGCCTTCTCCCTACTTCTTGTGAGTGGGATTTCCACGTAAATATAGGTGTTATTTCTTGTTTACGCTTTGATAATTTGTTGTTTTGCTTCCACTTATCATAATTTTTCAACGTGATATCAGAGTAAGTCATTCTTGGATTATTATTTTGTTTAGGATTTGTATTATTTCATTATCTATTCTTCTTGAAGTTACTTGTTGATCTCGACATCAGCCCAAGGAAGAAAGCATTGCCCTGATGCTAGTCGTTCACAATAATCTCCTGTGAGAGATCGCGAGATTAGAGTGAGAAGGCACGAAGCAGCGACTATTTGGATCCCTGTGGAACCCTACGAAGGAGCATTGGTGATGGCGGTGATTGCAACCACGGATGTGGGGATCGTCGCCACGATGAGAAAGTGAAGCAACCTTCCTCGCTGCATCAATCTCGCAAGGATCTGAGCAACAACAATGCCAACCGTCGATGGAGGCATTGCACGAGGATGATGTTGGCGGCACTTGATAGCACCACGCAAGAGGCGATGAAGAGCCTCAGCAATGCATAATGGATAGCAATTGGTGATGCTGATTTGGGCAACCATGGGGATGAGGACGAAGGAGGTGCTGCTAGCAATCGTGGAGGTGCGATATTTGAAGATCTCGCGTGCGATGAAGCACATGATAGTAGATATTGCAACGATGGTGCTGGCGATGGTGCTTGCAAAGATCTGCCAAAGAAGAGGCAATGAGATCCGAGATTGCGTGACCTTGCTGGTGATAGTGATGATGGTGATTAAGATGGAAAGGGGGTTGTGGGACATCATAGCTCTCCACAGCAAGGTGGTGTTGCTTAAGGAGGCGATGGCGTTACATAATGGTGACGTTGCCCTGTGGTCAAGAGAGGAGGTGGTGACGATGACGCCCTCAAGGAAGAAGACGAAGAAAGTGAAGAACATTGATATTGATAGAGGCGAAATATATGTGCTCGTGAATAGTTGCGAAATTCTTGCGCGAGATTGTGAGTCAAGAGTAACGTGGAGAGATCCTGTGGTGTGAGATCATCGTGAGCAAGTAAAGGACAGGCTGCCTTAAGATATTTTTTGTTTTGGGTGTTTTATTACTTTGCCCCTCTATTTTAGCTTATTCTATTAGGCTCATGTTGACTTCTTAGTACAAAGGAGGGGCAAATAGATAGAAGACAAAAAATGTAGAAGATGAAAATTTTCAAAAAAAAAGAGAAGAATTGCAAAAATAAAATACAAGAAGAAAAAAAAAATTAAAAAATGATGACATTGGAGAGGATAGTGGGAGAAGCTCCTCTCTATTGTCTTGTCCATGTTATTTTCTTCTCCCATAGAGTATGGGAGAAAAAGGAAGTGGATCCTATTATAGTCAACCTCCATTTGGGAGTCTCTTTGTTTGAGGTCATCACATGAGAAACAACTCTAGGAGGTCTAGAGTTTCGAGGCCCTCATATGAAGGGCTCATATTAGGTTTCTAATGTGGCAGATCTAACTTTGTGAACTTCAAAGGGGAGATCCAATTTCGAGGTCTTGAGAGGAAGGCCCATGATAAGGATACTGAATGGGAAGCCACTAGTTGAGATCTCCAGCGAAGAAGTCCTTGTCAAAGCCAACTACGACAGTTCATCCAACAGCTTCAGCCCTGTCATCATTAGCACACCTATCTATAAGCAAGAACCAGATTGAAAGAGTTGTGTTTTGTTATTTAGAGTGGAACTTTTGTGTTGTACAAGCTAAGCATTGCATGCTTCAGCTTAAAGGGGAGTGTTGGAGCATGTGTAGTTGGTTTAGCTTTACATCGTCTATTGTGGGATTATGGAGTGTGTAGTGGCCTATAAATAGGCATATATCCCTTTGCTTATTCATTGAGAAGATCAATACATAAACTCGCCCTATCAAGGCCTTCTCCTGTGGTTTGCTCCCTGCTCCTCGTGAGTAGGGTTTCCACATGAACCTAAGTGTTATTTCTTTTTTGTGCTTAGATATTTTGTTGATTTGCTTATCATATTTTTTTCAACTATGGCCCTAATCCTTATTATATAGAGGAACTGTGAAAAGTACACATGGACCCTCAAACGGAACATGAACAACAAAAATTAAACAAAAAATACATATAGAATATGCATCTCAACAATCCCTCTCAAGTTGGAATATATATATTATTCATACTTTGCTTGGAACAACATTTGTCAAATAAGGTTTGTTGAAGTGTCTTGGTGAATACATCAGTATCTAATCCTCAATAAAAACATGAATGGTCCAAATGACTCATTGAATCGGTCTTATAGTATAGTGGCAATCTACTTCAACATCATTCATTCCTGCATGGAACATGGGGTTATGTGCGATGTGAGTGCCTGTCTTTTTATTGCACCTTATTTCAATATCAAAATCAATAGAAATATGCAAGGTCAATAAGATAAAGCATACCTACATCAATTCTGCTACCATCCAGACCATTGACTGACAAAGTGATAATTTGTTTCACACTAAATGTAGAGATCATGACTTGCTTCTTCTCTACGTCACCAAATTGCTAGCTACGTAAGTATAAAATCTCATTTTAGACTTCCTATCCGTGAAGTAGCCTGCAAAATTTGCATTGGTGTATACCATAAATATCAAAGCAAAACCTTTTATGAATAACCTCTCTCCAGGAAAGGACTTTAGATGTCTTAGTATCATCGTTGTTGCTTCCTAACGGTCCTTAATAGAATTATCTATAAAATGAATTAGCTTGAAATGTCCAAAATGAATGTTAGGATGTTTCATTGTCAAATATAAAGGATTCCCAATTCGACATCTGCTGTAGCATGTATGCATAGGTTCTAAATATTCATCATAAAGATGTATGCCAGGGTCTGTAGGTATTTGTGCAAGCTTAGCTCCCAATATACCAATCTCCTAGAGCAAATGTATAGCAGTCTTTCTCTAGGATGCAACAACACCTTGCTAAGGCCACGTCTTTCCCAATAAAGTAACAAGAGGACATAGGTCCTTGATAAAAGAATTCTCCGCCACATATTTCTTCATATCACATATGCCTTGCGCATCATCTCCAGGGTATGATGTCATCTACATAAAGTAGTATTGAGAGTTTTACTCTTTTTGTCTTTTTCGATTTTAGTCTACTAGTTTTTCCTATTTCCATATGGTAGATGGGTTTGTCTATAGTTTTCCCTCGGTCTCTCCTCTATAAACAAAGGCCTTGGGTTTCATAGTGAAGGGCATGCAATATTTTTCTTAACATGGTATCAGAGCGATTGTTATAGATCGGAGCTCTATACCTCCTTGGTCTCTCATCTCCTCTCTTTTCCCACTAAATAAAGATTAAGACCTCTTCTCTTGCATAGGGATTTTCAACCCATCAAGAAAAGAATCCTGTCTCCAGATTACATTGAAGTTTGTGCCTTAAGGAATTTTACCACAACCGCCACTATTGTAGCCACCCTTAAAGGGGGTCCAGCACCACTATGACTGCCAGCAACCACCTCTAGTCCATCAGCAAAGGGGTCTTGACATACATTGTAATTTTCCCAAACCCCTTATCATGAAATACGATAAAGAGGCGTTGGGTTCTTTCATGAAATACGATAGTTCATTTTCTCCTACTTGGTATCAAAGCACGATCTTAGGTCGGGTTTTAGTATCCCATTGAGAAAACCCCTAAACCCTAACACCTAAAAGCCTCCTCTCTCCTCACTGGCATAGGGGTATCACTGTTGACCCCTAACATTGGTAGGAAGGCTCGTAGAGGGCCCTACAGGGCCCCACTGGGCAGTGCCCCCTAGTCGACGTGCCATAGGGGTCATTGGAGCCCAGCCAAGTCTCGTGGCAACAACCAGCCCAATCCGAGCAACGGCGTAGGGTCTGGTGCAGGGCCTTCTAGCATTGCAGGCGGCGTAGCTGAGGCCTTATTGCTCCTAGCCAGCGGTGGCATAGGCTTCTCCCTTATGCTGCGGGTGTGCAAGCTGTCCCCTAGGCCATTACGCACCCTGTAGCACTGTGTAGGGGGTTTCTCCTTGCCTTGAGTGTGTTTTCTCAAGTTTTTGTGATCTTGGATCTTCACGCTTGAGGCCTGATCTACTTGGGTTGGTCCTTTCCATGTTCTAAAAATTACTTTAGATCGTCAGAGTGGCATGGTTTTCTACCATTAAGGTTCACAATGGAGAGTACCAGTTCATCCGAGGTGACATCAGGCGTTGTTCTTGAGTTCAGGGCCTATAAGAGCCCATTCTTTGGTCCTATCATTAAGTTAGATAAGACCAATTATCCCAAGTGGTCTTAGATGTTCCTAATGATAGTAGAAGGTTATGACAATGAGCATATTTTGTTGGAGCCAGAGCCTACAGCGAAGACAGGAAAATATGCCACATGGAAGAAAGATAATGCAATGGTCAAAGCATGGTTGATGAATTATGTTATCCCTCGAATCGAAGACGAGATCATGTATTATCCAATGGCCAAAGCAATGTGGGACAATCTTTGTGACATGTTCACTTGAGAAAAACTCATCCCGAGTTTTTCAGATCAGTCATGAGTTGTCTTAATTGAAGCAAGAAGGGCAATCTCTCTCCCAGTACCACTTACCCTAAAAGGGGGTTTAGGAGAAGTAAAATGCGTGCAAGCCAGTCTGCACATGTGTTACACAGAGAGAGTATCGTAGAGAGGTAGCGATGCATCAATTTCTTTTGGGCCTTGGTCCTGAGTACACAGCAGCTCGGTCACAAATCCTCATTTTATCTGAGCTTCCTGCCTGAGAGGAAGTCTACAATCATCTGAGCCACATTGATGTGGTTGTACCTCAAATTGGAGATACTAACAATGTGTCTGCCTTTACTGTTGTAGCTAGGCGTGGTGGTAGAGGAGCGTCTTCCACTCGTCGGTGTCGGAGAGGACATGGTGCTCCTGGGAGATCCCGCACCACATGCACCTTTTGTAGCAAAGTCGACCATGTAGAGGCTTCCAGTTAGTCCAAACGTGGAAGACCTCCAGTGGCCAACCAAGCATTCGTGACTACTGAGGATACCATTAATGTGGTGCCTGTTCCGAGGACAGATTATGATGCTTTACTTCAGTGCTTCTCCTAGCCAACTCAGGAGTCAGTCACTTCTACTGAAACTGCTACCTTCGCTTCCTCATTACGTATTGATATATGTGCATAGGCCTTTGCAGGTATGAGATGGTTAGTGGATTCTGGTGCCTCACACCATTCGTTAGGAGATTAAGGGTGCTTTTGGAAACTCTAGCTTGTACCCTATGGTAGGATAGTACAGGTTGTAGACGGTAAGCACGCACAGATTGGTGGTCAGGGGGAGGTGTCACTGACTCCTATCATGAGATTGCCTGATGCTTTCTTGGTTCCTAATTTTTCATTGAATTTATTATTAAGATTACCAAATAATTCCACTATTGTGCTATATTTGATAAACTATGATGCATTTTTTAGGACAAGCTGACGGAGAGGACGATTGGTGGACATGAAGAGGGAGGTTTGTATTGTCTAGTCTAGACACCACTTGTTGTTGCTTGCTAGGATGACACTACTTCTGCTGCAGGGTGCCTTACAGTGGCACCATCATGTTGGTCATCCTTCTCTGGACAGGCTCAGACGCATCATCCCACACATTTCAGCCACTACAGAGATACATTGTGATGCATGTCAGTTAGGAAAGCACCACAGATCATTGTTTCCTTCCAGTACAGTGCCAGGGATTATTGCTATGTTTCAGCTACTGCATATGGATGTCTGGGGCCCTAGTCAGATTCTTGACCAACATGGACATAGATATTATTTTGTTATTATAGATGGGTTTTCTTGTTTGTCATGGTTGTTTTTGTTAAAGTATAAGTCCAATGTTGGACATATGATTGAGACTTTCATAATAGAAATAAAGAATCAGATTTCTATAATGGCTAAAATTGTGCGATGCGATAATGCTTTGGAGTTTTGTACCACCAGATTAGCATATTTTTACAAGTCTTATGGCATCATGCACCAGACATCCTCCCCCCACACCTCATAGCAGAATGGTGTGGCAAAATGGAAGCATAAACATATATTGGATGTAGCACGTACCCTTCTGATTCACCACTATGTGCCACAATTATATTGGAGAGATGTTATGCTTACAACGTGCTATCTTATTAATAAATTGTTGTCTTCTATGTTACATGAACTTATCCCTTGGCATGTCTTGTATCTTAACAGGGATCTATTTCAGTTAACCCCAGGAGTGTTTGGATGTATGGCTTTTGTGTACTTACTAGGACCAAGGAGAGACAAACTAGCGCCTAGAGCAGTGAAGTGCATCTTCCTTGGTTATTCACAGATTGAGAAGGGGTACCGTTACTTTGATATAGTGGTTGGTAGGCAATATGTAAGTGTGGATGTTACATTTCATGAATCAATGCTTTTCTCTCTCGCAGCACGACAGTTAGCTCCAGAGGTCGAGTTTGCCCCCATGCCATTTCCATCTGTTCCTATGGATGAGTTCCCATATCTGAGGATGGTCCTGCACATGACAATGATAGTCAAGCACCTACGAGTGTTTCTGCATTTAATAGTACTTTAGATCTGAGATATCAAGATCCACCTATTATTTTTCAGAAACTGGTAATCTACAGGAAACACACCCCCTACTTCAGATCCACCATCCTCCCTATGTCAGGTATGTGTTAAGGTGTCTGACCATTTTGTGCCTAGTGGTGATTGTGCAGGATCAAGTGATAGCATTTTGGATGATGACCTTCCTATAGCTATTAGGAAGGCGCCTTGGCCTTGTGCTCACTATCAGGTGGCGGGAGCTGCCACTACAACCAATTTGGGGACTACATTCGGGCTCTTTACTATGGCTCTTTGCTGCTACAGAGATACCTTCCACATACCAGCAGGCCTTACTTGATCCAAAATGGCGTAAAGCCATGGAGGATGAGATGGCTGCATTTCGTAGCAGATAGACGTGGGCACGAACTCCTCTTCCTACTGGTGCTCACCTGGTAGGATCCAGATGGGTGTTTGCCTTGAAATAGATCCTGATGGTTCCATTTCAAGGTACAATGCTCGATTGGTGACAAAGGGGTTCACCCAGACATATGAGGTAGGCTTCTTTCACACCTTGCTCATGGCTCACCTATTGACAATACGGATACTTGTTTCTGTTTCCCATAAATATTAGATGCTCCACTAGCTGGATGGAAAGAATGCCTTTCTACATAGGAGGAGGTCTACATGCAGCAGTCCCTTGGGTTCAAGGTTCAGGGGGAACCATGTGTGTAGATTGAAGAAGGCCATTATGGCCTTAAGTAGAGTTTGAGGGCTTGGTTCCAGAAGCTCTCAGAGTTGGTGGAGAAGATGGGCTTGCAGAGATCTTCTGATCATTCTCTCTTTGTCAGGAAGACTGAGGAGGGAATAGTGGCATTGCTTGTCTATGTTGACAATCTCATCATTACCGGTGATATGACAGAGTCAAAACTGTTAGCGTCAAGAGGTCCTTAGTTGAGCAATTTGTTATGGACTTAGGCCAACTCAGATACTTTCTTGGCATAAAGGTGGCTAGGAGCAAGTAAGTAATTGTTCTTTCTCATCGAAAGTATTCCTTAGATGTGCTACAAGAGATAGGGATGTTAGGGTCCAAGTCAACTAATATTCCTATGGACTTCAAGGTGCATCTTTATGATGAGCAAGCAGAGCTCATTAACAATGGAGCCTACAGACAGCTTGTGGGAAAGCTTTTGTACCTGGCCATTACTAGACCAGATATTGCTTTGGTAGTGGGAAAGCTTAGACAGTTTATGGAGAAGTCGACGAAGACACATTGGCAGGCCGCCATGTAGGTGCTTAGATACCTGAAGAAGCACCTGGACATGGGATTCTATTCCAAAGAGGCTTTCTCATTACAGTGGTTGGATACTTTGATGCTGATTATGCAGGATGCATTGTCGACAGAAAATCCACCATAGGCTTTTGTACTTTTGTAGCAGGCAATCTGGTTACTTGGAGAAACAAGAAACATGGGGCAATTTCTCGCTCAAGTGCTAAGTTAAGTATAGGATGATTACCTCGATAGTCGTAGAGATGATCTGGGTAAGGTTTCTACTACGTGATTTGTATGTCCAGATTGAAGAACCTATGGCAATGAGATGCGACAATTAGGCAGTTACATACATAGCAAACAACCTCATGTTCCATGAGCGTACCAAGTGCATTGAGGTGGATTGCCACTACAACAAGAATCTTATTCAGCATGGATTTTTGCGTGCCACTTATGTTGTATCTGAGGACCAAATTGCCAATATGTTCACGAAGCCTCTACCATATTCGACATTTGATAACTGTTGTTCCAAGCTGAGTATGATAGATATCTATGCTCCAGCTTAAGGTGGAGTGTTGTGATACTCCTTTTATTATTGCTTTATTTGCTAATTTTGTTATTTCATATTTTATGATGAACATGCATTGCAATTTTCCCAAAGCTCTTCACTATATAAAGAGGTGTTAGGTTCTTTCATGAAATAAGATGGTTCATTTTCTCCTACTTATTCTTAGGACAAAAATGTCTCACACATCCTATAACTCCATCACAAGATAGCTTATATGCGGCAAGATGGTAGGTTGTTGGCTCAGTACTATTATGCAATTGAGAGACTTAATGCCTATACTCCTATGTGTTCTTGTGAGTCTCATATACTCTACAGGGCATAGATCATGGTAGGACATTTTCTTGTTGAGTTGGACCTCTCCTATAAGGCAACACAATCCCAGATGCTGACGTTGGCAAACATGCCTACTATGGAAGAAGCATACAATCGTTTAAGTAGACTTGCGGTTTCCCTCTTACTTTCTACATGTGTTGAGCACACATCAGCTATGGCGGCCTCTCAGGGAAGAGGTAGAGGCATTAGATAGGTTACTTGTGGTCGTAGACGAGGACGAGGAGGCCAGGGGAGTGCTAGGCCCCAATTTTCACATTGCGGAAAACTTGGTCATTTTGCAAATACTTGCTAGACCAATTATAGGAAACCTATTAGTGCACATCAGGTTGCTGAATCAAAGATCGATCTTAGAGTGTACTATTACCAAGGTAGAATTTGATGAGTTGATCTAGAAGCTCTCATCATGGGTTATTGACGCTTATTGTTGTTGCTTCGAGCTCCTCATCGGGATTTGGAGATATTGCTGCCCTTACCAAGTCTTTAGGTATCTGGCTTGCCTGTTATACCAGTGTTGAAGATGCAGATATGTGGGAGGGCTCAGAAATTTGCTAGATTACAACTTTGACTCATTAGGGAGGACTAATGTTGTGGCTCATGGATGAAATTCCCGTATCATGGGTTAAGGAGAGTTTCAAATAGCTCCTCATATACGGCTACAAAATGTTCTTCATGCTCTAGATTTTCCTTTAAATCTTTTTTCAGTCAGTTGTATTACAAAGGAATTGAATTGTCTGGGTACATTTAACGTTGTCTCGTCTTTCAGGATGTACTGACGGGGTAGGTGATTGGCTATGGCTGTAAGAAAGGGGGTCTATCACCTTCTGCAGTCATCATACGTGAGTCAATCTACTATCTTCTTTGGAGGTTTCTCTAGTTATCTTTAGCACTTGAGATTTGGGCATGTTCCTTTAACTAAGCTATGATAGGTCATACCACAGATTCCTCCCACCGTCACTTTTTAGTGTGAGACTTGTCAACTAGGAAAGCACCACATGATCTCTTTTCCTAGTTGGGAGTGTTGTAGTGCAAAGTTTCTTTTCCAGTTAGTCTATTTTGATGTTTGGGGTCCAAGTCGTGCTCCTAATCATATGAGGCACAAGTTATGTTGTTACTAATGATGATTTCTCTAGATTGTCTTAGATTTTTTTGTTGAAGTTTGAAGTTGGCAATGTAATCAAAAACTCTCCTTAAAATAAAGAATCAATTTGGTGCCAGTGTGAAAATTGTTGGAATTGATAACACTTTGGAGTTTTGCACTCTCTCTAGTCACTATTCCAAGGATATGGGATAATCCACCAAACAAGTTACTCATATACCTCTTAACAAAATGGTATTGTTGAGAGAAAGCATCGCTACGGTTAAGAGGTGAAGAATTGTAAACTCTATATTCTTAGAGTATAATCTCATTGCCCCTTCAGTTTCAATTTGATCTATACATGCTTCCCTGTCTTCGTCTTTATGTTGCTGCTAGTGATGTGCCTACTCTTGAAGATTCTGATTTTGGCCCATACCTTGTAAAATCTTAAAAGAGTTTTGAACTAAAAGTGGGCTTTGCATAGCTAAATGGACAGCCCTCTTTCCATTTTTAACCTACTGCCAACATAACTCTTGCTGCTACCCATTTTTCTTCAACATTTAGCATCGAACCCATCATATTTCTACCCCAAACTTAGCTCCTCTATGTCCCAAAGCAACCTTCAGGTTAAGCTGCTCATTTTTCTTTAAATATTCAGCATTGACCTTATCATGTTCTTTTCTTTGCTTTTCAAAACATCATGTGTCAACCCCTATTGCTGCTTGGAAGAGAGGTTGAATCAGGGTTTTGGGAGGATTTATTTATGGGAAAAGATCATGTACAAGTCGCATGATCATTTAAAAAAGCCTTTCAATTGAGGCTATAGCCTTGCCTTCGTCCCAGTACCTCAACATTGCCTCGATCAACTGAGGCACACGCCTCATGTTGCAACCCTGAGGCTATAGCCTTGGGGCGATCTTTTAGCGCCTCACCTCAAGGCGTACGTCTCAAGCACCTCAAGGCCTGATTTTTAAAATGATGGTGATTACAAAAGTATAAAGGGATCACATGTACATATAAAACAAAAGGTGATCTACCAACTATAAGCGGGAAAGTTTGAGAGTGAAGTAATCTACTTGCTAAAGCAAAATGAAAGATGGCTGCCCATCACCAGCCACTCCTTGTATCAACAATATCCTGTAACATGCTTAGCAATTCTTTGATACATATCCTCCCACCTCGACTCCATGAATTAGGCATCAAACTCTCGAGGCACCGGTAGTAGTCCTGACCACTAGTAAGTGTTGGGCGTGATGTTGTAATGCTTGGATTTGAAGACAATAGGAACACTCAACCCTACCATCCCTTCCTAAAAAAGGGAATGTGACGTAGGTGTAAGCCAGGCTCTGTAGGGCTTTGAACTAGTGCTTTATTAATATAGGTAGAGGTGTATACGTATGTCTATTTTCCTTTTACTTAACTTGGGAACTCCCTCCCGCTACTTGTTTATCTTGATTACCTTTGTCCCACCTTAGATCTATTATGACCTAGAGATCTCTCTCTGAGCATTGACCAAGTTGTCAACTTAAGTGGTAATCATTGCTTGCATTCAATTAAGGTGGATATCATATCCACACTCTCTTAGTCGAGATTTGAGGTTGAGTTACCTTGACCTTCGGTAACTCAATCACCTAAACTTAGGTCCAAAAGTTGCTCGAGAATCGCATGTTTGGTTGACTACCTTACCTGGCAAGTGAATGCCATATCCCATGATATGGATGATTCCTCGTAGGGACATTACCTGACGCCCCTAGGCAAGTCACCTTTCCAATGCTCCATCGAGTCATCTTATGTATGCGTGGGTTTGGCATGTACTTTCTTGTATGACTCATTGGTCACCTTATCTTGTCATAACAGAGGCTCAACCTCCTGCCATCCAATCCATTCTAAACCCATGAGTGTCTCAAAGTGTTTCCCTCCCAGAGGTCGACATAGTCATTCACAGCATTTGTAACCTAAGCTAGAAGATTTCCCGTAGAGATATCATCAAGCACCCCCAAGTGGACTGTCTTTATGGTCACTCTCTCTCGAGTCCCTAGTATTTTCTTGAGTGTGACTCGTACCCTTGGTACAACCCCTTAGTCACCCCATCGATACAAGTTCCTATCATAGATTCACCTTATGGTTGACTCTACAAGTTAAGCAAGTTTGGAATGACCCTTTCTAAGCCTTGGAGTAGCTCAACAAGCCGTAGGTCTAATATTAGAACACATCCAAGACTTATCCTCATAAACATCCTAGACTACCAAATAAAGATTTGGCCACTAGGTCAAACGTCTCTTGGAATGACCTACAACTCATGTTCTCAACCTTCAGTTTCTAGATGTTTGGCCACCTTGTTGGACATCCAAGACTCACTTCATATGTCTAGTTTGTTAGTGCAAAGCACTAATTAACCAAATTTTGATGTTAGCAAAATAAGTTATATTGGTCTAACTTTGTATTTCAAAGTTATTCTTAGACATGGATGATGCATGAAGTTAAAATGATGAAGATGATTGTAGACTAAGTTACATATTTTGATGAAGCTCAAGAAAGCAAGAAGTATTACATATGTTAAGGAAGCTTAAGGAAGCTCAAGGAAGTAAAGAAGATCAAGTAATGCTTTCAAGGACTTCAATAAGTCAAAAGAAGCTTCATGTACTTATTTCTTTATTTTCTAGAAGTTGTGTATAACAGCCAATGCACCACACTAAAACACATGGCACTCATCTAGAAAATTACTTAGAAATTCAAGATAAATTCCAAAATAATCATAATTAATTGATTAAGTACGTTTGAAAGTTGTCTAGAAGGTTAGTTATAGGTTTGAAATCCCACCTTTTTGAAAAGACACATCTTTCTAATTGTTCAATGTTCAAAATGGAAAATTAATCGATTAAGGAAAACGGTTAATCGATTAACACAAGCTCTTTGCATTGAGCATGAAAAATTAATCGATTAAGAAACCAACAGAGTGCTCCTCAAATTGGGTTAATCGATTAAGAAAATCGGTTAATCAATTAATTTTGGGTTTCATGTTATGGACTGAACTAAGTTGTGCAGAAATTAAGCGATTAATTTTTTAGCTACGGTACATTAATCGACTAATATAAGTGTTAATCGATAGTTGGAATATTTAAATAACGTAGAAGCAATAATATCAAAGCAATAAAAGAGATGTATAACGCTTGGGTTTACATGGAAACCCCACTCACAAAGAGTGGGGAGAAAATCACGGGAGAAGGCCCCGATAGGGCTCATATTTGTATTTCTTCTTAAATGAATGGGTGGGGGATACACACCTATTTATAGGCTACCATTCACACAAGAAGTCAACATCTTCCAATGTGGCACAAACCCACAACTCAATTCTCTCAACACTCCCCCTCAAACTGGAGCGTGGAATGCTCAGCTTGTAATACAAATAAACCTACTCTACATGGTAGAACAAACAACACTCTGGACTGGTTCTTGCTTGTAGGTGTGAACACGGGTTGGAGCTGCTGGACGAACTGTAGCTGGCTCTGAAGAACTGGTGTTGATGGCTCCCCGTTCAGTATCCCTAAAATTAGGTCTTCCTCTGAAGGCCTCGAAGGTAGATCTCCCACATAGAAATCTGAAATGAGTCCTTCCTCTGAGGACCTCGAAACTCTGGACTCCCAGAATTGGGCTTCTCATGTGGAGTCCATAAACAAAAGGGACTCCCAAATGGGTGTGACTATAACAAGCTCCCACACTCTCCCTTTTTCTTATACTCGTATGAGAAATAATAACGATGAGAAGAAAATAAAACATTAAAAACTAGAGAAGACTTCTCCACATCTTCTCTCAACCATAAATTTCAACCCTTTTTTTCATCATTTCTTTGATTTTTTTCCCTTTTTTTTGTCTCTTTTTCCTTTTGTTTTCCTTCTTCCTTTTTTTTTCTTTTTTTGAGTTTTTTTTGACAAAACCTAACAAACAAAGAGAATTTTTCTTTCAACCTAACAGAGGATGTAAGTCATGCAAACGATTGCCCTCCTAAAAAGAAAAAAATCATCGGTCTTCACCGTAGGGTTCGGAGGGAACCCAACATCCTCCGCAACACCCTTGCACTCCTGTGCAGCCGTAGCCGTCGCGTCCGCTCTAGTCGTTGGCATTGCAATCGCTCCAGCATCTCCTCCGTGCACAGTCGTTGTGGCCGCGAACGCCTACTCCGCTGTCGATCAACCCTTGTCGATCCTCAACCTCGACCACCAATGCCTCCACGTGCTCCTCGAGATCGACCATCAGCGCCTCCACGCTATCTTCATCGCGAGCTCTATGCACCGCCTCTTCCTCCTTGCGTGGTTGCCGCCATTGCCTGCACCTGCGTCCTTGCAGTCAGCAGCTCGCTGCTTCGTCTCCACCGTTGCTGCCAATCGTCGAGGGTGAGGGCTGCCTCGTCACCAAGATCACCAATGTCATCGCCACCGCTGCTAGATTGATGCCGTTAATCTCGGATGTGAGATCCTCGCAGAGATCGTCATCGCAATCTCCTTGATCTTCACCTTAACCACACGTGAGCCCTAACAACGTTGCCTAGCGCTGCAGTGTGCGGCTGAACCCTCGCGACCTTTGCCTAAGTCTTCGTCTTAGCCTCGTCCTCGGAGGTCACCTCCACCGAGGTGATCACTTGCAGCTCCTCTATTGCGTCGCTCTTTCCTACATAGACGCAAGAGGATCGCAGCGGGTCTCATGGGTCTCCAACCAATGGCGTGCTTCTACTGTGCCGTCTCACCGACTCCTGCCACCTCCGCAAGATCCACATTGACAGGTGGAAGACCAACCGTATCAACGAAGCCGACCACTTCAAGATCTTGCCTGAGGCCCTTCCTACCGTGTTGCCTCGTGATCGTTGCCTCATTACCTCAAAAATCTTCTCGAGATCTCATCAAGGATCGCGCCATTGCTTTGACCACTACAACTCCTTGTGACGAACTCGAAACGAGATGAAAAACGTATAATCTCATGAACAATAAAACTTAAGAACAAAACCCAAGATCAGAACTTATTCTAATACCAAGTTGAAATATTTACATAACGTGGAAGCAATAATATCAAAGTAATAAAAGAGATGCATAATGCTTGGGTTTACATGGAAATCCCACTCACGAAGAGTGGGGGGAAAACCACGGGAGAAGGCCCCAATAGGGCTCAGATTTATATTTCTTCTTCTCAAATGAATGGGTAGGGGATACACGCCTATTTATAGGCCACCACTCACACAAGAAGTTCACATCTTCCAATGTGGCACTAAACCAACAACTCAATTCTCTCAACATTGATTAATTTCATGATTTCTTGTTCGAATCATTTTTGTTTCAAAATTGTACCTTTTCATTTGAAATATGATCTCGAACCTAAGGTGGTTATTAAGCCTTTAATCACTCTATAAATATCTTATGATGGCTTAAGAGTTTCACACACAACATACTCTCTTTTGCTCAAGATTACCATCATTATAAAGATTGCAAAGTGATTTCAAAGCACTCCATTGCAATCTTTCAACAGCGAATATTTTCTACTCCGCTTCCTTGGTGCTTTACCATTTTGAAAAAGGGAAGTTTAAGAGAGTACTTTTCGAGTTCTATTCTAAGCACATTTTCACTTACACATACCCTTGGCTCTATAGGATTCATTGTACTCTTTATATTCAGATTTTGATATTGTTGGATGCCTAAGTTGTAGGCTTCCCATTCTTTGTTTTGGGAGAACAAAAGACTTCTTAGGGTTGTCCAAGAAGTGGATTTGTACAAGAGGTACACCACCCTCAAATTTATGGTGTGGTTAGTGTTTTCTTGTGATTGCAAGGGCAAAATCCTAGTTAGGGATAATTAGGTAGAGGTTTTTCCCGATTTAGGTTTCCTCTCTAAATTGTTGTGTCCACTTGTGATTTGATTTTTTGTGGTGTGATTTTAATTGTTTAAATTTTTATATTTAGCACAAATCACACCCCCCCCCTGTGCCGATTTCATAGTTCACAAGTCAAACGTCCTACACTACCTAATAGGGTGTCCCTCCTCAAAGATAAGGCATCCTTTGGAAGTGCTCGGCCAAACATCAGGTGGCCTCTCTTTGTCCATTAGACGTTTGATCCACTAGTCAAACATCCTACCTGCTTAATAGGTTGTTCCACCATAAGATAAGGTGTCCTCTAGAAACAATCCTAGGCCAGTACCTCCCGACTAATCATCAGGTGGCCTCTCTTAGACGTCGCCTAGGCTATCATCCCTATCTCGAGGAGATGACTCCCCCTCCAACCAATGACTAACCAACCTTTTAGACGATCGAAACATGGGCCATCAAATGTCTGAGACCCTTATTAGACATCTCTTGATCTCGGAATCAATCGTCGAATTGCAAGATCAGGCATCACCTGAAGTATGTCTATGACTTCCTTTTTACACCACCTATTATTCTCGACTCCACTCATTTAGAATCATATAGGTATCAGGAAAATGAGGAATCACATCATCTAGACTCTTCTTAGCCATCACACAACTCATACGAAACTCAATAAGTGCTTAGGATCACCCTCAAGCATTCAAACACCACACATGCATAATGCAACAACGCCTTCATGCTGCACACAGGCTCCACCATGTACACTCCTCTAATATATTCAAGTTACAGACTTCTAAAATCCTTTAACTAACCTAAGAAGAGAATATTGTCCTACCTTAGTCGTTTGGAGAAGTTTTCACTGCAGTCTTCTATTGCTGTGAAAGATCAAGCAACCTCCAATGGGTTGCTTCTCCTCCCCTACATGCTTGACATGCATGTGTTCAAACCCAAACCTCCATCCAAATCAATTCTGATTCTTACCTTTATGATAGGCTTGTGGAGTAAAGAGCCTTCTTTTGCTCTTAGACCCTTGTGGAGGTGCTCCACCTCCAGCTCCTTCTCCAGCCAACAATGGAGATTATGGGATCTCTCTCTCTCTCTCTCTCTCTCTACAACATAAGGGAGAAGTGTTGAGTGTTGGGTTGCTAAGGAGGTTACATGGAGGCTATAGATAATAGGGGAAAATTTTCAGGTGGTCCTCCCCTTTTTCCCTCCTAATCCCTGTCTCACCTAAACCAATTTCTTTTGCATGTAGATCCAGGCTTTTGATATTCAAGTTTCCCCCAAGGACCAAGCTTAGGTGGAAACTTAACCCTTCACCCCCAAAGTTTGTTAAGCTTTTAATTCGGGCTCTTAGGCCTTGAATTTCCTAGCCTCTAAGTAATTTTAATCATTATCCCCATTAGAGAGTTAATATCCTTTTATACCCTCATAACCCCTTAATTAATTTATAACTAATAGCGGGGTCTTACACTTATTGAGTAGTCTGTTGCACCACTATCCACAATCCACTCATTTACATGAATATCAGAATTTCCGTTATCTTTGTTACCTTGAACTACAAGATTTTTGTTAGCATACCATATGTGTGTTATTTCCTTTCTAGCTTTTTCCATGTATGCTCCTTAGGGGCAAGGATGTATTTTTCTCTTTTGGTCTCTGTCTATATAAGAGAGACCTAGGGTTACAATGAACTCTTCTCATTTCAATCAATTTGCTATTAGAGCACCAGTCCTAGACCGTGGTTCTAAGTATCTCACCCCTCACAGCCTCCAAAACTATAACCACCGAAACCTTAGGTCTCCTTTCTCCCTCGAGAGCAGCAGAAGCTCTCGGTGGAGCTCTGGCAGCACGCTGCATCATGTGCGGCAGTGTTGCGGCGGCGTTAGTGAGTCGGCAACACCCACAGGCAGCGCTCCAGCACCTCTAAGGTAGTGCAACACCTCATGGCGACGCTCCAGTCGGTTGCACGGTGGTTGTGGGCCCCTAAGTCGGCGCAGCACCTATGCTATATTCTCCAACACTCCTAAGATTTTTGTCCCTACCACACCACCACCTGCTACGCATCCCTTTCCACGCTTGATTGGGCCTCTGCAAACATATGTTCACCCTCATGCTACCTATAAGGGACCTCCATCCTCGCCCTCACCATCGGCTTCTCAGGTGAGTCCTTTAGACACGACGTATGTTTGCCATGTGATGGTCATAGGGATAGGACAGGTGATGTGTCAGGTGACGATATTGACCTTCCGATAGCTATTCGAAAGCAGCCACAGACTTGCACTACTTATCCTACGGCGGGGGCACTTGCTACTGATACTTTTGTTCCTGGATTTGCTGGATTTACTCAGGCATTAGTTACTGCACAGATTCCAGCTACACACCATGAGGCCATGCTTGATCCAAAATGGTGGGCAGCCATGGCCGTAGGACTTGGGAGCTTACTTCACTTCCTGATGGTGCTGCACTCATTGGCTGTCGATGGGTATTTATTGTAAAGTTCAATCTTGATGGTGGTGTTGTTAGATACAAAGCCCGCCTTATGGCAAAGGGGTTCACTCAGACCTATAGAGTGGAGTTCTTTGACACCTTCTCTCCAGTTGCCAGACTTCCCACAGTCTGGGTGTTGATTGAATGGCAGTTCAGTTAGATTGGCCTTTGCACTAATTAGATGTGAAGAATGCATTCCTTTATGATGATCTCAAAGAGGAAGTCTATATGCAGCAGCCGCCTGGATTTGAGAGATAGGAAGAGTGTGTATGCCGATTACGGAAGGCTATATATGGCCTCAAATAAAGTCCTTGAGCCTGGTTTCAGAGATTGTCACAAGGTGTAGAGGCAGCTGAATTCAGGAGATCGACAGTTGATTTTTCACTCTTTGTCAGGAGGACTAGACAAGGTACTGTGGTTCTTCTGGTTTATGTAGATTTGATCATCACACGGGATGATATGGAGGGTATTGCTGAGGTTAAGCACATCCTAGCAAAACAATTTGTCATGAAGGACCTGGAGGCTTTACGGTATTTCCTTGGTATTGAGGTGGCTCGCAGCAAGGAAGGTGTGGTCTTATCTCAGCGAAAGTATGCTTTAGATATTTTGCAGGAGGTTGGTATGTTTGGGGCTAAGGAGGCCAAAATTCCTATGGACCCCAAGATGCCACTCTCTAATGAGGATGCACAGGTGGTAGACAACAGAAGGTACAGATAGCTTGTTGACAAGCTATTGTATCTTACTATCACGAGACTGGATATCTCCTTTGCTGTTGGGAGACTGAGTAGTTCATGGCCAAGCCAACACAGCAGCATTGGGATGTAGTATTGATGGTACTTAGATATGTCAAGAGGGCTCCTGGGAAGGGTCTTTTCTTCTCAAAGGGGTCCTCTATGACGTTAGTTTGCAACCTGGAAGCAGATTATGTCGGATGCCATGTGGATCGTAAATCCACTTCTAGGTTCTGCACCTTCTTAGCAGGAAATTTGATCACCTGAAGGAGTAAGAAACAAGGCACAGTTGCGAGATCCAGTACCGAGTCTGAGTATAGAGCTATGGCTTAGACAATTGCAGAGATGATGTGGATAAGATCCTTGCTTATTAACCTACAGGTGCAGTTTTCTAGTCCTATGCAGATGCGATGTGATAATAGAGTAGTCATCTTCATTGTCAATAACCTAACATTTCATGAAAGAATAAAATATGTTAAGATTGACTATCACTATACCAAGGATATTATTCAAATGGGGTTGCTATATGCCACTTCTGTTGCATCTAAGGAGCAGACTGCAGATATTTTCACTAAATCCTTGACCAGATCTTAATTTAATTCGTGTATCTCCAAGTTTCAACCAATTATTTTGATTAATTTTTATAGGTCTTAAATTATCCATCTCTGGTGGAGGTAACTCTAGAACACATTCTCTACAACTGAATCTGATTTATGGAGAAATCTCTGCGTCAGCTTAGCACCACTTTTCAACCCTTGTAATTTCCTAGCACTTTGCACGGTTGAGATGGTACTCGCAACAAACTTCCCATTCTGGCCTCTTTGACCATGGCCTGTATTCTTCTGGCCTGTCTTTCCAAAACCAAGGCGAAGATTCTAATAATAAACTGTATTCTTGTGACAATGAGTGCCTTTCCTACTGGCCTTAGCACTATCATGCGATCACTTGCCTCCACTAGGTCTATGGTTGGCATATGCAGAATGATCTAGGCCCCTAGTGTCACCACATCCATAGCCTTGGAGTTCGTTAATTGTCATTGCTCTTCATCTGCATTATTTTATAAATACACTTCTCTGATGCTTGGTATCTTCTCAAAATTGAGCATGTGACTTCTCATAGCCTCAAACTCTAGGTTCAAGTCACCTAAGAAAATAAATGAGAGATTTTTCGACTCTTTTTTCTAGAAAAGCTTATGATCTTCCATGGATGACTAGGCTTCATCTACGTAATAATCCAACTCTTTCCACTTGGATTTTAGGACTGCATAATAACTTTCTATGGTTATGGTTTCTCTCACATAAGATGGTAGATTAACGCCTTCTGGCCATACATACTCTTCAACACCACCAAAATATCTGTCTGTCTTTCTACCTGATCAGTAACCAGATCTGAACCAACACGGAATTAATTATCCATGTCTTAATTTGACTTCCCTCTAGACACCATTTTTCCCATGGCTTGTTTGTAGGTGCAGACTTCTCATTTGTACAGTCTATGCATCCAACGTGACCCTTGCGTCCAACGTGACCCTTGCTTGCAATTTCTATCATTGTTGCAGTTGACCAAAAATAGATGTCTGGTAAATTCTGTGCTAGTAATTACACACTGAGACAATGACTATCTTGATCTTTCATTAGTCCATTGTTCACTTTTTAAGAGGCCATCATCTATACTTGAGAAAGAAACCTCCCAATACCAGAACTGACCAAAATATCTGAAGCCACAAAAGAAGCCTGTAATCTAGGACACATCATGGAATCGAGGGAAATGATAAGTTAGGAATAAACCACAAGAAGTGGCTGGAACTCCAAATGAAATCCAAATGAGTTCCACAGAGTCCCCAGCTGCTTGCTGGAGACTTGTTGACAATTATTGGAAGGCCTTCAACACCCCTACCCTCCTACATTAGGTTTTTGTGTCACCTTCAGATCCAGCCCCAAGGAGGACACCACTCAGCTGGCACATGGGGAGATCACCACTGGGACTGTAGAGACTGCAGCTGGCCATCATTAGGCCTGAGGCCTATTGCTATCGAGGTTTGACATACTAATTTCGATGCCATCTCAATAAGTTTCTAAGTGTGCATTGCGGAGTCACATTGAGGGCACACCGTGGAAACACCTGCATTTCGACATCAGATTTCAATAATTTTGATGGCTCGAAAATAGTTCATTTCGGAGGGACGTCGAAGTCATGCTAAAGGCATGTTAATGTATACCAACAAAAATGACAAAAGTAGTCAAAACGATTATAATTTTAAGGAAATTACAAGCTTAAACATATTTATATAAGAATAATAATATTATATCTTGATATTCATATGCAACATGTAGTCTACCATATCATGTTCAAATTCAAAAATCAAATATCAAATAATTATTGCGTAAATTGAATTAAATTATACAAGGATAAAAGATTCAAATATATAGTTTGCAGTAAACTAAAGTAAAAATTTAAAAGCTGAAATTTAAATATCTGATATTAAATTAATTTATCTTATAGTTAATTTGAGGCCTTTCACTGTGCTGATAGATTTAATTAATTTGGATAGATCCATATTAACATAACTATGTGTGTTGTATTAGTCATTTTTATTTAGGTCATCCCTTATAATTTACGTTTAGATCTAGTTGCATCATATTTATGTATGAAAAATATATGTTGTGACCTCCAAACATGGGGACATGGGTTTCTAGGTTGGATATTATCCTTAAAGTAAATGGTGATTAATTCGTGAAGTATATAAGTCCTTAGTGTTTGCAATTTTTAGGTTTTAGTTTCTTATGGATGGATGCAAGTTCTTTACTTTCTAATGCTAATCCAAATGTAAGATTTTATTTTTAGGAATTAAACAAATAGTTTTTCAATCCTAAATTATAATTAAACCTATATGGTCGTAATAATAGTATATCTAGAGTCTAGTATGTAAATCTAATTTATAATTATGAATAGGTGTGGAATCAAACCTGAAGAGACATGAAGGAGAGGAGTAGTAGTAGTGGAGATTCGATTCGGATAAAAATAGAGTAGCAACAGTAGCATGAGCAATAGTAGCAACAGTAGAAAAGATTGGGAGAACTAGGAGTGAGAAGTAAGAGTAGCAAGTTGAAGTGTCGAGTGCATTTCATCACTTGTCAACATTTCGGTGAAATTTCGTTTGAAATTTTGTTAAAGTCCTTGTGTATCGACATTATATTGATGTTGATATTGTCATTTCGACAAAATCTAAAAATAGCCATTTCGACAACTTGCCATCGAAATTTAAATAACTTACAACAATAGTAATTGGTAGAAATTAATTATTGAGATACCTATATTGACCTTAAAATATAGTAACGATTTAAGAACTGTACTTTGTGGAGAATCAGGTGATGCCACGTGACAGGTCAGTTTGGCCACGTGACAAGTTTTGTCCACCCTAAGAGGTGCCAACCCTAAGGGGTGCTTTTGGTTTTGTTCAAAGTCCAAGTCATGGTCCTTTTAGTATAGTATTTGGTTTTTTAGGAAGTTAAGAGGATTTGGTTTTTTCTATTTTTGGGTGATATGATTTAGTTTATTTCCTGTTTTAGATATTAGGTTTTGTTCTCTCTATAAAAGAGAATCTATGTAATTGTTTGGAGATTGAGTTAATGCAATAATTGTTTCCAACTTATCAACTCCCTCTCTCTCCCACTCTTCTTCACCATCGATTGCCATCTCTCTCTCTCTCTTGTTCATGCGTGCTACCCCTGTTGGCAGCCACCTGCAACTGTGTTTTCTTCCCACGTGGAAGAGCCCCCACACTCCCGTATCGTGCAAATCCTCACATACCTTACACCACCCATTTCACCGAACTTATCGACATATGATCCATATTTGGCGAAATATTGCAGACATTTTTGCATTTTGACATTATACGTATGTCAATATCACCCCACGTCAGAAAAAGACCATTCCGTAGGCATGTCGTGAGCACGCCATGGCCATGCAGAACAATGGTTGCCGCAACTTAGTCCAGCAGCATTGCCTCGTGGTTTAGTTCGGTCAGCAGGTCTCTGCTGCACACTCTTAGGCTTTGATCTCCACATTTTACAATGCTCTTCAAGTATGGCATAGCTTCTATGTGAAACAGAGGCCCTCAACATGCAAGACCTTTGCATGGATGTCCTCAACATGCTCTCCATGCACAAAATACTTCCATATGTTGTAAAGCAATCTAATGAGAAAACACAGATTTCCGTGGAAAACTCATCTAGATGTAAGAGAAAAATAATGATGCATAAGCACTAGAGTGCACTGGCAGCTAGAATTTTATTCACTTACCAAAAGAATGAGTATTTTTTCTTTTTTCAAAATCACACTTAATAGATATGATGCAATCCACCATGGATTTCAATTCTTTTTTGTCTCTGAGTGTTCTACGTTGAATTTTGAGTTAATTGAATTAATGACAATATTAAGTTGCAAAAGCAAAATCGTGAACTGCTGCACAGTAAACATGCATAATCCTATTTGCATAAAGATGTCCACCAACTGTCTCCTTTCATGGACAGAAATCCTCTTTGCTGGTTATCTCGCAAAGCACCAACACAGATGAGACCTAGATGTTTTGAGAACAGTAGCATGGTGGCTGCTTTATTTCATCAACTTCCTACTTAGCTGAATTGAAGCTTGGAAATTAAATGACCTTGTTGCTGGAAATTCCAACGCTATGGAGATCCACAAGTCAAGTCAAAATTCCGTAAGGATGGCAAAGAATATGAACTGGGTTCCGAGTAGTCCTTGAATATGCTGGAGGCCTTTCCATGATTGTTTGTAGAATCAATGCAAGCGGATCTACTTACATCTTGTAGTTGCTTCTTTGTACGGTCCAATGACAAGAGTTCCAAATGTTACTCCTTGCTCACATCATTTGGTATACTTTATCTGTTAATAAAACATTGCTCTAAATGCCACTGATCTGTTTGCGTTACAGATATATCAGACATGCTGATCATCATTTGTTAATTACTTTTCAACATCAGCACTTACTCTTTCCATCGTTTTGCATCCTGTAGTCATTTTTATTCTAGTTAGAAGTATTTCAATGAATCAAACTACATCACATAAAATATGGGGCTTGATCCCTGACAATTTCAAAGAATGCCTTTTGTTATTTGGCAATCAAAATCAGTGATCATTCTGTTGAACTACATCTTAACCATAATTGGAAGCATTAAGCATGCCATTCTAATGCGGGAAACAACGGGTTGGCAGCTTTGGCTAGCTCAAGAGATGACAGTTCTATTTGCCAATAGCATCAATTTTCTCCAAGTGCACCACGTGAAGAATCAAACTTTGCCTGTCGGGGCATTGCCTGAGTGGAAGATCACTTTCATCTTGGTAGTAGTCTTCCTCTGGTTTACCATGGGAATTTTTCCCTGGGTCTTGGGGTCATTAAAAAAAATACTGGGTCAAATGAGAAAAAAAAGGAAGAACCAAACTTCCAATGCATAAATTTGTCCAAAAGGGTACCGCACTAAGATCTGGATAGCTATATTCCGGGATTGAATCTGTCCCAAAATGATGAAGTATTACGTTACAAAGCGAGACAATAAGGAAACCCTTAATCCCCACTTCCCCTCTTTTATTCCAATAATGTAAAGAAATGCACACGATAGGCCCACAGATAACATTAAATAACACATTAAAGCACCACAGTTCCAGTATCCTTCCCGCCATTTACAATTCAAACTACAAAATAAGATAGTAGAGAAGATAAAAAAGTACTTAGACCCGGCCTTTATTGAGGGGAAAGTCAATGAAGCGGAAAGAGGCCTCTCCGACAGCGGACTCCTTGACAAACTCATCATTTAAGGGTATGTTCCGTGTTGCTTGATCAGTTGATGGTGGTAGGGTGGTTGTTGTAGTAGTTGCACTCGTTGAGCGAGTGCTTACACTACCCTTGGAGGGGCGAGGTGGTTGAGGGTGCTCACGATCCCACATTAGAACATGGATGAAGATAGAACGTTGGGCATGACGATGAAGGGATAGCTTCTGGCTGAGAGAGACTGTGTCAAAGCAGCGGATGGCACCATTAGAGGAAACCATCCATGGGAGAACCTTCTCATTGGAGAGACGGGAGACGATGAGCAATTTTGATGCTCTTGTGGCTTCCTTATAGAGATCCCGAAGGCCGGAGCGAGTAGAAGGCAATGACTTATCATTTTCATCAACCACGGAGGATATGTATATGAACCCCTATGAAAATATAACAAAGATGAGTAAGGTAGAAATTGGATAAGCTTGATTTGAAATGATTCTTCGTTTACGTGTTTTATTTCCAATACCTGAGGGTGAGATTTGAATACTAGTCACAGTCAACTACTCAGCTAGTACGGTATTTTGTGGGTTAAACTACTAGATCATTGAGAGAGGGAGAAAACCTAACCCTTAAACCACTGGATCAGATCATTTAGAGAGAGAGAGAGAGAGAGAGAGAGAGAGAGACCTCTTCAGTGCGACTGACAGCAAAGCCAAGCTTGGTATCATTCTCGAGGATTTTGATCTCCAAAGCGTACTCCCCAGCAACAGGTGTGTACCATAGACGAACAGCCTTCACCACCCCAATATCCACACCATGGTAATCCTCAAATCCATGGAGGCTTGAATTGGCAATGCCTGACAGGTCAGATATCGACCCTGTGTTCATTGCTGCAGCAGCTGTCTCGCCAGATATCTGCTCATAGCATACAACCATAGTGTAAAAAAAGGTAATTAACATCAACAATTGTGATCGATATGCCAACAATGGTAAGTCATTCTTGGATCATTATAAATTACCGGGATGCAAATGGATTAGATAAGGTTTGTTCTGTGGATTTGATGTGTTTTCATCATTTCTTAGTCCTTATCTTCCTGATAAAATATTCCTTTGCAGAATTGTGGAGTGTTTTCCTGACTAAACCAAACACAACTAGGTCCAGGTGTCATAACGCGCACCATTTCTTCTGAAATGGATCATGATGCAAAAATTATAGTGAAATTCGTTGGCTCAAGCAATGTACATAATAGTATTTGAAAATATATTTATAGAATGAAAGCTACGGCGCATATGAAGTACAAGAGGTATATTTTCCATGTATACTTGTCTAACGTGTAAACAAACTCCTTGCAGATTATTATACTCTTATTCTGCCCATATTCAATTTGTCACCGATGTTATCATAGAAAAGAACCAAGAATACGGTGTGGCGTAATGAACTATTTTCTTTGCTAACCTGTAGAATAAGGATGCAGATATGTTATGGATATGGATAATGATACTCCTTATCTGCATTGATTTTCTTGAAGTAACATTATTCTCACACGAGAGCCACTAAAAAACATGTGTTACCAGATATACTAGCTAGATTGGAGTCGGGTGTTCTTAATTGTGTTATTACACACCTTGGTAATCATGGACTCTGTCTGGACATTCATGAAGACAATTGGAACCCCCGAGTTCTGTGCGGAGTTGAGCCATGCATTTGCACGGGCCAGCGTGTCCTCCAGGGAGTTGTAGAGCAAGCCTGCAGCGTCGCTGGCCTTGGGGAGGATGAGGAGTGAGTGGAAGCAGCTTGAGTTGGCAATGGGCAGAGCTTCCCTCATCTTCTTCTCCCAGCTATATGACACATATCCGTCCTGCAGCTGCGCCTTGGTCAATGCACGTGCAACCCTTGAGCTCTTGGATCCTTCAGTTAGTTTCAAGTGCCATACAAAGTGAGCTAGAAAGGCTTGAAAAGCTCAGTAGCCAAAGTCCAAAGTAGTTTCAAGATCCTATGAAATAGCTAACTATTGGCACTTTTTATGTGAAAGAGTTATTTTCTGAGTCAAGCTTTTTTTAAATTTTATTTAAATATTTTCATTAAAAAGGGAAGAACTCGTAACACGTGGACACAAAATGAAACAGAAAATCCTCACCCACGAAAGGGAAAAACATTTTACAGAAATGGAAACAGGGGAACATAAAATACAAAAAACAAGACAAGAAAAGGAATCGCGTCACAAGAACGGAAATCGGACAAACTCTTGAACAAGGGTGACTCCACATTCATATAAACAACAAGACATCAACAAGATAAGTCTCGAAGATCGTGTCAACGAGTTAATCGTATAAATCGATCAAAAAGTTGAAAATCAAATAGAAATTCATCCGTAATAACTCGGAGTCACGTGGTCCCCAGCACAAAACAAATCAACACTAAAAAAAGAAAAAGAAAATCACACATCAACAAACCAAAACAACCCACAACAACAAACCACCACCATTCGCAACCTCTGGCCACACCACAGCCACTGCACTTCGACTCAACCACAACCAACGGCACAAACGCCTGGTCGATCTCGACATTCGAGCCTCGAGCATCGACCCTAGCCACAACGTCGCATCAAACTTGACCACGATCAACTGCACTACGCGATTGTCTATGACCATGTCCTACCACGAGCATTGCACGGCGAGTAGCTAGTAGAGAGAGACGAGTGGAGAGCACGATCGGCGATCAGTGGACACGAGCGAGGAGCAACGACGACGAGCAATGACGTCGAGCTGCAAGCGGCTGTGCATGTCGACAAGTTGCTACAATCGTTGAAGATGCATGGCTCGAAGGATAAAGGAAAATCAGAGGAGAGGGAGGCTCCGATCGACCAACAAAGGTCGATCGTCGGCTCAATTTACTGTAGCCCTAGAGGAGAAGGGGCAAGTCACTCTAAAGGAGAAGGGAGGAGAAGGCTCGAGTCAAGTTGACTCATATGGCTCGATTATTGCACCACACTCATATGGACGCAAAGCGTTAGCTATGATAATTAACTAGATTTAGATGCAAAGCGTGGTTGGGGTTTGTGTGCACGAGTTTTGATCAAAACATGGGCAACTCTTAGGAAAAAGGCACACGCTTCTTGAGATTGGAGTTTGGCATGCATGACGTGGTGTAAGTGCAATTTAATCGCCTGTGTTGATTGTTTTAAGCTACCGAATCTATGTCAAATGGTAGCAATAACAAATAAACAAGGCAATAAATAATACTACATAGAAAACGCTTTGAAGCTTGTCCAAATGTGCAAGGTGTTAATTACGTCACTTAAACGAAATTTCAAAAGTATTATTTAAGGCAGTAAAAAATCACATGAAGTAACCAATGTTTAATTTTCAACTTCTAAGAGCTAGTTATGTTGTGGATCGGAAAACTATATTTGTATTTATGAAATAAAGGATCTTGTTTAACATTTTCAAAAGTATTATTTAAGGCAGTAAAAAATCACATGAAGTAACCAATGTTTAATTTTCAACTTCTAAGAGATAGTTATGTTGTGGGTCGGAAAACCTATATTTGTATTTATGAAATAAAGGATCTTGTTTAACATTTGCTTTGCGGGAGGAGATATTCTGTGTTTGTATTTACCCGAAGAAAGGATTACATTCAGAGATATCCACTCGAATGGCTAAAGGTATTCACTTGAAAATGGAGGTCAGAGGGTGGGATAAATTGTAAAATGATTTGAATACCATTAAAATGGTAGTAATAAGTTATTATTTTCATATTATAGAAATATTGAGGTCATTTTTAGGATTATAAAGGGAAACCCTGGGTAGTGAACCTTGAGGTTGCAATTAGGGAATAACTAATCCTAATACCATATATAGGTCTGTATATCCAGATTTACCTCACCGAACTCAAATAGAGATCACCTTGGGATATTCCCCTTGCCAAATTAATGGGGGATATCTCTTTCTTGGGAGGATATCCCTGCTTGATAAACTGGGCATAAGGGTGAGTGCATAATCCCCATCACTTGCATGTTCTATCATGAGAATACTTTCGCTAACAGATTAATTACAATGAGAACTGATTTGTTGCACTTATTATAAATTAGGATTTAATATATGTATTTTTGGAAAATAAGATCTATTTTAGGAATGAGTCATAGTTGGAAACTTTCTTATATATTAAAAAATGACAAATATTGAAAGAGGACTCGAATATCTCACTGGTGGAGCCATCGTTCGACTCACTTTCGGGAAGACGGAAGACTATGATTTTACTTTATTGACAAACTAGTGGTTATGTAAAGTGCCTACGAGGTACCACAACTAGGGGTGATTAGTGCAAGAAATCATATGCTGGGGTACCAAATAGTGAATGCACATTTTTAGTATGAATGCTTGTAGAGAAAAACACAATCACATAGGAATGCACAAAGACTTATAAAAATCCTTTCTCAACTAAAGGGAAAATCCACAATACGGTTAAGCCCTAGCGTTCATTGACCACCAGGGCTTTTGTTGATAGGGTAGAAGAAAGCAGAGGGCGCAGATACAATATATGAATACTTGGAATAACATACTTGCACTTGAGATCTATAAACCTAATTTATACGTGGCTCAAGTTTGGTGTAAATGTTAAACATGCCTAGCTTATTAATAATCTTCTCAAATTGAGATATAATAAGTCGTGTATCGAAGATATTTGTAACTTGATTACTTAATGTATGGTAGCACAATATTTTTGCATCAATTTTCTCCTAAATGAAGTGTCTCTACTTCCACATGCATCGTGCAATCATGGAAAGCAAGATTAATGGTGAACTTATTATCACAATAGAGCATTATGAGAATTTTAGGCTAGAAAATAATTTCTGACATAAGAATTTGCACCCATTACATCTTAGGGGATCCAATAGCAACTAATCTATGTTCTACTTTTGCACTCATTTTTACCACCATTGCTTACTTTTTACTTCTCTCCATGACAAGATTTCCTCCAAATACATGCAATAGCCAAATGTAAGCCATCTATCATCACAGAACCAACCCAATCAACATTAGAATACCCATTTAGATTGAGTTTTTCACCGTTAGGATAAAGGAGTCCCTTTCTTAGATTTTCTTTAGATGGTAAAACACTCATCAATGGCCTTAAGATGGACATCTGGAAGGGCATGCATAAACTGGTCTTAAGTAATGCCAAACCTCAAGGTAAGATAGGTGAGCTTTCCCATCAACTTCTAATACCAATTTTTTTTATATTCATTTAGAGGTTTCTCGTCTTTCAAGCTATAAGTGGTTTCACCTGGAATAGAAGCACCTCCAATTTCAAGTTTGCCTATTATTTTTACTAAATTATTTACATAGTTTCTCTAAAACATAATAAGGTCCTCCTTGGATCAAGTTTTTCTTCCTCTTTTGACGGTTAGGTATTTTTTTCTTTCCCTTACGTCTCTTATATCAGGTTCTTTCCCTTTTAATGGAAAGTTAGTTTTCGCAAAAAAAAAAAAACTTCAAAACATCCTTAGGTTTTTTATTTTAGACTCTTCTACCAATTTTCCTTCAAGTCTTTCAGTTTCTTCCTCATTATCACTAGTAAGAATAATATCATCCACACAAATTAAGATCAAAGTGATCTGTTCTGTAGATTTCTTCACAAACAAGATGGGATCTCATTTTCCTTATCAATATCCTTGACTTTTCATGGCAACTCTTAGTTTGTCAAAACCTAGCATGCGAATACTCTCCATGACAAAGCTTTTTTTAGCCTAAAATACTTTCCAATTTGCTCATAACCTGCCAGTTGCATATAAACTCCCTCGTATAAGTTCCCCTTGGAGAATGCATTTTTCGCATTTATTTGACAAAATTCCCCAAAAAATTTACTGTAAGTGTGAGAATGATTCTTAAAGAATCCATCTTCGCAACTATTACAAAGTTCTTCAAGTAATTGATATCATACTTTTGTGTAAATCCTCTTACCACCAATCTTACTTTATATTTGTCAATGGTTCCATGTGCTCCATACTTAACGATGTGCATCCAATTTGGTCGAATAATCTGACCATTCTTAGGGATTTCAACAACAACCCAAGTCTGATATTCCACAAGGGCCTCCATCTACTTCTGCAAAGCTTGACCTCACCTTGAGTCTAGTTGAGCTTCTACCACTACTTGGGTATAGATGACATGGCAAGAGATGATTAATGACCTTTATAGTTGGTTTTAAGGTGAAAGAAAGTCACATATCTCTTATGGGATGACAAGTCCACTTTGTACATCTAGCAAATCAAGTAATCACTCTCCTTTTTGGCCTATAGGTAATTGTCATCCCCTATTGTTGTGATTTCCTTGTCACTACTAATAGTCATGGGAAGCATTTCCTCCTCACTACCTGTTGGTACTAGAGCACCACGATCATTTGTTTTGATGATAACAAAACACGTGTTATTTAACATTTGCAATTTGAGTTCTAGATTTCAGGTCAATTGCAAATGTGGACGTGTTTAGACGGAGTTCAAGCTCGCATCCAGGATGGATTGGAGGAGCTTGACGGAAAACACAGGAGGTTCGCGTGGAGCGAAAGATTGGAGATGGAAGACAAGAAGAATAGGATAGATTCTTTTTATCCTTTCATGTATCTCTTGTATTTATTTTCTTGCTCTTTATTTTCCTTAGACATTATGTTAAAGAGCCTCAAAGAACCCTAACAGTAGTCCTAGGAACACCTGCACAACCCTAGGATACTTAGGTTTTCTGTAGAACACTTAGAAAACCAATACAGGGTTAAAACAGACTTTCCAGACGTCTAATTCACGAATCAGACGTCTGATAAAGGATTTTAAGACGTCTGACTGTTGTTTCAGACGTCTGATAACTGTTAGGCTGGACATAGTTAGTTCTGTCTGATGAAATCGGACGTCCAGACCTTAGACCAGACGTCTTAGGAGACGTCTGATGACTTTGCCAGACGTCCAATTAGTGGACCGTTGGCTGGCTTAGAAAACACTCAAGATTATGACCGTTAGAGCCTTATCAGACGTCCTTAAGACTTACCAGACGTCTGATAAATGACCGTTTTGCCTCGGCTGACCCAAAATCTCTTCTCAGAGATTTTCTAGCCGTTGCAACGTTTGGAAATCAATTCCCACAGTAAAAGTAGGTTTCCAGACGTCCAGACATAGTGCCAGACGTCCTGTATGTCGTCTGATGGACTTGCGTAAAAATCCTGTTTAGATCTGATCCAAGTCAGGGAGAGACCCGCCCAAAATCAGACGTCTGACCTTTGAATCAGACGTCTTATAGTAAACTTCCAGACGTCTGATGCTAGAATTAGACGTCTGATAAGCCTGTCAGAACAATGATTGTTCCTGATTTCGGGTTGATTCACTTGGACTTTGTTCCCAACAGCTATAGAACCCTTCCTAAGCCTTCCAAAGCCTTCCTAAGGCCTCTATAAATAGAGGGGAACCCTTGCAACACAAATACACACTTAGAAAAACACAAGACACACCTAAGCAACATACTTTCCACTCTTTTGTGTCTCTCTTGCTCTCCAAGCTCAAGCTCCATCATCTTGAGAGCTAAATTCAGTTTGCGCGCCCGCTCTCCCGCTGTTGTTCACGAGAGCGACGTAGCGCCATTGCGTGGCTCACGCACCCGCGTCATCCTCGACGCACTCCTTGCAAAGGGGAGTTTCCTTATTCCTATAGAAGCTAGGTTCTTAATTACTTTGTTGGCTCTATAGGACATGTTGTTTTATTTTACCTTTGTTATTTTGGTTGGGTATTCGCTGTGCGAATTCCCGTCTCCTTCGTGGGACAAAATCCTTCTCGTGGAGAGAAGGGGTTGAGGAACGCTACCCTCGTACTTGTAGCGTGGTTGTACTGAGGTTGAATCACCCTCGTTTCAAAGTGATTCGGTTAGTGGATTTTGATCAACTTGGTTGATCGGAAAATCCTAACTCGAGAGGGTTAGGTGGTGGTTTTCACCCGGTTTGGGTTTCCACCTAAAAATACCTGTGTACATTGTGCGATTGATTTTTGTGAGATTGTTTTATATATTTTATTTCCGCATATTTTTTGTCACGCTGATCTCACCCCTCCAAGTAGGGAACCTTCAATTGGTATCAGAGCAGGTTTTCCGCCGACAGGAGTAACATCCGCGGAAAGATCACATGGAGGGAAGCTGTTCCACAAGCAGGATTTCCGAGGGGCAGTCCACAACCCGTCCGCCCTACTTTGATGGGAACAACTACATCTACTGGAAGTTGCGGATGAAGACGTGGCTTCAAGCCACCGACTTCACAGTCTGGGCCAGGTGCGAGACCCCCTTCGACATCCCAGAGAAACCCGCCAGAGGATACTCGCAGCAGCAGATCCGAGAGCTCTCTCTCAACGCAAAAACAATGAACGCGTTGTATTGCGCGCTCAGCCCGGAGGAGTTCAACAGAATCTCGCAGTGCGCCACCGCATACGAGATTTGGCACACACTCGAGGTAACTCATGAAGGTACCTCTAAGGTAAAAACCTCAAAAATTAATTTACTTTCTCAAGAATTTGAATCTTTTTCAATGAAATCTAACGAGTCTTTAAGTGAGATGAACACTAGGTTCACTCTCATTGTAAATAACTTGAAAGCTTTAGGAAAGACATTCATCAAGGGGGAGCTTCAAGGGAAGCTTCTTCGTTCCCTTGGACCGGAGTGGGAACAGAAAGTCACCGCCATCGAGGAGGTGAACGAAATGGAGGAGCTCAACATGGAAGATCTCCTAGGCAATCTGATGGCCTACGAGACTAAGTTGAAGCAGAAGAAGAAGGATACACCGGAGCCTAAACCAAAGAAGACTCTCGCCTTCAGAGCCGCGTCGGATAGCGAGGTAAGTTCCGACGACGAAGACTTTAGAATTTTACTTAAAAATTTTTCCAAGTTTTGTAGGGAATTAAAGAAAAAGAAAAAGGAGAAGAAGGAAAGCCCGAGACGTTGCTACCACTGCAACGGGAAAGGGCATCTGCGACCAGAATGCCCTCTTCTCAAAAAGGAGAAAAAGAAGGCGTTCCAAGCCACTTGGGACGATTCTAGCTCGGAGGAAGAAGAAGAAAAGACCATAGAAGAAGAAACCGCTTGCTTCGGCTTCATGGCCAGAGGAAGCGACAGTGAAAGCGGAAGCGACTCCGACGACGAGGTAAATTTTGATTTACAAGAAGCTTTTAATGAATTATTCGAGATTAGTAAATCACTAAAAATAGAAAACAAAAGCATGAAGAAGAACCTTAGTTTTCTTAAAAATGAAAATGATAGGTTAGAAAAACAACTTAAGGACATAGAAGCTAGTCCTAAGGATGATAACCTATTATTAGATAATCATAACCTCATCAATGAAAATAATAAATTGATTGAGGAAAATGATAGTCTAAAGTTAGAAATCTCTAATTTAAAGACTAAGATGAGTATTATAGAAAAAGAAATCGCATGTCTTAGGGAAAACTCCAACAAACTAATCAACAAAGTAGATGATTTATATAGCCCTAAGATTGAGAAAGGATCTCCATCAAGGAGACCCACTAACAAATCCGGATCCAAGCTCACTTGGATACCGAAGAAAAAATTAGAATCTTGTTTTGTAGGGTTCAGGGATGACTACAACATAAAGGACTGGACCTACAAGCTCAAGGCTGGTCAACTTAAGTTGGGAGAACCAATGAGTAGACCAAGGAGGAGAACAAGAAGACCGACGAGACGGCGAACAAACGACGGACCCGCCGCACGTCGACCACCAGATTGGAGACCGGCGCCAATGCCCGGGCCTCCAAGCTACGGATGGGAGCCCCATCCGATGTGGCATCCACCACCACCACTCGGGCCATTTTATTGGTCATGGTAGGTGAGGTAAAACCCTTTACCCTATCTTTTTATCAGTAGCATTTAGATAGGGGGAGTCAAAAATTAATGAGCTATTTGTCAATTTTTAAGGGGGAGATATAAGGTAGCTAAATTTCCTTTAGAAAGGGGGAGAAAAATAATAGCTATCTCATTGTTACAAAAAGGGGGAGAATATCACCTTTGTTAAAATAAATTCATAGAAGAGCATGTTTTAAGGGGGAGTTATAGGAAATATAAAACCAATTAAACATTTTTGATAATGTCAAAAAGGGGGAGGATTTTATGCATTATTATTTACGATTTTGTCATCATCAAAAAGGGGGAGATTGTTGGTGCTAGAGCACCACGATCATTTGTTTTGATGATAACAAAACACGTGTTATTTAACATTTGCAATTTGAGTTCTAGATTTCAGGTCAATTGCAAATGTGGACGTGTTTAGACGGAGTTCAAGCTCGCATCCAGGATGGATTGGAGGAGCTTGACGGAAAACACAGGAGGTTCGCGTGGAGCGAAAGATTGGAGATGGAAGACAAGAAGAATAGGATAGATTCTTTTTATCCTTTCATGTATCTCTTGTATTTATTTTCTTGCTCTTTATTTTCCTTAGACATTATGTTAAAGAGCCTCAAAGAACCCTAACAGTAGTCCTAGGAACACCTGCACAACCCTAGGATACTTAGGTTTTCTGTAGAACACTTAGAAAACCAATATAGGGTTAAAACAGACTTTCCAGACGTCTAATTCACGAATCAGACGTCTGATAAAGGATTTTAAGACGTCTGACTGTTGTTTCAGACGTCTGATAACTGTTAGGCTGGACATAGTTAGTTCTGTCTGATGAAATCGGACGTCCAGACCTTAGACCAGACGTCTTAGGAGACGTCTGATGACTTTGCCAGACGTCCAATTAGTGGACCGTTGGCTGGCTTAGAAAACACTCAAGATTATGACCGTTAGAGCCTTATCAGACGTCCTTAAGACTTACCAGACGTCTGATAAATGACCGTTTTGCCTCGGCTGACCCAAAATCTCTTCTCAGAGATTTTCTAGCCGTTGCAACGTTTGGAAATCAATTCCCACAGTAAAAGTAGGTTTCCAGACGTCCAGACATAGTGCCAGACGTCCTGTATGTCGTCTGATGGACTTGCGTAAAAACCCTGTTTAGATCTGATCCAAGTCAGGGAGAGACCCGCCCAAAATCAGACGTCTGACCTTTGAATCAGACGTCTTATAGTAAACTTCCAGACGTCTGATGCTAGAATTAGACGTCTGATAAGCCTGTCAGAACAATGATTGTTCCTGATTTCGGGTTGATTCACTTGGACTTTGTTCCCAACGGCTATAGAACCCTTCCTAAGCCTTCCAAAGCCTTCCTAAGGCCTCTATAAATAGAGGGGAACCCTTGCAACACAAATACACACTTAGAAAAACACAAGACACACCTAAGCAACATACTTTCCACTCTTTTGTGTCTCTCTTGCTCTCCAAGCTCAAGCTCCATCATCTTGAGAGCTAAATTCAGTTTGCGCGCCCGCTCTCCCGCTGTTGTTCACGAGAGCGACGTAGCGCCATTGCGTGGCTCACGCACCCGCGTCATCCTCGACGCACTCCTTGCAAAGGGGAGTTTCCTTATTCCTATAGAAGCTAGGTTCTTAATTACTTTGTTGGCTCTATAGGACCTGTTGTTTTATTTTACCTTTGTTATTTTGGTTGGGTATTCGCTTTGCGAATTCCCATCTCCTTCGTGGGACAAAATCCTTCTCGTGGAGAGAAGGGGTTGAGGAACGCTACCCTCGTACTTGTAGCGTGGTTGTACTGAGGTTGAATCACCCTCGTTTCAAAGTGATTCGGTTAGTGGATTTTGATCAACTTGGTTGATCGGAAAATCCTAACTCGAGAGGGTTAGGTGGTGGTTTTCACCCGGTTTGGGTTTCCACCTAAAAATACCTGTGTACATTGTGCGATTGATTTTTGTGAGATTGCTTTATATATTTTATTTCCGCATATTTTTTGTCACGCTGATCTCACCCCTCCAAGTAGGGAACCTTCACTACCTACATCTAGATCATCAGGACACAAGGGTGTATCATCATGGCATGTAAGCATATCAAAAATTGGAACTCTAGGAGCACTCAGATTGGAAATCTGAGGATGATTTGATCCTTTTTCCTTATTCTCTCGTGAATGATTTTTTATTTACTTGTCTCTACCTCATCCTTCTTGTCATTAATCTCAACAAAAGTTGAAGTCAAGGTAAGAATCAATGGATAATCTCCTATCAAGATGTTATCTCCCCTTAAGGTATATCTTCAAGAATCTGGAAATCCTTTTCACTTCTACTAACAATCTCCTTTAAAGAGGAATTCTGAATGCAAAGTAGAACTTGTCCTCAAAGAACGTAACATCTTGAAGATTTTTTGCCCATTTCTAGATTAACACACTCATGTCCTTCTTGTAAAAAGAAGTATTCAAAAAAGTACCTTTCATAGCCTTTGCATCAAGCTTTATTCACCCTAAAGATAACGTATGCATGAAGTACATAACCCAAAAACATAAGGGGGGAGCTGAAAAGGTTCCATCTCAAGGAATAACATACAAAAGGGATTCTTGCCATTAAGAACATTAGTGGGCATCCTATTTTGTAAGATAAGTGATCGTAAGAAGTACATAAGCCCAATACCTTTTATGAACATTCCATCCAAGAAGAGTCCAACTGTTCCATTTTGTTAAGATGTATAACAATGTGATGTCTCATGGATAATATCTCTATCTTTGAAATATGTCATCAACTCAAAACCACGCAAGGATCTATCTTTTAGAGTTTGATGAATTAGACCACCAGCAAAGAAGCAAACCTACATAGCATCAGGTTGTTGATTGAGCACCCTTGACCACTCTCTTTCCATGAGACTATAAGATCTATCTCTCAGAGGGAGTTGGATTCATACATGTGAGCACTAGCACAAAAGAGTTGAAGATGATATTTACATTATCATTTGATTATTACATTAACTAAGCACAAAGTAAGGTGAAGTCTTACTGCAAAAAATTTAAACCGTAGAGCTATCTAAATCTGAACTTTGTACCCCGATATTTGAGGTTGCACACTAGTATGGTGGTTGATTTTGATTTAGC
Organism: Thalassia testudinum; assembly: GCA_037157565.1. Lineage (NCBI taxonomy): Eukaryota > Viridiplantae > Streptophyta > Magnoliopsida > Alismatales > Hydrocharitaceae > Thalassia > Thalassia testudinum. The sequence goes on from JAZHRO010000031.1 coordinate 62,547,704, forward strand.
TGTGGGTTTTGACTCATTTTAATTCTTTTCTGCTTTAGAAGATGGTTATATAAAGTAATACTACCTACAATGTCAGATTGAAATCTTTTGATACTTGTATTTAACTAATTTTCCATCATGTTGCCAAAGAGCATGGCAATTCTTCTCGACTCATTCCTCCTATTCATCATTGAGCATGCAAAGGTGCATCTGAACTAGCTATCAATGAACACCATATAATATTTAAAATCAACAACTGATATGGTCCTTGTTGCACTCGACACATATTGCACCAAGGAGAAGGGACCCGATGGTTTTGATGCTAGACTCCCGACAGATACCACAACCATGTTTCACCATCATGTAAGTCTCACATTGTAAAAACTTCATCTTTATCCTAGGAAATAAATCTAGGAACAACTATTTCAACAAACTGAAATTAAGGTAACCAAGATGATTATGCCACGTAATAACTTGGTCTTTGTTTCCATGTTGAGTATCAATTGAAGAGCCAATGCCACTTTCCCAACTAGCTTATTTGCCATCCTTTCATGAGATACATCAGGAAGATCCGTATAGGCGCCTTAATGGATTTACTGAGGTTTGTTTAATGGTGAAAATTTAAGGATTTTTTTATGATTCCTTAATGAATACCTATTTCAAAATTATAACCAACATGTTAATGGTTCACATAGACTGTAGTGGTCAATATGTTGCAATAATTTATGACATGCACCCGTGCCTGTAAGACATACTTACCAACTTGATACCTTGATATTCTTAGGGTATGTTTAGTTAACGGATTTACATCGAGTTAAATATTTAACCTATCACTTAACCTGTCTTTCACTTATGTCGAATTAAGTGAGATTTAATTTAGGATAAAGTTATTCCTCTTTCTCTATAGAATAATTTTAACCTGTCAAAATATTCAAACAGATTAACTCACTTATTTTACTATTTATTCTATTCTTTTTTTATTCCTTTACTTATTTCATAAATTTATTTTCCTTGTCAAATAGAACCTAAATATATGTAACATATTAATTGTTTACATAGATTGTAGTGGTCAATATATGTCATAGTTTGTGACATGCACAGGTACATATAATATGCACTTTTTTTTTGTCGGAACGAACATTCCATTAAAAAAGGAAGAACCTGATACATAAAGACGTGCCCCACAAGGAAAGGATGAGAAAGAGAAGCCTACCCTCAAAAGGAGAGAAATTGCACCCCGCAGAAATGAGGAAACGCCAAAACAAAAAAAACAATCAGACAAGAAATAAAGGAAAAAGAAAAAAAAAACGCCCCAAGATGGAGAACCAACTGAACTCTAAGAAGGAGAGCGACCACACGCTTGTTGATACGGCAAAGTGCTAATGAAATAAAATCTTGAAGACCGCACCAACAAAAAAATCGAATAAATCAGCCACTGACTTACGTCAGAAATCTCAGTCGTGATAAGCATGGAGCCACATGTGGTCCTTAGCAAAACTAAACTACACTAAAAAACAAGAAAAGGAAGGGCCAACATCCATCAACAACAACCAAGCCCTCCGATCAACCACCAACCACGTGCTGTCTTCAGTTGTAGCTCTGCCTAGAAGGACCACCGCCGCACTCGCCGAACACCATACGCACCATCTGACACACCGCACGACCATGCAGCACGGACACTCACACTAGCCATAGCATGCATCAACCGCCTCATGGCCGCACGACCTCGCACCACGACCACGCACGAGCACAGACTACCTCACGGCCATGCGACCACTGCACAGCCTCTCGACCTCGCAGCAAGCGGCTAAAATCGATCAATGATAGCTCGATGAGTAGACAATGATCCCACGACCTTGCCGCTACCTCGATCGCCGCAAGGACCCAAAGCACAATGAGAGGTTGTGCATGTCAGAGGGGAGTCTTGATCGACAAAGGAGAGAGGTCAAAAGGGGATAGGAGGGAGAACCGGAGGTTGGGGAGGCTCGTACGGCTGATCAGGGCCCAAGTTGGGCAAGGTTAGGGTTTTTACTCAGAGGAGAGGGAGCGGGGGAGAGCGTCTGGGAGGTAGAAATGACTTGCCAATCATATAGCCCATTTGTAACTTTGACATTCTCCAGGAACATATGAAACGATTAGTGCTTATGTGGAGGTAATGTGTAAATGTCATCTTCTGTTTGGTACTTATGATAATTGATATCAATATGAATTAATATGTTTATTGCATGTGAACATTCAATTAAATATGAATAGTATATGATGAAAAGTGAATCCATCAAACAAGTGTTATCCTTCACCATCCAAATCATGACTACTTAATGTGAAGACATCTTCCCAATAGGTAAATAAGGTCCATATGACCTAAACTTGGTGATATTCCATTTACTGTTTCATGCCTCATTTGCAAGCTATTGTATGTTATATGGCTATGGGATTGGTGACTAGAAGTTTCCACTCGTACACCACCTTCTCCTTTTACCTCTTCCATGAAGTTCAAGTGTAATTTCTACTTATTCCACCCCAAAAAGTTTCCCGGAGATTGCACCCCTTAGGTGGCTGTCTTAGAAGAGTGTTCTTTTAGGGATGTTTAGATAGAGCCAAGCTCGATAATGCCACCATTGGCAAAGGAAACACGTTTCTAGACCATTTGAGACAAATGGGCACGTAAGATGGCTACGACTTTTCTGAAGTCACAAGCATGCGGATTGCTCCAGGCAATGGCTGTACAAGTTTGAGTCCTATATCATGTGAACTACCAAAAAATGTGATACCTAGCGAGGGCTGAGCATGGTAGCCAGGTCTTTCAGAGCCAAGCAAGGTAAGCAAGGTTTAGACCAAGGCCATTTGAGTGTAGGCCCATGAGTTGGACTCAAGCCTTTTTACTTTGTAAAATGTTGACCCAATCCCAAACCTCAAAGCAAATGGATCCACAATTTATTATGCAAAAAGAGAGTTGAAGTTCACAATTTATTATATTTTAAACGTATAAACGTGAAATTAACTAAACTTGAAAGAATGAGGGGATTAAGAATATTTTTGTAACTTGATTTTACTTGAAATAAATACAAAAGTATTTTACTTGGTATTAGAATAATAAATTTGATTAAAGTCATAATCTTTTAAATTTAAATTTAAAAACTTAACCCAATTCCAAACCTACTTCAAGGTAAATGGGTCAAGATTGGGCTGATCAAGTCCATTTAACTTTCAAGAAGAAGGTTAAAGTCCATAATTTATTATGTTTTAAGCACACAGACGTGATATCAAATATATGAACTAACTAAACTTGAAAGAATAAGAGGACTAATCTTCTCAAAACAAAAAAGAATGAGAGGATTAAGAATATCTTTGTAACTTAATTTTACTGGAAACGGAATGCAAAAGTATTTTACTTATTAGGCTAATAAATCAATTAAAGTCATCACTTTTAAATTTAGTACATGCATTTTTTAGCAATACAAGGAAGAAGCTTAAAATATTCACAAAGGTAAAATCAAAAAGTCTTTTTTTACAAAGATGCCCATGAAATTTGTTTTCATAAGCATCCATGCAAACTATCTTTTGTTTACTATGTATAAATATATTATACCCATATATATTATACGGGCTTTAAAGGGACTTTCGAACAAATTAGGCCCTTGTGCTAGGACTTGGACCTGGCTAGGCTTGTCCTGAACTAGGCTTTAGTCCTGACCCATTCATTAAATGGGCTAAAGTCTTACCTGAGCTGGACCTTAATATTTATGAACTTGGACTTGGATTTGGGCTTAGGTCGGATCCAGTGGGCCAGGCAGCCCGGTTTAATGTTCAACCCTATACCTAACTTTTGCATTATTGGGACCCATGTGTCCATGCACGAAACATACGGGTAACAAATCGGAACCTAATAAATGGAATGTACAACCTGGTGAAAGAAGTTTCAGCTTGTTTGTGGAGTTTCGGAGGGGCGATCAACGTTTGCCACTGATAATGACCAAGGTATTGAGAAAGAAGATAGGGCAAGGGATCATTTGGCCTTACGACTCCTATCCATACTTATGGAACCTGGTGGGTCTACCCTATTTTATGCCACGTCTGTATAGTTGTGTGATTGAAGGGGGAATACATCCCAAATGTGAGGAATTAATTTTATGAAAGCAACGGAATCAAGAGATCTTAATGTAACTGGTCATTTGTAGATCTATGTTAGGGCAGAGAATCTTGGCCAGATTCGTCATCCCAAAAACGCTCTTGGGTAAGGCCTTACCCTGAGTTGGAGAACTTCAGTGCTTGTATAAATCAATAGATCAAACAGTACTTCTACATCGAGAGTGTAAGGATCCATAATGTAACCCCTTTCAATTGTCCATGACGAGACAATTACATGTGTAATTAGGATACTGACCTATACGTTACTCGAATATTCAAGATTCGATCGAATGAGAAAGTTGGATTAGACTACTTGAATGCCTATAGTAGGTATATGCCTCAAAAATTGAATTAGACAAGGTAAGCTTAAAGTGTAGGTAATCAAACTCAATGCAATGGCATCCAAGAAAAGCCACTAAATGGTCTGGAAGCTTTGCTTAAATAAATTATATGCGCAGCCATTAGATGTAAAATCCGATAAATGGTCAATTGCCAAAAATCACAAATGAGTAAGTAGTATAGCTAAAAAAAAAAAAATTAAAGAAACATCTTTTGTAACATTGGTCCCTCACGTAACAAAATACGTTGGTATATTTTGATTTTCAACTGATATGTTTTGATTATCCACCAAAATACACCAATTTAAAATCAAAATATACTAATGTATTTTAATTTTTCAATCGGTAAAAAAATTAATTTTTACTTAAAAAATGAAAAATGCTTTTCACCTATGGATTTTGAATTTAGGATTTAAAATTTAAGGTTTAAGATTTAGAGTTTAGATTTATGAAAAGTGGAGTGATTTTCACCTTTAACTTTAAGGTTTAGGATTTAAGATTTAGGAAACTTAAATCCTAAATTCAGAGGTGAAAAATTATTTTTCATAGGTGAAGTACCACTTACAATAAGTGAAAATCGATTAAAAATCAAAATTCACAGTTGTGTTTTAATTTTCAAACGATATATTTTGATTTTTAACCGATAGAAAATTAAAATACATTAATTGAGTACACCAATTGAACACACCGATTGCATATCAAAATATACTTATGTATTTTATTAGATGATTATGCACGTTGCAAAGTGTGTTACATCACACGTTCCCTACCTACGTCCATTAGTATATTGGTATGGATTAAATGATTGCAGGGAATAAGTCCCACTAAGGAGAAGGTTTAGCGGGATTAAAGAGTTAGTGGAGAGTATTCCTAATTCTAGAAATACTGATACCTAGGAGAGGAGATGTGGCTGTAAGGAGTCTTATGATTGCCTAGAATAGTGAAAAGATCAAAAGCTAAAGATGTGGCAATCTGCATGTTATTTTGGTGGCAGCCATAGATGAGGTGGCTGCTTCTCCTAATTTCTGCTGTAAAAATTTGGATAAGAAGCATATAAGGGACTTCTGAGAGTCGAATTTGCCTCTTATGAGACTACATTTTACCACAACCGAGAAGTTTAACCATCTCCTATTTTTACTATTTTGTCTTCTACCAACAGCTAAATACCTCCATACCCTCACCTCTACTCTTATCTATGTAAAACTTCCCCTCCTGAGGTAATCCGAGGAAGAGCAGGAAGAGGGAGGGATGGAAGAATCATCAAGCTATTGATTGAGGGGATTCTAGAGCAGAAAATGAGGTAGAGGAAGAACTGCTACTAGATAGAAGCTCTATCAAAGCTTCAGATTTAGGAAGAGATCAAGAAAAAAGCCTCAGAGGAGGATGAAAGGAACTCAAGGCAAAGGAGGAGCTTCTAGAAAAAGGTAGGGAGCTCCAAAGGGGAGACCCCAGCTCAAGAACTCCATGAAGATTTCTGAGTATAGTTCTTGCAGTAGTAAATAATGTCTCTTGAATCTTATAGTAGAGCTTGAGCTGGCAGAACTTGTTTCTAGAAAGATCTAGGTTACAAGTTGAAGGTTATAGGAATCAAAGACTTAGCAATCTGTTATTAACCTTTTATTTGCAAGCTTTGAATTAGTGAATTGTATGATTAATCTTAAGAGATAATTTCAAAGAACCAAGGATTATATTGGTATGAAAGGTTCTTTTGATTGATAATCATGTACTGATTTAATTAGAAATATGTGGTGGAATCTTAAGAGTGTTAGAATAAAGTTTGACATTGGATTAAAGAGAGTTGACAAATAGATCAAAGGAACAAGTTCTGATATCAAGAATTAACCTCAGTAGCCTCTCAATGGGCTCTTAATGGATGTCCAGTGAGGTCACTGGACGTTCAGTAGGTTCCCATGGGATGGTTGATCTTAAAATAGTAAAAATGATTGATTCTATTCTTATAACAATGATCCATTAGAAGTTCAGTGGAGTTAAGTTTCAGTAATCATCCAGTTGGATTCCACTGGAAGTCTGGTGAAAGGTTGTTTAGTATGAATTGCAAACTAAAATTACTAAAATGGAGAGTAATCAAAACCAATTTGAATGGCGGTTTCGTCCTTGTGTTTAATCAACTAGGATTACCTTCTGAACACTGTCTAGAGAAAAAAATGAATAAAATGAACCATATTTTTACCATATTTTTGTATAATTGAAGCTGCAGTTTGAAGCTTAGGAATAACAAGAAATGTTACAATTGATGTTGTATGGATCCTATTGAACCTAAAAGGATCCAGAAGACTTTGGTAGCTACAAGCTACTAGGAAAAAAGTATAAAATGAAGAATTATGTGGCTAAACCTAGAAAAATCCTAGGATATACCCTAGGAGAGGTAATGGGAATACAATCATTTTGATTGATTTAGATTGAAATCAGAAACCCTAATTGAACCAGGAAGGTTCAAAGTCCAAGGAACTAGTAAAGCCTTGCATAATGGTCATTGGGTAGTAAATAAATGGTCAAGAAACCACTCATGACCTAGAATTGGTGGCCATTGTTCATGCCCTGAAGACCTAGAGGCACCACTTATACGGACAAAACTTCAAGATTCATGCTGATTATAAAAACTTGAAGTACATATTCGATTATAAGGAACTGAATATGAGGTAACGATGATAGATGGAGATACTGAAGGATTATGACTGTACCAGCCTGGAAGAGGAAATTTAGTAGCTGATGCTTTAAGTTGTAAACCACTAGAAATATTGACTAGTCTTCAGGCCTTAGAGTAACTCATGTTGTTAGAGGTTAGGGAATGGAAGCCTCGGATGCAAATTGGACATATAGGTGCCCTTACAATTTCTAGATAGTTAAGGCCAAAGTTATTTGGTGTTGTGAGAGATTCGAGATAAAGTGTTGACTGGAGAGCTGAGGGATTTCACATTTGAGGATGGAGTACTCAAGGTATGTGGCAAATTGGGTTCCACAAGATCAAAGTTATGCAGAGAATTGTTGCCCGAAGCCCACCACCCCAAGCTGACTATTCACATAGGAAATACAAAGATGTATCGAGACTGGCATAAGCATTTCTAGTGATGCGGAATAACGAGGGATATTGGTGAAGATATGAAGCATGTCTTGTTTGCCAGCAAATCAAGGCCAAACACCATAGGTTTGTGGGGTTGTTGCAGTCTTTAACCATTCTGAAGTGGAAGTAAGAAAGTATATCAATGGGCTTTGTATCAGGACTTCCAAAGATTGCGAGAGGACATGATGTTAGGATGATCATCGATAAACCAACCAAGTCAGTTCACTTCTTGCCTATCTGAATGGCATACATCATTCCCCATTTGGCAGCTTTGTATATTAAGGAGATAGTACAATTGCATGGTATGTCGAAGGAGATAATTTTAGAAAGAGATACAAAGTTTGCATCACATTTATAGGAGAGTCTACAAACTACATTTATAGATCGATGGTCAATTCGAGCAAACCATTCAGGCGCTGGAAGACTTACTCAGTCGGATCTTGTGTGCTAGAGTGAGATGGTTCTTAGGAAAAACATTTTTCACTTGTCAAGTTCACCTACAATAGCAATCATCATGCGAGCATTGATATGACACCGTTTGAGCCCTTGTATAAATCAAAGTGCATCTCACCCTCATGTTGGGTGAAAGTAGGCATCAAGTGAGAAGTGGGTCCAGAATCGATTAAACAAAAAAAGAGATTACCCAGCAAATCAAGAAGAAATTGTAAATAATCCCGAGTCACCAATAGAGTTGTGTGGATGACAAGCGAAAAGACATGTAGTTTGAAGGGAACTATTGTCCCCAAGGTATCTCCTATGGAAGGAATTTAGATATTTGAGGTTAAGGGTAAACTAGCACCTCGACACATTGGCTCGTTCGAGATACCAAAGCATATGGGACTAATCACCTGCAAGCTTGCCTCACCTCGCACTTGGCTGGAATTCCTAATGAGTTTCACATAACCAATCTTCGGAAGTATGTTTCATATGAAAGTCATGTCATCAGTTATAACTTTTTGTTGGAGGACTCAAACCTTTGAAATAAATAGTGGAGATACTCGACCATGTCATTCGGAGATTACGTAACAAGGAAGTGGCCTTGTCAAAGTACTATAGAGAAGCCCTGACTACAAGGAAATGACATGGAAGACTAAGGCAACAATGACGAAGAAATACCTTTATCTCTTTCCAAACTCAAGTATGAATATGGGGGTGAAATTCCCTTTCTCATGGTTATCATTTAATACTCCACTTTTATTGCCTTGCCAAAGTCTCGAGAAGGGAACTATGGATAAGGTGATTAGATACTCGATTAGTGTACTAAATCTTGATTTACCTAAGTTTCGAGGACGAAACTTTCATTTAGTGGGTTATGATTTAATGATCCAATGAAGATTCAGATACTTAAATCAGATATACACTTTGAAACGAAACTAATGACACCGGTTGTGTATGAATTGGAACCCATTTAAATAACAGAGAATAAACTCATTTTTTTGATCCAAATGTCAGATCAAAGATCTGAAAATTTATTTATATTCCTAACATGACAAGGAATCCAACGATATTCTTTGCATGTAGATTGGACCTTGGATGCATAAAACACGTGCAACCCCGTATGCAACTCGTTGGATTTCTGCATTACGCAAATGATCTCGAATTCGAGATCCGGTAGTTGCATTGGATTCCTCATGTTGCAAATGATTCCGATGAAAATCAAAGGCCGTTCAACCTAATTACGAGGAGCATACATGATATGAAAATCAGGGGAATAAAACGGGAATAATAATCAAATAAATAGAAAATAATCCGATATCTCCGACCCTCCTACGCCTCCTCTATTCCCTTCCAATGTAAGGCATATGCAACGAGAGCCCTTCTCCTTCCTCCTCAGCAATCACCGCCGCCGCCCCATCTTCCCTAACTCCTCCTCCCCTTCACTACTCCTGATCCTCGAGAGAGAAACGAGAGGCAGAGAGATAACGCGGGGTCGAGAAAGGAAGAAAAAGGAAGCAGCAACGACGACTGCAATAGTGGTGGTGCGAGACGCCGGAGCGGTTCCAGAGCAGGTGCGCATGAGGCGGTGCGTAAGACAGCGGCGAGCCCTCAGGTGGTATGTCGGAGGCGGGAAGGTATGGTTTCTATCCTCCCCTGTTTACGTATCCACGTGGAGAAGAAGACGAGGAGGAGGAAGAGGTGTTTCAAAGAGAAGAAGAGGCCGGTGGACCCACCAGCGTATGGGCAGAGGACCGGCGGGGCCGGTGGGTAGTGAGGTGCCGACGGGTCCTCCTGCTGTGCATGTGGCGTGAAGAAGAAAGACGGGAACTGAGAGAATGGCGAGAATGAAGGCCAGCGACGGCGGCAGATTGGCTGTGCCGTGGTGGTCGGTCGAGATGGTGTGGCCCGTGGTGGGTCGCCCCGCCTACGTCCGCCTCGAGGAAGAAGAAGAAGGATATGGAGATGGGGGGTGTCGCTGGGGCCTGGGGGACGTCTCACCGGTGGGAGGCGTGCCGGCGTACCCGGCAGAGGTCGGTGAAGAAGTGCGAAGGGGAAGAAGATCAAAGGGGGTAGGAAATTACAGAGATGTTTTTATATGTTATCATTTTTGCGTTGTATACCCTGTGAAGAGGTTGTTGGATTAATCGATCCAACGGTTGGGGTTCTTTTGCCTTGATCTTGACAATCCAAGGGCGGATCTTGGTGATCCAGGACATGATCTAGGGATTTTTTAAGTGTGGCAAGTACATCTGTATAATTGGATTGTACAGTATTCACTTTGATTTTAGGGTGGATTAATTATTTAACCTATCTTTTATTTATGTCGAATTAAATAGATTTAACCTGACGTAAAGTTATTCTATCATTTTTATGGAATAATTTTAACTCGTCAAAATATCCAAACGAGTTAAATTACTTATTATATAATTTATTTCACTCCTTTAATTTATTCCACAAACTTATTCCCGTTACCAAACGTAGTTTGGTTGGTAGGTTAAGTGGGTTTGCGTCAGGTTAAATATTTAACTCGTCACTTAACCCATCTCCTATTTACACTAGATTAAGTAAACTTAACCTAGAATAAAGTTATTCCACCTTCTCTGTAAAATAAATTTAACCTATCAAAACATCTAAATGGGTAAACTCACTTATTCCATAATTTATTCCACTTCATCTCTATTTTTTTAATTATTCTACAAACTTATTTTTTTTACCAAATGAAACCTAAGTGATCACACAAAAGGAAAGTTGTCGTACATGTACTCACATGTACATGAGTTAGAATGCCGTCTCTTTTTTTTATTTTTTCCTTTCCCTCTCTTTCATGTCCAACCACTACTCCTTGAAATTTGATTCAATTGACATTTACTCCTTAAATTATTGTCGTGTTGATATCCCTACTCGTCACCCCCTTCTAGATGCATGATTGATTATGAGTTACTAATATGAGAACATTATGATTAGCCTTTAGAATAATGATGATTAATTTCTAATTTTGTAGATAATATCTTGATTTGTCTCTAGTAATTATTTGATTAACTAAATTGGCAAAGATCATATTATTGCACATATTAAATGAACCTTGTTTTATTTCATAAAATTGATACTATTGTTCTCTTTAACTCATAACATACATATGAAACTCGATCAAATCAAAAAATAAGATGACTAGACACCCATTTGTAGATAAATATCATGAGTTGTTTATTTATAAAATGATTGACTAAATGGAATGATACCTCTATTGTGGCATGGAGCGAATGAACTAATTTTTTCATCTAATTGGTATCATTGTGTTTCTTAATTGGTCACTTGTTTGAGGCAACAAAAGGTATTTGAAAGTTAGAGGTTTAACAATTATTTTAAGAGATGATGTGATTTAACCCTTAACCACATTTGTGACATAAAATCAGTGAATGAATTGACAATGTCTATGAATAGTATGTAATAAGTGTTCTAATAATGACTTCATGAGATTGCTAGATTTTTCATTACAAGATACAATGGGAAGTGTTTACCAGGCTCATTGATCTCATAACTTATTTATGCGTAGTGATCGCTGTGGTCAAGGAGTTGCATACTTCTTAGGTGACTCAGGCTTATAGTCAAGTCAAATACAACCTCCAATTTCTTTTTGGTACTAGACGTTGAGTATTTCATCCGTTGGTGTTGGGTAGAGAAGAGCTATGTAGGATATACAACACCACAACCTTGACATGAAGTCACCCTTAAAGTTACTTTGAGATTATATGTCGATCGCATCCTATATTGTGAGTCCTCAAGATAAGCAAGATATCACTAACCTCAATTGCATCCAATTCAAGGGACTTTGCGAGTAGAAACAAGTTGAAATCTATAATATCTCAAAATTTCAGTGCTTAAGATGATGGCTAAAAGATGGATTAATTACCTAATTAATGAGATGAATCACGATCAACTAGGGTACTTGTATTCTACATGCTTGATAATTTTTAATCATGTAGTCTTGTTATCCTTATTATTCCTGCTTTTCCCTGACTTTGTTTAATGCCTTCCCTTTACTTGCCTAAATTCTTAAATTACCTAAATTTTAGATACATTCTACTAGGAATTATTTCCATTAGCCTAACTTCAAATGTAAGCAGCCTTTGAAAGATTTATACACATGACGCGTTAACAAGCACTCTAACGAGGTTTACACTTCATATTTGTTCCTTGCTTTAACACTTTATGCTTGAGATTTGGACCTGGATATTATAGTTGCCTCTGCAAATTTAATAATGACTACTTTTATTTCATTTGATAATGGTTATGTGTCTCATGTTTATGTGTTAGATAATGCTTAATTGGCCTTGCATCAACAACCTAATATCACTAGTTATCAGGCCATCACAAAACCCAAAACCCAGTACCTTGCCATGTAATCCTATGAAGGCTATTATGCAGTAATCAAGGTCTACACTAGCACCAAGTGTCTATTATGAATCATGGATGAAGATACTTTTGGCACGTAACCCATAGAGGGTATTACACTACCAGATAGATTGTGTGGGCATCGGGTACCAGAGGAAGAGAGTTGATGCAAGCTCGTCCTGAAATAGGAGTTAATTAGGGCAAACCTGATATTTTTAGTTCCTCACAAGGAACATAACTAGCCTAAATTCCTTCTCATTTTTTCTTTGTTTCCAAAGATATTATCTAAGATAGACCCCTACGTGATAGAGCATGTATGGAACACTTTTCTTAAGTTCTCCACTAGGTGATTAAGGGTAGCTTCCTCTAAGTCCCGACCCTTTTGACTTAAGTTAGCAATGAGCCTTAGAAAGGTATGGGCAAGCCTTTCTTGTAAGATACTTATACTTCTATGGGTTACCCTCAAGTAGAGTCTACCAATATGGTATAGCTTGACAAAAGGAGACAATAAGATCACCATTGACCAAGAGGGTAGATTCAAAAAACCTTCTCGATTTGAGACATGAGAGAGTGAACTCAAATGTAGGTTGGTAATAAATAAAAGATCATGATAGAATAAAGAAGTTACCTCATTATAGAATTATTAAGTAACTTGAGCAACTGCAAACAACCCAGACACTACCTTGTTCCTCTCGCGTTATAATAGCATTCCATCCCTACTTGTCAATTGGCTCATTCCTACCTTCTGATCTAATTTCAAGAAAAAATGCTAATATTACCAATCGTCCTAGGACATAGAGATGGTGTGAGATGCTACAGCAAGTTAAACAAGAGAAAAATATTTGAGGATCTTAGTATTGAGAAAAACTCTATCTCAAAATTCTTGAAATTCTAAATAGCTGAGGGCAAATCGATCTCAAAATAGGCACATGAGTTCCTGTTGTTGCTCCATGGCATGATAGAGGCATAGATGAAACTTCCTAAACAATTTTAAGTCAAGTCCATCATTAAGAAATCCCTTAAGTCTCGAGAAAACTTCGAGATGACTCTCAAGAATAGGAAGGCAAAGAACTCTTTTGATGATTTGATGGTTGCCATTATCATAGAAGAAGAGCATAAGAAGCAGGACCCAATGATACCTATAGACATACAATGTAAGGTGAATGTGATGATGTCTAAAGGCAAGAAGAATAAAAATAAGAACAACAATAAAAACAAAATGAAGGTGAAAATCAAGATCTAGAAGAAATCCAAAAATAAATCATGTTGACATTGTAGGCAGGCTACGCATTGAAAGAAGGATTGTCCTTCTCTTAAAGCTCAATAAAAGGCCATAAATGGAAATCCTCAAGTGAATATGGCCACCAATGAAGCCAAGTCCAAAGATAGGTATGTCTGTAAAACCCAAACTCTATACTATTCTCAATCCTAATGTGTGGTTCGTGGATACAAGACCCCATATACACATTTATACTGACAAATTATTCTTTTCTTCTTATCAGGCTTATAGTGACGAGAGCGTAAAGATAGAAAACAACTCTACAACTAGGGAACTAGGATTTGGATGTGTGATCTTGAGGTACTCCTTAAGAGGAGTCTGGACATTGCATAGGATATCACATGTTCCGATCGTGAAGAAGAATGTTCTTTTTGTTTCACTATTAGTTAGAGAGTTTTAAATTGAACTTTAAATGTAATAAAATTGCCATTTTAAAATATGAGATTTGTTTATAGAAGGAGATATTTGGCTAATTTTGATTTATTATTTAGGGTTAGATGTAACATTATTCATGATGTTTTTCTAAGAATACTCTAAATAATTTTAGTTTTAATTCTATTCCTTATGCTGTCAATAATATTGAATCTTATGAATTACAACATGATAAATTGGGTCATGTGAATTTTAATTTTTTGAAAAGAATAATGAAATTGAATATGATTTCTTAAAACCTCATAGAGAAAATTAGGAATGTGAGATATGTGTACAAGCTAAACAAACTAATAAATCCTTTCACTCTATCTTTAGAGATACTGAGGTTCCAGAATCAATGCACAGACATTTACGAGTTTAATAGTGTGTTGACGGGAGACTATAAAAAATATTTTATCACCTTTATAAAAAAAAATAATAGATATTGTTACATATATATGCTTAAGTTTAGGGATGGGACATTAAGTAAATTCCTTATCTTTAAGAAAGAAGAAGCAAAAACAAAAACTTGGAAAACTCTTACGAAACTGAAGTGGATAGAGGAGAGGTACATGTCCAACTTATTTTGATGAACAATACCCAATTTTCGATTTAGTTCATGAAGAAACTATCCCATATTCCCCACAATTTAACAAGATAGCATAGTAAAAAAATAGAATCCTAATTGGCATGATCAATACTCTTCTTCAGAGCTCAGGATTATCTACCAACATGTGGAGGAAGCTTTGAATACGACATATCATATTATGAATAGAGTTCCTTATAAGTATAAGGAAAGTAATACACTTGAGATTCCAAAAAATAGGAAATCAAGGCAACGGGAGAATGAGAGGGCAAGCGGGAGAGAAGCGAGTGCGAGTGAGAGAGAGATAGGAGCGGAGGAGGAGCGCGGAGGGAGGGGAGCGGAGCCTTCTCACCAGCGAGGTGGTCGAGCCTGAGACCTCGGGGAGTGAAGGGTGGTGGAGCGACGGAAGAAGAGGGTGGTCGCAGTAGAACTAAAGGAGGTGGATGTGCAAGGCGACGGATACTTCAAGTGCCTGGAGATCGGCCACTAGGCGAGGGTTTGAAGAGAACCCCTACGCTTCTGGGGGTGTCAAAGGGTTGGACATCGACGTGCGCGGTGTACAGAGATTGGGCAGCGTGATTTGGCGTGCGTTGCGGAAGCGAGGCAACCCCCACCACCTCCGTCGATGGTGGTGCCCGTGGCGGAGGTGGAGGCTCCTTGGTCAGCGGATGCTGCGGCTCTTCGCGACCTTGTGGTTGGGGCTGTGGTGGGAGAGTTAACATTGGGACGGTTGCGGATCTCCGAGGTGGTGGAGGCCCTTAGTGATGGGGCGTCGACAGCAGGAGTGACGGTCATCCCCTCGGGAGTTGGGGGAGTTCTGGTGGTGGGGCTCCCTCCTGCAAAGGTGGAGGGGCTTTGCTCCACGATCGCTCACTTGGAGTTCGGAGAAGTGGCTTGGCGGAGGGCTACCATCCACGATGGGGCGCAGAGGGAGCGACCACCGGAGCGACTACCGATGGAGATTATGATCGAAGGAATACCTTGGTGGCTACGAACGGTGGAGGTCGTCAAGGCGGTGGTCCTCCCCCTTCACGCTCCTTCGAAGGTGCGAGGGAGTTGGTTTCTTGACTGGGCAACTTGAGGTGATGGTAGAGCTGAAAGTGGGGGCGTCGGTGATGACGAAGGTACTCCTTCGCCACGGTAATCTTTCGTGGATGGTCACTTACACCTATAAGAGGACTGGTGGAAGGAGGGCATCGTATGCAGAGGTGGTCGGAGGGGCGGCAAACTCTAGCTACAAGATGGTGGCCTAGGCTAAGGTTTTACACGGAGACCGAGAACCCAACCATTCGAGCCCTAAGGTGGAGCTGAGTCCGTTGAAGGCGGAACGTCAGCCATTGATTGCACCTATTGTGGCTGTCTCGGAGGAGTCACCTCATTTAGGAGAGGCGATGCAGTCTACGGTGAGATCAAAGGAGCGGGAGGTGGAGCCCGTTTCGCGCGAGATTGAGGGAGCCCAGCTGGATGGCGCTTCGTCTCCCTCTTTTAAGAGGTCGGGTGCTCGAGTCAGATCCTCCCAGGATCCAGATAGTGGTGATGGTGGCTCCAATTGCGATGAGACCCATCGTCCGATCTCTAATGTCCCTTCGACAGGCTGTGGTCCAGACAACCCCTCGATAGCAATGGAGCCTCACCTCGACGATAAGACACACTACTCCGAATGAGGAGAGGGATGCTGTCGTCGGAGGAGATGACACCAACCAGCACTCGGTGTTGAAGATGGGGGTCGGGAGCTCCGAAGTGGTGACGATGGAGCCAGAGATGCTTCCGAAAGGAGATGTGCCTTGGTAGCAGGTTGAGGGCATCTCTTTGGTGAAGGACGATCGCACGATGGTCCCTCTGTCTGGTTGGAAGCCACGAATGGTGGATATTGGCTGGGGTGGACCTTTCGATACAAACAGAAATGGCGGTAACGTGGATTGAGCCGGGATCAGAGGTTGGTGGTGGACGGTCGTGACAGAACAACGCAACCTTCAGTGACAGCGACCCTAAATCATGATGAAGTGGAGGTTCGATGGACTGCGGAAGTGTGCGGCTTTCGCTTGTCGAGGAGGGAGTCGTCCACCATTTCCAAATGAATGGTATTATTACTTGGAATGTGCAGGGTCTCAATGACCCATCGAGGAGGGCTTCATTAGGTCAGTACATTCGTTTGTGGAAAGTGGATGTCATGTTGTTACAGGAGTCCAAACTTTCCAACTGTGATGCTAGAACCTGGAGGGAGATCAAGGGCACCTGGATGGGGGGATTTCGTTTTATTGGAGCAGCTGATCGATCCGAAGGGCAGATCCTAGGGTGGCGACAAGATGTCTTATCCTTGGTAGACTGCTTCAAGGGGGAATATATCATCTCTGCGAAGCTGGTAAGGAAGCTAGGTGGTGCTAACATGGTGATCACAGGGGTCTATGGCCCGTCAGGTGCTCAAGCTAGAGGGGTGATGTGGGAGGAGCTTACGTCGGTAGCTGGGAATTGTCATGGGAGTATGTGGTTGATTGGAGGGAACTTCAATGTTACGTTGCAGTTGGAGGATAGACCGGGGGGCGGGGTATACAAGATCCTGGATCAAATGAGTTCGTAGAATTTATGGCTATGCATGGCCTTATAAATATGTGCTCAACGTGTGTGCCTTTACAAGGAGGAATAACAGCAGTCAGATGTCCAGCATAGATAGATTTCTATCCAACATGGAGATGGCAGAGGCTTCCCCCATGGCGGAGGTATCCCCTTTGGAGAGACCATTTCCAGACCATACTCCCCTGATGTGGCGACCTAATGAAGGGGTGCACTATGGCACCTACTTCAGGTTTGACAAGTCTTGGCTGCTGGAGGAGGGTTTCCGGGGCATGGTGGAGGAGAAATGGGCCTCTTTTGTGGTGAAGGGATCGGCTACAATTCGACTGACAAGGAAGTTGGCTATGTTGCGGGCTCACCTGAAGGATTACAAGAGGGAAATCCGAGCAACCAGGAGGGGCAGAAAAGAAGAGGTCTTGACGAAGATTACCAGGATTGATAGACTAGAGGACCAGGCCCCTATCTCAGTGGAGGATAGGGAGATCAGGTTGAGGATGACGTGGGTGGTGCAGGAGGAGGACAGGAAAACAAAGGTGGAGTAGAAGTCAAGATCAAGACAAAAGTGGCTGAAGGAGGAAGATTCTAATACCAGATTTTTCCACCAAATGGCATCCGCCAGGAGGAGGAGGAATTGGATAGAGAGGCTGCTGGTTCACGGAGAGGCCTATTCAGGTAGGGAAGAGGTGGGTAGAGCTGTAGCGGATTATTCAGAGATTTCACAGGCAGGCACGACAGAGGCAAGTGGCAGTGGAGGGGTGAGGATGTTCAATGCATTTCTGAGGCCCAGGCGGAAGGCCTCACAACCAGCTTCTCGGAAGATGAGGTGAGACGGGCGATTTGGGGGTTGAATGCGGAGGGATGCCCTCGACCGGATGGTTTCCCGGTCTTCTTTTTTAAGGAGTTCTGGACAATTTTGTGATGCGAATGATGGAAGAGTTTGCGGAAGGAAATAGGGGCTTTGACAAACTAAACATGTTCTATATGTTTTTGCTACCCAAGAAGGAACGTGCAGAGGATATTCAGGATTTCCGTCCAATTGCGCTATCTAATGCAGTCTACCTTATTGTTGCTAAGGTGCTGGCTAGCAACCCTGGCCCTTTGAGATGTAATGACCGTTACACTTTTAGTCATTTAAGACGTCTGGAGTTTCGGTCAGACATCTGTCCAGATGTCTGGATCCATTCCCAGACGTCTGAAAGTGGAATTTTTCGTACTGCGTACAACGCTCTGCGCGTGGGCGACATGTAGAGACCGTTCCCTTCTCTCTCTCTTCCTCATTCCCCCCGAACCCTAAACCCTACACCCTCCTATTTATACCCCTCCTTCCCCTTCTCTCCTCACACCACCAGCCACCACCACCTCTATATCTCCTGTACGGCAGTGGCGAGGGCGGACGAGAGAGGCGAGTGGAGGGCGAGCGAGGAGGGAGGAGAGTGTGGGAGGAGGAGGACCAAGGTAGGTGGAGCTTCGATGGAGCTCGAGGAGTCGATGAGGAGCTACTCAAGCTCCTGCAACGGCTGGAGCTACCGCTGCGAGAGGAGGAGCGAGCGGAGCGAGCTGCGAGGAGCTCTTGATACTGGAAGTTTTCCAGTATTAGACATCTGGAGTGGAATCCAGATGACTGGCGGGATACCTAGACGTCTGGAGCTAAGGTTAGACGTCTAAAAGTACATTTATCGCAAGGTACGTATCTCCCTGCGCCATGCATATCACAGCGCAGGGGTTATTGTCGGCTAACCGCGCCTGCGTTTACATACGCAGGTGCAACTTTGAGAAGGAGCGCGGAATGCTTTCCCACATACTTTTAAACGTCTGAACACAGCACCAGATGCCCGGAGGTGCGTCTCAACGATCGGAGACATTGTTCGATGTCTGGAACTATCTTCAGACGATCGCATTGAAGGTCTGGACGTCTGACCAGCCGCAGGAGACACAAGGTAAGATCTGACATCTTTTAAGACGTCTGGGATTATTCCCAGACATCTGATTTTGATCAATATGCACGTTTTTTACCTGTTTAAGGTCCGATTGGGATCTGTTTTACGCAAACAAAATACCTGCACTTTCCTCTCGAGTTACTCTACGTACTAGAGTCTGTTATACACTGTCGTGAACTCTTCTTTTGTGATGTATTCCCTGATTTTTTTTGGTTTCAGCCTACTACGTGTTTAGGGCTCGTAGAGACATCTGGGTCTGCAGTTCAAGCCCTCATTACTCTCGTGTTTCCTAGTAGAGTGGTTTAATCCAGTTATTAATATTTGAATAAGAATGTGCTTGGTTGAATTAGTCGAATGGAATTTTAGGATGTGGAATGAACCCTAGGGTAGAGAAATAAATGAACCTGTTTGTACTGTATGATTTACTTGCATGCGTGATTCAGATAAATTGCTAGCAAATGCCTGTATTATAGTTGCGAGTTGCCTGTTAGAATATGAGCTACCTGTATTTAATGAATAATTGCCTGTAGTCACCGCTACATCTTAACAGTGACCTCGAGGTGGTTGACTGGGTGTAGGACTACCACAGGGGACTTTCCCGACCAGGAGAGCACAACGTGTACCTTCTACACTACAAAAAAGACTGCAATCAAGATCGTTCCCACGAGGAACATGCAAGATCAAGAAATATCTGGATACTTTGAGAAATGGGTGAAACGAAAATATATAAAACAAATAAATAGAAATGAGAATTAAACATGTTGTTTTTACTATTTTGTACTTAGATAATATAAACACCACTCTACTCAGTGTTCGCTGACTCTCTTTTCATAACACTATTAAGGACTAGGAGTTGAGCAGCCTGAGCTTCCAGCTGTAGAGGGTGCTGGGCTCAGTCGAGTCCAGCCGTAGTTTTCTTCAGCACTTTCTCTTTT
Organism: Thalassia testudinum; assembly: GCA_037157565.1. Taxonomy (NCBI): domain Eukaryota; kingdom Viridiplantae; phylum Streptophyta; class Magnoliopsida; order Alismatales; family Hydrocharitaceae; genus Thalassia; species Thalassia testudinum. Next base: position 62,567,780 of record JAZHRO010000031.1, read on the forward strand.
CTCTACTGTTGTAGTAAGTAATGGACTCTTAGTTACTGTTCTGCTACTTCTGCTTCCTTTCCGCTTTCCGTTGTTGTTGTTGTGGTGGTATGTACTAAAACAGCTGTTCTATTTCCTTTACTACTTCGTACGTTTTTTCTGCTTAGTTATATTGCATGTGTGAATGTGCTTTATTTTCCTGCTTTTGGTTATTTCTTGTTGGACGACTAGGTCTTGGGATTAGTCAAAGTGAGCCGGTCTCGGGTCCTGTAGGGATCCGGAAACCAAGGCGTAACAGATGTCCACAGAGGCGTGTGCAGAAATTACGAAGGGTACAAGGCATTCTTGGCCCGACTATTCCAAGCAAGCTACTTCTGGCCTCAGATGAAGCAACACTGCAAGGACTTCATGCGAAAGTGTGACAAGTGCCAAAGGTTCGCTACCCTGCACTACTTGCCACCTGGAAAGTTATTGTCTGTGATGTCACCCATCTCCTTTGCAAAACAAGGCATGGACTTCATTGGCCCTTTCCCACCAACCTTGGCTCAAAAGCGATTCATACTGATAGCTGTTGATTACTTCTCCAAATTGATCAAAGCTGAGGCCATGGCCAGCCCCACAACTAATAAGGTTATATCCTTCATCCACAAAAGCATTATAGCTCGATATGGGATACCCAATTACATTGTCACAGGCAATGGAACATAGTTCGCCTGCAAAAAATTCGAAGAAGTTTGCACCAGCTTAGATATCTGCCTATGCATCACGTCTGTGGGACATCCCTAGGCTAATGGACAAGCAAAGGTGACCAACAACACCATCATCTCAGTGTTAAGACACCGACTGGACTCAACCAAAGGAAGATGGGCAGACGAGTTGCTAGCATGCTTTGGGGTTACAGGATTTGACAGAGGACTTCCATAGGCCATACACCATTCAGCCTGGTATACGGAATGGAAATCTGGCTGCCTATCGAAACAATCCTCCACACTTACAAGGCACAACTCTATGACCCCGCCATCAATGATGACCAAGTTCGCTTATCCTTAGACCTTCTGGATGAGCTAAGAGATAAAGCATGAGAGGCAACGCTCAAACATAAAGAAGCGACCGCCGCTGCCTATAATAGGCCGGTTCGTAAGCGGACATTCTCCCAAGGAAACTTAATCGTGCGCAAGTGCAAAATCTCCATGCCAAGTCAGTCAGGTGAGAAGTTAGACCGACACTGGGAAAGGCCTTATAAGATTCGTAAAGACAGTCCATGAGACTTCTATGAGTTACAGACCCTAGGTAGCAAAGGCATCTCCCGCACTTGGCATATGAACAACTTACGTTTGTACCATGTATAAATACAAACAAGAAATAAAGATAGAAATTTTCTTCCATTCAAAAGAGTGTTGCCCGTTACATTTAAAAAGAAAAAAGAAAAATAACGAGACAAGTCCGAAGACTAAGTGCCTTCACTCCCAGTCTTCGAAGAACTCACTCCAGGCGTTTTTGGCAATGACGAGGCAGCACAAGGAGAATCACTCGAACAAACTGGCGATCCCGTAGCTCTTAACAGGTCCAGCTTGAGCGCCTCCTCCACAAGAGCCGAGCTTCCCAGCTGGCTCAAGGGCTCTAGCTCCACCTCCTCCTCAGGAGGTTCTATAGGAGCCTTGTCCACAACATAACCCTCAGCTTTTTGACGGTCATATTGAGACAAGAGCTGGTCCATAGACCAACCACACAACTCCTCCACAAAGGTGTGTTTACCTTCCAGCAAGGCCTGCACCATTGCCAGGGTGTGCTTCCCCACCTCCTTCGACAACTCCTCCCGGTTCTCCGCCATGGAAGGGTTAGTGGCGAAGAACATCACCACGTCAAGAGAGAACCCCGCTTGTCTAGCCCTCTCCAACTCGCCTACCGCCTTGCCTCAGTCCTCTGCGAGTTGCTGAGCCTTGCCATGGTCAGCCTTCAGCATCTCCTCACTTGTCGACGCAATGGCAAGTTTGTCGATAGTCGCACCCAAGCGAACGCACTCTTCCTCAAGTGCTGCTTCATAGCCCTCCACCATCAAAGAGCGCTCGACCCGTAGCACCTGCACCTCCTCCTTAAGGGAGAGGATGTTGGTGCAGGAAGTCTGTAAGCGCTTAGATAAGTCATGCAGGGCCACGACTTCAATCTTGTGAGCTCTAATAAGACTCCCCTTCAACCTATCGCCCTGGGTGGCGATTCACCTCAAAGCCTTACGGGCCTTCTTCATCTCCTCCTCCAGATAGGAGACTTGACGGGCCATTTGTTACTGTGTTGCAGCCGGCAAAGAGCATCCTTTGCTCTCTTCTTTGCCTGCTCCCGGGCGGTAGTCGCCTCCTCCACATAGCAGGCAAAGTCATGCTGCTCCGCCTTGGCCATCACAACTCACTTTGCGATCATCTCAACCACTTCAGAAGGCCTGCCAAGCCCAGTGACGCTAGTAGGAGCACCGCCACAGGGAACAAAGGTCATCCTCAAAAGTTCCACCTATTCACAACCTTGGGCAAGCATAAAAAAATATCCTTCCAAAAGGATAAGTAAAGGGTAAAGTGAGACAAGCTTTACCACTCGAAGGCAGTAATAGAACACAAGGTTCAGGTGCATGCCCCCCAACCAAGAAGTGGCCCAAGGGATGGCATCTTCCAAATACTAGATGAGCTGCCTCTCCACGGTAAGCACACCGCCTAAACCACTGGACCTGCCAAGATTGCCTGCTGGGATAGTTCCGGTGCTGGCAGCCTCCAAAATGAATCCCTTGGCAGATCTGATTGTCTGCCCTATCATCCCAGGCCCTCCTCTACTCGAAGGGTCCACTTGCACCCTCACCCCTATCAAGCTTCACCTAAACTACAACTGCTAGAAAATGCCCCCACTAAGGAAGCCCCGGTCACGGCCACCTCCTGCACCAACCTAGAAAAGGCACCGACTGCCTTGGACGGGGTGCTGGACGCACTCATGCCGCCTAAAGGAGCCTTCTCGGTTGCAACAACAGGCAGAGAGTCAAGAATGACGCACCCCTCTAGTGCCCCAGGCAGGCCGGAAGGGGTAAGAGAATCCACTAGCACATCTCCCACTTCAGCCCCGCTCTAACTCTCACGAGCAGACGGCGACGGCTGAACATCCCCTCGACCCCTCTTTGGGTGCTTGAGAAGGGTCTCCACCTTCTCGCTCCTTTCCGCTTCTTTCCTCTTCAACTCATTAAAGCGAGAGGACTGGCTTCCCTCGCTCCGCTCAGCGAGCCTCCTCCCCCAAATGCAATCAGTGTTGATAGGAACTGCTGCCTCGCCATGTGGGCATCTCCGGTCAAGCAAATAAGTCAAAAGCTGAAAACAAACAGCAGAGTTATCAAACCATTAAGTAACGAGCAAAAGGGGGTTGCAAATTCTACAGCTACCTCCTCCCTGCTTACATGGCATAACCGCCCGAACGTCTTCCCACTTGAGCTCCGAGCAGGTAATTGGCCCAAATTCAACAATTCTATCGACGTCTGCCTGAGCAGCCGGGTCGAGCTCCTCTGGCCTAGGCGGCGGATCCCTATCAAACGAACCTTGCCAAGTATACAGGACGCCATGGCCCTCTACAAGGATGAAGAGAAAATGACGGTCCTGCCCCTTCAGACTGTCGGGCAAGTCAACCATATGGTATTTGGTGTGTTGGCTATACAGGTTATACATACCAGATGAGGGTTTCCCCTTCTTGAACTTGAGGAGGATGAGGCCAAAAAGCAAGCAAAATAAGCCTAGGTGGGGGACAATCCGCAAATGGAAACAAATGGTGGTAAAGGCATTCAACACTCGCCAACAATTTAGGCTGAGTTGAGAAGGAGCCAAGAGGCAGTAAACAAGAAATGAGCACAAGAAGGGGTTCAAGGGAATCCAGATGCCATATTCAATGGCATATTTACAGATAATGAACTAATCCTTAGACTCGTCCAAGCATAAGCAGGTCTGCAACCCGTAAGGGTGGAAAGGAACTCCATCGAGTCCATACTCACTCAAAAATGCCTTAATGGCGGAACGACAACGAAAGTCAGAAGAAAAGGTATAAAGCTCCCTCGTCTCAGGCGAGATGCTGGACGAAGACGAGGACTTACCCTTGCCCGCGAGTCTAAACATCGTCAAACACCGTCTCAACACTTGCCGGTAAAAGGAGCTCCGAGACAACAACTCTTCGTGCTTCACCTGAGCAAGAGAGCTCCACACCACCAGTAGGGAGCGCTCGCTAAGGAACAAGTGGGCCATTTATTATGCCCCACACCCCCTACTTATAACCTCGTACCGAGCGGTTCCCCCCTTGTGGGGTGTGAGTTTCAAAAAAAAAGAAACAAAATCCCACCGTATCGACAAGGATTTCAAAAAATACCACCTTTAAGGTAAGGACACCTCTGTAATCATTATCAACATTTAATGCCTGCAAGTGCATATCTCGCATGGTAATAATACCAGTCACATCCCTGTCAAGCGCGGTACTTTAGGCCTTAAAGACTAATCATGACAGCAATTAATGCCGATCTTGTCGAAACAACAAGATAAAATTTAAATCCCGCAGTAACTGGCCATTACTAGTGGTAATAAAACGGGCAGACGCGCCTTATGCCGCCTCTTAAGGCAGGAAATACAACAGGCGAACGCGTCTTATGCCACCTCTTAAGGCAGGCAATACAATAGGCAGACACACCTTAGGCCGCCTCTTAAGTCCGACAATATAGTAGGTGGACGCACCTTACACTGCCTCTTAAGGCCAACAATACAGTAGGTGAACGCGCCTAATACCGCCTCCTAAGGCCAACAATACACCAAGCACATGCGCCTCTAGTCACCTCTTAAGGCCGGTAGAAATACAAGCAAATACGCCTCCAACCTCCTCTTAAAGACGGCAGTACACCAAATGAATGCCCCCGAAGCCACCTCTTAGGGTCAAGCGACATAACAAGCGGACATTCAGGGCAAATTCCGCTCCATAATAAATGCTTCCCTTCTTAAACAAATAGCCGGGGCATCATTTGGGGACATCACCTATCTCAAAGTTTTCACCACTACAGTTACTCTTTCAGCAAGCATCTACTAGCTAGAAAGTAAGGGACAATGATGAGGAGCAAAAAATACCCATAGACTCAAAACTCCGCGAGAAGCCCAACAAGAAGGGTTCGACCTAAAGAGGCTTAGGTACAGGCGAGTCTGGAGATCCGACCTGCCTACACCCGGAAGGACTCGAGTACAGGCAGGTGCGGGGATCTAACCCACCAACACCCGGAAAGGCTCGGATACGATCGGATCGGGATGACTCGACCCACCTAAAGATCCAGTGCCAACAAAGAGACGACGGAAAAAGTCCAACACGGCCATGCCTCCAATAAATGATGGCATGGTCATCGCAATTAATAACCTGACGACATACATACCTTGGTAACAAGCGTATCCAGCCAGAAGATCTCGCAAAAGGATCGACCCCAGTACTACAAATAACGAGAGAGACCCTCAAGGCCCTCTCTCAGGCAATTCGAGAGAGAAAGAGATTGTAATCTTATTTCTTATTAGTGCATATTTAGAAGCATCATCATTTCCCTAGACGTATACCTTTTTGTAGTGGAACTAGGTAAACAACCCCCTTGTCTCTGTGTGATTACTTGAGTTGTTGAGTCAAACCCTCCGATTACTTATGAGGTTCGATCAATTCCTATGGTAGTGAAAGTGGAAGACTCGGATAAGGGTTCAAATTAGAAAGTATGTTTACTAAAAGCAAAATGTAGTAGTTAAGATCTCATTTCTCTTCATGTTAAGTTTCAATGATAAATTTGTGGGGAAATATTGATTCTAAGAATTCATCTACAAAAATTAGAGTGTATATATATGGCGTTGACGTAGAAAATTCATGTTGAAATCAAATAAAAAAGGATGAGAACTTTAATTCTACATTTAAAGTGGGCAAAACTCAAGTGTGATATATAAAGACCTATTATGAAGGGCATGGGACCACACATACGCATGCACACACCCTACCCCGACCTAACTTAAACTCGAACTTGAGTAAAAATTAATTTAGAATTTAAAACTTGAATATTTTTGTTACAAAAATTTCTTTGACCTTTTATCATAATTTAATGAATTTAACCCGTCATTTTGAGACATTAGATTTTCCCAAAAAATTACAACTCTTTGAGTCATGCACGTTGACCCACATTTCTTCAATTTTCACTCACGTCACATAGACTATTTAAGCCACACAAGGGCTCTCTCTTTTGCAACGGCCATCTCCAAGTGCTCTTATCTCTCAACTAATGTTCTATGATATGATTTTCAAGGTGATCAAAATGCACTCATGGAAATAGATTTTCGTATCCTAAGAGAAGTATGTTAGACTTTGTGACACCAATATTATAAGAAGTGATAACTTCTGTAACGAACATATGTTTAAATGCTTTGATCAAAATAAATTCTAAAGTCATTTTCTTTTATTTTTATGTATTATTGCATGTGATTTGTTATTTTTTTCCTACCCTAATATATTTGATCTAGGTTATTATATTGAATGCACATAACCTTTGTGTGTATCCTATTATAAATGAAATTGACTCTAATAAAATTGTCTTGAAATATGTTTCATGTGGATCCTATATAAATATTATCAACAATTATATTGTGGGAAACAAAGTCCCCACGGCCTGAAAACTCTCCTGGTTGCTGCAACATGCTAAAATCTCAATTATTTTCCTTACCCGTCAAAATTGACTACTGCAAATCGGTTGTTATGATCTTTTCGGCTATGGCTAGAGTTGTCTATTCAGCTAAACGAGTTAAAATTGATCTTGCTTGCAGTTGACTCGGTAAACTAATCAAGCAAGAGTGTGACTCAAGCCGGACCTTTGAAGCTATTGAGCTAGTCCTATGAACCTTTATAAAACCAACAAGATCCTAAGCTAGCATATTGAGCCCGATCCTTTCCAAAAGCCCCAAGTATAATTTGCTTGTGATAGAGATAGAATTTGATTTTGTTATATACTAATAAGTTAGTGATTATATATCTTTTAAAATCAAATTCATGTTGTGTCTGTTAGCCAGCCTACTCAGATTCAAAATTGCATTTCATGCTTGGGGATTTAATCTCATGTCTAATGATTCCTGTAAGACTTTATTTGCTATCATTAAGGACGAACACATACATGTACGCATAGATCAAATCTTGTTATCAAGAGATTGGTACATTGGTAGAACATCTCGCTGACATCCAAGAAATTATAGGATCAAATTTCAAATCTACCACATCTACGTTCTTTAAAAAATAATAATAATAAAATAAACCTTTATCAAGATAACCCTTTCTAAGATGGAGCTTGACTTGATAAGATTATCAAGGTTAGATTTCAGTTTAAGCTCAACTCATTAGTCATTTATCTAGGTTCGTGACCACCTTTTCATGCTGAATCTAAACTTCTTTTCACAACCCTAATTATAGCCAAGAAATTGTTCTCTTCCGATCTATTGCACGTTGAAACGCTAACCCTCTGAATTGTTATCCTAACTGCCGATGTAGTCTGCGGCCAAAATAGGCTCTATTATCTGCTGATGTATCTTGTTGCCGCAACAAGCCCACGATGATAATCCACTTTTTGGCCCGTATGTATAATAAATTCCTAGTCACCATCTCACATGCCAGCAATGTGGCAGCACCCTGGAAAAAGGTTTACTTGGTTATGAAGTTGACATGCACTGGCCAAACGCTATTTCCTAATCACGGAAGTCCTAAATTGTGGTGGGTAACACTAGGGCACGTTGCCTTGGAAAGTAACAAAAACTAGTCCAAAGCTGCAACAAGCTCCATCGCTTTACATATATTCCCGATTCAATCTACTAATTTATATTCAGAAAAATCATCGTAGTTCTCCATCGAATTCTTTAGAAGCACGCATACCGAAAAGAATACCGAAAAGAATGCTTGAAATCAGTTCAAATCTCCTATATTAGAGCAAGACTACAGGAGATATAAGGTAGACGACCACCATAAATACATACAATACATACGTAACATAGGAGATTATAATATAAACATTCACATCTAGCAAGGGATAAGAGTGGATCAAATGACATGTAACCTGCAAAAATGCTACTTACAGGAAAAATAACATATACGGCTCTTGTAAAAGCAATATCTATAAATGGTAAAAAAAAATGAGAACTATTCTTACCATAAAATTGTCATTTATAACTTATAAAAATGGATATTATCGTAATACTCATTTGTAGAGTAATAGTTGATCTTTGATAAAATGAATAAATAAACGTCAGGTGCTCATTTATTTTATGTTGTAAGCAAAGTACTTTGCGTGTTTATTCGGACACCTCACTAAGGTCTCGTAAAGCTACCTTAGTTCGACATTAATTCAATTTTACTTTCCAGCTTAACATATTTCGTTAAAATGTACAAAAATATAAAATACGATGAGTTTTTTAACATGCAAATGTGACGAACGTAATTCCTACCGTATAATTAATATTTAATATAAAAAAATTTAAAAACTAATATAAATTCTCTTACTTAATAGATTTTATTCTATTTAAAAAATCATCACTATCTCTAAAGATATTTTTGCATTTTAATCAAAAATATATGAATGAAAAATAATTTTAAAGTATCTCTCGTAAAGATTGTTTTAGTGATTTTACATTAATATAAAATAATTTTAAAGATAATTTTGATAATTTATATGAATTTAAAATCATTACATCCATAAATTTTTATGGATGTGAATATAAAAATACAAGAGTTGACGTATTTTATAATATGAAGATATAATGTATCTTTACAAAATCGTCATCAATTATTTTACATCGGTATCAAATCATCTAAAATCATTTTGTACAGGTATAAAATCACTCCCTCGTCATTTTACATTGATGCAAAATAACCATAAATCACTTTACATCGGTGTACCATAAATGACTTTTCATCAATAAAAATCAACATAAATTACTTTGTACAGATGTAAAATCACTCCATTATCATTTTACACCAATACAAAATCACTAAGAATCACTTTACACTAGTGTCAACCAATGTGTCACGTTAATGCATTATAAAACACAACGCATGATGCAATTTTATACATTTTGATATTTTCTATTTTACACCGATGTATTTTAATATTCCATCGATATACTTTTTATTTACACTTATGCATTTTTCAAGCATAAGTGATGATAATTTTTTTTAAACATATGACAATACTTAAGTTACTCTTTTACATGAATGGGAGATACCTGACATAATCTCTATTTCTAAATTAACTCCTTTAATTGCTCCTACCTCATCACACATTGCAAAGTACGTTATTTATATTTTTGTACCCACCTCCATAAAACTTTTCAAAGAATAAAACTTTCAATTACCTTAATCATAAAAATTAAGAATACATAAGCTTATGTGTGGATACAGATGCATCCTATCATATCCCCTCCAAAAAAATGAACACTGGTGTAGAGATGTACATTCATAGATATACTAAAAGCATTAAACTGAGCAACAGATATAGATCAGTAGACAAAATAATAATGAGAGTAGTTCGTTCACTAATTTAAATTTGGGATTAGCGAAATTTATCAAATATGCAACAAATTAATTTATGGTAACAACACTTGTAAAAACATATAAAACATTAGGAGATACAAAACGACAAACGTACTTATACATAGATATAAGGTGACAGCGATTCATATCCATATCCTCATCTAAACCAATAATAAATCCCTATGGTTGCACTCCCATCTTAGGAAGTTGACAGGATTAAGTGGAAAGAGAATGTGTCCGATACTTTTTTTCTTCTTTTTACAAATAAAAGTAAAGAATCATGCGTAGGAATTTATTTTATAATACGTAGATCCTCCCTAACATTTTCCATGTCAAACATTAATGTATAAGGTGATCCCTCGTATCAAAAGAATATCAAAAACGTAATCATAAGATCTATCACTACTAAATAAAAATTAACTCCACCACATTTTACGTGAAAAAATTAAAATATATTAATTAAAAATTAAAATATATTAATTAAAAATTAAAATATATCAATTAAAATTTTAAATATAATAATTTACAATTAAAATATATTAAGTAAAAATCTACCTATAATGATTAAAATAATTTTCCACCGATAAAAAATAATTCTCAACCTAGAGAGTCATTTTCCACTGATATAAGACTAAAACACCCAATTTTGACCTTCACTTATAGGTTGAGGATGATTTTTTACCGATAAAAAATTAAAATATATTAGTGACAAATGATTTTAACTTTCACCTATGGATATTAAGGTTTCGTTTAATAAGGGGAATAAATTTGTGGGATAATTAAAGGAATAAGGAAAAAACTGTAATAAACAGTAGAATAAATGAGTTAACTCGTTTGAATATTTTTACATATTAAAATTATTTCATAAAGAGAGTGAAATAATTTTAACCCATGTTAAGTATACTTAACCTATCATAAATTCTAGACATGTTAAGTGATGAGTTAAATATTTAATACAACAAACAAACACCATCTAATTAATTTTCATTTTAACCTATGAAAAATAATTTGAAACTCAAAACACATTTATTGAAACCACCTCATAATTCTTTCACTACATACGTTGTAGAACTTGCTGCAACATGCATTTTGCAACTTGCATCTTTTTTTTTTTTAATCTCCCTGAGGAATTTCCACGATGAAAAATCCTCGTATAAAATGTACAAAGGAATTCCATATTTTGTCCTTGCTGGATTGCGTTGCATGCACTTCTCAATGACACCCCCATGTTCCAGAAGTTTGATTCATCATCTCAATTATCTAATCGTATGAAACATATTCTAGTTTGGTCACATCATGCAATCGCATGGATCCAAGATCCATAAAGTATCCTTCTTAATTCCTAACAAAAAAGTTTCACAAAATGGTGCCAATAGATTACCAATAGATACGTGAAATTATTAAGATGAATGGATCACGCATCATCCATCCTTGTGTGATTCTCTAAACGCCCATGTTTGTGGTTGGATTATGAAAATAACCGTTGAAGCTTTTTTTCAAGAGAAAATTATGAATCAGAATGCCATTTAGGAGTGATTACCGATCTCCCACGCATAAATCCTCTGAATAATACGTAAATGGTGATTTAGATCCGAATTTGAATTTCTCCTAAGTCTGGAATCCTTACCATTCGATCGTATCCCCGACAGTTCTGGAAGCGTGAAACCTACTAGGACGATATTTTAAAATGTAAAAAAAAAAAAAAAAACATATGAAGAAGGATGTTGGAAGATATACGTACGTTGTTGTCAGAACGTCTTCCAACAAAACGAATAGAAGAGAAAGAGAAAGAGAAGGGAGAACATACCTTGGAGCTCAAGGCACTCGCGCTCGTTGCGGTCGACGAAGCAGACGGCGTAGTTAGGGTCCCTGAGGGACCGGAGGACGTACTGCCTCTTCCCGGATCCGGTCCCGCCGACGTCGTGGGGGACGATGCAGGCGAGGAGTTCAATGGACTCGCCCTTGGCCCTGCGGACCCTAACGACCACGGAGGTCTCCCCTTTCTTGTAGGAGGCCCTGAGGAGCTTGTGGACGCCGCTCTTGCCGTTCTTGAAGGGGGCCCTGACGGCTCCCCCTCCCACCTCCCCGAAGCGGATCTCCTCGACGATGTCCCCCGTCTGCAGCATGTCCCCGCTCCACTCCTCCGCCCTCGAGCTCCCCGTCACGCACTCTATCGACAGCACCAGCTGGTTCGATCCACCCGTCACCGCCGCCAGGCCCCCCGATGACCCCCTGCTCGACTCGCTCCCGTCCGACGACGACCGGTTCAGCCCGAAAAGGTCCATCCCTCCTTGCATCCGGAAAGGCAACACCACCAGAAGAAGCGATCGACGATTCTGATGATGACGATGACGACAAGATAAAGCAATTATGCGGAAGGGGCCGACGCCTTCTATCCAACCGATGGATCTTGGGAGTTTGGGATTTGGGGCTTTGCTTTCTTTCCCCGAGGCCTCGAGATCGGGGAGGGGTGCCTTTTGAGGGTGGGGTGGATTCCGGGAAGGATTCGATGTCTCTCTCTCTCTCTTTCTCTCTCTCGGGGATTGGAGAGGTGGTGGATGTGGGCGGTGATGTGAAGCTGGAGGTCTTAGTGGAGGGCGGGTAAGGAGACTTGGGGGTTTTCGTTTTGATTTAAACAGGGAGCGGGGCGACGGGGCGTCGCGGATTGACGAAATGGGGCAGTTGGATTGGATGGGGGATGGGGAGGAGTGGTGGGGGCGTCGGGGGTTTCCGATTAGGGGCCCAGAGTCGGAGCACCGGTGCGTGTTTGTACGTCTACTATGTATTGGGGTTTATATATATATATATAAAGTATGTATTGAACATTGGACTCGCAAATATTTTAAAAAATTTAAAATGTTACTACCGTCGGATTTAATAGGTATATGATGAAATCACTTTACGACATCTTAAATGATTTTAATCAATTCACATAAATCATCGATTAATACAAAAATAATCGGTCATAATTATCTTATTATATATAAAATATAACAATAAATCATATAAATTTTATATTGATTATCTTTCATAATAACATCAATTATTTATATTATAATCAATTATACGTTGTCAACTTGTATTACAACTCGACTATTTATTATTTTATGTGTTGATGTCTTGTATTACAACCTAACTATCTATTATTTTATATTGTTTAATTGTATTACAACTAACTTTTTATTGTTTTATACGTTGTTGATTTATATTACAACTCAACTCCCATCGTCATTGTTACTCAATGTCTCTCTATAACACAAAACTTATAGTTATATATTATAAACCAGCTACAATGTATTACAATATATTATATTAAACGTTACAACTATTCATCACTAAGAGATGTCAGAACACAAACGTATTATAATAATCGTTACACGTGTATCTACATATTTATCATCTATCAGAAATAAATCATGTATGTATTACAAAAAATATTTTTAATTAAATGAAATCTTATACAGTTGTAACTGATCATATGTAATATACATATTAGATGAAATATATTATGTATTACAAAATTTCCACAGACACATTGTACATGATATACAAAAAATAATATATATATATCCCTTGAAATGTTGATATGCTAGTTGAGAAATCTTTATAAATTATTGAAATTAAATAATAAAATATTTATATACAAAGCATTTTATTTTGTTTCTCTCACACCAATAAATCCTCCACACCCCCACCACCCGCACGTCTACACCCCACTGCCTCCCCAAACACCAATGCTCTTGCCACCAACACCACATCCATCCCTCGTCCTCCCACCTTGGCTCGCTCTCCACCTCCCTCCTCCGACATCACCCCCCCCCCCCGCCCCTCGACCCCTCCTCCACCAATTCACCTCTCCTCCAACGATTTCCCCCTCAAGCCCCATACCATGAGAACCCATCGAAGTTGTCATCTCACGAGAACTCATTGAAGTCGAATGCTCACTAAAGCAGCCAAAGTTGAACCCTCTAAGCCCCTATCTCATGAGAACCCAAACCTCGGAGCCCCTGCGACCACCATGAGCAATTTGAGGTGGAGGCTGGGGAGACTAAATAATAAAAAAGATAACAAAGTTAGGAGAATTTTAAATAAAATTAACTTTATTTTAAATTTTTTTTCAAAGATAGGCAACTTAATAAATTAAAGTTTATAAAAGTACATATATAAATACAAAAGGTGTTTATGTAAATATAAAATAGGTAGAGATATATATTTTTTTTTCAAAGATTACATAGGTATATATATATAAATCCCTTATATATTAAGCAAATATAGAAGATCATAATGGATAAGATAAAGGAAATGCTACTTTGTAATTTGTTTGAGTTAGAGGCCCTGTGTTTTAAATTGATTGTAATTTAATCCTTATGATTATTATTGGAGGAATGTTTACCCTTTATGCATGCTAATTTGATTTAGTCCTTACGCTTCAGTCTTACATTGCTTCACCGACTAATGACTTTCCATCTTTATAAGGAGGTATAGCTTACATCCTCACCATTATATTCAAGATGATTATCCAATGCAATAGTTAAACTCTCCCATTCCCCTCCTTGCACCAACCACCATTGGTGTTATCGTCACTATCACCATCATCATCGCCATAGTCACCACCATCTCCATCATTGGTGATATCATCGTCCGCACTATTACATCACCTCTACCCTCCAATCGTCGCGGCCATCCCCATTGCCAATGTTTCCATTATTGACATTGGCTCCTCCACCACTGGTTGTCATCAAGCCATACCAGAACCACTTCAAAGGTGTGACCACCACCATCACCTAGAGTCAACACTATCACAATAATTGCCATCGTTGTTGTCAGTGCCACCATCTTCATTACAAGTGCCATAGTGTATTGCACCACATGCAGATTGAAACTAGAGGAGACGTTGCTGCAATCAAGATGGATTCACCTAGAGGAGAATTCCTTTACATTGTAATGAAAGATTTGGAGGTCTGCGATGCTCTCACTTCTTATCGATGTCAGACATAGCAAGCACGGATCAATCTCACAAGGGAAGAAAGAAAAAATGAAAACTAAAGATTATTAGATTAATTACTATCAATTTTAGACTTAAGGATATAGGTAAAACCTAAACTACTGCGAGACACAAATGATCTAATGCAAACCAAAGTCCAGAATGCACGCTCGACAACGGAAAATCCTAAATAACTACTTAAGATGCTTAGAAAAATTCTTAAAAAATTTATGAGACTTCTAACAAGCTAAAATAAATACACTCCAAAAATCACAACCTAAATTCAAGTATAATGTTCCCAAAAAATCGGTGAACTCACTCCTTGAAATCAGAATTCAAAAAGGAAGCCCATGTAATCCATCAAATTTGGGAATTTTTATACATTGAATATGACCACAAAATTTGGTACGAGAGTAAAAAATTTAATGGAAAACCTTTATAAAAAGTAAAAAATTACCTACATAACCTAGAGAGAGATAAAATTGATGTGACTCTTAAATATGATGTTGGAACGAATTTTGATTTTTTTTTCTTTTATATATATATATATATGATCTAGCCACGAAATTTTGGGAGAGACTAAATAGCTACCAAATATATGCAAAGGACTTTTGTTTCTGAATTTTTTTGATAATTTAAAAGCACCATAATAAAATTATAACCTAGGCATAAATCAAAATGAACATGAATGCAATTAAGTGCATCAATGATACTGATATTAAATATAATGTAAGAAATCTAATGCATGTACGAATCAACTAAATAAAATGAAAACAAAGATGAGATGTCAAATCCTAGTGACGAGGAAGAGCACCATCGATCTAGAGCTCGTGCTCATTAATATTATCCTTGTCTGTCACTTGGGAGAATGGACTTAACGTACATTCAAGCCACCATTGACAGTCCAATTCCTCGTTGATGTAAATGATGTGAATGATGCACAAACACAATGCCATATACGTACGTACTTGCTTCCAACTAAAGCAGGATGGGGGAAGAGGGGGAAGAAAGTCCCCTCTAATATTGGAGACCTTGAACCTTCTTTGAAAAGGTTTGACCTCGTCCAAAAATCCCTTAAAAATTGTCACCAAAGAATAAGGGATCGTTTTGAAAGATAAAGTAAACTCCATATTCTCGTGAAGTGTGATTTTGACCAAGTGATTGGATAAGGACCACATCTAATGCCATTCCCCAAGCATGAGGGGGCAGGGAAGAGAAATAATTCTCTCGCAATTGGGGGTATCCACTCTTCCTTTTTAAACTTATTATTATTATTATTATTATTATTATTTCCCTTCAATCGTTCCCAGCCGAACTGTGCCCCTCAATTTTGTGAGATGCCCTCCACGTTAATAGCTTCCTCAATCCCGATCTCTATCTGGTGAGCATTTTTTATGGCCAGCCTGTGTGGGGACCGTTATGAATACTAGAAATTATGCATGTGTCCCTTTTGGGCTATTTTGCTCTATTTTTCTCTTCCTTAGTCCTCGCTTTCCATCTCTCTAAAATACCTACATTGAGAAAACATAGAAACTAATCAAGATTAGTGGTAACAAGCAAAATAAATGATAGAATAAAGCTAGAACTAATAAGAGATCGATATGCATGAATTATACAAATAAATAATCAATAAATGCATGAATAAATGCTTAAAACTAGTAAGTATAGACACAAAATACACAAATATTAAGAACTTATCATAGACTAGTCACGACCAGCTAACATTCCTACCACCATCGTTGCCCCCAATTGTGAGGATGAGAACGAAAAAGAAGTCTTCGTCAAAGAGCCTCCCACTCAAGGGTCGTGACGGTCTCTTGATGGCCAAGGAGGGCCTGAAAAAGAGTTCACCATTGAAACACCAAAGGCTAAATACCAAGGTTGCTATTGTTGCACGGTATCTGAAGTAGTTGAGGTCAATGTAGTCGAAAAAACTCTCATCTACGGTGGAGATGTAGGAAAGGAGCTTTTCCATCACATCATTTCAAAGTGGGAGATGAATGAGGCAAAAAGACTTATTAACTCTCCACCTCATGCCTTGGGCCCACAAGTGTTGCCAAAGGTGGAGGTTGTAAGAAATGTTATTGAAGGACTAAACCTCTCCCTCCAAATAACTAGGTCCCTTCCTTTGTAGAATTATCAAGGATGAAAGGGCTAGAGAGGAAATTGATGGAGATAGGGAATGGCTTAGAATCAACTTTTACCTTAGCAATGTAGCTTGGTCTAGAGGTTTAAGAGTTGCTTGGCGCGACTCCTACCTAGACACCCTTATGGTGGTGAGTTCTTTCCCTCTATTTTTTGTCATTTTGCTGACTTTCATCCCTTTTGTTGAAAATGCTAAGCTTTCCTTTGCATATCCAACTCCATGCTTTAGGGAAGCAACTTATGGATGCAACCTTTCTAGTATCCTCCACCATTTTTGAGATTGTTGGTGTTAACAAGGATAGGCAAAAGTTACTTCCTCAGCTTTGGGTTGTAGAGGACAAACTCACCTCTAAGCAAGAGGATGAGGCAAGCGAAGTAAAGTTTAGGGGTCACTTAGAATCCCCAAAGGTTCTAAAGTTCACGATGTGGGAGGTCGATCAAGAGAGCCCAACATCATACACCAGATTTTGCTAAGAATGCAAGGATAGATGTGGTCTGGCTAACCTTCAAATTAGTGACCATAACCACCATTATCAACAACCTCCAAGAATCAATAAGGAATCTCTTTAAAGATCTCGCTGAAGAGAGTCATTGCCAAATTAACATCAAGACAACCATACCCTAGAGGTAGACTAAAGGAAGGCTACCGTGCTCTACAAGGAGGAAGCCCTAATGCTTATAGCTAGGAGTAAGTGGAGTTGAAGTGTTGATTGCTCCTTATCATCAATGAGGCAAAGGTGGAGAAGGTCTACTTGGTCTCTCCCTGGTGGTCAAACAAGTTCAATGCTATCTTGAACTAAGATGCTAGGTTGGATTTCAAGTACTATTGAGCCTTGTTCCATCAAGTTGATAGCCTCACACTTTATGTCTAAGTCTCCATTGGTGGAGTTGGAGTAGAAGGTGGAGGATGTTGGCACTACTCCCCAATATGAGGAAAGGGGAAAAGAAGAATAAGATAAGGAAGAATGAAGATATTTCCTCTCTA
Organism: Thalassia testudinum; assembly: GCA_037157565.1. Taxonomy (NCBI): domain Eukaryota; kingdom Viridiplantae; phylum Streptophyta; class Magnoliopsida; order Alismatales; family Hydrocharitaceae; genus Thalassia; species Thalassia testudinum. The sequence continues at coordinate 62,585,449 of JAZHRO010000031.1, forward strand.
TGTTCAATCCCTGTGTCATCAATTTTTTTGTTATCCTTTTTTTAGTTCATGTGTGATGTGGTCATTGTAGCAAAATAGTGAAAGAAATGTTTTCTGCATTATTTTTGTTATTCCTTGTACATTCATATTCCATATTACACTTCAAAAATTCTTTTATGTCTTAGTAAGGGTGTAAACAATCAAAGCGTTAAATGTTTGTAAGGGTAACCATCTACCATCTGCAATTTATAGGCCCTCCACAACCCATCTTATAAATCCTATAGGGGCCTTCCCAGGTTAGGGCAAGCATACCTGCATCTCAAGGTTGGGGTGCTTCCAACTTTCAAAGAAATAAATCCTTCATAGCAAGTTGTCAATGAGTGGCTCATCGGTTAAAATATTTTGTCATTGTCAATTTGTATGTAGCAATATCTATGGTGGCTTCATTTCTTCATTTCTTAATTCTTGTATGCAATCTCATTCCTCCGTCACAACTCATCATTAGTTCTCACATGAAAGTTCTTGATCCTTTAACATGGCATGGAGAGCTCTAAAGGAATGACTACTTTTGCCCCAAATGTGAGTTTGAAAGGATTAAAGCCTTTAAAATCTCTTTGGGAAGTCCTATATAACTAAAAGATGAATGGAACTCATCTATCTAATTCCATGTTGTCCCCTTCTAAGCATTCATCTACCCAGTTCCCATTTTTCTCCTTGTAAGCATTTCTTCAATTCAAACATGACAATCTAATTTATGAACTCCACTTGGTCATTACTATGCCAATGAGAAACTAAAGCAAAATGCAACATGATTCTATAGTCTTTGCAAAGAGATGAATTAGGGACTTCTATTATAAATTATTTTCATTAGGACTCAGCATTGATAGATAATATCCTTCCATATAAAGTCAATGACCTTAATTATAGTGATGGAAGCCACGAGCTAGGCTTTGACCTACTTGCCAAAATAGCATGACAACAATAACAAACTCCATTCCACCTAAGCCATTAGATAACTTACTATCCAAGTCAATTCCCATTGCATAAAAGAAACTAAGTCATTGTGGTGATTTCTATGAATGGCTACTGTCGAAACGCAAGTAGGGTTATTTAATTAGGTGATATTAGCATCGAAATGTATATAGTGGAAGTGATTACCTACAAGCAAATCTGCACCAGTTTATCGAAATTTATTATCCTAGACTAAATTAGATTTTAAGATAGTCACTTTTAGGCAAGGGTTGAACTCAGGGAGGTGGGTTTTGAAATCAATCAATTTCTACGTGATTCCTGACAACGAATCAATTGTTATCGCTTATTATATTTTTAGACTTTTTTCATTTTAGATTTTTTTTTGATATTCTTGTCCTTGAGGTACACCCTAAAAAGAAAGGTCATTGGCTATACGCCAAAATAATAAAAAACAGTCTCGCCACACGCGAGATCGTGTACCTATAGGTCAAGACTTCTCTTTTCTGTTTTATACTTTTTTTTTGTCTTTTCTTAATCAATAAAAGAGAATAAAAAGAAAAGAAAATGCAGAATTGAAATGCGAAAAGGAAATGAATTGAAATACTTAGCTTATTTATATGAATATATATATAAAAGATATAGATATATAATATATGTATATATATAACTATGAAATATATAATAAGATGGGGGAATATTGAATCGATGATTCAATGAAAATGTAGCACCACGCTAGGTTAACCATCGTCTAGAGAGACGTGATTAATCCTAGCTTTGTGTCGCATGCAGGTGTGGAACGAACATATAGGAGTGTGTGTGTATGAAATGTCTTAATGTGCACAGTAAATCGTAGATGCGTACGCAACTAGTGTGTACCCACTCGCAACAAAATGTGCAGTAATAGGAGATGTGCGTGGCATCGTGAATGGGACGATGTATATATGAATGTGCGTATAGAGGAGTGTGTGTGAATATATATGTGTACATATATATATGCATATGTGTGTGTGAATATATGTATATGAGTGTATGTATATGTGCGGGTATGCGTGTATGTGTATGTGGTGTGTATGCGTATAGGTGTGTATCTGTGTATGGAGAGGTGAGAGTGTGTGAGTGTGCGTAAGTGCTCGCATGAGGGAGTGAGAGGTGAGGAAGCGGGTGACTGACAAGTGCAGGTGACAGAGAGAGCGAGATGAGAGTGGGTGGCCAGATAATTGAGGAACGATCGGTCAGCCTTCTACGAGCAAGGAGAGTGCATGAGAGAGGATAGGGATTGCAGGGGCAAAAGTAACCGGCTCGCTCGCGAATCCACTGGCTAAGTTTCTTACTTATCTGGTGGATAGGGAGAGAGAAGGCGCGTGGTCGAGGCAGGAACTAGCTGGGCAAGTGGGAGTAGGCGTGCGGTGAAGTGAGACCGGCTGCAGATGAGAGGCGAATGCATGAGTGCGCTATCTGGTGGCAAGCGAAAGAAAATCAACTCCAATTGGGACACTACAATTCTACAGTGAAAACAGAGCAAGAACTCAGGAAGCCTGCTCTAATGGCGGTGAAACGAAACAAAAATAGTAAAACAACTCAACTAATGCAAAGAGAAACACCACGTCTACCTGCTTGCAATGAGCTAGACGGTGGTGCACCCTCACCGTGGTGGTTGCAACCACGGGAGAGACTCCTCTGTTCTTCAGTGTGGCCTCTCAACCCCTGAGAGGGTATTGAAAGTGGAGGAGGGGAAGAGAGGGAGAGAATAGAGCTAAAGATGGATGGCTGGCTGCTAGAGTGATGGTGTGCGTCTGTGAGCGATGGGGGAAATGGCTAATGGATGGATGTGGTGCTGGGTGGTGCCAACCAACCGCATGGAGGGGGGGTGGGGATGGGTATATAGCTGAGGGGTGAGGGTGGTGGGTGTGAGTGAGGACAAGAGTATCGTTAGGGATATTTTGGGTAAATTATGGGTAGGCACTTAGTTTGTCATGAAATTAATGTAGGTGGTATTAGGTGGTAGAAATGTGATGGAATTGAAGGGGTAAAATGAGTGAAATGGGGGCTCAATATCTCTCACTATGTTCCTCTCCATAATATGCACAAATGCAAATATTTACAAAATGCATGTAAAGCTAATCTAAACGCATAACATTAGGAAATAACATAACAGGGCATATTTACAAGCGTGCATTGCTGCACAATCATACCCCCATGCCTATCTTTTGCTAGTCCCTAGCGAAACACTTATTTAATAGTGAGGTAATAATGTTTAAAAGTGATCTTAAGCTGAAGATTTTCCTGAAGCAATATTAATTTGTTTATCAGTTGGACATTGTGAGAATTAATTGCAAAGAAGACTACCAAAACTCAAGTGTTATATAACATAGACCATCTCTCGACTAACAAGAACTCTTGATATTTAAACCTTAAGTGTGATTTCCAAGACTCAGAGGATTTTGCAAAACTCGAAAGCTAAGAAGTTATGGTTGTGCTTAGTGATTGATCAAGACTGATCAGATGAACATTAAGATTGAAGCATGGGGTTTCATGTCTTTTTAAGTCCAGGTTGGTCCCACCTTTAGCTCATATTTTCGTATTAACTCTAAAAAATGAGTAAAGACTAAACCCAACTCTTATTGCGTTGTGGCTCAAAGAATATTTGGTGAAAACAAGGTATTTTTAATGCACCCTGAAAAGCTTTTTGGTGGAAGAATTTACAGGAATATGGAGAACATACTGACTTATTCAAAAGAATGTCTTTTTTTCTATTCTTTTTTACTCTCTCTTTTTCTTTATTTTTTTTTTAAGGAAAATGTCAATATGTCTCCTACAACTTTATTTGGTAGAGCACACTTATTTGTTAGGTGAATATTTTGGTGAAAAGAGTTTCTCCCTAACACAAGACTAAAAACTAGGATAAAAAATCTACCCACACGCACAGGTAAGGACTCCACCTTTCCTAATGAAACAAGGGTTGGATTTTACATTCATCTGGTCTTTTCTGACTCTATGTAGTATAAACCAAGGTTACTTAAACTCCCAAGTAGAAGCAAACCAACGAATCTTGTACTAGTAACTCAGGTACAAGAATACGTCCTAAGTTAGGAGAGATCCTGATCTATCTTGTCAATGCACGAGTGTATTAAGCCAAAGCCTAAGCAAATCAAGCTTTTGTGACCCGAAAAGTCTTCAAAGTAAAGGTTGAATGTCCACAAAAAACATGTATTTTATTTTTGCTTCAGCTTTCAGATCATAGCTAAACACTATTGAAAACATTTTTTATTTTTGAATTTTCCATTTTTTATTGACTTTTTGTGTTTTGTAATTTTTTTGAAAATTTTCAAGATTTTTAATTTTTATGGATTTTTCAATAAGGCTATCTATATATACTGCAGATGGATATGTATAATGGACAAGAATCTGCATAATACTCATATAATACCCAGATCCTATAAATACTTATCCACCCGCCCATGCCAAATCATTCTATGTCCTCATATGCATGCAAACAAGGTTAGATAGGGTCAACAGGTCTTGATGCAAGAGTGAAGTGTAGGGTATAAAGCAAGATGGATGGGTGGGCGGATGGTAGGTGGTGAAATGCGAAGTGAAGTGAATGAAATGAAATGAAAGGTCAATGAAAGTGAAAGGATGTTGGGGTGCCTCCCATTGAACGTTAAATTTAACATCCCCAGCTGGACTCAGAACAAGGTAGAAATTAGTTACCCTCTAGCAAGGCAACTGTTTCACCAACAAGGGCAGGCTCATGAGTAAGATACGATTTCAACCGTTGCTTATTAACCATAAATTTATGCCCAGTTTTGGGATCTTCAATCTTGACGACTCTATTGAGAAAAGGTTTCGAGACCAGGAAAAGACTAGTCCATTTGGACTCCAGTTTTCCAGGAAAGAATTTGAACTGAGCATTATAAAGCCAAACTTGCTGTGATGGCTCAAACTCCTTCTGCCTAATGTGGATGTCATGAAAGGCCTTGATTCGTTGTTTAAAGGTCAAGGCAAAGTCATAGGCTTCACAATGTAACTCTTCTAATTCCTGGAGTTGGAGTTTCCTTTCTCGACCACACAGGTCTGGATAGAGGTTACACTGGCGAACTGCCCAATAAGCGTGGCTCTCCAACTTAACGAACAGGTGACAAGGCTTCCCAAAAATAATCATGTATAGAGACACACCAAGGGGAGCCTTGAAGGCGGTCCGATACACCCATAAGGCGTCAATCAGCTTGTCGGACCAATCCTTACGATCAGGCCAAACGTTTTCTGGTGGATTTGCTTGATCTACCAGTTCGACACCTCAGCCTAGCCATTCATTTAAGGATGATACAGAGAAGCGATACGGTGGTAGACTCTGTATTTCCTCAAGTGCCCAGAAAGACGAATGGGTGAAATGACTTCATCCGAAATGATGGCTCTAGGGATCCCAAAGTGAGCAAAGATGTAGTCTTTGCCCAATTTGGTGGTAACGACATGGTCAGCATAGCACGCGGGAATAGCCTCAATCCATTTCGAGACATAATCAACGGCAACAAGGATGTACTCGAAACCATTGGATGGAGGAAAGGGACCCATAAAATCGATTCCCCAAATATCAAATATTTTTGTAGCCAGGATGGGTTGCAAGGGCATCATGTCGCGACGTGACATTGACCCTAGCAACTAGTACCTAATGCAACGCTTAGCGTAATTGTATGCACCTTGATGAAGGGAGAGCCAAAAGAATCCGCATTGCAATACCTTGGCTGCAATTTTCCTCCCAGAAAAATGGCCTCCATAGGCTTGATCGTGGCAAAAGGATAGCACACTAGGGAACTCGCTATCAGGAACACAGCGATGAATTATCTGATCAGCACTTACTCTAAAAAGTGATGGATTATCCCAAAAATAATATTTTGCTTCTGTAATGCGACGCTCGCATTAGTTTTTAGGCCAGCCTCGTGGAAGAGAGCCAGAAGTAATGTAATTAGCGATATCGACATACCATGGTTGACTTGCCACATCTATCACTAGAAGGTGCTCATCAGGAAAAGATTCATTTAATGGCAAGGTAAGTCCAATATGATTCAGGTCGAGTCTCGAGAGGTGGTCTATGACCATATTATGGGCTCCGACCTTATCTCATATCTCAAGATCAAACTCTTAAAGGACAAAGATCTAACGAATCAATCGAGGCTTTGCATCCTTCTTATGCATGAGATGACAAATGGCTAAGTGGTCTGTGAAGATGGTAACATTAGAGTCCAAAAGATACGAATGGAATTTCTCCAACCTAAAAATGACTGTCAATAGCTCCTTTTCAGTGGTTGTATAATTACGCTAGGCCTTATCCAGCATCTTACTGAAGTAATACACCACGAAGGGGTGTTTATCACATCTTTGTCCCAAGATAGCTCCGACAGCTAGGTCAGAAGCATCACACATTAGCTCAAATTCGAGGGACCAATCAGGCGGCTGGAGAACAGGGGCCTTAGTGACAGCATCACGCAACTGTGTAAATGCTCGAATACAATCGTGGCCCATGTCGAAGGGTACATCAGTTGATAGGAGATGCGTCAAAGGTTTGGAAATCTTGGAGAAATTCTTGATAAATCTCCTATAGAAACCGACATGACCTAGAAAGGAGTGAATTTGCCAGACAAAGCTAGGTATGGGTAAATTAGCTATCACATCAAGTTTAGCTCTGTCTACCTCAATACCCCTTTTAGAGTCCTAAAATGACTTTTCTCCAAGAAAGCATGAGGTTAACATCAATACATCTCTGAAGGATGCGAGTCAGGTTAGCAAACAGTCATCAAAGGTGGGTCCGAAGACTGAAAAGTCGTCCATAAAGACCTCAAGAAAATCACTCACCATATCGTGGAATATCTCCAGCATGCATCTTTGGAAGGTAGTTGCCACGTTACAAAGTCCGAATGGCATCCTTCTGAAAGCAAAGGTGCCAAAAGGGCAGGTGAAGGTGGTTTTCTCTTGGACCCGGGGGTCAATAGCCACCTGGTTATAGCTTAAGACTCCATCCAGGAAACAAAAGAACTGATTCCTACTAACCGCTCAAGGATTTGGTCGATAAAAGGTAGCGGAAAATGGTCTTTCTTGGTAGCAATATTGAGTTTCCTATAGTCTACACACACTCTTCAAAACATAGGAGTGCGTGTAGGGATGGATTTGCCTCTGTCATTGACACGGATGGTGAGACCCGCCTTTTTGGGAACAACATGAATCGGGCTCACCCAGGGGCTATCGCTGATCGAGTAAATGATGCCCCATTAAGCCACTTAATAATTTCATTCTTAATGACCTCTCGCATATTAGGATTGAGATGTCGCTGCATCTCGCCGGAAGGTCAAGCCTCCTCCTTCGTATATATACGGTGAGTGTAGTAGGAGGGGCTAATCCAATCAAATTAGAAAGAGACTATCCAATGGCTGCCTTATGTTCAATTAGGACCTTCATTAGCTTGCACTCTTACTCCTTGGACAATTTGAACTGATGATTATAGGAAGCGTTTCATTTGGTCTTAAGAAAACATATTTTAGCGTGTCAGGCAGTGCTTTAAGCTCAGGAGTGGATGGGGAAAGATCTGGCAATTCTTGGGACAAGAATGTCCTAAAAGGATCAGAAGAGGGAATAAGGGGAGAAGGAAATTGGCCCTCAGGTTGGCCAAGAAGAGGGGCATCTTAGATTGATGGATCCAAGAAAGGAGAGCCCTAATGATTAGCATTTGGGGACAAGGTCCCAGTGTGGAATGTCACTTCCAGCTTATTTGGCAGGAAAGAAAGGGCATTCCAATCTTCAAGGAGGTAGACTAAAGGTGAGCAGCCCAGAAATGACTCAAACCACGAGGTGTAAGAAGCGTAGTGGACCTCGTCAGGGGTCTGGTCAGGAAGAGATAAGGGTAAGGGAAGGGGTGGGGAAATGTCACAGTAAAGGTCAGTCAGGTGATTGTGATTTTCCATGGGTACGCTGCAATAATTTGAATAGGTCCCTACCGACCCGATACATGCACTGACAACCATGTCATCATCAGACATGTTATCCTTGTTAAGATCGCAATCAAAATTCTTGAAAGCCTTAAAAATGTTAAGTTTGAACTTTTCAGAGACCACGACAATCTCAATGTAGGCCGATTCATAATCGATATGGACGTGGGCTGAAGCCAAGAAAGGTCTACCGAGGATTATCGGATAATCAGAAAGTGAATCAGGAACATCCATATCTAATACAAGAGAGTCAACAGGAAAACAGAGACTATTGACCTTAACTACCACGTCTTCCACCACACCCGGCAAGATTTTAACAGAGTGATATGGCAACTCAATGTAATAAGGGTGGGTTTCAGATTTCCCAATGCAAATTTCTGGAACATGATGGTCGGTAAGAGGTTAATGGAAGATCATAAATCCAGCAAGACACGATCAAAATTGCAGCCTTTGATGCTGCATGAAATGAGAGGTGTGTGTGGCTCTTTCTACTTCAGTGGTAATTTTGACAGTATAGCACAATTCTCATGTGGCGAGAGAACCATCGGGTTCTTGGTTTTCTTTTGTTGTCACCTAGGTGTAGTGTAGTCCTTAAAGAAATGGGCGACAGTTGAGATGTGGTCGATCACCTCTAGCAAGAGAACATTGTTCTCAACATCCTTAAATAGATCATGCAGATTATCAAAGGTCTGCATGTTCTTTTTCTTGCCTTTTGCCTCCCTTAGTAGAGCCTCAGGAAATAGGACCGATTCTGGCACCAGTTTGGATGTGCCATCCTCATGAGAAAGCGGTGTGCAACCCGAATGAGAGGACAGTGAAGAAGATGGGTCAAGATCAGGTCGAGGCGAATCGACGGTCTGTTTACCGCTACTCTTAGTAATCGCATTGGACGTTGATGGTCTAGTGGGATCATAAGGTAGAGGAGGGTTCACAACAAGAACATAGGGTTGATGTGTTGCTGCAGGATTAGCCTGAAATCCTGGTGGAGTACTTGGAGCTTGCAGAATCTGGTGAACCTACCCTTGAGAAGGTCGCACCTGTGGTTGCGAACCACAAGGTACAAATTTCACAGGTTTGAGATAGGTTGGGCAAGAAGAGTGCCCTGAGATCAAGTTGTCATGCATAGTTGACTGATCTCAGCATTCAACTACGCCAATTGGTGTCGAAAAGAAGTCATGTTTTCTTCATGGCGCTTAGACATTTCCGTCATCATTCGCATCAATTTATCAAGAGGGCTTGATGCGTGATCCATTTGAGGTGCGTAAGGGCCCGGCGGCAGATTTATCGAAGGATTATATTGGGCCCTTGGGATGACAGGAACGAACAATCGCATTGGTCCACTAGCAAGGTTTTGTCACTAAGGGTTGTTGGACCATGAGAAATTTGGATGGTTGCGCCACCCTGGGTTATAAGTAGCAAAATATGGGTTGTTCCCCAGGGCGCACACGTCTTTGAATTCAGAAGATGAGTCTGCATATGATAATGCATCTGTGTACATGGAGGCTTGCTCCTCCATGTCGTAATACTGGCTAGTAGAAGCCAAGTACACATTACTTACCTAGTCACTCAGTGTAATACTCGGTAAGGATGGTGTAGGTCGTGCGGGATTTTTAGAGATCAGCCTGCCTTGGGAAGGATTGGGTGGGGTGGAGTCGAAATGTAAGCCACGGAATGGGTGGGGTTGGCCAAGAATTTGTCCAGCTTCTTATGAACGAGGGAGACTTCATCTAATTTTTGTGCAATTAAATTTAAATCAGTGGATGAATGGGAGGATCCCGTGTCAACCTCATGTGCTCCGCTATGAGATGTGATGAGGTGTGGCTCATCATAGCTAAAATGCCCAAGTTAAGCAAGAAACTAGGTTAAATACTACCAAATTAACACAAAGAAAGGGTTAAGTGTGAGAATTAACAGAAAAGACCTAAAATACCAAATCTGTGCTAAAAATGCAAAATTAGTTCATTTATTAAGATATTCTATTAATAAATACAAAATGATGATTCAATTTCAAATTGAACTCACAATTGAGCTCAATACTTCAAATTAAGAGTGAAATTAACTTCTAATATATTCAATTAAGCTTCAATAAAATCTTGGTAGCATTTGGACATCATTAGGACATTGCATTAAGAGATTCACATTTAGGTCCTCCATTCATAACATTTCATTCATTTTAAAACTTCCAGAGACCCGTTTATAGGTCGCAAGGACCTATTTGCATGACTTCAGGGACTGCTTTGATAGGATTCCTATCCACTTAAGGGTCCCCCTGTAAACTTCACAGTGTTTCACTTAAGGGGCTCTCTTGTATTTCCACCAACACACCTGAGAGAATGATGCACCTCTGGGTGCACTGTTCATTGATGAACACAGCTCATCCCAGCCGTTCACTCCTTGATCCTTTGATCTGATGGCTCTAACTGATTCGAAGCTTTGTGCAAATTTACGCATATCACCATCCTCTCCAGATCCCATCCAACGACCCATCTTCGACTTGGCTCTTCCTGCACCCTCGCAACTCATCGTGACCGCCCATGCCCTAATCACCTATTCCTACCACGCAGTGAGCACAATCTCTTAGAGTCTACTTAAGCATTCCCTCAGCTCGTGCACAAACCTTAATCGCTCCCACCTCCTGAGTGATTTCTTTCGTCCACACCTGTAGCTTCCTCTCATCTCCAATTCATCCGCCTACGGTGACAGCACAGGCCCTGCTTCCTCCATTCAACCGCCACCAGCCGACCGGGTGGTGACCTGAGACATCTTCTTCAACTACCAGTCTTTTCCCCTTTCGTCATCACCAGCCACCAGCGGGTGACCTTAGACAACTTCGTCCCATTAGATAGATTTACATGCTTTTTAGGAGTAGAATTAGTATAGTTTTACTGCTTTCTAGGTAATTGATTGTTAGATTAGAATAGGAGTAGGATAATTTAGCTACAATCCGCTTCTCTTTGATCAACTCAGATCAGAGAGACTTTCATACACACCATCATCATTACCATCAATCTTTCTTTACATTCCATTTGATCGCCTTCTTAATTCCTTGATTTTAATTCACTGATCACCCACTCATTAAGGTCTAATTTCAGACCTGAGAACTTTGTTTCTCAGATCTAAAATTAGCGCCAAAATCAACTTGGGGGGTTTCCCATCCATTTCACAATTCCACAATGGCCTCCTAATCTTGTTCTCTTAACTCAAATTGGTCGATCTTGTTTAAAATGGTGTTTATTGTTCAGATCAGTGATTTGGAATTCATTTGAGGTTTTATCGGATTTAATCGAGCATTTTGACATTGAATTGGTTTGATTTCGATGTATGCAAGGATTCTAATGTGCTTGAATTGTGTTTTGATTTGTGGATATATCTAATCTTAGCCCTATGTTGGAGAGTTCTATCAAGGAAAATTAGTTCACTCTGATTTAAGATGGAACAAGGACCCAACGGGTCTTGATCAATCCACAAAATTACCTTGAACACCCATCACTGGTGTTTAAGGAAATTGAGTGAAGAGATCAGTGAAAGACCCAAAGCAAAATCCCAATTGGGGCAACATTTTACCCACCATATATCCACTTTCATGATTTTATATTAGAGGTTGTGAGTGGGATTTTAAAGGATTTTTGGAAGAAGATTTGAAATGGTTTCAAAGGGTTTGCAATCTTATTTTTGTGAACATTGATTTCAGATCTTCTTTTCTGATTTCAAATAGTTTTTGAATGAGTACACCTAATTTGGGCATTAATGATCCTAGATAAGACTTCACCAAGTCTAATCTTGGGTGTTTTTTATATTGAATTGGAAATCAGAACTGATGAAATTAACAGAAAAGGGCTACATCAACAGCCTTTGAAATATGTTTAAAACATCTGTGTTTGATCTGAGAGTCCCATTCAGCTCCTGATCAGCAACAGTTCATATTGCTACTTGATATCAAAAGCTGAGTGGAACTCTAATGATGCTGCTGTAGCTGTAGTGCAAGTCTGATGGACTGAAATACAAATGGATAGTGGTCTGAATTTTAATTGTCTTAGATGGCTGATATGTTCTAACTATTGTATACAATGTAAACAAGCTTTCATGTATTTGTAATGACTTTAAATCCAATTTGTTTGCTTGTAATTTGATTTGTAAACCATCTTTATCAACTAAATATGTTGTATAACTGTTCAAATTTAAAAATGAAACAAAACTGAGTTGAAAATCTTGTTAAATTGCTTGAACATCTTCCATAGGTGATATAGAACACATATGAGTGTTTCCACTGTCATTCCATCTCACAAACTACATTTAGGGTCTTAGGTTCTATTTGAAAATCTCTTTGAAGGCTTAGATTGTGCTTCACTTGTAAATAAATAAAAATACTATGAAAAATCAAAAAATATAAAATAAAGATGTAGCGAGCAAGATTAAGTGTATTTTTAAATGTATACCAAGTTTCAAGGCATTCTAAACCCCTGATTCGGTAGAACATACCAGCTAATGGTTCAGTCTACCTTTAAACTTAATAAAAAAAACTAAACATTAAAAACAACAAATATAACTTTCTATTTCTCATCTCACTCTTTCTCTCTGACCCCCTACCTCTATGAAACTTATAAAGCCCATAAGAAGTAGAAAAACTCAAAAAACACCTAAAAATACTATGTACACTATGTATATACATGTATATATTAAGCTATTAAGATATAAACTGTAAAATATGTATATAATGTATATATATAACTTATGTAGGTATTTTATAGAATAAACTAAATATTTAAGATAACCTAAATCATATAGAACTTTATTATATAATTATCTATTAATTTAATTAACTTATGTGTACTCTAAGCTATATAATTATAGAAACCCCTACAAATAAACTTATTTATTAATGATACTGTACATACATAGTTATATATATATATTGTACACTAGGATACCTACACACTAATTTAATTATATATGTACAATAAATAATTAATTTATTAAGTTATTAGGTAGTTTACTAAATTAAATTAAAATAAATTAGTAAATTAAGTTATAATTGAACTAATTTATATTGGATATTTGTATTAGATTATTGTAAGTAATTTAAACTAATCTAACTATATTGATATTGTATTGTACTATTTGTACCTAATTTATATGTATAACAGCCTGAAAACTAATATTTAAATGTATATAAATTAAAATAAAATGTGTAAAATATCATAAAAATATGTATTAAATAATTTAATATGTATATTAACACTGTACAATATCAATTTGGTCATTAATTAAGTAATTTAAACGTTAATTAAGAAATAAATCTATAAATCAGTATGTATAAATTGTAAAGTTTAGCTAATTTATTTAATAGTAAAACTAATTATTTTTGTAAATAAATTAAATAATTATGTAGCCCTATATAAGGGCTTTACAACCCTATAATTTATTTTTAAATTAAAATAAATTATGACCCTCAATTCAAGGGCCAAAGTAAGCAAATCAAACATACTCTCGCGTAGCTGCAGCGCCTATGGGCGCTTCAGATAGTCCCATACCAGAAGCTGATGACCGTCCGCAACGACTTATTAACTTTTTGTGTTGTAGGCTACCCAATCGTCAGGCGTTGGACGCCCACATACACATTACATCTCCTCTCTACTGATACTGATACGAACATGATTTGACATTAGACTGTGCAGTGCACTGGGCCGGGGCCCGTGCACTGTGCGTGAGCCTGTGTGGGCCCAATAACGTGCCATAGACTGGATAAACTGTACCTAATAATAACTAGGGTGGCCCTAGTAAAGGTCTAGTCCCACCCAGAAATTGGTGCTGTGTATCCCTCGAAAAAGCCACTCGTAAATTAAACCAATGTTTGGTTAAAAATCATACTGAGCCAGTTTGAACTGGCTGAGAAGTTGGGTGAAGAGGAGAAGAGCTGAATTTGGCTAAGTGTTGAGCCTTGCATGAGTGCCTGAATGTTGAGTGTGTTGTGTTAATGTGAGCTGTGTGTGTTGAGTGAGTGTGTACATATTTATGTGTGTCTGCATCTGTATATATATAGTATAGATGTATATTGTATATATGTAAATAATATGTATGTAAGTATACTTAGAGTATAGTAGTATTGTTTAAGCTATTATGTATATAAATAAAAGATAGCTTTAGTAACAGATATAGATGACACTGTAGATAGTAATAAACGTTAGTATAGACAATAGTTTTTACCTTAACTTATGTACATAGTTTTTCTAAGGTTATAGCAACACTTTCATACGTCACTGTAGATACATTACATGTTACTGTAGATATTAGTAAGTTAAGTTAGTATAGTACATATTATTACTCATTATTGTACATATAGCTAAGTATTATTAATATAAGTTGTAACTAAATAATATAGAGTATTTATTTATGATTTTTTATGCTTGTTTGTATATTTTATTTTCAAGCATTGTAATGTGTTCTAACTCAATTCTTTTGTACATAATTATTTCATTCTTTCATTCATTGATTCATTCATTTATTATTGTACATAAAATCAATCATTTTGGAATTAAAGAATATTATTGGACTTAGAGAGTGATGTATATCAATAACTGCCTCACAGGGAACAACCTGGAATAAACTAGTAAAAATTTAAGTATATAAATAAAATTGACACGACATCGGTTTGTATTTATGACTTATACTACAACAACGACATTTTTAAAACCCCTTTTTAGTATAAACTGGTAGTTGACGATCATATTTTTTTGGTGCCGTTGTCAGAGATAAAAACCTGTCAACAACGCTTTATTGTGATTATTTGACAAATGTCGCAGAAAGCCGATTAAGGTGCACTGGTCCGATTAAAGGTGACGATGGAAGTGTTGTCCATAGAATTCTCACTCATGTTTTCAAAAAGTTCAAATGCTCCATCCTCGTCTTTATTCATGAAATTATTAAAGTTTCATTTAGCCCATAATAGAAGATTTGGGCCACATGTCACTTAGGCAGACCGTGGTGTGGACATTTCCTGAGGAGGTCATTATACCTCTCCCAGGCCTCATAAAATTGTTCGTCATTTTGTTGTGTGAAAGAAGTTATAGCACAACGAAGCGCATTGGTGCACCCGATTGGGAGGAATTTCTTGAGAAACGCTGTACGCATCTCTTCCTAAGAGCTGAGGGGTTTCCCAATGGTGTGCAACCATTGCACGGCTTTATCCTGTAATAAAAACGGGAACATTTTCATGAGGACGATATGTAACCCTATATTTCTTGGTTTAATCATTTCAGCTAAACAGACTAAGTCCTCCATGTGAAGAAAAGGGTCTTCACTGGCAAGTTCATGATAATGGAAGTTGATTAGGCCAATTACGTTCAGTTTCAATTCAAAATCCTCCCCACCCACGGGAACATGAATCTGCCCATGGGTCTCTATCGCAGCGGGATTCTGATGTGATCTAAGAGACATGGGCTCCTCCCATTTGGGAGGGTTTTGCATTTCCTCCAAGGTTTTCCTAAAGGCTTCAATCTACTCATTATACAATGTCATTTGAGCTTGAAGGTAGGTTATTGGGTTGACGGCTCCACCACCACCTTGTGGGTTGGGAGGGGGACAATTTCCCCCCTCGGGATTTGGGGGTGGGCGAGCAGCCATGTTCACAGAGGAGGAGGACGATTCACTAGATTCTTCCCTTCTAGAGTTATCAAACAATTCAACAAGTTCAAGGTTTTGTGACCTCCTCCCAAATATGCACTGTCGAAAGAAGAATTGGGGTGATGATAAGAGAGAAGGGGATAAGAAAGATGACGCCGAATAGATGCACTTGCTAACAAATCAATTCAATTAAGATCCTTACCTCTAAATGTGACCTAAAACCTAAAGACATAAGTTACCTACTATTACAACCTACGAAACCGAATACGAGCACCGCGGAACCACCAAGCTAGATTGAAAAGCCGTTTCCCTTGTCTTAGACACTTGATAGCACACGGGAACCCTACCAGCACATAGGCGCTACACGTAGGTAATTAGACCTCCAAACCTTAATGGGGTCAAGTTACTACCAATTTAAGATTAAGAGACTTAGGATACAAGTGCTTTGGAATGTGAACGGCATTGTATATGGGTAATGCTTAAGTGTGTTGATTGATAAGTGTGTAAAACAAGCATGCAACCAGGAACCCTGCCCAAATTGAAGTTTTAGATGGTGAATGCCCTTTAGAATTCTGCTTTCAAATAGTATGGATTTTAAGATTCCAATGAATTACCAATTCAACCAATCTCCGGATTTTCAAGAATACAAGTTCTTTATGCCCAAACAAACCTCTTTCAACTTAATTTGGTGCATGCATGCTACAATGCAATGGGCCCCTTAAATGAAAGTTTCTAAGTGTAGATGCACGAATCAATTTTTAATCCAATGTGAAAGGGAGCCAAACACTTCAATTTAAGTGCTCCCAACACCACAATGGGAATCCACACAAGGCTCAACCACCAAGTTATGGAAAATGAAAATAAATATTTTGGGGTTGAAATTTGAGATCAAAGCAAGGGCAAATTTATGGTCGTGGTGGGGTTGGAGTCAAAGCGATTGCAAGACTCCCCAACCAAAATATGGATCCCGAATGCAAATAAATGAGGCAAAGAGGTGTAACACACATTCAATTTTAATTCGCCTCAAGGAAAAATTTGCCTCACGAAATATCTAAGAATCATGATTTTTGGATTTTTCGTACGTGAAAGTGTGGGAAATCGAGGGCAGTGGATACAATAGAAAATGAATGACTAGTGGATTTTAGTCCACTCGCCCCAAGAAATCATAGGGAGATATTTTTAGGGTTTTTATTTTTATTTTTAATTTTTTTATCTTTTTATCTTTAATGTGACAAGAAAACTTAAATTGCTAAGAGGAAGGACACCTACCTCCTCAACAACGTGTGCATAAGTCCAAGTGGCACCGAGGACTTCATGCTCTCGCTCCCGCGTTGGACTTGCCCACGTCTCCGACCTCCTCTGTGTGTCTCCTCCCTGCAATAGGCCCACCTACACAAAAACAAACAAAGACACCCGTGAAGAGATGGGTAACAGAATAGATAAAAGAAAAGAGTAGAAACCGACTCTAGACGTCACTTCCCCAGCAACGGCGCTAGCAAATTTATGTCGAAACGCAACTAAGGTTATTTAATTAGTTGATATTAGCGTCGAAATGTATATAGTGGAAATGATTACCTACAAGCGAATCTATACCAGTTTATCGAAATTTATTATCCTGAACTAAATCAGATTTTAAGATAGTCACTTTTAGGCCAGGGTCAAACTCAGGGAGGCAGGTTTTGAAATTAATCAGTTTCTACGTGATTCCTACCGACAAATCAATTCATATTGCTTATTATATTTTTAGGTTTTTCTTAATTTTATATTTTTTTTCAATATTCTTATCCTTAAGGTACACCCTCAAAAAAATAGTCCTTGTCTACACACTAAAATAATCCAAAACAGTCTTGCCACACGTGAGATTGTGTACCTGCAGGTTAAGAATTATCTTTTTTGTTTTATACTTTTTTTTTATCTTTTCTTAATCAGGAAAAGAGAATATAAAAGAAAAGAAAATGCAGATTTAAAATGCGAAAATGAAATGAATTGAAATACTTAGCTTATTTATATGGATATATATAAGATATAGATATATAATATTGGTATGTATATAACTATGAAATATATAATAAGAGGGGGAATATTGAATCAAAGATTCAATGGGAATGTAGCACCACACTAGGTTAACCGTCATCTAGAGAGACACGATTAATCCTAGCTTTGTGCTACATGCAATTGTGGAGCGAACATGTGGAAGTGTATGTGTGAAATGGCTTGATGTGTGCGGTGAATCGTAGATGTGTACGCAACTAGTGCATACCCACTCGCGATGAAATGCACGGTAATGGGAGATGTGCGTGGTATCGTGAATAAGATGATATATATGTGAATGTGCGTATGGGGGAGTGTGTGTGAATATATATGTGTATAGATATATATGTATATATATAGATATTTATCTATAAGTATGTGTGTGTGTGTGTATATATGTAACTACGTGTGTGTGTCTGTGTGTGTATGTGAATATATGTATGTGAGTGTGAGTGTATGTATTTGTGCAGGTGTGCGTGTATGTGTATGTGTATGTGGTGTGCATGTGTATAGGTGTGTATTTGTGTGTGGAGAGGTGAGAGTGTGTGAGTGCGCATGAGTGCTCGCGTGAGGGAGTGAGAGGTGAGGAGCGGGTGACCGGCAGGTGCAGGTGAAGCAAAGAGAGAGATGGGCATGGGTGACCAGCCAACTGAGGAACGACCGGTCACCCTTCCACGTGTGAGAGTGCGTGAGAGAGAATAAGGATCGAAGAGGCAAAAGTAACCAACCCGCTTAAGAATCCAGGGAGAGAGAAGGCGCATGGTCGAGGTGGGAACCGCTGGGCAAGTGGGAGTGGGCGTGCGGTGAAAAGAGACCAACTGCAGGTGAGAGGCATGTGCATGCATGGTGGTGGTTCAATTCTCAACACAGTTAATTAAGGTTATCAGGCTTTAAAAAAATTATCAGGCTTAATTAATCATGTAAAAAAATGACTTAGGTTAACTTAAATCAATTAAATCATTGTCGTTGATTGTAGTATAGAATCAAGCTAACCTAACATTTTAAATTTAATTCTTTTTCACCGGTTGAGTCAAAATCGTTCACTGGAAGGCATAATCGTAATTTTTATTTCACCATTTTATACTAATGCATAATTTACTAATTACTTAATTAATTAGATCAATAATTACAATATATATTAAGCACATGAATAATTGCACAAGAATTTAAATTCAAAAGAATGCAACTATTCCATTAATAGAGATAAATGTTCATGAAAGCTTTTCAATGAATAACAAGTAGAAGAATGATTATTACAAAGTAAGGCATAAAAAATTTCTTACAAGTGAATACACATACCTTTATTACAATATAAAGCTCAAACTCTCTCTCTCTCTCTTAAGTCTTCTTCTCTTCCTCAGCTTCTCAATTCCATTACTGTGCATTCTTGCCCATCTCTCTTTATTTTCTTCCTAAATTTCTTTTATTTCCTCTCTTCTTAACTATGCATACTTGTGTTCCACACTTAACCATTTTTACGCTCAGCCCATTCTCTCCTCACTTAACAAAAATTATGTTAATGGGCAACTAGGTTTTTCGAGGTGCACAGCACCCATTAGGGTGGGACCAGACCCTACTAAGCTCATGCCTAGTTTATTTTAGGTGGATTTTTATCAATTTTGCTCATGCACAGTCTCTGGCCCATTCCAAGCCTACAGAAGCCACACGCCCACCCGGGCCCATGCACACAGGTGTGTGCTCACACCTGCGATGCTTACATGCTCAAGATAAACAACTAGCTTTTTATGCACCATATGCTGATGACCAGCCGATGCCAGCGCCTTTCCCTTTTATACCCAAGCACACACCTACACTTCCCCAATGTGGGACTATCTAGCTGCTTCCTCCTTCGCATGCAGATGCTTCAAGTCTATCTCCAGAAGAAGATTCTGATTGACTCATTGAGTTAAATCGAGCGCACAAAGGCTCAATGGAAAGCTAATGATCTCAGTTATTCAATTTTAGCCCAAATCTGGGCTATGGATCAGATTTGATCCACCGATTTAAACGATGAACAAGACACGTTCACGTGTCTAGAAAGTACTCTGAAGAAGCAATCTTAGGTCAAATGACCTGTAGATCAAATAATACCCTCAACTGAGGGGAATAGAATGCTGCAGATAGCATTCCGCACCAGTTGAGAGAGATTTGAGTAGAAGAGCTTCAAAAGCTCAAGAACTTCTGACCTTCAATCAAGGAGTTCAGGACTTTTGATTTCAGAAATGAATCTATCCAGATGATAGATTGGGTCAACAGGAATTAATCTAGATTAGTTCATAGGATTATAAAGATCTGAACTAAGCAGAATTTAGTATCAAAACTTGCCACAAAACCTCTGAATGACTTTGGGTTTCAGCTTGAACCCAAATTAACCAAATCTGAAAATGTTTCTAAAATCCCAATAAAATTCCTTCAAACCAATTCCAACAGATTCTTAAACATTGCAGGGACTCATTCAAACCTACAAATCATAAATTCAAATCTCTAAACCTCAAAGTCAACACAGCTAACCGAAAGAGCTCAAAAGTTGACTTTTAAGAATAATCCAATTCCAATCAAATTAAAGGTCTAATTAGACCTAATTCAACCCTAGGAATTGATTTGATACATCAAAAGCATGTTTTGATGGCTCTAGAGATGATTTGAGACCTCATCGCCTCAGCTCAGACTGTGGTTTAATCGACAGAACAACTCAGTGATTTTCAGACCTGAGTGTAAGCTTAGGTAGAATCCCTAGAGTCTATTCAAGCTTCAGAACCTAATTTTAAACTCTAAACCTCAATATATACATCCCTCCAACTCCGCCAGAGTTGGAGAAGATGAAGTCCAACAGAGAACAAGCTTCATTAAATCTCAAGTCTGAATGGTTGAATCTAATCATCTACTCAAGATTTATCATTCTGGAGCTTCATTCATCGATTCAAACTCTATATCACATGATTTTAGTCACTAGAGCTCGCCAGAGCTCCAATGGGTACTAATTTTGGCCAGTGGAGATAAAATCTCCATGAATCACTAGAAAGAGGACATTAATATGCTCCTAGGATCACAAGGAACCTCAAGAACTCAACAATTTATCCAATTGAAGATCTAAAGTATGGATTTATCAAAGAATTAGTAAGAATGCCTCTTGAGTTCATCTGAACTCAAGAGTAGCCCCCTCACTCAATTGAATGAGGGGAAATGGTCAGGACAGTAGGACGATGGTGTGTGTGTATATGATTAAGTGATTGAACCCCTCCGAGCTCGCCATTGACAGCGGCTTAGAGGTTGTAGGTGGAATTGGGCATTTTCTGTGGAGATGGTAATTTGCTTAATTGGAAGTGAGATCGACACCCTGATGTGATGGAAATATGATGGAGGGATCCTAGTGGTTGTGAACTAAGCTGGAGACCTCCGCCATGGATAGCGGATGTCTCTGGTGAAGGTGGAGTGGATTAGGTGTTTAGGTGGCTAATTGTAACGACCTGGTTCCCAAGTCCCTACGAGACACGAGAATCGGACCGACTCAACTAATCCCAAGACCTAGTCGTCCAACGAGGAAGTAACCAAAAGAGCAGTAAAATAAACCACATTCAGCATGAATATAACTAACAGCAAGAAAGTACAGCAGTAAGGAAAGAAACTACCACAGTATGTACCACCACAACAGTAGAACAACATTCATAATATAATTTGAACTGCAGGTAAAGAAAGTACAGCGGAAACAAGAACTACTCACTACAACGTAACAAAAAGAGGTACAAGAGACAGTGGTAACTCTACTGGACCCTACTCGGCCCAACGTCCTCTGCAGTCGCTGACCCTGGCTGCTCAACACCTGGTCCTGAAAAAGGTAACGAGTGTAACACGTCAGCAAAACGCTGAGTAGAGTGGCAACTAAACTAAAGACAATAGTAGAGTGTACAGTAGCTGTTATGTTCGATTACTTTCTTTATTCACATCTTTCAATTGTCTCACTATTTCATTTATTCCCCAGATCTTTTTCTTGATCTTGAATGTTCCTCGTGGGAACGATCTTGATTGCAGTCTTTTCCAAAAAGTAGAAGTAGCACGTGGTGCTCTCCTGGCCGGGAGAGTTCCCCGTGGTGATCCTACCCTCAGTCAACCACCCCAAGGTCACTGACAGACGTAACGGTGACTACGGCACGCGCGATAAACGCACAGGTAGCTAACCCGTACTGGCACGCGGTCAATCGTTTCCGTTAACGGGTGCGCCCAAAGCACAGCACGGAACCAGTCCAGGGCAGAGCCCTCTCAGTAACAGGGGTCCAACCCCTCCACAGTAACCAAATCGGGGCCTTGCCCTCCATAGTCCGCGCACCCTCGCCTGACTACCCTAGTTTGCCCCAGCGGGCCTAACAAGTCGGTGTGGGAGGCTAGCAGAACCCCGGGGCCCGTGGAGTAGCTAGTACCTCCCTACACTAGTAGCTCTCCTCGGTACTACGTACGCGAGGGCCAGCAAGTCGGTACAGAGTGGCCAGTCCTAACCCCGGGTCCCTGGGGGGCTGGCTCCGCTCTGCACTAAACAGGGGGGAAGTCGCTCTCCTTGGTACTCCGTACTCAAGGGCCAGCTCACTTCCCCAATACTATTCCATTCACTTTCCAGGAGTTCTACTCCTACTTCCTCGTAGGGTTCCATCCTTTTTACTCAAACATCCAGGTTTCACTTTCCAGTTTCACATTCTTACAATCCATGTTCTCAACCATGTTATTTATTCACAACAGGCAGCTGTTAATTCAAATTATAGGCAGCTTTATATCTCTTTCCATTTTCCAAGACTGCAGTGTTATACATTCCACTAGTTTTCCCATCCTAGGATTCATGCCATATCCTAGGATCTATCATACAATCTACTTTTCCAGCCCTAGGATTCATGCAACACCTAGGAGCTATCATTCCATCTATTTCTCATTCCTAGGATTAATGCAATGTCTTAGGTTCTATTTATGGTTCCATAATTTAACAGATTTTATTAATAACTTAAAGCCACTCTACCAGGTACAACGGGAGTAATGGGGGCATGATCGGGAATCCCGCGTGCCTCCGCGACCCCCGAGACTGCAACGGAACGGGGTCCTATCACAAGGATCAAACACAAGGAGTATCTCAAAACAGTGTATAGCTACTGTAGACGGGTAGAGGATTTAATTCTGGAAAGAACGCAACTCGAAACGCGGAAAACGGAACCCGAACGGGCCCTCAACGGGTGGAAAAAGACGACACTGTGCAAAATCAGACGTCTGGAACTTCTTCCAGACGTCTTAAAAAGTGGATCAGAGAATTACCTTGCTCTGCGTGGTTTCCCAGATGTCCAGAAGTCTGCGGGGACGTCTGGCCTAGCTCCCAGATGTTCGATGGTCACCCCGGATGTCTGGAGGTCGCTCCCGCCGTCTGGTACTACAGCCAGACGTCTGATTCGCGTTGGATGGCGAATCACCGAGCCTGCGCACACCCATCTCCCTCCCTCAGTACGGTCAGTCGACAAGAAGGAAGAAGAAGACGGAAAACTTACCTTTCAGACGTCTGGACAGTCTTCCAGACGTCGACCTCGCCGTCTGGCTATCAGCACAGAAGTCTGATTCTGGAAATTTTTTCCAGAACCAGGGTGCCACTCGCCCTCCGCTCGCGACGTCGCCCGCGTCGCACCTCGTGCGCCTGCTGCTCGAGCCGCAACAGGCCTCCCGCGTCATTCCGCGCCCGCTGCGCTCCCCGCCGGCCGGCCCTGGCAGCCCCGGCGAGCTCGCCCTCACGACTGAGCGCCGCTCTCGCACGCAGCACCCCCTCTGCGCTCACTGCGGCCGTCGCCGCCACAGCAACCCTGTGCCCGCTCTCGCGCACTGGAAGGAAGAGAGCGCGTGGCCTTTTAAGGCCGCGCGAGGAGGAGAGAGAGACTGCAGCGGCGAGAATCTGCAGCCGCAGGACCGACCCGCGCGTGTCGAAAATAACCGATTTCCGGACATCTGGAAACGATCCCAGACGTCTGGTCCGACGTCTGGGCCACCTCCCAGACGTCTTAAAAGACGTCTGGGGCACGCGTTCGTAACAATATAACAAACTCAAAGGAAGTTTCGTCCCCGAAACTTGCACCAACTAGGGTGCGGGAAAAGATGTCCAACTAACCATAACAAACTCAATGAGGACCGAAGTTGGTCCGAAAAGACGTACCCGCGAAAAGCTCCCGGTACCGCTCCTGCATTGCCGCCTGAGGCTCCCAGGTAGCCTCCTCGTACCGCTGGCTCCTCCACAAAACCTTTACCAGGGGTACTTGCTTTCGTCTCAAACTGCGGACGGCTCGGTCTAGGATCTGCACTGGCCGCTCGGGGTAGGTCAGGTCGTCGCCCACCTCGACGCTCTCGTGACTCAGTACGTGACTAGAATCGGCTACGTACTTCCTGAGGTTGGACACGTGGAACACGTCGTGCACACCAGAAAGCTGCGGGGGAAGGGCAAGTCTGTAAGCAACGGATCCAACCCGCTCTAGGACCTCAAAGGGCCCCACGAACCTCGGCGCGAGCTTCCCTCTCACCCCAAACCGCTGTAGGCCCTTCATGGGCGAAACACGAAGGAAGACGTGGTCCCCAACCTCAAACTGCACCTCTCTGTGTCTCCGGTCCACGTAGCTCTTCTGTCTGCTCCTGACAGTGCGGAGTCGCCTGTGGATCTACTCGACTACCTCCTGACTCTGCCGGATCAACCTGGGGCCAACCTCCCACTTGGTCCCCACCTCAACCCAACTCAAGGGTGCCGTACACCTCCGTCCGTACAGAGCCTCGTAGGGAGCCATGCCGATGCTCGAGTGATAACTGTTGTTGTATGCAAACTCCACCAGGGGTAGGTGCTCCTCCCAAGAGCCCCTCCAGTCTAGTACACAGGCACGCAAAAGGTCCTCAAGTGTCTGTATCGTGCGCTCAGACTGTCCGTCCGTCTGGGAGTGGTAAGCTGTACTAAACTTCAACCGCGTCCCCAAGGCCTGCTGAAACTCAGCCCAAAACTGGGACGTAAAGTGGGTATCCCGGTCGGATACGATTTCCCGCGGAACTCCGTGTAGTCGTACCACATCCCGGATATACCTCTCTGCCAACTGTGTTGGTCCCAAAGTAACTCGGATCGGCAAGAATCGCGCCGTCTTCATCAGTCAATCCACTATTACCCAGACTGCGTCGTGTCCCCGCTGGGTAACAGGTAATCCCACCACCAAGTCCATGGTGATGCTCTCCCACTTCCACTCTGGCACTGGAAGCGGCTGTAGCGGCCCTGCAGGCCTCTGATGCTCGGCTTTCACCTGCTGGCACACTAAGCACTGCTGCACGAATTCACCCACATCCCGCTTCATCCCTCTCCACCAAAACTCGCGTCTCAAGTCGTGGTACATTTTCGTGTTTCCGGGATGTATGGTGAATCTGGAACCGTGTGCCTCAGTTAGGAGCTCTCTCAACAGCTCCTCGTCTCTGGGAACGCACAACCGTCCCCTCAAGCGCAGCACCTGGTCTGTGAAAGAGAAGTCCCCTGGGTCTCCTGACAGCACTCTGTCGCGCAAAGACTGCAAGTACGGATCGGCCATCTGTCCTGTGATGATGCGATCTATCAGCTCTGGCCTGGTCTGCCGTGTCACCGTCATTGCCCCACAGTACCCTCGTAACTCTAGAGGTCGCCAACTGCCCACCTCCTCCAAAAGGCTCCAACTCTGTAACTGTAGACTGGCCAAGTGTGCGGGCGCCTTACGGCTCAAGGCGTCAACCACCACATTGGCCTTTCCCAGGTGGTAGGAGATGCTGCAGTCGTCGTCCTTCAGGAGCTCCAACCAACGTCTCTGTCTCATGTTGAGCTCCTTCTGATCAAAAAGGTATCTGAGGCTCTTGTGATCTGTGAAAATTTCGAAGGTCTCACCGTATAAGTAGTGCCTCCAAGTCTTCAGCGCGAAGACAACAGCTGCCAACTCTAGGTCGTGGGTAGGGTAGGTATGCTCATGGGGCTTCAGTTGTCGCGAAGCGTAAGCGACAACGTGACCCCTCTGCATGAGCACACCTCCTAACCCCTGCAAGGAGGCGTCCGTGTACACAACGAACCCGCCACTACTGTCAGGGATGGTGAGCACGGGAGCCGAGGTCAACCTCTCCTTCAGCTCCAGAAAACACACCTCACAGGCGTCTGTCCAAGCGAAGGGCACGTCCTTCCGGGTCAACTGTGTCATAGGATGTGCAATCTGTGAAAATCCTCTGATGAATCGTCTGTAGTAGCCTGCCAGTCCCAGAAAACTGCGAATCTCAGTGACTGAACGCGGTCTCTCCTACCTGAGCACTGCCTCGACCTTGGCTGGGTCCACCGCCAAGCCGTCTCCAGAGATCACATGACCTAGGAAGGTCACCTCCCTCAACCAGAACTTGCACTTGCTGTATTTGGCGTACAGTCGGCGTCGTCTCAGAGTGTCCAGAACCATCCGCAAGTGCTGTCCGTGCTGCGTCTGATCTCTAGAATAGATGAGTACATCATCTATGAAAACCACCACGAACTGGTCCAAGTACGGTCTAAACACCCGGTTCATCAGGTCCATGAAAGCAGTGGGGGCATTGGTCAGCCCAAACGGCATGACCAAAAACTCGTAGTGTCCGTACCGGGTGCGGAAAGCTGTCTTGGAGACGTTGATCTCCCTGATCCTCAACTGGTGGTATCCCGATCTCAAGTCGATCTTGGAAAACACCGTGGCACCCCGCAACTGGTCAAACAAGTCGTCGATCCTCGGCAGCGGATATCTGTTCCTGATGGTGACCCTGTTCAGCTGTCGGTAGTCCACACAAAGGCGTAAGGTCCCATCCTTCTTCTTCACAAACAGTACCGGGGCTCCCCAGGGAGATGCACTGGGCCTCACGAAACCTTTCTCCAAAAGGTCCTGTAACTGAGACTTGAGCTCTCGTAGCTCAAGCGGTGCCATCCTGTATGGCACGGTGGAGATGGGGCTGGTCCCTGGTACTAGTGAGATCTCAAACTCAATCTCACGCTCGGGCGGTAGTCCTGGTAACTCATCTGAAAACACGTCAGGGTACTCTCTGACCACCGGGATGCTCTGGAAGTCTGCCACAGGGCTGGGCTCTGCCACCACACAAGCTAGGAAGCCCTCACACCCCTGGCTCAAAAGTCTCGCCGCTCGAAGTGCCGAAATGCACCTGAAACCTCCGTCCACTGGCTGTCCGTGAAACTCGAAAGAAGGCAACTCCGGCATGGAGAAGACAATCTTCCTCTCAAAACAGTCCACCAAGGCGTGGTAAGCGGACAGCCAATCCATCCCCAGAATCACTCCAAAGTCCTCCATCTGTAACATAATCAGGTCAGCTGGCAGGCTATGTCCCCCGACGTTGACCTCGCAATCCGTGTACACCTCCTCAACTACAAACAGCTGACCACTCGGACCTCTGATTACGAACGGATTCTCTAACAGTGTATAATCCCGGTCCAAACTAACTGCGAAACTGGCTGTGACAAACGAGTGCGTAGCGCCGGAATCGAAAAGCGTGTAAACGAGTCTACCGGAAACTAAAACCATACCTTCTACCACCGATCCCGAAGCTCTGGCGTCCCTGTGTGTCAGGGCGTTGATACGCCCTTCAGCTCTAGGTGCGGACGAAGCAGCCACACTCTGCGTCGGACGGGTAGGTGCTGGCCGGTACCCTCCTCGCGACTGCTGTCCTCCTCCTCGCGCCTGGGAACCGCGGCCTCCTGCGCGTCCTCCAGTGCTCTGTGCGGGAAGTATCTGCTGACCTCCTGCCCTAGATGGGCAGTCCCTCCTAATGTGGCCCGGCTGGCCACACTGGTAACAGAGGGGAACCCGACTCCCACCCTCAGTGGGTCCCTGCCGTCAGCTGGGCGGGGGTCCGGTGCTGGCGACTGGCCCCTGTCGAGGGCCCCCAAAGGCCACTGATGGCCCTGCAAAACGTGACGGCTCTCCTGCGGACGCCACGTGTCTCCTTTAAGTTCTCCTAACACGCCTAGTGTGACGGCGGAAATCTCTTTCCACCACCAACTCCCCTGTCGTATGCTCGGAAGGGGGAAGGGGGGTGGTGATGTGGATGGAAGCTGAAATTCTTCACGAACCACCTCTCGAATTAGTTGGACGAGGTCCGGAGACGGTATGCTTAGGAGAAGACGAGGGGTAGTATGTACTCCAAGCCCGACACATCTGTCCCTCGGGCCCCGACCTCGGCCGCGCCCGCGGCCCACCCTCCTAGTTCCACGATGAGGCATCTCCTACAAGGAGACGCGAAACAACGAAATACGTCAGTACGGAACAGTACCTAACGAAAATGTCTAAGAACTCATGTCAAGAGATATGTTGTGGTGGCTACTCTAGTTATAGACATGTGAATTGGTTATTTTCCAGTCAGTTGATTCACTTCTCGGGACGACCTTGCTCTGATACCATCTTGTAACGACCCGGTTCCCGAGTCCCTACGAGACACGAGAACCGGACCGACTCAACTAATCCCAAGACCTAGTCGTCCAACGAGGAAGTAACCAAAAGAGCAATAAAATAAACCACATTCAGCATGAATATAACCAACAGTAAGAAAGTACAGCAGTAAGGAAAGAAACTACCACAGTATGTACCACCACAACAGTAGAACAACATTCATAATATAATTTGAACTGCAGGTAAAGAAAGTACAGCGGAAACAAGAACTACTCACTACAACGTAACAAAAAGATGTACAAGAGACAGTTGTAACTCTACTGGACCCTACTCGGCCCAACGTCCTCTGCAGCCATTGACCCTGGCTGCTCAACACCTGGTCATGAAAAAGGTAACGAGTGTAACACGTCAACAAAACGCTGAGTAGAGTGGCAACTAAACTAAAGACAACCGTAGAGTGTACAGTAGCTGTTATGTTCGATTACTTTCTTTATTCACATCTTTCAATTGTCTCACTATTTCATTTATTCCCCAGATCTTTTTCTTGATCTCGAATGTTCCTCGTGGGAACGATCTTGATTGCAGTCTTTTCCAAAAAGTAGAAGTAGCACGTGGTGCTCTCCTGGCCGGGAGAGTTCCCCGTGGTGATCCTACCCTCAGTCAACCACCCCAAGGTCACTGACAGACGTAACAATGACTACGGCACGCGCGATAAACTCACAGGTAGCTAACCCGTACTGGGACGCGGTCAGTCGTTTCCGTTAACGGGTGCGCCCAAAGTACAACACGGAACCAGTCCAGGGCAGAGCCCTCTCAGTAACAGGGGTCCAACCCCTCCACAGTAACCAAACCGAGGCCTTGCCCCTCCACAGTCCTCGCACCCTCGCCTGACTACCCTGGTTTGCCCCAGCGGGCCTAACAAGTCGGTGTGGGAGGCTAGCAGAACCCCGGGGCCCGTGGGGTAGCTAGTACCTCCCTACACTAGTAGTTCTCCTCAGTACTAAGTACGCGAGAGCCAGCAAGTCGGTACAGAGTGGCCAGTCCTAACCCCGGGTCCCTGGGGCAGCTGGCTCCGCTCTGCACTAAACAGGGGGGACAGTCGCTCTCCTTGGTACTCCGTACTCAAGGGCCAGCTCACTTCCCCAATACTATTCCATTCACTTTTTAGGAGTTCTACTCCTACTTCCCCGTAGGGTTCCATCCTTTTTACTCAAACATCCAGGTTTAACTTTCCAGTTTCACATTCTTACAATCCATGTTCTCAACCACGTTATTTATTCACAACAGGCAGTTGTTAATTCAAATTACAGGCAGCTTTATATCTCTTTCCATTTTCCAAGACTGCAGTGTTATACATTCCACTAGTTTTCCCATCCTAGGATTCATGCCATATCCTAGGATCTATCATACAATCTAGTTTTCCAGCCCTAGGATTCATGCAACACCTAGGAACTATCATTCCATCTATTTCTCATTCCTAGGATTCATGCAATGTCCTAGGTTCTATTTATGGTTCCATAATTTAACAGATTTTATTAATAACTTAAAGCCACTCTACCAGGTACAACGAGAGTAGTGGGGGCGTGATCGGGAATCCCGCGTGCCTCCGCGACCCCCGAGACTGCAACGGAATGGGGTCCTATCACAAGGATCAAACACAAGGAGTATCTCAAAACAGTGTATAGCTACTGTAGACGGGTAGAGGATTTAATTCCGGAAAGAACGCAACTCGAAACGCGAAAAACGGAACCTGAACGGGCCCTCAACAGGTCGAAAACGACGACACTGTGCAAAATCGGACGTCTGGAACTTCTTCCAGACGTCTTAAAAAGTGGATCAGAGAATTACCCTATTCTGCGTGGTTTCCCAGACGTCCAGAAGTCTGCGGGGACGTCTGGCCTAGCTCCCAGACGTTCGATGGTCACCCCGGACGTCTGGAGGTCGCTCCTGCCGTCTGGTACTACAGCCAGACGTCTGATTCGCGTTGGATGGCGAATCACCGAGCCTGCGCACACCCATCTCCCTCCCTCAGTACGGTCAGTCGACAAAAAGGAAGAAGAAGACGGAAAACTCACCTTTCAAACGTCTGGACAGTCTTCCAGACGTCGACCTCGCCGTCTGGCTATCAACACAGACGTCTGATTCTGAAAATTTTTTCCAGAACCAGGGCACCACTCGCCGTCCGCTCGCGACGCCGCCCGCGTCGCACCTCGTGCGCCTGCTGCTCGAGCCGCAACAGGCCTCCCGCGTCGTTCCGCGCCCGCTGCGCTCCCCGCCGACCGGCCCTGGCAGCCCCAGCGAGCTTGCCCTCACGGCTGAGCGGCGCTCTCGCACGCAGCACCCCCTCCGCGCTCACTGCGGCCATCGCCGCCGCAGCAACCCCGCGCCCGCTCTCGCGCTCGCTCTTGCGCACTGGAAGGAGAAGAGGAAAGGGGTGGAGGCGACGGAAGAGAGCGCGTGGCCTTTTAAGGCCGCGCGAGGAGGAGAGAGAGACTGCAGCGGCGAGAATCTACAGCTGTAGGAGCGAATATGCGGTCTGCGCGCTCAGGCGCGCAGACAACCCGCGCGTGTCGAAAATAACCGATTTCCAGACGTCTGGAAACGATCCCAGACGTCTAGTCAGACGTCTGGATGTGATCCCAGACGTCTGGTCCGACGTCTGGGCCACCTCCCAGACGTCTTAAAAGACATCTGGGGCACGCGTTTGTAACACTAATTAAACTAGGGAGAAAGTGGAAAGTGATCATGGAAGGATGAGGAAGGTGGTCAAGTAGATAAAGACATGAATCGAAGTCCGACGAGGTCAGACTTGACCTCGCCGAAGACAAAGAAGACAGTGTAGAATTCAGGCTAATCTATGCCTACTCCTACAATTACACGCCTAATTCCTAGCTAAGATTATGCCTAAGTGTTAGAACTACTTACCTGACGAAGGAGGTGAGGGATCTCACTGTTAGCAGGGCGAGAATAGGATCACAATTGAAATGACCCGCAGCCTTTTTCGGTTGTTTAAGACGTCTGGATTAGCCGTCAGACGTGTGGACAGAGTGTTGGACGTCTGAAAGTAAAGAACAATACCTTCTTTCTTTTCCGAGCACGAGCAGCACACATATTCTCCCCTCTCTCCTCACCCCAAACCCTAACCCTCTATCTATTTAAACCCCCACTCCCCCCCCCCCCCCCCCCCCCCCCACACGCCACTCTCTCCATCCCCACCGATCACCACCTTCCTCCAACCGGCCGCCACCTTCCTCCCTTAAGTTCCAGTGCGGTAAAAGGAGTGGAAGAAGAGAGAGAGACGGGATGCGAGGAAGGAGGAGAGGAGAGCTCGAGAGGAGGAGCTCGCGAGGGAGTCGGAAGAGCGCGAGAGGAGCTCGAAGGAGCTCATGCCCAAGGAGGAGGAGCTCGCAGAGGTGACCTTCGCGGCCTCCTGAAGCTGCCGGCGTAGTAGCTGCGGGCAGCGGGGAGGGGTTTCGCGTGGAGGAGAAGCTCGCGGAGGTTCTGCGTACTGGATATTTTCCAGTATCAGACGTCTGGAGCACATCCCAGATGTCTGGAGTGGCAGAAGGACGTCCGGAGCTGAAGCCGAACATCTGAAAGCACGCTCTGTGCTAAGGTACATGCTTTTTAACAGTTACGGCCAAGCAGGCCTCACCGCAGGGACCTTGTCCGGCCTTTTCTGAGGTCTATGCATATGTACGCAGGAGGCAGGTGTTGGAAAGGCGCAGGGTGCGCCATTCGAGGTGCTTTTGGACGTCTGGATACATCGCCAGACGCCTAACCGTACCTCTAGACGACCGGAAGAAAAGTCTGACATCTGGAACTCACCTCAGACGATCGCAGAGGGGTTCAGACATCCGAGGTAGCTACAGGAAACCCAGGGTAAGTGTTGACGTCTGCGATTAGACCCAGACATCTGATTTTGGACAGTGTAAGTGTTTTTGGCCCGTTTAGGGCCCAAGCAGAATCGGATTTCTGCAAACGAAGTACTGTTATTTTTTGCTTGAGTTTCTCTACGAGTTAGTGTCACTTGTATATGGTTTTGGACTCATTTGATGTGGTTGGTCAATTGATAGGTCTCCTACCAGTCGAGTACACGGGAGCTGCGGAGGTGACGAGATCTATGATCCGCGCCCCCAGTCCTCCCGTATTTGCTGGTAGAGTGGTTTACATTAATATTATGATTTAAATAAATAAACTGCATGTTTAGAATAACTTGAATGAATCCTAGGATGAGAATAAACCCTAACGCAGAAACAGATGGTTGAGTTATACTATATACTTGAGAAACGTGTAGAACCCTAGGATGAGAATGAACCCTAGGGTAGAAACAGATGATTGAGCTATACTGTATACTTGAGAAACATGTAGAACCTTAGGATGAGAATGAACCCTAGGGCAGAAATAGGTGGTTCGAGCTATATTATTTACTTAAGATGCCTGTAAAAACTTTAAATGCTAGCAAATGTACTGGTTACTTAGTATGATCTCTTGTCAGTAGAAAATCATGAGCTGCCTGTTTTAAGAACGGAACCGGTAATGTAAATAGAGAAATCGGAAAGACTGGAATATGAAACGAAAGGAATATCAGCATGAACCCTATGGGGAAGTAGGAGGAGATCTCCCATAGGCGGGAAGTGAACTGGCCCTTGTATACGCGGTACCAAGTAGAGCAACTGTCCCTTTTGTGTAAAGGGGTACTAGCCGCCCGTTGGGTTGAGCCCCCAGGTCAGGCCTAGACACTCTACACCGACTCTATTTGGCCCTCGTGTACGTGGTACCGGGGTGAGGTACTTAGTGTAGGGAAGGAGGTAGCCACCCCAGGGGGGCCGAGGATAGGACTAGCCGCCCTACACCGACTCTTGTTAGCCCACTGGGCAAACCGGGATAGTCAGACGAGGGTACACGGACTGTGGAGGGGCAAGACCCCTGTTCTGTTCTGTTTTGAGAGGGTAAGGCCCTGTACTGTTCCGTGTTGTACCTTTAGGCGTACCC
Organism: Thalassia testudinum; assembly: GCA_037157565.1. Lineage (NCBI taxonomy): Eukaryota > Viridiplantae > Streptophyta > Magnoliopsida > Alismatales > Hydrocharitaceae > Thalassia > Thalassia testudinum. The sequence goes on from JAZHRO010000031.1 coordinate 62,618,429, forward strand.
GCTAGTGAAAACGACTGGCTGCGCGCCAGTGCAGGATAGCTACCCCTGCGTTTATCATGCATGCTGCAGTCACCGCTACGTCGCGACCGTGACCACGAGGTGGTTGACTAGGTGTGGGATTACCACAAGAGACTCTCTCGGCTAGGATAGCACCACGTGTACCTTCTACATCATGGAAAAGACTGCAATCAAGATCGTTCCCATGAGGAACAGACCAAATCAAGAAATGAAATAAGTGAATAAAGGAACAACAAATTAAAGGTACTTGGTTGAACTAAATGAAAATGGATAGCTGTTTAATTGCATAAATTAATTGCTTGTCTTAATTACATGTAAATGGCTAAATTACCACTCTACTCAACGTTTTCTGACTCCGAAAATTTTATAACATTATTCAAGTCAGGGAGTTGACAACCAACACCATCGACTGTAGAGGGAGCTAGGCCTAGTCGAACTCAGCCTTAGCTGCGTTTCTTACTGTTTTCCTTAGCTCCTGTTGTAGTAGTGAGTATTTTTGGTTCTGTGTAATACTGTTTCAGTACTTTCAGCTGTACTTATCTCTATCGTAGTTGTGATGGCCTGTAATATTGATAAACTATATCGCTTTGTTTCTCTTACTGTCTTTTGATTTATTTCTACTTAGTTACATCGCATGTGTGGTTGTGATTTATTTCTTGCTTTTGGTTATTTCTCGTTGGACGACTACGTCTTGGGATTAGTCGAGGCGGGCCGATCTTGGATCCTGTAAGGATCTGGGATCGGATCGTAACAACAATCAGACGAGGTGAGGAGAGAAACTCCAGTCGATCGAAGTAAGGAGAATCAATACTATGGCGTGCTCCAGCGTCAGTGGCAAGGCAAAGGAGAGGAAGAGGAGGTGAGGAAGGCAATGCTCCTCGACGGTAGCGCTCGAGAACGGAGGTGGGAAGATGCCAGAGTTAGGAAGACTTACTGAACGACCTCAGTGAAAAAGGGAGGGAAGGGGGTTGCTAGTTAGAAATTGGAAGTGTAGGGGGGTATTTATAGGTGGTGGCGGTGGTTTTGGGGGATGTATCTGGACGGGAATACGTCTAGGTTCGTTGTACTCACCGGCGTTATTACGACCCGGTTCCCGGATCCCTACAGAACCTGAGACCGGCTCGCCTCGACTAATCCCAAGACCTAGTCGCCCAACAAGAAATAACCAAAAACGGGGAAATCAACCACATTCACATATGCAATATAACTAAGCGAAAGAAAAATAGTAAAGGAAAGTAGAACAACTGTCTCAAAATATAGTACATGCTACCACAACAACAACAAAAATAGAAAGTAACGAGAATAGTAATTTAAAGTCTAGTACTCACAACTATAGTAGAAACAAAGAACTGGAAAGAAACTACTACGGCTGGGCCCAGCTCCCTCTGTAACGAGAAACTCGGGCTGCTCAACTCCTAGTCCTGAATAGAGTTACGAAAAGACGGAGTCAGCGAATGTTGAGTAAAGTGGTGTTTACATTATTTATGTGCAAGTAAAGTAAAAACAACAAGCAAGTTTTATTTTCATTTCTATTTATCTCATTTATGTATTTCGGGTTCATCTATTTCTTAAAGTATCCAAGTATTTTTTTATCTTACTTGTTCCTCGTGGGAACGATCTCGATTGCAGTCTTTTCCGTAGAGTAGAAGGTACACGTGGTGCTCTCCTGGCCAGGAGAGCCCCCCACGGTAGTCCTACACCCAGTCAATCACCCCAAGGTCACTATCGAGACGTAACGGTGACTACAGCACACGTGATAAGCACACGGGTAGCTACCCCGCACTGACACGCAATCAATTGTTTCCGCTAGTGGGTACGCCCAAAGTACAACACGAAACAGTATAGGGCCTTGACCTCTCAAAACACGGGTCTCCCCCCTCCACAATCCGCGTACCCTCATCGAACTACCCCGGTTTGCCCAGAGGGCCTAACAAAGTCGATGTAGGGTGGCTAGCTTAACCCCGGGCCCCTTGGGGTGGCTAGCTCCCTCCCTACACTAGTAGCACGCCTCGGTACCACGTACGCAAGGGCCAACAGGAGTCGATGTAGAGTAGCCAATCCTAACCCGGGGTCTCAACCTAAGGGCAGCTAGCTCCACTCTACACTAAAAAGGGACAGTTGCTCTCCTTGGTACCACGTATACAAGGGCCAGTACACTTCTCGTCTACATTCCAGATTCCTTTCACGCATAGAAGTTCTACTCCTAATTTCCAGTAGGGTTCATGCTCATATTCATCTCATTTATCCATATTCAGGTCTCATGTTTCATAATCTGTTCCTTATCCATATACAGGCAGCTCCTGTTTTCACAATTCAGTTCTCAATCATAAACATGCAACTTGTGGTTTCACAGTTCAATTTCTCATTACATACAGGCAACTCCTATTTTAACATGCATCTCATAATTACACTAACACCATTTGCTAACAATTTATTTTAAACATGCACTCAAGTAAACAGTACAGCTTAAAACAGGCTCATTCATTTCTATCCTAGGGTTCATTCCACATCCTAGAGTTCGATCCGATTATTCCAAACAAGTACATTCTTATTTACATATTAACAACTAAATTAAACCACTCTACTGGGTATCACTGGAGGAATGGGGGCCTGTGTTGCAAATCTCATCGTCTCCACGGCCCCCGAACACGCCACCGACTGGTAACCTATACCAGCGACTAATTTACATTAGAAGATGTTAAAACAGTAGATACTCAACACTAACACATAAAGGAATCCGAGTAGAAAACAGCGGTTACTGACCAAAATCAGATGTCTAGGACTAGTCCCAGACGTCTTAAAAGATGTCAGATCTCACCTTGTGTTTCCTGCAGTATTCTTAGACATCTGGATCCCTCTGCAACTGCCTGGGGGCAGCTTCAGACGTCTCACCCTCCTTCCAGTCATCTGGAAGGGCCGTCAGATGTCTGGCAATGTGGTCAAACATCCAAAATCACCTTGAAGTGTGCACCCTGCTCCTTCCCGATGCTCTGCGCCTGCGTGCAAAGCACAGACCCATTTTTAACCCAACACCTCCTGTTCTACAATCTTCTGCATGGCGGAAAGTAGCACAGGAAGGTACGTACCTCGCGATATTATGCTTTCAGACATCCGGCCTTAGCTCCGGACGTCCTGGTGCCTCGCCAGTCGTCTGGACGATAACCCAGATGTCTAATACTAGAAAACTTCCAGTATCAGACCCTACTCCGCGACGCTTCTCTACTTGCAACTCCGGCCGGAGCGCACCGCAGCACCTTCAACAGCTGCAAAAGGGCCGGGAGGCCGCCTCCCCGAGCCCCTCCTCCTCGCGTGCGCGCCCGCCGCTGGCCGTGCGAGCTCCACCGAGCTCCCGAAGGTCTTCCGACCTTCCACGCTCTTCCTTCCTCTTTCCCTTGCTCACCCTCTCGTCCTCCCTCGCTCGCCCTCCCTCTCGTCACTCTCTCTCTCCCTCGCCATTGCCACACAAGGAGGATGTTGGAGGTGGTGGTGGCTAGTGGTGAGGGTGATGAGAAGGGAGGGTTTAAATAGGAGGGATGTTAGGGTTTAGTGGTGGGGGTGCGAAGGAGAGAGAAGCCTCTGCGTGCCGCCCGTGTGCAAAGCAAAAAAGGGACGTACGCAAATCTCACTTTCAAACGTTCGGTCATGTGTCTAGATGTCTATACAGACATTTGACTAAAACTCCAAACGTCTTATCCAACTAAAAAGGCAACGGGTCATTTCAGGCGTCGTCTTCAATGTCGGTGAGCTTAATCACCTAGGTCAATTAGGATTAGGAGGTCATCCAATGTGTTGGATGAAGAGCTGGTGGTGAGTGGAAGGTATACGGCAACAGCGAAGGCAAAATAACGTCGGATCGACGATGAACAGAGGGTACGGACACTGGACAACCGTCTGTGAAAAGGATGAATATGCAGAAGATGACGAAGAAGAGGTGTACACAGGGGCATTTTTGTAATAAAAGGACCTGAATGAAAATAATCAAGGACTCATTGAAATAAAAGATTAAGACCTAAACGTAAACAGTGAGTTTTAAGGCTTATTTTAATTTATTTCCTTTTCAATTTTTTATATGTTATTATAAATTAGGTAAATATTATATTTATGCCCTAAAATTATGTTTTTTCTCTTTTTAACTATATTTATTTAAATGATTAAATTACTTAAGGTAATTAAGTACTTAGGTCTTAATATTAATTAAGTTAGTTCAAATATTAAATAACTACCTATATGGTCATTAATTGAGTCCAATTTATTAATTAAATTATTATTAAGATTAATTGATATTTAATTTAGTATTTTTAACTTATTTTGAAGGTCCTTAGTAATTTAACCCCTATAGTATAATTAACCATGTATTAAGTATATTCTTAGCTAATTAATTAGGGAAACTAGTTAATTATAGATAATTAGGAGCCATGATAAGTCTCTCATCACGTGGGCTATGTCACCGGATAACTGAGAGGCTATTCAGTGGCAAGCGAAAGAAAATCAACTCCAATTAAGATGCTACAGTTCCACAGTGAAAATAGAGTAGGAGCTTGAGGAGCCTGCTCTAATGGTGGTGAAACAAAACGAAAATAATAAAACAACTCAACTAATGCAAGGAGAAACACCACGTCTACTTACTCGCAATGAGCTAGACGGTGGTGCACCCTCATCGTGGTGGTTGCAACCATGGGAGAGACTCCTCTATTCTTCAGTGTGGCCTCTCAACCTGTGAGAGGGTACTGAAAGTGGAGGAGGGCAAGAAAGGGAGAGAGTAGAGCTGAAGGTGGATGGCCAACTGCTGGAGTGATGGTGTGCGTTTGTGAGAAAGGGGGGAAATGGCTGGTGAATGGATGTGGTGTTGGGTGGTGCTGACTAGCCGCATGGAGGGGGGGTGGGGATGATTATATATGTAAGGGGTGAGGGTGGTGGGTGCAGGTGAGGACAAGAGTGACGTTAGGGATATTTTGGGTAAATTATGGGTAGGCACTTAGGTTTTCATGGAATTAATGTAGGTGGTATTAGGTGGTAGAAATGTGGTGTAATTGAAGGTGTAAAATGAATGAAATAGGAGCTCAATCTCTCTCACTATCTTCCTCTCCATAAAATGCATAAATGCAAATATTTACAAAATGCATGTAAAGCTATCTAATCTAAATGCGTAACATTAGGAAATAGCATAAGAGGGCATATTTACAAGCGTGCATTGCTGTGCAATCAGCTACCATGAAATTTTATCACATCTTTGATAGTGGTCACCCTTCTTTGCATAGCTTATGGTATCTATCTTAAGGATTGTCCAATGGTAGACAAACCTTAGAAGTTTCTTATTGTTATCTTTGCTCCCTCATGTAACCCAAAACCTCCTCATGTACTTCTATTAGAGTTGCTTTGGTTGCACTATCAATGAGGCATCACAACAACATCAAAGAGATGCTCTTGTGATAAACTAACCCGTGTGGTAGGGTAAACTCTATAGCTTTTCTTCTTAATGCCTTCCGATCCAAATGTAGACCTGGTACCTTCCGTATTTGAAGGAAACAAAAACAAGGAGTTGTCTATCTTTTAATCACATCCTCTTGAATGGCCAATACCATCTCTCGAGTGATGGTCAGCCTATCCAAATGCATTATGAAGATTTCATATGCCGCATCTTTGTCGAATGCAGATGTCAATCAACATGTCTAGCTACTAGTTTCTATTCTAAGGGACCTTCACCAAGGTAAAGGATATCCTTGAAGCGTTTCACCATGCTCCTTAGGATGTAAGGAGAGCACATTCACTTGTGCATCACACTTTCACAAATAATGTGTAATAATGATCTCAGACCTGTTGAAGGCCAAGATCGTCCTTGCCTCCACCATAGTAGCCAACTAAACTCTAGCCAAGAGAGCCTCACACTTGGAAATGTTATTGGTAACTAGGAAATGAAATTGTAGTGTGCACATTCTAGCATAGCTATCTAGACTCTCAAGGATGACTCTCCCAAAATTGGGCCTAGCATGTAAGCTGTCTATGTGGATTTCTCAAGGTACGTGCTAGGTTGAGGAATGGACAATGTGAATTCAACAATTAAGTCTGTTGTTATCCATCTTTCTATGAAGCTTCAAGATGAAAGATGATGTTGAACTCACTAAGTTCAATCAACCACCGACCTATTTAGTTTGGTCAAGATATACTTTAGTGGTTGGCTTGTCAACACGATGGCGAGGTGTACTTGAAAGTATGGATGTAACTTACACACAACAAGAGCTAGGGTTAGGTTCTTGAGCAATGATAGCAACATTCTATGCCTAGTATGTCTAATTGATGTAGTAGACTCGTCGCTAGATATTTTCCTCTTCATGTACCAAGACTACATCAACTGTTGTAGTAGATGTGACTAGGTACAAGAAAAGTATCTCTTCTAGTTTCAATGTCAAAGGAGTAGGGGTTTTTGCAAATAGAGCTTTACCTCTTCTAAGGCAGCATCACACTTCACCATCCAACTTAGTTTCTCTTTTTATTACTTTTTTGTTTGGTTTATGTAATCCCATATATATAAAGAGGATATTGTGCAAAAAAATTTGAATAAAGGTGAATACATTTCATCTTTAGTTTTCACATGATATCAGAGTCAACACTAGCTCCTTCTCCTCTATTATGATGGTGACTAATTAGTCGCATCCACCACTATGCTTTGTTAGACCATCACCCAACTTCCTTTCATCTTGCCATCACTATTTTTATGTGTTCACCACATTCTCTCCAAGTGAATAGCTTGTCATCATTTGAGTCCCCTTAGACACCATCTTTGCCTCTCCAAGTCAATGGCTAATGTCTTTTGGATGCACTTGAGCACCATCTATTTTCTTGCCATGTGAATGCCTTCTCGCTATTTAGATGCATTCTGGCCTTATCTCCTTTCTTAGTGAGCAACTCATTTTGATTGTCCACCACCAAAAAATGACACATTATCTCCATCTCTTGCAACCACTCTGATGGTATACCTCACCACCCACCACTGGAAGATAGATCATTGCAATCTCTCATCAATGGATGGATTTCATCATCTCCAAGATTTTTTATTGCATTTCCAACTAAAATTTTCTCACCATCTTAAGTTTGAAGGGGACGTTAAAATAAAAAATACCCTCTTGCAGTGATTCCCTTTTAACATCGTTGCTTAATTTGCCTAAGACCAATAACAATGCCAGCTTAGTTTCCTTTTTTGTTACTAACGGATATTGTGGTAGTAGATAAACTAAATGAAGATGAATATTCCATATTTATTATACATATTTATAACTAGAAATGTTCATGACCATATTACTAAGTTTAGCACCAATGATGTGCATCTAACTGGGTGTTTAGTAGTTAACTGCATAATATCTTATGTGCTTGATATACTTTTGCAATTCAATATTATGCCACTAGATATGGTTATATTTATATTGCAGTGCACGTCAGACTATAAGATATTGTAGCTCGACTATGTAACATAGGCATCCTTAAGCAACTAATTAATGGTTGTCAATAGCCTTGATCATACCCATTGACCCAATTCTTAATGGGACAAGGCATTTCAAGGCATGACACCAATCATTAATCTAAGTTTATTTCTTAAATCTACATTTGTTCTAGGCTTTCCAACCTTCTCTTCAATGCATTTCTTCAACCTCCCCTTCACTACTTTGAGAGTCACTACACATCAAAATAGCAGGTTATCAATAATTGAAATGCCCCACACCTTCCAACTAGCTGCAAAAATTCTCCAAGCCTAATGGTTGAAAAAATGAAATAGCATCTTCTTGCACCCTTGAATTAGTGGGAATTTTAGTAGTTGCTTTGTTCCACTAAAATTTAGTGGAACTTAAGGAAAGAGGTCAACTCAAGTCTCATTCTATTGGTTCATCTAAGATAAGGGAGACCCAATCTATTACAACAATCTTCAAAACCCTAAAGTTGAACTAGTAGTTATTGAACTCTCCACATTTGCGAAACCCACTTGATTAGTTTGATGGTTGAATAGGTGAACTCCCATCCAAAACACAAACAAACTTGCTCCAAAAAACTCTCCTGAGAAACTTCCTTTGAATTTCTCTAGATCTAACCACATCAAATTCCCCAATCAAAATCCTGACCACATTTTAGAGGGTCTCATCCACAATTACTCCCAAGAGACCCTACTCACTCCACCGACTACCCACGTTGGTAGACCTCATCAACATAGATCGGTCCGAAGAATCAAGATACAATAGCCACATCTCCTTCCATAGGAACCATCACCAATTCAACTTGGATGAAATGACTTAATTCATTATAGAAAACCTTAGGCCCTTTTATACAGAGAGAGAGACCAAAGGGTTGAAAGTACAAAACTGCCCCTAAGGAGCTAAACACCCATAAGCTCGTATAAGAAAAGCATAAAAAATATAAGAACACTATATTCTAACATTCTCCCTCAAGCTGGAGCATAAATATCTATCATGCTCAGCTTGGAACAACATGCCTCAAAGGAAGATCTCACCAGAGACTTTGTGAAGACATCTGCAGCCTGCTCCTCAGAAGTGACACATGTGGTATGTAATGTCCCATGCTGAATGAGATCTCGAGTGTAATGGCAATCAATCTCTACATGTTTTGTCCTCTCGTATAACATAGGGTTATTAGCAATGTAGCTCACTGCTCTATTGTCAAACCGCATCTCCATAAAGCTATCCAGAGGAACATGAAGATCTAACAAAACTGACTTAACCTAAACCATCTCAGCGGTTGTCTGGGCCATGGCCCTATACTCTGACTCCGCACAAGATTTAGATACAACCGCTTGGTTCTTGCTCCTACAGGTAACCAAATTGCCTGCAACAAAGGTGCAAAATCCTGTAGTGAATTTTCTATCCCCAACACAGCCAGCATAATTAGCATCAAGGAATGCTACAATCCCCTTGGGCATTGCCTTACGGAACAATAATCCTCATCCTTGTCCTTTATTCACATACCTGAGCACCTGCATTATGCTGGTTAGTTGGCTTATCCATAAACTGGCTAAGCCTACCAACCAATAAAGATAAGTCTGGACAAGTGATGGTGAGGTAAAGGAGCTTATCCACCAGCTGCCTGTAAGCCCTGCTATCAACCACCTCAGATTTCTCATCATATAAATGGACCTTGGGATCCATAAGAATATTTGCAACTTTAGCTACTAACATGCCAGTCTCCTGAAGAAGATCAAGAGCATACTTCCTCTGCGAGAGCACCACTCCATCCCTGCCACGTGTAACCTCAATGCCCAAGAAATACCTCAACTGCCCCAGATCCTTCATGACAAACTTCTCTAATAGGTGCCTCTTGACTTCGTCTATCCCATCTTTGTCATCCCCGATGATGATAAGATCATCAACATATACCAAGTGTGCCATAGTTCCCCTGTCAGTCTTCCTGGTAAATAAGGAATGATATGAAGTAGAGTGCCTCAGACCAATCTGGCAGAGCACCTCTGATAACTTCTGGAACCAGGTCTTAGGACTCTGCTTCAATCCATAGATTATCTTCCTTAATCTGCACACACTCCACCTGAACCTCGAAACCCGGGGGTTGCTGCATGTAAACCTCCACATGGTCGCCATAGAGAAAGGCATTCTTCACATCAAGCTGGTATAACGACCCATCTCTGTGAGCAGCAACAGAAATAAGTACCTAAACAATGGCAAGCCTTGCAACGGGGGAGAAAGTATTAAAGAAGCCCACCCCATATGTATGAATGAACCCCTTTGCAACTAGCTTAGCCTTATACCTTGAAATAGACCCATCAGGGTTGTATTTCAAGGCAAAGTCCCATCGGGAGCCAACCAGTCGTGAGCCAGTAGGAAGTAAGATGAGATCCCAAGTCTGTCTACTCCAAAGTGCTGCCATCTCATCCTCCATAGCTTGACGTCACTTTAGATCAAGCATGACCTGCTGGTAGGTAGGTGGAATGTGTGACGCTGTAAGTGCCTGACAGAAGCTGCTAAACTGAGAAGCAGGACCATCGATAGCCAAACTACCTGCAACCAGGTATCTGGATTCACAGGTGTGTGGTGCCCTCCTAATGGCAATAGGGAGATACGAATCATCTGATACCTCTGACTAAGTCGCTGCAGAAGGAGACTCACCACTGTGGTGATCTGCAATGTTTGGAGAGTCAAGTCTAGCCAAACTGTCACTAACATCAGGTACCCTCTCAACTACCTATGAACCATCAACTGCTGGTGAGGGGAGAGGTCTCTGAAAAGTAGTGTGATACCTATGATAAGTATGTAATGTCCCGTGAAATCTCTCAAAGTCATCTAGGGAGGAAAAGCTCATTTGTCTATTAGCTGGAGGTTTGGATTGAGAAGTAGACACCTGAGCCTCTATACATGGAACAGGCAGGGGAAGAAAGGCAACATCATCACAAGAGCTCCTCTATCCAGTGACTGACAAATATGGTGTATCCTCATGGAAAGTCACATCAGTGCTAACATAATGTCTATTCTGCAAAGGATCATAGCAACGGTACCCCTTCTATGTCCTATAGTACCCCAAAAATATGCACTTGATAGCGTGAGGAGCCAGCTTGTCACAACCAAGTGACGGCACATGGATAAATGCAACACATCCAAAAGTCCTGGGAGGCATATGAAATAACTCATCATCTAGATGCAGAAGAACTGGTATCTACTCGTGAAGAACTGAGTTGGGAATCCTGTTGATGAGATAAGTCGTTATCAGGACTGCATCCACTCAGTATCTTTGCAGCACATTGTGATGAATCAATAGTGTACGGGCAACATCCAACAAGTGTCTGTGCTTCCTCTCTACGACCCCATTCTGCTGTGAAGTGTGAGGACAAGTGGTCTGGTAAACAATCCCACAAGTCCTATAGAACTCCTTAAGTTTGGCAGTGCAGAACTTAAGAGCATTATCAATCCACACTATCTTCACTGTGGCGGAATATTATGTGCTAATCTCCAGAAGAACGGTGTCTATGCACCCTCCAACCTATGCCTTGCTTTTCAACAAGAACACCCACGTGGCTCTAGAGAAATCATCTACGACAACTAGGTAATCTCAGTGTCTCGTCCAGTTCGGACTCTATTCATATGGAGCAACTGAACTAATGTCGAGGATCCAGGAGAGGTGCTAGCTGGAAAAGAGGATCGATGGTTCTTACCCAGTTGGCAAGCATCACACTGTATAGTAGCAACTGGGGAAATATGTCGTATCACCCTTCCGAGGCGATCCAAAGACAAGTGTAGCCAAGACAAACATGCCACTGTAGAATACTCCCGTTACCATATCAAGTAACTCCTACAAATAGCTCCTATCCCAAACGGTAAATGCCATTCTCCTCCGTAGCTCTGACAACAGTCCTCCCGGTGAGCTTGTCCTAAACAGTACATCTGACATCATCGAAGATCACTCTGCAGTTGAGATCCTTCATGATTCTGCTCATTGACAATAAACTCAATGGGAATTCTGGCACATGCAACACACCAAACAGCTGCAAACTAGGGGGTCACAAACACCTCCCCCTTACCCCTAACTGGGGTGTATCTACCATCAACCACCTATATAGTCCTTCTTGGGGGAACGGACTGTAGCGAACGAAAATAGGTCAGATCACTGCACGAATGCTATGACACACCAAAGTCAATCTCCATGGTGGCTCTTGCAATGCTCCTGATGCACCAAACTCACAGATTCTACCATAGTGTCAAGTAGACCACATCCAAAAAAAATAGGGAATACACACCCCAAGGATCATACAATACGAGGAATACACACCCTAAACAACCATCAATACAAGGAATATACACCCCAAAAACAATCCATAAAACTAGAGAAAACCATACCACTGTTCAACGAACACCAATAGATCTGAAACAGAACGGATCCAAATCTACATCAATGACAAGAGGCCCCTTTGAACAGACATTAGCCTAACCCAGGTGCAAGGAGAGCACCCGAGATGGCCCCAAGGAGACCTAGGCTCCCTCTCCCTGCGACTACGAGAAATGCAGCCCCTAGAGCAGGACTACATGGCCCTCACAGCCACTGCCTTGCATAGCCTTTGAACCAAGCGTAGAGGTCACTACCGGTACAAGCAGCGCCATCAGGCTCGAAGGAAGCACTGCCAAAGCACCGTGCAAGCACCGCCAACCGGTAGAAGACTTGCAACACGGTCGCCACAAGGATAGTCACAGAGGCGCTACACTGTCGCTGAAGGCGATGGTTACCCTCGTTGCACGATCTGCAATGCCACCAGCACTCGAATCAATGCAGTAGTCACACCATCAAGTGGCCCAATCACACTCGCGTGACGATCTTTAGTGCGATGCGGTCCGATCACCTTCGACTGGCCGCAAGACTGCCGCACGAGAGCTACCACGTTGAAGATCGACGTGCACAGATAGAGAGAAGAATGGGATTTAGGTGTTAGGATCGGATGTCTTAAGGGGTGAGATACCAAGAGCCATGGTTTAGAACTGTTGCTCTAATACCAACTTAAATGAAATGACTTAATTCATTATAGAAAATCCTAGGCTCTCTTATAGAAAGAGAAAAACCAAAGGATTAAAAGTACAAAACTACTCCTAAGGAGCTAAACACCCATATACCCATACAAGAAAAATATAAAAAATATAAAAACACTATATACTAACATAGTTGCACCTCCTTTCCCTAATGACAAATCAATCTTATCCTAGAATCATATATAGGAAAGAACCCACCTTTCTCCTAGGTGATAAAGTCATCAAAAATTAGAAGTAGATGAAGACAAGCGAAAAAAATACATTTTTTTGCTTTTGAAAAGGTACAAAGGGAAAATTATCCCTTTCGTAAGAACAGATGGAATAGAAAATCAAAAGTTAACTTGGCGTAGCAACATTAGGAAAAGATATATGATAATGGCACCTTATGCCCATGAAACAGAAATTATAAGTTCAGCTAAGCTTTGTAAAATTATTTTTATGACCCTGACCTCTTGCAGGAAAGATAAGAAAATTGGCAATCCCACAAAATCAACCCTCAAATAATGCAAGCCAGGACTTACACTCAGGTCACTTTTGTTGTAGTCAGTGATTTCCACCAAGCTGTACATATTTGTACGATTTTCACTGGTAAGCATAGACAAAGCAACATTAATCTTAACCATAAAGTAACCAAATACATAAACTATTTATTATATATACAAATCAAACACATGATCTCATGAACGATCTTCAGAGTAAATAATGTCCAAGACTTTTTAAACTGCAATGGCAACATGTAGAGAATCCCAAAACACTATTAACAGATGCATTTCGCCTATCAGGACATGATGTGGAGACATCAGGCTTTAACGAGAGAAATTAATATTCAAATCTCTATGCATGTATTACCTGAAGGATTAGTGCACGAAAGATGACCAATTCCTACTTAGATTGCCCAAATGAGATACTGAGTTATTAATTAAAAAAAGAAAAAGAAAAGAAAAAACTAACGCATTTCTATTCAATTTTCTTCTGATACATTTCTATTCACATTAAAAATAAGCAGGCAGCTGGTAAGCAATAAATACAAAACCATAGGACCAAGAAAACAACAAAGTTACACACTTCAACTAAAACACATAACATCACGCAGCCATGAAAACAAATAAACGAGCAAGAGCTTAGAACAGGGCCTTTCCTCTTTTCTTTTCCAATTGCATCCCATCATGATCGTCTGCGCTTTGCATTTAGCTAAGTGCACGTGGCTTTTGTTAGGGTCATAGGAGAAATTTACATTCTCAATGGCTCTTTATCTACAAAATCTTATCGATGTATGAGAGTCATCAGAACAAATTTCAAATGCTGAAATGATTATTTTTCCTGGACATAGATGGTTACCATGGAGACACAAAAGTAATAGCTCTCCCTGTACAGATGTAAGAGAGCTACTACAGTAGAAGTACCCCAAAATAAAAGCCTAGGAAGAAACACAGGTGGTAGTACCTAACCAACTAGCTATTGGCTGGTTAAGGTCTAGAAACCAAAATTCAGATGAATATGTCTGTCTCTAAGCTATCCAGGTTACCCAGTAGGAACATCCAATTTTGTAGGAGTGTGAACCTCATTCATCTAGTCCTCCTCTGGATAAGGGTGCTTCACCTATCGCAACATTAACAAGGTGCTTCTCCTTGGTTGCTCCAGGGTCACTTTAGGCACACTCTTCAGATGTTCCTTCACTGCACACTCAAGCTCTTCGAGGATCTTCTTCTTGTCATTCAATTCTGTGGTGGTTTCAGCAGCATGAGTTGTAGGTTCTTCAATAACCTCCTTGTTATTCAAGTCTGCAGGACTGACAACAGCATTGGCGGTGGATGCAAAGGTGGAAGTCACTGAAGGTGGCGACCTGGAAGCAGAAGCAGTGGCTGTAACAGATACTACAGATTGTGGGCTACTGCATAAGGAGGATTCACATGTACTCGGTTCCTGTTCAAGTACTGAAACGGGTGATGCAGCTGCAGGAGAGACCTGAATCCTGCAATTTATCTGAGACCTTATTGCTCGCAGATAAGCCCTTCGCCTTTCAATTGCCTGCACATGGAATTGTAGAGAAGCATGACTGAATTGGAAACTTATACATGTGCACTGAAACAAGCAGAAAAAGCTACCGTGAAGGGTGAAACATAGTATGGAAAAACATCACAGAAAGTTCTCTGATAGACAATCAAAGAGTTAGCACCCCGAGCCAAGAAACTAGAGCAAAATTTTTACACTAAAAAAAATCTTGCAAACAAGCTTATATGAAATGTTGTTGGCCTGGCATTGCTAGAGAAGCTTGAAATTTCTAGTAAGATAGGAGCCAATTAAGAAACCAAAAATATAGCAAACCAGTTGAAGCTGGTAACTTGTGATCAACAATATTTATCGATCGTATTGATCTGATCAACCAATCGAAACTATCAAGACAATTTTGTTAATTGACTTGGGGATGACTTCCACTTGCCTTCAACTAAATCCAGAGTCGATTAATAGAATCCAATTGCTACTTATCTAGACAATCAACTAATAAACATATGTGGAAAAAAATCTCTGATGCAATCAAAAATTGAAAGATTTCAACAAAACAATGTTCAGATTGAACGAACAAAAGAAGAAAGGGTTCAAGAACAACAACATACGTAACATGCCAGAAGCCTGCTTAGAGGAGCAAGAAAACCCAAATGTCAATAAATGATTAAAAAGACAAACAGAACAGGAAGGTCCAACTATCCTATCCTTCCTATGGTCGTTCAAACAAGACCCAAAATTCGCGTCAAACAGCTAAGAACATCGTCGAAACAAGAATGGAGTTCCAAACCTCCAATTCGAATCTAAATGAACAATGTATCTTTCCATCATCCAAAACACAAACCCCAACAACTCTCCATCACCAGAAATCCACTGAGGTCGCCAACACAGACACAAGACATTCGGAAACCTGGTGAAATGGTGATCATCAAGAACCGATCTTTCCGCAACTCGAAACCTCATAATTACATCGGTAAGCAATCATCAATCTTATTCGGAATCTTCAAATAAGATTCCAAAACTCACATCTAGAAGCTATGACTCGAAAACAAGAATGGGATTTCAAACCTCCGATCTGAATCTAAAAGAGCAATGCAGCAATGCACCGTTCCATCAACCAATCCACAAACCCCAACAACTCTCCACCACCAGAAATCCACAGAGATCACCAAAGCAAGCACGCCCCATACGAAGCCCCCACGAAACGGTCACCCTCAAGAACTGATCTTTCCGCAACCGAAATCCCACAACTGCATCAGCAACCAAAACCCAATCCCCTCCCACCCATTCACCATCACATCTCAGAGTCTTACCACCGTCGGAGCTCACATTTACCTTAAAAAGGCTTCTAAAATAACCCACCAAGAACCGATCTTTCCACCTCCCCAAACCCCCAAAACAGCATCAACAACCAGAACCCACAACAGAACTCAACCCAAAGCACAACCTTTACCTCACTAAACTGCCATTAAGAACAGATCTTTTCACCTACCCAGCTCCCAAGAATGCACCAGCAACCAAAATCCACCACGGATCACAACCCCGAAGAGGAGAACATATAGGCCTTACGTTGACGATGGCGGTGATGTCCCTTAGCGGCGTCCGCGGGTACCACGACGGCAGCGGGCTCCGCTTCGCGGGGGCCTTCTGTTGCCCCTTGGGCGGGATGTTCTCCTTCCTGTCCTCCGCCGAAAGCGCCGGCGCCCTCCTCGCAGCCCCCGTGGAGATACCCCTAAGTATCCCGTACTCCGCCACCCGCGGGCGGTACGCGTAACCGCTCCCGAGCACTGCCCGCCCTCTGATCTCGGCCATTCTCCCTCGAAGCTTCAGGGGACGGACAAGAAAAGGTGTGAGAATGGGAAGGGGCTCGAGATCGAAGATTAGGGTTTCCGTTATCTTCTCTTACCTCCTGTTCGCGATCTCTCTCTCTATCTCTATCTCTATCTCTCTCTATGTTCTGTCTCTCTCTTCTTTGTTGTGGCCAGAAGTGAGAGAAAGGAGCTGTTTTTTAAACTTGAAAGGGGCGGGATCGGCGAGAGCTGAGCCAGGTAGAGGTGACGGGAACGGGAGGTGAGGTTAAACGCTGCAGGGTATGTTGGGGTTTTCGGCTTTGGATTCGGGCCAACGGTCGGCTGTGATTGGGCTGGAGCGGTTTGGTCACCCCCAGCTGGGGTTTGGGTGAGTGGGGAGTTATCTCAGCCGTTCATATTGGATCGGATGGTGGTTGTAAGGTCGTGGATGGAAGGTTGGTATTTAGCTGGAGGATATAGGGTGGGAGAGTTACCGTCTTGCCGTTCCGGGCCATTTTTGGGTCGGAGAAATTTATGAAAAATAGTGTCTAATTTGCTCTTGTATCCGCTCTATCCCCTTTGAACGAGGATCTTTCATGATTAGTTTTTAACCTATACATTATTGTAGCATAAAAGTCAATCATCGTAAAATTTAAAATTTAATTATATAAAAATTTAAGATAATTTTTAATCGATGTGTGAAAAATTAATATATTATATATTATAAAATATATTATTCAATTTACCTTAATTTATAATTGATAGAAAAAAAAATCCATCGAAAATAAAACATATCTTGCGTTGAAAAATGTACTGATTGATATATTTTGATTTCTAATCAATATCTTAGATTAGGTTTATGCTGTCTGATTTTATATATATATCATTTCGTATTCTCGTAAGAGCATACTCAATATTGATCTCTAACGAAAAAATATAAGATGAGGAGGTTGATAATAAATATGATGTTAAACAGTGTGCAAGAAAATCAAAATAAGAGAAAAAAATAAAAAAGATGAGAAAGAGAGAGTAGGAGAGAGAGAGGAACATTGAGAAAAAGACCCTTGTAGCATTGTAGCAAATTATAAAAGAAAAATAATAATAATGCCTCTTAACCCAACGCAAACGAGAGGTCAATTAAGTGATGAATTAAATATTGAATCTGATGCAAACACACTTAGTTTGCCAACCAAATACCCCCTTAAGGAGGGATAAGTGGATGAGTATGAGAAGGGTTAGACGGTGTAAATGTGATAGTTGAGTTAATATATATATATATATATATTTTATTTGTATCGAAAGTAGATTACTAAGAGATAAATGTGATGGATGTGAGTTAGTGGGAGTATGTATCATTAGTGAGAGGTAGATATGATGGATGATGGTAAATTTGATGGATATGAGTGGATATAATAGGTGAAGAATAAAATTTATACATTTTTCATACACTGTAATAATAACTACTATCACATAAAATAAAATCTCCTTTTAAAATCACTCCAAACGAGACCTAAACCTCTACCAGAAGAAGCCTTATTTTTTCCACATGAGAAGATACCATGTAAAGCTCACACATAGTATAGTCATGTAAGAAGTGATGTATCCAATGTATACATGTGACCAATCCATGACCAAAGGCTCCCACCCCTCCAGTGCCTCTACCACTTCGAGCCCCAACCAGCAGCCCTATGCCAATCAAGAGCCCCTCTCCCACCTATGTTTCTAAACTACTACTCCATTTCTTGCCGAGCAATCGGTGGCACACGATCATGTGCTGTACGTCCAAGTCCCAAACTCAACATGGGTGTGGGTGCTCTATTACAGGTGCTTCTATATCATTTTCAGCCGCGAGCCTCTCCTCTTCGTCTAGGGAGGGGGCTGACATCAAAAACTGCCTTACGTTACCCTTTTATTTTAATTCTTTCTTGCCTCCATGGTGGACGCTCTTGCTCCTCAATCTCAATCGCGGATCCCTTGTCACATCTCTTCCCCCTCCATGCACACACTACATCACCCACCGACCCTGTACGATGACCTCGATCCTTCACCCTCCTAAGTTCCCGTTTGTTTCACGGGATTAAGCTTCCTATCCCGCATTTGGCTTCCACAATCTCGGGAGGGGGTCATTCCAGGATTGAGCCCACTAACCTGGGATTGTTCAATCAAAGGGGAAGGGATGGGATTGTGCAATCCCTTGGTTTCATACCTCTCGGAATTGAACATTCTCCACATTATCCCATCAACAAATACTCCAATTATCTAAACGGAAAATTAATTCATCAAATCCCTTAATTTGATGTAAAAGTGTAAACAAATACAAAGCAATCACAATCTCGGGATTATCTCACAATCCCATCTATGCAATTTACAATCCTTCAAACTCAATTCCTACAAGTAAACAACGCCTAAGATGAGGGACACTGCTCGGTGGCAATTCCTCTCACAACTCATGCCAGCTTTCTAGGTAAGTTAGATTTGAATTTTGCTACCTCAAGGTTTTGCCTCTTGTGTGTCCCACAAAGTACTAGACCTGTGAGGTCTCAGTTTGGTAATAAGAATAAATTTGTGAAACAAATAAAAAAATAAGGAAGAAGTAAAGTAAATGATAAGATAAGTAAGTTAAGTTATTTGAATATTTTGATGAATTAAAATTTTTTTATAGAAAATGTAAAATAATTTTATTCTACGTTAAATCTACTTAAGCTAACATAAATTAAAGACAAATTAAATAAAAAGTTAAATGCTTAAACACATGCAAACCTACATAACCTATTAACCAAACACTCCTTAAATGAGTGGCTAAGAGGATGGTCCAAGATAACAAATCTAACCTCCATGCTCGAAAGTAGATTTTCATCAAAAGGAGGGCTTGGAGAGCATGTGTCCCCCTTGTCTGAGGCTACTCATGCAATTAATTAGGAAAAAAAAAAAAAAGGGCTGAGATTCAAAGATATAAATTTAAAACGAATCAAGAAGTTAGTTCCATCGTGGTCTCCCTCCATCTAATTCCATTGTCCCGCATCCTCTGTCGCGACTTCCCAACCTATATTATTAGAACGTAATCAAAGCTATTTATCTCCCAAATGATCAAGGTTTTCCTTCTAGAAGTACCTGTAGGCTCTTTCTTCATCGGAACTTTCTTGACAATCTGCATTTATCGTTTTGTTAAAGATCTATATGATTATTTAACAGTATCTGGTTCTTACTGGTGTTAATTTATATATTTAATTTGTTCTTTATCAATTTTCTTTTTTGAAGAGGCCATAGGTTATAAAATAAAAATATCTTCTCAAATATCAAGAGACAACCTAAATATGATTTATCAATGCCACGATCACTTACGACTAAATTTTATATACATATACATAAGATTTAGAACAATGGCAATTTTATTTTAAACTAACTTTTAAAAGTAGATTACCATTAAAACAATATAATTGTCTATATGCTCCTCTATTTCATGCCCCTCTTGATTTTATTTCTAACACCGTCTATATTACATGATACCTAGAATTTTTATAATGTTATAACGTTTGAACAATAGAAATTAATTGGAACAACTTGGTCCACCTAGCAGTCCAACCCACTTCAATGGATGGCATAAGATGTAATTTGACATAACATGTTCATAAGGATAGAAATAAGCCATCACAGCGTTAACGTATCCATATCCTAGCCCGAGGCAGTCTAGTCCATGTAGGATTTTTTTGAATGCCCCTCTCTGCACGGAGGCTAACCTAAAGTTGACTCTTATGTGTGACTTCGATGATTAAAACGCATTTAGCCAACCCAATGATGCATACCGCTTAATCAGTGTGACGTAGTTGTTCCTACGGTAGGTTCATGCTCAAAGGTACATGGTCAAAAAACCTTGCGGCCTCGTTTGATTCAACTTGATAAGCTCAACTCGAGCTCAATTCGAGCTCCAATCGATTGATTGACAAGTTTGAGCCTAAACTCAAGTTCAAGCTTGATAAATTCATCGGATCTAAATCCTTAAGTTCAGCTCAACTAGATAGAGGCTCCGGTTCTTTAAGGATATAAATATGTTTAGATTTAATATAGGTAGTTTACATTAAAAATTCAATATTATGAGGAGGTTTCTACATAAATATTATTGAAAAGAATCAAAATTATCTTTTTACCATTGAATTGCAAATATTGTTATTATTATCATTGAAAAATTTACATCGTTAACGTAAATATCGTCATGTTATCTCTCCGTTAGTACACTAATCAAGTTTAGGGAAAGTTAACTTAAGTTATGTTAAAAATATTAATCTTGAGGGGAAATTGACAGCAGTGATTTAATTCGTATGTGTGGATGGATCGGATGGCTAGGATTCTCTAGGGATGTAAAGCTCCTCCTCCTTCCTCTTCCTCATTCCTCTTCCCTCCTCTTAGCCTCTCCATCGTCGACATCGGCTAAATCCTCGACGATGAGGTCAAGCTCTTCCTCCCTATCCATCACCCCCTCCTCCCTCTCTCTCTCTTTCTCTCTGCTTTGCCCCATTACCCAACTCTTCCCTCTATCCCAAATTCGATTTGGGTTCTCATATTTCGCTCTCAAATCCCCATAGGTTGCCCTAAAATCAGATCTCAGCCGCTAGGGTTCGCCCCACACTCGCAACCTTCCTGATCTCCTCCATCCTGATCTGGCCTCCTTCCTGATCTCCTCCATCCTCCACCAGTCTGCCTTGACCCTCGTGTGCATCTCACACTCGGTAGGGCCATCAAGGTGCTCACAGATGCCATCCGCATCATCACAATAGCTCAGCGAGGCCACAGCACTCGAAAGCTAGGTAGGGTTGCCACTCCTTCGACTTTCACTTCTCCTACTTCATCGCGAAATGGTTCTGCATCAACTACGCCTTCTCTTTGTTGCGCACCATTGCCTTCTTATTCTACTTCGGCTTTGAACCACAGCAAGAGAGATGGTGGGGGTGAAGGAGGAGGAGGTGGTTTAGCGAACCACTGGAGTTGGGGAGGGGAGGGGGAAAGCGGTGGTTTTTTTGTTCTTGTTGTTATTGTTATTGTTGTTGTTTGTGTCATTGTGTTTGCTACAGGTGTTGTCATTGTTGCTCTTGTTGTTGTTACTGCTGCTAACGTTATCGTTGCTATTGATGTTGTTGTTGCTTCTATTAGTGTTGTTATTGCTGTTGCTATTGTTGCTTTAGCAACGATGATGGTCATGGTGCTTAGAGGTCGGTCGAGGAGGATGACGATAGGGAGGAAGGAGGGAAAGGGGATCCTAACGTCTGTTAACTCAAATTAGACTGACATTAACCCAAGCGGCATTTCCACAAAAGAGTCACAGTTTTCAATGGAATTAATAGTAATATTTGCAACCTAATGGTAAAAAAATAATTTTGATGGTTTTCAATAGCATCTATGTAAAAATCCCTATTATAGAACCTAAACATATTTTTCAACACAAGACTCCTTCCATGTGATGTATGGAACTTTTTGTTTATATGTAAGCATGCTGACTATTTTAATCATAGGGTGTGGCATGAGATTTTTAGTTTTGTGTAAATGGTATATGATTTCTTTAATCTTTTGTAATTTTTATGATTGAAGCTGTGATGAATGGTTGTGGAACATTCGTGATGATCTTTAATACAATATGTGTAGATTATGTAAATCATGTGGTATGGTGAAACTTTTGATTAATTAATCATCAATGATTAAGATGATTTTTTATTTTTTTAATTTATTTTATATCAAATTATTTTATGTTTCCCAAATCTACAAAGCTATAATCTTTTCATTTGTAGTAGATTTATTAAACCCAATAATAAAACTAATGAACTTTTAGATAATTAATGATTGGGCTCAATAAACGCTCAAGTCCAATCAATCCCAAACTTAAGCCAGCTTGGTCGAGCCCAATCTAAGTTGAGCCGAGGTAGCAATACCAGGTTGAACCCAAGTTGAGTTGAGCTCAATTCATTAGGCTAGATAAACAATCATACTCAAAGGACAAAGGTTAAAGAGTGCAATACCTCCTCATGAAACCTTATTAGCCTAGTTCAGGAACCCAAGTATTTAAAGGGACTTGGGATAACCCTAGCTCTACACATTTAGCTAGGTTGCATTCTTGATACTTATCATTTTACACTCATATGCTCTCCTCTTAAAGGTTGTGTTACCTTACATACACCATCTAAGTTTCTTAATTATCTTGAGTTAGTAGGGTAAGTCCATATGCTATCATATGAGAAAAGACATCCATTACATGAAGACTAACCAAACTTTGCTCTCACATGCAGTCCCAATGATGTCAAGCATTTGGAAAGCCTAGTTGTATCTACTTGATTGAGGTTAACGGACATGATCAAGACACTAAGCTAGAGAGTGAGGAGAACCAAACAACACTAGTACACTAAAATTGGTTATCCAGTTCCACCACGAAAGGTGTACGTCTAGAGAGGGACTCTAACCCTTGTAATTCACACTATCTTAATATTTACGTGAAGTTTTTTAATATAGGATGACCCAATTGAGTTGCCCTCCTTTCACTTACAAGGTTTCCTTTTATAGGGTGTGAGGAGCACGCACCCTAAGGGGGCCCTCTTGGGCTACCTCCTCTAGGGGGAACATGCGACGTGCGCAAAGGTTGGGGGGAACAACCTATGCCTAATCGTCGGCCTTTTTCAAGCCCACTCCACCACCAAAGGTGTAACTTTCACAGAGGTGACACAAAACATGTCGTACATCATGCTTAGTGTGCAAGCCAAAACAAAATGACAGAATAGATACAAAAAACCAAAAGAGGCAAGCTTGGCCAAGTGGACTCTAACACTACTACTTTGGTTCTCCGACCATTGCTTTACTATGTTGCCTCATCTGGCCTCATCGCCTAGGTGCTTAATGGACTAGGCGAGTGATCTAATTGATCAAGCTAAGTGGCTTGAGCAAAGATACCTCCCGAGAGGCTTTGACTCTTATCCAGCAAAACTCCTTTAGGATTAAGGTAGTCAAAGACAAGTGCAGCATGGCACTCTCAAAACGGAGACTAAACGACTTGGCACAAGGCCCTCAGCTATTTCGATTGAGTAGAAGAAGTGATATTGGGAGACTGAGGATTCACTCTGTAAGTATGTCCAAAAATACAAGAGCACTGTCGGCAAACTACTATACTTGACTACTACTCGCCTAAGTATTAGCTATGCTATCAGCAGAGTGAGTCAGTATATGAACGAACCATGCTATAGTCATCGGCATGATGGTTGTCTAATACTGAAATATTTAAAGGGCTCTCCTAGAAAAGGGCGATACTATAGTAATAATGGTCAGCTAAATTTTTATTTATATTCTGATGCTGACTATGTAGGATCCATGAAAGGTAGAAGATCCACCATTAGATATGCCATATTCCTTAGAAGCAATTTCGTCTTGTGGAGCAATACGAAGTAGATAGTTGTCGCCCACTATAATGCTGATATCGAATATAAGGCAATGGCTCATACTACATGTGAGGTTATATGGGTCACCTCTTTCCTTGTAGACTTTAGAGTACAAGTGAAGAGTCTAATTTCAATGTTTTATGACAACAAATCAGCTACATACATTGCCTCTAATCTTATCTTTCATGAAAAGATAAAACATATTGAGTTGGATTACCATTTCATTTAGAATGTCGTGATGGAAGAGAGAATTGCTACTCTTCATGTATCCTTTGAACCTCATCTTGCAAACATTCTCACAAAGTCTTTGACAAAGAAAAGACGTGTTTATTTCTAGCAAGTTAGGCTTATAAGATATCAATGCTCTAACTTAACGAGGAACGTCAGAGCATTTTAGTTCTCTATTCCTTTTTTTTTTTTTTTTTTTTCTTTAGTTTAGACTCTTCAGGTAATTCTTCCATCCATCCTCCTCATTTAAGAGAGGTTACGATTTGACGTTTCATTCTCTGTCGCAATGTTTAGGTTAAATTATATAATGTCTTCATACACTTTAATTCAAGCACCAGATTTGTATTAGATACCTAATGAACAAGGAATAACATTCATACCGTTCTTTAACATAAATCACACTATACGATGAAAAGAATTATTTTATTTCAACTGCCTTATTCATTTCTCAACTCACCAATATTTGTAATGCACGATATACTTAGGATATCAAGGAATGGATGCTGTAAACCAGCACCTCTGATTCCTTCTCGCAATCGAAGAAATGTACAAGGAATTGACTTCTTTCTCTCGTTCATCGTAATGAACTATTTCTTATATAGCCCAAACTACCTTCCTAAATAAAACATTCTTCATTTATACCCCTCACCTTATGGAAAGTAAATACGGGACATTGAATTGATTCTACAGTAGGCTTGGATAAACTGACCGTCTACAACCAAGAGGTGGGAAAATGTGAACCTTCGATCAGTCACATCACTCACATCCCTTTTGTATTGCAAAGGAGCCTCTAACGGTTGGAGTGAATTTCTTCTCCCAACGTCTGCAACCTTTGATACATTCAAGCCATAGAAATCAAGAATGAAGTACCACTCATTTAGTTTAAGATTGAGAAGGTAAATATGTTGGGTTGGGATTTAATACCATGACCTCTTGAATGTCGATAAAATATTTTACCATTGAATCAACCCTTGGTTGCTCATCAAACATTGAGCATTATTAAATGCTAAGATTGTCGTTAAGTAGCAACAACGTTTAGTCGCTTCACTTTAGGCCGTTTCACCCTCCTGTCAAATTAATAGAGCTGGATATAAGTAAAGCTTTCGGTGCTTAATTTCCTGTAAAATTCACCTCTTCCATCCCCTATAATTAACAGTATTGAAAGTTAATTTGTTCTGAGTATAAAATAACCTTATTGAAGTCCAACCCTTTCCATTTTGATGAGGTAACTCACGGAGGGATGCACATAGGGATGAGTATTGGATTGGATCGACCCGACCTAGCTCGTGGCCCAACTCAATTGGGTCGCTCAAACCTAAGTCCAAAATTAACCTAAGTCAAGCTTGAGTTAGAAATATGACCCATTTATTAAATGTGTTGTGCCTTGGGTCAAGGTGGCACAAACCCAGCTTAATCCATTGGCTCATTTATGGGATCATCTTAAGGCCTAGTCTATTAACTCAATTACATTAATGTATATCATCTATGTACATATATTCAAACTATCTATCAAAATACATATCATATATGCATAATACAATAAACATTGATTGCTCTAACTACTTTTTAACCAACAAAATCTTAACCCCCCTGTTCCCTACAACTGGAAGTTATGCAATACAATCTTACAATCTCATTCAAACTAAATATAAATCATTGACTTCTCACAATTAAAAAAAACATAAACATCCAAATTTGAAGTAAATATAATCACACAAGATAAGTACTTTTATTTTTTATTATAATTTTCCCTGCTTGATTATATTTGGTTGACTTTTCATATGCTACATATGTTAAATATTCAAGTCAATTATTTACACTGCAAGTGAGTAAATCATTTTGGTTAAATGTGTACCTACAAGGTCTTAAAGATATTTTAATAGGCACAAAAGGTAAATATAATAATCTCGTCATTTACATAATTGAAAAAGATAATTATTCTTTATAAGTCATTTTTCTTACTTGTACAAAATTATATTATTTTGTATACTTTTAAAATAATTATTGATGTGAAACTACACTTACATGTTGCTTTACCAGCATAAGTAAAGTAAACAATTAGACAATAAATAAATAAATCGACACAACTCGACCTGAACCCATTATCTTTTGGGTTAAGCCAAGCTTAGAGAAAGAATTTATTTCGAGCCAAGTCATATGCTACCTTTTTAACTCATTTATTAAATGAGGTTGGGTCGTGTCGAGCCTAACTAGCAAAGACCCGACTCAATGCTCATTCTAAAGGCACACTTGTAAAGTGGGACAACCTTTTGTGCCATCTGCATAAATAATAAGAAGCAAAGCCTATTTATATGATTTCAAATGATTACAGAGACACTTATATAAATGTCTCCTTTATTTTTCTTTTTCTCATTTATTTACATTTCACTGTTTGCCAGTATCGAGCAGAGAAAACAGCCCGAGGCGCTTCGGATGACAACAGAGCAGACTTTCTCCCAATTTTTCATCCCTGGCATTCTTAATAATAGTAATCTTATCTCTGATGTTGGTGCAATTTGTCACATTGTCGAGGCAGGAGGTTTGGCTGAGACCATGGGAAGAGGCCAACTTCTTCCATTATTCTTTTCTAGTTCTCTGCCTGTTTGAGTTGCCCTTACCTGGTTGTTTCGCCTCAACAGAGGTATCCCATTAGTTCTTGAAAAACCTAATATTGACTTATTTTCTTCCGGGCTCCATGGGATATAAAAGATGTCTTTCATCGTTGAACATGACAGCAATTACTACCACTTATCAGGTGTCCATGACAAATTATGAATAAAGATCATGGTAAGCATTCGCTGTAAGCAGTCGGAGGAAGTTATATATTTCCCTGGCTCAGATTGGAAACACATTACCTCAATTGTCACCTGCTTATTTCCAAATATTTAATTCAAATAGTAACTATTGAAGAAAAAGCTGTCAGAATATTCGGCTTAGGATTAGATTAGCTCGACCCATTTTTCTAGTTCTCGCACATCATCGGAACAAATAGTGTCAAATTCAAATGTTATATTCCATAAAGCTGGCAATACATCACATTCAATGGATAACTTTTTGGTAAAAAAGGAAAAAGCTTTTAATTTGGGGGCTAAGCATTGTTAAAATACTCCAGAGATCTGATTTTTGCTCGTAACTCTGATATTGGCAATGAAATTTTTGAGAACCACTTATTTTATTGATATTGAATATTAGTAAATAATTTTTATATGGAAGAATTCCTTTATTGCAAAAATAATAGTTGCAATTTTGGCAATTATTTCACAAGCATTGTAATAGTGGGCTTCCTGATGATGTTACAATCGAAGTTGGAGATGAATCATTTCAACTTCACAAGGTATAAATTCTACTTCAATTTATGCATTACAATATTCGGTCATTTTCTTTGGCACTCATTTGCTCATGTATTTAAAATGCACTCAAATTACTATTAGGGGATCATTGTGTATAGAAGTTTGTGATATATTCTGTTATTTACCACAATACCTTACAATTAATTTTATACAATAACAAGCTCAAAAGCTAATTTACAACAATAGCTTTTCTTTTTAAATATCTAGTTCTAAATGATGATTTGTCTATTATCAAATAAACCGTTAGCAAATTTATTGTTGTTAAATATATTATCAAAGTTAATCGAATACATTCATTCAAACAAAACAAACGAACGAATAATGAATTGAATGTGAACATTCATAACCAAACACTTAACAAACTCAAATATCAAATATTTTATCAAACTCGAACTTCAACATACTTATGTTTGAATTCATTCGATTCGATTAGCCCCCTTACTCAAGCATGAAAGTCTAAATTGCCACATAAACCTTATTAAGTGTAAGAATATAACCCCGTACATGATGCTGTTAGCAAATATGATACTTGTCGGATATAAGAATCTTTCATATCTTTTTTCATTCGAATATCCAAAAATGGAGCACGTTCATGCATTTTATTTCATTTTCATTTTATATAACACATGGTGAAGGCCTATGAAGAAGAACTACAGTAAAAGAGTTGCAATATATGCAAACTGCAAAATCAAATTGGAAGCACACCTCAGAACACGAGGAAGGTGCTATTAAAATCCTGGGACTCAAAAACATCCAAAAAGCAAACAAGACTTGTATCGTGCCAATGGTCCAACTAACCCAACCATTTGCATATGTACATTGATCAGAAGAGTTCACCAGCTGGATAATTGTAATACAGCTACTACATGCAGGAAACAACGTTTTTCCCTACTAGCTACTACATACATAGAAAAGCAACCTACTAAACTAATGCCAGGGAGTACATAGTAAGAAGTTTCCAACAAGTAATTGGCTGCTTAAAGGACAGTCATACTTCAGAAGAGTACCCCAGCCCATCTCATCCTATACAACCTATCTCATTGACATCAAGATGGTTTTCTTTCGCTGATTTGGATAAACCTTAGAAGCCCTTTCTAGATTTTCCATGACAGCATTCTCAAGCTCTTGTAACTTCTTATCTAACTCTAGAGGGGGAACACAGGTATTGGTAGACTGGCTAGCAGATTGCAATGAATCCTGACCTTCGGGGATAGAATTAGTGACAAGATGCAATGGTGAACTAGGTGCAAGGACCTGGTTGGATGGTTTACATTCAGATTCACTTACCTCGTGATCAGGCAAACCAATGGGGGAGTCAACTTCCTGAATAGTATTAATATTCCTTGGCCTACTAATTGCTTGTAAGCAAGCCCTTCGCCTTTCTATAGCCTGCTCAGAAAAATTTTGCATCAGATGTGTGCTATAAATTTCAGGAATATGAAAAGCAGAAAAGTATTTACTTATGTTCAATAAAACAACTACTGCAAAGCCAACTGTATAATGATTAACAAGGTAAACAGAGGGTCAGTGTAAAATATTACAGGATATCATGCGCTATCAGAGGCAGCCACGATATGGAATGACAATTAGAGAAAGAAACTAAGACAGCACAACCCCTGGAACGAATACTAATTATCCAGTTACTTTCAGAAATAAAAAGCTGTAGCTTTACAACCAAATCCCATTTTGCAAACTAAACGGTTCCCGTGTATATTCGAATTAAGCACATTAACAATTTTTGTGAGCAAAGATAAATCAATCACGCTTCAGTGATTCACCTCATATGTTTACACATCTATGCAGGGATGATCGAAACAACTCATCCTTTGATGGAGCCAATTCAAATATAAATGTCAAAGTTCTTACAAGATGACTTGACTTCCGAATGTTCAGTTAATATTGAATCCCAGTTCTATTTTTACCTCAATAGACATATTTTCATGAAGTAGAAAAAACTGCAGAGTACTGGTCAAAGCTTACACCAAATGCATATGAAAGATTAGCAAAAAGAGATATACATGAGGCTTTTAAAAACGTTAGTGCAGTTAAAAAACAGAATAATTATGAAAATGAGAAATAGAAACATTTGCATAATTCAAAAAGCAATACAACAAACTGAACATAGAAGACAACTCCTAAAGGAAGAAGGGTTAGAAATACCCACCACTAGCTAGATGTAAGGTTGCCGAAAAAGATCTCAAAACTAACTTAAAGTCAAATATATAACAAACAACGAAGTCTCTCTTGAGCTATGCATATGACACAAATAAGCTTAGCTTGAATGCATTATTCTAAATACATATAACTTGGACTAGGTACAAAATGGTCCAAACTTGAGCAAAACAACCTCACTTGCATCCATTTTTACTTGAACTTAACCCAGTGAATCAAGTTCAACTCATTTATACAGTGCCAGACCAACACAAAACTTTTGAAGAAAAAAGGAGAAATCCTGCATCAGAGAAAATTGTCATTAGTCTCAAGTGTGTCGTGGGGATGGACCCCAGCTATGCAGGCAGAGAATCAGAATGGCCGATGATGATAAATTTTGGGGGCTAAAATTGATTATGTAAAGAATAACAGTTATGTTCTGCAATTTGACATAGAATTTCTGCAAATAGCACTTGAAAATAGTTTTTTGTTTGGAACAGACTTCCAAATCTTCTGGGGAATCCTTGTTCCGATTGAATTATTTGCATCTATAGAAAATAGTATATCCACATCATCAAGTAATCATGCACATTAGGAAATTGCTTGGATTAAGCAATTGCATCGCAAAAAGAGTTCAGCCCATTATGAATACATGTGCTTATGCATGTATACATGCTTGCATCTGTCTAGTGAGAATTTATTATGCCAATGCTGACAAAATTGGACACTTTTAGTTCGTTTACTTAAACAAGGACAAACTGAAGATCAAGTCCAATTTATTTTTCAAATCACTCCAAGCTTGAACTTTTGATTAGTCAAACTTCAAGGAATCTTGAACCTAAGAAATTTTTCACAACCCTACCATGGAGAATGTGAAGAATTTCTTGGAGTGTAGGGAGGCCTTCTCCTTCTAGATGCCATGCATGGAGAAGGTTGAGAGAGAGTTCTTAGAATAGGAAGTATTGTTATTGGAACTCAAAAGAAAACAAGGGGATTTGATCTTTATGTAAAGAGAACCAATTCCAATTATAATCCCAACTAATTTACGATTTACCAATCCTATTTCCTAAAACAAACTCAATTAAATCGATCAACTAATTCTAAATTGGCTCAATCCTAATTTGGATTCTAACCAATCAAAAATAACTTGCCACAAGTAGCACAAAAATGGACTTCGCTTGCAAGCCAAAACCTATGCAAAATTGCAAAGACTCACGCACACACGTGCCCAACATGAACCCCACAAACTGTTGCTACTGCCACATGACTTTATTCTTTGCACACGCTAACACACCCCCTCAAGTCAAAGGCGAAGAGGGTGAAGACTTGCATGAACTTTTGTAAGGCTAGATGCCCTACTACTCTTGATCATCCGCATCCATATATGCTCCCAGATCTTCACTAAAGTTGTCTTTTGGTGCAACTATGAGTCCCTTTGCAACCTCAGTAATAGTTGCTTCTTTGGCAACCTCGAAAGTCGTTGGTACGGCCATAGTCATCTTCTCTTCTTCTTTGAGTAATGCCCAAGGCTTCTTCAAATTAGTGGATGTAAACGAAGGCTCTCGTGGAGAAGTAAACATGTATCCACATGGAGGCCTTCGATATTTGCCCTAGCATCTCATGAGGATGATTGGTTCAACCACAATGTTGGGAAGGAGGGTAAACCTTACCAAAGTCACAGCCTCTACCTCTTCCATGTCCAAAGCCACCCTTAGTAATGGCTAATGTATTAATATCTAGCATGGCTGGGGTAAAACTTCTTGGATCTACGACCTTAAGTTTCTTAAGATGACTATAAATAGAATCAAGGTCAAGATCCTCTTCGATAGCAAGAATTTGGTCACGTGCTACTTGATATCAGGGATGGAAACCGTTGAGAACCTTGCACACCTACCAACATGTAAATGACCCGATTTGCTTGTCACAACAAGTTGACTCATAGATGCGAAGCTCTTTAAAGAGACTCTTCATCTTTGAGAAGTACTTGTCAAGAGGGAGATTCCCTTCACTCAAGCTCTAGATGCACCGATAAATATCCACAAGTTTAGCACAACTTGTCTTCTTGGAGAATCTCTTCTCGGAAGTGTCCCACATATTCTTGGTCATATTTTTGTATGACATATTGGCCACAATAAAGGGATGAATAGAGTTCAGAGGCCAATTCATTATCTTATAATTCTCCTCCCACTTCTTTGCCTTGGTTCCCTCTCGATTTTAAGGCACGCCCTCTAGGACAACATAGAGTTTATCTTGTGCACCTACGAAGATTTTCAAGGCTTTCACCCATAAGATATACTTGGACATGCCCATCAACTTGATGATTGTGCCCTGAACAAGAACCTTCATCTTCATGGTGATTAGGGCCTCTATGTCAACCATAACTGCAACTTACGTTGTCTTTGTGCCTCTTCTTGTACACCCAGGAGTCAAGTGCTATAGCTTGGCATTCCCTAGTCATGAGAGGTTC
Organism: Thalassia testudinum; assembly: GCA_037157565.1. Lineage (NCBI taxonomy): Eukaryota > Viridiplantae > Streptophyta > Magnoliopsida > Alismatales > Hydrocharitaceae > Thalassia > Thalassia testudinum. The sequence goes on from JAZHRO010000031.1 coordinate 62,650,367, forward strand.
ATGCACCCCTCAAACTTAAACTTTGAGATCTCTATGCCACTTCTTGTACGCCCTAGAACCAATGTTCTCTACTTGGCCTTCGCAAGTGCATGAGAGGTTCACATGTCCCTAACTTAAACTTGACTCGGCTTGCGATAAACCTTTGGCACAGTTCCACACGTCACGTGTGGAGAGAGAACTCTCCTACACACGCGTAAGATCAATAGGCCTGAATGACCCACTCTGATACCATGTGAAGAATTGCTTGGAGTGTAGGGAGTCGTAGATGGTGCACATGGAGATAAAGGAGAAAGAGAAGAGTTCTTAGAATTGGAAGTATTGTTATTGGAACTCAAACGAAAGCAAGAAGATTTGGTCTCTATTTAAAGAGAACCAATCCCAATTAATTTAGGATTTATCGATCCTATTTTCTAAAGCAAACTCAATTAAATCAAATCAACTATTCCTAAATTGACTCAATCCTAATTTAAACTCTAACAACCAAACAAAAATAACCTACCACAAGTGGCACAAAAATGGACTTCGCTTGCAAGCCAAAACCCACTTACGCATGCAGACTCATGCACGCACGTGCCCAACATGGACCCCACAAATTGCTACTAGTACTACATGTCACTATGATGTGACTTTATTCCACACACACTAACAAAGAATTCTTTGACAAAAAAATCCCATTAGTCCTTTAGCTCGTAAGAACAACTACTTTGTAATTTCTATCAAGCTTTTCCTATGTCAAGCTTTTTCCAAAGGCATGCAAGTTAATAATGAGACAAATCAAAAAAATAAAGTAGCTTTTACTCATATTATATTTTCTAATTAACATAATTGGAGGATTTACTACCAATTATCAAATATGATTTTTCAACAATTAAGAAGAAATGAGCATAATTCTATTGCATAACCCTACATCTCAATATGTAAGGTAAAGTACATGAGGACCCTTAAGAAATAAAACAAAATACCAAATACAAAATAACCCTCTTAACACATTTCCCAACACCCACCCTCAAGCTAAAGAATAGTTAAGAAGAATGAACAAATCAATTTATTCATCTAATCCTACCTCTCTTTATATAGAGAGAGAAGTAGGTGTAAATTTCATACAACCCCATAAAAAAAAATAAAATATAATAACACACCACATGCACCACTCCTAACCACACAACTACCTGGACTTCATAACACTCCCCCTCAGGCTAGAGCATAGATATCAATCATGCTCAGCTTGGATACACATGTATCAAATACGAATCTAGCTAGTGGTTTGGTGAAGATATCAACCATCTAAGTCTCTGAGGTAACTTGCGAGGTAAAGATAAATCCCTTCTTAATCAAATCTCTTGTGTAATGACAATCCACCTCCACATGTTTGGTGCATTCATTAAACATTGGGTTATTGGCAATATGATTGGCAGCCCTGTTGTCACATCTCAATTCCATAAGTCCACCAATCTGTATATGTAGATCACTCAACAAGGATCTCACCCACATCAATGCTGCTGAGGTTTGAGCCATAGCACGATACTCAGACTCAACACTGGATTTGGATACTGCAGTTTGTTTCTTGCTCTTCGTATGGACCAGATTTCCTACAACATACGTACAAAACCTGTGGTAGATTTCCTATCATTATGGCTACCTGTATAATCTGCGTCAGAGTATCTAACTATAGTCATAAATGTCCCTCTAGTGAAGAGAAGACCCTGTCCTGGTGCTCTCTTCAAATACCTAAGTACCATCATAACTACATCCCAATGTTGTCTAGTAGGCCTCTCCATAAATTGACTCAACTTATCTACAACAAAAGAAATATCCAACCTAGTAATCATTAAGTAGCTTCCTCATTAGCTAACGATATTGCCTACTATCAACTGACTCTACATCACGATCATATAGTCACACCTTAGAGTCCATGGGAATATTGGCTCCCAGCATGCCTGTCTCTCTCAACACATCTAAGGCATATTTTCGTTGAGATAGAACAATACAATGCCTACTCCGAGATGCTTCTATCCCAAGGAAATATCACAAGGGCCTTAAATCCTTCATCACAAATTGAGCTGCCAACATCTGTTTAATCTCAACCACACCTACAATATCATCACCAATGACAATCAAGTCATCAACATAGACTAAAAAAGACAATACCTTTCCCAATCTTTCTGACAAATAAAGAATGATCTGCAGACAATCTAATAAACCCTACAGATTCTACCACCTAGGAGAGATTCTGAAACTAAGCTCTTAGGCTCTGCGAGACCATAGATAGCCTTCTGCAACCTACATACACACTCCCCCTGAACCTCGTAACCAGAAGATTGCTGCATGTAAACCTTCTCCTGTAAATCTCCATAGAAAGAAGCATTCTTCACATCAAGTTGGTAAAGATGTCAATTTCATTTAATTGCCACAGAAATCAAAATCCTCACTGTAGATAGACGAGCCACTGATGAGAAAGTGTCAGAGAAATCCACCTCATAGGTTTGGATGAATCCTTTGGCAACAAGTCAGGTCTTGTAGCATGCAACTGACCCATCTGGATTGTACTTGACTGTAAACACTCATCTGCAGACAACTATTGTAGCACCCTCTGATAAAGGTGTAAGTTCCCAAGTATCACGTGAAATAAGAATAGCCATCTTATCCTCCATGGCCTAACGCCACTTTGGATCAAGCATGGCCTGCTGGTAGGTGGTAGGGATAGCTATGGCAGAAAGAGCACGATAGAAGCTCCCAAAAGCTAACCCAAAGCCATTAGCAGCCAGACTATTGCAACTCAGTATCTGTACTCACAGGTGCTGGGTGCCCTCCTAATGACAATAGGCAGGTCAAGATCAACTATCTGATTCTCTTGTCCTGGCTGTGAAGCAAAAATATCATCATCTAAACATCTATCGTCACGAGGTGCGATATCACTACTCTGCAACCTGTCTGTGGTCTCCTAAGGTGGAGATGGAATCTCTGTGGCATCTAAAAAGTACTGTGAGATTGCTGATATGCAACAATGAGCTTAGAAAACTTCATAGGACCAGTCCGTATACTCATGTGATAAACTCCGTGCAGCAATAGCAAAATATGGGATAGACTCACAAAAGGTAGCGTCCACGCTCACATAATGTCTACCAGTAAAAGGATCCAAGCATCTATACCCTTTCAGAGTTCGTGAATATCCCAAGAACACACACTTGACTGCTCGTGGTGCCAACTTGGCTCGTCCTGGAGAGAAAAGGTGAACAAATGTAGCATAGCCAAACACTCGTAATGGTATGTGAAAAAGCTCCCACTCAGGATGTACTATATGTCAAGGTGTCTGCTCATAAAGTACTAAACTAGGAATCCTATTAATCAAATAGCAAGTCGTAAGAATCGCATCCCCCAAATATAACGGAGGCACACTATGATAGATCAACAAGGTACGGGCTACATCCAAAAGATGTTTACGCTTTCTCTTAACCACCCCATTCTGTTGAGAAGTGTGAGTACACATGGTCTGATGCACTATCCCATGGGACCTGTAGAATGCAAACAACATTACGATGCATAGGTCAAGTGCATTATCAAATCTTACTACTTTATTGATTCTTGATCTCTAATATGAGATCCTGAATGTTAAATCCCACATCTAATTTGTTCTTTAACAAGAATACCTAATATAGGCATGAGAAATCATTAACAACTACTAAATAGTAACAGTGACCCATCCTATCTAATATCCTACTCAGCCCCAATACGTCCACGTGCAACAACTTAAACAAAGCTATGAATCCAGAACAAGTGCTCAGAGGATAAGTGGAACAATAATGCTTGCCCATTTGACATGCATCACAAAATATTCTGGCACCAGGAGATATGCGAGGAATGACTCTACGAAGACTCTCCAAAGGAAGATATCCAAGCCTGAAATGCCACTGAAATACACTCCCAGGAGCAGAAGATACCTCTCCTGGACATGTAGATGCATGTGGAGTATGAGTAAGGCGATAGACCCCACCCTCTACATTTCCATCGCCAATCATCCTCCCTGTCAATTTATCTTGAATGACATAACCCACGTCATCAAAAATAGCACGACAATTAAGTTCCTTAATAATTGTACTCATTAAGAGTAGGCTCATAAAAACATCAGGCAATCTCAAGGTAAGAGTCACAGGTACCTCCCCTTCACCTATCCGAGAATGTCTACCATCTGCAACTTGTACAAATCTAAGATGGGTAAAACGATCCCGATCTCCACTGAGATGCCGTGAAGCTCCTGAGTCAACCAACCACTTCATACTACCCTAATTCTTGTTGCATGCAATGGAGTCCAACTTGTTAGCCCCTTGAAGCCAATCGTGAGGGCCCCAACCACGAAGGAATCTCTCATACTCACTCCAGGTAATGGTCACCATAGTCTCTGCCAAACTCTGTGTGGTAGAGATGCTTGGACCAACATCGACATCATAGGGAGTCATACCAGGCAATCGAGGTAGATCAACCAAGTAAAGAAAAAATCAGATTGTCATTACCAATGTAGTTTGTAACCAACAGCCTTCGTGCAACCTACAGTCAAGCATATCAAAGGACTATAGCAGCAGATGGTCCTTATCATCAAATTTGAAAATCCAGTTTTCAAATCATGCAGAACACCAAACTTCACAAAAATGGATCCTAACACAAGATCTGCACAAAAACAATTCTAGAAATCATGTTAGGGGTATGATCCCGTGTTGCAAGGATTAACAAGGGGCACACATGAGAGCAAAGAAGCCCTCACGCCCACTGCCCAACTAGTCTAGGTTGTCCTTGCCATCGCCACTGATGGGACGAGGCAACGCCCACCAACAGCATCCCCACCAACAAGCAGTACCGCCATCGATCAAGACCCTCAATAGTACCTAGTTGTTGTTGCACCGCCGCCAAAGGCTAGAAGGGCCCCTAAGGCCATCGCAGTGCCGCCACGATATGCCCTAGATGCTACAGTGTCGCTGTCGAGGCCCAAGATTGCTGCAATGCAGCCATGAGCGCTGCCTGAGTGCCACAACGATTCTACCGATCCTCCCTACACCGTCGCAACTGTGGCTTGAGCATCGCTAGCAATGCACGTGCTGCAAGACACCGCCAGAGCTCCGTTGAGTGCTGTTGCCACTCACGAGGAAGAGAGACGATTAGGGTTTGGTGGTTAGGATTTAGGAGGTCGTAAGGGATGGGATACCTAGAGCCACAGTTTAGGACCGATGCTCTGATACCAAGTTAGGAAGAATGAGCAAATCAATCTATTCATCTAACCCTACTTCTATTTATATAGGGAGAGAAGTGGGTGTAAATTTCATACAATCCCATAAAGAAGATGTTGATAGCGAAAACTACGCGATCAAAGTTGGATTTGCAAAACTCATCATTGTGGTTTGATTTACGAAATAATCCGTCAATAGATAAATTTAACCGAAATTTGCAAAGAAATTCCTGGTCGAACACAGGAAAGCTATGTCGATCTAAAATCCATGATTATATTTTTTGGTATTTTTGTTTGAAAGTAAGATAATTACAATGGAATTGATATAAACAATAATAGAGATAAAGAGAGAGAAAGAACAATCACTTGATATAATAATATTATTTCTACAACTAAAAATCGAGAAATGATTGCAACTAAAAATCAAAAAATTCTATTCTAAAAAGCGATAAAAAGAAGAGAGAGAGATGTTATCCTTCCTGACGATTGCTTGGAGGATGAGCCGGAGGGAGCGACGCCTGGAAGATGGAGGACGAAATAGGAAGAAGGATGACAAAGTAGAAAGAAGCAAGAACGAGGCAATACGTTGTCATCGTCGTGTGATTTTCTTCCAGAACAGGGGTGAGAAAACTTGGATTTGGCTCTAAAAGAGCATCTTGGGTGTGGGACAAGCTTCTCTTGAGCATTGGAGAGGGAGAGAGGTGAAGGAAGGGATGAGAATTTTGTAAGGTACAGGTCTCATTTCATAGTTGTAAGGATTGGGGGCAATTTGGTCATTACATAGTTAAAACATTAAATGAGGGGGTCTTTAGTGACGGATTTAAGTGTCACTAAAGACCCCACATCGCTGCAGCTTCGCGTGCACTCCCACCTCCTTGCCTACTGGGTGCTCAACGCTTGCCCATGTCCTCACGATATCAGCCATCTGATCGCGAGATCAGACAGCTTATAAGCTGCGATAGCTTTCATCTACTAAGCGCGCACGCGCGTGAGATCATGAGAGCAGTGCAATGTGCAATTGCACGTGCGCTTAATGGTTGATCTGAGCTATTGACCTCAGATCAGATGGGCCATTTCTTTCATGTGCGCGTAGGGAGAGCATACTGCCGCAACTCAAACCCATACTCTCCCGTGGCATAGCACCCTAACCGTTGTACTATGCAACGGTTTGAGGCGCATCAATGCTTTTGCACACGACCGATCTCGACTGTGTGATCTTCATCCAATGGTCAAGATCAAGCATTGATGATCTCTTGGAGCGACGAAGCAGGTGTTCCTTAGATCAATTGGGCGATTAGGATGGCGCCACGTGGTGCCATCTTGGTCGTCCATCTTCTGTGAGTTGTCGACGATTCCATGGGTGTTCGATTGGGTCGATTTTCGCAATGTTAGGCTGAACCCATTCATACGATCGCAATGTTCCATGGGTGTTCGATCTGAACCCATTCATACGATCGGATTTGTCATCTGAAGTGCAGATTGACACCATCGTGACCCTTTATCTTTGAGCTTCCTCAAACTATATCTAGTGCTACTGATGTCCAATAAGGGCAATCTTGGAGTCGTTGAACTCCCATCGTTACTTTGATTAGATACGTACGGTTGAATCTTCCACCCGAAGCCCCGATTAAAAGTCATCCTATCCCCGATCATAAAAGGAAATAATTACTATACAATTTAACTTAAATGTATGATTATGCATGTTATATAATATTTACAATGCATGATGCAAATATGATACTAAGAACATACATTGTAACGAACGCGTGCCCCAAACGTCTTTTAAGACGTCTGGGATCGTTTCCATACATCTGAAAATCCGTTATCTTCCACACGCGCGGGTCATCTGCGCACCTGAGCGCGTAGACCCGCATATTCGTTTATTCCCTGCGGCTGCAGACGCCTTGCCGCGCCCTCTCTCCTCCTCGCACAGCCTTAAAAGGCCACGCCTCCCCTCACTTTCGTCACCACCGTCTCCTCCCTCTTCTCCTTAAGCCAGTGAGCGTGAGCGCGGAGGTGGTGCTGCGTGCGAGAGCGGAGCTCTGCCTTGAGGGCAAGCTCGCCGGGGCTGCTAGGGCCAGCCGGCGGAGGGCGCAGGGGGCGCGGAGCGACACGGAGAGGGGACTGCTGCGATCTGAGCAGCAGGCGCGCGAGGTGCGACGCGGGCGGCGTCACGAGCGGAGGTCAAGTGGCGCCCTTATTCTGGAAAATTTTCCAGAATCAGACATCTGCGTTGATAGCCAGACGGCGAGGGCGACGTCTGGAAGACCATCCAGACGTCTGAAAGGTGAGTTTTCCGTCTCCTTCCTTCCTGTCGACTGACCGTACTGAGTGAGGGAGATGGGTGTGCGCAGGCTCGATGATTCACCATACATCGCGAATCAGACGTCTGGCAGTAGTACCAGACGGCGGAAGCGACCTCCAGACGTCCGGGGTGACCATTGGATGTCTGTGAGCTAGGCCAGACGTCCCCGCAGACTTCTAGACGTTTGGGAAACCACGCTGAACAAGGTAATTCTCTGATCCACTTTTTAAGACGTCTGGAAGAAGTTCCAAACATCTTATTTTGCACAGTGTCTTCGTTTTGACCCGTTTAGGGCCCGTTCGGGTTCAGATTTCCGCGATTCGAGTTGCGTTCTTTTCAGAATTAATTCCTCTACCTGTATACAGTAGCTATACACTATTTTGAGATACTCCTTGTGTTTGATCCTTGTGATAGGATCCCATTCTGTTGCAGTCTCAGGGGTCACGTAGGCACGCAGGATTCCCGACCACGCCTCCATTTCTCCCGTTGTACCTGGTAAGTGACTTTAAGTTATTAATAAAATATGTTAAATTATGGAACCATAAATAGAACCTACGACATTGCATGAATCCTAGGAATGAGAAATAGAGGGAATGATAGCTCCTAGGTGTTGCATGAATCCTAGAGCTGGAAAACTAGATTGTATGATAGATCTTAGGATATGGCATGAATCTTAGGATGGGAAAAGTAGTGGAATGTTTAATACTGCAATCCTGGAAAATGGAAAGAGATACAAAGCTGTCTGTAATTTGAATTAACAGCTGCCTGTTGTGAATAAATAACGTGGTTGAGAACATGGATTGTAAGAATGCGAAACTGGAAAGTGAAACCTGGATGTTTGAGTAAAAAGGATGGAACCCTACGGGGAAGTAGGAGTAGAACTCCTGGAAAGTGAATGGAATAGATTTGGGAAAGTAAGCTGTCCCTTGAATACGGAGTACCAAGGAGAGCGACTGTCCCCCTTGTTTAGTGCAGAGCGGAGCCAGCAGCCCCAAGGACCCAAGGTTAGGACTGACCTCTCTGTACCGACTTACTAGCCCTCGCATACGTAGTACCGAGGAGAGCTACTAGTGTAGGGAGGTACTGGCTACCCCACGGGCCCCGGGGTTCTGCTAGCCTCCCACACCAACTTGTTAGGCCCGCTGGGGCAAAACAGGGTAGTCAGGAGAGGGTGCGCGGACTGTGGAGGGGCAAGGCCCCGGTTTGGTTACTGTAGAGGGTTTGGACCCCTGTTACTGAGAGGGCTCTGCCCTGGACTGGTTCCGTGTTGTGCTTTGGGCGCACCCGTTAACGGAAACGACTGACCGCATGCCAGTACGGGTTAGCTACCTGTGCGTTTATCACGCGTGCCATAGTCACCGTTATGTCTGTCAGTGACCTTGAGGTGGTTGACTGAGGGTAGGATCACCACGGGGGACTCTCCCAGCCATAAGAGCACCAAGTGCTACTTCTACTTTTTGGAAAAGACTGCAATGAAGATTGTTCCCACGAGGAACATTCGAGATCAAGAAAATGATCTGGAGAATAAATGAAATAGTGAGACAATTGAAAGATGGGAATAAAGAAAGTAATCGAACATAACTACTGTACACTCTACTGTTATCTTTAGTTAGTTGCCACTCTACTCAGCGTTTTGCTGACGTGTTACGCTCGTTACCTTTTTCAGGATCAGGTGTTGAGCAACCAGAGTCAGCGACTGCAGAGGACGCTGGGCCAAGTAGGGTCCAGTAGAGTTACCATTGTCTCTTGTACCTCTTTTTGTTACGTTGTAGTGAGTAGTTTTTGTTTCCGCTGTACTTTCTTTACCTGCAGTTCAAATTATATTATAAATGTTGTTCTACTGTTATGATGGTAGATACTGTGGTAGTTTCTTTCCTTACTGCTGTACTTTCTTACTGTTAGTTATATTAAAGTTGAATGTGGTTTATTTTACTGCTCTTTTGGTTACTTCCTCGTAGGACTAGGTCTTGGGATTAGTTGAGTCGATCCCGTTCTCGTGTCTCGTAGGGACTCGGGAACCGGGTCGTTACATACATTAATAGACATTTTTTGCTATTTAGATGTATGCACATCAGACTCTCATGCCAAAATGCAGACCGCCTCGAATCCTCACCTTATTTCAAAGAAAGATCTCTTTTCCTCCTTTTTCTTCTTTTCTAATTTTTTTTTTATTTTTGAGTCTTGGGTTACAGAGCGACTTTCTACGGTGACTCAACCCGCCCAAGACTTGATGAGAGCCCTAAATTCTAAACATCTTTTTGTGAAAGTGATAGACTTTTTTTATCAGCAATTAAAACAGACTTCAGGTTTACACGCCCCTAAGTGACCTTAAAAATAATTCTACCTAAAGGTGTATCTGTACGATCGATAGCTCTCCCTACTTTTATTTTTATGGGGTCAAACCGAAAGTAAATCCAATGTATATCTCCTCGACTTATTCTACTTCTCCGCTACTTCCTAAGTGCTTTAGGAATTTAAACGTGCATTTCTTGAGCTAAGATCTGGACAACCTTCAATGGGTTGTTACCTAGGATAACCTGCCAGCCATACTCGTACAGTGAAATGTGGTTATTTCTTTTTCTTTTCTTCTCATTTTCTATTTTCTTCTTTTTTGAAATTTTTTTTTTAAGTTGATGACTTCCTTGGTATAAGATTTACGTAAAGGCAACAGGAAAAGATGGGTCCTGTGACTGAGCTCTGGACAACCTACCTATGGGTTGTTACACATGATAACTTGACAGCCATAACACCTTACAAGGTTTATTAGCTACCAAATTTCTGTTAAAACCGTCGAACAACGAGTAAGTGTGAATAGTGTGTAGATGCTTAGATTTAAGGTTCCCTCAAATCAGAACGCGAGTTGATAAATCATGTATTTATCACTCAAATTTATTTAATAAAATTGAAATAGAATTTAAGATTGTAAGGACTCGATAAACAAATTTATATTTTAGTGGATACCGAGGCTGCTTAAGCCCAAAGACCTAAAGGGCCTTAGTGTTTAGATCTTACTATAATATTTCGTAAGATTGAAAAATCCTAATACCCAAATATTCTCTCTTAATTCAATTTTTTTTTTGGAAAAAAAGTAGAATTTACAAGATTTTCATGGAACTGACAAAATGATTCGGAAATGAATCCACCCCCCCATCCCTAGCTAATGCAATGTCCACACTGAGAATAAAAGACATAAATGTACAAGATATCAACTGAATATGATGTTCGGGTCAACTCTCAATCAGACTGTACAACTGATGAGTTTAATGTCATCAACTAGGCAAAGTCCAGCCAAAGAAATCACATTATGGTTAGAGCAACCATGTCTGAGACAGGTTCTGGAACAATACGGTCAATAAAAGACTTTAGACATTGATTGTTGACTCTAAAGGAATTACCCGTCTTTGGGTCAGAGATTTGAACGGTCTTGTTTGAAAATATCTAATCGATGTTGAATGAACCGTTTCATTTTAACCTGAGTTTGCCAGGAAAGAGCTTAAGTCGAGAATCACAGAGCCAAACCTTTTGGTTCGGCTCAAAACTCTTGCAAGATATCAATTGGTCATGAAGAGCTTTGATTTAAGTCTTATAGATCTTGGCATTCTCGTACGCATCTTTCTGACTAAACTCAAATCCAGATTACACTGTTTAATTGCCTAGAATGCCGTATATTTAATTTCTACAGGTAAATGGCACACCTTTCCATACACCAAAAAAAATGGTAAATGTTGATAAGCGTTTTGTACGCCATACGGTAAGGCCAAAGAGCATCCTCAACCTTTTGAGTCTAATCTTTACGATCAGGCCTAACCATTTTCTGAATAATTTTCTTGATCTCACGATTGGAGATCTCAACCTGTTCATTTGTCTGAGGATAGTAAGGTGTTGAGATTCTGTGATTTACCTCATATTTTGCTAGTAAATTACGAAACTGGCATTAGTGAAGTACCACCATCGCTGATGATGGCCCCCAAAATCCTGAACCTACTGAAGATGTTTTTCTTAACGAAATCGATGACCACCTTGTGGTCATTGGTTCAAGTAGGGATAGCATCGATCCACTTATACACGTAATTAACAACGACGAGAATGTACTGGTGTCCAAATGGAGGAAGGGTCTCATGAAATCGATGCCCCAAACATCGAAGATTTCAACAGGAAGAATCGGATTTAGAGGCATCATGTCTCTCTTAGTTATACTCCCAAGTGCTTGGCATTGGGAACACGACCTCAAGAATTCCTGAACATCCTTGAAAAAAAAAGACCAAAAGAATCCAGATTTCAAAATTTTTGCTGCCGTTTTTTTACGGAGAAATGTCCACATGCAGATGCATGGCAGAACTCGAGCGTACTTTGGAATTCATTTTGCAGAACACATTGGCGAATAATCTGATTAGAATCAATGCGATACAGTTCAGTGTCCTCCCAGAAGTAATATTTGGCCTCAAATTTGAATCTATCTCGCTGTTGCTTGGTATAATCCTAAGGGATTTAACCAGCGACCAAATAACTTACGATGTCTGCAAACCACGAAGTTTAGACACCTAAAACTACAAGGATAGTCTCGTTCGTAAAGGTATCAGCGATAAGAATATCCAGACGAGAAGAATTACTCAGAAGTCTCGAAAGATGATCCGCCACCATATTTTGTGCCCCGGATTTATCTTTGATTTGAAGGTCAAATTCTTAAAGCAGAAGAATCCGTTGAATAAGTTGGGGTTTGGCATCCCTTTTAGCGAAGAGATGTCTTAAGGCTAAGTGGTCGATATATGCTATGCCATGAGACCCTAAGAGATAAGCCCTAATTTTCTCCAAAGCAAATACTACAGCTACCAGTTCCTTCTCGTAACAGTTTAATTCCTTTGGGCCTTGTCTAGAGTTTTACTAAAGTAGTAAATGACAGAAGGCTTCCTGTCAATCTTCTAACCCAAAATATCCCCAACCGTGTAACCAGAAGCGTCAGTCATGTTCTCGAATAGGGTTGTCCAAACCGATGGTTGCAACACGGAAGCACAAGTGACTGCCGTTTTAAGAAAATCAAATGTCTTACGGCATGATTCATTGAAATCAAACAACGTATCTTTGACGAAAAGGTTACTTAGAGGGCGAGCAACCTTAGAGAAATCCTTGATGAACCTCCTATAGAATCCCACATGACCATGAAATGATTGAATTTGTCTAATAGATGTGGGAGGAGGAATTTCAGAGATAGCATCAACCTTAGCTTTGTCAACTTTGATTCCCCATTCAGAGATTACATGACCCAAGATGATACCTTCTTGTGTCGTGAAATGACTCTTTTCTCAACTAAGGGCCAATCTTATTTTGATGCATCTATAAGGATCGTTTCAAGATTAACCGGGCAAGAATCAAACGATTCTTTAAAAATAGAGAAATCGTTCATGAAGACTTCCATAAACTCTCCCACCATGTCAGAGAATATGACTAGCATACACCTTTGAAAGGTTGCAAGTGAATTGCATAAGCTGAATGGCATCGTACAAAAAGCAAAGGTTCCATAGGGATAGGTGAAAATCACTTTTTCCTGATCCTCCGGATGGATAAGGACTTGATTGTATCTCGAGTAACCGTCTAGGAAACAGAAGTACTTCTGCCCGACTAGTCTTTAAAGGATTTGATCGATAAAGGGCAAAGGGAAATTATCCTTTTTCACGACTGTGTTCAGCTTCCTGTAATCAATACAAACCCTCCAAAAGGAAGCTGAACGAGTTGTGACAGATTCTCCTTTCTCATTAGTCACAACAGTAATCCCGACTTTCTTAGGAACAATTTGCATGGGACTTACCCAAAGACTATCAGAGATCAAATAATTGATTCCTGCATTAAGCCACTTGATAATTTCCTTCTTAACCACTTCTTGCATATTAAGGTTTAATCTCCTCTACAATTGGTGAGAAGGGCAGGAGCCACCTTCCAAGAATATTTTATGATTGCAGTAAGATGGCTCGATCTCCCTATGATCATGAATGGTCCAACCAATTGCCTCGTGTTCTTTTAAGACGATCAGTTTAATTTCCTACTCTTTAGTTAATCTAACACTGATAATCACAGGGAGCATCTTTTATGGTCCCAAAAATTAATATTTCAAACTCTCAGGCAATGGTTTCAGCTCGAACTGAGGCGAGTTTAGGATAATTAAGATTCATTAAGAGGAAGAGGTTGAACGTGAACAAAATCAATAACCTCTTCAAAATGTGGCGGATTTGCCACAGAGGGTTGCGAGTCAGATCCATCACAACAAGAGTTTTCAATTGCAGAAATCGTCATACATGTTTTAATGTTCAAGTTATCTTCCTCAAGTTCCTATATAAATCCACAATTCTCAAATTTGTTATTCACCTTAAAAAATATCCAATTTTAATTTTTGATCCCCAAAGGTGATTTCCATGCTACCGCTCTCACAATTGATATTAACCTTAACGGTAGCCATGAACGGACACTCCAAAATGATGGGTGTGTTCCTTAAATTCTTAGGTACATCCATGTTAAGGAAAAGAAAATTTACAGGAAAATATAAATCATTAACCTTAACAATAACATCTTCAATAACGCCTCGTAGATTTGTAACTGAACGGTCCGCTAACTATAGCGTTACTGAAAAGGAGCTTCATTAACCAGAAACATTTCATTTAAAGAAACGGTAGAGGAAGGACCCTGCTCTACCACCTGAGCGTGTGCATGCGAGTTCCTCTGATTCCCATACCCTTGAGCTTAAATGCCCAAATTCTAGATATTACGCGAGTTGGGTACAGGTTGAGATGGCAGAGATTCGGGTTGACAAGAATTAGCAATGAACCTAGTTTGCAAGTTGTCCGGCAAGGTTTTCATTTGCTATATAAGCTGGAGCATAGATCCTTGCACCTCTATTATCTAACGATTCAAATCAACCTTCCCTACAGGTTGATGAGCATTCCAAGCTGGCTGCTTGATATGATTCGGGGGTAGCTGAATGTAAATATTACCCTGACTCATTGGTATTTGCGAAGCATAGTTGCTGGGTCAAAATTGCATCTGCTACCCCAAGTTTTTTCAAGAGAAGTTAGGAAGGTTTCTCCAACCTGGATTGTAAGCATTGGAGTAAGGGTTAAACGTAACATTCTCCTGTACAACATAGACATCCTCATAAGGTGAGGATGGAGAGAAAGAAAGGGAGGGATCAGAGAAACTGAAATCAAAGGCCCTAGTTTGGAACCAATGGGGTTTCAAATAATGACAGCTCACAGGTTGAGCCGCATCAAGCTGATTCACAAACTCCCGTCCAGAAGGAGCTCGCGCCGAATGGAATCCAAAATTCTGGGATTGAGTGGATGAAGAATTGTTAATTAAGTTTCCAACCACCCACGCCATCATTTTAGTAACAAAATCCACCTTATGTAGTTTATTGCAAATCAGTTTCATATCAAATGAATGAGAGTTGTGGACTTCATTAACATTCGATCTGAGTTGTTGGGATCGGTTAAAAGTATCCATGAAGGCATGATTGATTAAATTTTCAGTATCTCCTCAAACAAATCCTACGTGTTATCTACCTCTTTGTTGAGAAAATTGCCTCAGCATGAAGCATCCATGTGATTTATGAGTTGCTTAGTCAACCCGTAATAGAAGATCTGCATGAGCTGTCATTTCAGCACCTTGTGGTGTGGATACTTCAGCAATAAGTCCTTGAATCACTCCCACACAACATGAAACTACTCCCCCACTGCTGGGTGGAGGTAGTAATTGCCCATCTAAGAGCATTAGTATGTCCGATAGGGAGAAATTTCTTCAGGAAAGCCAATTTTAGATCATTCCATGTTGGGATCGACCTTCCTAAGATCCTGCACCAAATAGCGATTTTATCCCTAAGAAAGTTAGGAAAGAACCTCATAATCATCTACTCTTCATTCACGTTTCGTGCCATAGTGGTTTGGACCAAAGTTGTTAGGTCCTCCAAATGCTGAAACGAGTCTTCAGAGCCAAGCCCATGAAAGTGTTTAATCAGGCTTAACACTTAGGACTTGATTTCTACATCTTCAACAGGAATTCGAACACTGAGACGTTCCCCGTAATTTGAAGGATCATAAAAATCCTTCAAGGGCTGAGTGTCCTACATTCTCTAAAGCCATTCTTACATTCTTTACATTTGTGTCTACTGCCTTTGAAACATCTCCTGTGGATTTTAAGGCAAAGGAGGTTGTTGATCAGCCATAGGATCAATTTTGCCAAAATTCAATCTATGCCTCCTAAAATGATTTAACGATCCTTCCAATCAAGGATTTAATGTCCTCCTTTCAAGCATAAACTAAGAGGTCGAAGAACTGGGGATAAGAACTATGCAGCACAACAAAACAAGTAAGTCCTTAAGTTAGGTAGCTCAAGAATCTACAGACTCTCAAAATTCGTCTTAAGATTATAGACGATTTACTCTACTTGCATTCAATCAATCCAACTAGTTAGAAATAGGGACTAACGAGAAGGTTCTTACTTCGACTTGCACCTCCAGTTCTTAGTATACCACCCAACCACAATTGTTTGACACTACTTCCTTAACTAGACATCAGATTGATTGGTACAAGTAGGTTAATCATAAACAATCTCAGACTGAGCCTCGAAGAGCGAATCAATCCTTAAGGCCAATATCTACATTTTATTTAGGCCTGGGATTGTAGTGCTTATGAAATATGGACCCTTAAGATGGGTTGTGCCCTTAAATCTTGATTAAATATGTGTGTGTACGTGCACAGCCAGGATTTTCAAGGATGATTCTTTTTTCGATGAGTAGATTTTAAGGTTCAAATCTTGCTTAAGTAGCTTTTAAGATTTGGAATTAAGTTAATTCAATCAAGCTTTAAGGCAAAGTAGATTTTCAAGCATAGGTGAAGATCTTTTTCCTTTTGAATTCAAAAAGTAACGTAGAGTGCCTAGTATTGACCTAAATTGAAAACCTTAAAGGGAAGTTACTTGGTGAGTTGATTTTAGATTAAGTGGTGCGATCCAAATAACTCAAACAATTGGCCAAAATTACAAATCGAAGTTAGGCAAACAAAATGATTGACATAGATTGATTTCTACTCTTTTATATGTTGATTTGCATGTATTGCCACATATCATAATCCATTTAAGTAGATAAAAATCAATTAGGTTATATGCCTTAAATGTAGGTGTATGTAGTGCGTATGTTGATTTACCCCATAAAAAATATCTTTTTGTTAATATTTTTTTGTATATGAGGGTAAGATGAATGTGAGTAAAAATCCAAACAACCAAACTAATCTTAGGATTTATGCAAACACCTAGGTTAGTTGAGGTTTGAATTAATGTAGTAAAATGGAATCTATGGAGGGGGAAGAATAAGAAGCACTTACAGTTGTCTTCAACAACACTTTACTACAATCTACCGCTTGAAGATTTCCTGTAGAGGTACCTACAAAATAATAGATGAGAAATAAAGTAAATTAGAAAAGAATTAACTGCGCGACATGCGAAAAGAAAATTAAAAATCGTTACCTCCCCAACAACGGCGCCAAAATGTTGATAATGGCAAACTACACGATCGAACTTGGATTTGAAAAACAGTCGTTGTCATTCGATTTGCGAAGTAATCCATCAACAGATAAATTTAATCGAAATTTGTATAGAAATTCATGGTCAAAAACAAAGAGGTTACGTCGATATAAAATCCACGATTATATTTTCTTGGTATTTTTATTTGAAAGCGAGATAATTACAATGAAAATGATATAAACAATAACAAAAAGAGAGAACAATCACTTGATATAATATATTATATTTTCAACTAAAAAGCAGAAAATTCTATTCTAGAAAGCGATAAAAAAAAAGGAGAGAGATATTATCCTCCTCGACGACTACTTGGATGACGAGTCAAACAGAGCGACACCTAAAAGACGAAGAACGAGGCAGGAAGGACAAAGTAGGAAGAAGCAGGAACGAGACAGCACGTCATCATCGTCACAAAATCCACTTCCGAAGCAGGGCAAGTGTTATGACCCTGGCATCAAACGTTGTTTAAGATGTTTAGGAATTGGTTCAGACGTCTGGAAGCCTTCGCAGACATCTGGAAATTAATTTTTTCAACCTGCAGGTTCACGTCTGCACGCATGCGCGTGCAAATTGAACCTCCACCCTCCTCTTTCCATCCTCCCGCAGGCCCAGCCACCCTTTTTTCTCTCTACCCACGACTGCCTTCAAATACACCCCTCCCTCACCCTCACTCCACCGCCTTCTTCCTATCAGCGAGAAAGTGAGCGGGCGAGGTCGACAGCAGCAGTTGCTGTGAGTGCGTAGGGAGGAAGGGCTGCTGCGAGAGGGAGAGAAAGCTTGATTGCAAGGGTGCGAGCTCGTCGGGGCAGCCAGGGTTGACCGGCGAGTGCGCGACAGGCGCATGGTGCAGGGGAGGAGCTGCTGCAGCTCAGGCAGCAGGCGGACACGACGCGGCACAACCGTACGCTGTAAGCGGAGGGCGAGGAGGTCCTGATTCTGGGAAAATTTCCCAGAATAAAACATCTGAACATACGTCCAAACGACGCGGGAGAAGTCTAGAGGATGGCCCAGACTTCTGAAAGGTACGATATGTTTACCTTCCTTCTTTCTCGTGTACGGCCATGCAGCCGTTCCGCCAAAGGGTTCTGCATCTTTTCGTGTTAAGAACGATCGCGTGTGCGTGCAAGTATCGTTCGGGAAGGCACAAGGGCACACCATCCCACACAGATCGGACATCTGGGCACAGCACCAGACAACGAAGAGGGTCTCGAGACATCCAGGGTGACAGTCGGACGTCTGGAAACTAAGTCCAGACGATTCAGCAGGCTTCTGGACGTCTGAAGGACCATGCAGGATCAAGGTATGACCTGAGCCATCATTTAAGACGTCTAGAAGATGTTCTAGACGTCAGATTTTCGGCAGACTTGTCATTTTTAACCCGTTTAGGGTCCGTTCAGAATCCGCTTTCCGCATTTCAAGTTTCATTCTTCTCAGATTTTGTTCCTCTAAGTGTTTACAGTAATTGTATACTGTTCTGAGTGGCTCCTTGCAACTGATCCTTGTGTTAGGACCCCGTTATATTGCAGCTCTGGGGGTTGCGGAGGCATGCGGTGTAACGAATGTGCGCTTCAAACGTCTGGGAGGTGGCCCAGACGTCCAACCAGATGTCTGGAACCACTTCCAGACGTCTGGGAATCGGTTATTGTTGGCACGCACGATTCGTCTGCGCGCCTGAGCACGCAGACCTGCGTACACTCTCTCTCCCTCTCTCCTGCGGCCGCAGACCACCCAGTCCCACTCTCTCTCTCCTCCTCGCACGGCCTTAAACGGCCACGCCCTCCCCCTCACTCCCGTCACCTCCGCCCCCTCCCTCTTCTCCTTCCAGTCGGTGTGCGAGAGTAAGCGCGAGTGAGCGGCGGCGGCGACAGCCGTGGCGGGTGCGGAAGTGCTGCGCGGTGGAGGAGGCATCGGCCGTGAGGGCTCGAGCCTGCCGGGGCAGCAGGAGCCATCCAGCGAGGGCACAGCAGACGCGGGGTGGCGCAGGAGGCCTGCTGTAGCTCGAGCAGCAGGCAGAGCAGACGCGCCGCGGCCGAGCGTCACTAGAGGAGGGCGAGTCGCGCCCTTGTTCTGGAATTTTCTCTAGAATCAGACGTCTGGGATAACAACCAAACGGCGGGGAGGACGTCTGGTGGACTGTCCAGACGTCTGAAAGGAGAGTTATTCCGTCTTCTTCCTCTTCTTCGACTAATCGTACTAAGAGAGAGAGGAAATGGGTACGCGCAGGTTCTGAGATTCGCATCCAACACGAATCAGACGTATAGCTGCAGTGCCAGACGACGGGAACGACTTCCAAACGTCCGGGGTAACCATCGGACGTTTGGGAACTATGCCAGACGCCCCTGCAGGCCTCTGGACGTCTGAGAGACCACGCAAAGCAAAGGTAACCCCTGATCCACTTTTTAAGACGTCTGGAATAAGTTGCAAACGTCTGATTTTACACTGTTTCATCGTTTTCGACCCATTTAGGGCCTGTTCAGGTTCCGTTTTCCATGTTTCAAGTTGCATTCTTTTTAGAATTAAATCCTCTACCCATCTACAGTAGCTATATACTATTTTGCGAAACACCTTGTCTTTGATCCTTGTGATAGGACCCCGTTCCTTTGCAGTCTCGGGGGTTGCGGAGGCACGCAGGATTCCCGACCACGCCCCCAGTTCACCTGTTGTAACCAGTAGAGGGGCTTTAAGTATAATTTGTTAAGTTATGAATCTATAAATAGAACCTATGACATTGCATGAATTCTAGGAATGAGAAATAGATTGAATGGTAGATCCTAGGGTGTTGCATGAATCGTAGGGCTGAAAAACTGGATTGTATGATAGATCCTAGGATATGACATGAATTTTAGGATGGGAAGAACTAGTGGAATATATGAATAACTGTAGTCTTGAAAAATGTGAAAAGGAAATAATAGCTACCTATAAATTGGTTTAACAATTGCCTATTATGAATAAATGAGCATGCCTGAGAATATGGGATGTATGAATGTGAAAGTGGGAAGGTGGAACCTGAATGTGCTGAGTTAAAAGAAGTGGAACCCTACGGGGAATTAAGAGTGGAACTCCTGGAAAGAAAAAGGAATGGAACTGAGAAAGAAAGATGTGGTACTGTGCTGTCTCTTAGGTACGCAGTACTAAGGGAAGTACCTGTACCTGTTTAGTGCAGAGCGGAGCCAGCCGCCCCAGGACCCCGAGGTTAAGACTAGCAACTTTGTACCGACTTACTGACCCTCGTGTACGTAGTACCGAGGAGAGCTACTAGTGTAGGGAGGTAATAGCTAACCCACGGGCCTCGGGGTTTTGCTAGCCTCATACACCAACTTGTTAGGCCCACTGTGGCAAACCAGGGTAGTTAGGCGAGGGTGCGCGGACTATGGAGGGGCAAGGCCCCTGTTTTTTTACTGTGGAGGGGTTGGACCCCTGTTACTGAGAGGGCTCTGCCCTGTACTGGTTCCGTGCTGTGCTTTGGGCCCACCCGTTAACAGAAACGACTGACCGCGTGGCAGTGCGGGTTAGCTACCCGTGCATTTACCGCGCATGCCGTAGTCACCGTTATGTCTATCAGTGACCTTGGGGTGGTTGACTGAGAGTAGGATCACCACGGGGGACTCTCCCAGCCAGGAGAGCACCACGTGCTACTTCTACTGTTCGGAAAAAGCTGCAATCAAGATCGTTCCCATGAGAAACATTCGAGATGAAGTGAAGGATTTGAGAAATAGATAAATTGTGAAACAATAGAAAAACGTAAATAAAGGAAGAAAGAAAATTAAAACAGCTACTGTACGCTTTACTGTTTCTTTAATTTAGCTGCCACTCTACTCAGCGTTTTACTGACGTGTTACACTCGTTACCTTTTAGGGCCAGGTGTTGAGCAGCCAGGGTCAACGGCTACAGAGGACGCTGGGCCAAGTAGAGTTCAGTAGAGTTACCACTGTTCTCTTGTACCTCTTTTTGGTTCTACTACAGTGAGTAGTTCTTGTTTCCGCTGTACTTTTCTTTACCTGCGGTTCATATTATATTATGAATGTTATTCTACTGTTGTGGTGGTATATACTGTAGTGGTGTCTTTCCTTATTGCTGTATTTTCGTACTGTTAATTATATTTTTGCTGAATATGGTTTATTTTACTGCTCTTTTGGTTACTTCCTCGTTGGACAACCAGGCCTTGGGATTAGTCGAGTCGATCCGATTCTCGTGTCTCGTAGGGACTCGTGAATCGGGTCGTTACACGCGGATTTGCCAATTACACCCCCAATACTCCCAATTTTGGAGGTAGAGTGACTTCCCTTAGTTAATTACAAACATTAATGCTTATCTGGATTAAATAATAAATCCTAGGGTATGGCATGAAACTTAGGACCTGAAAACTAGATTAAATGTTAGATCCTAGGGCATGGCATGAATTCTAGGACTGAAAAGTAGATTGAATATTACATCCTAGGGCATGGCATAAATCTTAAGACTGAAAACTAGATTGAATGATAAATCTTAGGGTGTGGCATAAATCCTAAGAATAAAAATATTAAAACGAATGTCTTGAATGCCTGAATTGCAATCTCAAATAAGTAGATAGAATAATAATAATTGCATATAATTGGATAACAGCTGTCTATGAAATGTAGAGTACTGTTGCTCGTTACTGCTACATGTAATTACTTTTGTTTGGAATCTAAATACGACCTGCTTGTATATAAATTGGAAGGAAAAAGAAGTTTGAATGTTAAAAATACGTACTATATGCGAATAAACCTGAAATGAAGAAACCTTATAAGACTTGGCCTGAGGAAACATGAGCGCTAACCCTACGGGGAATTAGAAATAGAACTTCTGCAAATAAATGGAATGAAACTGGAAAAGTAAAACAGGAGAGCGTGTTGTCTCTTGGGTACGTGGTACCAAATAGAGCACCTATTACCTCTTAGTGTAGAGGGGAGCTTATCGCCCTCAGGTCAAGACCAGGGTGGGTTTGGCCACTTTACACCGACTTTCAGGCCCTCGCATACACCGTACCGGGGAGAGCTGTTAATGTAGGGAAAGTGCTAGCCACCCCACGAGCCTCGGGGTTCTGCTAGCTCTCCTACACCGACTTGTTAGGCCTACTAGGGAAACTAGGGTAGTCAGGCAAGGGTTCGTGAACTGTAGAGGGGTAAGACCCCTGTTGGTTACTGTGGAGGGGTTGGACCCATGTTACTGAGAGGGCTCTGTCCTATACTGATTCCGTGCTGTGCTTTGGGGCGCACCCGTTAACGGAAACGACTGACCACATGCCAATGCAGGGTAGCTACCCGTGCATTTATCGCGCGTGCCATAATCACTGTTACATCTGTTAATGACCTTAGGGTGGTTGACTGAAGGTAGGACCACGACGGGGAGCTCTTCCAACTAAGAGAGCACCACGTGTTACTTCTACTTTTCGGAAGAGACTGCAATCAAGATCGTTCAAACGAGGAACATTCAAGATCAAGAGAAAGATCTGAGGAATAATGCAATAATTGAGTAAATGGAAAAATAAAGGAAGAGATTAAAAATGTAACAACTACTGTCCACCTTACTATATTTCTTAGCTTTTGGTTGCCACTTTACTCAGTGTTTCGTTGACGTGTCACTTTTTCAGGACCAGGTGTTGAGCAGCTAGAGCCGGCGACTGCAGAGGGTGCTAGGCCTAGTAGAGCCCAGTCGTTTTTGCTCGTGTAGTACCCAGTATACCTTTTCTTCTGTTGTACTGAGTAGTTTCTGTTACTACTGTACTCTTTTATTGTAAGCATCATGTTTTTGTACCTTTTCATTTCTTTACTATTGTGGTTGTGTATATTGTAATATTTCTTTTCTTTACTGCTGTATTTTGTTACTGTTGTTATATACATGGTGAATGTGATTTATTTTACTGCTCTTTTGGTTACTTTTTCGTTGGACGACTGGGTCTTGGAATCAGTCAAGTCGATCCGATTCTCGTGTCTCGTAGGGATTCGGGAATCGAGTCGTAACAGCAAGAAAAATTGGATTTGGCTCTGAGGAGCAGCTCAGGTGTAGGACAAGCTTCTCTTGAACTTTGGAAGAAGAGAGGTGAAGGAATGAGAATTTTGTAGGATAGAGATCTCCTTTTATAGTTGCAGGGATTGGAGGCAATTCGATCATTACATAGTTAAAACAATAAGTAAGGGGGTCTTTAGTGTCAGACGGATTTAAGCATCACTAAAGACCCCACGTAGCCGCAGCTTCGCCCGCACGCCTGCCTCCTGGCCTTCTACATGCTCAATGCTTGCCCACATCCTCACAATATCAACCGTTCGATCACGAGATCGAACAGCTTATAAGTCGTAATTGCTTTCATCTGCTGAACACTCTCGCGCATGCAATCATGAGAGCAGCGCACCATGCAATTGCACATGCACTTAATGGTTGATCTAAGGCGTTCACCTCAAATCGGATGGCCCAATTTCTTTCGTGTGTGCACAGAGAAACGCACTGCTGCAACTCGAACCAAATGTCCTATAGCGAAGCGTCCTAATAGCTGTGCTATGCAACGATTTGAGGCGAATGAATGCTTTTATGCACGACCGGTCTCGGCTGTTGGATCTTCATCCAACGGTCAAGATCAAGCATTGATGATCTCTTGGGGCGACAAAGCGGGCATTCCTTGGATCGATTGGGCAACTGGGATAGCGTCACATGACGCCATCTTAGCCATCCATCTTCTGTGAGTTGTCGACGATGTCACGATTGTCGGATTGGGTTGATTTTTGCACCGTTAGGCTGCGATTGTTGATCCGAACCCATCCATGCAGTCGGATTTTTCATTTGAAGTGCGGATTGACACCATCTTGACCCTTAATCTCTAAGCTTCCTTGGACTATATCTAATGCTACTGATTTTTGATCATGTCAATCTTAGTGTCATTGAACTCCCGTCGTCACCCTGATAAGATCCATACGATTGGATCTTCCGTCCAAAGCCTCGATTAAAAGTCGCCCTGTCCCTGGCCATAAAAGGAGACAATTTGTATACAATTTATACAATTTGGCTTAAATGCATGATTATGCAATATTTAAAATGCATGATGCTAATATGATACTAAGAACATACATTAATAGACTTTTTTGACTATTTAGATGCATACACATCAGAAAATAAAATATAATAACACACCACACGCACCACTCCTGACCACACAACTGCCTAGGCTCCGTAACAAGCATCGATATCAATTATGCTCAACTTGGAACAATATCTATCAAATAGGATCTATAGAAGTGCTTAGTGGAGATGTCAACAATTTGGCTCTTTAAAGCCACTCAAGTAGTGCAAATAAGTCCCAATGGATCAGATATCAAGTATACTGACAATCTACTTTCACGTGCGTGGTCCTCTCATAAAACATAAGATTAATCACAATGTTGGTGGCTGCTCAATTGTCACACCTTATTTCCATAAAGGCCTCAATAAAAGTGTGCAAATCCAATAGGAGTGACTATATTCACGTTGTCTCATTTGGTTTTTAGTTCATCGCCCAGTTTTTAAACTCTACACTGGACCTAAAGACCACCGCCTACTTTTTGCTCCATGACCTATAGCCATTTCAAATCAAAAAGCGTTTGCTGATGAGCAGTTGAAATTTTAAGGGTTGACAAAGCATTGTAGAACTACCTATAAGACATTCCAAGGCAAGCTATCGAAACCAAGTTCAAGAAAGGATGCTTAATGCAACTCTTAGGAACCTTCCAATCGAAAGAAATATTCCAGTCTAAATTCCTTAGAAACCCTACATCTCTTTTAGAGAGAGATGTGGGTAAAATACAGTGCATGTTCACAAAGAAATAGCAAGCTATAAATAGCTAATAACAGAAAGAAAAAACAAGATAAATAGGAGTCTCAACACTCCCCCTTAAGCCGGAGCATAGATGTCAGTCATGCTCAACTTGAAACAGCAAAAATCAAATGCCAAGAGAGATAGAGGCTTCGTGAACACATCAGCTGTCTAATCCTCAGATGCCACATAACTAGTACGCACCAAACCACGCTGTATAAGATCTCTGGTATAGTAACAATCCACCTCAACGTGTTTGGTGCGCTCATGGAACATCGGGTTGTTGGCTATGTGGGTAACTGTGCGATTGTCACATCGCATCTCCATAGGCTCCTCAATCTGGACATGCAAATCATGCAAGAGAGATCGTATCCAAACCATCTCCGCAACAGAGATCGTAGTGTCACATGAGGTCTACTATATGTCTACAGCAAACCATGCAATCTCTAGTAGTCATTAACAGGGATAATAGACTCTGAAGAAGTTGGCAAAGGTGTGGAGATCAAAATCACCTCAAGTGGAACTGGAGAAATAAGCATGGGAGCAACATCATCATAAACACTCATCTGTCCAACAACGGAAAAGTATGGTGCCGTCTCATGAAAAGTCACATCAACACAAAATAATGCCTGTGGTGGATGGGATCATAGCATCGATACCCTTTCTAACTCCTGGAGTAGCCTAAGAAGATGCACTTGACAACACGAGGTGCAAGCTTGACACGACCTGATGATGGCACATGGACAAAAGCAACACACCCAAAGGTCCTAGGAGACGTGAAAAAGCTCACCATCTGGATGTAACAAAAGAATCGGTATCTGCTTATGATGAACTGAACTCAGCATCCTGTTTAATGAAGTAACACGCCGTCAAAATAGAATCCCCCAAAGTATCTCTATGGAACAATGTGGTGAATAAGTAGAGTGTGGGCATTCTCTACCAGGTGTCTATATTTCCTCTCTGCAACCCCATTCTGTTGTAAAGTATAAGGACAAGTGATCAGGTGGATAATCCCATGAGTCCTGTAGAACTCAGTAAATTTACCAATGCAGAACTTGAGGGCATTACATGTCCGTACAATCTTCACTGTAGTAGAATACTGAGTCCGGATCTCCAAGAGAAGCATCTCTATGGCACGTCCAACATCTCCCTTGGTCATCAGAAGGAATACCAAGATAATCTGGTGAAGTCATCAACAACAACAAGATAATACTGATGTCCCATCCTATCTGGAAGTCTACTTCATCCCTAAACATCCATATAGAGCAACTCAAAAGCAGCTGCTGATCCAAGAGAAGCATTAGCAGGAAAGGAAAACCCATGATGCTTACCTAATTGGCAAGCATCACATCTAATAGTAGTAGCAGGTGAAATATGTGGAATCACCCTCCTGAGGCAATCCAGAGGCATGTGACCAAGACAAACATGCCACTGTAAGGCACTCCCACCATCGTACATGCTAGCTCCTGCAAATGGCTCCTGGACAAGGTGATAAAGCCCATTTTCCTCTATACATCTAGCGACGATCTTCCCAGTGAACTTATCCTGAACAATACATCGAATGTCATCAAAAATAACCCTATAATGAAGATCCTTTGTAGCTCTACAGACTCAAAGGAAACTCCGATACATATAATGCTCTCAACAACCACAACATAAGGGTAACAAACACCTCCCCCTAGCCAACAACTGGAGCGTGCCTGCATCAACAACCTACACCATTCTCCCTGGTGCAACAGAACTGAGTGATCGAAAATGACTACGATCACCACAAAGATGCTATGAGGCACCAGAGCCCACCAACCATCCTGTATCATGACTCCTGTCATGTTGTTGTTGCACCGTGCCTACGTATGTCATCATCTTGATCACTTCATCAACTGGATGATGCGGAAGCAGCCATTGCTCTCAAATCCATTGGGAATCCACAAAAATTAGTTCTGAAATGTCCTTCAGATCTATAGAATCACAATCAAATCACAAATTATGTGATCAAACATTAGATCCGAGTGAATAGATCCTAGGAAATCACATTAAAAAAAAAAAAATTAGATCGTGTGAGCCAAGATATTGTAGTGCACATCCTAGGGCATAGATAGGGCCCTAACAGTGCTTTTCCTGACGTAGAAGTCCTATAAGGGACCTCTAAAGGTAGAGAAGATCGATAAACCTCGGTTTTAGTCACCGCAGCACATCTTCAAGGCCTGCAAGAGATGAGATCAGGGGAGAAGAGGGCCCAACAGTACTGATCTGGGCCAAAGTATCTCCAAGCAAGATGTGTAGTAGGCGACACTGGACCAAGGGAGACTAGGCAATAGTGGTTGATGCCCCTACAGCCCCAGGCAATTACGCTACAGGCAGCGTTAGGTGTAGAACAGACCGACGGTGATCAATAGGGCTTGCAAGTAGTGTTGTCTCTACTTTCTTACTTGCTGGCTCCGTTGCTACACCACCTCTATCAGATGCAACACAACTTCTCCAATGGGTTGCCGGTACTATCAGGTGCAACAGAGTAGAACACCATCGTGGAGATGCAAGGCAGACCTCTCTACACCTCCTTCTACCACCATGGAGATGTAGATCAGGCCACCATACTTCACTCCATTGTCGTCGCCGCTACTCAGCAAGTGGGTCGATCCTCACGTTGCCATCATCGCTTCGCAACGGATCGTCGACGTCGCAACGAGTCAAGGTCGCCGCTGCTTGCCACACAGTGCAATGGTGTGACCACCTATGCCACCGCTACCACGCTGCCTTGCCGTTGTACGCACGGGGAGGCCCCCCCGAAGGTGTTGGACAGACGCACAGAGAAAGAAAGCTAGGGATTCGGTGATTAAAGTTTAGAGGCCTTAAGGATGGGATACATAAAGTCCTGATCTAGGACCATTGCTCTAATACCAAGTCGAAAGAAATGTTCCAATCTAAATTCCTTGGAAACCCTACATCTCTTTATATAAAGAGAGAGATGTAGGTAAAATACAGTGCATGTCCATAAAAAAATAACAAACTACAAATAACTAGTAACAGAAAGAAAAGGCAAGATAAATAAAAGTCTCAACACTTCCTAATGGCAATAGGCAAATCCAAATTTACAGGTATAGGAACATGCTTTGCAGGTAAAGCACAATCATTGATCTACTGAGTACCTGGAACATCCCTAGGCACAATATCAACAGGTTGTATAAGATTCATGCTTACTTGAGACAGAGTTGTTGTTGGCTTAAAAAGGTAGGCCAAAGTCTGTAAACCAAGGGAGGATCACGAAACTTAACTGGCTCAAAGATAGGTGTAGAGATTTTAAGTGGCAAAAACGGAGAGTGGAGACTCCTATGCACACAAAGCAACAAGAAGTCACCGCATTAAGTCGTCTGGACGATCTACCAAACGTCTAATCTAGGTGATCAGACACATCTGGAGAGGAGGCAGCAACAACGTCTACTTGAGGCAAACCGATCTTCACGGCTGGAACCAATCTGCTATTTACAAATCGGTCTTATTGTGGATCGAGTTAGAAGCCTCCTACCTCTTGGATGATCAGCTACAATAGTAGGATGAAGAAGAATGAATTAGAAAAGGAGAGGAACCTTGTTGTTGATGGAAAATATTGTTGTATTGCTCAACTAAAAAATAGGTGGGAATGCTTTCTATTTATAAAGAGTACATATCCCAACAAGTAAAGGGATAAAATCTAATTGCCTAAAGAGATAAAATCTTTTCTCATTTGAAAATATTTTCTCTTGACAAAACCAACTTAATTCCAAATAAACAAATAGTAAAAAAGATAATGCACCAATTTTGGTGCAACAAATAAGATTCAATGAGAAAAGATTTTATCTCTTGACAAAACCAACTTAATTCCAAATAAACAAATAGTAAAAAAGATAATGCACCAATTTTGGTGCAACAAATAAAATCCTCGTAGATCTTCCAACGTCGAACAGTGGCCATGGAATCTGTGCCAAGTGGCACTGCCACATGGCCTAACGATTTCCATGTGGTATGTGCCACTTGGGATATTTCTTTAATCCCAACAATAGGAATAGCCTCCAAAGGAGTAAAAGGAATAAGCATAATTGTCGAGTCAGGACTATCATGAACACGTCTCCCAATGGTAGAGAATAGAAAAACTTGTGAGAAGTCACGTCAATGTTAACATAATGCTCCCTACGAATAAGATCATAGCAACAATACCCTTTTTATGTATGGAAGTGCTAGACAAAAACACATTACATTTACCAAGGAGCAAGCTTGTCATAACCAAAAGTAGGAAGATGGTCAAAAGCAACACATTCAAAGACACGATGTGGAACATAAAACAAATTCCCATCAGGATAAAGAATTTGTAAGGTAATTTATAGAAGCCATGTAATTAATAAGATAACATGCAATTAAGACTACATCACCCCAATGAATAGAAAGCATATTGTTATGAATTAACAAAGTTCAAGCAACATCTAAGAGATGACGATACTTTCTCTTTGCTACCCCATTTTGCTAGAAAGTATGGGAATAAGTGGTCTATTGTACAACACCCTACAACTTAAAAAAGTTACAAATATTGGTTACAAAATTCCAAGCCATTGTCAAAGCAAACAACATGAATAATAATTATCAAACTAGGTCTTTATTTTCAAAATATAATGCTTAATAGAACTAACATTAAACTTTACCTTTAACAAAAAAAAACCCATGGCAATCTACAAATGTTGTCAACGATAACCAAATAATATCCCTAATCGAACACGAATGCGACCAGGACCCCCACACATCAACATGAACAAGCCGAAACTACTTTAATGACTCAGGATTCTGACAAGAAGAATAAGTACTCCAATGATGCTTTCGAAGCTAACAAGCATCACAAGAGATGATAGTAGTGGGGAAAATATGAGGTTTAACACGATAAAGCTTGTCTAAAGAAAGGTAACCCAGGCAAAGATGCCATTAAAGAGGAGACCTAGCAACAAAAGAGGTGCCACTAAGACTTGTACCTGTAAGAGGAGACTGGAACAGGCAATAAACCCTCCTTCACAATCTCCACAAATCATCCTCCCCGTCAAGATATTCTAAGTACAAGTAACATCAAAGATAGCTTGACAATTCAATTCTTTAGTTACTACGTTAATCGAAAGAAAACTGAAAGGACAATTAAGTAAAATGTCATGCCGAGGAGCAACAAAGCGAAGATGACAGAAACGTTGCATGTCTGCATTCAAATGGCATGACGCTTCAAGATCTTTTAACCAATCTGTGTCACATATATCATCACTCTATACAAAGAATGCAAGCTTTCTACTAAAAGAGGTGGCAAGTGCAACCGTATCAAGGGCAAAAGAAGGAAAAGCAACAGTATCAATTTGAGAAGCCCCTTGAGATATCTAAGACAATCTCTGTAGAAGCTCATCGTAGTCAGACCATGGTATAAACAAAGTCTCCCTAGACTATTCTACAATAGTAACAGCTTAATTCACTGATGATGGTCGTCCATGCTTCGCCCAACATGAATTCTCAACTTGGCCTAACTTCCCACAATAAGTCTAAGATGAGCACCCTCTACCCTAAGCTCCATGCCCCCTACCGCTTACCTAATAGACCATGTCCACAACCTTGGGTAGCAACCAAGGCGAATGTCTAACATGACTACTCTTCAAACATGAGAGATACAGAGATCCTTCTCAGTCTGTTGTATGTTTCTTGTAGACTAGGAAGCACTGCCAAAGTAAGCACCTAAGAACAAACCGCCAAATATTTAGGTCCTAAACCAGCTAGAAACTATAAATAGCAACTTCCTTACAACATGCCCTCTATGAGTCACAACTGCAAACTACACGACACGCATTGTACTTCTCAAAGAGAACCTTGAAAATTGAATAATACTTTCATCAAGCGCAACCCTCCTATCTCAGATAAGCCATCTAGCTGTAGATCTAGAAGACTCTACTGGAGTTCTCATGTGAGTAAGCATCTCTAAGATTGTCCCACATTTCCTTGGTTTTCCAGCAATACATAATGTCATCTATCCTAAGGATGACAGAGTTCATCATCCAAGCACGAACCATTTAATTATCTCTCTTTCATGTGGTATTCTTGCCACTTTTTTCCACAACTTCTAATTGATGCAACACGTGTTCCATATCATAACCCCCTACCATCATAAGAAAGATCTATGACATCGAGCATAATTGGTCTCATCTAACTTGACCATAGGACCAAAGAAGGAACTCTTGTAAACCCCTGCCTCTGTGATGTGCTCTAATGTCACCTTCAAGGAATTGTCAGAAGCCATCATGCCTTTAACCAAAATTTGAGTCAATCTATGATAGCTAAAACCAGATTCAAATCATTGATGAGAAGATAATATGTAGAGTCATATACATTGTCTTGACAAACCAAATCATGGGCCAAGAACTAACCCAGAACAGATGGTAGGATCCAAGTAAGAGGCAACAAAAGGCAAAGTAAGACTTGCACCACCATTGAGGATGATAGCAGCTTAGATAACACCTACAAAGGCAACGATAAGCTTCAAACAACCCCTAACAAAGGCGATAAAGGGACAACACAACTCTAGACGACAGTGCTAGGTGGGTAGAAGCCCACTACAAGGATTAACGATGGTAGTCAACCCTGATAGCCACCAACAAGGGTGAAGCTGATGCATGATGGTCATGTGGCCCTTAAGGGCTCTAAGGATGCGTTAACGATGCCCTGGGCAAGGAGGCAACACCGTTTGAAAGCCCTTGATAGCTCTTAGCCCCTCTTAAGGTGGCACAAGGGGAGAAGAAAGGGTGAAACTAGGCAATAGCAATGCTAGATGGCCATCTCCAATTGCAAGCAAGGTCACTGACCAACTTGGTGGCCGATGGCAACAACGTGGACTCCCCTCAATGCTCTAATTAGGGTTGTTTCCTTTTTTGTGGAGAAAGGAGGCATAGGGATCAAGGTGGATACCAAACACTGATCTAGGACTACTAATACTAAGTTGAGATGAAATAAGTATAATTCTATTACGTAAACCTACATCTCAATATATAGAGATGTAGGATATAGAAATGTTGATAAAGTACAAGAGGACCCTTAAGAAATAAAATAAAATACAAAATATCCCTCATAACACATTTCCCAACATCAACCACAAGTTTTACAATTAAATGAACGAAGGGCAAGGGTATGCTTCAATGCTTACCTTGAAACTAGTTTATATCTTTCTCTAAAACGACAAGCTTGCCTTGCATAAATGCAATATTTATTTGCATTGATCAATACACATATGCCTCCTTAGAGCAACAATTCTCTTTCCCAAGAACATGTCCTCGAAGAATCCTTGATAGATATGTAGTTCTATAAAATCCAATATGGGAAATTATGGAAGAATCCTTGAAATAGGTCAATAGATAGATAACACATTGAAAACCATAGCAATAACAAGGTAGAAAGCAACACAACTACATCAGATATCCTCAATAAGAATAGCTGCAACTTCACTACTAAACAACACGATTGATAATCACAGGAAAGTCTACTGCAGTAGATATGAATATTTCAGCCACAACTTGAAACTTCTGTGCCAAGGAAATATTACTATTCCAAGTTCCTTGAACAGGAAGTTAGGAACTGCCATTTAAGATTATCCTTCTTTGACCTTGGATCGCAAAGGATACATGTAGCACATCTTATAAGGTTATCTTGCATATCAGTAAAATATTTCTAGCATTTGTAGATCAAGTGTTGCCAGCAATTAAATCCTTTTCCACCCTTCAAATCTTTCCCAGGTCAATCAAAGGCTCAAATACTAATAAGTGAGAAGGTTAATATTTGATTTTTTTAAACTAATGCTTAATGTTTGCTAAAAAGCAACATGGCTAAGAAACAAGATAATGTTGTGAATGATGAATAATCATAACAGGAGCCAACAATAAAGTATGCAACTTAAGAGAGTTAGTTTACTATGACTCCAAGCAAGTGCATTTTCCATCTATGAAATGTGAAATCATTTTTTTTCAAAGCTATCAAGGCGTTAGGAATCTTCAAGGCGACAAGCTCTTTAATCGCCCAAGGTAAGAGGCAACAAAAAGGCAATTGCCCGATTGAATTAAGGTGACAGATCTTTTTATTTCTTAAAATATTGAATATATTTAATAAACTCATATGGTAACATTGAATTTCACAAGAAATATATGATAATACTATTTAAGTGAATGAAAAAATAATGATACTATCATATTTAAGTAACAATAACATATATATTTATATTATCATACAATGTGTATATATATATTACATTTATCATTATA
The DNA here is from genome assembly GCA_037157565.1 of Thalassia testudinum. Lineage (NCBI taxonomy): Eukaryota > Viridiplantae > Streptophyta > Magnoliopsida > Alismatales > Hydrocharitaceae > Thalassia > Thalassia testudinum. Next base: position 62,683,540 of record JAZHRO010000031.1, read on the forward strand.
GGCCAAAACAAACAATCAAAATATATCATATGTATCTACCAAAACAAGATAGTGACATGTATTTATTTTGAAGAAAAGAAGGGCTACCAATGGATGTTAACCCTCCACTGCATTAATAAAAGGAGTTAATTATACCAAAAATTACAAAGAACGTTATAATAATAAAGCACTCCATCTATTGAGACTTTCACTCCATTGAGTTTGAGCCAAATGCACTACAATAAAGTGAAAGTCTTCCTCAAGGTAAAGGAACCCACCAATGGTCCACAAATTTTAACCCAAAAGGTTGTCTCCAAGTCATACCCAAGATAATAACATGTATCATAATATACTATATTTACAATACAATACAAACTTAATACCATAACTTATACATATATTGTTATATATCATTAGACAGATGTAGACAATAACAAATATATACATACATTGTTAAACTATAATATATCATAATTATATCATTATAGACATACAATAATGTATATATATAATTTATACATATATGTCTTAATAGACAAACAATTATCTAAGTTAGGAAGAAAAGGCAAAATTGAGCATATAAAAGATGTCAATAACATATATGTATGTTTGTATTATGTATATAAAACAATATATAACACAAACATATCTATAATATATATAACTTAAGACCAAATAAGAGTTTTATGGTCTTACCTAAAGTGAATTAGGAGTAAGGCGACAAGGCACAAGGTGACCCAAGCGACAAAGAAGGCGACTAGGCGATAGCATGTATGAAGCCCCTAACCTGGAATAGCTACAAGGCTACCTTTGACTTTCTCACCTAGCCCAGTAGCCCAATAGCCTGAGGCGATAGCCTTGATAATGTAGTTTTTTTTTTCTCAAAAAGATAAGAGAATAATCACAATAAGCAAGTGACTATCCCAATAAAATCTCTATTCTAGAGAGGAGATTGCATAAATAAATTAAATAAGCTCTTCATGTACATTTACATTCTTGATATGAGATTTATATAACCACAAATGCGTGATAATTCTATCTGAGACATGGATTGTAGGTGCACTAAAAGGGGTGAATAGTGCAGAAATAAAAATTGATGCAAATAAAAATAATCTCACAAAAATACAATGATATTTTAAGTGGAAACCGGAAGGGTAAAAACTACCACCTAAGTTTTTTAACTTAAGATTTTCAAATCTATTAGTAAATCAAATCCACTAACGTATCACTTTAAACAAGGATGATACAACCTCAAATTACAACCACAATACTTAACAATAAGGGTAGGGTGCCTCAATAACCCCCCTTCTTCACGAAGAAGATTTTATCTAACGAAAAAGATAGGAATTCGCAATGCAAATACCCAACCAAAAATAAAATGAAAAATAATTGCCTATAGGGCCACAAAATATAATATAGACTTGGCTCCTATAGGTAAAGAGTCTTCCCTATTTGTGGAAGTGATAGGCGAGACGGTGCAAAGATTCCATGCTCTCAGATGTATGCTAGGAAGCTTAGAGAGCAATGACAGAATATCTCTTCTTTGGATCTCTTCACAAAGTGTGTAAAAAAATGGAAAGTATTATCTTTAGGTGTCTCTTAACAAAGGAGAGGTCCTCTACTATTTATAAAAGCCTTAGGAACCTTCAAGAAGGTTTAGGAGAAGTCTCCTAGCCATTAGGATTATTCCAAGAAGAATCAGACCAAAATCAGCATCATAATTAAGTCTGACAACATAATCAGATAGGTAATAATTTGGTTAAACATCTGATAAAGATATATTAGATGTCTGACTAGATTTTTGGACATTTAATCCTGAAGGATGGTCTTCCTGGAAATGATTGGTTCTAAACAGGGATCTTGTCAACAAGGACCAGACATCTGATTGTGAATTTTAAGACATCTAGAATAATTATTGAACGTCTAATAAGTGTAAGTTTGGTTCCTAGAAATGACTAGATCCGAAAAGGGATCTAATGCAAAGAGACTAGATGTATACATCTAGACATCCTATAGGACATCTAATGATAAAGGTTCTCTGTAAGAATTGATTCCCGAGAAGCTAACGATTAGATTGGATCTGACAGCATTGGATTTGCATCTAACTTCTCTTTATCAGATGTCTAGAAGGCTCTAAGGACGTCTGGAATTAATATTAAGATACTCCTAACTTAGTTCTCAAAGGTATTGGTCTGAGAGAGCTAATGGTCCTATTATTAGACGTCTGTCAAAATCATCAGACATTGGAATGGATGTCTAGAAATAGGTCACGATGTTTGAAAAGAAAGATCACAGACTTAGATTTTCCACCCTAGGTAATTTGAAGTCTAATCAAAAGATCAGACGACTTAAAAGATAATATCAGACATCTGGTAAACATATTGGACATCTCATAAGACTATCTGATTATGGTTTTGGCTTTCTATCTTAACTCATATTTTTGCCTAAGTGTCCTAATAATGGATAAGTGTTCCTACGACCAAGGATATCATAGTTTAGGCTCTTTAACATAAATCTAGAGAAATAAAGAGTGAAATAAAAGACAAATACATATACATTGAAATAAAAAAACTCTATCCTCTTCTTCTTTCTCCTTCTCATCCTTCAAGTTGAATCCAAAGCTCCACGCTCCTTGATGTTTTTTCTCCTAAGTCAAGTTCGTCCATTCCTCCATGGACTTGAGCTTACACTCATTCTCGCTTGCTTCCATTTGCATATTATCTTAAAACTTTAAACTCAAATACAAATGTTAAATCACAAGTATTTTGTTATCAGCAAAATCAATAATCGTGGTGCACTTGCACCAACATGGATAACACTTTTGTTGACTGCTTGAGTAGTTTCTTTAACCCTTCCTTGTAACATAAGGCAATCTTTTATTTTCCTCCTTTAGTCATGCCGACACTTTATGCATAGGATAGGAATCTCGAACATAAGTAAATAATTAAGTGAAAGTCATCCTCTTTATGACAAGAGTTGTACTTAAGAAGGTTTGCACACTATGAGAAAATATCCTTTTGGAGATGAATTCTTCATATGCTAGAACCCAGATTCTTGTCTTGCATTTATTTCGACAAATTCAATAGATTATTTTTAAAAATCCAGGAATCAACTAAGCTAATCAGATTGGCAAACATGAATAAAGGCAAATACTAACTTGAGGAAAAGCAAACAAAATCAACTATGTTCATTGTCTATGTGCAAACACCACACCAATTTCACCAATTAAGAACTAAGCTTGGAATGGGAAAAATGAAAATAAAAGCAATGCCTCTACAACATATGTATCTTCATAGAGAATGCTAAAATTGTCATATATACACATTTACAATCAGTTATATCATCAAAATTGTACCACTTTCAAAAATCTCATTATGCATTATATAAAGGCAATGAATGTTGAATTTTATCACAATTATTCATGAATTGGGCTTTGTTCATTTTGAACTGGCCAGATGGAAGATTTTCCCTATTTAAGGGAAATAATCATTTGAATAATTCAATAATATCTTTGTATGTGGAAAATTCAACCTAAATCTTAGAAGCTACAATAAAGTTCATGAAATTGGCACATTCACCCTCCAAGTTTCTACCACTTTAACAAGATTCTCACCCTTAAAGGATGGTAGTCCAAGACTAAATTATTGGTTTGGGTCCCCCAAAAGGTTGGTCATTGTCATTGTTGACAAGTACTTGAAGAACAACATTTCCTCAAAATGGCCATCTATCAAGTAGCATGGGCTATAGCGTGGTTATCCTCTCAAAATAGCACCAAGAATGAATTCATCATATATGCGATCATATGCTCATTGACAACAAGATTATTTGTAAGATATCTTAATGTCTGTAACGACCCGATTCCCGAGTCCCTACGAGACACGAGAACCGGACCGACTCGACTAATCCCAAGACCTAGTCGTCCAACGAGGAAGTAACCAAAAGACAATAAAATAAACCACATTCAGCATGAATATAACTAACAGTAAGAAAGTACAGCAGTAAGGAAAGAAACTACTACAGTAGGTACCACCACAACAGTAAAACAGCATTTATCATATAACAAGAACTGCAGGTAAAGAAGGTACAACGGAAACAAAAACTACTCACTAGAACAGAAACAAAAGGGGTACAAAAGGCTGTGGTAACTCTACTGGACCCTACTCGGTCCAGCGTCCTCTGCAGCCGCCGACCCTGGCTGCTCAGCACCTGGTCCTGAAAAAGGTAACGAGTGTAACACGTCAGCAAAACGCTGAGTAGAGTGGCAAACTAACTAAAGGCAACAGTAGAGTGTACAATAGCTGTTATGTTCTATTACTTCCTTTATTCACATCTTTCAATTTTTCTCACTATTTCATTTATTTCTCAGGTCTTTTACTTGATCTCGAATGTCCTCGTGGGAACGATCTTGATTGCAGTCTTTTCCAAAAGTAGAAGTAGCACGTGGTGCTCTCCTGGCCGGGAGAGTCCCCCGTGGTGATCCTACCCTCAGTCAACCATCCCAAGATCACTGACAGACGTAACGGTGACTACGGCACGCGCGATAAACGCACAGGTAGCTAGCCCGCACTGGCACGCGGTCAGTCGTTTCCGTTAACGGGTGCGCCCAAAGCACAGCACGGAACCAGGGCAGAGCCCTCTCAGTAACAGGGGTCCAACCCCTCCACAGTAACCAAACCGGGGCCTTGCCCCTCCACAGTCCGCGCACCCTCGCCTGACTACCCTGGTTTGCCCTAGTGGGCCTAACAAGTCGATGAAGGAGGCTAGCAGAACCCCGAGGCCCGTGGGGTAGCTAGTACTCTCCTAACACTACTAGCTCTCCTCGGTACTACGTACACGAAGGCCAACAAGTCGATACAGAGCGGCCAATCCTAACCCCGGGTCCCTGGGGTGACTGGCCCCACTCTGCACTAAACAGGTACAGGTACTTCCCTTGGTACTGCGTACCCAAGAGACAGTACAAACTACATCTCAGTTCCATTCCTTTTTCTTTCCAGGAGTTCCACTCCTAATTCCCCGTAGGGTTCCAGCTCTTTATCTCAGAACATCATATGTTTCACTTTCCAGATTCACGTTCTCAAAATCCATGATCTCAAACATGTTTCTTTATTCATAACAGACAGCTATTAATTCAAATTACAGGCAGCTTTATATTCCTTTCCATTTTTTTTTCCAAGACTGTAGTATTATACATTCCACTAGTTCTTCCATCCTAGGGTTCATGTCACATCCTAGGATCTAGCATACAACTAGTTTTCCAGCCCTAGGATTTATGCATCACCTAGGAGCTATCATTCCATACATTTCTCATTCCTAGGATTCATGCAATGTCCTAGCTTCTAGTTATGGTTCCATACTTTAACAGATTTTATTAATAAACTTAAGCCACTCTACCAGGTACAACGGGAGTAATGGGGGCGTGATCGGGAATCCCGTGTGCCTCTGCGACTCTCAAGACTGCAACTGAACGAGATCCTGTCACAAGGATCAAACACAAGGAGTGTCTCAAAACAGTGTATAGCTACTGTAGATGAGTAGAGGAATTAATTCTGAAGAGAACGCAACTCGAATCGCGGAAAACGGAGCCCGAACGGGCCCTAAACGGGTCGAAAAAGACGATACTGTGCAAAATCAGACGTCTGGAACTCCCTCCAGACGTCTTAAACGGTGGATCAGAGAATTACATGTTCAGCGTGGTTTCCGAGACGTCCAGAAGTCTGCAGGGACATCTTTCCTAGATCCCAGACGTCCGATGGTCACTCCGGACGTCTGGAGGTCACTCCAGCCGTCTGGTACAACTTCCAGACGTCTGATTCGTAAAGGATGGCGAATCAGCGAACCTGCGCACAGCCAACCCCCTCCCTCAGTACGGTCAGTCGACAAGAAGGAAGAAGAAGGCGGAAACTCACCTTTCAGACGTCTGTATGATCTTACAGACGTCGACCTTGCCGTCTGGCTATCAATCCAGACGTCTGATTCTGGAAATTTTTCCAGAATCAGGGCCCTGCTCGGCCTCCGCTCGCGACGCCGCCCGCGTCGAACCTCGCGCGTCTGCTGCTCAGACCGCAGCAGGTCCCTCTCCACGTCGCTCCGCGCCCCCTGCGCCCTCCGCCAGCCGGCCAAGCCGCTCCGGCGAGCTCGCCCCCACGGCAGAGCTCCGCCCTCGCACGCCGCACCTCCGCGCCCACTTCGACCGCCGCTGCCGCCCTCGCGTCGGCTCGCTCTCGCGCACAGGAAGGAGAAGAAGAAGAAGACAGTGGAGACGGGAGGGGAGGCGCGCCCCTTTTAACGCCGCGCGGAGAGGAGAGAGAGAAGGCGCCGCAGGCGTCTGCAGCCGCAGAAGAAAAAGAGAGAATATGCGATCTGCGCGCTCAGGCGCGCAGGCGACTCGCGGGTGTCGACGATAACATTTTTTTTCAGACGTCTATAAACCATCCCAGACGTCTGGCAAGACGTCTGGATGTGATCCCAGACGTCTGGTAAGACGTCTGGGCCACCTCCCAGACGTCTTAAAATACGTCCGGGGCACGCGTTCTTAACAATGTCCCATTGAGACCCTAGATAAGCATCAAATAATCTATACTACATTGTAACAAGTTCTTAATAAGCTTGCAAGGTGTACGAGCAATTCTTCTTTTTTCAAATTAATATATGATCTATAGACAACTCTTTTCCATTTCCATAAAATAAGATTGCCTCCACCAAAGGCATGTACTTTATAAGGATTCATGTACTAGGCCAACTCCTTTTGTAAAGACACTTTAATTGACAAATGCCTGAGGACCAAGCTCTACTAATTCCTCGACCAAGCACATTGTCCAAGTAGCAAGGGTTTGTAAAAGCTAATCCAATACTTATGCTATATATCTTCTTTCTCCATTCTCACATGGCCAAGTATTTAGTGTATCTTATAACTAGGGACATGTCTTATGGGTTTGCCTCTATATGGTAAGTCAACCCACATTATGCCTTCAGTGATCCAACAAGATACATCTTAAAGTATGGTGACTTCTTTGCAATTTCTCATGCCCTAATTCCAACACACCTCACCCAATCAAAAGAACTAAGTCAACAGGTGTGAAAACTTCTCCATTGTTAATGTAATGAACTCAAATCCAAACTTCCAAATCATTTTGGAGTCGAGCACCTTAAAACAAGCCAATAGGTCCCAACTACTAAAATGACAATAATTCTCACTAATTGTTATGGAAACTTCTATTCTATCACAAAAATCACCATACAAGGTCCTTCTCAATATGCCTCTTGATGCAAGTTTTAGGTGTAAGACTTATCTCTTACTGCATCCTAAAAACTCACATAAATGCATCTTGCTAGGCTATGCTCCCAAGTACATGCGATCTTGATGCTATAATAGTAAAGGTAAAAGATAGCTTGCAAAGTTCAATTGAACAAGAATTTTTTCAATTCTAAGACACTCACTGGCTTGCCTGATGATTTTTGGCTAGTTGTACAGCTTGTAATATCTACTACAGGCCTCAAAGAAATCAACAAATCCATCAATTGCCTCAACTTCACCAATTATCTCCAATTTGCCAACTTCCTTCACTCAATCAACATTGCTCCAATAGCTTCCAACAACATCTACGATCTCAAATACATGTGGATTATAAGTCACTCATCAATCATGAAACTTCACCATTCATTGCCAATATGTCTAACAATAATTGCACCAATCTTCTTCTCACAAACAAATAAAAACAATTGTTGGCATAGTCTTACACCCTCCAAATATAATGCCCTAATAGCTAATGGGACTTGGACAACTGTGCCATGACTCACAAATGATTGTAGTCAATTGCAAATGGGTACCCAAGTTAAAAAGCAATCTTGTATAAAGGGCATCCATTTGCCAAAGGATATAATCAACGAAGAGGTAGAGAGTACAATGTTGCCTTCAGTCCATCATCAAACCAATTATTATTCTCACTATTCTATCTGTTGTCATTTCAAAAAACTGGATTACAAAACAGCTAGATATCAATAGTGCTTTTCTACATGGCATCTAGAAGAAACTATCTATGTTGAACAACTTCTATGACTCAAAAATCCAGATCATCTACAACATGCTATCAATTACCAAAATCCCTATATGGTCTCAAACAGGCACCATGGGCACGGTTCAGTTGTCTCAACAATCATCTTCAATCTCTAGAGTTCCATGGATCCAAAGTTGCCATTCATCTATAATAAGGATAAGTCCCAACCACAAACACTGGTCTATGCAAACGACTTTATCATCAATTGGAGCAATCAATCAATCATACAACAAGTTAACAAGTCATCTCTGAACTCAATAAAGAGTTCAGATTATGAGACCCTAGTAGTAGCGCCAATAGTCCCCCCCTGGCAACGAAGCCATGCGCCAATACAAAGGACCCCTACTTAACAAAAATATTTCTCGGATCTCCTGAAGCGTACAAGCATGCAATTGCACAAACCATCAGAAACACCAACGTCTACCAAGTCAATGCACACGTTGGTGGATAACCTTTTATGACCTGACTGGTTATGGGCAGGTCACTGGAGCCCTATACTACTTATGACTCAATTAGATATTTCCTTCCCCATCAAAAAAGCTAGCCAGTTCATGAGACGTCCAACAGAATATCAATGGGAACACGTCAAACAAAAAAGATTAAGATACCCAAAATGTAACATGAAGTAGACACTACAGTCCACAAAAAAACGATAGTTCCAATAACAGCAAAAGTGGAAATGGGAAACCCCTTACATTGACAATTGCGGTGATATCGCGAAGAGGCGTGCGCGGGTACCACCCGGGCAGCGGCCTCCTCTTCTTCCCCCTCACCCACCGCCGGCACGGTATCCGTCGGGGACCGAGCCCCCACGGCGGCAAATTCTCCTTGTTATCCTCAACCGAGAGAGCTCCCTCCGTAGCCCCCGTCCGGAACGATAACCCCCGCAGGATCCCGTACTCCCCTACTCGAAGGTGCCGCCTCCTCGCCGCCGCAGAACCAACACCGAGGGCGATCCGGCGACCGATACCCCGCATTCCGCCGCTCGAAGTGGGCCGCAAAAATGCTGAGAAGAAACGAGTAGAGGGTCAAGGAAGGGAATGTGATGGTCACTGCAGAGGTAAGGATGCGGTTGGGTTGAGCTTACGGTTTCGCGTTTTGCTCTTTCTCACACACAGCACATACACACGGAGATTGTAGAGGAGTGATTTTGTGTCGTAGATGGGGAGCAACTGTGGAAGGTATTTGAATTTTCAAGTGGGCGGGAGGAATGGAGCGGTGACGGGACTCGAGAGGTGGGAGTTAGGTGGGCGGGTCTTGGGAGGCCGGTGTGGTTAACCGCGTGGAGTTGGACGGCGTCCCGCCCGTTTTTTTTGGGTTTGTGCAAATTCAAATTTGGGGTGAAACTACCGGTTTGAACTTTGCGTTGGGGATTGAAAATTAGAGAAATCAGACAGTGCCCGCGAGTCTGAAAGTTGGAATTGGGAAATTTGCTGAGTGGTCGGCCGTTGGAGGACAATTTTGTTCTTTTCAAGATAAACCAAACATTAAATTAAATTAGTTTTAAGGTGTCATTTTTTTCCTCTTAGGGATAAAATACCGTAAGAATAGGATAAGAATAAAGGTATATTTGTTTGGGTAGTGAAATAAAAGAGAGATTTAAATTTAATCTTCACTATTAAAGTAGTCTTTTAGCTTACAATTACTCCATGGCCATGGAAGTGCTTGCTAATCTATGCTTGTCAATCGCCACCATCCTCCGATCTACGAAAAGCACTTGTCAATAGTCGTTGCTCTCGATGGGAAGGGACACTGGCTAGGGTTTCCAAGTCCTGGTGAAGATGGGTTTTGAAGAGGGGGATAGTGGTGATTGGGACGGAGCTGGTGAGAAAGGAAAAATAAGGGTGTAATGTTGAAGCGTCGTTGATCGTCGTAGTTAATTGGGAAAATAACGCGTCGTGGTATAGTATCGAAAATCGTAACAATATTTAAATTTATAAGTGTTCGAAAAGTCGTGAGTTCCAAGGTTGTTCACAAGGAACAAATATTGAATTCAATTACTAATCAGATATAAGAAATAATGAGCACAATATTTCATCACAAGAAAGATAAGCAATGAATAAATGATCTACTCAAAAAGATATTCAAATAGTATCAAATGATATCATAGAATCAATGGGATAAAAATATATATGGAACTTTAAAAATGGTGGTTTAAATCACTAATTAAATCCCACAATCAAGCACAAATCCCAAGATCAACAGTAATCTCAATATCTCAAACCAAGTTAAACATTTCAACAGTAATCACAATCACTTAGACACGTCAACACAGCATATCCACATTAGAGCCAATATTTCAACAGTACCTAAATCAGACGTCGGACACCAAGGTCAAACACTCTAAGTTTTCAAAGCCTCAGCACAAACCACCTCAGAATTTTACTAAGTGTTGAGCATGCATGCATGCTTCTTGAGGCACAATAGTGCAAAACCACCCCCCTCCCTCTCTCAGAATTCCTCTTCTCTCTCTCAATCCAAAACTGGGTCGGTAATCAAGTAATCGGGTCAGAAATCGGATCCAAAGCATAGTGTCCAGACCCACGAGCACATGACAGTGGGTGAGGAGTGAGGGTTGAGGTGGCGAGGACCTCACCCCCGGTGTTTCGAGGCAACTAAGCAGATGAGTAAATGCATTATATACACATTCCTCCTGTGAAGTTGCTAAGAAGGACCCTCCCAATTGAGGTTGATGATGCCTGCTTCTACTACAATTGTGGGCCCAGATGCCTTTAGATCATGCAACCGCGTCGAGTGAGGGAGGTCGTAGGTTGAATGATGGTCAGAGAGAGTTGGACGTAGTCGAAGAAGACGACTACAGTGGTGAAGCTTCGGTGATTTAATTAAATGGTTCAGGAATGTCGCCATGATGCAAGGAGTGCGACAATGGGGTTCGTTTGGTGATTGAAGGTGTGTGGAGCTCGGTTGGTGATGGTGAAGGTGGTGGTTTTATGGGTTGCTCGGTGGAGGTCTGGAGTGAGCGGAAGTGTCAATAGGGAGAGGGCTTTTGGTCTATGTGAAGAGGGAAAGCTTTTGGTGGTGGTGGCGAGTTGTGTGGATGTGTGCGGCGACCAAGCAAAGCTCGCCGGAGCTTCACCGGACGCAAAGAAGATGGTGGGGGAGAATGTGGGTTTGGTGGTCGAATTAGGGTGCTAAGTGATCAAGTGCTAAAACAATGTACGAAAAATATGATCTAAGATTGCATTGTAGAATAGAAATCGAATGTAGAGTGGCAAAACGCACGATCAAAAAAATTAAATAAACCACTCCCAAAGGAGCAGGTCGTATCCTCAGGGAGGCAAAGTCTATTACAAACTCGCACGGGTCAAAAATCGATGTCCACTATTGATTTCCCCCAAAAATCAACCCAAAATCCCCTTTAGATTATGTTATCAATTGTTAAATATGTTGAAATCTCATTTGCATGAAAGGTAAGGGGGATCTCATAATGATACCATAATATTTAATTAATAAAGGCAAAATGAAAAAGGTGGCAATGGCATGTAAATGAAATTATTAATAGGGACAAAAATAGGGGATTTCTTTCCTTAAGCTCGTGTGCACGAATGGAGGGATGGCTGGAGGTGAGGAGTTTGTCAGAGAGAGAGTGAGCCGAGCCGCTTCCGATGGTGGTGGTGGCGAGGTGTGGCGTGACCGGATCTAGTCGGATAGAGGGCTCGACATCAGCGGAGCTTCTTCCTATTTCTTGCTGCAGTTTGCACAAAGGGAGCGCGCGGCGATGGCTGCTTGCTGCCGAAGATGCACATGAAGAGGAGAGGGTGGAGGCGCGACAAGGAGGGTGGTGGTTGCTGGAGATGCATGCGGCCACGTGCGTAGGCACACTGCTGGTCGCGCGTAGAAGGGGAGACACAGGTGTGCAAGGTGGCGTGGTGGAGGGGCGCTGGTCGCACGCGGGCTGTTGCCAGCCGTGCACGAGAGGTGCTCACGCGCGAGAAGGATGGCAGTGGCACGTTGCCTGCGTGTGAAGGAGGTAGTGATGATAATGTCATCATCAGTCATATCTACATTTATTTAGTCATATTCCATCATTAAATGCTCCTACATAACCGCCAGAAGACCATAATTTACTGCAAATCCATTCTGAGGAAAAGACAGTAAAAAAGGGATAAAACTGCAGTTTTAACAGCATATCTCAATTGCAAAACAATCACGGGATTTCTCAGGGATTAATCAAAGGTCAAATGGTTTTAATGTCTAACAAGAGGGTCTGTGTAGACAGAAATGGATTTTCGCGCATTTCAGGAATTAAATGGCATCTAAAACCCTAAAAATAAACCCTCTTAATCTACTAAGGTTCTGGTTAGGATAAAATTCACATAAACCCTCTAAAAATCATATAAAAATATTCTTTAGGGTTCGTTACCTTCAATTTGACCATCAAAACCCGTCTTGACCTAAAACAGAGCTGCAGACAGACTTTTACCCTAATTTGGGTAATTGTGCAATTTCTCCAGTCAAACGTGGTAAAATCCTAAATCTAACTTACCATTGGATTCCTTGGATCCAAATTAGGTTTATACCAAAATTTGGACCTAATCTGAGATCATCTTGACTGATTTTGCAATTTGATCCAAGTTTGACTTTCTTTATCTCCAATAGCCCCTCATCTTTTGAAATCCTTACAATTAGGCCCCTATCTTTGTCATCACTCTTTTCAATTAGGTCCCTCCACCATTATCCCGGAGTAATCCTTCTTTGATGACCTTTGATTGAATAGAACTCCTTCTCTGATCAATGAATCCCTTCCAAAATTGGAAGGGAGATTCCTGGAGAAGTTCTCTTTCCAATGAATCCGGTCTTGAGCCCAACAACTCTCCCAATCTCATAGGTTTCCAACTTCGACAAGCCTCCAAGCTTGGGAAGCTTGCTTACCAAGCTCTAACCACTTCTTGAGACCTATAAAAGGAACCCCAATGCAAGGCCGTGCTTCGCAAGCTTGATTTTGGCCAGATCTACCCTCATCTCCTCCCTCCTATTCCGGCCGAAAAGCTCCTCAAGCTCCGACGACTCCCTCTGCCTATCCTTGTCGTTTGACCACAATATCGTCGACGGATTCTTCTTCCTCATCTTCCTCCGCATCGTGCAATACTAGCCACCATCGCTCTCTCTCCGTCATCGTCACCATCCTACCTCCACCGGAGTGCTTTCTTCCCTGACGCCGGCCTTCCAACACCAGTGGCGTTCTCCCCCCTTCGTCCGTTAGATTAGGGTTAGTTTAGCTTCTTTAGATCCTTAGGTTATTTTTACACCCCAAAAATCCAAAAAATATCCCCTCGACATCTACGCAAGCCGCCTTCGTCTCCACCTCTGGCGACATCACCGGCGAGGGTTTCCATCCACTACACATCTCCATCCCCCTCGCCGACAATCCCACAACTTCCGCCGTGAGCCCATGACCAAAAGCCCTAACTCTATTAGGCCACTCGACCACCCCAATCACTTGTCGACCAATCCACCGTTCTCTACCCAACTCCTTCACCGTTCGGCAACCTCATTCACTCCCACACCACGAAATCACTGTTGTTCACTTCCTCGCCTCACGGCGATGCTATTAAACCTTTTAACCAAGGCTTTTAGCCTATATTTCATGTTTTCAGATTCTATGTCGAAGCTCCACAGCCACAATCATCTCCGCATGTTCTTCATTGTTCTCCGGCTATTCCACATCCAGGCAACATCCTTAGGACTTGCGAACTACATACAGACTTCGCTCCAGGATCTCAATTCGAGCTTGTGTGCCTACCTACTACCCCAATCAAGGCCTTCAACATCAGCTGCTGCACTGAGACGAAAGGAGACTAAGATAGTCCCACATCGTGTGGGACAAAGCAGCTGAAGCCAAATAAAAGGAATTTGTGTCTACGGTTGTTTGCCTCGACACACAGGGGGTGAGGTCCCCCGCACACACCTGACACGCCTCGCCTATGACACTGTGCACGCGGGCCTGGCTCTGACCCGTTTACCTGCCTATGCCTGTACACACCTCGGCTACTACCCTACCCCGACAGCCCTGGTCTCGAGTGCGCTCTAGACCAATTACCCGAATACCTGGTACTGTGGATGGCCCTGGGAGGGCATGAAAGAGGAGAACCTAGCGAGAGGAAAGAAGAGAGCGCGTGGGGTTAAGGGGGGTTTTGCTCTGTTTTGTATTGGCTAACACTTTCCCGAATTTGAAGAAGAAGCCTTCCCCCCTTTGTGCATCAAAGGGCCAGAGAAGAGAACAAGAAGAAGAGGAGGACCGTAGAAGAAGGAAAGAAGAGCAAAGGCAAAAGAAGCAGAGGATAGAACGAGAAGAAGAGAAGAGAAAGAAGAGGAGGCTGAAGAAGAAGCACGGTACCCTCTTGGCACTGTAGCAAGGCTGACTTAAGTCGTCTGGTTGAAGACTCTATCGTCTAATTGAGTACACTATGCACTTGGTTTGAATAGTGATATTATTTGAGTATGTGCTCTATATGTTAGACTAATAATTGGTGATCCAAATTACCATTATTTTGTCTAGAATTTTTTTGACTCATCATATACTCATGTTTTACATTGCATATTAGATTTTGAGTAATTAATTATGCTCATTTAGATTATTTGTTGAGATTAGCGATTGAATTCCATATTTGCTCCCAGCGAACGACCTCGGACTTCATTCGAGTTATAAATTTTATTTGTTGTTCGAGCTATTTTTGAGAAATTGTTACTACAACAAACGCATCTTTCAAAACCCCTCGAATCAACCCGATAAACAGGTAGCTGTTGGTGATGATGGTGGTGGGCTTCATTTTGGAAGAGGAAGAATGAAGAAGATGGAGACGGAGAGTGATGAGGCGTGGAGGTGGGAAGGGGAGGGGTGTGAGGTTCTCTTGGTGTTGGAGTGGGTGGTTGCCTGAGGTGACGGTTGTGAGTGGGAATGGTGGTGGAGGTTATGAGTTCTTTGGTGGTAATAGAGATGGGAAAGATGAATAGTCACGTTGAGTTGGAAGCATGCACGTCTGTGTGTGCTTATGGTGGAGCAGCGTGCATTCACAATGATGCGAGCAAGTTCTGAATGGTGGTGCGGCCTATCACACCACATGCCCACAGTGGTGGAGGGTTGCCACCACGGTTGAGGCCAGCGGTGGTGGAGGTGAAGCACAGTGATGGAGTGGATGGTGGCCTCCCAAGCATGGTCGTCTCCTCCTCTCTCTTGTAGCTATAGCTAACGGATTTGAATTGCAAAGAGGCAAGAGCAAATCCACTCTTCCCGTCGAATAAATGCTGCCAGTTGTGAGGAGTGAATGGGAGCAAGAGGAGGAAGCAGAGCCGTTACCTATGAAAGAAGAAGAATAATAATAAAATAATAAAATATTAGGATTATTTATGCACAAACCCTTAACTTCTATGTTAAATTAAAATAATGCATGTAATGCACCTAATTGGTTAATTGATCAAATACATGCAATTCTAAGTTAATTCTAAATGCATTTAGATATGAATGCAACGCATGAATTATGCAATTAAGCTAAAAGTATGAATTAATTTATTTACATCCTAATATATGCTAGCTAAATGTTAAAGAAATCTTAATGTCTAGGCATTCATATACTTAAATAGCCCACAAATATGGGCTAATCACTAAGGTCCTAGAGCTATACTAGAGAGAGAGAGAGAGTAGTAGGCCTAACTATTGGACGAAGGAGGGATGGAATTCTACACTAGCGTAGCTTGCCGAATGTGGAAGGGACGAATGCTTCTGGTGAGGTTGGGCGGCAAGGATGATGGTGGAAGAGGCTTCTATGTTGGTCGCTGAGAAGGAGAGGATGTAGGGGAAGTTAATGGGCCACTTGATTTGACCTTCGAGTGGCCAAAGAGAAGGGATCGAGGAAGCTCTCCAAAGTCACGGCGGAGGCGGTCGAAGAAGAGGAAGAAGATGTCGTTTGGCCTATAATCAGACTCAAGAGCACGCTGGGATGTTGGGGAACTTAAATAGATGAAGAATTAAGCCTTAATCTAAAAGGTTTTGCGAGCTCTGAAGTAGAAAATAGGGGTTTTCCTATTTGTGAATCCTAAGCTCGGTGGAGCTTCTCAAGCTTTATTTTGGGCAAGAGATCACACCTGATTCGTAAAGGATCTGCTAGTGAACAATCCCTCTAAATTTGGAGGGATTTGGAGTTAAAACGAGGGAGAAACCCATGGTCAAAGCTCAGTTGACCGTTCAATTAGGAGTTGCAGGCAACAAGGACCCAATCGTGAAGAATATGACAAGGTTAGGGACCTTTTTACAATAAAATTGAAACCTAGGGCCTTAAATGAGAGAAATAGAGTTTTCAAGGGCTAAAATGCAAACTAGGTCAAGATAGAATCTGATTGGGCCCAAGTTTTGGCCTTAAACTAATTTGGACCCAAGGAATCTAATGGTGAACTTCTATTTGAGTTTTGGCCACAAATGACTGGGTAAATTGCAGAGAAGTCTAAATTAGGGCAAATTCCCATATGCAACTCCATTCTAGGTTAAAGTGGGTTAAAATTGTCAAACCAAAGGTATCAAACCTCTTAGAATATTTTTATATGAATTTTAGGAGGTTTAGATTGATTTTATCTTGATTAGAACTTTTCCAATTCAAGTGGGGTTGATAATTAGGATTTTGTGTACTGTTTAAGTTCTCAAAATACGTGAAACCCTGTTTCTGTCGGTGTGGATCCACTTCTTGGTATTTAATGCTCAATTGACATCTAATTAACCCCTAGGTGACCCTATGGTTAATCTACATTTGTGATATAATGTTAAAATAGTAGGATTAACCATGTTTTATTATCTTCTCAAAATAGATCAGAATGGAATTACGGTCCTTAGGCAATCATTTAGGAGCATTTATCTCTTGATTCTAACTAATTTAAGCTATTTATGATGAATTATAGCATTACCATCATGTAGCAAGATTCTTGCACAGTAATGGCTATTGCACTTCATAATGCCTTAGCTTTCCTCACGCCCAAGAACACACGTTGACCGAGGCCATCAAGCCTAAGAAGAAAAATGATTAATGTAAGCAATTTTCAATGCCAGAATCCACCTCCCCTTTATCAGAAAAGTGGGTCCCGCAGTCAGACATTAAATGCCTTTGTCGACATTCTAAAATCTACCAGATGAGGATCGGTGCTTGGAAAATGGCATGGGTTTTCATTTGACTCAACTACTACTCTCTCAAGAATGTCCCTCCACACCTCCCATATTCCACTCCAAACCTGTGACCTATACCTTATTTCAACTCCAAACATGTTACCAAACACAGCCTTAGTAGCCAAACTTCTCAATTTAAACAATGTTTTAGACTCCACTTTGTGATGACCTGCCTCTTATGAACTAGCTTCTCCATCAAGGAAATGTCAAAATCTCATTTTGGACCCCAAAACGGACTCCTTACCTCAAAAAATAAAGAGACGGTAGTTTTTGTTAGAGGAGAAAAGGTGGCTCAATAGGCATTCAAGCAAGGTTACATTGATCGATAGTCTTTACAAAAGATCCCAGCTCCCAGAAGTTCATCTAATTAAGAACTAAATTAAAAATTATAACATAATTTATGGGTATAGTTAGTTCTACCGAAGATAACACAATTTCAAACATGACATTCAACAAGCAAGACAAATCGAGATAAGGGATCATCTCTTTCATTATCAAACGTCAATCATCATAAACTTAACTGTGTTTGTTCCGTCATTACAACCCTTTATTCTTCCATTTTGGTTAAAAATGTAGAATAACTCTCCCCTTAATCTCTCTTCTGCATGCCTTTTCAACGGCCTCCTTGATTTCTTGATAGCCAAACTCGACGCACACCATTACAATAGAAGTGGGAACGTAGGAAACGAATCAAAGCTATAATGTGGCTTGGTTGATGCAAGTGATGAACCTCTCCAGAACCTCTACCAGGGCTTATTAATTACGTCGGATATATCAAATTATTTCATGTTTAGCAACTCCCCTCCCCTCTCCCCCACCACCACCGCCTCCTCCAGACCCCTCCTCCCTCCTTGATGACCCCCTTGCCTTTCTCCCCTTGGTGGATGGTGCTCCGGTCTCTCTTAGCAAGGGGGTCATGGCTGAGGAATACAGCGATGGAAGTATACCTTGGTGGTCTACTCTTTGGGAAAGAGACCATTTTACGGAACACTTAAAAACTTCATCAATACCTTCTGGCATCCCAAAGGAGGGTTCTCTCTGCACTCCCGAGACAATGGTATCTTCCTCGTCGAGTTCCATTGTAGGGAGGATTGCTCTAGCGTTCTTGAACGAGGACCATGGTTCCTCCATGGGACTTGGCTTATTATTAGTCACTGGTCCCCTGACTCACCATTATATCACATTGAGCCCTCTACTGCTCCGGTCTGGGTGAGGTTTGTCAACCTGGGCATCCACCTCCAGTCTAGGATGAGCATTAGCAAGCTGTCTAGCGCGATTAGGGTTCCGCTTGGTCAGGACCGTAGGACGCTTGCGACCACTCATTTGGACCACGTTCGGGTTTTTTTATTCGCTCGAGATGGGTTTTAAATCGTTGCATTGCAGTATAATCGAAATCTCGCAAAAAATAGACAAAATTTATACTCGAAAAGTTCAAGGTCGTTCACTGGGAGCAAGTAGGAATTCAATTCTCAACATTGCAATTTAAAACAATAGAGATAAGAAATTATAATCAGAAATTGATTCAAAATAATGTAGCAATGATATCAAGTGTCAGACTATAAAAAGAATGGAGTAAAATAGTGATTTGAATCACCAATTACTCCCTACAATAATATCTAATGGAACTCAATAGTTATGAATGAAATAAACTCAAGTCAGCTGTCTGATTAAATGATCAGACGTCTTAAACGTTTGATGAATAGTGCTCTTCTTCTCTTTGATTGATTGCAGACTCTTCTTTCTCTTCTCTTCTACGGCTCTTCTCTTCTTCTTTGCTTCTATTTTTCACTGCTCTTTTCCTTCTCCTCCTTTTCTTCTTTCGTTCTCTGCTCTCTCTTGCTTTCCTTCCTCTTCTCTTCTTCTTCTTCTTTCTCTGTTTTCTATTCCTTCTCCTCTTTAAGCCTTCTTCTTCTACCCATCTTTTCTTCTTCAAGCATAGGGGAAGGGTCTTTAGATTTGGCTAAGTGTTAGCCAACTTCTCTGGAGCAAAACCCTCCCCTACTCGTGCAAACTCTCCTCTCTTTCTCTCCTTGGGTCACGCTCTCCTAGAGCCTTCAACAGTACCGGGTATTCAAGTAATCGGACCTAAAGCGCACCCGGGTCCAGGGCTGTAGGCGTGGGTCGCAATTGATGAGTGTACAGGGCCTAGGCGGGTTATCGGGTATGCACCAGGTCTATGGGGGGCTTGTCACGGACGAGGAGTATGAAGGGTGTGGGGGACCTCACCCCTTAAGTGTTGAGGCGATAAGCCCTCAAAGCTTTTTCAATTTATGCGGTAGCGCCGCTTCCAAATCTTTCGAGGTGAGACTAAACTTCCCACCTTCTTTGCATGAGTGTATGCAGGTGGGATTCTTCCTGATTGCAGTAGCTACTAAGGGTAGCTCGCTCAATTGGAGACCTAGTCGTGTGCCTTGAGCAAATCCGCAGCACCTGGAAGTGTTGGCGATGAAGAACACAGCTAGAACATGATGAACACGGCTGGAAGAGACATCGTGGCGGCAGAGGTCTGATGGTACACCTGAAACATGAAATACGGGCTAAAAGCCTCGATTAAATGGTTCAATAGTATCTCCGTGAGGCGAGGAAGTGAGTGGTAGTGATTTCATGGTGGATAGACATGTGTGGTGGCAGGACAAGTGCGGATATGGATGGAGGGAGTGGGTTTGTTTGGCAGGGCGTTTGGAGGGGCAATCGTCCTAACAAAATTAGGGCTTTTGCTCCTAAGGTAGAGGCAGAGGTGTGGAGTGTGGGAGCGATCGGGTTGGCGGTGTGTGGAAGCCGCTAGGGCTCGCCGGAGGTCTATCGGAGTGATGGAAGACGAAGTCGCAGATGGTTGTGCGGGGGTCGAAGCGGTGTGTTGGATATGCTGGCGTGATGAGAAGCTGAGGAGTTAGTTGAGAGAGGTAGCGGACGACGGGAGAGGAGATGGCGTCGGTTGCGGTATGGCCAGCACCGAAGAAGGAAGCTGCTCTGGTGGGTGGGAAACAGTGAGGATGAAGAGGATAGGGGCGCCGGCGGGTATGGCTCGACACGGAAGAAGATGAGGAAGTTAGCTCCACCGCCGGTATTGCGAACGGAGGAAGAATAGAGACGGAGGAGGTCGCTGAATGTCGAGGAGCAATTCGGCCAAGAAAGAGGAGAGGAATTGAAGGTGTTCAAGGTCAAATTCGAGTGTGGGAAGAACAACCTCATATGGAGGTCTTTTTATAGGCCTTTAGAGATAGTTTTGAGCTTGGGAAGCAAGCTTCCCAAGCTTGGAAAGCTTCACCAAAGATGCGATTTTTAGGATACCCTAATCTCTCATGTGTTCGCATGAGAGATTGGGAAGGTTTTGGGGCGTGGGAATTAGCTCAAAAGGAAGGGAATTCCTTAACGGACTTCCTTTTCAAATTTGAAAGGGATTCGTCAAGGAATCAAGGAGATCTTGTCAATTTTAGGTTTTCAGGGTTTGTAGAAATATGATTAATGGCGGTAGTGACCTATTTGTGAAAACGATGACAAGGTTAGGGGCCTTTTTATAAGGATTTTGAAAGTTAAAAGCATATATGTGATCAGACAGGACTAAGTTGCAAACTAGGTCAAGACAATCTCAGATTGGGTTCAAACTTTGGTATAAACCTAATTTGGACCTAAGGAACCCAATGGTGAAGTTGAATTTTGGTTTTGACCATGTTTGACTAGGTAATTTATGCAAAAACCCAAATTAGGGTAAATGTCCGTCTAAGACTCTATTTTGAGTTAAGACGGGTTCTGATGGTCAAATTGAAGACACCAAACCCTAGAGAATATTTTTATATGAATTTTAGAAGTTTTAGGTGAATTTTATCATAACAAGAACCTCAGTCAATTAAGCGGGTCTGTTTCTAGGATTTCAGAAGTCATTTAATTCTCAAAACATGCAAAAACCCTTTTCTGTCTATTCTAACCCACTTGTTAGCCTTTTAGGCTCATTTAACCCTTAATTAACCCTTGATAAAAACAAATGATTGTACTGCATTCAATATATGATGGTAAAATTACAGTTTTAACCCTGGTTTCTTATCTTTCCCTCAGAATGGTTATGCAATGAATTGCAATCCTCTGGTGGTTATGTAGGAGCATTGCATTTTCCCCAACCTCTTGAGGGATTTCTGGATCTTAACAGATACTTGAATTTTTAAGCCTAAACTCACAACCCAAGAGGCCTAAGATCAGCATTCATACTAATATCTTTTTGACTCTTAGTACTTTTTTGTCTTTCATTTTCTTTCTTTTTGATTTGGTCTAGAACTAAGTTGAATCCTTAATCTTTTACTAGTGACTATCTCTTTTTTTTTCTTTTCAAATTATGCTCCTTTTTGGCATTTATATCACCTCCCCCTTTTCCACCTCAAAACTGATATGCAATTAATCTTTCAAAATTTCCTCCCTTCTCTATTTTTTTATTCTTTTTCAATTTTTTTATTTTTTTGGTTTTTTGGAATATGTAATTTTTTTGATGAAATCCCTTTCCTGTGACGTGATTTTCACAGAGTTTTACACTTTAATACCCCCCATGCCTACGATTTGCAATGTCCTCATTGTAAATTAGGTGGGTTCGAGTTCAGCTTAGATCGTACATTAGAATAGGTTTTGGGTGGGTGGACGGGTTGGGGTGACTGTTGTGGACTATCTCAAGCTCAGGTATGGGTACCAGAGGTGGAGTCGGCTGTTTTAATGGACGAACCCTAAAGTGCAATATGAGTTTAGCATAAGATGTGTTAAGAATGGTTTCGGGTTTTTAAAAAAGATGACGGGTTGCCTCCCGTTAAGCATTGTGTTTAACGCCATCAGCCGGGTGCAATGAGATCAGGGAGAATGGAGATCAAAAGATACCTCAGCCCTTTTCGTATTGGTGAGTTCAATGAACGGTTTGAGTCTTTGACCATTCACGATAAAAGGTTCTAAATTAAGGCTGAGTTGACTAATTTCAACGGCTCTATTTCTAAAGATTCGTTGGATAAGATATGGTCCAATCCATTTTGATCTGAGTTTTCCTGGGAACAGTTTGAGTTTGGTATTAAAGAGTAGGACTTTCTGACCAGGGTGAACGATCTTTCTGGATATGCGCTTATCGTGAAAGGCCTTAACCCGCTCTTTGTAAATTTGTGAGTTCTCATACACATCGTTGTGTAATTTATCGATCTCGCTCATTTGAAACTTTCTGTGGATTCCTGCCTTAGAAAGATCTAGATTACACTTCTGTACAGCCCAATAGGCTTTGAGCTCCAACTCAATGGGAAGGTGACATGCCTTCCCATGCACCAATCTAAAAGGAGACATTCCTAATTGGGTTTTGTGGGCGGTCCTATAAGCCCACAAGGCTTCCGGAAGTCGGGACGACCAATCTTTCCTGTTAGGTCGGACAGTGACCTGAAGGATTTTCTTAATCTCCCGATTTGATAGCTCAGCTAGACTATTGGTTTGGGGGTGATAAGGAGTAGAGATTTGGTGCGACACCCGGTATTTGGTTATCAGTGATCTGAACTGAGCATTTGTGAATGAGTCCCTCCATTAGAGATAATGGCACGTGGAATCCCGAACTGAGAAAAAATGTTCTGATGAATGAATTTGATGACCACTTTATGATCATTGGTTTAAGTCGGAATGGCTTCGATCCATTTGGACACGTAGTCAACAGCGAGAAGAATGTACTCGAAGCCGTCTGAAACAGGGAAGGGTCCCATGAAATCAATCCCCCAGATGTCGAAGATTTCGCATATGAGAATCGGCTATTAAGGCATCATATTGCGGTAACTCATGTTACCCAAGGTCTGGTAATGAGTGCATGCCTTACAGTGATCGTATGCGACTTTGAAAATTGTGGGCCAATAAAAGCCACACTGGAGGACTTTTGCTGCGGTTTTATGTCTGGAGAAATGTCCGCCGCAGGCTTGGTCGTGGCAAAAGGACAAAATGTCCTAAATTTCTGCTTCTGGGATGCATCGTCTGATGATCTGATCAGCACTAGTGCTAAAGAGGTACGGGTCTTCCCAAATGTAGTACTTGGCATTGGAAAGTAATTTGTCTTTCTTGGCCTTCGGCCAATCGGACAGAATCTGATGTGATGCCAAGTAGTTCACTAAATCTGCAAACCAAGGAAGTCTTGTTCTAATAGTCAGGAGGTGCTCATCGGGAAAGTATTCTGTGATGGGTCCAAAAGGTTCGATACTATCAAAAGGAAGGCGGGATAAGTGGTCAGCTACCACGTTCTGTTTTCCCCTTTATCGTGAATTTTGAGATCAAATTCTTGCAACAGCAAGATCCAGCGGATTAGTCAAGGTTTCGCATCCTTCTTCGCAAGAAGGTGCCTCACTGCAGTGTGATATGAGTATATGATAACACAGGAACCCAAAATATATGATCTGAATTTTTCTAGGGCAAATACTACGGCTAACAACTCTTTCTTAGTAACTGTGCAGTTACGCTGAACCTCGTCAAGTGTCTTGCTAGCGTAGTAGATGACCATGGGTTTCCCATCTATTTTCTGCCCAAGTACCGCGCCTACAACATAATCAGATGCATCGCACATGATCTCAAAGGGTCGAGACCAATTAGAGGACTATAGGGTAGGTGCTTGGGTAACTCGATCACGCAAGATCTCAAATGCCTGAGTGCACACCTTGGAGATTTCAAAGGGGACATCCTTAGATAGAAGATTAGTCAGGGGGTGCGATTTTCGAAAAATCTGGAATGAATCGACGGTAAAAATTGACGTGCCCTAGAAATGATCGTGTGTCTTTGACAGAGCTAGGCATAGAGAGTTTGGAAATCAGATTCACCTTAGCTCGATCAACCTAGATGCCTCTTTTAGAGATGAGATGTCCCAGGACAATTCCCTCAAGTACCATGAAGTGGCTCTTTTCCCAGGAAAGAACCAAGTTCACGTCGATGCACCGCCTGAGGATTTGGACCAAGTGCAGAAGGCAATCGTCAAATGATTCACCAAATATCGAGAAGTCGTCCATGAAGACTTCAAGCTATTCACCTACCATATCTGAGAATATGGCAAGCATGCACCGCTGAAAAGTAGCGGGTGCATTGCAGAGACCGAATGTTATCCTTCGAAATGCGTATGTTCCGAAGGGGCAGGTGAAGGTGGTCTTCTCTTAGTCCTCAGGATGGATTGCGACCTGGTTATAACAGGAGTACCGTCTAAAAAGTAGAAGAATCGATTTCCTACTAGTTTCTCGAGGATCTGATCAATGAATGGTAGTGGGAAATGATCCTTCTTCGTGGAGGAATTGAGTCTTCTGTAATCAATGCAGACTCTCCACGAGTTCGCTATACGGGTCAGTATGGTTTCTCCGATTTCAGTCGTGATGATGGTGAGCTCTACCTTCTTAGGCACAACTTGGATTGGACTCACCCAACGACTGTCGGAGATCAGGTAGATAATCCCTGCATTTAACCACTTGATGATCTCCTTTTTCAGGACATCCTACAGATTTGGATTTAAGCGTCTCTGCATTTCACGGGATGTTTGTGAGCCCTTTTTAGTGTAGATGTGATGTGTGTAGTATGAAGGGCTGATACTAGTTAGATCATCGAGAGTCCATCCAATGGCTTGCTGATGCTGTTGGAGAAAAGAAATCAGGTGTGTTTCCTAATCAGGTGTGAGTCAGGAGTTGATAATCACTGGAAACGTTTTATTGGAACCCAAAAAGACATATTTGAGATGATCAGGAAGAGGCTTTAATTCCATAACTGGGTTGTCAGCAGTAGCAGGTGGTTCAGGGTGGATGTCAGGAGCAAAGAAAGGAGCTATGGGTGTGTCTAGGTTGGGTTTAGACTCCTCTAATTACGGGTTTTGATATTGTGGTTGATCAGAAATAGTCAGGTTTTCCTCCATACATAAGTCGTCAACCACAACCTCGATATCGCAAATTTGTTCTATAACTCTGCAATTAATTCTTTGTTGGGCTTTAAAGATGTCGATCTTTAGTGTCTTGCTCCCAAATTTTAATTCAATTTGGCCCTCCTCACAATTGATATTGGCCTTAGCAGTGGCCAGAAAGGGTCTCCCTAGTATAATCGATGTATTCTTCACCTTCTCAGGAGCATCCATGTCTAAGACAATGAAATCCACTAGAACATAGAAGTCATGTACCTAACTATGACATCCTCGAGAATTCCTTTTGGTGACTTAATAGATCGGTTGGCTAGTTGCAAAGTCATTTATGTTGGTTTAAGTTCAGATTCCTCAAAGTAGTCTAGTAGGGATGTAGGTATCAAATTTATGGAAGCTTTAGGTCCAATAAAGCTCCATCAAATTGTATAGCACCGATTGCACAAGAGATTAGAGGGGTGCTTGGGTCTTTTGCCTTAGGTGGGAGTTTGCTCAAAATGAAGAAGCTGGCTTGCTCTGACAGTACGACCGGGTTCCCGCCTTTGGTTCACGGCTTACGCTTAGGTGTACACACGTCTTTCAAAAATCGTGCGTAAGCCGGTACGTGGCGTATCACATCCATCAAGGGGATGGTTATATGGACCTGCTCAAAGAGCTTAACCAGGTCCTCCTCAGGTGCCACGGGTTTGGCTGTCCTTTTTCCCTTGGTTAAGGCCTCAGGAAATGGAACCTGAAATGGTTCCTCTAGAATTAGCTCAGGCTCTTGATCTGGGACAGGTGTATCCTAGATGACCAATCTAAGGTTAGGGTTTGTATTACCAGGTTGGGAGTGGCTTGGATAAGGTGGGTCCTGTGTTGCTTTGCCACTACGGCTAGTAATAGAATTCAATCCTGCCTGGTTCTGGTTTGGGTTGGGCAAAATAGGTGTTTGCTGCTGAAATCCTGAGTATCAAGTTGAAGCATCCATCCCGTCAGGTGATGGGGCAAAAGGGGCCTGACAAACAAAGTGAGCTTGGCCCTGATTTGGGTTCATAACGTGCCTCTGGTTCGGCACGTTATTCGGGTTTGGAAGAGGCTGAGAAGGAAGCACACCAGGCTGGAGAGCACTTGCTAGCTGGGCCAGTTGATTTCGTAACTCAGAGATCTCCTCTTTGTGTTGTTTTTGCATGTCAACCAAGGTATGGAGAATTAGAGATGTATGATCTTCTTTAGGTGGTCCAGGTTGGAAGTTTTGAGTGGGCCTTGGTTGGGTGGGCTGGTAAGGTCGCGGAGCCTGTGGTCGGGGTTGGAATTAGGTCTTGGATTCGGATTATTACTCAACCACGAAAAGTTAGGATGATTACGCCATCCAGAGTTGTAAGTGTTGGAGAAAGGATTATTCTGGACGGCATGAAGATCCTCGCAAGTCTGAGGAGCTCTGAGATAATCAGGGTACAGGGGTTCAGAGCTCCCCCAACTAAGGTGGGCTGACCCGAAGTTGCCTCCAAAGCCATAATCAGACGAAGGTGGATATGCATCCATCCCCGGGGAGTGGTAGGTGTTGTGCACAACCTCCCTTCCTGTGGGCAGGTGCACGTATGTGCTTTGAGGTACAGAGGTGGATTTGTGTAGATGACAAGTGATGTCGTCCACCTTTTTCTCGATAATGGAGACCTTCTCCAATGACTGGCTACCAACTCCAGATCAACGGATGCAGCAAGGCCTCGGGATTCGTGTACCCACGATTATTTGCCAATGTGCGGGTGGACGTCCAGTCGTACACACCCAATGACTCATTATTTAGGGAGTTCTCGCACATGTTTTCCAGAATTTTCCAGATCGTGTCTTCATGTTGACCCATGATGCTACCACCACAGGTTGCATTGACAAAGAGCTTGATATCTTCACGGAGTCCGTGGCAAAAGGATTGGACTTGTTCCCACTTCGGAACTCCATGATGGGGGCACTTACGTATGAGATCCAGAAAGCGATCCCATGCTTCGTGTAGAGATTCTCCTGCTCCTTGGGAGAAGCACGTGATTTGGTGTCGCATTGTGTTGGTACGACCAGTGGGGTAGAATTTTTGCAGGAAGGTGGTTTAAAGTTCTCCCCATGTGTTGATCGTGTGTGGTTGAGTCTGAAACCAGTGAGCAGCTTTGTCAGCCAGAGAGAATGAGAAGGGCTTTAAAAGTAATATGTCTCGATTTTGTACATCTACCCCAAAGGTGTGGGCCAGATGCTTTAGGTTTTTGATGTGTTGGAAAGGATCCTCGGAGTTCAAGCCATGAAATTTTGGGGTCATATAAAGTATGCTAGGCTTGAGATCTACCTCGGGTCCTCCCATAGGAATGTTGATTCGGGGTTCGATCTCCACCGCTGCAGGATTGTAGTGATCTCGCATTTGAGGACACGGCGGTGAGTTGATGATGGCATTGATTCGATTTTGGAAATCATGGAATTGTTGCTCAAGATTAGGTTGTTCTTCTTGGTGATCCATAGCTGATGAAGGGGAAGTAGGTTTTGAATCAGAGGATATGTCAATGTGATCAGGTTGTTACTCAAACATGGAAGTCAAGGGTTGACCTCAATGAGAGTGAATATCTAATGGAGGCCTCAAGGATGGTCTTAACGACCTCATCCCAAACATGCACTAATGGATAAATGATTATCGCATGCTGGGATTGCAGTTTGTATAAAAAAGAAATGTTGTTGTAGTATGTGGTACAAATACAAACTGTTATTGCGTTAATTTTATTTAATTACCTAATTTTTACTGGTTTATTCCAAGTCATTCACTGGGAGGCAGTTATTGATATACATCACTCTCTAAGTCCAAGATTATTCTTTAATTTCAAAAAGATAAGTTTTATATATAATAAAGAATGAATGAATGAATGAGTGGTTTAATTATGTAAAAAAAGAATCAATTAAAATGCTTGCAAATACTAATTACAAACAAGCATCAAACACTTCATAGACATACTCTATATTATCCTCTTATAAGTTATATTACTAATACCTACATATATATACAATACTAACTAATAATACATACCATACTTAATGTAATATACTAATGTATACAGTAACATATATAATAGCTACAGTGACAGATATAAACGTCGCTGGACCCAAAAAAACTATATACAAATTCTAAAGCAAGAACTAGGGTCTATAGCGACAGTTATCTTATCTTTAGTGATGTTTTATTCTGTCAGTAATGATACGTAGTTAAACATATATATAAATAGCTATATTGCTTATACAAATACTTATTATTTACCTTATACTTATTTATTTACATATACTATCCATACAGATGTACATTATACCTATACTTCTCTTCTTCTTTACCTCTTCGTAGTTTCTCTATATCCTTCTTCTTCAACTTCTCTGTGTTTAAAGAGTCATTAGCGTCCTTAACAAAAATTGGTTTTAATTTGCGAGCATGTCTTTCGAGGGATACACAGCACCCGAGGGTCGAGTGGGACCAGACCTCTACTAAGTGTGTCCTAATTTCTTAATTAGGCCGCTTAAGTACATTTTTGGCACAAATTCGGGCTTAACTAAGCCCTCGCACACACACTCCGGCCCTCGGCCACACACAGCTCAAATATGCTCAAGCATGCTCAGTATAAGATGTTCAGTTATTTCAGGTGCCCGACGCCCGTGACGACTGAACATCCTAAACAACAAAAACAATAAAAAGCGTTGAGAGCGCTTCTCATTTGACGATGTGGCACTATTCTAGCGCCTGCGCAGCGTTGGAAATCAGGTGGCTGTGCACAAATTCGTGATTTTGGCCCTCCATTCGAGGGCCATAATTTATTATAAAATAAAAATAAATTATAGGAAGTTAAAGTATTTACGCAGTACTACTTAATTGTACAATTAATTTATAAATTTAATTATATTTACTATATAAATAAATTCAATAAAGTATACAGTTTATACAAACAGAATTGTAGGTTTTATTCCTTAATTACATATAAATTAGTTAATATATGGTCTAATTGACCTTATACAGAGTTAGTAAATATGTTAAAGTATTTAATATATATTTTTATTGTATTTACAAGCTTTATTTCTATTTTATTTACATTTAAATAATTCAATTTTAGACTATTTTATGTATAAATATAGTTTACATAGTATAATACATTATAAATGACTTAAATTAGCTTAACTTACTTAAAATACATTAGTGTAAATATACAATATAGATTAACTTAGTTTTAACTTAATCTACTAATTTATTTTAATTTAATCTAATAACTTAACTATTAACTTAATAAATTAATTATTTATTCTAAATATATAATTAAATTAAGGTATAGGGTTTAATGTGTTTATTATATACATATAAATACGTATATACAGTATTATAACCTAATATGGTTATCTATAGAAGGTATTAATTTACATAGCATATTTCGTACATATAAATTAGTTTATTTAATAATTAGTTATATAATTTAGTTATATACAGTACCATCTAACTTAAATACTTAATTTACATTATACAATGTATACCTAAGTTATTCTTATTACAAATATATATATATTTTACATTATAGATTAATAAACTTACTATAAAGCTTATATATACACTTATATACATATTATACAAAGGATTTTTAGTTTTTTTTTTTAATTTTTTACTTTTTATGGTTTTTATATATGTTATGGAGGTAGGAGATGAGAGGGAAAGAAATGGATGAGGGGAAAGAAATGTTTTTTGCCTTTTTATGTTTGGTTTCTCTTATTAAATTTCATGATATATAGAACCGTCGACTGGTAAATTCTACAAATTAGAGATTCTGATTACCATGGCACTTGGTATGTGTGTAAAGAACACCTAATCTTCAATCAGACATGTTTATTTTATTATTTTTAGATTTTTTTTTAATTTTTATTGAATTCCAAACTTCACACATTCTAAGCCTTACAATGGTTTTCTAATGTATATTAAGGGCTTAGAATGGAACCTAAGAGTCTAAAAGGCAGTCAACTGCCTCAACAGTCTCAACACAACATATTGAAAAGATAAGAACAATTTAACATGCCAATCAATGTGTATTTCAATTAATTATGTTGATGGACAGTTAGGCAAGGATGTAAGAAGCTGGCAAAAGAGTTCTAACAGGTTACAAGCATCCAAATGGTGTTAAACATGCATTAAAAAAAATACATGAATGCTTGTATACACTTTAGACACAACATTCAGCTCAAGTCAGCTATCCACAGAACTTAAACTAAGCTACTGTCCACTGATTTCTCAGGCAAAATCTGCTGCGACAGAAACTGAAAACAAGCAGCAGAATCAACAGCAAGATAGGTGCTGAAACATTGTTGGAAATCCAGCAAAACTGAAGTCCAACAACATTGATACCAACACTGCAACATATCAAATTTCCCTTCAGTTGACTTACAGCTACTACAATAGGAGCTGCTAGGTCGGATTTTAGAGAAATAGATCTACAACAGGGAGAACTCAAAACCTAAATCCAGCTAAGTAATTCCTAATTCAGTTACTTCTATCCCAGATCAAATTCTAGAGAACCTTGTCAGGGATATAAGAGAACTAGTGAAGGGGATGCTTAACTGGATTTGGTGGAAATGTAGCTGCAACTGCAGCAAATTGCTATAAATCTGGGATTTACAAATACAAACAGAAATCACTTAAATATCATCTGACAAGGGTTTCAATTCTCATAAAAATCACTCAAGAATACAACTCAAAATCAAGATCCCTTGTTGATAAAATCTCATCAAATCAAAGTTGAAAGAGATCTGATCTAGCTCTTTCTAATGCTATAGACAACATGTAGGAGTTAAATCCATCAATTTAAAACATAAACTCAAGTCCCAGATCTCTGAAACCTTAAGGAGTATTGAGAACTCTTTAGGTTGAAAATTAGAATTGCCCTTCAAAATCAACTAAAAGATGTAAGGTAGAGTCTCAAATCAACAAAGTTGATTTTCATTAGCTCTACAATGCATTAAAGACATTCAAATCCTTACAAAAACTCAAATCAAATTATGGCTCATCTGAGGTGAATTCTGACTTCAAAATCACCTCAAATTCCCAGCCAAATAGTGAATCAAATTAACAATAACTCAGTTTGATAGATCAAAGCATTTAAAGCTCACATAAATCTAAATCCTTGAAATATGAATTTATAGAAAATCTGGCAAACCAGTTCCATTTTAAGCTCAAATTAGGGGCTTTTGTGACAAAATGGAATGAATGAGAAGCCCCTAAAATGGATTTCGATGCTAATTTCATATCTGAGGTTGGAAACTGTTCAGATCTGAAATTGGATCTAATGATTGGGTGGATTGCGAAATACAAATCAAGGAAAGCAGAAATGGGATGAAAACATGTAGAGAAAGAATAAAATGGACAATGATTAAGTGAACTTCTTCCCCTCTGATCTGGGATGATCAGAGGATGTGAGGGGAAAAATTGCTATGTTAAAACTACTCCTAATGCTAAACTAATCAGAACATAAAATTGACTACTAATTCTACATCTAATTCTACTCTAATATACTCTAATCTATCTATTTAATGCTACAGCAAATTTAGAAAACATTAAAACTATTCTAACAGGAAGAATGGGACCTATGGGTCCTTAGCCGGTGGCTAAGGAGGAAGGAGGGAGGGAGGTGAGCTCCAGCGGAGTGAAAAGCCTACTAGTAAGACTTTTGGGTCGTTCTTAGGTGCTACGTGGTCCTTAGCGACGAGGAGAGTCGGAGAGAAGTCGGGGATTTCACAGCTGGTGGCTGTGAAATCAGAGATTTGGTGAGGAGGGGAAACTGGAGTGGAGGAATGATCACTAAGAAGGTAGGAGAGAGCATTCTCTTACGCGCGCGACCACTAAGGTGCTTAAATAGCAATCTCGTGGCTCAGATCACCGCGCAGGTGAAGGTAGGCGACGAGGGCACCGTCGGTAAGGATGAGAGGAGGGGAGCGCACGAGCTGCCAAATTGAAATCTGACTGTAGGATGGGATCTGGGGGGTTGGGTGAGCACATGAGCTGCTTCGCACGAAGCTTCGATTGAGATTGAGTCGCAGATCAAGATTGAAGGAGAATGGACTGTCGAGATGCTGCGAGTTCTTCGCATGCACAGTGTGCGCGTAGAGGCTCCAGGTTGCCAGTTTCTATTGGGAAAATTGCAGGGAGGCCCTTCTGTGATGGGGTAGAACATTTATAGGCAGGCCCATAAGTGGTAGAAAATAATAGCTGAATGATCCCTAAGGGCTTTCAAAGAGGTCCCTACGGGTTACAAATAGGTTCGAAAAAGTTTTCTAAAGAAGGAAATGTGATGCATAAAGGACCTAAATGTAAATTCTAAGTTTCAAGGCCTTAATGATATCCAAATGCCTTCAAGTTTTTATATGTGCTTAATTGAACATTTGAGAAGTTAATTATACTTTTAATTTGGACTTTTAAACTTGTTTGTGTGTTCAATGAACACTAGGATCACCATTTAACCTTTTTTCTCAAGAATATCTCATTTTATGACCTAATTATGCAATTTTAACACAGAATTAATGTTTTAGGTCTTTTTCTTTTATTCCCACACTTAACCCTTTTTATGTGTTAATTCGGTATTATTTAACCCAGTTTCTAGCTTAACTAAAGCTTTTTAGCTATGATGAGTAGTCACTCATCATGCATCGATGGATTAGACGAGAGATAAAATGTGATGGACCCAATCAAGACACCCAAAAAATTTTTGGATGATTATAGAGGTTCGGGGAGGATGATACCCTTTAGTTAGAAAGTCGTCCACCTGAAAATTACCTGGGTAGCTAGAGAGGGAGAGTCCCGCAAAGACCCCTACACGGTAGAGCGCCCCCACAAGTTATAGGGCTTCCCCCACTCGACCTCTCTTGTCACTGATGATTCAGGTAGAACAGAATGGGTACTTGACCTCTTAAGTCTACCAGTTTTAATTAAGAGCAAGGGTGCTTATGATTTCACTTAAACTTTTAAGATGTTTTTGTGCAAAGTGACCTAATTTGAAGATTGGTTAACCCAACAAGGTGAGTCAACTTCACCTGTATTGTCCTTTGAGAAATTTAGGTCCCTTTTTTTGTGTTTAAATGAAATTAAGAGCCTGATTTTAGGGTTTGCTTGAATAGATCAATTCAATCAAGGCTTAGGCACACATTGTTTGGAAAGATCAATTCTTGGTATAGCAAGTGTGTCTCTAAAATCCTAAACTGGAATCCTTAATTGGCTTTGATTGATCCAATTTAATTTGTCCAAATGTGGTAACTAGGGTTCAAACAAGAAGGTGATAGCCTTAGATACCTTTAAGCTTAAGTAGGTGCACAAATCAGGGTTTAAATGTTCTCTAAATAAAATGTATCAAATCAGGCAAATTGATGATTTGTCTAAGAATAGAATGCAAGTAGCCCTAATTGATTTTTTCCTTTTTCTATTTTTTAGATTTTTCCAGAATAAGGGCTTAAAAGAAGGTAGATGGAGTTTACCTACCCTTGGAGTGATTGATGTGCGACTGATCTTCTTTTAATGAGTCCCTGAAATAGATCACAATCAAAAGAGATGTAGCAAGTTAGTACTAAATCTAATATTGCAATTAAGAGATCTGAATTATGCGTTGTTTCCCGGCAACGGCGCCAAAATGTTATTCTCTCGAGATCGGGTTTTAAATCGTTGCGTTGCAATATAGTCAAAATCTCGCGAAAAATAGATAAAATTTATACTCGAAAAGTCCGAGGTCGTTCGCTGGGAGCAAGTAGGAATTCAATTCTCAACATTGCAATTTAAAACAATAGAGATAAGAAATTATAATCAGAAATTGATTCAAAATAATGTAGCAATGATATCAAGTGTCAGAGTATAAAAAGAATGGAGTAAAATAGTGATTTGAATCACCAATTACTCCCTACAATAATATCTAATGGAACTCAATAGTTATGAATGAAATAAACTCAAGTCAGCCATCTGATTCAATGATCAGACATCTTAAACGTCTGATGAACAGTGCTCTTCTTCTCTTTGATTGATTGCAGACTCTTCTTTCTCTTCTTCTCTTCTATGGCTCTTCTCTTCTTCTTTGTTTCTGTTTTTCACTGCTCTTTTCCTTCTCCTCCTTTTCTTCTTTCGTTCTCTGCTCTCTCTTGCTTTCCTTCCTCCTCTTCTTCTTCTTTCTCTGTTTTCTCTTCCTTCTCCTCTTTAAACCTTCTTCTTCTACCCGTCTTTTCTTCTTCAAGCACAGGGGAAGGGTCTTTAGATTTGGCTAAGTGTTAGCCAACTTCTCTGGAGCAAAACCCTCCCCTACTCGCGCAAACTCTCCTCTCTTTCTCTCCTTGGGTCACGCTCTCCTAGAGCCTTCAACAGTACCGGGTATTCAAGTAATCAGACCTAGAGCGCACCCGGGTCCAAGGCTGCGGGCGTGGGTCATAGCTGAGGAGTGTACAGGGCTTAGGCGGGTTATCGGTATGCACCAGGTATGTGGGGGGCGTGTCACGGACGAGGAGTGTGAAGGGTGTAGGGGACCTCACCCCTCAAGTGTTGAGGCGATAAGCCCTCAACACGTTTTCAATTTATACGGTAGCACCGCTTCCAATCTTCCGAGGTGGGACTAAACGTCCCACCTTCTTTGCACGAGTGTCTGCAGGTGGGATTCTTCTTGATTGCAGCAGCTACTGAGGGTAGCTCCCTCAATTGGAGACCTGGGCATGTGCCTTAAGCAAATCCGCAGCACTTGGAAGTGTTGGCGATGAAGAACATAGCCGGAAGAGACGTCGTGGCAGCGGAGGTCTGATGGTACGCCTGAAACATGAAATACGGGCTAAAAGCCCCGATTAAATGGTTCAACAGTATCATCGTGAGGCGACGAAGCGAGTGGCGGTGATTTCATGGTGGATAGACGTGTGTGGTGGCCGGACAGGCGAGGATATGGTCGAAGGGAGTTGTAACGACCCGGTTCCCGAGTCCCTACGAGACACGAGAACCGGACCAACTCGAATAATCCCAAGACCTAGTCGTCCAACGAGGAAGTAACCAAAAGAGCAGTAAAATAAACCACATTCAGCATGAATATAACTAACAGTAAGGAAGTACAGCAGTAAGGGAAAGAAAGCTACTACAGTAGATACCACCACAACAGTAGAACAACATTTATCATATAACAGGAACTGCAGGTAAAGAAAGTACAGCGGAAACAAGAACTACTCACTATAACAGAAACAAAAGAGGTACAAAAGACTGTGGTAAACTCTACTGGATCCTACTCGGCCCAGCGTCCTCGGCAGCCGCTGACCCTGGCTGCTCAACACCTGGTCCTGAAAAAGGTAACGAGTGTAACCCGTCAGCAAAACGCTGAGTAGAGTGGCAAACTAACTAAAGACAACAGTAGAGTGTACAGTAGCTGTTATGTTCTATTACTTCCTTTATTCAAATCTTTCAATTTTCTCACTATTTCATTTATTACTCAGATCCTTTACTTGATCTCGAATGTCCTCGTGGGAATGATCTTGATTGCAGTCTTTTCCAAAAGTAGAAGTAGCACGTGGTGCTCTCCTAGCCGGGAGAGTCCCCCGTGGTGATCCTACCCTCAGTCAACCACCCCAAGGTCACTGACAGACGTAACGGTGACTACGGCACGCGCGATAAACGCACAGGTAGCTAGCCCGCACTGGCACGCGGTCAGTCGTTTCCGTTAACGGGTGCGCCCAAAGAACAGCACGGAACCAGGGCAGAGCCCTCTCAGTAACAGGGGTCCAACCCCTCCACAGTAACCAAACCGGGGCCTTGCCCCTCCACAGTCCGTGCACCCTCGCCTGACTACCCTGGTTTGCCCTAGTGGGCCTAACAAGTCGGTGAAGGAGGCTAGCAGAACCCCGGGGCCCGTGGGGTAGCTAGTACTCTCCTAACACTAGTAGCTCTCCTCGGTACTACGTACGCGAGGGCCAGCAAGTCGGTACAGAGTGGCCAGTCCTAACCCCGGGTCCCTGGGGCGGCTAGCTCCGCTCTGCACTAAACAGGGGGACAGTCGCTCTCCTTGGTACTCCGTACTCAAGGGCCAGCTCACTTCCCCAAACTATTCCATTCACTTTCCAAGAGTTCTACTCCTACTTCCCCGTAGGGTTCCATCCTTTTTACTCAAGATCTAGGTTTCACTTCCCAGTTTCACATTCTTACAATCCATGTTCTCAACCACGTTAGCTATTCACAACAGGCAGCTGTTAATTCAAAATTACAGGCAACTTTATATTTCTTTCCATTTTCCAAGACTGCAGTATATACATTCCACTAGTTTTCCATCCTAGGATTCATGCCATATCCTAGGATCTATCATACAATCTAATTTTCCAGCCCTAGGATTCATGCAACACCTAGGAGCTATCATTCCATACGTTTCTCATTCCTAGGATTCATGCAATGTCCTAGATTCTAGTTAAGGTTCCATACTTTAACAGATTTTAATAACTTAAGCCACTCTACCAGGTACAACGGGAGTAATGGGGGCGTGATCGGGAATCCCGCGTGCCTCCGCGACTCCCAAGACTGCAACTGAATGAGGTCCTATCACAAGGATTAAACACAAGGGGTGTCTCAAAACAGTGTATAGCTACTGTAGACGGGTAGAGGAATTAATTCTGAAAATAACGCAACTCGAATCGCGGAAAACGGAGCCCGAACGAGCCCTAAACGGGTCGAAAAAGACGATACTGTGCAAAATCAGACGTCTGGAACTTCTTCCAGACGTCTTAAAAAGGGGATCAGAGAATTACCTGTTCAGCGTGGTTTCCCAGACGTCCAGAAGTCTGCGGGAACGTCTGGCCTAGCTCCCAGACGTCCGATGGTCACCCCGGACGTCTGGAGGTCACTCAAGCCGTCTGGTACAACTTCCAGACGTCTGATTCGCAAAGGATGGCGAATCAGCGAGCCTGCGCACAGCCAACTCCCTCCCTCAGTACGGTCAGTCGACAGGAAGGAAGAAGAAAGCAGAATACTAACCTTTCAGACGTCTGTATGATCTACCAGACGTCGTCCTCGCCGTCTGCCTATCAACCCAGACGTCTGATTCTGGAAATTTTTTCCAGAATCAGGGCGCGACCCGTCCTCCGCTCGCGACGCCGCCCGCGTCGTACCTCGTGCGTCTGCTGCTCAGACCGCAGCAGGTCCCTCTCTGCGTCGCTCCGCGCCCCCTGCGCCCTCCGCCGACCGGCCAAGCTGCTCCGGCGAGCTCGCCCTCACGGCAGAGCTCCGCTCTCGCAAGCCGCACCTCCTCCGCGCTCGCTGCGGCCGCAGCTGCCGCCCTCGCACTAGCGCTCACGCTCACTGGCTGAAGGACAAGAAGGAGGAGACGGTGGAGACGGGAGGGGAGGCGTGCCCTTTTTAAGGCCGCGCGGAGAGGAGAGAGAAGGATTCGCGGTAGGGGAATCTGCAGCTGCAGGAGGGAGGAAAGGCGAATATGCGGTCTACGCGCGCAGGCGCGCAGACGACTCGCGTGTGTCAAAAATAACGGATTTACAGACGTCTGGAAACTATCCCAGACGTCTGGTCCGACGTCTGGGACACATCCCAGACGTCTTAAAATACATCTGGGGCACGCGTTCGTAACAATATAACAAACTCAAAGAAAGTTTCGTCCCCGAAACTTGCGCCAACAAGGGTGCGGGAAAAAAAAGATGTCCAAATAACCATAACAAACTCAAAGAGGACCGAAGCCGGTCCGAAAGACGTACCCGCGAAAAGCTCCGGGTACCGCTCCCGCATTGCCGCCTCAGGCTCCCAGGTAGCCTCCTCGTACCGCTGGCTCCTCTACAAAACCTTTACCAGGGGTACTTGCTTTCGTCTCAACCTGCGGACGGCTCAGTCTAGGATCTGCACTGGCCGCTCGGGGTAGGTCAGGTCATCGCTCACCTCGACGCTCTTGTGAC
The DNA here is from genome assembly GCA_037157565.1 of Thalassia testudinum. Taxonomy (NCBI): domain Eukaryota; kingdom Viridiplantae; phylum Streptophyta; class Magnoliopsida; order Alismatales; family Hydrocharitaceae; genus Thalassia; species Thalassia testudinum. The sequence goes on from JAZHRO010000031.1 coordinate 62,721,518, forward strand.
TCAGTACGTGACTGGAATCGGCTACGTACTTCCTGAGGTTGGACACGTGGAACACGTCGTGCACACCAGAAAGCTGCGAGGGAAGGGCAAGTCTGTAAGCAACGGGTCCAACCCGCTCCAGGACCTCAAAGGGCCCCACGAACCTCGACGCGAGCTTCCCTCTCACCCCAAACCGCTGCAGGCCCTTCATGGGTGAAACACGAAGGAAGACGTGGTCCCCAACCTCAAACTGCACCTCTCTGCGTCTCCGATCCGCGTAGCTCTTCTGTTTGCTCCTGACAGTGCGGAGTCGTCTATGGATCTGCTCAACTACCTCCTGACTCTGCCGGATCAACCTGGGGCCAACCTCCCACTTGGTCCCCACCTCAACCCAACTCAAGGGTGCCGTACACTTCCGTCCGTACAGAGCCTCGTAGGGAGCCATGTCGATGCTCGAGTGATAACTGTTGTTGTATGCAAACTCCACTAGGGGCAGGTGCTCCTCCCAAGAGCCCCTCCAGTCCAGTACACAGGCATGCAAAAGGTTTTCAAGTGTCTGTATTGTGCGCTCAGACTGTCCGTCCGTCTGGGGGTGGTAAGCCGTGCTAAACCTCAACCGCGTCCCCAAGGCCTGCTGAAACTCAGCCCAAAACTGGGACGTAAAGCGGGTATCCCGGTCGGATACGATCTCCCACGGAACTCCGTGTAGTCGCACCACATCACCGATATACCTCTCTGCCAACTGTGCTGGTCCCAAAGTGACTCGGATCGGCAAGAATCGCGCCGTCTTCGTCAATCTATCCACTATTACCCAGACTGCGTTGTGTCCCCGCTGGGTAACAGGTAAGCCCACCACCAAGTCCATGGTGATGCTCTCCCACTTCCACTCTGGCACTGGAAGCGGCTGAAGCGGCCCTGCAGGCCTCTGATGCTCGGCTTTCACCTGCTGGCACACTAAGCACTGTTGCACGAACTCACCCACATCCCGCTTCATCCCTCTCCACCAAAACTCGCGTCTCAAGTCATGGTACATTTTCGTGTTTCTGGGATGTATGGTGAATCTGGAACCGTGTGCCTCAGTCAGGAGCTCTCTCAACAGCTCCTCGTCTCTGGGAACGCACAACCGTCCCCTCAAGCGTAACACCTGGTCTGTGAAAGAGAAGTCCCCTGGGTCTCCTGATAGTACTCTGTCGCGCAAAGACTGTAAGTACGGATCGGCCATCTGTCCCGTGATGATGCGGTCTATCAGCTCTGGCCTGGTCTGCCGCGTCACCGTCACTGCCCCACAGTACCCTCGTAACTCTACCTCCTCCAAAAGGCTCCAACTCTGTAACTGTAGACTGGCCAAGCGTGCGGGCGCCTTACGGCTCAAGGCGTCAGCCACCACATTGGCCTTTCCCGGGTGGTAGGAGATGCTGCAGTCGTAATCCTTCAGGAGCTCCAACCAACGTCTCTGTCTCATGTTGAGCTCCTTCTGGTCAAAAAGATATCTGAGGCTCTTGTGATCTGTAAAAATCTCGAAGGTCTCACCGTACAAGTAGTGCCTCCAGGTCTTCAGCGCGAAGACAACAGCTGCCAACTCTAGGTCGTGGGTAGGGTAGGTATGCTCATGGGGCTTCAGTTGCCGCGAAGCGTAAGCGACAACATGACCCCTCTGCATGAGCACACCTCCTAACCCCTGCAAGGAAGCGTCCGTGTACACAACGAACCCGCCACTACTGTCAGGGATGGTGAGCACAGGAGCCGAGGTCAACCTCTCCTTCAACTCCAGAAAACACGCCTCACAGGTGTCTGTCCAAGCGAAAGGCACGTCCTTCTGGGTCAACTGTGTCATAGGACGCTCAATCTGTGAAAATCCTCTGATGAACCGTCTGTAGTAACCTGCCAGTCCCAGGAAACTGCGAATCTCAGTGACTGAACGCGGTCTCTCCCACTTAAGCACTTCCTCGACCTTGGCGGGGTCCACCGCCAGGCCGTCTCCAGAGATCACATGACCCAAGAAGGTCACCTCCCTCAACCAGAACTCGCACTTGCTGTATTTGACGTACAGCCTGCGTCGCCTCAGAGTGTCCAAAACCATTCGCAAGTGCTGCCCGTGCTGCGTTCGATCTCTAGAATAGATGAGCACATCATCTATGAAAACCACCACGAACTGATCCAAGTACGGTCTAAACACCCGGTTCATCAGGTCCATGAAAGCAGCGGGGGCATTGGTCAGCCCAAACGGCATGACCAAAAACTCGTAGTGTTCGTACCGGGTGTGGAAAGCTGTCTTGGAGACGTCGGTCTCCCTGATCCTCAACTGGTGGTATCCAGACCTCAAGTCTATCTTGGAAAACACCGTGGCACCCCGCAACTGGTCAAACAAATCGTCGATCCTCTGCAGCGGATATCTGTTCTTGATGGTGACCCTATTCAGCTGTCGGTAGTCCACACAAAGGCGTAGGGTCCCATCCTTCTTCACAAACAGTACCAGGGCTCCCCAGGGAGACGCACTAGGCCTCACAAAACCTTTCTCCAAAAGGTCCTGCAACTGGGACTTGAGCTCTCGCAGCTCAAGCGGTGCCATCCTGTATGGCGCGGTGGAGATGGGGTTGGTCCCTGGTACTAGTGATATCTCAAACTCGATTTCACGCTCGGGCGGTAGTCCTGGTAACTCGTCTGGAAACACGTCGGGGTACTCTCTGACCACCGGGATGCTCTGGAAGTCTGCCACAGGGCTGGGCTCTGCCACCACACAGGCTAGGAAGCCCTCACACCCCTGACTCAAAAGTCTCGCCGCCCGAAGTGCTGAGATGCACCTGAAACCTCCGTCCACTGGCTGTCCGTGAAACTCGAAAGAAGGCAACTCTGGAATGGAGAAGACAATCTTCCTCTCAAAACAATCTACCAAGGTGTGGTAAGCGGACAGCCAATCCATCCCCAGAATCACACCAAAGTCCTCCATCTGGATCATAATCAGGTCAGCTGGAAGGCTATGTCCTCCAACGCTGACCTCGCAATCCGTGTACACCTCCTCAGCTACAAACAGTTGACCACTCGGACCTCTGATTACGAACGGATTTTCTAACAATGTATAATCCTGGTCCAAACTAACTGCGAAACTGGCTGCGACAAACGAGTGCGTAGCACCGGAATCGAAAAGCGTGTATACGAGTCTGCCGGAAACTAAAACCATACCTGCTACCACGGATCCCGAAGCTCTGGCGTCCCTGTGTGTTAGGGCGTTGATACGCCCCTCAGCTCTAGGTGCGGACGAAGCAGCCACACTCTGCGTCGGACGGGTAGGTGCTGGCCGGTACCCTCCTCACGACTGCTGTCCTCCTCCTCGTGTTTCGTAGGGACTCGGGAACCGGGTTGTTACAGGAGTGGGTCAATTCAGTAGGGCGTTTGGAGGGACAATTGTCCTAACAAAGTTAGGGCTTTTGCTCCTGAGGTCGAGGCGGAGGTGTGGAGTGCAGGAGTGGTCGGGTTGGCGGTGTGTGGAAGCCGCTAGGGCTCATCGGAGGTCTGCTGAAGAGATGGAAGACGGAGTCGCAAACGGTTGTGCGGGGGTCGAAGCGGTGCGTTGGATATGCTGGCGTGATAAGGAGAAGCTGAGGAGTCGGTTGAGAGAGGTAGCGGACGACGGGGAAAGGAGATGGCACCGATTGTGGTATGGCTGACGTTGGAGAAGGAAGCTGCTCCGGTGGGTAGGAAACGGCGAAGATGAAGAGGATAGGGGCACCGACGGGTACAGCTCGATGCGGAAGAAGATGAGGAAGATAGCTCTGCCATTGGTATTGCGAACGGAGGAAGAATAGAGACGGAGGTCGCCGGACGTCAAGGAGCAATTCAGCCAAGACGGAGGAGAGGAATTGGAGGTGTTCAAGGCCGAATTTGAGCGTGGGAAGAACGACCCGATTTGGAGGTCTTTTTATTGGCCTTTAGAGGTAGTTTTGAGCTTGGAAAGCTTCACAAGAGATGGAATTTTTAGGATCCCTAATCTCTCATGCATTCGCATGAGAGATTGGGAAGGTTTTGGGGTGTGGGAATTGGCTCAAAAGGAAGGGAATTCCTTGACGAACTTCCCTTTCAAATTTGAAAGGGATTTGTCAAGGAATCAAGGAGATCTTGTCAATTTTAGGTCGCTGGATTTTGTACGAATAGGATTAATGGCGGTAAGGACCTATTTGTGAAAATGATGACAAGGTTAGGGGCCTTTTTGTAAGGATTTTGAATGTTAAGGGCATATGTGTGATCAGACAGGACCAAGTTGCAAACTAGGTTAAGACAATCTCAGATTGGGTTCAAACTTTGGTATATGCCTAATTTGGATCTAAGGAATCCAATGGTGAAGTTGGATTTTGATTTTGACCACGTTTGACTGGGTAATCTATGCAAAAACCTAAATTAGGGCAAATATTTGTCTAAGACTCTATTTTGGGTCAAGACGGGTTCTGATGGTCAAATTGAAGATACCAAATCCTAGAGAATATTTTTCTATGAATTTTAGAGGGTTTAGGTGAATTTTATCCTGACCAGAACCTCAGTTAATTAAGCGGGTCTATTTTTAGGGTTTCAAAAGTCATTTAATTCTCAAAACACGCGAAAACCCTTTTCTGTCTGTTCTAACCCACTTGTTATCCTTTTAGGACCATTTGACCCTTAATTAACCCTTAAGAAAAACCCGTGGTTGTACTGCATTTAAGATATGATGGTAAAATTATAGTTTTAACCCTGGTTTCTTGTCTTTCCCTCAGAATGGTTATGCAATGAATTGCAATCCTCTAGCGGTTATGTAGGAGCATTTAAAGACTTAATCAGATCAAATTGAGCTAGTTATAGCTCATGATGGTGTTCTTATCAGATTTGCATTGAAGTTGATGCGTCGAAGGATCCCCCTCAGAAGGTCACCTTTTGCTGCGAGGACAGGAGGACGGACTCAGTTGAGGTATGCAATGACTGGCTTCCCCTTCGTTGCGCTGCTTGAGAGGTCTTTGGTCACATCTCAATTGCATGCCTGAAGGTGGGGGTGGGGCGGTCAGAGGCCACTGATCAACCTCGGGGACGCGAATCGTCACAACATTGCAAGGCCTTGCAATCAAAGAGACGCTCGAAGAAGTCATCTCAGGATTGTGAAAAGATTCATACATACCACGATCGTGACCCTTCAGAGGAGGACAACGCATGCAATCAAGTCGCATCCTCCTCGAATGTTGGCAACAACAATAACGTAGATTTTGAAAAGCCAGCTGGAATCGTGACTATGGATGGCAATGGCTCATTTACTTCGTCCAACAAGGACTCCAATGAGTGCACCTCTTTTCCCATGGAAAACCATGAGCCCTGAGCTCCTTTGGTCCCCACAGGGAAAATGCCCCCAACTTGGAAGGCACCCATGCACCCAATGGTCCCCACAAGGAAGCTTTGGAAAAAGAGGGGCCATTTAATCCACCATTGGGCAGGGAACGGCCTCTAGATTTGGAAAACGATGGGGTGTATATTCCAACGAATATGGCATGCATTGCTAGCACCTCTCCACTTTTGGGAATTGTAGACCACGATCCCCCCTTCCTTGGCTGGAACATGGATGGCTCCTCAACATTGCAAGGTACCAACAGAGGTTCTCAAAATCAAGGTCCAGCTGGCAATCACGTAGGAAAAGCTACCCATCGACAGTGCCAAGGTGAGCAAAATGGTAGGAGCAAATCACGAGACCCCTTTAAAGCTCGACACTACAAAGGCAGTAGTGAGAACTCCTTCAACCTCAATCACCCGCCATCCCCCTCCTGTTCTTCCACTGACGAGATTTGCAAGGAGTAACCGTCGGCTCATGGGATCTCTACAACTCTTGAGAACATTCTCAAGGATGGCAAAGAACTTGAGGAAGGAGAATGGTAGTAGCCTAAGAAAAAGAAAAGCAAAAAGAAGGCCAAAGCCTCGTTTGATGTCTCCGTGGAGGTGCTGGTCGGCACCAACTTGAGCACATGTCGTTAGCTACTGGAACACCTAGGGACTATGCGCCTCGGGCAAGATGGAGGTTTATTCCTTCCTTCGTACGTATGACATCCAACTGTTAGCTCTTCTGGAGACATGCATCTCTCTCGATTCCTAGCCCCGTTTCCAACGTCGAATCCCTCATGGATGGGGCATTCTCCATAATATGGAACATGGTTGTAATGGCCATGTTATTTTCCTCTGGAAACAACAGGCTTGGGACGTGAATACTATTTACTCTTCAAATCAAGTAATCCTCGTACGTTGTGTTAATAGAGGAGGTCTCACTTTATTTTTGTCGCTTGTATATGCCTGCAATGACAGGTCTAAGCGTACTAGCCGGGCCACCCTCAATCACCACCGCTCCCTAGTGGAGGGGCCTTGGGTGGCTATTGGCGACTTCAATGCTATTGGACTCAACAAAGAGAAGCATGGGGGAGTCCCCCATTCTAGTGGATCCATACAAGACTTCAACGATTGCATCATCTCTTATGAGCTCTCTGAGATTGCAACCCGTGGAAGCCCCCTCTCTTGGAGCAATCTCGGCGTGGGCGAGCATCGCATATCTCGCAAACTTGACTAGGGGTTTGCCAACGCACAGTGAGCAAGCTCTTTCCCGCTTGTGAGAGTGGAGTACCTTCACTCTAATCTCAATGATCACGCCTGCATGTTGCTTCAACTTGCACCTTCTCGCCTAAGGAGGAAACCTTTCAGGTTTCTCAACTACTGGGCAGAGAGAGATTCCTTTCTCTCTCTCATGGAGGAGGCCTGGAGGACTTAGGTAGAGGGTAACCCCCTCTTCCGCTGTATCACAAAGCTCAAGCATGTCAAGCAGGCTCTTAAAGAATGGGAGAGAAATGATTGCTCCAGAACCAATCGCATTGCTGACCTCTCCTTAGTTCTAGATAACATCCACTCTTCCCTTATGTAGGACCCTAACAATATTTTTGCGCAACAGGAGGAGCATTGCGTTCGTTCTGAGCTGTCCAACTTAGGCGAGAGGAGGAGCATTTCTAGAAGCAACGTAGCTGATGTGATTGGCTCAAGTTAGGGGATCGCAATATAGGTTTCTTTGCTCGTGCCACTAGAATGCAGCAGAACCAAAACTCTCTTACCAAACTCCTCATTGTCAAGGGAGAGATCACTGACGAGGAGTGATTGCTGAGGGCTGAAACCATGGATTTCTACTCTAAACTCTTCACCCCTGACCAGAATGCACCGTCGATTGAGCACCTCTATTGGCCGATACCATTCTCTCTCTCTCAAGATGATAATGCCAGCTTAACATCTGTCCCTATAGATGAAGAAATTAAAGAAGCTCTCTGGTCTATTGGACCGGACAAGGCGCCAGGCCTGGATGGTTTCAATGCACTATTTTTTCTCAAGGCTTGGAACATTATTCATGCATATATTATTAAAGGAGTCTACTTCTTCTTTTCTACCGAAGGGGGATTAGTAAGGGAGCTCAACCATACCTTTCTTACCCTTGTTCCCAAGGGGCCAAATGTCTCTTCTCTCAAGGACTTTAGGTCCATTGCCTGCTGCAATACAATCTACAAACTTATCTCTAAGATTTTGGTAGGTAGACTTAGTCAGATCATGCCCAAATTGATTGCTCTAAACCAAGGGGCTTTTATAAAAGGTTGTTGCATCTCTGACTGCTCACCGCATGCTCAAGAGTTCATGAAAGGCTTCCACACGACAGGTTTGGCACCCAGAATGTGTGTCAAGGTAGAAATTTCTATAGCTTTTGGCCCCATCAGGAGAGATTTTATTTTTAGGATTCTCCATCTTTTGGGATTCAATGATACCTGGATCAATTGGATTCGTATGTGCATTTCCTCACCTACATGTTCACCACTTGTTAATGAAGATCCTGTGGGCTTTCTATGTACTGGGAGGGGGTTGAGACAAGGTGATCCTCTCTCACCCCTCCTCTTCACGCTAGCTATCAATGTTCTATCTATGTTATTACAACACCAGACTCAGAAAGGCAGAATACTCCCCTCCAGGATTAAGGGTACTCTCTTTCCCTCTCACTTGATTTTTGCTAATGATGTTCTCATTTGCTACAAGTCCAACCTCCGCTCGGCCCGAGCCATAAAGAATGCTTTGGACACTCTTGCACTCTTGACCAACCTTGCACTCAATAGTTCTAAAAGCTGGGTGTACATTTCTAAACACTGTCGTCATAAAATGGGTATCTGCCTACTATCGGGCATGATGGAGGGTAGATTTCCCTGCCGCTACCTAGGAATCACTTTAGTCATGGGGAGGGATGGCAGTGCCTCTTCTGCTCTTGAGGATAAAGTTAGGGAACTTATTGGTTGGAGAAGGAAAACCCTCTCCAGAATAGGGTGTGTGAGATGGGTCAAATGGGGAGTAGAGGGCCTTTTATGTTTTTGGCTTTCGTGCACTGTAATCAAAAAGACCTCACTTGACAAAATCAAGAGCTAGATTGCTGATTTTATCTGGGATGGAAAACCTCATCTTATTGCTTGGGAAGATATTTGCAAACCCCTCCAGGAGGGGGGTCTCAACCTATGCGACCTTTAGGAGCTCCAGGTTTGTGCTTTTGCTAAGTTGGCCCATTGCCTAGCCTTTGCAGGTGACTCCATTTGGTGCTGCTGGATGAATCAAAGATATCAGAATTGGGTTACTATCTCCCCCTCTCCTTTTGATTCACCCTGGTGCAAATGCCTTCTTTCCTTCTGAGGCACTTTAATTGATCATTTTCATAACTCTAATGGATGGCTTTGGCTAGTTCTTCCTAATGGGACTCTCTCTGCCAATAAGATTACAGAGACTATCTATGTTAAGGGAACCATCCTTGATATATGGAAGGCTATCTGGAATAAAAAATCTCCCCCCAAGTGGAGCTGTTGTGCTTGGCTGGCAACTAAAGGAAGATTATTTACTCTTGATAGACTTGCTAGATGGGGAATGTATACCGACACGACCTGCATACTATGTGGTGATTGTGAGGAGTCGCATAAACACCTTTTCTTTTCATATTGTTTTCTGGGGCTGTTTGGATATAGGTTCACACATCTTTAAGGCTTGCTGGCACGCCCCCTACCATCCCCCTAGATCCCCCCTTCCAGACGGCCTGTGATGATTTTTGGTTGGCTTTTAATGCCACAATTTGGAGACTCTGGAAAGAAAGAAATGCTAGGTTGCATGACAAAGCGACTTTGAGTGCATCTACCTTGGCCCCTCTTATCATTAATGATTGTTTGTAATCAGCACTCTTACTCTTCTTTTGTTGTTTTGTTATTTTTGCCCTATGGCTCTTGTAATTCGACATTTATGTTGGTCCTCCCTGCATTCTGGTTGGTTAACCATTTTTGAGTTAATACATTACCATTCACTCAAAAAAAAAAAAAGTTTTACCTCATGATAAAGCTTAAAGCTCAAAATAAATTTATTCAAGAGGGTAGGATAAATTTATCGTTTCTCTTATGAGACATCATCCCCCTATCCTCCCAAATATCTTTATTTATCCAATGATTTTATTCATACTTTTCTCAAATACCAAAATCAATTCATCCCAAATTTATCCTTCAATTTCACTACTTACAAAATTTATCTCATGGAAAAAACAAGCCTTTAAGGAAATACTCACCCTTGCTTCCCTTAACGGGACTTCTAAACTTACCTGTTAAAACATACTCCTTACCACGTAGAACTTATAGTAGGCAATTAAGGTACGATACTTTCATCAAAACTTTATTCTCCTTTTCTTTTCTGTGCTAGCAAGTGAACGCCAATTGTAGCGGAAGCGCTTGGAAAGGAGTCAAAGGACCGATGATCCTTACAGATCGGTTCTCCCACTCGACTCAAAGTCTGAACAAGTCATCAATTCTTACACAACTGGTTCAGCTCCAATCATGTTCATATCACTTACTTCCAAGATACAACATCAACATGTAGGCACAACACTTAATGACCATTGCTGTCTATGCAGCAACACCAATATAAGCACACCTCCGTCGTTCACTACAAGAAAAAAAAAAGAACTTTTATGAAAGGGAGCAAGACTCACTGGATGAATTGGCATGAGGTCTACTTACCATGCAATGAAGGGGGTTTTGGGCTGAGGAACCTCCTTGATATGGAGAAGTGGACGGCCTGTTTGAGAGTGAAGAAACTACTTGACCTTGCTGAGAGAGGTCTGTGGGCCACATGGATAAGACAGAGGTATATGGAGTTTGGGATTTCACCAACTTGGCACCTCCCCCAATGTATCGAGATGCTAGAAAAACATATGCAAGTATATATGGGGATCCCATCGGTGACAGGTTTGCAAGTTTGGATGCCAATGGAGAGCTGGGATGGACAGGCCCAACAAGATTGCAAGCACCTGTGGGAGGCTGTACGTTTCTCTGGAACAGAAGATGGAGTTTTCAAGTTCTTATGGAACACAGATTGCCCCCCTAAATGGTCCTCATGTGCTGTTCTCGCCGCACGTAGGAAGCTGCTAACGTGGGGAAAAATTTAGGAATGGGGTGTTCATGGCCCATCTCAGTGCCAGCTATGTTTGGAGGAGGAGGAGACAGATGCACATCTTTTCCTTGGATGCAGATACACTTGGGAGGTTTGGAGGATGATATGCTTGAAGTTGGAATGTAACCATTTGTTGTCAACATCCATTTCTAGCATAGCGATGGAGGCGGTGGGTCGCGGCGGGAACGTGGGTGTACCTCCCTGAGCCCTTTGTGCATTGGTCTGGGGCATCTGGAAGGAGTGCAATGTGCGAGTCCACATAGGTAAGACAAACACTGCCTCAGAGTTAACAGAGAAACTGCTGAAATACATTGTAATGTAATATTGAGTGGTAAAAATCATACATTGTAACTACCAGAGAAGGGAGCACAGAGGATGCAGTGAGTTACTTTGAGTCATATACTTGTTAACATTTTGAGTAAAAATTATCATTTTACTTAAAAAAAAAATATTTTAACGACGTTTGTTTTCCGCAATATACAAATATCTATAATGCTATCTAGACATTTAACGGAATAAATGTTTAAGTTAGGTAGCATATCTTTTTGAGATGTTCAACCTCAACATTTTGGCATTTTATCTAAACATTAAATTAGGTCAATTATATCGTGACATACATTTTTGATATGTTTGGCTCAAACATAAATGTTTATTTTCATTAAATGTCAAGGTAGTATTATAATTATTTAAATATTTAAGAGACAAATACCAAAAAGATCTTTCTCCTTGGCAGGAGATAAATGAATAAGGGGATTAGATTTGGGGTCGAGACAGGCAACAACCAGATCTGGCCCTTTTGCCAGATTTAGACTGGGACTCAAATGCAACAAATTAGATTCTTTTGAGTAAGCGATACCTTTTTGGTCGTTTTTTTTGAGTAAATACATTACTGATTGCTAAAAAAGCAAATTAGATTCAGCTTAAAGTAGAGATTCAGTTGACGTCGACCAGTCCACTGCAATCAGGGATTTGGATAACCCTCCATTTGGCCTTGGCATGGAGTACGAAGGGTCACCTTCGGAACTAAGTCCACGTCGATAATTATGGCGTATATTTATAACGAAGTGACATCGTTAATGATAGGCCATGTCGTTGTTGTTAAACATATTTTCTTTTATTGTTTTTACAATCGAAAAATTCAAATGAGTAAATTGGTAAGAAAGTGATATTTTTTACGCATGTAAATATAAAAAAATAGAAACTTGAACTTAGATCTCTCATATTAAAAGAGAACTCTCCACCATTCGATCAAATAATAGTGGACTAATTTTTCTTAATTTGAGAGGTTGCTTATAAACATGTTAAATAAGAGTGTCTTTTCTTACCTTGTGGATTGCCGAGGGTTATTATAAAACTATTCTTCAAGGCCCTCTTTGGTCAGTACAATTAGACTCTTAATTTTCTTTTTGAGGTGTCTAGAATTGATTCCTTAATTCTAAATTTTCATAATTCCATCCCTTCCCCTAACGAAATTATTTGATTTTACTTATTAATTCCGTCTACCTCTCTTTAAGATTAATTCTTTCTTTATTTCATTAATTTATTCAATCAAATAAATACCTCAATGGAATAAATCTCCTTAATTTCTTTGTTAAGATAACAAATCTAATCAAATATCAAGATCCCTTAATTTCTCCTACTTCTATCAAGATCACTTAATTTCTTTTGCTTCTAATTTGTATTTCTCCTAATAATTCCTCTTATTAAGTGATGAAAGTAAAGACATTGAAAAATGATAAAATGCAGAGAAATACAAAAGTTGACATAAAAATGATGCAAGGTTGTATAAATGTGTACTTCACTTGATAATTGATATTTTATGTAAAGAAATAAAAAAAGTAAGGTTTGTTATGTGGTGGGTCCCACTATATTGAAAAAAATTACCACATTATTTTGAACTAAAATATATAGGTGATAATAACTTTACATTGGTGATAAATTATTCTAGCTGATTTTGCATCGGTGTAAAATAATTTTACATCGATAATAAATTCTTCTAAGGTATTTTTGTATCGGTGTAATTTTATTTTACATCGATGCAAAATTATTGCAAAGGTGATCCGGTAGTTTTGTACCGATGCAAAGTGATTTTCCACTCGTGCAAAGTAATTTTGACTTGAGTTTAAGATTTAGAATTTAGGGTTGAGGATTTAGGGTCTAGGTTATAAAAGTGGTTTCACATATGGGAAGTGATTTTTCACCTTAGGGTTTAAAGTTTGGGATTTAAGGCTAAATACTAAAGACTAAACCATAAATCCTAAAGTAAAAATTCATTTTTAAAGTGTAAAATCACTTATTATTGGTGAAGAAATACTTTGAATTTAATTTTGTACATGTGCAATCTTACTTTACACCGATATAAAATTATTTTGAAGAAAAAAATAATTTTAAAGATAATTTCAATGATTTACTTTTATACAAAAGTAATTCTTATTAATTCTAATAATAATAGATCTCACCACATATAATTATTTGTTTTATATAAAAATGATATACATCACGTAGAGATCATATTTATGCTCCTCTATGTCACATTTTACATAACTTTTACATTTCCTAAGCACAAGAAACTGCTCACGGTGCATTTGAGAGATCGTTATCTCTCCTTAGACGTCTTACCATTCATGGAAACGTGGTCAACCATTTGCTTATCATTTTGGCTATTCTTCCAACCTTCTCATCCCATTCAATTGTCTCTGGCTCCTATTTCCGATCCCGAGGATTCTGAGACTGAGATTTTGTTACATATAAATTCTCCTTGATCATTGCTACGTCATGAGGAGGCTTATTTATACAGCAGCTTATATCAAAAGACGCCCTGCTACAAACGTGTATTGCCAGGAGTCGTGGATTTGGAGAAGTTGCTATGACAAACAAAACGATAAAGGAAAAAACGAGAACAAAAATTACGATAGACAATTTCGAGCCACATCTTTTTGCTACCATATCTACGTGATATATGAAAGGGCGTGGATGCGTAACTGTTTACTTCATTGAGATGATATTATTTATATAATTAATTCGGACCACCAACAGAAGTTTGACGATAACGCAGTTGGTTATCGCGAGGGAGTTAGCAGCGAACTTGTCGGATGTGGGGCTGACTCCGAACCTGTAAGTTAATTATATTTATAAAATTAGTCAAATCGTTATTTATTTTGTCTTATTTCGATTTTTTATGGTATAAATTAATGATTCTGTTTATATTGTACTGGTAGGCCTGTGTAGAAGGTATCACAGTAGCTTAGAAATCAATTTTTTTTATTTTGAAGATTTCATTGCTTATGATATAAAGTTTATATTTTACTCACCGACTCCAAGAAAATTATATTTTTTATGTAAAAATTACAGTAAGATCATAATTGACCTATATATTTATTGAAATGAATCAGTATGGGGATAATAATAGTAGTTCCTTACAAAATTAAATATATAATTAAGATATATGTCTATATACAATATTAATCAATGATTCTTATGTTGTACTACTTAATTAAGATATATGTTTATATACAATATTAATCAATGATTCTTATGCTGTATTACTTATGAAGTAAGAGGATATTTTGTAGAATCTTCCTTAGATTATTACCTTTCTTGGTTTTCTTTTTTCTTTTTATCATCGTAATAATTTAATTACTATCCTTAACGTCTCTTCGTTCGTGCTCTCTTCTTCCGAGATTTTCAAATTTATTTTCACTTCCACAGGAAAAACGCGCGCTAAAAACTAATGATTTCCTACCCTCCGTCAAAAAGACAGTGATGATAAAATCTCGAGGTCCTGATGACGGACACCACATAATTAAGAGAAATAAAAAAAATAGTCCACAATCCAAATCCCATATTTTTCCCACCATCGTGTCCCCATCCCCCGCAACGCTAACCATGCCACGTCTTCCTCCACGACCACTTCTCCTCCACTGCGAATGCTACGTCCACACCGAGACAATAGCCGTATCCAAAATCTCCAAGCGTGCAGGAGGCGCCGCTCTTTCTTGACCTCCACTTCCAACAACGTGAGATCCCCCCGACGTATACTTAATATAACCCCCAAACATAGCGCCCCTCACGAGCCTTCCCATGTTGTTGACTCCCCATAACGCGCCCTTCACGTCCTCCTCACCGCCCTCCTCCTCCTCCTGAGATCCCCAATCCCCCTTCGATCCAATCTTTCCCTCCCAAAAATCCCCAGATCCTAAGGTAGCTAATTGACCACGACAATGGGATCGTATGGAGAATTCAATCAGAAGATCGACTACGTGTTCAAGGTCGTCCTAATCGGCGACTCCGCCGTCGGGAAGTCGCAGCTCCTCGCGAGGTTCTCCAGGAACGAATTCAGCCTCGATTCCAAGGCCACCATCGGCGTCGAATTCCAGACGAGGACCCTCAACATCGATCACAAGACCATCAAGGCCCAGATTTGGGACACCGCCGGCCAGGAAAGGTAGCTAATTAAGCTTAATTCATCTCATGGATCTCGTGTACATTCTTTTCCTACCTTGCCGTCCAAATTCCGTATGGCAATTAGTAGTCTACAGTTCAATAACCTGCAATTTGAACGGCTTGTGATCCTGAAGATTGCGGAGCTTGGTCTTTGGGAATAAATATTTCGACCAATTGCGCGTATTTTTCGACAGTTTCGAGAGATTTAAGAGTGCGACCGAGGATGATGTTGCCAAACATGTAGGTGGATGAATTTACTAATTTCTTGCCTTTCATCCATCCTTGGGATCCAGATGGATGCACAATCTTGCATCTCCCCGTTAATTTTAATTCAATTCAATTGTTACGCATTTTGGGATGCGGTCATTTGTTATATGAGTTTTGGAATCAACACGAGAGTAGGATGGGCCCCGCATGCATTCAGGTATAGTTTCCTTTGGATGTTGATCTGAAAACGAGCGAAGATGTGCGAAATTCGCTTATTATAAATAAAGTTGAAGCACTTCCCATCGTTTTCACCAGTTCAGGATAAACAACCCGTGCAAATTCAACTTCCAGGGAAAGGTTAAGGTTTCCATCGTAACTTTGGGATGCATCATTGGATCTTCACGATGCTTTGGATTCCTGAACGTCGAAAACAATGTTTTGGATTTACATCTTGGCGGAATCCCTTTTGATATGCGAAGATAGCTACATATTATTGCTTGTCCATTTCAAGCACTCGCAGACAAAGCAGAAGGAATAATTGTTCTTCCATACCTTGTTAATTTCCTAACTTTCCATATGAACTTGTATATACAACTTAATAAACTTTGTAACATTGATAGGCCCTTTGGGGCTTATGTGGATCTTGGGGAGACATGACCTTTTTCCTCCTTTATTCAATGTTTAATTTGATTCGAATTTTTGGGTTTATTGTGGAGAGGATAAGTTGATATTGGATTGACTACCTCTCGGAAAAAAAAGGAAGCTTATGTTGGATAACACTGCCGTAATACCATCATCTTTGAATGTGTTGGTGTTGGCATCAGTTGACTTTGACATTATCAAGCATCACTTCTAGAATTGCAAAGAAGAAAAAAAGAGGTATTATCCTATCAAAATGTTGAAGTTCTATTGTGTACCATAAATGAACAAGACAGCTGCACGCCGTAATATGGAGCTGGAATTATTCTTGAAGTTAAATATCTTTTCATGGAAGCATTCAAAGTCAATCGTGGCTCTTATAGAATTTATGATGGCCTTATCATGATCAAGGGACGAAATGGTGATGGTTGTAGTTTGCAATTGGAGCCTAACAACTTTAGTTGTCTCAGAATCTGAGCAAAACCTGAATCTAGCTAAGAAAGCCAATGCTAGCAACCTGAAGGGCCATTTGATTTGAGGAATTGGGGCTCCAATTCTAGAATAAATGCCAGTTTATTCCTTTGACAATTCCCCTGCAGAATCCCTGTTGCTAAACAGCTTATAATTCTGGAACCCGTAATTCCTTAATTCTTAATCATGTCAAGCTGTCAATTCAAGGAATTAACCCAAGGCAATTCCACCTAGGAGGAATTACGGTATCTCCACCTCTCTTCACACCACATCACAACTTGCCAATTTTTTTTATTTCTCATCCGCCTTAACTAATTCCTTCCCTCCCCAAACAACGAATCAAAATTGCCAAATGTAGTAATCATCAATCCTTTGAATATATTAAGGTGGCCCATGCAGATCGTGCACAAGCAACTGCTCAAGCACAAAAACACTGATAGTGAGATCACAAGGTCACAAACGCTAGCCCTGTCGGGCTTCTAACGGATAAATGATAAATCTTTTGCTTGAATAAATCAGTAATTCAGTAATGGATGTAGGAATGATGGTTGTAAGTCCGTTTGATTGTTCCAATCCAGCAAAAGAGTTACACTACAACGGTTCCCCCTCTGAAGAATGATGTATGAATGTGCAGTTCAGCCCAGTAGTAATTTCAAATCTTCTACGTCCTTACTGGTTTGTACATGATTACTTTTAGGAAAAGGATCTTATTGTTATTCCCCCCCTTTTATTTGCCAAAATTAATAGTTGCAAAAATGGATGCAAAGGTAACATTAGTGTGGAATTTCATCGTCAGATAGATCATGCACCTCTGGCTATCCATTTCAGTCACTACATCATACTAAATTAATTGTGAAGAGTCTGCCCGCCTACTGAAAATGTTTTGACTCTGAAATGCTTCTTGTGTCACTCCTTAGGTACCGTGCAGTGACAAGTGCATACTACAGAGGAGCAGTGGGAGCAATGCTGGTGTATGACATTACCAAGCGCCAAACATTTGACCACGTCGCGAGATGGCTTGAAGAACTACGTGGCCATGCTGACAAAAATATTGTCATCATGTTGGTTGGCAACAAGTGCGACTTGGGCACTCTTCGCGTTGTACCAACAGAGGATGCCAAGGAGTTTGCACAGCGTGAGAACCTCTTCTTCATGGAGACCTCGGCTCTAGACTCGACAAATGTAGAAACCGCCTTCTTGAATGCTCTCACTGAGATCTACCGCGTTGTTAGCAAGAAGACCCTCGTTGCTAATGGTGATTCAGCCAATGCAGGTGCCAACCTCAAGGGGACCAAGATCGTTGTCCCAGGCCAGGCCCCAGATCCCAATGCAAGTGCATCCAAATGTTGTTCCACCTAGGCAAATCGTTACAAACTGCTTCCATCTTCAAGATACTTACACTGCCCGCACACCGTCCAGTCTATAGGATTTCATGGTCGATCTGCCCGTATTTTTACTGTCCATTTTGTAAGATTATAGTCATTCTGATAGAAAAGCACCAACATTATTGCTTTGGTGCACAAAGCGAATGAAATGAACATGAAGAAGAAATAAAAACTTGCTTTGGTTTTAGTTTGTTTTGTAGCTCTGTAGAAGTTAACTGTTAAACCGTTTAGTACCTCCAGAGTGTAAAAGGTCCTTCTGGTACTCCTGAATTTCAAGTTGAGGTATTTCTGCAACAGAAGGATTTGGAGAATATGATGTTACATATATAATTAGAAGCTATTTCTCAAGAAGTGGGGTTCAGAAAATCTCATGGTTTGTTCTTGCAAGTAGATGGCAATGATTACCAAACTTTCCTGTGCTGGCATATGTTATCGGACTGAAACAAATTGAGCAATCACACAGGGATACGTAGAATTCACAAGGTTCACATCAAAGGTTTTTCTTTTTTCCCTTTGAATGAGGTAAGATTTGAACACAACTGCCGCGATGGTAAGGCTATTCTTAGTAAAATCAGAAGCAAAACAGCTCTACAATTTCAGCATCATCCAAATAGTTCACTACAATGCCAATGGATCTTGTAGGTTAGACTAGCTTTATCACCTAATTATAGTATTATATCTATGATAATCCTCTATTTAGCTCCATGCCATTGCCTGAATTCATTGTTTTTATCTAGTAACTCAAGCAGCTTAATACTGGTGGAGCAAGGAGGTACAAGCATTAGGCGGCCACTCCCTCCCTTCGACTTTTTAACCTTTTTAAGAAACACATACCACAACTTTTTATTCTAGTCCTTTCTTTCACCCAACCCCGAAACCAACTGTGTTAGATTCCCATTGACAACCATAACCTCTTTTGCTTTCACCCTTCAAACTGAATTCCTGGCTCCATCTCACAGCTTAGACTCTTGCTGAGTGTCACAAATTGAGGTCAGAATCAGTTGGAAAAGACACGATTGGTTCCTTTATACATGGACTCCATTCGATGGACTCTATTCACTATAATTGTCTGCATGTACACCAACGGAAGGATCCATCAATGTAGATCTATTGACCTATTCCAATGATCAATTCCAATAGGAGCATTGTTGCAGGTTATCCTGATGGGTGAAACCATCAATGATGTATTTATTAGGTTCAATAGCCATGTTCACTTGATCCATTTTGGTGGCCATGCCAACACCAACAGTTTGAGCTGTCAGTGTAGACTGAGATCATTTACATTGTCTCTGCTGATGTAATCATAGAATGAACTCATATACTCAGCCAGCAGAAGAAATGTCGGCAAAACCATTTCTGCAAGCAAATTGGTTGGGTTCTTCTCAGGATACACACTGATGGGTCAGTTGCTGTAGGATACATCACTAAAAGGTCGCTAATATATGTCAATATATTGTCCACTACTAGATTATATACTGTATAAGATATAATATATATGCAAATACAAAATTTCCCATGTATGCTTATTGAGTCAACTAACAAACAACCAATCATGATTAGACCAATGAACAAACGATCATCCAATTTATATATGAGCACTGTGCTAAAAACCCAGTAAAAAAGCAACCAATAATGGTCATCTGATCTTAATCTAACCATTCTAAATGAAGTTACCAAAAGTGTACATTCTAATTTTTTAGATTTCCCTGTAATGGATCTTTCTATAAGCGACAAGAAAATAAAACATTAAATTTAAAAGCTTGCAATTTAGTACACATGAAGATGTGGAACACCCTTCCACATTCCAAAAAGAACTATGACAACAAATTAAAAAATATTTCTCAAAAAACTTATATTGCAAGCATTTACCTATAACGTTACAAATGAGAACAACTTGTAATACATGTAAGAGAACTTGCATTACAAGCACATTCTTGTAACAAAGCTCGAAAACATGCATCATAAGTGAAAAAATAACTTGTATTACAAGCACTGCTTCACCTATAATACAATTTCGTGCTATGAAAATAAAAGACTTGAAATACAAGTCACTTCATTTATAACATTATTGTAACTTAAAGTTGTAATATAAGTTTATACTTAAAAAATCAAGTTGTAATACAAATGGACATTAATATGAAACCATACCTTCTAGAAATAATGCCATAAACGATTCAATGCATTCTAAATACCAAAACCACCCATAAGTATGCCCGGTGGCTTTCATCAAATGACATAATGATCCAACGGTCAATAATATATGTTTTCCTCGTACCTTTTAGGCAAAGTACTCAAAATATATTTATCCTATACACACACACACAAACTAATCATAATTATGCAAGACAATTCAATATTTATTAATATATATTGTTTAATCCAAATCAAACACTTGATTTATATAGAATAACATAATCAAAGAAATGAGTTGGTCAACAACAATGTTTCTCCTGCAAGGCTTTGTAAGCACCCCAAAGTCTTTCCCCTCTCTTCATGACTACCACTAAGTCTATTCCCTTTCTTCATGACTACCACAAAGTCTTCTTATCTCTCATAAGAAATTTCAAAAGTAGGTATGAGAATCAAAAGAATTCAGCAAAAAAAATAATGCCAAGCATTTCTTAGCAAGCAGAAGAGATAACATGGTTAACACCTGATGAGATCATGTTTAAAGAATCCCAAGGTCAACATTCGACATGGAAAACCATTGAGAATATCACAAGAAAAAAAGGAATAACCCTAAGTTATTGATGTCAAGGTAGATAATAGTAACTAATTTATCCATACAACTAAGATCCCATATATTTCTGATGCAAGTCATAAGTTCTGTGTACTTTTTGAACTTGTTTGTGGTTAAACATTTCAAAATATGCATTTCTTTTACTATAAAAAAAATCAGAATTTTACAACTTCCTACCATCTGGCATCTGAATCAACCTTCAAAAATTTTCTGTGAGACTGTAACTATAACATAGATTTCACTACTAATAGAGCATGAATGAGAAAAATTAGCCTAATGTAAATGACTCAAGCTTTTGATCAAAGAGCAAAATCCATAGTAGGAAAACTTTATTTTGTTTGAAAAATGTAAATTACTTGTTTCCATACTTAAGAGCAACCTATGTTCCACACTTAGGTTATGGGATCCTAAATTGTTATGATTCAACTCAGATCTACTTGGAAACCGAAAACCACAACCAAAACCACAACATTTTCACACATGTACAATTCTAGTTATAACGTGCATCTCATCCGGTGCTCATTTCTTTAAGTTATTATAGTCAATTTATTTGGTTTCCTCCCACTAGTAACCCTGAGGCTGGATCACATTTCCTCTTATTACATATGTCCTATATTTGAGAAGACCTTGACGCGGTATTCTCATAATGTAGGATGTGCACATGACACTCTTCTGGCAGAGAGAACATTCTGTGCTTGTCCTACACCCGGTATACCACCCCAGGGTAATGGTCGTGGTGTAACAGTGACTATGGCATACGTGATAAACTCACGGGAGACTACCTCGCATTGGCACACGGTTAATCATTTCCACTAACAAGTACACACTAAACCATACAACATAGAACAAATAGGGGTTGTTGTTATTAGGGTTTCATCGAGTGTTAAGAAATGTATGCGTTGTAGTATAATCGATAAAATTTTACAACAAGACATTTAAATTTATAAACTCAGAATCTAAAAGGAGTCCGAGGTTATTCGCAGGAAGCAAATATGGAACTCACACATTAATCTTCATTTAAAATAGATGAGCACAATTAATTGAGCATCAAAATAGATATTCAATGAATACAATTTGTCAGATTGTAATTCAAAAGATGATGAGATAAAAATAATAGAAAGACAAAATAATGGTGATTTGAATCACCAATTATTCATCTAAATTAAGCATATATCTCATACTCAATCAATTTCATCAATGTTAACTATAGTACTTAAATAATTCAATAGTTCTTAGAATCAACTCAGATTAGACGACAGAAGTATAGCATTAGAGGACTTATCCTTCACATTAACAGAGTGCATCATGATGTGCATACATCTGAATAGCCAAGAATGTCTATTAATGCATGTTCTTAGTATCATAGTAGCATCATGCATTGTAAATATTGCATAACATGCATCATTATGCATTTAGGTCAAATTGTACAAATTATATAGTAATTTCTTCTTTCGATGGCTAGGGATAGGGCGACTTTTAATTGGGGCCTTGGATCGAAGATCCAACTGTATAGATCTGATCAAGGCGACGATCGGAGTTCAACGACTCCAAGATCGCCCCAATCGAACTTCCGTAGCATCAGATATAATCCGAGGAAGGTAAGAGATCAAGGGCCAAGATGATGTAAATCTGCACTTCAGGTGACAAATCTGACTGCACGGATGAGTTCGGATCGATGATCGCAGCCTAACGACACGAAAATCGGCCCAATCCGACATTTGTGGCACTTTCTACAAGTCACAGAAGACGGATGGTCAAGATGGCACCATGTGGCACCATCTCAGCCGCCCAAACTGGCCCACCTACTATGTGAGAACCCATTGTGCTTTCTCTTTCTCCTCAACACAAGATCAGATCTGGGTTGTTGGATCTTGATCCAACGGCTACGAGCACGCGCATCGTGGTTAGAAAGTCGACAAAGAAGAGGGGGTAGCACAGTGGTCGAGCGCCTCTTCGTGAGAGAGAGGCGCGGGTTCGATCCCCGTTGCGCCTTAAATCAATGCGTGGGTACGGGAGCGGCTAAATCAAGCCGTTGGATGGCGCACCCAGATGCGAGGAGCGTGAACGTGCCATCAGACACGCTCTTGTGAAGGCGGGCGAGCATATGTCCTGAGCCGTTGATCTTCGATCCAACAGTGATGAAGGAGGCTGCGTCGCCTCTTAATAGGCATTGAAGGAGATTGGGCGCGGCACGTTTAAGCCGTTCGATCTCGTGATCGGACGTCTCGTGATTGCATGGCTGAGAACATGCAGATGTGCACGTGCATTAAGGTGTGAGGAGAAGATGCGCGGTGTGCATAGCAGCTACGCCTATGATCTAGGCTTTAGTGACGGTTTTATCCGTCACTAAAGGCCCTGAATTAATGTTTTATATACAAAAAGACCTAATTGCCCGCAACCTCTACACTTATATATAGCCCTACGACCTCCACTTCTTCATCCCTTCCTTCACCTCTCTCCCTCTCCAAAGCTCTAAAGAAGCTTGTCCCAAACCCGGGATGCTTCTCTAGAGTCAAAATCAAAATTTTCTCTCCCTCGTTTCGGAAGTGGATCTCGCGACGACGACGATGCCCTGCCTTGCCCTTGGTTCTTCCTGCTCCATTCTTCATCTTCCATCTTTGTCCTCTATCTTTCAGGCGTCGCCCCGTCCGGCTTGTCCTCTAAGCAACCGTTGAGGAGGATAACATATCTCTCTCTTTTTTATTGCATTCTAGAATAGAATTTTCCGCTTTCTAGCTGTAATCATTTGCTGCTTTCTAGTTGTAAAAATAATATTTAGTTGCAAAGTGATTGTTCTCTCTCTCTCTCAGTGTTAATATCAAATTCATTGTGATTATATAGCTTTTAAAATAAAAATACCAAAAAAATTTAATCGCGGATTTTAGATCGACGTAGCCTCCTTGTGTTTGACCCGGAATCTCTTTACAAATTTCGGTAAATTTATCTGTTGACAAATTTCTTCGCAAATTATACTACGTCCTCCGTCTTCCAGGCCTCGTTCCATCCGGCTCATCTTCTAAGCAACCGTCGAGGAAGATAACATCTCTCTCCCTTCTTTATTGCTTTCTAGAATAGAATTTCTTGCTTTTTAGGTGTAATCATTTCTTATTTTCTAGTTGTAAAAATAATATTTAGTTGCAAAGTGATTGTTCTCTCTCTCTCTCTCACAGTGTTAATATCAAATTCATTGTGATTATCTTACTTTTAAAACAAAAATACCAAAAAAATATAATCGCGGATTTTAAATCGACGTAGCCTCCTTGTGTTCAACCTGGAATCTCTTTACGAATTTCGGTAAATTTATCTGTTGACAGATTTCTTCTCAAATCATACTACGACGATAGGTTTTTCAAAATCCAATCCTTTTTGCATAGATCTTCCATCCATCATTTTGTCACCATTGCCTGGGAGGCAACGATTCTCGATTTTCTTTCCGCATTTCGTGCACTTTATCGTTTTCTAACTTGCTTTTATTTTTCTTCTATTGTTTTGCAGGTACCTCAACAGGGAATCTTCAAGCGGTAGAAAGAAGTAAAGTGCAGTTGAAGATAACTGTAAGTGCTTCCCATTCTTCCCCCCTCCATAGATTTCATTCCACAACCTTAATTCAAACCTCAATTAACCTAGGTGTTCGCATAAACCCTAGGATTAGTTTGGGTGCTTTGATTTTCACTTTCACTCATCTCACCTTCGTAAGAAAAAAAAAAGATACTTTTTGTGGGATAAATCAACATACACACTACATATACCCACATTCAAGGCACATAACCTAACTTGATTTTTATCTACTCAATCGGGATTCCGACTTGTGGAACCGCTACATGTAAATCAACACATAAGAGAGTAGAAATCAATTTAGGTTAATCATCTTGTGTGCCTAACTCAGTGGTGCATTTCGGCCAATTGTTTGAGTTGTTTGAGTTGTCGCACCACTTGATTTTTAAATCAACTCATCAAGTAGCTTCCCCTTAGGATTTACAATTTAGGTCAATACCATGCACTCCACTTTACTTTTTGATTTCAAAAGGAAAAGATCTTCACCCATGTTTGAACATCTAGTTTGCCTCTGAAACTTGATTGAACTCATTTAATTTTAAACCCTAAAAGCTACTTAAGCAAGATTTGAACCTTAAAATCCATTCATCCAAATAATTTTGCTTGAAAACCCTGGTTGTGCACGCACTCACACATATTCAATCAATCATTAAGGGTACAACCCATTTTAAGGGCCCACCACATTCCATAATCACTACAATCCTAAGCCTAAGTAAAATCAAGTAGACGTTGGCCTTAAGGACTGATTCACTCTTTGGGGCCCAGGTTGAGATTGTTTACGATTAACTTGTTTGTACTAGTCAATCTGATGTCTAGCTAGGGGGTAGAATCAAACGATCGCGGTTGGGGGTACACTAGGAACTGGAGGCACAAGCCGAAGGAAGAACCTTCTCCCTAGTCCTTCCTTCTAACTGGTTGGATTGACTGGATACAAGAAGAGAAAATCGTCTATAATCTTAAGACGGATTCTGAGAGTTTGTAGATTCTTAGGCTACCCAACTTAAGGATAGGATTGTTTTGTTGTACTGCAGAGTTCTTATCCCCAGTCCTTCCGACCTCTTCTTAGTTTATGCTTGGAAGGAGGTCATTGAATCTCCGATTGGAAGGACCATTAGATCATTCTAGGAGGCGTAGATTGAATTTTGGCCAAATTGATTCCATGGCCGATCAACAACCTCCTCTGCCTCGGAATCAACAGGAGATGTTTCAAAGGAAGCTGGAACAAATGCAGAGAATGCAGGGCGCTTAACCCTTGAAGGATTTTTATGATTCTTCAAATTATGGGAAATGTCTCGGTGTCCAGATTCCTACCGGAGATATAAAAATCAAGCCCCAGGTGTTAAGCCTGATCAAACATTTTCATGGGCTTGGCTCTAAAGACCCGTTTCAACATTTGGAGGACTTAACCACATTGATCCAGACCACCAAAGCGCGAAACGTGAATGAAGAGTAGATGATCATGAGGCTCTTTCCCCACTCTCTTAGGGATAAAGCCACTCATTGGTACATGACCATAGGAAGGCCGATCGCAACATGGAATGATTTGAAATTGGCTTTCCTGAAGAAATTCTTCCCTGTCGGACGTACCAATGCTCTGAGATGGGCGATTACTACCTTCGCCCAGTGGTCGTGGGAGTAGTTTCATGTTTCCTGGGAGTGATTCCAGGACTTATTGCGGAAGTATCTGTAGTTTTCCCTTCGAAGAGGGGTGACGTAAAAAATGCGGAAATAAAATATAAAGCAATCTCACCAAAGAAAACCAATCACACAATGTACACAATTGTTTTTAGGTGGAAACCCAAACCGGGTGAAAACCACCACCTAACCCTCTCGAGTTAGGATTTTCCGATCAACCAAGTTGATCAAAATCCACTAAATCGAATCACTTAAAACGAGGGTGATTTAACCTCAATACAACCACGCTACAAGTACGAGGGTAGCGTTCCTCAACCCCTTCTCTCCACGAGAAGGATTTTGTCCCACGAAGGAGACGGGAATTCGCAAAGCGAATACCCAACCAAAAGACAAAGATAAAATAAAACAAGTAATCCTATAGAGCCAACAAAGGAATTTAAACCTAGCTTATATAGGAAATAGGAAACTCCCCTTTGCAAGGAGTGCGTCGAGTTGATGACGCGGTGCGTGTGCCACGCGACGGCGCAACGTCGCTCTCGTAGACAACGGCGGGAGAGCGGGTGCGCGAAGCTTGATGCTCTCAAGAGAATGGAGCTTGAGCTTGGAGAGCAAGAGCTAGCTAGGACACAAGAGAGTGGAACTATGTTGCTTAAGTGTGTCTTGTGTTTCTCTTAGTGTGTCTATGTGTGTAAAGGCTCCCCTCTATTTATAGAGGCCTTAGGAAGGCTTTGGAAGGCTTAGGAAAGGTTCTATAGCCGTTGGGTGCAAAGCCCAAGAGAATCAGGCCGAAATCAGGACAATGATTACATTTGACAGGGTGATCAGACGTCTAATTCTTGCATCAGACGTCTGGAAGGCCACTTTAAGACGTCTGATTTAAAGGTCAGACGTCTGATTCTATGCAGGTTTCCTCCTGACTTGAATCAGATCTAAACAAGGTTTTTATTCAGGTTGATTAGACGACATACAGGACGTCTGGCACTATGCCCGGATGTCTGGAAACCAACTTTTACTGTGGGAATGGATTTTCCAAACGTTGCAACGGCTAGAAAATCTCTGAGAAGAGATTTTGGGTCAGCAGAGGCAAAACGGTCATTTATCAGACGTCTGGACAGTCCTATGGTCGTCTGATAAGGCTCTAACGGTCATATCCTTAAGTGTATGCTAAGCCAGCCAACGGTCCACTAATTGGACGTTTGGCAAATCCATCAGACGTCTCCTAAGACGTCTGGTATAAGGTCTGGACGCCTGATTTCATCAGACAGAACTACCTATGTCCAGCCTAACAGTTATTAGACGTCTGAAACAACAGTCAGACGTCTTAAAATACTTTATCAGACATCTGATTTTAGAATTAGACGTCTGGAAGTGCTGTTTGAACCCTATATTGGTTTTCTAAGTGTTCTACAGAAAACCTTAGTATCCTAGGGTTGTGCAGGTGTTCCTAGGACTACTGTTAGGGTACTTTGAGGCTCTTTAACATAATATTCTAAGAAAAATAAAAAGAGCAAGAAAATAAAGACAAGAGATACAAGAAAGGATTAAAAAGAATCTATCCTATTCTTCTTGTCTTCTATCTTCAATCTGTCGCTCCACGCGAACCTCCTCTGTTTTCCGTCAAGCTCCTCCAATCCGTCCTGGATGCGAGCTCAAACTCTGTTTAAGCACGTCTACATTTGCAATTGACCTGAAATCTAGGACTCAAATTGCAAATGTTAAATAACACGTGTTTTGTTATCATCAAAACAAATGATCATGGTGCTCTAGCACCAACAGTATCCACACCACAAGGTGTCGAACTGGTAGCTCGTGCAGATCTTTTACCACGGGTTGACTTAGCAACTCAGAAATCACGTGGATGTTTCTTGCGGAGGCAATTTCCTCAACAAAGATGCAGATAGCGTGCACGATTTGTTTGAGGAAATGAGTGAAAATTCAATCAATCATGCCTCCATAGATACTTTTAACTGGTCCTAATAACCCAGATCAAATGTTAATGAGATCCACGACTCTCATTCATTCGATATGGAACTGATTTATAATAAACTAGATAAGGTGGACTTGGTTATCAAAATGATGGAGTGGATGGCGGAAAACTCTGCAAACAATTCTCGATCCACTCAATCCCAAAATTTGGGATTCCATTCTTCGCGAGATCCTTCTGGACGGGAGTTCATGAATAAACTGGATGCGGCTCAACCTGTGAGCTAGCATTGTTCGGAACCCCACGGGTTCCAAACTGGGGCCTTTGATCCCAGTTTCTCTGATCCCTCCCTTTCTTTCTCTCCATCCTCACCCTATGAGGATGTCTATGCTGTACAGGAGAACGTTAGGTCCAACCCTTACTCCAATGCTTATAATCCTTGTTGGAGGAACCACCATAACTTCTCATGGAAAAACCCGAGGCAGCAGACCCAATTCCGACCCAGCAACTATGCTCTGCAAAGACCAATGGGTCAGGGTCATGTTTACACACAGCTACCCCCAAATCAGGTCAATCAGCCAGCTTGGAATGCCTGTCAACCTGTAGGGCAAGCTGATTTGAACCGTCAGATGATAGAGATGCAAGGATCTATGCTCCAACTCATACAGCAAATGAAAACCTCGTTGGACAACTTGAAAACTGGGTTCATTGTTAATTCCCGTCAACCTGGATCTTTGCCATCTCATCCCGTACCTAACCCACGTAATATACAAAATCCAGGCAATCAAGCCCAAGGGTATGGGAATCAAATGGACCCACACGCACATGCTCAGGTGGTTGAACAGGGTCCTTCCTCTTCTGCTTCTTCATCAAATTCGAGGTTTCTAGCTAATGAAGCCCCTCCAATCTTTCCTAACCCTCCCCAAGACTCAAACCCTTATGCATCTGCTAACTCTGTTACCTTGAGGAGTGGAAGGCAAACCCAGGACCCAAAACTACCTTGTTCTGATCCACCAAATCCTGGAGAACTTGAGGAGAGAAAGGAGAACTCTGAAGAAGAAATCAAGGCTCAGGAACCTGATTCCAAAGATCTGACTCATGTTCCTTTTCCTGAGGCCTTGATTAAACCTAGGAAGAAGAAGCCTGTTGATTGTAACGAGAAGTTCTTGAATATATTCAAGAATGTCGAAATCAATATCCCGCTCCTCGATGCTATCAAACACATATCGGCTTATGTTAAATTTTTAGAGGATTTATGCACACAGAAGCGTAAGTCGAGGGAATCTATTCCGAGGAAGGTGATACTCTACGAGTAGGCTAGTTCTGTTATCCTGCATCATCTTCCTCCGAAAAAGAGAGATCCAGGTGCTCCTTTGATTTCTTGTGTCATCGGAGATTACACCTTTGATTGGGCACTTCTGGATCTTGGTGCATCCATTAACCTAATTTTGACTTCTCTTTACGAGAAGTTCGGATTAGGTGAACTTTGGCCGACCTCAGTAACGCTACAGTTAACAAACTGTTCGGTCACAAATTCGAGAGGTGTTATTGAGGATGTTATTGTCAAGGTTAAGGACTTCTATTTTCCTGTAGATTTTCTTGTCCTTGACATGGATGTACCTGAGAATTTAAGGACCACACCCATCATTCTGGGGCATCCGTTCCTGGCTACCAGTACGGCCAATATCAACTTGTGCTCCAATGTTGCAACCACCGGTTTGGATAGCCCCATTTGAGATCATGACTGACGCTTCTGATTACGCGGTCAAGGCTATTTTGGGTCAAGAGACTGACAGGAAGCCCTCTATCATTTACTACGCCATCAAAACTCTGGATGAGGCCTAGAGGAATTACATTGTTACTGAGAAGGAATTGCTAACTGTAGTATTTGCTTTGGAGAAATTCAGGGCTTATCTCTTAGGGTCTCACATCATAATTTACATTGACCACTCAGCCTTGAGACATCTCTTGGCCAAAATGGATGCCAAACCCTAGCTTATCTGATGGATTCTTCTGCTGAAAGAATTCGATCTTGAAATCAAGGATAAATCTGGGGCATAGAATGAGGTGGCGGATCATCTTTCGAGACTTCTAAGTGATTCTTCTCATCTGGATATTCCGATTGCTGATACTTTTTTGAACGAGACTATTCTTACAGTATCAGGTGTCCAAATCCCATGGTTTGCAGACATTGTAAATTATTTGACCGTTGGTCAAATCCCCTAGGGTTGGACCAAGCAACAACAAGATAGACTTAAATTTGAGGCCAAATATTACCTCTGGGAGGACTCTGAACTGTACCGCATCGGCTTTGATCAGATTATTCGCCGATGTGTTCCATAGAATGAATTCCAATGTATACTCGAGTTCTGCCATGCATCTGCGTGTGGTGGACATTTCTCTGGGAAAAAGACAGTTGCAAAAATTTTGCAATCTGGATTCTATTGGCCGTCTTTATTCAAGGATGCCTAGGAATTCTTGAGGTCGTGTTCCCGATGACAGGCACTTAGGAGCATAACCAAGAGAGATATGATGCCTCTAAACTCGATTCTTCCCATCGAAATCTTTGACGTTTGGGGCATTGACTTCATGGGACCCTTCCTCCCTTCATTTGGACATCAGTACATTCTCGTCATTGTTAATTATGTGTCCATGTGGATTGAGACTATTCCCACCCAAACCAATGGCCACAAGGTGGTCATCGATTTTGTCAAGAAGAACATCTTCAGTCAGTTCGGGATTCCGAGAGCCATCATCAACGATGGTGGTACTCATTTCATTAATGCCCAGTTCCATAGTTTACTAGCAAAATACAGGGTAAATCACAAAATCTCCACACCTTACCACCCCTAGATGAATGAACAAGCTGAGATCTTTAATCGGGAGATCAAGAATATTTTGCAGAAAACGATTAGACCTGATCGTAAAAATTAGACTCAAAAGCTTGAGGATGCTCTTTGGGCCTACCGTACGATGTAAAAAATGCCTATTGGCATGTCAGCGCTTCATCTGGTGTATGGAAAGGTGTGCCATTTACCCATAGAGATTGAACATAGGGTATTCTGGGCAATCAAGCAATGTAATTTGGATTTGAGTTTAGCTGGAAAGACCAAGAAACTCCAACTATCTGAGTTGGAGGAGCTTAGAAACGACGCATATGAGAATGCCAAGATCTATAAGGCTCGGACCAAAGCTCTTCATGACCAATTGATATCCCGCAAGAGCTTTGAGCTGAACCAAAAGGTCTGGCTCTTTGATTCTCGACTTAAGCTCTTTCCTAGAAAACTTAGGTCAAAATGGAACAACTTGTTCATCGTCGATCAGATATTTCCAAACGAAGCTGTTCAAATCTCTGACCCAAAGACGGGTAATTCTTTTAAAGTCAACGGTCAACATCTGAAGCCTTTTGTTGATCGTATTATTCCAGAACCCATTTCAGACATGGTTGCTCTACTCACATTGTGATTTCTTTGGCTGAACTTCGCCTAGCTGATGGCATTAAACTCAGCACATGTACAGTCTGACTCAGAGCTGACCCGAGCATCATATTCAGGTGATATCTTCTACATTCTATCTTTCCTTTCATGCCTTTTATTTTCAATGAGGACATTGCATTAGCTAGGCATGGGAGGGTGGATTCATTTCTGAATCATTTTGTCAACTCTGTGGAATTCTTGTAAATTATACTTATTTTTTATATTCTTTATTAAAAAATGAAAAAAAATATATAAAATATTAAATTAGGAAAGAATAATTGGGCATTAGGACTTTTCAACCTTAGGGAATAATACAGTAGGATCTGAACACTTAGACCCTTCAAGTCTTCTGGCTTAATGAGCCTAGGTGTTCATTAAAATGTAGATTTGCTTATCGAGTCCTCACCATTCTAAATTTACTTCAAATTGGTTAAATAAGTTGGGGTGATAAGTACATGACTTATCAACCTGTTCTCTGATTTGAGGGGATTTTAAGTTTAAGCATCTACACACTATTTTCATTTACTCGCTTTTCGGTGATTTTTATGGAAATTGGGTAGCTAATGAACCTTCTAGGGTGGTATGGCTGGCAAGTTATCGTGGGTAACAGACCATAGGTAGGTTGTCCAAAGCCTAGTCACACAACCATTCTTTTCCTGCTCTTTTTAGGTAAATCTTAGATCAAGGAAGCCACCTATTTAAAAAAAAAAGAGAAAAGAAAAAAAAAGAAAAGGAGAAAAGAAAAGAAAAAGAAATAAGCCACACTTCACCGCATAAGTATGGCTGGCAAGTTATTGTGTGTAACAACCCATTGGTAGGTTGTTCAGAACCCAGCTCAAGAAATGCACGTAAAATTCCAAAACACTTAGGAAGAAGCAGAGAAATAGAATAAGCCGATGAGATATACACTGGGTTCGCCCTTGTGTTGACCCCATAAAAATAAAAGTAGGGAGAAAGCTATCGGTTAAATAGATATACCTTTAGGCAGAATTTCTTTTCAAGGTCACCTAGGGGCGTAGAAACTCGAAGTTCGTTCTAATCGCCGATCAGTGAGTCTATCACATATCACACAAAGATGCTTAGAACTTAGGGTTCTCTTCGAGTCTTGGGTGGATTGAGTGGCCATAGAAAGCGACTCCGAAACCCTAAACTCAAAAATAAAAAAAAAAGAAGAAAAGAAGAAAAAAATCCTCCTTTGAATAAGGCAAGGGCTTGAGGTGGCCTGCATTTTGGCATACACTTGGGCACTGTTGTGTCTTTGTAGTTCAGGTTCTTAGTAAAAAAACTCTTAGTGTTGAAGAATAACTTTTGCCTAAGAAATCTGACCTAATTCTTTTATAAATAGCATATAGTTTTTTCTACGGACTAGCAAAAGATAGGCTTGGGGGTGTGATGTGCATACTTCTAAATAGCCAAGAATGTCTATTAATGCATGTTCTTAGTATCATATTAGCATCATGCATTGTAAATATTACATAACATGCATCAACATTCATTTAGGTCAAATTGTACAAATTGTATAGTAATTTCTTCTTTTGGTGGCCAGGGACAAGGCGACTTTTAATTGGTGCCTCGGATCGAATTTCCAACAATACGGATCTGACCAGGGCGACGATTGGAATTCAATGACTCCAAGATCGCCCCAATCGAACTTCCGTAGCATCAGATATAATTCGAGGAAGATCAGAGATCAAGGGCCAAGATGGTGTAAATTCACACTTCAGATGACAAATCCGATTGTACGGATGGGTTCGGATCAATGATCGCAGCCTAACGGTACAAAAATCGACCCAATCCGACATCCGTGGCACCTTCTACAAGTCATAGAAGATGGACGGCCAAGATGGCGCCATGTGGTGCCATCTCGGTCGCCCAAACTGGCCTAGATAATATGCGAGGACCCGCTGTGCTCTCTCTCTCCTCAATGAAAGATCATATCTGGGCCGTTGGATCTTGATCCAACGGCCATGAGCGCGATTGCAGCGGTTAGAAAGTCGACAAAAAAGAGGGGCCAGCACAGCGGTCAAGTGCCTCTTCGCGAGCGAGAGGCGTGGGTTCGATCCCCATTGCGCCTTAAATCAAGGCGCAAGCACGGGAGCGGCTAAATCAAGCTGTTGGATGGCGAGCGAGCGGCGTGGATGCAGGCGATGTGGCACGCTCAGATGCTTGGAGCGTGAACGCGCCATCAGACGCACTCTTGTGAAGGCAGGCAAGTGTGCATCCTGAGCCATTGATCTTTGATCCAACGGCGATGAAGGAGGCTGCGTCGCCTCTTAACAGGCGTCGAAGGAGATCGGGCGCGACGCATTTAAGCCGTCCAATCTCACGATCGAACGGTTGAGAACACATAGATGTGCGCATGCGTTTAGGCGCGAGGAGAAGAAGAGGCACGGCATGCGCAACAGCTACGCTTACGATCTGGGCTTTAATGACGGTTTTATCCATCACTAAAGGCCCTGAATTAATGTTTTATATACAAAAAGATCTAATTGCCCCCAACCTCTACACCTATATATAGCCCTACGACCTCCACTTCTTCATCCCTTCCTTCGCCTCTCTCCCTCTCCAAAGCTCTAAAGAAGCTTGTCCCAAACCCGAGATGCTCCTCTAGAGTCGAAATCAAAATTTTCTCTCCCCCGTTCCGGAAGTGGATCCTGCGACGACGACGATGCCCTGCCTCGCCCCTGGTTCTTCCTGCTCCGTTCTTCATCTTCCATCTTCGTCCTCCATCTTCCAAGCGTCGCCCAGCCCGGGTCGTCCTCCAAGCAACCGTCGAGGATGATAACATCTCCTTCCCTTCTTTATTATTTTCTAGAATAGAATTTCCCACTTTCTAGCTGTGTTCATTTCCTGCTTTCTAGTTGTTAAAATAATATTTAGTTGCAAAGTGATTATTCTCTCTCTCTCTCTCAGTGTTAATATCAAATTCATTGTGATTATCTCACTTTTAAAATAAAAATACAAAAAAAATATAATCGCAGATTTTAGATCGACGTAGCCTCCCTATGTTTGACCCAGAATCTCTTTACGAATTTTGGTAAATTTATCTTTTGACGGATTTCTTCGCAAATCATACTACGACGATGAATTTTTCAAAATTCAATCCTTTTTGCGTAGACCTTCCGTCCATCACCTCACAGAAGGCACAAGGCTCTTTGAAGCCTTCTCTTCTTCTTCTTCAATGCCTTCCTTCTCAAGCCTCCTCTTCTTCTTAAGGCCTTCAAGCACAGAGCACACTTCAGAGGCTAAGTGTCGCACAGGGGCACAAGGATAGCGGAGCAAAACCCTCCCCCCTCTCTCAAAAATCCCTCCTCTCTTCTCTCTCAAACCTGGGCTTTATCGGGTATATGGTCGGGTATTCGATTCGAGAACAATGACCAAGCCTGGGAACGTGTGTCATAGGCGCAGTGTAAGCATAGGCAGGTAAGCTGGTGTGTGGAGGGACTCGACCCCTTGTGTTCTTGTGCAGAAAGGCTAAGGCACAAATTCGTGATATACGCTTGCAGGTACCCTTCACTTCACGATGTGGCACTAATGTTTCAGGCTTCTTTCGCGCAGCGCAGCTGGGATGATGCTACGCCAATTGCAACAACTACTGGCGATGAAGTCTTCTATTACGGACCTAGAGGGCTTTGGGATTTTCGTCTGCAGCTATTAGAAGAGGTGCCAAGGTGTATGGCAGCCGGAGAGAGGTGGACTACATCGGAGATGGCGAAGGCGACCGCGGAGGATGGTGATCACCTGAAATGAGAAATAAGGCCTCACGGTTAGTAAAATGCAAACTAGGTGATGGTGTGAAGGATGGTGATCATCTTCACGTGAAGGATGGAGAAACTTCATCAAGTGATGGTGAAGGTGGTGGTTGTGTTTGCATGGCGTGTGGTGGCGTGCGGTGGTCGGGCGAACTCAAGGAAGGTGTGCGGCGAAGCTTGAGTTCGGTGGGTGTTTTTGGTGGAGGAAGAACGGAATAAGTAGAGGGGTTTTGATGGTGGTGTGCCGGTATAGGTTTTGGAAGTGATTTCCTAGAGTTTGGCAGTCTGTGGAGTCGAAGAGACTTCGCTGGAGCTCGGCCTGTTGTGGAGAAGATGGAGGGCGAACGGTGGCGTCGGTGGTCGAAATAAGAGATAAAGGGGTTGATAAGGATCTACAAAGGTAGGGGAAGAGATTGGACCTACTTATGGACAAAGAGAGAGAGAAGTGCGATGACAGTGATTGGCCGATCGTAGAAGGGATGAAGACCTCCGGTGGAAGGGGCAGTGACGACGAGGGGGTCTGGAATGCTCTTGCTGGTATTGTGAGGAGAAGAGGAAGGAGATGAAGGTGTTCCCACTGCCTATGGTATGTAGCAGCGGGAAAAGGAGGTTGGAGAGGGGTCGCCGGAGCTGCTGTGGAGGTGGTTGGAGAGGGAAATTTGATGAAGATTTGCGGCCAAAACCAAGCTAAGGAGCATGGATTTGCAATGAGGGAGCTTTTTATAGAGCTCTAACTGATCTCTAGATCAGGAAATAAGGCCATAATGGCTTGCTTAGGAATCATGAAGAGCCCATGAATCTTTTGAGTTCGCTGGGGCAAGCAGGGATGATTTGGGATCCCAAATCGGTCCCAATCAATTCTCCATGGTGTAAATATCAATCCCACCAAATTTGGTGGGATTTGATGAAGATTCGAGTAGGTTTAAGAGTGGCCAAAGGTCACCTGGAGGTTGGTTGACCTCCAATGGCAGCAGGGACTGATCTGTGAAGAAGATGAAGAACTTAGGGGCTATTTGCAAGGATTTCGAAAGTTGAGGGGCT
The DNA here is from genome assembly GCA_037157565.1 of Thalassia testudinum. Taxonomy (NCBI): domain Eukaryota; kingdom Viridiplantae; phylum Streptophyta; class Magnoliopsida; order Alismatales; family Hydrocharitaceae; genus Thalassia; species Thalassia testudinum. Next base: position 62,757,250 of record JAZHRO010000031.1, read on the forward strand.
AATTAAGAGAGAAAGAGTCTGATTGGACTAAAATGCAAACTAGGTCAAGATAAACTCTGATTTGACCCAAATTTTGGTAAAAGTCTAATTTGGACCCAAGGAATTTAGTGGTGAAGTCGGATTTGAGTTTTGACCAAGTTTGGCTAGGAAATTTATGCAAAAACCCAAATTATGGCAGAATTGTATTTGTAACTCTGTTTAAGGTCAAAATGGGTTCCAAGGGTCAAATCAAGGATACCAAACCTCTTAGAATATTTTTATATGAATTTTACAAGGTTTAGATGAATTTTATCATGACCAGAACCTCAATAATCCAAGTGGATCTGAAATTAAGGCTTTAGGTCATGAATCAGTTCTCGAAGTGTGTGAAACCTTGTTTCTGTCAATGTAGACCCTTTTATTATACTTTAATGCTCATTAGACCTTAGATTAACCCATGGGAAATCCCATGGTTACTCTTCTTTCATGATATGATGTTAAAACTGTAGAATTAACCCTATTTTAGTGTATTCCTCTCAGAATGAATGTGCAGGGAATTACGACTCTTAAGCAACTATGCAGGAGCATTTGTCAATTAATCCTGACTAATTAAAGCTAGTTATGGCTCATGATGATGTTATCATCGGTCGTACCTGTTTAAGAAAATGCATTGTAGTATTGGACAAATGTGCTCAAATCATTTAAATTTATAACTCAGAATTAAAAGAGTCTGAGGTCGAACACAGGGAGCAAGTAATAGCAATTTAATCTTACCAATCACAAGAAATATAAGCAATTACAATCAAAACTTTATTCAAAATAATTAAAAATGATATATATATGAAATCCAGTAGAAAAGTCCAAAAAGAATGGGTTAAAATGGTGATTTGAATCACCAATTAATCCTTTGAAATTAAGCTCAAATATCTCAACAGTAATTTTTAATCAAATATTCCACGTTAGCCAGATGAATATCCCAACAGGACTACGGCACCAGCAGATATCAGACGAAGACACAAGGCATCAGACACCTTAAGTGCTCAGGGGGATCAGCTTCAACAGAACAGAGGCAAAGGCCTCTTCTTCCTTCGTGCCTTAAGGGAGAGGCACTTGATGGAGAGGATTTCGCTTAATTTTGAAGATAGCAATGAAATGATTTATCGTTGTAATTTATGTGGTGGAAATCTCTCAATCAAAGATTAAAATAGATACCAATTTAAACCACAGAAAAGTTGTATCCACAGGGAGATTTAAGCCTAATAAAACTTGCAAATTCCTTATCTTATTATTCCAACATGATGTCGCCTACAATTATAGTTTAACATGCAATGTACGCGAAGCTAATAGATTGAATAGATATGCAAGCAGATAATATAGTTAAAACTCAAGGGGTTGGCTGCAATTGCATTCAATAAATCAAATATTTTATTTAAAATTAAAATCCCAACAATGGCATATCAATGTAATTGCTAATTCAATAAAAAATAGAGGATTCTTCCTCTTTCCTCCTCGCGCACAGGAAGGAGATTGGTCGACCGGATGGAGTTCGGAGGAGATCGGCTGAGACGAGGGCTTTGCGATGAACTTGCCAGCGTGATTGGAGATGACCAGAGGTGGCCGCTTGTTTGTCGCTCTAAAGCAGCTTTTAAAATCATCGCATTACAGTATAGATCGAATCAGTGTGAAAACATGTAGCATTTATTACTCGAATGAAATTCGAGGTCAAACATAGGGAGCAAGTGGAAAAATACTTCTTGAGATTGCAATTCAAAAATAAGAATTTCAAACAATAATGACATATAAATGAAATCTGATGTTAATAACGCCAAAAGATGAGAGGGTAAAATGGTGATTTGAATCACCAAATTACCTTACAATGTTAAGCTTTGCAAGCTACTCAAAGTAACACATCATATAAGCCAAATGAATCTCAATTTAACCAAAAGAACTAAGGTATCGGATATCAGATGACAGAATAGGCTCAGATGCCTTAACAGAGGTAAAGGCCTCTTCCTCCTTTCTCTTCAAGCCTCAGGGAGAGGCTTTTCTATTCTTTCTTTCTCTTCCTTCTCTTCTTCCTTCTTTCTCTTCCTTCTCTTCTTCCCTTAGCTTCAGAGAAGGTGCAGCACAGGACTCAGCACGCTAGCAGAGGCAAAGGCCTCTCTCAGATCTCACAAGTGTTGAGAGGAGGGAGGCAGAGCAAAACCCCCCCTCTCCTCTCTTTTTCTCTTCTTACCCTTTCAGAACCAGCAAACCAGACCAAACCTGGGTATCCGAGTAAATGGACCAAGCCCAGACCCGTAAGGCGTGAGCACGGGTGAGGGCGTGTGTGGGCACGTGCGAGGGGACCTCACCCCATGCTTCTGAGGTAATAAGGCAATAGCAGAAATTCAATTTATTTCCACGCACCGCTTCGTTAGCTACCGATGTGGGACTAATGTCCCTGCTTCTTTCTTTGCATGTAGCCATAGGTACTTCCTCAATTGGAGCGTGACAGTGCTCTAGTAGCTTCAGTTGGATGTTTGGGAGTCTTCCTGGGAGTAAGCCGCACTGCCTGGGTGTGGTATTGGCGAAGAACACGGTCGGAGGAGCTTGAATGCCGTCAGCGATGGAGGCGGCAATGGGCGGAGGATGGCGTCGACCTAAAAGCAATAATATGGCCTTACGGCCAAGTTAAACTAGCTCAGGACCTTCGTCGAATGACATGGAGTATGTTGGCGGTGGTTTCATGGTGGATTGGGGTGTGTGGTGGCCGGTCGAAGTCGGGGAAGGAAACCGATGATGGGTTTGTTCGGTGGAGCGATTGGGTGAATGAGAGAGCGAATGGAGTGTGTGGTTTTGAAGAGTAGAGCACGGTAGAGCTGATGGAGATGATAGCGGCGCAAATCGTGCGGTGGAGCGGCGGTTGGGCATCGCTGGAGCTTCACCGGAGCGGAAGAAGGTGACGGGGTTGAGGGAGAATCGGTGGTCGTGCGTTTGTTGCAAGAGTGGTAAAATAGTTTAGAGAGGGAAAGGGAGAGATAGAGGGACTTAAGGATGCGGTAGAGAGGCGGAAGGCTCTGGTGTTGGTCAACCGGAGTCGGACAAGGAGGTAGAAGCAGCGAGGCGGCGACGACGAATCAGATGGAGAAACGCCCTCCCTTTGGCTGGGGAGGGTCGCGAGGAAGAGAGGAAGCTAGTTGGCCGTCCAATTTGATGGTTGGACGGCTGGAGGAGGAGGGTCGAAGAGGTCATCGGAGCAGGGGTCTACGGTGGTCTGAGGTAGGTTTCTAGGGCCTTTTGACGCGCCAAGACTTGCTGGGGAGAAGCGAAATGCAACAGGGGTTCTTTTATAGGCCATTGGAAGCCCTTCCAAGCTTGGAAAGAAGCTTCCAAGCTTGGAAGGTCATGCACATGTCGGATGCCCGAACCTTTGAAAGGTTCGCATGACCTTTTGGGAAAGGCGTAGAGCCCAAGGATTGGCTCAAATGGGGGTAATTTCCCAAGGAATCCCTATATCAATTTTGGGAGAGATTGATTGAGAATCGAGCGAGACATCTTCGCTTGAAACTTGAAAGTGAAGGTTTAACCTTCCAAAAATGGCGTGAGGACCTATTTATGAAAATAAGGACAAATTTAGGGCCCTTTCTGTAAGGATTTTGAAAGTTAAGGGCATATGTGTGATATAAACGAATCAGATAGGACCAAATTAGAAACTAGGTCAAGACAGTCTCAAATTAGGCCCAAATTTTGGTACAAACCTAATTTTGACCTAAGAAATCCAATGGTGAAGTTGGATTTTGGTTTGGACCTAGTTTGATTGAGTAATGTATGCAAAAAGCCAAATTAGGGCAAATGTCAGTCTGAGATTCTATTTTGGGTCAAGACGGGTTCTGATGGTCAAATTGAAGGTAACAACCCTAGAGAATATTTTTCTATGAATTTTAGAGGGTTTAGGTAAATTTTATTCTGACCAGAACCTCAGTTAATTAAGAAGGTCTATTTTTAGGATTTCAGAAGTCATTTAATTCTCAAAACACGTGAAAATCCTTTTCTGTCTGTATGAACCCACTTGTTGGATATTTAAGATCATTTGGCCCTTAATTACCCCTGGGAAAACTCGTGGTTATTTTGCATTCAAGATATGATGGAAAAATTACAGTTTTAACCCCGTTTTCTTATCTTTCTCTCGGAATGATTATGTAATGAACTAGGGCTCTCTGGTAGTTTTGTAGGAGCATTTATTCCTTGATAATGACTAAATTGAGCTAGTTATGGCTCATGATGGTGTTCCCATCATACCCTCATGCCTAACTTTTGCTAGTCTCTTAGCAAAATCTCATGGAATTAACTCAAATTCTTGACCACATGTTCAGATCTTTGATGTGTGCCTTCTTTTGTTGATTAGGTTAGATGCCAATTGTAGGCCTAGAGGTACTCAAGTACTAACCAAGATCTGAACCTGTAATGACCTGTTACATTTTTAGCCGGATAAGATGTCTGGAGTTTCAGTCAGACATCGGTCCAGACGTCTGGACACGTGCCTGGACGTCTGAAGGTGGGAAATTTCATACTGCGCTTTACGCTCTGTGCATGGCTGGTCCGCAGAGGCCTTTCTCTCTCCCTGCACCCTCACCCTAAACCCTAACTCCTCTCTTATATAAACCCACTATCTCTTCCTCCTTCACCCCTCACACCACTCCAGCCACCGCCACCTCCACCTTCCCTTACGACAGCCATGTTCCCCTCCGTCTCTATTGCACCCATGGTGAGGAAGGAGAGCCATCGGCGAGGGGAGAGAGGGGGGGAGCGAGAGTGAGAGAGTGTGAGGGAGTGAGAGTAGGGGAGGAGGACGATGGCTGCGAGAGCTCGGTGGAGCTCGAGGAGGAGTCGTGGGAGAGAGGAGGACGTTGGTGAGGAGCTGCTTAAGCTCTTGCAGCTGCTGGAGCTGCCGGTGTGGGCGGAGGTGCGAGCGAGGTGAGCTACGAGGAGGTTCTGATACAGGAAGTTTTCTAGTATCAGACGTCTGGAGTGAAGTCCAGATGACTGGCGAGGCACCAGGACGTCGGGAGCTGAGGTCAGACGTCTGAAAGTGCCATATCGTGAGGTACGTATCTTCTTGCACCATGCATATCGTAGCACAGGGGATGTCAGTTGACTGTTGTGTTTGCGGGTGATCGTACGTAGGTGCAGGCTTTGGGAAGGCACGCGGTGTGCTTTCCCAAGTACTTTTGGACATCTGATCACGTCGCTAGACGTCCGGAGGTACTTCCAGACGATTGGAAGTAGGGCGAGACGTCTGGAGCTACCCCCAGATGATCGCAGAGGGAATCTCGACGTCTGAATTAGTCGTAGGAAATGCAAGGTGAGTTTTGACATCTTTTAAGACGTCTGGGATTAGTCCCAGACGTCTGATTTTTGTTAGTAACCACATTTTTAGACTGTTTAAGGCCCAAACGGAATTGGATTTCCGCAAACGAAGTACCGTTGTTTTCCACTCGAGTTCCTCCACATGTTCATGTTGAGTATTTACTATTTTGAGTTCATCTAATGTACATTGGTCGCTGGTATAGGTTACTAGCTAATGGCGTGTTCGGGGCCCACGGAGACGACGAGATCTGCGGCACAGGCCCCCATTCCTCCCGTGATACTCGGTAGAGTGGTTTAATTCAGTTGTTATATCTTTAATAAGAATGTGCTTGGTTGGAATAATTGGATTGAACTCTAGGGTAGAAATGAATGAGCCTGTTTGAGCTGTCCTGTTTACTTGAATGTATGGTTAAAATAAATTTCTAGAAAATGCTTTTATATAATTACGAGATGCATGTTAAAATACGAGTTACCTGTATGTAAATGAGAAATTGAATTGTGAAACCACAAGCTGCATGTATATGACTGAGAATTTAATTGTGAAAACACGAGCTGCCTGTATATGAATGAGGAACGAGTTTTGGGGAAACATGGTCCGAGGTTCAGCTAGCCACCCTACATCGACTTTGTTAGGCCCTTTGAGCAAACTGGGGTAATTAGACGAGGGTACACAGACTGTGGAGGGGTGAGACCCCTGTTTGGTTCTGAGGGGTGAGACCCCTGTTTTGAGAGGGCAAGGCCCTATACTGTTCTGTACTGTACTTTGGGTGTACTTGCTAGTGGAAACGACTGACCGCGTATCAGTGCGAGATAGCTACCCGTGCCCTTATCATGCGTGTCGTAGTCACCGCTACTTCTCGATAGTGACATCGGGGTGGTTGACTGGGTGTAGGACTACCACGGGGGACTCTCCTGGCCAGGAGAGCACCACATGAACTTTCTACTCTACGGAAAATACTGCAATCAAGATCGTTCCCACGAGGTACATGCAAGATCAAGAAATACCTGGATACTTTGAGAAATAGATGAACCAGAAATACATAAATGAGATAAATAAGAATGAGAAACAAACCTGCTTGTTGCTTTTACTTTACTTGTACATATATAATATAAACACCACTATATTCAGCATTCGCTGTCCCCGTCTTTTCATAACACTGTTCAGGACTAGGAGTTGAGCAGCTTGAGTTTCCGGTTGTAGAGGGTGCTGGGCCTAGCCGAGCCCAGCTGTTATCGTTCTTTTAGCTCTTTCATTTTTCTACTGTTGTAGTGAGCAATGGACATATATTTTATTGTTCCTGTTACTTTCTGTTGCCTTTCCGCTTTCTGTTGTTGTTGTGGTAGCATGTACTATGTTTTGAGACAGTTGTTCTACTTTCTTTACTGCTTCATTCTTTTCTTCTGCTTAGTTATATTGCATGTATAGATGTGGTTTATTTTCTTGTTTTTGGTTATTTCTTGTGGACGACTAGGTCTTGGGATTAGTCGAGGTGAGCCGGTCTCGGGTCCAGTAGGGATCCAGGAACCGAGTCGTAATAGAACCTGACCAGCTCTAGCCTCAGTCTGCTGCGAAGGTTTCTAAGGCCCACAGGAACTAACCTAAGGTTCGGTGAACTCCGTGGTTAAAGCACCCATGCTTGAGACATGTTTAGTCCCGGTTCAGTTTGCAGTGCATTTTTGTAAGAGAGAGACATGAGAATTTTTTACTTTTGGAGAGTTTTCTCTCTCTTTTCTTTTTATTTCTAGCTTCGGATTGGCTTTACAACACGGTCTGTATCGGATTCCTAGCTCCCACCATCAATCCTCGTAGGGTCCCTGGCAATCGATGCTTCGAGATAGCACCGCCTATGGCAACCCACAGAACCCTGGCTTTGGAGATTTTGGGATAATCCTACCCATGGCGTTCTGTAGCAAATCCAGACCCTGGAAATCGACATTTCGTGATAATGCCGCCCATGGCATTTGAACTAGCACAAGGTGCTTACATGCCCCCAGTAGGATATTTAGACATCCTAGGAGACAAGCATCGAGGAGACGGTATGTTATTGTGCATTTTCGAGGGGAATTTCCTGCCTCTCCGCGTCGGGAATTCTTCCAAATCAACTTGTGTTGATCAGCCGCTCCTAATCTAGGTAGCTTTTTTAGAACATATTAACACATTTTGCGTGATTTTGATAATTAAGCGCACTGAACCAGACCGTGTGTGGATTGGGGTGCTTAGGCTACCGAGTCTCGCAAACCAAAGATCAGTTAACGAGGTCGAATAATCCCTAAGCCTTAGACCTAATACTTAAGCTTTGCATTTTCCCCAACCTCTTGAGGACTATCTAGATCTTAATGGATACTTGAATTTTTAAGCCTAAAATCACAGCCCAAGAGGCCTAAGATCAGCGTTCATACTAATCTATTTTGTCTCTTAGCACCTTTTTCCTTTCATTTTCTTTCTTTTTGATTTGGTCTAGGACTAGTAGATTTCTCAATCTTTTACTAATGACTCTCTTTTTTTGTTTCAAATTGTGCTCCTTTTTTTTTGACATTTATATCACCGCCTCTTTTCCTCCTAAAAAATGATATACAATTTGATCTTTCAAAATTTCCTCCCTTCTCCATTTTTTTTGTTCTTTTTTGTTTTGTTTTAATTTTTTTAATATTTTTTTGATTTTTTTTTGGAATATGTAATTTTTTTTTATGAAATCCTTTCTTGTGAAGTTATTCTCACAGCGTTTTGCACTTTAATACCTCCCATGCCTATGATTTGCAATGTCCTCATTGTAAATTAGGTGGGTTGGAATTCAGCTTAGATTTAACATTAGAATAGGTTTTGGGTAGGTGGATGGGTCGGGGTGACTGTTGCGGACGATTTCAAGCTCGGGTACAGGTACTAGAGGTGGAGTTGGCTGTTCTAATGGACAAACCCTAAAGTGCAATATGAGTTCAGCATAAGATGTGGCAAGAAGGGTTTCGGGTTTTTCAAAAAGATGACGGGTTGCCTCCCGTTAAGCGCTAAGTTTAACTCCATCAACCGGGTGCAATGAGCTCAGGGAGAATGGAGGGCAAAAGATACCTCAGCCAAGTTTGAGTCAGTGAGTTCGACGAACGGCTTGAGTCTCTGACCGTTCACGACAAAAGGTTCAGAATCAAGGTTGAGTTCAGTAATTTGAATGGCTCCATTTCCAAAGATTCAGCTCACCAAGAATGGTCCAATCCATTTTGATTTGAGTTTTCCTGGGAACAGTTTGAGTTTGGCATCAAAGAGTTGAACTTTTTGGCTAGGGTGGATAGATTTTCCTACAATGTGCTTGTCATGGAAGGCCTTAACTCGCTCTTTGTAGATACGTGAGTTCTCATATGCATCATTGCATAATTTCTCGATCTCGCTTAATTGCAACCGGCGGTGTATTCCAGCCTTCATTAGATCTAGATTGCACTTCCGTATTACCCAATAAGCCTTGTGCTCCATCTCTACGGGAAGGTACATACCTTTCCGTACACTAATCTGAAGGGAGACATGCTTAATTGGGTCTTGTGGGCGGTCCTATAGGCCCACAAGGCTTCCGGAAGGCGAGTAGACCGATCCTTCCTATCAGGCCGAACAGTGACCTGAAGGATCTTCTTGATCTCTCGATTCGATAGTTCTGCCAGTCCATTAGTCTGGGGGTGGTAAGGAGTCGAGATACGATGCGACACCCCGTACTTTTTCATCAGGGACTGGAAGTGCACATTTTTAAAATAAGACCCGCCATCGCTGGTGATGGCCTTAGGAACCCCAAATATGGTAAAGATGTTCTCCTGGATAAATTGGAGGATAACTTTATGATCACTAGTTCTCTTGGGGATGGCTTCGATCCATTTAGAGACATAATCAACAGCGAGTAGAATGTACTCGAAGCCGTTAGATCCGAGAAAGGGTCCCATGAAATCGATTTCACATATGTCAAAGATTTCACACACAATAATCGGGTTCAAGGGCATCATATCTCGCGGGCCCATGTTGCCGAGGGTTTGACAACGAGCACATGCCCTACAATACGTCTGTGTGTCTTTGAACAAAGTGGGCCAAAAGAACCCACACTGGAGAATTTTTGCTGCGGTTTTACGCCCAGAGAAATGGCCATCGCAGGCCTGGTTGTGACAGAATGATATCACGTCATTGACCTCATCGTCAGGAATGCATCTTCGGATCACCTGATCATTGCTAATGTGGAAAAGGTATGGTTCCTCCCAAATATAGTACTTGGCCTCGGCAATCAATTTGTCCCGCCTGGAAGTCGCCCAATCTAGCGGAACTTTCCTCATAACCAAGTAATTTACAATATTAGCAAACCATGGGGGACTGTGAATGGCTAGCAGGTGCTCGTCCAGAAAATGCTCGGTGATTGGACCAAATGGGTTGATGACAGAAGAAGGAAGACGGGACAATTGGTCAGTTACCACGTTATGTTTTCCCACTTTATCGCAAATCTCGAGATCGAATTCTTACAACAGCAAGATCCAGCGAATTAGTCAAAGTTTCACGTCCTTCACGAGGTGGTGCCTCATAATCAGCTTTCTGTTGTTTGTATAAAAAAAATCGTCGTTATTGTAGTATATGTCACAAATATAAACCATTATCGTGTCAATTTTATTTAATTACATAATTTTTACTGGTATCGTTCACTGGGAGGCAGTTATTGATATACATCACTCTCTAAGTCCAACATTATTTTTTAATTCCAAAAGATCAATTTTATGTAAAATCATACATGAATGAATTAACTAATTTATGTATTGAAATACTTGCAAACATAAATATACAGACAAGCATCAAACACTATACATATATACTATATACTATCTATTTATAACTTACAATACTAATACTTACATATATATACAATAATAAGTAATACTATATATTATACTAACTTAACTTAATATATTAACATATATAGTAACATATATAATATGTACAGCGATAGATACAAACGTCGCTAAATCCTAGCAAAACTATATACAGAAGCTAAGATAAAAACTAGGGTCTATAATGACACCTATTCTATCTATAGTGACGGATAATTCTGTCATTAAAGCTGTTGTGTTATTTATATACATATATAGCTTAAACATTTGTTATACTATGTATACTTATTTACAGTATGTATATATATATATATATACACACACACACACATACACTATACGGGTATACACTTTACACATAGGCAGCATGACTCTTCTTTCTCTTTTTCTTCTACTTCTTTTCTACTTGGTCTCTTTGAGGTCTCTCTCTTCTTTTAACACTTAGCTTAGTTTCTTTTTTTCTTTCTTCTCTTCTTAACTTAGCCGCTATACTCTTTCTTAGTTAACTTAATCACCTTATTAGGCCTTACTTAGTTTAAAAATTAGGTTTATTAGTTGGCGGGTAGCCTTTTCTAGGGATACACAGCACCCTTACAGGTGGGACCAGACCTCTACTAAAAGCTACCCTAATTCGTTAATTAGGCCTCTTAATCGTGGTTTATGCTCAGTAATGGGCTTAATCAAGCCCTCGCAGAGTGCATGGCTCCCAACTACACACTGCACACAATCATCACATCACAACACCATGCCATATGCCATACATGCTCAGGGGAAGGGGGGTTACGGGTATAAGGGTGCCTAGTGCTTGATGACTAAATGGCCACGACAACAAAAACAACTTTTAGCGCTCAAAGCACTTTGCCACACACAATGTGGCACTATTTGCATGCGTCTCAGTGTTGGAATTCCAGCGCGTTGTGTTCTGATTTGGTGATTTTGGCCCTCGATTTGAGGGTCATAATTTATTATAAATTAAAATTAAATTATGGGAAATTAAAGTATTTACATAATACTACATAATTGTACAATTAATTTAGAAAATTAATTATATTTACTATATAAATAAATTAGGCAAAGTTTCCAGTTTATACATACTGTATTTTGGGTTTTATTTCTTAATTACGTATAAATTAGTTAATATATGGTCAAATTGACTTTATATAGTATTAATATACATATTAAGGTATTTAATAAAGATTTTTATTGAGTTTTACAACATTTATTTCGATTTTGTTTTCAATTAAATAGCTTATTTTAGGCTATTATATATATAAATTAGATATAACTAATATAATACATTATAAATATAGTTAAATTAGGTTAATTTAGTTAAAATACATTAGTACAAATATACAGTATAAGTTAGTTTAGTTATAACTTAAATTACTAATTTATTTTAATTTAATTTAATAACTCAGCTAGTAACTTAATAAATTAATTATTTATTCTATATATATAATTAAATTATGGTACAGGGTTCATTATGTACATTATATATACAATAATACATATGTAAAATATTACTTATAAATGAGTTAATTTATTATGGTTTCTATAATTATGTAGCTTATGGTACATATAAGTTAATATAAATAATATATAATATATGAATAGGTTATATATAATTTAAGTTGTCTTAAATATTTAAGTTATGTTATAGCATACATACATAAGTTATATATACATATTATATACATATTATGCATTATGCACATAGATAGCTTAGTATATAACTTATATTTACATGTATCTACATAGTATACAAGGTGTTTTTAGATATTTTTAGAGTTTTTCTTCTTTTTATGGATTTTTTGAGTTTTATAAAGATATGGGGTGAGAAAGAAAGAAATAGATGAGAAAAATGGAGATGTTTTTGATGTTTTTATATGTTAAGGTCTTTTATTAAGTTTTAAGGTAGACTGAATCGTCGACCCGTATGTTCTATTAAGCCGAAGGTTCAGAAAGCCTTGAAACTTGGCATATGTCTAAAAATATACCTAATATTCACCAACATAGGTTTATTTTATTTTTTTGGATCTTTTATAAAGTTTTCATTTATGTGCAAGTGAAGCACATTTTAGGCCTTTAGAGGATTTTCTAAGTGAACCTAAGACCTAGAATGAAACTCTAAGTATTGGAAAGGCAGTGAACTGCCTCAAACATGCTCAACAAATGATAAGGAAAGAATAAGAACAGTTAAGCATAAAATTCCACTCACATTTCAATTATTTTTAATTTTAGACAGTTAGGCAAACATCTTTAGCTGATAATGAATGAATAATGGACATAACAAGCAATCAAATGCATTTGAAAGCCTTTAACAGTATAGGAATGCTTGTACATAGTCAACACAACCTTACATACATGTCAGCTATTACAAAATTTTAATCCTAGCACATTGTCCTAATCAATTCTATTAATCAGCCGATTGGAATGAAAATCCAGCAAACAGCAGCAGCAACCACCAACTGTAATAAATAGCAGCAGACAGCAACTACAACAGCAGTTGTCAAACAGTTCCAAATGTCCTTCATGCTTAACAGAAGACTTAACTAATCTCAGAACCTTGCTACAGTTTACAAAAATCAGAGAAAATAGTTTCTGTAGCAAGTCTGGAACCTCAAGTCAGCTCCTATCTCCTGATACTGTCATCTGTATCTCAAATAAGACTTGAGAAAGCCTGATCAGAGTTACAAAATGACTGGATCAGGAAATAAAAGGTGGATCTGAATTTAAATGTAGTTGCATCATGCAGCAATTTGATATGTATAGCTGGGATTCAAAGTATACAGAAATCTCTAAAACAAATTCTGATAAGGACTGAAAAATAACATAAAAATCATTCTCAGATGTTCAACTTTCAATCAAAATCCCTTGTCAATGTTTTCACTTCAAATTAGATCAGAAAATTAACTAATCTAAGACATTCTAATGCTATAGACAACATGTAGGAAGTGTTGGATTCAGCCCAATAAGTCCAGCTTGAATCCCATTGTGCTAAAAGCCTTAAGAGATACTGAAAATCCCTTGGGTGAAAACCAGATTCGTAGAAAACAAATCCATGAATAAAATCCTTGATCGAGCCTCCAATCAACATAGTTGATTTTCCTTGGCTCTATAATGCATTCCAAATATGAAAACCTTGACTTATGACAATTCCGATTATTGCTCATTTGAGGAAAGATTTTACATCAGAATCATCTCAGATTCATGGCCTTCCACTGAATTACAAAAATATCTCAATTCACTTGATCAAAACCATTCAAAACTCAATTGATTCAAAATCTTGTGATCTTGTATTAAACCTAAATTAGATCAAGCAAACCGATTCAATTTTAAACTCAAATCATGGGTCTTTGTGAACAAACTGAAGTGAGTGGGAGAACCCTAAATGGATTTGAGTGCAAATCCTCATCTCAAAGCTTGAAAGCAATGAGATGGGGATTTGACTCCAAATGAATGGGTGGATTATGGATCAAATTGTGAGGAAATCAGAAGTGAAAAGGGAAAAATGTAGAGGGAGAAAAACATGATCAACGTGTGGGTGAAATCGTCCCCTTTGATATGAAGTGATCAGAGGAGGTGAAATTATGCATTTCTATGCTACAACTACTCCTAAGCTATACTACAATCACTCATCACAGATCAGGTCTAATCCAAATCTAAATTCTACTTCTAATCTATCTAACTACACTACAGCTAATCTAAAAAGTAGTAAACCTAATTTAAAAGGAAGAATGGGACCTTTGGATCTCCACCCGGTGGATGGAGAGGAAGAACGGAGGGAGGAAGTGCTCCAGCGGAGTGAAAACCCTCTAGTGGAGTTCTGGGTCGCCGTTAGGTGCTACGGAGTCCTTAGTGGCGAGGAGAGTCGGGGAGAAAGTGGAAATTCACAGTCGGTGGTCGTGAAAATGGGGAAATGTGGGAAGGAGAGCTGGAGTGGACGAATGATCAGCTTGAGAGGTGTAGGAGGGAGCGATCCCTCGTGCGCACGGTTGTGGAGCTCCTTAAGTAGATTGAAGAGTGAATCTCCTCACTGCGTGGGTGAAATTAGGCGCTAAGGGTTTGGGCGATGAGGATGAGAGGAGAGAGAGCGCACGAGCATCTAATCAAAAAGTGGCCATAGGATGAGATCTCGGTGAGGTGGTGATGCTACATGCCGATTCGTGCGAAGCTTCCAATCAAGGAGAGCCACGAATCAGGAGTAAAGGAGGATCAACGACCAAGATTGCCTCAGTTCATCATCTGAATAGTACACGCGAGTTGCATGTGGGCGCTGTTCTAATGGTGTTTTTGCAAGGAACACCCCTCAACGAAGGGGTAGAAAAATTACAGAGAGGCCCATTAGTGGTAAGGAAAGCTATCAGAGTAGTCCTTAGAATGTTGCAAATAGGTCCCTGCAGGTATCAAATGGGTCCTTGAAGGTTTTCTGATGTACAAAATATTTTGTATGAAGGGCCTAGATGTGAATCCTTAATTGCAAGGCCCTAGTGATGTCCAAATGCACCCAAGCTTTTATTGAAGCTTAATTGAACATTTTAGAAGTTAATTACACTTTTGGTTTGAAATTTTGAGCTTATTTATGTGTTCAATTTGCACTTGGATCACTATTTAACCTTCTTTAATAGAATGTCTCATTTAATGACCTAATTATGCATTTTTAACACACAATTGATCTTTTAAGTCTTTTTCTCTATTTTCTACACTTAGCCCTTTTTATGTGTTAATTTGATAGTGTTTAACCTAGTTTATAGCTTAACTTAGGCGATTTCGCTATGATGAGTTGCAACTCATCACCTCACAGCAGTGTGATCCGAGTATATGATAACATGGGAACCCAAAAGATAAGATCTAAATTTTTCCAGGCCAAATACGACGGCTAGTAGCTCTTTCTCAGTAATTGTGTAGTTATGCTGAGCCTCGCCAAGTACCGCACCCACAGCGTAATCAGATGCATCGCACATGATCTCAAAGGGTTAAAACCAATCAGGCAACTGTAGGATAGGTGCTTGGGTAACTCGATCATGTAGGATCTCAAATGCCTGAGTGCACTCCTCTAAAATTTCAAAGGGGACATCCTTAGATAGAAGATTAGTCAAGGGGCACGTGATTTTTGAAAAATCGGGAATGAATCGACGGTAAAAATCGATGTGCCCCAGAAAGGATCGGATGTCCTTGACCGAGCTAAGCATAGGGAGTTTGGAAATCAGATTCACCTTGGCTCGATCAACCTGGATGCCTTTTTCAGAGATGAGATGTCCCAGGACAATTCCCTCAGGTACCATGAAGTGGCTCTTTTCCCAAGAAAGAACCAAATTTATGTCAATGCATCGCCTGAGGATTTGGACCAAGTGTAGGAGGTAATCATCAAAAGATTCTCCAAATACCGAGAAGTCATCCATGAAGACCTTAAGGTATTCACCTACTATATCTGAGAATATGGCAAGCATGCATCGCTGAAAAGTAGCGGTTGCATTGCAGAGACCGAATGGCATCCTTTGGAATGCGTATGTCCTGAAGGGGTAGGTGAAGGTAGTCTTCTCTTGGTTTTCGGGATGGATTTCGACCTGGTTATACCTGGAGTACCCATCCAAGAAGTAGAAGAATCTATTTCCCGCTAGTTTCTCGAGTATCTGATCAATGAATGGTAGTGGGAAATGATCCTTCTTCATGGAGGAATTGAGTCTTCTGTAATCAATGCAGACTCTCCACGAGTTCTCTATACGGGTCGGTATGGTTTCTCCGATTTCAGTCGTGATGACGGTGAGCCCTGCCTTCTTAGGCACAACTTGAATTGGACTCACCCAACGACTGTTGGAGATTGGGTAGATGATCCCTACATCTAACCAATTGATGATCTCCTTTTCCACGACATTCTGCAGATTTTGATTTAGGCATCTCTACATTTCACGGGATGGTCGTGAGCCCTCTTCGGTATAGATGTGATGTGTGTAGTATGAGGGGCTGATACTAGTCAGATCATCAAGAGTCCATCCAATGGCTCTCCGATGCTACTGGAGAACAGAAATCAGGCATGTTTCCTGATCAGGTATGAGTTGGGAGTTGATAATCACAGGAAACGTCTGATTGGAACCCAAAAAGACATATTTTAGATGATTGGGAAGAGGCTTTAAATCCACAACTAGGTTGTCAGTAGCAGTAGGTGGTTCATGGTGGGTGTCGGGAGCAAAGGAAGGAGTTATGGGAGTATCTAGGTTAGGTTTAGGCTCCTCTAATTCCGAGTTTTGATCTTCTTGTGGTTGATCAGAAATAGTCTGGTTTTCCTCGACACATAGGTCGTCAACCACAACCTTGATATCGCAAATTTGGTCTATAACCCCTCAATTAATTCCTTGTTGGGCCTTAAAAATGTCGATCTTCAGTGTCTTGCTCTGAAATTTTAACTCAATTTGACCCTCCTCACAATTAATATTGGCCCTAGTAGTGGCCAGAAAGGATCTCCCTAATATGATTGGTATATTCTTCAAGTTCTCAGGAGCATCCATGTTTAAGACAATGAAATCCACTGGAAAGTAGAAATCATGTACCCTAACTATGACATCCTCGAGAATTCCTTTTGGTGACTTAATTGATCGACCAGCTAATTGCAAGGTCATTTCTGTCGGTTTAAGCTCAGATTCCTTAAAGTAGTCTAGTAAGGATGTAGTTATCAAATTTATGGAAGCTCCTAGGTCTAGTAAGGCTTGGTCAAACTGTATATCACCAATTGCACAGAAGATCAGAGGGGTGCCTGGGTCTTTTGCCTTAGGCGGGAGTTTGCTCAAAATAACGGAGCTGGCTTACTTCAACAGTACGATTAAGTTCCTACCTTTGGTTTGTCGCTTACGCTTAGGGTTACACACGTCTTTCAGGAATTGTGCGTAAGCCAGTACGTGGCATATCGCATCCATCAATGGGATGTTTATTGGACCTACTCAAAGATCTTAACCAGGTCCTCCTCAGGTGCCACGGGTTTGGCTGTCTTCTTTCCCTTGGTCAAGGCATTGGGAAATGGAACTTTTGCAGGTTCCTCTAGAATGGGTCCAGGTTATTGATTTGGGATAGAGGTATCCTAGATGACTATCTTAGGGTTTGAGTTTGTATTACCAGGCTGGGAGTGTCTTGGATAAGGTGGGTCCTATGTTGCTTTGCCACTATGGGTAGTAATAGAATTTAGACTTGCCTGGTTCTGGGTTGGTGTGGGTAAAAGAGGTGATTGCTGTTGATAACCTGCGTATGATGATGAAGCCTCCATCTCGTCGGGTGATGGAGCAGAAGGGGCCTGATAAACAAAGTGAGCTTGGCCCTGAGTCGGGTTCATAACACGCCTCTGTTTCGGCATGTTATTCAAATTAGGTAGAGGTTGTGAAGGAAGTGAACTAGGTTGGCAGGGATTTGCCATTTGGGGGAGTTGATTGCGAGCCTTTGTGATTTTATCTTTGTGCTATTTTTGCATAGCCGCATTCATTTTCTGAATATTAGCCAAAGTCTGAAGGATAAGAGTCATTTGATTTGCATGAGTTGGCCCAGATTGATAAGTTGGGTTGGGCCGAGGTTGAGGCAGTTGATATGGACGAGGAGCTTGTGGTCGGGGCTGATATTGAGGTCTCTTATTTTGGTTGTTCCCTGACCACTTGAAATTAGAATGATTACGCCATCTAGGGTTGTAGGTGTTTGAGAATGGATCATTCTAAATAGCATTGAGGTCCTCGCAGGTCTGAGGAGCCTCGGAAAAGTCAGAATATGAGGGTTTAGAGTTCCCCCAACTAGAATAGGTGGGTCCAGAGTTTCCTCCATACCTTGAATTAGACAGGGGTTGGATATGAGTTCATCCCCTAAGAAGATCGATGGTAGATGTTATGCACAGCCTCCCTGCCAAAGGGCGGTTACACGAACGAGTTTTGCGCAGAGGTTTCTTGCTGCAAGTGTCGAGTTAGCTCATCCACCTTATTTTCAATAATAGAGACCTTGTCCAGGTGACTGGCCATCAGTTCCAAGTCGATGGAAGAGGAGAGGCCCTGCGTCTCATGTGCTCCCTTTGGATTCATCAATGCATGGACATTCGTCTAGTCAAACATGCCCATGGATTCATTATTGATGGAGTTCTCACACATATTCTCGAGAATCTCCCACATGGTGTCTTCGTGTTGACCCACGATGTTTCCTTCACAGGTTGTATTGACAAATAATCGAATATCCTTACGAAATCCCTGGTAAAAAGATTAGACTTGTTCCCATTTAGGAACTCCGTGGTGGGGGCACTTTCGCATGAGATTCAGAAAATGATCCCATGCCTCGTGAAGTGGTTCTCCTGCTTGCTGTGTGAAATGCGTGATCTGGTGCTGTAGAGCATTTGTTTGACCAATAGGGAAGAACTTTCTCAAAAACTCGGACTGTAGTTCCGCCCAGGTGTTGATTGGACGTGTTTGGGCTTGGTACTAGTGAGCAGCCTTGTCCATGAGAGAGGAGAACATTTTCATGAGTAAGACATCCCCATTTTGAGCTTTTGACCCAAAGGTCTGGGCCAGATGCTTGAGTTGCTTGATATGTTGGAAAGGATCCTCGAAATTATGCCCATGGAATTTGGGAATAGCATGAATCATGTTGGGCTTGAGTTCAGTATTAGGACCTCCATCAAGGATTTGGACTCGAGGTTCAATTGCCACCGCAGTGGGATTGTAATGATCTCGCATCATAGGATGCTGCGATGGGTTCACAAAGGCTTGGAATAGATCATTGAGGCGCTGAAGTTGATTTTCAAGATTGTTTTCTTTTGCTGGTTGCTCCATGATTATGGATGAAGGAGAATTAGGTTCATATGAATTAGAAGAGATATCGATCGGGTTGGGTTGTTGCACAAATAGGGAGGTAGAGTCTTGGCCTCGATGGGAATGAGTAGCTAATGGAGGCCTCAAGGATGGTCTTAGAGACCTCCTCCCAAACATGCACCGATGGAGTAGATGAGAGGTAGAATGTGATGGACCTAATCAAGACACCCAAAAATTTTGGATGACTATAGAGGTTTGGGGCGGATGATACCCTTTAGTCAGAAAGCCATCCACCTAAGAATTACCTGGGCAGCTAGAGAGGGAGAGTCCCGCGAAGACCCCTACACGGTAGAGTGCCCCCACGAGTTACAGGGTTTCCCCCACCCGACCTCTCTTGTCACTGGTGATTCAGGTAGACCAGAATGGGGACTTGACCTCTTAAGTCTACTAGTTTTAAATTAAGAGCAAGGGTGCTTATGATTTCTCTTGAGCTTTTACGATATTTTTGTGCAAAGTGACCTAATTTGAAGATTGGTTAACCCAACAAGGTGGGTCAACTTCACCTGTTTTGTCCTTTGAGAAATTTAAGTCCCTCTTTTAGTGTTCAAATGAAATTAAGAGCCTAATTTTAAGGTTTGCTTGAATAGATCAATTCAATCAAGGCTTAGGCACACACTATTTGGGAAGATTAATTCTTGATTAAGCAAGTGTGTCTCTAAAACCCTAAACTGGAAATCTTAATTGGCTCTAGTTTGGTCCAATTCAATTTTGTCCAAATGTGGTACCTAGGGCTTCAAGCAAGAAGGTGATAGCCCTAGATACCTTAAGATCTTAAGTACGTGCATAAATAAGGGTTTGGATGTTTCTTCTAGAATGTATCAAATCAGGCAACTTGATGATTTGTCTAAGAATAAAATGCAAGTAGCCTTAATTGATTTTTTTCCTTTTTTAGCTTTTTCAGATTCAGGGGCTTTTGAGGAGATTGGATTTGTGTTTTACCTACCCCTAGAGTGGATGATGTGCGACTAATCTTTCTTCAATGAATCCTTGAAAGATCAAAGTCAAAAGAGACGTAGCAAGTTAGTACCAAATCTGATATTGCAATCAAGAGATCTAATTGTGCGTTGTTCCTCGGCAACAGCGCCAAAATGTTTGTTGCTCTGAAACAACTTTTAAAATCGTCGCGTTGCAGTATAGATCGAATCAGTGCGAAAACATATAATATTTATTACTAGAATGAAATCTGAGGTTAAACACAGGGAGAAAGTGGCAAAATACTTCTCGAGATCGCAATTCAAATATAAGAATTTCAAACAATAATGATATATAAATGAAATTTTATGTTAATAATGCAAAAAGATGAGAGGGTAAAATGGTGATTTGAATCACCAAATTACCTTACAATGTTAATCTTTGCAAGCTACTTGAAGTAACACATCATATAAGCCAAATAAATCTAAATTTAATCAACAAAACCAAGGTATCAGATATCAGACGACAGAATAGGCTCAGACGCCTTAACAGAGGCAAAGGCCTCTTCCTCTTTTCTCTTCAAGCCTCAGGGAGAGGCTTTTCACTTCTTTCTTTCTCTTCCTTCTCTTCTTCCCTTAGCTTCAGAGAAGGCGCAGTACATGACTCATCACGTTAGTAGAGGCAAAGGCCTCTCTCAGATCTCACAAGTGTTGAGAGGAGGGCAGCAGAGCAAAACCACCCCTCTCCTCTCTTTTTCTCTTCTTCCCCTCTCAGAACCAGCAAAACAGACTAGACCTGGGTATCCAGGTAAACGGACCAAGCCTAGACCCGTGAGGCGTGAGCACAGGTGAGGGCGTGCATGGGCAAGTGCGAGGGGACCTCACCCCGTGCTACTGAGGCGATAAGGCTATAAAAAAAATCCAATTTATTTCCGTGTGCCGCTTCGTCAGCTACCAATGTGGGACTAATGTCCTTGCTTCTTTCTTCGCATGTAGCCGCGGGTACTCCTTCCTTAATTGGAGCATGACAGTGCCCTGTCAGCTTTAGTTGGATGTCTGGGAGTCTTTTTGGGAGTAAGCCGCACTTCCTGGGCGTGGTATTGGCGAAGAACACGGTCGGAGGAGCTTGAATGCCATCAGCAATGGAGGCAGCGATGGGAGGAGGATGGCGTCGACCTAAAAATAATAATACGACCTTACGACCAAGTTAAACTATCTCAAGACCTTCGTCGAATGACATGGAGTATGTTGGTGGTGGTTTCATGGTGGATTGGGGTGTGTGGTGGCCAGTCGGAGTTGAGGAAGGAAGCCGGTGATGGGTTTGTTCGGTGGCGCGATTGGGTGGATGAGAGAGTGAATGGAGTGAGGGGTTTTGAAGAGTGGAGCATGAAAAAACTGATGGAGATGATAGTGGCGCAAATCGTGTGGTGGATCGGCGGTTGGGCATCGTCGGAGCAGAAGAAGGTGACAGCGTTGAGGGAGAATTGGTGGTCGTGCGAGTGTTGTGAGAGTGGGAAAATAGTGTAGAGAGGGAAAGGGAGAGATAAAGGGACTTAGGGATGCGGTAGAGAGGCAGAGGGCTCCGGTGTTGGTTGACCAGAGCCGGAGAAGGAGGTAGAGGTGGTGAGGTGGCAATGACGAATCAGACGGAGAAACGCCCTCCCTCTGGCTGGGGAGGGTCACGAGGAAGAAAGGAAGCTAGTCGGCCGTCCATTTTGATGGTTGGACGGCCAGAGGAGGAGGGTCAAAGAGGTCACCAGAGCAGGGGTCTACAGTGGTCGGAGGTAGGTTTCTAGGGCCTTTTGACGTGCCAAGACTTGCTGGGGAGAAGCGAAATGCAACAGGGGTTCTTTAATAGGCCATAAGAAGCCCTTCCAAGCTTAGAAAGAAGCTTCCAAGCTTGGAAGGTCACTCACATGCCGGATACTCGAACCTTTGAAAGGTTCGCATGACCTTTTGGGAAAGACGTAGAGCCCAAGGATTGGCTCAAATGGAAGGTAACTTCCTAAGGAATCCCCGTATCAATTTTGGGAGTGATTGATTGAGAATCGATCGAGAAATCTTCGGTCGAAACTCGACGGTGAAGGTTTAACCTTCCAAAAGTGGAATGAGTACCTATTTGTAAAAATGATGAAAAATTTATTGCCCTTTCTGTAAGGATTTTGAAAGTTAAGGGCATATGCGTGATATAAAAGAATCAGATAGGACTAAATTGCAAACTAGGTCAAGACAGTCTCAGATTAGGCCCAAATTTTGGTACAAACCTAATTTTGACCTATGGAATCCAATGGTGAAGTTGGATTTTGGTTTTGATCTAGTTTGACTGTGTAATTTATGCAAAAACCCAAATTAGGGCAAATGTCAGTCTAAGGTTCTGTTTTGGGTTAAGACGGGTTCTGATGGTCAAATTGAAGGTACCAAACCCTGAAGAATATTTTTATATGAATTTTAGAGGGTTTATGTGAATTTTATACTGATCAAAACCTCAGTTAATTAAGTAGGTCTGTTTTTAAGGTTTCAGAAGTCATTTAATTCTCAAAACATGTGAAAACCCTTGTCTGTTTGTATGAACCCACTTGTTGGATATTTAAGATCATTTAAACCTTAATTACCTCTGGGAAAACCCGTGATTATTCTACATTCAAGATATGATGGTCAAATTATAGTTTTAACCTTGTTTTCTTATCTTTCTCTCAGAATGATTATGTAATGAACTAGGGCTCTCTGGCAGTTATGTAGGAGCATTTATTCCTTGATAATGACTAAATTGAGCTAGTTATGGCTTATGATGGTGTTTCCATCACCGCTACATATGCCTGATCGGTGGTGGTGTTAGTTTATTTCTTGCTTCTTACTGTAGGCGACGCGAGGAGGCACGTGCGGGCGCGTGGAGAAGAGAGGCTGTTGGAGGTGTGTGCGGCCGCCCGCATGGGCTGCTGGCCTACTGGAGGTGTGCACGCATGCACTGTCGGCCGCTGGTGGTACCACATTGCTGGCCTGCATGTGTGAGGCCGTGCGCGTGGCCTGCTAGCCTGCTGAAGGTGCGCGCACGTGCATGGTGGCGTGGTAGAGGGACGTTGGTCATGCACGGGATGGAGGTGTAGCGAGGAGTTGGTGGCTTGCGATGATGGTGGTGGTGAGTTTTGGGTTTGGTGGTGGAAGATAAAAGAGAAATAGGGGAAGAAGAAGAGAAAGGGAAGAAGATGAATAGTGTGCATGGAGTGGGTGGTATTGTGGAAGGTGAAGATGGGGAGATGGTAAGCACAGTGGTGATGGTGTGTGCGTTGTCACTGCGCACACCACAACAAGGGAAGGCGGAGGTGGGTTCGCTTCAGGCCACAGTGTTCGCTCTTGATCACGGTGCAGGTTCAAGGTTCATTGTGGAGAGGGAGGAGGTTCCCCCAGGGGAGGAAGTGATCCGATCCGATGGGTTCTCCTTTCTCAACTTTATGCTCAACGATCCCTCGTCCCTTCATCTGCGGCATCTGTTAGGGAATTTTGAATTCCCTTCCCAAATTAGGCATAGCCTCGAAGCCATCGTGATTTCTCTGCATTTACAAATATGTAATATGTATTTAAATGTATAATAGATATATAAAAAGAATATATGCTGGATAAAATGAATTTCACTTATATCTAGGTAATTAGAAATCATGATACCATAGTTATGAAGCACTTAAGCCAATTCGTGATTCACTAAAGTGAACCCATCAAATACCCCCATGCCTAAGTTTTTCTAGTCAATAGCAAAAAGTGAAAAACAATGGAAGTGACCAAAAAGATTTCTTCTTTTCTAATTCTAAAAATTTAGAGATCCAGAAAAATGTGAAGTGATAGTAGCCTGGGTAACAGATCCAAGTGAAAAGCCAACTTACATTTGAAGTTCGTACTTAACCCTTAATAAAATTCTATCTGGATAAGCAACTACTTCCCTCAGGGATAAAATAGAAAATGATCTGTAGTTTGACATCGGCTTTTTGGGCTTAAGTAGGAGATATTGAGTTGAATGGATTTATATTTGGTGGCTCATGCTCATCTAGTGCTACATGTAGTCTAGTATTGCAGACTCTAGATCTCTAGACTATTAAACAAGTCAACATAGAGAGAGGTTAAAAACTGTGCTCTCTTTGCGTTCCTTTGCGCTTACTCACTCACTCTTTTCTTTTTCTTTTTTCTTTTTTGAGATCACATATCTTACTAGATTTTGTAAATGTATTCCCTATTTGGTGGCTTCACATGGCTTTCACACTTCAAGTAAAGTCCTAATAGCCCTACAACTAATTTAGAAGTCCTTAGTCAGTATTCAGGTGATCAGAAATATTGAAAAGTAGGTATGGGTCATATTTGGTGGATCGCAATGGGTATTATTGTTGTTGCCTTAAAAACATCGACACCTAAAAAATGACATGAAGATAAAACTCCAAACTTGGACTTTTTTTTTCTTTTTCTTTTCTTCTTTTTTTTTTCTTTCTTTTTTTTCATATTTTTCTAAATATAAATATTTCTCTTTTTTTTCTTTCTTTTTTCTTTTCTTTTTCTTCTTTTTTTTTTCTAACACAAAACGATGCATACTTTTATTCATGATGCATTATTAGGGATGATGATGATCAAGAGGATATTGTGTGGCTTATTTGGTGGGAGTGCTTACTCTTAGCACCGGGAAGGAATGGATAGGACAGGCGTATTTTTGACCTTTGACACTATTACCTTCCTTCAGTCGAGGACTCTATGAAGGACGGTCGTAACCATCCACCATAGTCATAGTTTTATTAGGACTTAATCTCTGTGTATCTTCCTTATTTGGTGACTCTCAGGAATTCACACAATGTTTGCATACAGGAACAGAGAGCGAAAACTATGCCTAACTCTGAGGTATCATCATCTAATTATCCAAAACTTCAGAGTCCTTGCACTAGACTTAGCGCACTAGTAATCTCTCTACTTTCTTCTCACAGATATTAGGTGAATCTTAATAGAAGATAGTTTACCTGACTCCCTTTAAATTGTCCAAGGATTCAACAGACTCAAAATGCTTATTGGTTTTCTCCAAAGATCCATTACCTAGTCTACGTGCAAGTGAAGTAAATGTACTGGATTCTAACTTAAGAAATAATTTAAGAAGAAAACCTTCAATGACACCTCCTTGATAAAGATGTTTTGCTAGGGCTAACCAATTCAGCTCAAGAAAAGAGAGATTTTTTTTTTTAAATGCACCTAACCTAAATGCATGAATACTGCATAAAAATGTAAAATGCACCCCCTATGCCTAAATCCTACAATGTCCTTATTGTAAAATTAAAATAGGAGGAGAAAGGAAGGAAATCACTTGATGAGGCGTTATTCTGGACGTTGGGTTGCCTCCCAACAAGCGCTGCATTTTCTGTCGGCAGCCAGACTTATAAGGAACCTGTCAGTCTGGTTCCAAACAGAAAGGGCTAGGCCCTAAAACTATGCGTAACAGCGCATGCCTAGAAAATAGGTAGCCATGGATGTTGGCGAGTTGATGATGTAGCATGATTCCAAATGCTCGCTAGAAGACATGAAAGTAGAGAAACTCGTAGGCTACCTGGGGAGGTCTAGGAATAACAAAAGGAAGATGAGAAGGGACCTCCCGAAATGGAATAAGTGGAGGATAACAAGGATCCTCCAAAGCAGGAAGGGTTTTAAAAGATATAAGCATAATTATTTCAAACCCTTAAATGGCGAAACTAAAAGTACAAGCATCAATCCACACTCGTCATTCTATGCGAGGATGTACTGGCCTGATATGCTCCCCAGAAAGAATGTATGTGAGCAGAGACTTGAGCCAAGGATCGGTTAGGGAGTGTAAGGGTTGCTTGTGGTGTTGGGAGGTAATGGTTAAGTCCAAGGAGGACTTAGTTTGTGTCAAGTCCAACAATTTAGATTCTGTATTATTCTCCCTAATAGTTGTAGAAAAATTCACGTCACCCTACCTATCATTAATGATCATAGTCATATTTTCACCTTCCAGTATATGTGAATCAATGGTGGACTCCAAATCAAATTCCTTTGATGGCATGGTTGAAGAAATATAATCTTTTTCATTAATTTCATCCTCGGATTCTTTTGGTTCACTTGAGTTTTTTTCGAGGTGTATATGTGATTCACTGGTAAAGAGAGGATTTGGATCAGTATCCTCAATTATTTCTGAAGGAGGATCAGTTTTAATGTTTTGGAGTAAGCCTATATCACTCAATTCTTTGTTCTTCTCGTGGCATACAACCTCAATTGATGTGTATTGTCCCCGAGAGTCTCTCCTAGGCTTCTCACTATTGTGTTCATCCTCCTCCCATATCAACTCCTGATTTTGCGGAGGATGACTCTTAAAGTCAAAAGAAGGGAGGAATCAGGATTTCACCAGATTATTTATATCCTCAGGGGGTAAGTCCTCGAATAACACATAATCCCCCTATGATTCACTCCAAACTCTAAGGCTGGGTTCCTCCATCGGGTTATCATCCTCCTCTAAAATAGACTCTTTGTATCCCTAAGATCATAATTGATCCAATTCATCCTCCATTCCCTTAGGGTCGCCTTCATTGGGAACATTTAAATTCTCAGAATGTTGAATGGTAGGTGTTGATTCCTTAAGTGGAGGGTTAGGAGTAGGCTCACTAAGGGTAGAACGGGCTTCCACCACATGATTAATAGGGGAAGTGGCATTAACAATACGACCTTGACCCAGGTTATCAGGGGTAAGGAAAATACTGTCATCAAGGTCAAGATCCTCAAGAGGTACCATCTTCCCTTTCTTTTGACTCCAATATAGCTCGGGTGGATAATCACTAGGATCGTTCTCCTCTAGTGGCCGTTGATCGCACGGGTTTTGCGTGTTTGAAATCGGGGTTACGAGTAACCCATCGTCGTAGTTGCAAAACTCGTAATCAAATGTAATTTATACTGAAACTCCAAGGGAGTCTCGAGTCGAATATAGGGAGGCGACGTTTACTTTGTATGAAAATCGCACTTCGATTTGTTTCTTTTTGGTCTTTTGAAGTTTTGTTTTGTTTTTTTTTGTTTTTGAAATAAAATGACAGTCAATCACAAGAGACAGATGGAATCAAATATGATGTATTGCTTGAATGTCAATTACAATAAACTATGAAAGCATAAAAGAGAAAGGGGTGAGAAGAAATCTCCCAAAGCGGCTGTTTGGTGAGATGACGGCACCTGGCGGAAGCTCGGACGAAGGAGTTGGGAAGCAAGACGACGGAGGTGAGAAGAGGGAGGACGTTGGGTAGAGGAAAGCTTCAGCGTGGCTCTGGAATGGAGGTAAGAAGGCAGAGATGATCTGCTACCGGAATGGAGGTGGGAGGACGGCTCTAAGGCGACTTATGAATGGGGATGGGAAGATAGAGAAGTATTTGGTGGGGCAGAGTTTCGTTACACTAATAGGCGCCTTGGGAGCTTGAGAGCAAGCTCTAACAGAGCATTGGTAGGCTTGCTAGAGCTTGAGAGTAGGTGGGAGTAGAGTAGGTAGAGATGAAGAGGAATGGGGGTGTAGGGGTGTTTATATAGTGATGGGAGGAAGAGCATCCCGCACATAGACATTCAGCGATAGCTCCAAGCATCACTAAACGTTGCTCAAGCTGTCGCCAAAAGATCCGTGCCTCTTCAATGCCTTGGCTGGCGCACGCACTGCGTAGGCCATTTAATGATAGCCGCAAGTGTCACTAAAGGCCCGCTCTTTTGTCGCTGCAGATCCCACACCCACCACTCACGCTCGCCTGCTATCGTTGAGGTTGGATGCGTCGCATCCGTTGGATTCAGAAATGAACGGCTGAGATGGCATGGAGATCACGCCTCTTGATTGCACGTGGGATGACGCGTTCTCAATGTGAGTCGGCAGCCACATGCTGCATCTGTGCCCATCTAGTTGTGCCACATGGTGATGCCTCCGCAGCTAGATGGCATCCAACGGACTCAATCAAATCACGCTTGCTCTTTGCTGAATTAAGTGCCGCATCTGAGTTTCGAACATGCACCTGTGGACGAGGAAAAGAACTCCGCCCGCTGTGCTAAGGGCGGTATTGTGTCGCGCTTTGGCTTTGTGGCTACGCACCCACGACCGTCGGATGCAAGATCTCACGGCCAAGAGCAGAGCACGCGCTTCACGGAGTTTGAATTGCACTTTGCACGCTTCGCCTTCAGACGTTCGCTACAGCTGATAGTCGTCTTAACTATGAGCTCAGGGAGAGCATGTTTGCCTATGTGCGGGGTGATGCTGGCCGTTCGATGGCTTGGGTAGGGTGGCTTGAAAGGCGCCACTTGGCGCCATTTAGGCCATCCATCTTCTTGTAGAGGGTGCTATAGAGCTTAGATTGGGGCGATTCTCATGTTGACGGACTGCGATTGACCGTCTGAATCCATCCATACGGTCGAATTCTTCATCCGAAACCCATAAAGATGTCGCACTACCTCCTTGTCATGCAAAATGACAGAATTAGTGTACATAATATACAACTATCTTAAATGCAATCCAATGGATGTTTATGCAATATTTATATAATGATATGTAATGCTAGGCCTAGGAACTATCGTAAATAAGCATTTTACGATGAATTTATGCATGTTTATCAACCGTGTCTTATGGGGAGAGTCTAAGTGATAGTTACTCAAAATGGGATCCCTATTGTCATTGGTTTCCTCAGAATTATTTTCATGACCACGGTTGTACAGGTAGGGATTAGAATCAATAGTAAGAGTGTAGCTAAGCTGTCTAATTTCCTTGTTCAATTGTTGACTATTCCTCAACATCTCCCCCATAGACTTCATCATTTCTTTTTGTTGGTTTTGCATTTCTATCATAAAAGAGGAGAGGCTATTGCTATCAGATTAGGGAGGATAGTCAATCTCAGGCTCTGGTTGCCTCGGGGTATTGGTCCAACCTCGATAAGGAAAATCATGAAGGGTGGGAGGGTTGTGTGTTTGCAAACTGGAAAAATCCACTCCTAGGCTTTGCTGAAAAGTGAGAGTTATCGGGCCAGTACTCCTAGGATAGGGATATGATTGATCCCATGAATTGTCATTGTACCCATCAAAGGATGGATATGCTTGGGGCATGGGATCTTGGTTAAAATAATAGGAGTAAGGATAGTCCATTTCTTTCAATCAAATGGTTTAACTCTCTTAGGACTTAGATAGATTAAAAATAGAAACATCCTAGAGAGCTCTATCACGCACACACCAAGCAAACACAAGGCAAGAGGTCTTTTGTTGAGTTAAAGCACTTTACGCCCTCTTCCAATCCTTTCTAGCTTGGCCAAATGGAGTCAAGGCAGTATTTCTCCGTTCCCACATAAGTGGTATAAGAGAAGTGAGGCACTTGAGATTCCTGGTCAAAGGTACTAAGGAGGTTGAGGTTTCTTTTAATTCTTTTGGGTGACCAATCAAGTTGTCAATCAATTACACACCCTAAATAGACCTTCGAGTGCCCTAGAGATGTACACTTTGCTGTAATGATATGCTCAGATGCTTAAGTAAAAAGGTACTCCAAGGATGAAACCAAGGGATGCAAGTAGGGCGAACTCTTCCTTTGAGGCGGTGCGTTAGCGGTGCCTCTTAACTACCCTTGAATTCTTTTATAGGGTGTCCCCCTCCTTAGAGTATCAAATCACTCAAGCAAAAGTTAATACCACCATCACAAAGTGAGATAGGAGGGTTTGCACTGATAAAGAGATCGATGCCTATAACCTTAAGGGTCCAAGTCCTAGTGCAATGCCTATAGTGCGTGCTCAGTGCAGGAAGTGTGCATCACATTGCAAAAAGTGATTTTTCCTTCAAAAATCACAGTCAAGTTATTTAGGCACTTCCTGTATATTTTACTTTCTTTTTAAGAAGTAATGTGACCACTTGATTAATCTTTTCAAATCAGCTTAAGTGGTCTTCTTTAATTATGTCCAAATGAAATGCGTGTGTAGATAACTGATGCACAAGAAAAGGCATACTTTACTCCAGCTCTCTTCAATGAAAGATGTTTGCAATGCAAAAAGAAAAACTAGATGCTGCTCATTCAATCCTAGATGGTCGCCCTATAAATATGCAGCTTCTAGCAAGCAGTTTGATTTCTTTTTTCTTTTTTATGAATGCACAATCAAAAGAAACTAACAACCACAGACAGAATAATCCTAGAATCTAAAGAATTGGGGACACTCCCTCGCAAACAAGCCCTAGCTACAAGGGCGATAAAACAAATAAAAAATAGACTAAACCTAAAGAGTCTACTCTAAAATGCTGAATCAAAAGTCTAAGAGGAAGAATCCTCCTAGATGGTGCTCTGTGCATCTCCACGAGTGTGGGGTCAAGGCCCATTTGACGTAGAGAATTTCTCTTAATTATGAAGATAGTAATGAAATGATTTATCGTTGTAATTTATGTGGTGGAAATCTCTCAATCAAAGATTAAAATAGATACCAATTTAAATCACAGAAAAGATGTCATATCCATAGGGAGGTTTAAGCCTAATAAAGATGTCATACCCATCAGCACCCACAGCAAAATAGCACAGAGGCAAAGGCCTCTCAGTTTCGCTAAGTGTAGAGAGCAGTGAAGGGCAAAACCCCCCGTATCTCTCCTCTTTCTTTCTCTCAGAAATCCAGGTTTAGTTGGGTAATTGAGCAGGTAACCGAGCGTGAACAGTGGACCAGGCCTGTAGGCGTGGTCGCAGGTGAGGTGTGCTCGGTTTGGTTAAGTGGGTCATGAGGGTGTAGGGGACCTAGCCCTTGTGTTCTTGGGCGAAGAACGGGGGTGAGGAATCCCTCTTATCCCACTCAAATTGCTCCAATCTTTTTGATGTGGGGCTATCCGTCCCACCTTCGTCTCAGTGTAGCAGCAGGTGTTGAAGGCCTTGATTGGGGCAGCAGGTGTGGACGCAAGCTCCAATTGAGAGCCTGGAGCGAAGCCTGGAGGTAGTTTGCGAGGCCTGAGGGTGATTCCTGGAGGTGTTATAGCTGGAGGACTGCAGATAGGGTCGGAGGAGTTGAGGCGGTGGCGGAGGTCCGGTGAAGAACTTGCAAGCAAGAACACGGCTTTGCGACCACATCAAACACGCTTAGAAGCTTCACCAGTGTGCGGCGAGTGCAGTGGTGGGTGCGATGTGGCATGCATGTGTGTAAGGAGGCCTACCGACCTCGAGGAGGGTGTGTGGTGGTGATGGTGGTCGGTGAGGTGTTTTGGTGGGTGAAAGCCCAAATTGTTTGAGGGCTTTTGGTGAGGGTGGCATGGCAAAGCTCGTGGAGGTGGCGGCGAGGTGTTTTGTGAAGTCTAGTGGTCTAGACTCTACGCTGGAGTGTCGCTGGAGTGGGGGACAAAGGTGCTGTAGCGGTCGGGACAGTGGTTGTGTGTGTGTTGTGAGTGTGGGAAAAGGAAGTAGAGGGAGAGAAGGTATAAAGGGACTTAGGAGTGAAGGAGGTGGACAGAGAGTGTCGATGTTGGTGAGTCGAACCCGAAGAAGATGAGGAGGTCCGGTGAGGTGGAGAGACGATGACGATGAGGGAGGAAGCCCTTGCTTGGCTGGAGAGGAGCGGAATCGAGAGGGGAAGGTAGAGGGCTGTCCAATTTGATTATTGGATGGCCTAATGAGGATGGAGAGGGGTCACCGGAGTAAGGTGTGGAGGTGGCCAAAGAGGGAAGGAAGAGGAGTTTCTCTGACCAAAACTTGCTAAGGAGCAAGGACTCTTGCTCTAGGTCTTTTTATAGGCCAAAGAGAGGACTTTCAAGCTTGGAAACAAGCTTGCGAAGCTTGAGATTTTTGCACCAATTGGATACCCATCTCTTCAATGCGTTCGCATGAGAGATTGTGAATGAATCAAGGTTCATGGCTAGGTTCATTTGGAAGAAAATTCCTCAAGGAATCTCCGGTTCAAATTTGGAAAAGTTGATTGAGAATTGAGCGAGAAATCCTCGCTCGAATCTTGACGGAGCTCCTGTGTTCACACTAATGGTGGTAGGGACCCATGTGTAAAGAATGATGAAAAAGTTAGGGACCAATCTGCAAATAATTCAAAAGCTGAGGGGTTAATTGAGAGAGAAAGGGTCTGTCTAGACTAAAATGCAAATTAGATCAAGATGATATCTGATTGGACCCAAATTTTGGTACAAACCTAATTTTTACCCAAGGAATCTGATGATGAAGTCAAATTTTAGTTTTTACTGTGTTTGACTGGGAAATTTATGCAAAAATACAGGTTCGGGTAATTTTCTGTTTGAGACTCTGTTCT
Organism: Thalassia testudinum; assembly: GCA_037157565.1. Taxonomy (NCBI): domain Eukaryota; kingdom Viridiplantae; phylum Streptophyta; class Magnoliopsida; order Alismatales; family Hydrocharitaceae; genus Thalassia; species Thalassia testudinum. Next base: position 62,789,395 of record JAZHRO010000031.1, read on the forward strand.
AAGTCAAAATGGATTCCAAAGGTCAAATTAATGGTACCAAACCTTATATAATATTTTTATATGAGTTTTAGAAGGTTTAGATGAAATTTATCCTGACCAGAACCTCTGTTAGTTAAGCGGGTTTGAAATTAGGGTTTCGGGTTACTGTTAATTCTTGAAATGCACGAAAACCTATTTCTGTTTACATGAACTCACTAATTTGAATTTTAATGCTCTTTTGACCTTTAATTCACCCCTATCCAACCTCTTAGTTATTCTGTGTTCATGATATGCTGTTAAACTTATAGAATTAACCTTAGTTTCTTGTTCTCTTCTCAAAATACAATATGGTGGAGATATAACCCTCATATGAATATGTAGGAGCTTTTATTTTTTATTCCAGACTAAAATGGGCTAGTTAGGTCCTATGATGGTGTCCCCATCAGTACCTCTCACAAGTCTGTGTACCCTCACCCAACTATCTTGGTTGGTCCACGGGGTCCCACAGGAGTCGATGCAGGAAGGCTGCACCTACCTTGGGTCCCTACCTATGGAGTTCAGCTTTCTTCTTACATAATGGGGTTGTTAGCTCTCCTCGGTGTGTGTGCACCCGAGGGTCGGCTCATCCCCACACTAGTACCCACTTGTCTGGTTGTACCCCTACATTCTCATTTTCATCTCATTATCAACCCCAAGACTCCATTTCATACTTAAAGTAGTGCTATTTTGACTTAAGGTGCAAGAAGATTCCCTAATTGGTTTCTAACAAGTGCCCATTGATCTCAAGATTTGTTGTGTTGCTAACAATTTGTTCTTCCCTAGGGTTCAGATTCATCCCTACTTTGATTTCTAATTAATGCGTACATCCGTAGCTGCAAGCAATCCAATTTTCCAATTTCCCTAGGGTTTAGGCAACCCCTATTTGGTTACTAACAAGCCTCATGTTGATAATCTTGACTTTGGCCCAACTTGTGTAATCAGCTAGTTGTCCTTAGGATTCATGCTCAACCTTAGGGGTTACTAATGTTTGCATGCCGATGAAATTTATCAACCCATGTACATATACATACACATCTAAGCATCGACACCAACACACAAGTATGACACTTCTTGATCCCTATGCAACAAGTAGAAAATTACAAGGCGATGAGAAAACACAGAAACGAAATAGGATGACCACTCTACCTCTACTAGATCAGAGAATCTGGGACGGGGTAGGTTTTCCCTTGTCCTTAGTAGTGCTTGTACGGACTCCTCTTAAAGTCGGACCACCCTTGTGTACCGAACCTAGGTCATCACAAACGCCAAGAGTGCTATTAATAACTTCAACGATTTTTCAGTATGTCTAAACAAGCTTAAAATAGAGTGGATAAGCTTTCAAAAGATGGGGAATCGCGAGAGCTTTCCAACGATACCTTATTTGCATGATTTCGAGTCCAATAGGCCCCTGAACTGGCCTCCGAAAGCTCACTCTGATCCACTTGGACCGACCTTGAGCCGACCCGGTGCATCGGTTTAGCCAAAGTGGTTGCAACCCTCCTTCACCACCACGTTGCCATGTGTTGTGCCTCGACTAACGTGCACACACGAGTTGTTGATCGAGCACCGCGCTGATGAAACTACATTTGCATGTGATAATTAATTAATTTTAACGTAATTTCATAACTTAATACAAATCATTAATATAATAATAAGGTTAATAGCTTAATTAATACCTGTGTATATAACAGATTTAAATAATATTAAATTATGTATATTTGTATATTATTACAAGATTATTCTATGTATGTAGATAATGCAGGTTTAAAGAAATCATATTATTATAATGATGTGGTTAATCCATTTCCATTTTAATCTCATTCTAAATCTATTTTTATTCAACCCCTTATACCACCTAATTTTAATTCACTAACTATTTTATCCATTTTCCATATAATTTTTATTCCCATCCCGTCAATTCCCTCCTATTCCCTTATTTCATTTAAAAAAAAAAATCACACCCACATTTTCTTAACCTCCCCCACGCCTACGTATCCTTCCCACACTTCCTATGCTCTCTCTCTCTCTCTCTCTCTCTCTCTCCTCCCCCTCAACTTCCTCTCCCACGAAAAAAAAACCAACCCCTCCCCTGCTCTCACAACCGCCCCCTCTCCTTCTCTACGAAAGACCTCTTCCCCATTTGATTTTCATCACCACCGAAACCATCTCCCTCTCCCCGCGGCGTCCCACCACCCCCCCCCACTATCAGCCCACAGCCACCGCACCTTCCCTCCACTCCTTTCCTCTCCACCGAAAATAACCCATCTCCCTCTCCCTCAATATCTCCTCCCTCGTCTCCTTTTCCCTCCTGTGAACCTCCACGGCCACCCAACCCCACCGCCGACCTCGCCACCCTCTCCTTCAGTTCCTCCTTCCTCTGCGCAACTGCCACCACAGACCGCCATCGTCACCTCCTCCTCGGCCTCGTCGACGTCACCCTCGCCACAGCACCTCCAGCGCCGCTGACGCCGATCTCCTCCTCCTCTTCAGCCTCATCGGCGCTGAGCCATTCCCTCCTCCTCTTCGGCCTCGTCGACGCCCTTCAACGCCAACCACCAACTGAGCACCACTACCACCACCGGCTGCGCCACCATCTTCCACGCCAAACCGCATCACTCCTCATTTCCAACAGGCCGCCAACTCTTCCTCTCCAACGAGCGTCCATCAGCCATCGCCTTCTCTCCTCTCCGTTCCACGCTATCGACAACCTCGTCGCCGCCAGCCACAACTGCCATCACCGGCGGTGCCCCTTAACTTCTCCTCCCCGCAGACACAACGGCAACATCTCCAGCTCCTCATTTTCCTCTTCCCCGACCCCTCTGCTTGAGCTCCTTTCTCTCTTTTACGTTCTACACTTGATGTTTTTAGTTACTGCAGAAAGAAAACTTTGTATCAGTCTAATACCATAACCTATTTTCTTATTTAGTGAAGTAGAATTTATTATATAAAGCTAGTCTTAATTACCTCATTTAATTTTAGTAGTTGTGTTTGTGAAATTTCTAAATTTTAAATTTCTAACATATTCCTAAATTGTTGGATAGATATACCGTTTGCTTTTGTTAAATGGAAATTTACACCTAAGCTTTTAATAAATGAGTAATTTAGTTTATGTTGACTCTGATGGTAGTTCAAGTTCAAGTTTTAGAAAAGTAAATAAAAAAAAATTTATACTTTTAAATTATCAAGTCTCCATTGTAGAGATTAGTTATGAAATATTAGAATATAATTAAGTTCCACATTAACTTTTATTTTTATCTTTAAAGTGCATTAATTAGCATATCAAGGAATTATTTAGAAGTCTCCAAGCAAAACGACTCGGACTCATCAAATTACTAATAGTTCGATATAAATTTTAAACTTGACGCTTTTATTGTGCTATAACGACGTAATTTTAACTAAAGCGATTCGGACGTGTCACACGTGCCCTTTGCAACCGTTTGATCCTCTTCTCAGCTGTTTGATTCTCCCCCAGTTGTTGGATGCTCGCGCAGTCTCCGACGTGCCCAACCTTGGCTTGTGCGTCTTCTCCCTCACGCAGCATGTGCCATCTTGCTGCTGTTGTTGCCTCGTGCAATGCATGTCCTTGTGGGCTATGCAGTTGCCATGCCTCAGTCCACACGTAGCTCCCTCCTCACTCGCGGTGTGCACACTTAAGCATGTGGTCGTCGGTCCTGTTCTCCTCCTACCTGGTCTGTTGTGTGGGGAAAGAAAAGAAGGGCTGCAGGTGTGGCTCCCTCACTCCCTCTCTCACTTGCAAGAAGGACGAGGCTGCACGGAGCTCGGAGTGACATTGAACTCGAGGTGTCGCTCAGGGAGCGGGTGGAGGCTAGGTGCGGCTTGAGGAGTTCAAGGGGGGTTTATAAAGGTAGGTTTAAGATTCATTAGGGGATGAGTGGGGTCGAAAAAATTGTAAGAATGACCCCGAACTTTGGTTTCTTCACGGGGGTCCTAACCTAAGGAACCTAGGGGTGGAAAAATTGTAGAAAACCCCCCACATGAAGTGAGAAATCCTCATGGGGCTCTTACATGGGTCTCCAAGTGCGCAAAAATCATGAACAAGCCCCTGGAGTTTAGGAATACCTCTGGGGTCTATTAGAGACTATAAATAATGTGAAGAAATTGTGGTCAACTCCCTAGAGTCTAGAAAATTGCAAAGTAACCCTCGGATGGTTGTTTCGATGTAAGAAAATTATAGGGACAACCCTGGAGAATTCAAAAACTCCGTAATGGTCCCCGAGTTATTTCCATATAACAAACTTAAAGGAAGTTTTGTCTCTGAAACTTGAGCTCGACTAGGAAAACAAGACGAGTGTGTAACAAATTTAAAGAGGATCAAAGTCGGTTAGAGACACGTACCCACGAAGAGCTTCAGGTACTAGTCTTGCATCATCGCCTCAGGCTCCCATGTCGCTTTCTCGTACCTCTGACTCCACTAGATGCACCTCTCTCTGTCTCAGTCGCTTGATGGCTCTGTCTAGAATTTGCACGGGTCTCTTTGGATAGGTTAGGTTGTCCCAGACCTTAATACTCTCGTGGCTTAGTACTGTTGGTGCATAAGTAATTAGGCACGACATTAGCCTTTAATGATATTTTGATGATAACAAGCATATCAAGTGATTGAGGTTAAAATTATATGCTATGCATAGTTGTTGCAAGATTAATTTCAGGATTAAAGCTCTCTTGACGAATTATGAAGTCAAGAAGATGGAGGAAATTAAGTTTAGGTCTCTTTGTAATTTTAGGATTTGAGTTATAATTTTATATTTCTTAGAATGAAAGGAAAGCCGCAATAAGATTAACATTTGTCTATACTATTAGGGAACCACCTCCATAAGTCTAATTTGGTCAAATATATGATAAGACCTATCCTTAGGGGTTAATAGATCACCCTAGAGCCCCATAGGATTAACAAATTTGGTTTGGACTGTTGGAGGACTTTTTACAGTCCATCTAACGTTAGGTATAAGTTACCTAATGTTAGGTAGTTGGTTTGAGCTCAACTTAAGAATTCCAGGAGATAGCGAACTTTGCGTTGGACTAAGCATTTAATGTTAGGTAATTTACCTAACGTTAGATAGATCATACCTAACGTTAGTTAGTGCACTTTAGGCCATCCAAAAAAGTTCCAGGAGATAGCGAACTTTGTACCTAACATTAGCTAGTTCACCTAATGTTAGGTCACTTTTAACTAATGTTAAGTAAAGTACTTTTTGTTCAATTCAATTAGCCGTTAGCAAATCAAATGGGGAAACTTTTGAGCCATTGAATAGAGGCCTTTTGCACATATGAAATAGTCCTAACATCCATCTATATTTATCAAGTGGCTTCCCACTCTTAGAGGGTTAGAGAACATTAAAAATTCACTTAAAAGCTCTTTCAAGCCTACATCCAGCAAAAGCTTACATTTGGTGCTCATTGGAGGTGTTTTGAGCTCTTGTTCATGAATGCCACCTTCCTTGGAGCTCAACCACTTCAACTCTCAGCTGTGTCAACTTCATACACTCACTAAGGAGTTTTTTTAGCCTCCTAGATAGTTATTTTATATAATTAATTGCATATCTTATTGGGGCTATCCATAAGAGCTAAATTGTGTTTTAATTCAATTTTATTCTTTCATCTCTTGTAATATGAGAGCCCAGGTTGTGGGTTCCTCTCCTCTTGAGTAAGAGGGGTTTGTTCTTGATTGGGAAATTAAGAGGGTTTGTAAAAGGATTTGGTATCCCATAAGCACCGGTTAGTTTTCTGAGTTCGACTCGGGGTACAATCTTAGATTGGGAGATTTAGGTAGTGATTTTTACCTGAATTTGGGTTTCCACTATAAATACTTATGTTGTGATTGTTGTTATATATGTGGATTGTTTGAGTATGTCTTAAATTTGCATTAACTTGAATTAGTTATTTATTTACCATCTTTTAGCGCTAATCACCACCCTCTAGTGCTTTCATTTGGTATCAGAGCATAGGTTAGTGTAATTTGGAGTAACTTCTCGCATTGACGATAATGGTGAAATCAAGCAACATAAGAACTAAGGGGTTGTCGACCCACTGATCTCCCTACTTTGATGGAAATGGCTACACTCATTGGAAGAGGAAGATGGTAATTTACCTCAAATTAGCCATCGGAGATCTCTTATTACGGAAAATGATAGAGAAGGAATTTAAGGTGCCAGAAGTAGATGCCACCATCGGAGACTATAAGTCAGAAGATGAGAAGAAGATATCAATTAATTGTAAGGCTATGAGCATACTATATTGTGCCCTCTCTAATGATGAGTTTAATAGAATTTCGCAGCTAGAGACAGCACATGAAATTTGGAAATGCCTTGAAGTGACTCATGAAGGAACCTTAAGGGTGAATGAGATAAAAGTTGGTCTCTTAACCTAAGAGTGTGAGATGTTCAAAATGAAGTTGGGTGAAAGTATAAAAGAACTGAGCACAAGATTCACCAACATCATCAACCCTCTCAAGGGGCTTAGGAAGAGTTATCCCTCAAATGAGATTGTGTCAAAATTCTTAAGGGCTCTAACTAAGGAATGGGAGCCAACAGTCATTGCAATTGAGGAAGCAAAGGATTTGAAGAACATTATCATGGATGAGATACTTGAAAGTCTAATGGCTCATGAAGTGAAGCTGGAGCTATCCAAGGAGGAAAATGAAGCTTCTTACTCCAAAAAGAAGAGCTTGGCATTCAAAGCCAAAATTGAGAGTGATTTCGATCTTGACGACAAAGATAAAAATGAAGAGGATGAAGAGATGACCATGTTCTCTAGAAGATTTGAGAGGTATGTGAGAATAAGGAAGCAATTCAAAAAGAGGAGAGATGATGAGACTCCCACTTGCGATGGATGCAAAAAGAAAGGCCATATAAGGAAGGATTGTCCTCTACTCAATGAGGATAAGAAAGAAAGAAAGGGAAAGAAAGAAAAGAAGGAAAGGACGGATGACAAATCAAGAAGAAAGTTCTTCAAGAAGAAGAAGAAGGCATTCGCAGCAACTTGGGATGACTCAGGTCAAAGTACAAGTGATAGCATTGACTCCGATTCTGACTCCGACTCAAGCAAGGAAGAAGTTGCACACGTGTGTTTCATGGCAAATGAGACCGAGGTACAAGACTCTACTTCTTTTGATGAGCTACTTGATGCATATGATGAGCTTTTTCATGAATGTAAGAAAATAAAACATGAAAATAGAGCTTTGAAAAATCTTAAAGTAGAAGAAAATGACTTGCAAAATAAATATGAGCTTCTTGTAAATGAGAAATTGGATCTAGAAAAGGAAAATGTAAATATGAAAACTGAATGTTTGAACGTAACTAGATCAAATGAAAATTTTATTGCTTCCAACACTAGCTTGCTTATTGAAAAAGACATATTAATGGAAGAGACTATTGAATTAAAAAATAAAATTGCTTGCTTTGAGAAAGATGTGGATGAGCTTAGAATAAACACAAATAGATTGATAAATGACTTGGCTAAGTTTACTAATGGTAGTAAGAACCTACAAGAAATACTTGCAAGTCAATTACCATCAACGTATAGGTATGGTATTGGTTTTGTTGAATCTTTATCTACAACCAAGAAGCTAATAAATTTTGTGAAACCCAAAGGCAAAAATGCCTTTGTGCCACCTAAGGCTTAAAAACCAATCCATCATGCATACTTGTATAGCTATAAGGCTAAAAAATAATTTTACAAAGCACATGCTTTTTGTCATAAGGCTTAAAAGCAATCTTATAATGCATATGCTTTCAGTCATAAGACTCAAAGGCAACCTTATCATGCATATGTTTTCAACCAAAAGGCCAATAACAAATGGATTCCTAAAAGAAACTATTTTTGGGAAAGGTATTCTAACACTCAAGGACCTAAGAAGTCATGGGTACCTAAAAATATTCTCAACTCTTGTTTTATAGGCCTCAAAGAAGACGAACCAAGTGGATTATGAACAATGGATGTTCAAGGCACATGATGGGAGACTCCACGCACTTCCTAAAGTTCAAGAAAGTCGACAAAGGACATGCGGCTATGGGGAACAACCAAAGATGTCGTATCATTAGTAAGGGTACGGTAGGTAATTCATTTAAGCAAGTTAGAAATGTCGCTTTAGTTGATGGCTTAAAACATAATCTTTTTAGTGTTAGCCAAATATGTGATAGAGGATGCAAGGTTGTATTTGATAAGGATGGCTTTGAAATTATTAATAAAGAAACTTTAGAAGTTCTTTTGATATGAAAAAGAGAAAAAGATATCTATGTTCTCGAATTTGATAAGGAAGACATAGTTGATTGCTTGCTTGCCTCTAACGAAGAAAACAATTTATGGCATAAAAGATTAGGTCATGTCAATATGAAATTCATTGATAAAATTGTTAGAAAAGAACTTGTTATTGGATTGCCTAAAGTTAGTTATAAAAAGAATCATATTTGCGATGCTTGTGAAAAAGGAAAACTAAGGCCTCTTTTGAGAGTAAGGAAGTTGTGTCAACCATTAGAGCACTTGAATTGCTCCATTTAGAATTGTTTGGACCAACTAAACACGAAAGTCTGAATGGTTGTTGTTTTTGTTTTGTTATTGTCGATGATTTCTCATGCTTTACGTGGGTGATTTCTTAGGTCTAAGGATCAAGCTTTTCTAGAATTCTCTAGGTTAGCCAAGAGATTACAAATTGGCTAGAGTGTTTGTATCTCTTGGATTAGGAGCGATCATGGTGGAGCATTTGAGAATGAGAGTTTTACTGAGTTTTGCAAGTTTTTTGGAATCCACCATGAATTCACATTTCCAAGAGTGGCTCAGCAAAATGGAGTTGTTAAGCGTAAAAACCATACACTCTAAGAATGCACTTGAATAATGTTGATAGAATTGGTCTCCCCAAATATTTCTGGGCAGAAGCGGTTAACACGGCTTGCTATGTGTTAAACCGTGTGCTCCTTAGACCCATTCTTAAGAAAACCCCATTTGAGTTGTTTTATGATCGTGTTCCTAGGATTTCGTATTTTAGAGTTTTTGGTTGCCGTAGCTTCATCCTTAACACTAAGGACAACTTGGATAAGTTTGATCCAAAGTGTGATGATGAAGTTTTTGTTGGGTATTCCTTGCGTAGCAAGGCATACTGGTTTTCAATAAGAAGACATCAACCATAGAGTAGACATTACATGTATCTTTTGACGAATCATTCACATCAACTTCTTCTTTCATAGTTGATGATGATGATAAGGCACCCTCTTCTATTGATGCTTTAAACATTCTAGACACTTGAAATGTTCATGATTTGCCAAAGGATTGAACATTTCAAAGAGATCATCCCAAAGATCTCATTTTAGGTGATGTATCAATGAGTGTTCAAACAAGATCGAATTTTAGGGGTTTGTTTTTGATGCCTTTGTTTCTCAGTTAGAACCCAGGTCTATTGAAGAGGCTTGTGGTGATGAGTCTTGGATTCTAGCTATGCAAGAAGAACTCAACCAATTTGAGAGGAATGAGGTTTGGGATTTGGTTCTTGAGCCTAAAGACCACACCATTATTGGTATAAAATAGGTCTTTCGGAATAAATTGGATGAGTCTGGAAAGGTAGTTAGAAACAAAGCTAGACTCATTGCTCAATGTTATTACCAAGAGGAGGGTATAGCTTTGATGAGACCTATGCTCCAGTTGCTAGGCTTGAATCAATTAGAATGCTTCTCGCTTTTGCCTCTATTCTAGATTTTAGGCTCTTCCAAATGGATGTGAAGAGTGCCTTTTTAAATGAGGTTCTTAAAGAAGAGGTGTTTGTGAGGGAACCACTCAGATTTGAGTGTTTAGAGCATCTGGACTATGATTATAAACTCAAGAAGTCTCTTTATGGTCTTAAGCAAGCTCCTAGAGCTTGGTATGAGAAATTAAGAACTTTCTTATTGGATTCTAAGTTTAAGGTTGGTCTAGTTGATCCCACTTTCTTCATTAAAAGAAAAGAGTCAGACATACTTCTTGTGCAAATCTATGTGGATGACATAATTTTTGGTTCTACTAAACAAGCATTGTGAGAGAATTTTGTCAAGTCGATGCAGGAGAACTTTGAGATGAGCATGATGGGAGAACTCAAATATTTCTTGGGTCTCCAAATTACTCAATTGGATGAAGGAATTTGCTTAAGCCAACACAAATACACAAGAAAGATGCTAAAAAATTTGGAATGGCAAGGTCAAAAGGGAAAAATACACCAATGAGTACCACTACTTAATTGGATGGAGATGAAAATGGTAAGAGTATCGATCAAAAGAAATACCAAGGTTTGGTCGGCTCTCTTTTGTATTTAACTTCTAGTAGGCTGGATATTTTATTCTCCACAAGTCTTTGAGCTAAATTTCAATAATGTCCTAAAGAATCACATTTAAATGCCGTTAAAAGAATATTTAGATATCTAGTTGATACATGTGATGTTGAGTTATTTTACCCCAAATCCGCAATCTTGGATCTCACATCTTATAGTGATGCGGATTATGCGGGCTCTAGAACGGATTGTAGGAGTGCTAGTGGCACTTGTCACTTCTTAGGTGATTCACTAATCTCTTGGTTTTCCAAGAAACAAAATTTTGTAGCTCTATCAACTACTGAGGCAAAATATATGGCCGTTGCCTTCGCTTGTTCACAAGTACTTTGGATGAAACAAACTCTTAAAGATTTTGGTTTAAACTTAGATTGCATGGCCATTAATTGTGATAATACAAGTGCAATAAACCTTTCTAAGAATCTGATAAATCATTCTAGAACAAAGCACATTGATGCAAAGCACCATTTTCTTAGAGATAATGCGCTTAAAAATCAAATTAAATTAGAATTCATCTCTACGGAATATCAATTAGCGTATATATTCACTAAACCACTCAATTATGAAAGATTTGGTGAAATTAGAAGAAAATTGGGTCTATGCAAGATTAGTGACATCAAGACTTAATAGGATTGCATGCAAATTAGAAATATAATTTAAATAGGATCATTAAGCATAAGTTGGATAAAAGGCACCTTGGTCTTGTTACATTTGATTTTGAGATTCCTTGAGCATGTGGTTGCAATTGTTCAGTATATCATATTTTTCCCCTCATAACCTTTGCAACCCATCTCATTTCACCAACCTCACCTTCTTTTTTCACCTTTCACCAAAGAGAGAGCACAAGAGAGAACCCACACTCCTCCATGTTCTCTCTCTACTCTCCACCTTTGGAGAAGCAAATCTTGCTATTGGAGGTGATTTAACGTTAGATCTCACTCCTCCAAGAAGGGATCTCAAGGTATAATCTCTTTTTCCAACCTTCTTGTGAAATCTCTTTTGATTTGATCAAGATCTAGGTCAAAAATTAGTGCTTTTGTGTGGATTGATGCTTAGATATGTTGGGAATGGTGCTTGTGATGATTCTTGCAGATTTGCATCTTCATTTCATCGTCAATCTTTGATTTGGCCTTTAAAACCCTTGTTCTCTAGTCATGACTTGCAATTTGCCCTTTATCTAATGTTAAGTCCTTTCTACCTAACGTTAGGTCATGCTTGTTCTGCCAGACTGTAGTAGTCATCAGAACTAACGTTAGTTCATCCTGACCTAACGTTAGTAAGTCTGTCTTGACCCTTTCACAGCATACTCCACTTAATTCTTGATCCACAGGTGTTCCTACTTATTCCCATGGCACCCAAATCCTAAAAGGACAAGGGGAAGGGACTAGCATCCTTTAGTGATGCGCCCACCGATCCATTCCAATTGGAGCTCCTCAGGTATGCCCATTTTGGTGAGGCAAAGGAGCATCTCACTAAATTTGGCTCTCTTACTGCCTATCCAATTCTATCTATTGTATGGGATGACATTAGAAAATTTGATTTAAAAACATTGTTTGACGTGAATGGCTTCTCAACCTACCTTGACTATAACCAAAATGGCATTCACTACCCCTTTTTGACAAAAATTTGGCATGCCAACATGACCTGGTCTAACCATCCCTCTACTGGAAAAGTTCCTAAGACCAATCTTTTTGGCAAAAATATTATGCTTGACTCTGTTAAACTTTTAGGGATTTTTGGGGTCCCTCACTCTGGTTCTACCATTTAATCTATCTCCCACGAGCTTGGTTACCATGGCATCCTAAGGGACTTAGGACCCTTAGAAAGTGCTATTGTAGGTAACTACCGCTTGGCACCTAATACTATGTATCCTCTCCCAAAGTTGATTGCTAGGATTCTTTACTATAGTCTCTTTCCCAAAAGGCAATCAAGCGAGTTAATGTAAACATGTTTATATCACATAAACCATCTATTTATGCATGTTCTTAGGCGTATAGTTGTATCATACATTATAAATATTGCATAACATGCATCATCTTGAATTTAGTTTAGATTGTATAAAGTTTAGGTTAATTTTCTATTTTTGTGGTCAGGGAATAGAGTGATATTTAATCAGGGCCTCAAATTAAAGATCCAATCGTACAGATTTGATCGGGGCAATGATCGGAGTTCAATGACTCCAAGATCGCCCCGATCGGGCTTTCGTAGCATCAGATGCAGTTCGAGAAAGATTAGAGGTTAAAGGGCTAGGTGGTGTAAATTCATACTTCAAATGACAAATCTAACCGCACGGATGGGTTCGAATAGACGATCGTAGCCCAATGACGTCAAAATCGGTCCAATCCGATATCCGTGGCACCATCTACAGCTCAGAGAAGATGGATGGCCAAGATGGCGCCACGTGATGGCATCTCAACCGACTAAACCGTCCCAAGACTCGCCGCTGCCTCTCTCTCCTCAACCGGGTAGATGATCTCAGCCATTGGATCAAAATCCAACAGCTGAGAGAGCTCATCCTCAAAACTTAAATGTGCCTCAAAACGAGGTGTGGTGCAGTGGTCTTGACGCTGCGTCTGGAGCTAAAGGTGCGGGGTCGAGCCCCCGCAAAGCTCAAATCAAGTAGGCAAGCAGTGTGATTAGCCCATATTTGTGGGCTGTTTAAGTATTTAAATGTTTAGACATTAAGTTAATTTTAACATTTAGATAGCATACATTAGGATGTAAATAAATTAATTCATATTTTTAGCTTAATTGCATAATTCATGTGTGGCATTCATTAACTTAGAATTGCATGCATTTGATTAGTTAACCAATTAGGTGCATTACATACATTGTTTTAATTAACATAGAAGTTAAGGAGTTATGGATAAATAATCCTAATTATTTTATTATTATCATTCTTCTTTGGCAGGGTAACAACTCCGCCTCCTCCTCTTGCGCCATTTATTCTTCACAGCTGCTAGCATTCATGAGGGTTTGCTCTCGCCTCTTGTGATTTCAAAAGTATTGGCTATAGCAACAAGATGGGGGAGGAGACGACTGTTTTCGGCAGGCCTCCACCCCGATTCATCACTGTGCAGAGAGTAGACCTCTCATTAGCTCCACCACCACCGGCCTCAACTGTGGCGACGAGCCTCTACTACCGTGGGCGTGTGGCGTGACGGGCCACACCTCCATCTGGAGCTCGTTTGCATTACTGTAAGCACCTCAACGTGCACCACCCTTACCGCCATCACCAGCAATCACCAACAGCGCACCACTGCCCTCCTTCTCGCCTGCGTGCACCCCCCATACACAGCTAGCAGAACACCCGCAGCCCGCTCGCCATGCCCGCAGCTGCTGTGCACCACCAGCATCTCCGCATAGCACCTTAGTGCACCTCTAGCCCACGCAGCAGCAGCAGTTGCAGCAACACGCGCAACTTGCGTGTGACCTCCGCGCGCAAGTCCTCCACCCACACGCGCCTGCGCCTCTTCCTACACACATCTCTAGCATGCACAACCCTCCCACACCGTGCGCAGCAACCATCCCACGCGTGTGCCCACGCACCCCCCTCGCTGCGCCTCCACCACGCCTGCAGCAGCAACACCTCCTCCCGCATGCTACAGAGCACGTCCTCCAGTACCTGCGGCCGCACTCCTCCAGTAGCTTCCCAGCCCACGCCCACACGGCCTGCACGCCTCCTCTCCTTCGTACAGCTGCGCCCCCTCGCCTTCAGCAGCGTTGCACGTCGAGCTACTTCACAACAGCAGCAACCAACCCACCACCGCATCTTCTCTCGTCCGTCCGGCCACCTCAGGCCATCTTGCATCGTGCTAGACCCACCGTTGTGACGCTCTCCCTTTGGTGCTCCCCGACAAGAAGCTCGCCGTTGGCCTTGGTCTCCTTCTCACACATGGCTGAGGAGAAGATCCTCCCCTATTTTGCTACAGTGAAGAGGGTATTAGTATTTACGATTACATGCCATTGCTGAAGACTTATTTTTTGATTTATGGATACTTTATTGTGGCATTTTTATGAGCATATTCCTCTTGTTTTGCATAACTACAATATCAGCATGATAATGTCTTATTATCTCAATTGAAAAGCGATTTTGATCTGATTTCTTGATGAAACTAATTGTGAACATTTATTTTTAACTGGTGCAAGTTTAAATAGGCCATTTCCTCCCTATGGATACGACTCGCTCTTCTGTGAGTGGTTTAATTTTAATTCAATATTTTGATAAGTCGATTTTACACCACTTAGAAATACAATAACAAATCATCTTAATCATCATTTTAGAAAGCGAAAATCAACTCGTCAAATGGTGCCATTGCTGGGGAAGCAACAGGTTTAATAAAATTGCATTCATTCATTTGTTCATACTGATTTAAATTGAGGCATATTTAACCTGTTTTATCTGCTTTGTTGTGAGGTACGTCGCACCGGCCTCAGTAACGCCGTGGTGGACCTTGTTTCCACCGCTTAGAGGAGAGACTGAGCTTCACATCTTGGTGGACCTTGACACCACCAACTTGAGGAGAAGAATTTTGAAAAAAAAAAAAGATCATCTTTATTCTCTACTTTTGCATTTAGATAAACTTAGACTTTAGGATTTCTTGCATTCATTATTTGGGACCATTGTTCTGGGGTACATTTTAGGGGTTTGTTCCCCGACTTTCTTTTAGGCCTATGTTGGGTAATTTGTGAGGGAGTCTGTTCCCATTTATTTAGACTTAGGTTTTTACTTTCTTTTGTGGATTGATTTTATTTTTCTTAATTGTGCATAAGTAGCTAAAAAAGAAAAATAAAGTAAAAACATGAGCTGCCTGCTAGAAGCTACCTGCCTTAGGACAACCATTTAGGTGTGAATGAGTAGCCTTTAGATTTTATTTTGCATTTGTGTGCATTTCATTGAAGATTGCTGGAGGCAAAGTACGTTTTCTTTTCCTTGCATTCAATATTGTTCACGCATTTGCATCTGAATTTAATTGCAAGACCACCTAATTGAATTGAAAAGATCTAACAAGTGGTCACATATTTTCTTAAAAAAAAAGGACTTTAAGTTAAGGAGGAACACTAAAAAATGAGAACTTGAACTGAAAACTTGTCGTGCATTTCAAAATTCAAACTCAAATCTTTTATGGTGTATGCACACTTGTTTTCTCTTTGCACCGAAGCACGCATTTAGACACTCCTAGGTCTTGGAACTACTAGGACAAGAACCCTCCTACCGTTGGATTCTGAAGTGTTCAAAACTTAAGATCAAAGGTTTTGTAACTCCAAAGAGGGGGATACCCTGTCATGGATTTTTGGGGGTAGTTAAGAAGCACTACGAAAGCACAGCTTCAAAGGAAGGCTTAGGTCTACTTGCATCCCTCGATCTTCCGTCTTTGGAGTTGCTCTTCCATTTGAGATTTAGGGAAGAGCACTTAAGCTTCAACTAGGTCTTTTTAGGCATTTCGTAGGTCGACAATAGACACATAATTGATTAGGAAACTTGTTTTGTCACCTACAATTTGAATTAAAGTCAAAAGCCTAAATTTGTAAAGACCTAACAAGTCCTTTTGAATTGTGTTTGTAGTGCATGTTTGGTAAGCGATCTCTTAGGAGACAACTTGTGTTTGATCCTGAACCTGAAAGAATCCTAAGAAGGGATCATCCAAGGGAAGAAATGGTTGGTCAAAGGAGCCTTAAGGAATATTTCATTCCGACCAATCAAATTGGCCATGCACTACGTAGACCTGGAGGGGACAATCCTTATGAGATCAAAAGCAGTACCACATCCTTGCTGCCCTCCTTTTATGGTACTGCTAGGGAAGGCCCTTATATGCATATAGAGGAATTCACCGAGGTATGTTCCATGGTGGAGCTGTAGGGCATTACTGATGATGCTCAAATGCGGACTCTCTTTCCTTTCTCCCTCAAGGACAAGGCCAAGTATTGGTATCATACCCTAGATGATATTAACACTTGGGATGCCTTGAAGAAGGAGTTTATGAAAAAGTACTTCCCCATGAGCAAAACTAATCACTTTAGGAGGGAAATTATGAGTTTTGTTCAAAAGAATAGGGAAGCTTTCCATGATGCGTGGGTGCGCTTTAATGACCTTTTGAGACTTTGCCCACATCACCAGGTGCCCAAGTGGCAACTGGTTGAAAGGTTCTACACCAGACTTAATGATTCGCACAGGCAGACTGTGGATGGTGCCTGTGCAGGAACCTTTCTATCTAAGACTGAGGATGAAGCTTGGAACCTTTTTGATACTTTGAGTGAGAATTCTATTCACTTGAATTTTGCCTACTTGGATAGAAAACCCACTCTCATGCAAAGTTGGTGGCAAATGAGGCAAGGGCACCCAAAATTTAGCCTATCAGATTCAATTGTTGAATCAAAATATGGAAAGGCTTATGTCAAGCTCGGGCCAATTCACATCTAGCACCTCCACATCCCAAGCTTCAAAATGCTCAATTTGCCAAGGCAATACACATGCCACTGTGGATTGCCACTTGGCCTCCCAATTCCCTGAGCTTGTACAAGCGAACCTGAATGCTACTCAAGGGTTCCGTCCTAGACCTCGTAATGATCCTTTTTCCAACTCTTATAATGAGGGATGAAGGAATCACCCGAAATTTTCATGGAGACAAGGGAATATCTCAAATTCAGTGAATTATAAACCACAACCCTTTCAAAACCAACAAATGAACCAACCTCAGACCTTTGCCCAACCTAAGACCTCTGAGATGGATGAATTGAAGGAAATGTTGAGAACTATGCAAGAAAGTCAAAGTGCCATCATCCAATCTCATGACAAGGCTATACATAAAATGAAATCGTAGATAGGACACCTTGTTGAGGTTGTTAGACAGAGGGAAACTAGGAAGCTTCCCAGTGCTGCTGAGGAGAATCCTAAAGGAAAAGGGATTGTCTTTAGGGAGCATGCCTAGGCGGTGACTACTCTGAGGAGTGGGAAAGAAATTTTCAAACCTGATGCTCCTATAGTCTCACCTTCTGAAAACCATCCCCCCTGACTTTCGCCCCCACCAGAGAAGAATTGCCCAAATCTCCACTGCTTGAAATCACCTCACCGAAAGAGGTTGCCCCCGTTCCACCCCTTACCCGACATGACAACCATTTCACCCAGAGACCGAGAGTGCCCTTTCCAGAGCGCTTATCGACCTCTGGGCAGACTTCTGCTGGCTCATTTGGAGCTAAAGATAAGACAGATGAGATCATGGAAACTTCCAAGCAAGTACAGATTAACTTGCCTTTGCTTGAGGCTATCAGGCAGATTCCGTCTTATGCCTACTTCTTAAAGGACTTGTGCATGAAAAAGCAATAATCTAGAAAATAGGTCCAATCAAAAGTTGTCCTGCCTGATTCAATTAGCTCAATTGTTCAACATGGCACACCCCCGAAACTTAAGGACCCAGGAGCCCCGTACATCTCGGTGGTCATTGGTGACTTACAGATTGATGAGGCTCTACTTGATCTGGGTGTGGGGCTGAACATCCTTCCGAGCTACATGTATGAACAACTTGGGAGAGGCAATTTGAAGCCTAGCCTAGTAATCTTCCAAGTTGTTGATCGATCACTCAAGACACCTCGAGGAATTCTGGAAGATGTCCTCGTGAGAGTGGAGGATTTCTTCTTCCCCGTTGACTTCTTAGTTTTGGACATTGACCCTACCAACAAGACAACTAAGCCCTCCATCATTTTGGGCCACCCCTTCCTTGCAACTTTGCATGCTTCAATCAATTGCAATACTGGGGCATTAAAAATGGGCTTTGGGAATCGAAAAATCTGGCTTAATGTGTTTGATGCTTATAAACAAGCTGGGCTTGTGGATTGTTCTCAAGTTGACGTGATAGATGACCTAATTAAGGAGACAACCCCTGCAATGTTATGTGATGACCTGCTTCAGCATGTCATGCTAAATGAGCATTCCCATCTCTTGGAGGAATGTGAAGGGGATATACTAGAACTTGAGGAGTTGCAGGGTGTTTATGCTGAGTCTCTTTCCCCATCATCTCCGCCCAAGGTAGATCTGCTACTTGAGATGGGGACATCTATTATGAAACCCTCAACCATACAAGCCCTCGACCTTGAGTTGAAACCCCTCCCGGACACTCTCAAGTATGTCTTCCTGGGTGCCAATGATACTCTCCCCGTTATCATTTCAGCTGTGCTATCTGAAGCACAGGAGGGAGCCCTGATTAAATGTTTGTCTAGGCACAAGGAAGTTGTTGCTTGGAGCATTGCTGACATTAAGGGTATAGACTCTACACTCTGCATGCATCACATTTATACTGATGATTCCATCAAACCATTTAGGGACATGCAGAGATGTCTTAGCCCTAATATGAGGGAGGTGGTTAAAAAGAAAATTCTGAAGTGGTTGGACTCTGGGATCATATATCCCATTGCAGATAGTAAATAGGTAAGTCCTATTCATGTGGTGCCAAAGAAGGCAGGCTTTACTGTGAAATTTAATGACCAAGGTGAACAAGTTGTGACTAGACCCTCAAGTGGATGGAGGGTTTGTATTTTTTTTGAAACTGAAAGGAAATCTATCGTATTCCAATAGCGATCCGGAGGGCTTTAATTCATAAATATGAAAAAAGAGACAAGGGTAACTACAAATTAGATCCCCATCTATGTATGAGGGACCGGCACTCATTTACAATTTGCACACAACAAACTGGTCTCTCCTGAAATAATCTCTCATTTCTCGCCCTCCATACACACCAAAGGGACACGACCATTCGCAGATGTGGTTTCCCAGGTGTAGCAAAATTTTTCCATAATGCTTCCCATGATGGAAGTGGCTCCTGGCAAATTTTTCTCCAAATTGTATCCATGACCAATCATAAAGAGAAAATTTGAGTTGGACTATCAGAATGTAGTCCACAAAGGTGACATTCGTGTAGAGCTGTCCCCATCCACTTGTGTCTTAGATCCCCTGTAATTAAACCTTCTTTTCTACACAACCATAAAAAGATTTGCACCTTAAGAGGGATCTTCAATAACTAAAGCTTCTTTTCAATATGAGCTCTCCCCAAATCCCTACCAGAAATTAGGATTTTATTGTATGCACGTTGGGCTGTGTATATGCCATCCCAAGCGTATGTGTCTTCCACACCAGGCCTAGGTCTGAAACTCTGTAGGTCTGAAAATAGGCGTTGTCTTTCCTCCCATAGTCTAGTGCCCTCCCTGCTAGTTCCAAATTCAGCCAGATTCCAGCTGCCGCACCTCTCAGATCAGAATCTACTAATTGAAATATCTTTGTCAACTACAGCCGCATATACCCTTGGATAGGTCTCTTTCAGGATGCCCAATGGTGACCACTGTTCCCTCCAAAAATTAAAGTTCCTGCCATCTCCAAGTACCGGCTGCATCAAGTGCCAGTTATTCTTGACGGCCTGAATAACTAATTTCCAGAATGGAGAGGGTCTAATAGGGGATAGTCTCTTTAGTGCAATGTTAGAATCTCCATATCCGTCCTTAACAAGATCAACCCATACCTTATCCTCACTAAGAATTTTAATTGGCCATTTAATTAGAAGGGCTTCATTAAATTCTTTAAGTGCTTTAATCCCCAAACCACCTTCTTCCTTGGGTAGACACAATTGCTCCCATTTTAACGGTTGCATGAATCTCCCCTCATGTCGAGCCCCCTTCTAAAAGAATTCTTTCGCAGCAGATCCATACGCTTCTAAATGGACTTCGGAGCTTTGAAGAGAGAAAAAGGAAGATCGGGATAAAAGTAATCACCGAGTTTAACAAGATCAGTCTTCCTCCCTTTTATAAGAATTTACTACTCCATCCCTCCAGCTTAATGGATAGCTTGTCAAATAGTATATTCCAATCGCTCTTCCTCAGTTTGAGCTCCTTAATGGCAGCCCTAGATACCTAATTGGCAGATTTGATTGGGGGGTTCCCAATGTCATAGATAATGCTTCTTGCTCCTGCTCATTGAGGCCAAAGCATATCAAGGTGGATTTCTCCCTATTTAATTTCAGACTAGACATATCTCCAAATATCTTGACCATGTGTCCTAGTGCTCAAGCTTCAGTGGTTGTCCCCTCCACAAAAAAAACTGTATCATCTGCATATTGTAATATAGGTGCCATAGCTCTCTTGTTGGATAAATAATATCCTCGTAAAACACCAGCCTCAAAAAGTTTGCAAGCATATCTTGCAAGACCATCCACTGCAAGATTAAAAACTAAAGGGGCTAACAAGCAGCCTTTCCTAACATCGCATTGTGGCTGAATCCAAGCCCCACATGGCTTCCCATTGATCAATGGAGAAAAAGAGGTGGTTGTAATGCACCGCTTCATCCAATGAATCCAGAGAGGAGGGAAACCTCTTCTTGTGAACACCTCCCAGAGATAGTGCCAAGAGACAGAGTCATAAGCCTTTCGGAAGTCAACTTTCCACATAAAGGCTTTACATTTCCTTCTTTGCCACCCACACACCATCTCTTGGGCCATAATAAATGATTCCTGAAGAGATCTATTGGGTAAAAAAGCTGATTGAACAGGATGGATCAGATTCTGCAATACAAGCCTTAATCTATTTGCTAGAATCTTGCTCACCACCAAGTAGATGGAGTTCGAAAGAGCGATTGGTCTGAAATCAGTGAAATTTTCTGCACCTTGTACCTTTGGCAGTAAGAAGAGAAAAGATCTGTTGATCTTATCAAAGCCAGAATTGCCCCTCTCAAATTCTTTGATAACCTCCATCACCTCATTGCCAAGCACACTCCACATTTCCTTATAAAAGAAGACTTGAAAGCCATCAGGCCTAGGAGAGCCTTCATTGTTTAAGTCTTTTATGGCGTCTACAGTTTCTTTCTCAGAGATGGGAGCCATGAGACCAGAGGCCTGCTCAATAGAGACCTTAGGAGCATCACATGCTGCTATCCTCCATATGCCTCTCTCACTGCCCTTGAAGAGTCCCTATAATACTTGATAGCCTCCGCTCTAATTTATTGCATAGAAGATAATCTTTGACCATCCTTAAGTATGGAAGAAATTATGTTTACCCATTTGCAAGAGCTAACTGCGAGATGGAAAAATTTTGTGTTGGCGTCCCCTTCCTTTAGCCAAAGTTGTCTTGATCGTTCCCTCCAATCCATCTATTTTAAATCCTCCTCCACCACCACATCCTGCCACATTTTTCTAGCATTACTCTCAGTATTAGACAAGGACCTGCTGCCTCCTTAGCATCAAATGCTTGGATTTCATTCAGAGCTTCAAGATGTCTTTGCTGCCTTAGAGCAGATACTGGTGGTTAAAATGATTGTTGTAAATGTTTGTTGGTAATAATTGTTGATTATGTCGTTGTAGTATAGGGTGTATGATATAACATTAAGGATGTCGTATAGTGGTGAGTATGGGTGAGTTCCAGTCATTACAACCATTATTATCATTTGCTTATTTATCTAATTTTTACTGGTTTTGTTCCAGGTCGTTCACTGGGAGGCAATTTATTGAATTTAATTCGGTCACTCTTTGATTATCTCAAAATTGTCTTCTTATTCAAAAAAAAGAAACTTTACATTTTATTAAAGAATGAATGAGTGTGTTTTATTTACCTAATTACTAAGAAATGCTTGCAAAAATACTAACTATGAACAAGCATCAAACAATCTATTATTATACTCTAAACTATGTATTTACAAGTTATCCTATTAGTACTATCATAATAGTATATAATACATTAGAATGCAATGGTGTAGAAATTTAACTTATTAGTCTGTTATGTATAGTAACATATACAGCAGTTTCAGTGACAGATATAAGCGTCGCTAAATCTCAGAAAACACTATATACAACCTAAAGAGGCAAAACTGAGATCTTTAGCGACGTTTATAGTGTCACTTTATTCTGTTAGTAATTATATAGATTTACTTATACGTATGTATACTACTTATTCTTTTTCTTTGTTTCTCTTTCTTTCTTCATTAAGTCTCTGTTCTTTGTATTCTTAACTCCTGTTCTTCTTGTGTTCATATTTCTGTTTTCTTCTAAGTATTCATCTTCTTCTTTCTCTTTTTATTACTCTTGTTCTTTTCTCTGTTGTTCTTGTACTCTTTTCTTTTTTTTCTCTCGTGTTAACTCTTTGTTCTTCTCTTTGTTAACTCTTCTGTCTTAGCATATTTCAGAGGCTGCGGTGGGGAGGGGATTAGGCTAATATCATTAGTTCAAAACGTGTTTAGTTTGCGGGCACGCTTTTCGAGGGATACACAGCACCCTAAGGGTGGGACCAGACCTCTACTAAGCGCGCCCTAATCTCAGATTAGGTGGCTTAATTATGTCTTTAATCTCAGCGCCAGGCCTCAGCCCAACGCCATATGCTCGCACACGCTCGGGCCCCCGGCCACACACACACGTCACATATTTATCGCAAATCAGACAGAGTACTCAGACCAGAGCTCAATGGGTAATCGGGTCATATGTTCAAAGGCAGTGCTTCGGGCGCCCGGCGCCCGTGACGACTGGCCTAACAGTAACACAAATTATATTTATGTGGCTGCGCTTGACTTGCAGCACACGATGTGGTGCTATTCCAGCGCCACATCGTGCGCTGGAAATCAGGCGCAGCTGCGTCTGTTCGTGCTTTTGGCCCTTGATTTGGGGGTCATAAATTATTAAATAAAATAAAATAAAATATGGTTAATAAAGTATTTACATAATACTACATAATTGATTAATTAATTTTGAATTTTAAATATGTTTACTATACAAATAAATTCGCTAAACTAGGCTGATTGTACAGGTTGATTTAGGTGATTAAATAGTTAATTACTTATAAAATAGTTAGTAAATGGTCTAATTGACCTTATACAGATTTAATTTACATACTTAAGTATTTTATACATATTTTTATTGTATATTTACGAATTTATTTCTATTTTATTTAAGTTAAACTAGCTGTTCTGGGTGTTTTAACAGTGTCAGTGGCTTAAGCCACTGTCAAATGGGCTAACTGCTGCTGCAGTTAGTCCATTTGAAGAGGGGGAAAGTATTCACAGATGAGAGGGGAATTTAGAGAAGAGGAGAATTTAGAGAAGAGGGGAATGTAGCTGCAATTTGCAGCATTTTACTGTATAACTGGGAATAAGAGAAAATTCAGAACAAACTAAAAATTAAAGAGTTGAAATCCAAATCTGATAAGGGTATAAATCTCACGAAAATCACATAAGAATTCAGTTCAAATACCCACAAGGAAAAGCCCTTATCAAAAGCATCATTTCAGATCAAAACACAAATGGCATTGAGTTAGTCTTCCTAATGCCATAGACAGCATGAAGGAAGACTTAACTCAATCAATTAAAACCAAAAACATACAATCCCAGCTTCTTGCAACCTTAAGGAGTATGGAAAACTCCTTAGGTTAGAGAATCACCATACAAAAATAATTATCAAACAGGTGGTGTATGGCAGTTCTGAAATGACAAATCAGAAAAAGAATGCATTAAAGGAATTTATAAAAGCTAGCGAATGCATTCAGATCAAGGCAGAAGCAAATTCATGAAAGGCTCTTCTGATTTGTTCTCTGTCACCAGAGAACTTCTCAGAATCCTTGCCCTCAAGGAAAACCAAAATTCCTTCAATTTGTCAGATCTGTCAAGACATTTCAGAAAGCAAAATCTCTTCAAAACCCATGTTAAAGTGAATCTGACAAACTGAGGCAATCAATCTAAAATAAAAGGGGCTTTTGTGAACACAAATGGGGTGAGTGAGAAGCCCCAAATGGTGCTTGTGACGCCAATTTCAGATCTGAGGCAGTACACCATCAGATCTGGAATTGGGTCCGGATGTGTGGGTGATTGGTGAAAAATTCGTCGTTAAAAGGAAAAAAAACAAGAATCAGAATCTGGATGATGGGAAAAACAAAACATGAAGAGGGAGATAAATTGAATAGTGAACAGATGATTCTTCCCCTCTGATCTGGACTGATCAGAGGAGGTGAGGGAGGGGATCTAATACTAATTCTACTCCTAAGACTAATCTAACTACAGCTAACATTAAACACTAACAATTAAAACTAAATCTATTCTAAACTACTGCAAACTAAATCTAACACTACTTGTGCAGAATTAAAAACTAAACTAAAAGGAAGAATGGGACCTATGGGTCCTTAGCCGGCGGCTAAGGAGGAAGAAAGGAGGAGGGTGACTCCAGCGGAGGGAAGAGTCTGCTAGTGAGACTCCAGGGTCGTCCTCAGGTGCTACGAGGTCCTTAGCGACGAGGAGGGTCGAGAGCAGGCGATGATTCCACAGCCGGTGGCTGTGAAATCAGGGTCTAGATGAGGAGGAGAGACTGGAGTGGAAGAATTGATCGCTAAGAGATGTAGGAGGGAGCGATCCCCTGCGCGCGACACCACTGAGGTGCTTAAATAGCAGCTCAGTGACTGAGATCACCGCAAGGGTGAGGTTAATCAGAATCAGGCCGGCGGTGAGGATGAGATGGGTAGAGCGCGCGGCGAGTCAAGAGAGAAATCTGACCGTCAGATGAGATCTGGGAAGAGAGGTGAACGCACGCACCGAATCACGCGAAGGTTCCATTTGAATCCAGCCGCAGATCGAGATCAAAAGTGCGATGGACGGTCGAGAATGGCTGTGTTCTTCGCGCGCTACAGTGCGCGTGAAGAACTCAGCTTCTCGTTGAAATAAAGGGGAAATTTGCAGACGGACCCTTAGAAGAAGGGGTGGAACATTTGCATGCAGGCCCATAAGCGAGAAGAATAGCAGCTGGAATGGCCCTGCAGTCTTACAAAAGGGTCCCTGCGGCTTGCAAATAGGTCCAAAAAGGAGTTTTGAAGGGTAGAAATGTAATGCATGAAGGACCTAATTGTAATCTATTTATTTCTAAGCCTAAATGATGTCCAATTGCTTTCAAATTTTTACATGTGCTTAATTGAACATTTACGACATTGATTTTACTTCTGATTTGGCTTTTCAAACTTGTTTATGTGTTCAATTTATGCATGGATCATCATTTATTCTTTTATTTTAAGAGTATCTCACTTTTGTGACCTAATTATGAAGTTTTAACACACGTTAAAAGTTTTAGGTCTTTTCTTTAATTCCCACACTTAACCCTTTTTATATGTTAATTTGATATTGTTTTGCTTAGTGTCTAGCTTAATTTCAGCCTTTTAGCCATGATGAGTAGCCACTCATCAGATACCACAGCACCATACTCCTTTTGCATTGTGTGTAAAGCAGTTGGCTTAGAAGCAAGCCTGATAGTGGCTGAACGCTCCACCTGTTTAGCCCTCCACCACATCTCAATCATCTCACAGAACCCAGGTTCCCTCAGTCAGGATCGTCTAAATTTGAAATAAGATCTTGCGTGTATTTGTTCCCCACTGTCCCAGACTAAGGGGGTGTGGTCTAAGAAGGGCCGATCTAGCCTAGAGACAGTAGACAACTGGAAAGTGTCAAGAAGGGTGGCATTCCCAAAAAATCTATCAATCTTTGACATAAGACCGTTGCCATTTTTCCAAGTATATTGAGCTCCTGAGGATGGAAATTTGTTTAAACCAAGAGCTTGAACCACCAACTGGAAACCAAGTGAAGCGCTGTCCACTGCACCATATGGACTATCACTCCTTGTCAATATACAGTTGAAATCCCCACCCACTAGCCAGGCATCCCCTTGTATAAGTTCTGTAGCTGAAGTCCAGTCTTCCCATAGTTCATTTCTCATTGAAGCGATACATGGTCCATAAACACCAGTAATATAAACAACTCCCAACCCCTGAGTTCTTTGAAATTTACAGGTCATCAGGTGCCGAGCTCTATGCACCTCCAATGACTGTAACCAAGCCTTTTTCCACCAAGAAGCAATGCCCCCAGATCTACCATGTGCATCGAGCATCACACAGTCGGCCACCCCCGCAAACTTCATTTCATTCCAGACCCTATCATCCTCCTTTTCAATGTGTGTTTCTTGTATAATCGCACAATCAATCTCCCATTCTATCAAGTATCTCAAGAGAGAAGCCCTCCGGCTTTTGTCGCGCAACCTACGCACATTCCATGTAAGGACTCTCATCGTCCTCTCTGGGTATCCCCCTCTTTGAATTCTGTACCTTGCAAACTTGCATAATAGCTGCCACATTATTTTCATCAAGTTTCAAATCAGTGGTCTGTCGCCTCTGTCTAAGACTATAAGGCGATCTGCCCAACCTAGCCTTGGTAGTTGATCTAGTTCCAAATTTTAGGTCTTTCAAAACCTGTAAATTGGAATGCACCCCCAAAGAATTATTCGAGATCTCTTTCAGGACTCGTTCTTCAGCCATGTTAGTAGACTGTTGAATTGCATCCACTACTTCAACCATGGTTGTTTCTTCCTCAACCATGTTTGTCTCCACTGCAGCCGAAACCACCAATTCCTCCTCCCCAAGGTGGTGGTCCTTACATTTTTTGGTCGCTGGTACCTCTTCAGGAGACATTTTGCCCGTTAGATGTACATCGTTCTTCGCATTAGTAACCTGCACATAGGATGTCTTATCCTGAATCTTCTCACCAATTGTAACATCCACAGTAAAGCTTAAGATCAGCAGTCACGAGCTCCCCCCACACCGAAGAATTAGCCTCTCTGGGATAGACCCTACCTTGAAGACATCCACCAAAACATTTAGAACTCATCCATCTCCCTCAATTAAACCTAACTCAGCATCCTCAGCCAACCTAGCAAATCCTGATATCATGGCCGCCACCACCTCTCTTGATCTTAGATGAAGAGGCTGACCTCTGATCACCAACCTCCCCGATCTAGAGCCTGCCCTCTGGGGTGGTCTCTTAGGAAGAGACCCATCAAAAGGAAAGACTAGTCTCCAAATCACCAACAACCCTTCAAAAGCACTCGATTGAAAGCGTAGACATTTCATGTCCATCATCCCCAAACCAAAAAGCACAAAGCGCATGGGGGTGAGCAGCGTGATCTTCCAACCATCGGTCAATAGGGATAGAGTACTTGCCAATTGCTGGAGCTTTTCCGATGTAGGGTTATTGGTCATCACTTCTCCAATCAGCGCCCCTCTTAGCACCAATTCAGCTGTTTTGATATCCTCTATCAACAGTATGTCCTCCAAAGGTAGGAGGCGGCGGTGTTGGCGGCTGCGCTTTCATGTTCAGTACTCTAGGGCGCATAGTGGTCTCTCCCTTCTTTTGTCCTCTAAAGACCACATAGGAATCCCTCTTATGGCCATGCCCCCCACAAGAGAGACATACCAGAGGATTGTTGCACACCGCCGCCATGTGTCCTCGTCGACAACATCTGAAACAAATAATCTCCCTACCACCCCAGGATAGACCCATGTTTGCCCTTCCCATGCCTGCCTCCCTTCTGCCATCCTCCATGAATCCTCTTCTTTCTCTCCTTCTCCGATCCCTGGATCTCCACGTTGTCCATCCCACAGCATCATGGCTTCTCCCTCCTGTCACCCTAGAACCGCCTTCCATCCCCTCCCCCTCTCAGTCTCCTGAAGGGTCTGTATTGATTACCACAAGCTGAACACCGCTACCTAGAAGGATCACTTTCCCTTGCCTTTTATTGATCAAATTCTTGAAAAATTGGCAGGGAATAAGTATAATTGCTTTCTCGATGGATATTCTGGGTACAACCAAGTTGCAGTCTTCCCTGATGACCAGGAGAAGACGACTTTCACGAGTCCTTACGGTACCTTTGCATTCAGGCGTATGTCGTTTGGACTATGTAATGCACCTGCAACCTTCCAGCGGTGTATGATGTCCATTTTCTCAGACATGATTGACGAGTGTGTTGAAGTGTTTATGGATGACTTCTCCATTTATGGCTCATATTTTGACTAGTGTCTCCTGCACCTCGAGAATGTGTTGAAGTGATGTAAGGAGACTGATTTAGTCCTTAGCTAGGAGAAAAGCCACTTCCTGGTACAGAAAGGAATTGTACTTGGGCATGTTGTGTCTGAGCGAGGCTTGGAAGTAGATAAAGCCAAGGTTGATTCTGTTTCCAAACTTCCATTGCTTATGAATGTCAAATAGATTAGATCCTTTCTGGGCCATGCCGGCTTTTATAGGCGCTTTATTAAAAATTTCAGTAAAATTTCTTGGCCACTTTGTGACCTATTGGTGAAGGAATCTTCCTTCAATTTTGATTCAAAGTGTGCCGAGGCCTTTCAAACTTTGAAGGAGGCCTTGATCTCTACGCCTGTTCTCTGAGCTTCTGATTGGACACTCCCATTTGAGCTGATGTGTGACACTTTGGATTATGCAGTGGGAGTAGTCCTTGGACAAAGGATTGAGGGAAGACCTAATGTGCTACACTATGCCAGCAAGACTTTAACTGGACCACAGCAAAATGCACTGTCACTGAAAAGGAATTACTTGCTGTAGTTTTTGCTCTAGAGAAGTTGAGGTCTTATCTTCTTGGGTCTAAGGTGGTTATTTTCACCGATCATGTGGTAGTGAAACATCTCATTACTAAGAAGGATTCTAAGCCACATCTGATTAGGTGGATCCTACTCCTTTAAGAATTTGACTTGGAGATACGTGAAAAGAAAGGAGTAGAAAATGTTGTGGCTAACCACTTGTCTCGCCTTCCACTTGATGACTCTCCATTTGGGGACATCCACGAGACATTTCCTGATGAAACCCTCATGGCGGTAACACCGACTTCACCTTGGTATGCTGATACCATCAATTACTTGGTCACTAGAGAGACTCCTAGCCCTTGGGATCAGTAGAAAAGAAAGAGATTCATTTCCCAAGCTAGATACTTTCATTGGGAAGAGCTTGAATTATTTAGAATTGGACAAGACTAAGTACTGAGATGATGCGTGCATGAAGAGGAGCAACAAAGTGTGCTGAGTTTTTGCCATGAACTTCATTGTGGAGGACACTTTAGTGCTAAGAAAACTTTTAAGGTTCTCCAGTCCGATTTTTAGTGGCCTTCGTTATTTAAGGATTATCATAATTTTGTTAAGGCCTGTATTAGATGTCAATGGACTAAAACGATTGGGAAGAAGAATGAGATGTGCCAACACCCCATTCAACCTGTTGAAATTTTTGATGTTTGGGGAATTGACTTTATAGGCCCATTCCCTTCGTCCCAAGGTTATGAATATATTTTGGTGGCAGTTGATTATGTTTATAAATGGATAGAGGCCATTCCTACACGCACAAATGACCACTCAGTGATATTGAAATTTGTGAAGGCCAATATCATATCCTGATTCGGCTGCCCTAAGACTATTATTAGTGATGGGGGACCTCACTTCCAGAATCATCACTTCAATCGGTTACTCAAAATTTTAGGGGTCACTCACAAGGTTGCTACCCCATACCACCCCCAGATGAGTGGCCAGGTTGAAGTGTCGAATAGGGAGATAAATAACATTTTAGAAAAGATTGTATGACCTGATAGGAAGAATTGGTCCCAAAATCTCGATGATGCTTTATGGGCTTATTGAACAACCTACAAGACCCCTTTGGGTACATCTCCTTTCTGGATTGTGTACGGGAAAGCATGCCATTTACCCGTCGAGCTGGAACATAGGGCACTGTAGGCTATCTGAAGTATCAACATGGATTTAGAAAAAGCGACTAAGGCACAACTTCTATAATTAAGTGAGCTTAAGGAATTGAGGAATGATGTTTATGACACCTCTCATGTTTATAAAGAGAGAACTAACGTCTTGCATGATAAGTATATCCTTAGAAAGACCTTTGAGCCCAACCAATAAGTCTGGCTTTGCAATTCCAGACCTAAACTTTTCCCAGGAAAATTGAAATCATGTTGGGATGGGCCATACGTAATCACCAAAGTGTTTCTGCATGGGGTTGTGGAGATCAAGAGCCCTTCCTCTTTAGCAATGCCCTTTACCGTCAACAGCCAACAATTAAAACCATACATTACTTTGGATGGCCATCTGGTTGACGAGGTTACTCTTGAGGAGACTT
The DNA here is from genome assembly GCA_037157565.1 of Thalassia testudinum. Taxonomy (NCBI): domain Eukaryota; kingdom Viridiplantae; phylum Streptophyta; class Magnoliopsida; order Alismatales; family Hydrocharitaceae; genus Thalassia; species Thalassia testudinum. The sequence continues at coordinate 62,819,661 of JAZHRO010000031.1, forward strand.
AGCTCCCGACATTCTCCGCCTTAGGTAATATCTTCCTTTAACTGTTTTGTTTCCAATGAGGACATTGTTTGAACCAAGCATGGGGGGATAGGACATGAGGCATTTGTTTATAGCATGTCTACATTTTACATTTATGCATGCATATTGATTTAAAAAAAAAAAAGAGAAACCAGCTGGGTTCTTCATCTTTAAGCATAAGACTAAGACTTTAGGTTTTCCTAAGCTGACTCAAGGTATCTAATTATAGGAGTTAGGGTTAAACTACTAGCTTTAGACCCTTAGGGTCCTTTGTGGACTTAAAAACTTAAATAGGAGTTAAGTTGCGGACCATTCCTGAAGAGGTGAGGAAGGAAAGCTAGGGATTGAGTTAAAGGTTGGGTAGTACCTGGTGTCTTTCTATCTGTTGGTTTACAGGTCCTTGTAACCTAAGCATCCACATTTCACACACACTTGGTCTTGTGTAAATAGTGATCACCTTAATTCTTTCTTAAAAGAAAATTTGTTTCTTTTAGTTCTGACTTAGGAGAAGCTTGAAAACACAATTTGATTGGATGAGTTCCTGCTGCAGGAGAGGTGGAGTATATACTCACCTTGTGGATGCGATGATAACATGTTACCTCCTCGGTGCTTGTCTCTTAGGATGATCATCCTACTGGGGGCATGTAAGCACATTGTGCAGTTCAGGTACCATGGGCAGCCCTATCTCGAAGTGTTGATTGCCACAGGCTTGAATTCGCTTAAGAAATCCATGGCCGATACTATCTCGAAGTGCTGATTGCCAAGATTTCTTGGGGTCACTATGGGCGGTGCTATCTCAAAGCATTGAAAGCCAGGCACCCTTCGAGGTTTGGTGATGGAGACAATGAATCCGACATAGACCGTGTTGATAGCTGACCCAAGGTTAGACTTAGAGGAATATATATATATATATATATATAATCTTTTTACTCTCTTTCTAGGTTGGCAATCATACCAACCTCAAATAAATAAGACCATTGCACATGCACGGATGCTTTAATCTCTGGGATCAATAAGCCCTAGGGTAGAGTTAGAAATCAGGAAACTTGTGCCTGCAACTCGTCTTTAACCGACCTAGTCTGTAACTCAACAACTATTTGGGTACCTTATGATCTAGGGTTATATGGTTCAACCTAATTTCTATGAAAAGGTCAATTGAGTTAGCTTGGATAACTTGGAGTGTTAAGTGATCGGGGTGTGCTTCGCGAATTAAAATCAGAGTTTGGAGGATCCATCATCGTAGCTCGCAAAACGCATCTATCAGATAAAATTTATAACTGAAACTCGAAAAGTGAGTCCTGGGTCGAACACGGGGAGCTGAACGTTTGGTTTTATAAAAATCCACGCTTCGCTTTTATTTGTTTTTGGTTGTTTTTATCTTTTTTAATTTTTTTGGTATTTTTAGCAAGCAAGAGATTCAGTCGATGAAAACTTTATCTACTTGCAAAAATAAGAGAGAGGGAGAAAGAGAGAGAGAGAAATAATCATCTATTCATGAAGAATTATTTGTTACACTATGAAAGTGGAAAATCTACACTACAAAAGCGTAAAAAGATAGAATGAGGTGAGAGAAATCCCCTTCGATGGTTGCTCGGAGGAAGACTTGCTCTAACATCACCTGGAGGAAGGTGGTGAGGAGCGGGACGAAGGAGGACGGAGCCGGAGGATGGAGGATGGAGGAGGATGGCATCACGGCGAGGATCTTCTTCCTGAAGGGTGGTGAGAGGATGGCCACAGGATGCTCCACGCATAGGGATGAGGGAGGGAAAACTATTTGATTTTCTACTTTAGAGGTGTATCCTGGGCTTAGGACAAGCTCTCTCTAGAGCCTTGGACGTGGTGAGAGGAAGAAAGGAAGAGATGGTTTGGAATGGTGGTGGGTAGGTCCTTTTATAATGGAGGAGGAAGAACAAAATCGCATCTGGGTCATTACTGACGTCCATAAACATCGCTGCAGCTGTCGCTGAAGATATGCTCTTCAAATCCTCTTGCTGGCGTGCGTAGACCATTAGTGACAGCTACAAGCGTCACTAAAGGCGCACGTCGCTGAAGATTCGGGCGCACCAGCGGTGCGCACTGCACGCTTCACGCACCCGTGCTCCTCGCGTCTTGTGCACATGCGTGCTGTCATGCGCTGCGCTGTGTGCGGTGCACTGCTATAGCTATGGTTGTGAGGGGTGTGCTACGCGCGATTGCGGTTGTGCGTGTACGCTGTTGCTGGCCGGCGTTGGGCGGCCAGGATGGTGCCACGTGGCACCATCTGAGCCGTCCATTCTTCTTTCTTTTGTAGAGGGTGCCACGGTGCTCAGATCGAGTTGATTCCCGTACTGCTGGACTGCGATCGTCACTTCGGATCCATCTGTACGATCAGAGTTTCCATCCGAAACCCGTATGGATGTCGCATTGCCCCTGGCCATTGATCTTCCTCAGACATCGTACTATACTACGATTCTTCGATCTAGATGATTTTAGAAGTGTTAGACTCTGATCGTCATCTTAATCAGATCCGTATGGTTTGATCATCCATTCGAGGCCCCGAAATAAGTCTTCTTCTCTCCTGACCATAAAAAGGACCTAATTAACCTAAAATATATACAACTACTCTAAATGCATAATGATGCATGTATGCAATATTTATAACATGAAATACAAATTTAAGTCTAGAAACATGCATGAATAGGCATTTTAACTAAATAGATGTGTTTTTATCATACCCTCAGGCCTATATTTTGCTAGTCCCTAGTAAAATTAAACAATATGCTATGTATAAAAGCAAAATTAGGATCAGATTGCTTAGGCTTAAGTCATTTATTAACAATAGAAAATTTCAACTAAGGTCCTAAACTACGAAGACTCAACAGTACCCGGGTGTCTGCCAGAATGCAGACCGCCCAACTCCTCGCCTTATTTGAAAAGGGAAAATACATTTTTTTATTTTCCTTCTTTTCTAATTTTTTGTACTTTTGGAGTTTGAGAGTTCCGGGATAACTTTTTACGGCTACCCTACCTGCCCAAGACTCGAAAAGGACTCTAAGTGTTAAGCATCTTGTGAAAATAGTGAAAGACCCACTGGATGGCCGTTAAAATGGACTTCGGGTTTTTACGACTCTTGGTGACCTTGTCTGGAGGTTTATTGATGGGAACACCATCATGAGCCCTAACCAGCTCATTTTGACCCAATTGAGTAAGTAAAAGCTCCTACATAACCAACTGAAGGTCATAACTCATTGTATAAGCATTCTGAGGGAAACACAAGAAACTGGGGTTAAAAATGTTATTTTACCAATGCAGTACAACCACAGGTTTTCTCAAGGGCTAAATAAAGGTTAAATGGTCTTAACAAGATAACAAGTGGGTTGGATTAGACAAAAAAGGGTTTGTGTGTGTTCTGAGAATTAAATGACTTTTGAAACCTTAAAAATAGACCCACTTAATTAACCAAGGTTTTGGTTAGGATAAAATTCACTTAAACCCTATAAAAATAATATAAAAATATTCTCTAGGGTTTAGTACCTTCAATTTGACCATCAGAACCCATCTTGACCTAAAATAGAGTCTCAGATAGATATTTGCCCTAATTTGGGTTTTTGCATAAATTACCCAGTAAAACATGGTCAAAACCAAAATCCAACTTCACCATTGGATTCCTTAGGTCCAAATTAGGTTTGTACTAAAATTTGGACCTAAGATGAGTTTTCCATGACCTAGTATGCAAAAAGATCCTATCCAATTACATTTCTACCCCTAAGTTTCAAAAATCTTTTTAAACAACCCCCTAGCTTCTTCGTCATCTTCGCAAGTAGGTCCCTATGCCATTATTGCGGAGGAAACCTACTCTGGCGACCTTTGATAGGGATGTTCTCCTTGATTGCTTGGAGAATCTCCTCCAAAATTGGAAGGGAGATTCTTTGAGAAATTATCTCCAGTATGAACCCATTGATGAGCTCTGATTTCCTCTCAATCTCTCCTGCGAATAAATGATAGATTTGGGTATCCTAATAGTTCCCATCTCCGGCGACCTTCCAAGCTTGGGAAGCTTGCTTCCCAAGCCCTAACCACCCTTTAGAGCCTTATTTAAAGAAGCCTAGATCACACCGAATCCTCCACGCTCGAAGTCAGCCATGATTCCCCTCAATTTATCTCTCATTCTCACGGTCGAAGGCTCCTTGACGTCTAACGACTTTCCCTGCTCTTCTTGTCATCCGACTGCCATACTTGCGGTGGATTCCTCCTCCGTGTCTTCGTTCGCGTCTCGCCGTACCAGCAGACGCCACTTCCTCCTTCAACCTCGCCGTTTCCACCTCATCGGAGCTGCCTTCGTCTCTAGCGTCGGCCACACTAGACCCGACGTCCTCACTGCCCCCTTCGTCCAACAACTTCCTAGCTAAGTCTCCTATCCCCTCTACTTTCTTCTCTGCCCTTCACTTTCCAAAATCTGCCACTGATGCCCCTTTGCACCTCCATCTCTGGCCAGGCCATCCCACCTCCGCAAGCCACCAAAACCCTCGCCGATACTCGTAGAACCTCCGCCACACTTCACTGATCACTTCCCCTCACCTTATTCACCGCGTCACTCACCCAAATCACCCCTCGAACACACCCACTCATATGCACACAGTCTGCCCTAGGCACGCACTCACAGACACCCACATGCCACGCCACCACCCCTAGCAAATCTGCCGTTCTCTGGCGATACTCCTTGAGTGCTTTGACATGGCCGAGAGGCCGTTCTATTGATTTCAGGTGTACGACCTTGTTCGCCATTGGCGAGCAAGCTCGAAGCTTGCTTGAAGCTGCTCCAGTTCTTGTTGTCCCAGGCTGACGCTCCCAGGACACGTGGAAGACTCTTGCGCACGCACCTAGGACCTCAATTGCAGTTGAGAGCCTCAGCAGTTGAGGCAATTGGAAGCACCATCCCTGCGGCAGGCACGCGAGAAAAGGGGTGCACGGATAGTCCTACCTCGGAAACGAAGAGGTACCTGCACCCGCATAAATTGAAAAACTGCCATAGGTGTTCACCTCAGTTACCACGGGGTGAGGTCCCTCTCACCTACACCCGGTCTCGTTCGTGACACTGTCTACACAGATTTGGCCTGACCTGACCTGACTTGCACTCCTCGCTCACCACCGCACGTCAGTGATTCTGGACTTGGGTACGCGCCCGACTCGGTAACCTGAATACCTATGTGGCTCTGGGAGAGTGGATCCTAAGAGAGAAACAGAGAGGAGTTTAGCGCGGGTAGGGGGAGGGTTTTGCTACAGGAACCTCCGGCCAACACTTAGCCAATTCTGAAGAAGAAGAGCAGAAGAAAGAAGAAGAAGAAGAGAAGGCTCGTAAAGGCAAAGGAAAAAGAAGAAGAAGAAAGGAAGACTTAGAGACAGAGCAAAGGTAGAGAAAGAGAAGCAGCAAAGACAGAACCAAACAACTTTAAGTCGTCTGATTCCCTCATCAGACGACAGATCTTAAGCTCTCATTGCATATTCATACATTGAGTTCCTTAGTGATATTGTAGGAGTATTTGGTGATCTAAATGACCATTTTACTCCCATATTTTTGCACATTGCTACTGATATTATTGCAATTTCTTTTAATTTTGAATTGTGATCTAAATTTCTAAATACCAATTTGCTCTGTGTGTTCGACGTCGGAAACCTATTCGAGTAATAAAAATTATATTTGTTTCAAAGCGATTTCGTTTATACTGCAATGCGATTATTTTAAACATCGATCTTGCCTTGCGAAACATTTTGGCGCCGTTGCCGGGGAGCAATGGGCAATTTAGAACTCTTGATTACAATTTTTGATATAGATACTAACTTGCTATATCTCTTTTGCTGTGGTTGTTTTAGAGAGAAGACACATTCAAAGAAAGTACAGCCGCACATCAAACATGCAAGGGGCAGGTAAAATCTGATTAACCTCTCTCGTAAGCCCCTCATTCTGAAAAGGTTAACAAGGATAAAATCAATTACGGCTACTTGCTTTCCATTCTTAAATAATTCAACAAGTTTCCTGATTTGATTTTAACAACAAAACCTGATTTGCGCACCCATTTAAGGTAACTAGGGCTATCACTTTTTTGTTTGAGCCCTAGATACCACATTTGGCAAACTAAATTGGACAAAAACAAGAGCCAATTAAGGATTCCAAGTTAGGGTTTTAGAGACACACTTACATAATCAAGAACTGACCTTCCAAAATGATGTGTGACTAAGCCTTGGTTGAATTGATCTATTCAAGCAAACCCTAAAAATCAGGCTCTTAATCTCACTTGAATCCAAAAAGAGGGACCTAAAAACTTCTCAAAGGACAAATAGGTGAAGTTGACCCACCTTGTTGAGCCAACCAATCTTGAAATTAGGTTACTTTTGCACTCAATACATCCTAAAGTTCAAGTGAAATTCTAAGCACCCTTGCTCTTAATAAAATTGGTAGACTTAAGAGGTAAAGTCCTCATTCTAGTCTACCTGGAACATTAGTGACAAGAGAGGTCGGGTGGGGGAAACCCTGTAACCTGTGGGGGTGCTCTACCATGTAGGGGTCTTTGCAGGACTCTCCCTCTCTGGCTGCCCAAGTAATTCTCAGGTGGATGACTTTCTGACTAAGGGGTATCATCCGCCCCGAACCTCTATAGTCATCCAAAATTTTTGGGTGTCTTGATTGGGTCCATCACATTCTATTCTCATCCAAGACCATCGGTGCATGTTTGGTAGAAGGTTATTAAGACCATCCTTGAGGCCTCCTTTAGTCATTCACTCCTGTCGAGGCCAGGCCTCGACTTTCGTGTTTGTGCAGCAACCCCATCACATAGACATCTCTTTTGATTCATCTGAACCTAATTCTCCTTCATCAATCATCATGGAATAACCCGCAGAAGAAGAGAATAACCTTGAGAATCAACTTCAGTGCCTTAATGATTTATTCTAAGCCTTTGTGAATCCACTGTAGCGTCCTATGATGCGAGATCATTACAATCCTACTGCGATGGTGATCGAATCTCGAGTCCAAATCCCGGCTGGAGGTCTTGATACTGAAATCAAGCCCAACATGATTCATGCTATTCCAAAATTTCATGGGCTCAATTCTGAGGATCTTTTCCAGCATATCAAACAGCTCAAGCATCTGGCCCAGACCTTCAGGTCAGATGTCCAAAATCGGGACATTCTTCTCATGAAAATGTTCTCCTTCTCTCTCATGGACAAAGTAGCTCACTGGTATCAGACTTAGATGCATCCAATCAACACATGGGTTGAACTACAATCCAAGTTTTTGAAAAAGTTCTTCCTAGTTGTCGGACGAATGCTTTACGACACCAGATCACGCACTTCGCACAGCAGCTTGGAGAACCACTTCACGAAGCATGGGATTGTTTCCTGGATCTCATGTGAAAGTGCCCCCATCACGGAGTTCCTAAATGGGAACAAATCCAGTCTTTTTACCAGGGACTCTGTGAAGATATCCATTTATTCGTCAATGCAACTTGCGGAGGAAATATCATGGGTCAACACGAGGACATTGTGTGAGAGATTCTCAAGAATATGTGTGAGAACTCCATCAATAATGACTCCATGGGCATATTTGACCGGACGAATGTCTGCGCATCGATGAATCCAAGGGGGGCACATGAGATGCAGGGCCTGTCCTCTTCTGTCTACTTGGAACTAATGGCCAGCCGTTTGGACAAGGTCTCTATTATTGAGAAGAAGGTGGATGAGCTAACTAGACATCTGCAGCGAGCCACCTCTGCGCAAAACCCGTTCGCACAACTGCCCTCTGGGAGGGAAACTGTGCATAACATCTACCATCGATATTCTCAGGGGATGGACCCGTATCCACCCCCGTCTGACTTTAGGGTCGAAGGAAACTCCGAACCTACCTATTCTAGTTGGGGGAGCTCTAAACCCTCGTACTCTAACGTTTCTGAGGTTCCTCAGACCTGAGAGGACCTCAATGCCATCTAGAATGACCCATTCTCTAATACTTATAACCCTAGATGGAGAAATCATCCTAATTTCATGTGGGCAAGAAACAATCAGAATCAAAGACCACCATATCCGCCCCGTCCACAAGCTCCTCATCCATATCAGCCACCTCAGCCTTGGCCCAACCCCACCTATCAATCTGGGCCAACTCAGACAGATCAAATGATTCTTATCCTTCAGACTTTGGCTAGCATTCAAAAGACGAATGCAGCTATACAAAAACAGCACAAAGATGAGATCATAGAGGTTTGCAATCAACTCACCCAGATGGTGAATTCCCGCCAACCTGGTACACTCCCTTCGCAACCTCTACCTAATCCTAATAATGTGCTGAACCAGAGGCACGTTATGAACCCAAATCCAGGCCAAGCTCACATGATTTATCAGGCCCCTTCTGCTCCATCACCCGACGGGATGGAAGCTTCAACATCATACTCAGGATTTCAGCAGCAGCCACCTAGTTTACCTACACCAAACCAGAACCAGGCAGGACTGAATTTAGTTACGACTCGTAGTGGCAAAGCAACACAGGACCCACCTTACCCAAGCCACTTTCAGCCTGGTAGTGCTAATCCAAGCCCTAGGATAGTCATCTAAGATACCCTTGTCCCAGATCAAGAACCTGGACCTATTCTAGAGGACCCATCCAAGGTTCCATTTCCCGAGGCCTTGACTAAGGGAAAAAGGACAACCAAACCCATGGCACCTGAAGAAGACCTGGTCAAGCTCTTTGAACAGGTCCATATAAACATCCCCTTGATGGATGATTTGCCATGTACCGCTTATGCACTATTTTTGAAAGACGTGTGTACACCTAAGCGTAAGCCGCGAACCAAAAGTAGGAGCCCAATCGTATTGTCGGAGCAAGCCAACTCTGTCATTTTGAGCAAACTCCCACCTAAGTCAATAGACCAAGGTACTCCCCTGATTTCCTGTACCATTCGTGATATCCAATTTGATAGAAATTTATTGGATCTAAGAGCCTCTATAAACCTAATACCTACATCCCTACTTGTCCATATTGAGGAATTTGAGCTAAAACCAACAGAGGTGACACTACAGTTGGTAGATCGATTTATTAAGTCACCTAAAGGAGTTCTTGAGGATGTCATTGTTACGGTTCGGGATTTCTATTTCCCGGTGGATTTCGTAGTCTTAGATATGGATACTCCAGAAAATCTGAGGAACACACCAATCATACTAAGGAGACCCTTTCTGGCCACTGTTAAGGCCAACATTAATTGTGAGGGCCAAATTAAACTAAAATTTGGGAACCAGACACTAAAGATCGACATCTTTAAGGTCCAACAAGGGATTAATTGCGGAGTTATAGAACAAATATGTGACATTGATGTTGTGGTTGACAATTAGTATGTCGAGGAAAACCTGACTACTTCTGATCAACCACAAGAGGATCAAAACCCACAATCAGAGGAGTCTGAACTCAACCTAGACACACCCATAACTCCTTCCCTTGCTCCTGACACACCCTGAACCACCCGCTGCTGTTGATAACCCTGTCTTGGAACTAAAGCCCCTTCCTGATCATCTAAAGTACGTGTTTTTGGGTTCCAATTAGATGTTTCCTGTGATTATCAACTCCAGACTCACACTTGATCAGGAATCCCGTCTGATTTTCATTCTCTAGCAACATCGAAGAGCCATTGGATGGACTCTCGATGATTTGACCAATATTAGCCCCTCTTATTGCACACACCGCATCTATACTGAAGAGGGCACACGACCTTCCCGTGAAATGCAGAGACGTCTGAATCCTAATTTGCTGGAGGTCGTGAAAAGGAGATCATCAAGTGGTTAGATGCTGGGATTATCTTCCCGATCTCCGACAGTCGGTGGGTGAGTCCAATCCAGGTTTTGCCTAAGAAGGCAGGACTCATCGTGATTACGACTGACACAGGAGAAATCATACCGACCCGTGTAGCAAATTTTTGGAGAGTTTGCATTGATTACAAAATACTCAATACCTCCACAAAGAAGGATCATTTCCCACTACCATTTATTGATCAGATCCTCGAAAAATTAGTGGGAAATAGATTCTTCTGCTTTTTGGACAGGTACTTTGGTTACAATCAGGTGGCAATCCATCCTGAGGACCAAGAGAAGATCACTTTCACCTGCCCCTTCGGGACATACGCGTTCTGAAGGAGGCCTTTTGGTCTCTGCAATGCACCTGCTACTTTTTAACGATGCATGCTTGCCATAATCTCAGATATGGTAGATGATTATCTGGAAGTCTTCATGGATGACTTCTCAATTTTTGGCGAATCATTTGACAATTGCCTCCGGAACTTGGTCCAAATCCTCAGGCGGTGCATTGACGTGAATTTGGTTCTTTCCTAGGAAAAGAGCCACTTCATGGTGCCTGAAGGAATTGTCTTGGGACATCTCATCTCAGAAAAAGGCATCTAGGTTGATCGAGCCAAGGAGAATCTGATTTCCAAACTCCCTATGCCTAGCTCGGTCAAAGACATCTGATCTTTCCTGGGGCACGTCGATTTTTACCATCGATTCATTCCAGATTTCTCGAAAATCATGCGCCCCTTGACTAATCTGCTATCTAAGGATGTTCCTTTTGAAATCTTCAAGGAATGCACTCAAGTATTTGAGATCCTGCGTGATCGAGTTACTCATGCTCCGATCCTACAGTCCCCTGATTGGTCTCAACCCTTTGAGATCATGTGCGATGCATCTGATTTCGCTGTAGGAGCGGTACTTGGGCATAAAATTGATGAGAAACCCGTGGCCATTTACTATGCTAGCAAGACACTTGACGAGGCTCAACGTAACTACATAGTTATTGAGAAAGAGCTGCTAATCATAGTATTTGCCCTGAAAAAGTTTAGATCATATCTTCTGGGTTCCCGTGTTATCATTTACTCTGATCACATAGCTGTAAGGCATCTCCTTGCAAAGGACGTGAAACCTCGATTAATCCGCTAGATGTTGCTGTTACATGAGTTTTACCTCAAGATTCACGACAAGGCAGGAAAACAGAACATGGTAGCTGATCACTTGTCCCACCTTCCTTCTGACATTATTGACCCTTTCGGACCCATTACGGAGCATTTTCCTGATGAGCACCTCCTGACTATCAGTACGGGGCTTCCATGATTTTTGATCTAGTAAACTACCTCGCATCACATCATATCCCATCCGATTGGCCGAAGGCCAAGAAAGATGAATTGATTTCCGATGCCAAGTACTATTTTTGGGAAGACCGGTATCTTTTCCGCATCGGTGCTGATCAAATCATCTGACGGTGTGTTCCGAAAGAGGAAATTCAAAACATCTTGTCCTTCTGCCTTGACCAGGCATGCGGTGGACACTTCTCTGGTCATAAGACCATAGCGAAAGTCCTCCAATGCTGCTTCTATTGGCCCACGATTTTCAAAGATGCATACAATCATTGTAAGGCATGCACTTGTTGCCAGACCTTAGGCAACATGAGCCACCGTGATATGATGCCCTTACAGCCGATTCTCGTATGCAAAATCTTCGATGTCTGGGGGATTGATTTTATGGGACCCTTTTTTTGTTTCGGACGGCTTCGAGTACATTCTGCTCATTGTTGACTACGTGTCCAAATGGATTGAAGCCATTCCGACCTGAACTAATGATCATAAGGTAGTTATCAAGTTCATTCATCAGAACATCTTTTCTCAGTTTGGGATTCCACGGGCTATAATCTCTGATGGAGGGACCCATTTCACTAATGCTCAGTTCAGATCACTGATGACCAAATACGGGGTGTCACACCGAATCTCTACTCCTTATCACCCCCAAACCAATGGTCTAGTTGAGCTATCGAATCAGGAGATCAAGAAAATCCTCCAGGTCACTGTTCGACCTGACCGAAAGGAATGGTCATCCCGACTTTCGGAAGCTTTGTGGGCTTATAGGACCACCTATAAGACCCAATTAGGCATGTCTCCCTTCAGATTGGTGTATGGGAAGGCATGTCACCTCCCCGTCGAATTGGAGCACAAAGCCTATTGGGCAGTACGGAACTGCAATCTCGATCTTTCTAAGGTAGGAACCCACAGAAAGCTTCAAATGAGTGAGATTGAGGAATTATGCCACAACGCGTATGAGAACTCGTGAATTTACAAAGAGTGGGTTAAGGCCTTTCACGATAAGCATATATCCAGAAAGATCTTTTGCCCTGGTCAAAAGGTCCTACTCCTTGATGCCAAACTCAAACTGTTCCCAGGAAAACTCAGATCAAAATGGATCAGACCTTACCTTGTCTGATGAATCTTTGGAAATGGAGCCGTCGAGATCAGTCAACTCAGCCGCAATTCAGAACATTTTGTTGTGAACGGTCAGAGACTCAAACCATTCATTAAACTTACCGATACAAATTTGGCTAAGACATCTTTTACCCTTCATTCTCCCTGATCTCATTGCGCCTGGCCGATGGCGTTAAACTCAGCGCTTAACGGGAGGCAACCTGTCATTTTTGAAAAATCTGAAACCTTTCTTGACACATCCTATGCTGAACTCATATTGCACTTTAGGGCTCATCCATTAGAACAGCCGACTCCACCTCTGGTACCTGTACCCGAGCTTGAAATCATTTGCAACAGTCATCCTGACCCATTCACCCACCCAAAACCTGTTCTAATGAATGATCTAAGCTGAATTCGAACCCACCTAATTTACAATGAGGACATTGCAAATCATAGGCATGGAGGGTATTAAAGTGCAAAACGTCATGAAAATCATCTCATAAGAAAGGATTTCATCAAAAAAATCACATATCCCAAAAATACCAAAAAAAAATTCTTGAAAAAGAACAAAAGAAAAATGAGAGGAAAGGAAATTTTGAAGGCATATCAAATTTTGAGGAGAAAAAGGGGAGAAGATAAAAATGTTAAAAAGGAGCATAAGTTGAAAAGAAAAGAAAAAGTGATAGTCATTACTAAGAAATTAAGGAATTAACTTAGTTCTAGACCATACCAAAAGAAAGAAAAAAAAAGTGCTAATGAAACAAAGAAGAGATTAGTAGGAACGCTGATGATGTAAACACATTTATTAAGGGTAAAATGCTTATTCATGCATGTTCCTAGGCTTAAATTTGCATTTCATGTTATAAATATTGCATAGCATACATCATTCTGCATTTATAGTAGTTGTATATTGATGAGAACCTCATCATGAGCCATAACTAGCTCATTTTGACCCAATACAAAGGATAAAAGCTCCTACATATCTCAAGGAAAGGCTTAACTCAGAGAATTCTGAGTTTGAGAAGAAAACCAGTCATAAGGGGTAAAAGTGCAATTTTACCAGTATAATCTGCATACAGGGTAATTCAGGGCCCAAACATAGGTCAAAACAGCTTAATAAGAATAAAAGTGGGATGAGATGATCTAGCAAGGGCTACAGCACTTCCAAGGAACCAAATGATAATCTGTAACCCTAAAACAACCCACTTCAATTCACAAGGTTCGAGGCAAAGTAAAAATAGAATAAACCCTCTAAAATTCATAGAAAAATAATCTCTAGGGTTTAGAACCTTCAATTTGGCCTTTAGAACCCATTCTGACCTACATTGAGAACCATGCCCAATTAATAACTTAATTTGGGTCTTTACGCAAATTGACCGGTCAAACAAGGTTTAATATGAAAATGAAATTTACCATCAGATTCCTTAGGTTCTAATTAGTCATGTATAAAAACTTGAGCCTAAGAAGAAACCTCCTTGACCGACTTTACACTTTGGTCCTCATATATTTACTCTTTGGCCCTCAACTTTTGAACCCTCGCATTTAGGCCCCTAACTCTCCTTCGTTCTTTGCAAACAGGTCCCTCCTGCAAAACCCTGCCAGCACCATGCTCCGGCGACCTTGCGCGGAGCATGGCGCCGCGCAGGGTGAGGTGGAGGACCTGGCAAGTGTACCAGGGGTGCCCTGCGTCGTCAGCCGTCGCAGGAGCACCCCCATGGTCATTGTAGCCCCCCATACCGGCCGTGCGAACGCACGGACGGTATGGGTTCGTATTCCGACCATTCTCCGGCGAGGGAGACACGTCGTCTCCCTCCGCCTTCCTCCCTGCTTCAACCCTATAAATACCCCCCGCCGCTCCACCGACGAAGGCAGCCTGGATCTGACGGAGAAAACCCCCAGCTTTCTTCTCTTCTTTCTCCGGCAGACGCTCACCAGCTCCGGCGACTTCCTCCCCCTCCACCTCTTCGCTCTGCCGCACTACCAGCAGCAGAGACTTCTTCCCCTGCTCTTTCCGCGTCGCGCAATACCGGCGCGCGCTGCCTCTGCCCCGTCGTCACCGCCGTCCTCCCCCCACTGGGCATCGTCTTCTCCGGCGACAGTCGATACGACTGTCGCCCTGTTCCTCCCCCTTCGTCCCTGCAGTTAAGTTAGACTTACTCCCCTTCTCCTCCTCTTTCTTTCCCCGCTTTCGATTTAGTCAATTAAGCCCTCTACCGACCCTGTTCACCCTCATCCTCTCCGCCTCCGACCACCCTCCGGCGAGCCGCTCCCATCACCTCAGCGACCCACACGGCTCGCCGACCACTGCAGAACTTCCGCCTCCTCACCCTGATCCTCTTCCGCCCCTCCACTTCCCACCAAACACCCTCTGCAGACCCACCGAACACACCCACTCCCTCGCTCACAGTTTGACCTAGGACGACCCGACAGCTCCATCTCGCCCCCTGCAGACCCCCTGACCACCTTCGCCGTGCCACGGCGAAGGTCCCCCGCCTGTCTGATTTGGCCGAGAGGCCGTGCTATTGATTTCAGGTTCCAGGCCTTGACCGCCATTGGCGAGGAAGCTCGAAGCTTGCTCGAGGTTGCTCCAAGCCTAGATATCCCAGGTTGAAGAGCCACGGCCAGCGCGGAAGAGTCTTGCGCACACACCCCGGCCCTCAATTGGAGTTGCGCGCCTCAACAGCTGTTGCAATTGGAAGCGCCATCCCTGCTGCAGGCGTGAGAGAAACGGGTGCGCGGATAGTCCCACCTCGGAACCTTCTGAAGCCACACACCCACATAAATTGAAAAACTGCCTTATGCTGTTTGCCTCAGTTACCACGGGGTGAGGTCCCTCTCACCCGACCCGACCCGACTCGGCCTCGTCCGTGACCACGCTCCGCGGACCTGGCCCGACCCGAGTAGACTGACCTGCACTCCTCGCCCACCACACACGCCGGTGGGCCTGGACCCGGGCCTGACCCGAACCCGATTACCCGGTAGCGCTCTGGGAGAGCTTCCGAAGAGTGATTTCAGAAAGAGAGATACGCGGGGGAGGGGGGTAGAGTAGGTTTTTGCCTCTTGACGAATAAACTCTGAAGTGTGCAGGCCAAAGAAGAAGAAGCAGACCCGCTGAAGAAGAAGGAGCTGCTGCACTGTAGCGAAGGCATTGTTAAGTCGTCTCAGCACCGGGGCAGACGACGGAAGGTCAGCAGCCAAAGAAGAAGAAGACCCGCTGAAGAAGAAGGAAGAGCAACGGCCATCGCGAAAGAAGAAAAAGAGAAGTCAAGGCAGGTGAAGACAAAGAAGAAGAAGGAATGAAGAGAAGCAAGAAGCAAGAAAAGAAGAAGATGATCTGACGAAAAAGAAAGAAAGGAAACAAGAAGAAGAGCACGAGGGGAAAATCTGAAGAAAGCAGAAGAAAAAGAAGAAGAAGAAGAAGAAGAACAGGAAGAACCAAAGACAAAGAGGAAGAAAGAAGAAAAGAAGAAGAAGCCAATTTTTCATCTCTCTCTCTCTCTCTTTATTTTTGTAATAGAACTTGTATATCTCTAGAATACAACTTGCTCCCTGAGTTCGACCTCGGGAACTCTTTTATTTTTCCGAGTAAAAAAAAATTTTATATGATACGTTGGTAACAACCGGCTTTACTACAACGACATAACTCAACCCGGTCAAAACCACGCTCATCATATATAATTTAGGTTAATTGCATCCTTTTTCTGGTTAGGATAGAAGGATATTTATTTTGGAGCCTCGGATTGATGATCCGACCATACGGATCTGATCAAGATGACGATCGGAGTCCAACGCCTCTGAAATCGCCTCGATTGGAGTTCCGTAGCACCATATGCAGTCCGAGGAAGATCAACGGCCAAGGGACTAGGAGACATAATTCAGAGCTTCAAATGATAAATCTAATCGCACGGATGGATTCGGGTCGACGATCGCAGCCTAACAGCGCGAAAATCGACTCAATCCGACCTCTGTAGCAGTCCTTACAATAAGAAAAAGATGGACGACCCAGATTACGTCACGTGGTGCAGCCCAGGACGCCAGCACACGCATGCAGCACTGCACGCGCATAGCAGAGTGGGTGCGCGCACGGACGCGCGGCAAGGCTGGAGCGATGCTAGCACAGCGTGAGGTGGACTACAACGACGCATGAGCTGGACTTACAGCGACGCTTACAGCCGTCGGTAATTCATCGCATGCCAGCAAAGCCAGCTATGGGTGCCAGTGGGCATGAGCTTCCTACAACGACGTTTCCAGCGACGGTTTGGATGTCACTAATGGTATCATATCGATTTTTGCCTCTTCTCCACCACTATAAAAGGACCTACACCCCCTCCCTTCTAAGCCATCTCTACCTACTCTACTCCTACCTACTCCTAAGCTCTAGCAAGCCTACCAACGCTCCATTAGAGCTTGTTCTCAAGCTCCCAAGGTGCCTATTAGTGTAGTAAACCTCTGCCCCACCAAATACTCCTCCAACTTCCCATCTCCCTTCATAAGTCACCTTGGAGCTGTCCTCCCACCTCCATTCCGATAGCAGATCAACTCCGTCTTCTCACCTCCATTTTGGAGCTACGCTGAAGCTTTCCTCAACCCGACGTCCTCCAGCATCTCACCTCCATTGTCCCGCTCCTCACCTCCTTCGTCCGAGCTTCCGCTAGGCGCCGTCGTCTCACCGAACAGCCGATTCGGGAGATTTCCTCTCACCTCCCTCTCTTTATATGCTTTCATAGTTTCTTGTAATTAACATTGGAAGTAATATATATCATATTTGTTCCACATCTCTATCTTGTGATACGTTTGCTTATTTTCTTTTATTTCAAAAATACAAAAAAATAACAAAACCCCAAAATACTAAAAAGAAACGAATCGAAGCACGGTTTTCAAGTAAAGTAAACGTCGCCTCCCTGTGTTCGACCCGGGACTCCCTTGGAGTTTCGGTATAAATTTTATCTGATCGACGTGTTTTGCAACTACGACGATGGGTTACTTGTAACCCCGATTTCTTACACACGAAACATGCACGACCATTTTGGCACGACCCGCACTTGTGAATTCTCAATTTCTTCTTTGTATGTATGTTATGCTTAGCTGAAGGCATTAAACTTAGCATGTGTGTATACACTCTTCTCTCTGCGGAGCTGATCGGATTTTCACGACACTCAGGTGATCTTCTGTTTACTTCGCCCTTTTCATGTCTTTATTTTTACAATGAGGACATTGCATCATTTAGGCATGGGGGGTGGATAATCGATTCCTGAAGTCATTATGTTAACTCCGTAGAATTTCTTTTAGTTTCTTATAAAATTAAAAAAAAAATTGAAAATTTGAAAAAAGATAAAAAAAGAAAGAAATTAGGAAAAGAGGACTTAGGCATTTGGAAGTTATTAACTTTAGGAAATGATACGAGAGGACCTAAACACTTAGACTTTTCAGGTCTTCGGGCTTAATTATCCTAGGTGTCCACTCCAATGTGGATTTAGTCTCGAGTCCTCGCCAATTAAAATTTATTTTGGTAAATAATTTGGGATGATAAGTATGCGACTTATCGACCCGCCCTTTGATTTGGGGGGACTGTAAGCCTAAGAATCTACACACATTTTTTGCATTGACTCACTTTCCGGTAGTTTTTATGGAAATTGGGTAGCTAAGGGACTGACTTGGGTGGTATGGCTGGCAAGTTGTCGATGGTAATAGATCATTGGCCGGTTGTCCAGAGCCCAACCACAAGACCATTTTCGTTGTACTGCCTTTAGGTAAATCTTAGATCAGGGAAGCCACCTACTTATAAAAAAAAAAGGAACACTCAAAAAGAAAAGAAAAAAAAGAAGAAAAAGAAAAAGGAGAAAATAAAAAATAAATAAAACCACACTTCACCGCACGAGTATGGCTGGCAAGTTATTGGTGGTAACAACTCATTGGCTGGTTGTCCAGAACCCAGCTCATAAAAAAAAAGCATAATAATTCCCAAAACACCTAGGGAAGAAGTGGTGTAGAATAAACCGGGGAGATATACACTGGGTTTGCCCTTTTGTTGACCCCATATAAAAGAAAGTAGGGAGAAAGCTACTGATTATAAAGATAAACCTTTAGGGAAGGTCACCTAGGGTCGTAGAAACCCGAAGTCCATCTTAATGGCTATTTTGTGAGTCTATCACTTTTTCACAAAGATGCTTAGTACTTAGAGTCCTTTTCGAGTCTTAGGCAGGTCGGGTAGCCGTAAAAAGTTATCCCGGAACTCTCAAACTCCAAAAGTACAAAAAAAATTAGAAAAGTAGAATATATATATATATATATATATATGTATCTTCCTTTCTCAAATAAGGCGAGAACTTGGGCGGTCTACATTCTGGCAGACACCTGGGTACTGTTGAGTTTTCGTAGTTTAGGACCTTAGTTGAAATTTTCTATTGTTAATAAACGACTTAGGCTTAAGTGATCTAATCCTAATTCTACCTTTATACGTAGCATATAGTTTAATTTTGCTAGGGACTAGCAAAAGATAGGCATGGGGGTATGATGTAAACACATTTATTAAGGGTAAAATTCCTATTCATGCATGTTCCTAGGCTTAGATTTGCATTTCATGTTATAAATATTGCATAGCATGCATCATTCTGCATTTAGAGTAGCTGTATATAATTTAGGTTAATTGCATCCTTTTTGTGGTTAGGAGAGAAGGATATTTATTTTAGAGCCTCGGATTGACGATCCGACCATATGGATCTGATTAAGACGACGATCGGAGTCCAACGCCTCTGAAATCACCTCGATCAGAGTTTCGTAGCACCATATGCAGTCTGAGGAAGATCAACGGCCAAGGGACTAGGAGACATAATTCGAAGCTTCAAATGATAAATCCGACCACGCGGATGGATTCAGGTCGACGATCGCAGCCTAACGACACGAAAATCGACTTAATCTGACTTCTGTAGCAGTCCCTACAACAAGGAGAAAATATACGGCCCAGACTGCGCCACGTGGCGCAGCCCAGGCCGCCAGCACATGCACGTAGCATCGCACACGTGCAGTAGCGCGGGTGCGTGTGCGCGACAAGGCTGGAGTGACGCCAGCACAGCGTGAGGTGGACTACAGCGACGCATGAGCTGGACTTACAGCGACGCTTACAGCCGTCGGTAATTCATTGCATGCCAGCAAAGCTAGCTGTGGGTGCTAGTGGGCATGAACTGCCTACAGCGACGTTTCCAGTGATGGCTTGGATGTCACTAATGGTCACAAACCGATTTTTGCCTCTTCACCACTATAAAAGGACCTACACTCCCTCCCTTCCAAGCCATCTCTACCTACTCTACTCCCACCTACTCCCAAGCTCTAGTAAGCCTACCAACGCTCCATTAGAGCTTGTTCTCAAGCTCCCAAGGTGCCTATTAGTGTAGCAAACCTCTGCCCCACCAAATACTCCTTCAACTTCCCATCTCCCTTCATAGGTCACCTTGGAGCTGTCCTCCCACCTCCATTCCGGTATCAGATCAACTCTGTCTTCTCACCTCCATTTCGGAGCTACGCCAAAGCTTTCCTCAACCCGACGTCCTCCAGCATCTCATCTCCGTTGTCCCGCTCCTCACCTCCTTCGTCCAAGCTTCCGCCAGGCGTCGTCGTCTCGCCGAACAGCCAATTCGGGAGATTTCCTCTCACCTCCCTCTGTTTATATGCTTTCATATTTTCTTGTAATTGACATTGGAAGTAATATATATCATATTTGTTCCACATCTCTATCTTGTGATATGTTTGCTTATTTTCTTTTATTTCAAAAATACAAAAAATAACAAAACCCCAAAATACTAAAAAGAAACGAATCGAAGCACGATTTTCAAGTAAAGTAAATGTCGCCTCCCTGTGTTCGACTCGGGACTCCCTTGGAGTTTCGGTATAAATTTTATCTGATCGATGTGTTTTGCAACTACGATGATGGGTTACTTGTAACCCTGATTTCTTTCACACGAAACACGCGCGACCAGCTGATTTTAGGCCTTTTGGGCTATGATCATAGGCTTAAAAATTCAAGTATCCGCTAAGATTTGGATAGTCCTTAAGAGGTTGGGGAAAATGCGAAGCTTAAGTATTAGGTCTAAAACTTAGGGAGTATTCAACCTCATTAACTGACCTCTAGTTTGCAGGACTTGGTAACCTAAGCACCCTAATCCACACACAGTCTGGTTCAGTGTGCCTAAGTATCAAAATCACGCAAATGCGTTTAAATTGTTCTGAAAAAGTTACCTAGATTAGGTGCGACTGATCAACAAAAGTTGATTTAGACGAGTTCCCGGTGCGGAGAGGTGGGAAATTCCCCTCAAAGTTGTGCAATAACATATCGTTTCCTCAGTGCTTGTCTCCTAGGATATCTACATATCCTACCGGGGGCATGTAAGCACCCTGTGCTGGTTCAGATGCCATGGGTGTCATTATCTCAAAATGTCGATTGCCAGAGTCTAGATTTAGTTATAGAGCACCATGGGTGGGATTATCTCGAAATCTAGGAAGCTAGGGTTCTGGGGGTTGCCATGGGCGGTGCTATCTCAAAGCATCGATTGCCAGGCACCCTTCGAGGATTGATGATGGGGACTAGGAATCCGATATAGACTGTGTTGTAAAGCCAATTCGAAGTTAGAAATAAAAAGAAAAGAGAGAGAAAACTTTCCAGAAACAAAGAAAATTCCTCTGTCTCTCTCTAACAAAAACGCACTGCAAACTGAATCGAGGCTAAAACATGTTACAAGCATGGGTGTTTTAACCGCGGAGTTCAACGAACCTTAGGATAGTTCCTGTGGGCCTTAGAAACCTTCGTGACAGACTGAGGCTAGAGCTGATCAGGTATGGATCTTGGTTGGTACTTGAGTACCTCTAGGCCTACTATCAGCATTCTCACCTAATCTACAGAAGAAAGCATACATCACAGTTTTTGAGTATCAAAAGATTTCATGGTCTAGAATCAAAAGTTAGTCCCTTGAAATTTTTCTAAGAAACTAGCAAAAGCTAGGCATGGGGGTATGATGGGAACACCATCATGAACCCTAACCAGCTCATTTTGACCCAATTGAGTCAGTAAAAGCTCCTACATAACCAACTGGAGGTCATAACTCACTGTATAAGCATTCTGAGGGAAACACAAGAAACTAGGGTTAAAACTATAAGTTTACCAATGCAGTGCAAGCACGGGTTTTCTCAAGGGCTGAATAAAGGTCAAATGGTCTTAACAAGATAACAAGTGGGTTGGATTAGACAGAAAAGGATTTGTGTGTGTTCTGAGAATTAAATAACTTTTGAAATCCTAAAAATAGACCTACTTAATTAACCAAGGTTATGGTCAGAATAAAATTTACTTAAACCCTCTAAAAATCATAGAAAAATATTCTCTAGGGTTTAGTACCTTCAATTTGACCATCAGAACCCATCTTGACCTAAAATGGAGTCTCAGACAGATATTTTCCCTAATTTAGGTTTTTACATAAATTACCTAGTCAAACGTAGTCAAAACCAAAATCCAACTTCACCATTGGATTCCTTAGGTCTAAATTAGGTTTGTACCAAAATTTGGACCTAAGATGAGTTTTCCTTGACCTAGTTTGCAAGAAGGTCCCATCTGATTACATTTCTACCCCTAACTTTCAAAAACCCTTGTAAATAGCCCCCTAGCTTCTTCGTTGTCTTCGCAAGTAGGTCCCTCCACCATTATCGCGGAGGAAACCTACTCCGGCGACCTTTGGCATGGACGTTCTCCTTGATTGCTTGAAGAATCTCCTCTAAAATTAGAAGGGAGATTCTCTGAGAAATTATCTCCAGTATGAACCCATTGATGAGCTTTGATTCCCTCCCAATCTCTCATGCGAATGCATGAGAGATTTGAATATCCTAATAGTTCCCATCTCCGGTGACCTTCCAAGCTTGGGAAGCTTGCTTCCCAAGCCCTAATTGTCCTTCAGAGCCTTATTTAAGGAAGCCCAGATCACATCGAATCCTTCACACTCGAATTCAGCCGTGATTCCCCTCAATTCATCTCTCCTCACGACCGAAGGGTCCTCAACGTTCGGCGACTTTCCCTACTCCTTCTCGTCATTCGACCGCCATACCTGCGGTGGATTCCTCCTCCTTGCCGTCGTCCGCGTCTCATCATACCAGCATACGCCACTTCCTCCTTCATCCTTGCCGTTCCCACCTCACCGGAGCCGCCTTCATCTCCGACATCGTCCACACCAGACTTGACACCCTCACTGCCCCCCTTCGTCCAGCAACTTCCTAGCTAAGTCTCCTATCCCCTCTACTTTCTTCTCTATCCTTCACTTTCCAAAATTCGCCACTGACGCCCCTTTGCACCTCCATCTCCTCCATCTCCGGCCAGGCCATCCCACCTACACAAGCCACCAAAGCTCTCACCGACCCTCGCAGAACCTCCACCACACTTCACTGATCACTTCCCCTCACTTTATTCACCACGCCACTCACCCAAATCACCCCTCGAACACACCCACTCACACGCACACATTTTGCCCTAGGCACACCCTCACAGACACCCACATGCCATGCCACCACCCCCAGCACATCCGCCGTGCTCCAACGATACTCCCTAAGCTCTTTGACCTAGCTGAGAGGCCGTTCTATTGATTTCAAGTGCACGGCCTTGTCCACCATTGGCGAGCAAGCTCGAAGCTTTCTTGAAGCTGCTCCAGGCCTTGCTCTCTCAGGTTGACGCTCCCAGGACGCGCGGAAGACTCTTGAACACGCACCCAAGACCTCAATTGTAGTCGAGAGCCTCAGCAGTTTTGGAAATTCGAAGCACCATCCCGGTTGCAGGCACGCGAGAAAATGGGTGTGTGGATAGTCCCACCTCGGAAACGAAGAGGCACCCGCACCTGCATAAATTGAAAAACTGCCATAGGCTATTCACCTCAGTTACCACAGAGTGAGGTCCCTCTCACCTACACCCGGTCTCGTCTGTGACACTACCTCCGTGGATCTGGCCTGACCTGACCCGACCTGCAGTCCTCGCTCACCACCACACACCGGTGAGCCTGGACCCGGGTATGTGCCCGACTCGATAACCCGAATACCTGTGTGGCTCTGGGAGAGTGGATCCTAAGAGAGAAATAGAGAGGAGTTTAGCGCGGGTAGGGGGAGGGTTTTGCTGCAGGAACCTCCAGCCGACACTTTGCCGATTTTGAAGAAGAGTAGAAGAAAGAAGAAGAAGAAGAGAAGGAAGAAGAGAAGGCTCGTAAAGGCAAAGGAAAAAGAAGAAGAAGAAAGGAAGAATCAGAGACAGAGAAAAGGCAGAGAAAGAGAAGCAGCAAAGACAGAACCAGACAACTTTAAGTCATCTGATTCCCTCATCAGACAACAAATCTTAAGCTCTCATTGCATATTCATACATTGAGTTCCTTAGTGATATTGTAGGAGTATTTGGTGATCTAAATCACCATTTTACTCCCATATTTTTGCACATTGCTACTGATATTAGTGCAATCTCTTTTAGTTCTGAATTGTGATCTTGATTTCTAAATACCAATTTGCTCTCTGTGTTCGACCTTGGAAACCTATTCGAGTAATAAAAATTGTATTTGTTTCAAAGCGATTTTGTCTATATTGCAACGTGATTATTTTTAACATCGATCTCGCATTGCGAAACAGTTTATCTTTTTGATCGGTAGCTTTCTCCTTACATTTTTTATTTATGCGGTTAACACAAGGGCAAACACAGTGTATATCTCCCCAGTTTATTCTACTTCCCCACTTTTTCCCTAAGTGTTTTGGGAATTATTGTGCATTTTTTTGTGAGCTGGGTTCTGGACAATTGGCCGATGAGCTGTTACCATCGACAACTTGCCAGCCATACTCGTGCGATGAAGTGTGGTTTTATATTTTTCTCTTTTTTTTTTCTTTTATTTTTTTGTTTTTCTTTATTTTTTAAGTAGGTGACTTTCTTGATCTAAGATTTACCTAAAGGCAGTACGACGAAAATGGTTTTGTGGTTGGCTCTGGACAACCGGCCGATGAGTTGTTACCATCAACAACTTGCAAGCCATACCACCCTAGATAGTTCATTAGCTACCCAATTTTCGAAGAAACCGCCAAAAAGTGAGTCAGTGCAAAAAATGTGTGTAGATGCTTAAGCTTAAAGTCCTTCCAAATTAGAGGGTAGGTTGATAAGTCGCATACTTATCATCCCAATTTATTAGCCAAATTAAAAATGAATTTGAATTGGCGAGGTCTCGAGAATAAGTTCACATTCGATTGGACACTCGGGCTAATTAAGCTCGAAGACCTGAAGAGTCTAAGTCTTTAGGTCCTATCGTATCATTTCCTAAAGTTAATAACTTCCAGATGCCTAAGTTTTCTTCTCCTAATTCTTCTTCTTTTCTTTTGTTACCTTTTTGAATTTTCAATTTTTTTTTAAAGAAGCTAAAAGAAA
Source organism: Thalassia testudinum (assembly GCA_037157565.1). Classification (NCBI taxonomy): domain Eukaryota; kingdom Viridiplantae; phylum Streptophyta; class Magnoliopsida; order Alismatales; family Hydrocharitaceae; genus Thalassia; species Thalassia testudinum. The sequence continues at coordinate 62,844,327 of JAZHRO010000031.1, forward strand.
TTCTATGGAGTTAACAAAATGATTTCAGGATTAAGTATACACCCCCCATGCCTAAATGATGCAATGTCCTTATTGTAAAAATAAACACATGAAAAGGACGGAGTAAATAGAATATCACCTGAACATTGTGAGGAATCTGGTTAGCTCCACAGAGAACATGAAATATAAACACATGCTAAATTTAATGCCTTCAGCTAGGCATAAAATACATACAAGGAAGAAATTGAGAATTCACAAGTGCGGGTTAAAATCAAAATAAAAATATTGATTCTCAGACCCGCCAACAGAAGATGTCCACAGACGTGGACCAGGTTATGATGTAGACCCATGCCCCTGGGTCGAGTGGTTCTCAGGTTTTGGATGAAAATCACCCAGAACCGAAGGTTGTTGTGTTTGTAGGGCCACGCCTATGGTTTAGTGGTGTGCAACCCAAGACCAAATTGTCGGACAACGGGTAAAGATGGTTCAATAGGTGCGGTTGTCCACTTAACGTCTAGATCAAACAAATAATCTGTTATTTCGAGCTTGGGTTGCACATGAAAGATATCGTAAGGGTCCTGGTAGAAAGTAGGCGGTTTTAGGTCAATAGGTACCCTTAGATCCAAAATAAAAGTTCCCTCAGAATTAGTCTCCCAAATTTATATTTTCAACTTCCTATCCTCCGAAATCAAGAACTTAGGTTCCAGGACCTTTAGCATATCATTCACCCCATATGATTCTCCCAAGTCCAGTAATCGTGGCTGAATCAAGATTGACTTGGGCACAATGATCTCAAAAGTCAGCTCTTCGGGGTGCGGATGAGGAATGGGGCTATTGATTGAATCTTCTAGTAAATGAGGATTTGAATCCTCCAAGTTAGCCCCAATCGAATCCAAATCTTCAATAATTGGGCTATCAACTGGTTCGTGAGATTCCTGAAGCCCATTTGTCTCACTAAAATCCTCTTCCTTAAGTTCAAGTGAGACTTAATCAAAAGATTCTTCACCCTCAGAGTCAAAGAATCCATGATCCTCATTTATATATGTCTCAAAATCATATGTCATTTCATGATCCGTGGAGACATTTTTCGTCATTCCCTGGCTCTAGGATCTCAGGTGAGAAACTCGATTCATCCTCAAAGGGTTGCTCTAGCCCAACCTGGTCATCTCCAATCTTAGAATATGTATCCCCCCCAACAGGCGCCTGAGTGGGTTAAGACATTGGCTCTCTTGAAGGGGGTTCATCTTGAGAATCATCCCAAGATTTGACTAGGGTAACTACAAATTTCATCCTCAACCTCGACAATTTCCTAAGAAGAAACTCACCCAGGTCCCTATCCCTAACACTTTGGAGCAAATCCAATAAAGAACTATTAAGTTCATCAATCATTTTGATCATAGGTCCAGTGCTTCAGTGCATGGTGTTGGCTGAGTTTCTAAAGATTGTATAGTGTTCCTCAAATTAGCCAACACCCTATCTTGGATCCGGTTCACTTGAACCGACTGGTTCGATTCAGGTTTGGGTGGGTTTAGGTTAAATCTAAGGGAGTCAAGATGTCGAGGTTCTTGGGTCTCTCCCTGAAAGGAGGTCGTTCTAGGTTGTTCAAAGGATGGTGGCAACCTATATTCAGTGGAATATTGGGGAGGGTAGGTGTTATAATCATTATATCCTTCCTGATTGTAGATCGGGTTGGTTTGGTCATCAAAGGATGGAGATCCATAATCATTGTAGGTTTGGGAAGGATAGCAATCATAGTCTTGTTGTCCAGGGTTAGGCCCTGGACATTGATGTCCGGATTCGTATCCCCAATCAAAGTTATCTCGGCTAGTGGATGAGTAGTTACAAGTCAAGTCAGGATAGTAATCATCTTGGGGATTAAGTGGTGGTAGGAGGATAGGATGGGAAATGCATGTAAGAAGTGGAAGGATACATTGTGGAGTAGGAGGGAAAACAGAATAGAGAAAGGTACCCTACAGTACAATCAACCAAACTTGTCCTTATGTGGGTTGCCTAAAGACCTACAGACTCCCAGGATCTGTCTTGAGATTATAAACGATTTAGTCTACTTTTTTTCGGTCAATCCAACCAGTTAGAAGGAGGGACTGGGGAGAAGGTTATTCCTTTGGCTTGAGCCTCCGGTTCCTAGTGTACCCCTTAGCCACGGTCGTTTGACGCTACTCCCGTAGCTAGACATCAGATGGACCAGCAAAAGCAGATTAATCGAAAAATAATCTTAGTTTGAGCCCTGAAGAGCGAATCAATCCTTAAGGCCAATGTCTACTTAGTTTTAATTAGGCCTGGGATGATTGTGCTCTTGGAATGTGATGGGCCCTTTAAATGGGTTGTGCCCTTAATGATCAGTTAAAATGTGTGTGCGTGCACAACCAGGGTTCTCAAACAAGGTTATTTGATGATGTGTCTTTTAAGATTTAACCTTGTTTAGTAGCTTTTAGGGTTTAATTCTTAGGTTGGTTCAATCAAGGTTTAGTAGAACACTCCAAGTTTTGAAAGCACGGGTGATGATATGTTCCTTTAAAAATAAAAAATAATGTGGAGTGCCTGGTTCATCCCTAAGAATCAACCCTAAGTGGCAAGCCACTTGATGGATCAGTTTTAGATTGAGTGGTGCGGCCCAAACAACTCAATCAATTAGCCTGTTGCACCACTTAGTTAAGGCACACAAGAATGTTTAACCTATTCAGATTTCTACTCACTTATGTGTATTGAGTTGAAGTGTATCGGGTCCAGAGGTCAGATCTTGGTTAAGTGGTAGAATCAAAGTGATTGTGCGCCTTATGATAAGAAGTTGTGGGTGTTAAGTGTGTAGCTTTCAGTTAAATCCCACAAGAGAAGAATATATATTTTTTTAATTTTTTTATATATGTAGGTGGGTGAGGTGAGTGGAGTGACAATCAAACAACCAAAATCTACCCTAGGGTTTATGCAAAGCACCTAAGTTGATTTGGGTTTGAGTTATTAGGTTATGGAATGAAAACTAAGGTGGGGGTGGTGTGGGGGACACTTACAAAACACTCTACCCGCACTTTACTTCGGTCTACCGCACTTGGATCTCCATGCTAGGGTACCTGCAAGACAATAGATCAGAGATAAGTGGGGTTAGTGTTATGTAAATGCAAAGAAGCGCATAAAACAATAGAGTAAATTCCATTGCCTCCTCGGCAACAGCGCCAAAATGATCGCACGTGTTTCGCGAGTTTGAAATTAGGGTTACGAGTAACCCGTCATCGTAGTAGCAAAATGCATGGTCAGATAAAATTTATAATCGAGACTCGAAAAGTGAGTCCCGAGTCGAACACAGGGAGGTAAACGTTTGGTTTTATAAAAATCTGCGATTCGCTTTTATTTGTTTTTTGTTGTTTCTATCTTTTCTGATTTTTTTTGTATTTTTTGCAAGCAAGAGATTCGGTCGATGAAAACTTTATCTACTTGCAAAAATAAGAGAGAGGGAGAAAGAGAGAGAGAGAAACAATCATCTATTCATGAAGAATTGTTTGTTACACTATGAAAGCAGAAAATCTGCACTACAAAAGCGTAAAAAGATAGAATGAGGTGAGGGAAATCCCCCTCGATGGTCGCTCGGAGGACGACTTACTCTGATGTCGCCTACAGGAAGGTGGTGAGGAGCAAGACGAAGTAGGATGGAGGATGGGGCAGGATGACGTCGCGGCGAGGATCTTCTTCCCGTAGGGCGGTGAGAGGACGGCCACAGGATGCTCCACAAATGGGGATGAGGGAGGGAAAACTATTTGGTTTTCTACTCTAGAGGAGTATCTCGGGCTTGGGACAAGCTCTCTCTAGAGCCTTGGAGGTGGTGAGTGATTAGCCCATATTTGTGGGTTATTTAAGTATTTAAGTGTCTAGACATGAAGTTAATTCTAACATTTATTTAGCATAAATTAGGATGTAAATAGGTTAATTCATATTTCTAATTTAATTACATAATTCATGCATTGCATTCATATTTAAATGCATTTAGAATTAACTTAGAATTGCATTCATTTAATTAGTTAACCAATTAGGTACATTGCATGCATTAATTTAAGTTAACAAAAAAGTTGAGGGTTTGTATATAAATAACCATAATATTTTAACATTATTTTTATTCTTCTTCTTTCAACAATGGCTGCATTTCCTTCCGCTGTCGCTCCAACGCCACCAGCTGCTGCACTAAAACCTGCAATCAAGGACGAGCAGAGAATGTGGATCTGCTCCTGCCTCTCCATTCAAATCCATGCAGGTGGCTACAAAAGGAGGAGGGAGGCTACCGAGCTGGGTAGGCCACCACCCCCGACTCGCCACTGTGCAGAGAGTTCATCTCTCGTCCATTCCACCACCGCCGGCCTCAACTGTGGCGACGAGCCTCCACCACCCTGGGCGTGTGGTGTGACAGGCCACACCGCCATTTGGAGCTCGTCTCCATTACCGTGGGCACCTCAGCGTGCACCACCCTCGTCGTCGTCACCAACAACCACCACTGCAGCCACTGCATTTTCATCTCCTCTGTCAGTTAAGACGTCTGGGAAATTTCCCGAACGTCTGAAGCTTCATCCCTGCACACAACAACAACTGGCCTCTCCTTCACACCCACGTCCCTCCGGCTGCACACTTCTGCCCCACCTCCTGCAGCATCCACCGCGCATGCTCTTCACCTCCTTCACACCCGTGTCCCTCCCGTTGCACAAGCCGCCAGCACCCCACGCCTTCTGCGCGCACCCTGCGCCTCACCTCCTTCACGTCAGTGCTCTGCCAGAACCGCAGCACGCCCATCAGTACCCCTCGGCGCGCCTCACCTCCTGCAGCAGCACCACCAGCACCCCGCGCCTTCCGTGCGCACCCTGCGCCTCACCTCCTTCACGTCAGCGCTCCGCTAGAACCGCAGCACGCCCATCAGTACCCCTCGGCGTGCCTCACCTCCTGCAGCAGCACCGCCAGCACCCTGCGCCAACCTTCGTGCTCACTCGGGTGCATACGCACCGCCAGCAGAACGCGCGCCCCTTTGGCTACACAAGCCCGTGCGCACTCTATAGCGCCTCCTGCAGCACCCGCCGCGAGCCTTCCTTGCAGCCTGCAGAGCCGCATCTCCTGCAGCACCCGCCACGCACCTTCTAGCTGTAGCGCGCGGGTTGCAGCAGTGTAGCCAGCAGTATGCAACAGCAGCAGTGCAGCCGAGCTCAGCCGTGCCCGCGCACGGCCGCACGGCTTGCGGCACTTCAGCGGCCACCGGAACCCACCACCACCGTTCCTTCGTTCGGCCACCTCGGAGCATCTCGCACGTTGCCGCGACCGTCATCACGGAGCCCTCGGTCTAGAGATCCTCCACCGAGCTTCACGCCTCCGGCTGTTCCTTCCTCATTGCGCACGGACAAGGGGAAGAAGATCCCCTGTTTTGCTACAGTACATGCCCTATTAATATTTACATTCTCTTCTATTGTCATCTTTTATTGATATTTTATTAAAGATGCATTGCAAAAAATATCCGTTAGTTATTCAAAATTGCCATTTCAGCATGTTCTCTTGATGCTTTCTTAATCTGAAGGCAGATTTGGCTCGATTCTCGTCGAAACTAACTGTGAACATACGTTTTTAACTGGTGAGAGTTTAAATACGTCATTGCCTCCCTGTGGACACGACCCGCTCTTCTGCGAGTGATTATTTTAATTATTGATTAGTCGATTTTTCCACCACATAGAACTACAAACGACGCGACATTTTATGTAACAAACGACTGTAAAAGCGAATAATCGACTCGTCAGTGAGAGGAAGAAAGGAAGAGATGGTTTGGAATGGTGGTGGGTAGGTCCTTTTATAGTGGAGGAGGAAGAACAAATTTGCATCTGGGTCATTACTGACGTCCATAAACGTCGTTGCAGCTGTCACTGAAGATCCACCTTTCAAATCCTCTTGTTGGTGCATGCAGACCATTAGTGATAGCTGCAAGCATCACTAAAGGCACGCGTCGCTGAAGATCCGCGTCCGCCCCGCTGGTGCGCACATCGCATGCTGCGCGCTTCACCTGCCCGTGCTCCCCACGCCTTGCGCGGGTGCGTGCTGGCATGCGTTGCGCTGCTGTTGCGCGCGGTTGCGCCGTGCGTGGTGCGCTGCTGCGGCTATGGTTGTGCGTGGTGCGTTGCATGCGGTTGCGGTTGTGCATGTGCGCTACTGTTGGTCAGCGTTGGGCGACTTGGATGGCGCCACGTGGCACCATCTGGGCCGTCCATTCTTCTTTCTTTTGTAAAGGGTGCCATGGTGCTCAGATCGAGATAATTCCCACGTTGCTGGACTGCAATCGTCACTCCGGATCTATCCATATGGTCGGATTTTCCATCTGAAACCCATATGGATGTCGCATTGCCCCCTGGTCGTTGATCTTCCTTAGACTTCGTACGATGCTACGGTTTTCCGATCTAGACGATTTCAAAGGAGTTAGACTCCGATCATCGGCTTAATCAGATCCGTATGGTTCGATCATCCATCCGAGGCCTTGAAATAAGTCTTCTCTCCTGACTATAAAAATGACCTAATTAGCCTAAAATATGTACTACTCTAAATGCACAATGATGCATGTTATGCAATATTTATAACATGAAATGTAAATCTAAGCTTAGGAATATGCATGAATAGGCATTTTAACCTAAATAGATGTATCTATATCATTAAGTCATGCTTGAACTTACTAGGGACTAGCAAAAACTAGGCATGGGGGTGTTTGATTAGCCCATATTTGTGGGTTGTTTAAATATTTAAATGTCTAGACTTTAAGTTAATTTTAACATTTAGATAGCATATATTCGGATGTAAATAAATTAATTCATATTTTTAGCTTAATTGCATAATTCATGTGTGGAATTCATTAACTTAAAATTCCATGCATTTGATTAGTTAACCAATTAGGTGCATTATATACATTGTTTTAATTAACATAGAAGTTAAGGAGTTATGTATAAATAATCCTAATTATTTTATTATTATTATTATTATTATTATTATTATTCTTCGGCAGGGTAACCACTCCACCTCCTCCTCCTGCACCATTTATTCCTCATAGCTGCTAGCATTGACGAGGATCTGCTCCTGCCTCTTGTGATTTCAAATGTATTGGTTGTAGCTACAAGAGGGGGGAGGAGACGACTGTTTTCGGCAGGCCTCCACCCCGATTCATCACTGTGCAAAGAGTTGACCTCTCGTCCACTCCACCACCACCAGCTTTAATTGTGGCGACGAGCCTCTACTACCATGGGCGTGTGGCGTGACAGGCCACACCGCCATCTGGAGCTCGTTTGCATTACCGTGAGCACCTTAGCATGCACCACCCTCACCGCCATCACTGGCAATCACCAACAACGCACCACTACCCTCGTTCTTGCCTACACGCACCCCCCATTCATGGCTAGCAGAACATCCGCAGCCTGCTTGCCATGCCTGCAGCTGCTGTGCACCACCAGCATCTCTGCACAATGCCTTAGTGCACCTCCAGCCTACGCAGCAGCTGCAGCTGCAACCACACGTGCAGCCTGCACATGACCTCTGTGCGCAAGTCCTCTGCCTGTGTGTGCTTGCACCTCCTCCTGCGCACATCTCCAGCACACATAGCCCTCCCACGCCATGCGTTGCAACCATCCCACTCGGGTGCCCGTGCACCCCCCTCGCTGCGCCTCTGCCATACCCGCAGCAGCAGCACCTCCGCCCGCATGCTACAGAGCGTGTCCTTCAGCACCTGCGGTCGCGCTCCTCCAGCAGCGTCCCCACATGCACCCACATGGCCTACGTGCCTCCTCACCTTCGTACAGCCGTGCTCGTAGCCTTCAGCAGCGCCGCGCATCGAGCTACTTCACAGCTGCAGCAACCAACCCACCGCCGCCGCTTCTATCCTCCGTTTGGCCACCTCAGGCTGTCTCAAACCGCACTAGACCCACCGCTGCGAAGCTCTCCCTCCAACGCTCCTCTGACGAGAAGCTCACCGTCGGCCTTAGTCTCCTTCTCACACGCGACTGAGGAGAAGATCTTCCCCTGTTTTTCTACAGTGAAGAGGGTATTAGTATTTACGATTACATGCCATTGCCGAAGACTTATTTTTTGATTTATTGAATACTTTATTGTGGCATTTTTATGAGCATATTCCTCTTGTTTTGCATAACTACAATATCAGCATGATAATGTCTTATTATCTCGATTGAAAAGCGATTTTGATCTGATTTCTTGACAAAACTAATCGTGAACATCTGTTTTTAACTGGTGCGAGTTTAAATAGGCCATCGCCTCCCTTTGGATACGACCCGCTCTTCTGCAAGTGGTTTAATTTTAATTTAATATTTTGATGAGTTGATTTTCCACCACTTAGAAATACAATGCCAAATCATCTTAATCATCATTTTCGAAAGCGAAAATATACTCGTCATAGTGCATATGAAATTGCACCATTGGATTTTTATTGGGCGACAATGGAGGCGCAACGTGGTAGCTCGGATGGACACAGATTGCGCACGTGCTCGTTGACGTGCATTCGAACGCTCGATCAGATGCAGACATGAGATGAGGCGTGGATGCATCTTAAGCCGTTCGATTTTGCGATCAGACGGCTGAGATCGAGAGATCGTGGGCTTGAGCATTGAAGAAGTGAAGATGAAGGTGCGGGCACAAGGTGATTTGAGTCGTCGGATGCGAGATGGACGGCTAAGATCGTCTGTTCGTGCGTGAACGTTGAGCGTAGAGGAAGAAGAGGTAGGGGGCGCTTGACCTTTAGCCATGTTTATGCTTTAGTGATGAATAAATTCGTCGCTAAAGACTTTTGCATTTAATGTTTAACAATGAAAGGACCTATTTGCCCTCTTCAATTTTCACCGATAAAAGGCCCTACGACCCCCACACTTTCATCATTCCTTCCTCCTCTCACCCCCTCAAAAGCTCTAAGAGCTTGTCCCAAACCTGAGATTCTCCATTAGAGTTAAAATTAGAAAATTTCCACCTCATCCCCGTTCGTAGAGCTCCCGCGATTATCTTCTCACTGTCGTTCGAGAAGCGGATCCTGTTGCGATGTCGCCCTGCGTCGTCCTCTGTCGTCCGTCGCCGTTCTCTTTCGTCTAACATCTCACCACTTTCATCCGGGCTTTCCGTCAATGAGGTTCGTCCTCCAAGCAGTCGTCAACAAGGATAACCTCTCTCCACCTTCTCTTTTATTGCTTTCTAGTATAGATTTCCCTCTTTCTAGTATAGTCATTAGATGTAATGAACTTGATTCAATGATTGTGAAATTCCTATTCATTCTCTCTCTATTTTATTTTTATTTGTATTGTTTATTCTCTCTCTTCTATTTTTTATTCTTTAAGTAGATAGCTAGTGTAGATTCAATTCAACCAACTAATCTGCTTCGTGACAAATCAAACGTAATTTTTTATCAAACATCTGCCTCCCTATGTTCGACTCAGAATTCCTTTTGAGTTTTAGTTAAAATTATCTGTTGACGGATTTTTCTCACAAATTGCTCTACGACGACGGGTTTTCAAAACTCAATTTTTTTTGCAACGAATTTTCCTTACAACATGGGTTTAATCACATCTCCTCCAACTTAGCCTTTGTCAGCTATGCAGTCCTCACTAAGAAACCTCTTTATTGGGCTAAAGATTGTTCTCGATGAAATGATCAAGGAATCAGTCAATTTCCTACCCTTCTCCAACATCATAGCATGCATCGCTTTGCACTTTGGTGTTTGTCTTGTGTCCCTTCAATGCATCAAGATCCAGAAGCATGATTGCTTCAATGCTACCACGGCAAGGAAAATGCATATCGTGGATGATGATGATGATGATGATGAGGACGAGGAGGATAATGACGATGACGACGATGACATGGATGACGATGACCAAGGACAGGCAGGTGGGAGCTCTCATGAGCCATCCTATATTACAACCCGATCCCGGCTCCCTACATAACCAAGAACGGCCCGCCTCGACTAAATCCCAAGACCTAGTTGTCGAATGAAATAACCAAATGCACAAGCATTCCACAACCACACATGCTATATACTTAAGCAGAAAATAGATAATAGGCAGTAATGAAAAATAGAACAAAAATCCCAAAGGTACTACATGCCACAAATGAAAAAGTACGAATTCAGACATAGCCATTACAACTAGAGATATAATAGAAATAGACACTACATGCTAAAGATACTGACTACTACAAAAAGTGTCTCTACAACGGAAAGCAGAGAAAGTACAACTATGGTTAGGCTCGATTGGGCCCAGCACCCTCTGGAGCCGGTGGCGCTGGTTGCTCAACTCCTTGACCTGAACATGGTTACATATATCTATGGTCAGCTAACGCTGAGTAGAGTGGTGTATATGTCATGCAATTAAACATAAAAGAACAAGCAACTAACTGATCATGCAATTCCCAGTTATGTCTTAATATCTGTTTTCGTTTAAATCATCTATGTGTCTCTGATTTGGTTTCTAGTAAGGGTCCACAATAGTTCTTAATCCACTTGTTCCCTAAGGGAATGATCTTGATGCAGTTTTCCTGCGATGCAGGATGTACACGTAGCACTCTCCTGGCTTGGAGAGCACCCTGTGGTAGTCCTACACCCGATCTACCACCTAGGGGTCATGGCTGCGACATAGTGGTGACTATGGCACGCGCAATAGCCGCATGGGTAGCTACCCCGCATTGGCATGCGGTCATAATGGGTATGCCCAAATGTACAATACAGAATAGAACAGGGGCCACACCCTTCAACAGTCTGTGTACCCTCGCCTGGCTATCCCGGTTTGCTTAGTGGGCCTAACAGAAGTCGGTGTAGGGTGACCAATCCTAACCTCGGGTCTCAACCCAAGGGGCGGCTAGCTCCTCCCTACACTAAAGTGACAATAGCTATCCTCGGTACTTCGTACATGAGGGCCAACTCACTTTCCATACCCAAGTCCATACAACCAACCAGCCCGTAGGCAATACGTCCCATCACAGATCAGATTTTCCATATCACAGTATTTTTGATTCATTTCCTAGTTTCCCGTAGGGTTTGTGCATTTGCATTCGTCTTATTTCATGATACGACATATATCTCCATTCACATTCCAATTCTTAATCGTACAATAGGCAGCTCGTGATTCAATAAATTAAGCAATCATCACATTAATTTAGTATTTAGTTGCTAGTAGTAAGGACTTTAACATGCATTTCAGAGTATAGCAAGTGTGGTTCAAGTAATGTACATTCATTCTCTTCATCCTTAGGGTTCATTTCATATCCTAGTGTTTAATAAGATGTTTCTAATATAGCATGCACTTTAATCATTTAAATCACAGGATTAGAGATGACCACTCTAACAGGGTATACGGGTGGTATGGGGGCTCGAACGATGGATCTCGATGTCTCCGCGAGTCCCGTATACACTACAGATTGAAGACCTATATCGTGAACCAACATGTCAAACGAGCTCAAAATAGCATAGACACTACACTAACACATAGAGAATTTCGAAAGAAAACCAACGATATTTTGTTTGCGAAAAATCGACTCTGTTTGGGCCCTGAACAGACCCAAAAACTCGTACCTTGACCAAAATCAGATGTCTGGGGCGAGTCCCAGACATCTTAAACTAACACAGTAACTCACCTTGCTCTCTTGCATTTGTATCTGTCATCTGCTACCCTGCATAGGCGCCTGAGGGGGTCTCCAGATGTTCGACACTGTTCCTGGTCATTTGGGAGGACAGTTGGATGTCTGACACGGCCTCAAGACATCCTAAAGTGCCTCGAAGGTCACATCACGTGCCTTTCCAATGCACTTGTACTTGCGCAGCACGCGCAGTGAAATGTGACACCTTAAATACTATCGTACATGCATGCAGGTTCGTGCAGGGTACGTACTTTGGCACTCTACATGCTATTGGATGTCCGGAGCTCTCTCTGGACGTCCGACGATCCCTCCAGATGTCTGATACTGCAGAAATGTCCTCGTGCAGAGCTTCCTTGTGAAGCTCTTCTTCTCGCGAATAGCTCCTCTCCGCCCGCGGAGCTACAGCAGCGACCACGACAACTCATGGAGGCCTCGAGGCTCTTCTTCACGAGCTCCTCCTCCCCTCCCAGCTCCTCCGTGCTCCTTCCCTCACCCACGCTCTCTCTCCATTGCCCACGCTCTCTCCTTCTCCTCTGTGCTCCTCCTACTCCCCTCCTCTCCTCCCCCACGCATGGTGGCAAGGGAATGGGGGAAAGGGGTGGCTACTGGTTGCAAGGGTGGAGTGAAGGTGGAGGTTGTGTCATTGGGTAAACACCCATGATAAAAATATGATTAATAAACTTAAATTCAAAAATTTAAGTTTATTTTTTTATTTTTGATATTTTTAAGTTTTTTTTATAGCTAACTAAAATAAACTTTCAAATAAAAGCAATCCTAACGGATCCTAACAATAAATCCTAACAGAATAGATTTTTTTTTCAAAACATAATACTAACTGAAACAAATTTAAATGGAATGTGTGCACCTTTTTTTTTTTTCGACCACGGATTACGCTTGCGAAGATCTATTCCCTCTTCAAACCTGCACACACAGAACAGACACAAAACAACTAATGAGATATCAATTTCAAAATCGCTGTGTCTCCTCGGCAACGGTGCCAATTTTATTTGTCGCGTAGATTGCATTTTAAAAGATAATTTCGACGTAGTATAGCGTGAAACACATTGATAAATAAAATATAACAAAACTTGGTAAGTCCCGATCGAACTCAGGGAGGTGGAAAATACGAAATTGAAATCGATATGCTAACTAGACCCCTAAAACTAGACTCGACTCCTAAATGCGTAATAGAATCTCCAACTCACGAATATTAATCTCACCCGTTCTCTTATTTTCGCAGATAATAAGTGTACTCGTTAAGGAGATATAAAATGTAAATATGTGTGTCTCAATTTCCACGATTTCCGTTATATTAGTACTGTTGAGTGAGTTCAAAAAAATGTGCGAGTCGTTAATATGGATCAATGTGGTCATACGAATACATTTTTTTTTTATTTTTTGTTTTGCAAATTTTTTTGGGATTTGTGATTGTTGGATATAAAGATCTACTCTAACTAGATACTGAATAGAAATAGCAGGAGATATTTGAAGCACAACAACTTTATAAATATCATATAATGGTTCCACGTCTAGTTGAATAAAAGAAAATACTAGAACCATTAGAATAAAATATACTAGAAATAAAATTAATGAGAAAAATTATATCTATAGAAAGAGGCCACCAAGGAGCCTTTGAAATGCATGGCAGAATAGCAATGGTTAACCAAGGGTGACCTTGGTGGATGATGGAGGAGGGAGATGGAGTGGAGGACGGAGATGATGGAGAGCCGGAGAGAGGAGCGGAGGGAGAGGACGGATGGGAGAGGGGATTCGGTGGATTGAGGAGGTGGAGGGGGATTAAATAATTGAGGGAGAGAGGGGTCGGATGTTGGGAGAGTTGTTTGCATGGTATAAGGGGGGTTTTCGGATGTTGTTGGGATTTCGATTTTATTTTTTTAAATAATAATAGGAGGGGATAAATGAGAGGTGAAGTGGGTGGAAGGGGGATTTGTTTCGGTGGATGTTGGGTGGGCAACGTACCTGGACTTTGTCGGTGATGGGATAAAATGGAAATATGAGAGTGGCTTCGACTGGGGAAAATAGGATTTAAAAATAGGTTTCCTAGAAAAAGATATGGGTGGGTACGTGATTGTGTGTGTGTCGAATTGTTGCATGTATTAGGATTTCGAGGGAATAACGGACGTCCATGGGTTTTGTTTTTGTGAACGGGTTTTGGACATACGAGAGTATTTGGTGTTGCATGCATGTGTATGTGTTGATGTGCATGGGTATAGGTAGTTTGAACGGATATGTGTGGGTATGTGTTTACATTAATGTGTTTGGGTATGGGTATGCATGCATGTGTATGTGTGGGTGTGTATTTAAGTTACATAGATTGGTATGTATGTGTATATGAGTTTAGGGGATCTCTAAATAGGTTTCCTAGGGTGTCTAAGGTTAGGAATATGTGGGGTCTAATTAGGATCTAAGTGGGTCCATAACAGGGAAATTAAGACTAGGAAACAGAAATTGACTTGGGACTTAATTAGGTGGGTTTAGCAATAGATCTATTTGGTGGTGGATGGGTTCATGGGTTTATTCCTCTTCCTCTCTTCTCCCTTTACTTTTTCTTCTATTCTTTGGCTTTTTGAATCTTTTCTTCTCATTTCCTCCATCTTATTTCTTTGTCTTTTTTTTTTCTTGATTTATTATTCCCATATAGACCTGCAATCACAAGATAAGACATTATATCATAATTAGCTCCATAAAATACATTATTTATTAATAAGCAACTAAATATGATACAAATGCAAACTATGCATGAAATGAATGTAATATTTATAACTATGCTAGAAATCTATCCTATTTTAGACATTTTAAAATCTATGATTGCTACACAATCATTGGGGGTGGAGAGGGTGGAGAGGTGAGGGGGGTTTTTAAGGAGAAGGTTAGGGTTTTGGGTGTGTGTGTGTGCGTGGGTTGAGTGGGATGTGAGGGGAAATTGTAAGGTTGACCACGCAAAAACCTCCTTTTCCCACAGAGCCTATAAACTAAAACCAAGGGGATTTAAAATTGCATTAACACCCCTACTCTACCATTCCGGAAAATTTTTGAAAGATCATTGGGAAGTGTCATTTCATCCTACCTATTTAATTATTATTCGGAGGACATCCCACGTCACCAACCTTGGGAGTGGGCTGAGGCACATCCACACACATGCACGGACAATGACAACTACACTGTGCAGGACAGTGTCGTCGAAATAAACTACTTGGCTAGTTCTATTAAGAGCATGCACCTTTAGAACGAGGTGTACAATAATTGCTTTGTGAATATTCATCACAAATTTGCTCATGATTTGTCCGAAGTATGTCATGACGTTTCTCAAATCAAGGAGGATATTCGCACCTTGTCCAAGGGAAAAGGCAAAGGGAAGCATCGTAACTAGCCTTGTGTCGCCATCTCCAGCTTTAGTCTTGATTAATCATGTGTAGTCTTATTAACAATTTCACCTCATGTATTGGTAGATCTTGGGCTACACAAACATCTTTAGTTAATCTCTATGGCTTGTAATAACTAGCTTTCTTATATCTTCAAAACTATTGCTTTTGCTATTTCTATGAATCTTGTTGAACTTATCATGAGCTATATGTGTGATCTTCATGTTGAATCATGCAAGTGTATGATTTGAGCTATAAATGCTTGGCTTGTTACAGGATAAACCTCTCTCTTTTTTAATGATGTCAAAAGGGGGAGAAATGAGTTGATATGAGGTTGAAATATATGTATAGCATGTATCTTTCATTTCTTAGATATGGCTTTTATTGTTAGATCTCTAAAAAGTTTGAAAGAGAGCATTTAGCGAGGGGGAGTTTTTCAACCTCTCCAATGAATGTTTGTCATCATCAAAAAGGGAGAGAATGTTGGTGCATAAGCAATTAGGCATCACATTAGCCTTTAATGATGGTTTTGATGATAACAAGCATATCAAGTGATTGAGGTTAAAATTATATGTTATGCATAGTTGTTGCAAGATTAATTTCAGGATTGAAGCTCTCTTGATGAATTATGAAGCCAAGAAGATGGAGGAAATCAACTTTAGGTCACTTTGTAATTTTAGGATTTGAGTTGTAATTTTATATTTCTTAGAATGTAAGGGAAGTCCCAACAGAGTCTCAGACAGAAAGTTGCCTTAATTTAAGTTTCTACGTAAATTACCCAGTCAAACTTGGTTAAAACTGAAATCCAATTTCACCACTAGATTCCTTGGGTCCAAATTAGGTTTGTACCAAAATTTGGGCCCAATTAGAGTCCATCTTGACCTAGTTTGCATTTTAGTCTAGTTTGACTCTTTCTCTCTCATTCATATCACCAACTTTCAAAATCTTTACGAAAAGGCCCCTAATGTAACGAGCGCGTGCCCCAGACGTCTTTTAAGACGTCTGGGAGGTGGCCCAGACGTCTGTAAAGACGTCTGGGATCACATCCGGACGTCTGACCAGACGTCCGGGATAGTTTACAGACGTCTGGCGAACAGTTATGCTCGCACGGGATATTCGTCTGCGCGCCTGTGCGCGCAGACCTGCGATCCCGCATCTTCTCTGCGGCTGCAGGCGACTGCGACCGTCTCTCCCTCCTCTCCGCGCGGCGTTAAAAGGGGGAGGGGGCGCGCCTCCCCTCCCGTCTCCACCATCTTCCTCCTTCTCTCCTGCCTGTGCGCGAGAGCGAGCGGACGCGAGGGCGCAGTGGCAGCGGCGGCCGCAGTAGGCGCGGAGGAGCTGCGGCGTGCGAGGGCGGGGCTCTGCCGTGAGGGCGAGCTCGCCGGGAGCGGCTTGGCCGGCCGGCGGAGGGCGCAGGGGGCGCAGAGCGTCGCGGAGAGGGACCTGCTGCGGGCGGAGCAGCGGACGCGCGAGGTGCGACGCGGGCGGCGTCGCGAGCGGAGGCCGAGCGAGGTTCTGATTCTGGAAAAATCTCCAGAATCAGACGTCTGGACTGATATCCAGACGACAAGGTCGACGTCTGTGAGATCATACAGACGTCTGAAAGGTGAGTTCCGCTTTCTCCTTCTTTTTGTCGACTGACCGTACTGAGGGAGGAGGGTTGGCTGTGCGCAGGTGCTCGGATTCGTCATCCTTTGCGAATCAGACGTCTGGAAGTTGTACCAGACGGCGGGAGTGACCTCCAGACGTCCGGAGAGACCATCGGACGTCTGGGATCTAGGAGAGACGTCCCCACAGACTTCTGGACGTCCGGGGAACCAAGCCGAACAGGTAATTCTCTGATCCACCGTTTAAGACGTCTGGAAGGAGTTCCAGACGTCTGATTTTGCACAGTATTGTCTTTCTCGACCCGTTAGGGCCCGTTTGGGCTCTGTTTTCCGCGATTCGAGTTGCGTTCGTTTCAGAATTTATTCCTCTACCCGCCTACAGTAGCTATACACTGTTTTGAGACACTCCTTGTGTTTGATCCTTGTGATAGGACCTCGTTCGGTTGCCGTCTTGAGAGTCGCGGAGGCGCGCGGGATTCCCGACCACGCCCCCATTACTCCCGTTGTACCTGGTAGAGTGGTTTTAAGTATTAAAAAAATCTGTTAAAGTATGGAATCCTAACTAGAACCTAGGGCATTGCATGAATCCTAGGAATGAGAAATGTATGGAATGATAGCTCCTAGGTGTTGCATGAATCCTAGGGCCGGAAAACTAGATTGTATGATAGATCCTAGGATATGGCATGAATCCTAGGATGGGAAAACTAGTGGAATGTATATTACTGCAGTCTTGGAAAAATGGAAAGGAATATATAAGCTGCCTGTGAAATTAATTAACAGCTGCCTGTTATGAACAAAGAAACATGTTTGAGATCATGGAAATTGAGAACGTGAATCTGGAAAGTGAAACATATGATGTTCTGAGATAAAGGGCTGGAACCCTACGGGGAATTAGGAGTGGAGCTCCTGGAAAGAAAAGGAATGGAACTGAGATGTAGTTTGTACTGTCTCTTGGGTACGCAGTACCGAGGGAAGTACCTGTACCTGTTTTAGTGCAGAGTGGGGCCAGCCGCCCCAGGGACCCGGGGTTAGGCTTGGCCGCTCTGTACCGACTTGTTGGCCCTCGTGTACGTAGTACCGAGGAGAGCTAGTAGTGTTAGGAGAGTACTAGCTACCCCACGGGCCCCGGGGTTCTGCTAGCCTCCTTCACCGACTTGTTAGGCCCACTAGGGCAAACCAGGGTAGTCAGGCGAGGGTGCGCGGACTGTGGAGGGGCAAGGCCCCGGTTTGGTTACTGTGGAGGGGTTGGACCCCTGTTACTGAGAGGGCTCTGCCCTGGTTCCGTGCTGTGCTTTGGGCGCACCCGTTAACGGAAACGACTGACCGCGTGCCAGTACGGGCTAGCTACCTGTGCGTTTATCGCGCGTGCCGTAGTCACCGTTACGTCTGTCAGTGACCTTGGGGTGGTTGACTGAGGGTAGGATCACCACGGGGGACTCTCCCGGCCAGGAGAGCACCACGTGCTACTTCTACTTTTGGAAAAGACTGCAATCAAGATCGTCCCACGAGGACATCCGAGATCAAGTAAAGGATCTGAGAAGTAAATGAAATAGTGAGAAAAATTGAAAGATGTAAATAAAAGAAAGTAATAGAACATAACAGCTACTGTACACTCTACTGTTGCCTTTAGTTAGTTTACCACTCTACTCAGCGTTTTGCTGACGTGTTACACTCGTTACCTTTTTTAGGACCAGGTGTTGAGCAGCCAGGGTCGGCGGCTGCAGAGGACGCTGGGCCGAGTAGGGTCCAGTAGAGTTGCCACAGCTTTGTACCTTCTTTTGTTTCTGTTCTAGTGAGTAGTTTTGTTTCCGCTGTACCTTCTTTACCTGCAGTTTTTGTTATATGATAAATGTTGTTTTACTGTTGTGGTGGTGCCTACTGTAGTAGTTTCTTTCCTTACTGCTGTACTTTCTTACTGTTAGTTATATTCATGCTGAATGTGGTTTATTTTACTGTCTTTTGGTTACTTCCTCGTTGGACGACTGGGTCTTGGGATTAGTCGAGTCGGTCCGGTTCTCGTGTCTCGTAGGGACTCGGGAACCGGGTCGTTACACCTAACTTCTCTTCATTTTCTTTAAATGGGTCCCTTTCGCCATGGTAGGTGTGAACCCAAAGGTGTCAAGCTTCAATCAGGGATACCTCCTTGATTTCTTGATCATTCCCTTCCAAAATTGGAAGGGATGATCTTGAGGTCATCCCTAAACAACTAAACCTAATTCTAGATCCTAAATCCGCCCAAGAAGCTCATGTGAATCCTTGATTTCCAAGAATCTTCCTGAAAAATTGAGCCTTTCAAGCTTGTTTCCAAGCTTAGGAGCTTGCTTGAAGGCCTATAAAAGACCCTCATGGACTGCCTCACCACCTTAGCGAATTTTGGCTGGGGAAATCCTCTCTTCTTCCCTCTCCGACCACATCAAAATTTCGCTTCGGCGACCTCCATCCTCTTCCAGCCGTCCAACCATTAAATTGGACGACTAATTAGCTTCCCCTCTTCCTCACAGTCATTGCTATCCAAAGCGTGACCAGCTTCTCCATCTCCGTCCTTATCGCCGACTCGTTGCCCTCTTCTTCTTCGGTTCCGATTAAGACACAACAGGAGCTCTCCACCCCCCTCCCCCCTACCTCTCTCTTAAGCATCTCAAACTCTTCCTCTCTCCTTCTACTCTCTTTTCCTGCACTCACAACTCACCTGCACTCACCACACTGCCCTCATGCCATTCGTCTTCCTCCGCACCGGTGAAGCTCCGGTGAGCTTACCATGCTCAGCCATGCCACCAAACGCCCCGCCAACACCTCCAAAAGCATCACCACACTTCCACGAACCAAAGCCCCCTCCTAATTCCATCTTCCACACACTCACGTGACCCACCGAACACACCCATCATCTCTCGCTTCTTTCGACCTCCACAAACCACCGTACTCACTCCTACAGTACGCCCCACCACCAACACCCTCGCCGCATCCGTGCGATACTCATGAGCGATTTAACTGGGGCTATTAAGCTCGTATTGATACTTGCAGGTTCTTGTTGTCACCCCCATTAACGGCCCTCTTCGCTCGACCTTGGGTGTTAAGATGCAACCGCATTCCTCCTCGCCTACACCTCCAGGTTGCGCAGAATCTTCATCTCCATGCTTCCAGGTCCTCAATTGAGATGAAGACCCACACTGCTGATCCAATGGGCGAGGTCTTCTTCTGCTGCTTCACACGAAGGCAACTGACGAAGTAGTCCCACATCATGGGATTAGAAGGCGCAGCTGTGATATAAAAGGAAAAAAGCACCCTTAGCTATTTGCCTGAAGCACATGGGGGTTAGGTCCCCTTCACCTTTACTGAGCACTCCTCAACTACCTTTCACTGCCAGTAGCCTTGGTCACTCAGATTCAATAACCCGATTAGCTGCCTGGTTACATTTGAGAGAGAAAAGAAAAGAAAGAGATAGAGGAGGGGGGAGTTTTTGCCCTTGCTCTTGCACTCTCCACACTTAGCTGCTGAGGGGCTTTTATGCCTTTATTGGTGATCTGTGCTGTTAAGGTGTCTAATGCCTTGTGCTGTCGTCTGGTGCATTGGTTTTGCTGGTTCTTAAATACTGTTGAGATATTCAGGGCATATATGATTCTGATTATTGTTCAAATATTTGAGTAAATTGTGAAGCTTAACATTGCAGGGTAATTTGGTGATTCAAATCACCATTTTACCCTAATATTTTTGCTTATTGATACTTGGATCTATTGGTATATCATTTTGACTTATTCTTCTCATCTTGATTACTTATATTTTTCTTATAATTGTGATCTGTGAGATTGAACTATCCTTGTTGCGCCCAATGAATGACCTCGTGCTTTCTTGAGATTATAAATTTAAGTGTTTATTGCGATTTCTCGACTGTCATTTCCTTAGATTTGACGATTTCGCATATAATTACTTGGCATCGTTGCCAGGGAGCAACACACAGTTCAGTTTCACTTATTACAATTTTTGATTTGAATCTAACATGCTTTATCTGATTTGTTGTGGCTGTGCAAGGTACACAAGAGAAGATCATCCGCATGACAGCCACTCCAGGGGTAGGTAACCTCTTTTCCTTCTTTATAAACCCTTATTTCTGAAAGGAAAAATCAATCAGGTCAACTTGCATTCCTTATTTAGAATTAATCACTTCTGAGTTGCCTAACTTGATCTATTTAGAAACCCCTCTCTAAGATTCCTGCACCTACTAGGCATTTAAGACACTTAGGGATACTCACCTTCTTGATTGAGCCTTAGGTGCCAAATTTGGAAGAAATTGATTGGACCAAAAAGAGCTAAATTAGGGTTTTCATCTTAGGGTTGAGAAACACATGTGCCTGAAATAACAAGAACTGACTTTCCTGCATCGTGTGCTACCTAAGCCATTGCTTGAAGTTACCTAATCAAGGAGACCCTAAAATCAAGCTCTAATCATCCTCTTGAATCTTAGAATTGGGACTTAATAACAAGGACAGGTCAGGTGAAGTTGATCTACCTTGTGGGTCAACCAATCTTCAAATTAGGTCACCAAGCATAAATCAACTCTAAAGTTCAAGTGGAATTCTAAGCACCTCAATTCAGATTTAACATTTGGTAGACTTAAGAGGTCAAGTAGCTCATTCCGATCTATTTGGATCCGCGGTGACAAGGAAGGTCGGGTGGGGGAAACCTTGTAACCCGTGGGGACGCTCTACCGTGTACGGGTCTTTGCGGGACTCTCCCTTCCTGGCTACCCAATTATTTCTCGGGTGAGCAACTTTTTGATCAAGAGGTATCATCCGCCTCGAACCTCCTTAGTCATCCAAGCATAGTTGGGTGCCTCGATTGGGTCTATCAAATATTCTGTCCTTCATCTACTCTGCTAGTGCATGTTCAGGAGGAGGTCCTTAAGACCACTCTTAAGGCCTCCATTTGTTGTTCACTCTCGTCGAGGTCAAGCCTCGACTCACTTGTTTCTGCTACCTCCTGACCAGATCGATATCTCTTCTGATTCATCTGAGCCTAGATCTCCTTCGTCCATAATCATGGAACATGTAGCAGAAGAAGAAAGCAATCTTTGGAATCAACTTCAGTGCCTCAACGATCTATTCCATGCTTTCATGAATCCACTGCAGTGTCCTATGATGCGAGATCATTACAATCTCGCTGTGGTAGCAATTGAAGCTAGAGTTCAAATCCCGGCTGGAGGACCTAATACTGAACTTAAGCCCAACATGATTCATGCTATCCCAAAATTTCATGGGCTGAACTTCGAAGATCCCTTCCAGCATATCAAACAACTCAAACATCTGGCCTAGACCTTTGGGACAAATGCTCAAGATCGAGACATCTTACTCATGAAGATGTTTTCCTTCTCCCTCATGGACAAGGCTGCCCACTGGTACCAAACCCTAACTCGTCCAATCAACACATGGGCTGAACTTCAATCCAAATTTCTGAAGAAGTTTTTCCCCTTTGGTCGGACAAATGCTTTGAGGCACTAGATCACGCACTTTACTCAGAATGCGGGAGAATGACTTCATAAGGCATGGGATCGCTTTCTGGATCTCATGCGGAAATGCCAGTTCCTAAATGGGAACAAGTCCAGTCTTTTTACCAAGGACTTCGTGAAGATATTAGATTATTTGTCAATGCGACCTATGGTGGCAACATCATGGGTCAACATGAGGACACCGTGTGGGAGGTCTTGGGGAATATATGCGAGAACTCCATCAATAATGAATCCATGGGCATGTTCAACAGGACGACTGTCTATGCTTTTACAAACACCCGGGGGGCACACGAGACCTAAGGCCTTTCCACATCCGTCGATCTGGAGTTGATAGCCAGTCGTTTAGATAAGGTCTCAACCATTGAAAAAAAGGTGGATGAATTGACTCGACACTGGCAAAGAGCCACCTTAGCACAGCAAAACCCGTTTGCGCAACCACCCTCTGGTAGGGAGGCTGTGCATAACATTTATCACCACTCTTCTCAGGGGATGGACCCATATTCACCCCCGTCTGATCTCGATTTCGGAGGATACTCTGGAACCTCCTGCTCAAGTTGGGGGAACTCTGAACCCTCGTATTCTGACTTCTCTAGGGTTCCTCAGAACTGTGAGGACCTCAACACCATCCAGAATGATTCATTCTCTAACACTTATAACCCTGGGTGGCGAAATCATCCTAACTTTGCGTGGTCAGGGAACAATCAAAATCCAAGATCTCAATTTCAGCCCTGATCACAAGCTCCACGCCCATATCAGCCTGTTTAGCCTAGGCCCAATCCCAATTACCAATCCAGCCAACATGAGAAGATCAAATGTCTTTAATCCTTCAAACCCTGGCTGACATTCAAAAGACGAATGCAGCTATGCAGAAATAGCACAAGGACGAGATCATAGAGGTCCGTAATCAGCTCGCATAGTTGGCAAATTCTTGCCAGCCTAGTGTACTTCCTTCTCAACCTCTACCAAATCCGAATAACATTCCAAACCAGAGGCACGTTATGAACCCGAATCAGGGCCATGCTCACTTTGTCTATCAGGCCCCTTGATAATACTGCATCTTGGGGTGATAATTCTGTTAAATGGGGCCCATCTTAAGAATAAAAGGCATAGATAACACAACATAAGTAGAATGGGAGCATTGCATGCATCATATGTCAAGATTGCTTATAAAACAGTATTAATGGCCGTTTGTATGAGCACTTGTCAAAGCAGGCCTCAGATGAGCAATCGGACTGCACGGATGGATTCAGAACGACGAATGGAGTCCAACGGACTCAAAATCGGCCAAATCCGACATCCGGAGCTCCCACAATGGGCCCAAGAAGTTCTGACCGTTGATCTGATGATCAACGGCCCATGGCGCGCGACGTGGTGCCTGCTCACCATGTACAGATTGCTACCTTCACCCAGAGGACAGGTCTCAGTCGTCGATCTTTGATCGAATGACTGAGAACCGCGCGCACGCTTGCACTTGCTGCGACAAAGCAGCAGGCATAGCGCAGCGGTTGGAGTGCACGCCCGCGCTCACGCGATGTGGGTTCACGTCGTGCGGAGCGGAAATACAGAGACGAAGATGTGCGCGAGCGAAATTGGGTCGCCTGATCAGCAGCGGATGGACGAGATCACGAGACGTGGCGCCCGCAGATGCGTCCTGGCTAGACGCGTGCGATGACGCGGGCGCAAGGGCACGATCCAGGCAAGCGCCTTGCTTGAGATCCCAGCCATCCGATCTTTGATCGGACGACTTGTGGCGCGCGCACACGAATCAGGCGCGAGGAAGAATGGCTGCGGGCGAGCGACCGGCAGGCAGTGGTCTTCACTGACATTTTAGGAAGGGTTTTAGCGTCCCGGATGTCGCTAAAACCCCTTCTTCATTTGGAAAGCTCTTCTCCCTGTTTAAACCCCTTCCAACCACCTATTCAAGGCATTCACTCCACTTGCAACTACTCTAACCCCTTCCTAGCTACCTTTAAGCTCTTTTGTAAACGCCGGAGATGACGAGCCACCGACGGAGCCCTCTCCACCACCGTGGCTGCCTCGCCGCCCTCCCTCTCTCTCTCTTTCTTCCCTTCTTTTAAGCTTTACTTTACTTATGTTTAAGCATATATCTAATGTTGTAATTATGAACTAAAGCTGCATGATTAATGAAGTTGTTTTCTATTCAGTTGCTTGCTCCATTTTCTATTCAAGTTGCATGTTATGAATGAAACAATTCTAACCCTAATCTCTCTCTCTCTCTCTCTCGCTTTTCACCCGCGCCTTTTCGTAAGCAAAACCCCACGATTTTCTTGACAATAAGTGACAAGAAAAATCTGATTTTTACGCCTCCCTGAGACCGACACTCGGACTTACATCCATTTCTTTACTTTAAAACCAACGTTGCAAGTGCAAACTATAACGACACTTCCAAACACACGCACGTGCACATCAGTTTTTGGCGCTGTTGCCGGGGAGGCAACGGATTTGTTCTGTCACTTCCATTCTACATCCATTCTCACATCGTCTAACGCCTTGTCTCCTTTTACTTGGTGGTTGCAGGAATTCGACGCTTGGAAGGCGAAGTAGCATAACCCATGATGGTAACAAGGGAGTAGGCGCAGCAAGGACAGGTAGTGAGTAGTTCTTCACTCATGGTTGTTTGCTTGCTTGAATAACTAAACTAAAAAATTGTAAAATTGAAAAAAAAAATTGGCGTGGTGTATGATTACCTGACCCACATCCTTAACACATCACCCAACAAAAAAATGTGCACTCTAACATTCTGAATAAATTCTTGGAGAGTTCTTTTCTCTTTTTGAGTGGTGTTTGCGAAGCCACCTTGGATTGACTTGGGCTGCACCACTCAACCCTAAAAATGACTCATCTAATAGAAGCTGCATGATCATTAGGATGAGTACATTAGGGTTTTAGAGCCTCTACACAATAAAAGGAAATCTACTTTCACCAAATTGTGTGTAAAACTTGACGTGCCCACTGAAACTTGTCTGAAAACAATAAGACACGTCAATCCTAAAAGACACTAAAGTAAGGATGAAACACTAAAAGACACCACATCTTGAAAAAAATCCTTGCTTGAAAACTATGTTTTGATAGAAGCACACACACTGAAAGTGGAAAACTAAGAGGCATCACCCCAATCAACGCCTCATCACATAACCCTAGCACAAGCACTATCCTAGTCCTTTTAAAACTGAGTAGACGTGCCCTAGGTAGGACTGAGTTAAGTCTCGAGAGGTGAGGTTTTGTTCGCTGGGCACTTGGCTTTCATTCCCTTGGTAGAATCTGGTGACTAGGCTGCGGGGCAGTGTCAAACGACCGCGGTTGTAGGGTCTATGGAACCGGCGGCGCAAGCCAAAGGAAGAACCTTCTCTGCAATCCCCTTGTAATCAACCTGGCCATATTAGCTTTGGGAAGGGGAGTCCAGTGCTTACGGACTTAATCACCCTTTTTAAGATTTCTAGGTCTCCTAAGGAAATACACCATAAGGACTAGGCTTGTTTGCTTGATTGAACACACACTTCTCTCACCTGTCGCTCTCCGCATCCCCTCCTATTCTTCTCTAGTGTATGCACGGGAGATGCTCACTGCATCCTGAGTTGTTTGTTCTGGGACTGGAATCTAGGTGACTTGATTCTACTAGAAACATGGCTGAACCTAGGGTAGATGAGGTTGAGGACCAACCCTCGCCGGACATAATGGCTATCATCCAAGTCCAGATTAATGCAAACCACCGGCTTCAGCAACAATAGATCTACACCATCATGCAAGCCATACACCGGTTACAGAACCCACAAGGGCAACCACCATCACCTTTCCAAGGCCCACAAGGGCAACCGCCACCTGATTTACCACCATTCCAGGATCAACCGAGGCCCCTCCGCAATTTCTACAATCCCTCCGCTATTAGATTCGAGCCACACCTTAGGATCCCCGAAGGGGGAGATGATTTTGAGCTAAAACCAAATGTCTTAAGTCTGATCCAGAGCCACTTCCATGGAAGCTCAAATGAAGACCCCTTCCAGCACCTAGAGGATCTTGACCGGATAGCATGAATTGTGAAACCTAGGAACATTAGCCTTGACATTGTTCTAATTAAGATGTTCCCCTTATCGTTGAGAGACAAGGCTTCTCACTGGCTTAGAACCCTAGGTAGACCCATCACCACCTGGGAAGAATGAGGCATGCATTTCTAAAGAAATTCTTCCCCATAGGAAAGACCAATGTCCTCAGAAGAGCTATTACTACCTTTACACTCCAGGGTGGCGAACAGTTCCATGAGGCGTGGGAAAGATTTAATGAACTTTTGAGGAAATGCCCACACCACGAAGTACCAAGGTGGCAATTGGCCCAGATTTTCTACCACGGTCTGGACAGCAACCTACGGAACTTCATCGATGCCTCATGCGGGGGGGACTTCCTGAATAAGGACGAGGAGAGCACGTTTGAGCTCTTTGAGTCTATGAGCGAAAATTCGCTCAACAATGCCTCCATGACCCAGTTTAACCGATCCAGTCAACCCCGTGGTGGGATTTATGAGGTACAAGCAAGTTCTGGAATGGTTGACATGGACATCATTGCCAAGAAACTAGATTGAGTGGAATTGGTGGACAAAAAGATTGATGAGCTACTGAACCATACCAGGAATCCGTTACAGACCTTCTCCCTTGCAAAGGGAGCACATAATGTTGACCTGGTCTAGCCCTTAAGCTAACTAAACCTGGAACAACCCATGACCACGTTCCAGGGAGGGACTTTTGCTCCCTCAACCCTTGATTACTCTCTTCCCTCCCCATCGACATCTGCTATCCTTGAAGATGTACATGCTGTCCAAGGTTATGCTAAACTTGACCCTTTCTCCAACACTTACAACACTGGCTGGCGTAATCACCCCAACTTTGGTTGGATAAACCAGAAACCATCACAATTCCAAAACCAGCCCAGGCCAAATCAGCAGCCAAACTTGCCCCCCTATCAGCAGCCAAACTTGCCCCCTATCAGCAAGGACCACCAGTTAGACCCCCATATAATCAAAATAGGACAGCACCTCCCCTACAAAACCAAATGGACACCCTAATAAAGATGATGGCTGAAATGAACCAGAAATATCAGGAGGAAATGGCCTTAGTAAAGGGACAGTTAAGCCAACTTTTGGACTGTAAACAACAAGGATCCCTACCTTCCCAGCCATAACCGAACCCACAAAACATAATTAACAGAGGCCCCAATTCGCAAGGGTTCTAAGGCAATTTCGGGCAGGCTCACATGGTTCAGCCAGCCCCACAAACACCCCTTGCGGTCGGTGCTTCTTCGTCCTCGTCTTCTCAAGGATCATCCCATGGTCCCAATGCCTCTGCGAATGCGGTAACCTTGAGAAGCGACACCAAAACCCAGGATCCCAAATGGCTGACTCTCCCTAAGACTTCACCCGCTGAAATACCTGACTTAGAAGAGGCACCAGAAAAACCCAAGGACCCAGAAATAGACCCGATCCATGTTCAGACACCTTACCCTGAGGCCTTGGAGACAATCAAGAAGAAGAAAAATGTTGTGGAAACTGATGAGCTTTTGGAGATCTTTAAGCAAGTACAGATTAATATTCCGCTCCTCGAAGCCATTAAGCACATCCTGGCTTACGCTAAGTTTTTAAAGGATGCCTGTACACCCAAACGTAAACCAAGACATCAAGCACCTACGAAGGTTGTGCTCTTCGAACAAGTAAGTTTCGTAATATCAAGCAACCTTTCGCTCAACCGAACTAACCCAGGAGCACCCCTGATTTCCTGCAATATCAGGGGCATGACATTTGATAGAGCGCTCTTAGACTTAGGTGCTTCTATCAATCTAATTCCAGCAACCCTGTACCACCAATTTGGTTTCGGAGAGTTGACACCCACACCTGTCACCATCTAGCTGGCTGATAGATCTGTAAAGACCCCGAAGGGGGTTGTCGAGGACGTGATTGTGCGGGTCAAGGACTTCTATTTCCCGATCGACTTCTTGGTGCTCGATATGGAAGTCCCTTAAAAATTACAGAACGCACCCATAATCTTAGGCAGAACTTCTTAGCTACGACTAAGGCAAACATTGATTGTGACATGGGATCTATGGAAATTGCCTTCGGAGACAAGAAAATGCAATTGGATATCTTCTGAATGACAAAGTCTTTTGATTGCGATTGTGTTGAGGAACATGATCCCGTGGAAACTCTGGTCGAGGAATGCCTCACCCTTAGTTCTGTCTCAGACCACCAAGCCTGTAACGATTGTTCTGACCTGTCACCATCGCTACCCGTGGACCTTTGTAAGGCTGATTACCATCAAACAACACCATTTGAGGAGATCGATGTTGATCAACTCCCGCCTTTCCCTTTTCCGTCAACCTTTGTTCCACCCGCACCCAAACTTAAGCCACTACCTGAGAATCTCAAGTATGTCTTCTTCGGACCTGACCAGACCTTCCCGGTGATTATTAATTCTCATCTAACCAAGGATCAGGAATTCAGGTTGACCGCGACCCTTTCAGAACATCGGGCCGCCATTGGTTAGACCATTTCAGACTTGAGAGGAATTAGCCCTGCCTACTTTACCCATAAGATTTACCTGGAAGACGGAGCACGACCCTCCCGTCGGATGTAGAGACGATTAAACCTAAACATGTGGGAGGTCGTTAAGAAAGAAATTATCAAGTGGCTTGACGCCGACATCATCTATCCTATCTTTGATAGCCCCTAGGTGAGCCCCACTCAAGTGGTTCCAAAGAAAGCCAGGCTCACTGTTGTCACCAATGAGCATGGCGAATCCATCCCTACCCGCACTACCACCGCATGGCGGGTGTGTATTGATTACAGGAAGCTCAATGAAGCCACTAAGAAGGATCATTTCCCCTTACCATTCATTGACCAGATCCTTGAAAGATTGGCAGGGCAAAAGTATTTTTGCTTCCTGGATGGATATTCAGGATATAACCAAGTCGCAATTGCTCCGGAAGATCAAGAAAAGACCACATTCGCTTGCCCATACGGCACGTTTGCATTCCATCGAATGCCGTTCGGGTTATGCAACGCACCTGCTACCTTCCAACGTTGCATGCTAGCCATTTTTTCAGAAATGGTGGTGAATACTTAGAGGTCTTTATGGATGATTTCTCTGTATTTGGGAATTCATTCGACCACTGTCTGAGCAATTTGGAGAAAATCCTGAAACGATGTATTGAGGTTAATCTGGTGTTAAGTTGGGAAAAGAGCCATTTTATGGTTCAAGAAGGATTCATCCTCGGTCACATCGTATCGCATAGGGGCATTGAAGTGGATTGGGCTAAGGTTGATTTGATTTCCAAACTTCCTCCGCCTAGCTCGGTCCGACAGATTCGCTCATTCTTGGGACATGTTGGCTTCTATCGAAGGTTCATTAAAGACTTCTCCAAGCTTTCCAAACCCTTAACCGACCTTCTGGCCAACGACGCCATATTCCACATGTCCTCTGATTGCATCCAGGCTTATCACACCCTCTGAGACTTAGTCTCCATAGCATCTGTACTTCAACCCCCGGATTGGTCCCAGGACTTTGAGATTATGTGTGATGCATCAGATTCTGCCATAGGCGCTATCCTGGGACAAAGACAAGACAAGAAACCCGTGGTGATCTACTACACGAGCAAAATGTTGGACGAGGCCTAACAAAATTATACAGTCATAGAGAAGGAATTGCTCACTGTAGTCTTCAGGCTTGAGAAGTTCCGACCTTACCTGCTGGGATCCCACATGACCATCTATACTGACCATTCAGCCATCCGACACCTATTGGCTAAAAAGGACGCGAAACCCAGGCACATCAGATGGATCCTACTCTTGCAAGAATTTGACCTGGAAATCCACGACAAAGCCGGATCAAAGAATGTGGTGGCTGACCACTTGTCTAGAATTCACCCAGACCACATTGGACCATCCCTGCCTTTATCTGACACCTTCACTAATGAACACATTCTGGCTGTGCAAGACAAGAAACTACCTTGGTATGCTGACTATGTCAACTACCTAGTTGTAGGATAAACCCCGCACAGCTGGTCCAGACAACAACGGGACATGTTCTTGGTTGAGGCCAAGCACTATTTCTGGGATGATCCCATGCTGTTTCACCTCTGTGACGACCAGATCATCAGGAGGTGTATCCCCGAGAACGAAGTTCAGAGTGTGCTTTCTTTCTATCATGACCAGGCTTGTGGTGGCCACTTCTCTGGAAAGAAAATGGTTGCGAAGGTTCTGCAGTCTGGATTTTACTGGCCTTCCCTATTTAAGGATGCACACAACTTTGCCAAGACTTGCTCATGCTACCAAACGCTGGGGACCATGACCAGAAAATATATGATGCCCCTCCAGCCCATCTTGATTGTCGAAATCTTCGACGTTTGGGGTATCGATTTTATGGGCCCCTTTCCACCATCCAACGGCTTTGAGTACATCCTAGTCTTGGTAGACTATGTTTCTAAATGAATTGAAGCCATCGTCACCTACTGATGCGATCACAAGACTGTCATGGACTTTATTAAGCAGAACATCTTTTCCCGGTTTGGAATACCAAAGGCCATGATCAGTGATGGTGGAAGTCATTTTATTTACTCCCAATTTCGTGCTCTACTTAGAAAATACGAGGTTAACCACCGCGTTGCTACCCCGTATCATCCACAAACAAATGGGCAGACTGAGGTCTCAAATAGACAAATCAAGAACATTTTACAAAAGACTGTGAGACCTAACAGGAAAGACTGGTCCACCGACTAGATGATGCCCTGTGAGCATACATGATAAACGCCAGTTTATCATCATTCTTATGCATTAAAACAAACCTAGCTCTTAGGATTTTACTCTGCAAATGGGTTTTTGGGTTTCATTTAGGCATAAAATAGGTTAGGCATGCATTGCATTTTTTATTGTCTTTTTGATATGTTTTTGTGAGTGTTAGGGATGTATAGATATACAGATCTCTAAAACCCTAGCACTCAAGAAGGAAAAATGGCGAAGGAGAAGCCTAGACTAGCTGGAACTCAGCTTGATTCAGCTCACCACAGCTGGAACCTAGCTCACTTGAACTAGGTTTAGCTCATCCTAGCTCCATTCAGCTAATCTCAGCTGAATGGTAGCTCAAGAGAGTTCATCTTAGCTCACCCTAGCTCTAATCAGCTCAGATCCAGCTTAACTTAGCTGAGCCTAGCTCATCTCAGCTCCCACTAGTCCACAGGGAGCTCTAGCTAGCTCAGCTGAGTTGACAGGAGTTCACCCCAGCTCAGATCCAGCTACATCCAACTCCACTCAACTCCAGCCAGCTGAAGAAGAACTCATCCCAGCTCAGGAAGCTCAAGTCTATCTCCCGGGGACTTAGCTTAGCTCAATTGGGACTTAGCTTAGCTCAACTGAGTTGAGCTAAGCTACCTTAGCTGCCTCAACCAGCTTGATTCTCTCCGGGAGCACCAAACCTAGCTCACCTCAGCTCATTATGGTATAAGCTAGCTCACTTTATCTTGGCTTAGCAACTAGCAAAGAACTAGCAAGCTAAGCCAGCTAGAGTAGCCCCATGCCAGCCTCTTCAGCAGCAGCTAGCTCCAACTCCAGCTCCAGACTTCTCCTCCTCAGCTCCTCCCTCCAAACCCTAGCTCCAACACCTTCTCCTATACTCCCCCTTTAGCTAAGCTAGCTTAGCTTAGCTTATCTTAGCTAGCAACCAGCTCCCTGGCCATCCACCACCTTCAAATTCAACCCTAGCTAGCTCCACCAACTTAAGCCTACCTAAGCTAGCTACCCTACTCAAGTTGGTGCCACCTCCTAGCCACCCCTTCACCCCATTATCACCACCAAAAGACACCAAAAGTTGGTGCCAAAAACTACCCCTAACCACCTCTCTTTTGGCGCCAACTTTCAGCCCTTCATCCACCCAACACCTACCCACATAACTCATCCTAGCCATCCACCTACCCTCCTTCTAGAACCCTTCTTGGCGCCACTTAGACCCCCTTCTAGAAGCCATTTTGGTGCCAACATCAAGGGGTGTCAGCACCCATAACCACCCCCTAGGTGTCCCTTAAGGTGGTGCCAATTGACCTTGGCCATTGGATCCTTAACCACCTCCATCTCTTCATCTTAGCCCTCCATTCCAAGAGTCACCTTAGCCCCCTTCCTATTCTATAAAAACCCACCACCTATCACCATTTTGGGGCATCCTCCATTAGTGTATTTTGCTACCTATATCACCTATACCTATGGCCAAGAAGAAGGAGTAGAGAAGGAGATTAAAGGGGCACATCACCAACCCTTTTGGTGCCTTCTTCTCCCCACTCTCTTCAACTTGGGCCACGCCAAGGAGGAGGACTCTTCCACTTCAAGGAGGATGGCCAGGCAAAGGAGAAGGACCTAGGGTGGACGTCCACCCTTGGAGAGAAGCTTAGGGCTTGCCTTGGAGGACATCACCTTGGTGAAGCACAGCAAGGAAGGAGTTGGAGGATTCTTTTCAAGCTTGGGAGCCACCAACCTTGGAGCAAGAAGCCCTCTTCTTCACCATCTATCTAGAGGATTTGTGTTTGCTTTTCTTTATTTCAATTTTTCTAGTAGTAGAAGCATTCCTCTACTAGGCCTTTTTGTAAAACACTTCTTCATTAATCTAGTTGCCTTCTTTGCAATTTTCTATTTTGCATTTCTACTTGCTTTGTTTTTAGCATTCTTCACTCCCTCTCTCTAATTATTCTAGGCCTCCACTTGCCTAGAGTGAGATTAGGGAGAGGCTCTACTTGCCACTTAGAAGTAGTATTTTAAATTTGAAGTGTAAATCACCTTCCTGCCACCATTTCGCATGTTGCCTTGATTCAAAAACAAAAAAAAATGATATATTGAAAAAAATATCAAAAAGAAAGTTGAGATTTGTATTCCAAGCAAGAGAATCACTTTTGCAAACATGGCATCCCTGGACAACCCTAGATACTCCCCTATCTAGGAATATAAATTTAAGAGTTGATCGATTTTATGCGTTACAACGACCTAATTAACAAATCGCGTAAAATATGCTATCAATATAGGATCGCTTTTAAGACCCCGATAGGCGTGTCGCCTTATCTCCTGGTCTTTGACAAAGCCTGCCATCTTCCTGTCGAATTGGAACACCGGGCTTACTGGGCTGTCAAGCAATGTAACATGAATTCCCAGTTAGCCGGTACGCAGAGGATGCTCCAACTCTTTGAGCTCGAGGAAATTCGTTGGGACGCCTTTGAGAATAGTCGACTGTATAAGGAGAAAATGAAAGCCATCCTCGATCGATTCATCCATAGAAAGACCTTTGAGCCTAACCAGCAAGTCTGGCTGTTCGATGCCCGCCTAAAACTCTTTCCGGGGAAACTCAAGTCCAAATGGACAGGACCATTTCGAGTGGTTAAGCCTCACTCTAATGGGGCGGTTGAAATCGCTGATCCAAACATTGGGCACACTTTTATAGTTAATGGTCAAAGATTGAAACACTTCCTAGCCCAGGTTCCCCCAAAGTAGAGTGTCACCCTCATTGAGGGATGACATGAAGCACTGCCTAGCTGGAGGCGTTAAACTCAGCACTTCCTGGGAGGCAACCTAGAGGATTCAGACTGATTCGGTATTTTACGTCACTCAGGTAATATCTTTTTGAACCCCTGTTGCATCCATGTATTTGCCAATGAGGACATTGTCCAACTTAAGCATGGGGGGGTGGTGGTAAATTGCACGATCCTGAGCTCATTTAATCAGTCTGAATAAAAAAAATTTAAAAAAAAATTGAATTTAGGAAGAAACTTAGGCATTAGAAACTTGTCAATAGTGGGAAATAATATAAAAAGAACTTGAACACTTAGACTTTTCAGGCCTTCAGGCTTAATCAGCCCTGGTGTCCGTTAAAATATGGATTTAGCTTGAAATCCTTGCAACCTTAAGCTACTCTAATCCACCTACTAAATAAGGTGATAAGTATACGACTTATCAACTCACCCTCTAACTCAGAAGGACTTTGAGTCTAAGCATCTGCACACATTTTTGCACAGACTCACTCCTTGGAGATTTTGACAGAAATTGGGTAGCTAATGAACTCTCTAGGGTGGTATGGCTGGAAAGTTGTCGTGGGTAACAGCCCATTGGCAGGTTGTCCAGAGCCCAGCCACGGGACCACTTCTTCTTCATTGCCTCTAGGTACATTTGAGATCAGGGAAGCCACCTACAAAAAAAAAAAAGAGAAGAAAACAAAATAAACCACACTTCACCGCACGAGTATGGCTGGCAAGTGATCGTGGGTAACAGCCCATTGGTCAGTTGTCCAGAGCCCAGCTCAGTAATTGCACAAAAAGAACCAAAACACTTAAGGAAGAAGTGGGGAAGTAGTACAAGCCAGGGAGATATACACTGGAAAAATCCTTGTGTTGACTCCAATTAAAACAAACGTAGGAAGAAAGCTACCGATCGAACAAATACACCTTCAGGCAAAATACTTCATCTTCCAATCACCTAGGGGCGTAGAAACCTGGAGTCTGTCTGAATTACCATTGAGTGAGTCTATCACGATCTTCACACCAAGATGCTTAGCACTTAGAGTTTTGTCTGAGTTTTGGGTGAGTTGGGTAGCCGTAAAAAGTTACCAATCCACTCTGAATTCCAAAAATTCTAAAAAAAAGTATATACATATGTATATTTACATACATGAAAGCAAGGATTCAGGCACTACTGCTTAGTCTTTGTAGATTAAGATCTTAGTATATTTCCTCCTATTGATAAGTGACGAAGTGTCTAAGTAATTACTTCTTAAATTCTGACAGAAAATAAATGCTAGAATAAACCTTGCTAGGGACTAGCAAGGAATAAGCATGGGGGTATGATAACACTACATCTTGGGGTGATAATTCTGTTAAATGGGGCCCATCTTAAGAATAAAAGGCACAGATAAAACAACATAAGTAGAATGGGAGCATTGCATGCATCATATGTCAAGATTTCTTATAAAATAGTATTAATGGTCGTTTGTATGAGCACTTGTCAAAGCAGGCCTCAGATGAACAATCGGACCACACGGATGGATTCAGAATGACGGATGGAGTCCAACGGACTCGAAATCGGCCAAATTCGACATTAGGAGCTCCCACAATGGGCCTAAGAAGTTCTGACCATTGATCTGATGATCAGCGGCCCATGGCACGCCATGTGGTGCCCACTCACCACGTCCAGATCACCACCTTCACCTGGAGGACAGGTCTCAGCCGTCGATCTCCAATCGAACAGCTGAGAACCGCGTGCACTCCCGCACTTGCCGCGACATAGCAGCGGGTGTAGCGCAGTGGTTGGAGCTCACGCCCGCACTCACGTGACGTAGGTTCGAGTTGCGTAGAGCAGAAATGCAGAGACAACGACGTGCACGGGCGAAATTGGGCCGCCCGATCAGCAACGGATGGACGAGATCACGAGACGTGGTGCCCGCAGATGCGCCCTGGCCAGACGCGCGTGATGATGCGAGCGCAAGGGTGCGATCTAGGCAAGTGCCTCGCGCGCACACGGATCGGGTGCGAGGAAGAACGGCTGCGGGCGAGCGACCGGTGGGCAGAGGTCTTCACCGACATTTTAGGATGGGTTTTAGCGATGTTCTGAGCGTCGCTAAAACCCCTTCTTCTTTTGGAAAGCTCTTCTCCCTATTTAAACCCCTTCCAACCACCCATTCAAGGCATTCACTCCACTTGCAACTACTCTACCCCCATCCTAGCTACCTTTAAGCTCTTTTGTAATTGTCGGAGATGACGAGCCACCAACGGAGCCCTCTCCACCACCATGGCTGCCTCGCCACCCTCCCTCTCTCTCTCTTTCTTCCCTTCTTTTAAGCTTTACTTTACTTATGTTTAAGCACATATGTAATGTTGTAATTATGAACTAAAGTTGCATGATTAATGTTGTTTTCTATTCAGTTGCTTGCTCCATTTTCTATTCAAGTTGCATGTTATGAATGAAACAATTCTAACCCTAATCTCTCTCTCTCTCGCTTTTCACTCGTGCCTTTTCGCAAGCAAAATCCCACTATTTTCGTGACAATAAGTGACAAGAAAAATCCAGTTTTTACACCTCCATAAGATTGACACTCGGACTCACATCCGTTTCTTTACTTTAAAACCGACGTTGCAAATGCAAACTATAATGACACTTCCAAACACACGCGCACGCGTACGTCACCCCTTTTGCTCCATCACCTGATGGGATGGAGGCTTCAACATCATACTTAGGATATCAGCAACAACCACCACTTTTACCTACTCCAAACCAAAACCAGGAAGGATTAAATTATGTTACCACCTGTAGTGGCAAGACAACTCAGGATCCACCTTATCCAAGCCACTCTAAGCTTGGTAGTTCAGAGCCTAACCCTAGGTTGGTTATTTAGGACACCCCTATCCTAGACCTAGAACCTGAACCAATTCTAGAGGAACCTGCAGAGGTTTCATTTCCTGAGGCCTTGACCAAAAGAAAGAGGAAACCTAAACCCGTGGCACTTGAGGAAGATCCGAGGTACTCACCTACTATATCTGAGAATATGGCAAGCATGCACCACTGAAAAGTGGCAGGTGCATTGCAGAGACGAATGACATCCGACGGAACGCGTATGTCCTGAAGGGGCAAGTGAAGGTAGTCTTCTCTTGATCCTCAGGATGGATTGCCACCTAGTTATAACTGGAGTACTCATCCAAGAAGCAAAAGAATAGATTCCCTGCCAATTTCTCGAGTATCTGATCAATAAATGGTAGTGGGAAATGATCCTTTTTCATGGAGGTATTTAGTCTTTGGTAGTCAATACAGACTCTCCATGAGTTTGCTATATAGGTCGGTATAGTCTCTTCGATTTCAGTCGTAATGACGGTAAGCCTTGCCTTTTTGGGCACAACCTGGATTGGACTCACCCAATGACTATCAAAGATTGGGTAAATGATGCCTACATCTAACCACTTGATGATCTCCTTTTTCATGACATCCTGTAGGTTCGGATTTAGGTGTCTTTGCATCTCATGGGATGGTCGTGAGCCCTCTTCAGTGTAGATGTGATGCATGTAATATGAGGGGTTGATGCCAGTCAGGTCGTCGAGAGTCCAACCAATGGCTCTCCGATGCTGCTGGAGGACAAAAATCAGATGTGTTTCCTGATCAGAGGTGAGGTAGGAATTAATAATTACAGGAAATGTCTGATCAGAACCCAAAAAGATGTATTTCAGATGATCAGGAAGAGGCTTTAGTTCCATAACAGGATTATTAGTAGTAGCAAGAGGGTCGGGATGGGCCTCAGAAGAAAAGGTGGGAGCTGTATGTGGGTCTAGATCGGTGCTAGGCTCCTCTATCTGCGGGGTATGATCTGCTTGGGGGCTGAGGATCAGGGATAATCGGGTCATCCTCGAGAAATATGTCCTCAACCACAGAACTGATATCGCATATTTGTTCCACTGCCCCGCAGTTAATTCCTTTCTGGGCCTTAAATATATCAATTTTTAGTGTCTTGTTGCCAAATTTCAATTCAATCTAGCCCTCTTCGCAATTAATGTTCATCCTAGCTGTCGCTAAGAATGGTCTACCTAATATAATTAGTGTATTTTTCAAATTCTCAGGAGTCTCCATATCCAACACAAGGAAGTCCACAGGAAAGTAGAAATCGTGGATCCAAACTAGAACATCCTCGAGAACTCCTCTAGGTGACTTGATTGATCGGTCAACTAACTGTAAAGTCACCTCAGTTGGTTTTAGCTTGGTTTCCTCGAAATAATCTAGTAGGGACGTAAGGATCAAATTGATGGAAGCTCCTAAGTCTAAAAGGGCTCTGTTGAATTCTAAATCACCAATTTTGCATGAAATCAAAGGGGTACCAGGGTCTTTTGCCTTAGGCAGGAGTCTGCTCAAAATGATGGAGCTGGCTTGTTCCGACAGTATGATTGGATTCCCACCTTTGGTTTGCGGCTTACGCTTTGGTGTACATAAATCCTTCAGAAATCTCGCATAAGCCAGTACGTGGTGAATTGCATCCATCAACGAGATGTTTATTTGGACCTACTCAAAGAGCTTGACCAGGTCTTCTTCGAGAGCCACAGGTTTGGGTTTCCTCTTTCCTTTGGATAAGGCCTCTGGAAATGGAACCTTTGCAGGTTCCTCTAGAATTGGTCCAGGTTCTTGATCTGAGATAGGGGTATCCTGGATGACCAACCTAAGGTTTGGGTTTGAACTACTAGGCTGAGAGTGGCTCGGGTAAAGTGGTTCCTGAGTTGTTTTGCCACTATGGGTGGTAATGGAATTCAGTCTTGCCTGGTTTCGGGTTGGGGTAGTCAAAAGAGGTGGTTGCTGCTGATAACCTGCGTATGATGTTGAAGCCTCCATCTCGTTGGGTGATGGAGTAGAAGGGGCCTGATAGACATAGTGAGCCTTGCCTTCAGTCGGGTTTATAACGCGTCTCTAGTTCTGTACATTATTTGGATTAAGCAGAGGTTGCGAAGGGAGTGCACCAGGTTGGCGGGGATTTGCCATCTGGGTGAGCTAATTGCGAACCTCTATTATCTCGTCTTTGTGCTATTTTTGCATAGTCGCATTTGTCTTCTGAATGCCAGCTAGAGTTTGAAGGATAAGAGTCATTTGATCTTCTCGAGTTGGCCCGGTTTGGTAAGTTGGGTTGGGCCAAGGCTGAGGTGGCTGATATGGACGAGAAATTTGTGATCGGGGCTGATATTGAGGTCTTTGATTTTGATTGTTTCCTGACCATGTGAAATTAGGATGATTACGCGATCCAGGGTTGTAGGTGTTTGAGAAAGGATCATTTTGGATGGTGTTAAGGTCCTCTCATGTCTGAGGAACCTCAGAGAAATCAGAAGACGAGGGTTCAAAGTTCCCCCAACTATAGTAGGCGGATTCAGAGTTTCCTCTGAACCCTAGATCAGACGGGGATGGGTATGGATTCGTCCCTTGAGAAGATCGGTGGTAGATGTTGTGCACAGCCTCCCTCCCAGAGGGTAGTTGTGCAAACGGGTTTTGTGCAGAGGTGACTCACTGCAGATTTCGAGTCATCTCATCCACCTTCTTCTCAATGATAGAGACCTGATGATGATGTAAATGGTTGTTGGTAATAATTGTTGATCATGTCGTTGTAGTATAGGGTGTATAATATAACATTAAGGATGTCGTATAGTGGTGAGTATGGGTGAGTACCAGTCATTACAACCATTATTATCATTTGCTTATTTATCTAATTTTTACTGGTTTTGTTCCAGGTCGTTCTCTGGGAGGCAATTTATTGAATTTAATTCGGTCACTCTTTGATTATCTCCAAAATTGTCTTCTTATTTAAAAAGAAACTTTACATTTAAAGAATGAATGAATGTTTTATTTACCTAGTTACTAAGAAGTGCTTGCAAAAAAAATACTAACTATGAACAAGCATCAAACAATCTATTATTATACTCTAAACTATGTATTTACAAGTTATACTATTAACAGTAATATGTTAGTTCATACTACATGAGGATACCATAGTGTAAAAACTTAACTTACTAGTCTTTTATTTATAGTGACATATATATCAGTTTTAGTGACAGATATAAACGTCGCTAAATCTCAGAAAACACTATATACAACCTAA
Source organism: Thalassia testudinum (assembly GCA_037157565.1). NCBI lineage: Eukaryota > Viridiplantae > Streptophyta > Magnoliopsida > Alismatales > Hydrocharitaceae > Thalassia > Thalassia testudinum. The sequence goes on from JAZHRO010000031.1 coordinate 62,884,063, forward strand.
AGAAGCAAACTGAGGTCTTTAGCGACGTTTATAGTGTCGTTTTATTCTGTTAGTAATTATGTGGGTTTAATTATACGTATGTGTATATTTCTTATTCTACTGCTGTATGTACAGAGTCTTTTCTATTGTTATCTCGTGTTCTCTCTTTTTCTTAAGTCATCTGTCCTTTCATTTTGTTCTGTGTGGTATTTCAGAGGCTGCGGTGGAGACGGGGTGTAAAATGTGTTTAATTAGCGGGCGCGCTTTTCGAGGGATACACAGCACCCTATGGGTGGGACCAGACCTCTACTAAGCGCGCTCTAATCTCAGATTAGGTGCCTTCATTACGTCTTCGTATCAGCGCAGGGCCTCAGCCCAACGCCAGACATATACGCGCACGCTCGGGCTCCCAGCCCCACACATACATAACATATTCAATATCATCACACATCAGAGTTCAGCACAAATCGGGTAATCGGATAAGGGATCGCGTTTCGGGCGCCCGGCGCCATGACGACTGCTTAAGGTATAACATAAATTATATTTATATGCTGCGTTTGGTTTGCAGCCCACGATGTGGCGCTATTCCAGCGCCACATCGTGCGCTGGAAATCAGACGCAGCTGCGTCTGTGCGCGTTTTTGGCCCTCGATTTGGGGGCCATAAATTATTAAAAAAAATAAAATAAAATATGGTAAATAAAATATTTACATAATACTACATAATTGATTAATTAATTTTGAATTTTAAGTATATTTACTATACAAATAAATTCACTAAACTAGGCTGATTATACAGGTTGATTTAGGTGATTAAATAGTTAATTACTTATAAAATAATTAATAAATGGTCTAATTGACATTAAACAGTTTTAACTTACATACTTAAGTATTTAATACATATTTTTATTGTATTTTTACGAATTTATTTATGTTTTATTTAGGCTAAAATAGCAGTTCTGTGTAGTTTATAATTAAAACTAAGTCACAGTAAGTTATATTAGGTATAATTATACTTTGACTAACTTAAATTACTTAATATATATATATATTCCCAAGTTTATAGATTTATTTACTTGATTATTGCTCTAACTTATTAACTTAGCTACTAAATAAGTAAATATAAATCTGTACATACATATATACATAAATCAGTAAATACATGCATAATAGATTAGTATATATACATATTTTTACATAGATTACATATGTATATGAATTTATGTACAGGTTTTATACATATTTACAGTATAACTATGTATCTAACTGATATGCTATAGTTATAATACTATGAATGGGTATATTTACAGTTTTAAAATAAGCCTATGTCATTAGGCTTTTGTATAAAGTTAGGGAATTAGAGTTGATTGAGTTTTTATTTGAGTTTAGACAGCAGCCGCAGCTACTGTCAGAGGAGATGGAGAAGAGAAGAATGTGCTGTTTTAGTGTTGGTTTTAGTTGCTGTTCAGGGTGAGTTTTTGTAGCAGCAGCAGTGGCTTAAGCCACTGTCAAATGGCTAACTGCTGCTGCAGTTAGTCCACTTGGAGAAAGGGGAACAAAAAATTCACAGATGAAAGGGGAATTTGGAGGAGAAGAGAATTTGGAGATGGAGGGAAATGTAGCTGTAGGTTGCAGCATGTTGCTGTATAACTAGGAACAAGATTAAATTCAAAACAAACTAAACATTGAAGAGATGAAATCCAAATCTGAAAGGGGTTTAAATCTCACGAAAATCTCATGTAAATTCAGCTCAAATACTCATTAGGAAAAACCTTATCAGAAGCATCTTTTCAGATCAAAACTCAAATGGCATTGAGTTAGTCTTCCTAATGCCATTGACAGCATGAAGGAAGACTTAGCTCGATCAATTAAAACCAAAGAAACACAATCCCAGTTTCTTGCAACCTTAAGGAGTATGGAAAACTCCTTAGGTTAGAGAATCACCATACAGAAATGATCATCAACACAAATAGTGCATGGCAGTTCTGAAATAGCAAAAAGAGACTAAGAATGCATTAAGGAAATTTAATGGAAGCTGGCGAATGCATTCAAAACAAAGTATAAACAGAATCATGAAAGTCTCTTCTGATTGGTTCTCTGTCACCAGAGAACTTCTCAGAATCCTTGCCCACAATGAAAACCAAAAATCCCTTCAATTTGTCAGATCTGTCAAAACATTTCAGAGAGTAAAAATCTTTTAAAATCCAAATCAAAAGTGCTCTGACAAACTGAGGCAATCCATTTAAAACAGAGGGGCTTTTGTGAAACAAATGGAGTGAGTGAGAAGCTCCAAATGGTGCTTGTGACACCACTTTCAGATCTGAGGCAGTGCGCCATCAGATCTGAAATTGGGTCAGGATGTGTGGGTGATTGATGAAAAATTCGTCGTTAAAAAGGAAAAAACAAGAATCAGAATTTGGATGATGGAAAAACAAAACATGAAGAGGGAGATAAATTGAACAATGAACAGATGATTCTTCCCCTCTGATCTGGACTGATCAGAGGAGGTGAGGGAGGGGATCTAATACTAATTCTACTCCTAAGACTAATCTAACTACAGCTAACATTAAACACTAACAATTAAAACTAAATCTATTCTAAACTACTGCAAACTAAATCTAACACTACTTGTGCAGAATTAAAAACTAAACTAAAAGGAAGAATGGGACCTATGGGTCCTTAGCCGGCGGCTAAGGAGGAAGAAAGGAGGAGGGTGACTCCAGCGGAGGGAAGAGTCTGCTAGTGAGACTCCAGGGTCATCCTCAGGTGCTACGAGGTCCTTAGCGACGAGGAGGGTCGAGAGCAGGCGATGATTCCACAGCCGGTGGCTGTGAAATCAGGGTCTAGATGAGGAGGAGAGACTGGAGTGGAAGAATTGATCGCTAAGAGATGTAGGAGGGAGCGATCCTTTGCGCGCGACACCACTGAGGTGCTTAAGTAGCAGCTCAGTGATTGAGATCACCGCAAGGGTGAGGTTAATCAAAATTAGGCCGGCGGTGAGGATGAGATGGGTAGAGCGCGCGGCGAGTCAAGAGAGAGATCTGACCGTCAGATGAGATCTGGGAAGAGAGGTGAACGCACGCACCGAATCGCACGAAGGTTCCATTTGATTCCAGCCGCAGATCGAGATCAAAAGTGCGATGGACGGTCGAGAATGGCTGTGTTCTTCGCATGCTACAGTGCACGTGAAGAACACAGGCTTCTCTCTGAAATGAGGGAAAACTTGCAGGAAGACCCTTGAACGAAGGGGTAGAAGAATAGCGTGCAGGTCCAAAAGTGAGAAGAACTATAACTGGAAGGGCCTTGCAGTCATACAGAAGGGTCCCTGCGGCTTGCAAAAAGGTCCAAGAAGGAGTTTTGAAGGGTAGAAATGTAATGCATGAAGGACCTAATTGTAATCTATTTATTTCTAAGCCTAAATGATGTCCAATTGCTTTCAAATTTTTACATGTGCTTAATTGAACATTTAAGACATTGATTTTACTTCTGATTTATCTTTTCAAACTTGTTTATGTGTTCAATTGATGCATGGATCATCATTTGTTCTTTAGTTTTCAGAATATCTCATTTTTGTGACCTAATTAGGAGGTTTTAACACACATTAAAAGTTTTAGGTCTTTTCTTTAATTCCCACACTTAACCCTTTTTATGTGTTAATTTGATCTTGTTTTGCTTAGTGTCTAGCTTAATTTCGGCCTTTTAGCTATGATGAGTAGCCACTCATCATACCCCCATGCTTACGTTTTGCTAGTCCCTTAGCAAACAATCTGTTGAAGTGTAAGGCAATTTAAGTATCAGCAAGGTAAGTGTGTAAAGATATCTTTTTCTTCTTTCAAAAATTTTTAAGTGTTTTATGATGATCTTTAAGCTGAAAAATTTTTTCAATAAACCAACTGTGTTTTTGGACATTGTGAGAACCTGGTTACTGAGGATAACCAACCAGAACTCGAGGCTTAAATGACATAGACCATCTCTCAACCAACAAGGATTCTTGATATTTAAACCTTAAGTCGAATTCCAGGACTCAGGGGGTTTTTACAGAGACTCAGAATGTTATGAAGTTATGGCTGTGCTTTGTGATAAGTCAGGACTAACCAGGTGAATTCTAAGGCTCAATCCCGGGGTTTCACTTCTTTTTAAGTCCAGGTTGGTCCTAACTTCAGCTCATGTTTTCGGATGACTCTCAAAAATTGATGGTATTCAATCACAACCCTTATTGTATTTGTGGCTCAGAGAAGATTTTTTTTTTTTTTTGGATAAACAGGGTATTTGTTTTGAACCCTGAAAACATTTTTGGTGGAAGAGTAGTTTTTCAGACTTTTTGGAGAACATACTTGACCCCCTTTTTTTTTTTTTTTGAACAATATGTCTCCGAAACTTATTTGGTAGAGCGCACTGTATTTGGTGGGTGGATTTCTTTTGTCGAAAGAGCTTCTCCTAGACACAAGGCTAAAGATTAGGACAAAGAGTCTACCTGCACGCACAGGTAAGGACTCCACCTTCCCTAATGAACACAAGGGTTGAGGTTTAGGTTCAAGTGGTCTTTCCTGACACTGTGTAGTGTAAGCCAAGGTTACTTAGACTCCTAAGTCAAAGCAAACCAACGAATCCTGTACTGGTGACTCAGGTACAATAATTATCCTAAAGTTAGGAGAGACTGTGGTCTATCTTGTCAAGGCTCAAAGTGTATTAAGCCTAAGCTTGTTTCAAGCTCCTATGGCCCGGCAGGTCAAACTAGTAACGGTTGAATGTCCATAGACACTTATTCTATATATTTTTTTTTTTTAGCTATAAGATCACTTATCTTTTCTTTCTTTTTCTTTTTCTTTCTCTCCCTCCCCTCTTGAAATGAATGTCCTCCTTTGATAATGAAGTACATGTCCCTTATTGTATTTTTGGAATTTTTCTGATTTGTTATTTTTTTGTATTTTTAGCTTTGTAATTTTTAAAAAAAAGTTTTCAAAATTTTTCAATTTTTTTTGAAGTATATAATTTTTTTGATAATACTATATGTACTATAGTTGTCTACAATTGCATTTTGGTTTAAATGGTTTACCATTTACACCCCCCCATGCTTAAATGTTTCAATGTCCTCATTGAATGAAAGGGTGGATGCAAATGCATGCTCTGCTTTTCACTATCCTAGACTGGGTGATGGAAGAAAGTCGGAATGAGGAGATAAAATCTCTGTGCGGACGATTTTAAGTCTGATCTAGGATCAAAGTGAACAGTCGGGCTAGGAAGTGAAATGCATGACATGTGTGTCAATGAATGTATGCTCAGAATGCAAGGGTAGACACTATATGCAAATAAAGGCAAGAGTAAGAAAGGTGTAAAACAGCTATATACAAGGGTAGGTGTTTGCTAAGTTTAACGCCGTCAGCTAGGCGAAAACTTAGTTGGTAGCTCAAAATGTAGGAGTGAAATGGTGGAATTGACAAGTCTGAGATCATGCGGCTCAATGAAAGGTTTCAGTCTTTGTCCATTAACAATAAAGGGTTCAAATTTGTCAAGTTCAGTGATCTCAACGGCTCCATTATAAAAAAGTCTCAAGATCATGTCGATTCAGTGTTATGCACTGGTTGTGAAATGTCATGTGTTTGATTTTGCAGTGCAGGTCTAGGTTGGACATACCTTTGAGCAGGTATGTTCCTAGGGTTGGGTTGTGCTTGGGATGGGAGTGAATGTGGTTGACGGGACTCCGTCAAGTGTGATAGCTGGGCTCTCATCTCAGCTAAGGCCGCGTCCTGTCTCTGCTGCATAGCAATATTCTGTTGTTGCATATCAGCAAGAGCTTTCATGATAGACCCCAACTGGTCATCTCGTGTAGGCCCAGATTGAGAGTATTGGGTGGGCCTGGGTTGGGGTTGCTGGTAGGCACGCGGTGGATAACCATGTAATTATGGAGGTGGTGATCGGATCGGGTTGTGCAATGGTGGTGCAGAAGGTTGTTGAAAAGGAGGTCTTTGTGAATTTCCCGACCACGAGAAATTTGGATGATTACGCCATCCAGGGTTATAGGTTTGTGTGAAAGGATCATTGTGAATGGCATGAAGCTCCTCCGAAGCTCCAGAAGGTGCAGGGAAGTCAGTGATGGGAGGAACAAGGGTTCCTCCAACCGGTGAAGGATATAGAAATGGAAAATCCGGTAATGCAGTTTGTGTCACAGAAAGGTTATTCACAGTTTCCCTCCCTGTGGGAAACTGAGAAGAAGTGTTTTGTGCTGGTGACTGAGAAGAAGAAGATGGGTGTTTTGAGAGAAATTTCCATACTTCATCTACTTTCTTCTCGATTAAGCCCACTTTATCCAGTTGACTAGCCACTATCTCTAAGTCTTTGCTACTGGATTGGGCTTCATGTACCCCCGTGTGTGAGTGGGAATGTGAGGACTTTCTATTAAACACGCTCATTGAAGCATTATTAATAGAGTTTTCGGCCATGCCTTCAAAGAGCTCAAAGGCTGAGTCCTCGTCCCGACACAGGAAATTGCCTCCACAAGCGGCATCTACAAAATTCCGTGTGTCATCATGGAGCCCATGGTAGAAGATCTAGACCTGTTGCCAGCGTGGGACACCATGGTGGGGACATTTTCTCAAAAGCTCATGGAATCTCTCCCAAGCCTCGTGCATAGGTTCTCCTGAATTCTGGGTGAAGGTGGTGATGGCACGCCTTAAGGCATTAGTGCGGCCTACAGGAAAGTACTTCTTTAAGAACTCATGTTCTAAAGAAGCCCAGGAATCTATAGGTGTAGTCCGTGCAAGTGTTCTAAACCAAAAGGCTGCCTTATCTTTTAATGAAAAGGAGAACATTTTCATCAAAAGCGTGTGCTGATCATGTCCTTGCGGACCCAAAGTTTGGGCAAGATTCTTCAGCTCCTCTAAATGCTGAAAAGGGTCCTCAGAAGCAAGTCCATGGAAGTGAGGAATGAGTGCTATAATGTTCGGCTTCAGTTCAGCAGCACGACCCCCATTGGGATAACGTACCACAGGCATTGGTTGGGCAACTGCGGGATTATAATAATCTCGTAGTTGAGGTCTACGGGGTTGGGGTGGTTCCTGAGGATTTCTAGGTTGAAGTGGTTGTGGTTGGGGGTTAGCTAATAGATTTACAGCTTGAGCAAGTTGTTGCACCTGTTGGGTTAAGGTATTCATTTGTAGTTGTGTATCGAAAAGGTGCTGAAGATGAGGCATAGGTCCTCTCTCCGGGGGTGGATTAGGATGATTAGGATAAGGTGGAGGTTGGAACCTAGGGATAGGTGGTTGCTGTGGTAGAGGATGTGCAACTAAGTCTGGAGGAAGTTCTTCAAAATCCTCAAAGTGTGAAGAATCAAGATCATCCTCTTGGCGAGGGGGATTGTGAAAAGTATTTTGAGACTCAGGAGGTAAGGGATTAGAAGTGGAAGGCAAAGAAGATGATGCAGTAGCTTGGGTAGCAGTACCCAAGGGGAGTACAAGTTCTGGGTTTTGGGATCTCCTACCTTCCATTGAGTTGGTTTTTTTTTGAAATCCCGTTTACTCTAATTCGATCCAACTCAATGGGAAAAAATTTTTAACGTTCACAATAAAACAGAAGAATCCCAATAAAATCTCAATTCAAGAAGACCAATCAATCGAAATGAATCGGAGAAAATTTTTCCTAGAGGCTGCTACGCAAAGTATGTTATACGCAAGCAATTGTTTCAAGCAATTGTACGTATCCTAAGATAAACCTAGCGAAGTGCAGACCTCTAAAATCCACTGGGAATCTGGATAAGACTGAGCGTGCGAATCCAGATCCTGTGGTTGCAGAAAGATGAGGTAGAAACCCGTGTATTGTGGCCTTAAGTGATCGTGCTGTGTGCACGATAACATTCAACACAAGGCGATTAAAATCTCAAACATGGTTTCACCCAATTTTGCTATCTCCTTTTTGATTTAATTGAAGTGATTAAAATGTGTTTTCTATGCTGCTCGTTTCACTTTTTAATAAATTCAGAACAAGTAGTGGTCTTCTTAACTTTAAGTCAAATGCAAATATGGCAGGAGTTAGAGTTAGGTAAGAAATGCGTACCTGACTCCAGCAATCTTCTAATGCAGATTTGACTTGAATTAAAATCTAGCAGGAATGAAATGCAATCCTAAAAATGGATGCCTAAGGTTATGCTGCTGCTAGATAAGTATGAGGTCTTTTTGATTTTTTGATTTTTTGATTTTTCTGAAAAAAATTTTATATGCAATTCAAAAGTAAGGAAAGAAATTAAGAAGATAAAGAAATAAAGTCCAGACAGTCCATAATTATTACAAAAATTGTGTGAGAACAAGCTCTCACAACTTATGACTAACAATTGCTCCTAATCAATAAACCTAAAACTAAAACTAATACTACCACTACTCCTACAGCTACTACGAGGCAAAACTCCACCAGGAAGACGAATCTAGAGCGTAGCGACTCCACCAGGAAGACGACACTCCTCCTCAAGTGCTGTGGAAAAACAAATGATTAGTAAAAGAATAAAGGAATGTATACACGAATAATTCAATGGAAAATAAAAGAAATTACAATGAATGAATGAATGAAATAAAGAATTTCTATATACAAAAGAAAATTTTGGTGCAAAGAGCGTTGCCTCCCCGGCAACGGTGCCAAAAAATGATGATGAAAATTGTTGACACCGATGCTCCCCGGCAACGGCGCCAAAAAATGATGGTGTAAATGTAAATGGTTGTTGGTAATAATTGTTGATCATGTCGTTGTAGTATAGGGTGTCTAATATAACATTAAGGATGTCGTATAGTGGTGAGTATGGGTGAGTACCAGTCATTACAACCATTATTATCATTTGCTTATTTATCTAATTTTTACTGGTTTTGTTCCAGGTCGTTCTCTGGGAGGCAATTTATTGAATTTAATTCGGTCACTCTTTGATTATCTCCAAAATTGTCTTCTTATTCAAAAAGAAACTTTACATTTAAAGAATGAATGAATGTTTTATTTACCTAGTTACTAAGAAGTGCTTGCAAAAAAATACTAACTATGAACAAGCATCAGACAATCTATTATTATACTCTAAACTATGTATTTACAAGTTATACTATTAACACTAATATGTTAGTTCATACTACATGAGGATACCATAGTGTAAAAACTTAACTTACTAGTCTTTTATTTATAGTGACATATATATCAGTTTTAGTGACAGATATAAACGTCGCTAAATCTCAGAAAACACTATATACAACCTAAAGAAGCAAACTGAGGTCTTTAGCGATGTTTATAGTGTCGTTTTATTCTGTTAGTAATTATGTGGGTTTAATTATACGTATGTGTATATTTCTTATTCTACTGCTGTATGTACAGAGTCTTTTCTGTTGTTATCTCGTGTTCTCTCTTTTTTTTAAGTCGTCTGTCCTTTCATTTTGTTCTGTGTGGTATTTCAGAGGCTGCGGTGGAGACAGGGTGTAAAATGTGTTTAATTAGCGGGTGCACTTTTCGAGGGATACACAGCACCCTACGGGTGGGACCAGACCTCTACTAAGCGCGCCCTAATCTCAGATTAGGTGCCTTCATTACGTCTTCGTATCAGCGCAGGGCCTCAGCCCAATGCCAGACATATACGCGCACGCTCGGGCTCCCAGCCCCACACATACATAACATATTCAATATCATCACACATCAGAGTTCAGCACAAATCGGGTAATCGGATAAGGGATCGCGTTTCGGGCGCCCGGCGCCATGACGACTGCTTAAGGTATAACATAAATTATATTTATATGCTGCGTTTGGTTTGCAGCCCACGATGTGGCGCTATTCCAGCGCCACATCGTGCGCTGGAAATCAGACGCAGCTGCGTTTGTGCGCGTTTTTGGCCCTCGATTTGGGGGTCATAAATTATTAAAAAAAATAAAATAAAATATGGTAAATAAAATATTTACATAATACTACATAATTGATTAATTAATTTTGAATTTTAAATATATTTACTATACAAATAAATTCACTAAACTAGGCTGATTATACAGGTTGATTTAGGTGATTAAATAGTTAATTACTTATAAAATAATTAATAAATGGTCTAATTGACATTAAACAGTTTTAACTTACATACTTAAGTATTTAATACATATTTTTATTGTATTTTTACGAATTTATTTATGTTTTATTTAGGCTAAAATAGCAGTTCTGTGTAGTTTATAATTAAAACTAAGTCACAGTAAGTTATACTAGGTATAATTATACTTTGACTAACTTAAATTACTTAATATATATATATTCCCAAGTTTATAGATTTATTTAATTGATTATTGCTCTAACTTATTAACTTAGCTACTAAATAAGTAAATATAAATCTGTACATACATATATACATAAATCAGTAAATACATGCATAATAGATTAGTATATATACATATTTTTACATAGATTACATATGTATATGAATTTCTGTACAGGTTTTATACATATTTACAGTATAACTATGTATCTAACTGATATGCTATAGTTATAATACTATGAATGGGTATATTTACAGTTTTAAAATAAGTCTATGTCATTAGGCTTTTATATAAAGTTAGGGAATTAGAGTTGATTGAGTTTTTATTTGAGTTTAGACAGCAGCCGCAGCTACTGTCAGAGGAGATGGAGAAGAGAAGAATGTGCTATTTTAGTGTTGGTTTTAGTTGCTGTTCAGGGTGAGTTTTTGTAGCAGCAGCAGTGGCTTAAGCCACTGTCAAATGGCTAACTGCTGCTGCAGTTAGTCCACTTGGAGAAAGGGGAACAAAAAATTCACAGATGAAAGGGGAATTTGGAGAAGAGAATTTGGAGATGGAGGGAAATGTAGCTGCAGGTTGCAGCATGTTGCTGTATAACTGGGAACAAGATTAAATTCAAAACAAACTAAACATTGAAGAGATGAAATCCAAATCTGAAAGGGGTTTAAATCTCATGAAAATCTCATGTAAATTCAGCTCAAATACTCATTAGGAAAAACCTTATCAGTAGCATCCTTTCAGATCAAAACTCAAATGGCATTGAGTTAGTCTTCCTAATGCCATTGACAGCATGAAGGAAGACTTAGCTCGATCAATTAAAACCAAAGAAACACAATCCCAGTTTCTTGCAACCTTAAGGAGTATGGAAAACTCCTTAGGTTAGAGAATCACCATACAGAAATGATCATCAACACAAATAGTGCGTGGCAGTTCTGAAATAGCAAAAAGAGACTAAGAATGCATTAAGGAAATTTAATGGAAGCTGGCGAATGCATTCAAAACAAAGTATAAACAGAATCATGAAAGGCTCTTCTGATTGGTTCTCTGTCACCAGAGAACTTCTCAGAATCCTTGCCCACAATGAAAACCAAAAATCCCTTCAATTTGTCAGATCTGTCAAAACATTTCAGTGAGTAAAAATCCTTTAAAATCCAAATCAAAAGTGCTCTGACAAACTGAGGCAATCCATTTAAAACAGAGGGGCTTTTGTGAAACAAATGGAGTGAGTGAGAAGCTCCAAATGGTGCTTGTGACACCACTTTCAGATCTGAGGCAGTGCGCCACCAGATCTGAAATTGGGTCAGGATGTGTGGGTGATTGATGAAAAATTCGTTGTTAAAAAGGAAAAAACAAGAATCAGAATTTGGATGATGGAAAAACAAAACATGAAGAGGGAGATAAATTGAACAATGAACAGATGATTCTTCCCCTCTGATCTGGACTGATCAGAGGAGGTGAGGGAGGGGATCTAATACTAATTCTACTCCTAAGACTAATCTAACTACAGCTAACATTAAACACTAACAATTAAAACTAAATCTATTCTAAACTACTGCAAACTAAATCTAACACTACTTGTGCAGAATTAAAAACTAAACTAAAAGGAAGAATGGGACCTATGGGTCCTTAGCCGGCGGCTAAGGAGGAAGAAAGGAGGAGGGTGACTCCAGCGGAGGGAAGAGTCTGCTAGTGAGACTCCAGGGTCATCCTCAGGTGCTACGAGGTCCTTAGCGACGAGGAGGGTCGAGAGCAGGCGATGATTCCACAGCCGGTGGCTGTGAAATCAGGGTCTAGATGAGGAGGAGAGACTGGAGTGGAAGAATTGATCGCTAAGAGATGTAGGAGGGAGCGATCCTTTGCGCGCGACACCACTGAGGTGCTTAAGTAGCAGCTCAGTGATTGAGATCACCGCAAGGGTGAGGTTAATCAAAATTAGGCCGGCGGTGAGGATGAGATGGGTAGAGCGCGCGGCGAGTCAAGAGAGAGATCTGACCGTCAGATGAGATCTGGGAAGAGAGGTGAACGCACGCACCGAATCGCGCGAAGGTTCCATTTGATTCCAGCCGCAGATCGAGATCAAAAGTGCGATGGACGGTCGAGAATGGCTGTGTTCTTCGCGTGCTACAGTGCGCGTGAAGAACACAGGCTTCTCTCTGAAATGAGGGAAAACTTGCAGGAAGACCCTTGAACGAAGGGGTAGAAGAATAGCGTGCAGGTCCAAAAGTGAGTAGAACTATAACTGGAAGGGCCTTGCAGTCATACAGAAGGGTCCCTGCGGCTTGCAAAAAGGTCCAAGAAGGAGTTTTGAAGGGTAGAAATGTAATGCATGAAGGACCTAATTGTAATCTATTTATTTCTAAGTCTAAATGATGTCCAATTGCTTTCAAATTTTTACGTGTGCTTAATTGAACATTTAAGACATTGATTTTACTTCTGATTTATCTTTTCAAACTTGTTTATGTGTTCAATTGATGCATGGATCATCATTTGTTCTTTAGTTTTCAGAATATCTCATTTTTGTGACCTAATTAGGAGGTTTTAACACACATTAAAAGTTTTAGGTCTTTTCTTTAATTCCCACACTTAACCCTTTTTATGTGTTAATTTGATATTGTTTTGCTTAGTGTCTAGCTTAATTTCGGCCTTTTAGCTATGATGAGTAGCCACTCATCAAGACCTTGTCCAGGCAACTGGCCATTAACTCCAAGTTGGCGGAAGAGGACAGGCCCTGCGTCTCATGTGGTCCCTGTGGATTCGTTAATGCACGGGCATTCGTTCGATCGAACATGCCCATGGATTCATTATTAATGGAGTTCTCTCACATGTTCTCGAGAATCTCCCACACGGTGTCTTTGTGTTGACCCATGATGTTTTGTCCACAAGTCGCATTGATGAACAATCGAATATCCTCACAGAGTCCTTGGTAAAAAGACTGGATTTGTTCCCATTTAGGAACTCTGTGATGGGGGCACTTTCGCATGAGATCCAGAAAGCGATCCTATGCCTCATGAAGCAGTTTTCCTGCTTGCTGCATGAAATGTGTGATATGGTGCAGTAGAGCAATTGTCCGACCAACAGAGAAGAACTTTTTCAGAAACTCAGATTGTAGTTTAGCCCACGTGTTGATTGGATGAGTTAGGGTTTGGTACCAGTAAGTGGCCTTGTCCATAAGAGAGAAGGAGAACATTTTCATCAGAAAGATATCTTGATTTTGAGCTTCTGACCCGAAGGTCTGGGCCAGATGCTTGAGTTGCTTGATATGTTGGAATGGATCTTTGGAATTAAGCCCATGAAATTTAGGAATAGCTTGAATCATGTTGGGCTTGAGTTCATTATCAGGACCTCCAACCGAGATTCGGACTCGAGGTTCGATCGCCACAGCAGCAGGATTGTAATGATCTCGCATCATAGGAAGCTGCGGTGGATTCATAAAGGCCTGGAATAGATCGTTGAGGCACTGAAGCTAATTCTGGAGATTGTTTTCTTCTTCTGCTGGTTGTTCCATGAGTATGGATGAAGGAGATCTAGGCTCAGATGAATTAGAAGATATGTTGATCTGGTCGGGTGGTTGCACAAACAGAGAAGTCGAGGCTTGGCCTCGACGAGAGTGAATAGCTAATGGAGGCCTTAAGGGTGGTCTTAGGGACCTCCTCCTAAACATGCATCGATGAAGAAGACAAGGGATAGGTGTGATGGATCCAATCAAGACACCCAAATATCTTTTGATGACTATAGAGGTTTAGGGTAGATGATATCCTTAGATCAGAAAGTCGTCCACCTGAGAATTACCTGGGCAGCGAGGAAGGGAGAGTCCTTGATGGGAACACTATCATGAGCCAGAACTAGCTCAATTTGATCTGATTAAGTCAATAAAAGCTCCTACATATCCATTAGAAGGTCTTAAGGGTACAAAACATTGATTTGAGAAGAAAATAAGAATACAGGGATATTTCTGTAATTTTACCATCATATCTTGAATGCAAAAAAACCACGGGTTTCCTCAGGGGTTATATAAAGGTCAAATGATCTTAAATGTCCAACAAGTGGGTTAGAATGGATAGAAAAGGGTTTTCGCGTGTTTTGAGAATTAAATGACATCTGAAATCCTAAAAACAAGCTCACTTAATTAACTAAGGTTCTGGTCATGATAAAATTCACCTAAACCCTCTAAAATTCATAGAAAAATATTCTCTAGGGTTTGGTACCTTCAATTTGACCATCAAAACTCGTCTTGACCCAAAATAGTCTTAAACTAACATTTGCTCTAATTTAGGTTTTTGCATAAATTACCCAATCAAACGAGGTCAAAACCTAAATTTAAGTTCACCATTGGATTCCTTGAGTCCAAATTAGGTTTGTACCAAAATTTGGGCCTAATCTGAGATCATCTTGACCAAGTTTGCATTTTGGTCCAGTTAGACTCCTTTTATCTCATTCAGACCTTAACTTTTGAATTTATTACAAAAATGCCCCTATATTTATCATCATTTTATTTAAATAGGTCCCTTTTGCCATGAATCCTATTCCTACAAATTTCGGTGACCTAAATATGGCATGTTCTCCTTGATTCCTTGATGAATCCCTCTCAGATTTGAAAGGGAAGTTCGTCAAGGAATTCCCTTCCGTTTGAGCCAATTCCCATGCCCTCAAACCTTCCCAGTCTCTCATGCAAATGCATGAGATATTAGGGTATCTTGGAATTCCTATCTCCGACATCCAGAGGCCTATAAAAGGACCCCCGAATCAAACCGAAGATTCCACGCTCGAATTCGACCGGATTCCCCCTTAATTTCATCTCTCCTCATCCGGTCGAAGCTCCTCGACATTCGGCGAGCTCGTCTGACTCCATCCTTCGTTCGCGTGCAATACTAGTGACGGATTTATCTCCCTCGCCCTCTTCCGCGTCGTGCTGTACCCGCCAACGCCCCGTCCTCCATCTTCCTCGCCGATTCCTTCTGACCAGAGCACTTTCTTCCTCGATGCTGACCATACCGCAATCGGAGCCGCCTTGACTCGTCGTCGTCTGCCAACTACCTAGATAACTCCCCTAACTCATCGACTTCATTTTCATCCCAACCACACTCAATTTCGACCACACTATCGCTAGTTCACCATCATCCCTTCTGCATCCGGCCACTCCTCCAGCGAGACATATCTCTCCACACACCACCAAACCCCTTGCCATTCATCCCTACACCTCTACCTCGACCCCAGGAGCAAAAGCCCTAACCTAGTTAGGTCAATTGCTCCTCCAAACCTTCCACTGAACAGACCCATCTTTGGCCAACCTTCTCGAGGTTGTCAGACCTCCTCACAGGCACTCACGGCACACCACCACCACTGTCGCACTCCATGATGTCCGACGAAGGTTCTGAACTGTTTTGACATGGCCATTTGGCCTTGTTCTTGTTTCAGGTCACAGGTGAAGCCGCCATTGTTGGAACTTCTTCAAAGAAGCTCCAGAGCGTGTTCTTGGCTTGTTAGCTCCAGGTATCCGCTCTAGGTCGCACGAAACTCTTCCAGAATCACAACTAGCCGGTCAATTAGGAGCATTGATCACTCCTCCACGTGCAATTGACCAAACCACCAGCATCAGTTGCACACAGAAGAAAGTAGGGACGTTTAGTCCCATATCAGAAACAACAGGAGCAGCGAAGTGATATAAGTTGAATTCCTGTTTAAGGCTTATTGCCTCAAGTCACAGGGGGTGAGGTCCCTGTACCCCTCACGCGCCTCCCCCACGACACCTTACACGTGGGTCTGCTGCATTCGATTACCTGCCTAGCCAAGCTCTCCTCGGCTGCCACTCATGGTCGGCAGCCCTGGTTCCGGGTGAGCTCTACCCGAATACCCGATAACCCAAGGCCTTGGGAGGGCGGATCCCTGAGAGAGAGAAGGAGAGAAAGCGTGCGAGGGAAAAAGGGGGGTTTTTCTCTATGATTCAGTGGCTAACACTTAGCCATTTGAGGAGCCCTTCCCCTTGTGCATAAAGAGAAAGAAGGAAAGGAAGCCAGAAGAGAAGAAGGAGGAGCCGAAGAAGAAGTACAGCAAAGCAGAGAAGACAAAGAAGATGAAGGCACAGAAGAAAGCCATAGGAAAGGAGGAAAAGAAGAGGGAAGTCTGAGAAGAAGAAGAAGAAGAGAAGAGAAGCTAAAGCAAGGAGAAGAAGAGCTGAGTGATTTAAGCCATCTGATTGGTAGAGCAGACGTCTGAAGTGCACTGTGCACTTATCTTACCTGCCATTTAATTGCTTAGTACTATTGAGTTATTTGATATAATTGTGAGGGGTAATTGGTGATTCAAATCATCATTTTACCCCAATCTTTTTACACTCTTTGACATACACTTTTATTCATATATCATTATTGCTTGGAATTTTGTTATATTACTCATATATTTACTTGAATTGCAATCTTGAGAATCATTTTGCCAATTGCCCCCTGTGTTCAACCTCGGACTTCATTTATGATATTTGAGTAATAAATGCTATTTGTTTTTCGCACTGATTTGACCTGTACTACATGCATTGATTTTAAAACCCATTTCAGAGCGAACAATAGTCTTGCAAAGACCCCTACACTGTAGAGCGTCCAAATGGAGCTCTGAACTTGCCTCTGCTTGTGAATTATGGAAAGAAATTAAATTCGAATTCAAACCGGTAGATACACTGGATAACTAAATGTGCATAATTCAGTAATTCCTGTTTGTTCTCCAATTCAGTAATTCCTATTTGTTCTCCAATTCAGTAATTCCTGTTTGTTGTTCGAATTCCTAAGTTTGTTCTCCTAAGTATAAGGAAATTCAGTATAATGAAAGAAAGCGTAATGAAAGAAACTTGGTTCCGAATTCAACGGTTTCAAGAAATCCCCTACAATAGTTTGTCTTGGTCCAGACCTAGAACTGCCCTCAACAGTTTGTGTAGCCATAAATCTGATTTCATTCCTTGATTGAGATCTATTGACTTTGTTGTATACTATTTTGTTGTATAAGTAAATGATCTTATTGTAGTTGTAGATCTACTGTAATCTTGAAATTCTTTCAGAATGGAAACAGCAACCCTAGTCGCCATCTCCATATCTGGTTTACTTGTCAGTTTTATTGGGTATGCCTTATATACTGCTTTTGGGCAACGCTCTCAACAACTAAGAGATCCATTTGAGGAACACGGGGACTAGTTGATGGAAGTAATGAGCCTCCCAATATGGGGGGCTCATTTCTTCCATGAAAAGAATGAAAAATCATTTCATTTTTTTAGTCGGAACCTTAGGCGGTTCTCGAAAAAAGATAGCGAAAAAAATGATCCCTAAAGTAGAGACTAACATAAATGTATAAACCAATGCTTCCATTGGGTTGTTCGCCCATTAAAGCGGTACGTGAGCTGGGTTCAGAATGTCGTGAGACAGTTCGGTCCATATCCGGTGTGGGCGTTAGAGCATTGAGAGGACCTTTCTCTAGTACGAGAGGACTGGGAAGGATGCACCTCTGGTGTATCAGTTATCGTGCCCACGGTAAACGCTGGGTAGCCAAGTGTGGAGCGGATAACTGCTGAAAGCAGCTAAGTAGTAAGCCCACCCCAAGATGAGTGCTCTCCTATTCCGACTTCCCCGGAGCCTTCGGTAGCACAGCCGAGACAACGACGGGTTCTCTGCCCCCGACAAATTCTATATGGAATTTAGAATCGTTGAATGCACCAACGAGATTGAGGATATTTCACTCCTTGAACGCACTTTGCCATACGTGAAATATGCTGTGGAAAGTTCTATCAAGGATAATACGATTCGCTTTATAAATGATTCTGAACTTCCTAGGGAGGATCCTGAACTGATTCCTCAAAGAGTTTCTCGCCCTCTCTTTCTCTATATCATCATTCACATGGTCAGGATGAATGTACAACTTTTCCTTCCATCCATTCACAAGAAAATCAATCAAGAAGGAGCTGATATTGCTGCAAAAACTGAGATTCTGTCCCCATGGGTTACAGGATTTCCCCCACCTGATCTTCCTTGTCACTAAGGGTCCAGGTAGACCAGAATGGATAACTTGACCTCTTAAGTCTACCAATTTTAAGGTTAGAATGTGGGTGCTTTGGATTTCACTTGAACTTTAAGATGTCTTTGTGAGTGGTGACCTAATTTGAAGATTGGTTGAACCCACAAGGTGGGTCAACTTCACATGATTTGTCCTTGATTATTAGGTCCCACTTTTAAGATTCAAGTGAGATTTAGAGCTTGATTTTTAGGGTTTGCTTCTTCGATAAGGTCAATTAAGGCTTAGGACACACACAGTTTGGGAAGATTGATTCTTGTTTTAAGCAAATGTGTCTCTAAAACCCTAGAATGGAAACCTTAATTGGCTCTTAATTGGTCAATCAATTAATTCCAAATCTGGCACCTAGAGCTCAATCAAGAAGGTGGTAGCCCTAGGTGTCTTAAATCCCTGAGTAGGTGCAAGAATTAGGTTTGGGATGTTTTCTAAAAAGAATGTATCAAATCAGGAAACTTGTGATGATTAATCTAAGAATAGAATGCAAGTTAGCCCTAATTGATTTTTCTTCTTTTAGCTTTTTCAGAATCGAGGGCTTAGGAGAGAGTTGATGGAGTTTACCTACCCTTGGAGTGTTTGGTGTGTGTATGACTCCTTGATTGGATTCCCCTGCATAGATCACAACAAAATAGATAGAGCAAGTTAGTATCAAATCAGATATTGCAATCAAGAGATCAAAATTGCGTGTTGTTCCTCGGCAACGGCACCAAAATATTTGCGCGCTGAATCGGTGTTTTAAAAGTAATGCGTAAGTATAGCCAATAAATCACATAGAACACTTAAAATTTATAGCTCGAAAGAAATCCGAGGTCGAATGTAGGGAGCAATATGGCAATTTACCTCAAGATCACAATTTTAAGCAAGAATATAGTAATGTAATAGCAATTTCAAGCACAAATGATGTAAATATAGATTCAAGAATCAATGTGGCAAAAAAATTAGGGTAAAAATGGTGATTTGAATCACCAAATTACCCTATTACAATTATACTCAAATAATGCTATAGAATCAATCAACCAAATGCCACGTCAACTTAAGTGTCTCAATAATGCAATAATGACTCAGAACCAGCAATAGAGGCAAGGGCCTCTCATTTTCCTCAAGCCTTATGGAGAGGCACAAGCACAGAATAGCACCAATAGAGGCGAAGGCCTCTTTTTTTCACTAAGTATAGAGAGCAGTAGAGGGCAAAACCCCCTCTCTCTCTTTCTTGATCTTCTCTCTCAGAATTAGGCCAACCAGACCAGACTCGGGTAATTGGGTAAACAGACCAAGACCTAGACCCACGTGGCGTGAATCGTGAGTGAGGGCTTGGATGAGCGCGTGAGGCATTGCGTGTGTGAGACCGTGGAAGGGACCTAACCCCAGTGACTTGAAGGAGATAAGCCCTCGTCACTCTTTCCTTATATGCGTTGCTAGGGGCCCTTTGTTTCACGATGTGGGACTATCGCACAGATGTTCTTCGTGCAGCAGATGATATTTCTAATTGAAGGCGAAGGCGAGGCTGCTATCTTCGATTGAGGGCTTGGGAAAGACGTGGAGTTGGGCCGCCTCAATTGCATCCTGTAGTTGGATGACTGTGGTCGGAGAACTGCAGTGAAGGTTGGAGAAGACTAGGGTAGCGGCGGAGCAACAGTGAGCACTTGAAATAGAGAATATGGCCTCACGGCCACATCAAAGCGGCTCAAAAGGATTGTCGGATGTCGATGAGTGCAATGGTGGTTGTGGCGTCACGTGAGGGTGTGTGTGTGGAGGTCTAGCGACCTCGGGAAGGTGGTGCGGTGAAGGTGGTGTTGGGTGGAGGCGTTGAGTGGCCAATCCCCTCAATTGCTTGAGGGGTTTTGGTGGGTAAGGAATGATGAAGGTGTTGGGATCAGTGGTAGGAGATTTGGTGGAGTGGAGTGAGCGTGCGTGCTCGCAGGAGTGTGGCCGGAGTTGGGGAAGGTGACGGTGAGGCGGTTGTGTGAGCATGTAAATGTGGTGTTTAAGTGGGTGAGTCAGGTCAGAGGAAGGTAAGGAATTGAAGGAAGGAGGTTGCAGATGATGAGAGGGCGGAAGCGATGCCGGCTATGATTGGCTGGTGCCTGAGACGAAGCTGCTCCGGTGAGGGTGAGATGACGAGGAAGACTTGAGGGAGAAGCGTTGGCTGGTACGGCGCAATGCAAAAAGAGAGGAAGGCGAATCCACCGCTAGTATTGCGAGCGGACAACGAGGGTGGTCGGAGAAGGTCGTCGAACGTCGTGGAGCTTTTCAGCTGTAGAGGAGGGAGGAAGTACAGGGATTCAGGCTGAAAACGAGCGTAAGGAGATCGGCATGCAACATAGGTCTTTATATAGGCCTTAGAGGGAGGTTTGAAGCTTAGAAACCAAGCTTTCAAGATTGGTAAGCTTAACACACAAGAGATACCCGAATCTCTCATGCGTTCGCATGAGAGATTGGGAAGGTTATGAGGTCTAAGACTGGGTGCAGTGGAAAGAGAATTCCTTAAGGAATCTCTGGTTCAAGTTTGGGAGAGTTTTGTCAAGCAATCATCAAGAACTTTCCCAATGAAGGTCGTCAGAGTAAGATTTCTCCACGACAATGGTGAAAGGACTTTTTTGTAAAAAGTGATGACAAATATAGGGGCATATTTGTAATGAATTTCAAAAGTTAGGGGCATTTGTGAAATAGAAAGAATCAGATAGGACTGAAATGTAAACTAGGTCAAGACGATCTCTAATTGGGGCCAAATTTTGATACAAACCTCATTTAGACCTAAGGAATCTAATGATGAAGTTGGATGTTGGTTTTGACCTAGTTTGACTGGGTAATTTATGCAAATACCTAAATTAAGGCAGTAGTATGTCTAAGACTCTTTCAGGTCAAAATAGGTTCAGATGGTCACATCAAGGATGCCAAACCTTAGAGAATATTTTTCTATGATTTTTAGAGGATTTAGATGAATTTTATCTTGACCAGAACCTCAATTAATTAAGCAGGTCTATTTTTAGGGTTTTAGATGTCTATTAATTCTTAAAATGCATGAAAACCCATTTCTGTCTGCACGGACTTGCTTATTAGACTTAAATGCATATTTGACCTTTAGTAACCCATGAAAAATCCCGTGGTTTTTCTGTATTTGTGATAAGATGGTAAAATTGTAGAAATAACCCAGTTTTCATCTTTTCTTCTCAAAACAACTTAACCTGCCCAAGAGACCTTCTGATTGATATGTAGGAGCTTTTATTGACTTTATCAAATCAAATTGAGCTAGTTATGGCTCATGATGGTGTTCCCATGACCTACATCCCCACTAGACCATTTTGAGGAAACTGAGCTCAAACCGATAGAGGTGACTTTGCAGTTAGTAGACTGATCAATTAAGTCACCCAGAGGAATTCTTGAGGATTTTTTGGTTCAGATTCGTGATTTCTACTTCCCAGTGGACTTTATTGTATTAGATATGGATACTCCTGAAAATATGAAGAATACACCAATCATTCTAGGGAGATCGTTCTTAGCTACAGCTAGGGCAAACATCAACTGTGAAGAGAGCCATATTAAGTTAAAATTCAGGAACAAGACATTAAAAATTGATATATTCAAGGCCCAGAAAGGAATTAATTGTGGGGCAATAGAGCAAGTATGTGACATCGGTTCTGTAATTAAGGATCCACTTCTCGAAGAAAACCTGATTGACCTTGATCCTCAATCCCAAGCAAATCACGCCCAACAAATAGGGGAGCCTAGCATTGACCCAGATCTACTCGTAGCTACTGACTTATCTTCTGAGGCCCATCTCGAAGCACCTTCTGCTGCTGATAACCCAGTCATGGAGTTGAAACCTCTTCCTGATCATTTGAAATACATCTTCCTGGGTTCTAATCAAACGTTTCCTGTGATCATCAATTCTTGACTCACATCTGATCAGGAAACAAAGTTGATTTCTGTTCTCTAGTAGCATCGGAGAGCCATTGGTTGGACTCTCGATGATATGACTGGTATTAGTCCCTTATATTACACACATCATATCTACATAAAAGAGGGATCACGACCATCCCGAGAGATGCAAAGAAGACTCAATCCAAATTTGTAGGAGGTTGTGAAAAAGGAGATCACCAAGTGATTAGATGCCGGGATCATCTACCCGATCTCTGACAGTCGCTGGGTGAGCCCAATCCAGGTTGTGCCTAAGAAGGCAGGACTCACTGTGATCACGACTGAATCTGGAGAAACCATCCTGACTCGCATTGCAAATTCGTGGAGAGTCTGCATTGATTACCGAAGACTGAATTCCTCCATGAAGAAAGATCATTTCCCACTGCCATTTATTGATCAGATTCTCAAGAAATTGGCGGTAAATTGATTCTTTTGTTTCTTGGATGGGTAGTCCGGATATAATCAGGTGGCCATTCATCCAGAGGATTAGGAAAAGATAATCTTTACTTGATCCCATAGTACGTATGCATTTCGTAGGATGCCCTTCGGGCTATGCAATGCACCCGCCACCTTTTAGTGGTGCATGTTAGCCATATTCTCTGACATGGTAGGTAAATACTTTGAAGTCTTCATGGATGACTTCTTGGTATTTGGTGAATCTTTTGATGAGTGCCCCCTATATTTAGTCCAAATCCTAAAAAGATGCATGATGAGAACCTCATCATGAGCCATAACTAGCTCATTTTGACCCAATAAAGAAGATAAAAGCTCCTACATAACCTAGAAGAAGGCTTAACTGAAGGAATAAGTGCTCTGAGAAGAAAACATGAAATAAAGGTTAAAACTACAATTTTACCATTGTAGTATATAAACGGGATTTCTCAGAGGAAAAACATAGGTCAAATGGGCTAAATGAGATAAAAAGTGGGTTGAGTCAATTAGAAATGGGTTTATGTGCAATCTAGGAATTAAATGACATTTGGTAACCCTAAACAAGGTTTCGGTCAGGATAAAAATCAAGTAAACCCTCTAAAAATCATGGAAAAATATCCTCTAGGACTTAGAACACTCAATTTGGCCTTTGGAACCCAATTTGACCTAGATTAGGGTCCTAGCACATTAATTGACCTAATTTGAGTTTTTACGCAAAATATCCAGTCAGACAAGGTCAAACCTAAAATCCAACTTCACCATTGGATTCCTTAGGTCCAAATTAGGTTTATACCAAAATTTGGACCTAAGGGGAGGTCATCTTGACCTACTTTGCAATTTAGTACACCCAAATCATAATTTGGTCCCTATCTTTCGAATATCTTTGCAGAGAGCCCCCTAAGTTCTTCGCCACCTTTGCAATCAGGTCCTACCGCCATTGTTAGGGCAGAACCGATATTCGACGAGGTTTAGAGATGGATTCCTCTCCAATCCCTCAGAGATTCCCTCTTAGAAATGGAAGGGAGATTCTCTGAGGAATTCCCTTCCTTCTAAAGCCAATTACAATCTCTGGTGTGAACCCAATCTCTCATGCGAATGCACGAGAGATTTGGGTATCCACCCTCTTTCCATCTCCGACGAGCCGGCAGAGATGATTGCGCGATCTCCACGCGCTAGAAGGTTCAGCCAATGATTATAAAAGAGTCCCCTGACCCGGCCGCAGAGTCTAAGCTTGATTTTGAAGGAGTTTCCCCCAAATTTCCCTCTCTCCCATCTCCGGCCAAGAGACCCACAAGCTCTGGCGACCTCCTCCCCTCCTTCTCGTCGCTCTGCTGCCATACCAACAGCAGAGTCAACTTCGCCACTTCCTCCCGCGTCGCGCCGTACCAAGCGCGCGTGCCCCTGACCTCATCCTCATCGCCGCTCCCTCCCTCAGGGTTCTTCTTCCCCGATGACGACAGTTACGCGCCGTCCACTCCGCTGCCTCCCTTCCTTCCAGATCACTCCAGATACCCTCTCCATCATCTCCTCTCTCTTTTCCCCCTGCTATTTTATCTAATTACCCCCCCGACAGTGCCTTAACACCTCCATCTTCCTCGCCTCCGACCGACCTCCGGCGAGCCGCTCCCACCACTCCGCCCCTCCACATGGCTCGCCAACCCTCTCGTAAGCTCCGCCTCACCACCAGGAGCAACTTTCGCCCATCCATCATCCTTCTACACCTCCACCACAGTCCCCCGAACAACCCCACACTTCCGACCACAGGTTGACCTAGGCACACACGCCTAGGCCATCCTGCGGCCTGCAGCACCACGCATCATCTTCGCCGTGCCACGGCGAAGGTGCCCAGCTAGTTTGATTGGGCCAATAGGCTGTGCTTGTGTATGACAGGTTGCAGCTCCTATCGCCATTGACGGTTGAAGCAGCAAGCAGCTTCGCAGCAGCTCCAGGTGTCAGATCTCCCAGGTTCCAGGCGCAACAGGTTCACGCGAGTGTTGCGAAGCCCTCGGGGCTAGCAAGTCGCGCTGCGAAGCCAGCAGCTGTGGCGATTGCAAGCAGGTCTGCAGGCGCGAGCGAAATTGGAGTAGGCCAGATAGTCCCACATCGTGGAATCGCGAGGCGCGGGTATGCTATAAATTGTTTTTGTGTTTTATGTTTACCGCCTCCGAAAGCACAGGGGTGAGGTCTCTCACCTGACCCACTCGCCTCGTCTGCGGCTTGACCACGCGGATCTGGCGAGATCCGACCTGACCCTAACTTGAGCACTCCTCACGCATCACCACCTACCGGTGCGCCTGGTCCCGGGTGCGAATCCGACCCGATTACCCGTGTGGCTCTGGGAGAGAGTCCTTGAGCGATTTGCAGAGAAAGAGAGAGACGTTTGGGTAGAGGGATAGGGGTAGGTTTTGCTTTGGCTATGGTTTGCGTAGGAAAAGCAGAGGAAGAAGCGAACACTTAGCCGCTGCAGCAAGGGAAGAGAAGAAGGAAGAAGAGGCTGTGTAGCAGAGAAAGAAGGAGAAGCTTTTGTAGAGAAACAAGGACAAGGAAGAAGACCAAGGAGAAAACTTCGAAGGAAAGCACAAGGAACTCTGAAGAAAAGAAGCTAAGCAAGGCAGAGATCAGAGAGAAGGAAGGACTTCAGAAAAGACAAAATGAAAAAGAAGACAGGAGAGAAACAAAGGCAGGAAAAGAGAAGGAAGTGCAAGGAAGAAGAAGATCTGTGAATCTGAAGGAAAGAAGAAGAGCCAACGAAGAAGAAGACAGGAGAGAAAGAAGATTACATTTAAGACGTCTGATATAGAAATCAGACGTCCAATTCTATTTTCTTTTACAAATTCTTTTTACAACTCTCTCTCGTTGAATCATTTATTTTCATTTACTTTTTGTATTCTTTGATTTTAAAAGTACTGAGATTGCTCCCTGTGTTCGACCTCGGAGACTCTAGTTTTTCGAGTAATAAAATTCTCTATATTTGTTTGAACGTTTTGTCGGTTATACTACAACGTGATATTCTCTTTAAAACCCGCACAAAAGCGAACGAACAATGCATTAATGTGAATCTTGTGCTTTCCTGGGAAAAAGCCACTTTATGGTTCCAGAAGGCATCGTCCTGGGACATCTTATTTCTGAGAGGGGTATGCAAGTCGACTGGGCCAAGGTTAATTTGATTTTCGAACTCCTTGTACCTAACTTGGTCAAAGATGTCAGGTCGTTCTTGGGGCACGTGGGTTTCTATTACCGATTTATCTCTGATTTTTCCAAAATCGCATGCCCCTTGACCAACCTCCTCTCAAAAGACACGCCTTTCGAGATGACGAGTGAGTACATTCACACATTTGAGATCCTACGTGACCGAGTCACCCAAGTACCAATCCTGCAATCCCCTTACTGGGTCTCAACCCTTTGAGATCATGTGCGATGCATTGGACTATGCAGTGGGAGCGGTGCTAGGGTAGAAAATCGACGGGAAACCCGTGGTCATATATTACGCCAGCAAGACATTAGACGAGGCTCAGTGTAACTACACCGTTATGGAGAAAGATCTGTTGGCTGTAGTATTTGACATAGAAAAATTTAGATCATACCTTTTGGATTCCCATGTCATTATATACTCGGATCACACCATAGTGAGACACACGAAGAAGGATGCGAAACAGAGATTGATCCGATGGATCTTGCTATTGCAAGAATTCGACCTTGGAATTTGTGACAAGGCGGGAAAGCAGAACGTGGTTGCTGACCATTTTTCTCACCTTCCTTCTTCGGTTATTGACCTGTCTGGACCTATTACCAAGTGATTGCGTAGCAATCATAGGTCTTCATTGACCTTAATTATGCTAGAACTTAGCATAAGTTAGGGTAATTCATGCATGCATAAGCACTATCTGAATCTTTACTGCTTTACTTTAGCTAATGCATAAAATAATGTTATAATGTGCTGATTAAGTGCATTGTGTCAATTGCAGGCAATAAGCTGATCTTAAGCTGGATTTGGAGCTAGATCTAAAGTTGGATCTGAAATAATTGGTGTTGCAACAGGACTGGAGCAGAAGACTTAGATTAGATGTAGGGAATAATGATGTAAGGGAGTTAAGGTATGCTATTCTATTAAGTAGGAATAAAGCAATAAAATGTTAAGAGCTTAGGTCCATCCTAGCCCTAAGATAGCCTAGAGACTTCCCCAAGCCTTAGCCACCCTTAGATTAGGTCACCACACCCTAGGAAGCCCTAAAACCCTAGTTCCAACCCTTATCTGGATGTCCAGATAAGTTATAGGACATCCAGAACCCTTAGCCATCTCCCGCACACCTTAAACCCACTTCTGCAGTGTTATTAGATGTCCAGACACTTTGTCAGACGTCTAATTTCTGCAGAATACCCAAAACAGAACCTAGAATTCCCCCTGACTTAGATTGGATGTCCAGAATTGAAGTCTAGACTTATGATTTTTGAGTATAAGTCATTTGATCATGTTTTTGGACGTCTAGAACTGGTCTCCAGTCCCTATTTTGAGATTCAAGCCTTGATCTTGGATCTCGAACTCCCTAGACCTAATCCCAACCCCATAGGTGTCTTAACCATAGTACATCACCTCTAGACCTACCCAAGGACCTAATTAGGTCCTCACCAAACCCAATTGACTTAGACCAAAGTCAAGTACCATCACCTAAGCCAATTGGACTCATTGAGTCCAATTGAGCTCAGATCTCAACCCACACAAGTCCAATTGGACTTAGTGAGAGTCCAATTGACCTAAGCCCACCCTAATTGAGTTATTCCACTCTCAATTAGGTTCACACTCATTCAATTAAACTTAGGTTAAGTTTAATCGCAATTTCCCCTTAGCAATTAGGGTTTGCAACCCTAATTCAAAGCATACACCTACCCAAACCTCTTAGGACCTAACCTAGACCTCTTAGACACCTAGGGCACGACCACACACACACACACACACCCATTCACGGACACACACTCCTCTAGAGTTCTCTAGAACTCTCTTGAAGTGGTGCCAACTCTTGGTTGCCAAATTTAGTAACCAAGAGGCATTCAATTCTTAGATCCACAAATGGTGGATCTAAGAAACCACCTCTCTCTCTCTTGGCTGGCCATTCTTGGACTCTCTCTAGAGAGTTACACACTTCTCTAGAGAGACTCCCTTAGGTCTATAAAAAGACCTAAGGGGTGGCCATTTGCACCCATCCACTCTTGGCCATACATGCTTGGCTCCATTCACATCCACCTCCACTTAGGCTAGCCACTTCCACTCCATCTCAATGAGTTGAGCACCACCATGAAGGACACCATACCAGGATGCTGGATCACTCCTCTAACCTCTCTCCAAGGGTTGGCCTAAGCTCCATTGGCCGCCCCTCATTCTCCTCCCTACCACTCCAAGGCCATCGGAGCCCACCTTTGAATGCCCTCACTTTCTGATAGATAAGTAGCTAGCTCTTTACATTTACTGCGTCTATTTATTGCTTAGTAGTGTAGTCTTTACTCTCACCTAATGATGCATGCAAAATCCCCCCATAGATTCTTGTATGCGATCATTTTCTGTTAGCTAGATTTATATTTTCAAGCTTTCCTTTATAAGCTTTCCTCTAATTCCATGTTGCAAAACACCTTCCTAAATGAAGGAATGAAAGAAATATTTTTTATATATATATCTCTGTGTTGAAAGTCACCATGAGCTTATTGATTGCAATATATTTCACGTGATTCAAGTTGCCTATTTTCACTTATATATTTCGCAACAAGCATGTCAATTTTGGAAAATATAGAAAACCTAACTACAGATGCATTTTCTGTAAACAACCACCACGTAACTAGATTTGTGCACACCGAAACCCACACTTTCACTTTCATGATTTATCTGACACACGCGCATGTAATCTGAATTCATAATAGAAGTGGCGAAGTCTTAATTCGAAGATTGGAAACCGACGTGCGATTTTAAATAAAGTAGAGCAATAAAAGATCGATTTTAGAATTAAACAAATGCCTCCCAGAGACGAATGACCTGGACTCAAGTCTCGTTATCTTTTTATAAATATTGTTGTTTGATCGTATTGTGCACTATACTATGATGTTTTTCATATCAAAAGATGCTTTACGCTTTCCGAACACCGAGCATTTTCTGGATGAACACTTGTTGGCCATTAATGGACTTCCTTGGTTTGCTGACATGGTAAACTACTTGGTTATAGGGAAAGTCCCGCCAGATTGGGCGACTTCCAGGCGGGACAAGTTGATTATCGATTCCCATTACTACATTTGGGAAGAACAGTATCTCTTCCATATTGGCAATGATCAGGTAATCCGGAGATACATTCCTGACAA
Organism: Thalassia testudinum; assembly: GCA_037157565.1. NCBI lineage: Eukaryota > Viridiplantae > Streptophyta > Magnoliopsida > Alismatales > Hydrocharitaceae > Thalassia > Thalassia testudinum. The sequence goes on from JAZHRO010000031.1 coordinate 62,913,019, forward strand.
TGAGGTCAATAATGTCATCTCATTCTGTCATGACCAGGCTTGCGGTGGCCATTTCTCTGGTTGAAAAATTGTAGCAAAGATCCTCTAGTGTGGGTTCTTCTGGCCCACAATGTTCAAAGATGCACAAACTTATTGTAGGGCACGTGCTCGTTGTTAGACCTTAGGCAACATGGGTCCACATGATATGATGCCCTTGAACCCGATCATTATGTCCAAGATCTTTGACATCTGGGGAATTGATTTCATGGGACCCTTTCAAGGATCTAATGGCTTCAAGTATATCTTACTTGCTGTTGATTACATCTCTAAATGGATCGAAGCCATCCCCACCAAAATAAGTGACCATAAAGTTCTTCTGTTCATTCAGGAGAACATCTTTTTCTGATTTGGGGTTCCAAAGCCATCATCAGCGATAGCGGGTCACATTTTGTCAATGTGCACTTCCAGTCCCTGATGAAAAAGTACAGGGTGTCACATCGTATCTCGATTCCATACCACCCCCAGACTAATGGATTGGTAGAACTGTCCAATCGGGAGATCAAGAAGATCCTTCAGGTCACTATCCGGCCTGACAGGAAGGATTGGTCTACCCGCCTTTTGGAACCCTTGTGGGCCTACAGGATCGTCCATAAGACCTAGTTAGGCATGTCTCCTTTCAGACTCAAGTACGGGAATGCATGTCACCTCCCCATAGAAATAAAGCATAAGCCTACTAGGCAGTATGGAAGTGCAATCTAGATCTTGTGAAGGCTAGAATCCACCGTCGATTGCAATTGAGCGAGATCGAGGAACTACGCAATGACGCATATGAGAACTCGTGAATCTACAAAGAGCAGGTGAAAACCTTCCATGACAGGCACATTGCAAGAAAATCCTTCCATCCTGGTCAAAAAGTACTGCTCTTTGATGCCAAACTCAAGCTCATCCCAGGTAAACTCAGATCTAAATGGATTGGACCATTTTTGGTGAGACAAGTATTTGGAAATGGAGTTGTCAAAATCAATGAACTCAGCTATGATTCTGAACCTTTTGCCATGAACGGTCAGAGACTCAAACCATTCGTCAAACTTACTGACACAAATTTGGCTGCAGTATCTTTTGATCTCCATTCTCCATGAGCTTCATTGCGCCCAGCTGATGGTGTTAAACTTAGCTCTTAATGGGAGGCAACCCGTCATCTTTTGAAAAATCCGAAACCTTCCTGGCATATCCTTTTGCTGAGTTCATATTGCACTTTAGGGTTCATCCATTAGAACAACCGACTCCACCTTTGGTCTATGTATCAAAGCTTGAAATCATTCGCAACAGTCATTCCGACTCATTCACCACACACCTGTTCTAATGTACGATCTAAATTGAACTCGAACCAACCTAATTTACAATGGGAACATTGTAAATCATAGGCATGAGAGGGTATTAAAGTGCAAAATGCTGTGAAATCAATGCATGGAAAGGTTTCATCAAAAAAAAAGGAGAAAAGGTTGGAGAAGAGAGGAAAGGAAAAGAAAAAAGAAAAAAAGGAGCAAATAAAAAGAAAAAAGAGAGTCCCTTGAAACTGAATATGGAACCTATCTAACTTTTAGATTGGATCAGATGATGAATTAATACCTGGAAAGCTAAAACTCAGGGAATAAGTGGTGGATACAGACCTTAGGCCTCTTGGGCTTGTTTTAGGGCTTAAACACTCAAGTATTTGTTAAGATTCGGATTAATCCTCAAGAGGTTGAGGAAAGTGCGAGGCTGATGTATTAGGTCTAAGGCTTAGGGGTTATTCAGCCTTGTTGCCTGCCCTTTGGTTTGCGGGACTTGGTAACCTGAGCGCCCAAAATCACACACTTAGTCTGGTTCAATGCGCTTAACAAAGAAAAATCTGTCAAAAGTGTTCTATTATGAAAAGTCATCTCGAAGATCTAGCTTAGGAGTAGCTCGACAACATAAATTGATTAGACGAGTTCCCGATGCGGAGAGGTGGGAAATTCCCCTTGAAGATGCATAATAACATATTGTCTCCTTGGTGCTTTTCCACTAAGATATCTAAATATCCTATCAGGGGCATGTAGGCACCATGTGCTGGCTCAGGTGCCATGGGCGGGATTATCCCGAAATGTCGATTGCCAAGGCTTGAATTTAGCTATAGAATGTCATGGGCGGCACTATCTCGAAGTGTTGAAAGCCAGGGTTCTAGGGGTTGCCATGGGCGGTGCTATCTCGAAGCATCGATTGCCAGGGACCCTTCGAGGATTGATGGTGGGGACAAGGAATCCAACATAGATCGTGTTTAGGGCCAATTCAAGGCTGGATTTAGGGAAAAGTAAAAAGAAAAGAGAGAAAACTCTCCAAATGAAAATTCTTCTATCTCTTTCTTACAAAAATGCATTAGCAAACTGAACTTGGACATGTTACATTTATGCACGGGTGCTTTAACCACTAGGTTCAATGAACCTCTGGGCAGTTTTTGTGGGCCTTAGAAACCTTCGCGGCAGACTCAGGATTGAGGCTGGTCAGGTTTGGATCTTGGCTGGTACTTGAGTACCTCCAGGCCTATTGTTGGTATTCTGATTTGATTTCTAGAGTTGTAGCTTAGTAAGGCACACTGACGGTTACATCCGACCTAGATAACTGATTTGATCCATAGAATTTTTGCTTAGGGACTAGCAAAAACTAGGCATGGGGGTATGACTGGAAAACCATCATAAGCTATAGCTAGCTCATTTTAGTCTGGAATAAAAGATAAAAGCTCATACGTATCCATTAGAGGGTCCTATATGCATAATGTTCTATTTTGAAAAGAAGAGAAGAAACCAGTGTTATTTCTGTAATTTTAACAGCAAATCATGAACATAGAATAACCAAGGGGCTAGATAGGGGTGAATTAAAGGTCAAATGAGTAGTAAATTCAAATAAGTGGGTTCATGCAGACAGAAACGAATTTTCACGCATTTTAAGAATAACTAACCCGAAACCTTAATTTCAGACTTGTTTATTTAATAGAGGTTCTGGTTGGGATAAAATTCACTTAAAACTTCTAAAAATCATAGAAAAATATTCCATAAGGTTTGGAATCCTTGATTTGATCATTGGAACCCATTTTGATGCAAAACAGAGTCTCGGATAGAAAGTTACCTTAATTTGCATTTCTATGCAAATTGCTCAGTCAAACTTGGTCAAAACTAAAATCCAACTTTACCACTAGATTCCTTGAGTCCAAATTAGGTTTGTACCAAAATTTGGGCCCAATTAGAGTCCATCTTGACCTAATTTGCATTTTGGTCTAGTTTGACTCTTTCTCTCTCATTCATATCACCAACTTTCAAAATCCTTACGAAAAGGCCCCAAACTTCTCTTCATTTTCTTTAAATGGGTCCCTTTCTCCATGGTAGGTGTGAACCCAAAGGTGTCAAGCTTCAATCAGGGATATGAAACGTCGGTTTTGTATTTGTTATAACGTTGTAGTAAGGCCGGTTATTGCCAACATTTCAAATATAAATTTTTTACTCGGAAAATGAAAGAGTTCCCGAGGTCGAACTCAGGGAGCAAGTCGTATTCTAGAGATATACATGTTTCTTTTACAAAATAAAGAGAGAGGGAAAGAATTTGTTGTGATGTTCTTCTTTCTTTCTCTTTCTTCAGATCTCCTTCTTCTTCTTCCTTGGTTTCTGCTACGGTGATAATCTTCTTCTGCAATGGTGATGCTCTTCTTCTTCTTCCTGCTGTTCCTGCGTTGGTGATGTTTTTCTTTCTTCAGAGCTCCTTGTTCTTCTTCTTCTTTGGTTTTCTGCCTTGACCTCTCTTCTTCTTCTTCTGCAATCGTGGTGACCCTTTCTCTTTCCCCTTTTTTTTTTATGGCTGCAGAGCTTCTGCCTTCAGCTACTAAGTCTTCCTTCCTTCTTCTTCTGCTTCGGCCGTTGCTCTTCCTTCTTCTTCAGCCTGCCTTCTTTCCTGCTCTGGCTGCTGACTTTCCGTCGTCTGACCCGGTGCTTCGACGACTTAACTGAGCATTTGCTACAGTGCAGCTCCTTCTTCTTCTTCGCCTGCACTTCTTCTTCTTTGGCCTGCACACTTCAGAGTTTTTTTTTGTCAAGAGGCAAAACCTACTCTACCCCCCTCCCCCGCGTCTCTCTTTCTCTCTGAAATCACTCTTCGGAAGCTCTCCCAGAGCTACCGGGTAATCGGGTTTGGGTCAGGCCCGGGTCCAGGCCCACCGGCGTGCGTGGTGGGCGAGGAGTGCAGGTCAGTCGGGTCGGGTCAGGTCCGCGGGGCGTGAGCGCGGACGAGACCGGGTAACCGGGCGGGTGAAGGGGACCTCACCCCGTGGTCAGGAGGCAGACAGCATAAGGCACTTTTTGCCTTTATGCGTCCGCGCGCCTCCGAGAAGTTCCGAGGTGGGACTAAATGTCCCACCCCAATTGAGCGCCCGTCGCGGAGGGAGCAGTGGGCGATCGTGGCTTCACGCGCGGCTTTCGCCCTGTTTGCGAGCCTGGGACGTTTCGCGGAGACTCCCTGCGCAACCTGGGAGTTGCACCTGGGCGAAGGCGTGCCTGCACCTGCAGGTGAAGGAGCTCTGCCTGCTCAGTAATGGCGACGGCGGGCGAGTCACCTGGTCACAGAAGAACGGCCTCTCGGCCAAATCAGACAGGCGGGGGACCTTCGCCGTGGCATGGCGAAGGTGGTCAGGGGGTCTGCAGGGGGCGTGATGGAGCCAACAGGTCGTCCTAGGTCAAACTGTGAGCGAAGAAGTGGGTGTGTTCGGTGGATCTGCAGAGGGTGTTTGGTGGGAAGTGGAGGGGCGGAAGAGGATCAGGGTGAGGAGGCAGATGTTCTGCGGTGGTCGGCGAGCCGTGTGGGTCGCTGAGGTGATGGGCGCGGCTCGCCGGAGGGTGGTCGGAGGCGGAGAGGGTGAGGGTGAACAGGAGCGGTCGAGGGTTTAATTGACTAAATTGAAAGCGGGGAAAGAAAGAGGAGAAGAAGGGGAGTAGTTCTAACTTACTTGCAGGGACGAAGGGGGAGGAACAGGGCGACAGTCGTATCGACTGTCGCCGGAGAAGACGATGCTCAGGGAGAGGGGCGGCGGCGAGCAGAGAGCCGGAGAGGCGCCAGCTGGGTGCGGCGTGGCGCGGGAAGAGCAGGGGAGGAAGTCTCTGCTGCTGGTATTGCGGCAGAGCGAAGAGGTGGAGGGGGAGGAAGCCGCCGGAGCTGGTGAGCGTCTGCCGGAGGAAGAAGAGAAGAAAGCTGGGGGTTTTCTCCGTCAGATCCAGGCTGCCCTGGTCGGTGGAGCAGCGGGGGGTATTTATAGGGATGAAACAGGGAGGAAGGCGGAAGGAGACGACGTGTCTCCCTCGCCGGAGAATGGTCGGAATATGAACCCATACCGTCCGTGCGTTCGCACGGCCGGTATGGTGGGCTACAATGACCAGGGGGGTGCCCCTGCGACGGCTGACGACGCAGGGCACCCCCGGTATACTTGCCAGGTCCCCCACCTCACCCTGCGCGGCGCCATGCTCCGCGCAAGGTCGCCGGAGCATGGTGCTGGCAGGGTTTTGCAGGAGGGACCTGATTGCAAAGAACGAAGGAGAGTTAGGGGCTAAAATGCGAGGGTTCAAAAGTTGAGGGCCAAAGAGTAAATATATGAGGACCAAAGTGTGAAGTCGGTCAAGGAGGTTTCTTCTTAGGCTCAAGTTTTTATACATGACTAATTAGGACCTAAGGAATCTGATGGTGAATTTCATTTTCATATTAAACCTTGTTTGACCGGTCAATTTGCGCAAAAACCCAAATTAAGTTATTAATTGGGCATGGTTCTCAATGTAGGTCAAAATGGGTTCTAAAGGCCAAATTGAAGGTTCTAAACCCTAGAGATTATTTTTCTATGAATTTTAGAGGGTTTATTCTATTTTTACTTTGCCTCGAACCTTGTGAATTGAAGTGGGTTGTTTTAGGGTTACAGATTATCATTTGGTTCCTTGGAAGTGCTGTAGCCCTTACTAGATCATCTCATCCCACTTTTATTCTTATTAAGCTGTTTTGACCTGTGTTTGGGCCCTGAATTACCCTGTATGCAGATTATACTGGTAAAATTGCACTTTTACCCCTTATGACTGGTTTTCTTCTCAAACTCAGAATTCTCTGAGTTAAGCCTTTCCTTGAGATATGTAGGAGCTTTTATCCTTTGTATTGGGTCAAAATGAGCTAGTTATGGCTCATGATGAGGTTCTCATCATACCCCCATGCCTAGCTTTTGCTAGTCCCTTAGCAAAAACTTAAGGTTTCAACCCTTGTTCTAGACCATGAAGTTTTTAATGGTTTTAGATAAGTGCCTTTTTTTTTATTTGAGCATAGATTAGGTTAGAATGCTGACCATAGGCCTAAAAGGTACTCTAGTACCAATCAAGATCCAAATCTGTCTAGCCTTAGCCTCAGTCTTTTAGCAAAGGTTTTTAAGGCCCGCAAGAACTAACCTAAGGTTTATTGGACTTCGTGGTTAAAGCACCCGTGCTTGAAATGATTTTAGCCCTGGCTCAGTTCGCAGTGCGTTTTGTAAGAGAGAGATAGAAAGTTTTTCTGTTTGGAGAGTTTTCTCTCTCTTTTTCTTTTTAGTTCTAGCCTAGGATTGGCTTTTCAACACGGTCTGTATCAGATTCCTTGCTCCCATCATCAATCCTCAAGGGTTCCTGGCGATCGATGCTTCGAGATAGCACCGCCCATGGCAACCCCCGGAACCCTGGCTATTGAGATTTCGAGATAATCCCATCCATGGTATTCCGTGGCTGAATCCAGACCCTGGCAATTGACACTTCGAGATAATGCCATCCATGGAATCTGAACCAGCAGAGTGCTTACATGCCCCCCGTAGGATATGTAAATATCCTAAGAGACAAGCACCGAGGAGATGATATTTTGTTACGCATCTTCGAGGGGATTTCCCGCCTCTCCGCGCTGGGAACTCGTCCAAATCAACTTGTGTTGATCGGCCGTTCCTATTCTAGGTGTTTTTTTTTCAGATTTTTGCGACGCTTCTGCGTGATTCTGATTTTTATGCTTACTGAACCAGGCTGTGTGTGAGATTAGGGTGCTTAGGTTACTGAGTCCCGTAAACCAAAAATTAGTTAACGAGGCCGAATACTTCCTAAGCCTTAGACCTAATACTTCAGCTTTTCATTTTCCTCAACCTCTTGAGGAGTGTCCAGATCTTAATGGGTACTAAGAGTCTATTCAAGAATGCCTAAGGTTTGCATTCTTACTAATCTCATTGTGCACTTTTCAGTTATTTTCTTGAATGAGGTCTAGAACTTAGGTTAATTCCTTAGTTCCTTACTAATGACTATCACTTTTTCTCATAATTTTGTGCTCCTTTTTCATTTTGTTTCTTTTCTCCTTCACAAAATTTTCCTTCTCCTCTTCTCCTCTTATTCTTTTTCGAAGAATTTTTTTTAATTTTTATGGTATTTTTTGGCATATGTGAATTTTTTGTTTGAAACCTTTTCTTACACGTTTTTGCACTTTCCTACCCCCCCATGCCTAAGATTTGCAATGTCCTCATTGTAACCTAGGGGGTCTTAGTTCATTCCTTAAGACAGAAATTTGGATGAGTGAATGGGTCGGGTTGAATTTTTGCGGACGATTTCAAATCCCAGATGCAAACATCTGAGTTGGGGTCGGCTGTCTACAAGGGTGAACTTCGAGTGCTGAAAGGTGTCAGAACAAGTTTCAGGTTTTCAAAGAGAATGACGGGCTGCCTCCCGTTAAGCGCTGAGTTTTACGCCATCGGCTGGGCGCAATAAGCTCAAGGGGAAAGGAGGATATAAGATGCCTCAGCCAAATCAGTAGAAGTTACATCAATGAACGGCTTGAGTCTTTGACCATTCACGATGAAAGGTTCAGAATCGTGGCTGAGTGGACTGATTTCGATTGCTCCATTTCCAAAAACCTGTCGGACCAAATATGGTCCGACCCACTTAGATCTCAGTTTTCCTGGGAAGAGTTTGAGTCGGGCATCAAAGAGTAGGACCTTTTGACCAGGATGAAAGATCTTTCTTGAGATGTGTTTGTCGTGGAAGGCTTTAACCCGCTCCTTGTAGATTTGCGAGTTCTCGTACGCGTCTATGCGCAATTCATCGATCTCGCTGATTTGGAGTTTTCTGTGGGTCCCAGCCTTAGAAAGATCTAGATTACAGTTCCGTACTGCCCAATAGGCTTTATGCTCCAGTTCGACGGGAAGGTGGCATGCCTTTCCGTACACCAGTCTAAAGGGAGACATGCCTAATTGGGTCTTGTGGGCGGTCCTATAGGCCCACAATGCTTCCGGAAGTCGGGACGACCAGTCCTTCCTGTCAGGTCGAACAGTGACTTGCAGGATTTTCTTGATCTCCCGATTAGACAGCTCAGCTAGACCATTAGTTTGGGGGTGGTAAGGAGTAGAGATTCGGTGAGACACCCCATATTTGGTCATCAGTGACCTAAACTGAGCATTTGTGAAATGGGTTCCCCCATCAGAGATTATTGCACGAGGAATCCCGAACCTTGAGAAAATGTGTTGATGAATGAATTTGAGAACGATTTTGTGATCACAGGTTCGGGTCGGTATGGCTTCGATCCATTTGGACACGTAGTCCACAGCCAACAGAATGTATTCGAAACCATCCGAAACAGGAAAGGGGCCCATAAAATCAATCCCCCAAACATCAAAGATTTCGCATACTAGAATCGGTTGCATAGGCATCATGTCGCGATGGCTCATGTTGCCCAAAGTCTGGCAACGACTGCATGCCTTGCAATGACTGTATGCGTCTTTGAACAGTGTGGGCCAGTAAAAGCCGCACTGGAGGACTTTTGATGCGGTTTTATGCCCGGCAAAATGGCCACCGCATGCCTGGTCATGGCAGAAAGAGAGGATATTGTTGACTTCCCCTTCCGGGACACATCTCCGGATGATCTGATCGGCACCTATGCGGAAGAGGTACGGGTCTTCCCAAATGTAATACTTGGCATCGGAGCGTAATTTGTCTTTCTTGGCCTTCGGCCAATCGGACGGGGTCTGATGAGATGCCAAGTAATTTACAATATTAGCAAACCATGGAAGGCTAGTACCAATAGTCAGCAGGTGCTCATCGGGAAAATGCTCAGTGATGGGTCCGGAAGGGTCTATCATTTCAGAAGGCAGACGGGACAAGTGATCAGCTACCACGTTTTGTTTTCCCGCTTTATCGCGAATCTCGAGGTCAAATTCTTGCAACAGCAAGATCCATCGGATCAATCGAGGTTTCGCGTCCTTCTTTGCAAGGAGATGCCTCACAGCCGTGTGATCCGAGTATATGATGACATGGGAACCCAGAAGGTACGATCTGAACTTCTCTAGGGCAAATACTACAGCTAGCAGCTCTTTCTCAGTAACTGTATAGTTACGCTGAGCCTCATCGAGTGTTTTGCTGGCGTAGTAAATGACCACAGGTTTCTTGTCATTTTTCTGCCCCAAAACCGCTCCTACAGCGAAGTCGGATGCATCACACATGATCTCAAAGGGTTGAGACCAATCAGGGGACTGTAGGATCGGGGCTTGGGTGACTCGGTCACGCAGGATTTCAAATGCTTGAGTGCATTCCTTGGAGATTTCGAAGGGAACATCCTTGGAGAGAAGAGTGGTCAGGGGGCGTGCGATTTTTGAAAAATCAGGGATAAATCGTCGATAAAAACCGACATGCCCTAAAAAGGATCGGATGTCCCTGATCGAGCTAGGCATAGGAAGGTGAGAAATCAGATTAACCTTAGCTCGATCCACTTGGATACCTTTCTCCGAAATTGAGTGTCCCAGGACAATTCCCTCAGGCACCATGAAATGGCTCTTTTCCCAGGAAAGGACCAAATTCACGTCGATGCACCGCCTGAGTATCTGGACCAAGTGTTGGAGGCAATCGTCGAATGATGCTCCGAAAACTGAAAAGTCATCCATGAAGACTTCCAGATAATCACCTACCATATCTGAGAATATGGCAAGCATGCATCGCTAAAAAGTAGCGGGTGCATTGCAAAGATCGAAAGGCATCCTTCGGAAAGCGTATGTTCCGAAGGGGCAGGTGAATGTGGTCTTTTCTTGGTCCTCAGGATGGATTGCCACCTGGTTATAACCGGAGTACCCGTCAAGAAAGCAGAAGAACCTATTTCCCGCTAGTTTTTCGAGAATTTGATCAATGAAGGGTAGTGGGAAATGATCCTTCTTCGTGGAGGAATTGAGTCGACGGTAATCTATACAGACTCTCCACGAGTTGGCTAATCGGGTAGGAATGATTTCTCCGGTCTCAGTCGTTATAGTGGTGAGTCCTGCCTTCTTAGGCACGACCTGAATTGGGCTCACCCAACGACTATCGGAGATCGGGTAGATGATCCCGGCATCTAACCACTTGATGATCTCCTTTTTCACGACCTCCTGCAGATTGGGGTTTAAGCGTCTCTGCATTTCACGAGAAGGTCGCGTGCCCTCTTCTGAATAGATATGATGAGTACAATAAGAGGGACTTATTCCAGTCAAATCATCGAGGGTCCATCCGATGGCTCTGCGATGTTGCTGGAGGACAACAATCAGACGGGATTCCTGTTCAGGACTGAGGTTGGAATTGATGATCACAGGAAGTGTCTGATTAGAACCCAAAAAGATGTATTTCAAATGAGCAGGAAGGGGTTTCAGTTCGAGGATGGGGTTTTCAGCAGCAGCGGGTGGTTCAGTATAGATGTGAGGTTCAAGGGTGGGAGTTACTGGGTTGTTCACATCTGGATTTGACTCCTCTGTTTGCGGGTCAAGATCCTTCTGTGGTTGATGAGGAATACTCAAGTCATTCTGGAGGTGTGATTCATCAACCAAAGTCTTGATGTCACAAATTTGCTCGATGACGCCGCAATTAATTCCTTGTTGGGCCTTAAATATATCAATTTTCAGTGTTTGATCTCCAAACTTAAGCTCTATTTGGCCCTCCTCACAGCTGATGTTGGCTCTAGCAGTAGCCAAGAAAGGTCTCCCTAGAATGATTGGTGTATCCCTAGGGTTCTCAGGTGCATCCATGTCTAAGACTATAAAGTCCACTGGAAAATAGAAATCCCGCACTCTCACGATAACATCCTCGAGAATCCCTTTTGGTGACTTTATAGATCGATCTGCTAATTGTAATGTCACCTCGGTTGGTTTCAGCTCAGATTCTTCCAGATGGTCAAGTAAGGATGTGGGTATCAGATTTATAGATGCACCTAAGTCTAACAATGCTCTATCAAATTGGGTACCACCTATCTTACAGGAGATCAGGGGAGTTCCAGGATCTTTTGCCTTGGGTAGGAGTCTACTAAGGATTACAGAGCTGGCTTGCTCCGACAGAACAATTGGGCTCCCTCCCTTGGTTCGCGGCTTACGCTGGGGTGTACATATATTCTTTAGAAATCGTGCGTAAGCTGGTACGTGGTGGATTGCATCCATCAAGGGGATGTTTATGTGGACCTGCTCAAAGAGCTTGACCAGGTCCTCCTCAGGGGCCACGGGTTTGGTGGTCTTCTTTCCCTTGGTCAGGGCCTCGGGAAACGGGATCTTGGTTGGTTCCTCTAGGATAGGTCCAGGTTGTGGGTCTGGAACAGCGGTACCTTGGCTAACTATCCTAGGGTCATGGTTATCAGGCTGGGAGTGGTTTGGATAATGCGGGTCCTGAGTTGTCTTACCACTACGTGTTGTTACAGAATTTAATCCGGCCTGATTTTGGTTTGGGTTTGGTAGGAGGGGTGGCTGCTGCTGAAATCTCGCACTAGAAGTTGAGGCATCCATCTCGTCTGGAGATGGAGCAGTGGGGGCCTGATAAATCCATTGAGCGTGGCCTAAATTTGGATTCATAACGCGCTTCTGGGTTGGCACGTTATTTGGGTTAGGAAGGGGTTGGGAAGGGAGTGTGCCTGGCTGGCGAGAATTTGCCAACTGGGCCAGTTGAGTTTTAACTTCAGTAAGCTCGTCCTTGTGCTGTTTTTGAATGGCCGCATTCGATTTTTGAATGTCAGCCAGAGTCTGAAGGATTAAGGACATTTGATCTTGATTTGGCCCTGATGGATAAGTAGGGTTGGGCCGAGGCTGAGGCGGCTGGTAGTGATGAGAGGGCTGTGGGCGGGACTGAAAAGGTGGTCTTTGGGTTTGGGGATTTCCCGCCCACTGAAAATTGGGATGGTTTCGCCATCCAGGGTTGTAAGTGTTGGAGAATGGGTCGTTCTGGATGGCGTTGAGGTCCTCGCAGGTCTGAGGAACCTCCTGAGAATCAGGGAAAGGAGGAATGGAGTTCCCCCGGCTGGTGAAGAAAGGATCGGATGATCTTCCAGTCCAAGAATCAGATGGGGATGGATATGGATCCATCCCAGGGGAGGATCGGTGGAGGATGTTTTGCACAGTCTCCTGTGTGGAAGGAGGTTGTGCAAAGGAGTTACGCGCAGAAGTGGCTCGCTGCAAGTGCTGAGTCAGCTCATCCACCTTCTTTTCAATGATTGAGACCTTGTCCAATCGACTGGCCATTAATTCCAGGTCGACTGATGCGGACAGGTCCTGCGTCTCATGTGCTCCCTTAAGATTCGTCGCTGCGCGGGTATTCGTCCTGTCGAATAATCCCATGGAGTCATTGTTGATGGAGTTCTCGCACATGTTTTCGAGAATCTCCCATACGGTGTCTTCATGTTGACCCATGATGTTTCCTCCGCAGGTTGCATTGACGAAAAGGCGGATGTCCTCACGGAGTCCCTGGTAAAAAGATTGGACTTGTTCCCATTTAGGAACTCCGTGATGGGGGCACTTCCTCATGAGATCCTGAAAACGATCCCATGCCTCATGGAGAGGTTCTCCTGATTGTTGAGTGAAGTGTGTAATCTGATGGCGCAAGGCGTTGGTCCGACCAACGGGAAAGAACTTTTTCAAGAACTCGGATTGAAGTTCTTCCCAAGTGTTGATCGGCCGGGTCTGAGTTTGATACCAATGGGCGGCCTTGTCCATAAGAGAAAAGGAGAACATCTTCATGAGAAGAATATCCCGATTTTGCGCATCTGATCCAAAAGTGTGGGCCAGATGCTTTAGCTGTTTGATGTGCTGGAAGGGATCTTCAGAATTAAGCCCATGGAATTTAGGTATAGCATGAATCATGTTGGGCTTTAGTTCGGAATCAGGTCCTCCAATCGGGATTCCGACTCGAGGCTCAATGGCCACCGTAGCAGGATTGTAGTGGTCCCGCATCATAGGACGCTGTGGTGGGTGCACGAAGTTTTGGAAGAGGTCATTGAGTCGCTGGAGCTGGTGTTCCAGATTATTTTCTTCCTCAACTGGCTGAGCCATGATGGGGGAAGAAGAAGAACTTGGTTCTGAATCAGAAGAGAGAATAATGTGAGGGTGTTGCTGCACAAATACGGGCATCGAGGCTTGGCCTTGACGAGAGCGAATTTCTAATGGAGGTCTTAAGGGTGGTCTTAGAGACCTCCTTCCGTACATGCACAGTTGGGAGAGGTAAGTTTAGAAGGTGCTGGACCCAATCAAGACACCCAAAAATGTGTTGGGTGACTATAGAGGTGCGGGGCAGATGGACCCCTTGATCAGAAAGATCGTCCACCTGAGAATTACCTGGGCAGCCAGAGAGGGAGAGTCCCGCGAAGACCCCTACACGGTAGAGCGTCCCCACGGGTTACAGGGTTTCCCCCACCCGACCTCTCTTGTCACTGCGGTTCCAGGTAGACCAGAATGGGGATCTTGACCTCTTAAGTCTACCAATTTTAAGATCAGGGTGCTTAAGGTTTCACTTGAACTTTAGTCTTTTTAAGTGCAAAGAGTGACCTAATTTAAGGTTGGTTAACCCAAAGGGGTCAACTTTACCTCTTGTTTTCTTTGAGAGCTTTTTGGGTCCTTTCTTTTAGGGTTCAAGTGTTTAGAGAGAGCCAATTGTTTAGGATTTTTTTTGTTAATTATTTTCAATCAATGGCTTGGGCACACCTCTTTTGGATTTCCTCAATTCTTGATTAAGGGGTGTGTCTCTACTGAAATCCTAATGTTTGACCTTATGTTGGCTCTACTTGGTCCATTTAACTCTTTGTTGGGCAATTAGGGCTCAAGCAAGAATGTGTTAGCCCTTAAATACCCTTAATAGTGTGCAGGAGTGATGAGTTGAAAACATGCAACTTTTTATGGTTACTAAGTATGGAAGACAGGTTAGCCCTATATTGCTTGTTTTTTTTTTCTTTTCTTCCTCTTTAGAGTGTAGGGGTTAATAATGAGAGAAAAGATTTACCTGTCTTCGGAGTGGTTGTGTGGTTGCTTGTCTTCCTGTAGCTGCACAAAAGAGAGGAGATTATCAGAACTTAAAAGAAACATGAATGTTTACCTCTAGAATAGCCGTTGCTCCCCGGCAACGGCGCCAAAATGAAACGTCGGTTTTGTATTTGTTATAACGTTGTAGTAAGGCCGGTTATTGCCAACATTTCAAATATAAATTTTTTACTCGGAAAATGAAAGAGTTCCCGAGGTCGAACTCAGGGAGCAAGTCGTATTCTAGAGATATACATGTTTCTTTTACAAAATAAAGAGAGAGGGAAAGAATTTGTTGTGATGTTCTTCTTTCTTTCTCTTTCTTCAGATCTCCTTCTTCTTCTTCCTTGGTTTCTGCTACGGTGATAATCTTCTTCTGCAATGGTGATGCTCTTCTTCTTCTTCCTGCTGTTCCTGCGTTGGTGATGTTTTTCTTTCTTCAGAGCTCCTTGTTCTTCTTCTTCTTTGGTTTTCTGCCTTGACCTCTCTTCTTCTTCTTCTGCAATCATGGTGACCCTTTCTCTTTCCCCTTTTTTTTTTATGGCTGCAGAGCTTCTGCCTTCAGCTACTAAGTCTTCCTTCCTTCTTCTTCTGCTTCGGCCATTGCTCTTCCTTCTTCTTCAGCCTGCCTTCTTTCCTGCTCTGGCTGCTGACTTTCCGTCGTCTGACCCGGTGCTTCGACGACTTAACTGAGCATTTGCTACAGTGCAGCTCCTTCTTCTTCTTCGCCTGCACTTCTTCTTCTTTGGCCTGCACACTTCAGAGTTTTTTTTTGTCAAGAGGCAAAACCTACTCTACCCCCCTCCCCCGCGTCTCTCTTTCTCTCTGAAATCACTCTTCGGAAGCTCTCCCAGAGCTACCGGGTAATCGGGTTCGGGTCAGGCCCGGGTCCAGGCCCACTGGCGTGCGTGGTGGGCGAGGAGTGCAGGTCAGTCGGGTCGGGTCAGGTCCGCGGGGCGTGAGCGCGGACGAGACCGGGTAACCAGGCGGGTGAAGGGGACCTCACCCCGTGGTCAGGAGGCAGACAGCATAAGGCACTTTTTGCCTTTATGCGTCCGCGCGCCTCCGAGAAGTTCCGAGGTGGGACTAAATGTCCCACCCCAATTGAGCGCCCGTCGCGGAGGGAGCAGTGGGCGATCGTGGCTTCACGCGCGGCTTTCGCCCCGTCTGCGAGCCTGGGACGTTTCGCGGAGACTCCCTGCGCAACCTGGGAGTTGCACCTGGGCGAAGGCGTGCCTGCACCTGCAGGTGAAGGAGCTCTGCCTGCTCAGTAATGGCGACGGTGGGCGAGTCACCTGGTCACAGAAGAACGGCCTCTCGGCCAAATCAGACAGGCGGGGGACCTTCGCCGTGGCACGGCGAAGGTGGTCAGGGGGTCTGCAGGGGGCGTGATGGAGCCAACAGGTCGTCCTAGGTCAAACTGTGAGCGAAGAAGTGGGTGTGTTCGGTGGATCTGCAGAGGGTGTTTGGTGGGAAGTGGAGGGGCGGAAGAGGATCAGGGTGAGGAGGCGGATGTTCTGCGGTGGTCGGCGAGCCGTGTGGGTCGCTGAGGTGATGGGCGCGGCTCGCCGGAGGGTGGTCGGAGGCGGAGAGGGTGAGGGTGAACAGGAGCGGTCGAGGGTTTAATTGACTAAATTGAAAGCGGGGAAAGAAAGAGGAGAAGAAGGGGAGTAGTTCTAACTTACTTGCAGGGACGAAGGGGGAGGAACAGGGCGACAGTCGTATCGACTGTCGCCGGAGAAGACGATGCTCAGGGAGAGGGGCGGCGGCGAGCAGAGAGCCGGAGAGGCGCCAGCTGGGTGCGGCGTGGCGCGGGAAGAGCAGGGGAGGAAGTCTCTGCTGCTGGTATTGCGGCAGAGCAAAGAGGTGGAGGGGGAGGAAGCCGCCGGAGCTGGTGAGCGTCTGCCGGAGGAAGAAGAGAAGAAAGCTGGGGGTTTTCTCCGTCAGATCCAGGCTGCCCTGGTCGGTGGAGCAGCGGGGGGTATTTATAGGGATGAAACAGGGAGGAAGGCGGAAGGAGACGACGTGTCTCCCTCGCCGGAGAATGGTCGGAATATGAACCCATACCGTCCGTGCGTTCGCACGGCCGGTATGGTGGGCTACAATGACCAGGGGGGTGCCCCTGCGACGGCTGACGACGTAGGGCACCCCCGGTATACTTGCCAGGTCCCCCACCTCACCCTGCGCGGCGCCATGCTCCGCGCAAGGTCGCCGGAGCATGGTGCTGGCAGGGTTTTGCAGGAGGGACCTGATTGCAAAGAACGAAGGAGAGTTAGGGGCTAAAATGCGAGGGTTCAAAAGTTGAGGGCCAAAGAGTAAATATATGAGGACCAAAGTGTGAAGTCGGTCAAGGAGGTTTCTTCTTAGGCTCAAGTTTTTATACATGACTAATTAGGACCTAAGGAATCTGATGGTGAATTTCATTTTCATATTAAACCTTGTTTGACCGATCAATTTGCGCAAAAACCCAAATTAAGTTATTAATTGGGCATGGTTCTCAATGTAGGTCAAAATGGGTTCTAAAGGCCAAATTGAAGGTTCTAAACCCTAGAGATTATTTTTCTATGAATTTTAGAGGGTTTATTCTATTTTTACTTTGCCTCGAACCTTGTGAATTGAAGTGGGTTGTTTTAGGGTTACAGATTATCATTTGGTTCCTTGGAAGTGCTGTAGCCCTTACTAGATCATCTCATCCCACTTTTATTCTTATTAAGCTGTTTTGACCTGTGTTTGGGCCCTGAATTACCCTGTATGCAGATTATACTGGTAAAATTACACTTTTACCCCTTATGACTGGTTTTCTTCTCAAACTCAGAATTCTCTGAGTTAAGCCTTTCCTTGAGATATGTAGGAGCTTTTATCCTTTGTATTGGGTCAAAATGAGCTAGTTATGGCTCATGATGAGGTTCTCATCAGGATACCTCCTTGATTTCTTGATCATTCCCTTCCAAAATTGGAAGGGATGATTTTGAGGTCATCCCTAAACAACTAAACCTAATTCTAGATCCTAAATCCGCCCAAGAAGCTCATGTGAATCCTTGATTTCCAAGAATCTTCTTCCTGAAAAATCGAGCCTTTCAAGCTTGTTTCTAAGCTTGGGAGCTTGCTTGAAGGCCTATAAAAGACCCTCATGGACTGCCTCACCTCCTTAGCGAATTTTGGCTTGGGAAATCCTCTGTTCTTCCCTCTTCGACCATGTCAAAATTCCTCTCCGGTGACCTCCTCTGTCCTCCTCTTCCGACCGTCCAACCATCAAATTGGACGGCTAATCAGCTTCCCTTCTTCCTCACGGTCATCGCTAGCCAAAGCATGACCGACTTCTCCATCTCCGTCCTCGTTGCCGACTCGCCACCCTCTTCTCCTTCTCTAACTCCGGTCAAGACACAACTAGAGCTCTCCATCCCCCTACCTCTCTCCTAAGCATCTCAAACTCTTCCTCTCTCCTTCTACTCTCTTTTCCTTCACTCACAACTCACTCGCACTCACCACATTGCCCTTACCCCATTCGTCTTCCTTCGCACCGACGAAGCTCCGAGGAGCTTGCCACGCTACTCCATGCCACCAAACACCCCACCAACACCTCCAAAAGCATCACCACACCTTCGCGAACCAAAGCCCTCTCCTAATTCCATCTTCCACCCACTCACGCGACCCACCGAATAGACCCATCATTGCTTGCTTCTTCTGACCTTTGCAGACCACTGTACATACTCCTACAGTATGCCACCGCCACCAATACCCTCGCCGCATCCGCGCGATACTCATGAGTGATTTAATCGGAGCTATTAAGCCTGTATTGATATTTACAGGTTCTTGCTGTCACTGCCATTAATGACCCTCTTTGCTCGACCTTTGGTGTTAAGCTTCAACCGCATTCCTCCTTGCCTACACCTCCAGGTTGTGCGGAATCTTCATCTTCAGGCTTCCAGGTCCTCAATTGAGCCGAAGACCCATAGCTGTTGATCCAATTGGCAAGATCTTCATCTGTAGCTTCACATGAAGGAAACTAATGAAGTAGTCCCACATCGTGGGATTAGAAGGTGCAGCTATGATATAAAAGGAAAAAAGTGCCCTTAGCTGTTCGCTCGAAGCACACAGGGGTCGGGTCCCCTTCACCTCTACTGAGCACTCCTTGGCTACCTTTCACTGCCGGTGGTCCTGGTCACTTCGATCCGATAACCCGATTAGCTGCCTGGTTACATTTGAGAGAGAAAAGAAAAGAAAGAGATAGAGGAGGGGGGAGTTTTTGCCCTTTCTCTTGCCCGCTCTACACGTAGCCGCTGAGGGGCTTTTGTGCCTCCATTGGTGATCTGTGCTATTAAGGCATCTAATGCCTTGTGCTGTCGTCTGGTGCATTGGTTCAGCTGGTTCATAAATACTATTGAGATATTCACGACATATATGATTCTGATTACTGTTTAAATATTTGAGTAAATTGTGAAGCTTAACATTGCAGGGTAATTTGGTGATTCAAATCACCATTTTACCCTAATCTTTTTGCATATTGATACTTGGATCTATTGATATATCATTTTGAATTATTCTTCTTGTCTTGATTACTTACCTTTTGCTTATAATTGTGATATGTGAGATTGAACTATCCTTGTTGCTCCCAATGAACGACCTCGTGCTTTCTTGAGATTATAACTTTAAGTGTTTATCGTGATTTCTCGACTATACTACAATGCATTTTCTTAGATTCGACGATTTTGCGTATAACATTATCCTGACTAGAACCTCTCTAATTTAAGTGGGGTTGATAATTAGGGCTTTTAGTACTGTTTTTATCCTGGAAATGCGTGAACCGTGATTCTGTCAGTGCGGACCCACTTTTTGATCTTTAATGCTCCACTGACCTTTAATTAGCCCTTGGGTGACCCCATGATTAATCTGCATTGGTGATGTGATGTTAAAACTACAGAATTAACCTTGTTTTATTGTCTTCTCAAAATAGATTAGAGTGGAATTGTGGTCCTGAGGAGATCATTTAGGAGCATTTATCTCTTGATTCCAACTAATTTAAGCTAGTTATGACAAATGATGGCGTTACCATCAGCTTGGACTAGTCACTAGAGTAGACTGATGTAACACATTTGTTGAGGGTAAAATGCCTATTCATGCATGTTCCCAAGCTTAGATTTGCATTACATGTTATAAATATTGCATAGCATGTATCATTCTATATTTAGAGTAGTTGTATATAATTTAGGTTAATTGCATCCTTTTTGTAGTTAGGAGAGAAGCATATTTATTTTGGAGCCTTGATTGACGATCTGACTGTACGGATTTGATCAAGACAACGATCGAAGTCCAACGCCTCTGAAATTGCCTCGATCGGAGTCCCGTAGCACCATATGTAGTCTAAGGAAGATCAACGACCAAGGGACTAGGAGACATAATTCAGAGCTTCAAATGACAAATCTGACCACGCGGATGGATTCGGGTCGATGATCGCAGTCTAGCGATTCGAAAATCAACTCAATCCGACCTTTGTAGTAGCCTTTACAGCAAGAAGATGGATGGCCTAGACTGCGCCATGTGGTGCAGCCCAGGCCACCCAGCGCACGCACGCTGCACCGCACGGGCGTAGAAGTGTGGGTGCACGTGCGCATGCAGGCACGCATGCGCATAGCGCGTGGGCACGCGCGTACGCGGCAAGGTAGGAGTGCAACGTCAGCTATGCGTAAGCTGGATCTACAGTGACGCATGAGCTGGACTTACAAGGACGCTTACAACCATCGATAATTCATCACATGCCAGCAAAGCTAGCTGTGGGTGCCAGTAGGCATGAGCGCCAGTAGGCATGAGCTACCTACAGCGACGTTTTCAGCGACAGCCTGGATGTCACTAATGGTCCCATAGCTATTTTTGTCTCTTCTCCTCCACTATAAAAGGACCTACACCCCCTCCCTTCCAAGCGATCTCTACCTACTCTACTCCCACCTACTCCCAAGCTCTAGCAAGCCTACCAATGCTCCATTAGAGCTTGTTCTCAAGTTCCCAAGGTGCCTATTAGTTTAGCGAGCCTTTGCCCCACCAAATATTCCTCCATCTTCCCATCTCCCTTCATAGGCCACCTTGGAGTCGTCCTCCCACCTCCATTCCAGTAGCAGATCCAACTCCATCTTCTCACCTCCATTCCGGAGCTACGCCGAAGCTTTCCTCAACACGATGTCCTCCTGCATCTCACCTCAGTCGTCCTGCTCCTCACCTCTTTCGTCTGAGCTTCCACCAGGCACCGTCGTCTTGCCGAACAACCGATTCATGAGATTTCCTCTCACCTCTCTCTCTTTTTATGCTTTCATAATTCATTGTAATCAACATTGAATTGATATATATATCATATTTGTTCCATTTCTATCTTGTGATTCATTCTACTTGTCTTTTATTTCAAAAATACAAAAAAATATCAAAACCCTAAAATACCAAAAAGAAACAAAATGAAGCACGGTTTTCACGTAAAGTAAACATCGCCTCTTGTGTTCGACCTGGGACTCCCTTGGAGTTTCGGTATAAATTTTATCTGATCGACATGTTTTGCAACTATGACGACGGGTTATTTGTAACCCCGATTTCTAACTCGCGAAACATGCCCGACCATAGAACAACATGTCATCAATAAATACAACCACAAATTGGTCAAAGTAGTGCCTATAGACGCGATTCATCAAATGAATGAAAGTAGCGGGGGCATTGGTTAGCCCAAATGGCATGACCAAAAACTCGTAGTGTCTATACTTCATCCTGAAAGCTGTCTTAGAGACATCTGTCTCTCTGATCCTCAACTAGCGGTAGTCGGATCTCAAATCAATCTTGAAGAACACTGTGGAATCTCTTAGTTGGTCAGAGAGGTTGTCGATGCGAGGCAAAGGATACTTGTTCTTGATGGTGACTAGGTTTAGCTGCCGATAATCAACACAGATCCTAAGGGTACCATCCTTCTTCTTTACAAACAAGACTAGGGCCACACAAGAAGGTGCACTGGACCTCACAAAGCCCTTCTCCAATAAGTCTTGCAGCTGGGACTTAAGCTGCCGCAGCTCAAGTGGTGCCATCCTATATGGCACAGTAGAGATGGGGCTGGTCCCCAGTATCAGTGAGATCTCAAACTCGACCTCGCACTCAGGTGGTAATCCTGACAACTCCTCTGGAAATACATCTGGGTAGTTATAGACCATTGGAACACTCTACAGGTCGACTCCCAGGCTAGGCACCACTATGACACAAGCTAAGTAGCCCACACACCCTTGGCTCAATAGCTTCATTGCCTGAAGCACAGATATGCACCTGAAACCTCCGCCCATTGGCTAACCATGGAACTCAAAGGAAGGCATCTCGGGGATGGAGAAGACAATCTTCTTCCTGAAACAATCCACCAAGGCACGGAATGAGGACAACTAGTTCATCCCCAAAATCACACCAAAATCTTCCATGTGGGTCACTATCAGGTCAGCTAGAAGATTGTACCCTCCTATCGTGACCTCGCAGTCAATAAAAACCTCCTCTACCAAGAATAACTGTCTCTCTGGGCCCTTAATTAGAAATGGGTCCTCTAGTAGTGTTGTAGCCTGTCCTAGGCTGAAAGAAAAACTCGTGGAGACAAACGAGTGCATGGCCTCAGAATAAAAAAGCATGTAAACTAAACAACCGGAAACTGTAAAAATACCTGCCACCACTGAACCAGAAGCTCTGGCATCTTTGAAAGTCAAGGTGTTGACACGCTCCTCAGTCTTCGGTGTAGAAGATGCAACCACGCTCTAGGTCGGGTGAGTCGCTACTGGCCTATACCCACCCCGTGACTACTGTCCTCCTTAAGCCTAGTACCTACGGCCACCAACTCAACATCCTATGCTTGACATGGGAAGCATCTGGGATGCTCCTGCTCTAGACGGGCAGTCCCTCCTCATGTGACCCGGTTGGCCACACTGGTAGTAGAGAGCGACACGACCTCCTCCCTCAGTCTACCCCTATCGGTAGTTGGACTGGGGTCTAGCGCTGGCAGTTGGTCCTTGTCTGGAGGCTCCAAAGGTCGTTGACGCCCCTATAGAATGGGATGCCTCTTCCGTAGGTGTAGTATGTTGGGGCGGAAAGTACCTCCTTTCTTGACCACCCTGGGAGTGGTTAGGTTGGTAGGGCCTCTTCCGACCCCCTTCGTTGGCATCTCGCGCGACTGGGTTGGTCTCCTCATAGGTCATCACCACCCCGACCACGCGAGAGAAAGTGGCCAGCTTCAAGGGCTTCACTTACCCCCGTATGGTAGGTCGCAGGCCCTCAGTGAACCTCCATAGACACTCCTCCTCAGTAACCACTATAGATGAGGCAAAGCATGATAGCTCCGGGAAACACGTGCGGTACACGCTAACTGTCATTGCCCCTTGGAGGAGAGTGTGGAACTCCCACCTCCTCTGGTCTTGCCACATCTATGGAAAGTACTGCTTGAAAAAGAGTCACGAATCGGTCCCAAGATGGTTCCTCCTTCTCCTGCCCTCGAATCGCTTGCCACCACCTGTGGGCGGTGCTCTCCAACTGGTATGTGGCAAAGGCCACGCGACACTCTGCAGGAAGGTGGAGCATGTCAAAGATCTTCCCCATCTACTCAAGCCAATTCTTTGCCTCAGATGGGCTCTCCTCCCCTTTGAAAGAAGGGGGCTTCAGCTTCTAGAATTGTATGAATAAGTCATGGTGAAGTCACAACAGTGGCACGGGTCCACACCTAGGTAGGGAGGACTCCTGTTCGGTACTATCTATAGGTGGTGGGGGTGGTGAAGGGCCACCCCTTCCTCCTCCAGTTTGCTTGCCGCTACGGCGACTCCCTTACCCCACGAAAGATTCCCCCTCTATGTCCTTTGACGAGGCAGGAGGAGGCGGCGAAGGTGGTGGAGATGATGGATGTGGGAATTCCTCCCACACAATCTCCCGAATCAGTTGGGTGAGCTCCTGGGCCTGGAAACCCTAAAGGAGGAGCGGGACAACCACTCTCTCAGGTGCCATGCATTCGCCCCCATGACTGCACTCACGACCCCGAGCTGTACGGCAAGGCATCTCTTGAATAGAAGATGAGAAATCAAGGATCAATAGCCACATAAAATTGACATGAGACTCGAAAATGAGGTCAAGAGAGAGTTTGTGATGGCTATTCTAGCTATAACTGCATGGGTGATTTTCCAGGTCTGTTTTAGTTTATTACTCGGGACGAACTTGCTCTGATACCACTTTGTTACGACCCAACCCGGATATGCTTGGAAATCAAATTGAGCTGCGTCCTTATCCCAAGACCCAATCGTATAACAAAGAATAAAACAAAACTAGAACATTTTCACACATGCACTAATGTAGACACATATATGTCACATAAATTGTCTATTTATGTGAGTTCTTAGGAATACAATTGCATTCAACATTATAAATATTGCATAATATGCATCATCATGCATTTATATTAGTTTGTACAAATTATAGGTTAATTTTCCCTTTTTATAGTCAGGGGACAGGGCAATATCATTTTAAGGCCTCGAATTGAAGATCTAATAGTATGGATCTGGAGTTCAATGACTCTGAGATCGCCTCGATCGAACCTCTGTAGCATTAGATGCAGTTCAAGAAAGATCAGAGGTCAAGGGCAAAGGTGGTGTAAATTCGTACCTTAGATGACAAATCCAACCGCAGGAATGGGTTCGGATCGACGATCGTAATCTAATAGCGTGAAAATCAATCCAATTCAACGTCCGTGGCACCATTAACAAGCATTGGAAAATGAACGGCCCAAATGGCGCCATGTGGCACCATCCAAGTTTCCCACAGCCACCCAACCTCTTCCTCCTTCACCCGCGCCATCAGATCTTGACCGTTGGATCGAGATCCAACGGTCGAGACGTAGCCACGTTGCTCTTCACACCTCTGGGCGTTAGTTGAAGTTAAATGCTCAACGCATCTCAGCCGGTGGATCTTCATCCAACGGCCGAGGGTCCGTGAGCGATAAAACGCAAATGAGACCAAAGAGGAGCCTCATCGTAGCTGTTAAGGCGCTACACCAGCAGAGGTTGCGCATTCGAGCTACCCGGGTTGCACTCCCTCCTTGCGCGTGAGACTTGATTCAATTACTTGATCGGGTGCCAACAGCTCAGATTGACTGATCAGATGGACATGCGATTTGGCTCCAAATCTCACGCATAATCATACGCACTCCTTAGCGCGTGTGCTCGTGAGCAATCTGGAGTGTGCGATCATGATCCGACGGCTTGTGAGGTGGCCACGTTGCGTGATGCTTGGTGAGCATGGCTTAACATCTGAAGGTGGGGCGATGTCCACGTGGCAGTGTGTGGAGTGTTGGATGCGAGATGGATGACGCTCGTTGAGGGGCAGCTTCAACAACGCTTGCCTTCAGTGACGCGCATAAACGTCACTAAAGGCTGCATAATTAATTCTAAGCCCTTAAAAAACCCTTTTGCCCCCAATTTTCACACCTATAAAAAGGCCACCCCTACCGCTCATTTTCATCATCCCTTCTCTTCTTCTCTCACCCCTCCAAAGCTCTACGAGCTGGTCCCATGCCCGAGATGCTCCACTAGAGCTAGAGTAAAATAATTTTCCCATCTTCTCACTTCCTTCGTGGAGCATCCCGCGGTCGTCCTCTCACTGCCATTTAAGAAGCAGATCCTACTGCGACACCACCCTGCTTTGTCCTCCGTCCTCCAGCTCCATTATCTCTCATCCAGCATCTCATCCCCATCATCTAGGCGCTCTGTCAACGCGACTCATCCTACAAGCAGCCATCGAAGAGGATAAGTTCTCACCCCCTTCTCTTTTATCGCTTTCTAGTGTAGATTTCCAGCTTTCTAGTTATATAAATTAGTTGTAATGAATAGATGATTATCAAATATTGGTTCTCTTTCTTTTCTCTGTATTATTCTCTCTCTTTGTAGTATTCTCTCTCTCTTTCTATTATTTATTCTTTAAGTAGAGTACCTAACGTAGATTTATTTCAATCAGCTACTTTGCTTTGGGAAAAATAATTTGAAATGCGATTTTTAATCAAATGTTTGCCTCCTTGTGTTTGACCCAAGACTCACCAGAGTTTTGGTTATAAATTTTATTTGATATCGAATTCTTACGCAACTACAATGATGGGTTTTCAAACTCAATCTTTTAGCGTATCAAATTTCGTTAATCATTTTGGTGCCGTTGCCGGGGAGGCAATGCTCTTTGATTTCCCGTGTTTTCTGCCTTACTTATCTTTTACCACACTTTTTTCTTTTCTTATTGTGATTGCAGGTACTCTTTTGAGGCGAGCCAAAGCTGTAAGATTGGAGTAAAGTGATGTTGAAGGGTTTGTAAGTATATCCCCACCACCCACCTCATAGATTTCATTTCATCACCCTAATTCAAACCCTAATTAACCTAGGTATTCTCATAAACCCTAGGTTTAGTTTGGTTGTTTGGTTGCCACCTCCACCTACCTCACCCTCTATATATAAAAAAAATCTAAAAAATTCCCATAAAGGTACACAACTTCTTCTGATTCTTCATACTCAACTAGCAACCCGATCTTTGGAATTGGTACACTTATCAACACATAATTGAGTAGAAATTAGATTAGGTAACCACTTGTGTGCCTAATTCTATGATGCATTAGGCTAATTGTTTGAGTTGTTTGGGCCGCACCACTTCAGCTAAAAACAACTCATCAAGTAGCTTTCTCATTAGGGTTAACATTTAAGGTCAGTACCAGGCACTCCACATTATTTTGATTTCAAAGGAAAACATCTTCACCCGTGTTTGCAAAACCTGGTGTGCCTCCTGGACTTGATTGAATTCACCTTAATTCAAACCCTAAAAGCTACTTAAGTAAGATTTGAAATCTAAATTCCACCCATTCAAATAATCTTGCTTGAAAACCCTGGTTGTGCACGTAGACACATTAATTAATCTTTAAGGGCATATTTTAGATAAAGGGCCCATCACATTCCCAAGCACATTCAAACCTAAGACTAACTAAAATCAAGTAGACGTTGGCCTTAGGATTGGACTTGCTCTTAAAGGATCAAATAGAGATTATTTTTTATTAATCTGCTTCTACTGGTTCATCTGATGTCTAGCTAGGGGAGCAGTGTCAAACGATTGTGGTTGGGGGGTATTAAAGGAACCTGAGGTGAAAGCTAAGGGAAGAACCTTCTCCCCAATCCCTTCCTCTAACTGGTTGGATTGATCGAAAAGAAGTAGACCAAATCGTTCTTTTCATCTCAAGACAGGTTTTAGGAGTCTGTAGATCTTTAGGCTATCCCACTTAAGGACAGGTTTGATTGTCTGTACTGTAGGGCACCTTTCTTCCTCTCATTTCTTCATGGATCCCTCCACATCCTACACACATTTCCACCCCTACCTTCCTGACACATCTTATTCCCAATATGATGATTATTATCTCAACCCGTGCTATACTCAACCATCTACTAGTTGAGATAACTCGAATTGGGGATACAGCTCCAAACTTCTGTGTTCAAGGTCTAACCCTGGACACCATGATTTTGATTCTTATCCTTCTCCAAGCTACACTGATTATAGATTACCATCCGCCTATAGACAACCTAATACGATCTACAATCAAGAAGGATATAATGATTACAACTCTAACCCTCCCTAGGATTACATTGCATGTAGGTCACCACCCTTCTTTGAACAAATTGAAATGAGCTATTATCAGGGAGGGCACCAAGAACCATAATTTCTTGACTTTCCTGGATTGAACCCAAACCCACCCAACCCTGAACCAAACCATTTGGTTTAGGTGAACTAGGTCCAAGATTTGGTGTTAGCTAACTTAAGGAATACCATTCAATCTTTAGAAGCTCAGCCAACACCCTGCATTGTAGAATTGAAGCCTTTGACTGAAATGATTGATGATCTTAACAAATATTTGTTGGATTGGCTCCAAAATATTAAGGATAAGGACTAGGGTGAGTTTCTACTTGGAAAATTGTCAAAATTGAGGATGAGATTTGTGATTGCTCTATTCCAATCTTGGGATGATTTCTAGGATGAACCCCCTTCAGGAGAGTCAATGTCAGAACTCACTCAAGTACCTGTAGGAGGGACACATTATACGAGATCGAGGATAACCAATTTGGTCTAGAGCAACCAGTTGAGGATGAATTGATTTCTTTACTCGAGATCCTTGAACCAGGGTACGAGGAAAAGTATGTCTCCATGGACTAGGCAATGATAGATGATTTTGAGACATATAAATGCGGATCCAGAATTCTTTGATTCTGAAGGTGAAGAATTGTTATGTGAAGTCTCACCTGAGTATGAGGAAAATGATTTTAGTGAGACATACGGGCTTGAGGAGTATGATGAATCATTTGATAGCCTGATAATTGAGGATTGTGATCCCATCGGGGCTAGCATAGAGGATTTAGATCCTGACTTCATGGATGATTCAATCAGTAGCCCATTCTTCAACCACACCCCAAAGTGTTGAATGATGATATGTTTGAAATAATTGGACCTAAGTTAATTCTGATTCAGCCACAAATTTTTGACTTGGATATTTTATACGGGGATGATGACACTTTAGAGGTCCCAGAAACATTGATTTTGGAGGATAGGAATCAAGAGATGACAATTTGGGAAGCTAATTCTAGGAGAGATACATATTTGGATCTAAGGGTTCTTTTATGTTTGAAACCACCAACCTTTTATCAAGACCCTTATGATATTTGTGACTCTGAGGATGTGCAACTAAAGTGTAGATTAATAGATTATCTTTTTGAGCAAACTGTTAACTAAACAAATGATCCCATTGATTTAGATTTACCTATTGTCCGACATTTTGGACTTGGGTTGCATCCTCATAGATCGCAGGTGACGTTTGCTGGATGCGTTTGCGTAAAACTGTTCGTTGTAGTACGTTTACAACATCAATTTTAAATAAAGAATCGGAGGTGAGTTCGAGTGTCGAACACAGGGAGGCAATAATTAGATCAAATACTCGCTTTGGTGTGACATAAATATGTCATTTGTTCACTTGAAAATCGATTAGAGAACAAGAAAGAGATAGAGGGAGAGAGAGATAAAGGGAGAGAGAAGAGAGATAGGGTTAGAAATCTAGGATAAGATATGAGGATAATATATAAAAGATCTAATCTATTAATTATCAAATGTTGTAATCCAGAAAATATAGAGGAATGCTTAAATGAAAGAAATAAACTACACTATCACATAAAATTAAATTAAGAACAAGGAATAAGAAAGCGTCGAGGCAGCCACGGTGGTGGAGGAGCTTCCGTTGGAGGCTCGACATCTTCACAACCTTGCTTGGGAGCTCTAAGAGTGGTGGAGTTGCTTAGGTAGATGATTAGCAAAAGTGGAGGGGGGTAAGCCCTTTTATAATGGAGGGAGAAGGTCAAAAATCATCCTCAGGTCAACAGTGACAGTTGCTAGCGTCACTGAAGACCCGCCACATGCGTCGCCATTACCCCTGACCTCGCACCTTCAATGGTCCAGCTGCCTCCACGTGCCCCACCGCGCGCGCATGCGTTGGCATGCGCTGTGCCGCCCTGCCGTTGCCAAGCTACGCTGCGCTTGCGCTGCCACGCTATGTTGCGCTTGCACTGCTGCTGCTCCTTGCATGCGCGCATGCCTTGTTGCATTGTGCCTCAAGCACCCAATTGAGGGGGCAGCGGGTTTCGAACCTGTGCCCTCTCTTTGAGAGGAGCCTTCATGACCGATGATCCAAGGCCGCTCTTTGTCACAAAGATGACTTATGGGCACGTGGTGGAGAAAATCTCTCAGTCGTTGGATCAAGATCCAACGGCTGAGAGTGGATGATGCCTTGATGAAGAGTGGGTGCTGGTTGGTGTTGGGCAGCCTAGATGGTAGCACGTGGCGCCATCTAGGCTGTCCATCTTCTTTCTGTTGTAGGAGATGCCACGGTGCTCGGATCGCGATGATTCCCGCGCTACCGGACTACGATCGTCGCTTCAGATCCATCTATACAGTTAGATTTTTCATTCGAGGCCCATAAGGATGTCACATTGCCCCCTGGCTGTTGATCTTTCTCGAGTTTGTTGTGGGAGCTACGGAGGCCGGATAGAAGTGATTTCGAGTCTGTTGGACTCCGTTCGTCGATCCGGATCTATCTGTATGGTCCGATCGCTCAGTTGAGGCTTATTTCAAAATAGACTTTTGCACATGGTCATTAAACATTCATTCTAAGCGATTAAATGCAAAGATCATGCAATATGCATGCAATGCTCCCAAGCCCATTAGAATATGTCATTATTACACAAGTATCCCTAAAATTGATTCTAATTGATAATATTAACACTGAACATTGTAGAGTCATCAGTAGGCCCAGCTCAGCTTGCATACTGATCTCAGGTTTTGGGTAATTTTTATTCAGAACCTTAGATACACTCGACCCTGGGGCATGGGTTTCCATCATAACCTGGTCCACATTTGTGGACATTCTCTGATGGCAGGTCTTGAGGTTAATATTTTTATTCTGATTCTAACCTGCATTTGTGAATTTTTTATTTCTTCTTTATTTGTATAGTGTGCCTAGTTGAAGGCACTAAATTCATCACCTATACAGCCTGTTTTCATTTCGGAGCTGACCAGGTAATCACGAAATTTAGGTGTTTTATTCTCTACTCTATTCTTTTTCATGTCATTTAATACAATAAGGACATTGCATTAGATAGGCATGGGGGGTGGATATTCATCTTTGAATCATCTTGTTAGCTCCATAGATTCTTTTTATTTTCTCTTTATTTTTGAAAAAAAAGAGAAAAAAAAATTTTGAATCAGGAAAAGAGAATTTGGGCATTAAAGTTTTTCAACTTTAGGGAATGATACATTAAGACCTAAACACTTGGACCCTTCAGGTCTTCAAGCTTAATCAGCTTGGGTGACCACTAAAAGGTAGACTTCTTTCTCGAGTTCTCGCCATTCTAAGTTAATTTCTAGATGGTTAATAAGTTGGGATGATAAGTACACGACTTATCAACCCACCTTATGATTTGAGAGAACTTATAGTATAAGCATCTACTCATTATTTGTACTTACTTTTTGACGATTTTAACGAAAATTGGGTAGCTAATGAACCATCTAGGGTGATGAGTTGCGACTCATCATAGCTAAATCGCCTAAGTTAAGCTAGAAACTAGGTTAAACACTATGGAATTAACACATAAAAAGGGTTAAGTGTGGGAAATAGAGAAAAAGACCTAAAACATCAATTTTGTGCTAAAAATGCATAATTAGGTCATTAAATGAGATATTCTATTAATAAATGTAAAATGATAATCCAATTGCAAATTGAACACACAACTGAGTTCAAAAGTTTAAATCAAAAGTGAAATTAACTTCTAATATGTTCAATTAAAACTTGGTTACATTTGGACATCAATAGGGCCTTGAAATTAAGGATTCACATTTAAGTCCTTCACATATCACATTGCATGCATAGAAAACCTTCCAAGGGCCTATTTATAGGACACAAGGACCTATTTGCAAGGCCATAGGGACTGCTCTGATAGGATTCCTAACCACTTAAGGGTTACTCTGTAGTTTTTCTACCCCTTCGTTGAGGGCCTTATGCGCAAAAACACAATAGAGCCATCAAGCCACCTGCTGCTCACATACTACTGTAGCTGCGAAGAACAACCTCCATCGTGGCCGTTCATTCTCTTCAATCGCTTGATCTGTGGCTGCCAATCAATCGAACCTTCGCAGGAATTCGCACGTGTGGTCACCTCTCCTCCCAAATCTGATCCAACAACCCACTTTTGATTTAAAGTTGGGCGTACTCCTCTCCTCTCATCACCACCGCCCACGCCCTAATCATCTAATCGCACCACTACGGTGCTCTGATTCAACGATCCTCTACTTAAGCACCTCCTCTGCTTCGCACGCAAAGGATCGACCGCCTCTCCTACTTTCTTGAGGCCGATCCCTTCATCCTCTCCAGCTCCCCTGACCCTTTCAATCGCCACATCAATGATAGGGGTGTGGTTTTTCACCTCCAATTCCTCCTCATCGCTAGGGATGACGTATGCTTGAGGATGACCCGGGAGCTTCACTAGAGAGCTCTTCATTCATTGGAGATCCCCCTCCATTCCTCCTCCTTAGCCGCCAGCTCTAGATCCATAGGTCCCATTCTTCCATTTAGATTAGGATTTACTATTTTCAATTGTAGCTGTAGTGATAATTAGAGTAAGCTAGAAGTAGAATTAGTTGCAAACATGTTTTGATTTGATTACGGATTTAGCAGTTAATTAGGAGTAGACTAGAGTAGAATTCACACTCCACCTCCTTTGATCACTTCAGATCAGGGGAGATGATTTCACCTCTCCCGTTGATCATTAATCCCCCCTCTTCATGTTTTCGATTCGCTTTCTGATGTCCCTCGATTTTATTTCACAATCCACCAACTCATTAAAGTCAAATCTTCATCCATTGCTTTCGAGTTTTGAGATGAGGATTTGTGCTCAAAAATCACCTAGGGGTCTCCCATCCATGTCATTTTGTTCACAAAGACCCCTGAGCTTGATTTAAAACGAAATTGATTTGCATGATTTGATTTTGATTTGGTTTTCAATGCGAAATCGTGAGATCTTGATCAACTTGGGTTTTAAAGAGTGTTTGATCAAGCAAATCGATATGTTTTTGAATAGATCTGTCCATGGCAGTGAATCTAAGATGAATCCTGTTGGTAAACTTTTCCTTAGATGAGCCATGGTTAAATTGAGCTTGAATGGAGGTTTTCATAATTTTCAATGTGTGGGAGAGCCAAGGAGAATCAACCTTGTTGATTTGAGGTTCTACCATGTCTTTTTGAGTGGAATTGTTGTTTGGGATTTTGATTTCAAACCTAAGGAATTGTCAATATTCCTTAAGGTTTAAGAGAATTGGGATTCAAGTAGGTTGAGTTTAGTGGACTAATCTAAGATCCTCCTTCATGCTATCTATAGCATTAGGAAGATGTTAAATCAAGGTATTTTTCTTGATTTAAAATGAGGATGTTGTTTAAAGATTTTTGATGCAAAGTTTGACACTTCAATTTAATTTCAATGTGATTTTCAGACTTTATCAACCCATTGAAGTGCTTACTGATTTAGTTTTTGAATCCCAAATTAATCCATATAGTAAATTGCTGTTTTAGCAGCTACATATCCAAGGGTTTTCAAACCCTAAATCCAATGAAATTTACTCTTTGATTTGGACACATTGTGATCCCTGATCATACTTTTTTAAGTCTGATATGGGATTCTTGGTTACTGAAATCCAAGTTAGGCTGGCGGAACTAAGGAAATGGCTGCAACAGCAGCCCTTGGAAATTGTTTAAAACGTCTGGTTTGATTGAAGGATGTTTGAGCAGCTCTTTGAGAGTTACTTAGAGTCACAGCAGTTGCTGCTGTTGCATTTGCAGTTGCTGCTGTTGCTTGCTGATTGCTGCTTATAGTCTAATCTGATAGGGCAGTGGCTGAGGTTTTGGGTTTATTAAATGGTTGACCTATTTTATAATGTTGTATACTATCTTGTACAAACTTTCATGTATTGTTAATGCCCTTAAACTTCATTTAGATAGCCTGTAATTTCTTAATTAACTTCTATTTTCAGCTATTCATGTGTATAACTGCCCATATTTAGAAATTGAATGAAATCAAGTGCAAAATCATGTTTAATTTCTTGAACACCTCCTTTTGTCTTGTTGGATGTTCTGAGGTGCTTAAACCACTTTTCTAGCTTTTAGTTTAGAATTCTAGGCCTTAGGTTCCACTTTAAAATCCTTTGAAGTCCTAGAAGTGTGCTGAACTTTGTAAATAAATAAAAATCATATAAAAAATCTAAAAAAATAAAATAAACCTGTCTTGGTGAAGATTAGGTATTTTTCTAGGTTTACACTAAGTTTCATGATGTTCTGAACCCCCAGCTTAGTAGAGCATACCAGCCAACGGTTCAGTATACCATGAAATTTAATAAAAGAACTCTCACACTAAAAAAACCAAAAATATTTCTATTTTCTCATCTTTTCTCTAAAATAAAAGTGTAGCAGTAAAGATTAATTATTTTTATACATGTTTGCAAAGTTTTGAGGTCATCTGAACCTTAGGCTTGGTAGAATATACCAGCTGACGGTTCAGTATACCTCTTAACTCAATAAAAAACCTTAAACCAAACATGACAAAAAGACACACTCTTTCTCATATATTTCTTTCTTTCTCATCCCCTACCTCCAAAAAATATATAAAACCCATAAAAAGAAGAAAAACCCTAAAATACACAAAAATACTATGTATAGTATGTATATACCTATATATATAAGGAATATAGTAAGTTATATATGTATTTATTGTAAAATCAATGTATAATAGGTGTAAATAACTTATATATATATTATATATTGTAAATTACATATTTAAGATTATTTAAACTGTATATATCTTAATTATATAATTATCTAATATTTATATTAACTTATAAGTACTATAACTTAATTAAATTTATAAAACTCTGTATATAAATGTAATTACTAATTATACTGTGTATATATGTTTATATATGTATTATGTATATTAGAAACCCTGTATCATAATTTAATTATGTATATAGAATAAATACTGAATTTATTAAGTTATTTCCTAAGTTATTAAATTAAATCAAAATAAATTGGTAAGTTAAGTTATAATTGAACTAAATTGTATTGTATATTTGTATGATTGTTTTTTAAGTAGATTACA
Source organism: Thalassia testudinum (assembly GCA_037157565.1). NCBI lineage: Eukaryota > Viridiplantae > Streptophyta > Magnoliopsida > Alismatales > Hydrocharitaceae > Thalassia > Thalassia testudinum. Next base: position 62,947,045 of record JAZHRO010000031.1, read on the forward strand.
CTAATTTAACTATATTTATAATATATTAGGCTATTTATAATTAAATTACATGTATACTACCCTAAAATCCTCTATTTAAATGTAAATAAATCAAAATAAATCATGTAAAATACAATAAAAATTTGTATTAAATACTTTAATGTATATATTAACTCTGTACTAAGTCAATTGTAAGATTAATTAACTAATTTAACCTTTAATTAAAATTTAAATATGAAAAATAGTGTGGATAAGCCCCTTACTTTGACTAATTTATTTATATAATAAATGTAATTCATTTTGAAAATAAATTGTATAATCTTGTAGCCCTATGTAAATATTTTAATGCCATATAATTTAATTTTAAATTAGATTAATTTATGACCCTCAATTTAAAGGGCCAAAATCCACAAAATCAGATAAGCCATGCTGGATTTCAACACATGCACCCCTGTGGCATAGTGCCACATCGTGGGTGGAAGGCTCTGCGCACTGCCATATAAGGAATTCGTGCCTTATGCTCACCAGTCGTCAGGTGCCGAGCACCAAAAGAACCCCTTATCTCCTTATGAGCATATGAATGAGTATTGACCATGGTTTGTGATGAAATGAGAAAGTTGTGGGTGCGTGGCTGGGAGCCATGCACTGTAGTGGGCATGTTGTGGGCCCAATTATGAGCTAAATTTAGATTAAATGGACTAAATAATAATCAGGATTAACTTAGTAGAGGTCTGATCCCACCTCTTGAGGGTGCTGTGTATCCCTCGAAAAGGTTACCCGCCAATTAAAAACTCAAATTTTTGATTAATGAGCTCTAACCATGGGTCTTAATTACTAAGGGGTGAAGAGGAGAAGCTTAGTGAAAAGACGAAGAAGGAAAAGAAAAAGAAACTAAGTGTGAGTGCAAGAGAACAAAGAAGGGTTAAGTAGAGAAGAACAGAAGAGAAAGTAAAAGAATAACCGTATATATATATATCTTTCAAAAAATATATAGTATATTATAGATAAATAATATAATAATATAGAATACGTAGTATATAGAGTGTTTTGAGCTTATATATGTATATAAATAACTTGTGAACTTTAGTGACAGATAAGTATGTCACTGTAGATAGAATAAATGTCACTGTAGACCCTCATTGTGACCTTAGTTTATGTATATACTTTTTCCTAAGGTTTAGCGACGTTTACATATGTCTCTGTACATACTATATATGTTACTATAGATGTTAATATATTAAGTTAGTATGCGACATATTATGCCATATTATTGTATACATATGTAAGTATTGTTATTGTAATTTATTAATAAATAGAATATAGTATTTAATTATAGTGTTTGATGTTTGTTTGTAAATAGATGTTTGTAAGTATTTTAGTTCATTCTTTTGTAGATAAATTATTTCATTCATTCTTTCATTAATTCATTCATTCATATTTGCACATAAAATTAATCTTTTTGGAATTAAAGAATAATATTGGATTTAGAGAGTGATGTATATCAATAACTACCTCCCAGTGAGTGACCTGGAATAAACCAGTAAAAATTATATAATTAAATAAAATTGACGCGACAATGGTTTGTATTTGTGACATATACTACAATAACAACATATTTTTATACAAATCATGGTCAATTGCTTCAGTATGACTAGCAAGTTATCATGGGTAATAACTCATTCGCTGGTTGTCTAGAGCCCAGCCACGACTATTCTCTTTCTACTGCCTTTAGGAAAATATTAAATCAGGGAAGCCACTTAAAAAAAAAAAGAAAAAGAAAAAAAAGAAAAAAAGCAAAAAAAGAGACAAGAATTAGAAAAGAAGAAACAAATAAATAAGCCACATTTCATCGCACGAGTATGGCTGGTAAGTTGTCATGGGTAATAACCCAGTGACTGGTTGTCCAAAACCCAGCTCACGAAATGCACAAATAATTCCTAAACCCTTAGGAGGAAGCGAGGAAGTAGAATAAGTTGGGGAGATATACATTGGGTTCTCCCTTGTGTTGACCCCATAAAAATAAAAAGTAGGGAGAAAGCTATCGGTCAGACAGATATACCTTTAGGAAGAATTTCTTTCTAAGGTCACCTAGGGGTATAGAAACCTGAAATCCATTTTGATTACCGATCAATGAGTCTATCACAGTCACAAAAAGATGCTTAGAAATTAGAGTTCTTTTCAAGTCTTGGGTGGGTTGGATAGCCGTAGAAAGTTATCCCAAAACTCTAAACTCAAAAATCCAAAAAAAAGGTAGAAAAGAAGAAAAAGAAAGAAAAAAATGTATTTGCTCTTGAATAAGGCGAGGGTTTGGGTGGCTTGCATTTTGGCAGACACCCGGGCACTGTTGAGTCTTTGTAGTTCAGGTCTTTAGTAGAAATTTCTTTGTGTTGAGAAATAAATATTGCCCAAGTAATTGATCCTAGTTCTTTTATAAATAACATATAGTTTTACTAGGGACTAGCAAAAGATAGGCATGGGGGTGTGATATAGACACATTTATGTCACATAAACTGTCTATTTATGTGTGTTCTTAGGCGTATAATTGCATTCAGGATTATAAATATTACATAACATGCATCATCATACGTTTAAATTAGTTTGCACAAATTATAAGTTAATTTTCCCTTTTTGTGGTAAGGGGATAGGACAATATCATTTTAGGGCCTCGGATTGGAGATCTAATTGTACGGGTCTGATTAGGGTGACGATCAGAGTTCAACGACTCTGAAATCATCTTGATCTGACCTCCGTAGCATCAAATGCAATTTAAGAAAGATCAAAGGTCAAGGGCCAAGGTGATGTAAATCCGTACCTCAGATGACAAATTCAACAGCACGGATGGGTTCGAATCGACGATCGTAGCCTAATGTTGTAATCGTAAATGTCATATTTGATTTAGAAAGTGTTGTAGGATGGTAGCGAAATTCGATTCAACAAAAAATTAAATAACGAGATTATGAGTCTCGGTCGATCTTAGGGAGGTGTTTAAGAGTGAAATTGATTTGATTTTTCTACTTGCTTAAAGCTGCAGTTCGGTATTTAAAATACGATTATGGGATTCACCAGTAGCGTTGTTAACTTGTAAGACGTGCACATGAGTCAAAAATAATATAAATGTGAAGGTATGCATATCGGTGCGCACTATCTTAACTATGCGATGGCGATCCACAGAATATTCATTAATCGTTAAATCCTCTATATCATCCGGAACAGACATTTTAGTTGCAACAAGATAAGAATATAAAGCAGGCAACTAATGTTTGCAATATAGATAGATGAATCAGATTTCAAGCAACTGGTGATTTCATTTCCTCAGAAATATCATCATTACAATCAAATGTAGAGGAATGCTTGTACAGGAAAGCTTGAAAATACTATTCTAACTATCAGAGAAGTTATGCATGCATACATCAAGGCAGAGGATTACTACTCATACTAATAGAAAATAATGGAAGAATTAATCTATAAGAACTTTAATTCTAGCTAACAGAACTCAGAACATTGGAGGTGGTCTCCAATGGCTGTGTGGCTTGAGGTGGTGGGAAGGGAAAGAGGGATGACCAAGGTGGTTGGTCGGCCTCTTGAGAGGGTGGTGGAGGTGCTCTAGCCCTTGGACGTGAAGGTGGTGATGATGGAAGTGATGGAGCTCGTGGAGAGTGTGTGCACATGAATGGAGTCCAAGAACTAGATGGGTCTTTTGGCCGTCCCCTTAGGTCCTTAAATAGACTAAGGGAGAGACCCTCTAGAGAAGTGTGGAGTTCTCTAGAAGAGCCTCCATCATGGCTGGCCACCCCATTTGAAATGGGTCTTCCTAGATCCACATTTCATGGGTATGGTTGTGGACTCCTTGAAAGACTAAAAATAGTCTTCAAGGTGGAGCCACTAGGTGAAGGTTCTAGAGGTCTCTAGAGTGGGCGACTAGGTGTGTGTGCGTGAATATGTGGGTGTGGCTAGGTGGTTTAGGTCAAGTCCTATAGGTCTAGTGATTGGGTTTAGGTAGGTTTCTAGAGATAGGGTTATAAACCCTAATACTAAGGTAATAAGTGCAATTAAACTTATTACAAGTTTAATTGAGTGGATGTGTATCTGATTGGGAGAGAAAGTTCCCAATTGGGTTAGGCTTGAGTCAATTGGACTCTCACCGAGTCCAATTAGACTTGTGTTGGTTGAGGTTTGAGTTCAATTGGACTTTATGAGTCCAATTGACTAGGTGAAGTGTAATTGACTTAGGTCCAAGTCAATTAGGTTTAGTGAGAACCTAATTAGGTTCCTAGAAAGGTTTTAGGGTAGTGTACTAGGCTTAAGGTACCTTAATGTACCTTAATTTAGGTTCCTTAAGGTGTAGAATTAGGTTTAGGGTCTTAAGAAATCAAGATCTAAGCTTGATTTCAAAAATACTGATTGGAGAAGGGTTCTAGATGTCTAATTTATTGATCAGATGACTTATACTTCAAAATCAGAAGTCCAAGTCTCTGGTTTGGACGTCCAAAGTTGAATCAAGGTGAAGTTTAGGTTCTGTCTTGGAATTCGACAAAATTTGGACATCTGACACCTTTTTTAGACGTCCAATATTCTAGCAGAATTGAGTTCTAGGTCTGTGGGTGGTTCTAAGGGTCCTGAACGTCTAGCAACCTATCTGGATGTTCAAATATGGGTTGGAATAATGGTTTTGAGGTGTCCTAGGTTAAGGTTTAGAAAGGTCTCTAGGGCTATCCTAAGGCTAGGAAATTTCCTATGTTCTTCATAATTTAATTCCTACATTAAAATTATACTAGTAAGGCAATATACCTCTTCCCTACATTATGTCTTCATCTTTATTCCAGGGCTTCTACTCTAGCTCTGCTGCAGCTCTAGCTTCCTCCTTTCTTCAATTCTAGCTTCAGGCCATCTCTTGAGGTTCTTATTGCCTAAAATCCCAAATATTGCACTAGTTAGTACATTATAACATTATTTCATGCATATTTGAGTAAAGAAGAAAAGATGCAATGTATGCTATTCATGGATGAATTACATTATAATTATGCTAAGTTCTAACTTAATTTAGGACATTTAAGTCCTATGATTGCTACGCAATCACCCAATGGTGCGAAAATTGATCCAATCCGACATCTGTGGCACCATTTACAAGCATTGGAAAATGGATAGCCCAAATGGTGCCACGTGGCACCATCCAAGTTGCCCACAGCCACCCGGCCTCTTCCTCCTTCACACGTACCATTAGATCTTGACCGTTGGATCGAGATCCAACGATCAAGATGTAGCCACATTGCTCTTCCCACCGCTGGGCATTAGCTGAAGTTAAATGCTCAATGTATCTTAGCCGTTGGATCTTCATCCAATGGCTGAGGATGCGTGAGCGTTAAAACGCAAATGCAACCAAAGAGGAGCCTCATTGTAACGGTTAAGGCGCTAGACCAGTAGAGGTTGCGTGTTTGAGCCACTCATGCTACACTCCCTCCTTGCACACGAGAGCGTGATTCAAGCATTTGATTGGGCACCAATTGCTTAAATCGACTAATCAGATGGACGCGTGATTTGGCTCCAGATCTCAGGCTTAATCATACACACTCAATGCACGTGCTCGTGAGTGAACTGGAGTGTGCGATCATGATCTGATGTGCTCACCCCCTTGAACTGGGTGCAAGTAGAGTAGGCGTTAGCGAAAGCTGAGTAGAGTGGTAGTAAACAAAATTTATTTGTGCAAGTATTTAAATACAGGTAAGAAAAAAATAATTATAACGTGTGTCTCGTTCGGTGCCCATTTCTTTAAGTTATTCTTGTCAATTTATTTGGTTTCCTCTCACTAGTAGCCTTAAGGTTGGATCACCTTTCCTTTTATTACACATGTCCCCTATGTGAGACGATCTTGACATGGTATTCCCAAAATCAAGGCATGCATGCAGCACTCTCCTATCTGAGAGAACACCCCATGTTTGTCCTACACCTGATATACCACCTCGAAGTCATGGTCGCAGCGTAACGGTGACTACGGTGCACATGATAAATGCACGGGGGGCTACACCGCACTGACACGTGGTCAGTTGTTTCTGCTAATGGGTACACACTAAACCGTACAACACAGAACAGAATAGGGGTCGTACCCCTCACAAGTCTACGTATTCTCGCCGGACTATCTCGATTGGCTTGCGAGGCCCCACAAGAGTCGGAGCAGGAAGTTCGTACCTACCCTGGATCCCTACCCGTGGAGGTTAGCTCTTTTCCTACATAATGGGGCAGCCAGCTCTCCTCGGTGCGTGTGCACCCGAGGGCCAGTTCATCCCCACACCAGTACCAACATGCTATGATGGGAACACCATCATGAGCCATAGCTAGCTCAATTTGGTCTTATAAAGTGAATAAGAGCTCATACATATTAGTCAGAAGGGCTCTTGGGCAGGTTAAGTTGTTTTGAGAAGAAAAGATGAAAATTGGGTTATTTTTGCAATTTTACCATCTTATCACAAATACAGAATAACCATGGGATTTTTCAGGGGTTCCTAAAGTTCAAATATGCATTTAAGTCTAATAAGTGGGTCCATGCAGATAGAAATGGGTTTTCACGTATTTCAAGAATTAATAGACATTTAAAACCCTAAAAACAGACCCACTTAATTAACTGAGATTCTGGTTAGGATAAAATTCATCTAAACCCTCTAAAAATGATAGAAAAATATTCTTAATGGTTTAGCATCCTTGATTTGACAATTTGAACCCATTATGACCTGAAATAGAGTCTCAGACAGACTATTGCCTTAATTTGAATTTTTGCATAAATTACCCAGCCAAACTAGGTCAAAACCAAAATCCAACTTCACCATCGGATTCCTTAGGTCCAAATGAACTTTGTATCAAAATTTGGGCCCAATCAAAGATCATCTTGACCCAGTTTGCATTTCAGTCTTGTCTGATTCTTTCTATTTCACAAGTGCCCCTAGCTTTTGAAATTCATTACAAATAGGCCCCTATCTTTGTCGTCACTCTTTGCAAAGAGGTCCTTCCACCATTATCATGGAGGAATCCTACTCCGGCAAGCTTTTTTTGGCAAGAACTCTATGATTACTTGACAAATCCCTCTCAAAATTGAAAGGGAGATTCGTCAGGTAATCTCCTTCCTATTGAGCCATGTCTAAGTCTCGAACTCTCTCTAAAGTGCTCGTGAGAATCCTTCAAAGATTCAGGTACCTCTTGTGCGTCAAGCTTACCAAGCTTGAAAGCTTGGTTTCCAAGCTTTAAACCTCCATCTAAGGCCTATATAAAGACCCATGTTTTACGTTGATCTCCTTACACTCGTTTTTGGCTGGAAAATCCCCTCCTTCCTCCCTCCTCTTCGGTCAAAAGGCTCCATGACGTCCGGTGACTCCCTTCGACCACTCTCATCATTCGCTCGCAATACCAGTGGCGGATTCTCCTTCCTCTCCCTCTTCGACGTCACGCCATACCAGCGGGCACCCCAATCTTTGTCGTCGTCGCTGCTTCTACCCTACTGGAGCTCCCTTCGTCTCCATCACTGGCCACACCAGGCCCAACGTTGTTCCTCCCCTCGTCAATCACCACTTGGTCTCCTCGACACCTTATCTTCCTCACATCATGACCATGACACTACTCTACTTTTTCGACCACTCCTACACCGTCTGCGACTTCGTTTGAGCTTTTTTGACCAGGCCAAGAGGCTGTATTTTGAGTTTCAGGTATACGCTGCAGCTCCGTCGCCGCCACCATCATCTCCAGCTCCACCTGTAGATCTCTGGCCGTGTTCATCTTCAATTCCCTCTCCAGCTCACGCGACCTAGTCCCAGGAAGCTAACTAGGTGGTCAAGTGATGCTAACCACCTCGCCTTCGCCTTCTATTGGAGATAGCATCTGCTGCAGCTGCTGGGCGAGGAAGCATGGGAAGAAAGTCCCACATCATGAAGCGAAGCGCCTCCTACAACACATAAATTATTTTTGTGCCGAGGCTTTATCGCCTTGACACACTGGGGGTGAGGTCTCCGCAACCCGCGCACTGACCCGACCCGTTTCACTGCTCCGCTGTGACCCCATGCACACAGCCCTGCACCCGGATCTGGTTACTGTTCCTACCCAATTACCCGTTTAACCCAGGGTCTTTGAGGGAGAAATGAAAGAAAGAAAGAAAGGGAAAGAGAGAGAGAGGGGGGGTTTTGCCTCGCTGCCTATCTCTTGACACTTAGCGAAATCCGAAGAGGCCTTTGCCTCTGTTGGTGTTGGTGCTGTGCTGTGTTGTGCCTCTCCTTGAGGCTTGAGAAAGAGAAGCCTTTTCCTCTGTGTGTTGGTTCTGAATCACTGTTGCACTTAAGTTGACATGGCATTTGTTAATTGATACTATTGCATTATTTAAGTGGAATTGTAATAGGGTAATTTGGTGATTCAAATCACCATTTTATCCTAATCTTTTTTCCACATTGACACTTGAATCTATAGTTATATCATTTGTGCTTGAAATTACTATTACATTGCTATATTCTTGCTTATAATTATGATCTTGAGATAAATTGCTATATTGCTCCCTACGTTCAACCTCGAAATTTCTTTCGAGCTATAAATTTAAGCGTTCTACGCGATTTATCGGCTATACTACAACGCATTACTTTTAAAAAAATGATTTAGAGCATTCAACACACTAGTACCCACTTGGCCGATCACAACCCCACATTCTCATTTTCAACTCGTTGTCAACCTTAAGACTCCATTTCATACTTCAAGTAGCATTATTTTGCCTTGGGGTTCAAGAAGATTCCTTAATTGGTTTCTAACAAGTGCCTAATGATCTCAAGATTTCTCATGTTGCCAACAATTTGTTCTTCTCTAGGGTTCAGATTCATCCCTACTTTGATTTCTAATTAGTGCATACATCTGTAGCTACAAGCAATTCGAGTTTCCAATTTCCCTAGGATTCAGGCAACCCCTACTTGGTTACTAATAAGCCTCATGTTGATAATCTTGACTTTGGACCAACACGTGCAATCGGCTAGTTAGGATTCATGCTCAACCTTAGGGGTTACTAATGTTTGCGTATCGACGAAATTTATCAACCCACGTACATATACGTACACATCTAAGCATCGACACCAACATGCACGTATGACACTTCTTGATCCTGTGTGACAAGCAGAAAATTACAGGGTGATAAGAAAACATGGAAACAAAATAGGATGACCACTCTACCTCTACAAGATCGGAGAACCTGGGATAGGGTAGGTCTGCCTGCTGTTATTACTGCCTCGCACAACATGCATCCTCATGGGATATGCAGCTACCTCACCTCGATCCACACGTTGCTCCCTCACTCACAGCACGCACATGAGAGCCTGCGGTTGGGAATCCTGCTCTCCTACCTAGGCTGCTGTGCGGGTGTTTGTTTGCTTTCGTTGATGTTTAAAATATGTGTTGTAATATTGTGACTAGAGCGAAATAAACATTCAAAAATTTATAATCTCGAAATATGAGTTTTGAGGTCATCTTAGGGAGTAAGAATTGCACAAATACCACTAATCAATTGAATAGAATATGAAGCACGAGAGTTTGATGCAAAAGAAATTAATGATCAATGTCACAATCAAACTCAACGAATTGAACAATAGCCAAGACAAAAAAATGTGTTTTGAATCAACTAAGCCTCGCCCCAAATTGCAACAAAAATCGACCCACTTCTCTTGGGCTAAACCCCAACCAAAGCCCTCTCTTTTCTCGATTCCAAATTGGGTCGGACCCACCTATGTGTGAGTCGGCAAGTGGGTGTCTAAGGACCTGACTCCCTGATTCTGAGTAGCTAATGGGGTCGGCATTCCCTTATATGGAAATTTGAAGGTGCTTCGTTACACGAGGCGGGACTAAATGTCCTACCTTCTTTGTTCTCTTTGCATTGAGCTATTGGTGATGTTGGCAATCAATTGGTCGTGGGATCTCAAATACACGGCTTGGATTGGAGAGCTACGAGGAATCTGCAACAACTAGAGGTGGAATCATCTTCGTTGCGTAGCCAGTTGTCGTGTCTGACGCTGGAGAAGAAAGTTATTTTGGTGAAGACCTGCATACAAGAACATGGTCTCTCGTCCCCAATTAAAAGCACCAAAAGCTCCGGCGAAGCACGCTGGAGCAAATCCCTAACTCTATTAGCTTCGCAAGTTGATGGAGGGTGGTGGTGGTGAAGGTTGAAGAAGCTTCGACGATGACGATGGTAGATGGTGATGGAGGTGATGTGGGAGCTAATTGACTTGGGAAAGAGCTTGATGATCATGAGGGGAAGCTTTTGCCCAGGTCAATTGGTCGAGGGGAAGATGGAGGTAGTGAAACAATGAAGTTGGAGGTGGTTGTTGGAGGTAGCATTCGGAAGAGGTCCTAGAGATATGAATGGAGCTCTAGAGTTCTAGATTTCTAATTGGGAGGGTGAGAAGAAGAAGTCCTAAACTAATTAGATGAAAGGAACAGGGGAGATGCTTGCCGGAGGTATGCTGGTGAGGAGGAAGATGATGAGGTTGTTGGAGTGGAGGGGATGAAATTGAGAGATGAAATTGAGGCACAAAGCTTCGCAGGAAGCTTCGCGAGATGGAGAGAGAAACCCTCTACCTATTGTACATGGCAGAGAGTGACAAGGGGGGGTAGTGGAGCTTCAAGGTGCTTCAATGTCGTTGACAGGGAGAGGAAGAGGAGGAAATCCGGTCAAATTGAGCACTCTTTGTGCTTGGAAAAGTCCAAGCCTTTAAATAGAGGAGAATTCTACATCAATCAAACCCAAATTTGCAAGATTTGATTGCCAATTTGGTCATCTTTGGATGAATGACTCTCAACAAAATTGGAGGAGATTCATGCCAAATCGGAACTCAAGATCTAGCTTGCTCGATTAGTCTTGATCTAGCGATCAATCCCACCAAATTTGGTGGGATTTGATCGAGATTTGCTCAATCAAAATCTGCTGTGAATCTCGCCAGCTATGGGTCATGCTGTAGCTCAATTTGGGAAGGTCGGCTGATGTTAGCGTGACATTGGCCAAGGACCTAGATGTAGAAAGATTCAAAACCTAGGGGGTTTTTGCAATAATCAGAGACTAATGGGGTAAAATGCAAACTTAGTCAAGATGGACTTTGATTGAGCTTAAAATTTATGGGTAACATAATTTTGACCCAAAGAATCTAATGGTGACCTCAAATTTTGGTTTGGATGAATTTTTACTGGAAAATTTATACTTTAACCCAAAATGTATCAATTTCCCGCCTTAATCTCTATTTTTTGTCAAAATGGGTTCATTTTGTAAAAGTGAATGTTCCAAACCTCATAAAATATTTTTCAATGATTTTTAAAAGATTTAGATTATATTTACTTCCACCAGAACCCTTTCAATTGAAGTAAGACTATAATTAGGGTTTTTATTCATAAATTAACCTTCAATTCTCATAAAACCCTGAATCAGTCAGTTCAAGCCTACTTTTTAGGACTTTGTGTTCATTTTACCTTTCATTAGGTATAGGTTCATCCCATAGTTAATTTTCATTTGTTAATACTCATTAAAATAATAGAATTAACTTAATTTCCATTTGCTTCTCAAATTCAAGACATAATTGAATTCTACCCTTTTTATGATTAATAAGGAGCATTTATCCTTGGAAATTATCTAGATTAAACCAGTTATGAATGATGATGGTGTTACCATCATACTCCCATGCCTAACTTTTGCTAGTCTCGAGCAAAATCATATGGAACAGAACCAGATCTCTAGACTAGAATTTGTTGTTAGGATGCCTTATCGTGCTACACCTTTAGAGACTAGTTTGAAATACCAACCCTAGGCCTTAAGGTACTCAAGTACCAGCCAAGATGCTAACCTGATTGTCTTTAGCCTTGGGTCTTCAACAAAGGTTTCTAAGGTCTGAGAGCTTGCCTAAGGGTTTGTTGACCCTAGCGGTTAAAGCACCCATGCATTCGTGCAAAAGGTCAGGGTTCAACTTGCCAGCATATTTTTTAGAAAAAAGATGGAGATATTTTTTAGATTTTTCTCTTTTTGTAATTTTTTTGTGACTCTAAATCTAACCTTGGAGTAACCCTCAATATAGTCTATGTCAGATTCTTTGTTGCCATCATTGATCTTCGAAGGATCCTTGGCATTCGATGCTTCGGGATAGCATTGCCCATGGCAACCCCCAGAACCTTGGCAATTAACACTTTGTGATAGTGACACCCATGACATTCTGCAGCTAATCCAGGCCCTGGCGATCGACATTTTGGGATAATGTCGCCCATGGTACCTAAATAGCACAAGGCGCTTACGTGCCCCCAGTAGGATATTTAATTATCCTAAGAGACAAGTGCCGAAGAGATGACATGTTATAATGCATCCTCAAGGGGAGTATTTACTCCTCTTATGCGGTAAGAACTTCTCTAATTAACTTGTGTTTTCAAGCCTTTCCTAAGTCAAATTTCAAGAAACCATTTTTTCCAGATAGAGGAATTTTTGGTATTATTCTTCATTAAGCTCATTGAACTACACTAATGTGTGAGATGTGGATACTTAAGTTACCAAGAGTTGCAAACAAAAGGGTAGACAAAGAGGCTAGATACTCCCTAAGCCTTAGACTTAATAGATCAGCTTTTTAACTTCTTCAACCACTTGAAGAATAATCCATATCTTAACAATTACTCAAATTTTAACAAATAATCCATATCTTAACAAATCTAGAATTTCATAAAAATCTTACCATTGCTTACTTTAAACATAGCTTAACCTATTCTTGGACCTTTGAATGTATGTAGCAAATTTGATGACCATTCGTTGAATCGCTAAACCCATTCGTTGAATTGCTAAATGCTTAAGCTAATTTGAATGTTAAGAGAGAAGGAATAAGATTATTGCCAATCTCCATCAACCTAAATCAGCTAGGAATAATCAACATGTAACTGAAAATAACAAATACACTTAATAAGTAGAATACTTAATGGATGGATAAAAGGGCATCTTCACTGTATACATTTAAGTGAGAGAATTTTTTTTTTTTGAGAGAGAACAAAGATTACTGGAGATCAAATTAGTAATCATCGAAATATCATTAATATGAAAAACAAAGGAACAAACTTATAATATATTAAGCCACAACCTCGACAGGCCACATGCCTCCCTTACAACATTCTCAATCCATACCTATTCCTTTATGAAGATTTTAACATTTCGCTAATGGTAGATTGACAACAAGGTAGCAACCGCTGTAACCCAACTTGCCATGTTTGCTTGGACTAAAGATCGGAAGGAGATCCACCATGTGTTAGATGATGTAAACACAACCCTTTGAACACACATGCACCGCCATATCTCCAAAGAAAACTGAGAGGCAAAGAAAAGATGATCCAAGGTCTCCTTAGCAACACCATAAAAGTCACACAACAAATCTGAATCCGTAGCCCATCTCGACTATGAGACCTTTGTAACCAACTTCTCTCTTCTAAAAAGCCATAAAAGGATCTTGACTTTCAAGGGGATAAACATCTTCCAAACCATAGAACAGTCCTCTCAAATCAGCTGCATCGGACCCCACTTGTAGAAATTGCATTGTTGCTGACGATCCACAGTTGACAGTTTAGGGAACCACCGGAAATATTACTATCCTTAACTGTTATACAAATAATGGTCAAGAATATTCATTTCATTAACTCCCCCCATTTAATTCAAAAAGTGGGTAGCTGGGACTAGTGTCCTCGGTTAATAACCATTGACGTAGTTATTTTACTCAACCATTTTTTCAGAATGGTCGAGTAAAGTCCAAATTTCTAATCGTCAAAGCAGAAAAGTTAATATTTGAGTTGTTTACTCGACGGCTCTGTAAAAACCATTGACGAATGTTGACCTAAATCCCTCTCACGACCCCGACTCCCTCCACTTTCCTCCAAAATCAGAATGGTCTCCTTCTTGCGAGGCCCCTCCTCTTTGCCGTTCACCCCCTCGTCAGGGACCTCCTCCTCTTCCTCGATCACCCCTCCTCCTCCACTCACCTCCGCGAGTCACCGGCCATCACCACCATCACCTCGACCACTACCCCTTGAGAACTGCAACCAGCACCACCTCCTCGACGCACACAGCCACCCTACTGCCTCATCCTCCCATCGCTTCTACCACGAGTACCATCACCTCACCTCCTCTTTCCCTTCTGTGACCACTACCACCTCCTCGATGCACACAACCACCCCCTCCTCCTCCCATCGCCTCTACCATGACCACCATCACCTCTTATTCTCCCTCTATGACCACCATCACCGCGACCACCACCACCTGAACCGCAACCACCACCGCCTCCAGCACCCTCCGTTCCCTCCTCCTCCTCCAATCCCCTTCCTTGGTCGTGCCCTCTCCTCCTTCCCTCACCACCACCATTGGCCCTCCAATCCACCACCAGTAGTAGTGCCTCTCCTCTCCTCCTTAAATCCTCTCCCCTGCCCGAGCCACTTTCTCCCCCTCCTCCCCTCTCTATGGCAAACCACCACCACCACCATCCTCATCCCCTGCCCCCTCCTCTCCTTAATTAAAGTTTGTTAAATTTTTTATTTTTTATTTTTTAAGTAGTTAAGTTAGGTTTGATTGCAATATTTGAATGTAATTAATATTTTGTTAAATATGTGTAATTGCATTGCATGGTTTGAATTAACATGTTAATTGTGTAAATTGAATGTTTAGTTAATTATGTTTACTTCAACGTTTCGTATAATAACATGTTAATTGTTTTATGTGGGGTGTGCCTACATATGTAGTGGTTAAATGTTTTTTGAAAGAATGTAGTGGTTAAATGTTGACTTTAGTTTGAGTTTAATTTGAATGCTTGTGTGGCATGTTATTTATATAAACAAAATGTAGGGTGTTCACATTTTTTGGCATGGACTTTTGTAATTGCAGGATTTGAGAAATATTCCAAATTATAGGGGAAACTCTGGTGAAATTTTCCGACATACAATTTCTTGTAGGTATAGGTTTAGGGTTTATGATAAGGGTTTACATTTTGGGTTTAGTGTTTAGGTTTATGGCTATTTGTATTTAGGTTAGGTTTTAGGGTTTTGTGTTTAAGGTTTAAGGTTAGCTTTAGGATTTTTTCTTTTAAGTTTTGGATTTAGGTTATAGGGTTTTTATTTTGGATTTAGGGTTTTCTATTTAGGGTTTTCTGTTTAGGGTTTAAGTATAGGTTTTTTGTTTTTAGTTTAGGTTTATGATTTTCATTTTATGTTTTTGTTATAGGTTTTGTGTTTTGGATTTAGGATTTAGGGTTTTATTTTTAGGATTTTGGGTTTTGGTTATAGAATTTAGAGTTTAGGTTTAGTTTATGGTTTTTGGGTTTAGTTGTTTAGTTTTGGGCTTAGTATTTCTATGTTTTACGGTGTGGAGTAATTTATTAATTAAATTTAAAATCATTTTAAATTTAGATACACACACTTGCACAAATTTAGATGCACCTGATGACAAACAATAGGAGTTCTAACCTTAAGGTATAGGTTATGAGAGATATAACTATGTCAAAATATCTGCCCATCGAGACTTATTATCATGTTATACAGATAATGCAGAGTGTGTGAATACTTCATTTACATGCATGTGCGTTGTGTTTATAATATGCATAAGACTCGATTGTCTCTAGTTCAGTGAAGATCTCGAGCTAAAGAGGGTCCTTGAAGATTTAATCACAACTTAGAGTTACTTTTTATATGTAACTAGTGTATAGAGAAATTTCGGCCACATTTTCTCACTCGTCTCCAGTATACCAACTAATCTTAGCTCCGTTCGAGAAGTGCCATTTGGTGGAGGCTATTGGGAATGTAGTTAGGGTTAGTCTTGGGAGGTATACTGGAGAAGTGTAGGGAAATGCTGTCAAAATTTCTCCAAACACTGGTTGCATGTAAGAAGTAACGTTGTGATCAAATCTTTAAGGATAGGCTATCAAGTGAAAATATTCTTAAAATACACATATTTTGCTTATTTGAATCTAACTTATGAGTGGTTGATATTGAAATTTAGGTTATCATGGATAAGTCATAGATTAGTCTGAGAAATTGAAGTTACTACGAATACAAGAATGGAGTGATTTCGTTTCTTGAGTGGGCATTTAATGATGATAGAAAGACATTGAGACAAGGAGAATTTCTTGAGTTGATTTTTTGCCCATGTAGACGCTGTTTGAATGAGTTTTTCCATGACCAAGACACTGTTTACGAGCATGCGATATGTGATGGTTGGCAGCATTACGTAAATTGAACAGCTCATGGTGAGAAAATAACAGCAGAAGTCATATATGATAGAATTGATGATTTAAAACAAAGTGATGATAATCAGAGAGATGAATTAGATGGAATGTTACATGATATGAGAGTAGCAGACCCTGAGGATTTAGATGATGATGAGACATTATGAGATTGTAATGAGTTTTATGATGCAGTCAAGGTAGTAGAGGATCCTATTGCTTATGGAATAATGTCAATGTCAAGTTGTCATTCCTTTTGAAATTATTTCAGATTAACGTGATGAATAG
The DNA here is from genome assembly GCA_037157565.1 of Thalassia testudinum. Lineage (NCBI taxonomy): Eukaryota > Viridiplantae > Streptophyta > Magnoliopsida > Alismatales > Hydrocharitaceae > Thalassia > Thalassia testudinum. The sequence continues at coordinate 62,963,532 of JAZHRO010000031.1, forward strand.
GGCCACAACAAAATTAATGTTCGAGGTCCTTCAATTCATTGGAGAGTTGCCGAATAATCCTGCTAGGTACCCTGGGCCATGGTATGATACGAAGAAGCTAATTCACAGGCTTGGATTGAAATGCGAGAGGATTGTTGCCTGTTGAAATGATTGTCTTGTATAGAATTGAGTACTCAGGGTTGAATAATTGTCTCAAATGTGATGAGGAATGGTATAAGGTGGGTAAATCAACAAACACAGTAGGAAAGAAATAATCAGAGAAGGTTCTCCATTATTTTCCATTGATCCCTAGGCTACATCGCCTATTTATTTCCAGTAAAACAACAAAATTGATGGTGTGACATCAAGAGAATAAATCAAGTGATGGATGCATCCGTTATCTAACTGATTATGATGAGTGGAATAGATTTAATGAGAATCACGCATTACTCGCAGAGGAGGCACAGAATGTGAAATTGGGACTTGCAATAGATGGATTTAACCCATTCGAGAACATGTATCCATCATATTCCATATGGTTGGTGGTTATGTTAACTTATAACTTACCTCCTTGGCTATGCATGCGATTTGCATTTACGATGTTGATCCTCCTTATCCCAGGCTTCAAGAACCAGAAAATGCGATAGATGTTTATCTCCAACCGCTGATTGATGAACTGAATGGTGTTTAAACATATGACGCACACAAGAAAGAATTCTTTTAGTTGCACGCATTATTATTGTGGACAATCAATGACTTTCTAGCATATGCTAATTTGTTAGGATGGAGTACGAAGGGGAAGTTTCCATGTCCAATCTATATGGATGATACTCATCACTTAAGATTGCCTTAAAGCAAGAAGTTCTCTTACTTAAGGCATCTCAAATTTTTACCCGTTGAACACAGATGACGAACATCCTAATTCAAGGATAGATTTTATGGTAAGGCATATTGGTATTCGTCGAAGAATTCGGAAAATAAATTGAGTACAAGTTCTGTTAGGTTGTTTGGTGTGAAAATCACGGAGACATTGCAATAGCTCGGTGAAATATGTTTGTGTCAACTTTTCAAAAATGACTTCACTTCCTTGCGACATTCAGGATTTAGGAAGAAAAATATATTTTTTATGGAGCTTCCATATTGGCAGAATTTGACAATGCAGCACAATTTAGATATTATACACATTGAGAAGAATATAATGGACAACATTTTAGATGTATTAAACTTAATAGATAGCCTAAAGGACATCGTTTAAACAAGGAATGATATGAAAATTTTGGATATTCATCCTGAGTTGCACGTTCAAGAAGGTGACTCTCACTTTCCAGAAGCTATATTCAGTTTTACAGGAGAACAGAAGCAAAGGATTTTCTCCTTCTTGAAAGACATTTGGGTTCTAGATGGGTATTCATCCCAGCTTTCACGTTGCGTAAATGAAGCACAAAAGAAGATTAGTGGGTTAAAAAGTTATGATTTTCATGCATACATGCAATCTTATTCCCACTAGCGATACATGGAGTGATGCTTGATCCAGTAGTTGATTCATTTACAAAGATGAACAGATATTTTAAAGTCATATGTTCCAAGACATTAGATCCCAAATTGTTGGAGAACTCGGACAAACAAATTGTAATCACAAATTATAAAATGGAGCAGATTTTCCCACTTGCACTCTTTGATGTAATGGTTCATGTCATGCTTCATCTTGCGAATGAAGCGAGAATTGCTGAACCTGTGCGGTACAGATGGATGTATCCAGTTGAACGATATTTGAAGAAGCTGAAAGATTATGTCCTGAATAAGGCAAATCTAGAATGGTCAATCGTGTAAGGATATCTTGTATAGGAATGTATTAACTTCTGTGCCATGTACATGAATGAAACAGACAATCGATTTAATCGACTTAAACGAAATTATGATGGAAGATTTAATGGTAATGATGAAGATTTCTTATCCATATTTGACATCAGAGGAAGGTCAATCCTCTGCACCAAGTTCAAGTTAATCTCTGAAATGTACCGATGATTAGCTCACTTGTACATTTTGAAACAAATTGCAAAAGTGGATGAAGTTTACAATGAATTCAAAGAACCCTCTGATTCATCCACACACGAATCGTAGTTCCTTGATTGGTTCAAGGATAGTGTAAATAAACAGAAAGGACATGGGAATCCATGGAGGATATAGGATTTTGACATAATTGCTGATACACCTTTGACATACGTACGTTATCATTCGGGTTACAGAATTAACAGATTTAGATTCAAAGTAAAGTCAATTGATGATGCAAAGGCCACGCAACAGGCAGGAGTCGTTGTCAGTTGTGGCCTAAGTACTGGCTGTGATGGGTATTACGGTCAAATTGAGTTTCAGGTTTGACCGTAGGGTGATTCTATTCAAATGTGATTGGTTTGATATTTTTAAATAAGGCATTGGATTCAAAGTTGATAAGAAACACGGTTTCATGAATTTAAGTAAGAATCGTCAGATTCTTCAGTCATCAGAATCATTCACATTAACTTGTCAGGTAGCACAAGTATTATGCATGTTGATAATAGCAAAAATGGGTGGATAATACTTGTTAGAGCTTTACCGCGTGAACAATCCGATGTGGGAAAAGATTTCGACCCAGATGTTGAATCTAAAGTATATCAGGGAAGCCCACAAAATGACGAAGTTTCCCCTTGTGAAGCTAACATTGATATATAAGATAATTTGCCAAAATTATTAATTCGTAACCCAAAAATAAAAATAGTTTAAATAAATTTTTTAGTTATCTTTTTTGTTTAAATTTCCTTTACATTTTTCATTTTTTTCCAAAGTTTATGTTCATTTACTTTTCGAAACCGAATTTTATTTTATTACCTTCTCATATATGTTTGTCACATTCTTGTACCGTTTCTGCATTGTTTCCGCACTGTTTCGTCACTATGGTGAGGTTCTTCTATCATTTTCTTTTTTTAAATGCTCTTTTAATGTTATATGTGGGGTGTGACTACTTAGGTTTATTTTATATATGAATGATGCTTTTACTTTTTTCTTTAGTGATTATGTGGGATGTGCCCACTATACATGATGCATGTTTTTGTTGAGAAGATATACATGATGCATGTTAATTTTTTTTGTGATTATGTGGGGTGTGCCCACTTATATTTGACATATATATTGGATTTTTGTGTTTAATGTGGAGAAGAGGAAGGGGAAAGGGAAGTGGAGGGTGGAAGGGAATGTGAAGAGGAAGGGAAAGGGGAGGGGAAATGGTGGGGGGGGGGGGCGGGGAATGGGGAGGAAAAAGAAGAGGAAGCGAAAAGGTAAGGGAGATGGAGGAGGAAGGGAAAAGGGAAGGGAAATGGAAGGGGGAATGGTAATGTGAAGAAGAGGAAGGGAAAGGGGAAGGGAATAAGAAGAGGAAGGGAAATGGAGGGAGGAAGGGAATGTGAAGAAGAGGAAGGGGAATGGAGGGGCGAATGTAAAGGAAAAAGAAGCAGAAGGTAAAGGGGAAGAAAAATGGAGGAAGGAATTTGTTTTAACATTTGTTTTTATTTCATGCTTCTTTTATTTTCATTTATTTTTATATTATTTTCATATATGATTTTTGGAAAATCACAATATATACGAGAAATGTTGCCAAATTTTTTTTCTACATATCTGATTATTTGTTTTGTTTCTCCGTAGGTGAACGTTAAGAAGAAGGCCAATAAGGGTGGCTGGGATCGGGCCAGCTCCCAGTAGCCTCAGGCTCAGCCCTCCCATTAGTAGTCCCAAGCACCCTAACATTAGTTTTTGAGGCTTGGAGATGTGGCTGGATATCTCCAAAGTAGGGGGGGGGGGGGGGTAGGGGAAGGGGAAGAGTATGATGCCTCATCCGAAGAATTTTGAGGAGGATTTTGACTACGAGGAGCTGGACGCACCCGACGATGATGATGAGGAGGAGGACGAGGCTTCATTCGATGAGGGCGTTGTTGGGCTGGATGATTAGCCAGAGCAACCGACTGACCCAAATCCTTCCCAGCCGGGACCTTTTGCACCATGCCCTCACCGTACTGGTATGAAAGTTTAATAAATAGTATGATTTATTTATTTCTTTGTAATTTAATATTATGTTATAATTTTGTCTTTCAAGTACAATACGTAGGGAAAGATATAGGGACCTAGAGAGATTTTCACATGGGATCCACATATCAGTCAAAATCACACCAGTGGGTGAAGTAGAGGGCTATTCTCCATTAGTCAGCAGTCTAAGTACGCTGATGTCATCCCACTATTGTAACACGAATTGAGGAGGTTTTAATATGCGTTAGTTGTAGTACACTCCTAAATCTCACAACAAAATATTTAAATTTATAAACTCAGATTCTAATTGGAGTCTGAGGTCATTCGCAAGGAGTAAGTATAGAATTTATACTTCAATCTTCATTCAAAATAAGTAAGCACAATAAATTTAGTACAATTAACAGATATGCAATGAATGGAACTTGTCAGATTAGCATTCACACATAGATCAATGTATCTCAAAAGATCATGGGATAAAAAGAAATAAAAAGACAAAACAATGGTGATTTGAATCACCAATTATTCATCTTTAATTAAGCATAAACCCAAGAATTCAAATTATTCAATAGTATTCAGAATCAACCTTTCAGACATCACCTTCACAGAACCAGATGACTTAACTTCATAGAGCAGAGCTTCACTAAAGGCACACAAGGGTGCCAACCTTCCTTCAAGGCCTTTCAAACACAAAGGCAAGAGCCAATTCTCTTCACAGACCAAGAGCCTTCTCAAGCACAGGTCACGGTTAACACTTCTTCACTAGGCTAAGTCTAAGCCTCTTTCTCTTTAGCACAGTGATGTGAATACATCTAAATAGCCAAAAATGTATATTAATGCATGTTCTTAGTACCATATTTGCATCATGCATTGTAAATATTGCATAACACGCATAATCATTCATTTAGGTCAAATTGTATAAATTGTATAGTAATTGTCTCCCTTTATAACCAGGGACAGGGCGACTTTTAATCGGGGCTTCAAACGGAAGATCCAACCATACATATTTGATTAGGGCGATGACGGGAGTTCAACGACTCCAAGATCTCCCTGATTGGACATCCATAGCACCAGATATAGTTCGAGGAAGCTTAGAGATCAAGGACCAAGATGGTGTCAACCCATACTTTAGACGACAAATCCGACGACACGGATGGGTTTGGATCGATGATTGCATCCTAACCGCATGAAAATCGATCCAATTCGACATTCGTGGCACCTTCTGGAAGTCACAGAAGATGGACGACCAAGATGGAACCACGTGGCACCATTCGAGCTGCCCAATCAGCCCAAGGAACCACCACTGCCTTTCTCTTCTCATTGAATCGATCAATCTAAGTTGTTGGATCTTCATCCAACGGCTGAGATCAACGCCTGCTGTTCTCTATCCTCGCGCACCCTCTCTTTCTCTCCTCGCACGCATGATCGGATCTAGGCCATTGGATCTTGATCCAGCAGCCGTGAGCGTGCCGCTTTGGTGAGAAACGTGACAAACCGCATGCACAGCACAGTGGGTGTGCGTCTCTTCGCGAGGCATAAGGTGCGCGTTCGAAACGCAGTGCGCCCCAAATCAGCCGAGGACGGAAGTGCAGGCTCAATTGAGCCGTTGGATGGCGAGCGGGTGGTGCAGATGTGGGAGACATGGCAGCACCAGAGCACGCAAATCACCTACATAAGATCTAATGCGCATTAGAATGCTCCATCACATGAACGGACGCGTGGTTAGGCGAAGTTGAAGTAGGCGAGGAGCGATCTGAGCAGTCCGATCTCACGATCAGACAGTTGAGATTGCTTGGATGTGGTTTTGCATTAAGGCGTGGGAGAGGAGGAGGCGTGCACCGCACACACGTCGCTCATGACAAGTCTTTAGTGATGAATAAATCCGTCACTAAAGACCTGATTTTAATTTTTTTGAATTTGGAATGACCAAATTGCCCCAATCCTTGCAACTATAAAAGGAGGCCCCTACCCTACAAAATTCTCATCCCTTCCTTCACCTCTCTCCATCTCCAAAGCTCAAGAGAAGCTTGTCCTACACCCGGGATGCTTCTTTAGAGCCAAATCCAAAGTTTTCTTGCCCCTGTTCCGAAAGTGGATCCCGCGATGACGATGATGTGCTACCTCGTTCCTGCTTCTTCCTGCTTCGTCCTCCTTCTTCCCACTTCGTCCTCCGTCTTCTAGGTGTCACTCATCCTCCAAGCAGTTGTTGAGAAGGATATCATTTCTCTCCCTTCTTTTTATCGCTTTCTAGCTATAATCATTTCCCACTTTTTAGTTGTAAAAATAGTATTATTATATTAAGTGATTGTTCACTTTTCTCTCTCTCTCTATCTTAGTGTTAATATCAATTCCATTGTAATTATTTCACTTTCAAACAAAAATACCAAAAAATATAATCGTGGATTTTAGATCAACATAGTTTCCCTGTGTTCGACCTGAAATTTCTTTACGAATTTCGGTAAAATTTTATCTGTTGACGGATTGCTTCACAAATCGAACTACAACGACTGATTTTTAAAATCCTATTCCGATCATGTAGTTTTCCACATTCAACATTTTGAAAAATAAATAAAGACCTTGATCAGTTTAATTTCCTTCTCCTTTGTTAATCTAGCACTGATAATCACAGGGAATGTCTTTTGTGGTCACAAAAACTGATATTTCAAACTCAGGCAATGGTTTCAGTTCGAGCTGGGGAGGGTTTAGGATTGAAGGTAAGGATGATGCTAATGAAGATTCATCAAGAGGAAGAGGTTGAGAGTGAAAAAAATCAATAGCCTCTTCGAAATGTGGTGGGTTTGCCACAGAGGGTTGCGGGTCATATCCATCATAACAGGAGGAACTTTCAATTGTAGAAATCGTTGTACAAGTTTCAATGTTCAAGTTGTCTTCCTCAAGTTCCTCTATAAATCCACAATCCTCGAATTTGTTAATCACCTTAAAAATATCCAATTTCAATTTCTGATCTCCAAAGGTGATTTCCATGCTATCGCTCTCATAGTTGATATTGGCCTTAGCAGTAGCCAGGAACGGACTCCCCAGAATGATGGGCATGTTCCTTAAATTTTCAGGTATATCCATGTCAAGGATAAGGAAATCTTTAGGAAAATAGAAATCCTTAACCTTGACAATAACATCTTCAATAATGCCTCGTGGATTTGTGACCGAACGGTCTGCTAACTGCAGTGTTACTAAAGTTGGCCAAAGTTCACCTAATCCAAACTTCTCGTAAAGAGAAGTTGGAATTAGGTTAATGGATGCACCTAGATCCAGAAGTGCTCTATCAAAGGTGTAATCTCCGATGACACATGAAATCAAAGGAGCACTTGAATCTCTCTTTTTCTGAGGAAGGTGATGTAGGATAACAGAACTAGCCTGCTAGGATAGTACCGCCTTCCTCGGAATATTTTCCCTCGACTTACACTTCTGAATGCATAAATCCTTTAAAAATTTAGCGTAAGACAGTATGTGTTTGATAGCATCGAGAAGCGGGATATTGATCTCAACATTCTTGAATATATTCAAGAGCTCCTCGTTACTATCAACAAGCTTCTTCCTAGGTTTAATCAAGGCCTCAGGAAAAAGAACATGAGTGAGATCTTTGGAATCAGGTTCTTGAGCCTTGATTTCTTCTTTAGAGTTCTCCTTCCTCTCCTCAGGCTCTCCAGGATTTAATAGATCAGAACAGTGTGGTTGTGGATCCTGAGTTTATTTTCCACTCCTCAAGGTAATAGAATTAGCAGATGCGTATGGGTTTGGGTCATGGGGAGGGTTAGGAAAGATTGGAGGAGCTTCATTAGCCAGAAACCTTTGATTTGAAGAAGCAGAAGAGGAAGGACCCTGCTCACCCACCTGAGCATGTGCGTGCGGGTCCCTCTGATTCCCATACCCTTAGGCTTGATTGCCTGGATTCTGGATATTACGCAGGTTGGGTACAGGTTGAGATGGTAGAGATCCGGGTTGACGAGAATTAGCAATGAACCCGGTTTGCAAGTTGTCCAGCGAAGTTTTTATTTGCTGCATAAGCTGGAGCATAGATCCTTGGATTTCTACCATCTGTTGGTTCAAATCAGCCTGCCCTACGAGTTGACGGGCATTCCAAGCTGGCTGATTGACCTGATTCGGGGGCAGCTGAGTGTAAACATGACCCTGACCCAATGGTCATTGCGAAGCATAGTTGCTGGGTCAGAATTGGGTCTGCTACCCCAGGTTTTCCTAAGAGAAGTTAGGGTGGTTCCTCCAACTCGGATTATTAGCATTGAAGTAAGGGTTGGACCTAACGTTATCCTGTACAACATAGACATCCTCACAGGGTGAGGATGGAGAGAAAGAAAGGGAGGGATAAGAGAAACTGGGATTAAAGACCCCAGCTTGGAACCCGTGGGGTTCGGAATAATGCTGGCTCACAGGTTGAGCTGCATCAAGTTGATTTACGAACTCTCGTCTATAAGGAGCTCGCATCGAATGAAATCCCAAATTCTGGAATTGAGTGGATCGAGAATTGTTCATTGTGTTTCCAGCCATCCATTCCTCCATCCTTTTAGTAACCAAGTTCACCTTATCTAGTTTATTGAAAATTAGTTCCATATCAAATGAATGAGAGTCGTGAACTTCATTAACATTCGATTTGGGTTGTTGGGATCGGTTAAAAGTATCCATGGAGGCATGATTGATTGAATTTTCACTCATCTCAAACCAATCATGTGTGCTATTTGTTGATTTGCGTGTACCAATTCCACAGATCAGAATCTGGTTGTGTAGATAAAAATCAATTAGGTCACGTGCCTTGAATGTGGGTGTATGTAGTGTGTATGTTTGATTTATCCCACAAGAAGTATCTTTTTGTTGATTTTTTTTTATATATGAGGGTGAGATGAATGTGGGTTGAAATCCAAGCAACCAAATTAACCCTATGATTTATGCAAACACCTAGGTTAATTGGGGTTTGAATTAATGTTGTGAAATGAAATCTATAGAGGGGGAAGAATGGGGAGCACTTACAATTGTCTTCAACTGCACTTTACTTTGATCTACCGCTTGAAGATTTCCTGTTGAGGTGCTTGCAAAACAATAGACGAGAAATAAAGCAAGTTAGAAAATAATAAAGTGCGCGAAATGCTGAAAGAAAATCGAGAATCATTGACTCCCCGGTAACAGCGCCAAAATGTTGAATGCGGAAAACTATGCGATCGGAATTGGATTTTAAAAACCCGTCGTTGTAGTTCGATTTGCGAAGCAATCCGTCAATAGATAAAATTTTATCGAAATTCATAAAGAAGTTCTGGGTCGAACATAGGGAGGTACGTCGATCTAAAATCCACGATTATATTTTTTTGGTATTTTTGTTCGAAAGCAAAATAATTACAATGGAATTGATATTAACACTAAGATAGAGAGAGAGATAGAGAAAGAGAGAACAATTACTTGATTTAATAATACTATTTTTACAACTAAAAAGTTGGAAATGATTACAGCTAGAAAGCAGGAAATTCTATTTTAGAAAGCGATAAAAAGAAGGGAGAGAGATGTTATCCTCCGCGACGACTGCTTGGAGGACGAGCCGGATGGAGCGACGCCTGGAAGACGGAGGACGAAGTGGGAAGGAGGAAGAAGCAGGAACGAGGCAGCATGTCGTCGTCGCAGGATCCACTTCCGGAACGGGGGTGAGAAAACTTTGGATTTGGCTCTAAAGGAGCATCCCGGGTGTGGGACAAGCTTCTCTTGAGCTTTGGAGAGGGAGAGAGGTGAAGGAAGAGATAAGCATTTCGTAGGGTAGGGGTCACCTTTTATAGTTGCAAGGATTGGGGGAAATTTGGTCATTCCAAATTCAAAAACATTAAATTCAGGTCTTTAGTGACGGATTTATTCATCACTAAAGACCTGTCGTGGGCAACGTGCGTGCGCACCTCTTCTTCTCCCATGCCTTAACGCAAAAGCATGCCCAAGCAATCTTAGCCATCTGATTGCAAGATTGGACAACTCAGATCGCTCTTCGCATGCTTCAGCTTCTACTAACTACACGCCCGTGTGTGCGATGGAGCATTTGGACGCACGTTAGATCGCGCGTAGGTGATCCGCGCACTCTGGTGCTACCACGTATCCTGCATCTACACCGCCCGTTCGCCATTCAACGGCTCAATTGAGCTCGCACTTGCATCCTCGGCTGATTTGGGGCGTGCTGTGTTTCGAACACGCACCCTACGCCTCACGGAGAGACTCGCGCCCATTGTGCTGTGCATGAGATTTGTCGTGTTTCTCACCAAAGCGTGCACGCTCAAGGCCGTTGGATCAAGATCCAACGGCCTAGATCCGATCGTGCGAGCGAGGAGAGAAAGAGAGGGCGCGTGAGGATAGAGAGCAGTGGGCATTGATCTCAGCCATTGGATGAAGATCCAATGGCTAAGATTGATCGATTCGATGAGGAGAGAATGGCAGCGGCTATTCCTTAGGCTGATTGGGCGGCTAGGATGGCACCACGTGGCGGCATCTTGGCCATCAATCTTCTATGACTTCCAGAAGGTGCCACAGATGTCTAATTGGACCAATTTTCACGCTGTTAGGTTGCAATCGTCCATCCGAACCCATCCGTGCGGTTGAATTTGTCGTCTAAAGTGTGGATTGACACCATTGTTGAAGCTCGGATTGCTACACTAACGTATTTGATTTTGAAAAACCTATCGTCATAGTTTGAAAGCGAAGAACTCATGTTCAACAAATAAAATTTGTACCGGAATAGAAATCCCGGTCGAACTTAGGGAGGCTATGTCGATATATATTCACAATTATATTTTTTTAGAGTTTTTGTTGAAAAGTGGAGCGACGTAATTACAATGAAGCAATATTAACACAAAATAAATGAGAAAGAGAGAGAGAGAGAGATAAAACATGCACTTAATATTTCAAAATTTTTATACAATAAAACCAGAGAAAAATTACACTAGAAAGCGAGAAATCAGGTACACTAGAAAGTAGGAAAATTCTACTCTAGAAAGCTATAAAGAAGAATGGGAGAGAGAAGTTATCCTCCTTGACGATCGCTTGGAGGACGGGCCGGATGAGACGCCACCTGGATGAAGGAGGACGGAGCAGGAAGAAGGAGGTCGAGGCAGGAAGAACAAGAACGAGGCAGCACGTCGTCGTCGTCGCAAGATTCGCTTTCGAAATGAGAGCGAAAATTTGACTTTATCTCTCAAGGAGCATCCCGGGTGTGGGACAAGCTTCTCTTGAGCTTTGGAGAGGGAGAGAAGAGAAGGAAAGGATGAAAATTTCGTATGGAGGGGGTCTCCTTTTATAGTTGCAAGGAGTGAGGGCAATTTGGTCCTTTTAATTTGAAAACCATTAAATAAGGGGTCTTTAGTGACAGATAAAACCGTCGCTAAAGCCCCTGTCGTGGGCGACGTGTGCCGCCCGCTCATATTCCATGCCACCCACGTCCTTCCATTCTTGGCCGTTCGATCGTGAGATCGAATGGCTGAGATGCGCCCTCGCTGTGCCTCTTCAAGCTACAACGCCCACGTCTGATGGCGCGTCACGCACGGGCGTGCAATAACACGTGGTCTGGATTGAGTGCTCATGGCCGTTGGATCACCATCAGGTGGTCAATCGTGCCCGCACCTCCGCGCCTCAGCGCTTGCTCCATGAGACTCGAACGCGCACCCTTGCCTCACGTAGGCGCGTTCGACCAACGCGCTGCAAGTGCATTTATGTCGCACTTACGTTTTGTGTGCGCGCATCCACAGCCATTGGATGCGCATCCAACGGTGGAGAATCTACGAAGAAGAGAGGATGCGGTGGGTGTAGCGGTCGGTTGGGCGGCTGAGATGGCACCACGTGGTGCCATCTTAGCCGTCCATCTTTTGGATGATGTAGATGGTGTCACGGTTGTCGGATTGAGTCGATTTTTACACTGTTAGGCTATGATCGTCGATCCGAATCCATCCGTACGGTTGGATTTGTCGTTTGAAGTGTAGATTCACACCATCTTGGCCCTTGATCTTCTAGGGTTCCCCAATCTCTATCTGATGCTACAGATGCCTGATTAAGGCGATCTTGGAGTCGTTGAACTCCAATCGTCGCCCTGATCAAATCTGAATGGTTGGATCTTCGATCCGAGGCCCCAATAAAAATTTTCCCTATCCCTGAACATAAAAGGAGACAATTAAACTCCATTTTATTCAAACTAATCTAAATGCAAAATGATGCATGCTGTGCAATATTTATAGTATGCAATGCAATTCTATGCTTAAGAACATGCATAAATAGACATCATATGTAGTGTAAACATGTTTACATAACCATCTTGGCCCTTGATCTTTAAGCTTCCTCGAACTATATTTGGTGCTATGGATGTCCAATCAGGGCGATCTTGGAGTCGTTGAACTCCCGTCGTCGCCCTGATCAAATCCATATGGTTGGATCTTCTATCCAAAGCCTCGATTAAAAGTCTCCCTGTCTATGGCCATAGGAGAAAATTACTATACAATTTATACAATTTGACATAAATGCATGATTATGCATGTTATGCAATATTTACAATGCATGATGCTAATATGGTACTAAAAACATGCATTAATAGACATTTTTGGTTATTTAGATGTATGCACATCACACAGGGGCAAGGTAGAGGGTTGCATAGCAAAACCCTCCCCCCTCCTTTCATAGAACTCTCCTTTTCTTTTCTTTCTCAAACCCGGGGCTAATCGAGCATGTACACGGGTTATCGGATCCAAGTAAAGGACCAGGCTCACCAAGCGTGAGGGTGAGCAAGGTGTGCGAGCATGGGTGAGCGGGGACCCAACCCCTGGTGACTTGGGAGAAGAGGCTTAAGCACAAAATCCACTTATATGCTTCGCGAGTCTTTTTGTTCATGATGTGGCACTAAAGTGCCACATCTCTTCTTTGCATGCAGCAGCTGAGGGAGCTTCATCAAATTGAAGATGAATACGTCTTGGCAGCAGCAATTGTCGACCCAATAGGGAACCTGGGGAAGTGCCGCAGCATTTGGAGGGGTTAGTGACGAAGAACTTGGCCAGAGGACTGTAGCTGGAACCAGAGAAGATGGTGGTGGCAGCGGAGCGACGGCAATGACCTAAAACAAAGCATAAGGCCTCGTGGCCACGTCAAAATAGCTCAGGAGGGTTTCCTGAGGACAGCGAAGGCGATGGTGGTGTCCTCGTGTCGTGCGAGTGCGTGTTTTACCTAGCAAAGTTGGAGATGGTGTGGTGTGGAGGTGGTGTTCGGTGGATGGTTTGGATGGACAATCCCCTCAATTTCTTGAGGGGTTTTGTTGGGAGTGGGACGGTGGAGCTTATGGGACCAGTAGTGGGTTGAATGGACGTCTGTAGTGGCATGGTGAACTCACCGGAGCATCGCCGGAGTGGAGGAAGACGGAGTGCATGAGGGTGTGTTGGTGGTTGAAACAGGAGAGGAAGGCGATGTACTTAATTTAGACAGGGAGAGGGAGGAGTTGACCTAGCTAATGGATGAAGGGGATGAAGAGAGACACCGACTGTGATTGGCTAGCGTTGGGGAAGGAGAATTCTTCGGTGGTGGAATGGCGACGACGAGAAGGGTCTGGGGACTCTTGCTGTGGCTAGGGTGGAGCGGAGGAAGGTGAGAAAGAACCTGCTACCTATAGTACGTGGAAATAGGTGAAGAGGCCGGAGAGAGAGGAGTCGCCAGAGCTGCGGTGGAGGTGGCCGAAGAAGGAAAATTGGTGAAGAAATGAGGCAAATCCGAGCTAAGGAGCATGGTTTGAGATTTTGGAGCTTTTATAGAGCTCTAGTCGAGCTTTAGATAGGGAAACATGTACACATTGGCTTGTGCTTGATGCATGAAACACTCACTAATTTCATGGGTTCTCTAGGGTGATCAGATGTGATTTGGGATCCCAAATTGCCTACAAATGATTCTTCGCAATGTGAACATCAATCCCACCAAATTTGGTGGGATTTGGTGTTGATTTGAGTAGGATTAGGTGCGGTCAAAGCCAGCTTGGAGGTCGATTGACCTCCAATGGCGGTAGGGCCCTTTTCATGAAGAAGATAACAAACATGGGGGGCTAATCGCAAATAATTCAAAAGATAGGGGCTCATATGTGAAGAATAGAGTTTTAAGGGACTAGAATGCAAACTAGGTCAAGATAGACTCTTATTAGGTCCAAATTTTAGTACAAACCTAATTTGGATCGAAGGAATTTAATGGTGAAGTTGAATTTTAGTTTTAACCAAGTTTGACTGGGTAATTTATGCAAAAACCCAAATTAGGGCAAAAATTCGTCTAAGACTCTATTCAAGGTCAAAATAGGTTCAGATGGTCAAATCATGGATACAAAACCTCAGGAAATATTTTTATATGAATTTTAGAAGGTTTATATGAATTTTATCCTGACCAGAACCTCTGTATTTTAAGTAGGTTTGAAATTAGGGTTTTAGGTGCTGTATTAATTCTCCAAATGCGTAAAACTCTGTTTCTGTCTATGTAGACCCTCCTATTAGACTTTAATGCTCATTTGACATTAGATTAACCCCTGGAAAATCCTGTGGTTACTCTACTTTCATGATATGATGTTAAAACTACAGAATTAACCCTGATTTACTATTCTTCTCTCAAAAAAGATATACAAGGAATTATGGTTCTTAGGCGACTATGTAGGAGCATTTGTCACTTGATTTTGACTAATTAAGGCTAGTTATGGCTCATCATGATTTTATCTTCACCCACTCTCTTACTTCGACTAGAGAAAGATGCCAAACGAGTTGAATAAGCAGCTCTTTCGAGAATTAGAGGTAATTGGTAAAAGAGTACTTATTTACATTTCTTTATATAATTTTAAATTACATAACAATTACTATTCTTCTACTAATGCAGGCGATCTTCGATTGCGATGATGATCCGAACGTCCCCAAATATATCCTCAAGCCGCGACCAAAATCCACAAATATTGGAGAATGGAGATGAAGAGTAAGGTCAAAGAAAATTTTAACTTTATATATTTCATTCTTTTACCATAATTGCATTATTTCTAACATTAAAGATATATATTTTAGTTTTATAAGAACAGGAACAATAATGAGGCATTGCATAATAGGCGTCTTGTGATACAGCCGGATGTTTGGAAGGAAGTATGCGAGCATTGGAATGATCTAGCGACGCAGGTAAAAGTATTGTATATATCATAATTTAATTAATTTTGAAGTTAGTAAATTCTATATTTTTTCAAGAGCAGGCGTAGAAAAATAAGGATAATAGGGCTAAAGCTCCAGTGAAGATCTATGTCTTGAGTAGAAGGAGTACAGACAGGATGAAATCCCGATATGTTAGTATTTCTAATATTTTTTTTATAACCTTACAAGATTTATAATTTGTTTTAAATAACTCTTTTAAATTTTAGTCACATATGCATCAAGGTGCCTAGCTTGATCAGGTGTAAGTATATGCAGTCACTCATAGTAAGTTGAGTCATGAGGGAAACAGAGAGTGGCTTCATGATACATACCAGCAGAGACACGTAAGTTAAATTACAAAAAAAATTTATTTCATTTCTGAATTAAATTTATATGATAGTACTTAACATAATTGATTTTTTTTCGAGATAATATGGTTAACTTAATGCATCCACATGAAGATGCCAACTGTGGTATAGTTCAGCAACCACTGTCAGCAGTGGAGGCATTAGGGACAGTTATGCCACCTGAGCATGGCAGGTTCGTGCATAGTGTAGGGAGGAGCGAGACCATCTCTAGCTGGTATGGGAGAAAGGGAGCATCGTCCTCTTCAACTGAGGTAATGGAGATGAGGAAGGAGATTACGGCATTTTGCAGATGAGACGAGGAGAAAGAGCAGTGAATCAACAATGATTCACTGCTCATTTAGTCAGTTCAGAGATCATCGTGACGACAACGATGATTTAGATGGTGTTGGAAGCATTGGTGCCGTAGCTTGATTTCTGTATTTTCATACATTACTATTTGTATATCTACTTTGTAGACATTATTATATATATGAAATTTTAATTTCGAATCTCATTTTTCATGTTTTGAACGAATGCCTTGGTTTTGGTTGTGTGATTCTTGTTTAGAGGATTTCAAATTAATTACAAGTCTTCCATATAGCTAAAACTTTTAATTTAAAAAAAAGAACTATTTTCGTCAATTATAGAATTGATGGCAATAATGTTTCGTTGATCTTGGGTTCATTCTCGATCGTTATATAATGGACAAGAATATTTTTATTCTCGCCCATTTTTCCTGGTTGGTCGAGAATAACCTAATCTACTATCACCCAACTGACGAGCAAATGCTTATTCTCATCAATTTTAGGTCAATCAATGACAATGAGAACATCTCGTCAATTGTAATCACCGTCGAGGTTAGTGCTTATTTCGACGATGTATTTAAAATAGTGGAGAAAAACTTTTGTCCACCGTTTAAAATAGATGAGAAAAACACATACACGTCGGATGAGGGGCTGCTTTTGTCCCGTTAGTAATGCTGTAAACCCATCGACAAAATGCAATTGCGACATAACATTTATCGACAATAATTTTGGATCATGGAATCCTCATTGCTGACAATTTTGAATATTCTTGTAGTGCCCTTTAGATGAGAGAAGTGCAAATAATACCATAGATATGCTATTAAGCAGATACCTCATACCTTAAGGTTGATAGGAAGATGAGTATGACCTATTTTCTCCATGAGAATTACTAGCCTGCTTGGCACACTCCCAGCATTAGGAACCTGTAAATTACATAAATTTACAGAAATGAAAACAAGGGAATACCTCTATTTGCGTGCCTTTCCCTATATTTGGAAAACAAACCGTTAAAATTATGTTGCAATTTATTGTCCTTGAAAAGACACAAATAAACCTCTCACAAATTGATATTTGATTAGGTTAACAACTTTCAATTGAATGGCTTTCTAGATAAATTAGTCACTCACAATCATGACCACGAAAATCCAATAAGGCAATAAACAACAAATTGGATAAGTCTATACACTTAGATTTATCCTTTCAGTGGCATCCAGATTACCTCTTACCACTGGTAATGATATTGGAAATTGCCAAATCTTAAGAACTAATGAATTTAATATGGAAGATAATGCGGTGTCTATTCCTGTTCTCCTATTTTCAAATAAATATCAAACTGCTCAAGGAGAGATTCCAAATAAAGGACGAGCTTTAAAAAAGATTTTTACTTATGATGAGATAAATGGGCATTTTAGAAAACCAGAAAAACAAAGAAAAGAAAATAAACTCCCATAAGAATGCCATATGTAAATATAAGGCCTAGTTTAACCCTGTTTGATTGGCAGGATGGACTAACCTAGGTTAGAAGGGATTAACCCAAGATAACATATCTCAAAGCCTGATGCACCATAAGTCATCCTACAGGTTAACCCTCACCATTTCATCTCAGAAACAAAGCAAAGCCATGGTTATCCAACTATAGAAATAGGATAACCCTTCAAGACATCTCATTATATTCCAAACAGTCATAGGTTAATCCAACAAGATAACCCTTTTACCTTCCAAATTGAAATATAGGATAACCCTTCTAAAAATTTCTATCCCTCATTCCAAACTAGACCTAAGGGAATGCCAAAAAGTAAACAAAGGTAGGTTTTTTTTTTATAAAGTTGAGAGTAAATCTTATTTATCCCCCACTCCCTGGAGGCATCAAAAAAGGAGGGCAGGGGGACCAAATCAAGACCTGCTCATACAGGAAAAGGAAGAATGGACCATGACTCGTGGCCTTTACACTAGCAGAAAATACCAACCAAAAGGCCCCAAGCTCAAAAAGAAATGTAGGGAAATTGAATTTTATCTAAGGTAGAAAACAAATGCACGTTGCAACGCATTTTGCAACACACAATGTGAGAGTGTTGGTTTCAACCAATGTATTTTAGTTTTCCATTGGTGGAAAATACTTTCCATATATGAAAAATCACTTTCTAAGTGAAAAATCACTTCTCATAGGTGAAAAATTACATTTTAAGTGAAAAATCATTTACGACCAATAGAAAGAAAAAACATATCAGTGTATATTTTGATTTTCAACCATTGTATTTTGATTTTCAATAGGTTGAAATCCATTTTTAACTGGCGTGTTTTGATTTGCTTGATTTTCATTTTCAACCATTTGATTTTGATTACACGTTGCAATGCACATTTCGTTAGTCATATCGTAGGGAATAAGTGAGACATAGATAATGACATGATCAAATGAGACTAGAAAATACTTAACCAAAAATAGAAACTAGAATCACTCCAAAAATAGAAAGAAAAGACCCATTAACCAACTTCCAACAAAAGTCCAATTTTTAATGTTCAATTAAAAATCAATTCTTGCAACATATGAAGGAATTTCCTACATGACGGGGTCCCACAATCAAACATGTTGGCCTATTAATCTGTTCTGTTGGATAATCGGAAGTATAAAGCCTAATAAAATAGGAAGCATGAAACAATTAGAGTAGGGACAGAATATGCAAAAAAATAAAAAACATTTTGCTGCTTTACGGCTGCACTATCTAGTTTAATGGAGCTTTTGTTTTTTTGTTCTTTCAATATTTTATCTTTGTTACATAGTTCTGTATATGAGCTTATTAGAGCATAGTACTGTGGCAATTTGTTCTCCTTGCACCTGAAGATCTGTTTACTGGAAACTTGAAGTAAATTATCACTTACAAGGTAGGATGCTGAAAGCATACTTTAACATGAGGCCAGATTGGCAGTCAAGCAAATTATTATCTTGAAGGTTGATATGGTTAGTTTTCTAGGTCTATCTAATATATGATGCCAATCAGAGAGGTTTGTCTCACTTATAAAGGTCTCCAGATAGAAAATTGCATTCTTGACTAGCTTAGGAAAGGTCCTACTAACAATTCAGAGGGAGCACATCCTCTCTTCCAATCTTCAATTAAAAATGTAAAAAAGAAAAGAGGGTACGAGTGAGATGGCTATCAAACTTAATGGAAGAGTGATCCTAGAAGCAATAATCTTTTTTTTTTGTTTCATGAAGCCCTCAGAGGATTCACAAGCATATTTTCATTCAGACAATAGCCCTATGACTTGCAAGCTCTCAGGAACAAGGTTGCTAGGTTGTTGGAAGCTTTGTGTAGAGGAACTCTTGACCTTGCCCACATTGGAATGGTTTCCTTGCCATTGACAAGGATGAAGATTGACTCTTTGTAATCTAATCGGGACAAAAGCACATACCATCTTCCCTTTGATAAGATATTCCACTCATTTTGGAAAATACTTTTGAACATTGAGAGAAAAGATAGCTATGCTAAAAAAAAAAAGATGGTGATTGATAGTCATCTATTTTTGTTGTGAAGAATCGGGGCCACCTTCAGTGATCTCATATGCAACAGGTGCACGTGGAGTAGAAGTTCCACGCAGAGAGAAGAAAGAGAGGGTTGATGCGGAAGATGATGTTCATGTGAAAGGAGTTGGCATGAAAAGAGAATAAAGTTGGAGTTCTAGAGAAGGTAATCTTTATTATATTGAACTCCAACTCTATTCTCCTTCCACACCAACTTCAGCCTCTCATGTGAATATCATCTTTCACACCAACACCCTCTTTTCTCTCTCTACATGTGATGGTAACACCATCATTAGTCATAACTAGCTTG
The DNA here is from genome assembly GCA_037157565.1 of Thalassia testudinum. Taxonomy (NCBI): domain Eukaryota; kingdom Viridiplantae; phylum Streptophyta; class Magnoliopsida; order Alismatales; family Hydrocharitaceae; genus Thalassia; species Thalassia testudinum. The sequence goes on from JAZHRO010000031.1 coordinate 62,983,205, forward strand.
AATTAATTGAAATGAAGTGAAAAATACTCCTAAATGACCGCCTAAAAGTTGTTATTCCATGTAAATCCATTTTAAGAAAAGAACATTAAAACAAGGTTAATTCTACAGTTTTAATATTGCATGATAAATGTAGAGTAACCACAGGATTTCCTAGGGTTTAATTGAAGGTCAAATGAGCATTAAAATTAAATAAGTGGGTCTATATAGACGAAAATAGGGTTTCACGTATTTCAAGAATCAAAACAACACCCAAAACCCTAATTTCAAACCCGCTTGAACTAAAGAGATTCTGGTCAGGATAAAATTCATCTAAACCTCCTTAAATACGTAGAAAAATATTCTAAGAGGTTTGGTACCCTTGGTTTGACCATCGAACCCATTTTGACCTTGGACAGAGCTTTAGATGTGATTTTGCCCTTTTAGGTTTCTATGCAAATTGCTCAATCAAACATGGTAAAAACTCAAATTTGACTCCACCATTAGATTCCTTGGGTCCAAATTAGGTTAAGGGGCTCAATCAGAATCCATCTTGACTTAGTTTGCATCTCAGTCCTTTAAATCTCTGTTTCTCTTGGTCATACCCCTAGCTTTCGAAATCTCTTACACATAGGTCCCTAACCTTGTTGTCACTTTTGCACTTAGGTCCCTGCCTCCATAGTAGGTGTGAACCCAAACCCACCAACCTTCAATCAAGAATTCTTCCTTGATTCCTCAGCCAAACCCCTCCAAATTTGGAGGGATTGATTTAGAGAAGTTTCCCAATCTATTGGACTTGATTCCAAGGCTCAAAATCAACTCTAGAAGCTCAGGCAAACTTGCGATTTTAGCGAGATTTCCTTGCCTTAGTTGCGAGGAATTCACGTTGATTCCTTACAACTAAGGGTCTGGAACTCCTCTATAAAAGCTCGCATACATCCCAGGCTCTTTCTTAGTCGAGTTTAGGCCCAGAAACCTCCATTCCTCCCTTCTCCGACCGTCCTCCAGCTCGACTCCGGCGATGCTCCTCAACCCCGTCCTTAGACCAGCCAACAATCAAATTGGCTCGTCTTTCTTCTTCCTCAGCTTCTTCTACCTCTTGCTGGCCAAAGCGAAGGCTCCCAGGCCCGTTGTCTTTTCCGTCTCCCTCAACGGAGTTGTCGTCCTCCCCGACGCCGGCCAATCAAAGCCAGCACCAATTCTCCCTCCTTTCATTTGTTAGTTAGGTCAACCTCTCTCTCTCTAGACTCCATTCAACCCCTTAAATCCTCAATTCCACCGCCAATCCACTGCCTCCCTCGTCATCATCTTCGCCTTCGGTGTAGTTCGACGAGCTCGCCACGCCGCTACATGCCACGAAAGACGATGCCGCCACTCCCAAAAGTTTCGCTGCACCCTCACCTTTAAAAGCCCTAACTTGATTAGGAACATTAGTCACCCATTCATCCCACCGAACACCACACCCTCCGCACACACTCTTCGACTTCGCCCCACCGCTACACACATCCTCACACCACATCACGACCACCATTGCACTTGCCTTCATCTAGTGAAGCTTTTGAGCTACCTAATTGGGGCATAAAGCCCACGTTACATGTTTCAGGTATCGTTGCTGCCAATCATCTTCTTTGTCACCGACCATACTCCTTCGGCCATCAATCAGCCTCGTTACCACCTCTAGGCGATGTGGTTTCACATCAGGAAGGGGTCTAGGCCCTTGATTGAGAGAAACCACAACAACACAAACATCAATCAAGGGAGCTTCTCCACTACAGCTCACGCGAAGAGGCAGTCACCTTAGTGCCACATCGTCTGCGACAGATCCTCTGCAGTGCATAAAAGGAAAAGCTCACATGGGCCTGTTGCCTCTGAGAACACAAGGGTGAGGTCCCCATACATGTCCATATGCACGCATGCTCACATGCATCTGCTCACGCGCCCTCACTCGCAAGTCTGGGCCAAATCCGATTAACCTGGATACCCAAGTTCGCTTGGTTCTGAGATAGAAGAAAGTTGAGGAGGGGGGGTTTTGCACACTGGTTTTTGTGGCCCCTCCTGCTCAGTACTTAGCCTTTAGAGTCTTTGTGGTGCCCTCAAGCCTCTATTTTATAGGTGCTTTGGTTTGCATTGGTTAAGGCATTTGTGTGCCTTTCCCGACTTCTAAGCCTTGTGCTCTATGCTTGGCTTTGACTTGAAACTCTGGTACTGTGGGTTTATTTGAGTTCTTAACTGATATTTGGTTCGAGATACTGTTGGAATATTTGTTTAAATTGAATACTATGGGTTGTGCTTAAATCACCACTTTGAAGGGATTAATTGGTGATCTAAATCACCACTTTTTATAGTTCTTTTTGTCCTACTATTTCTTGAGATATAATCGGGTTGATATTGAATATATTTTTATTGATTCATTACATATTATTATGCTCATTGTCTATATCATTGATTAATGTTGTGAATTCCATATTTATTTTCTACGAACGATCTCGGATTCACATTGATTTCGAGTTTCATAAATTTAAATGTTGTAGCGATTTTGTCGACTATACTACGACACAAATTTCATAAATCGACACAAAATGCATGCAACAACATGGATCTTCTTCTCTATGTGCACCTGTTGGATGTGAGATTACTAAGGGCACCCCTATTTCTTCACACGGTAATATAGCGGGTGGTTATGCGCAACACCAAAGTTTAGGATTTGCGTAAGGATCCTCATTTGTGGAAAAGAAGCATTAGTGGCCCAATTTTGAGAGAGGTTCATGCCCTCTCTCCTAAGTTTGCATGCAAAGGATCAAGGTGTCCCCTTGACTCCACGCCGTTACTCGGGAAAGACTGTAGTGTCCCCTCGGCTTCAGAAGAAAGTTTGTTTTACGTACAAGTTGTACATAGGGCATGGTGGTTGCAGAGTCACTAGTCACAATAGAGGCGAAGATCCTTATTCAAGGTACCAGCATCAAGTTGATCATAGGGGCCTCGAACTACATTTTTGTGGGCATGTACCTTCAAAATTTTCGTGGGTGGACAAGATAAGCTCCACGTGGTTATTGATAAAGCTCCCAATATTTGTGATGGAACAAAGGTGAAGTGAGGGAAGGAGAATTAAATGGTAATAAATTCGCTTATGAATTCAATTAACCCCTCTATTGCAGCCAATATGTTGTATAAAAACACAACTAAGGATATATGGGATACACTTGAGAAGAAGTTTTCCAAAAACACCAGTAGTGCCAAATTGGTAGATATTTATTGGCACATATGGAACACAAATCAGGGAGATCTCTCCCTTGATAAGTACTTCATGAAGATGGAAGGCCTCTTTGAAGAACTTGGTATCTACAAGCAAGATTATTGCAACAAGTAGTCTGAATCCCATGTAAGATGGTAGACACGCAAATTTCTAGGGGCCTTAAACCCTTGCTATCAATCTGCTCCATATTAGAATCTTTCCTTAGAAGGACTCAATCTTGAAACTATTTATAGCCGTCTAGAAAAGATCAAAGTAGATAACTCACATCTCCACATCGACTCCTCCAGAATCTTCTAGTCTCTACGTATGGTGACGCAAGATGTGGACGAAGAAGTGGTTGTGGTCATGGTTGGGTTTTCCCTCCATGCCCACATTACAACCGGACCAATTACATGCCAGACAAGTCCTGGAACATGCATGGGCGACCTCCTCTAGCTAATATGCCATCAACAACTTTCAAGGAGTCTGCCAAATTGGATCATCTCCGATCTATTCTTCAAAGTGAGGACAAGTCTCCTACAACTGCGATAGCAACTACCATAGAAGTTGCTAAAAGCTTTTTAGTTATTCCAAGAGGCCCCTCTATAGAAGATCTAGGCTAATTTCTTGATGTAGAAGATGAAGACAATTGGTGGGGCGACTAGTCTTAGAATTTCCTCTCTAGTAAGTCTTTCCTCCTCTCCTAAGTTTGACTTGGAGGAAAGTGTGAAGATCCATGAGAAGGTGCCATGTGGCATGAGTTTGTGTGCATGTGAGTGTGTGTGTAGGTATGTGTGTGCGACTTGTATAAGGTTTGGTTGCTTTGTTTGCAAGTTTTCTTTATTTGATTAGTTGTGGTGATTAAGTTGGTTTAGGAAAGAGCCAATTACCTTTAGGATTATTAGAATCCTAAACCCAAGTTTGTTGGGATAGTGATTGGTGTCAACAATAGGATTGGATCTCTTTAAATAGAGTTTAAATCCTCTTGCTTTTTTTTTAGTCCAGTAATAGAATTTTTCATATCCACTTCGACTCCTCTCCTCTCTCTCTCCACGCACCATCTTCTCCCTCTCGCCAACTCTTTCCCTCATACATAGCCTTCTCCTCCTCCCTTGTGCGTGTAAACTCTTCCCAAGAGGAAGAGAACTCCATCTCGGTTCTTCACAATTGTTTCAGTATAAGTACAACAAAAAAATATTGTTCACGAGTATAATCTGGAGCTTGATTTTTTCTGCATGCCACCTATCTACAATGTCAGGAGCACTAAAATCTCAACTAAATCAGATGGAGCTATTGTTGAGATTCTTAAATATGGGTATCCTGTTGAACTTCTTATATATTATCATGAGCTAGTGCATCGAGTCACCTTGGTTTCAGACAGTGTTGCTGTTTGTTTTAATCCAACAAGCAATTTTTACAAATCGTTTGATGCGAACATTCACGAGGGATAATTAAGATGCATTTGGATCCAGCCATTTTCTTTTTCAAACAGTCCTCTTCCCAATCACAATTAGAAACTACTTTATCCTTTAGCTACTTTTACTACTTTTTCTTGATGAACTTGGTTCAATCTGAATGGTAAATATTCATTCACAGACATATTCATGGCTGCCCCATTACTGACCTCACAGCATCATCTTCAATGGTTTTAAATACCCTTCAATAGGATCATACATAACAGTATTAATTATAGAAACGTGAAGAATAAGAGTAAGCTATAGCATAAATTAAGACATGAATAAATCAATGAATGAATGAATTAATTAATTAATTAATGAATTAGAGGTTCACCACTAGCCATTTTCTATTAGCAAGAAAACCAATAGCCTAGGAAGATTTGCGATAAGGTATTAGCAGTTGTACACTAATCCATCTCTCAGCATCACCTTTGTAGAGAAGAAATGATGGCTTATTTCATTAAGTGAAACCCTAACCCCTTACATAGAGAGTTTGGTGGAAAATTCTATAAAGGTACTGGAAACATGACTTAAAGTGAGAACAACTCCAAAAAACATTAATTTAATAAAGTAATGAAGCACTCTTCTCAACTAGTTTGTGAATGTGCCATTTTTTGAGAAGGGACCTGATAAAGATGTATGCAATGTAGAGCCTAGAAGAAAAATGAGTTGTAGAGATTTTTCCATCCATCTCAACATTCCCGATAAAATGACTATCAAGTTCAAGAAGCTTCGTCCTTTCATGAAAGTTTCATTGGACACAATATAGATAGACAATAGATTATCACAACACATAGGGATCAACATATTAGCCTGAATATTGAGATCTAAGATAAATGACACCATTCACATGGATTCGCAGGTTGTGTGCACCATGGCATGGTACTTTGCCTTATCACTTGGGCGTGCCATTACAGTTTATTCTTACTATGCCAAAGTCATTGGATTCCCTCTAAGAAAAGTAGCATAGGTAGTGGTAGATCTCCTATTATTCAAGGAACTAACGTAGTCCACATCAAAATAAGCACATAAGTCCAAATGACCATTGTGCTTAAAAAATAAATCCTTGTCTAAAGTCCCCTTAAGATATTTAAGTATGAAGCAAACTTCATGTCAATAACTATAACATGGCTCGTGCAAGAACTAACTAGCATGAATGGACACAAAATTAATATCTAGCCCAATGACTGTCAAATAGAGAAGGTTACTAATACTGCTCCTATATCCCAAATGGAGGTTTATCATCACTCTTGTACTTTTCCTTTGATTCCATGTGAATAGAAGAAAGCTTTGCACCAAGCAAACCAACTTCTTCAAGAATCTCTCATGCATATTTCCTTTGCAAGAAAAATAAAAGGATCAGAAGTGCATCTAGAAAATCCAATCTTTGAAACTTCAATGCTCAGCATCTCAAATCATACCCTCGACCTTTGTTTTAAGCCATAAGTTACCTTCTTGAGTTGAGTTTGCAATCATGCTCCCCATCAAATCAAGGACAGAACTCGATCAGGGTTCTCTCCTCAGATGAATGTGCCCTCCTCTAAGGAGGGGGGAGGGAGGAGAGAGCATTGCTCTTAGCCTAGAAGGAGAGGAGATCGCCCACTAAAGGAAAGAAAAGCAGCCAAAGGGAGAGAGGGGGGGGGGGGAGAAGGGAAGGGAGTTGAGAGCAACTATGGGGGTTTTCCATTGGGCATACATAGAATAATCCTCATGATGGATTGTGCATTGGGAAAAGCTAATCTATCATCCCTTCCATGCCAACCCCCTAGTATCCCATTGCAAGACGCCTTAGTGTACATGTTCTTAGATGTTCAAATGGTGTCGCCCATAATTTTACAATTGTCCTTGACTCATTCTTTATTTTGGGGGCTCAGGTAGGGCAAATGTTCTTAGTTACTTACTTGATATTGTTATAAACAGTTTACCTTTGTTGAATTAATAAATTATGTGAAAAAAATAATGGAAAACCAACCACTCAACAAAGCAAGAAGGTTCATTTTATTGCAATTAGATGACTTGGAAAAGGGTCTTGGCGTGACTTTTCATCACAAGGCCTTTAAAGGAAACACAACCACCTACATCTCTTCTAAAATTTCAAACATTTTTGTAAGAATTTTCATATGAATGCCCCTTAAATCACTTGCAATAATACACATATTGACTTCTTACTACTTGCGTATCTATCCCTAGAAAACTTCTCATGTATGTATTAATACCCCAGCATCTAGCTATTTTATCAAATCCAATGGACAGACTTAAAAACGGGTTTCTCTTGTCAACCTTCTTTATCTCTAAATAACATCTGTCAAGATCCTTGGATGGATCCCTTTGAACTTACGAGGCGCTATGCTAAAAAATGATTGCTAAAGGAAGAGAAAGAGAATAAGAGATGATCGTGCTACAGACAAAGTCTAGCCCTCTTCCCAAATAAGGTCTTAGAGATTTTCAATTGGGATGCACTTTATCCACGCTAGACACCTTTTCTAATTTTCTTTACGAATTTTTATACCAATGTCACTTGAAACAATTGAAGTTATTTTTATACGGCTGTAATGCAACTATTGTTATTGATGTCACTAAAACCTATAACCTTTTTATGTAAATATCTCTTGGGTTAAGGTTCGTTTAATTTGAGTTAACAGACGTTTATTTTTACCATGAACTTCTTCCCCGCCCACATTGTGTGTCGTAGGAGCTCGTTCCTCAAGCTCTGATGCTAGATCATCTTTGCCTTGATGAAATCCACCTGCGAGCTTCATCATCATCATCATCATCATCATCAACAACAACAACAACAAAAGCAGCAGCAGCAAGAACAACTACTCATCCCCACCTCCCCCGCACCTCCTCCCTTCTAGTCTTACCTCATCCCCCTCTCCTCTCTCACCTCCAACGATGGCCATGGCTCTCGCTATATATCCTCCCCCTCTCCCCATCCTTTGCTGCATGGAGCTCCCCCTCCGCTTCCCTACGCACAGTGCCTCTCTCCCCACCTCACCACCACCGACGCTCGTGCTAATGACATCTAACTCAACCCCTTGTGCACCTTGCCCTCTCTGGTTCACAAGTCTCGCACCTTTTTGAGTAACCGAGTGTGCTCGCGCAGATCTGAAAGTAATCAGCCTGGTATTCAAGTTGTGAATGGCTTTACACATTTTAAGCATGTGCTTCTCCCCATTATTGATCAAAATCCCTATCTTTCTATGGGGACCAGTGAGATTGCAGCAACCACCAGTGTGTGTGTGGGGTGGTTATCGATGTGGAAGAAAAGGAGGAGGAGGGATGGTGTTGGAGGTGGTGGCTGGTGGTGTTGATGAGGCCAGTGGTGGGTTGACGAAGAGAGGGGAAAAGAAATAGAGGAGAAGAAGGAAAAAAAGGAAGTAGATGAGGATAGCAGGAGGGAAGAGCTAGCGATGAAGGTGGTTCCACCGAAGTTGGAGAAAATGTCGTTGAAGGAAAGGGAGTGAGGTTGGCCAATGCATCCCTCCTTGCTAACCACATCCTAATCCTCTAGGTTGAGTAGAAGGAGGAAGATGAAGGAGAGCATCCCTAATAAATCTCATTCGTATGATCCATCCTAAAAGATTGATTAAATCACCACTATACATTTCCTCTCAAGATTAGTGCTTTTAACTTAACTCGAGTCAACTTTTCTTTAACTCTAATTAGTGGATTAACGGAGAAATAACAGGGTATCATTATTAAAGGCGTAAGTTTTGTAAGGACATTAATAATACTAGTTACAACCAATAATACAAAAATAATTTCAATTGTTTCAAGTAACATCTATATAAAAATCCTTTTACTTCGAGCTTTGTGACTTGGAAGCTCATGTGGATTTTCTTAGAAATCAAGGAACTTCTTAAAAGCCGTAGTTTCTTTTTATTTGAGCAAGCAAGTAATATATTACCCAAAATGACCAACCAACCTTAAAAATAAAGTAGGTGTCCCCAAAATACAGGGATGTACACGATACAAGCAACATTACAATGAATGCATATACTGATTAAGACCCTGGAGATCACAAAAAAGTCACGCTTTCAGTTGATATAACATATGTCTCTCTCTTTTCGTCCATATCAATTACGCAAATCAAAGGTAGCTATCACCTTTAGCATGTTAGGAGGCTACGTGAACTCTTTATAATATAAATAGAACTTATGGCAAAATCTAACGGGCTTGAATGAGGTTTGGAGCTTACAGTAGAATAGGGGAGGGCAAAGAGAATTGCGCTTTGCTCGAGCCATGGATTGACAATTGAAAGTAACTTTGTGAAGCTCTCGATGAGGGAGAGTGGGAAGAGTACTTTCTTTAGTGGATTCCATTGGAGTTGAATTTTCTATTTATGATCAAATTAAGCTCTACAACTTGAAATATTTATTTTGAATCCAACGAGGATTCCTTCATGATTTGTGAACGGATTTAATTGGAATTATGAATATCAGCAATTTTTGATACTTTTATGTCTTTATTGGATTGGACAATAGGCAGTAGATTTAAGTAATCGTTGTTCATTTTATATCTTCGGCGATTTCTAAAAGTGGATGCATTCTCCTGGTATAGTGGAAGGCAAAAGAACGAGTCTATTATTAGACTACCTATATATGTGAAAGTTATAGGTCAGCCAAAATTATGATTTCTCCTGTGTAGTCAACTAGGCTAAAGAATAATCGACTAACCCTACACTCTCATCATCCCTCCACCCTTTCAACCGGCAATTTCTTTGGTGTCGTCTTTGACTGTGGGCTTTGAGGGGGGGTTCCCACTTGTTTGTTCATTTTCCGGTGGGATGCCCCTCTATTTGAGGGCTTGCCTCTCGTCCACGTAGACATCGATCAGTGGTTGCCCCCTCGTCCCTCTTTTTTGTTTCTCAGATGGGGCATGCTGTCGAGGCTTCTTCCTATTTCTGTTGCTGCTAGGGTATCATCAATTGGATGGCAGCGGCGTCCATGCCTTCCCCCTCAAGTTAGTCGGCTTATATTTTTCAATGCTTATGCCTTTGTTGATGTAGCTGTTGGAGATCTCAGGTTTAGCTGTTGCTGTCGTCATTCCCTCTCTTGACTATGGCATCTTCGGCAATTTTATGGTTGTGTATTTTTTCTTGTTGTTTAGCTTGCTAGTTTATGGGTCATGCTAGAATCCAAGCTAAATGCGATCAGGCTCAGTACCTGTTTATGTCTACTGATTTATCTCGTCTCGTGTAAATCATCTATTTGATGGCGTGAATCGTCATTCAAGCATGGAGCATGCCTCCGAAGCAGTTTGGATCGAGCACCGATGTCTCTCTGTTCATGTGTTTTTTGTGTTTTGCCTTCTTGCCAAAGTGTTACTCCCTTTCTGGGGAGGTGCATTGCCCTTCTTCGGAGGGTGCAGTGTTGTGATGTAAGTTGCTTCTTCACATTAATGGAGTTCATCTTTACAAAAAAAAAAAAGTTGGAGAAGATGGCTTAGAACACATGTTAATCGCTCTGAATCGAATTTTAAAATCGATGGGTTACAGTATAAATTGAATCAACGTGAAAAACAAATAAAATTTATATTCGAATGAAAGTCCGAGGTCGAACACAGAGAGCAATTAGCAAAATAATTCTCAAGATTGCAATTCAAGCACAATATAAGCAATTTATAATAGAACTCTAAATAATAATGATATATAAATGAAAGCAAATGTCAAATAGTGCAAAAAGAATGGGGGTAAAATGGTGATTTGAATCACCAATTACCTCTCACAATAATAGCAAATATCTTAATAGAATCAACGAAATAAAGCTTCGCAATCAAGGATCAGACAATTGAGCATTTAATCAGACGGCTTAATCGTCGCGAGCTACAGTGTATAACCTTTTCTCCCTCCTCAGCCTCTTCTCTTCTTCTTCCTTCTCTTCACGCACAAGGGGAAAGGTTTCTTCCTCAAATGGCTAAGTGTCAATCGTTAATCTTCAGAGCAAAACCCCCCCAAACCCCCGCACTCTCTCTTTCTTTCTCTCTCTGGGATCCGCTCTCCTAGAGTCTTGGGCAATCGGATTTGGATCTAAGTGTACCTGGGACTAAGGCTGAGGGCATGATATCGTAGTCGAGGTGTGACGGGTTAGGCGGGTCGGGTCAGCGCCAGGCCCGTGGGGTACGGGTCACCGGCGAGGCGCTGGTGAAGGGGTGGCGGGGGACCTCAACCCCCAAGTAACTCGAGGCCATAAGCTCGCTTCACTTTTTCAATTTATGCGCCTTCAACTATTCTGCCGCGTCCGATGTGGGACTAAAGGTCCCTTGCTTCTTCCACGCACTGGCCGTAGTAGCTGGTTCGACTAATTCTAGCCAAAGGCCCAGTCAAAGGGCCAAATTGGACCCTAGGTTGTGTTCCTGGTGGGATTCCGCTACGCCTGGAGCAGGATGCCTGGTGCTATCAAGCATGAAGCATGCTTCAAGCTTGCTCGAAGCTTGCCGTTAATGGCGGGCAAGACTTGTAACCCAAAAACCAAGAATAAGGCCTCTCGGCCTTATCAGAAACACTCAGGAGGATTGCTAAACATTGACGAAGGTAACGGTGGAGGTGGCGTCGCGTGCGAGTAGATGTGGAGGCCTTTCGACCTTGCAGAATGTGTGTGAAAGTGCGTGAGTTGGGGGAGGCGATAGAGAGGCCAATCCCCTCAATTACTTGAGGGGTTTTGGTCGGTGGGTCGAGGCGACGATGAGGAACGTAGAAGCGGCGTGGTTAGGTGAGTGTGGAAGCTGCTAGGGCTCGCCAGAGGTACGTCGGCGAGGTGGAAGACGGAGGGCGTTAGGGCAAGTCGGTGGTTGAATCGGAGTTTCGAATGTACGGAAATGACAAGTGGAAGATGAGGCGTCGATAGGTCTAGATAGCGGATGAAGTAAGGTAGAGGCGGTGCCGGTTGTGGTGTGGTCGGTGCCGGGGACAAAGGTGACTCCAGTGGGGGTTGGACGGTAAGGACGAAGGGGATAGAGGCGTCGACCGGTATTGCACGACGTGGAGGAAGCTGAGGGAGACAAATCCATCTCCAGTATTGCGAACGGATGAGAAATGAAGACAGAGGAGGTCGCCATACATCGAGGAGCACTTCAGCCGGAGGAGGAGAGAAGAATTTGGGGTTATTCCGGTCTAATTCGAGCGTGAAAAACTCGGTCTGATCTGGGGATTCTTTTATAGGCCTCTGGAGGATGCTTTGAGCTAAGGAAGCAAGCTTCCCAAGCTTGGAATGTTCGCCGAAGATGGAAGCTTGAAATATACCCGAATCTCTCATGCATTCACAAGAGAGATTGGGAAGGTTTTAGTGCTTAAGATCTAGCTCAAAAGGAAGAGAATTCCTTAACGAACTTTCTTTTCAAATCTGAGAGGGATTCGTCAATGAATCAAGGAGAACATGGTAAATCAAGCTCGTCGAAGTTGTAGGATTAGGATTTCATGGCGGTAGGGACCTATTTGTGAAGAATACGACAAAGATGGGGGGCTATCTGTAAGAAATTCAAAAGCTAAGGGGCCATGAGAAATAAAGAAAATCATACTTGGACCAAAGTGCAAACTAGGTTGAAACAATCTCAGATTGAGTCCAAATTTTGGTACAAACCTAATTTTGATCTAAGGAATCCAATGGTGAAGTTGGATTTTGTTCTTGACTTAGTTTTCCTGGGTAATTTGCATAATTACCCAAATTATGGTAAATATCTGTCTGAGACTTTGTTTTAGGTCAAGACAAGTTCCAATGGTCAAATTGAACGTACCAAACTCTAGAGAATATTTTTTCTATGATTTTTAGAGGGTTTAGGTAAATTTTATCTTGACCAGAACCTCAGCAGATTAAGCGGGTCTGTTTTTAGTATTTCAGATGTCCATTAATTCCTATAACGCATGAAAACCCTTTTCTGTCTGTTCTAACCCACTTATTAGACTCTTAAGATCATTTGACCTTTGTTCAACCCCTTAGAGAATCTACGGTTATTCTTTTTTTATGATAGAATGATAAATTTACAGAAATAACCCTGCATTCTTGTCTTCTTCTCAAATCAATGTTTTGTGCCCTTAAGACCTTTTGATGGATATGTAGGAGCTTTTATTGGCTTAATAGAATCAAACTGAGCTAGTTATGACTCATGATGGTGTTCCCATCAACACATTAGAGGGTCGATCAATGGATATAAGCATCAAGTTTAGCTAACTTAAGCTTGAAACTGTACAAAGTTGAATTCGTATGGAGAAGTAAGCTTTTTTCTTGTCTTAGAAAGACTCAAGAAGCTAGTAACATCTACTCCTTTTGCATGAAAATGTTATACTACTCTTACAATAATGACGGTGATAACCACTTGATAAACCTCGGGAGGCCATCAAAGAATTTGTAGACATAGGAAACGTTACATAGCCACAAACAAGAAATCACAAGTAAGGGGCACAAGATTGGTAACCCAGTTCCACCACATGGGGTGTACGTCTGGGGGCAGAGCAAGGCTCTCATAAAATCTACTAGAAACATAGCTATTACAATCTCTCGGAGCCTTTTCTCTCTTGGATTGCCTCTCATGGATTTCCTGGGGGAGAGCCCCGAATCCTCTTACCTGGGGGAAGCCCCGAAGGATATCCCTCCTCTATTTATAATACAAGAAAGTGTTGTTACGTCCGGAAAATCTTATGAGAACTTCTCCAGTGGTCTTATTAGACTCTCAGGCATGTCTTTTGCCAGGGCATGGCCATCGGTGATAGTAACACCATCATGAGCCATAACTAGCTTTAATTAGTCATAATCAAGTGTCAAATGCTCCCACATAGTCGCCTGAGAGCCATAATTCCATACAAAGCCATTTTAAGAAGAAAATATTAAATCAGGGTTAATTATGTAGTTTTAACATCACATTATGAAAGAAGAGTAACCACGGGATTTTCCAGGGGATAATCTAAGGTCTAATGAGCATTAAAGTCTAATAAGTGGGCCTACACAGATAGAAACAGGGTTTCATACATTTCTAGAACCATAACAGCATATAAAATCCTAATTTCAGAACTGCTTAAATTATAGAGGTTCCGGTTAGAATAAAATTTACATAAATCTTCTAAAATTCATATAAAAATATTCCTTGAGGTTTTGTATCCTTGATTTGATCATTTGAACCTATTTTTACCTTAAACAAAGTCACAGACAGATTTCTACCCTAATTTGGGTTTCTAAGCAAATTACCCAGTCAAACTTGGTCAAAACTGAAATACAACTTCACCATCAGATTCCTTGAGTCTAAATTAGCTTTTACCAAAATTTGGGCCAAATCAGAGTCTATCTTGACGTAGTTTGCATTTTAGTTTATTTAAACTCTATTTCTTTCAATAAGCCCCTAACTTTCGAGAATCCTTGCAATTGAGTCCCTAACTTCCTTATCTTCTTTGAAAATGGTTCCTTGCAACTATTGGAGGTCAATTGACTTCCAAGTAGCTTTTGACCGCTTCAAATCCTGCTCAAATCAACACCAAATTCCATAAAATTTGGTGGGATTGGTATTCACATTACGAGGAATCCTCTGAAGGTGATTAGGGATCCCAGATCACACCAGTTAGACCTAACGAACCCACAAAATTTGTGGGTGTTTTGTGCTTCAAGCACAAGCCAATTTGGGTTTGTTTCCTTGTTTAGAGCTTGCCTTGAGCTCAATAAAAGCATCCCCTTTGCAAAGCCGCATTCCTTAGCTTGGTTTGGTTGCATTTCTTCAAAAATTCTCCTTCTCCAGCCACCTCCACCGTAGCTCTGGCGATGTCTTCTTCCCTAAATTCCTCTCCCCCTGCCACATACCATAGGCAATGGGATTGCCTTCCTCTCCTTCCGCTCCTTGCCAACCACAGTAGGAGCTCCTAGGTCCCTATCTTCCTCGTTGTTCCTTCATAGGAGACTTCACCCTCTTCGATGCTGGCTAATCAAAGCTAGTTCCTCTCCTCATCCCCTTCATCCTTTAGCTAGGTAACTTCCTTCCTCTCTCTCCCTTAAGCCTTCCTAGCTCTTTCCTATCCAAATTCAACTGCTAGCACGCCCTCAACGCCATCGTCTTCCCTATGTTCAGTGTACCTCTAGTGTGACCTTCTTCACGCCACAGACCATCAACCACCACTATGCCACCTCCAAAAGCTTCACCATTTCACGCCCACCAAAACCTCTCCTACGCACCACCTCCTCGACTTCACTAGACCACCACATGCCTCCATACACCACAAGGACATCGCCACCACCTTCTCCGTCCTCCGGTGATCCTCCTGGACTATATGATTGGGGCTTTTAAGCTTGTACTCGTGGTTTCAGGTCTCGCCATCATTGCTTGTCGCCACCATCATATCCAGTGTAGTCCACCTTGCTCCGACCTTGTTACCACGCCCAGGTGCTACAGACTCAACCCAGGGGCGTATCTACAACAACAATTCAAGGCAACAGTAGTAGCAACACCTTCAATTTCTTCGAGCTTGGCTGCTACTATGCATGAGCAAAAGAAGAACCACTTGAGCAGTATAAGTTGAATTAGTGATAGCAGCTATTTGCCCAAGAACATCGGGGGGTCGGTGATAAGTTCACTTTAGTGGGCCATTATTTAGCCTAAGTACCCTTTAATTATCTGTTTGTAGTTTATAATTGATTAGGAGTTATACTGTAATTCATCTTATTTTGCATATAACTTTGTGCGTCAATTTTACATTTAATAACGTATGATATAATAACATATTCTATATGGTCGGACGTAGGCTAGGTATAAGAATCAAACCTTTATTCTGCGTCTATAAGATGTCTGGAGATAAGGATGGACGTATGGGAACTGGAAGCACATGCTCCTTGATTTTTACACTTTTTAAGATGTCTAGTGATAAGTTTAGACGTTTGATAAAGATCGGCCAATGTTCATCTCATCGTTCCAACCACTCATGATCTTCATCGAGTGGTTCAAGAATCCTTCAGTCGAAGGAAAACAAACAGAGGCATTTTAAAAGGAGAGGCGGCAATCCTTAGGAGGATCATCTCTTCCGCTCTGGGGGGTCACCACCGTGGATCCTGTGTACACCGTGAACTTCAGCAAGCACCATGGCCCTTGCATCCTCAACATCGCCCACGCCGTCATCGCACACACGGTGATAGCGTGTGTGTGCCCATCAACCCATTCCATCAGCCGCCCCAGCCTTCCACTATTAATCTTCTTCTCCGTCTCAACCTCCAGCTCTCAAACCACCAACAAAACCCACAGTCACCATCACCATTTCCATCGCTAACTCCACCATCAGCCGTGCCCGCCCTCACCATAGCTACTACCTACCCTTCTTCTTCTTCTTCATCCACCATTTCCCTTCAACTCCCACAAAAGAACCCAAAGCTTGCAGCCACCACTCCACACTGTCGCCCATCTTCGGCCTCTCGATCTCTTCGCCAACGCCACCGGGGATCAACACGGTACTCTCCAGCCTCTTCCTCACCAACTGCCACCACACGCACACCTCACATGCCGAGCCACGCACTCCACCACCGACCACGCTGTCCACGTCGCCGATCATCCACGTGCCGTGGCCACGTCCGGTGACCATCAACCGAGTAGCCACCTCTATCGCGGCTACCTCATCGAGATGCATCTTCACCTGTAGCTGCTCCCCGAATGAGCCTCCTTCCCGTGTGCATGACAAAGAGAGGAGAAATCCTCTATTTCGCTTCCCATTAGTATTTACAGTCTCTGTCATTGCGGTTGCACTATTTATTTATTTAATGACTTAATTTATTGAGAGTAAATTGCATGGACAAACCTCTTCTCTAGATAAATTACTCTCATTAAGGATAAAGAGCATGAGATAGTATTATAGAGAACATGGTTTATTCTATTAGAGATTCATATTTATATTGATTGCTCTATTCCAAGATCATTATTCACTTGTTAACAGAATATTATTATATGGTGATTTTGCATATAAACATTACATTCCTGATCAATTGTTTAGAATGAGTTTATGTGAGAAAAGGAGTTGCTCTAATTAACATGCACACCTGTTGAGTTTCCCGAATAAGCGAGGCACCATTCACTAGTTTAATAGGCTTATTCCTCCATGTGGAGACAACCTAACTATTGTCGTGGTTAGATTTTGAATATTAAATGTTTTGAAAAGTGATTTTCTACCATGCGACCAAATATAACGATGCAACAGTTTAGGTTAAAATTTTTATCGAAAACGAAGATTGCTCTATCAGTTGGGTCCCTCGCACACACCCTCAAGCATGCCTCACCTGCAATCACACCCACTGGTCTGGCCATTGTTTGGGATTCGATTACCTGCATTCTTACCCGAATATATACCCGGTTATCCAAGAGAGATAGAGGAGAGATATGTGAGGAGGAGGGGGAGGATTTTGCTCTAAGATTCATGGGCACGTGCTGAACAAGAGGCTTTACACTTAGGCACTGAGAGAGAGTTGGCCCTGTGTTTGTGAAGGCTTGATGAAGGAAAAGCCCTTGAGCTGTGCCATGCTTTAGAACCTCTGAGGCTCTTGTGAGAGCCTTGTGTTCTGTTGGTGCTGTGCCTCTTCAGATAAGGCATCTGATGCCTTATTCTGTTGTCTGAGGCTTGAGGTTGATTTTGATACTGTTGAAACATTTAAGTACCTAAGTTATCTGACTGAGAATAATGTTGAATTATTTGAAAATTTTGAATATGAGATGTGCTCAATTAGAAGGGTCTAAATGGTGATCTAAATCTTTACTTTTTAGGTTACTTCTATTCTTTTTGTCTCTATACTTTCTGAGATACATTGGATTATATTTGATTATCAATCTGTCAAGTTGTATTCATTGCATATATGTTATTATGCTTAATTTACTATGCTCATTTATTCTGAATTGAGATTAATGCGTGAATTCTATATTTGCTCCCTGCGAACGATCTCGGACTCCAATTAGATTCTGAGTTTATAAATTTAAGTGTTTGTGTGATTTTATCAATTATACTACGACGCATATATTTCTTAACACTCGACGAAAGCATATAACATTTTGGCGCCGTCGCCAGGGAGCAACGAGCAATTCACCATTAGTCTTTTCTTTTCTTGATTGATTTGAGCACTAACTTGCCCTATTTGCTTTGCTTGTGATTTTGTGAGGTACATCACGAAGAAATCTTTCGTGCAATCAACCACTCCAAGGGCAGGTAAACTTTCTCTTCTTCCTTAATCAACCTCCTAATCTTGGGAAAGAGAAAAGGAAATAAAATCAATTAGGATTCACCTGTCATATTTTCTTAGTAATTATCATTTAAAGGCAAGTTTCCTTATTTGTGAAATTGAATTGATATCTGATTGAAGTGAGACAATTTGTTTAGAGATCCCTATCCTGATTTCCTATACCTATTAGGGTTTTGTGCTTAAATTTTAAACATCTTGGACTACTCACTTTCTTGTTTGAGTCCAAGGTGTTACCCTTGAGATTAAATTGGACTTGAAATAAACTAATTAGGGTTTTTACTTTAGGGTTTTGAAGTGTTAGTTCACACTTGCCTGAATTAAAGGAAATTGATCTTCTCGCATTTGTGTGCTACCCAAGCCCATGTTTGGAAAGAGCTCTTCAAGGAAAACCCTAAAATCAAGCTCTAAATTCACTTGAACCCTAAAATTTAGACCTAATAACCTGAGAGTCAACTTAGGGTAATTTTTGGGTCTTGAGCCAAAATACATCCTCCATCTTTAGGGCAGGTCAGGTAAAAAGTTAGTCTACTTTGTAGGCTAATCAACCTCCAAATTAAGTTTCAAATTGAATCAACTTCTAAGAAAGTGAAATCCAAGGCACAAATTAGAACTAAAATTGGTATACTTAAGGTCTCAATTCATACATTCCGGTCTACTTGGAACCGCAGTGACAAGGAAGGTTGGGTGAGGGAAATCCTATAACCCATGGGGACGCTCTACCATGTAGGGGTCTTTGCAGGGCTCTCCCTTCCTGGATGCTCAAGTACTTCTCGGGTGTGTGGATTTTTTATTCAGAGGTATCATCCGCTTCAAAATAGCTTTAGTCATCCTAAAATCATTGGGTGCCTTGATTAGGTCCAATTCATATCTAGTCCCTCATCTATTCTTTAGAGCACATACATAGGAAAGGTCCCTAGGTTGTTGACCTATAGGCCTCATTAGAGTTGATCTTCTTGAGGATTTCTAATCTAACCAATTCAATTTGATCCTAAATTTGATTCTAGATCTTGATTTACCACCTGATTTGAAAATGCAACCTGACAATTTAGGAAGAATATTTAGGAAACCTGAATCCCAAATGAGCATGAAAGAAAAGATGATTGAGGCTACTATTAGACATCATGATGAGTATTACAAAACCTCAGATCAATCTAGGCACATTCAGGTTAATATACCAGAAACAACAACCCACATTATGAACCGTGCTGGAATGATATTTACACAAATGATACATGGTTCAACCTGGGATGAGCTTTTATCATAATACAATGAATTGTGGAGACTACACAATCTGAGTATATACAATGTTTGTCAAATCCATAACTTTGGGAAATACACCAGGGACTCATGGAGAAACATGGGTATATGCTAAATACATTACAACAAGCCATTGATCAAAAATACCCATATCAACATTTAGAGATTGATGAGACATCTTGGAGCAATATTGAGGATCAATATGATTTCCCAGAGCCCTAGTTCGAAAATAGAGGTTGTTGTGGATCCCCAACCTAAATGGAATCAGATTCAAACTTTGTGCAGATTGATATGCCTGATCTTGATATGGGTTGGGAGGATCCAATTGCAGGTGTTCCCGATTCTAAATGACCCTTAGAGAGCCATGAAGCTAGTCCAACATGCCTTGATTTCCCAAACACCTACAGTAAGATTGAATGAGAACCTCTTGATGATGTAATTCCTAAACCTTATCTTGTTAAGGTAATCCTCGAGAGTAATTCTAACATCCCAATAGAACCAAGTCCAGATTCTTGTGACCCAATTCCTACATTTAACCTAGAATCTAGATCTAAACCTATTTGGGATGATCGAGAGGCCCAATTTAATGAAAATCAGATTTTAGATCTAGATCATGATTCTGGGTCTATATTTGATAAGTACACCTCTCTAAAATCCTTAGAAATGTGAATTGATTTTTTGGAAGTCACACTGGTTTACAATACAGAAACAAAGGAGTTGGAAGAGTTGGGATTTGATTGGATCTACCGTAGGAGCCAAGAACCTGAGCCTATGCCTAATAAGGATACCTCTTTTTTTTTAGCTCAGAATTTGAGATTAGGTTAGATCCAAGTCAAATTATTGATTCTACGCATAATGATTCATTCTATGGTGGAAATTGCGATCTGGAATCAGGTTCAAAACCTGACTTTTGCAAATTCTCTGATGATTTCAAATCATACTCTGATTTTGGATAGCCTTTATTTCCTATTGATTATGAGTCAATCTACGACCTTAGCATCTATGACCCGTTCTTTGATTCTGACTCTGAGGTCCCTGTTCCCGAAATCATTGATTCAAAATCATGTTCCATTGAGTTGGAATCATTCTGTTATGATCTTTAGGAATCAGAAATAGTAAGTGCCGAGAGTGTCCACAATCCAGAGTTTGAATCTTTCATTGACTCAGAATTCCATGATCCTATAAGCACTCTCCAGGCATTTACATTTGATATGAATGAACATCAAGAAGACTCTCTAGATGAACCTATCTTTGAATCATTTCTAGAAGAGTCCTCTCCACACCCAGATTTTGAAGAAGCCACACCTTCTGATACACATATAGAGCCTTCCAAAATCTGATCCCAACCCTGACCCTCCACCAGAATCAATTTCTACTCTGGCTCACCTCTCTCCGATTTGGTTGCATATGAGTCACCTCCATCTTTTGATCAGGTATCGGACATTTATCAGATCGATAATCATGACTTATCCTTCTCTGATCTCACCCATAGGGTTCCTATATCCTCTACAGCTCCATTTTCTTTTGAGGATCCCTACTCTGATCAAGCTGAGCCAATTCAGCCAAACCCTAGATTCACTTTTCCATATCTTTTTGAGCCTCAAAATATCTGGTGGGCACCACATCCACTGATTCACATCCATCAACCCACCAAAATGATTGGGTTTGGTCTACATCATCAACCTGTTGATCTAAACAAGCACTTGGTTGGACCAACCAGGCTACTTATCAAGGTGCTTGTTCTACAAAATTCATCTGATTTGACCACCCCTTCTCCTTGACCACCTTTTGCTCGACTGAAGGCGTTGAATTTAGTGCTTAACGGGAGGCACCCTGTCATTCCAAAACCCTAGACCCTTCTGATCATCTTTTGAGCTACACTCCTACTACACTTTTAAGTTCAACTTTAGAACAGTAGACTCCACCTTTGGTACTTGTATGAAAGCTCGAAATCGTTTGCAATAGTCATCCCGAACCATTCACCGACCCTTTGATCCTTCTCTAAACTTTGAACTAAGATGAATTTGTACCCTCCTAGTTTACAATGAGGACATTGCAAAACTTAGGCATGGGGGGGTGTTAAGGTGCAAACATATGGAAATATAATTCTCCGAGGGGTTCTCACAAAAAAATACATATTAAAAAATGATAAAAAAATAAAAAAAAATAAACGGAGAAAGGGGAGGAAATTTTGAGAATTGATTGAAAATATTTCTTGACAAAGAAAAGAGGAGGAAACACAGAATGTCAAAAAAGAAGCAAAAATTAAAAACAAAAAAGATAGTCATAGTAATTGATTATGGAATCTACTTAAATTCTAGACTTAATCAAAAGAAAGATTAAGTCCTGAAATACTAGAGACAAGGAGATTAGATGAGTGCTGATTTTAAGCCTCTTGGGCTTATTTTAGGGCTTAAACATTCATGTATTCGTTAAGATCTGGATTAATCCTCAAGAGATTGAGGAAAGTGTGAAGCTTATGTAGTAGGTCTAAGGCTTAGGGATTATTCGACCCCATTTCCTGCCCTTTGGTTTGTAGGACTTGGTAACCTAAGTACCAAAAATCACACACTAAGTCTAGTTTAGTGCACTTAATAAAGAAAATCATGCCAAAAGTGTTCTGTTATGAAAAGTAATCTCAAAGATCTAGCTTAGGAGCAGCTCGACAACATAAGTTGATTGGATGAGTTCCCAGCACGGAGAGATGGGAAATCCCCTCGAAGGTGAGTATTAACATATCGTCTCCTCGGTGCTTGTCTCTTAGGATATTTAAATATACTATAGGGGGCATGTAAGCACCTTGTGCTGGTTCAGGCGCTATGGGTACGATTATCTCGAAATGTCGATTGCCAGGGCCTGAATTTAGCTACAAAACACCATAGGCGGCACTATCTCAAAGTGTCAAAAGCCAGGGTTCTAGGGGTTGCCATGGGCGGTGCTATCCCGAAGCATCAAAAACCAGGGATCCTTCAAGGATTTATGGTAGGGACAAGGAATCTGATACAGACCATGTTTATGGTCAATCTGAGGCTGGATCTAGGGAAAAATAAAAAGAAAAGAAAGAAAACTCTCCAAATGAAAAATCCTTCTATCTCTTTCTTACAAAAATGCACTGGCAAACTGAACCTGGACATGTTATATCTATGCACGGGTGCTTTAACCACTAGGGTCAACAAACCTCTAAAAAGTTTTTGCGAGCCTTAGAAACCTTCGCTGCAGACCCAGGCTGAAGTTGGTCAGGTCTAGATCTCGATTGATACTTGAGTACCTTTAGGCCTATTGCTGGCATTTTAACTTAATTTCTAGAGAGTGGAATAAATCAGGTATCTAAACATCAATGCATGGTCTAGAGATCTAGTACTTTCCATAAGATTTTGCTAATGGACTAATAAAATTTAGGCATGGGGGTATGATGATAACATCATCATAAGCCATAACTAGCTTTAATTAGTAATAATCAAGTGTCAAATGCTCCTACATAGTCGCCTGAGAGCCATACTTTCATACAAAGCCAGTTTGAGAAGAAAACATTAAATCATGGTTAATTATGCAGTTTTAACATCACATCATGAAAGTAGAGTAGCCACGGAGTTTTCCAGGGGTTAATCTAAGGTCTAATGAGCATTAAGTCTAATAAGTGGGTCCATACAGATAGAAATAGGGTTTTACGCATTTCGAGAACCATAACAACACACAAAACCCTAATTTTAGACCCACTTAAATTACAAGGGTTTTGGTTAGGATAAAATTCATCTAAATCTTTTAAAATTAATATAAAAATATTCCTTGAGGTTTGGTATCCTTGATTTAATCATTTGAACCTATTTTTACCTTAAACAGAGTTATAGACAAATTTCTACCCTAATTTTGGTTTCTATGCAAATTACCTAATCAACTTGGTCAAAACTGAAATCCAACTTCGCCATCATATTTCTTGGGTCCAAATTAGGTTTGTACCAAAAATTGGGCCTAATCAAAGTCTATCTTGACCTAGTTTGCATTTCAGTCCATTTAAACTCTATTTCTTTCAACAAGCCCCTAACTTTCAAAAATCCTTGCAATTGAGTCCCTAACTTCCTTATCTTCTTTGCAAATGGATCCCTACTGCCATTGGAGGTTAACCGACCTCCAAGCAACTTTTGACTGCCTCAAATCCTACTCAAATCAACACCAAATCCCACCAAATTTGGTGGGATTAGTGTTCACATTACGAGGAATCCTTTGAAGGTGTTAGGGATCCCTAATGGGAACACTATCATGAGTCTTAACTAGCTCATTTTGACCCAATTAAGAGAATAAATGCTCTTACATAACCAACTGAAGGTCCTAATTCACTGCATAACCTTTCTGAGAGAAAAAATAAGAAACTAGGGGTAAAACTGTAATTTTACCAATGCAATATAACAATCATTTTTCTCAAGGGCTAAACAAAGGTCAATTGGTCTTAACAAAATAATAAGTAGGGTGGATCAGATAGAAAAGGGTTTGTGTGAGTTCTGTGAATTGACTTCTTGAAACCTTAAAACAGACCCACTTGATTAACCAAGGCTATGATCAGGATAAAATTCACTTAAATCCTATAAAAATTATATAAAAATATTCTCTAGGGTTTAGAACCTTCAATTTAGCCATTGGAACTCATCTTGACCTAGAATGGGGTCTCAAACAAATATTTACCCTAAATTGAGTTTTTGCATAAATTTTCCAATCAAATGTAGTCAAACCCAAAATCCAACTTCACCATTGGATTCCTTAGGTCCAAATTAAGTTTTTATCAAAATTTGGACCCAAGATGAATTTTCCTTGACCTAGTTTGTAATCTACCCCTAACTTTCAAAAATCCTTACAAATAGCCCCCTAGCTTCTTCATCATTTTTGCAATTAGGTCCCTCCACCATTATAGCGGAGGAATCCTACTCCGGTGAGCTTTGGAAGGGAAGTTTTCCCTGATTGCTCAGAGGATCTCCTCCAAAATTGGAAGGGAGATTCTCTGAAAAAATCCCTCCAATTTGAACCCATCTTTGATCCAAAATTCTTTCCTAATCTCTCATATGAACGCATGAGAGACATGGGTATCCTAATGGATTCCAACTCCGGTGAGCTTTCCTTTCTTGGGAAGCTTGCTTCCCAAGCCTTAACCGACCTTCAAAGCTCTATTTAAAGGAGCCCAGACCCCTCCGATCACCCCAAGCTTGAATTTGGGCCAGTTCTCCATATATTCCTTTCTCCCTCGCTGGCCACAATCTTCACAAGCTCTGGTGGCTCTTCCTTCACTCACTTGTTGCCCAGCCACAATACCAGTGGTTGGGTTAACTCTGCCACATTCCTCCACGTTGCGCAACACCGGCCGACGTCACCTCTGCTCCGTCTTCGCTGCTGCCTCATCTTCGAAGCTTCGTCTTCCCCACAGCCGGTGACCATACCGGCATGGATCCCTTGTCCCTTTCGTCCCTTAGAAGTAGGTTTTTAGATTCTCTCTCTCACACACACTTTCTTTCCCCCTCTTTATTTCCCAAAACAACCCACCGACTCCACTGACCACTGTCACCTTCTCCACCTCCGGCGATACCTCCAGCGAGGTGCTCTCGTCGCTCCGCACCTACATACACCTCGCCAACCACCCTACGACCTCCGCCTCGACTCCCTGATTTTATCCCCTCACTCTAATCACTCCATCAACCACCCAAACACTCCCTCGAACACACCCACTCACACGCCCATAGTAAGCCCTAGACACGCCACCATAGCCACCTTCACTCCTCACCACGACCACCATTCCATTCGCTGAGCCTCGGCAACCATGCTGAATGTTTTGATGCATCCATAAGACCCTTGTTCTTGATTTCAAGTATCCAGCCACCAGCCACCATTACTGTCGAGCTTGAAGTTACGCTCCAGGCACTGCTGCTCCAGGTGATAGTCCCAAGCAGTGCGAACTTGAGGCACCCACTCATCCAGGCTCTTTGTTGGAGTCAAATGCCCTTGCAGCCTTATCAATTGAGGAAGCCATCTGCTGCTGTGGCGCGTGGAAGACAGGTGGGACATTTAGTCCCACCTCGGAAGTGGAAAGCTGCCCGACGTCGCATAAATTGATTTTGTGTTAGAGGCTATTCGCCTCCAACACTGAGGGTGAGGTCCTCCTCCCCCCTCTCACGGACTCATCCGCGACACCTAATATGCAGACCTGGCCACGACCCGACTACTCAACCGATCCACTCCTCGCTCACCACACACGCCGGTGAACCTGGACTTGGGTCTGCAGTAGGTCCGATTACCCGACCGACTGAAGGCTCTGGAGAGTGGCTCTAAAATAGAGGAGAGAGAATGAGAGGAAAGCTACACAGGGGAAGGGGGTTTTGCTTCGGAAAGATTGTTCCAACACTTAGCCAATTCAGAGAAGAAGAGAAGGTCAGGCAGAAAATGAAGAAGAAGAAGGAGAAGCCAAGGCAGAAGAAAAGCAAAGGTAGAAAGAAGAAGCTGAGGAAGGAGAGGAGGACTGCAGGGCTTAAGGCAAGGTAAAGAAGAGAAAGGGAAGGCATACGGCAAAGAAAGTAAAGAAGGAAGAAGAAGGAGAAGAGGAAGGTAGAAGACAGAAAAAGCTGAAGAGAAAAGAGAAGGATCGTAGAAAGCCAAAGAAAATAGAAGGAAGGACTATCTGATTGGGGCTTTTGAGCCCATACTTGTGATTTCAGGCCTCGCCGTCATTTCCTGTTGTTGCCATCATCTCTGGTGCTATTCGCCATGCTCCGTTGTAGTATAGTCAATGTTTATAAATGCGAGATCGATGTTCATAAATGTTGCGTTGTAGTATAGTCGAAATCACTTTGAAAACATATAATATTTTTTACTCGAATGAAAGTCTGAGGTCGACCACAGGGAGTAAATAGGAATTCAGTTGTTAATCTCAAATAATATGTAAATGAGCACAACAAAATGATATTCAATAAATACTAATTTGTCACATTAGATATTCAATGACTTCACATGTATTTTGAGGCAATAAAAAGGTAGAGAAGCTAAAATAATGGTGATTTAAATCACCAATTATTCTCTAAGTATATATATATCAAGCATTCAATCAATTTATCAAGCTTTCACAATATCAAGCCTCAAATTAGATGTCGGGTTATTGAATCAGATGACTTATCCAATAAGTGCTACAGTGCTACAGTGCTTTCCCTAGCACTATTCTTCTTCTTCTCTTCTCTTCTCTTCTCTTCTCTGCTTCTACTTTTTCTCCTTTCTTCTTCTTTAGCTTTCCTTCTTCAACTATTCTCTTCTTCCTCTTCTCTGTCTGTTACTCCTTCTTTCTGCTTTCAACCTCTTCTCCTCTTCTTCCTTTCTTAACGCACGAGCCTTCTTCCTTCTCTTGTTCTTTCTTCTTACACACAAGGGAAGCAATCCTTTGGCGAGTAAGTGTCACAGAATGCAAAGCCCCCCTAACCCCCACTCTCTCTCTCCTGTTCCTCCTCTTCTCTCTCAAATCAAGCGGGCATGCGGGTAATTGGTTCAAAGCCCAGACCCGCGTGGCATGGCCGCAGGCGTGCATGGGCACGTGTGAGGGGACCTCACCCTGTACTGCTGAGGAGATAAGGCGATAGCAGAAAATCAATTGCTAGGGGAGGCTTCATTCACCACCGATGTGGGACTAAAGTCCCTGGTCTTCCTCACAAAGTAGCAGGGGTGTAGCTCCTTCAATTGCGGATGCTACAGCTACTAGGATGCCAATTGGGAATGTGGTTGGCGTCGTGGAATGAAACTGCATCTCCTAAACATGAAGGCAAGGTTGAAGCTGGTCGAACGAAGGTGAACGGAGTCGGAGTCGACGGCAGCGACAGCGGAGGGTGGTGAAGACCTAAAAACACACATACGGCCTCTCGGCCCAATTAAAACGGTTCAGGTTCATCGCCTAGGTATAAGGAAGATTGTGGTGGTGTTTTCGTGGCTTGTGTAGGTATATGGTGGTCTGCGAAGGTCAGAGGAGGAATGCAATGGTGGGTGTGTTGGGTGGGTCACAGGAGTCAGTGGAGTAGGAAATAAAGGTGGGGCTTTGATGCGGGTGGATGTGGTGATGGTGTAGAGGGTTTCGGCAAAGCGGATGGAGGGGTGTAGCGGTGGGGATGCCTCGCCAGAGGGATTGCCGGAGATGGGGAAGATGGAGGTGGTCACGTGTGTTTGGTGGTCGAATTAAGAGATAGAAAGAGGGAAAAGGAAGTATGGAGAGAGATAAGTCTACCAAACCTAACTTAGGGACGAAAAGGGGAGGAAATAGGCGCCGGTGTGGCTGCCGACGCCGAACAAGGGAACTGCTCTGTGAGATAACGGTGACGAAGAACGAGTTAGAGACGCCCTTGATTTGGCCATCGAGGAGCGGACGAAGGAGAGGGAGATATTGGCGCTCCCAAGTTGGTGATTGGGAGGCCAGAGACGACGAAGGAAGAGGCTCGCCGGTGCTAAGGTTGGAGCCGACTGTGGAAGAGAGGGAAGATGTTGTTCTGGCCTTAAACCTTGCTAAAGAGTTCGACCGAGCCCCGGGGATCATTATATAGGGCTCAGGAGGGGATTTTGAGCTTAGAAGCTTGTCGCCAGAGTAGGAATTCTCTAGGATACCCTAATCTCTCATGTGTTTGCATGAGAGATTGGGAAATGATCGCACGAGTTTCACAAGTTTAAAATCAAGGTTACAAGTAACCCGTTATCGTAGTTGCAAAACTCGTGGTCAAATAAAATTTATACTGAAACTCTAAGGGAGTCCTGGGTCAAACACAGGGAGGCGACGTTTACTTTAATTGAAAATCACTCTTCGATTTGTTTCTTTTTGGTAGTTTAGGGTTTTGTTATTTTTTTTTGTATTTTTGTAAGAAGAAGACAAGCAGGATGAATCACCAGAGATATGGAACAAATATGATATAGATATCACTTCAATGTCAATTACAATCAACTATGAAAGCATAAAAAGAGAGGGAGGTGAGAAGAAATCTCCCGAATTGGCTGTTCGACGAGACGACGGCTCCTGGCAGAAGCTCAGACAAAGGAGGTGAGGAGCAGGACGACAAAGGTGAGATGCAAGAGGACGTTGGGTAGAGAAAAGCTTCAGCGTGGCTTCAGAATGGAGGTGAGAAGGCAGAAGTGATTTACTACTGGAATGGAGGTGAGAGGACAGCTCCAAGGTGACTTATGAATGGGGATGGGAAGATGGATGAATATTTGGTGAGGCAGAGGTTTGCTACACTAATAGGAGCCTTGGGAGCTTGAGAGCAAGCTCTAACAGAGCATTGGTAGACTTGCTAGAGCTTGGGAGTAGGTAGGAGTAGAGTAGGTAGAGATGAAGAGGAATGGGGGGTGTAGAGGTGTTTATATAGTGGAGGGAAGAAGAGAGTCCTGCGCACAGGCATTTGGTGACAGCTATAAGCGTCACTAAAGGCCGCTCGAGCTGTTGCTGAAGATCCGCACCTCTTCATTGCTTGGGTTGGCGCACACACTACGTAAGCCATTTAGTGACAGCTGCAAGTGTCACTAAAGGCCCACCCTTCTGTCATTGTAAATCCCGCACCCACCGCCCAGTCCCGCAACTGTCATCGCGCACGCAGGCGCAGATGAATCCTGACCATCGGATGCAGGATCGCAGGACAGAGAGAAGATCGCACCCCTTCGCAAACTTTGAATCGTGCACCTCGCCATTAGCTGTCGGATGCTGCGTTCAGACGTCATGCGTGTCAGATGGTGCATTCTCGATGTGCGTCGGTGGCCATGTGTAGCGTCCGCGCTCAATAGTGTGTCCATGTAGCTGCTTCCTTCACCTCCCGATCTTCCATCAATGACTCAATTTCCCTCCCGCATGTGCTTCAGCGGATAAAATCCGCACGCGAGGCTTCAAATGCATGGTCACGTGTTGAGAATTGAGGCATAAACCACTGTGCTAAGGGTCGCTATGTGTTCTGTTTATGAATTGAGCTTCCGCACCCACGACCGTTGGATGGAGATCCAACGGTCGAGATGACTCCTTGCTTGATCTACCTAAGGCTGGTTGAGATGAGGCGCTTCTTCAGCCGTGGAGAGCACATCTCAGCCATGGATTGAGATCCAACGGCTGGGATCTGATCTTGTGGCAGGCTTGCGGGTGCCTTGGCTCAAGTGGGGCGGCTTGGATGGTGCCACATGGCGCCATCTGGGTAGTCCATCTTCTTCTTCTTGCGGAGGGTGCTATAGAGCTTAGATTTGGGCGATTCCCACGTCAACGAACTGCGATCGTTACTCTGAATCCATCCATAAGATCGGATTTTTCATCTGAAGCCCGTAAAGATGTCGCACTGCCTCCTGGCCATGTAAAATGATGGCATTAATGTACATAATATACACCTATCCTGAATGCAATGCAATGGATGTTTGCGCAATATTTATATCATGATATGCAATGCTAGGCCTAGGAACTATTATAAATAAACATTTTATGATGAATTTATATGTGCTTATCAGGAAAGTTTTATGGCTCATGGACAGATTCAATGGGAAGATGACACCTCAAGGAATCTCCCTTCCAATTTTGGAAGGGATTGATTGAGCAGAGAAGTTCTCTTTAATCAAAGGTCGCCAAAGTTGTAGGAATAGGATTCATGGCAGCAAGGAC
This sequence comes from Thalassia testudinum, assembly GCA_037157565.1. Lineage (NCBI taxonomy): Eukaryota > Viridiplantae > Streptophyta > Magnoliopsida > Alismatales > Hydrocharitaceae > Thalassia > Thalassia testudinum. Next base: position 63,012,938 of record JAZHRO010000031.1, read on the forward strand.
CTTTCTGTGAAGACGAAAAAGAAGTTGGGGGGCTATTTGTAAGAGGATTCAAAAGTTAAGGGTCTGAATAAGATAGAAAGAGTCTCACTAAACCAAAATGTAAACTTGGTCAAGATGATCTCAGATTGGGCCCAAATTTTGGTACAAACCTAATTTGGACCCAAGGAATTCAATGGTGAAGTTAGATTTAGGTTTTTTCCTCGTTTGACTAGGTAATTTATGTAAAAATCCAAATTAGGGCAAATGTCAGTCTGAGACTCTGTTTTGGGTCAAGACAGGTTCTAATGATCAAATTGAAGGTTCCAAACCCTAGAGAATATTTTTATATGAATTTTAGAGGATTTAGTTAAAATTTATTTTGATCAGAACCTCAGTTACTTAAGTGGGTCTATTTTTAGGATTTTAGAAGTCATTTAATTCTCAAAACACGTGAAAACCCTTTTCTATCTATATTAACCTACTTGTTGGACTTTTAAGATCATTTGACCCTTAATTACCCTTGAAAAAACCCATGGTTTTTTTGCATTCAAGATATGATGAAAAATTATAGTTTTAACCCTATTTTCTTATCTCTCTCAGAATGATTATGTAATGAATTAAGGTTCTCTGGCAGTTATGTAGGAGCATTTAATAACTTAATCAGATCAAATTGAGTTAGTTATGGCTTATGATGGTGTTCCCATCATATACTTTCTGCGATACATTGGATTATATTTGATTATTAATCTGATAAGTTTTATTCATTGCATATCTGTTATTGTGCTCAATTTACTATGCTCATTTATTCTGAATTGAGATTAATGCATGAATTCCATATTTGCTCCATGCGAACGACCTCGGACTCCAATTAGATTCTGAGTTTATAAATTTAAGTATTTGTGTGATTTTGTCGATTATATTACGACGCATATATTTCTTGACACTCCATGAAAGCATATAACAATCGGTAACGCAATGATTACTGCTAACATTAGCATCATGGACTTTTTCCACCGCCTCACTGCCTTTTGTCAAGTCAGATCCTCTAATAGGTCAGGTTAGGCGAATCCAGATCCAAGAGCTGATTGTGCTTTGTTCTGCGAGGGCTATTTTCGTCCCACATCATAAGCCCCGACTCTCATAGTCTGGCTGTGTCGATTGTCAGAGTATACTTCTTTTTTGCCCTTATTCGAGGTCACCCTTGCCTCCAACAGCTATCACTTGGTACCGGGGGATAGGTGCTTCGATGCCCCCGCTCACCTCATTGGGAGAGAAGGGTAGGTACTTGATGCCCTTGCTTGCCCGCTCGCCTCCTAAGGGAGGGAAGGGGAGGTGCTTGATTGTTCCTACTCACCCGCTCGCCTCTTGAGGGAGGGAGGGGGAGGTCGTTTGATAATCGTCTCCTGAAAAATCATGTGATTAGTAAAATATAAATCATAATAGAAGTACAGGAATTTAGTTCCCAACTTCAAACTCGATCTCGACCCACTATTTGCGCTAGTAGGACTGGAGTACCTAGGCGCTCCTCAGGTCCTTAAGAGGTAGCCTACAATAGGATGCCAAGGTTCCTCGCACATTGTCGACACTCGCAGGGGGCTCGAGGTCTACTTTAGTTAGGGTACCTACTGGACCCCTATCCCATGCAGGTGGCATGCGCCTGTTGGGAACGTGAGGGGGTTTTCCAATCCCAGCATGTACTAGTCCGCAGATGGGTGGGGAGATAAATGGTATAAAGTTTTTGTAAAAATAAGCACCTATTTTATGAAATAGAAAAATTTTACTTATCTTTGCATAAGATGAGTGGAGCATCGTTTCCACCATAAGTCGACCTTTTAATTAGGTTGTCACAACGAGGTGTCCATGGTCAGGCGGAGAGATCTTAGCAAGCAGATCTCCTTTCCATTGTGATGGCAAGGGATTGGTCGCTTCCTCTCTTCTTTAGGTTTAGCCAACCATTAGAGGTGGGCAACTAGCTAAATCGAATGGATTCACCGATGTTAATGGGCTATCGAGGGGTTTTAAGGAGTAATCGTCGTAGCAAAGCCTCAATCACTCGAAAATAATTAAATTTATAACTCAGAATAAAAAAAGAGTCTGAGGTTGATCATAAAGAGAAAATATGAAATTCACACAATCATCTTCATTTAAAATAAATGAGCACAATCAATTGATCATTATAACAGATATGCAATGAATAAATATGGTCAAATTGTTATTCAATGAAGCTCAAAAGATCATGGAATCAAAAAGAAAAGAGAATCAAAATAATGGTGATTTGAATCACCACTTATTTTCTTTAATTAAGCATTCATTCAATTACTCAAATTATTCAACAATGATCGTCAATCAGAATTCAATGTAAACTTAGGTTCTTAAATCATTCAATAGTGTTCAGCATCAACACACAAACACAAGGCTCTTCAAAACCTTCTTTTCTTCTTCTTGAATGCCTTCCTTCCTTCTTCTTCACAAGCCTTCAAGCACAGAGCACACTTTAGAGGCTAAGTGTCGAGAGAGATCTCTTTCTCTTCAGCACAAGGCCAAGCCCTCAAGAGCAAAACCCTCCCCCCTCCTCCTCACAAACTCTTCACTCTCTCTTAAACCCAACATATAGTTGGATCCATGTATGGGTACTCGGATTTGGGTAATCGGATCTGATCAGGGTCACCGGGTGTGTATGGTGACCAAGGAGTGAAGGCAAGGTTAAGGGGACCTCACCCCGTGTTCTGAGGCAAAGAGTCCAGAACACAGATTCCTTATATGCATTGCTTTTAGTCTAGAATCCCACGATTTAGGACTATAGCATCATGGCTCCTTCGTTCGTGTATCAGCTGAAGGTGATGCTATTCGATTGCAGCTACTGAGGGTCTCACATCTTCAATTGGCACTGCGGCTAGATATGCAGATGTAGTCCACGCCTCTTGGAAGTGAAATCAGTCCATGAGCTCGTCGAAGGACTGTAGACTTGGTCGGAAATGATGGCAATGACGGTGGTGAATGGTGGATACAGCCTCACGACCGCGTTAGAAGCATTTAGGAAGGTCGCCAAGTGATGGCGAGGGTGGTAGTGGTGTTTACATGACTAATTAGGGTGTGGGGTGGCCGAACGGAGGCAGGAAGGTGAGCAAGGGAGGTTGAGCTTAGTGGGGCGTTTGGTGATCCAATCCCCTCAATTTCTTGAGGGGTTTTGGTGGCGAAAGGATGGCGGAACTTTTGGAACCGACGGTGTGGTGTTTGGTGGTCTATGGTGGTGTGGATGCGTTGCCAGAGTTTGGCCAAACGTGGAGAAGATGGAGGGTGAACAGTAGCATCAGTGGTTGAAACTAAAATCTAAAGAGAGAAAAGTGAAGTAGAGATGGCCAGGAGGGAAGGAAACCTAAATTAGGGACGAGAAGGATAGGGATTGCGCTGGCTTTGATTGGACGATCGCGAAGAAGATGAAGTCCTCTAATGAGGGAGACGGCGAGAAAGACGAGGTCTGGGAAGACCCTACTATGGCTGGCGAGAAGAGGAAGATGAGGAAGAAGAACCTATTGCCTATGATACGTGGCAATAGGTGAAGAGGCCGGAGAGGGAGGATCTTTAGAGCTGCGGTGGAGGTTGTCGGAGAGGGAGATTTGGTGAAGATTTGTGGCCAAAACCAAGCTAATTTGGAGTGGTTGCACATGAGGAAGCTTTATAGAGCTCCAAGGCGAGCTCTAGATCAGGAAAAAAACCTAATTGTCTTGCTTAGGATTCAAGAAAACACCCACAGATCTCGTGGGTTCGCATAATCAATCAGATGCGATTTGGGATCCAAGATTGGTCCCAAACAATTCTCCATGGTGTGAACATCAATCCCACCAAATTTGGTGGGATTTGATGAAGATTCGAGTAGGTTTAGGAGTAGTCAATGGTCGCTTGTAGGTCGGTTGACCTCCAATGGCGGCAGGAATCGATCTGTGAAGAAGATGAAGAACTTAGGGGGCTATTTTCAAGGATTTTGAAAGCTGAAGAGATAATTGAGAAAGAGTCTGACTGGACTAAAATGCAAACTAGGTTAAGAAGAACTCTGATTGTGCTCAAATTTTGGTACAAACTTAATTTAGACCCAAGAAATCTGATGGTGAAGTTGGATTTCAGTTTTGACTAAGTTTGACTAAGCAATTTACGCAAAAATCCAAATTATGGCAGAATTGTGTCTGTGACTATTTAAGGTCAAAATATATTCCAATGGTCAAATCAAGGGTACCAAACCTCATGGAATATTTTTCTATGATTTTTAGAAGGCTTAGATGGATTTTATCCTGAATAGAAACTCTGTTATTTAAGTGGGTCTGAAATTAGGATTTTAGGAGCTAAATCAGTTCTCGAAATTAATGAAACCCTGTTTTTGTCTGTGTGGACCCTTTTATTAGACTTTAATGCTCATTAAACCTTAGATTAACCAATGGAAAACCTTTTGATTTTTCTGCATTCATGATATGTTGTTAAAACTGCAAAATTAACCCTAATTTAATGCACTCTTCTCAGAATGGATATTCAGGGAGTTACGGCTCTCAGGTGATTATGTAAGAGTATTTGTCACTTGATTCTGATTAATTAAAGCTAGATATGAATCATGATGATGTTATCATCAACCGACCAACGCAATGTTATCATAACCGTCTAGTAGCCAATGTTTCTATGAGGCATTTTGTCAAACAATTGGTGTGCAAGGTTCAAACCATGATACATTACGCAAGCATGACATCTCTGTAGGGCATTCCATTAAACATGTTATGCATGGACTCCAAATGGCCACATGAGGGTAGTGCGGGAGACGAGGTTTGGCATAGGGTGTTTTGGCCTGCTCGTGGGGCAGGCAATGCCGAAAGTTTTGGCGGAAAAGTGTCATCCAACTGGCTTGCTTGGCAGGTGGCACCTGAAGCTCAGACAACCTGCTGGCCTGCTTGTGTCTGGCAAGGCATGTTCGCAGGCAGGAGGCTACTACCGGTGCTAGCAGTAGGTGAGGGGGTTTGCCAGGTAGGCGGGTACTGCTGGAGCTCATGATAGGCGAAGTGGGTTTCACTGGGCAGGAGGCTGTTGCTGCAATCTCACTTACCTGCCAGGGTGGTTGTGTCATTGTGGACAACCTGCATCGTCGCCTACCCCACCACCAATTTTTTTTTCTTTCTGGAAAGCAATCGGTCATGGGCGAAGATCAACATGGAGTGGGGTGCTGGAGAGCATCCTGAGGGACCCCACGGTGCTACCCAAGGATGAGGGTGTGGGGGCCACCAGGGAGTGCATGAAGCGTTTCAACAGGGAGCTCGAGGCCGCGTATAAGAGGCAGGTGGGTTGTGTCAAGCTCGCTACCGAGTGTTGAGCCGGAGGAGCCGTGCGGTATTGCCGGGCATGGAGCTGCAGAGTGTAGGGTTACACTAACGGTGGGGATGTAGTCCCTGGCAACCGCGCGTGCACGGTCGTCCTTTGAGCGTCACCAGTTGGGAGCTCGTTGTAGGCTTCATGCCTTGGTAGGCATTCACACAGAGCATGTTGGAGAGTCATGGCATGGGTCGAAAGGCTCACCATCACGACAAGGTGAGCTGTATGTAATGAGGTGATGGGATACTTAACGGCCGGAAGGGGCTATCCTTGCGATGATTTCTTCCATCCTCTTTTCTTTCTTTTTTTTAAAAAAGAAGTAAAAAAGGTAGCTGGTTGGTTGATGGTAGGCTCCCCTTTGTTTTTTTATCTCCATATTGTTGAATGTGTTTCAATTGGGTTTTAAAATCGTACGTCATAGTATAGCCAATCAAAGTAAATTGACATTTAAATTTTTAATACTCGAATTGACAAAAAAATATGTGGTTGTCTCTGGGAACAAGAAAATGCGCAAACATCACTATTCACAATATGAAAAATGCAATTGATACTCAATGTATAGCAAAATATGTCTCAGACAAAAAATATAAAAAGATTAGGGTAAAAATGGTGGTTTGAACCACCAAATTTGACCCTAATGTCTAAGAACAAGTCACCTCGAATATCTCAACGATACCAGAAATTAGATATTTCACGGAAAGCTCACAGAACCAAATCAAGCCTTAGACCTCAGACGTCAAGTATAAGGCATAGATGTTGGAACCTAGTTCCACCTCTCTTCTGTGTTTTGGTGTTAACAAAACTATTTTAAAATCTAATGTGTTTATGAAGTATTACAGGGCAAAAGAATCTATGGATGTAAGCAACAAGATAGCATTGAAGGGACAAGATAGCATATGAAGGAAGAAGATTATAGTTTTTATTGTATTCATTGTTTTTTAGAGTCTTTGTATGTCTCCTAATAAGTAAAACATAATCTAGGAGATAAAATCAAAGTAGAGAAAATTAGGATTCAAAATATCGTTCATTCATTCGTTTCAAAATTCAAAATATCGATTCTTTCAAAATAAAGTCGTATGGAGTAGATAGGATAACTCTAAAAATTGACTTAAATTCATTCTTGGTACTTGGCACAGGTTTGGGTTTTTAGTCCCAAACTGTGAACAAGTACCGGTACTCATCATGAGTACCGGTACAAGGTGCTCACAGCTTGTAGACTGATGTAGTTCCTGAACCTTTAAAGTATCGGTACACATCATGAGTACCGGTACATGTAGGTCACAGGACCCAAATCTGTGAGTCACAAGTACCGATACTTATCATTAGTACCGGTACTTAGTGACTTAGTTGGGCTAACTGTAGGCAGTCGGTATCGATACCAACTAACCGTTGTGACCAGTCTGAACGGCTATTTTGCAATTAAACCTATCTCTAATATTCCCAAATTGCCCCTAATGGTTAGTATTCGTAGGAGAGGTGTTTAGTAGCTTATATAAGCACTCTTTGAGTGTCTTTTGCACACAACTAAGAAGCCAAAAATACTATCCTTGACTACACCTCCAATTCTCAATTTTTCTAGCTGCAAAGGAGCTTGATTTGTTACATTCTTCTCAAGGACTCTCTCCATTTGCAACGAGTCATCATAGGGGATCGTGTTCTTCATTGTTCAGTCATTCATTTATGCCTTAGAATTCTCGTTAGATTAATTTATATACTCTTATTAAATAATATACTTGTTGGAGACTTAGGAATTTGTTGTAAGCTTTTGTTTGCATCTTGCTTACACCTGTATCTTTATTTCTTTTTGATATCTTGTAACTGGGTTGATGTAACCCATTAATTACCTCAGGTCATTAGTAAATTGATTCCCTCTGGGTTGAGAAAATCAGGTTAAAAATCCTATGCCGGGACACTCAAGTAGTGGAGTGCCCAAGTGAGGGGAACCACTATATATCTTGTGTGTTTTTGTGGTTTTTATTCCTGCAAATTTTTATCTACCACGCTATTCATCCCCCCTTCTAGTGTGCTTGTGCATTACAGATCCTACAGGTGGTATCGGAGCGGGTCATGAATAGAAGTAATCTTTCTCTCTCGCAATGGCATCATCAGCCAAGTGCATTGAAGGTCAGTCATCCACATGTCCTCCCTACTTTGATGGGATGGACTATGGATACTGGAAGAGGAGGATGCAAATCTTCCTCAAGGCCATGGATGAGGACTTGTGGACTCTCATTCAAGAGAAGTACACGGATCCGGAGCCACAGGAAGGTGTTGTTTGGACCACGGACCAAAAGAAAAAGATCACGGGAAATGCAAAAGTGATGAGCGCACTCTATTGTGTGTTATCAAGGGAAGAATTTAACTGTATCTCTGCATGCGAGTCCGCATACAAGATATGGAACACGCTGCAAGTCACCTATGAAGGTACAAGTAAGGTAAAAGAAACACATATTTCTATTCTAACAAAAAGCTATGAATGTTTCAGGATGCAGAAAGGTGAAACAATCTAAGAGATGTACACAAGATTTGTTGAGATCGTGAATCCAATGAAGAACCTTGGAGTCAAGCTGAAGGAGGAGCAACTTGTAAGAAAGATCTTGAGATCCCTTACAAGCGATTGGTCTCCAAAGTCCATAGCCATCCAAGAGGCGAAGGACCTCTCTACTCTCTCCTTGGATGACTTGATTGGAAGCCTCATGGCATATAAAGTCCAATTAGAGAATATGAAGAAGAACGAAGAAAAATCTGTAAGCAAGAAGAAGGAGCTTGCTTTCAAAGCTATAAAGGAGGAGTCGGACTTCGACGATTCCAACTCCGACGAAGAAGAGGAGCCTGCTCTTCTAACGAGAAGATCAGAAGATTCATCTGAAAATAATGTAAGAGAGTCAAAAAATTTACAAATGACATTATTTGTTTTGAGTGCAAGAAGAAGGGGCATGTACGAAAAGATTATCCAATGATCGAGAAGAAGAAGGAAGAAAAGAAGAAGGACAAAGAACTCAATCGGAAGAAGAAGATTTGAAGAAAGGCATACATGGCGACTTGGGATGATAGTGATTCTGGCACAGAATCATCTTACGAAGAATCTGAAGAAATAGAAGTTGCCCATCTTTGCTTAATGGCGAACAATGACATCTCAGAAAATGAGGTAGATTCTGAAGTCACTTTTAATGAGTTACTACAAGCATATGAAGATTTGTATCACAAAGCTAGGTTGATTAAAAAAGAAAATATGGTCTTGCATGATAGTTATAAAACTCTAGAAATAGAAAAATCTTGTTTAGAAATTGAATTAGAAATGTCAAAAGAAACTAACAATTAATTGCATGCAAAAATGGTAAAATTAGAAGATATTTATGAACACTTTGAGGGCACTTTGAATAATCTAAAAACAACTAGGATGAATACAGAATTTTGTAATAATTTAAAAGCCAAGTTCAATAATAAAAAGAACACACAAAATAAATCACATTCACCTAGACATGCATGGATTTATCAAAAGGTCAAGAATCCTAAGAATTATAGATCTAACACTAAGGTGATCTATAAACCTAAGGATTTGAAGGGTACTAACCACCAAGGACCCAAAAGAAAATGGGTACCTAAAATAGATTTAATAAACTATTTTGCAGGTCAAGAAAGACAAATGGATCCTAGACAGTGGGTGTTCTAAGCACATGACGGGACACTCTGACCTCTTTATCAAGTGGACCAGAACCGAAGATGGAGGACACGTCAAGTTGGGCGACAACAAACGTTGTCGCATTATTGGTGAAGGTACAATAGGTAATTCTTCCAAGCAGGTACGTAATGTTCTTTTAGTAGAAAACCTAAAACATAACATGCTTAGTGCTAGTCAAATATGTGATAATGGATGTGATGTTTTGTTTACTAAAGTTAGATTTAAAATATTAAAAGAAGAAACAAATATGATTTTAATTAAAGGCTTTAGATATGAAAATATCTATGCTCTTCATTTTTCACAAGAGAAATTTGTAAAATATCTGCTTACTTCCCATGTTGAAGTAAATCTTTGGCACCGTAGGTTAGGTCACATTAATCATAAGCATCTTAATAGGTTAGCCAAAAATGAGTTAGTAAGGGGCCTACCCAAACTAACTTATAAAAAGGATGCTTTGTGCAAGTCTTGTGAACATGGAAAAATACACAATGTTTCTTTTAAACCTAAAGACTTAGTTTCAACAACACGACTTTTAGAGTTGTTACACCTTGATCTATTTGGACCAACACGATTCGAGAGTGTAAATGGATCAAAATTTTGCCTAGTTATTGTTGATGAGTTCTCTAGGTTCACTTGGGTCATCTTCTTGAAACATAAGGACGACTCATTTGATTCCTTCCTAAGTCTTGCTCGAAGACTTCAAAAGGAAAAATCATCCTCAATTCTTAGAGTTAAGATTGATCATGGCGGTGAATTTGAAAATAAAAAATTTTCAAATTTTTATGTCAATTCTAGCATAACCCATGAATTTTCATTTCCACGGGCACCATCTTAAAATGGTGTTGTAGAGCGCAAGAATTGTACTCTACAAGAATGCGATCGAACTTTGCTCTTGGAGTCTGGGCTTCAAAAATATTTCTGAGCGGAAGCCATTAATACGGCCTATTATGTTCTTAATAGAACTCTCTTAAGGCCTATTATTAAGAAAACTCCATATGAGCTTTATTATGAGAAGTCTCCTAGGATTTCATATTTTAGGGTGTTTGGAAGTCGATGTTATTTATTAAACACCTGTGATCGGCTTGATAAGTTTGATTCTAAAGGTGATGAAGGCATTTTTATTAGCTATTCAACAAGAAGCAAAGCTTATCAAGTCTTTAATAATAGGACTTTTGTTATAGAAGAATACCTGCATGTTTAATTTGATGAAACAAACTTAGGTGAACCTGAACCAAATCATTTAGATTCTGATGATGAAAATACCCCCTTCATCGATGTGTCAAAAATGGAAGATACACGAAATGTACATAATCTTCCAAAAGAATGAGTACACCATAAGGATCACCCTCAAGAACAGATCATAGGTGATATTAAACAAGGTGTAAAAACCCGATCTCACTTTAGAGCTAATTTTGTCCTTAATGCCTTTGTTTCTCAACTTAAACCAAAGAAAGTTGATGAGGCATTAAAGGATGAGTCATGGGTTGTAGCTATGCAGGAGGAGCTACTCCAATTTACAAGGAACAATGTATGGAACTTGGTACCCGCTCTTGAGGGTAATTCCATCATTGGAACCAAGTGGGTGTTCTGAAATAAATTGGATGAATCTGGTTCAGTAATCAGGATTAAAGCTAGACTTGTAGCTCAAGGCTATAACCAACAGGAGGGTATTGACTTTGATGAGACATATGCTCCTGTTGCTCGCTTGGAGTCCATATGGATGCTACTTGCCTTTGCAAGTGTAAAGGACTTCAAGCTATATCAAATGGATGTCAAGAGCACCTTTCTTAATGGTTATATTAAGGAAGAAGTTTATATTCATCAGCCTCCCTAGTTCGAGGACCCAGCACAGCTAGAGCATGTATACAAGCTCAATAAGGCATTATATGGACTTAAACAAGCTCCCAGGGCCTAGTATGATAGGCTTAGGACCTTTCTTCTTCAGCATGAATTTAGAATTGGAGTTGTTGATTCAACTCTTTTTGTAAAAGAAGGAAATGACATCCTACTGATTCAAATATATGTCAACGGTACTATATTTGGATCAACTAAGGAGTCCTTGTGTCAACATTTTTGTGAGATTATGAAGACTGAGTTTGAAATGAATATGATGGGTGAACTCAGATTCTTTTTAGGACTCCAAATTCAACAATTAGATATGAATTTACATTAGTCATTAGTTTCAAAAAAAAAATTACATTAGTCAAACAAAATATGTTCTTGAAATTCTCAAGAAATTTGGCTTTGAAAATGTAAATGGCAAAGAGACTCTGATTGCTCTATCTGCCTCTCTTGGTGAAGATTTATTCGGTAAGAGGGTAGATGAAAAGAAATACCGGGGCATGATAGGTTCACTACTATATCTTACAACTTCTAGACCTGATATTCTTTTTGCTACATGTTTATGTGCGAGATTCCAATCCGAACCCAAGGAATCTCATTTTAATGTAGTAAAAAGAATATTTAGATATCTAAACAGCACAAAAGATCTTGGTCTTTTCTATCCTAAAGCACAAACCTTAGATCTATTATCCTATAGTGATGCAGACTATGCAGGGAGTTGGACAAACTGAAAGAGCACTAGCGGCACATGTCATTTTATTAGAGAATCTCTGGTCTCATGGTTCTCTAAGAAACGAACTTGTGTTTCACTTTCTACGACTGAAGCGGAGTATATTGCTGCTTCACTTGCTTGCTCTCAGGCCATTTGGATGAGACAGACTTTGTCCGACTTTGGATTGATTTTTGCACAATCCAAAATTTTATGTGATAATACAAGCGCAATAAAATTATTCAAAAATCTGCTACATCATTCACATACCAAACACATAGATGTTAGACATCATTTTCTTAGAGATAATGTGCTTCAAGATTCCATTCAATTAGAATTCGTTGACACACAAAATCAATTGGCAGACATCTTTACAAAACCTCTTGTAGCAGAGAGATTCTACTTTATAAGAAGAAATTAAGACTTTGTATAATAAAAGAGATTCAAAACTAACAATTTGATTGATATTAATTTGTTTGTATTTATAAAAATCCCTGAGGGCCTCACTGCAATTTACCCATGCTTGCTAAAAAAGGAGTAAACTGTAATATTTCCATATGTCTGGAAATATCAGGGTGTTGTTTGCAATATGGTTGCTTAACTTATGTTACCACCCGGTTCCCGAATCTCTACAGGACATGAGATTGGACAGACTCGACTGATCTCAAGACCCAGTTGTCCAACGAGGAAGTAACCAAAAAGCAGTAAAATAAACCACATCCACCATGCAAGCAACTAACAGTAACAAAAGTACAGCAGTAAAGAAATGACTATTACAGTACACACCACCACAACAGTAAGAAAGTAAACGAGTACAGGAATATAAAGTTCACAATAAAAGAGTACAGAAGTGTAACAAACTACTCACTACAACAGGAAACGGAGTACAACAGAAAGCTACAACTACTGGGCTCTACTGGGCCCAGCACCCTCTGCAGTCATAGGCTCTGGCAGCTCAACACCTGGACCTGAAAAAGGTTATGAGTACAAAACGTCAGCGAATGCCGAGTAGAGTGACAACCAACTAACTAAAACGGTAAAGGTGGACAGGTAGCTGTTGTTTTTCAATTTCTTTCTTTCTTTAACTAATTATTCTTTCTTTCACCACTTGGTTTATTTATTAGGTCTTTTTGTTGATCTCGAATGTTCCTCGTGGAACGATCTTGATTGCTGTCTTTTTCGAAGAGTAGAAATAGCACATGGTGCTCTCCTGGCTGGGAGAGTCCCCCGTGGTGGTCCTACACTCAGTCAACCACCCCAAGGTCACTGACAGACGTAACGGTGACTATGGCACACATGATAAACGCATGGGTAGCTACCCCGCACTGGCACGTGGTCAGTCGTTTCAGTTAGCGGGTGCGCCCAAAGCACAACACGGAACCAGTATGGGGCATAGCCCTCTCAGTAACAGGGGTCTAGCCCCTAAGAGCCAAACAGGGGTCTCGCCCCTCCACAGTCCACGCACCCTCGCCTCACTACCCTGGTTTGCCCAGTGGGCCTAATAAGTCGGTGTAAGGTGGCTAGCTGTACCTTGGGCCCCGTGGGGTGGCTAACTCTCTCCCTACACTAGTAGCTCTCCCCGATACTGTGTACACGAGGGCCAAAAAGTCGGTACAAAGTGGCCAATCCTAACCTCGGGTCCCAACCCTAGGGCGGCTAGCTCCGCTCTGCACTAAACAGGGGGGACAGTCGCTCTCCTTGGTACTTCGTACTCAAGGGCCAGCTCACTTCCCCGTTCACATTTCCAGTTCCATTCCATTTATTTCCAAGAGCTCTACTCCGAATTCCCCGTAGGGTTCATGCTCATGTTTCTCAGGCCAAGCCATACCAGGTTTCATCATTTCTATGTCCGTTCCTCAGGTTCTATGCATGTAACATGTAACTTTATTGTTCACATTCCAGGTTTATTCACAGGTAGCTCGTGATTCCAACATTCAATCTTCCATTTTCAGTTCATGTACATGCATCTCATATTATGGCATTTAATGTAACAGCAGGAATTACATGCAACAGTTTGCAAACACTAGTACTTTACATTTCACAGGCAGCTGTTATTCAGTTACAGGCAATTGTTATTATTCTATCTACTCATCCAAGACTGCAATCCATACATTCCATACAAATATTCCAGTGTTTCTAGTCCTAGGATTCATGCCATACCCTAGGATCTAACATTCATTCCACATATGCATTCATGTTTGTAATTAAACCAGGGGAAGCCACTCTACCAGTAAACCCAGGAGTAGTGGGGGCTTGATCGGCAGGTCCATGTGCCTCAGCAAACCCCAAATCCGCAACGGAACGAGGTCCTATCACAAGGATCAATCACAAGAGACTACTCAGAACAGGGTAAAAGGTATTCCAACAAGTAGAGGGAATTATACGGGAAACAACGGTATCTTAATTGCAGAAATCGGACCTCGAACGGACACTAAACGGATCAAAAATAGAAATTCTGATTCACATCTAACGTCTGGAACACCTTCCAGACGTCTTAAAAGAGTCCAGAACCATACCTCAACTCCTGTGCCACTCCTTAGATGTCCAGGAACTCTGCTGGACCGTCTGGACCCAGTTCCAGACGTCCGACCACCTCTCCAGAAGTCTGGAAACGCCTCCCGCCATCTGGTGCCTCGCCCAGACGTCTGAACTGTGTGGGAGGGCGTGTCCCATGCCTTCCAGAAGTGAATTCTACACGCGTCGACGCAAATCTCCTCAATATGGCATGGAACAATGCCTCAGCGGAACAGCCTGCATGGCCGTATCCGCAAAGAAGGTGTACGTCACGAAACTTACCTCTCAGTCATCTTGAACCTCCTCCAGACGTCGTTTACGTCGTCTGGACGTCGATCCAAACGTCTGATTCTGGGAAAAATCCAGAATCAGAACCCGCCTTCTCCTGCTCGCGCCACGCGTGGCCGCGTCGCGCCCGCTCGCCTGCTGCTCCGGCTGCAGCAGTGTCGTGGAGGACCTCCCTGACGCACCTCTCCGCCTCGTGCACGTGCCGACTGGCTGTGAGCTCTCCGGCGAGCTCCCACACGAGCTCACACGCTTGCTCTCCTCTCTTCACCTCGCTACTCCTCCTCTCCTCCCACGCTGCTCACTCCTGCTGCTCGCTACTCACCGCTCACTGCTCTCGCTGGAGGAAGGACAAGGGTGGCTAGAGGTGGGGTGAACGAGGGAGAGGAGGGGGGTTTAAATAGGGCGTTGGGTTAGGGTTTGCCTCGACGAGAGGAGAGAGAAGGAGAGAAGAAAACGAGGTCGCGTACTGTCTGCGCGCAGCACGCACGCAAACGCGAGGACATACACAAAATTTTTGATTTTCAAACGTCTGGGAATGGGTCCAGACATCTTGCAAGACGTCTGACCCTCAGTCCAGATGTCTTGCCTAAAGTACAGACGTCTTAAAAAGGCTTAACGAATCGGGTCTTAACAACATAACAAACTCAAAGGATGTTTCATCCTCGAAACTTGAGCTAGCTAGGGTGCGGAAAAAGAACTACATATGCATAACAAACACAAAGAGGACCGAAGCCGATCCGTAAAGATGTACCCTCAAGGGGCTCCGGGTACTGTTCCTGCTTCGTCGCCTCAGGCTCTTAGGTAGCCTCCTCGTACCTCTAACTCCTCCACAAGACCTTCACCAGGGGTACCTGCTTCCGTCTCAAACTTTGGACGGCTCTGTCTAGTATCTGCACTGGCCGCTAGGGGTAGGTCAGGTCGTCACCCACCTCGACGCTTTAGTGGCTCAGAACGTGATTGGGATCGGCGACGTATTTCTTGAGGTTGGACACGGGGAACACGTCGTGCACACTAGAAAGATGGGGAGGAAGGGCAAGCCTGTAAGCAACGGGTCCAACCCGCTCTAGGACCTCAAAGGGTCCCACAAACCTTGGCGCGAGCTTCCCTTTCACCCCAAAACACTGTAGGCCCTTCATGGGCGAAATGCGAAGGAAGACGTGATCCCTAACCTCAAACTGCACCTCTTTGCGCTTCCGATCGGCATAGCTCTTCTGTCTGCTCCTAACATTACGAAGTCGCCTGTGAATCTGCTCAATCACCTCCTGACTCTACCGGATCAGCCTGGGGCCAACCTCCCACTTGGTCCCCACCTCAACCCAACTCAAGGGTGCAGTACACTTCGTCCGTACAGAGCCTCGTAGGGTGCCATGCCGATGCTCGAGTGATAGCTGTTATTATATGCAAATTTTGCCACGGGCAAGTGCTCCTCCCAAGAGCCCCTCCAGTCCAGTACACAGGCACGCAAAAGGTCCTCAAGTGTCTATATCGTGCGCTCTGACTGTCCGTCCATCTGGGGGTGGTATGCTGTACTGAACCTCAACCATGTCCCCAAGGCCTGCTGAAAATCAGCCCAAAACTGGGACGTAAAGCGGGTATCCGATCGGATACAATCTTCCATGGAACTCCGTGCAGATGCACCACGTCGCAGATATACCCTTTTGCCAATTGTGCTGGTCCCAAAGTGACTCGGATCGGCAAGAAATGTGCCGTCTTCGTCAATCTATCTACAATCACCTAGACTACGTCGTGTCCTCGCTGGGTAACGGGCAAGCCCACCACTAAGTCCATGGTGATGCTCTCCCACTTCCACTCTGGCACTGGAAGTGGCTGCAATGACCCTGCAGGCCTCTGATGCCAGGCTTTCACCTGTTGGCACACCAAACACTACTGCACAAATTCACCTACATCCCGCTTCATTCCTCTCCACCAAAAGTCACGTCTCAGATCATGATACATCTTTGTGTTCCCGGGATGTATGGTGAACCTGGAACCGTGTGCCTCAGTCAGGAGCTCTCTCAACAGCTCCTCGTCCCGGGGAACGCACAAACGTCTCCTCATGCACAGCACCTTGTCGGTAAAGGAGAAGTCTCCAAGGTCCCCTAACAGTACTCTGTCACGCAACGACTGTAGGTACGGGTCAACCATCTGTCCTGTGATGATGTAGTCTATCAGCTTTGGCCTCGTCTATCATGTCACAGTCACTACCCCACAGTGCCCCAGTAACTCTAGGGGTCGCCAACTGCCCATCTCCTCCATGAGTCTCCAACTCTGCGCCTGTAAACTGGCCAACAGGGCGCCTTCCAGCTCAAGGCATCAACCACCATGTTGGCCTTCCCCGGATGGTAGGAAATGCTGCAGTCATAGTCCTTCAGGAGCTCTAACCAACGTCTCTGTCTCATGTTGAGCTCCTTCTAATCAAACAAGTATCTGAGGCTCTTATGATCTGTGAAAATCTCAAAAGTCTCACCGTACAGGTAGTGCCTTCAAGTCTTCAGCGCGAAGACGACAACTGCCAGCTCCAAGTCGTGGGTAGGGTAGCTATGCACGTGGGGCTTCAGTTGCTGCGAAGTGTAAGCGACAATGTGACCCCACTGCATGAGCACACCCCCTAACCCCTGCAAAGAGGCGTCCGTGTACACAACGAACCCGCCACTACTGTCTAGGATGGTAAGCATGGGAGCCGAAGTCAGCCTCTCCTTCAACTCCTGAAAACACGCCTCACAAGCGTCTGTCCAAGAAAAGAGCACGTCCTTCCCGGTCAGCTGTGTCATAGGACGTGCAATCTGCAAGAAACCCCTGATAAACCACCTGTAGTAGCTTGCCAGTCCCAAGAAACTGTGGATCTCTATCACTGTACGCGGTCTCTCCCACCTGAGCACTGCCTCAACCTTGGTTGGGTCCATAGCCAAGCCATCCTCAGAAATCACATGGCCTAAGAAGGTCACCTCCCTCAACCAGAACTCGCACTTGCTGTATTTGTCGTACAGCCTACATCGTCTCAATGTGTCCAAAACCATTCGCAAGTGCTGTCTATGCTGTGTCTGATCCCGAGAGTAGATGAGCACATCATCAATAAATACCACCACGAACTGATCCAGATACAGTCTGAACACCCGGTTCATCAAATCCATGAAAGTAGCGGGGGCGTTGGTCAGCCCAAACGACATGACCAAAAACTCGTAGTGTTCGTACCAGGTGCAGAAAACTATCTTGGAGACGTCGGTCTCCCTGATCCTCAACTGGTGGTAGCCAGACCTCAAGTCTATCTTGGAGAATACCGTGGCACCTCACAAATGGTCAAACAAGTCGTCAATCCTCGGCAGCAGATACCTGTTCTTGATGGTAACCCTATTCAGCTGTCTGTAGTCCACACAAAGGCGTAGGGTACCATCTTTCTTCTTCACAAACAATATCAGGGCTCTCCACGGGGACACACTGGTCCTCACAAAGCCCTTCTCTAGAAGGTCCTACAACTGGGACTTGATCTCTCGCAGCTCAAGTGGTGCCATCCTGTAAGGCGCTGTAGAAATAGGGCTGGTTCCCGATGCCAGTGAGATCTCAAACTCGATCTCACGCTCGGGCGGTAATCCTGGCAGCTCCTCTAGTAACATGTCGGGGCACTCTCTAACCATCGAGATACTCTGAAAATCTGTCACGGGGCTGGGCTCTACCACTACACAAGCCAGAAAACCCTCACACCCCTGGCCCAAAAGTCTCGCCGCCCAAAGTGCAAAGATGCACCTAAAGCCTCCGTCCACTGGCTGTCTGTGAAACTCAAAAGAAGGCATCTCCGGTATGGAGAAAATGATCTTCCTCTCGGAACAGTCTACCAAAGCATGGTAAGTGGACAGCCAGTCCATCCCTAGAATCACGCCAAAGTCCTCCATCGGTATCATAATCAGATTAGCGGGGAGGCTGTGTCCCCCAACACTGACCTCACAACCTGTGTAAACCTCCTCTGCTACAAACAACTGACCACCCGAACCTCTGATCACAAACAGATCCTCTAACAAACGGATCCTCTAACAACGGATAGTCCTGCCCCAAACTGACAGCAAAACTAGCAGCAACAAACGAGTGCGTGGCGTCGGAATCAAAAAGTGTGTAAACTAGTCTGTCGGAAACTGTAACAATACCTGCCACCACTGAACCTAAAGCTCTGGCATCTTTGTGTGTCAGGGCGTTGATACGCCCCTCAGCCCTAGGTGCGGACGAAGTAGCCACACTCTGCGTCGGACGGGTAGCCGGTGGCCGATACCCTCCCCGTGATTGCTGTCCTCCCACATGCGCCTGGGAAATGCGGCCTCCTGCTCATCCTCCAATGCTCGGCATGGAGAGCATCTACCGACCTCTAGCCCTAGACAGGCAGTCCCTCCTGATGTGGCCCGGTTGGCCACACTGGTAGCAAAAGGGAACTCGATTCCCACCCTCGGTAGGTCCCTGCTGACGGCTGGGCGGGGGTCCGGTGCTAGCAGCTGGCCCCTGTCGGGGGCCCCCAAAGGCCATTGATGACCCCACAAAGCGTGACAGCTCTCCTGCAGGCGCCACGTGCCTCCTCTCTCGTCGACCCTGTGAGTAGTCTGGCTGGTAGGGCCTCTTCCGTCTGCTGTCAGTGTCACGTGCAGCCGGGTTTGGTCTCCTCATATGTCATGGCTTCCTCCACCACTTTGGAGAACGTAGGCAGCTTCAGGGGTTTGACATACCCCCGAATAGCAGGCCGGAGCCCCTCGGTGAACCTCCACCGGTGCTCCTCTTGGGTAGCCACAGCTGTCGCGGCGAAACGAGACAGCTCCAGAAAATGCGTGCGATATGCACTCACGGTCATCGTCCCCTGGCGAAGAGTGTGGAACTCCCGCCTCCTCTGGTCCTGCCACGTTTGGGGAAAGTACTACTCACAGAAGAGGGCGACAAATAGGTCCCAAGTTCGCTCGGTCCTCTCTTGATCTCTGACTGCCCTCCACCACCTGTGTGCCGCGCTCTCCAGCTGGTACATGGTAAACGCCACGCAGCACTCTGCATGGGGGCGAAGGGTGTCAAACACATTCTCGATTTGCTCGAGCCAGTCCTCTGCCTCGATCGAGTCCTCATCCCCCTTGAAGGAGGGGGCTTCAGCTTTCGGAACTATCCGAAAAGCTCGTAATGGTGCTGAAGTGGGGAAACTGGTACGCCTCCAGGCAAGGAGGGCTCGTGCTCGGAAGTGTCAAAGGAAGGTGGGGGCGGTGGAGGGCCACCCCCTCCCCCACATCCAGCGTTGTGTCTGTATCGTGGTCCCACAGAGGACTCCCCCTCCACAGCCCCAAAAAGAGGCGCCCGTGGAGGCGGGTAAAACTCCTCTCGTACGATCTCCCGTATTAGCTGGGTGAGGTCCTGATCCTGAACACCTAGAAGTAGTGGCTGGTCCACTGAGACGTCGGACTCAACGCACCCGCCCCTCCGATTGCGTCCTCGGCCGTGTCCGCAGCCTGCCTCACTGACTCCACGTCGAGGCATCTCCTGCAAGGAGACGCGAACACAGAACAGAAAGACGTCAATTCCACAGACATTCAACAAAGGAAACACAGAACAGATGTCAAAAGGTACGTTGTGGTGGTTACTCTAGTTACAAGCACTTGAATTGGTTATTTTCCAGCAGTTAGTTCACTTCTTGGGATGACCTTGCTTTGATACCATCTTGTTGCGACCCGGCTCCCGAATCCCTACAGGACACGAGACCGGACCGACTCGACTGATCCCAAGACCCAGTCATCCAACGAGAAAGTAACCAAAAAGCAGTAAAATAAACCACATCCACCATGCAAGCAACTAATAGTAACAAAAGTACAGCAGTAAAGAAATGACTACTACCGTACACACCACCACAGCAATAAGAAAGTAAACAAGTACATGAATATAAAGTTCACAATAAAAGAGTACAAAAGTGTAACAAACTACTCACTATAACAGGAAACGAAGTACAACAGAAAGCTACAACTACTGGACTCTACTGGGCCCAGCACCCTCTGCAGCCGTAGGCTCTGGCTGCTCAACACCTGGACCTGAAAAAGGTTATGAGTACAAAACGTCAGCGAATGCTGAGTAGAGTGGCAACCAACTAACTAAAACGGTAAAGGTGGACAGGTTGCTGTTATTTTTCAATTTCGTTCTTTCTTTAACTAATTATTCTTTCTTTCACCACTTGGTTTATTTATCAGGTCTTTTTGTTGATCTTGAATGTTCCTCGTGGGAATGATCTTGATTGCAGTCTTTTCCGAAGAGTAAAAGTAGCACGTGGTGCTCTCCTTGTTGGGAGAGTCCCCGTAGTGGTCCTACACTCAGTCAACTACCCCAAGGTCACTGACAGACGTAACGGTGACTAGGGCACGCACGATAAACTCACGGGTAGCTACCCCGCACTAGTACGTGATCAGTCGTTTCCGTTAGTAGGTGCGCCCAAAGCACAGCACGAAACCAGAATAGGGCATAGCCCTCTCAATAACAGGGGTCTAGCCCCTAAGAACCAAACAAGGGTCTCACCCCTCCACAGTCCATGCACCCTCGCTTGACTACCCTGGTTTACCCAATGGGCCTAACAAGTCGGTGTAAGGGACTAGCTGAACCTCGGGCCCCGTGGGGTGGCTAGCTCTCTCCCTACACTAGTAGCTCTAACCGGTACCGTGTACGTGAGGGCCAAAAAGTCGGTACAAAGTGGCCAATCTTAACCCCGAGTCCCAACCCTAGGGCGGCTAGCTCCACTCTACACTAAACAGGGGGGACAGTCGCTCTCCTTGGTACTCCGTACTCAAGGGCCAGCTCACTTCCCCATTCACATTTCCAGTTCCATTCCATTTATTTCCAGGAGCTCTACTCCAAATTCCCCATAGGGTTCATGCTCATGTTTCTCAGGCCAAGCCATACCAGGTTTCATCATTTCTATGTCTGTTCCTCAGGTTCTATGCATGTAACATGTAACTTTATTATTCACATTCCAGGTTTATTCGCAAGTAGCTCGTGTTTTCAACATTCAATCTTCCATTTCCAGTTCATGTACATGCATCTCATATTATGGCATTTAATGTAACAACAAGAATTACATGCAACAGTTTGCTAACACTAGTACTTTACATTTCACAGGCAGCTGTTATTCAGTTACATGCAATTGTTATTATTCTATCTACTCATCCAAGACTGCAATCCATACATTCCATACAAATATTCAAGTGTTTCTAGTCCTAGGATTCATGCCATACCCTAGGATCTAACATTCATTCCACATATGCATTCATGTTTGTAATTAAACCAGGGGAAGCCACTCTACCAGTAAACTCAGGAGTAGTGAGGGCTTGATCGGCAGGTCCACGTGCCTCAGCAAACCCCAAATCTGCAACGGAACGAGGTCCTATCACAAGGGTCAATCACAAGAGACTACTCAGAATAGGGTAAAAGGTATTCCAACAAGTAGAGGGAATTATACGAGAAACAACGGTATCTTAATTGCGGAAATCGAACCTCGAACGAACCCTAAACGGGTCAAAAACAGAAATTCTGATTCACATCAGACATCTGAAACACCTTCCGGATGTATTAAAAGAGTCCAGAACCATATCTCAACTCCTGCGCCACTCCTCAGATGTCCAGGAACTCTGCTGGACCGTTTGGACCCAGTTCCAGACGTCCGACCACCTCTCCAGACGTTTGGAAATGCTTCCCGCCGTCTAGTGCCTTGCCCAGACGTCTGAATTGCATGGGAGGGCATGCCCCGCGCCTTCCCGAAGCGAATCCTACACGCGTCGATGCAAATCTCCTCAATATGGCATGGAACAGTGCCTCGGCGAAATGGCCTACATGGTCATATCCTCAAAGAAGGTGTACGTCACGAAACTTACCTCTCAGTTGTCTTAAACCTCCTCCAGATGTTGTCTATGTCGTCTGGACGTCGATCCAGACATCTGATTCTGGGAAAAACCCAGAATCAGAACCCGCCTTCGCCTTCTCACGCCGTGCGTGGCTGCGCCGCGCCCACTCGCCTGCTGCTCCGGCTACAGCAATGTCGGGGAGGGCCTCCTCGATGCACCTCTCTTCCTCGCGATGCGTCGACCGACCGTGAGCTCTCCGGCAAGCTCCCACACGAGATCGCATGCTTGCTCTCCTCTCTTCACCTCGCTGCTCCTCCCACGCCGCTCATGCCCGCTGCTCGCTACTCGTCGCTCACTGCTCTCGCTGGAGGAAGGAGAAGGGTGGCTGGAGGTGGGGTGAACGTGGGAGAGGAGGGTGGTTTAAATAGGACACTGGGTTAGGGTTTGCGTTGGAGAGAGGAGAGAGAAGGAGAGAAGAAAATGAGGTCGCGTATTGTCTGCACGTAGCACGCGCGTAGACCCGAGGACGTATACAAAATTTTTGATTTTCAGATGTCTGCGAATGGGTCAAGATGTCTTGCAAGACGTCTGACCCTTAGTCCAGACATCTTACCAGACGTCTGACCTAAAGTGCAGATGTCTTAAAAAGGCTTAACGAATTGGGTCTTAACAACTTAGGTTGTTGGCTACATTATCTTTTCAACACCTAAGTTGCTAATTACATTTCTCTCAACCACTTAAGTGGTCATGTGACTAGAACATGACCCATCTCATATAAAAGAGCCTAAGTACAAACACTTGCCTCATTTTATCAATTGCAAACCCTAGTTCTCTTCACAAGAGCCTTTCCAAGTCCTAGCCAGGAAGAGAAGGATCATCTCCAAGCCTCAACTCTAGGTACACTCTTATCTTCTTATCATTTTGTGCTTCATTGAGTCATCTTGTAGATTGTTTTCACTCTCTCAAAACCATTCATGGTGCTGCACTTCGTTCATGTCAGGTACCATATGGTATCGGTACCCATCACCGGTACTAGTACTAGCTGGGCACAGCAGTGCCTGCTTTTGTGTGCAAGTATCGATACTGAATATGAATACCGGTACTAGCTCAAATTTCTGGTCGGAATAGAAACCAACCAGTACCGCTACATGCAAGCTTAAATGTGTTTTTGTACAAACACATGAAAGGAAGTTTTTTATATTTCTAATTGCTTTCCTATTCCTTGTTGTTGCATGATTTCAGATGGCACCTAAATCTAAGAGTAAGGGAAAAAACACGTCAAGATGTTTTTCACAACTTTTTCGCCAATGAGGTTGCTAGGTCAAAGTTTGATTGGTATAAAGGCTTAAAACTTCAACATTGTAGGCCAGTTGAGTGGAAAGATTTCTCTCTTCAACTCTTTAATTTTATCACTCATCTTTCCAAACGAAAACTCATGCATTTCTTTGATGAATCATTTTTTTGCCGATGTTCCTAGAGTATACCCTGATGTCAATTATCTATTCTTTGCTAATCTTCAAGAACAAGAATACTGAGGTCACCTTGTCTTAACAACAAATGTTTTTTGTCAGAAAATCACCATCACACCAAAATTCTTATCAACCATTACTGAATGTCCTAATGAAGGTCATGCATTTAATACACTTAAGGAGCAATTTCCTACTCATAAAATCCATGAAACTCTCTTGCTCCCTAACTGTCAGGGCAAAGCATTAGTTGCCCCAAACATGACCCTATTTACTTGCGTCCTTTTTCATATCTTAGCATGGAAGTTAAGGGCTAAAAATTTATGATTCCACAAAATTCCTGTTGATATTTTACCCTTAATTTATGTTATCATCACAAGCTTCCCAGTAATTGGAACATAATTTTCATTCACTTTCTTAGACCCCATTACCTTGCATCAGCTTTACCATTGGATATCTTGGTATCCCACATTCTTCACAAAAATAAAATTGACCTCTCTAATTTTACTCCTCTTAGAAAAGTGGTCTATTTCAAATACTCCACTCTCCGGAAAATGGGAGTGAAACTTGCTAGAGAGGAATACTCTAGTGATGATGAAGAAGAAGTTGATCCAAATGCTCAATCTTCTTCTCATCCACCTTTTGAATCATCCTCCACTTTCGTTCCTATAACCTATCCATATCCAGAAGCTGAAATACCTTGGGTAAATCTATCTAATGTGTCTGGAATTGATCTCAATTTGATAAATACTTTCAATTATATTGGTCAAAATTTAACCAATCTCAATTTTGCCTTCCGTCACATGGAACGCAAGTTTCATGATCTTTCTCTTTCTATTGAGTCTTCCCATGTCGCTTCTTCCACTCAACAATCTAAACAAAGGAAGCGGACTCAACTGAAAGCACCTCAAAAATACAGTGAAAGAAGGAAAAAGCACTTCCAAGATCCATCTTCTGTCTCTTCTGCAATTGTGGAAGAAGAACCTTTTCTCCATGTTGATGAGGAAGAAGAAGACACTAAAGATGAAGAAGTTTCATATGAAGATAGTGATGATGAAGATGAAGATGATGACAATGACGATGATGACGACGATAACGACGATGATGATGATGGTGGACATGTACAAAAGCTTATCGCAAAACGTCCTACAAATTAGTTTAGTTTTCATTTTGAACTTGTATAACATTTATGTCTTGCTAAACTTGTATGACTTTTAAGATTTCTTATGTGTGGCTTTGCTAAAGTTGTCTCAAGCTTTATCTTTAAGAACTTTATCATGTTTAGTTTTTATGAAGGTTATCTAGAGTTGGTTGCTTATATATCATGCTTTGATTGCTTAAAATTTTATTATTTTCTCATCTTGTTGCTTGCTTGACAAAAAGGGGGAGAAATGATTGGATACTTCATATTTAAAATAGGGGGAGGTTAGTTTGAGGGGGAGGTTTTTCACTCCTTATGGAGTTTTTTATTCTTCTCTTATTAAGTCTCTGTTATTTTTAAATATGAGTATCTTGTTTGTTTTGTCAACACCAAAAAGGGGGAGATTGTTGGAACCTAGTTTCACCTCTCTTCTGTGTTTTGATGTTAACAAAACTGTTTTAAAATCTAATGTGTTTATGAAGTATTACAGGACAAAAGAATCTATAAATGCAAGCAACAAGATAGCATTAAAGGGACAAGATGGCATATGAAGGAAGAAGATTATAGTTTTGTTGTATTCATTGTATTTTAGAGTCTTTGTATGTCTCCTTACAAGTAAAATATAATCTAGTAGTTAAAATCAAAGTAGAGATAATTAGGATTCAAAATATCGTTCATTCATTCGTTTCAAAATTCAAAATATCGATTCTTTCAAAATAAAGTCGTATGGAGTAAATGGGATAACTCTAAAAATTGACCTAAATTCATTCTTAGTACTTGGCATAGCTTTGGGTTTTGAGTCTCAAACTATGAACAACAAGTACCAGTACTCATCATGAGTACCGGTACAAGGTGCTCACAGCTTGTAAATTGATGTAGTTCTTGAACCTTACAAGTACGGGTACTTATTATGAGTACTGGTACATGTAGGTCACAGGACCCAAATCCGTGAGTCACAAGTATCGGTACTTATTATTAGTACCGGTACCTAGTGACTTAGTTGGGCTGACTGTAGGCAGTCCGTATCGGTATCAAAAGTTTAGTACCGATACCAACTAACCGTTGTGACTAGTCTGAACGGCTATTTTGCAATTAAACATATCTTTAATCTTCCTAAATTGCCCTTAACGGCTAGTATTCATAGGAGAGGTGTTTAATGGCTTATATAAGCACTCTTTGAGTATCTTTTGCACACAACTAAGAAGCCAAAAATACTATCCTTGCCTAAACCTCCAATTCTCAATTTTTCTAGCTACAAAGGAGCTTGATTTGTTGCATTCTTCTCAAGGCCTCTCTCCATTTGCAACGAGTCATCAAAGGTGATCGTGTTCTTCATTGTTCAATCGTTCGTTTACACCCTAGAATTCTCGTTAGATTAATTTATATACTCTTATTAAATAATATACTTGTTGGAGACTTAGGAATTTGTTGTAAGCTTTTATTTGCATCTTGCTTACACCTATATCTTTTTTTGAAGCAGATATCTTGTAATTGGGTTGAGGTAACCCATTAATTACCTCAAGTCATTAGTAAATTGATTCCCTCCGGGATGAGGGAATCGGGTTAAAAATCCTAAGTTGGGAGACTTAGGTAGTGGAGTAACCAAGTGAGGGGAACCACTATATATCTTATGTGTTTTTGTGGTTTGTTATTCCTGTAAATTTTTATCTACCACAATATTCATCCCCCCTTCTAATGTTCTTGTGCATTACAGATCCTACAATAGACACCTTAACTCACGAAGGCCTCAGCAGCAACGCAAGGGCAACTTGTCAGGTACAAGGGCCTAGCAATGACCAAGTACTGAGGGGGAAAGCACAAATCCTAAGGTGCAAAACCCTCCTCCCTCAGTTTTCTTTCTTGTTAGACCAAGTCCAATCCGGGTAACTGGATCCAAAGCCCAAACCTGCAGACGTATTCGCAGGCAAGGGCACGTGGGCAGGTGGGTGCATATGGGTGTGCAAGGGGACCTCACCCCATGCGTTCTGAGGTGGCAAGCTTTCAGCATGCTTACGTAATATATGTCGCACGGGCTCTGGCGGTATCAGATATGGGACTAAAATCCCTGTTTTCTTGCGCCACCCAGCAGCAAACGTGTCCGACATCGATTCGTCTACTTCGACTATCCGATCTCTCAGATGAGATCACGGATTGATCGAGGTGTCTGCGGCGCTTTCAATTTATGAGCTCCTTCTTGGATCAGGGCACTAGATGATGTGGCGAGCTTTTTCGGAGACAGCCAGAAAGCTGCTGCCGCAGTCGGGGACGAAGGGCAAATCCGAAGAACACCTGTGCATAATAGAACAAACCTCTTGGTCCCAGATTAGTCTAGGAGCTTCAGGGAAGAATGTAACGAACGCGTGCCCCAGACGTCATTTAAGACGTCTGGGAGGTGGCCCAGACGTCGTACCAGACGTCTGGGATCACATCCAAACGTCTGACCAGACATCTGGGATCGTTTCCAGACGTCTGGAAATCCGTTAATTTCGACACGCGCGGGTCGTCTGCGCACCTGAGCGCGCAGACCGGATATTCGCTTATTCCCTTCTCTGCGGTTGCAGACACCTACCGTGTCCTCTCTCTCCTCCTCGCGCGGCCTTAAAAGGCCACGCGCTCCCTCCCGTCGTCTCCACCGTCTCCTCCCTCTTCTCCTTCAGCCAGTGAGAGTGAGCGCGAGCGCGAGGGCGCCAGCGGCGGCCGCAGTGAGCGCTGAGGAGGTGCGGCGTGCGAGAGCGGAGCTCTGCCGTGAGGGCGAGCTCGCCGGGGATGCTAGGGCCGGCCGGCGGAGGGCGCGGGGGGGCGTGGAGTGACGCGGAGGGGGGACTGCTGCGGTCTGAGCAGCAGGCGCGCGAGGTGCGACGCAGGCGGCATCGCGAGCGGAGGCCGAGTGGCGCCCTGATTCTGGAAGAATTTCCAGAATTAGACGTCTGGGTTGATAGCCAGACGGCGAGGGCGACGTCTGGAAGACCATCCAGACGTCTGAAAGGTGAGTTTTCCGTCTTCTTCTTCCTTCCTGTCGACTGACCGTACTGAGGGAGGGAGATGGGTGTGCGCAGGCTAGGTGATTCGCCATCCAACGCGAATCAGACGTCTGGCTGTTGTACCAGACGGCGGGAGCGACCTCCAGACGTCCGGGGTGACCATCGGACGTCTGGGAGCTAGGCCAAACGTCCCCGCAGACTTCTGGACGTCTGGGAAACCACGCTGAACAGGTAATTCTCTGATCAGTGTCGTCATTTTAGACCCGTTTAAGGCCCGTTCGGGTTCCGTTTTCCGCGATTCGAGTTGCGTTCTTTTCAGAATTAATTCCTCTACCCGTCTACAGTAGCTATACACTATTTTGAGACACTCCTTATGTTTGATCCTTGTGATAGGACCTCGTTCAGTTGCAGTCTTGGGAGTCACGGTGGCACGCGGGATTCCCGATCATGCCCCCATTACTCCCGTTATACCTGGTAGAGTGGCTTTAAGTTATTAATAAAATCTGTTAAAGTATGGAACCATAACTAGAACCTAGGACATTGCATGAATCCTAGAAATGAGAAATATATGATAGCTCCTAGGTATTGCATGAATCCTAGGGCTAGAAAACTAGATTGTATGATAGATCCTAGGATGGAAAAACTAGTGGAATGTATAATACTGTAGTCTTGGAAAATGGAAAGGAATATAAAGCTGCCTGTAAATTGAATTAACAACTGCCTGTTATGAATAAAGAAACATGATTGAGATCATGGATTGTAAGAACGTGAAAATGGAAAGTGAAACATAAGATGTCCTGAGATTAAAGAGCTGGAACCCTACGGGGAATTAGGAGTGGAACTCCTGGAAAGAGAAATGAATGGAACTGAGATGTAGTTTTGTATTGTCTCTTGGGTACGTAGTACCAAGGGAAGTACCTGCACCTGTTTAGTGCAGAGTGGGGCCAGCCACCCTAGGGACCCGGGATTAGGACCGGCCGCTCTGTACCGACTTGCTAGCCCTCGTGTACGTAGTACCGAGGAGAGCTACTAGTGTTAGGAGAGCACTAGCTACCCTACGGGCCCCGGGGTTCTGCTAGCCTCCTTCACCGACTTGTTAGGCCCACTGGGGCAAACCAGGGTAGTCAGGCGAGGGTGCGCGGACTGTGGAGGGGCAAGGCCCCGGTTTGGTTACTGTGGAGGGGTTGGACCCCTGTTACTGAGAGGGCTCTGCCCTGGATTGGTTCCGTGCTGTGCTTTGTGCGCACCCGTTAATGGAAACGACTGACCGCGTGCCAGTATGGGTTAGCTACCTGTGCATTTATCGCGCGTGCCGTAGTCACCGTTACGTCTGTCAGTGACCTTGGGGTGGTTGACTGAGGGTACGATCACCACGGGGGACTCTCCCCGCCAGGAGAGCACCACGTGCTACTTCTACTTTTTGGAAAAGACTGCAATCAAGATCGTTCCCACGAGGAACATTCGAGATCAAGTAAAAGATCTGAGGAATAAATGAAATAGTGAGACAATTGAAAGATGTGAATAAAGAAAGTAATAGAACATAACAGCTACTGTACACTCTACTGTTGTCTTTAGTTTTAGTTGCCACTCTACTCAGCGTTTTGCTGACGTGTTACACTCGTTACCTTTTTCAGGACTAGGTGTTGAGCAGCCAGGGTCAGCGGCTGCAGAGGACGCTGGGCCGAGTAGGGTCCAGTAGAGTTACCACTGTCTTTTGTACCTCTTTGTTTCCGTTATAGTGAGTAGTTCTTGTTTCCGCTGTACTTTTCTTTACCTGCAGTTCATGTTATACGATAAATGTTGTTCTACTGTTGTGGTGGTATATACTGTAGTAGTTTCTTTCCTTACTGCTGTACTTTCTTACTGTTAGTTATATTCATGCTGAATGTGGTTTATTTTACTGCTCTTTTGGTTACTTCCTCGTTGGACGACTAGGTCTTGGGATTAGTCGAGTCGGTCCGGTTCTCGTGTCTTGTAGGGACTTGGGAATCGGGTCGTTACAAAGAACCCTGAAGCTCGTTCTTAGGTTTAGGAGTTGTGCGTGGTTGTTTCGTGGTATGGCGAAGGAGCTCACCAAAGCTCTTGAAGATGGTGGTCGGTAGGTGTGGTGCGTGGTCGAAATACAAAAGAAAGTGATGAGAAGATAGAGGAGGATAAGGGGAAGAAAAGCCCTAACACTATTGGACATAAGAGAGGAAGAAAATCGATGGCGACGATAGGCCGTCGGTGACGAATCGGAGGAGGAATTGGGGTCGAGGAGGGGGTGCGAGAGCTGTGTCATTTGATGGAGAGCACGGCGAGGAAGAGAGGAAGGCAGCCGTGGGCTCATTTGGCGACGAGGATCGGCGGATCGAGGAAGTAAGGAAGGCCTCAAGGTCTGTTAATGGCTATGCCAAGAGGAAGGAGAGGTGGCAGTTTGGGTGCTCGATTTCTAGACGTTGCTCAACAAAGGAGATTGGCGGTTCTTTATAGATGTGCTTCCGTGCTTATGGGGGCTAGAAGTTTTGAGAATCGCTCGCAACAACTCGCAAATTCCGCACCTATTTTGACCGAGGATAGCGGATGACAGAGGCGGCATGTAACGAACGCGTGCCCCA
This sequence comes from Thalassia testudinum, assembly GCA_037157565.1. Classification (NCBI taxonomy): domain Eukaryota; kingdom Viridiplantae; phylum Streptophyta; class Magnoliopsida; order Alismatales; family Hydrocharitaceae; genus Thalassia; species Thalassia testudinum. Next base: position 63,043,315 of record JAZHRO010000031.1, read on the forward strand.
GACGCCTTTTAAGACGTCTGGGAGGTGGCCCAGACGTCAGAACAGACGTCTGGGATCACATCCAGACGTCTGACCAGACGTCCGGGATCGTTTACAGACGTCTGGAGAACAGTTATGTTCGCACGGGAGATTCGTCTGCGCGCCTGTGCGCGCAGACCTGCGATTCCTCTCTCTCTCTGCGGCTGTAGGCGCGCTGCGACCACCTTCTCTCTCCTCCTCGCGCGGCCTTAAAAGGGCGCGCCTCCCCTCCCGTCTCCACCGTCTCCTCCTTCTCCTTCCTGTGCGCGAGAGCGAGCGGACGCGAGGGCGGCAGCGGTAGCCGCAGTGAGCGCGGAGGAGGTGCGGCGTGCGAGGACGGGGCTCTGCCGCGAGGGCGAGCTCGCCGGAGCGGCTTGGCCGGCCGGCGGAGGGCGCAGGGGGCGCGGAGCGACGCGGAGAGGGACCTGCTGCGGGCTGAGCAGCAGACGCTCGAGGTGCGACGCAGGCGGCGTCGCGAGCGGAGGCCGAGCAGGGTTCTGATTCTGGAAAAATTTCCAGAATCAGACGTCTGGGTTGATATCCAGACGGCAAGGAAGACGTCTGTAAGATCATACAGACGTCTGAAAGGTGAGTTTCCGCTTTCTTCTTCCTTCTTGTCGACTGACCATACTGAGGGAGGGGGGGTTGGCTGTGCGCAGGTTCGCTGATTCGCCATCCTTTGCGAATCAGACGTCTGGAAGTTGTACCAGACGGCGGGAGTGATCTACAGACGTCCGTGTGGACCATCGGACGTCTGGGGTATAGGAAAGACGTCCCTACAGACTTCTGGACGTCCGGGGAACCAAGCTGAACAGGTAATTCTCTGATCCACCATTTAAGACGTCTGGAAGGAGTTCCAGACGTCTGATTTTGCACAGTATCGTCTTTCTCGACCCGTTTAGGGCCCGTTTGGGCTCCGTTTTCCGCGATTCGAGTTGCGTTCGTTTCAGAATTAATTCCTCTACCCGCCTACAGTAGCTATACACTGTTCTGAGACACTCCTTGTGTTTGATCCTTGTGATAGGACCTCGTTCGGTTGCAGTCTTGAGAGTCGCGGAGGCACGCGGGATTCCCGATCACGCCCCCATTACTCCCGTTGTACCTGGTAGAGTGGCCTTAAGTATTAATAAAATCTATTAAAGTATGGAACCATAACTAGAACCTAGGGCATTGCATGAATCCTAGGAATGAGAAATATATGGAATGATAGCTCCTAGGTGTTGCATGAATCCTAGGGCCGGAAAACTAGATTGTATGATAGATCCTAGGATATGTCATGAATCCTAGGATGGAAAAACTAGTGGAATGTATATTACTGCAGTCTTGGAAAAATGGAAAGGAATATATAAAGCTGCATGTCAATTTAATTAACAGCTGCCTATTATGAATAAAGAAACATGTTTGAGATTATGGATTTTGAGAACGTGAATCGGGAAAGTGAAACATATGATGTTCTGAGATAAAGAGCTGGAACCCTACGGGGAATTAGGAGTGGAACTCCTGGAAGGAAAAGGGAATGGAACTGAGATGTAGTTGTACTGTCTCTTGGGTACGCAGTACCAAGGGAAGTACCTGTACCTGTTTAGTGCAGAGTGGGGCCAGCCGCCCCAGGGACCCAGGGTTAGGATTGGCCGCTCTGTACCGACTTGTTGGCCCTCGTGTACGTAGTACCGAGGAGAGCTAGTAGTGTTAGGAGAGTACTAGCTACCCCACGGGCCCCGGGGTTCTGCTAGCCTCCTTCACCGACTTGTTAGGCCCACTGGGGCAAACCAGGGTAGTCAGGCGAGGGTGCGCGGACTGTGGAGGGGCAAGGCCCCGGTTTGGTTACTGTGGAGGGGTTGGACCCCTGTTACTGAGAGGGCTCTGCCCTGGTTCCGTGCTGTGCTTTGGGCGCACCCGTTAACGGAAACGACTGACCGCGTGCTAGTGCGGGCTAGCTACCTGTGCGTTTATCGCGCGTGCCGTAGTCACCGTTACGTCTGTCAGTGACCTTGGGGTGGTTGACTGAGGGTAGGATCACCACGGGGGACTCTCCCGGCCAGGAGAGCACCACGTGCTACTTCTACTTTTGGAAAAGACTGCATTCAAGATCGTTCCCACGAGGACATTCGAGATCAAGTAAAGGATCTGAGAAATAAATGAAATAGTGAGAAAAATTGAAAGATGTGAATAAAGGAAGTAATAGAACATAACAGCTACTGTACACTCTACTGTTGCCTTTAGTTAGTTTGCCACTCTACTCAGCGTTTTGCTGACGTGTTACACTCGTTACCTTTTTCAGGACCAGGTGTTGAGCAGCCAGGGTCGGCGGCTGCAGAGGACGCTGGGTCGAGTAGGGTCCAGTAGAGTTACCACAGCTTTTGTACCCCTTTTGTTTCTGTTCTAGTGAGTAGTTTTTGTTTCCGCTGTACCTTCTTTACCTGCAGTTCTTGTTATATGATAAATGCTGTTTTACTGTTTTGGTGGTACCTACTGTAGTAGTTTCTTTCCTTACTGCTGTACTTTCTTACTGTTAGTTATATTCATGCTGAATGTGGTTTATTTTACTGTCTTTTGGTTACTTCCTCGTTGGACGACTAGGTCTTGGGATTAGTCGAGTCGGTCCGGTTCTCGTGTCTCGTAGGGACTCGGGAACCGGGTCGTTACAAGATGGTATCAGAGCAAGGTCGTCCCGAGAAGTGAATCAACTGACTGGAAAATAACCAATTCACATGTTTATAGCTAGAGTAGCCACCACAACATATCTCTTGACATGAGCTCTTAGAAGTTTTGTTAGGTACCATTTGTTTTGACGTTTCCGTTTTGTTTCGCGTCTCCTTGCAGGAGATGCCTCGTCGCGGGACTGGCGAGACTGGCCGCGGGTGCGGCCGAGGGCGAGGTCGGCGAGGTGGACGTGCTGTCGTTGACGTCTCGGTGGACCAGCCACCACTCCCTGGCGTCTAAGCCCAGGACCTCGCCAGACTGATACGGGATATTGTACGAGAGGAGCTCCACCCACCGCCCCGAGCACCTCCTCCTGGGGTTGCAGAGGGGGAGTCCTCTGTGGCACCACGCGACGGACGCGGTGCTGGACACGAGGGAGGGGATGGGCCCCTGCCGCCCCCACCTTCCTCCGACACTTCTGTACACGAGGCACCTTCGCCTGGAGGTGCACCAGCACCTCCCCTACAGCGCCACTTCGAGCTTTTCGGACAGTTCCGGAAGCTGAAGCCCCCCTCCTTCAAGGGGGATGAGGACCCGACCGAGGCAGAGGACTGGCTTGAGCAGCTGGAGAAGATCTTCGACACCCTTTGCCCCCCGGTGGAGTGCCGCGTGGCCTTTGCCACGTACCAGCTGGAGAGTGCGGCACACCGGTGGTGGAGGGCGGTCCGGGGACAGGAGAGGGACGAGCTGACGTGGGACCAGTTCGTCACCCTCTTCTGCGAGCAGTACTTTCCCCAGACGTGGCAGGACCAGAGGAGGCGGGAGTTCCACACTCTCCGCCAAGGGACGATGACCGTGAGTGCGTACCGCACGCGTTTCTTGGAGCTGTCCCACTTTGCAGCGACAGCGGTAGCCACTGAGGAGGAGCGCCTTTGGAGGTTCACCGAGGGGCTCCGGCCTACGATCCGGGGGTATGTCAAACCCCTGAAGCTGCCGACGTTTTCGAGAGTGGTAGAGGCAGCTATGACTTACGAGGAGACCAACCCGTCCGCGCGAGAGACCGACGGCGGGCGGAAGAGGCCCTTTCAGCCAGACTTCTCACAGGGCCGGCGAGAACGGAGACACGTGACGTCCGCAGGAGAGCCGTCACGTTGTGCAGGGCCATCAGTGGCCTTTGGGGGCCCTCGACAGGGGCCAGTCGCCAGCACCGGACCCCCGCCTAGCCGACAGCAGGGACTCACTGAGGGCGGGAGTCGGGTTCCCCTCTGCTACCAGTGTGGCCAGCCGGGCCACGTCAGGAGGGACTGCCCATCTAGGGCAGGAGGTCAGCAGATACTTCCCGCGCAGAGCACTGGAGGGCACGCAGGAGGCCGCGGTCCCCAGGCACGAGGAGGAGGACAGCAGTCGCGAGGAGGGTACCGGCCAGCACCTACCCATCCGACGCAGAGTGTGGCTGCTTCGTCCGCACCTAGAGCTGAGGGGCGTATCAACGCCCTAACACACAGGGACGCCAGAGCATCGGGATCCGTGGTAGCAGGTATGGTTTCAGTTTCTGGCAGACTCGTTTACACGCTTTTCGATTCCGGCGCTACGCACTCGTTTGTCGCAGCCAGTTTCGCAGTTAGTTTGGACCAGGATTATACATTGTTAGAGAATCCGTTCGTAATCAGAGGTCCGAGTGGTCAGCTGTTTGTAGCTGAGGAGGTGTACACGGGTTGCGGGGTCAGCATCGGGGGACATAGCCTGCCAGCTGACCTGATTATGATACAGATGGAGGACTTTGGAGTGATTCTGGGGATGGATTGGCTGTCCGCTTACCACGTCTTGGTAGACTGTTTTGAGAGGAAGATTGTCTTCTCCATGCCGGAGTTGCCTTCCTTCGAGTTTCACGGGCAGCCAGTGGACGGAGGTTTCAGGTGCATTTCGGCACTTCGGGCGGTGAGACTTTTGAGCCAGGGGTGTGAGGGCTTCCTAGCTTGTGTGGTGGCAGAGCACAGCCCCGTGGCAGACTTCCAGAGCATCTCGGTGGTCAGAGAGTACCCCGACGTGTTTCCAGACGAGTTACCAGGACTACCGGCCGAGCGTGAGATCGAGTTTGAGATCTCACTAGTACCAGGGACCAGCCCCATCTCCACCGCGCCATACAGGATGGCACCGCTTGAGCTGCGAGAGCTCAAGTCTCAGTTGCAGGACCTTTTGGAGAAGGGTTTCGTGAGGCCCAGTGCGTCTCCCTGGGGAGCCCCAGTACTGTTTGTGAAGAAGAAGGATGGGACCCTACGCCTTTGTGTGGACTACCGACAGCTGAATAGGGTCACCATCAAGAACAGATATCCGCTGCCGAGGATTGACGATTTGTTTGACCAGTTGCGGGGTGCCACGGTGTTTTCCAAGATCGACTTGAGGTCTGGATACCACCAGTTGAGGATCAGGGAGACCGACGTCTCCAAGACAGCTTTCCGCACCCGCTACGGACACTACGAGTTTTTGGTCATGCCATTTGGGCTGACCAATGCCCCCGCTGCTTTCATGGACCTGATGAACCGGGTGTTTAGACCGTACTTGGACCAGTTTGTGGTGGTTTTCATAGATGATGTACTCATCTATTCTAGAGATCGAACGCAGTACGGACAGCACTTGCGGATGGTTCTGGACACTCTGAGACGACGTAGGCTGTACGCCAAATACAGCAAGTGCGAGTTCTGGTTGAGGGAGGTGACCTTTTTGGGTCATGTGATCTCTGGAGACGGCCTGGCGGTGGATCCCGCCAAGGTCGAGGCAGTGCTCAGGTGGGAGAGACCGCGTTCAGTCACTGAGATTCGCAGTTTCCTGGGACTGGCAGGTTACTACAGATGGTTCATCAGAGGGTTTTCGCAGATTGCACGTCCTATGACACAGTTGACCCGGAAGGATGTGCCTTTCGCTTGGACAGACGCCTGTGAGGCGTGTTTTCTGGAGCTGAAGGAGAGGTTGACCTCGGCTCCCGTGCTCACCATCCCTGACAGTAGTGGTGGGTTCGTTGTGTACACGGACGCTTCCTTGCAGGGGTTAGGAGGTGTGCTCATGCAGAGGGGTCACGTGGTCGCTTACGCTTCGCGGCAACTGAAGCCCCATGAGCATACCTACCCTACCCACGATCTAGAGTTGGCAGCTGTTGTCTTCGCGCTGAAGACATGGAGGCACTACTTCTACGGTGAGACCTTCGAGATTTTTACAGATCACAAGAGCCTCAGATATCTTTTTGACCAGAAGGAGCTCAACATGAGACAGAGATGTTGGTTGGAGCTCCTGAAGGACTACGACTGCAGCATCTCCTACCACCCGGGAAAGGCCAACGTGGTGGCTGACGCCTTGAGCCGTAAGGCACCCGCACGCTTGGCCAGTCTACAGTTACAGAGTTGGAGCCTTTTGGAGGAGGTGGGCAGTTGGCGACCTCTAGAGTTACGAGGGTACTGTGGGGCAGTGACGGTGACACGGCAGACCAGACCAGAGTTGATAGACCGCATCATCACGGGACAGATGGACGATCCGTACTTGCAGTCTTTGCGCGATAGAGTACTATCAGGGGACCCAGGGGACTTCTCTTTCACAGACCAGGTGTTACGCTTGAGGGGACGGTTGTGCGTCCCCAGAGACGAGGAGCTGTTGAGAGAGCTCCTGACTGAGGCACACGGTTCCAGATTCACCATACATCCCGGAAACACGAAAATGTACCATGACTTGAGACGCGAGTTCTGGTGGAGAGGGATGAAGCGGGATGTGGGTGAGTTCGTGCAGCAGTGCTTAGTGTGCCAGCAGGTGAAAGCCGAGCATCAGAGGCCTGCAGGGCCGCTTCAGCTGCTTCCAGTGCCAGAGTGGAAGTGGGAGAGCATCACCATGGACTTGGTGGTGGGCTTACCTGTTACCCAGCGAGGACACGACGCAGTCTGGGTAATAGTGGATAGATTGACGAAGACGGCACGATTCTTGCCGATCCGAGTCACTTTGGGACCAGCACAGTTGGCAGAGAGGTATATCCGTGATGTGGTGCGACTACACGGAGTTCCGCGGGAGATCGTATCCAACCGGGATACCCGCTTTACGTCCCAGTTTTGGGCTGAGTTTCAGCAGGCTTTGGGGATGAGGTTGAGGTTTAGCACGGCTTACCACCCCCAGACGGACGGACAGTCGGAACGCACGATACAGACACTTGAGGACCTTTTGCGTGCCTGTGTACTAGACTGGAGGGGCTCTTGGGAGGAGCACCTATCCCTGGCGGAGTTTGCATACAACAACAATTATCACTCGAGCATCGGCATGGCTCCCTACGAGGCTCTGTACGAACAGAAATGCACGGCACCCTTGAGTTGGGTTGAGGTGGGGACCAAGTGGGAGGTTGGCCCCAGATTGATCCGGCAGAGTCAGGAGGTAGTTGAGCAGATCCACAGACGACTCCGCACTGTCAGGAGCAGACAGAAGAGCTACGCAGATCGCAGACGCAGAGAGGTGCAGTTCGAGGTTGGGGACCACGTCTTCCTTCGTGTTTCGCCCATGAAGGGCTTACAGCGGTTTGGGGTGAGAGGGAAGCTCGCGCCGAGGTTCGTGGGGCCCTTTGAGGTCCTGGAGCGGGTTGGACCCGTTGCTTATAGACTTGCCCTTCCCCCGCAGCTTTCTGGTGTGCACGACGTGTTCCACGTGTCCAACCTCAGGAAGTACGTAGCCGATCCCAGCCACGTACTGAGTCACGAGAGCATCGAGGTGAGCGACGACCTGACCTACCCCGAGCGGCCAGTGCAGATCCTAGACCGAGCCGTCCGCAGGTTGAGACGAAAGCAAGTACCCCTGGTAAAGGTTTTGTGGAGGAGCCAGCGGTACGAGGAGGCTACCTGGGAGCCTGAGGCGGCAATGCGGGAGCGGTACCCGGAGCTTTTCGCGGGTACGTCTTTTCGGACCGGCTTCGGTCCTCTTTGAGTTTGTTATGGTTATTTGGACATCTTTTTCCTGCACCCTAGTTGGCGCAAGTTTCGGGGACGAAACTTCCTTTGAGTTTGTTATATTGTAACGAACGCGTGCCCCAGACGCCTTTTAAGACGTCTGGGAGGAGGCCCAGATGTCGGAACAGACGTCTGGGATCACATCCAGACGTCTGACCAGACGTCCGGGATCGTTTACAGACGTCTGGAGAATAGTTATGTTCGCACGGGAGATTCGTCTGCACGCCTGTGCGCGCAGACCTGCGATTCCTCTCTCTCTCTCTGCGGCTGCAGGCTCGCTGCGACCACCTTCTCTCTCCTCCTCGCGCGGCCTTAAAAGGGCGCGCCTCCCCTCCCGTCTCCACCGTCTCCTCCTTCTTCTCCTTCCTGTGCGTGAGAGCGAGCGGACGCGAGGGCGGCAGCGGCAGCCGCAGTGAGCGCGGAGGAGGTGCGGCGTGCGAGGGCGGGGCTCTGCCGCGAGGGCGAGCTCGCCGGAGCGGCTTGGCCGGCCGGCGGAGGGCGCAGGGGGCGCGAAGCGACGCGGAGAGGGACCTGCTGCGGGCTGAGCAGCAGACGCTCGAGGTGCGACGCGGGCGACGTCGCGAGCGGAGGCCGAGCAGGGTTCTGATTCTGGAAAAATTTCCAGAATCAGACGTCTGGGTTGATATCCAGACGGCAAGGAAGACGTCTGTAAGATCATACAGACGTCTGAAAGGTGAGTTTCCGCTTTCTTCTTCCTTCTTGTCGACTGACCGTACTGAGGGAGGGGGGGTTGGCTGTGCGCAGGTTCGCTGATTCGCCATCCTTTGCGAATCAGACGTCTGGAAGTTGTACCAGACGGCGGGAGTGATCTACAGACGTCCGTGTGGACCATCGGACGTCTGGGGTATAGGAAAGACGTCCCTGCAGACTTCTGGACGTCCGGGGAACCAAGCTGAACAGGTAATTCTCTGATCCACCGTTTAAGACGTCTGGAAGGAGTTCCAGACATCTGATTTTGCACAGTATCGTCTTTCTCGACCCGTTTAGGGCCCGTTTGGACTCCGTTTTCCGCGATTCGAGTTGCGTTCGTTTCAGAATTAATTCCTCTACCCGCCTACAGTAGCTATACACTGTTCTGAGACACTCCTTGTGTTTGATCCTTGTGATAGGACCTCGTTCGGTTGCAGTCTTGAGAGTCGCGGAGGCACGCGGGATTCCCGATCACGCCCCCATTACTCCCGTTGTACCTGGTAGAGTGGCCTTAAGTATTAATAAAATCTGTTAAAGTATGGAACCATAACTAGAACCTAGGGCATTGCATGAATCCTAGGAATGAGAAATATATGGAATGATAGCTCCTAGGTGTTGCATGAATCCTAGGGCCGGAAAACTAGATTGTATGATAGATCCTAGGATATGGCATGAATCCTAGGATGGAAAAACTAGTGGAATGTATATTACTGCAGTCTTGGAAAAATGGAAAGGAATATATAAAGCTGCCTGTAAATTTAATTAACAGCTGCCTGTTATGAATAAAGAAACATGTTTGAGATCATGGATTTTGAGAACGTGAATCGGGAAAGTGAAACATATGATGTTCTGAGATAAAGAGCTGGAACCCTACGGGGAATTAGGAGTGGAACTCCTGGAAGGAAAAGGGAATGGAACTGAGATGTAGTTGTACTGTCTCTTGGGTACGCAGTACCAAGGGAAGTACCTATACCTGTTTAGTGCAGAGTGGGGCCAGCCTCCCCAGGGACCCGGGGTTAGGATTGGCCGCTCTGTACCGACTTGTTGGCCCTCGTGTACATAGTACCGAGGAGAACTAGTAGTGTTAGGAGAGTACTAGCTACCCCACGGGCCCCGGGGTTCTGCTAGCCTCCTTCACCGACTTGTTAGGCCCACTGGGGCAAATCAGGGTAGTCAGGCGAGGGTGCGCGGACTGTGGAGGGGCAAGGCCCCGGTTTGGTTACTGTGGAGGGGTTGGACCCCTGTTACTGAGAGGGCTCTGCCCTGGTTCCGTGCTGTGCTTTGGGCGCACCCGTTAACGGAAACGACTGACCGCGTGCCAGTGCGGGCTAGCTACCTATGCGTTTATCGCGCGTGCCGTAGTCACCGTTACGTCTGTCAGTGACCTTGGGGTGGTTGACTGAGGGTAGGATCACCACGGGGGACTCTCTCGGCCAGGAGAGCACCACGTGCTACTTCTACTTTTGGAAAAGACTGCAATCAAGATCGTTCCTTCGAGGACATTCGAGATCAAGTAAAGGATCTGAGAAATAAATGAAATAGTGAGAAAAATTGAAAGATGTGAATAAAGGAAGTAATAGAACATAACAACTACTGTACACTCTACTGTTGCCTTTAGTTAGTTTGCCACTCTACTCAGCGTTTTGCTGACGTGTTACACTCGTTACCTTTTTCAGGACCAGGTGTTGAGCAGCCAGGGTCGGCGGCTGCAGAGGACGCTGGGTCGAGTAGGGTCCAGTAGAGTTACCACAGCTTTTGTACCCCTTTTGTTTCTATTCTAGTGAGTAGTTTTTGTTTCCGCTGTACCTTCTTTACCTGCAGTTCTTGTTATATGATAAATGCTGTTTTACTGTTGTGGTGGTACCTACTGTAGTAGTTTCTTTCCTTACTGCTGTACTTTCTTACTGTTAGTTATATTCATGCTGAATGTGGTTTATTTTACTATCTTTTGGTTACTTCCTCGTTGGACGACTAGGTCTTGGGATTAGTCGAGTCGGTCCGGTTCTCGTGTCTCGTAGGGACTCGGGAACCGGGTCGTTACACGGCAATTGTTGGTGAAACCAACGCTGACATGAGCGGAATGAAGAGATCTCTTTAGGTGTCGAAGGCGGTCACAACTCGAGGTGGTAGCAGCTTGAGCTTGAAACTCGGCATGAAGCTCGGTCAAAGGAAAGTGAGTAAGAAGACACCCAAGGACCTTTGTGCAAAAGGAAAGGACCCAAAAGTAATAGATTTGGACCTATTTGTAAAGTTTTAGAAAATTAAAGACTTGAATGCAAAGTAGGTGCATGCATTGTCAAAATAGGTCCAACTTTTTATGGAAGCTTGATTAGAGCCAAAGGAATCTAGTTGTAATCTCAACTTTGGGTTTTGAAGTCATTTGTTTGATCAATTTATCTTTAGATCCAATTGACACTAATTATTCACTTAAGTTATTGTTCTACGCCAGTTGGCTCTTTTGATCAAATTGATCACCTTAAACCTTGTAGAGTATTTATATATGATTTTTAGAAGGTTTAATTTATATTTTTTTTTCATTAAAACCCTGTCAATTTGAGTTAGGCCAAAAGTCGGGTTTAATCGTTATTTTTATAGCTTGATTTTCAAAGAAAACCCTAGATTGACTGTTTTGGGCTCATTTAGCTACCTTTTGGGTTTGTTTGATGATTCTTCTCCTCCTGATTGAATTATACCCTTTTTGATTCAGGTGAATTTACCCTTAGAACTTAACTAAATTAAGTTAGATATAGTGGATGATGGCGATGCCATCACATATCTTGCCTCATTGGATAATAAATGAGGGAGAAGAAGGCTGATCTTGACAGCAGGATGGGGATCTCACCATATCTTGCCTCGTTGGATGAGAAATGAGGGGAAAAAAGTTGATCCTAATGGCAGCATAAAAGATAAAAAATGTAGCCGGCTGACCTTTACTTAGGTCAGGTAGCGCTTGAAGGAGCATGTATTGAAGGGCAATCGGTTAGGCAGATCTTTGGCAAGGAGGAGCTCCACCTACAAGGAGCATTTGATGGTGATGGGACACCCGCTTGCAAGGGGGACTGTCCTTACAGCCAATTTTTTCTCTCCATGTTTTTTTTTTTAAGGAGGATGCACCTGTGGTAGGCAAGAGGAGTTGGTTGCACCTTCTCATAGGTGGAGAGTGATAAACGCTAGTTTATCATCATCCTTAGCACCCATTCGCATCTAGTTCCTACGATTTTGTCAACTACATTTCATTATAACATTGCATTTGGCATGCATGTGCATTTAGAGTTTAGAGCATACATTAGCATTCATTTCACATTATCTCATGTAGTTTCCATTTGATTGCTAGGGATGAATGCATTGGAAATCAAAGAAACTCTGACAGTATGGAAGGCACTTGGAACATTTGTGAAGATAGAGCTAGTTGGACCCCAGCTCAACTCAGCTGGATCCAACTCAAATCGAACTCCTACCCTACTCCCTCTCTACCTTAAGTCCATCCACTTACATTAAAGCCACCAACCATTGGCGCCTAACCATCCTCCTTGGCTCCCTTTCACATGGCACCAAGGAAGCTTCCTAACCACCCTCCTTAGCACCCTTTCACATGGTGGCAAGGAAGATTCCTAACCACCATCCAAGCCACCCTCCTTGGCACCCTTTCACATGAGGCCAAGGAAGCTTCCTAACCACCATCCATACTAGCCTATAAAAAGACCCCCCATCCTACCATTCAAACCATCCTTGGCTAGTACAAAAATACTTCCTATATTCTACCCATATCCCACTTCCAAGGAGGAAGAAAAGAGAGGTGATCAAAGGGAACACCTACCTTGTCCCTTTGGTGTTCACCTTCTCCTATCTTCTTCGTCGGCTCCACGCCAAGGAGCACATCCACTCAAGGAGGATGACCAGGCAGGAGAAAAGAAGGGTGGAGGATGTCCACTCTTGAGAGGAGCAACTCAAAGAGTTAGAAGGAAGTCTTCTTTAAGTCTGGGAGCCACCATTCTGGAGTGAAGGCTGCCTCAATTACTTGGGAGAATTTTCTGTCTTTCATTTTGTTGCATTTTAATTCCTGTTAAGCATTCATCTACCTAGGGATTAACTAAGTGGAACATCTACTTAGTTAAGCTCCTTAGGTACTTTGTAAATATTTCTTCTTAATAGCAAAGTGCCTTTCTGCATTCTTGAATTTTCAATTTCAAGTAGTAACTTTATTTATTTTAGTGCATCACATCTCTCTTCTAATTACCCTAGGCGCACTTGCTTAGGGTGACCATAGAAGAGAAATCTTCTCTTGTCACTTAGGTTCTAGTTGTTCGGCGTAGTTTCTTTAGCGTAGTTTTATCTTCGCATTTGTATCCCGCTTATTTTCAAACATAAAAATTTACAAAAAATCAAAATACAAAAAGAGAAGTATTGATTTGAGAGGAGAGAGAGAGAATCACTTATTTGACTAACAAATTGACCTCCTTGAACGACCCTAAATATCACCACTATCTAGAAATATAAATTTAAAAGCTAATCGGTTTTACACATTGCAACGACATTAAAACCCCAATTTATAAAATTGTGCAAATCTCACATCAGAGAGGTCAAGGTGGGACATTGTGGGGGTGTTGCTCTCTAGCAACTGGAAGCACAGAAGAGCATGGCATTTTTGTTGACGTTTCCACATAAGGTGCCATTTGATGGGCCCTGGGAGCAGCCGTCAAGGCTCCGGGAGGCCATCAAAGAATTTGTAGATGTAAAAAACATAACGTACCTACAAACAAGCAATCACAAGCAAGAGGCACGAGATTGGTAACCTAATTCCACCACATAAGGTGTACATATGAGGGGAGAGCAAAGCTCCCTTAAAATCCACTAAAAACAAAGGTATTACAATCTCTCGGAGTTTTTTCTCTCTCGGATTGCCTCTCATGGATTGCCTGGGGGAGAGCCCCGAATCCTCTTGCTTGGAGGAAGTCTCAAAGGGTCTCTCTCCTCTATTTATAATACAAGAAAGTGTTGTTACATCCGGAAAAACTTATGAGGTCTTCTCCAGCAGTCTTATCGGACTCTCTTGTCAGGGCATGAAGGCATGGCAATCGGTAACGCCATGATTACTGCTGATGTGGGCGTCATGGACTTTTTTCATTGTCTTTCTGGCTTTTGTCAAATCTAATCCTCTGGTGGGTCAGGTTAGGCGGATTCAGATCTAAGAGCTGATTGTACTTTATTCTGCGAGAGTTATTTTGTCCCACATCATCACTCAAGTCCCATTTGGTTGGTGGATTAATTAAATTTGCACTGAATTAAATATTCAATCCATCAACTAATTCAACCCCCACTTGCACTAGATTAACCCTTACTTGTGCCAAGTTAAATTATTTTACTCTTTATATAAAATAAATTTTAACCTATCAAACAACTCCAAACGGTTAACTCACTTATCCTACCATTCATCCCACTTCTTTCCTATTTTTCTAATTATTTCTCAAAAAGGGGTCTCAAATTTTAGGAGTGACGGAACTTAACGGAGGTGCTAGACGATTGAGGACATGCTACGTACCGCAGACCTTCCGACAGAATGGTTTCTCGACGATCCTACAGATTAATTCCTCCTGCTCAGATTTGTCCGATTTAGATCTATGAAAATATTTTTTAATAAGCTATGATAATAAGAAAAAATTAACCAGACATTCATCCTTACCTCAGTTAAAACCCGTGCATTATATAACATCTAATCACCGATCTAAACTCATATGTTCACATTTTTACAGTACGGGATCAAATACGTCCGCCAATTCCACCCGCTAATACCAATCTGATTGTTGTCTCATCGAAATGCGCAACATGTAATCCAATCTAGTCGATAGAGTCTACAATCCCTACTTATTGGCAGATCTATTAAACCAAACACCTATCTCTACCGAAGGATCAATTTCCGGTCGGTGACGAATCAGAGGGACTATTTCTCCATGCTTAAAATGTACGAACACATAAAATGTGACACGTTTTACAGTGTTCGGATGCGATCAACATGATCTCTATCGTATTACTAGCATTTAATATAAAACCGTTTAAAAAGTAGCATAAGTTTTATTATGCATTGAATGTTATCCCACTTAAAAAGGTCACCGTTACTTTGTAAGCTTGTGAGTATAGAGTGAATTTTAATTTTGAATTGATTTTATATTGATATAAAATTATTGTGAATGTGATCTTATATTGATATAAAATAATTTTAAATTATATTTTATAATTTTATATTAATATAAAATAATTTTTAATGTGATTTTGATGATCCTACGTTGATATAATATTATTCTAAAGATATTTTCATGATTTTGTATAAAATGATTTCATATTTAATTTGAAAGTAGTAATAATTTTTTTAAGCGATATCAAAATTATTTCTTTTTTAATGTAAAATAGAAACATTGCGTGACTGTCACTTTTAAATGTAATTTCTTTTAGTTCCGCATACACCCTTATGCTGCAAAACATATCTCCCTTTACGTTTTTTTTACCCAATGTCCTCCTCCATATATTACAATTTTGTAGGAGAATATATATATGCAAATTTCTAAAAAATCTTCTGGGAGAAGAGGAGGGAAGATTGGGATGAAAAGATTTGCTGCGCAGCAATCAATGCTTTAATTGATAGATCATTACTGGTCCCAACTCTGAAGTGAAGATGGCGCAATGAATTAAGGGGAAAGCAACAATGCCTGCGCCTTCCACCCCTTTGTGCCCTCCAGAAGTGGTGCAGAGGCAATTGGCAACACCCCTCTGTACTTGCGTGCTTGGTTTATTCCCAAAATTGCACATTATTTTACTGTTCTTTCCTCTCATCCTTAAAGCTAAGGGATCATTATCCAGATTCTCGTCGGTCCTCCCTTCATAGAGATAAAGTGGTCCTGGTCTCTTTTTTGTTTTCTTGCTTCTTGATATATGTTCTTTTGTTTTCTTGGCAACTTTTACACATCTGTATCAGAAGTTATTTGCAATTACACAAACGTCGTATATAGTTTTCTTGCTGATGAATAAACTTAAAAGTTTCTTCATTTACGGTCATGCGAATACCTCTATCAAATATTTCATCAAAAATAAAGTTAAGACTGAAAAGTCAAGCTATTAAATCCAACTTGGATAATTTTGAGACGCGAGGGAAGCAAACTTTATGGGTGTTTAACGGTTGATGTTATCCCCGCATAACCCTTGTCATCTCTTCCAAAGTGCCACCCGAACGTTTGTAAAATTTAGGAAATTTAGGGGTTATTTATAGGAAATTCCAATCATAATTCCCTAAATTCTGATCGGCTAGAATCCATGAGAAGAAAAAAATGCAAGTTACAATTGAAACAGCATGACTTTCAATCTGAATTCTCATTGGTCCAATGCATGGCCACATTAATAGCTAGCTCCAAAAGGTAGTAGTCAGCTTGCTTCGAATTGCCTGTAGACGACTACACTAGCGTTTTTAGGTGTATTTTGAATCTATGTTTTTCATCGTTTCTTTATCATTTTTTTTCTCCTTAGCTTTAGCCTATTTGAAGTTTAATTTAATTAGTTTTCCTAGCTGATTGATTTAATGCCCAATATCTCACGGGTATCATCATTATAGCTTAGTAAAGGGGAGAAATTAAGGTACTGATCATATATGCTATCCAAAATTTAATAATAATAAGAAAATAACTATTAAAGAAAGAAAGAAAACATCTAGAGAAAATTCCTAATCCTTTACATATAGCGTGTTGAAGGGAAAAGCCACAGCCATATCCTAATAGAATAATAAAAGTGGAAGAATAATGGAAATCAAAGGTGCCCACTAATCTTAACACCTTCCTGAAGCTCAGCGCCCATCGAAGAGGGTACGTGCGAGTGCCTTGACGTAAATGCATACTGCTTAATCTGACTCATCTGTATTGCGACGCTGTTAAAGTAGTTGCACGTGGACTATTGTTGTATACGCGTAGAGTCAATTAAGCCTTTTCTCAAGGCTAACTTTTGGATGGGGGAGGGGGTTGTGGGAAGGCTTGGTTGGGGTGGGGTGGATAACTCTATTTTTGGATAGAACAAAAGAGGGATAAGACAAGTTGGGTAGAATGTTTAGTTAAAGGGATGAGATAAATAGTAAAATAAAATTATTGGTATTTTGATGTAATATTATTAAATAATATTTTAATATTATAAAATTAGTGTTGGATGAATTGACGTGGTATATAAGGAATATATGTTAATAGGTATATCAGAGTGATATATTTTAATATATTTTTGTTGATGTGATATAATAAATAATTTGAGAGTAAATATATTTTAATTGATATTGACTTTAAGTTAATAGAGTAAAATAAGCTGTACTTTTTTTAACTTTTAGATTTATCTCTCGGATATATTGGAATATCCCTTTGAGTTATCTCTTTGTATGGAAAACGGCGGATGCTTTGGCTTTTAACTTTATCATAGTGTCGTTCTTTATTTTCAGGGAACATCAGAGATTTTTGCTGCTGTCATCCTCCAAATGATGTAGGTATCCATGATGGTTCTATTACGTGTATACGGTGGTGGACTGTGCGGTAGCTGAAGAAGATAGGGATCCAGAGTTACTGGTTAGTGGCTCCAAGAAGAAGATACTATTGGTATTGAGTTGCTTATTTTTCATCAATTTGTATTTCTCCGTATCCGAGTTCTTTGCGATCATATTGAGTTTGCAGAAATGTATTACACTTGCTTTCCGTAAAGCGATCTACAATGTCCAATAATATGCGTAATTAATTATTTCCAATGTGCAGGGAATCTTCCCTGATACTTTTAGAATATGGGAGAGTTCGTCCTCGCTGAGGTTTATCTTGCGAGCCTTCTCACCTACCTAGTTAGGAGCTCTTATTTAGGATCAGACGGATCTGCTGATGGCCCTAGCTGACGGTGGGGTGATGGAATTGGGGGCGGAGGGTGGGGTGAGGAAATGGATAGGAAGCAAGAAGGTTTCCTCTTGTTTGGTTTACTCTTTTTTTTGAAACAAAGTGGAAAGATGCAACATAATAGATAGAAGACTATAGTGAAAATATATAATTATATATATCTTGGTCATAATCCTTTTTGACCCTTTATCTTTCTTGTATAAACTCTGTGAATTGTCGTAAATACGTGTGTATGTATATAAATGATATGGTGAGGTATACACGTAGTTCATGTATACTCACTTGGCTTAAATTATATTCATGTACAGGTTCAGTAAATTAGGAAAATACGATAAATTTGGAGAAACTCTATCAATTTTCGAAATCTTCCCTTTAAGTTTGAAATCACGAAATTCTATACAAGACATTTCAGCTATCCAAGGAGGGGATAGACGACAACCACGTGACTGCAACGACCATTCCAGGGTTTGACAACACATCTCTTTTTTCTTGCTTTATATACAAGAAAGGTGAAATATATATGCTCGTGTAAAGCACAGAGGACTAAGAAAAGCCCACGTCCTGGAGACAGACAGGAAAATGACCTAAATTGTTTTGTTACAAGAATACGAACAGAATTATTCTGTCGAAATTTATAACATCTGGGAGATGCCTATCCTTTAATATTGGATATTTAATTTATATATCTCTTCACACCTCAACCAAAGGCAATGGTATATCTAGACAAAAGTAGGCGGCGAGTGAAAAGGAGAAGGTGCCACTTGTCGTAAGGTGAATCAGAGTAGAACAGTGGAAAGTCGTTTGAGTGGAAATTCACTGGACAACCATAGTTGTTGAGAAAGAAACGAGAGAAAGGGACCCCTGTTGTGTATGACAACCACGGTCATCTGGGTGGGCATCTGCTATATATATATACCCACATATACACTCGCATATGCATTGAATTAAAGTAGTCAAAGGCACGCACCCCATGAGTCCTCACTAAAGTTTTAACAAATTCCTATCAATATCTGCAGTATAAAATCAAAATATAAATCGAGTAGCCCAAACAATGTGTCCAAATAAGAATATCAACAACTAGACGGATAAGCTATTCGTCCCAAAAGAGCTTAACAATGGATAATGTCTTAAGTATTCCATCAAATAAGTGGCATATAATTATTAGGGAACAACTTTCCAAGTTGATGGGTACACACGACCCAGGCACTTGCAAGTTGGAGAGCAAACACAACCCAATTGCAGCAGATGCGCTGTGTGGCTACTGTGTTAGAACTGTGCATCCCAAGGCGTGCATTGGGGATGTCAAACACTACAGATGGTCCACCAGTTTAGAATGTGGACATAGTTTAATAATTAGGTATAACAAAAGCTAGAGCACTTAATGTAAGAATTACGCAAAGCTAAGACAACATCAATACAGCGAATGATCACTTATCCCGCGAGATCCTCACGTCTAAGCAGAATGTTTGCACAGAAGGATGTGAAGTAGTTAAAGTTTTTGCTTTGGCTGGATCTAATTACATGTGTAATGATGCTTAACTGATGGATAACAAACTTAATATAGTTTGATTGAAATAGTTTCTGAGATAATATAAAAGTTCAATTGGCATATTCCTCAAGTTTGTTAGGCCAAGGACAATCTGATTCAGCCATATTAAACTCTGAACACATGTATTGTAGGGGTACTTAATTTGTATAAGAGAAGATAATATGGTTATACGACTCATTTTAGGGCTTAATTAAGTCAAAGCAAGGAGAAATGAATACATAAAGAACCTGAGGAAGAATACCAAGAGAGAACACTCATGAAAGTTCTCTTAAATCCAAGGCTTGATAAATTGGAAGCAACTGTAAGAGAAATTCAGCTTATAAATCAAGAGCCACGAAAATGAAAAAGCCTGATGAAGCTCCCTAATCTTCTAGAAAAGTGTAGAAAGTAAAAGTAGAAGCGAAGATGAGAAGTGAAGGGAAAGAGAGGATATTCAATTCATGTTGAGAAAAGGACATTCACTAGATATTGATACTCTTCACTGATTACTTTCTACAACTAAAAGACTGCTCAATTTGCAACAAACCTGGACCAATCATATCCATCCAACAATCTTTCATATGGAGAACATCTTATAAGGCTATAAATAACTCCTTCCTGTCTCCCTC
Organism: Thalassia testudinum; assembly: GCA_037157565.1. NCBI lineage: Eukaryota > Viridiplantae > Streptophyta > Magnoliopsida > Alismatales > Hydrocharitaceae > Thalassia > Thalassia testudinum. Next base: position 63,062,708 of record JAZHRO010000031.1, read on the forward strand.
GACCAACCCCCTCTTTTACACCCTCTCCTTCCCACCACTATTACAAAGCCTCTCCTTCCAATCACTTCTTTTATGCAACTATAGTGTTTTAACTTAAGAGCTCCTTCTAGTTTCTTTTCCTTGGTTTTAGGGTATCCTAAGGTAGATCTTATTAGACTTGGTCCTTATCTATCGTTAAGATTGCCTTAGTAACTAACCAGCTTATTTTTTGATAGTCTTTCATAAATTACAACCCCCTAATGAGTTCCTTAATAATGGGTTGATACATACCATTCCTCGACGATTCAAGCCTAGGGTACCACCTACTCACTTGAATTGATGAGTCAAATTAGAGATAAAAGAAAAAAGAGTGAAAATACATCACACAAGAGAGTGCACTGATAAGGTATTTAAAGCATGGTGTTTGTTCGAAGGGGGGATCCAATCTCCATTTTTGCACCATTTCACTTTGAGGTTAAAATTACTAGCTCTCTAAGATTATTCTGAGTGCAAGCACATATGTTGAGAATGAGCGTTTAGTGCTTTATTATGGTAAGCCTCCCTCTCCTTTTCTAATCAAATGAGACGATGAAGACATAAGAGGTTGAGATGCCTTGTTGAGATCTTGATATCAATTTCATGGCAAAAGTCTATTCCCTTGAGGTTGTCCACCATGTACCTATGTGCTTGAATGTGATGTGTCTATGCAATAATTGCCAAGAGGCAATGCCCTTATTTCTGCTAACACTACTAAGAAGTAATGTTTAGGTAGCTATTTTTTAGTGGTGATTTTAAAAACCATCACCTAAACATATGTATGTCAATAGTGTTGGTGCTAGAGCACCACGATTGTTTGTTTTGATGATAACAAAATATGTGTCATTTAACATTTGCACTTGGAGTCTTAGATTTCAGGAAAATTGCAAATGGAGACGTGACTAGACGGAGTTCGAGCTCGCATCCAGGACGGATTGGAGGAGCTTGATGGAGAACAGAGGAGATTCGCGAGGAGTGATAGATTGAAGATGGAAGGACAAGAAGAATAGGATAGAATTCTGTTTATTTCTTTCATGTACTTTTGTCTTTATCTCCTTACTCTTTTTGTTCCTTAGAACATCATGTTAAAGAGCCTCAAAGTACCCTAACAGTAGACCTAGGAACACCTGCACAACCCTAGGATACTTAGGTTTTCTGTAGAAAACTTAGAAAATCAATATAGAATTCAAACAGCCTTTTCAGACGTCTAATTCCAAAAACAGATGTCTGATAATGGGTTTTAAGACGTCTGACTGTTGATTCAGACGTCTGATAACATTTATGTTGGACTTAATTAGTTCCGTCTGATGAATTCAGACGTCCAGACCTTAGACCAGACGTCTAATGTTTTTGCCAGACGTCCAATTAATGGACCGTTAACTGGCTTAACGAACACTGAAGATATGATCGTTAGAGACTTATCAGACGTCCTTAAGCATTTCCAGACGTTTGATAAATGACCGTTTTACCTCGGTTGACCCGAAAATCTCTTCTTAGAGATTTTCTAGCCGTTGCACTCTTTTGGAAATCCATTTCCGCAGAAAAGTAGGTTTCCAGACGTCCAGACATAGTGCCAGATGTCCTGTATGTCGTCTGATGGACTTGCACTAGAACCCTGTTTAGATCTGATTCAAGTCAAGAAGGAACCCACCTAAAATCAGACATCTGACTTTGTTCCCAGATGCCTTAAACTGGTTTTCCAGATGTCTGATGCCAGGATCAGACATCTGATTACCCTGTCAGTGCAATGATTGTTCCTGATTTCGGCCTGATTCTCTTGGGGTTTTCTCCCAACGGCTATGGAAGCTTTCTTAAGCCTTCAAAAGCCTTCCTAAGGCCTCTATAAATATAGGGGAGCCTTTGCCACTCAACACACACCAAATAATACATTTTTACATCATTTTGTGTCTCTTGATCCTAAGAAGCAAGCTCTTGCTCTCCAAGCTCCAGTTCTTTATCTAGAGAGCATTAAGCATTTGCGCACCCGCTCTCCCATCGTAGTTCACGAGAGCGACGTTGCGCTGTCGTGTAGTTCACACATCCGCATCGTCAACGCACTTCTTGCAAAGGGAAGCATCTTAATTCCTATAGAAGCTAGGTTTAAATCTTTGTTGACTCTATATGACTATATTTGTTATTTTACTTTGTTATTTGGTTGGGTATTCGCTTTGCGAATTCCTGTCTCCTTCGTGGGACAAAATCCTTCTCGTGAAGAGAAGGGGTTTGAGGTACGCTGCCCTCGTATAAAGTAGCATGGTTGTAATTAAGGTTGAATCACCCTCGTTTAAATGATTCGTTTAGTGTATTTGATCAACTTGGTTGATCGAAAAATCCTAACTCGAGAGGGTTAGGTGGTGGTTTTCACCCGGTTTGGGTTTCCACCTAAAAATAATTGTGTACATTGTGTGTTTGTTTATTTTGTGAGATTGGTATATTTTCAATTCCGCATTTTTTACGTCACGCTGATCTCACCCCCTCCAAGTAGGAAATAACAATTGGTATCAGAGTAGGTTCTTGCTAATCAGAGTAACACCCAGGCAAAAAGATCATGGAGCAGAGTAGTTCCGCGAGTAGGATTTCTGAGGGCCAGTCTACGACTCGTCTGCCGTTCTTCGACGGGAGCAACTACCCCTACTGGAAGCTGCGGATGAAGACTTGGCTTCAAGCCAATGACTTCACGATTTGGGCCAGGTGCGAGACACCATTTGAGATCCCAGAGAAACTCGCGGGAGTCTACTCGCAACAACAAATTCGTGAGCTCTCTTTGAATGCGAAGACCATGAATGCTCTTTCCTGTGCGCTCAGCCCGGAGGAGTTCAACAGAATCTCGTAATGCGCCACCGCATACGAGATTTGGCATACACTTGAGGTAACTCACGAAGGTACCTCTAAGGTAAAAACTTCTAAAATAAATTTACTTTATCAAGAATTTGAATCTTTTTCTATGAAGCCTAACGAATCTTTAAGTGAGATGAACACTAGGTTCACTCTCATTATAAATAATTTGAAAGCTTTAGGGAAGACTTTCATCAAGGGGGAGCTTCAAGGGAAGCTTCTTCGTTCCCTCGGACCGGAGTGGGAACAGAAAGTCACCGCCATCTAGGAGGCAAACGAAGTGGAGGAGCTCAACATAGAAGATCTCCTAGGCAATCTAATGGCCTACGAGACAAAGTTGCAGCAGAAGAAGAAGGATACACAGGAGCCAAAACCGAAGAAGACTCTCGCCTTCAAAGATGCGTCGGATAGTGAGGTAAGTTCCGACGATGAAGACTTTAAAATTTTACTTAAGAAATTTTCCAAGTTTTGTAGGGAATCAAAGAAGAAGGAGAAGGAGAGCCCGAGACGTTGCTACCACTGCAACGAGAGAGGGCATCTGCGACCAGAATGCCCTCTTCTCAAAAAGGAGAAGAAGAAGGAAAAGGAGAAGAAGGCGTTCCAAGCCACTTGGGACGATTCGAGCTAGGAGGAAGAGGAAGAAGAAAAGTCTATAGAAGAAGAAACCGCTTGCTTTGGTTTCATGGCCAGAGGAAGTGATAGCGACAGCGAAAGCGGAAGCGATCAGACAACGAGGTAAATTTTGATTTACAAGAAGCTTTTAATGAACTATTTGATGTTAGTAAATCATTAAGAATAGAAAACAAAAGCATTAAAAAGAACTTTAGCTTTCTTAAATCTGAAAATGATAGGTTAGAAATAAAACTTAAGTACCTAGAAAGTAGCTCTAGTCCTAAGGATAATAACCTGTTATTAGAAAATAAAAATTTAATCAATGAAAATACTAAATTGATTGAAGAAAATGATAGTTTAAAGTTAGAAATTTCTGATTTAAAGACTAAGATGCATATTATAGAAAAAGAAATTGCATGTCTTAGGGAAAACTCCAACAAATTAATCAACAAAGTAGATAATTTTTATAGCCCTAAGGTTGAGAAAGGATCTCCGTCAAGGAGACCCGCTAATAGATCCGGATCCAAGCTCAGTTGGATACCGAAGAAAGAATTGGAATCTTGTTTTGTAGGTTTCAGGGATAACTACAACACGAAGGACTGGACCTACAACCTCAAGGCTGGTCAACTTGAGTTGGGAGAACCAAGGAGTAGACCAAGGAGGAGAATAAGAAGATCGACGAGACGGCAAACAAACGATGGACCCGCCGCACGTCAACCACCAGACTGGAGACCGGTGCCAATGCCCGGGCCTCCAAGCTACGGATGGGAGCCCCATCCAATGTTGCATCCTCCACCATCATTTGGGCCATTTTATTGGCCATGGTAGGTGAGGTAAAAATTCTTTACCCTATCTTTTTTATCATAAGCATTTAGATAGGGGGAGTTAAAAAAAAATTATGAGCTAATTGTCAATTTTTAAGGGGGAGATGTAAGTTAGCTAAATTTCCTTTAGTAAAGGGAAGAAGAAAAACAGCCATCTTGTTGTTACAAAATGGGGGAGGACATTACTTTTGTTAAAAGAAATTATAGAAGAGCATGTTTTAAGGGGGAGTTATAGAAAATTTAAAATCAATCAAACCTTTTTGATAATGTCAAAAAAGGGGAGGATTTTTTGCATTATTTATGATTTTGTCATCATAAAAAAGGGAAAGATTGTTAGTGCTAGAGCACTACGATCATTTGTTTTGATGATAACAAAACATGTGTCATTTAACATTTGCACTTGGAGCTTAGATTTTAGACAAATTGCAAATAGAGACGTGACTAGACGGAATTCGAGCTCGCATCCAGGACGGATTGGAGGAGCTTGATGGAGAACAGAGGAGATTCGCAAGGAGCGATAGATTGAAGATGGAAGGACAAGAAGAATAGGATAGAATTCTGTTTATTTCTTTCATGTACTTTTGTCTTTATCTTCTTACTCTTTTTGTTCCTTAGAACATCATGTTAAAGAGCCTCAAAGTACCCTAACAGTAGACTTAGGAACACCTGCACTACCCTAGGATACTTAGGTTTTCTGTAGAAAACTTAGAAAATCAATATAGAATTCAAACAGCCTTTTCAGACGTCTAATTTCAAAAACATATGTCTGATAATGGGTTTTAAGACGTCTGACTGTTGATTCAGACGTCTGATAACATTTATGTTGGACTTAATTAGTTCCGTCTGATGAATTCAGACGTCCAGACCTTAGACCAGACGTCTAATGTTTTTGCCAGACGTCCAATTAGTGGACCGTTAGTTAGCTTAATGAACACTGAAGATATGACCATTAGAGATTTATCAGACGTCCTTAAGCCTTTCCAAACGTCTGATAAATGACCGTTTTACCTCGGTTGACCCGAAAATCTCTTCTCAGAGATTTTCTAGCCGTTGCACTCTTTCGGAAATCCATTCCCGCAGAAAAGTAGGTTTCCAGACGTCCAGACATAGTGCCAGATGTCCTGTATGTCGTCTGATGGACTTGCACTAGAACCCTATTTAGATCTGATTCAAGTCAGGAAGGAACCCGCCTAAAATCAGACGTCTTAAAATGATTTTCCAGACGTCTGATGCCAAGATCAGACGTTTGATTACCCTATCAGTGCAATGATTGTTCCTGATTTCGGCCTGATTCTCTTGGGCTTTTCTCCCAACGGCTATGAAATCTTTCTTAAGCCTTCCAAAGCCTTCCTAAGGCCTCTATATATAAAGGGGAGCCTTTGCCACTCAACACACACCAAATAATACATTTTCACATCATTTTGTGTCTCTTGATCCTAAGAAGCAAGCTCTTGCTCTCCAAGCTCCAGTTCTTCATCTAGAGAGCATTAAGCATTTGCGCACCCGCTCTCCCATCGTAGTTCACGAGAGCGACGTTGCGCTGTCGTGTAGTTTACACATCCGCGTCGTCAACGTACTCCTTGCAAAGGGAAGCATCTTAATTCCTATAGAAGCTAGGTTTAAGTCTTTGTTGGCTTTATAAGACTATATTTGTTATTTTACTTTGTTATTTGGTTGGGTATTCGCTTTGCGAATTCCCGTCTCCTTCGTGGGACAAAATCCTTCTCGTGAAGAGAAGGGGTTTGAGGTACACTACTCTCGTATAAAGTATCGTGGTTGTAATTGAGGTTGAATCACTCTCGTTTAAGTGATTCGTTTAGTGGATTTGATCAACTTGGTTGATCGAAAAATCCTAACTCGAGAGGGTTAGGTGGTGGTTTTCACCCGGTTTGGGTTTTTACCTAAAAATAATTGTGTACATTGTGTGTTTGTTTATTTTGTGAGATTGGTATATTTTCAATTTTCCATTTTTTACGTCACGCTGATCTCACCCCCTCCAAGTAGGAAATAACAAATGGTTCTACCTAAAATCACTAGTAAAATAATAGGCATTGGTTGCCTTATCTTGGTAGACTCTACGCTAGTAAGACAATCAAAGAATGCTTTTTAGCAACATTTCTTGTTTTTGCCAGCATAGAAGGTATTGCTAGTGGATAGTTACTATTGCTTATCTTCTTGTTTCATCATTTTCCTTATCATCTTCACTCTTCACTTGCTCAACTTCTTTTTCTTCCTTATTATCTTCATTCTTACTTTCTTCGCATTCTTCCTTAAGATTAATTTAGATTCTTTGCCTTTTGGATGTTGGTTCATAGGCCTTATTACTCAACTCAAGGTTGTCAAGACACCTTGTCACGTCTTAATAAAATGGATTCAAAATCCATTCTTTAGTAGATTTGGTCTCAACAATTAAGAGTATAAGTAACTCCTTCAATGGCTTTAACTACAAGATATCATGTCTACATATGCTCTAACATGGGTGGATGTAACCATGCCCTTGGGTGTGCAAAGTAATCTAGTTGTGGAGGTTGAGAAGATTTATATCTTAATGTAGATCTAAATGGTCTAGATTCATTTTGAGTTTGTCTACTCCTAGTGGTTCCTTTATGATAGGCCTAGCTTTAGAGAGAGTGGACTCATCAAAAGGATTGACATTGTATAACATGAAAATACCCTTGAGATGAATACAAAAAAGAATGTAAGATACAATGATGTCAAATGATATGGTCAATTATTAGTAATTGAGAGACATATCCTCAAGAATAACATGCATCCAATTTAACTTGAGTTTGTCAAGGACGACATAGATGAGAACTTCAGAATCACAAGGAGGAACAACAAAACCTTTGATTTGTGCTGAAAGTTCTAACAAAGAATACAAAAGAAAAATTTGGCCAAAATCATCATATACTTGTGTTCAGTAGATTCATTACGTTCAAAGACTTCTACAGTAAGAAGGGCTTTCTTAATGTCATTCCCATGGCATTTCTTCTTGAGGTTGACAATGGTATATCCCTTCGTAGGACAACAAAAAATTTTAGAGAAAATGGTTTCATCTGAAGTGATATTGACAACAAAAACATTGGTTTTAAGAATAATTTTCTCATTGGTGGAGTCAAGGTCAATGATGTTGTCATAGAAGGGTATCAAGCATGTGGATAGACTCCTTTGAGAAGATCATGGAGGAATGGAAGGAAGCTCATGTTAAAGAAATGGGTCATCACATGGTATTTAAGCAAGGAGAACAAGGTAGGGAAAATTTATGTAAACTCACCACATAGAATAGGATGGCTACAGTGGTAGGAGAATTTGGCATATGACTCATAGCATTCCCTAGCATGCTTGTGGACAAGGTGGTGGTGTAGGGAATCGTTGACTTGGATGGTTCTAGCTCTCACTCTTTTCTTAGGATCCATGACAAAGGACTAATAGGGATATTAAGAGCCAATAGACCAACATTCATTTATCAACTCATAGAACTAGTTGGAACTACCTAGGAAAGGGTTTCTAGGATGGAAAACATGATCAAGTTAGAGATGATCGTGGGGAAATCACAAGAGACCAATAGATTCATTATCATAAGAAAACTTGAAAACCATGATAAAAAATCAAACTTTTGGATCAAATGAAAATCACAAGAGCTAGGTTTAGGGTTTGCTACAAAAACTTGTTGGAAGTGTAGAAGATGCTTCTAGATCTTTTAGGTGTTGTAACCCTCCTTCCTTTTCCTTTTAGAACCAAGATCTTCTTGTGGTAGTGACTATATGGCTAGCCAGGTAGTTTGTTGAAGAAGGATACTTATGGTCAGCCTAGATTGCTCTTTCGTGATAGCAGACGAGATATAACCACTAGGTACTTCACCCATGCAAGAACATGTAGGTGGCAAACATGTGGTAACTCAGTGTTGCTCAATAGTGCGAGACTTAGGATATCACATTAACATCTTTTCATGTATTTTGAGGAATAATTTAATAAGATAAGATGGATCTTAATATGAGATGCTAAGCAACAATAAGATAAATGAGCATGCAATTAGATTAACCAATATGGATTAGCTTTTGAGTGGTATCGATATTCTTGTATGAATCCTCAATCTAATGGTCCCAATTATGCAGCAACACCTATCGGTTTGTTCATACATTTTTTTTAAAGAAAAGTAAACTTTCATTAATCAAACAAGCAGGAGGGCATAAACTTGACCTTCTAAGGACAAAAGAGAACTAAAAGAAAAAGTATCAACTCAAAACAACTCAAACACAACAAAGCTAGGGCCTTAGTCGAGCTTACCATCTTTGTCAATATATTATAGAGGACAAGTCCAGTTCCCTAGCAAAATATTGACAGAGATGGAGACTTGAGCTTAGACACCTTGCTGGAAGACAACCAACGAAAAAGTCAAGGCTAGAAGGTACAAAAACTAGCCTTGAACAAGCATACTGAGTTGAGTACCTAGAATAGTCCTTTCAGTTTCAATACTCAGGTTTTCAGCATTTAGAAGGCCAAGATATAGGTGCGGCCAAAGAGTCACAATTCATGAGGTCTCTAACTCATGGAGGGAGATGACAAGAATTATCCATTGTAATCCAAGACGGGGCACAATTGGGATGAACAACAGCTTCATGCACCCATCTGTATGCAAGCTCTGCATAGTTTACTAGCTCGTGTACAAAAGCAAAGGATGTAATCAGATCTTTATAATGTTGAAAGGTAGGTACACATACGCAAGTGTCCCAAGGTAGGCGTAGCGACTTTTTCCACCAAGAGAGAAAGCCGAGGAAGTTGTGTCAACATGCAACGACAGGAGCTTGTGTTGGTGGGAATGGAGTAAGGCCATGGAGAGAGCTTAGAGATCCATTGTGAAGGACAAGGCTCCCAGGTAGGGCCCCCCTCTAGTCGAGATGAAGTGACCTCTAGGGTCATGAATAATCCAGGCCCCATAATAAATGAAACCTAATAATCATAGTTGATTTAAAACCTTTAGGAGGCTGAGTCCAAAGAAGGCAAAGGACAAACGGGTGCATTGTTCTAAGCCAAGTTCTCATATCAAAAATGTACCAAAGCTTCTCCAAAACTCAATTCTAAGCACCATGGTTGATGTTGTCACTTTTTGAGTGATTTACAAATGGTCTAAATAGCATGGATAATGAAGAATGTAATAGTTTGAGTTTTTTTGAGGAGGAAGAAGCTAGTGGGAGATTGCTTGAAGGTCGTATTCAGACTCTAAGGTAAGGATAGAGTTAGGGCTATAAACTTTAGTCCTAACCCAATTGTAGATGAATTTGGCAAGAGTGCTCTAAGTGAAGAGATGTTGCAAGTTTCCACCTTGGGATTATTAGGGCAACAATAGCAATGAGAAGTAAGGGGAATATGCCTGGATCTAGATAAATCATCTGTGGAAAGTTTCTTGTGAGGAAATCTCTAAACGAGGATAGTGAAGTTCATGGGAAGGGAAAGACTCCAAATATTCTTGCCTCGAGAACACAACGGAGTCAGATGTTCAAGAAGCTTGTAGGCTAAAGAGGTTGTAAAAGGTGTAGAAGGGTTTTTTTCCAGATTGGGTGGTTAAATCTAATGGTGAGGGAAATAAGGTTGAGATGGGAGATTAAGGAGGTAGGGAGAAATTCATGAAGAGTAAAATCTTGAAGGGAGCCAAGAACCTTTTTAACCGTGATAGTCCCTTAGAGGAGAATCCTTGAGCCCATGATCCATTGTTGAGCACTCTAAATTGGGGTTTTAAAAGTAATACGCTGTAGTATAGCAGATAAATAGAGTAAAACACTTAAAATTTATAGCTCGAAAGAAATCCGAGGTCGAATGCAAGGAGCAATATAGCAATTTATCTCAAGATCACAATTTTAAGCAAGAATATAATAATGTAATATCAATTTCAAGCATAAATGATGTAAATATAAATTCAAGAGTCAATACGGAAAAAAGATTAGGGTAAAATAGTGATTTGAATCACCAAATTACCATATTACAATTATACTCAAATAATGCTACAGTATCAGTCAACCAGATGCCACCTCAACTTAAGTGCTACAGTATCTAAGAACCAGCAACAGAGGCAAAGGTCTCTCTCTTCAAGCCTCAAGGAGCGGCACAACACAGCACAGCACCAACAGAGGCGAAGGCCTTTTCAGTTTTCGTTAAGCGTAGAGAGTTAGAGAGCGAGGAAAACCCCTCCCTCTCTCTTTTTTCCTTCTCTTCTCTCTCTAAATTGGGCCAACCAGACCAGACCCAGGTAACCGGGCAATCGGATCAGAACCCAGACCCACGTGGTGGAGCGCGGGCGAGGGCACGTGCATGGAGCGTGTGTGCAGGACCTCACCCCGGTGCTCTTAGAGGCGAAGAGCTCTCTTCACAAATTCAATTTAACTCGCATGGAGACTTCTGAAGTTTCCGATGTGGGACTATGTCCCACACCATTCTTCATGCAGCTACGGATGAGGAAGTTCCTAAATTGAGGATGAAAGGGCGGTTAGCTTCTCCAATTGAGGACCTGAGCGTACACCTAGAGTGATGCCACTTCACCTGGGCGTAGAAGTAAGGAAGAACATAGCACGAGCAAGACGGTCGCAGTCGGAGAAGGTCACGGCGGAGGACGTCCATCGAACACGTGAAAAGGAAAGCACGGCCTCTCGACCTTGTTAAATAAGCTCAGAAGGGTCGTCTTGCGAGGGCAAGTGCGTTGGTGGTGGTTGTGTGGTGAATGTGTGCATATGGAGGGCTGACAGAGTCGGAGAAGGTGTACGAAGGAGGTGGAGTTCGGTGGAGCGATTCAGTGGGTGGATCGGTGAAATAGGAGGGCTTTTGGTCGTGGTGGAACGACGGACCTTTTGGGTGTTGTGGCAAGGCGGATGGTGGTCTGTGGAGTGTAGGCGAACTCATCAGAGTTCTGCCGGAGGTGAAGAAGGCAGAGGGGGAGATAAGTGAGTGGCGGTCGTGCGTGTGTTGTGAGTGTGGGAAAGAGAAGTAGAGGGAAACAGAAAGATGTAGAGGGTCTTAGGAGAGGAGGAGATAGGCTGAGGGCTTCGGTTGTGGCTGACCAGAGCCGAAGAAGATGGAGGTGACGGCGAAGCAGGGACGACCTTTGAGGCAGAGGAATGCCCTCACTTTGACCGGAGAGGTGCGCGAGGAAGAAAGGAAGATGTTGGCACCTCCAATTTGATGGTTGGAGGTGCGGAGGAGCAGGTTGGAGAGAGGTTGCCGGAGCAAACTGCAGAGGTGGCTGGAGAGGGAAAAGAGAAGGTTTTCTTTGACCAGAATTTGCTAAGGAGTAAGGGTTCTTGCCCCTAATCCTTTTATAGGACAAAAAAGATGAGCTCCAAGCTTGGAAACAAGCTTGCGAAGCTCGGAAGGTTCGCGCAAACTTGATACCCAATGAATGGAAGATTGGGAATGAATCAGGATTCATGGCCGAGTTTAATTGAAAGGGAATTCCTCAAGGAATTTCCCTTTCAATTTTGGGAGAGTTTGATTGAAAATCGAGTGAGAAATCCTCGCTTGAATCTCGATGGTGCTTGGTGTGTTCACACCAATGGCGAAAGGGACCTAAATGTAAATATAATGAAAAAGTTAGGGACCTATCTGTAAATAGTTCAAAAAGTTGAGGGCCATTGTGTGATAAGAAGAGACTAACAGGATTGGAATGCAAACTAGGTCAAGGTGATCTTTAATTGAGCCCAAATTTTGGTACAAACCTAATTTGGACCCAAGGAATCTGATGGTGAAGTCTGATTTAGTTTTTGATCAAGTTTGACTGGGTAAATTGCATATAAACCTAAATTAGGGCAATTATCTTTCTGAGACTATTTTAGGTCAAAATGGGTTTAGATGGTCAAATTAAGGATGCCAAACTATAGAAAATATTTTTTTATGATTTTTAGAGGATTTAGATGAATTTTATTCTGACTAGAACCTCAGTTAATTAGCGGGTCTGTTTTTAGGGTTTCAGATGTTCATTAATTCTTAAAATGCGTGAAAATCGGTTTCTATCTGCATGGACCCACTTATTAAACTTAAATGCATATTTGACCTTTAGTAACCCCTAAAAAACCCCATGGTTATTTTGTATTTGTGATAAGAGGGTAAAATTGCATAAATAACCTTATTTTCATCTTTTCTTCTCAAAATAACTCAACCTACCCAAGAAACCCTCGACTGATATGTAGGAGCTTTTATTGACTTTATCAAACCAAATTGAGCTAATTATGGCACATGATGGTGTTTCCATCATCCATCCAAAAGCTAATGTTACCCTCTTGAAGCTTCTAGGCTATATGAGGGGCATCAATCTTCTAGGTCTCACATAAGAGTCGCCATCTTGACGAAAGGTAAGGGTGGGGTCGGTCTCTAAGAGACCCATACAAGCTATGAATGAGAGAAAAATAGGGAGAATTGAGGAAGGCTATACACCACATTCTTTTCATTCTAAGGGCTAAAAGAAAAGCTTGCAAGTTACAAACCCCAAGACCACCAAAATCTTTTTATTTATAGATTCTATTCCAAGGGATCCAATGGGTAGCAAGCCCATAGTATGAGTTTCCCTAGAAGAACTTAGAAGAAGTGGAGTTAAGACGATTGATGACTAGTTGAGGAACATTAAGGATAGAGAGAATGTGTATAAGAATAGAAGTAAGGACATGTTTGATGAAGAGAAGGAAACTTCCAAAAGAGAGAAGGGGAGCCTTCTTGTCGACAAGCTTCTTCATGATCTTGTATGCAAGGGGTTGGAAGTAGGAAGAATGAGCCTAACCTTGGAAAATAGGATAGTCAAGGTAAGTAAAAGGGAAGGATCCTAGAGAGCACCCAGAGATGTTCAAGCCATGGGTCATGCAACCAGGGGGAAGATATTTCTTAAAAAAATAATAGCTCTTGCTCTTGTTGATGAGTGGACCATAGCACTCCCCAAAGGTTTGAATTAAACTAAAGAGTTTCTTAAGGCGTGGAATACCTCAATTACTGAAGCAAATGATATCGTCAACATAGAGGAGGGCGATGGGGACTTAAACCCCTCTTTTTATAGAGAAAAGGACAAGGTCATTGGTGACAACCAAATTCTTAAGGCCTCTAATGAAAGGTTCCATCATAAGATCAAAAAGGAACGGAGGGAGGGGGTTTCCATGGTGTAGACCATGCATAACCAAGAAGAACTCTGAGGAAATCCCATCAACAAGAATAGAGCAGCCATTATGTTCAATCGAAGCTTTGATAAGAGAGATGAAATCATGAGAGAAACAAAATCAAGTAAGAACTTCATAGAGGAAGCTCCAGTCAACTCAATCATAGGCATTCGCTAAATCAAGTTGGAAGATGACATTAGACCCATGAGTTTTCCTATCTAGCCATTGGACCAATCCAAAGGTAGTTGCAACATGATCAAAGATGGAATGATTCTAAATAAACCTAGCTTGTTTAGGAGAGATAAGGCGATCCATAAAGGGAGCTAGTCAAGAGGCAATGATAGAAGAAGTGATTTTGTAGAAGATGTTGCATAGATTAACGGTTTTAAAATCAGAAAGGGTACTAACATACCCTTTCTTAGGGATGAGAGCCAGGAAGGTGTTATCGAAAGCATGAGGTGCAGACTTGTTTTGGAGAAAATGCTAGTTGGTGCTAACAATGTCCTCCTTGATAATGTCCCAACACCAGGAAAAAACTTTGAATTAAATAGCACATACATTATATAGAATTTTTTTATATTCTTTTTCAAAGTTTGATTTTGTGGATTGTAGACTTAGTTCTCATTTCTTTTCCTAATGGCAGGTAGTAGATGGACATATTTTTTGTTATGTTCAGCATTCTTTTTTTCTATTTCGATTATAATTGTTTTGTTCTTACAAAAGTTCTATGTTTGTGTGAATGATTTTATAATTATCCGTTGGATGATTTTGTAGATTCCAACGAGTCTATTTAAGAATGACAACTCCACCTCCCTTAAGTCTCTTCATGGGTAGGGACTCAAGTTATTAAAATGAGGAATAAAGGGGAACGGAACGGTAGAAGCCCATGGTCCTACACTATCAAATACCCCTCACTCTTTCTACATTAATACTCTCAAGGGAAGAATGTATGCATGGTTGATGAGAGACTCATCATGGCTCCTAATTCATCAATATTAGATAGTTTTCCTAGTTAAATTACTAGTAAATAGAATTATAATAGGGTTAATTATATATTTAAGGTATAATAGCAATGACCTTATTTATATATTAAAATACCTAAATTAAGGGTTAATAAACATTTATTGATGTTTAATTAATGATTACGACTTAAACCCAAGCATTTAGCTATATATAAGTATTATATATAACTTATAATATTTATATTACCTAAGTTGTTAATTAACTTAATAATGTTAAGAACATAAATAAATATAGCTCAAAGGGTTAAAAATGCAATCTCATGTCATAAACATATTATTTACGGTATTTATAATTATATATAAAAAGTTGAAAAGTAAATAATTTAATTTAAGCCTTAAAACTCATGGTTTGCATTTTAGTCCCTGATTTCATGTCAGTTGAGTCCATTTTATAACATCTAGGTCCTTTATTATTTGCACTTGGGTCCTTATGTATATCCTCTTCTTCCTATCTTCTTCCTTTTGGATGGTCAACAACAGCTGGTTGCCAAACCTTTCGATCACTGCCCAATCAATGTCACATCACCACCACCCCTACCGTTCAAGTTCCTATCGTGACGACCCGAGTCGCCTTGTGCTAACAACCGCACAAACACCTATAAGATCGCAATTACCCAACACATAATCATAGAATATAAACATAGTCAATAAACAATTCATATTGCAAAATTTAAAGGAACATAAATTGAATATGACAGAGAGAGTTTCGCTTAGTTATGATAGCAATAGAGGATATGTCGTTGTAATTAATGTGGTGGAAATCTCTCAATCAAAACTAAATATCAATTTTAGCCACAGTAAAGATGTTGTATCCACAGGGAGGAATAGACCCATAAATTCACAAAAAGAGGAATATAATGTTCGCAGACACTTTCGCGACTTTAATGCAATGTCGTATCCACAGTGAAATCATTTCAGGAAAGTATGAGCACATCAATGCAATGTGGCCTGAATAAAATATGAATATATAATTGGCAATGGCATTGAATGTAATTATTAATTGAAACAAAAACATAGGATTTCTCCTCTCTCTTCCTCGCTTGTGCGGCCGTGCACGGTTGGCGACGAGAGTCGATGGGGAGGTGCGCCTCGACGAGGGCTACGCAACGGCGGTGACACGATTGCCGAAGGTGGCCAGTGGCGGTCGGACGGAGGAGGATGGCCGCCGGCCTGTTAGAGGAGGAGGCTGCTGCTACAGCCCAGACGGTTGCGCGCTGGGCGCGTGTGCACAAGGCATTCTGCAGGGAGGCTCCTCTCCTGGAGGCAACTGCTGGCTTGGGGCGATGGTGCAGGTGCGCGCGGGTGCGTGCCTGCAGAGGAGCGGTGCAGCGCCTACGGGTTGGCGTGAGGCAGTGCCTGCGGGCGTGGCGCCTGCAAGTGCTTGGCATGCTACCGCCTATGGGCACTTGGCATGGAAGCGCCTGCGGTGAAGGGCACTGGAGGGGGCGCGCCTGCAGGGAGCGGTGGTGGCGTGCCTGCGGTGAGAGTGCTAGTGGAGAGGGTGCGCTGCAGGTGGGAGCGCTGGTGGCGTGCCTGCTATGAGAGCGCTGGTGGCGAGGGCGCGCTGCAGGTGGGAGAGCTGATGGGGGGCGCTGAAGGGGCGCAGGCACCTGCAGAGGTGAGGTGCAGCGCTTGCGGTGAAGGGCGCTAGAGGGGGCGTGCCTGCAAGGAGCGGTGGGGCATACCTACAGAGGGCGCTGGTACGGGTGTGCAAAGGTGCTTCTTGCTATGTAGCGCCTGCGAGCGCTGGTTGGAGGGAGCGGTGGACGGTAGGTGCGACGCCGGTGTTGGGTGTTGGTTGGAGGCGTTGGGGAGCAGTGATGGTCCACAGTGCAAGCAGTCTTCCCACAGTGCACACTCCTCTCACAATTGGGTCTCCGCCAGGGGGAGAAGAAGATGACCTGAAGATCCAGCCCTGTGCTCCTCTTAATTCCTCTCCTCCGCGCGCATTAAGGGATTTTCAATTTTCTTTTCTAAATATGGCCACCGACTGTTGAGGAGCTGTTGAGGCCGGCTGAAAGACTCAGTTGAGGTCGGTGGCTGTTGGGGAGGGGAGAATTTAATTTACCCCCCTCAGCTCTTGCAATTTATTCCTGCAACAGCAAAACATAAAATAATTACATACTAAATTATAAAATGCAATAAAATAGATAAAAACTCAAGTAATGATGCATGTACCTATTTAATGACCTAATGTAATTATTAACCAACATACAATGTTAGAATTGAATTACTTAGGCATAACAATAGTCTATTAAAATGGACTCATCAAATACCCCCATGCCTAAGATTTGCTAGTCCCTAGCAAAAATGAAAAATAATAAAAGTAATCAGAAGATTTCTTCTTTTCTTATTTCAAAACTTTAGAGATCCAAACAAATGTGAAGTAATGATAGCATAGGTAACAGATCCACGTGAAAAAGCCAATTTGCCTTGGGAGTTCGTACTTCACCCTTGGTAAATATTGCTGTCGGAATAGGCAACTACTTCCCTCAGGGATAAAGCAGAAGATAATCTATAATTTGACCCCGGCGTTTGGCTTAGGTAGGAGATATTGAGTAGAATGGATTTGTATTTGGTGACACACACTCATTTGGTGCTACATGTAGTCTAGTACTACAGACTCTAGATTTCTAGACTATTAGACAAGTCAACTTGGAGAGAGGCTAAACAACTGTGCTCTCTTGATGTTCTTGGGCGCTCACTCTTTTCTTTCTTTTTTTTTTTTCTAAGATCACAAATCTCGCCAAATTTAGTAATTATACTCACTGTTTGGTGGCCTCACATGGCATCCACACTTCAATTAAAGTCCTAATAACTCTACAACTAAGGTAGAGTCCTCAACTAGTATTCAGGTGATCAGAAATACTAAAAGGTAGGTATGGGTCATATTTGGTGGAATGCGATAGGTGTTCTGTTGCCTCAGAAACAATGTTACATTATAAACTTGGACCTTTTTTTTTTGTAATATAATTGTTTCTTCTTTTTCTTCTTTCTGTTTCTTCTTTTTCTTCTTTTCTTTTCTCTCTTTTTTTATAAATCAACATAATACGACACAAACTTTTATTTATGAGGCATTATTAGGGATGATGATGGTCAAGAGGATATTGTATGGCTTACTTGGTGGAAGTGCCTATTCTCGACACCAGGAAGGAATGGATAAGACAGGTGTATTTCTGACCTTTGACACTATTACCCTCCTTCAGCCAAGGACTCTATGAAGGACAGGCATAACCATCCACCATAGTCATAGCTTTATTAAGACTCCATCTCTGTGTATCTGCCTTATTTGGTGACTCTCAGGAATTCACGCAAAGTACGCACACAGGAACAGAGAGTGAAAACTACGCCTAACTCTGAAGTATCATCATCTAATTATCCAAAACTTAAGAGTCTTTACACTAGACTTAGCGCACCAGTAATATCTCTACTTTCTTCTCACAAATATGAGGTGGATCTACTAGAAGATAGTATGCCTGACTCCCTATGAACTGTCCAAGGGTTTAGTAGACTACAAATGCTTATTGGTTTTCCTCAAGGATCCATTACCAAGTCTACATGCATGTGAAATAAATGTACTGAATTCTAAACTTAAGAAATAATTTAGGAAGAAAAACCTCCAATGACAAAGATATTTTGCTAGGGACTAACCCAATCAGCTCAAGAAAAGAAAAAAATTTATTTTTTATATGCTAACCTAAATGCATGAATACTTCCTACAATGCAAAATGCACCCCCCCATGCCTAAATCCTACAATGTCCCCATTGTAAAATTAAAATAAGAGGAGAAAGGAAAGAAATCACCTGATGACGGTGTTATTCAGGCTGCTGGGTTGCCTCCCAACAAGCGCTGCATTTTTTGTCAGCAGCCAGACTTATAAGGAACCTGTAAGTCTGGTTCTAGACAGAAAAGGTTAGGCCCTAAAAATATGCGTAATAGTGTAGGCCTAGAAAATAGGTAACCACAGATGTTGGCAAGTTGATGATGCAACGTAATTCCAAATGCTCGTTAGAAGATATGAAAGCGAAGAACCTCATTGGCTACCTTGGGAGGTCTAGGAATAATAAAAGGAATATGAAAAGGGACCTCCCGAAACGGAATAAGTGGAGGGTAATAAGGATCCTCCAAAGCAGGACAGGTTTTAAAAGATATAAACATTAACAGTTCAAACCCTTGAATGGCGAGAGTAAAAGTACATGCATCAATCCACACTCGCCATTCTACCCGAGGATGTACTGGCCTGATATGTTCTCCAGAAAGAATGTACATGAGCAGAGATCTGAGCCAAGGATCGGTTAGGGAGTATAAGGGTTGTTTGTAGTATTGGAAGGTAATGGTTAAGTCCAATGAGGGCTTAGTCGGTGTTAGGTCCAATTCCAACAATGATTCAGATTGTGTACACTCCCTAACAGTTGTAGACAATTGCACATTACCTTGCTTAGCATTAATGATCGGAGTCATATTTGAATCAAGGGTAGACTCCAAATTACAACTCTTTGATGGCAGGGTCAAATATCTGAATCATTATCATTAAGCTCATCCCCTGATTCGTTTGGTTCACTCAAATTTTTGTCGGGGTGTATATGTGATTCATTAATGAAGACAGGAGTTTGATCAATATCCTTAATTATTCCTAAAGGAGGATCAATCTTAATATTTTGGAGCAAGCCTATATCATTGAATTCGTTATTCTTCTCGGGGTATAAATCCTCAATTGACATATTTTGTCCCCGAGAGTCTCCCATAGACTTCTCATTATTTTATTTGTCCTCCTCTAATATCAACTCCTGCTTTGATGGAGGATGACTCTCAAAAGAAGGGAGGAATCTGGATTTCACCATATTGTTTACATCCTTTGGAGGTAAATCCTCAAATGATAAATAATTCCCCTGTGATTCACTCCAGATTTTTAGTCCAGGTTCCTCTATTGGGGCATCCTCATCCTCCGAAATAGACTCTTCATATCCCTGAGACCAAAATTGATCATCCTCTATTCCCTTAGGGTCTTCATTGGGTGCATTTAAATCCTCAGGATGCTGAATGGTAGGTGTTGATTCCCTAAGTGGAGGGTCAGGAGTAGGCTCACTAAGGGTAGAATGGGATTCCACCAAATAATTAATAGGGGAAGTGATAGGAACAATACAACCTTGACCCAGGTTGGTAGGGGTAAGGAGAATACTGTCATTAGGGTCAAGGTCTTCAAGAGGTACCATCTTCCCTTGTTTTTGACTCCAATAAAGCTCGGGTGGATAATCACTATGATCATTGTCCTCTAGTGGCCGTGTCGCATTGGGAGAGCCTAAGTGATAGCTACATAAAATTGGATCCCTATTGTCAATGGTTTCCTCAGAATTATTTTCATGATCATGGTCGTATGGGTAAGGATCAGAATTATTGGGAAGCATGTAGCTAAGCTGTCTTATTTCTTCATTTAACTGTTGACTATTCCTCAACATCTCTCCCATTGATTCCATCATTTCCTTTTGCTATTTTTGTATTTCTATCATAAAATAGGAGAGGCTACTATTATCAGGTTGGGGAGGATAGTCAATTTCAGGCTCTGGTTGCCTAGGGTTATCGATCCAACCTCGATACAGAAAATCATGAAGGGTGGGAGGGTTGGGTGTTTGCATGGAAGTAGGGATTTTCGGGTTGGAAAATCCCGCTCCTAGGCTCTGCTCAAAAGTGGGAGTTATCAAGCCAGTACTCCCAGGATAGGAATATGAATGATCTCATGAATTGTCAATGTACCCATCAAAGGATGGATATGCTCGGGGCATGGGGTCCTGGTTAAAAGATGGGAAGTATTGACTCTGATAATCTAAATGATAGGAGTAAGGGTGATCCATTTCTTTAAGCAAAACAGTTTTAACTCTATTAGGATTTAGAAGAATTCAGAATACAAGCAGAAACTTCCTAGAGAGTTCTACTGTCAAAGCAAACGCAAATTCAATGGGATCTATTTTTAGTAGACTGTAGGTCTTAGAATTAAATGTTCAGTTGGTGGTCAAACAAGTTTTGCAAAAATTACGCTTCCTAGGCCAACCTTCGCTGGTGCCTTTAACCTACTCGTAAGGGATGGAAGTCTCGAATCGAGCCCACACACAAGGAACCAAAGTAACTTGGTGGATAGGCTTGTTGATTTCCAACTAACTTCCCTTGTGGTGTAAAAGAGGAGAGGTAGAAATTTATCTAGTGACCTTATGTGTGAGGTGCACAGTGTCTCAGGTGTGCAAACATACGATCGTGTTTTGAGTTTTGAAATTTCGCAAACAAGATCCTTTTACACACAATTTTCAATCACAGATTTTAAAGTCCAACCTTTTAGCAGTTCTAATTTTTAAAGTGACTACTGAATTAATTCAATTCAAGCACTTTAGTGTTCTTAGAATTAGGTTTAATGCAAATGTATGACAGATAATTGATGCTTAAGAGAAGACGTATGATGAGAGCCTCATCATGAGCCATAACTAGCTCATTTTGACCTAATAAAGAGAATAAAAGCTCCTACATGACTTAGAAGAGGGCTTAATTGGAGGAATAAGTGTTCTGAGAAGAAAATATGAAATAAAGGTTAAAACTGTAATTTTACCATTGCAGTACATAAACGGGATTTCTCAGAGACAAGGCATAGGTCAAATGGTCTAAATGAGATAAAAAGTGGGTTGAATCAATCAGAAATGGGTTCATGTGCAATCCAGGAATTAAATGACATTTGGTAACCCTAAACCAGACCCGCTTAATTCAACAAGGTTCCGATCAAGATAAAAATCAAGTAAACCCTCTAAAATTCATGGAAAAATATCCCCTAGGGTTTAAAACATTCAAATTGGCCTTTGGAACCTAGTTTGACCTAGAATAGGGTCCTAGCTCATCAATTGATCTAATTTGGATTTTTACGTAAAATGTCCAGTCAAACAAGGTCAAACCTAAAATCCAACTCATCATTGGATTCCTTAGGTCCAAATTAGGTTTGTACCAAAATTTGGACCTAAGGGGAGGTCATCTTGACCTACTTTGCAATTTAGTACACCCAATCACATTTTGGTCCCTATCATTTGAAAACCATCACATAAACCCCCTAACTTTCTCACCAATATTACAATCAAGTCCTTCCACCATTATTGGGGCAGAATCCTTCTCCGGCGAGGTTGACAGGGAGGATACGCTTAGATCCCTCAGAGATCTCCTCCCAGAATTGGAAGGGAGATTCTCTGAGGAATCCCATTCCATCTGAGCCCGATCATGATCTCTGATTCCTGTCCAATCTCTCGTGTGAACGCACGAAAGATTTGGATCCCAACCACCTTCCTTCTTCGGCGAAGACAACGGCGGCTAAAAGCTTGCCCTCCACGCACCAGAAGCCCGGCCAGCACCTATAAAAAGACCTCCGACCCTCTACGAAATCTCTCAGACTTGTCTTGGCGGTAGAATCCTCCAAATTTCTTCTCTCCTCTCTCTGGCCAAGAAACCCACAAGCTCCGACGATTACCTCTCCTCTTTCTCGTCGCTCTGCTGCCATACCAGCAGTAGAGTCTACTCTGCCTCATCTTCCTGCATCGCGCCTCACCAAGCGTATGCTTCCCCAACCTCCTCCTCATCGCCTTTATCTCCCTCAGGGTTATCTTCTCCGATGACGGCACAAACGAGCCGTCTGACTCCACTGCCCCCTTTCTCTCCCAACAGTCCAGATAAGTTCCCCATCTTCCACTCTTTCATTTCCTTACTTTATTTCACACAATCGACCCTTGACCGTCCCTGTTGATAACACCACGCAAGGGGGTAGTAATTAGGTTGAATATGGTCCATCTTTAGAATAAAAGGCACAACATAAAGTAGAATAGGAGCATTGCATGTATCAAGTACCAAGATTGCTTATAAATTGCATTAATGGCCATTTGTGTAAAGCATGTGTCAAAGCAGGCCCCAGATGAGCAATCGGACAGCACGGATGGATTCAGAACGACGAACGGAGTCCAACGGACTCAAGATCGGCCAAATCCGACATCCGGAGCTCCCACAATGGGCCCAAGAAATTCTGACCGTTGATCTGGAGATCAATGGCCCAGAAAGCGCCACGTCGTCCCGACCCCACCGCTCGGACGCCCTCAAGCCATCCAAGGACGAATCTCGGACGTTGATCTTCGATCGAACGGCCGAAATCCGCGCGCTCGCCCGCAGTCGCCGCGACAAAGCGCGGGCGTGGCGAAACGGCTAGCGCGCACGCCCGCATCGCAGCGACGCGCGTTCGAATCGCGCGGAGCGGAAATCAAGCGCGAGCGAAGGGCGCGGCAAAATTGGGCTGCCCGATCAAAAGCGGGCGGCCAGGATCGCGCCACGCGGCGCGATGACAGCTCCCGAGCACCCACGCGCGCGCACACGCTGGGCGGAAACGCGCGTGCGCACGCACGCCCGAGGCGCGATCTCAGCGCGGGCGCGGAAGGATCTCAGTCGTCCGATCTTCTATCGGACGGCTCTCGTTCAATGTCCACGGATCGCGCTTGGAGAGAGAGAGGGGCGGGCAACTGACCGGCGGCAGGAGGGCTTCACCGACGTATCTGGAAGTGGTTTTAGCGACGTTCTGGATGTCGCTAAAGCACATTCTTCTTTTAGGAAGCCCTTAACTCTATTTAAACCCCCTTCTACCACCATTCAAGGCATCCTCTCCCACTTGCAACTACTCCACTCCTCTCGTAGCTAGTTTTAGGCACTCTTGTAATCGCCGGAGACGACGAGCCACCGACGGAGCCTCCTCCACCGCCGTGGCTGCCTCGTCGCTCTCCACTCTCTCTCTACCTCTCTCTCTCTCTTTTAAGCTTTCATTTACTTTTATTGAAGCATGTATTTAATTTTGTAAACCATGAACTATGAATGCATGTTTAATGAAATTATTTTCCATTTAGTTGCCATTTTAATTTCTGTTTAAAGTGCATGATCAAAACCAAGAGCTTTCTAACCCTAAACTCTCTCTTTATCTCTCGCTTTTCAAAATCGTCTCTTTCGCAAGCAAAAATCCGCCTTTTTCGTGACAACAAGTGGTAAACAAAATCCGATTTCCACGCCTCCCTGAGATCGACACTCGGACTCACCTCCGCTTACTTCTTTTAAAATCGACGTATCAAGTGCAACTATAACGACACCTCTTAACACACACGCACGAAGGCACGTCACCTGTCCACCGCCACCTTCCTCATCTCCGACCACCCTCTGATGAGACGCTCTCGTCGCTCCGCGGCCCCACACGTCTCGCCGACCATCGCATAACCTCCGCCTCACCTCACTGAGCACCCTCTACTCATCCACAGCCCCGCGACACCACCACAACAACCCCCCGAACACACCCACCCGTCCAGCCATAGAGCGACCTAGGCACCCACGCCTAGGCCGCCCCGCGGCCTGCCACATATTAGGCCGCGAGGCTATTTTTGTGTCAGATAGATCTCAAGCACCGACTGCCATTGACGGCAACTCAAGGAAGCTCCATGCTCGCTCCGGGCCTCAGGACCGCAAGATTCCAGGTGCTGCGAATTTGGGAAGGTCGTGCGAAGGTAGCTGACCCAGCAAGTGAAGCCAACAGAGCCTGCAGTTGAGGGAATTGAAGGCGCGGTTTGCTGCGGGCGCGCGAGGAAAAGTAGTGGGCTTTAGTCCCACATCGGTAAGTTACGACGCGCTTATATCCTTTATATTGTTGTTATCATATCAGTCAGTTGCCTCCAGTCACACTTGGGGTGAGGTCCCTCACCTATCTCACTGTGTCTCGTCCGCGAGTTCACCACGCGGATCCGGCGCAACCCGACCCGATCCTGTCCTGAGCACACCTCGTGCACCACCCTCACGCCGGTGCGCTTGGTCCAGGGCGTGCGATCTGACCCGTTTACCCGGCTCTGGGAGAGCATGCTGAGAGTGGTTTACACAGAGAGAGAGAGAGACGCGCAGGCAGAGGGTTAGGTTTTGCTGTGCGTAGTTGTGTGCAGGACGCAAGGACTTAGCCGCTGCAAGTAGAGGAAGAAAGAAGGAAGGAGGCTTTGCCAAGGAAGAAAAGAAGAAGAAACGCCGAGGGGAAACAGAATAAAGAAGGAAGGAGGCTCTGCAGAGGAGAAAGAAAGGAAAAAGAAGTGAGGCAAGGAAGTTCTGCCAAGGAAGAAGAGAGGCAAGGCATAGAAGAAGAAGCAAGGCCAAGGAGAACAGAATTGAAGAATAAGAAGACAAGGGGTAGACAAAGATTCAAGAAGGCAAAGGAAAAGAAAAGGAAGAAGAAAGAGAGAGGAAAGCTAGACCTTGGTCGCAAAAGGAAAAGAAAAATAAAGAAAGAGAAATAGAAGCAGAAAGGGAAGAGAAGAGAAGGAGCTCTATTTTAAGACGTCTGATATTGTATTAAACGTCCATTTTTGTTCCCTTTGATCAATTTCTTTTTATATCACTCTCATTGAACTAGTCATTTATTTTCATTTAAAAAGTTGTGTTCTCAAGTTTTGGAAGTACTTAGATTGCTCCCTGTGTTCGACCTCGGATACTCTGATTTTTGAGTTATAAATCTTTATTTGTTTTCGCAGAAAGTTCGTCTATATTACAACGCATTAATTGTTAAAACACGATCTAGCCGCGTCAACATTTTGGCGCCGTTGCCGGGGAGCAACGGGCACTTCTAAAGCTTTTGATCACAACTTTTGATCCAATATTTGACCTAATTCCTCTCTTGTATTGTGCTTGTCTCAGGGAAAGCAGAGAAAGGAAGAGCAGCTGCACAACAGACACTCCAAGGAACAGGTAATTTTCATTAGCCCTCTCTCTTTACTCCCTCAAAGTATGAAAAGGAACAAAAGAAGAATCAACTTAGGGTTACCTGTTTCATACTAAGTAATTCATCAAAGTTGCCTGATTTTCATTTCAACACATTTTTAACTGCTCATCCAACTAAGGTAACTAGGGTTAAAACCTTCTTGATTGAGCCCTGGATAATAAATTTTGAGGCAACTAAATTGAACCAACTAGAGCCAATT
Source organism: Thalassia testudinum (assembly GCA_037157565.1). Taxonomy (NCBI): domain Eukaryota; kingdom Viridiplantae; phylum Streptophyta; class Magnoliopsida; order Alismatales; family Hydrocharitaceae; genus Thalassia; species Thalassia testudinum. The sequence goes on from JAZHRO010000031.1 coordinate 63,088,142, forward strand.
TAAGGATTGAAAAGCTAGGATTTTTAGAGACACATCTTCTCTTAAATAAAGAAAAAAAAGTTTTTCCAAAAAGAGGTGTGCCGAAACCTTGTTTGAAAAGATCTATACAAGAGAAACCCTAAGCAAATCAGGCTTTTAAATCCATTTGAACCCTAAAAGAAAGGACCCAAAAGTTCTCAAAGGAACAAGAGGTGAAGTTGATCCCTTGGGTCAACCAACCTTAAAATTAGGTCACTTTTTCACTTAAAAGACCTAAAAGTTCAAGTGGAACCTTAAGCACCTTGATCTTAAAGTAAAAAAGGAAAACTTAAGAGGTCAAGGTCCCCATTCTGGTCTACTTGGAACCGCAGTGACAAGAGAGGTCGGGTGGGGGAAACCCTGTAACTCGTGAGGACGCTCTACCGTGTAGGGGTCTTTGCGGGACTCTCCCTCTCTGACTGCCCAGGTACTTCTCAAGTGGACGACCTTTCTGACTAAGGGGTATCATCCGCCCCGAACCTCTATAGTCACCCAACAATTTTTGGGTGTCTCGATTGGGTCCAGCACCTTCTAATCTCATCACATCCTTCGGTGCATTTCGGTAGGAAGTCCTTAAGACCATCCTTAAGACCTCCTTTAGAAATTCACTCTCGTCGAGGCCAAGCCTCAACACCCTTATTTGTGCAGCAACCCCACCACATAAATCTTTCATCTGATTCAGAACCAAGTTCTCCTTCTTCTCCCATCATGGCACAACCCATTGAAGAGAACAACCTTGAGCACCAACTTCAATGCCTGAATGATCTCTTTCAAAACTTTGTAAACCCACCGCAGCGACCTATGATGCGAGATCACTATAATCCCACTGCGGTGGCGATCAAACCTCGAGTCCAAATCCCGATTGGAGGTCCTGATTTTGAATTGAAGCCCAATCTGATTCATGCCATACCAAAGTTTCATGGGCTTAACTCTGAGGATCCATTCCAACACATTAAACAACTCAAGCATCTGGCCCAGACCTTCGGGTCAGATCCACAAAACTGGGATATCCTACTCATGAAAATGTTTTCGTTCTCCCTCTTGGACAAGGCCACCCATTGGTATCAAACTCAGACCCGTCCGATCAACACATGGGAGGAACTTCAGTCCGAATTTTTGAAAAAATTCTTCCCCGTTGGCCGGATGAATGCCTTGCGCCACCAGATCACTCATTTCACTCAACAACTGGGAGAACCTCTTCATGAAGCATGGGACCGATTCCTAGATCTCATGCGAAAGTGCCCCCATCACAGAGTTCCTAAATGGGAACAAGTCTAGTCTTTTTACCAAGGACTCCATGAAGACATTCGATTATTCGTCAATGCAACGTGCAGAGGAAACATCATGGGCCAACATGAGGACACGGTGTGGGAGATTCTCGAAAACATGTGTGAGAACTCCATAAATAATGACTCCATGGGCTTATTCGACAGGACGAATGCCCGCGCATCGACGAATCTGAGAGGGGCACATGAGATGCAGGACCTGTCCACTTCTGTCGACTTGGAACTGATGGCCAGTCGGTTGGACAAGGTTTCTATCATAGAAAAGAAGGTGGACGAACTAACCCGGCATTTGCAGCAAGCCACCTCTGCACAAAACTCTTTTGCACGACTACCTCCGGCAAGGGAAACTGTGCAAAACATCTACCACCAATTTGCTAAGGGGATGGACCCATATCCACCCCCGTCTGCCTCTCGGACCGGAGTGACCTCCAATCCATTATACTCGAGTTGGGGGAACTCTGAACCCTCGTATTCTGACTTTCCTGAGGTTCGTCAGAACTGTGAGGACCTCAACGCCATCCAGAATGACCCATTCTCCAATACCTACAATCCTAGATGGTGAAATCATCCTAACTTTCAGTGGACGGGAAATTCTCAGACTCAAAGACTACCATATCAACCCCATCCACAAGCCCCTCGTCCATATCAGCCGCCTCAGCCTCGGCCCAATCCCACCTACCAATCCGGGCCAAACCAGGATCAACTGACTCTTATCCTTCAAGCACTGGCTGACATTCAAAAGAAGAATGCGGCAATGCAAAAACAGCACAAGGACGAGATCACAGAGGTTTGCGACCAACTGGCCCAGATGGCAAATTCCCGCCAACCTATCACCCTTCCTTTGCAACCTCTGCCAAACCCAAATAACGTGCCGACCCAGAGGTGCGTTATGAATCCAAATTTAGGCCACGCACATTTGATTTATTAGGCCCCTGTTGCTCCATCACCAGACAGGATGGAAGCTTCGACATCTTATGTGGGATTTCAGCAGCAGCCACCCCTCTTACCAAACCCAAACCAAAACCAGGCCGGATTAAACTCTGTAACAACACGTAGTGGTAAAACAACCCAAGATCCACATTATCCGAACCACTCCAAGCTTGGTAGTAGCCAAGACCCTAGGATAGTTATCCAAGATACCACTATCCCAGATCAAGAACCTGGACGTATTCTAGAGGAACCAACTAGGATCCCATTTCCTGAGGCCTTGACCAAAGGAAAAAGGATAACCAAACCTGTGACCCCCGAGGAGGATCTGGTCAAGCTCTTTGAACAGGTCCAGATAAACATCCCCTTGATGGATGCAATTCGTCACGTACCGGCTTATGCAAGATTCTTGAAAGACGCATGCACACCTAAACGTAAGCCGCGAACCAAGGATGGGAATCCGATCGTACTGTCAGAGCAAGTCAGCTCTGTCATCTTGAGTAAACTCCCACCCAAGGCTAAAGACCCAGGAACTCCCCTGATTTCCTGTAAAATTGGTGAAACCCAATTTGATAGAGCCTTACTAGATCTAGGTGCCTCCATAAATTTAATACCTACATCCCTCCTTGACCACCTTGAAGAATCTGAATTTAAACCAACTGAGGTGACATTGCAGTTAGCCGATCTATCCATCAAGTCACCTAAAGGAATACTCGAGGATGTCATTGTTAGGGTATGGGATTTCTACTTCCTGGTGGACTTCATAGTACTGGACATGGATGCATCTGAGAACCCAAGGGACACACCAATCATATTAGGGAGACCCTTTTTGGCCACTACTAGGGCCAACATAAACTGCGAAGAGAGCCAGATAGAATTAAAATTTGCGAATCAAACCCTGAAGATTGACATTTTTAAGGCCCAACAAGGGATTCATTACAGGGTTATAGAGAAAATATGTGATATCAGAGCCGTGGTTGATGAATTGCATACAGAGGACAACCTGATTATCCCTGGTCAACCACTAGAAAATCAAAACCCACCAACAGAAGAGTGCGAACATGATCTAGACACACCTATGACTCCGACCCTTGTTCCTGATACAAACCCCGAACCACCTGCTGCTGCTGACAATCCTGTCATGGAACTCAAGCCTTTTTCCTGAGCATCTGAAGTACGACTTTTTGGATTCCAATCAGACGTTTCCTGTGATTATCAACTCTCGACTCACACCTGACCAGGAACTCCGTCTGATTTCTGCTCTCCAGCAACATCGTAGAGCCATTAGATGGACTCTCGATGATTTGACTGGCATAAGCCCTTCATACTTCACACATCGAATCTACACAAAAGAAGGCGCACGACCTTCATGAGAATGCAAAGACACTTAAACCCTAACCTACAAGAGGTCGTGAAAAAGGAGATCATAAAGTGGTTAGATGCTGGGATCATCTACCCGATCTCCGACAGTCGTTGGGTGAGTCCAATACAGGTGGTGCCTAAAAAGGCAGGACTTATCATCATCATGATTGAAACTGGAGAAGTCATTCCTACCTGAATAGCTAACTCGTGGAGAGTTTGCATTGATTACAGAAGACTCAATTCCTCCACGAAGAAGGATCATTTCCCACTACCGTTTATTGATCAGATCCTAGAGAAACTAGCAGGAAATAGGTTCTTCTGCTTTCTTGACGGGTACTCTGGTTACAACCAGGTGGCAATCCATCCAGAGGACCAAGAAAAGAGCACATTCACCTGCCCCTTCTGGACGTACGCATTTCGAAGGATGCCTTTCAGTCTCTGCAATGCACCTGCAACTTTTTAGCGGTGCATGCTTGCCATATTCTCAGATATGGTAGGTGACTATCTGGAAGTCTTCATGGATAACTTTTCAGTCTTTGGAGCATCATTTGACGATTGCCTCCAACACTTGGTCCAAATGCTCAGGCGGTGCATCGATGTGAATTTGGTTGTTTCCTGGGAAAAGAGCCATTTCATGGTGCCTGAGGGAATTGTCCTGGGACATTTAATCTCGGAGAAAGGAATCCAAGTGGATCGAGCTAAGGTTAACCTGATTTCCAAGCTCCCTATGCCTAGCTCGATTAAGGACATCTGATCTTTTTTGGGGCACGTCAGTTTTTACCGTCGATTTATCCCTGATTTTTCAAAAATCGCGCACCCCCTGACCACTCTTCTCTCTAAGGATGTGCCTTTCGAAATTTCCAAGGAATGCACTCAAGCATTTGAGATCCTACGTGACCGAGTCACCCAAGCCCCGATCCTACAGTCCCCTGATTGGTCTCAACCCTTTAAGATCATGTGCGATGCATCTGACTTCGCTGTAGGAGCGATTTTGGGGCAGAAAATTGATGGGAAACCTATGGTCATTTACTACACCAGTAAAACACTGGATGAGGCTCAGTGTAACTATACGGTTACTGAGAAAGAGCTACTAGCTGTAGTATTTGCCCTAAAAAAATTCAGATCATAACTTCTGGGTTCCCGTGTTATCATATACTCGGATCACACAGCTGTGAGGCATCTCCTTGCAAAGAAGGACGCGAAACCTCGATTAATCCGATGGATCTTTGATGTAAACACATTTACACTACTTAAAATATCTATTTATGCATGTTCTTAAGCATAGGATTGCATTTCATGATATAAATATTGCATAACATGCATCATCTTGCATTTAGAGTAGTTTGAATAAAATGGAGGTTAATTATCTCCTTTTATGTGCTTGCACAGGCCAAACATTTTATCAGGGCCTCGGATCAAAGATCCAACCGTATGGATGTGATCAGGTCGACGATTGGAGTTCAACGACTCCGAGATCACCCTAATCAGGCATCCGTAGCATCAAATAGTGACCGGGGAACTCTAGAAGATCAAGGGCCAGGATGGTGAAGATCCCACTTCAGATGACAAATCCAACTGCACGGATGAATTCAGATCGAGGATCGCAGCCCAACGACACAAAAATCAAGTCAATCCGACATCCGTGGCACCATCTACAACTTCCAGAAGATGGACGGCCAAGATGGTGCCACGTGGCGCCATCTCGGCCGGCCAAGCAGCTGCATCCATTCTACGAAGGCCCCGCACCCTCTCGCTCACCGCCGTTGGATCTTGATCCAACAGCTGTGGTCGGCCACGCTTAAAAGCATCTGCTCGACCATCCATGCCCCGTAGCGCAGTGGTCGAGCGTGCTTACGCGACCGGCGGGCGCGGGTTTGAGTTGCAGCAGAGGGCTGGAGGCACGGGCGATTGGGCACGGGCAGGCGTTGGATCGCTATCGGACGGCCGCGTGCGCCCAATAGTGTTCACGCGCGATCGCACGCGCCAGGCAGGCGCAGCACAGCGGGCGGAGATGCGTCTTAAGCCGTCCGATCTCGCGATCAGACGGCTGAGAATCAAAGTGCATGCGATGGCGTTGAGCGCGTGGGCAGCTGAAGCGGTGCGCGTGGGCGCAGAAGCTACGCCCACATTGGGGGCTTTAGTGGCGGATTTATCCGTCACTAAAGACCCCTCATTTATTATTTTGAAGTTGTAATGTCCATTTTGCCCCCACTCCTTGCAACTATAAAAGGAGACCCCCTCCATACAAAATTCTCATCCCTTCCTTCTCCTCTCTACCCCTCCAAAGCTCAAGGGAAGCTTGTCCCACACCCGGGATGCTTCTCGCGAGATAAAGTCCAAATTTTCGTTCCCTTCGGAAGTGGATCCCGCGACGACGACGGCGTGCTGCTTCGTTCCCGTTCTTCTGCTTCGTCCTCCTTCGTCCTTCTTCGTTCTCCTTCATCCAGACGTCGTCCTGTCCGATTCGTCCTCCAAGCAATCGTCGAGGAGGATAACTTCTCTCTCCCATTCTTATTTACAGCTTTCCTAATCTAGAATTTTCCTACTTTATAATGTAATTGATTTTTCGCTTTCTAGTGTAACTTTTATTTAGTTTGATTATATAAACAGTTGAAATATTGAATGCATGTTCTCTCTCTCTCTCTCTTTCTCTCTCTCCCTCTCTCTCTCTCTCTTTCAGTCTGATAGCTCCATTGTAATTATATCGCCTTGCTTATCAAAAATCCTAAAAAATATAATTGCGAATATAAATCAACGTAGCCTCCCTGTGTTCGACCCGGAATTCTTTTCGGTATAAATTTTATTTGTTGAACACGAATTCTTCGCTTTCGAACTACAACAACAGGTTTTCCAAAACCGAACACGTTAGCGTAGTGATTCGTAAACGTTCAACATTTTGGCACCGTTGCCGGGGAGGCGACGATCTTTGATTTCTCTTCGCGTTTTGTAACTTACAAATCATTTACTTCACTTTTCTCCTTTCTTATTGTAATTGCAGGTACTCTTTTGAGACTAGAAAAAGCAATAGATTGGAGTAAAGTGCTGTGGAAGGTTTTGTAAGTTATCCCCCATTCTTTCCCCCTCCATAGATTTCATTCTCCACATTGAATCCAAATTCCAATTAACCTAGGTGTTTGCATAAATCCTAGGAATAGTTTGGTTGTTTGGACTCTCACTCACATTCATTCCACCTCCATTTATATAAAAAATAAAAAAAAAACAAAAAGATAATTTTGTGGGACAATTTTCAACAAACACACAACGTACACCCACATTTAAAGGCACTTAACCGAATTGATTTGTTTCTACTCAACCAGGTTCTGATCTGTGGAACCGATACACATAAAGCAACACATAATTGAGTAGAAATCAGATTAGGTAATCATTTGTGTGCCTAATTAAGTGGTGCATCAGGCTAATTGTTTGAGTTGATTGGGCCGCACCAGTTCAAATAAAATAAACTCATCAAGTAGCTACCAATTAGGTTCAACTCTTAGGGATTTACCAGGCACTCCACATTCTTTTTAAACTTTAAAGGAAAACATCTTCACCTGTGCTTGCAAAACCTGGTGTGCCAACGAAACCTGTTTGAAAACACCTAAAGTTGAATCCTAAAAGCTACTAAGCAAGATTTGAACCTTAAAATTCACCACATCAAAAATAATCTTGTTTGAAAACCACTAGTTGTGCATGCATACACAAATCAATCAATTATTAAGGGCACAACTCATCTAAAGGGTCCATCACATTCCAAAGCACATTCAAACCTAGCCCTAAATAAAACATACTAGACGTTGGCCTTAAGGATTGAACTCGCTCTTCAGAACTTAGAACGAGATTATTTTCGATTAGTCTGTTTCTACTGTTCAATCTGATGTCTAGCTAGGGGAGCAGAGTCAAACGATTGCGGCTGGGGGGTACACTAGGAACCGGAGGCGCAAGCCGAAGGAAGAACCTTCTCCCCAGTCCCTCTTTCTAACTGGTTGGATTGAACAGACGGAAGTAGATTAAATCGTTCCTTTATCTCAGGATGGATTTTGAGAGTCTGTAGGTCTTTAGGCTAACCCATTTAAGGACAGGTTTGATTGTTTGTATTGCAGGGTGCCTTTCTACCTCCCGTGTCTCATGAATCCTTCCACATATTTCACGCATTCCCGCTCTTTCCCTCCTGTTGTGAATTATCCTCAACATGACGATTATCCCAACTCGTATTGTAATCAACCACCAGTCAGTTGGGATAATTAGGATTGGGGATACAATTCCGGACCCCTGTGTTTAGGGTCTAACCTTGAACACTTTGATTCTGATTTCTATCCTTCTCAGAGCTACATCGATTATAGATCGTCTTCCTTTCATGAACAGCCTAATACGATCTACAATCAAGAAGGATACACTGATCCTTACCCATCCTCTGATTTCACTGCCTTTAGGTCATCACCATCTTTTCAACAATCTGAAATGACCTATTATCAGGAAGGGTATAACAAATCTCAATTCGTTAATTCCCTTGCATTGAGCCCAAACCCGCCCAACCCTGAACCAACTCATTTGGTTCAGGTTAACCAGGTTCAAGATAAGGTTCTGGCTAACTTGAGGAATATCATACAATCTTTAGAAGTTTAGCCAATACCTTGCATTGAGAGATTGGAGCCCCTGATTGAAATGATTGATGATTTAAACAAGTCTTTGTTGGATTGGCTCCAGGATGTTAAGGATAAGAACCCGGGTGAGTTTTTACTTGGGAAATTACCGAAATTGAGGATGAGATTCGTGGTTGCTTTGATTCAATCTTGGAATAATTCCCAAGATGAACCCTCTTCAGGAAAGCCAATGACAGAACCCGCTCAGGCACCTGTTGGGGGGACACGTGTTACGAGGCTGACCAGATTGAATTAAAACAACCAATTAAGGATGATCTGATTTCTTCACCTGAGATCCCTAAGCCGGGTTATGAGGAAACGTATGTCTCCTTGGAACAGAAACAGACAAATGATTTTGGGACATACATTGATACGAATCTTGATGGTGAAGATTCAAGTTGTGAAGTCTCACGCGAGTTTTCTGAACACGATTTCTGTTAGACGATTGGGCCTGAGGAATCTGATAGATCATTTGATAGCCCAATAACTGAGGAAACTGATCTTATTAAGGCACACATTACGGATCCAGAATCGCATTTTCTGGAGGAATCAATTCAATGCCCTGATTATCAGTTACACCCTGTTGAGCTTATTGATGTTTCTAATTCTGAGATAATTAGATCCAAGTCAATTTTGATTCTGCCACACCATTTAGACTTGGAGATTTCAGACGGGGTGATGAATATACAAGAGGTCCTGGAATTTGATATGCTGAATGAGGAGGATAGGAGCTGGGAAGTTTTGATTTGGGAAGTTAATTTTGAAGGAAATAGAAGATTGAGTCGAAGGGTTCCTTTTAAGCTGAAACCATCAAATCAGAACCCTTATGACATTTGTTTCGAGGATGTTCAACTCAAGCACACATTCAATGATTATCCTTTTGAGTTTCAATTCTCTGTAACCTGACTTTTTGGTCTTGGGTTGCATCCTCATAAATCGCAGGCCCGACCCCGCTTGCATTCTGATTTCAGGTTTTGGATAATTTTTATCCAGAACCTAAGATATTCTCGATTATGGGGTGTGGGTCTGCACCACAATCTGGTCCACATCTGTGGACCTCTTTTGATAGGTCAGAGGATTCTTCTGTTTATTCTAATTCTGACCTGCACTTGTGAATTCTTCATTTCTTTTCTTTGTATAGTGTGCCTAGCTGAAGGCACTAAACTCAGCACATATATAGTTTTTCTTAGTTTTCATCTCGGAGCGGACCTGACATTCACGTAATTCAGGTGCTTTCTTCGCTTTTCCACTTTGTTTTATGTCTTTTTAATACAATGAGGACATTGCATTAGATAGGCATGGGGGGATGGATATTCATCTCTGAATTCATTCGTCAGCTCCGTAGATTTATTTTATTTTCTTTTATATAAAAAAATTTTTTTTTTTCGGAATTAGGAAAGAGAATTTGGGTTTAAGAAAATTTTCAATCTTAGGAAATACTACATTATGATTTGAACACAAAGACCCTTCAGGTCTTTGGACTTAATCAGCCCGTGTATCCACTAAAATGTGGATTTGTCTTTTGAGTCCTCGCCATCTTAATTCTTTCGTAATTGGAGTAAATAAGTTTGGGTGATAAGTACACGACTTATCAACCCGCCCTCTGATTTGAGGGAATTTTGAGTTTTAAGCATTTACACACTTTCTTTGCACTGACTCATTGTTCGGCTATTCTAATGGAATTTGGGTAGCTAATGAACTTTCTAGGGTGATATGGCTGGCAAGTTATCGTGGGTAACAGCCCATAGGTAGGTTGTCCAGAGCCCAGTCACTGGACCTTTCTCTTTTTCCTGCCCTTAGGTAAATCTTAGATCAGGGAAGCCACCTACTTAAAAAAAAATAAAAATAAAAAAAGAAAAGGAGAAAAGAAAAAAAAAAAAAAAGCCACACTTCGCCGCACGAGTATGGTTGGCAAGTTGTCGATGGTAGCAGCTCATCGACCGGTTGTCCAGAACCCAGCTCAGTAAATGCACTAAAATTTTCCCAAACACTTAGGAAGAAGCGGAGAAGTAGAATAAACCAGGGAGATATACACTGGATTCACCCTTGTGTTGACCCTGTAAAAAATAAAAGTAGGGAGAAAGCCACCAGTTGTAAAGATACACCTTTAGGCAGAATTCTTTTTGAGGTCACCTAGAGGCGTAGAAATCCGAAGTCCGTTTTAATTGCCGGTCAACGAGTCTATCACAATCACAATAAGATGCTTAAAACTTAGGGTTCTCATGAAATCTTGGGTGAGTTGAATGGCCGTAGAAAGCCACTCTTAAACACTAAAATTTGAAAATCCAAAAAAAAAAATTAGAAAAGAGTAAAAAGAAAAAGAAAATTTTCTTTGAATAAGCTGAGGGCTTGAGGCGACCTGCATTTTGGCTGATACCCGGGCGCTGTTGTGTCTTTGAAAGTTCAGTTCCTAAGTAGACAATTTCTTAATGATTGAAAATAACTCAGGTCCAAATAATCTAACCTAATTCTTTTATAAACAGCATATAGTTTTTGCTAGGGACTAGCAAAAGATAGGCATGGGGGTATGATATAAACACATTTACACTACTTAAAATGTTTATTTATGCATGTTCTTAAGCATAGGATTGCATGTCATGATATAAATATTGCATAACATGCATCATCTTTCATTTAGAGTAGTTTGAATAAAATGGAGGTTAATTGTCTCCTTTTATGTGCTTGGACGAGGCAAACATTTTATCGGGGCCTCGGATCAAAGATCCAACTGTATGGATGTGATCAGGGCGACGATTGGAGTTCAACGACCCCAAGATCGCCCTAATCAGGCATCCGTAGCATCAGATAGTGATCGAGGAACCCTAGAAAATCAAGGGCCAGGATGGTGAAGATCCTTACTTCAGATGACAAATCCGACCGCACGGATGAATTCGGATCAACGATCGCAGCCCAACGATAAAAAAATCAAGTCAATCCGACATCCGTGGCACCATCTACAACTTCCAGAAGATGGACGGCCAAGATGGTGCCACGTGGCACCATCTCGGCCGCCCAAACGATCGCACGCATTCTACGAAGGCCTCGCACCCGCTTGCTCTCCGCCGTTGGATCTTGATCCAACGGCTGTGGTCAGCCGCTCTTAAAAGCGTCCGCTCGACCATCCGCGCCCCATAGCGCAACGGTCGAGTGCGCTTACGCGACTGGTGGGCGCGGGTTCGAGCTGTAGCAGAGGGTTGGAGGCGCGGGCAATTGGGTGCGGGCGGGCGTTGAATCATGATCGAATGGCCGCGCGCGCCCAATAGCGTTCACGCGCGATTGAACGCGCGGCGTCTCGCGCTATCGCACGCACCAGGCGGGCGGAGATGCGTCTTAAGCCGTCCGATCTCGCGATCAGACGGCTGAGAATCAAAGTGCGTGCAATGCGTTGAGCGCGCGGGCAGCTGAAGCGGCGTGCGTGGGCGCGGAAGCTACACCCACGTTGGGGGCTTTAGTGACGAATTTATCCGTCACTAAAGACCCCTCATTTATTATTTTGAAGTTGTAATATCCATTTTGCCCCCACTCCTTGCAACTATAAAAGGAGACCCCCTCCATACGAAATTCTCATCCCTTCCTTCTCCTCTCTACCCCTCCAAAGCTCAAGAGAAGCTTGTCCCACACCCGGGATGCTTCTTGCGAGATAAAGTCCAATTTTCGTTCCCCTTCGGAAGTGGATCCCACGACGATGACGGCAATTGGGTGCGGGTGGGTGTTGAATCATGATCGGACGGCCGCGCGCGCCCAATAGCGTTCACGCGCGATTGAACGTGCGGCGTCTCGCGCTATCGCACGCACCAGGCGGGCGGAGATGCGTCTTAAGCCATCCGATCTCGCGATCAGACGGTTGAGAATCAAAGTGCGTGCAATGCGTTGAGCGCGCGGGCAGCTGAAGCGGTGCGCGTGGGCGCAGAAGCTACGCCCACATTGGGGGCTTTAGTGGCGGATTTATCCGTCACTAAAGACCCCTCATTTATTATTTTGAAGTTGTAATGTCCATTTTGCCCCCACTCCTTGCAACTATAAAAGGAGACCCCCTCCATACAAAATTCTCATCCCTTCCTTCTCCTCTCTACCCCTCCAAAGCTCAAGGGAAGCTTGTCCCACACCCGGGATGCTTCTCGCGAGATAAAGTCCAAATTTTCGTTCCCTTCGGAAGTGGATCCCGCGACGACGACGGCGTGCTGCTTCGTTCCCGTTCTTCTGCTTCGTCCTCCTTCGTCCTACTTCGTTCTCCTTCGTTCAGACGTCGTCCCGTCCGGCTCGTCCTCCAAGCAATCGTCGAGGAGGATAACTTCTTTCTCCCATTCTTATTTACAGCTTTTCTAGTGTAGAATTTTCCTGCTTTATAGTGTAATTGATTTTCCACTTTCTAGTGTAACTTTTATTTAGTTTGATTATATAAACAGTTGAAATATTGAATGCATGTTCTCTCTCTCTCTCTTTCTCTCTCTCTCTCTCTCTTTTTCTTTTAGTCTGATAGCTCCATTGTAACTATATCGTCTTGTTTATGAAAAGTCCTAAAAAATATAATTGCGAATATAGATCAACGTAGCTTCCCTGTGTTTGACTCGGAATTCTTTTCGGTATAAATTTTATTTGTTGAACACGAATTCTTCGCTTTCGAACTACAATGACAGGTTTTCCAAAACCGAACACGTTAGCGTAGTGATTCGTAAACGTTCAATAATCTTGCTGTTGCAAGAATTTGACCTTGAGATTCGCGACAAAGTGGGAAAGCAAAATGTGGTAGCTGATCACTTGTCCCGTCTTCCTTCTGAAATAATTGACCCTTTCGGACCCATCATAGAACATTTTCCTGATGAGCACCTCCTGACTATCAGTACAGGTCTTCCATGGTTCGCAGATATAGTAAATTACCTGGCATCACATCAGATTCTGTCCAATTGGCCGAAGGACAAGAAGGACAAATTGCGTTCCGATGCCAAGTATTACCTTTGGGAAGACCCGTATCTATTCCGCATTGGTGCTAATCAGATAATTCGACGGTGTGTCGCAGAAGTGGAAATCAAAGACATACTCTCATTTTGCCATGATCAGGCATGCGGTGGACATTTCTCAGGACATAAAATCGCATCAAAAGTCCTCCAGTGTGGCTTTTACTGGCCCACAATTTTCAAGGATGCATACGGTCACTGTAAGGCATGTTCCCGTTGCCAGACTTTGGGCAACATGAGCCATCGAGACATGATGCCTCTACAGCCGATCTTGGTATGCGAAATTTTTGATATCTGGGGGATTGATTTTATGGGACCCTTCCCGATCTTGGATGTCTTCGAATACATCTTACTCGCAGTTGACTACGTGTCCAAGTGGATAGAAGCCATTCCGACCCGAACCAACAATCATAAAGTTGTTATCAAATTCATTCATCAAAACATTTTCTCAAGGTTCGGGATTCCACGAGCAATAATTTCCGACGGAGGGACCCATTTCACAAACGCTCAGTTCAGGTCACTGATGACCAAATACGGGGTGTCACACCGAATCTCTACTCCTTACCACCCCCAAACTAATGGTCTAGCTGAGCTATCAAACCGAGAGATCAAGAAAATCCTTCAGGTTACTGTTCCACCAGACAGAAAAGATTGGTCTTCTCGGCTTCCGGAAGCATTGTGGGCCTATAGGACAGCTCACAAGACCCAATTAGGAATGTCTCCCTTCAAACTAGTGTACGGGAAGGCATGTCACCTCCCCGTCAAATTGGAGCATAAAGCCTATTGGGCAGTACGGAATTGTAATTTAGATCTTTCTAAGGCTGGAACCCACAGAAGACTTCAAATAAGCGAGATCGATGAATTACGCCATGACGCATATGAGAACTCACGAATTTACAAAGAACGGGTTAAAGCTTTTCACGACAAACACATTTCTAGAAAGATCTTTCATCCTGATCAAAAGGTTTTACTCTTTGATGCCCGACTCAAATTATTCCCAGGAAAGCTACGATCTAAGTGGGTTGGACCCTACCTAGTCCGACAAATCTTTGGAAATGGAGCCATTGAAATCAGCCCACTCAGCCACGATTCCGAACCCTTTGTTGTGAACAATTAGAGACTCAAACCGTTCATTGACATGACCGATACAAATTTGGCTAAATCATCCTTTACCCTCCATTCCTCTTGAGCTCATTGCGCCCAGCTGATGGCGTAAAACTCAGCGCTAAACGGGAGGCAACCCGTCATTCTTTGAAAAACTCGAAACCTTGTCTGACATTTCTACGCGGAATTCATATTGCACTTTAGGGTTCATCCATTAGAACAGCCGACTTCACCTCAGGTACCCCTACTCGAGATTAGAAATCGTTCGCAACAAGTCACTTTGACCCGTTCACTCACCAAACACCTATCCTAATGCATGAACTAAGCAGAAATCGAACCCACCTAATTTACAATGGGGACATTGCAAATCCTAGGCATGGGGGGGTATGAAAGTGCACAAATGTCAGGAAAATTCATATCAAGAAAGGGTTTCAAATAAAAAAAAAAAGACTTGAAGGAGGGGAGAAACAATTCAGGGTCATACAAAATGAGAAAAGGAAAAAAGTAAAATGTCAAGAAAAGGAGCACAAAATGAAAAAGAAAAAAGAAATAGTCATTAGTAAAAAATTAGGGGATTAACGGAAGTTCTAGACTAGATCAAGAAAAGAGAAAAAAAGTGCTAAGGTGACATAACAAGAGATTAGTGAGAATGCTAATTTTAGGCCTCTTGGGCTAGATTCTTTAGCTTAAAAATTCACGTATCCGCTAAAATCTGGATAATCCTCAGGAGGTTGGGGAAAATGCGAAGCTTAAGTATTAGGTCTAAGGCTTAGGAAGTATTCGGCCTCATTAACTGACCTTCGATTTGTGGGATTCGGTAACCTAAGCACCCCAAATTCACACACAGTCTGGTTCAATGCGCAAAAATATCCAAATCACGCAAAAGCGTTTAATGTTCTGCAAAAGTTACCAAGATTAGGAGCGGCCGATCAACATAAGTTGATTTGGATGAGTTTCCGGCGCGGAGAGGCGGGAAATTCCCCTCAAAGATGCGTAACAACATATCATCTCCTCGGTGCTTGTCTCTTAGGATATTTAAATATCCTATTGGGGGCATGTAAACACTTTGCTGGTTCAAATACCATGGGCGGCATTATCACGAAATGTCGATCGCCAGGGTCTGAATTCAGTCACGGAACGCCATGGGCGAGATTATCTCGAATTCTCGAAAGCTAGGGTTCTGGGGGTTGCCATGGGAGGGATTATCTCGAAATCTCAATAGCCAGGGACCCTTGAGGATTGATGATGGGGACGAGGAATCCGGTACAGACCGTGTTGAAAAGCTAATCTGAAGCTAGAAATAAAAAGAAAAGAGAGAGAAAAGCTCTCCAAACAAATAAATCTTCTATCTCTCTCTTACAAAAATGCACTGTAAACTGAACCTAGGCTAAAAATGTCTCAAGCACGGGTGCTTTAACCGCGGAGTCCAACAAACCCTAGGTTAGTTTCTGTGGGCCTTAAAAACCTTTGCGGAGGATTGAGGCTAAAGCGGGTCAGGTCCAGATTTTGGTTGGTACTTGAGTACCACTAGGCCTATTGTCGACATTCTAACCTAATCACAAAAGAAAAAAGAGAAGCACTTATCATAAGTGATGACAGACACTCAGGGTCTAGAACAAAAGTTAAAACCTTGAAATTTTGCTAAGGGACTAGCAAAAGCTAGGCATGGGGGTATGATGAGAGCCTCATCATGAGCCATAACTAGCTCATTTTGACCTAATAAAGAGAATAAAGGCTCCTACATGACTTAGAAGAGGGCTTAATTGGAGGAATAAGTGTTCTGAGAAGAAAACATGAAATAAAGGTTAAAACTACAATTTTACCATTGCAGTACATAAACGTGATTTCTCAGAGACAAAGCATAGGTCAAATGGTCTAAATGAGATAAAAAGTGGGTTGAATCAATCAGAAATGAGTTCATGTGCAATCCAAGAATTAAATGACATTTGGTAACCCTAAAACAGACCCGCTTAATTCAACAAGGTTTCGATCAGGATAAAAATCAAGTAAACCCTCTAAAATTCATGTAAAAATATCCCCTAGGGTTTAGAACATTCAAATTGGCCTTTGGAACCTAGTTTGACCTAGAATAGGGTCCTAGCTCATCAATTGACCTAATTTGGGTTTTTACGCAAAATATCCAGTCAAACATGGTAAAACATAAAATCCAACTTCACCATTGAATTCCTTAGGTCCAAATTAGGTTTTTACCAAAATTTGGACCTAAGGGGAGGTCATCTTGACCTACTTTGCAATTTAGTACACCCAATCACATTTTGGTCCCTATCTTTTGAAAACCATCACATAAACCCCCATAGCTTTCTTGCCAATCTTACAATAAAGTCCTTCTGCCATTATTGGGGCAGAATCCTTCTCCGGCGAGGTTGACAGGGGGGATACGCTCAGATCCCTCAGAGATCTCCTCCAAGAATTAGAAGGGAGATTCTCTGAGGAATCCCCTTCCATCTGAGCCCGATCATGATCTCTGATGACTGTCCAATCTCTCGTGCGAACGCACGAAAGATTTGGATCCCAACCACCTTCCTTCTCCGACAAAGACAACGGTGGTTAAAAGCTTGCCCTCAACGCACCAGAAGCCCGGCCAGCACCTATAAAAAGACCTCCGACCCTCTGCGAAATCTCTCAGACTTGTCTTGGCGGTAGAATCCTCCAAATTCTTCTCTCCTCTCTCCAGCCAAGAAACCCACAAGCTCCGGTGATTACCTCTCCTCCTTCTCGTCGCTCTGCTACCATTCCAGCAGCAGAGTCTACTCCGCCTCATCTTCCCGCGTCGCACCGCACCAAGCGCACGCTTCCCCGACCTCCTCCTCATCACCGTTATCTCCCTCAGGGTTATCTTCTCTGACGATGGCACAAACGAGCCATCTGACTCCGCTGCCCCCTTTCTCTCCCAACAGTACAGATAAGTTCCCCATCTTCCACTCTTTCATTTCCTTACTTTATTTCACACAATCGACCCTCGACCCTCGACCGTCCCTGTCCACCGCCACCTTCCTCATCTCCGGCCACCCTTCGGCGAGATGCTCCCATCGCTCCGCAGCCCCACACGTCTCACCGACCATCTCATAACCTCTGCCTCACCTCACTGAGCACCCTCCACTCATCCACAGCCCCGTGACACCACCACAACAACCCCCCGAACACACCCACTCGTCCGACCATAGAGCGACCTAGGCACCTAGGCCTAGGCCGCCCCGCGGCCTGCCACATAACTCCTCACCTTCGTCGTGACACGGCGAAGGTCCCCCGGTGATTTTATTAGGCCGCGAGGCTATTTTTGTGTCAGACAGATCTCAAGCTCCGACCACCATTGACGGCAACTCGAGGAAGCTCCACGCTCGCTCCAGGCCTCAGGACTGCAAGATTCCAGGTGCTGCGAATTTGGGAAGGTCATGCGAAGGAAGCTGACCCAGCAAGTGAAGCCAACAGAGCTTACAGTTGAGGGAATTGAAGGCGCGGTCTGCTGAGGGCGTGCGAGGAAAAGCAGTGGGCTTTAGTCCCACATCGGTAAGTTATGACGCGCTTATATCCTTTATATTATTTTTATCATATCAGTCGGTTGCCTCCAGTCACACTTGGGGTGAGGTCCCTCACCTATCTCACTGTGCCTCGTCCGCGAGTTCACCACGCGGATCTGGTGCGACCCGACCCGATCCTGTCCTGAGCACACCTCACGCACCACCCTCACACCGGTGCGCCTGGTCCCGGGCGCGCGATCCAACCCGTTTACCCAACTCTGGGAGAGCGTGCTGAGAGTGGTTTACACAGAGAGAGAGAGAGACGCGTGGGTAGAGGGTTAGGTTTTGCTGTGTGTAGTTGTGTGTAGGACGTAGGGACTTAGCCACTGCAAGCAGAGGAAGAAAGAAGGAAGGAGGCTCTGCCAGGGAAGAAAAGAAGAAGAAACGCCAAGGGGAAACAGAAGAAAGAAGGAAGGAGGCTCTGCAGAGGAGAAAGAAAGGCAAAAGAAGTGAGACAAGGAAGTTCTGTCAAGGAAGAAGAGAGGCAAGGCAGAGAAGAAGAAGCAAGGCCAAGGAGAACAGAACTGAAGAAGAAGAAGACAAGGGGTAGACAAAGATTCAAGAAGGCAAAGGAAAAGAAAAGGAAGAAGAAAGAGAGAGGAAAGCCAGACCTTGGTCGCAGAAGGGAAAGAAAAATAAAGAGAAACAGAAGCAGAAAGGGAAGAGAAGAGAAGGAGCTCTATTTTAAGACGTCTGATATTGTGTCATTTTAAGACGTCTGATATTGTGTCAGACATCCATTTTTGTTCCCTTTGATCAATTTCTTTTTATATCACTCTCATTGAACTAGTCATTTATTTTCATTTAAAAAGTTGTGTTCTCAAGTTTTGGAAGTACTTAGATTGCTCCATGTGTTCGACCTCGGATACTCTAATTTTTGAGTTATAAATCTTTATTTGTTTTCATGGAAAGTTTGTCTATATTACAACGCATTAATTGTTAAAACATGATCTAGCCGTGTCAACAACGTATCTTACTCCAGCTTTCTTCGTTCAATGAATGTATGCAATGCAGGAAAAATAAACTAGATGCTACTCATTTAGTCCTTGATGGTCGTCCTATAGATATGCAACTTCTAGCAGGCTGTTCGATTTTTTTTTTTAATAATAACAATAAGCAAACATACCTAATCTAACTAACTAACAAACATGCAGTTCAAATAATTCAAATAATCATATAATCTAAATAAATGGGGACACGCTCCCGAAAATATGCTCCCACATACAAGAGCGATAAGAAATAAAGAGGCACTAGGAACACGTTCCCAAAAATACCCGACAAGGGTCCAAAAGACAATAATTAAATTCTAATGTCTATCTAAACTAAATCTAAACTAAGCTCTACTGACTAAATCAAAAACAGGCTCCTCTGTAAGCCTATGTGCATGGGATCAAGGCCCACGTGTTCCTGTTGCTGGCCTCCAGGTGGCGTCAATGTCCACCAAAAAGATCGTCTCTGCCATGCACGTCATTCAGGGTCAATGTCGTCGCTCTGCTGTGCCTGTCACCGTGTCAGATTCCTCGCATAATAAAAAAAAAAGATCAGATAACTACACAACTCAGAATATTCAAAAAAATAATAACTTGAATCTATTGCATCTGTTGTCTCCCCGGCAACGGCGCCATTTTGATGGAGAGTTTTGCTTAGTTATGATAGCAATAGAGGATATGTCGTTGTAATTAATGTGGTGGAAATCTCTCAATCAAAACTAAATATCAATTTTAATCACAGTAAAGATGTCGTATCCACAGGGAGGAATAGACCCATAAATTCACAAAAAGAGAAATATAATGTTCACAGACACTTTCGCGACTTTAATGCGAGGAATATGCTAATTTGAACGGAGCTTGCAAGTTTCCTTAAAAATTTAGGGTTAATTATGCAATTTTCATGTCAGGAATTAAGCTCCAAAAATATGTGTATGATGCATGTGTAATGGCTTATCATGTAAATTCAAATTTCATGCAATTCTGATTTGAAATTCAAGGTTAAATCATGCACATAACACAAGTGAAATCATTTCAGGAAAGTATGAGTGCATAAATACAATGTGCCCTAAATAAAATATGAATATATAATTGGCAATGGCATTCAATGTAATTATTAATTGAAACAAAAACAGAGGATTTCTCCTCTCTCTTCCTCGCGTGTGCAGCCGTGCACGGTTGGCGGTGAGAGTCGACGGGGAGGTGCACCTCGACGAGGGCTACGCAACGGCGGTAATGCGGCAGTCGGAGGTGGCCGGCGGCGGCCGAACAGAGGAGGATGGCCGCCGGCCCATTGGAGGAGGAGGCCGTTGTTGCAGCCCACGCGGTTACGCACTAGGCGCGCACGCATGCAAGGTGTTCTGTAGGGAGGCGTCTCTCTTGCAGGCGGCTGCTGGCTTGGGGCGATGGCGTAGGTGCGCACCTACAGAGGAGCGGTGCAGTGCCTGTGGGCTGGCGTGAGGCAGTGCCTGCTGGCGTTTGGCATGCTGCCACCTGCGGGCACTTGGTGTGGGAGTGCCTGCAGTGAAGGGCACTGGAGAGGGCGTGCCTGCAGGGAGTGGTGGTGGCGTGCCTGCGATGAGAGCGCTGGTGGCGAGGGCGTGCTACAGGCGGGAGCGCTGGTGGCGTGCCTGCGGTGAGAGCGCTGGTGGCAAGGGTGCGCTGCAGGCGGGAGTGCTGGTGGGGGGCGTTGAAGGGGCACGGGTGCCTGCAGTGAAGAGCGCTGGAGGGAGCGCGCATGCAGGGAGTGGTGGGGCGTGCCTGCAGAGGGCTCGGGTACGGGTGTGCAAAGGTGCTTCCTGCTGTGCAGTGCCTACGGGCGCTGGTTGGAGGGAGCGGTGGATGCTGGGTGCGGCGCTGGTGTTGGGTGTTGGTTGGAGGCGTTGGGGGGCGGTGATGGTCCACAGTGCAAGCGATCTTCCCACAGTGCATGCTCCTCTCACAATTGGGTCCCCACCAGGGGGAGAAGAAGATGACCCGAAGATCCAGCCCTATGCTCCTCTTAATTCCTCTCCCCTGCGCCCATTAAGGGATTTTCAAATTTCTTTTCTAAATATGGTCACCGGCTGTTGAGGAGCTGTTGAGGCTGACCGGAAGACTCAGTTGAGGCCAGTGGCTGTTGGGGAGGGGAGAATTTAATTCACCTCCCTCAGCTCTTGTAATTTATTCCTGCAACAACAAAACATAAAATAATTACATACTAAACTATAAAAATGCAACAAAATAGATAAAAACTCAAGTAATGATGCATGTACTTATTTAATGACCTAATGTAATTATTAACCAACATACAATGTTAGAATTGAATTACATAGGCGTAACAATAATCCATTAAAATGGACTCATCAGAATACTAACTGAAAGATTTACTATAGTATATAAGTCCATGGAGATGTACAATGGAAATCTCCTGGTGAACTACCAATTACACCTGAGTACGGAACCCGAAAACACATCAGTAAAAACTGAGTAGAGTAGAAACAGTAATAGTAGAGTGCAACAGTAACCAAGCACCAGAGAAAATGGGTACTATTAATCCATTTATTAAGCATCTTGTTATCCAGTTCCATTTCGTTTATTGGAAGCCCAATTTATTATAGTTCACAAATTATTAATTGACATCTCAGGGTACGAGATAATTTCGTGTAACTTCCTATAGCGCAAGACCGGTATAACTTGCCCTCCTGGCCGAAAAGACCACTTATACCCATCGAGTTGCTACTTTCCATCACCTTGGAGTCATTGTGAAAACGGGTGGCGACTGCATCGTGTGGTGTGAACATATACTCGCGTTATGTACGCTAATCCACAAATAGCCAATGACCCACCCACCAGCTGAAAGAACTACTCCAATCCTCGAGCCCTGCTTATCCACTATCTCGGTTGGCCACTAAGCTTAACCAAAGAGTCGTAGGGAGGCTAGCAACTCCTTAAACTAGCCCCTTAACCCGATCTAAAAAGACCTAAAGCTATGGCCGAAAACTCGACAAGTAGCGGGGTGAAAATACTAGTTATCTATTCTTTTTATTTCCGACAATTACGTCGTACTAATTTTTTAATCATTTTCAGAAAACTATATCTTTCATTTTCATCCATTCAACTATCCTTCATAATTTCGCATCATTAATTCCAGAATTTATAATTTTTCACAATATCTTCCAACTCATCTGTTTCCCAGAAATTCTCAATTTATGATCGGGGTTCCGATCAATTTATTATTTAACCATCTTGATGATGCCAGTTTTACTCAAAACAAAAATTTATTTCTCACATGCAATGTTAAGACCATATTCAACAAGCTTAATTATTTTATAATTCATTTCATGAAAATTATCAAATAGTTTATCGTTAACTTCTTTTAATCTGGTAGTTAATAATAACATTACTCTAGTTAGTCACATTCCAAGTCAACTTGATTTTCATCAATATATTTAATATTCCAGTACCCAGAGCAAAAAAAAAAACATAAACAGGCCCGATCTCAGCAAGAGGTAAGAATGTACACTAAACGGTACAATAAGCGAAGAAAATCACTATATACATAAACTATATGGAAAAGGAGAGAGACTACTCTACCTAATGTCGCGGAGGGTCACGATGACTTCAAACCATGTGCATAGGGCTTGAGGGCAGTATCCACGCCTGCCTCAAAATCCGTCCATGCACCAGGGCCAGACCTGATTTGAATGGACCAAAAATAGGGTCGGAAATAACTAATTACATTTCTATATTTACACTTAGGATAATGTACTCAAAAATGAAAATAAATCATACCAACGCATAGTATACGTCAATACAATTCCAACAGTACCTTATTTGTAGAAAACTAACGTTGTGAAGGCCTCGAACTGGTCAAAACAGTGCGAAGGGGTCCAGAGTCAGATCGAACCACCCTTGTTACGACCTGGTTCCCGAATCCCTATAGGACACGAGATCGTCCCGACTCGATTGATCCCAAGACCCAGTCGTCCAACGAGAAATAACCAAAAAGCAGGAAAGTAAACCACATTCACTATGCTAAGCAACTAATAGTAAAAGAGTACAGCAGTAAAGAAAGTAAAAACTGTTACAGTATATATTACCACCACAACAATAGAACAGTAACAAGGTACAAGAACATAAAGGTGCAGAAAAGTAAAGGAATAGAACATAAATTACAGGAGTCTAAACTCACTACTACAAAAGAAGTACAACAAAAGAAGCTACTGCTACTGGGCTCTACTTGGCCCAGCACTCTCTACAGCCTGAGACTCGGGCTGCTCAAACCTGAACCTGAAAAGGGTTAAGAGTACACAACGCCAGCGAACACTGAGTAGAGTGGCAACAAACTAACTAAAGCAGTAAAAGTGGACAGGTAGCTGTTGTTGTTCAATTACTTTCTTTAACTAATTATTCCTTTTCACCACTTGGTTTATTTATCAGATCTCTTTCTTGATCTCAAACGTTCCTCGTGGGAACGATCTTGATTGCAGTCTTTTCCAAAGAGAAGAAGTCGCACGTGGTGCTCTCCTGGCCGGGAGAGTCCCCCGTGGTGGTCCTACACCCAGTCAACCACCCCAAGGTCACAGACAGATGTAACGGTGACTACGGCACGCACGATAAGTGCACGGGTAGCTACCCCATATTGGCAGGTGGTCAGTCGTTTCCGTTAACGGGTGTGCCCAAGTACAGTAGGGAATAGTATAGGGCCTAGCCCTCTTGGTAATAGGGGTCTAGTCCCTAAGAACCAAACAGGGGTCTCACCCCTCCATAGTCCGTGCACCCTCGCCTGACTACCCTGGTTTGCCTAGTGGGCCTAACAAGTCAGTGTAGGGTGGCTAGCTGAACCCCGGGCCCCATGAGGTGGCTATCTCTCCCCGGTACAGTGTACGCGAGGGCCACGAAGTCTGTGCAAAGTGGCCAAACCCACCCCGAATCTCAACCCGAAGGCGGCAAGCTCCCCTCTACACTAAGAGGGAACATGCGCTCCCCTTGGTACCATGTACTCAAGGGCTAGCACACTTCTTGTCACATTTCCAGATCCATTCCATATATTTCCAGGAGCTCTACTCCCAATTTTCCCGTAGGGTTCATGCTCATATTTCTCATGCCATTCTGTACCGGGTTTCATCATCCACATTTCCATTCTCAGGTTATATATGTGCAGTTCGTATTTCTATATTCACGTTTCCATTCTCAGGGTATACATATGCAGCTCGTATTTCTATTATTCAACATATACAATAGGTAAGGTTACATGCAACTGTTTCACTAGCACAGTTAATTCATATTTCACAGGCAGTTCTTATTCATTAACAGGCAGTTGTTTTCTATCTACTCATTCAAGATTGCAAAACACGCATACAGACATTTCAATTGTTTCTCATCCTAGGATTCATGCCACATCTTAGGTTCTACTCATTCATTCCACACATGCATTCAGGTTTATAATTAAATTTAGGGGAAGCCACTCTACCAGTTAACCCAGGAGTATTGGGGGCTCGAACGGTAGGCTCACGTGCCTCAGCAAGCCCTAAACCCGCAACGGAATGAAGTCCTATAACAAGGAATAATCAAAATGGAACATTCAAAACAGTATAGAAAGCCTTCTAACTAGAAGAGGAACTTGCAAGGAAAACATCGATATCCTATTTGCATAAAACAGACCTCAAACGGACCCTAAACAGGTCAAAAACAGGGCTGCTGACTCAAATCAGATGTCTGGAACAACTTCCAGACATCTTAAAAGTGTCCAGAAATGCACCTCAAGCTTTGCGTCCACCCTAGATGTCCAGGAACTCTTCTGGATCATTTGGCCCCAGCTCTAGTCATCCGACCTCCTCTCCGGACGTCTAGAAGTGCTTCCGCCATCTGGTAAGCCACCCAGACATCTAAAATGTGTAGGAGGGCGTGTCCCGCGCCTTCCCAAAGCAAATCCTGCATGCCACCATAAAATCTCCTCAAAATAGGCACACAAAGTGTTCCTGCGGAACGGCCTACATGGCCATATCCGCAAAGGGAATGTACCTTCGCGAAGCTCTCTCCTCAGACGTCTGGAACCGCCTCCAGACGTCCGCTTCGTCGTCTGGACGTGACTCCAAACGTCTAATTCTGGGAAGAACCCAGACCCAGAACCTGCACCTGCTCGCTCTCGCCGCGTGTAGCTGCGGCTCGCCTCCTCGCCTGTAGCTCCGGCTGCAGCAGTGTCGGGGAGGACTCCCCCGACGCACTCCTCTTCCTGCACCCGTCGCTCTGGCCGTGCGCTCTTCGGTGAGCTCCCACACGAGCTCACTCCTCCTCTCCTCACGCTGCTCCTCCTCATCACCGCTCTCGTGCTCTCTCACTCACGCTAGCTCTCGCGCTAGGGTGAAGAGGAAGGGAAGAAGTGGCTGGAGTGGGGAGAATGAGAGAGGAGGAAGGGGGTTTTATAAGGATGGGGTGTTAGGGTTTGTTGGAGGAGGGGAGAGAGAAGAAGGGGAGAAAATGAGAAGGTACTGTCTATGCGCCGCTCGCACGCAGTCGCGAAGGCTTTGCACAAAAATTTCAATTTCTAGATGTCTGACCGACAGTCCAGACGTCTTAAAAGGCTCAAGACAGAACTGGTCTTTACAACCCTCACACGTGCCGCATAACGCACCCACGCACGTCTGCGCTCGTGCCTACGCACCCGCATGCTCCCTCACCTTCACACTTGTGCACGCCCGTGCCTCCATGAAAATTGCAGTGGGAAGCACGTGTTTTGCAGAATTACAACTGGGTCCTCGAAAAGAAAATTTTTTAATTTTAAAAGGAAAATCCAAGATTTTCCTCCTCTTTTCCTCTCTTAATTGAGAGGCTTAGACGCTAATGACGACCCAAGGACCCAAAGGGGTCCTTTTATATGCTTTAAGGGTGGTTGGGATTAGGATTAGTAGGGTGAAATACCTAAAATACCACTAGGGTTGGGTCCACCTTACATTTAGGTCCTTTTCAACTTATTTTGGCCATATCTTGAGCTATACACCTTGAAATCGCATGAAATAAGCATCGTCTGAAAACTTACGACGAGATAAATCCAATGGTATCACATATGGCACCCTTTTAACAATGTTTGGCCTAGGGTTTACTCGAAATACACATTTTTTGGCAATTTAAGGAGGTGCTGACACCAACACCCAACCACACCCGGGTTTCCGAGTCCAAATTGATCCGAACCACTTTGAAATGACTCGGAGTCAGAATTTTGGGATGCTACACCTATTACCTTACTCTTCAAATCCAATGGTCCCGATGGGCCTTTAATCATATTTTCCCTAGGTAGATAACTTCACTGTCGCCGGAGACAATGATAGTGGTTACCACCTAGACAACCTCTGGACCAGATACATCCCCCTAGATCTCCACCTACACCTATAAATACCCATTGATGCCTTCGATTACAAGGGTCAACTCCCTTTCCCTCTTCCCTATATTGAGCTGATGATAGGCTATTCTTCCAGAAGTTCGGTGACCTCTCACCCTTGCCTTAAACTAACTCTGGCAAAGTTGATCTCCACCCTCACCCCCTCTTCCACTCTGGTGCTGTGATAGGGCTTAGGAGCACTCATCTCTTCTTCCTATTCACCTTCCTTTCTCGTCAGAGGTTCTTCTTCACCAAATCTAATTTCTTCCAACTCCGGTGAAGCATTGCCAGTGTCTTCTACCCTAATTCATCCAGGTAACAAGTAGCATAGCATTAGGAGTAGCTTTAGATCAATTCTAGGCATTTAGGTAGTTAGGAGTAGGAGTAATTTAGCATTACTTACAGTTTCTTCTCCATCTCTGGCGAGCCATTTCCGGCCTCGTCGGAACTCCATTCACTTCAATCACACTTCGACCACCTTCCTTTCTCTTCCACAATCACTTCTCACTTCTTATTTCCTTTAATTACTCATTCCACTTCCACCTTCAACTGAGGTGCCCACTGTCCATGGTGGAGTCCTAGAATGCCTTTCATACTCAATTAGGCCCTCCAACACCTCCATTGAACTAACAGGGCCCTGATCCACACTTTAATTTCATCAATTACCCTTTATACACTAAAACCTAATTCACCTCAACTCCTGAGCTCCGTTGTCAATGGTGAAGGTTAGGAGAGTAGCTTCATCTATTTAAACTATCTCACACCTTCGCCTCATCATAAAGATCAATTTGCCTCAATTAATTTAAAAATTCACTATCTCTTGAGTTCTAGCGAACTCAAGTTATCTTTTGAATTGATTTAAGATCAAAGATGTGATTCAAGCTCCCTTTTATGAAATTGATGCGTTCTTGAGCTTTATGAGATCCTCAGGAAGCTTTTGAATATGTTCTTGAGCAGTTTTATGGAGTTTTGATACTTGATGGTCAATTCTAAAGATCACCAGAGCTCTGACGAGCTTCGACGATATCAACTAGTAGTTATAGACTTTGAAACAACCTAAGAAGCTCCAAATCAACATTTCTTGATCTCCTAATCATAATTCACTCATCAATCTCTTGTTCTATCCATTGAAGCATTCCTTTAGGATCTGTCTTCTTCAGCATCAATAGAGTTGAAGAAGAAACACCAGATTATTTCAGACTCTGAAAATGGTCCATAAGCTTCCTTAGAACCTATAGAGTTCAGATTTATTCTTAGATGTATTGTTAGATCCTTAGGTTGGTTTATCGACCAAACACCTTTTAGATCTTAGGTAAAGGGACTGAAACTCTGTGCTCTAGAAGTCAAAATTTGATCTTTGATAGTTGGAAGAATTCCTAAGGTTGAATAGAGATGATCTAGGTTATTTATTTGATTGGATTTACTTTGGAATTAAACGTCAACTCTTAGCTAAGGATTGGTCAACCTAAGGTCATTCTAAAGCTTTAAGCTTTAGAACTCAGTTCTAAAGGTAGATTTGTGTTCCTTAGGTTGTTAGGAGTTAATTGAAATTAATTTCAGTAAGTTATAATGAGCATATAGTTAGATTTAAATTCCTGTTCAGTTTGGGTTCATTTCAAACTTCATAGGGATTCATTGAGTTCTGGACGAATTTCTAGGCTAAAATTAGCCCAGATATATTTTTTCAACCTCTTGAATCCATCTAGGAATCCTTCGGAGGTCTTAAGCTATTGTTTGAGCCAATTGACCCCTTGATTCATCTGTCCTGAGCTTCAATGTGAAGCTCATTAAGCTTTCCAAGCTTCCATTTCCTCACTACTGAGTAGGAAATACTTCCAGACACTGAGATAAACTCTTAGGATAGAGAGAGAGGGATTAGGATAGGCATTCTAGGTGTATATCTTGATCTATTGTTGCCAAGCAATAATGGCGTGAAGCTGATTTTGGAGGATGATTTGGAGCAGCTCCTGTGCTCCAAATGAGTGTTTGAAGGATTCAATTGAGAGCTCTATGGAAGCTCTATCGATCTGGGCAATTTATTTGAGACTATTTGATGAGGAGTGATTATGATTTGGAGATGAATTTGGAGCTGGGACAGGCACTGCACTGAAAGAGAGGGGGACTCTTTAGTCCTACCTCATGTAATGAGGAGTCGTTGAAGCCATATATAAAGATTTGATGATTATGTCGATCAGTCGTCATGAGCGCTAGGTGCATGAGCGAGCATGGGTGTGTGCTTGTGCATGTAATGATGTGGCTCTATGGAGCGGCCTCTGGGCGCCAGGTGGAAGGTTGAGATGGTGACAAATGGCTAGTAGTGGTATCAATTTGGCCATCCTGGTTGTTGATTCTGTGAAGGCTACATGGATTGATTACACAACAATCATGCAACCTAAAACACCTGAATTGAGATAGATTCTAGCATAACTTCGAGTTAATGCATTCATAAGCATCGTAATTTGCATACTAGTTAGTTTGAGTAGCCGTATAGATAATATCATCATTTTATGACCTAAAAGAGAGATGATTTTAATCACAGATGATTCGAAGCCACAGATGTTAGATCAGACCAGACAGATCTAATCAGAACAACGACGGGAGTTCAACACTTCCGAAATCATCTTGATTAGACAACTAGAGCATCGTGTATAGTCCATAGAAGAATGGAGATCATGGAGCCAAAGGGCAAAGATCTGGACCTCAGATGACAAATCCAATCACACGGATGGATCCGGATCGACATTCGCAGTCTAATGGTGCAGAAATCAACTTAATCGAAGGCCTATGTCATCGGATATAAAGAGAAGAAGAATAGACGACCACAATGGTGCTACGTGGCACCATCACAGCCGCCCCTTGCCATGCCCCCAACTCCTGAAGGCACCTCTCCTCGCAGCGCAGGCCGTTGGATCTTCATCCAACGGCCACAAGAGTGCCACGTCGCCACCTGATGAGAGACTCATCATGATCTCTAATTACCCCTAATTAACTAGTCTTCCTAATTAATTAGCTAAGGTTATGAATATATAAGGGCTAATTATAAAATAAGGGATATATAGTAAAGGACCTTAAAATAAGTTAAAAATGATATTTTATCATTCAATTAACATTATTAACAATTTAATTAATAATTGGACTCGAGATTTTATTAATCATTTCCCTAATTAATAAGTTAAGTAACTTAAACATAATGTATACCTAAGTATATAATAACTTAAGTAATTTTACCTAATTAATAAATTAACCTAAAAAGGTCAAAAATGTAAATTCAAGGTCTAATCATAATAGTTACCTTATTTATTAACATATATAAAAAGTTGAAAAAGATCTAAATTAAAATAAACCTTTAAAACCTGAGTTTACATTTTGGTCCTTAAAATTCATTGCAATCGGGTCCTTAATTTTCATAAAGGTCCTTAAGTTTCATTACACTTAGGTCCCTTTCGTCTTCTTCTTCTTCAGTCGATTGAACGACTGACGACGGAGAGTGATTCCACCGCGCGATCACTGCCTTGCCAACATCATCCTTCCTTTTCCAAGCTCCTGGAGCTTGCGCTCACCACTCCATCTTCATCCATCGGTCTGGATTACTCGAAAATCCTAATTTCTGGTGGGAGTTAACCGCACCGTCATCGGAGATGATGCCGGAGGTTAAGCTTCCCAAGCTTCTTCTTCGTCCAGACTCCACCGTCTTCTTCGTTGCCATCCACTATAAATATGCCCTCACCCTCCAATTTCTCTTAAGTTGGCTCCTTTCCCTCTTCTTCACTGCAGCCGACTTCGATAGGCTATTCTCTCCATAACTCCGGCAACTCCCCATCTCATCTTCTGACTTCCTCCATCCATCCTGATCAGCTGAGGAGCTTCGCCGAGGTCAGCCACGTCTTTGGACACAGGCACCGACCAAGGAGATCCTCTGCTTCACCTCACATTTGCCGCCGGAGATCTTTCAACTACCCTTTGATTTCACTCGTCCGCCATGAGCCTTGGGCGGAATCCCTTTGACCCCTTCGTCCAGGTAATAGTAGATTAGGAGTAGGAGTAGGAGTAGGGTAGTTTAGGTAGGTAGTTAGCCGTAATGTCAGATTTCAGATGTCATCTTCCTCGACTTCAGCAAGTTCCTTGAGCTTGCCAGAGCCTTAATTTTGCCTTTTGAAACCACTATCCACCTTCTTAAACCACTCATGATCATTTCTAACTCATTTAATCATTAATTGGATCATTGAATCGCCTAATCCAATTTCACCTCCATCAGCTACAGCTGCTGTCCATGGCGACAGTAGTTGACTTAGATTCACCTTCATCAGATCCTTCATCATCAATTCATCATCAAAGGATATTAACTATTATCTTAATTTGATTAATTATCATATATAACTTAAATACCTAATTTTATCTAAGCTCTTGAGCTCGTTGTCTATGGCGACTCAGGAGCAGTTTAAATTATAAATTATTTATATAATTATGATCGTAGATAATTGTTGTTACGAACACACACTTCAGACGTCTTTTAAGACGTCTGGGAAGTGACCCAGACGTCTGACCAGACGTCTGGAACCACTTCGAGACGTCTGGAAATCAGTTATTTTTGGCACCAGCGGTTTCGTCTGCGCGCTTGAGCGCGCAGACCTGCGAACACACTCTCTCTCTCTTTTTCCCTCTCTCCTGCGGTCGCAGGCTGTCAGTCCGCTCTCTCTCTCCTCCCCGCGCGGCTTTAAAAGGGCACGCCCCCTCCCTCACTCTCATCACCTCCGCCCCCTTCCTCTTCTCCTTCCAGCTGGTGTGCATGAGCGAGCGCGAGTGAGCAGCGGCGGCGACAGCCACGGCGGGTGCGGGAGGAGGTGCTGCACGGGGGAGGAGGCGTCGGCCGTGAGGGCTCAAGCCTGCCGGGGCAGCGGGAGCCGGCCGGTGGGGGCGCAGCAGACGCGCGGTGGCGCGGGAGGCCTGCTGCAGCTCGAGCAGCAGGCGGAGCACTCGCAGCGCGGCCGTGTGTCGCGAGCGGAGGGCGAGTGGCGCCCTGATTCTGGAAAATTTTCCAGAATCAGACGTCTGTGATTCCAACCAGACGACGGGGAAGACGTCTGGAAGACTGTCCAGACGTCTGAAAGGTGAGTTATTTCCACTTCTTAGTTTTCTTCGACTGACCATACTAAGAGAGAGGAAATGGGTACGCACAGGTTCTGAGATTCGCATCCAACGCGAATCAGACATCTGGCTACAGTGCCAGACGACGGGAACGACTTCCAAACGTCCTGGGTGACCATTGGACGTCTGGGAACTAGGCCAGATGCCCCCATAGGCTTCTGGACGTCTGAGAGACCACGCAGAGCAAGGTAACCCCTGATCCACTTTTTAAGACGTCTGGAACTTATTCCAGACGTCTGATTTTGCACTGTTTCGTCGTTTTCGACCCGTTTAGGGCCCGTTCGGAGTCTGTTTTCCGCGTTTCAAGTTTCGTGCTTTTCAGAATTACATCCTCTACCCGTCTACAGTAG
The DNA here is from genome assembly GCA_037157565.1 of Thalassia testudinum. Taxonomy (NCBI): domain Eukaryota; kingdom Viridiplantae; phylum Streptophyta; class Magnoliopsida; order Alismatales; family Hydrocharitaceae; genus Thalassia; species Thalassia testudinum. The sequence continues at coordinate 63,119,814 of JAZHRO010000031.1, forward strand.
CTATGTACTGTTTTGAGAAACTCGGTGTGTTTGATCCTTATGATAGGACCCCGTTCCGTTGCAGTCTTGGGGGTTGCGGAGGCACGCGGGATTCCCGACCACGCCCCCAGTTCGCCTGTTGTAATCGGTAGAGTGGCTTTTAAGTTTATTGGTATAATCTGTTAAATTATGGAACCATAAATAGCACCTAGGAAATTGCATGAATCCTAGGAATGAGAAACTAGAATGAATGGTAGATCCTAGGGTGTTGCATGAATCCTAGGGCTGGAAAACTAGATTGTATGATAGATCCTAGGGTATGTCATGAATCCTAGGATGGGAAGAACTAGTGGAATATATGAATACTGCAGTCTTGGAAAATGTGGAAAGGAAACAATAGCTGCCTGTGAATTGAATTAACAGCTGCCTGTTATGAATAAATGAACATGATTAAGAATATGGGATGTATGAACGTGAAACTGGAAAGGTGAAACCGGAATGCGCTGAGTTAAAGAGCTGGAACCCTACGAGGAATTAGGAGTAGAACTCCTGGAAAGTGAATGGAATAGAATTGGGGAAGTGAGCTGGCCCTTGAGTACGGAGTACCAAGGAGAGCGACTGTCCCCCTGTTTAGTACAGAGCGGAGCCAGCCGCCCCAGGGACCCGAGGTTGGGATTGGCCACTCTGTACCGACTTGCTGGCCCTCGTGTACGTAGTACCGAGGAGAGCTACTAGTGTAGGGAGGTACTAGCTACCCCACGGGCCCCGGGGTTCTGCTAGCCTCCTACACCGACTTGTTAGGCCCACTGGGGCAAACCAAGGTAGTCAGGCGAGGGTGCGCGGACTGTGGAGGGGCAAGGCCCCTGTTTGGTTACTGTGGAGGGGTTGGACCCCTGTTACTGAGAGGGCTCTGCCCTGTACTGGTTCGGTGCTGTGCTTTGGGTGCACCCGTTAACGGAAACGACTGACCACGTGCCAGTGTGGGTTAGCTACCCGAGCGTTTACCGCGCGTGTCGTAGTCATCGTTACGTCTGTCAGTGACCTTGGGGTGGTTGACTGAGAGTAGGATCACCACGGGGGACTCTCCCGGCCAGGAGAGCACCACGTGCTACTTCTACTGTTCGGAAAAGACTACAATCAAGATCGTTCCCACGAGGAACATTCGAGATCAAGTGAAGGATCTGAGAAATAGATAAATTGTGAAACAATAGAAAGACGTAAATAAAGGAAGAAAGAAAATTAAAACAGCTACTATACACTTTACTGTTCTTTAGTTTAGCTGCCACTCTACTCAGCATTTTGCTGACGTGTTACACACGTTACCTTTTAGGACCAGGTGTTGAGCAGCCAGGGTCAGCGGCTGTAGAGGACGCTGGGCCGAGTAGGGTCCAGTAGAGTTGCCACTGTTCTCTTGTACCTCTTTTTGGTTCCATTGTAGTGAGTAGTTCTTATTTCCGCTGTACTTTTCTTTACTTGCAGTTCCATATTATGTTATGAATGTTGTTCTACTATTGTGGTGGTATATACTGTAGTGGTTTCTTTCCTTACTGCTGTATTTTCTTACTGTTAGTTATATTTATGCTGAATGTGGTTTATTTTACTGCTCTTTTGGTTACTACCTCGTTGGACGACCAGGTCTTGGGGTTAGTCAAGTCGGTCCGGTTCTCGTGTCTCGTAGGGACTCGGGAATCGGGTCGTTACAATTGTTGACTTGTCTCAACCACTCATTCGAGTGGGAGATCAAGTCCTGAGCCTCAAATAACTCAGATAACATTTAAACTGATTTTACTGATTAATCATTCATGTAATGAATTAAAGAGGAATTTAATGTGATCCTGAGGTTCCTTGCAACCTTAGGAACCTTTTCAAATCAAAAATGGCATGATTCACCATTCTAAACACACTTTACACCTTTTTCTGGACTCACCGGAGCTCCAACGAGCTTCGGCGAGTCAATTCTTGATCTTCAGCCTACAAAAGATGATGAAAAGCTCCAGAATGATGTAATTGCGATCACTGATTAATTTGAGGTTGTTTATTTGGGATTTTTATGTCTAGAGCTTGAGATAGGATTTCGTCTTCTCCAACTCCGGCAGAGTTGGAGAAGCCTATGCAAAAGCTTAAGAACCACGTTTAACAGGTCTAGAAGCTTCAGTGTAGTGCACTGAAGCTATATGAGTCTTCAGATTAGTGTAGCAATCTTCCAATCCTTCTGTCGAACAGACCACATTTGGAGCTCAGGCAATGAGCCTAAAACCCTAATTTCTAGGGTTAAATCATCTGTTTAAAAGGTTGGATGAATTCCTGAGGATGAAGAGATCCTATTCTAGGCTTTAATTCCTTATAAAAAGGATTAAAACAGAAAGGCAAATTTTGAAGCCTTCACAGTCAAACTGAGGTTGAGATTTTGATTCTGAGCTCGATTTGAGGAATTGAGGATTTAGAATCATTTCTGAGAATCTGTTAAATGATTTTAGAGAGGTTTAAGTGAGCTCAGATCTGTTTTTCTGATGGAATTAATCAACTGCCAGTTTGGGTTATTTTCGAACCCAAACTGATAGCAGTGGCATTTTGATGAGATTTGAAGTTAAATTCTGCCTAGATCAATTTGTAACAACCCTTAGAATCTATTTTAATCAATTGAGAATGTTCTTAGCTGTCTGTTTACCTATTCAGAGTTATAAATTTATTCTCTAAAGCTTTCAAAGAAGCTTGAAACTTCTTTGCTATTCATGAAGCTTCTGAGAGCCTCAAAACCTCCACTAGCAGCTGGAAGTTTAAGTCTAGTCTGTGGACTTTAGAACCAAAGATCCACTCTCTAGGCCATTTTAACCGTAGAAAACACAGAACCTTCGCCCTTCAAATCAAAGAGCTTAACTTCCCCTTTGCATTAAATTGACACTTCAATTCTGTAGAGCAACCCAAGAGCTTTCCAACAAGCTTTTATTCGCTTGGAATGAAACTCTGAGCTCGGAGAAATTGTCAGTTGAAGTCGGGTCTGGAGAGGGGAAACATAGTCCCACATCAGCAAATGACGAGCAGGCATAGTATAAAACGTTTTTGTTGCATGGGCTTCTCAGTCGTCAGCGCTCGGCGCGATCTGAACATCTGACCATTTCGAGCATCTGTGTGTGTGTGTAGGCATGTGTGTGCCTGTGGGTGTGCACCCGAGTGGGCGTGTGCGATGTTGACCATGGGAGGGGGAGGCCTGGGGGGCGGTTGAGCCTGTTGGCTCGAGAAAGAAATAAACCAAAAATAAACCATAATCAAATAAGGTGAGGACCGAGTAGGATCTAGTCCCACCCTGATCTCAAGGTGCTGTGTATCCTCAAAAGGACCTCGTCGCAAACCTTAACCAATTTTTGGTTAAAGGAAAAGCCTGGTTCAGCTGGCTTAAGGAAAAGAAGAGCAGAAGGCTAAGTGCTGAGAAGTTAAGTGTTGAAGAAGGACTCGAAAGAGAAGGAAAGAAAGGAGAAGATAAGGCATAAAGGCTAAAGGTTAACAGGCATGAAGACTAAGGAGGAGGCTTAAGGAAATACTAAGGGAGAAGAAGGTAGAACAGGAGAAGAAAGAAAAGAAGCTCGAGAGAATAAGAGAGAAACAAAAAGAGAAAGAGAAAAAAAATAAAGGATAAACAGAATAAAAGGAAAATAAAGAAAGAAAGAAAGAAAGAGAGAAGAGAGAGGCTGAAGAATAAAAGAAATTAAGAAGTTTTTCTTATTTTATTTTTAATTTCTCTTACTTTAAATTGTTGTAATAAGGCATATGTTGAATAGACAAACTCTCACTTGCCTTAAAACTATTGAGATAAATGTTGTAAATGAGTTTTCTTATGGGATTTTGCATATTTCTTCAATCTAATCAATTTTTGCAAAATTCATGTTTCTACAATTAATTTAATTATACCTCCTATACTTATAAAGAAAAATATAAGATAACTAGTGAATTTAAAATAACATTTACCTTCCAGCAAACGACCTGGACTCAACCAATAAAAATTTTCTAAAATGTCAGGTTAATTCGACCCTATACTACTAATCGACACAACTTCGAGTTAACCTAAGTGACTTTTCTCTCCTCTTAATTAAGTAAAATTAACTTAATTAACTGAGTTGAGTAAGAAACGTATCACCACCCAAATTAGATCAGTATAAATATAAACAAGCAAGTATATGTGATAAAGAGTTTGCGCAGCTCATTGGCTTGTGTACGCAGGTTCAAGCCCTGTCGGCGCAAAATTGATGCGGTGTCAGCGAGCGGGCACGTGCAGGCGCGATTGCACAATCGGAGGGCAGAGGTGCGTCCACGTGGCGCAATCAGAGCGCATCGTGGGCGGACGTGCGATCACGCAGGTTTTTGTGAAATCAGGAATGTGCGAGAAGCACGCGAAGGATTTGAAAGGCGCAATGAGCGCGCGTTTAAGCCATCCGATTGCAAGATCAGACAACTGACGATGGAGGGTGATTTGAAGGCATGCAGCAAAGAAAAAAATGCGAAGGCATGGGTGAGCGGGAGCCGTGCGATGAGGATCTGAGGGCGCACAACGTGCCACATGTCGCCACCAGAATGAATCCAAGCATAGAAGGCCTTTTGAAGGTTATTTTTAGGCCAAATCAAAGCCGTTGATCTCCCGATCAATAGATCTGATTAGCCAAGGGATTGTTGCACAAGTTTAAGGGCTGAAATACCCTTTTTTCCCTTCACAAAAGCTATAAAAGAAGGCCCAGGGCCCCCCCAGTTGAAGCATCCACTTAGTATCTCTTTCTTCCATCAACTCAAGACATCTCATCTTCTCTGCAATTCTCTATCTCCTCTGCAACTCCACTCTGACTTCATCTCGGTGCTCTGGATCAGAGGTGCTGCTGCATCTCGCACAAGCATCCCGCAAGCGACATAGTTTCTCTGCCACTTCTATCTCTCTCTCCCTCTCTCTTTCTCTCTATCTATCTTTACTTTTTGCATAGCAATTTCTATTATGAAAAACTCTTTATCAATGCAATGAAATATGATCTTATGAATATTTGATGTGTCTCTATACATATATACATATATAAATATCTTGTTAGAATTAGTTCCATTGAAAATTTTCCGTTAAAAAATGAAATTGTCTCCCTGCGAACGACCTGGTACTCACCGATTTTATAAATTTATTTGTCGTCGTGTTTTCGCGCTATACTACAACTAAACAACTTTTAATCATGATCACATGCCAAAGTTGGCGCCGTTGCCGGGGAGGTAACTAAAATTTTTGAAGCTTTTCGGTGCATATTTGAGATTTCTAACTCGCTACATTTTTTGTTAATTTCGTGTGTGTAGGAAACGAAGAAATCTGAACCAAACACGACAACGGAGAAAGTGCGGGTTCAAACCTCAGGTAAATACCCATAGTTTAGATTAGTTAGATTTAGGATTTGCTTGAACCCTAGGATTAGTTAGAATTTGTTTGGTTATTAAAAATAAAAACAAAGAGAAAAAAAATTCTCTTGATTTCAGGCTAAAATAAAACTTTATATTAAAAATTCAATTCCCGAAGATCTGCACATCCAAAAATTTTCAATTTTTTTACTAGACATAGATTTCAAAGTTAGAAACAACATATCCAAATTTTGCGTTAATCAGAGTTACATAAAAATTTTAAAAATTCTCGCACTAATCTATTATCAATAAGGAATTTGTTCCTAATTTTTTAGAGTTCAAAATATCATAGGAATTTTTATATAACTCCGATTGAAGTGAAATTTATGGCACTGAATTTCTGAGAAAGTCAAGAATTTAGAAAAATCTAAGAAAAATATTTTTTGCTCATTTGATTGCACGAATTATCTGATCATGAACTAGGGGTTAAAATAGACTGTAAAACCCCCAGTACAGTTTAAATCTGAAAAAAATAGAAAACATGCATTAAAATTCTTGAAAAAAATATTTTATGCGTGCCTAGTTAGTGGTGCAAGAAGACCAATTGATTGCATTGCTTGGGTTGCACCACTCATCATTTTGGACCTAAAAGAATCATTTAGAATAATCTATGCTTAGGGTTTCATGCTATTGATAGAGCACACTTGCATTTCCATACATAAAGGAAATCTATCAAATAAATTGGGATTTGCAAAACTTTTGTGTGCCTCATTAGAACCTTGTTTGAAAATATTTAATCAAGTGAATCCTAAAACACGCTAACATAAGCATTTGAATCTTAAAAGATACTTCATCATAAAAATTTGCTTGTGAACCCTTTGCCTACGCAGTTCACATCTTTGAAATCAACTTTAAGGACAAACACCCCCCTAACGCCCATCATATTCGAAAAGCACATCAAACCCAAACCTAAATTTGAGTAGACGTGCCCTAGGCAGGATTAATAGACTTGAGGACTTGAAACTAGATTGGGCTAAGGTCAATGCTTTGTCTACTTGGACCCACTGGTGATAAGAAAGGTCGGTACGGTAATCGCGTTAACCTTTAGTGGTGTCCCACCATGCGGGGTGTCCTAAGGGATCCTACCCTTCTGGCCAGCCAAGTAATTCAAGGGTTGATCTAACCTAGTCGTGTTTTGGAGAGCCAGGATCAGGTCTAATTAGGGTTGACACTCTAAGGACCAGTTTGATTGCTTGCATTGAGCGGGCGAGATATCTCTCATCTGTCTTCTCTCTCATCTACAGACATTCTTCTGGTACATGCAAGGTAGAAGATCTCAAAATCCTGATTTTCTACCACCATTAGAAAGAAATCCTAGGAGAAGACATATTTATACAGGATTTGAATCTAAACCCTCTGCAATGGCTAGTCATCACAAGGAAGAAGAGATTGATGAACAAAATCTGGATCCTATGACTCTCTTACAAAGGCAGATCACTAAGCAGGGCCAGCATCATGACCGACAGATGGAAGTTATAGTGCAGGCCATCACTCGACTCCAAAATAGAAGGGCAGACCAGCCCCTCCGTGACTTTTATAACCCTCCTAATGCCCAACCTGAACCCTTTGTTAGGGTACCTCAGGATGGGGAAGATTTTGAACTCAAACCTCAAATCATTAACTTGATTCCCCACTTCCATGGCCGTGAGGCAGATGACCCCTTCCACCACCTTGAAGAGCTCTTGCACATAGGAAGAACCTTTGGCCCCAGGAACATCAATGAAGGTACCCTAATGATGAAAATGTTCCCATTCTCCTTAAAAGATAGAGCTGCACATTAGTTGAGAACAATTGGTAGACCAATCCTAAGTTGGGAAGACCTACGAAGCACATTCCTAAAGAAATTCTTCCTCGTAGGAGAAACTAATGCCCTTAGATGTGTCATAACAACCTTTAAACAGAATTCCAGGGAACAACTACATGAGACTTGGGGGAGGTTCAATGATTTAGCTAGGAAATGCCTCATCATGGGATTTCGAAGTGGCACTTGGCCCATATTTTCTATTATGGGTTGAGTGATAATCTAAAGAATTTTGTTGATGCGGCATATGGGGGCAATTTCCTGAGTAGAGATGCTGAGGGAGCCTTTCAATTGTTTGAGAATATGAGTGAAAATTTCCTCAACAATGCCTCAATGTCTGCCTTTAACAGAGCTAATCAACCAAGAAGCAGAGTTTATGAAGTTAACAATAATTCAAACTTGGTTGATTTAGAGCTAATTGCACAATGTTTAGATAAGGTGGAACTCGTGGGAAAGAATGTGGAGAATTTGGATAAGAAATTGGATAATCTCCTAAAAGGTGGGAGTTCCTTAGGTATACAATCTAGATTAAACCCTATGCCTACCCAAGGAATGAATATGTTAACCCACAACCAACTCCCCAACCCACTAGGTCAAGAATCAATGCACAACATCAATGACCTAATAATGACTCCACCTATGAGCCAACTGTACTTGGACCCATCTCTTTCTGGGTGCCAAGGAGGGACCTTGATGCCCTCAAATTCTGAACTAGGCAGCTCAATGCCTAGTTATCCTGAGGATGTGAATGCACTCCAGGGTTACACTAGAAATGAGCCTTATTCAAACACTTACAACCCTGGATGGCGCAACCATCCTAACTTTGCTTGGTCAAGTCAGAAACCCACCCAGGGTCCTAACTTGACTAAGCCAAACACTTATGGGCAACTTGGTAGGTATACACAACCACGCACATATCAACCACAACCTACTCAGGAAAATCAGCCCTCTGATTTGAGTCTAGTCCTCAAAGAAATGCGAGAGATGAATCTGAGACATAAGGAAGAGATGAATCAATTGAGGACAGAACTAATGGAACAACTAGACTAGCTAGTTGATGCTAGACAACACGAGATGCTACCATCCCAACCCGTCCCCAACCCAAGAAATTTTAATAGGGTTAACCAAAGCAACTCACAGGAGCAATAGGCACATGTAGTTCAACCTGCTCCCCAACACCCACTTGGTTTTGCCAACCCTAGTCAGGCTCCACCTATTTTGTAGAACCCACCTCAACCTTTCAACCATAATGCCTTTGCTACTGCAGTAACCTTGAGAAGTGGGAGACAGACCCAAGATCGTTACCCTTCTAAATCTAGACCTAGACAAGATCTTGAGGAGCTCGAATCTGAACTAGGAGATCAAGAAGACAAGGATCAAGACCCAAACACTCATGATTTCTCTCAAGCACCCTTTCCTGAAGCCTTGAACAAACCTATGAAAAAGAAACCCAATCCATCTGAGGAGTGGCTTGATATTTTTAAACAAGTTCAGGTGAACATACCACTCATTGAAGCCGTTGAGAATATCCTGGCCTATGCGAAATTTTTAAAGGAAATGTGCACACTTAAACGACAGACCAAAACAACAAAAAGGGTAGTGTTATCTGAACAAGCTAGTCCTATTATCCTTAGAAACCTACCCCGAAAACAAAAAGACCTAGGAGCCCCTCTGATCTCGTGCGTTATTGGAGATATCACTTGTTGATAAGAAGAAATCGAGTTTTAAAATAAAGCGTTGTAATATAGCCAAAATCGCTTTGAAAACAAATGAATTTTATTACTCGAAAATGTAAATCCGAGGTCGAACACAAGGAGCAAATTGGGGTTCAAAAATCAAGAACATAACTTTCAAATTTGATATAATATGCAATGAAGAATCAAAGTTATAATGCAAGCAATGTAAATAGATCCACAAGATATCAATGTATATAGAAGCAAAAATATGGACGTCTGATGTGAAAATCAGACGTCTTAAATGTGAATTTGCTACAGTGCTTCTCTTCTTTAATTTCTGTCTGATCTCCTTCTTCTTCTTTCTTTTCTTTCTCCTTCTCTGTCCTTCTTTCTTCCTGGCTTCTTCTTCTTCTTTATGCTCTGGCCCTTGGTTGCTTTGGCCTTTACCTTCTTCTTTCTCTTCTTTCTTTTCTCCTTCTATAGCTTCTTCTTTCTTCTTTGCGATCCTCAGCCTCTACCTTCTTCTTTGGCTTCTTTTTTCTTCTCTGGTTCTTCTCCTTCCTTCTGCTTCCTTCCTTCTTTCTCTAACTTCAGCTCCTCTTCTACCGTGCCTTCTCCTTCCTTAGTTTCCTCTCTGGTTGCCTCTTCTTCTTCCTTGTCTCCCTCTTCTTCTTCTGAGAGAAAAACCTACCCCCTACCCTCCCCACGATCTCTCTTCTTTCTTCTCTCTTAAGCTCGCTCTCCCAGAGCCTTCTCGGGTTAATGGGTCGGGTATGCGCACCCGAGACCAAGCCCACCGGCGTGTGTGGTGGGCGAGGAGTGCACAGGGTAGTTGGGTATCCGAGTCAGAGCCAGGTCCACATGGCGTGGGTCGCGGACGAGGCAATGGACGAGTGGGACCTCACCCTGTGGTCAGGAGGCAACGAGCCTATGACACTCTTTTCATTTTATTCAGCTATGCCCACTCCTGATCTTCCGAGGTGGGACTAAATGTCCCACCTTCCTCACAGGCACCCACAACAAACATACGCGTCCAATTGTAGAGGCTGCGTGGTCGTCGACTCCAATAGCTGGGCTGGAGATATGCATGAAGGAAACCCGCACAGCGTAGGACCTGGAGCCTGGTGCCTGGAGTCTTGGACGGAGCTCTCGAGCTTGCTTCGTGCTCCATCAATGGCGGTGACGACTTGAACCCTGCCAACAAGAAAATGGCATTGCAGCCTCGTTAAAACACGCAGGAAGCTTCGCCTGAGCACGGAGAAGGTGGTACGGTGGTCGGCGTGGTGTGGGGTGGCCTGAGTGTGCGTGCATAGGTCACCCTGTGCTTGCAGATGTGGGTGTGTTCGGAGGACAGTCTGGGGGTGTGTTGCGTGGTTGTTTCTTACCTCAACTCAGTTAATTAAGTTAATTTTACTTAATTAAGAGTAGAAGAAAAGTCACTTAGGTTAACTCGAAGTTGTGCCGATTAGTAGTATAAGGTCGAATTAACTTAACATTTTAGAAATTTTTACTGGTTGAGTCCAGGTCATTCACTGGGAGGTAAAATTCATTCTAAATTCACTAGCTATCTTTATTTTTTTCTTTATAAGTATAGGAGGTATATTTAAATTAATTATGGAAGCATGAATTTTACTAAAAATTAGTTAAAATGGAATAGCAAGCAAAATCCCATATGAATTCTCATTTTCAAAATTTAGAAACATGTAAATTCTCTATTTATTTCAAATGATTTAAGGCAAAGAAGAGTTTATTTAGTCAAAACATATGCCTTAATACAACATTTAAGAGCAAAAAGAAATTAAAATATAACAAGAAAAATTAATTCTTTTCCTTATTTTTCAGCCTCTCTTCTTTCTCTTCTTCTCTTTATCTTCTTTTTCTTTTATTTCCTTAATCCTTTATTCTTTCTTTCTTAACCTTTCTATTTTTCTCTTATTCTCTTTTTCTTGTGATCTCTTTCTTTCTTTTCTTATGCTTCTGTTCCTGGCCTTCTCTTCTTTTTCTTCTTAAGTATTTCCTTATGCCTGCCTTCTTTCTTCTTCTCTTTTCTTTAGCGAGTTCTTCCTCTTCCTCCTCAGCCTTCCTTCTTCAGCCCTTACTCTTTTTCCTTCGACACTTAGCCATCAAAGCCTTCAGCACTTTAACTCTTCTTTCTTTCTTAACCTTTTGCTGAACCGGGTTAAATTTCTTTCTCAACCAAAAATTTGTTTGAGATTTGCGGTGAGGTCCTTTCGAGGATACACAGCACCCTAAGATCAGGGTGGGACCAAACCCTACTCAGTCCGTTTATTTTCGATTCTTTTCTCTTGAGCCAAACCAGCTCAATGCCTCCCAGGCCTCGCCCTCCCAGGGCCAATTGCACACACATGCCCACTCGGGCGCACACCCGTAGGTGCACTCGCCCACACACACACACACATGCTCAAAGGATCAAGGTTTCTTTTCACGCCGAGTGCTAACGACTGAATCACCTATAACACAAAACACTTTTATACTAAGGCGAGCGTTCGAGGATTTCCGATGTGGGACTAATGTTCCCCCTTCAGACCCAACTTCAAATAAAGATTTCTCCCTCCTCAGAGCTCCAAATCAAGCAAGATAAAGCTTGATGGAGAGCTCTAAGGTAGCTCTACAGGATTCCAGGGTCAATTTGAAGTTTAGAGGATAATTTCCTCTTCGATTTGAAAAGCGAAGTTCGGGGCTTCCTACGTGTTTAATATGCCTGGACAGTGGTATGAGATTTACAGAGTCCTTAAACTGGACTTTCTCTCTTAACTAAGGGTCTAAATAGGTTTTATAGGTAATTCCGCATCTGCTAGTGTAGGTTTTGAGCTCTTGAAGCTTCAGGTAACATAGAGAAGCTCGAAGCTTCTCTGAAAGCTTCAGAGAAAGGATTTGAACTTCAGAAAAGGTGTAACAGACGCTTAGGATCATTTCTGATCGATTGGAACAACTTCTAAGAGATGTAACAAACTGATCTAGGTAGGATTTGCATTCAAATCTCATCAGAAAGGCACTGCTATCAGTTTGGGTACGAAAATAACCTAAACTGGCAGTTGGTTAATTCCATCAGATAAACAGATTTGAGCTCACTTAAACCTCTCTAAAATCATTCAATAAAATCTCAGAAACAACTCTAACTCTCAATTTATCAGATTGTGTACAAAACCCAAAGATCAGACTCAGGTTTGACTTGAAAGCTTCAAAATTTGACTTTCTAATTAAAGCCTTTTCTCAGGAAATTAAAACCTAGAATCTCTTCTCCTCAATCTCAGAAACGTGCTCAGACCTCTAAACAGATGTTTGGACCTTGAATTCTAGGGTTTTAGGCTCTTCGCCTGAGATCAAAAAGTGCTTTATCCGTCAGAGAAATCGAGAGTTTGTTACACTGATTTGAGGGTAAAATTACGGTTCTTAAGCTTCTGTACAGGCTTCTCCAACTCTGCCGGAGTTGGAAAAGACTGATTAGTAATCCTAGCTTCAGGTGATAAAATCCCAAATAAACTACCTCAAACAAATCAGTGATCAAAATTAAGTCATTCTGGAGCTTCATATCATCTTCTATATGCTAAAGATCAGATTTCACTCGCCGGAGCTCCGATGAGTCCAAAAAAATACAAATTGTGTGCAGAAAGGATGAATCTGTGCCACTTTTTATTTAAAGAGGATTCTGAGGTTGCAAGGAACCTCAGAATCCCATTTAATTCTTCTTTAATCCATTACATGAATGATTAAACAATAAATTCAAATTGAATGAATTTTAAATGGATTGAAGCACAGGACTTGGTCTCCCATTCAATTGAATGGTTGAGACAAGTCAAAGAGTAATTGCAATCATAATTATATAATTAATTAAGAGTTTCAACTACTCCTGAGCCACCATTGACAGTGAGCTCAGGAGCTTAATTACAAATTGGGTGTTTAGATTATAGGTGGTAATTATACAAATTAAAGTATAAAACAGGGTCCTTAGGTTGTGAATAGGTGGTGGAGGATCCTATGGAGGTGGATCTAAGCTTAGTTACTGTCGCCATGGACAGTGACAGTCGCTGTTGAAGGTGAAGGTGAATTAGGCGAATAGTGATCAAATTTGTGTTTTAATGAATTAGAAATAATTGTGAGGGTTAGAGGAAGGTGAAAAATGGCTTAAAAAAGACAAAACAAGAGCTCCAGCAAGCTCAAGGAGCTCGCCGGAGTAGAAGAAGATGAACATTAAACTTTGAAATTATGACTAAGCTATCTAACTAACTACTTACCTAAACTACTTCTACTCCTACTCCTACTCCTACCTACTGTTACCTGGATGAAGGGGTTAAAGGAAACTCCATCGAAGGCTCATGACGAATGAGTGAAATCAGAGGGGAATAAGGAAGATCTCCGGCAGGCGAATGTGGATGAAGCAGAGGCACTCCTTGGTCAGCACCTGTGTCCAAAGACGCGGCAGACCTCGGCGGAGTTCCTCAGCTAATCAGGATGGATGGAGGAAGTCGGAAGATGAAATGGGGAGTTGCCGGAGTTGTGGAGAGAATAGCCTATCGAAGTCGGCTGCAGTGAAGAAGAGGGAAGGGAGCCAACTTGAGAGAAATCGAAGGGGTGAGGGGGTATTTATAGTGAATGGCGATGAAGAGGACGGTGGAGTCTGGACGAAGAAGAAGCTTGGGGAGCTTAACCTCCGGCATCGTCTCCGACGATGATGAGGTTAACTTCCACCAAAAATTAGGATTTCAGAGTAATCCAGACCGATGGATGAAGATGGAATGGTGAGCGCAAGCTCCAAGAGCTTGGAGAAGGAAGAATGATGTCGGCAGGGCGGTGATCGCATGGTGGAGTCACTCTCCGTCGTTAGCCATTCAATTGGCTGAAGAAGAAGAAGAAGAAAGGGACCTAAGTGCAGTGAAACTCAAGGACCTATATGAAGATTAAAGACTCGATTGCAATAAGTTTTAAGGACCAAAATGTAAATGCAGGTTTTAAAGGTTTATTTTAACTTAGATCTTTTTCAACTTTTTATATATGATTAAAAATAAGGTAATTAATATGTGTACACCTTGAATTTACATTTTTGACCTTTTTAGGTTAATTTATTAAATTAAGTAAAGTTACTTAAGTTATTATATACTTATGTACATATTATGTTTAAGTTACTTAACTTATTAATTAAGGAAATGATTAATAATATCTCGAGTCCCATTATTAAATTGTTAATAATGTTAATCGAATGATAAAATATCATTTTAAACTTATTTTAAGGTCCTTTACTGAATATCCCTTATTTTATAATTAACCCTTATATATTCATATCCTTATCTAATTAACTAGGAAGACTAGTTAATTAGGGGTAATTAGAGATCATAATGAGTCTCTCATCATCGCGATGAATGGAATGAGGGGTTATGGTCAGTGAGGTGTGGCGGAGCTCATGAGGTAGTTGGTGAGGTGGATGGAGGTGTGGAGCAGCGGGAACACCTCGCCGGTGGTCTAACCAGAGGTGGAGAAGGTGGAGGTGGTTTGCGAATGTCGAGGCGGATTTTAAGAAATAAATGCAAGGAAAGAGATGAGAAGGGAGAGAGGACTTATCTGAGATGAGAAGGGAGAGAGGACTTATCTGAGGGTGGTTAGACGAAGGGGGAAGCGGAGGAGGCGGCCAGATTGTACCTACCGACGCCAGAGATGAAAGTCCCAGTGAGAGGAGGACGGCGACGACGAGAGGGTAGCAAGAGCGTCGGCTGGTGCGGCACGACGTGGACGAAGGAGATAAAGGTAACTTTGCCACTGGTATTGTGGTAGAGCGATGAGAGGAGATAAGGGTCGCCGGAGCTTGCTAGGAGGTTGGCTGAATGGGAAGAGAGGAAATTGGGGGGTATCTCAGGCCAATTCAACCTTGGAATGTGCGGAATGATCAGGGGACCCTTTTATAGCCCCTGGTAGAGGGTCTTGTGCTTGAAAACCAAGCTTCCAATCACAGCAACCTCGCCGGAGATGGAAGGTCAAAAAGACCAAAATCTCTCATGCATTCGCATGAGAGATTGGGTACAAATTAGAGCTCCAAATTAGGTTCACATGAGAGGAGATTCCTCAGAGAATCTCCCTTTCAAATTTGAAAGGGATTCTCTGAGGAATCAGGGAGTTCTTTTCCTTGAATCATCGCCAGAGTAGGATTTCCTCCGCTGTAATGGTGGAGGGACCTAATTGCAAAGAATGATGAAGAAGTTAGGGGGGCTTTTGTAAAGCTTTTCAAAAGTTAAGGGTAGAAATGTAATTGGGCTGGACCTGTTTGCAAAGTAGGTCAAGGTGAATTCCCCTTAGGTCCAAATTTTGGTACAAACCTAATTTGGACCTGAGAAATCCAATGGTGAAGTTGGAACCTAAGTTTGACCACGTTTGACTAGGCAATTTACATAAAAACCCAATTTAGGACAAACATTTGACTGAGACCCAATTCAGGCCAAAATAGGTTCTAAGGGCCAGATTGAATGTTCTAAACCCTAGAGAAAATTTTTTCATGAATTTTAGAGGGTATAGGTGACTTTTATCTCATCTAGAACATTGTTAAATTAAGTGGGTCAATTTTAGGGTTACAAAAAGTTATTTAATTCTCAGATTTCACATGAATCCTTTTCTATTTGAACCAACCCACTTTTTATCTTGTTAAGACCATTTGACCTGTGTTTAGCCCATGAGAAATCCCATTGTTAGACTGCAATGGTAGAATTACAATTTTACCCCTTGTTTCTTATTTTTCTCTCAGACTGGTTATGCATTGAGTTAGGACCTTCTTTTGGTTATGGAGGGGCTTTTGTTCTCTTTTCTAGGTCAAAATGAGCTAGTTAGGGCTCATGATGGTGTTCCCATCACCACTTTTGAAAGGGCTCTATTAGATTTAGGTGCCTCCATAAATCTAATCCCCACTATGTTATATGAAAAATTCAACTTTGGAGAGCTAAAACCTATTGAGGTCACATTACAATTAGCTGATCGATCTGTGACCACGCTAAGGGGGATTATTGAGGATATAATTATCAAGGTCCATGATTTTTATTTCCTAGTATATTTCTTGGTCCTTGACATGAAGGTACCAGAAAACTTGAAGAATATCCCAATAATCCTAAGAAGACCCTTTTTAGCCACTGCCAAGGCGAACATTGATTGTGAATCTGGCAATATGGAAATCCAATTCAGGGATAAGAAAACCAAGATTGACATCTTTAAGGCCATTAAACAATTTGAGGATTGTGGAATGATAGAAGATTATGAGGATCATACTATTGAATATTGTATGGAATTAGGAATATCCCATTCGGATCCTACAGGCGTTGACACCCAAACCAATCAAGAGGTTAGCCCACCAATCACTGACTTGATTCTTAAACCTCTTGAGGGTAACTATGATCCACCATTGGACCCTTTATCCCAAGGACCCAAACCTGAACTTAAACCTCTTCTTAATCATCTAAAGTATGTTTTCCTAGGAACTAATCAGACTTATCCAGTAATCATTAGCTCTTACTTAACCCAGACTCAGGAAAATCAATTAATTTAAGTTTTGGGAAGAAACAGTAGAGCAATTGGTTGGACATTGAATGATCTAAGGGGAATCAGTCCTACTTACTGCACCCATAAAATCTACACTGAGGATGGATCAAGTCCCTCCTGGGAAATGCAGAGACGATTGAATCCCAACATGTGAGAGGTAGTGAAAAAGGAAATAATTAAGTGGTTAGATGCAGGAATAATTTACCCAATCTCTGATAGCCCCTGGATTAGTCCTGTAGAAGTGGTTCCTAAGAAATCTGGGCTAACTGTGATTACTAATAATAATGGGGAATTGATTCCAACTCGCACAATTTCCTCGTGGAGAGTCTACATTGACTACAGGAAGCTGAATAGTACAACGAAGAAAGACCACTTTCCACTACCCTTCATTGATCAAATCTTGGAAAAACTAGTTGGCAAAAAATTCTTCTATTTCTTGGATGGCTATTCCAGCTACAATCAAGTAGCCATCCACCCCGATGATCAAGAAAAAACCACCTTCACATGTCCCTAAGGAACATTTTCTTTCCGTAGAATTCCTTTTGGATTATGCAATGCACCAGTGACCTTTTAAAGGTGCATGCTTGCAATCTTTTCAGATATGGTGGGTGATTTCATGGAAATCTTTATGGACAATTTTTCTGTGTTCGGGGACTCTTTTGACTCATGTCTGATCAATCTAGAGAAGACTCTACAGAAATGCATTGACGTGAATCTTGTTCTATATTAGGAAAAGAGTCACTTTATGGTTAAGGATGGCATAGTTCTTGGCCGTTACGACCCGATTCCTGAATCCCTACAGGACACGAGATCAGATCGACTCGACTGATCCCAAGACCCAGTCGTCCAATGAGAAAGTAACCAAAAAGCAAGAAGTAAACCACATTCACTATGCTAAGAACCTAACAGTAAAAAGGTACAGTAGTAAGGAAGTAAAAACTACTACAGTACATATCGCCACCACAACAGTAGAAAAATAATAAAGTACAGGAACATAAAAGTACAGAAAAGTAAAGGTACAGAACGTAAAAGTACCAAAGTCTAAACTCACTACTACAAAAGAGTACAGTAAAAGAACTACTACTACTGGGCTCTACTGGGCCCAGTACCCTTTGCAGCCGTAGGCTCTAGCTGCTCAACACCTGGATTTGAAAAGGGGTTATGAGTACACAACGTCAGCGAACACTGAGTAGAGTGGCAACCAACTAACTAAAGCAGTAAAAGTGGACAGATAGCTGTATATTCCATTTACTTTATTTCACAATTTATTTCTTTTCACCCATTGGCTTATTTATTAGATCTCTTTCTTGATCTTGAATGTTCCTCGTGGAAACGATCTTGATTGCAGTCTTTTCTGAAGAGTAGAAGGTGCACGTGGTACTCTCCTAGCCAGGAGAGTCCCCCGTGGTGATCTTACACCCAGTCAACCACCCCAAGGTCACGGACAGACGTAACGGTGACTACGGCACGCACGATAAAAGCACGGGTAGCTACCCTGCACTGGCATGTGGTTAGTTGTTTCCACTAACGGGTGCGCCCAAGGTACAGCACAGAACAGTATAGGGCCTAGCCCTCTCAGTAACAGAGGTCTAGCCCCTAAGAACCAAATAAGGGTCTCGCCCCCCACAGTCCGTGCGCCCTCGCCTGACTACCCTAGTTTGCCCAGTGGGCCTAACAAGTCGGTGTAGGGCTGCTAGCTGAACCCCGGGCCCCGTGGGGTGGCTAGCTCTCTCCCTACACTAGTAGCTCTCCCCGATACCATGTACGCGAGTGCTAAGAAGTCGGTTCAGAGTGGCCAATCCTAACCCTGGGTCCCAACCCAAGGGAGGCTAGCTCCACTCTGCACTAAACAGGGGGATAGTCGCTCTCCTTGGTACTTCGTACTCAAGGGCCAACTCACTTCCCCACTCACATTTCCAGATCCATTCCATTTATTTCCAGCAGCTCTACTCCTAATTCCTTATAGGGTTCATGCTCATATTCCTTATGCCATTTCATACCAGGTTTCATCATTTCCATTTCCATTCTCGAGTTATACACATGCAACTTGTATTACTATCGTTCGCATTTCTATACTCAGGTTATACACAGGTAGCTTGTATTTCCATCATTCACATTACCATTCTCAATTTACATACATGCAGCTCGTATTATGTCATTTAACGTATACAACAGGAAAGTTACATGCAACAAATAACTAGCACAAGTACTTATATTTCACAGGCAGTTGTTATTCATTTACAAGCAGTTGTTATCATTTCTATCTACTCATTCAAGACTGCAATTCATTCATCCAATACAGACATTTCAAGTGTTTCTCGTCCTAGGATTCATGCCATATCCTAGGTTCTAATCATTCATTCCACACATGCATTTAGGTTATAATTAAATTAGGGGAAGCCACTCTACCAGTGAACCCAGGAGTATTGGGGGCTTGAACGGCAGACTCACGTGCCTTAGCAAGCCCCGAACCCGCAACGGAATGAAGTCCTATCACAAGGAACAATCACAAGGGAACTATCAGAATAATATGGAAAGCCTTCTAACAAGTAGAGGAACTCACAAGGAACACAACGGTATCTTATTTGCATAAAATGGACCTCAAACAGACCCTAAATGCGTCAAAAATAGGGTTTCTATCTCAAATCAGATGTCTGGAATAACTTCCAGATGTCTTAAAAGTGTTCAGTAGCGTACCTCAAGTTCTGCGTCAATCCTCAGACGTTCAGGAACTCTTCTGGATCATCTGGACCCAGCTCCAGATGTCCGACCACCTCTCCGGACGTTTGGAAGTGCTTCCAACCGTCTGGTACGTCGCCCAGACGTTTGAAATGCGTGGGTGGGAGTGCCCCGCACCTTCCCAAAGCAAATCCTGCATGCCACCACGCAATCTTCTCAAAAAGGCATGCAACAGGGTAGTAACGGAGTGGCCTGCATGGTCGTATTCGCAAAGAGGACGTACCTTCGCGAAGCCCTCTCCTCAAACATCTGGAACCGCCTCCAGATGTTTGCACCGTCGTCTGGACGTCGCTCCAGACGTCTGATTGTGGGAAAAACCCAGAACCAGAACCTGCTCCCGCTCGCTCTCGTCGCACATGGCCACGCCTTGCCTCCTCGCCTGCAGCTCCGATTGCAGCAGGGTCGGGGATGATCTCCCTGATGCACTCCTCCCCTTTGCACATGCGCCGCTCCGGCCGTGCACTCCCGGCGAGCTCCCACGTGAGCTCGTGAACTCACTTTCCTCCTCCTCTCCTCACGCCACTCCTCCTCGACGTCGCTCTCGTGCTCTCGCTCGCGCCAGCTCTCTTGCTGGAGTGGAGGAGAAGAGGAAGGTGGCTGGTGTGGGGAGAACGAGAAAGGGGGAGGGGTTTATAAAGTTGGGGGTTTAGGGTTTGCTGGAGGCGGGGATAGAAAGGAGGGAAGGAAAACGAGAGTACTGTCTGCGCACAACCCACACGCAGACGCGAGCTCGTTCTCCAAAATTTTTTATTTCTAGACGTCTGGGAAGGTGTCTCGACGTTTGACCCACAGTCCATACGTCTTAAAAGGTTCAAACAGCACGGGTCTTAACATTGGCCATGTTGTGTCTAAAAAGGGGATCGAAGTGGATAAGGCCAAGGTGGACACTATAACTAAACTCCTGCCACCTTCGACGATTAAGCAAGTGAGATCATTCCTTGGACACGTGGGATTTTACCGTCGATTTATTAAAGACTTTTTTAAGGTGGCGAGGCCTTTAAGCAACTTGCTAGCAAAATATCAACCCTTTGATTTTGACTCCAATTGCTTAAGGCCTTTCAATCAGCTGAAGGAGGCTATTACACAATCTCCCATCTTATAACTTCCTAATTGGGATCATCCTTTCAAAATCATGATCGACGCCTCTGATTTTGCCGTTGGGGCAGTCTTGGGACAAAAGGTAGACAAGAAACCATCCGTGATTTACTATGCTAGTAAAACCCTGGATGAAGCTCAAAGAAACTACACCACTACAGAAAGGAGTTGCTAGCCGTAGTGTTTGCTCTAGAGAAGTTTAGATCTTACCTACTGGGATATCATGTCACAATCTTCACAGATCACACTGCATTAAGGCACCTGATGTCAAAAAGGGATGCAAAATCGAGATTAATCAGATGGATCCTTTTGTTACAAGAATTTGACTTAGAAATCAAAGACAAAACTAGTACCCAAAATGTAGTAGCAAATCATCTCTCCAGAATCCTGGTAGACTCTACAACTCCTCAACTCTGTAATTCTTTCCCTGATGAGACTCTCTTGACCATTTGCAAACTACCTTGGTTTGGAGATATTGTCAACTACTTGGCCCTTGGAAAACTGCCCATGGATTGGCCTAAGCATAAGCGAGATAAGTTGATTGCCGATGCCAAATACTACTTTTGGGAAGACCCAGAGCTATTCAAGGTTTGCATGGATCAGGTTATCCGCCGTTGTATTCCAGACAAGGAGATCACAAGTGTACTAGAATTTTGCCATACTTATGCTTATGGAGGTCACTTCTTAGGAAAAAAAGGCAACCAAGGTACTGCAGATTGGATTGTATTGGCCATCTCTATTCCGCGACTCGTACAACTTCTGTAGGTCATGTATCAATTGCCAAACCTTAGGAAACATGACCAGGAAGGATATGATGCCCCTAAACCCAATCCTTGAAGTCGAGATCTTTGATGTGTGGGGCATTGATTTCATGGGACCTTTTACCAATTCATTTGGGTCCATGTACATTCTGGTGGCAGTCGACTACGTATCCAAATGGATTGAGGCCATCCTGACCCAAACCAATGACCATAAAGTGGTCATGGACTTTGTAAAGAAGAACATCTTTAGTCGGTTCGGTGTGCCCAAAGCTCTGATTAGTGATGGCGGGTCCCATTTCACTCACAATCAATTCAGGACCTTACTAGCCAAGTATGGAGTCACTCACAGAATCTCTACTCCATACAATCCGTAGACCAACGGACAAGTTGAAATCTCCAATGGAGAAATTAAAAAGACCTTCAAAAGACGGTTCGCCCGAATCGGAAAGATTAGTCTACCAAATTGGATGACGTTCTCTGGGCTTACATGACTGCGCATAAAACTCTGATTGGAATGTCTCCATTCCGTCTGGTCTACGGAAAATCTTGTCATCTGCCCGTTGAACTTGAACATAAAGCTTATTGGGCAATCAGAACATTTAATCTCGATCTTGATCAATCTGGACGACAAAGAAAACTCCAATTGACTGAATTGGATGAAATCCGAAATGATGCCTATGACAGTGCAAGAATCTATAAGAATAAGACAAAGGCTTTACATGACAAATACATCTCCAGAAAAAGCTTTGTCCCTAATCAAAAGGTTTGGTTATTTGATGCATGCTTGAGGCTCTTTCTGGGAAAATTAAGATCAAAGTGGACAGGTCCCTTCATTATAAGAAAAGTCTACCTTCATGGAGTTGTACTTATCCTGGATCCTAAGTCTGGTATTGAAACACAGGTAAATGGTCAGAGGCTGAAACCTTATATCACTCAAAATTGTGATCCCATTCCAGATGGTCACATCAACCTTCTGGAATCTTATTGAAGCTGAACTAAGTCTGGCAAATGACGTTAAACTTAGAGCTAGTTGGGAGGCAACCCAGTATTCATTATAGGTAGATCTACATCTTCTACATCCACGCTAACCTAGGATCAACAAGAAAAGTCAGGTGATATCCCCTCCTCTTGCTTATTATATTTTTGATTTTCATGCATACATTTCAATGAGAAGATTGTAATGAATAGGCATGGGGGGTGGACATTGCATGTCTTATCTTTATATCTAAAAAAAATAAAATAATAATAATAATAAATGCATTTAGGCATAAGGAATTTTTATTAAGGTTTTATTAGGGATTATTCTTAAGTTGATTCTTGAGTTTAGAATCCAGTATAATTTTACACTTGCATGTAGAATTTGCAATGGATCCTTTGTGAAGACCGATAAACATCTTTAGTTTGTCGATAAGAAGCATTGCTTCTTCTCCTAAACCCTTGGATAGTAATTAGAGAGTCAGGCAAACTATCTTCTAACAGATCCACCAAACACGTGTGAGATGAGAGTAGAAAGTTTACTGGTGCTTTAAGGCTAGTATGAGAAATCTTAACCTCTAGATGATGAGATAATGATACTCGAAGTTAGGCATAGTTTTTGTTCTCGGTTTCTACGTACAAGTTCTTAGTGTGAACCTTTTAAGAGCCACCAAATAAGGCAAATGCGCAGAGAGCAGGTGCTGATAAAACTAGGACTGAGGTGGATGGTCACGATCGTCCTTTACGGAATCCTCGACTAAAGGAGGGTTTTGATATCAAGGTCAAAAATATGTTGTTCTATCCATTCCTTTTTCGGTGTCGAGAATAGGCACTTCCACCAGATAAGCTACCCAATATCCTCTTGAACACCCATAATGCCTCCCGAATAAAAGTTGTATGTGTTACTGTGTTGCGTTAGTAGATGTTTGGATGCAAAAAGAAAAAAGAAGGGAGAGAGAAAGAAAAAGCAGAAAAAAAAGAGGACTTTATAAGTGTTTTTAGAGTTTATTTAAAGTGTATTGAGGCAATAACACCTATCACCCTCACGATCCACCAAAAACAGCCTTGACCTACTTTTCTGTATTTTTGGCCACCTGAATACGGGCTGAGGAATGCTGACTTAGTCGTAGAGTTATCAGAACCTAATCAAAGTGTTAGTGCCAGGAGAGACCACCAAATATATTGATAAATCTGGTGAGATTGTGAGCTCAGAAAGAAAGAAAAGAAAATGAAAGAGAAAGAAAGACAGAGAACGCGTATAACGAAACTAAAGAGAGCACAGTTTCTCCTCCTCTTTCTAAGTTGAATTATTTAATAATTTAGAAATCTAGGTTCTAAAGTACTAGTCTATATGTAGCATCAGATGAGTGTGAGCCATCAAAAATAAACCCACTTGACTCAAAAATCTTCCACCTAACCCAAAAGCCAGGGGCTAAATTCACATATTACTTCATAACCCCGAGGGAAGAAGTTTGCCTATCCCAATAGATTTTTACTAAGGGTAAAGTACGAGCTTTAGATGAAGATTGGATTTTCACTTAGATCTGCTGCATAGACTACAACAAAACACATTCACGATTATCTAGATTACTAAATATTGGATGAAAACAAAAGACATAAATCTCTAGCCAAACTCTTGATAGAAATCTGTTATGTTGGACCACTTTGCATTTAGTCTTGCATTTGCTAGGGACTAGCAAGATTTAGGCACGGGGGTGTGAGTACATAGCAATCATGCAACCTAAAACAACTGAATTGAGCTAGATTCTAGCATAACTTCGAGTCAATGCATTCATAAGCATCATAATTCGCATACTAGTTAGTTTGAGTAGCCGTATAGATAATATCATCATTTTATGACTTAAAAGAGAGATGATTTTAATCGCAGATGATTCAAAGCCATGGATGTCAGATCAGACTAGACAGATCTGATTAGAACGACGACAGGAGTTCAACGCTTCCGAAATCGTCCTAATCGGATAACCAGAGCATCGTGTATAGTCCATAGAAGAACGAAGATCATGGAGCCAAAGGGAAAAGATCTAGACCTCAGATGACAAATCCAACCGCATGGATGGATCCAGATCGACGTTCGCAGTCCAATGGTGCAGAAATCAACTTAATTGGAGGCCTATGTCATCAGATATAAAGAGAAGAAGAATAGATGGCCACGATGGCACCACGTGGCATCATCGCAGCCATCCCTCGCCACGCCCCCAACTCCTGAAGGCACCTCTCCTCATAGCGTAGGTCGTTGGATCTTCATCCAATGGCCACGAGCGCGCCACGTCGCCACCCAAATTAAATCAATATAAATATAAATAAGCAAGTATATATGATAAAGAGTTTGTGTAGCGCATGGGCTCGCGCACGTGCGCATACATGGGAGACGTGGGTTCGAGCTCTGTGCTGCGCAAAATCGATGCAGCGTCGGCGGGTGGGAGTGTGCAGGCGCGATTGCGCGATCGGAGGGCTGAGGCACATCCACATGGCGCGATCAGAGCGCATCGCGTGCGGACGCGCGATCGCGTAGGTTTTTGCGAAATCAGGAAGGTACGAGAAGCGTGCATAGGATTTGAAAGGCGTGATGAGCGCTCGTTTAAGCCGTCTAATTGCAAGATTGGACGATTGACGATGAGGAAGGATTTGAAGGCATGCGGCGAAGGAGAAAACGCGAAGGTGCGGGCGAGCGGGAGCCATGTGATGAGGATCTGAAGGCACATAGCATGCCACGTGTCGCCACCAGAATGAATCCGAGCATAGAAGGCCTTTTGAAGGTTATTTTTAGGCCAAATCAGAGCCGTTGATCTCCCGATCAATGGATCTGATTAGCCAAGGGGTTGTTGCACAAGATTAAGGGTTGAAATACACTTTTTGCCCTTCACAAAAGCTATAAACGAAGGCCCAGGGCCCCCCTAGTTGAAGCATCCACTTAGCATCTCTCTCTTCCATCAACTCCAGACATCTCGTCCTTTTTGCAATTCTCCATCTCCTTTGCAACTCCGCTCTGACTTCATCCCGGTGCTCTGGATCTAAGGTACTGCTGCATCTTGCATAAGCATCCCGCAAGTGGCATCGTTTCTCTGCCACTTTCTTCTATCTCTCTCTCCCTCTCTCTTTCTCTCTATCTATCTTTACTTTTTGCATAGCAATTTCTATTATGAAAAACTTTTTATCAATGCAATGAAATATGATCTTATGAATATTTGATGCATCTCTATACATATATACATATATAAATATCTTGTTAGAACTAGTTTATTGAAAAGCTTCTGTTAAAAATCGAAATTGCCTCCTTGCAAATAACCTGGTACTCACCAGTTTTATAAATTTATTTATCGTCATGTTTTCGCACTATACTATAACTAAACAACTTTTAATTGCGATCACGCGCCGAACATGGATCCATCTCTCCTTTTGTTCTGCGAAGGGCTTAAGTTTGAGAAAAATTGACTAAGTGTTTACAACACTTAGTATGATTTCTAAGAATTCAGTGAGGCTTTGCCTAAGTGTTAAATCATAAAAGCTTAAGTTGTTGATAAATATTGAATATTAATTATGTTATTTAAAATAATATTTTTGTATATTACTTTTTACCAATTCAATGCAAATCTTTTTCTTTTCATTATGAAATGATTGCCATGCTATTATTGTTCATTTTTATGTAATTATTCATGTGGATAACATATTATAGTAATTAATTAGTTAATTAAGTAGTTAGTTAATTATATAGTTAGTTATTATGGTTAACTTATGCTATAACTATATCTATACTATATTAAGTAAGTATTAAGTAGTATTATCATCTAAGTGGTAATCTTAAGTAACTAGTAATTATAGATAATAATTAGGTTAGTATTATACTTATAGTTTAATTTAGTAAATCTAGTATATGTGAGGCTAATTAATTAAAGTAAGTATTAATTAGTTATATAACTTAAGTATGGAAGTAAATTGTAAGTAAATTAAGTATGTATTAATTAGGTAACTATAATTTAAGTAATTGGTAATATTTATGTTATTAAGTCGATAAGTATATATTAAGTAGATAAGTTATATAATAGTTACGTATATAAGTGAAGTATATAATAGCTAGTTAATTATAGTAATTATTAATTAAGAATAAGGATTAAATTAAGAATAAATAGTGAATGATATGCTTAAATTAGCCTCCAAGGGAATGACTTAGACTAAACTAATATAAATTTATAAAATATGTCGATTACCTTGTTTGCTATACTATAACTTAACAACGATTAATTAACCATGTAAGGTAGTTGTATATCAATGGTCCCTAAGGAGACCTCATTTTCTTGTACCACCCCATCCTTCTTCTTCATTATTTTTTTAGAAACTTCCCCTTCCTTTGTTGGAGTTTTTTAAAAATAGGGCCATGCTAGTGTTTAACCTCGTGCTTTTTACAGAAGTGCCACACTATATCCTTCTAAAGATGAAATGAGTTTTCATGTTCACTATGATCCATGCTTATATTTAGGGACTACGATGAATTACAATGGCTACCTTTTAAAACAATAATGGAAATAAAATTAACAGACAAACACTTAACATCCATGAAAAGAAATATTAGGATATTGATAGGAAGATAATATTACCATTAGATGCATCGGTAGCATCAATCTCCATCAAATGTTGAACAAAGAAGAGTTGAGTTCAATTATCCAAGCCATGACTTTATAACAAAACTCACTACCCTAATTTTTAATGATAGATACTTTAATTGTTACAACAATAGGAGCACAACAGTTTGTCCCTAACAAAACCATGGATCAAGATCATAATTCAATTATGCAAGGAAAAAAAAACATCCAATTTGATCACATCAAAAGGACATCCAATATAACCTACTTATTAACTGGTGCTCCACTATAGGCAACAATAAACCCAACTCTAGTTTGGTAGGAGAATTTCATAGCCTTTTCCTGGATCAGCGAAAAAGAAAGAAAGAAAGAAAGAAAAGAACATGCAAACATAATCAATAGAGAACAAACTTCACAACTTAATAATTTCATCATATAATTTGCATTACTGATGTTAAAGCTATTAGTCATTTAGAAAATAAATATGTATATTTGTGAAACCATCGATACTTTATATCATGCCACAAGGGAAAAGCACCTAGGAATGATGTGTTAATAACTATCACATAAATAAAAAAGAACACGAACACTATTGTTAATTCTAATAGAAAACATCTTCATACCTTTATGTTGGAAGGCAAGTGAAGCTGCAACTGAGGTTGGAAAGAGAAGCATCCTTCTAAAATGTAGACATAAAAGCTGGTTATCATGAGTAGAGCAAAGTGAATTAAGTCTAATGATACCAACACACCTCCGTTGTGCTAATAGAAGGCAAGGAGATGCCAACCAAGAGGTCGAACACAACTCTTCTAACAATTGTTTTAAGATCCTCAGAGCTTCATTTAGTTTCTATCAAGACCATAGTAGCAATGTACACTTAGAATTGAGACTATCATTTGCATCTAGATCACATTCGACTTCACAAGCATCTGACCGATCCTTAGTTTTGGCATGATTAGTAAATCTAAAATTCTAAGAGCTATTAAAGTCTAAATAGCATCTAAAGTCTAAGCATCCAAGTGCTTATCTGCACAACCACGTCACTTCATGCATAAGTAATTCCAGTCTTGATAATCCAAAAGAGCAATCATAATTAAAAAGATGAGTAAGGATCATGCATCAAATTCTCGGATTCCAATGAGAAACTGCATGATCCAACATCCCCTATATGTCATATTTCACTACTGGAAAATCGATCATCAGCAGTGGTCATAGTTTATTGGTTTCATGATTGTCGATAATGAGTGCTATTGGTTATGGTTAGAATAGAAATTTTCAACAATAGTTATCCCTAAAACACATCTTGATTTTGAAATGTTGTCATTATTGGTTACGATTTTAGATCGATGTAGATGGATCATTGGCATTGGTTATTAAGTAGGTATTTGATTGGTAGGTTAAGTAAATTTACATCAAGTTAAGTATCTAATCAATCACTTAACTTGTTCTTTATTTACGTCGAATTAAGTAAACTTAACCTGAGATAAAATTATTTCACTTTTTCAATAAAATAATTTTAATTCATCAAAATATCTAAATAAATTAACTCACTTACTCTACCGATTATTCTACTCCTTCCTTATTTTTTAATTTATTTTATAAATCTATCCCCGTTATCATAAGTAACCGTCACAGATACCAAGCAATGAATTTTCGAAGTAAATTTTTTAAAATCGTTTTGGCGATGGTTATAAAGTAAACCAATGCCGAAAGTAGTAGGGTTTGGGCCCCGTGAGTGCTTGCTCGACACATCCTCTCCTTCTCACAGGCTCTTGTTCCCTTCGACCGCCTACGCAGCTGTGACTCCCGCTCCGTTGATCCTGACGATCCCCATCCATCCTCCAGTGATATCGCCCCCGGGTAACTCCTCTTCCTCGTCGTTCTTCTCGCCGCCGCCATCCTCCTACTACACTCCTCCACTGCCCTCGCTCCTTCACTTCTGACACCATCCGCCTCCTCTTCTTCTTCGTCCTCCTTTGCCCCTTCTCGCTGCCCCCTCCCCTTTCGACACACATTCTCCTCCTCTCCCTCCCCTCATCGCCGCTTCCTGCTCCCCCTTCCACCCCGCTCCTCCCCTTGAAGCTGCCCCCTTCTCCCCCTCCCCCTCCCCTCACTGCCACCCCCTCCTCTTCCCTCCCCTCCTCTGCTAGCACCACCACCAACACCTCCTTTGGCGCCCTGCCGTTGCCCTCCCCCGTTGCACGTGCCATACTAGTTATCGATGCGGAAATTGGTGATGGAGAAAGAATTTTGGATATACCTTGGGCATGCTAACGTTCTTTTATGTTCAGAAAATTCGAATGTGCTTCTAAATTTTGTTAATGCTTGCTGAGTCTAAGTGCTACTGTGGTGTGGTCGTAGTGGTGGCAGTCAAGGTATGAGGATTCGAACCCATAATTGTAAGTAATGGTGCAATGTCTATTGATGTTTTGAAATCTCAAGAATGAAGGTGTCGTGAAATCTGAACCGCATAAGTGCAAAAGAATATGGGTAGGTCGGTTGAATGATAGCATACGGATGGAGTGATGATGAAATGTACTAGCATTGTGGCTTGTTGATGTTACCGGGATACTTTTGGTGGGTGATTGTATGCTTTAAATAGCCATTCATATTTGGTTGTTATGCTTCTAGAGTACCTAGACTGTTGTTGATTGTCTGGGTAGAAATAGGTTGTTGTATCTGGAGTGATTATGCTTGATAAAGGAAGAAGAGGATTGTGTTGGGCAGCATGATGGGGGTAAAAACCCACAATGACTAAAGGTGGTGATGGGGTTGCAATTTGGTGTTTTCATGCTTTTCTTCAGTTGAGCGGGCCTGTATTGACTTTACATTCAATTTTGGATGCAATTAAAGATTGGAGGTAGGTAAAGCTAGTTCATGAAGCATGGAACCAGTGGAGCTGGTGCGGACGTTGTCAGGTCACTGTTTCAAGATTTTGTCAATCAACTGTGTGTGTTGTTTCCTTGCAATTCGTTGAGAATGTGATACGAAGTGCTACGTAGGAGAATGTGATACAAAGTGAAATTATTGTCTACTTTAGAGGAAATGTTTTAGTGCAGTTAACTTTTAACGGTTGACTTGTCGCCATTGTGGAAATTACCTGTCGCCATGAGTTGGCCCAACCTGGACTTGATGAAGGGTTTATAAGTTTGGCCTAGTCAAACCAACCCTTGCCCCAACCTCCCCTCCTCCTCCCTCCACCATCGACCTCCCCTCCTACCTCCACCATAGTCCTCCATCAAGCAAAATGTGAATTATCAGACCTTAATTCTTCATAGCTACCTTTAACATAAAAAACTTAGTAGTTTTGTGAACAAACCAAGCTAAGTGAGAAATAATAGACCTTCCTAATGCTAATCACATTTGGGCAACAAAAGATGGAATTTCAAAATTCTTTTGCTTTTTGCTCTTGGTTATGCACATATGTTGGTTTTTACTGTTTATTTTAAAGGCTGTTCACGAAGTTGTTGTTGGGTTCTTCTCTCAAAGCCTGCACTACTTTAAGGTAACCATAATTAATTATGTTTAATGAAATTTGAATAAATGAAATGCTTGTGAATGAAATATGTCTATAAATGAAATGTGATATAATGATGTTGTTGTGATTAAGTTATATATAATTAAATGAACCATAGGGTGTAGCCACATATTATGTGCAAATGCTTGTCTCGTGGGGTATGCCCACGTTGATATTGTTGTTATTTTCCATATGCACAATTTTGGAAAAAATCCATGATATAGGGGAAATTTTGCCAAATTATTTGTAGATGACAAGCTTTTACACTTAGTTTCATCATTTAGTAATCAAAATGTATTTGATGTTGAATGCATTTTGAGTGTGTTTGATTTATGTTTTATTTCATTCTTTTGTTTGATATATAAAAGTTAATTTCTATTGGATTCCTTTCGTCATTACTTTATAGATACACACTTGCAAAAATTTAGATGCACTTGAGGACAAACAATAGTAGTTCAAACCCTTGTGGGACAGGTTGTGGGAGGAGAATAATTGTATCAAGATACTTGCCAGTTCGAGATTTATGATAATGTCATACGGATAATGCATTAATATATGTATAACTCACATATATGCATGATGCATTGTCTTTATAACATCCCATAAGTTTTGATCATCTTTAGTTCAGAAGGAGTTCAAACTAAGGAGGATCCTTAAAGATTTGATTACAACTTAGGTGTTACTTGTTACGTGAAACTAGTGTCTGATGAAATTTCGACAGCATCTTCTTACTATTCTTTGGTATACTAATTGATCTTAATTAGGTTCATGAAGTGTCATTACGTGGTATTTAGAGGAAATTGAGTTAAAGTTAATCTTGGGGTGTATATTGGAGAAATGTGAGAAGATGTCGCCAAAATTTCTCCAAACAGAGGTTACATGTAACAAGTAACGTTATAATCAAATATTTTAGGATAGGCTATCAAGTGAAAACCTTACTCAACATACACACATCGTTTCTATTATTTTCTAATTATTGGGTGGTTTACTTTAAACTTTAGGTTACAATGGGCAAGTGTTGGATTGGTTTGAGGAATTCGGATTACTACCAATACAAGAATTGAGTGATTTTGTTCCTCTATTGGGCCTTCTATGATAATAGAAAATTATTCAGATGAAGAGAATTGTTTAAGAAGATTTTCTATCCGTGTACATGGTGTTTGAATGGATACCTCCATTATTGAAACACTGTATTGGAGCACATGATTAGTAATAGTTGGTAGTAACATTACACCAATGGGTTGCTCATGGAGAGAAACTCATAGAGGAAGTCAGATAGAGTACAATAGATGTTGAGGAACATATTGATGACATCAAAGGTGATTAAATTGACGAGATGCCAGATGAGATGAGAGTAGTAGATGCTAAAAATGTGGAGGAAGATACATTAAAAAACTATAATCAGTTTTACAATACAATTATGGTGGCAGAGGAATCTATTGCTCCTGGAATTACTTCCATG
Source organism: Thalassia testudinum (assembly GCA_037157565.1). Lineage (NCBI taxonomy): Eukaryota > Viridiplantae > Streptophyta > Magnoliopsida > Alismatales > Hydrocharitaceae > Thalassia > Thalassia testudinum. The sequence goes on from JAZHRO010000031.1 coordinate 63,151,365, forward strand.
TCTAGGTTGTCTTTCTTTTGAAACTGTTTTAGCTAAAGGCTATGAAGAGAGCGACAACAAAATTAATGTTTGAGGTACTTCAGTTCATTGGAGAATTGTTGAATAATCCTAATGATTTTCTTGTGCATTGGTATGATGCGAAAAATCATATATGCATGCTTGGTCTGAATTGTGAGAAGATCAATGCCTGTTCGAATGATTGCATGCTTCGATACTTCCCTTACACGAGTTGATGCATTTCCATGTTTCTGATTTCACGCACCATACCTTTCCTTCCATGCACCATGCATCTTGCTCTCCCTCATAAAAAGGAGTTGATTGAGTGTTCTCCCATACATGCATGGTTTACATGGTCAATTCCTTATTAACTGTAGTACCTCCTAATACGTCCCTACATTACACTAAGTGAAAGGATAACATGATGGTCAAGTTGTTGCATGCATGCAAATGAAAATGGGAGAAAGAGGTGTTGCTCTGTCATTCTTTCCTCTTCTATCCTTGTTATCTCCTCTTCTTTATCTCTCCTTCATTCTTTCTTTGATTATTCTTGAAATCCAAGCCAAAGGTATGCTAAATGGTAGTACTAGACCCTAACATCCCTTTTTGTAGAATCCAAAGAGTGAATTCTAGGGTTAGGAAAATCCATATTTAGACTAAAATGCTCCTCACATCTTTGTTTTGTGTGTTCTTTGTGTAACTTGAGCTACAGGAATCAGATTTTCACAAAATAATATCCATTTGAAAGAAAATGAACCAAATTATACTATGTATAATATATTTAGGTGAGTTTTATTGAGGGTTGACCAAAACATGAGTTTTCTCATTTTACATGATATGCTAACTTGATTCATATCTAATGAAAACAAAAAACTTATTTCAATGCACTCAACTCTCACATGGCTCAATAGGTCCCACCCACTTTAGGATCTCACATGGTACCGCAAAATCTCAGTGTTAACTTGTGCATTACACTTAACTATTGTATGCTCTTCATCAATGAAATCCTTAGGAAGGCAAAGTCGCCTACATTGAAGTACACCTCCTTGTGCCTATGGTTTGCGCAACTCTATTGTTTGCTCTTAACTGCAAGAATTTTCTTTTGAATCTGTTACAATTTCTTGTCCCAACAAATCTAGTCTTGGTCATAGCTACTTCTCATTTCACCACACTTCCACCGAGCATAGATAGTATAGGGTCCATTTCTAACTTGATAAAACGTTGGATTTTTCTGATGACTCAAAACCCTTTTTGGGCAAACTGGGGAGGTTTCTGTTGCAAAGTCAAGAGTCCCTGCCATTTGATAATATCCTGATGGACAAACATTTGATTTTTTTTACGATGCAGATTGAGAAACTCATATTTGCATTTTTATAATAGGGAATATTCTGTGTTTGCATTTATTTGTAGGAGGATCAATGCAAACTCTATAATGCTACATTTTATTATATGCTCGGACAATTTAATACTATTGTACTTTATATCTCAGTTATGTAGACATTCTAGCCTTTACTGCCTTTTAGGGTGCCTTTTCCATTCATTGCCATTTAAGATAGCTAGTTCCTCGTTAGCAAAAGAAATCTCGCAAAAAGGGGAACATTCTCCGGTTGAAAATGTTCCTATTAATAAAACATCCCCTTTTTCTTTGAGGAACTAATATAGGTATTGGTTCTCTTTTTACATTGTTGACCTTAATGACTAGGGATTTTGGGGAAAACCCATGTGGGGGTACCTTTTGTTTGTGGGATGCTCCTGAGACCTCTGCATTCATATTATTTTTTATTTACATGGCTGCACCGTGTTTCCAAAATCTTTCTGATGAATTGGCTTCTATCTTCATCTCTGACCAAAGTACAGTGCGTCTTCCATGAAAATACTCCTGCGAGTCATAGGTGTGAGTCAGATGAGCGAGTCAATGTGAAGGAGACAAGACTCGTGGAGCTATGACTGCCAAAAGTACTTACCAAAGGACTTCCTTCAACGCAAATAAAAGCCCCCCACCCCCTCGTCAGGGACTGGAAATGCGTGTTGTTGTTGGGGGAATGTGAAGTTGAATGCAAGCCTAGGAAGAACATCAAATATCTGACTCAAAAACAAATTGAGAAAAAAAAGGGCACAAGCCCTTGGATTTCTGGATTTCCATCGCTATTTTATAGATGAAAAGATAATCTTGATCTATCAGGTCCATGGATTCTGTCTTTCATATATATTTTGGATGTGAAATTTTCTACTCGAGAGATGGAGAAGGTCGATCTTTTTCTTCTATTTATTTTTCCTTTCCTCTCTATTATTTTGATTTCGAATTCACTTTTGATGCTATCTACATCTTTCTTGAGCCAAAAAAAACATGTATCCTGAAAGGAAACCCAGGGACACTTTCTCCCTGCATGGGGGCGGAGGACAAGACGTACTCTCTTTTGAAGGAGGAACAAAACGCTGAGAAGATTGGATCTTTTAGGGTGGGGTTTCTGAGGGAGGGCTACAGGTTCTGCTTGTACTGACATAGTCGTAGGTCTCATTTGCACAAAGGGCAATTCTCAGATGAGAGGCGATGCGGTCCCAAACTACTTCACACTGTATGGTGCCATGGACCTTGAGTTTCTTATAGTATTAGTTGTACTGCCCGAAGCTTCTATTTTTGAATGCATGGAAGAAACCAAGGACTCTTTCGCCAAAAGGATGTATTCTCCTCTGTGGGAGGTATCGTTTATAATTTTTTATCACATGCATGTATTTTGGTATATATACGTAGTTTTGCCACGATGACATGTTCGGATCAATGCTAAACTTTTAACTTTTTTCTTATGGAAACATGGATGGCATAAAAAATTTTAGTAATTGCAGGACTTCATTACATATCGCTGATTGTATATTGGAAGTCGAACCAAGAGCACCTTTTGACGTATTCAATTAAGACTTGTTTAGTTTGAATTTCAAGTGGATTAATTCAGATTTATTTGTCACTTAACTTATCTAAGTGTTAATTTGATATAAAATTATTCCACGTTCTCTGTGAAATAACTTTAAATTACCTAAACATCTAAACAATAACATTTACCTATTCTATCACTCTTTCCCTATTTTCTATTTATTTTACTAATTTATTTCTCTTACCGAACTTAGTGATCAATTTTTCATTTTCCCATGCATTACATTTTTAATTGAGTAGCACATATGATATGCTATTTAACTTTGAACTAGTTAGGCCTTACTCTAATCAATTGGTTAGTGTAATAGTAAATACAAGTTTCTTCTGAAACGAAACTTACTCCGAATTGATTCTACTTTCCTTAAAATAGATAACCGAACCACGAACTATATACTGAAGATTCTACACATAGCAGTAGCGATTGGCACGGTTTTAGAAAAATAGTCCCGGATCGTAACCAAAAAAGCCTCTAAAGTACTGACGTATTTGCAACTCAGTCAGCAAGTAAATATTCTTGGATGTCCTGGATATCACCACTCATGCACTCTTCCTCGAATTGCGAAGCCCAGTAGCGAAACAGTCAAAGTGAGAGAATAAAGAAAGAAGGAAGATGTACATACAACACGAGGCCAAATTGGTGATTGGTCCTTTGAAGCAAAAGCACAATACAAAAACCAGCTTTCCCAACCCCCACATTCCTTTTCCCCTGCGGGTTGACAAAGAGTTCCACATGGGGAATAGTAGTGGAAACCAGCTGCAGTCTTTTCACCTCTTAGACAACCACTTGCTCCCCAACTTTCTCGCGAATGCATGAAAAATAATACCACTAGCGGTCAGCCTATGGCTCCTTCGATCCATCCTTCAAGTTGGTACTTGCCTTTAATTAAAAAAAAAGACGGGCATCATGGCTTAAACCTGCTGGAACAAGTGCAATTTGCACGGCCATCTGATAGTGCCTGCAAGCAACCAAGAAGAATCACTACAGGAACATAAGATCCCATGCCCGAGACAAATGGAACATGGAGGCCACCTATTTGCAATTTTCTAATGCCACGACCAACTTCAAGAAACTTCGAACCAGCTTTTTTACCTTTTTCACTCCTAATCCAAAGTTCGAGTGAATTTAATTATTTAAACTTTGCTCGAAATACCATTCCTGAAATCTTGGACTAGGATTTCTGTATTATCTTTTGAGGTTATTTGGAAATAGTAGAGATACTCTATTCCTCACAATAATATGCAAAAACAAGGCTGTGCTTGACAGGAAATTTGGGTTATCTCTAAATAGAATTGGAGTGGAATAAGTTGACGAAGTATTTGATTGGAAAACTTATAATGATTAGTATGGTGATATTGTGTTAATGAATGATATTTTAATATTATAATATTGTATAAGTGGATATGTTATGTTGAAATGAATATATTTTATCATATATTAAAATTAATGTGATGTGGATGAAGAATTGTGAAATCCTCTCGAAAAATCTCCTAACCCATTCCTATCTTACTTGCAAATCCCTATTCCATCCCATAACTCGCTACCAAATGCAACCTAAGTGACCAATAGTCTTTCATAAATAGGTCCTTGATATACATGTGAAGTATATGCAAACATGCACACCCCTACGTAGATATATATGTATGTTAACAAGTATAAATACATGCACATTCAAATGCGCACATTGTACACAGATACACATATTCATTGTGTATGTACGCACAAAAGCATATATGTGCATTGGTGCTCACAAAAGAATTTAGTGGAATATAAATATTTTGATGATGATACGAACCTTGGCTTGTCTTTGCAAATCCTTGATGTAATCCACCGCTAAGTCCAGCATATCGGCAGTGTTGGTTTGCTGTAGAGAGTGAAACCCAAAAAGTGAGAACCCAATTGAGTGACGCGGGTGGATGTCATGCCGGTGTACACATGCATCTGACTATGTTTCACACACACATATAAAATACCTTATCCATGTTAGGAACCAGTTCCTGTAATTTCTTTATTCGTTCACTGATTCTCGTCCTCCTGACCTGAACCATAGCATACGCAACCGTTTCACGTCAGTTGTCTTAAAAAAAAAAAAAAAAAAAAAAAAAAAATCCCCAACATGGTCCGGTTTGTATTCTTTTAATGGAAGGTGGGAAGTGTTCACTGTTTGTAACGGGGAACAACGAAAAGAGGCGGGGCGTTTGGGATCAGCGTTGGTCCACGACAGAATGTTAGCTCTCATTAAAGCTTTTACGTTATCATGGTCTTTTCAAGGAACAAATTAGCAAGCGGAGAGATAGCTAGATTAATCTTTACATGTTCAAAACCCTCAGATGAAACTAATTAGCTAAACCATGACAGAGAAGAAAAATAAAGTCCGTTTGCGCAAATTGTAGTAAATACATATGATGATTCCGGTCCGTGGACTCATGGTCACGTTTCCTGTTTACCCTCAGCATCTGACCCATGCATGTGAAAGAGACCACATAATTGGAGAGGTATTGTTTGCTAAAGGAGAGAGCATTGTTTATGATACGATATGTGTTGTGGTGTATGAGTGTGAATAGTGCGCGCAACTGTTGAAACAGTTAGGCATTATTAAGGCAACTTGGGTGAAGTCCAGGCATCTGGAGTAAAAAGCAACCAAAAAAAAAACAAAAAAGTTTACGAGAATCATTCATAATTATTATTTCCAATGACAAGTACCCCATAGATTGTTTTAACGAATGGTGAGGTAGAATGGGCAGGATAATTAAGGCAGTGAGCTATAAAGTGGAGAAATGAGGCAAATCTCTCTCTGCCCTGACGGAATGAAGAAGACAAAGAATTATCTGGCAAAGAAAAACATTCTGGGGAAAACAGACCTATACGGAAGGTTCATTAAAATTCGATTGGTACGTAAGGTCATGCGTAAAGGTACATTCGTCTCAAATAAATCATCTGCGCTACATAGGGTAAAGGTTCAATTTCTGCAGAATATGAAGAAGGGAAATCGAAAATGGAACCCGATGGGAAAAGCTACAGGCCGTTTCCGGCCATTGTAGTGTTTTCTTTCTGCAGTCCGTATCAAATTAATGACTTGATAGATTACGTTACATCAAAATATTTTCTTTTCTCCAACGTAGTCATTAAATTAAGCGTGAGAACCATCTTTAAGATTTACGTTAAAATATATACTAGGGCTAGTTTATTTACCAGGATGGAATTAATTTAACGATAAACTTTCATGCAAGATGATCAAAGATGGCAACTATGGTGGAGGCATTAATTATCAGAACTAATTAACGAGCTTCTGGGTGTTCCAGTCACCAAGCAAATTAACTGAGCTTGCTTTCATCAATATTTTTTCCGTCTAGACTAAAATCATCTAAGGGCTCAAATCTAAACCTACCTGCGGAGAAATCAAGTCTACGTTAAAAACTGAGGGACCAGGTAAAATTGAAATTTCGTAGTGGTAATTGATTAGTGCAAGGGCCAAAAAGTTAAAACAGTAACACTTTAGTATTGATGCTATGTTCGTTGGGAACCTTAGGGGCTTTCTAGATATAATTCCCAGAGAGAGAGAGAGAGAGAGAGAGAGAGAGAGAGAGAGAGAGAGAGAGAGAGGTGAGTGCGCGTGTACCCTTTCGGCAATGCTCCTCGGATGAGTGGCGCATCCACGCTTGGCCCTGACCTTGCAAGGAACCGCATCTTGGAACTGCAGGAACCTTTCCATGGCCGCCATCTCCGCCGAGCTCTTCGGCAAGCTCAAGTGATGAGCTAAGCTCGGCATTTGGTGGCTCCTCATCTCCCCATTCTGCCACTCACACCCATCAATTCCCACACGTCTTACCAAATCAAAACCCCCACCCCCCAAGAGAAAGCACAAGAGACAGATCTACCAGCAAACCCAAAACGATTAAAAAGTATACACGAAAACGGCAAATATTGGTCCATGCCACAATCATAACCAACGTACAGCAGGCAGAACTTGACATTGACAGTCAGAGCTACCGAATTTAGCAACTTCCTTCCGTAAAATCTTGCAAGGACGACATATCTAGTCCACTAAGGCCCACTAAAATTTTGCCAAATCCTACGGAACACAAAGGACTCTTCTATCTCATACGTTGCCGCTGCCGGTAACCTTTTTAGCGACTTATCCATGGGAATTAGAAAGGGAGAAGGGCGATTCGCTCACCTGAACCTCTGAAGGGTCTTTTATTCTTTTGTTGAAGCTGTCGGAAAGAACCACCGAGTCATCCCAAGAGGCAACGGGATACCCCGACAGGAGCCGCCGCCCGGCGCCGTCATCGGAGCTCCCGCCCGCGATGCCCTCGTTCCCCATCTCCGAGATGTGCGACATCAGGGACCCCTGCCGCGACCCGAAGCTTAGCCCGCCGGGCCCCATCCCCCTCGTCCCGGCAAACCCTGTCGATTACACAGTAACTACTTTCTTTCACACTTGCGAATTAAGTACGGACGCCAATCCAACCAGCCAAGATGCAAATATTTTAATTATCGGGCATCTTCCGAGACATATATATAGAGTAGCAGCCCCGCAAGCTCGTCGTCGTACGTACCGCTCTCGACGTTGAGGTTCGCGAAGAGCTCCACGGGGGTGCTCCCGTGCCGGAGCAGCGCGCTCGAGCTCCCGCTTGCGCCGCCAAAATCAGGAATCTGCTGCTGCTGCTGATGGAGGTGCTGCTCCTGTTCTTGCTGGTGGTGCCACTGGAAGAACGCGTGGGGGGTGGGGAACCCGCCCCCGCCCCCGCCCGCCTCTGCGGAGGCGGCGGAGGAGGTCTGCTTCTCCCCGAGGTAGTCCCTCGGGTCCGGGGCGGCGAATCGGGTGAACATGGATTCGGACTCCCGGCCCGCGCGGCGCCGGGGGAGGAGCTCCTGGCAAACGTCACCGAGCACGGCGCTCGGGGCCGAGCGGTACCGCAGAAGTCCCCCGGGGCCCACCTGTTGCTGCTGATCCACCTCCTCCTTTCCCTGCTTATTGTACGGGGACAGAGCGAACGGAAGGTTGAGGTCCTTGGACATCGCCGGAGAACTGAACATCTCCACCGAGAAAGATCGGGTTTTGGCAGGCACCCTCTATCCGGAGCACTCAAATCTACAGAACCCAGAACAAGATATCATCTATACGATCCGATCTCTCGCAACAACTCCACGACCCATGGAGCAAAGCAGAGGCCACAAGCAGGAGGGGAGGGACAGGTAGGAAGGAACACTCCTCATCTTTTTCGGTATTTATCGCTTACTAAATAAATAAATGCGAACAAAATCTTTGGCGGACCCCCCCCACCCCCCTCCCCCCCCTCCTCCCGCCTCCCCCCCCCCGGTTCCTATCGCTTCAAAGCATCGAAACCTCTCCCTCTCTCACCACCTCTGTCAGATGGATTAGATTAGTGTGTATAAATAAAATATATATATAACACGGGAAGATAATTTTTGATGATCGAGGTTAGTGACTGTAGTTTTGATTGATATCTCTACCTCTCTTTCCCCGCACTCAAAAGGAAGGAATCGGATTGGAGGGGTGGTGCCGAATGGGACAGCGGGTGAGACCACTCCCGCAGAATATTTTTCTATTATATGCGTGGAGGGGGTTACGAGAATGCCCCTGGACTTGGGAGATACTGGAGGAGGATGGGTGTGAGCGGCAGCGGATGGGGTGGTAACCGCGGGCGGACCAGGACCAGGACCAGGTACAGTGAATCCCCCTTGTGCAGGGTATTTGGCATGAAGGCTTGTGTCAGGGGACCGGCTTAATCATAGAGGTCCATGAGGTGAGGTCATTCGCGGACGAGGTTGTAATTGGGGGAGAGTTGGGGGAAGGACATGATGTTTATGGAATTTTAGGATCAGGTTAAGGCTCGGGGGAACTTATCTCTGATTGGGGGAGGAATTGCGTGGTGAGAGCCGCGCTTTGTGATCGACTAGACGAACCGATTTGGCAGGATTTGATCTGGTAGGGAAATGGCAACGAGAAGGAGTGGACGGAATGGATGAGAGAAGGATGATTGTGTCGTGAAAATGTTAAGATGTAAATGGCACTCATGTAATAATCAATATCTTTGGGTATTGTTGTCGTAAAGTATTACTGTGGCACAACTTGTAAATTTGAGCTGATGGGTGCCTCAACTCTAATGGCAACTGCACCTTGGCCTACCTCTGTCAATATTGTTGTAATGGTGCTCTATAAATATATTTCACGTGTGAGGTGTGTTGTGTGCATGGCAACCTTACCTTCTCATATCCATTTTATCACTGCCTATCATTGTATGAGAGCCATTGAGCTCATTGGGGATCAGTTTTTCCTGAGGAGGGAGATGAGAGATGGATTGTTCCCACTCAGACTCTGTGTGCTTAGGCTCCAAATCTTCTCCATTTCTTTCGTTCCCTTCCACTCACCATAACAAAAGGTGTGCTTTGGGATGATCTATAAATCAACGCTAAAGGAATTTTTGGTGATAGTTTTAAATTAAATCGTTGTTAATAAATGTTTTCGAGTGGGTAATAACACTTCTGGTGGATGGTAGAGATGATTTTCTTGTTAATCATCTTAAAACATGCAAATAAAATGATATTTTAAATGTTTTTGACAATGATTCTATTGCAACAATTTAGAAATCGTCATTGATATCTACATGGGCATTAATTATTTTAAAAATAGTCATCGGTAGTCTTTAGTGTTTAAGTTTCTTGGAGAGGTTATTTATGACGGTTGCATAACTATCACTAACTTATAATGATGATGGTTATTGGAAAATTGTCGCTTAAAAGAAAAAGAAAAAATTTATATTGAAATCATTTTGAAGATGGTTTTATTTAAAATTGTTGTTGGAAAAAAAAAATTCAAACTCTTTCAACGACGATTTTCTTTATAACCATCATCCAAAGGAGGTAAATTACTGCGATTAGCCTTGCCTACTCCCCTTGCACTACTCATTCAAACAACTCTTCCTCCTCCCATTTGACCTCCTCCTCCAGTGCCCTCCAGCAATTCCCCTAGGCAACCCCTGTTGCTTTGATGACCTCTGATAGTAACTCCTATTCCGCCGCTCCTCCTCTCCCTCCACTTACTGCCTTCCCCTCCTCCTCCAACTCCCTTCCCTCGCCGCCCTCTCCTCCTCCACCTCCCCTGATTGCCCCCTCCCATCTAACTCCGTCCCACCACTACCCCCCCTAGACCTCCCCATCCACCTCCACCTCCTCCTCTCCCTATCCTCACCATCACCCCCTCCTCCTCCTCGTTGCATCCCCTCCTCTGCCCAGTTGCCTCCTCCCATCGCTCTCTCCTCTTGTCTCTTATTCCCTCCTTACCCCACCACCATTGCTACCTTCCCTTCCTCCTCCTCCACCTCCACCCCCACTACCTCCCCTCGCCATAACCTCCTCCCCCCACCTCCCCTCCTCCGCCCCACTGCCTTCCCTCCTCACCCTCTCCTCTTGCCCCTCATCCCCTCCTTGCCCCACCACCATGACCACCATCCCCTTCACCTTCATGACCACCTCCCCCACCATCCTCTCCTCTAACTTTCAATTATATGTTTAAGCTATACATATTGCTAGAACTAAGTTAGAAGGAACTCCAATATAGGCATTACTTGGCAAAAGAAGCTAGACCTAAGGTGCTCAATTAGTTATGTGTATGTACATGTATGTGCGTATGTGTGTGTGTACATGTTTGCCTCAGTTATACACATGGGATCTTAACCACATCCATGTGACTCTATGTCCTTAACCATGATTCGTTGTAGAGTTGGGATATTGCTACATGTAGACATACCGAATCAATCTGACGATCGAGAAAACATTAAAGTTCTTCTTCAGCCAACAAACAAATTGCTGAGTGGCTATAGAAGAATAAATATTAGAGTCTTAGGTACTGAGATTCCTAGCTAAAGATTTAGTTGACAATTTGAATGATTTCAATAGTATGTTTCAAGATTTAAAATTTTATCCGTAAGTTTCACATAGGATCCATAGGATTAGACATATATATCCCCACATACAAACAGACAAACAATATAAAAACATCAGTATAGAATAGGGATGAAATAAAGATCCCAAGAAGACCAGTGTGTAGTTGCCATCTGTTTGTACATATATATTATTTAGTTCCATATTCCAAAAGTATGAAGGAATTGTTCAATTGGGATACTATGACATCATCTTTCTTCTTGCATTTTCCTAGCCTTAATCTCATCGAAACTAAATAGAAAGTAATGGAAGAAATGAAGAGAAGCAGCAGCCAAAATTAAGTAGCGTGTGTATGTGTCTATGCATGTGTTCATGTTTGTGTGTATGCATTTATATGCATTTTTATACTTTTTTATATATTCTTTTTTTTTATAGGTAGTTTGCACAATTTTCATGTTCGGATTCTCTTTTTCCTTGGAACAGCAACTAGTTTGAGGTAACCATTAATTTTGTTTAATAACATGTGAATGAGTGATGTGTTTATGTGAATGATGTGTGTTTATGTCAATTATATGTATGTGTTTATGTGAATGAATGTATGCGAATGAAATGTGGGTTGTATCTTGAAGTTATTATCGTAGTATGTGTTTATATTTGTGTTATTATGTGTCACGTTTCTTATGCATGATTTAGGAAAATTTTCATAGTGTAAGAGAAATTTTATCGAATTTTTTTTAGACTTAAAAAGTTAATTGTTTAAGCACTTGCTTAAGTTAAAAAAAAATGTGATTTTCAAAGATAGTAAATATTCCAATTCATAGGTCACGTATTTGATTAAGTTATTGTGTTGCTCTGTATGTGTGTGTTGGGGGTGGGGTGGTGGTGGGGGGAGGGGGTGATTTTATGTGTTTGACGTGGGGGAAAGGAGAGAAGGGGAAAAATAGGGTAAGGAGAGGAAAAGAGAAAAGGGGAGATGGAGGAACAAAGGAAGGGAAGGAGGTGGGGAAGAAATTGGAGGAGAGGTGGTTACCAATGACGATGGCGATTGTGGTGAAGTAGGATGGGTGAAGGTGAAACAAGGAAGGAGAGAGGGATGGGGAGGAAGAGAAAGAAGAGGAGGGGAGGGGGTGATTCACCTTTTTTAAAGAGGATGAAGGAAGGTAGCTTGGCTGTGGCAACCAGAAGGGCAAGTCGAAATGGAGGAATTGGGGAGGTGGAGGAGGTGGTGGTGGTGGTGGTGATGGGCATAATGAGAGGAGAAGGACCTTAGTCCTTTTTAAAGACAATTCATAAGCTCAAGTATATTAGATTACTTTGCCTTTCAAGGTTGCGTTTGGATATTGGTGAGATTGAATGATGAAAATTGTGGTTTAGTTAGAGCATTGAACGTGAAGATTGAAGATGGCCTTTAATCTATTTATCTTGAGTATTGGTAGAAGAAAAAAAAGAACCAACAAAGTAAAGATAAGGAAAAAGAAGAAAAGGAGCATCCGAAGAAACCATATAATAAGGGTTGTAATCAATCTCTTAATTAGATTTATGCATTGATTTTGCATTAATTTAGATACGTTATTGTGTGTGTATGTGTTTATGAATGAAATGTGGGGTGTGTCCACTATGATATTGTGGAGTGTAACTATAGTATATTTCTTGTATTATCATTTTCCTTATGTAGGATTTGGAAAAAATTTGTAGTATCGGAGAAACTCTGCCAAACTTTTTTTGGAATGAGAGTGGGACAAGTTAATTTGATTAAGAATGTGTTTGATGTATGTTTTATTATCATCTTCTATTTGATGTTTAAAAGTTAATTTTTGTTGGATTTCTTCATTTATTTTATAGATACACACACTTGCACGAAGTTAAATACACTTGAGAACAAATAATAGGAATTTCACCTCCTAGGGTACCGGTTGGGGAATGGGTTAAATTGTCAATATACTCACTCATTCAAGACTTGTGATTATGCTCTATGGACAATGCGTTAATATATGTATATCTTACATACATGCATATGATACACTACTTTTATAACATATCATAAGTCTTGATCGTTATCAATTCAGAAGAGGTTCGAACTAAGTGTTGATACTCTTATTTTTATGTAACAAAATTATGTTTTATTGCGAATTAATCCTTTCAGGATTTCTCTATCTCTAAAATGGAAGGATGATATGCTTCAAGTTTTAGAAAGAAATTTGTTAAGGAATACATTGCCTTGTACTTTTATCTTTCTTGAGTCTAGAAAATTTATAAGGAAGCTCAAAGAAATTAACTTAGATGATTTTCTGTTGATAATTCTTCTGAATTTATCTAAGCAACCAATTTCATGCAATTTAAAGTTATATAAAAATAATTAAAAATATGGAAAAATAGAAAATTTTAGTTTTGTTCAATAGTCTGACCTAAATCTAGTGCATGAATTTTATCTTTTTTTTTCTATAAAAAGTTAAGTCCTGAAAATTTGCGCTGTGCTTAATTTCCTACTTCACCCCTACCTACAAACAAATTTTTTGTGATTTTATGATGACCAAACTTGCTAAACATAATTTCTAATCCTTACCTAAGAATCTGGATGCAAGATGAAGTGGAGAGAAGGGATTTGGATGACTCTGAATGAAGGTTTTACTAGAAGAAATTGTTACCTGTGGGATTTTGGTTAATAGGGTAGTTAGTTAAAAGTTAAAACTCAAGATAACTGTCGAGAGTTGCTTCCCCTAGGCTTGTCATATCCAATGCGCTCCTGTTAAGGGTATAATCTAATTCAGAATACTAATTCCTAGGATTAGTTTATCCTAGATAAGAACCTATGTGTATATGACAATTCAATTTCCTGACAATCTCTAAAAGGATGCAGCTATCTAATCTTGCATTTGCACTCAATAACTAGCATACTCCCTCACCCCGAACGTAAAATATTTAGCCTCTTATATAAGCAAGGCATATCAAAAACAAAAGATGTATTCATTTAGCACAATGAGTGTCTACAATGATTCTAAAATAAAAAATAGTAAGGATAGTTGGAACCAAATGTAGCCTCGTGAGAGGCTCTTCAGAGACGTGTCTTCTCCATGGAGATGATGGGGATGTGGGTGAAGATGTTACTCCACAGCAACTTCTCCTCATGGATGATGGTGTAGGGGGTCAATTGTAAGGGTTCAAAATTTTAATGTTTATCTCACACTAAATCAAATCCTCAAAAGGTCGCTAGTAAAAAGGATTAATAGGGGTTTATTTTTTCCATGAATGTCTTTCATGGTTGATTGGATTGAGGGGCTTCTTGGTGAGGAATGGGTCTTGTTGAACTCATTTTTAAATGCACGTTTAGGTGGGAGGGTTGGATTACAATTTTTACAATTACATGTTGTATGAAATGGCTTTTGGGAGGGAATCCTTTTCCCTTCATTGCAAAATATCAGCCTTTTCACGTCTTTTCTCCCCTCCCCACCAACAACCTTTCTTCCTCACCTTCTCTCCCCTTACTTATCGGCCCCTATGTGTTGGCAATTGGCACATTGCCTTGCAGTTGCACTAGCAGCTAATGTTTCTGTTGTTGTAGCTACCCCTGCAGTTGTTGTCGTTGTTTCAGCTATTGCTGTAGTTGCTGCCATTATTGTGATTACTGGTGCTATTGATTTTGTAGCAATAGTGAAGGGGGCAATCGCAAAAATCAAGGCAAAAGGGGGATCTTGCCCCTTATTGTGAGGTAGAGAACTTATCCCCTTGGTGAAATCCCTCATAATTTCTGAAAAGTGGTCAAGGAAAAAGGGGTTTTGTACCAATCCACCATTGCATGTTGATTTAGGAGGAGGGGCACTTGAATGGATTGTAGATGGTATTGCCATTGTAGGCTCTTAAGTTTGCCCTAATGTTTATTTGGGTATATGATTTGATGGATGGAGTTTTGTTTGTTCCATAGGTTTTTCCTTAGGTTGGAACTCACGGGTTAGAGTTGGCAAAGGAGAGGGACACTAGAGGAAGGATTAGGGTCCTTCACCATTGCCATCAACACGACCTTCATTTGCCAAGCGAAGGTTTGAGGTAGGGACGTTTCCTCCCTTGCTATGGATCACCCTTTTTATATCCAATCTTGTGATTTGGTGGCATTTACATAGATTTCAAATATCTAAAATCTTGCCTTGGTTTCATGGAAATGATGAGTGGGAGAGGCCCAACGAATATGTTAGGATGGGATAAGAACACCCGGTTCCTTATGTAGTGAGTTAAAATGATTTTGGGCCAAAGAGAAGAAATTTTAATTTCAACTTAAGTAACCCTAAACTTGATAAGGACTTGCATGTGGTAAGTTGTGATAAACTGAGGATTTATGATTGTGTTGTCATGATTATTCCAGGTTCTGGACGAATGATTGAATAGGAAGAAGCCTTGTTGAGATTTTATGCCATTAATCATCCTATGAACGGTTAATGATAGGAGGATTATGACAATAATGGGTGTGTGTGAGATGTGCTTTTACATGGTAATATGGCCTCATAAATAGATTGCAAGGAGGGCTTGAGAGCCCTAAAACTCCAACAAAAATGGGCAACCTGAACAAGCAAATTAAGAAGGATCGAATTTTGGGTCAAACGACTTGTAGACTCCATCGAGAGTTGAAATGGGGAAATTCTTGGATTTGAAGGGTCTTAAGTGAGACTCCAAAGGATCCAGTAGATCCATAAGGGTTGAGGGCTTATTTTGAGACAAGAATTTGAGTTCAAATGGTGATTAGCTCTAGATAGGTGGCCCTGTAAGAAATGGCACATTGACTATGTGAACCGAGGGTTCATTGTTGTAGGATGGAGATTCGAAGAGTTGAAGTAAGTAGTGGCTACCTATGGTTGACCTTGGAATATGGAGGATTCTTGGTCACGACGACATACTAGGTGGTGGTGGTCGAGTTTAGGAGTTAGGGGCACCCAAATTTGATTGAAAGTATCAAGACATTGTGGGATGCGGGGTTTGGTCATGGTCTCTTTATTGACAGTGGGCTGAGGGGTGTACCCAGAGGATCGTGTTCCACGAGAGAGCAACGGTACGACCCGTTAAACATCTTGCCAATTTTTCCTTAATGGGTTAGAGTTGTAATCTCAGTCAGATGGTTAGCTGATAGGGCACACCCGAAGTACGTGCTCCTAGCGGGAGGCATTGGTGTGACTTATTAAACATCCAACCTATCCTACCACAACCAAATAGGTATAATTGTGGCCGTACCTTGATGGATATGAGCCATGTTGCTCATTAATATCCTGAGGTTATGCCTTGGGTCGCTCCCAATAAGCCTAACTCTTCTGACTAACGTTAGCAACATCCTTGCATGGCGAGGATGGGTATGTCTCACTTGAGGATTACTAGTATTGATAGTCTCTCCCCTGATCCAGGAAGGCCTACCATGTTGGGACTTTAGAGGAGGGTACGCCCCCATTACCTCTATTAGAGAGGGATGATTTTAAGAATTTGACTCATGGGGCGAGTGAGAGGATAAATCAAAATGTAATTAAAAACAACAGTTAATTTCAGGCTCAAAAGGGGTTTATAGCTAGTAACCTAGACTGTAGTGTGGAAACTTGCATAGTACCTACTCTATTTCAATTTTTACACATAATTCTGTCCTTACTGAGTCGCTTAGCTCATCCCTACTTTGTGACCCATTTTCAGGTCTTGATGCCGTGGAGAGGTACTTTCCACATGAGCAGAACGGAGCGAGTTTTGCTAAAGCAGGAGAGGCATCACTTTTACAGGGCGCTTTAGGGCGTGAGGGCCTAGATGGTCGAGCCCTAGGTTTTGGCCCAACTATAGGACTAGACCACTAAAGAGTGGTTGGAGGCCTTATCTAAGTTGATCACTGCGACCTGCCTCCTCCATTCAATGATCTGCCAAGTAAGATATTACTTTGGATAGATGGCATGCTCAATAGATTTAGCTTTTTGTTTCTTTTGTTAGGTCTCCTTTTTGCACATGATGTAATTAGAGTGGATGGGCTCCACCTAAATAGCTTTTGGATAGCATAAAAGGCTTGTACATGTTTAACTATGCCCCTTTGGTAAATGTTGTTTGTAACCATAGTAGACTACTTGGTGGTTTCTGTAAGCATTAAATGGTAAACGGTGTGGTAAATCCTTGTGGCTATGCTTAATGTGCGATTTTTAGTGGTTTTTCTTGCTTTTACTGCTTTGTGGTTGCAAGGTGTGCCACTTTTTGATTCCTTAGCTTCACTTTTTCTTTTCACTACGACGTAGATCTTCCCTAAGTTGTGCAATTGTTGGTTTTGCTTAAAGCAAGGAAAGTGAATCAACAAGAAATTCATGAGAGTTAGAAACCTTCCTTCTATGGGAGAAGTAATATGGCTAAGCCACGAAGAGCTCAATGTATGGGATGTGTGTTAAATGAGGTGTGTATAAGCATGCTAATGATGGCATTTGCGGTTGGTATAAGAAGTCCCATCAAGACTGGTACATTGGACGCCTGCACTTCCTCAAGTATGGATTGAGTGTCAATTTTCTTTATCCTGTTTTTCATCTATTCTAAAGAGCCATAGTGGAACTAGTCAATCAATACTTTGCTAGATGTGACATCAGTCTTCTCATACCTAGTTGAGGGTGTTAAACTTAGTGTTGGTTGGGAGGCAACCCAACGAAGTAAATAAATAAACCTTAAACAAAAATAAAAAAAGTAATATAAAAAAATAGAAAAAAAGTAAAGAAAAAATGGAAAACCCCAAAATTTTTAAATAATAAAAATTTGAAAAAATAAATAAAAAAGTTATTTCTTTTAGGTAGTTTTTATTTCCTTTAGTTAGGCTAATTCTTGAGATCTAAGACCAACTTGGTGGGGACTAAAAGATAGCCTTGTGAAATTCTAGTAATCTTGGACTCATGGGAAGAGTCGCATTGCAAGAATCCACACCTAGTTCAGTAGAAGTTTTAGGTGTTATCAGGACCGTAGGACTTGTTAGCATTTTGGAGAGATGTGGGAGATGTAGCACTGCGATGCTCCATATTTGGTTTTTTTTAGTTGCCCTCTTTTCTTTTGAGTCTATCTATCTTTACATCTTGAGGATTTATGTTAAGAAAGATTTAATCACATGATGAATTCATGGGTCGAGTTTTCTTATAAGGGCTTTCTTTGTCTCAATATGTAAAAAATCAAAAGCCCTACTTTTCCTAGATTTTGCATATAAATAAGATTACTTAACCTTCCATTGGATTTTGTAATTAAATAAATTTTTTTAATCTGTTTTAAGTTTTGTAGCTTAAGTTAGATGGCTGGCTTATCATCAACAAGCAGCTTTTTACACCAGTTTTTACATTGGATTATCTATTTAATTACCATCTTTCTCTCATTATTTTTATGTCATTGAAGACAATGTCATTTAAGTTGGGGGTTGAAATCATGCTTTATATTTTGACCTGCATTTGTTTTCCGATATGCATGTGTATGCCTATATTTTTCAAATTTAGCTAAAAATTTTTCAATATTTTCAAGCTTTGCATGCATTATTTTTTTCTTTTTTGTTAAGAAAAAAGTTTTCAAAATTTGCATGTAGTTATTCTTGTAGTCGTGTTTTCTATTTGTTTTTGTTTTTAAAGGATGATGAAATTGCTGCTTCAATCATGAGTTATTACCTTAGGAAGTACACTTAAGTTTAACCAACTAGCTCTTCAGGTCTTAGACTTAATTACCTAAGTGATTAATTAAGATTTAGGATTCTAACACATGTCAGGCATTTGAGTCTTGTTACTACCTAGTATTAAGTTAGAAAGTGAAGTGCATATAGGATATGCTTTCATCATTTTGTTTAAAAGAGTTTTAAATCTAACTATTCCCTTATATTCATAATTCACACCAATGAGTTATTGGGTGCATGTGTTTTTAGGAGTCTGGTTTCTCTAAGTTGCAAACCTTAACTTTCTTTCCACTTCACTTAGGAGGATTTGCAAACCACTTTTACGAAGCTCTCATCAACCTTCTGGGAAATTAGCATAAATATACTTAACTTATTGAGTGCAACTTGAGAGAAGAATTAGGTTCTTTGAGGAGAAAAATTGAGTAAAAAAAAAGGAAAAGAAAAGAAAAAAAAGAAAAGTGAAAAAGAGAAAAGTAGTAGAAGAAGAAAAATCATCTCCTTTACGCCATTTGTGGTGAGACGTATTGTGTATATTGTTGAGAAGAAAAGTGTAAGAGAGTGAGAAGTAAAGACAACTTGGTTCTAATCTTAATCCAATACTCAACACCATTAAAACAAACTTAATACATGTGTTGGGATTCGTAATCCTTTGTGACTCGAGCCAACAAGTCCTTTGGAATACTTCATTACTCGATACCCTAAGGCTAATTGGTTTGGGAGTTGCAAATGTAAAGCTCGCTACACAGGTCACGTAGAAAAGCCTAATGAACCTAGGATGTGCTGAGAGGAGATGGGTAGTAACTCAGGTGTTCTAGGAAAGAATCCAATGTGATTGTAGGGATTAATTGAAATAATGAATTCAGACTCTAGAGACTTAGATTTCTTCCATTTAGGCTTGTAAACTTACTTAGGTCATGTGCACAAATACTTGGCATATTTCCAACTCCTTTCTAAACATTGGTTGATTGTGAGTCCCCTAAAACTTCACTTGTGACACTAAAAGTCACGGGTAATAAGAGTCCTTTACCTTGGTTTGTCACTCAGTTGCTTGTTAGAACGCTTCGATCAGGTTTTAAAATCATGTGTTGTAGTATAGATGACCAAAGCGAATTCACATTTAAAATTTATAACTCGAATTAAAAGAGAAATCTGAGGTTTCCTTTGGGAGAAAAAAGTGCACGAATACCACTATTTAAGTTACTTACAAATTGACTTGCTAAACTTGCATTAAGTGTAAACTTTTATGAATCAAGCAAGTTTGAATGTTGGACTTAGCTTTACGAATCAAGTAATTAAATTTAGATCTAAGTGCAATCAATAAATGCTTAACCACATAAATGATCAAGTGTGAACATGTTTAAGCACGAAATAACAAATTACCAAAAGTTTGCACAAGACATTGTAATAAACAATTTGGTTGGTTCCAAATTTATATGATATGCAAATCAGCCTTTGTAAGTAAAGATTTTCTCACACTT
Source organism: Thalassia testudinum (assembly GCA_037157565.1). Taxonomy (NCBI): domain Eukaryota; kingdom Viridiplantae; phylum Streptophyta; class Magnoliopsida; order Alismatales; family Hydrocharitaceae; genus Thalassia; species Thalassia testudinum. Next base: position 63,171,302 of record JAZHRO010000031.1, read on the forward strand.
AGGTCCCTGCAAAGTTATTTCTTTTGCGAATCACCCCCTGCCCTTCTTTCTCTTCTCTTTGTCGTTTCCCACAGAGGGACATCAGACATCGGTGGCAGGATTTCGGTGGTGGTCGCCCGTGTGTGGGAGAGCTTGGAGCTTCCAACTGACTATCACAAAGGATCCCTCGTGTCCTCACGGAGCTTCCCACTAAGTTTGGAAGCTTAAGGATGGTAAGAGGAGGACCGACAACGTCAACGTGGACGAGGGTGGTGTAGGTCGTTGACCGGAGGTTGAAGGTGTGGTAGCTCTCAACCAGAGGGTTCAGAAGCTTCGCTTAGCCCCACTAAAGGTGGTGGTGGTGTTGGATTAGTACGTCATGGTTGAAGGACAGTCGGCAGAGCCGGGGAAGGTGGTGGCCGGTGTTGGAACCCTGTTGATGGGAACACCATCATGAGCCCTAACTAGCTCATTTTGACCTAGAAAAGAGAACAAAAGCTCCTACATAACCAAGTAAAGGGCCTAATTCAAGGAATAACTGTTCTGAGAGAAAATAAGAAATAGAGGGTAAAACTACAATTTTCATTGCAGTACATCAATGGGATTTCTCAAGGGCTAAACATAAGTCAATTGGTCTTAACAAGATAAAAAGTGGGTTGGTTCAATCAGAAAATGGTTAATGTGCAATCTGAGAATTAAATGACTTCTTGTAACACTAAAACAGACCCACTTAATTCAACAAGGTTCTGGTCAGGGTAAAATTTACCTAAACCCTCTAAAATTCATGGAAAAATATCCTCTAGGGTTTAAAACTTTCAATTTGACCTTTGAAACCTATTTTGACCTAAATAGGGGTCCTAGCTAATTATTTTCCTTAAATTAGGTTTTTATGTAAAATGCCCAGTCAAACGTGGTCAAAACTAAAATTTAACTTCACCATTGGATTTCTTAGGTCCAAATTAGGTTTGTACCAAAATTTGGACCAAAGGGGAGTTCACCTTGACCTACTTTGCAAAGTAGTCCAACCCAATTACTTTTAGACTCCCAGCTTTCGAAAACCTTGCAGAGACCCCCCTATCTTCCTCACCATTCTTTGCACTTAGGTCCCTCCACTATTACAGTGGAGGAGTCCTACTCCGGCAAGGATTCAAGAGGTAATTTCTCCCTGATTCCTCAAAGATTGCCTCTCAAATTTGAAAGGGAGATTCTTTGAGGAATTCCTGATCTTATGAGTGCAATCCCAGGCCCTAATTGTCACCCAATCTCTCATGTGAATGCATGAGAGATTTGGGTACTTCTAGCTTTCCTACTTCAGCGAGGATACTTGTGCTTGGAAGCTTGCTTTCCAAGCACAAGGCCCTCTGCCTGTGCCTATAAAAGCTTCCCCTGATCTGGCCGCTCATTTCCAGCTTGGTTTGGCCAGGAACCACCCTCCAATTTGTCTCTTCTCCTCCGGCCAAGCATCCAACGAGCTCCGACGACATCTCCTCCCTCTTCTCGTCGCTCTACCACAATACCAGTGGCAGAGACATCTCCGCTTCCTTCCTTTGCATCGCGCCATACCTGCGCTGGCGCCAATTACCCCATCGTCGTCGCCGTCACCCTATTGGAACATTCGTCTCCAGTGACGGTAGGTACGCACCAGCCACCATCTTGCCTCCCTTCCTCCTTAAACTAGGTTAAATCTCTTTCCCTCTCTCCTCTCTTCATTTCCCCCTTCTTTATTTCTATTATCGACCTTCGACACTCGTAGACCACCACCATCTTCTCCACCTTTGGCAGACCACCGACGAGGTGTCTCCGTCACCTCCACACACCCATCCACCTCGCCAGACCCCTCAGAAGCACCGCCACCATCCACTGATCAATTTCTTCATCTCCATCGACTGCCATAACCTCCACAATCTCCCCTCGAACAGACCCATCACCACAGCCACAAATCGACCTAGGCACGCATGCCTAGGTCACCCCGCACCACGCCACCCACCTAGACACCTTCGCCGTGTCACGGCGAAGCTTTCTAAGTATTTTAACAGGGCCGTGAGGCTGTATTCATGTTGACAGGGTTCTGACCTCCACTGCCATTAGCGCAGCTGTGAAGCATGCTTTCAAGCTTCAATCCAGGCATAGTGCTCCAGGGTCCTAGGTCTAGGTGACACAGAATTACCACACGTGCACATTCAACCAGTGATTGGCTTTGAGAGGGCACCACAGCTACTGCGATTGAGGGTGAGCTCCTGCGAATGTGTGAGAGAAGCGGGTGGGACTTTTAGTCCCACCTCGAAAAGTTTGGAGCGTGCAGAGCGGCATAAATTGAATTCGCGTTAGAGGCTCTTTGCCTTCGAACACGGGGTGAGGTCCCCTTGCCCACTCTCCTCTTCCGCGATCCACGCTCCGCGGACCTGGCTTGCCTGACCCGTTTACCCTGCACTCCTCATGCACCACCCACGCCGATGTGCCTGGACCCAGGTACGCTAGCCCGACCTGAATACCCGAGAATGGCTCTAGGAGAGCAAGCCTAAGAGAGAAAAAAGAGAGAGTTCGTGGGGGTGGGTAGGGGTAGGTTTTGCACTTGTGTGCAAGGAAAGGAAGAAGGAAGAGGAAGCTGAAGCCAGAGAAGGAATGAAGGAGGAAGCCTTGGGTGCAGCCATAGAGAAGAAGGAAAAGCAAAGGAAGCTAAGGAGGAGGAAGCAGAAGAAGCTAAGGAGAAAAGAGTCGTAGAAGAAAAGCTAAGGAAAAGAAGATCTAAGGAAGGAGAAGAAGGAACAGAAGAAAAGAAGGAAGAAGTCAGGGAAGAAAGGAAAACTGAAGAAGAAAGAGAAAGGAGATCAGAAGCTAAGGGCAGGGAAAGGTTAAGGCAGAGAAAAGTCAGAGAAGAAAGAAGGAGAGGGCAGGAAGAAAATAGAAGCCAAAGAAGAGCCAAAGATAGAGAAGATAAAGCCAAAGAAGAGAAGCCAAAGAAGAGCCAGAGAAAGAAGAGAAAGGTAGGGAAGAGAAAAGAAACCAGAGAAGAAGCAAAAGAAACACTTTTTATCCAATTCTTCCCAATTTCTCTCTTTTGCTACATTTTATTATTCATAACTTCATGCTATACATTCTGAATTAGGTTTTGAGTAATTTTATGTGTTCAAATTACATCTATTATTGAGATTAGTATGAATTCCATTTGCTCCCTGTGTTCGACCTCAGACTTAAAATTTGAGTAATAAAATTCTTATTTATTTTCAAGGCGATTTCAACTATATTACGACGTAGCATTATCTTTCATAAACATCGACTTTGCCCTCTGTAAGCATTTTGGCGCCGTTGCCGGGGAGCAACGTGCAATTCATCACTAGTCTCTACATTATTTGTGATTATATTTGAACACTAACTTGCCCTATTTTGTTTTGCTGTGATCTTGCAAGGTATTTCACGAGGAAATCTCCCACACAAATCAACCACTCCAGGGTATGTAATCTCCCTTCTTCCCTAATCCATCTCCTAACCCTGGGAAGACAAAAGGAAGCAATCAAAATAGGAATCACTTGTCTTCTTTTTATAGTAATTATCATTTAAAAGGGAAAAGTTTCCTAATCTGCGAAATTTTTTTAAAATCTTATTGAAGTTGAAGCAATTTTTAGAGATCCTACTCCACAAATTCCTGTGCCTAGTAGAAATCACGCTTAATTTCTTAATCTCTGCGAACTACACACTTCTTGTTTTGAAGTCCAAAGAGAACTTTTGTGAAAAATCAAAGAGGATTGGAAATAGAACCAAATTAGGGTTTCTACAGTAGGGTTTTGGAGTGCCAGTTCATACGTGCTTACAAAAAAAGGAAACAAACCCACCAGCATCTGTGTGTTACCTAAGCCCTTCATTGAAAGGATTTAACCAAGACAAATCCTAAAATCAAGCTCTAAAATCACTTGAACCTTAAAAACCTTGGACCTAATAACTTGGGAGTCAAATCAGGGTGATTTATAGGTCTTGACCTAGAATCATTCTGCCATCTTTAGGACAGGTCATGTGAAGTTGACCCCGTGTTGGGTCAACCAACCTTGAAATTAGGTCACAAAACCAAAACATCTAAAGTTCAAGTGAAACCCTAAGCACCTATGATCTAAAATTGGTAGACTTAAGAGGTCAAGGTCCCCATTATGGTCTACCTGGAATCTCAATGACAAGAGAGGTTGGGTAGGGGAAACCCTGTAACCCGTAGGGATGCTCTACCATGTAGGGGTCTTTACGGGACTCTCCCTCTCTGGCTACCTAGGTAATTCTTAGGTGGATGACTTTCCGATCCAGGGGTATCATCCGCCCCGAACCTCCGTAGTCATCCAAACATCTTTAGGTGCCTTGATTGGGTCAAAAACACATCCAGTCCCTTATCCCTTCTCCTTAGAGCACACACATAAATTTTCAGTGGGACTCTCTATTCAGATCTAATAACTTCACAACTTGATTCTACATCTTGATCCAAATTCTGATTCTACATCTTGATTCCACCATTTAATCCAAATATGCAGCTTAGTCACTTAGGATTACCATTCAAAAAACCTAAATCATAGAGATCCATGAGAGATAGGATGATTAAAGATGCCCTTGAATTCTATGAAATTGAATACAAAACCACAACACCAATAGAAGGCATTCAGGTTAGTGTACCAACAACCACAGCTTTCATCATAAACTGTGCCCAAGTGCTATTAACAGAAGCCATAAAAGGATCAACCTGAGATATTCTCATAACATGATACATTGAGATAGAAAAATTGCACAATTTTGAATACCTCCAATGTATGACAAATCCTGTACTATGAGAACAACACCAAGATGATCTTGAAAAATGGGAAGAAATGATAAGATTATTGAAACAAGTCATAGATCAGCAATACCCTTACATACCCCAAATAGATGAGGAACCATCTTGGAATACTATTGAGGATCAATCCAATTTTCCAAATCTTGGGTCTGAGGCATAGAGTTATTATGGATTCCCAACCCAGATGGAATACAACATGCCTGATCTTGAAATAGGTTGGGAAGTTCCAATTGTAAGAAAATAGAATGTAGAGCCAACCCTAGACCCTAGATCACCAAACATAGAATTCCAACACTCCTGCAATGATGAGATTAGAACTGAACCTCTCAAGGGTGTAAATCTCGCCCCTTATTCTAATAAGGTGACCCTCGAATGTAATTTAGACCTAGATTCTAGTGGTTCAACCCACATCCTAAGCCTAGAATTCGAATCTGAAACTGATTGGGAAGATTACGAGGCTCCGTATGATGAAGATCAAAGTTTTAATGAAGAATGACTCTGGGCCTCTATTTGATGAATATCCCTCTCCAACATCCTCAGACATTTAGATCGATTTTCAGAAGTCACGTCAATTTACGATACAGAAACTGAGGAGTTGGACGAGTGGGGTTTTAATTGGGTCTTTCCTACAAGCCTAGAACTTGAGCCTAGACCAAATAAGAACACCTCTTTAAGCTCAGAATCTACATATAGGCTAGACTCGAGTCAGGCTACTGAATCTACATCATGTGATTTATTCTATGGTGGAACTCCTGATCTCGAATCTCATTCAGAACTGGACTTTTGCAATATCTCTGACAATTTCGAATCTTACCATGACTTCGGAGAAACTCTGCTTCCTGAATACAACGAGCCAATCTACGACCTCAGCTCACATGATTCATTCTCCGACTCCGACTTTGAGGTCCCAATTCCCGAGATCACTAATTTCAGTTTAGGTCCCAGTGAGATGGAATCATTTCTTTTCGATCCTCAGGAATCAAAACTAGGAAATGCCGAGAGTGACTGCAACCCAGAGTTCGAATCTTTTCTTGATTCAAATTTCCATCATCCTATAGACACTCTTCAGGCATTCACCTTTGACTTTGAAAGCTACTACGAGGACTCTCCTAATGAAACCACCTGTCACTCCTTTCTAGAAGAGCCCTCATACACAATTCTCATTGAAGCCACCTCTTCCACACATACAGAACCCATCCAAACCCATTTTCAACCCCGACCCGCAACCAGACTCAATTTCTATTCTGATTCCCCTCTTAATGAGCTAATTGTAGATGATTCAACTCCACACATATACCAGGTATCAAACATTAATCAGACTAAAAACCATGCTCCATTCTCTGATCACCCCTGTAGGGTTTTCGTGCCATTCACTGATTATTTTACAGATCCCTACTCCGACCAGGCTGATTCGACTCAGCCAAAACCCGAATTTACACTTCCACATCCATCTGAGCTCCATAGCATATGGTGGGTTCCACATCTCTTGATCTACATTTATCAACCCACCAGATTGATTGGGTTTGGGCTGTATCATCAGCCTATTGATCTCAACAAGCACTTGGTTGGACCAACTAAGCTCTTAATCAAGGTGCTTGTTTTACAAAACTCTGCTAATTTGACCACAACCTCCATACCATTTCCCCCTCAGTTGAAGGTGTTGAATTTAGCGCTTAACGGGAGGCACCCATACCATCATTCCAAAAACCCGAGACCCGTCTGATTATCCGTCTGTACTCCATGTCTATTGCACCCTGAGTTCAGCCTTAGACCAGCTGATCCCACCTCTGGTACATATACCAGAGCTTGAAATCGTCCGCAATAGTCATTCTCGACCCATTCGCTCACCCAATAAATTCTGTTCTAAGTCCTTGAACCCAACACTATTTTACACCCTCCGTTTACAATAAGGACATTACAAAACTTAGGCATGGGAGGTGGTAAAGTGCAAACATACAGAAATCAAGAAAAATCAGAAGGATTCTCACAAAAAATTACATATGTCAAAAATACCAAAAAAAATAGAAAATTATGAAAAAGAACAAAAAATTGGAGGAGGGAAGAAAATTTTGAAGCCATATAAACGTGAGGAGGAAAAGAGCAAAATGCCAAAAAGGAGCACAAAATGGAAAGGAAAAAGAATAGTCATTAGTAAGAGATTAAGGGATTAACTGAAGTTTTAGACCACATCAAGGGAAAGAATAATGAAAAAAGTGCTAATGAGACACAAAAGAGATTAGTAGGAACGTTGATCTTAGGCATTTTGGGCTAGATTCTTAGGCTTAAAAATTCAAGTATCCGCTAAGATTTAGATAATCCTCAAGAGGTTAGGGAAAATGAGAAGCTTAAAGTATTAGTTCTAAGGCTTAGGGAGTATTCGGCCTTGTTAACTGACCTTTGGTTTGCAGGACTCAGTAACCTAAGCACCCCAATCCACACACAATTTGGTTTAGTGCGCATAACTATCAAAATCACGCAAAAACGTTTAAATGTTTTGAAAAAAGTTGCCTAGATTAGGAGAGGTCGATCAACACAGGTTGATTTGGACGAGTTCCCTACGCGGAGAGGCAGAAAATTTCCCTCGAAGATGTGTAATAACATATCATTTCCTCAGTGCTTGTCTCCTAGGATATTTACATATCCTACTGGGGGCACGTAAGCACCCTACTGGTTCAGATGCCATGGGCGGCATTATCACGAAATGTCGATTGCTAGGGTTTGGATTTGGCTACAGAACACCAATGGGCGGGATTATCTCAAAATCTCGAAAGCCAGGGTTCTGGGGGTTGCCATGGGAGATGCTATCACGAAGCATCGATTGCTAGGGACCTTTGAGGATTGATGATGGGGATGAGGAATCCGATACAGATCGTGTTGAGAAACCAATCCAAAGCTAGAAATAAAAAGAAAAGAGAGAGAAAAACTCTCCAAACAAATAAATTCTCTGTCTCTCTCTTACAAAAATGCACTGCAAACTAAATCGAGGCTAAAATATGTCTCAAGCACAGGTGCTTTAACCGCGGAGTCCAACGAACCTTAGGATAGTTCCTGCAGGCCTTAAAAACCTTCGCGGATGACCGAGGCTAGAGCTGGTCAAGTCTGGATCTTGGTTGGCACTTGAATACCTCTAGGTCTACTGTCGGTATTCTAACCTAATAAAAAGAAGAATAAAAAGCATTCATCATAAATTGTGAAAGAAACTCATTGTCTAGAAAAGAAGTTAAAACCTTGAAATTTTGCTAAGGGACAAGTAAAAGCTAGGCATGGGGGTATGATGGGAAGACCATCATGATCCCTAACTAGCCCATTTTGACCTAGAAAAAAGAACAAAAGCTCCTACATAACCAAGGGCCTAATTCAAGGAATAACTGTTCTGAGAGGAAAATAACAAATTAAGGGTAAAACTACAATTTTACCATTGCAGTACATCAACGGGATTTATCAATGGCTAAACATAGGTCAATTGGTCTTAACAAGATAAAAAGTGAGTTGGTTCAATCAGAAAATGGTTAATGTGCAATTTGAGAATTAAATGACTTCTTGTAACCCTAAAATAGATCCATTTAATTCAACAAGGTTTTGGTCAGCGTAAAATTCACCTAAACCATGTAAAATTCATGGAAAAATATCCTCTAGGGTTTATAACTTTCAATTTGGCCTTTGAAACCTATTTTGACCTAAATAGGGGTCCTAGCTAATTATTTGCCTTAAATTAGGTTTTTTTGTAAAATTCCCAATCAAATGTGGTCAAACCTAAAATTCAATTTCACCATTGGATTCCTTAGGTCCAAATTAGGTTTGTACCAAAATTTGGATTAAAGGGGAGTTCACCTTGACCTACTTTGCAAAATAGTCCAACCCAATTACTTTTAGACCCCTAGCTTTTGAAAACCTTGCAGAGACCCCCCTATCTTCCTCTCCATTCTTTGCAATTAGGTCCCTCCACCATTATAGTAGAGGAGTCCTACTCCGGCGAGGATTCAAGAGTGGATTTCTCCCTGATTCCTCAGAGATTCCCTCTCAAATTTGAAAGGGAGATTCTCTGAGGACTTCTCGATCTTATGAGCGCAATCCCAAGCCCTAATTGTCACCCAATCTCTCATGTGAATGCATGAGAGATTTGGGTACTTCTAGCTTTCCTACTCTGACAAGGATACTTGTGCTTGGAAGCTTGCTTTCCAAGCATAAGGCCCTTTGCCTGTGCCTATAAAAGCTTCCCCTGATATGGTCGCTCATTTCTAGCTTGGTTTGGCCAGGAACCACCCTCCAATTCGTCTCTTCTCCTCCGGCCAAGCATCCAGCGAGCTCCGGCGACATCTCCTCCCTCTTCTCGTCGCTCTGCCATAATACCAGTGGCAGAGACATCTCCGCCTCCTTCCTCCGCATCGCGCCATACCTGCGTTGGTGCCAACTACCCCATCGTCGTCGTCATCACCCCTCTACTGGAACATTTGTCTTCGGAGATGGAAGGTATGCGCCAGCCACCATCTCGCCTCCCTTCATCCTTAAACTAGGTTAAATCTCTTTCCCTCTGTCCTCTCTTCATTTCCCCCTTCTTTATTTCTATTATCGACCTTTGACACCCGCAGACCACCACCATCTTCTCCACCTCTGGCAGAACACCGGTGAGGTGTCTCCGTCACCTCCACACGCCCATCCACCTCACCAGACCCCTCAGAAGCACTGCCACCATCCACTGATCAATTTCTCCATCTTCATTGTCCGCCATAACTTCCACAATCTCCCCCTGAACAGACCCATCACCACGGCCACAGACCAACCTAGAAACGCATGCCTAGGCTGCCCCGTGCCATGCCACCCACCTAGACACCTTTGTCGTGTCACGGCGAAGATTTCTAAGTATTTTAATAAAGCCGTGAGGCTGTATTCATGTTGATAGGGTTCTGACCTCCACTGCCATTAGCGTAGCTGTGAAGCATGCTTGCAAGCTTCAATCCAGGCATCGCGCTCCAGGGTCCTAGGTCTAGGTGATGCGGAATTACCACACGCGCACATTCAGCCAGTGATTGGCTTTGAGAGGGCATCGCAACTGCTGCGATTGAGGGTGAGCTCCTGTGGATGCGCTAACGAAGCAGGTGGGACTTTTAGTCCCACCTCGGAAAGTTTGGAGTGCGCAGAGTGGCATAAATTGAATTCGTGTCAGAGGCTCTTTGCCTCCAAACATGGGGTGAGGTCCCCTCGCCCACTTGCCTCTTCCGCGATCCATGCTCCACGGACCTGGCTTGCTTGACCCGTTTACCCTGCACTCCTTGCGCACCACCCTCGCCGGTGCACCTGGACCTGGGTACGCTAGCCCGACCCGAATACCTATGAATGGCTCTAGGAGAGTGAACCTAAGAGAGAAAAGAGAGAAAGTTCGTGGGGGTGGGTAGGGGTAGGTTTTGCACTTGTGTGCAGGGAAAGGAAGAAGGAAGAGGAAGCTGAAGCCAGAGAAGGAAAGAAGGAGGAAGCCTTGGGTGCAACCACAGAGAAGAAGGAAAAGAAAAGGAAGCTAAGGAGGAGTAAGCAGAAGAAGCTAAGATGAAAAGAGCCGCAGAAGAAAAGCTAAGGAAAAGAAGATCTAAGAAAGGAGAAGGCGTGACTGAAGAAGGAATAGAAGAAAAGAAGGAAGGAGAAGTCAGAGGAGAAAGAAGAACTGAAGAAGAAAGAGAAAGAAGGAGATCAGAAGCTAAGGGCAAGGAAAGGTTAAGGTAGAGAAAAGTCAGAGAAGAAAGAAGGAGAGGGCAAGAAGAAAATAGAAGCCAATGAAGAGCCAAAGATAGAGAAGAAGATAAAGCCAAAGAAGAGAAGCCAAAGAAGAGCTAGAGAAAGAAGAGAAAGGTAGGGAAGAGAAAAGAAACCAAAGAAGAAGCAAAAGAAACACTTTTTATCCAATTCTTCCCAATTTCTCTCTTTTGCTACATTTTATTATTCATAACTTCATGCTTTACATTCTGAATTAGGTTTTGAGTAATTTTATGTGTTCAAATTACATCTATTATTGAGATTAGTATGAATTCCATTTGCTCCCTGTGTTCGAACTCAGACTTAAAATTTAAGTAATAAAATTCTTATTTATTTTCAAGGCGATTTCAACTATACTACGACGCAACATTATCTTTTATAAACACCGACTTCGCCCTCTGTAAACACTTGTTCCACATCTTGTTTTGGTATTAACAAAATTATTGAGTGATATTTTAGATTTAGGTGAAGATTAAGGCAAACATAGAATTATGTCAAGGAGGAAGCAAGATGATAAGGAGGAGTCGAGAAGGAGAAAATCATCTTCGACCTTTAGATTTTTTAGATTTGGTTTTTATTTCATAAAATGCATGCCTCTTAACAAAGAATCAACTTAGAGCATAAAATTAATTAGAGATAAATTAGAACTTATACTACGATCACTTTCAATGAACGTATTCAAATGATAATATTTATATAATAAGGTACTTGATAGCAAGTACTAGTACTGGTCATCAGTACCGGTATATGTAAGGCATAGGTTTGAGCATATGTCTCAAACTGTGAACAAGTGCTGGTACTGATCATTAGTACCGGTACTGATCATTAGTACCGGTATCTGATGGTCATAGTTTGATTAGTATCGGTACTTGTTGTTCACAGTTTGAAGTCTTAGTTCTAGCCTGAACTTTAAAGGTACCGGTACCCATGATGAGTATCGATATAGGTAGGTTACTGTGCCTAGCGATTCTCAAGTCTGGAGTCACAAGTACCGGTACCCATAATGAGTACCGGTACCAGGACTCATGTGTGCTAGTTGCAGAGGAAACAGTAGACAGCCAATATTGGTACCCATACTTTAGTACTGGTACCAGTTAGCCGTTGGCTTAAATCTGAATGGCTAGAAAATTTATTTGGGCAATATGAACGTTGGGATTTAAACCCCAACATCTAGTAGACGAATCCCTGATGTCCTATCTCTATAAATAAACCCTTAGACCCTTAGTTTGCACATATGTAATAGAAGAGAAATTCGTAGAGCTTAATTTTCATATTTCCACCATATTTTGAAGAGAAGAAATAGCTTGCATCTCTCAAATCTCTCTACGATTTGCAGACACATCGACGTGCCTTTCTTATGTAATTCAAGGCGATTCACGTCCTTCCTAAGCTCTCCAATTGGTATATTTATTTATATTATTGTTGAGAGGCTTAGGTACTTTTGTAGTAAGATTTCTTTTGTCGTACACCAGTTCTTTATTTTTTTTTTATCTTGTTGCTTGTTGGGTTGTAACAAACCCATCTCTTGTACTTGGGTTGAGGTAACCCGTTAATTACATTGTTTAGTAAAGTGATTCCCTCGGGGTTGAGGGAATCGGGTTAAAAACCCTAAGCTAGAAGGCTTAGGTAGTGGAGTACCCAAGTGAGTGGGTAACCACTATACATCTTGTGCCAATTTCTGTGATTGTGATTTGTGCAAATTTTTCTTGTTATTAATAATTCTTTGCTTGAGTGTTTGTGCACATAGTATAGTAGCCATCTATCTATAGGTCCTATAGGTGTTATCAGAGCGGGTTGCAAGAAGACGTAACAACTTGACTTGCGATGGCATCAACATCAAGGCGCACCGAAGGACAATCGTCGACCTGTCCTCCTTATTTTGATGGGACGGACTACGATTTTTGGAAGAGGAGGATACAAGTCTTCCTCAAGGAAATGGATGAGAAGTCATAGACCCTCATTCAAGAAAGTATTTAGAACTGGAGCCACAAGAAGGAGTAGCCTAGACGGTGGATCAAAAGAAGAAAACAGTGAGCAACGCGAAGGCGATGAACACACTTTATTGTGCGTTGTCAAAGGAAGAATTCAATTGTATTTTGGCTTGCGAGTCTTCATACGAGATATGGAATACGCTTCAAGTCACCTACGAAGGGACAAGTAAGATAAAAGAAACCCGTATTTCTATTCTAATCGAAGAATATGAGTGTTCTTAAGCATGGAATTACATTACTTACTATAAATATTGCATAGCATGCATCATCTTGCATTTAGATTAGTCTGAATAAAATGGAGGTTAATTGTTGCCTTTTATGGGCAGGGATAGGGAGAATTTTTATCGGGGCCTCGAATCGAAGATCCAACCATACGGATCTGATCAGGGTGATGAATGGCGTTCAACGACTCCAAGATTGCCCTAATCGGACATTTGTAGTATCAGATAGAGATCGAGGAACCCTAGAAGATCAAGGACCAAGATGGTATTAATCTGCACTTCAGATGACAAATCCGATAGCACAGATGGATTCGGATCGACGATTGCAGCCTAACGGTGCGAAAATCGACTCAATCCGATACCTATGGCATCATCTACATCACTGAGAAGATGGACGGCCAAGATGGCACCACGTGGCACCATCTTAGTTACCCAACTAGCCGCACGCATCCGCTAAAGCATCTTGCGCCAACATTTCTCCGCCGTTGGATTAATATCCAACGGCTGCGAGGTGCCCGCGCTTAAGTTAAGCTCTCGACATAAACGCACCCACAGTGAGTTGGTCGAGAGCCTTAACGTGAAGTTGAGGTGCGGGTTCGAGCTGTGGGGTGCCTCAATTGGAGCAGGCGCGCAGGTGCGATCGATCGCATGTTGGAGATCGGGCGGTTGTGCGCACCCAATTGGCTGGACGTGCCATGTTGAACGTCGGGTTGCTACACTAACGTGTTTGGTTTTGAAAACCTTGTCATTGTAGTTTGAAAGCGAAGAACTCGTGTTCAACAAGTAAAATTTATATCGGAATAGAAATTCCGGGTCGAACTCAGGGAGGCTACGTCGATCTATATTCGTAATTATATTTTTTTAGAATTTTTCTTGAAAAGTAAGGCGATGTAATTACAATGAAGCTATAATAACAATCAGACTAAACTAGAGAGAGAGAGAGAGAGAGAACATGCATTCAATAATTCAAAATGTTTATACAATAAAACCAAAGAAGAATTACACTAGAAAGCGGGAAATCAACTACACTAGAAAGCAAGAAAATTCTACACTAGAAAACAGTAAATCTATTCTAGAAAGCAGTAAAAAGAATGGGGAGAGAGATATCCTCCTCGACGGTTGCTTGTAGGACGAGCCGGACGAGACGACGCTTGGACAAAGAAGGACGAAGCAGGACGAAGGAGGGCGAAGCAGGAAGAATGAGAACGGGGCAGCACGTCATCATCGTCCCGGGATCCGCTTCCGAAAGGGGACAAAAAATTGACTTTATCTCGCGAGAAGCATCCCAAGTGTAGGACAAGTTTCTCTTGAGCTTTGGAGAGGGAGAGAAGAGAAGGAAGTGATGATAATTTCGTGTGGAGGGGGTCTCCTTTTATAGTTGCATGGAGTGGGGGCATTTTGGTCATTCAAATTTGAAAAACATTAATTTAGGACCTTTAGTGACGGATAAAACCGTCGCTAAAGGTTTGAACGTGGGCATAGTGGGCGGCACGCACGCGCCTCTTCGCCTGTCGCGTGCTCAACGCATGCGCACGTCCAGCCGATCTCACGATTGGATGGCTTAAGTCGCGCCTTCGCCCGCTCCTCAGTGCGCGCCCACCCGCGTACGATCCCGCATCACGCACAGGCGTGCAATAGCGCTTGGGGTGGATTGGGCGTGCGCGACCATCCAATCGCGATCGAGCGGTCAATCGTGCCTGCTTGCCCGCACCGCTCACCCGCTTCTCGCGTTTCGAACGCTCGCCGCCCGCTCGCGATAAAGCCTTCGCCCGCTGCACTACGTCGGTGAGATGGTCGCGCGGATGAAATCAGGCGCGCGCATCCACAGCCGTTGGATGAAGATCCAACAGCCTAGATCGTGCGTTGGATTTCTTTTGGAGAGGTAGCAGCAGTCTTGAGGGTCGGTTGGACGGCTGAGATGGCACCACGTGGCACTATCTTGGCCGTCCATCTTCTGGATGATGTAGATGGTGCCACGGTTGTCGAATTGAGTTGATTTTCGCATCGTTAGGCTGCGATCATCGATCCGAATCCATCCATGCGATCGGATTTTTTGTTTGACGTGTGGATTCACACCATCTTGGCCCTTGATCTTCTAGGGTTCCCCGGTCTCTATCTGATGCTACAGATGCCTGATTAGGGCGATCTTGGAGTCGTTGAACTTCAATCGTCGCCTTGATCACATCTGTACGGTTGGATCTTCAATTCGAGGTCCTGATAAAATGTTTGCCCTATCCATGAACATAAAATGATACAATTAACCTCCATTTTATTTAAACTACTCTAAATGCAAGATGATGCATGTTATGCAATATTTATAGCATGCAATGCAATCCTATGCTTAAGAACATGCATAAATAGACATCTTAAGTAGTGTATACATGTTTACATCATGGCATCTAACGCAGCAAGGTGGCGCTGCTCTCACGCGTTGAGGCTCGCAGATGAGGCGGGTGATGGAGTGCTCTCAGCCATTTGATCTCACGATCGAACGACTGAGATTGGAAGATTGTGGACACGCATTGAGGCGCAAGGAGGTGAGCGGGTGCGTGCACGTCGCCCACTACGGCCACATTCAGGCTTTTAGTGACGGATTTATCCGTCACTACAGGTCCTGAATTAATGATTTTCAACTTGTAATGACCAAATTGCCCTCACTCCTTGCAACTATAAAAGGAGACCCCCTCCATACGAAATTCTCATCCTTTCCTTCTCTTCTCTCCCTCTCCAAAGCTCAAGATAAGCTTGTCCCACACCCGGGATGCTCCTCAAGAGATAAAGTCAATTTTTCGCCCCCATTTCAGAAGCGGATCCCGCGACGACGACAACGTGTTGCTATGTTCCCGTTCTTCCTGTGTCGACCTCCTTCCCGCTCCGCTATTTGTCTTCCAGGTGTCATCCCGTTCGGCTTGTCCTTCAAGAGATCGTCAAGGAGGATAACTTCTCGCTCTCATTCCTTTTTCCCGCTTTCTAGAGTAGAATTTTCCTGCTTTCTAATGTAATAGTTTTCGTTCTTTCTAGTGTAATTTCTCGCTTACTTAATTGTATAAACATTTTGAAGTATTAAGTGAATGTTTTCTGATGAGAACCTCATCATGAACCCTAACTAGCACATTTTGACCTAAATAAGTATACAAAAGCTCCTACAAAACCTAAGGGAAAGCTTAAATCAAAGAACTATAAATTTGAGTATAAAGCAACTCACAAGGGGTAAAACTGTAATTTTACCAATGTAGTACACAAACGGGATGTCTAAGGGTCTAAATACAAGTCAAATGGGCTTAATAAGAAAGAAAGTGGGATGATTTGATCTGAAAAGGGTTATAGCAACTTCTAAGAATTAAATGACATTCTGTAACCCTAAAACAAATCCGCTTTAATTCACGAAGTTCTAGGCAAGATGAAAATCAATTAAACCCTCTAAAATTCATGAAAAAACATCTCCTTGGGTTTAGAACCTTCAATTTTGCCATTGAAACCTATCTTGACCTAGATTGAGAACCATATCCAATTTTTGAGTTAATTTGAGTTTTTATGCAAATTGACCGGTCAAACGTAATCAAACCTAAAATCAAACTTCACCATTGGATTCCTTAGGTCCAAATTAGGTTTGTACCAAAATTTAGACCAAAGGGAAGCCCATTTTGACCTACTTTACAAATTGGTCCTCAAGAATTACTTTTTGACCCTTAACTTTTTGAACCCTTGAATTTTGCCCCTCAGCTTTCCCTTCGTTCTTTGCAACCTGGTCCCTCTGTCACCCGCAACAGCTGTCCATGCCTCCGGCGACTTTGCACGGAGGATGGCACCGTGCAGGATATGGGGACTGACCCCAGAAACGAGAGGGGGGTCCCCTACGTTGTCCTCTTCCTCATGGACCCCCTCCCATGCCCTGCCGATGCCCATACCTCTCGTGCGAACGTGTGAGAGGCTTGGGTCTCTTCTCCGGCCATTCTCCGACGAGCTGCCCACGCTTCCTCCTTGAGACGTTCTGCACGCCAACATCTATTTAAGAAGCGGCTGGGGCTGCTAGTTGGGGCAAGCCTATTTTAGCCGAAGAAAACCCTCAAATTTCGTCTCCTCCTCCTTCGGCCGTTCGCCCGCAGGCTCCGGTGACCCTCCTCCTCCTCTCTCGTTGCCCTGCCACCATACCAATAGCAGGGTTACCTCCGCCGTCGTTTGTCGTGCCTTGCCGTACAAGCAGGCGCCCTCCAGTCTCCCTCGTCGCCGTCATCTTCCCCACAGGGCGTCGTCTCCGGTGACTGCAGGAATGAGCCGTCCGCCTCCTGCCCCCCCTTCATCTACTTAGCTAGGTAAAAACTCTTCCTCTTTCTCCCCTCTTTATTTCCCCTATCAATTGTTATTTTCAACCCCTCGATAGTCGCCAACCACCACCATCATCCACACCTCTGGCAGACCACCGACGAGGTGACCCCGCCACTCCACACCTCCATCCACCTCGCGAAACCCCTCAGAAGCTCCGCCATCACTCCCTGATCATTTTCCCCTCTTCCATCGACCACCACACTCACCACACACTGTCCCCGAGCACACCCACATGCACCTCTATAGTGTGCCCTAGGCACGTGCCCACAGACATTCCCACGCCTCGCCGACCACCTCTGCACGTTCACCACACCTTGGCTAAGCCCCCCAAGGCATCTGACATGGCCGCGAGGCTGTGTTCGTGTTTTGAGGTTCAAAGCGTCTTCCGCCATTAGAGCAGGAGCAGAAGCTTGCTTGAAGCAAGCATGCTGAAGCTCCAGGTCCGCCCAGCCCAGGTGCAACAGTCTTAGGTGTGTGGAATACTCTTGCGCATGCACTCATGCCCTCAATTGGAGTCGAAGGCCTTAGCTGCAGCCACAATTGCTCGTGCCTTCCTCCTGCAGGCGCACGAAGAAGCAGGTGGGACTTTAGTCCCACCTCGGAAGTGAAGGCACGCTCGCACCTGCATAAGAGGGAAAAGTGACTTAGGCTTATCGCCTCAAGTCACACAGGGGTGAGGTCCCTCGCTCTCACTCATCCGGTCTCGTTCGCGGCACTGCCCACGCGGACCTGGCTTGCGACTCGAATACCCTGCCTGTGCACACCTCATGCATCACCCACGCCGGTGCATCGGGTCCCGGGTGCGTCACTCGACCTGCATACCCGATTAAGGCTCTGGGGGAGCGAACCTTGGAGTGAATTTGAGAGAGAGAGACGCGAGGAGGGTAGGGGTTAGGTTTTGCCTAATCGGACGCCTGTGCAGGGAACAGGAGGGGAAGCAAAGGAAGGGGAGCGGAAAGGACTTAGCCGCAAAGCACCCGCAGCAGAGAAGAAGAAAGAAGAAGGAGAAGGAGACGCAGTAGCTCAAGAAGAAAAGAAGAAGCCAAGGAGGAGTTGCAGCAGAAGAAGGAGCTGAAGAAGAAAGAGCCAAAGAAAAAGAGAAGAAAAGAGAAGGAGGGAGCCTGTCGCACAGAGGAAAGCCAAGAGGAAAGGAGGAAAAGAAGCGACAGCAGCCTCCAAGAGAAAAGAAAGGAAGAAGAAGAGAGGGCGTGCACTGTAGCAAATGCCACTTAAGGCGTTTGATTCCTAGAATCAGACATCTGAAGGCAGAGAAAGAAGAGAAGGAAAAGAGAAGAAGAAGAGAAGAAAGAAAGAAAAGAAGAAAGGATTTTTTGTTCATTCTCTCTCTTAAATTTTTGTAAAATAGTATATCATTTTAAATTGTGAATTCGTATGCTTCTAGAATCAAAGTGTGCTCCCTGAGTTCGACCTCAGGATATTTTAAATTCCGAGTAATAAATTAAAATAAACTGGTAATCACTTTTCGCAACATACTGCAACGAACATAACTTTAAAACACTGCGAAACACGACCGATCAGTTTTTGGCGCCGTTGCCGGGGAGCAACGAGCATTCTAGAAGCTATTAATTCACAATTTTTGATTTCCTATTAGCTTAATCTCTTCTCTTTTGTTGTGCAGGCACAGGAAATCAAGAAGGAACAAGCAGTCGCACAACAACCACACCAAGGGACAGGTAATTTTCTATCCTCTCTTTTAAGCCCCTAAAATTCTAAAGAGGAAGAAAAAGAAAAGCAATCTGGGAATTACCTATCTTTCATACATAGTAAATCACAAGAGTTGCCTGTTTTTTTTCAATTTCAACACATTCTATCTGTATATCCACTAGAAGTAATTAGGGCTAAAACCTTCTTGCTTGAGCCTTAATTACCTAATCTTGAGGCAACTAACTGGACCAATTAGAGCCAACCTAAGACTCAAAAGCTAGGGTTTTAAAGACACACCTTCTAATCAAGAATTGAAAATTCCCCAAAAGAAGTGTGCCTAAGCCATTGCTTGAAAAGATCTATTAAGAGAAACCCTAAGCAATCCTGCTCTTAAGTCACTTGAACCTTCAAAGATAGGACCTAATAAGCTCACACAGGAACTAATAGGTGAAGTTGATCCCTTGGATCAACCAACCTTTAAATTAGGTCACTCTTTGCACTCAAAAGGATAAAGTTCAAGTGAAACCCTAAGCACCTTGATCCTAATTAAAAGTGGTAGACTTAAGAGGTCAAGGTCCCTATTCTGGTCTACCTAGAATCTCAGTGACAAGAGAGGTCGGGTGGGGGAAACCCTGTAACCCGTGGGGGCGCTCTACTATGTAGGGGTCTTCGCAGGACTCACCCTCTCTGGCTGCCCAGGTAATTCTCAGGTGGACGGCCTTCTGATTAAGGGTTATCATCTGCCCCGACCCTTTATAGTCACCCAACATTTTGGATGTCTTGATTAGGTCCAGCACCTGCTAACCTCATCAAATCCATCAGTGTATGTTTGTAGGAGGTCCTTGAAACCTCCTCTAGAAATTCACTCTCCCCGAGGCCAAGCCTTGGTACCCTTGTTTGGGCAACAACCCCTTCGCATAGACCTCTCTTCTGATTCTGAACCCAATTCACCTTCTTCTTCCACAATGGCTCAGCCTATTGAGGAAGAGAATAATCTTGAGCACCAGCTCCAGCGACTCAATGATCTCTTCCAGAACTTCATGAATCCACCGCAGCGTCCCACGATGCGAGATCACTATAATCCCGCTGTGGTGGCAATTGAGCCTAGAGTCAGAATCCCGACTGGAGGACCTGATTCCGAGTTAGAGCCCAACATGATCCACGCCATACCTAAATTCTATGGGCTTAACTCTGAAGACCCCTTCCAGCACATCAAACAGCTTAAGCATCTGGCCCAGACCTTCGGGTCAGATGCGCAGAATCGGGATATCTTACTTATGAAGATGTTCTCTTTCTCCCTTATGGACAAGGAAACCCATTGGTATCAAACGCAGACCCGCCCGATCAACACTTGGGAGGAACTTCAGTTCGAGTTCCTGAAGTTCTTCCCCATTGGTTAGACTAATGCCTTGCGTCATCAGATTACTCACTTCACGCAACAGACAGGAGAACCTCTTCATGAGGCATGGGATCGTTTTCAGGATCTCATGAGAAATTGCCCCCATCACGGAGTTCCTAAATGGGAATACGTCCAGTTTTTTTACAGGGACTCCGTGAGGATATTAGACTGTTCGTCAATGCAACTTGCGGAGGGAATATCATGGGTCAACATGAAGACACAGTGTGGGAGATTCTCGAGAATATGTGCGAGAACTCCATCAACAATGACTCTATGGGATTATTTGACTGGACGAATACCCGTGCAGCGACGAACCTTAGGGGAGCACACGAGATGCAGGGCTTGTCCGCATCAGTTGACCTGGAATTAATGGCCAGTCGATTGGACAAGGTCTCTATTATTGAGAAGAAGGTGGATGAGCTGACTCAGCATTTGCAGCGAGCCACCTCTACACAGAACTCCTTCGCACAGCCCCCTCCCACACAAGAAACTGTGCAGCATATTTTCCACCAACCTTCTCCAGGGATGGACTCGTATCCACCCCCATCTGACTCCAGGATCGGAGGGACCTCCAATCCTTTCTATTCTTGTCAGGGGAACTCTACTCCCCCATTCTCTGACTTTTCTGAGGCTCCTCAGATCTGCGAGGACCTCAACGCCATCCAGAATGACTCTTTTTCCAACACCTACAATCCTGGATGGTGAAACCATCCCAATTTCCAGTGGACGGGAAATTCTCTGAATCTGAGACCACCTTTTCAGCCCCATCCACAAGCACCTCATCCTTATCAGCTGCCTCAGCCTCGACCCAACCCCACTTATCCATCTGGGCCAAACCAAGATCAAATGTCCCTCATCCTCCAGACTTTGGCTGACATTTAGAGAACGAATGCGGCTGTTCAAAAGCAACACAAGGATGAAATCACAGAGGTCTGAAATCAACTTGCCCAGTTGGCAAATTCTTGCCAACCAGGCACACTTCCTTCTCAGCCTCTACCTAACCCTAATAGCGTGCCGACCCAGCGGCGTGTTATGAACCCAAACCCGGGCCAAGCACACATGGTCTATCAGGCCCCTTCTATTCCTTCACCTAACAGGATGGAAGCTTCAACCTCCTATGTAGGTTACCAACAGCAGCAGCCCATTCTACCAACCCCTAACCAGAACCAGTTAGAACTAAATTCTGTAACAACCCGTAGTGGTAAGGTGACCCAAGATCCACCTTATCCAGACCACTCCAAGCCTGGTAGTGACCCAAATCCTAGGGTAGTCATTCAGGATGTTCCTATCCCTGTCCCAGATCAAAAACCTAGACCTATCCTAGAGGAACCAACCAAGGTTCCATTTCCTGAGGCCTTGATCGAGGGAAAGAGGACAACCAAACCCGTGGCTCCTGAGGAGGACCTGGTCAAGCTCTTTGAGCAGGTCCAAATAAACATCCCCTTGATGGATGCGATTTGCCACGTACCGGCTTACGCACGATTTTTGAAGAACGTGTGTACACCTCAGCGTAAGCCAAGAACCAAGAGTGGGAGTCTAATTGTACTATCAGAGCAAGCCAGCTCTGTAATTCTGAGTAGACTCTCACCCAAGGCAAAAGACCCAGGCACTCCCCTGATTTCATGTAAGATCGGTGAAATCCAGTTCGACAGAGCATTATTGGACTTAGGTGCCTCCATAAACTTGATACCCACATCCCTACTTAACCATCTAGAAGAGTCTGAGCTAAAACCGATCGAGGTGACATTACAGTTAGCAGATCGATCCATCAAGTTACCTAAAGGAATTCTTGAGGATGTTATTGTGAGGGTGCAGGATTTCTACTTCCCTGTAGATTTCATAGTTTTAGATATGGATGCACCTGAAAACCCAAGGGATACACCAATCATACTAGGGAGACCTTTTCTGGCCACTGCAAGGGCCAATATAAGTTGTGAAGAGGGCCAAATAGAACTGAAATTTGGGAACCAGACTCTCAAAATTGATATCTTTAAGGCCCGACAAGGGATTAATTATAGTGTCATTGAACAAATCTGTGATATTAGAGCTGTGGTTGATGAACCACAACTTGAGGACAACATGATCATTCCTCATCAACCACAAGAAGATCTTGAATCGCAATTAGAGGAGTGGAACCTTGATCTAGACAAACCTATAACTCTTACCCTTGTACCCCACACTCACTCTGAAGCACCTGTTGCTGCTGATAACCCCACTCTTGAACTCAAACCCCTTCCCAATCATTTAAAATACGTCTTTTTGGATTCTAATTAGACATTTCCTGTGATTATAAACTCCAAACTCACACCTGATCAAGAATCCCGTCTGATTACTGTTCTCCAGCAACATCGCAGAGCCATTGGTTGGACTCTCGATGATTTGACTGGAATAAGTCCCTCTTATTGAACACACCGTATCTATTCTGAAGAGGGCACACAACCTTCCTGTGAAATGCAGAGACGTTTGAATCCCAATCTACAGGAGGTCGTGAAAGAGGAGATCAGTAAGTGGTTAGATGTAGGGATCATCTACCCGATCTCCGACAGTCGTTGGGTGAGCCCAATCCAGGTTGTGCCTAAGAAGGCAGGGCTCACCACCATCACAACTGAAACTGGAGAGGTCATACCTAGCCGTATAGCCAACTCGTGGAGAGTCTGCATAGATTATCGAAGACTTAATTCCTCCACAAAGAAGGATCATTTCCCACTACCATTCATCAATCAGATTCTCGAAAAATTAGTTGGAAATAGATTCTTCTGCTTTCTTGACGGGTTCTCCGGTTATAACCAAGTGGCGATTCATCCAGCAGACCAAGAGAAGACCACATTCACCTGCCCCTTCGGGATGTACGCGTTCCGAAGGATGCCTTTCGATCTCTGCAATGCACCCGCGACTTTTCAATGGTGCATGCTTGCCATATTCTCTGATATGGTAGGTGATTATCTGGAAGTCTTCATGGATGACTTCTCAGTTTTCGGGGCATCATTTGACGATTGCCTCCAGCACTTGGTTTACATACTCAGGCGTTGCATTGATGTAAATTTGGTTCTTTCCTGAGAAAAGAGCCACTTTATGGTGCCTGAGGGGATCGTCCTGGGACATTTAATTTCTGAGAAAGGCATCCAAGTGGATCGAGCCAAGGTTGATCTGATTTCTAGACTTCCTATGCCTAGCTTGATCTGGGACATCCGATCTTTTCTGGGGCACGTCGATTTTTACCGTCGTTTCATCCCTGATTTCTCGAAAATCACGCGCCCCTTGACTACTCTTCTCTCCAAGGATGTACCCTTTGAGATTTCCAAGGAATGCACTCAAGCTTTTGAGAACCTTCATGAACGAGTCACCCAAGCCCCGATCCTATAGTCCCCTGATTGGTCTCAACCTTTTGAGATCATGTGCGATGCATCTGACTTCGCTGTAGGAGCAGTTCTGGGGCAGAAGATTGACGGGAAACCCATGGTCATCTACTATGCTAGCAAGACACTTGACGAGGCTCAGCGTAACTACACAGTTACGGAGAAAGAGCTGCTAGTAGTAGTATTTGCCCTTGAAAAATTCTGATCTTATCTCCTGGGTTCTCACGTCATAATCTACTCAGATCACACAGCTGTGAGGCATCTCCTTGCTAAGAAGGACGCGAAGCCTCGACTAATCCGATGGATCTTGCTATTGCAAGAATTCAACCTCTAGATTCGTGACAGGTGGGAAGATAGAATGTGGTAGCTGACCACTTATCTCGCCTTCCTTATGAGATCATCGACCCTTCTAAACCCATCACTGAGCATTTTCCTGATGAGCACCTATTGATTATTGGTACTAGGCTTCCATGGTTTGCTGCTTGGCATCTCATCAGATCCCGTCTGATTGGCCGAAGGCCAAGAAAGACAAGTTGCGCTCCAATGCTAAGCACTACATCTAGGAAGACCCGTACCTTTTCCACATAGGTGCTGACCAAGTCATCCAGCGATGTGTCCCGGAGGGCGAAATCAATGACATTCTCTCCTTCTGCCATGACTAGGCATGCGGTGGCCACTTCTCTGGGCACAAAACCGCATAAAAAGTCCTCTAGTGTGGCTTTTACTGGCCCACTATCTTCAAGGACTCATACAGTCACTATAAGGCATGCAGTTGTTGCCAAACTTTGGGCAACATGAGCCACCGCGACATGATGCCTTTGCAGCCGATTCTCGTATGCGAGATTTTTGATATTTGGGGGATTGATTTTATGGGCCCCTTTCCTATTTCGGACGGCTTCGAGTACATTTTACTCGCTGTCAACTATGTGTCCAAATGGATCGAAGCCATTCCGACCCGAACCTGTGATCACAAGATTTTCATCAAATTCATTCATCAGAATATCTTCTCACGGTTCGGGATTCCTCGTGAAATCATCTCTAATGGAAGGACCCATTTTACCAATGCTCAGTTCAGATCACTGATGACCAAATACGGGGTGTCTCACCGAATCTTTACTCCTTACCACCCCTAGATTATTGGTCTCGCTGAGCTATCAAATCAGGAGATCAAGAAAATCCTACAGGTTACTGTTCGACCTGACAGAAAGGACTGGTCATTCCGACTTCGGGAAGTTTTGTGGGCCTATAGGACTGCCCAAAAGACCCAATTAGGCATGTCTCCTTTTATACTGGTGTACGGGAAGGCATGTCACCTTCCCGTCGAACTGGAGCGCAAAGCCTATTGGGCAGTACGGAACTGCAACTTAGATCTTTCTAAGGCTGGAACCCACAGAAAGCTTCAGATAAGCGAGATTGATGAACTATGCCTTGATGCGTATGAGAACTCGTGAATCTACGAAGAGCGGGTTAAAGTCTTTCATGACAAGCACATATCTAGAAAGATCTTCCACCCTGGTCAGAAGGTCCTACTCTTCGATGCCCGACTCAAACTCTTCCCTGGGAAATTGCGATCCAAGTGGGTCAGACCATATCTTGTCCGATAGATTTTTGGAAATGGAGCCATCGAAATCAGTCCTCTTAGCCACGATTCCGAACCTTTCGTCGTGAACGGTCAGAGACTCAAACCGTTCATTGACGTAACCAATACAAATTTGGCTGAGTGATCATTTATCCTCCATTCTCCTTGAGCTTATTGCGCCTAGCCGATAGCGTAAAACTCAGCGCTTAACGGGAGGCAGCCCGTCATTCCTTTTGAAAAACCTGAAACCTTTTCTGACATTTCTTTGCACTTTAGGTTCATCCTTTATGACGGCCAACTTCACCTCAGGTACTTGTATCTGAGATTAGAAATCATCCGCAACAGTCACCTCGACCCATCCACTCACCAAATACCTGTCATAATGCATGAACCAAGCTACATAAAACCCACCTAATGTACAATGAGGACATTGCAAATCTTAGGCATGGGAGGGTATGAAAGTGCAATTAAATAACATGGAAAAGGTTTCAACAAAAAAATCTGCATATACGAAAAAGAAAACTTTATAGGAAGATGAAAGTGCAAGTAAACTTTATAGAAGGAGGAGAAAAAGAACAAAATGATAAAAAGGATCACAAAATGAAAGAAAAGGGATAGTCATTAGTAAGAAATTAAGGAATTAACCTAAGTTCTAGACCACATTAAGGTAAAGAAAAAGGAAAGTGTACAACAAGATAAGTAAGAACGCAAATCTTAGGCATTCTTGGATAGACTCTTAGTATCCATTAAGAACTAGATATTCCTCAAAAGGTTGAGGAAAATGAAAAGTTAAGTATTAGGTTCAAAGCTTAGGGAATATTCAGCCTCGTTAACTGACTTTTGGTTTACGGGACTCAGTAACCTAAGCACCCAAATTCACACACACAGTCTGGTTCAGTGAGCATAAGTATCAAAATCACGCAGAAGTGTTTCAAATATTCTGAAAAAGTCACCTAGATTAGGAGCAGTTGATCAACACAAGTTGATTTGGATGAGTTCCCAATGCGGAGAGGTGGGAAATTCCCCTCGAAGATGTGTAACAACATATCATCTCCTCGGTGCTTGTCTCTTAGGATATTTACATATCCTACTGGGGGCATGTGAGCACTTTGCTGGTTCAGATTCCATGGATGGCATTATCACGAAGTGTCAATTGCTAGGGTCTGAATTCGGCCACGGAACACCATGGACGGGATTATCTTTAAATCTCGAAAGCCAGGGTTATGGGGGTTACCATGGGTGGTGCTATCTCGAAGCATCGACTGCCAGGGACCCATGAGGATTGATGATGGGGACAAAGAATCCGATACAGATCGTGTTGTGAAGCCAATCCTAAGCTAGAATTAAAAAGAAAAGAGAGAGAAAACTCTCCAAACAAATAAATCTTCCGTCTCTCTCTTACAAAATGCATTGCAAACTGAACCAAGGCTAAAAATATCTCAAGCACAGGTGCTTTGACCACAAAGTCTAATAAACTTTAGGTTAGTTCCTGTAGGCCTTAAAAACCTTTGCTAAAGACTAAGGCTAAAGCAAGACAGATCTGGATCTTGGTTGGTACTAGAGTACCTTTTAGGCCTATGATTGGCATTCTAACCTAATCAAGGATTCAAGAGGAAAAGCACTTATCAAAATTTGATGAAAGAAATTCATGGTCTAGAACAAAGGTTAAAACTTTAAATTTTTGCTAAGGGACTAGCAAAATCTAGGCATGAGGGTATGATGAGAACCTCATCATGAACCCTAACTAGCACATGTTGACCAAAATAAGTATACAAAAGCTCCTACAAAACCTAAGGGAAAGCCTAAATCAAACAACTATAAATTTGAGTATAAAGCAACTCACAAGGGGTAAAACTATAATTTTACCAATGCGGTACACAAACGGGATGTCTAAGGATCTAAATACAAGTCAAATGGGCTTAATAAGAAAGAAAGTGGGGTGATTTGATCTGAAAAGGGTTATAACAACTTCTAAGAATTAAATGACATTCTGTAACCCTAAAAAAACCTGCTTTAATTCATGAAGTTATAGGCAAGATGAAAATCAATTAAACCCTCTAAAATTCATGAAAAAATATCCCCTAAGGTTTAGAACCTTCAATTTTGCCATTGGAACCTATCTTGACCTAAATTGAGAACCATACCCAATTTTTGACCTAATTTGGGGTTTTGTGCAAATTGACCAGTCAAACGTGGTCAAACATAAAATAAAACTTCACCATTGGATTCCTTAGGTCCAAATTAGGTTTGTACCAAAATTTGGACCTAAGGGAAGGCCATTTTGACCTACTTTACAAATTGGTCCTCAAGAATTACTTTTTAACCCTTAACTTTTTGAACCCTTGAATTTTACCCCTCAGCTTTCCCTTCATTCTTTGCAACCCGGTCCCTCTGCCACCCGCAGTGGCTGCCCATGCCTCCGGCGACTTTGCGCGGATGATGGCATCACGCAGGGTATGGGGACCAGCCCCAGAAACGAGAGGGGGGTCCCCTGTGTTGTCCTCTTCCGCATTGACCCCCTCCCATGCCCTGCCGATGCCCATACCTCTCGTTCGAAC
Source organism: Thalassia testudinum (assembly GCA_037157565.1). Classification (NCBI taxonomy): domain Eukaryota; kingdom Viridiplantae; phylum Streptophyta; class Magnoliopsida; order Alismatales; family Hydrocharitaceae; genus Thalassia; species Thalassia testudinum. Next base: position 63,198,925 of record JAZHRO010000031.1, read on the forward strand.
GTGCGAGAGGCATGGGTCTCTTCTCCGGCCATTCTCCGACGAGCTGCCCACGCTTCCTCCTCGAGACCTTCTTCTCGCCAACATCTATTTAAGAAGCGGCCGGGGCTGCTGGTTGGGGTAAGCCTGTTTTGGCCGAAGAAAACCCTCAAATTTCATCTCCTCCTCCTCCGGCCATTCTCCTGCAGGCTCCGGCGACCCTCCTCCTCCTCTCTTGTCACCCTGCCACCATATCAGTGGCAGGGTTACCTCCGCCGTCGTTCGTCGCGCCTTGCCATACCAGCAGGCGCCCTCCAGTCTCTCTTCCTCGTCGCCGTCATCTTCCCCACAGGGCGTCGTCTCCGGCGACGGCAGGAATGAGCTGTCCACCTCCTGCCCCCCCTTCGTTCGCTTAGCTAGGTAAAAACTCTTCCTCTTTCTCCCCTCTTTATTTCCCCATTATCAATTGTTATTTTCAACCCCTCGACAGTCGCCAACCACCACCATCATCCACACCTTCGGCAGACCACTGGCGAGGTGACCCCGCCACTCCACTCCTCCATCCACCTCGCCAAACCCCTCAGAAGCTCCACCATCACTCCCTGATCATTTTCCTCTCTTCCATCGACCACCACACTCCCCACACACTGTCCTCGAACACACCCACTTGCACCTCTATGGTGTGCCCTAGGCACGCACTCACAGACGTTCCCACGCCTCGTCGACCACCTCTGCACATTCGCCACACCTTGGCGAAGGCCCCCAAGGCATTTGACAAGGCTGCGAGGCCGTGTTCATGTTTTGATGTTCAGAGCGTCTTCCGCCATTAGCGCAGGAGCAGAAGCCTGCTTGAAGCAAGCGTGCTGAAGCTCCAGGTCCGCCCAGCCCAGGTGCAGCAGTCTCAGGTGTGCCGAATACTCTCGCGCACGCACTCAGGCCCTCAATTGGAGTCGAAGGCCTTAGCTGCAGCCACAATTGCTTGTGCCTTCCTCCTACAGGCACACGAAGAAGCAGGTGGGAGTTTATTCCCACCTCGGAAGTGAAGGCACGCCCGCACCTGCATAAGAGGAAAAAGTGACTTAGGCTTATCGCCTCAAGTCACATAGGGGTAAGGTCCCTCGCCCTCACTCACCTGGTCTCTTCCGCGGCATTGCCCACGCGGACCTGGCTTGCGACCCGAATTTCCTGCCTGTGCACACCTCGCGCATCACCTACGCCGGTGCGTCGGGTCCCGGGCGTATCACCCGACCCGCATACCTGATTAATTCTCTGGGGGAGCGAACCTTGGAGTGAATTTAAGAGAGAGAGACGCAGGGAGGGTAGGGGTTAGGTTTTGCCTAACCGGACACCTGTGCAGGGAACAGGAGGGGAAGCAAAGGAAGGGGAGCAGCAAGGACTTAGCCGCAAAGCACCCGCAGCAGAGAAGAAGAAAGAAGAAGGAGGAGACGCAGCAGCTCAAGAAGAAAAGAAGAAGAAGCCAAGGAGGAGCTGCAGCAGAAGGAGCTGAAGAAGAAGAAAGAGCCAAAGAAAAAAGAAGAAAAGAGAAGGAGGGAGCTTGCCGCACAGAGGAAAGCCTAGAGGAAAGGAGGAAAAGAAGAAGAGGCCAAGGAGAAGAAGCGACAGCAGCCTCCAAGAGAAAAGAAAGGAAGAAGAAGAAGAGAGGGTGTGCACTGTAGCAAACGCCACTTAAGGCATCTGATTCCTAGAATTAGATGTCTGAAGACAAAGAAAGAAGAGAAGGAAAAGAGAAGAATAAGAGAAGAAAGAAAGAAAAGAAGAAAAGGACTTTTTGTTCATTCTCTCTCTTAAATTTTTGTAAAATAGTATATCATAGTAAATTGTGAATTCATATGCTTCTAGAATCAAAGTGTGCTCCTTGAGTTCGACCTCGGGTATTTTAAATTTCGAGTAATAAATTGAAATAAACTGGTAATCGCTTTTCACAACATACTGCAACGAACATAACTTTAAAACACCGCGAAACGCGACAGATCATTCTCTCTCTCTCTCTCTCATGCTAATTGTATATAGTGCTTCATTGTAATTACTCCGCTTTTTAACAAAAACCCTAAAAAATATAATTACGAATTTAGATCGACATAGCCTCCTTGAGTTCGACCCGGGATTTCTATTCCGGTATAAATTTTATTTGTTGAACCCGAGTTCTTCGCTTTTCAAACTACAACGACAGGTTTTCAAAACCAAATTCGAAAGTGTAGTAACTTGTGGCTTCAACATTTTGGCGTCGTTGCCGGGGAGGCAACGATTTCCGATCATCTTTTCGCATTTCACGCACTTGATTGTCTTCTTACTTGCTTTCTCTTGTGTCTATTATTTGGTAGAGACCTCCATCAGGGAATCAGCAAGCGGTAGACCAGAGTAAAGTGCAGTAGAAGACGACTGTAAGTGCTCCCCATTCTTCCCCCTCCATAGATTTCATTTGTCACGTTAAATTCAAAAATCCAATTAACCTAGGTGTTTGCATAAATCCTAGGATTAGTTTGGTTGTTTGGATTTCCACTCACACTCATTTCACTCTCGCTTTTATAAAAAAAAAACAAAAGATAATTTTGTGGGGTAATTTTCAACATACACCCACATTCAAGGCACTTAACCTACTTGATTTGCTTCTACTCAATCGGGTTCTGATATGTGGAACCGGTACACACAAATCAACACATAAAAGAGTAGAAATCATTCTAGGTTAACCATTTCTGTGTGCCTAACCTAGTGGTGCAGTTGTGGCCAGTTGTTTGAGTTGTTTGGGTCGCACCACTCAACCTAAAATCAACTCATCAAGTAGCTTCTTCTTAGGGTTTTCAATCTAGGTTCATTCTAGGCACTCCACTTTATTTCTGGTTTTAAAAGAAAGAAATCTTCACCCATGATTGAAAACCTGGTTTACCTCAAACTTGATTGAAATCAACCTAATTTTAAACCCTAAAAGCTACTTAAGCAAGATTTGAACATTAAAATCTACGCATCATAAATAATCTTGCTTGAAACCCTGGTTGTGCATGCACTTACACAATACTCAATCAATCGTTAAGGGCACAACCCATTTTAAGAGCCCATCACATTCCATAAGCACTACAATCCTAGGCCTCAATAAAATCGAGTAGACGTTGGCCTTAAGGACTGATTCGCTCTTTGGGGTCTAGTCTGAGATTGTTCATGATTAACCTACTTGTACTGATTAATCTGATGTCTAGCTAGGGGAGTAGCATCAAACGACCGCGGCTGGGGGTACATTAGGAACCGGAGGTGCAAGCCGAAGGAAGAACCTTCTCCCCAGTCCCTCCTTCTAATTGGTTGGATTGAGCAGACACAAGTAGAGTAAATCATTTATAATCTTAATGCAGGTTTTGGGAGTCAGTAGATCCTTAGGCTACCCCACTTAAAGACAGGCTTGTTTTGTTGTGTTGCAGGGTCCTTATCCCCAGTCATTCCGACCTTTTCCTAGTTTATGCTGGGAAGACGATCATTGAATCCCTGATTAGAAGGACCACTAGAGTATTCTAGGAGGCGTAAATTGGATTTTGGTCAAATTGATCCCATGGCCAATCAACAACCTCCTATGCCTCGAGATCCCCAAGAGGAATTCCGAAGGCAGCTGGAACAAATGCAGAGAATGCAGGAATGGTTTCAGAGAATGCAAGGCGCTCAGCCCTTGAAGGATTTTTATGATCCTTCAAATTACGAGGAACGTCCCGATGTCTAGATTCCAGCTGGAGATGTAGAAATCAATCCCCAGGTGTTAAGCCTGATCAAATGTTGAAACTACGAGTTACTACGCTATTGTATTTGGTTTTGAAAACTTGTCGTTGTAGTTTGAAAGAGAAGAACTTGTGTTCAACAAATAAAATTTATATCGGAATAGAAATCCTGGGTCGAACTCAGGGAGGCGGACATTTGATTAGAAATACGTGTTTGTTTTGTTTGTCACGAAGCAGAATAGATGATTGGAAACTATCTATCTATTTACAATAAATAGAAGAGAGAGAGAAAGAGAGAGAATATTACAAACAAAAGCAAAAAGGGATGTAGAATGAACATGGATTTCATTATTAAAGAGGTTGTTTGTTACACTACTTATTACGACTAGAAAGTGGGAAATGATTACACTAGAAGGCCGGAAAATTCTACTCTAGAAAGCTATAAATCTACTCTAGAAAGTAGTAAAAAGAATGGAGAGAGAGATATCCTCCTCGACGATCGCTTGGAGGACAAGCCGGACGGGACGACACTTGGAAGAAGGGAAACAGAGCAAGAAGAAGGAGGATGAAGCGGGAAGAACGGGAATGAAGCAGCACGTCGTCGTCGTCGTGGGATCCACTTCTGAAATGGGGGCGAAAATTTGACTTTGTCACTTGAGAAGCATCCCGGTGTGGGACAAGCTTCTCTTGAGCATTGGAGAGGGAGAGAAGAGAAGGAAGGGATGCCAATTTCGTATGGAGGGGGTCTCCTTTTATAGTTGTAAGGAGTGAAGGCAATTTAGTCTTTACAATTTCAAAATATTAAATAAGGGGACTTGAGTGACGAAATTAAGCGTCACTAAAGCCCTAGTCGCGGGAGACATGTGCCGCCCGCTCACCTCCCGCGCCACCCACGTTCACGACCGAACGACTAAGATTTGATAACTGCAGCGCCTCAACGCGTGCCTAGCGCATGCAATCCCGTGTTACGCACGGGCGTACGTGGTCGCATGATCTGGATTGAGCGCTTGCGGCCACTGGATCATCATCGGGAGGTCAATTGCGCCCGCACCTCCATGCCTCAGCGCCTCTCGTGAAGATGAGCGCCTTCGACCAACGTGTTACACAAGAGTTTGTGTCATGGTTACGTTTTGTGCGCGCGCATCCACAGCTATTGGATGATCATCCAACGGCGGAGAAGCAGTGCTCAGATTGAAGAGGAGATGGAGTAGTGGGTGCAACAGTCGGTTGGACGGCTGAGATGGCGCCACATGGCACCATCTTGGCCATCCATCTTCTGGATGATGTAGATGGTGCCACGATTGTCTGATTGAGTCAATTTTCGCGCTGTTAGGTTGCGATCGTCGATCCGAAACCATCTGTGGGGTCGGATTTGTCGTATGAAGTGTGGATTAACACCATCTTGGCCCTTGATCTTCTAGGGTTCCTCGATCTCTATCTGATATTACAGATGTCTGATTAGGGCAATCTTGGAGTCGTTGAACTCCAATCGTTGCCCTGATCAAATCTGTACAGTTGGATCTTCAATCTGGGGCCCCGATAAAAATTTGCCCTGTCCCTAAACATAAGAGATAATTAACCTCCATTTTATTCAAACTAATCTAAATGCAAGATGATGTATGGTATGCAATATTTATAGTATGTAATGTAATTCTATGCTTAAGAACATGCATAAATAGACATCTTATGTAATGTAAACATGTTTACATTACACCCTTATGCCTATCTTTTGCCAGTCTCTAGCAAAAACTACGTGCTATTTATAAAAGAATTAGGTTGGATTATTTGGGCATGAGTTATTTTCAATCATTAAGAAAATGTTTACTTAGGATCTGAACTTTCAAAGACACAACAGTGCCCGGGTATCTGCCAAAATGCAGACCGCCTCAAGCCCTCACCTTATTAAAAAAAAATTCCTTTTTCTCTTTTTCTTCTTTTCTAATTTTTTTGAAATTTTGAGTTTAGGGTTTAGGAGTGGCTTTCTACGACCATTCAAATCACCCAAGATTTGATGAGAACCCTAAGTTCTAAGCATCTTATTGTGAATGTGATAGACTTGTTGATCGGCAGTTAAAACGGACTTTGGACTTCTACGCCTCTAGGTGACCTTGAAAAGAGAATTCTACCTAAAGGTGTATCTTTACAACCGGTAGCTTTCTCCCTACTTTTATTTTTATGGGGTCAACACAAGGGTGAATCCAGTGTATATCTCTCCGGCTTATTCTACTTCTCCGCTTCTTCCTAAGTGTTTTAGGAATTTACAGCGCATTTATTGAGCTGGGTTCTGGACAACCGATAGATGAGCTGTTATTACCGACAACTTGCCAGCCATACTCGTGCAGCGAAGTGTGGCTTATTTCTTTTGTTTCTTTTTTTCTTTTCTCCTTTTCTTTTTCTTTTCTTTTTGACATTCTTTTTCTCTCTTTTTTTTTTAAGTAGGTGACTTCCCTAGTCTAAGATTTACCTAAAAGCAGCAAAAAGAGAATGGTCCAGTGATTGGTCTCTGGACAACCTACCTATGGGCTGTTACCCAAGATAACTTGCCAGCCATATCACCCTAAAAGGTTCATTAGCTACCCAATTTCCGTTAGAACCGCCGATTAAAGAGTCAGTGACAAGATAGTGTGTGGATGATTTAGGCTTAAAGTTCCCTCAAATCAGAGGGCGGGTTGATAAGTCGTGTACTTATCACCCAAACTTATTTATTCAAATTAAAATAGAATTCAGGTTGGTGAGGACTCGAAAATCAAATCCACATTTTAGTAGATACTCGGGCTAATTAAGCCTAATGACCTGAAGGGTCTTTGTGTTCAAATCCTAATGTAATATTTCCTAAGATTGAAAAGTCCTAATGTCTAAGTATTCCTTCCTAATTCCACTTTTTTTTTTCATTTTTTTATATAAATAAAAGAAAATAAAACAAATCTACGGAGCTGACGAATAAATTCAGAGATGAATATCCACCCCCATGCCTATCTAATGTAATGTCCTTATTGTATTAAAAAGACATAAAATAGAGTGGAATAGAGTAGAATGCACTTGAATTGCGTGAATGTCGGGTCCACTCCTAGATAAACAAAAAAACTATATATGTGCTGAATTTAGTGCCTTCAGCTAGTCACACTATACAAAGAAGAGAAATAAAGAATTCACAGGTGCAGGTCAGAATCAGAATAAAAAGATGAAACCTCTGACCTACCAGCAGATGTCCACACATGTGGACCAGATTGTGGTGCAGACCCATACCCCATAATTGAGAATATCTAAGGTTCTGGATAAAAATTACCCAAAACCTAAAATTAGTATGCAAGCGGGGTCGGGCCTGCGATTTATAAGGATGCAACCCAAGGCCAAAAAGTCGGGTTACCCAAAATTCAATATCGAAAGGATAATCAATGAATGTATGCTTGGGTTGGACATCCTTAGAACAGATGTCGTAAGGGTCCTGGTTTCATGGTTTCAGATGAATTGGAACCCTTTGACTTAGTCTTCTATTTCCTCTAAAGTTTGCTTCCCAAATCAGAACTTCCCAGCTTCTGTTCTCTTCATTCAGAATGTCAAATTTCAGGACCTCTTGCATATTAATCACCCCGTCTGAAATCTCCAAGTCTAAAAGATGTGGCTGAATCAGAATTGACTTGGGTCTTGTTATCTCAAAAATAGAATCGTCGATAAGCTCAATGGGGTGTAACTGACAATCAGGGCATTGGATTGAATCCTCCAAAAAATGTGATTCTGGATCCATAATGTGAGTCCCAATAAGATCAGTTTCCTCAGTTATTGGGCTACAAATGATCTATCAGATTCCTCAGGCCCAATCGTCTCACAGAAACTATGTTCTGTAAACTCGTGTGAGACTTCGCAGCTTGAATCTTCACTATCAGAATCAAAGAAATCCAAATCCATATTAATGTATGTCCCAAAATCATCTTATTGCAATCATAGAATATTCTTGGAAGATGGATCCCACCCTTCTTGCCAGATGCAGAGGAGATTAAATCCAAATATGCGAGAAGTGGTCAAAAAGGAAATCATTAAGTGGCTCGATGCAGGAATTATTTATCAGATCTATGATAGTCCCTGGGTAAGTCTCATGCAGATTGTTCCTAAGAAAGCCAAGATTACCGTTGTGACTAACGAGAGAGGAGAATTTGTCACAACTTGTTCAGCTTCCTCTTGGAGGGTTTGTATCGATTATAGGAAGCTGAACACGGCCACGAAAAAGGATCATTTCCCTCTGCCTTTCATTGATCAAATCTTGGAAAGACTAGCCGGGCAAAAGTACTTCTGTTTTCTTGCTTGCTACTCGAGATACAACCAAGTTCCTATCCATCTTGAGGATCAGGAAAAAACTACTTTCACCTATCCCTACGGAACCTTTGCTTTCCGTAGGATGCCTTTCGATTTATATAATGCACTTGTGACTTTTCAAAGGTGTATGTTAGCCATATTCTCTGACACGGTGGGAGAGTTTATGGAAGTTTTCATGGACGATTTCTCTATTTTTGAAGAATCATTTGACTCTTGTCTGGCTAATCTAGAAATGATTCTTAAACGATGCATCAAAACACGATTGGTCCTTAGCTGGGAAAAGAGTCTTTCATGACGCAAGAAGGCATCGTCTTGGGTCATGTAATCTCTGAACGGGGAATTGAAGTGGATAAAGCTAAGGTTGATGCTATCGCTAAACTTCCTCCTCCCACATCTGTTAAACAAATTCGATCATTTCTTGGTCATGTAGGATTCTATAGAAGATTGATCAAGGATTTCTCGAAGGTTGCTCGTCCTCTGAGCAATCTTCTCGCCAAAGAAATGCCGTTTGTTTTCTACGAATCATGTCATAAGGCACTTGATTTCCTGAAAACGGCAGTCACTTGTGCTCCGATGTTGCAACCACCGGTTTGGAAAACCCCTTTTGAGATCATGACTATTGAAACTACGAGTTGCTATGCTAACGTATTTGGTTTTGAAAAACCTGTCATCGTAGTTTGAAAGCGAAGAACTCGTGTTCAACAAATAAAATTTATACCGGAATAGAAATCTCAGGTTGAACTCAGGGAGGTAGACGTTTGATTTAAAAATATGCGTTTAATTTATTTGTCACGAAGTAAATTAATTGATTAGAAACTATCTATCTATTTACACTAAATAGAAGAGAGAGAGAGAATATTACAAACAAAAATCAAAAAGAGATGTAGATTGAACATGGAATTCATTATCAAAGAGATTGCTCGTTATACTAAACATTACGACTAGAAAGCAGAAAATGATTACACTAGAAAGCAGTAAATCTACTCTAGAAAGCATTAAAAAGAATGGAGAGAGAATTATCCTCCTCGACGGTCGCTTGGAAGATGAGCCATATGGGATGACGCCTGGAAGATGGGGAATGGAGTAGGACGAAGGAGGATGAAGCAGGAAGAACGGGAACGGGGCAGCACGTCGTCGTCGTCGCGGGATCCACCTCTGAAAGGGGGATGAAAATTGAACTTTATCTCTTGAGAAGCATCCCGTGTGTGGGATAAGCTTCTCTGAGCTTTGGAGAGGGAGAGAACAGAAAGAAGGGATGAAGATTTCATATGGAGGAGGTCTCCTTTTATAGTTGCAAGGAGTGAGGGCAATTTGGTCATTACAAGTTGAAAATCATTAATTTAAGACCTTTAGTGACGGATAAATATGTTACTAAAGGCCTGAACGTGGCCGTAGTGGGGTAGCGCGCGCTCGCCCGCTCATCTCCCCGCACTCAATGCCTTTCCACGTTCTTTAAATCTTGGTCGTTCGATCGTGAGATCGAACGGCTGAGAGCACTCCTTGCCGCGCCACCTCAGCCCGCGCATATGCGTGCAATCCCGCGTTGCGCGCTGGCGTGTGTGGGTGCGTCATCTGGATTGAGCACGCGTGGCCACTGGATCGCGATTGTGCGGTCGATCGAACACGTGCCTCTGATCCAATTGCTGCGCGGTGAGACTCGAACGCGTGCTTGCACTTCGCGTTAGAGCGCTCGACTAACGAGCTGTGGGCGTGTTTGTGTCGAGCGCTTACATTAAGTGCAGGCGCGTCGCAGCCGTTGGATCTTGATCCAACAGCGGGGAAGGGTTGATGCAGAGGACTTCAGCTGATGTGTGTGGTCTGTTGGGCGGCCAAGATGGCACCACGTGGCGCCATCTTGGCCGTCCAACCATTTGGATGATGTAGATGGTGTCACGGGTGTCGAATTGAGTTGATTTTCGCGTCGTTAGGCTGTGATCGTCGATCCGAATCCATCCGTGTGGTCGGATTTGTTGTTTGAAGTGTGGATTCACACCATCTTGGTCCTTGATCTTTTAGGGTTCTCTGGTCTCTATTTGATGCTATAAATGTCTGATTAGGACGATCTTGGAGTCATTGAACTCCAATCGTCACCCTGATCATATCTGTACGGTTGGATCTTCGATCCGAGCCCTCGATAAAAATTTTGCCCTATCCTTGAACATAAAAGGAGATAATTAACCTCCATTTTATTCAAACTAATCTAAATTCAAGATGATGCATGTTATCCAATATTTATAGTATGCAGTGCAATTTTATGCTTAAGAACATGCATAAGTAGACATCTTTTGCAATGTAAACATGTTTACATCACACCCCCATGCCTATCTTTTGCTAGTCCCTAGCAAAAACTATATGTTATTTATAAAAGAATCAGGTTGGATTATTTAGGTATGAGTTATTTTCAATCATTAAGAAAATATTTACTTAGGATCTGAACTTTCAAAGACACAACAGTACTCGGGTATCTGCCAAAATGCAGATCGCCTCAAGCCCTGACCTTATTCAAAGAAAAAATCTTGTTTCTCTTTTTCTTCTTTTCTAATTTTTTTGGAATTTTGAGTTTAGGGTTTAGGAGTGGCTTTCTACAGCCATTCAACTCACCCAAGATTTGATGAGAACCCTGAGTTCTAAGCATCTTATTGTGAATGTGATAGACTCGTTGACCGGCAGTTAAAACGAACTTCGGGTTTCTACGCCTCTAGGTTACCTTAAAAAGGGAATTCTGCCTAAAGGTGTATAGCTTTCTCCCTACTTTTATTTCTACGGAGTCAACACAAGGGTTAACCCAGTGTATATCTCCCCGGTTTATTCTACTTCTCTTCTTCCTAAATGTTTTGGGAATTTTCAATGCATTTCTTGAGCTGGGTTCTGGACAACCGATCGATGAGCTGTTACCACCGACAACTTGCCAGCCATACTCGTGCGGCGAAGTGTGCCTTATTTTCTTTGTTTTCTTTTCTTTTCTCCTTTTCTTTTTGACTTTCTTTTTCTTTTTTTTTTTCTTAAGTAGATGGCTTCCCTGGTCTAAGATTTACCTAAAGGCAGTAAAAAAAGAATGGTCCAGTGATTGGGCTCTAGACAACCTACCTATGGGCTGTTACCCATAATAACTTGCCAGCCATATCACCCTAAATGGTTCATTAGCTACCCAATTTCCATTAAAATCGTCAAACGAGTCAGTGCAAAGAAAGTGTGTAGATGCTTAAAACTCAAAATTCCCTCAAATCTGAGGGCGGGTTGATAAGTCGTGTACTTATCACCCAAACTTATTTACTCCAATTACAATAGAATTAAGGTTGGCGAGGGCTCGAAAAACAAATCCACATTTTAGTGGATACACGGGCCGATTAAGTCCAAAGACCTGAAGGGTCTTTGTATTCAAATCATAATGTAGTATTTCCTAAGATTGAAAATTTTCTTAAACCCAAGTTCTCTTTCCTAATTCGATAATTTTTTTTATAATATAAATAAAAGAAAATAAAACAAATCTACGGAGCTGACGAATAAATTCAGAGATGAATTTCCACCCCCCATGCCTATCTAATGCAATGTCCTCATTGTATTAAAAAGACATAAAACAGAGTGGAATAGAGTAGAAAGCACCTGAATTTCGTGAATGTCGGGTCCACTTCGAGATAAGTAAAAACTGTATATGTGCTGAATTTAGTGCCTTCAGCTAGGCATACTATACAAAGAAGAGAAATAAAGAATTCATAGGTGCAGATCAGAATTAGAATAAAAAGAAGAAACCTCTGACCTACCAGCAGATGTCCACAGATGTGGACCAGATTGTGGTGCAGACCCATACCCCATAATCGAGAATATCTAAGGTTCTGGATAAAAATTACCCAAAACCTAAAATCAGTATGCAAGCATGGTCGGGCCTGTGATTTATAAGGATGCAACCCAAGACCAAAAGGTCGGGTTACATAGAATTCGATATCGAAAGGATAATCAATGAATGTATGCTTGGGTTGGACATCTTCAGAACAGATGTCGTAAGGGTCCTGGTTTGATGGTTTCAGATGAATTGGAACCCTTAGACTTAGTCTTCTATTTCCTCCAAAGTTTGCTTCCCAAATCAGAACTTCCCAGCTTCTGTTCTCCTCATTCAGAATGTCAAATTTCGGGACCTCTTGCATATTAATCGCCCCGTCTAAAATCTTCAAGTCTAAAAGATGTGGAAGAATCAGAATTGACTTGGGTCTAGTTATCTTAAAAATAGAATCGTCGATAACCTCAATGGGGTGTAACTGACAATCAGGGCATTGGATTGAATCCTCCAGAAAATGTGATTCTGGATCCGTAATGTGAGCCCCAATAAGATCAGTTTCCTCAGTTATTGGGCTATCAAATGATCTATCAGATTCCTTAGGCCCAATCGTCTTACAGAAATCGTGTTCTGTAAACTCGCGTGAGACTTCGCATCTTGAATCTTCACCATCAGAATCAAAGAAATCCAAATCCGTATTAATGTATGTCCCAAAATCATCTATCATTTTCTGGTCCATGGAGACATGCTTCCTCGTACCCTGGCTCAGGGATTTCAGGTGAAGAAATCAAATCATCCTTAATTGGTTGCTTTGATTCAATCTGGTCAACCTCATAACATGTGTTCCCCCAATAGGTGCCTGAGTGGGTTCTGACATTAGCTCTTGATGCGTTACTTACTCAACTCAGTAATTAAGTTAATTTCACTTAATTTAGAGTAGAGAAAAGTCACTTAAGTTAACTAGAAGTTATGTTAGTTTTGTAGTATAGGGTCGAATTAACCTAACATTTTAGAAATTTTTTTTGGTCGAGTCCAGGTTGTTCGCTGGGAGGTATAATTCATTCTAAATTCACTACTTATCTTTTATTTTCTTTATAAGTTTAGGAGGTATATTTAAGTTAATTTAGAAACATGAATTTTGCAAAAATTGATTAAATTGAAGAAGTATGCAAAATCTCATATGAAAACTCATTTTCAACATTTAAAGCATGTAAATCCTTTATTTATTTCAAATTATTTAAGGTAAGAAAGGGTTTATTTAATCAAAACATGCCTTATTACAACAATTGAGAACAAAAAGTAATTAAAATGATGCAAGAAAAATAAATTTTCCTTTATTTCTTCATCCTCTCTTTTCCTTTCATTCTCTATTTTTTTTACTCTTTCTCGAGCTCTCTTTCTTTTTCTCTTCTTCTACTCTTGCCTTCTTCTTCCCTTAGTCTTTCCTTCTTAGCTTCTCCTTAGTCTTCATGCCTATTCTTCCCTTATTTTCCTTCAACTTTAGCCCTCAGCTTTTCACTTAACCTTCAGCCCTACCTTTCCTTAGCTTTCCCTTTAAACCTTCAGTTGAACTGAGTTTTTTTTACTCTTTAACCAAAAATAATTTTTATTTGTGACGAGGTCCTTTCGAGGATACACAGCACCCTGAGATCAGGGTGGGACCAGACCCTACTCGATCCTTGCTTGATTTCATTATGGTTTGATTTTGGTTTATTTCATTTGAGCCAGACCGGCCCTCCCTCGAATCGAACCGGTTCATGCCTCTCAGGCCTCGCCCTCCTAGGGCCACATTTGCACACGCCCACTCGGGCGCACACCCACAGGCACACATGCCTGCACACACACACACAAATGCTCAAATGTTTAGAAGCTCAGATCGCGTCGAGCGCTTGACGACTGGTGAGCCTATACAACAAATTCCTTTTGTACTAAGGCGCCCGCTTGTATCTTACCGATGTGGGACTATGTTTCCCCCTCCAGACCCGACTTCAATCTACCATATCTCCATACTCAGAGCTCCAAAGCAAGCAATTCAAGGCTTGTTGGAAAGCTCTAAGATAGATCTACAAGGTTGCAGGGTCAAATTTAAGTTTAGAGGATGATTTCCTCTTCAATTTGAAGAGTGAAATAAGGGAGTACCTACAGATTATACTGCCTGGAAAGTGAAGTTTATCTTACAGAGTCCACGATGGACTTTCTCTCTTATTTAAAGGTTTGAATAGGTTCTATAAATGATTCCACAGCTTCAGAAGTGGGATTTAAAGCTCTTTAAGCTTCAGGCAACAAAGAGAAGCTTCAAGCTTCTCTGAAAGCTTCAGAGAACATATTTTTACAATCTGAAATGTGCAACAGACATTGAAGAACATATCTGAACAATTTCAACAAGTTCTAAGGGTTGTAACAAATTGAACTAGGTAGGATTATGTTCAAATTTCATCAAAAGTCCATTGCCGTTAGTTTGGGTTCGAAAATAACCCAAACTAACAGGGTTTGAATTTTCACCAAATCATTCATCTAAGCTCAATTTGATCACTCTAAAACTTTCTAACAGATTCTCAGGAACAACTTCAACTCTTCAATTCTTCAGTTCAAGCTCAGAAACAAGGTTTCCTCCTCAGGTTTGACTGTAAGGCTCAAAAATTTGACTTTCTAATTAATGCCTTCTCCCAAGAAATTAAAACTTTGAATAGCATCTTCTCAACTCCAGGAATAGGTTCAGACCCTTAAAAAGGTGTTCAAACCCTAAATTAGGGTTTCAAGCTTGCCTCCTGAGATCCAAAAATACTTTGTTCGTTAGAGAATCTGGAAGGTTTCTACAATAGAATGAGATCATGAATTGCTTTAGTGCACTGCACTGAAGCTTCTAGACACCTCAAATGTAACTTAAACCTAACTAACAGACTTCTCCAACTCTATTAGAGTTGGAGAAGACAAAGACTCAATCTAAGCTCCAGTGGTTAAAATTCCAAATAAATGACCTCAAATTAATCAGTGATCGCATTATATCATTCTGGAGCTTTTCACTAAGTTTTGTAGGCTGAAGAACAGATTTGACTCATCGGAGCTCGCCGGAGTTCCGATGAGTCTAGAAAAAAGTGCAAATTGTGTACAGATTGTAAAACACATGCCATTTTTAATCTAAAAAGGTTCATGAGGTTGCAAGAAACCTCAGGAACTCAATTAATTTTTCATTTGCTCATTGGAATTAAGGTTTATCAGTGAAATTCATTTTTCATAAATCTGGATTAGATTAAGCTTAGGACCTATTTTACCACTCAATTGAGTGGTCAAAACAAGTCAACAAATATTTACTATCATAAATATATATAATTAAGGATTTGAACTACTCTTGAGCTACCATTGACAGCGAGCTCAGGAGGTTAATTATAATTTGGGCGTTTAAGTTATATGTGGTAATTACTCGTATTATAGTGTCAATTAGGGTCCTTAGGTTATGAATAAGGGATGGAGAACCCTATGAAGGTGAAGCTAAATCCGCTATTATTGCCATGGACAGCGACAGCAGTCGGTGGAGGTGGAGTGAATTAGATGATTCAATGATTCAATTAGTGATTAAGTGTGATAGAAATGATCATGGATGAAAGAAGATGATCAGTGATTTCAAAAGATAAAACTAAGGCTCTGGCGAGCTCAAGGAGCTCGCCGGAGTCAGAGAAGATGACAACTGAAATTCTGACATTAACTCTAATCTAACTAACTAAACTACCTACTTAACTATCCTACTCCTACTCCAAATCTACTGTTACCTGGACGAAGGGGTAAATAGGGTTCCGCTGAAGGCTCATGGAGGATGACGAAATCAGAGGGTGTAAAGAAGAATCTCTGGTGGGCAGATTTGTGGTGAAGTAGAGGACTCCTTGGTCGTAGCCTTTGTCCAGAGATGCAGCTGACCATGGCTGATCTCCTCGGCTAATCAGGATGGATGGAGGAAGTCGGAGAGTGAGATGGAAGGTCGCCGGAGTTGCAGACGAATACCTATTGAGTCGGCTCAGTGTTAGAAGAGGGAAGTGAGCCAACTTGAGTTAAATCTGATGGGTGAGGGGGTATTTATAGTGGTTGGTGATGCAGAGAGTGGCGAGGTCTGGACGAAGAAGGAACTTGAGGAGCTTAACCTTTGGCGTCATCTCCAACGACGGTGAGGTTAACTCCCACCAAAAATTAGGATTTCTGATTAATCGAGACTGGTGGATGAAGATGGAGTGGTGAGCGCAAGTTGTAAGAGCTTAGAGAAGGAAGGGTGATGTCGGCAAGGCGGTGATCGCGCGGTGGTGAACTCTCCATCGTCAGCCATCCATTCAGGTGAAGAAGAAGAAGAAGAAGACGAAAAGGGATGTATATGCAATGAAACTTAAGGACCTATGTGAAAATTAAGGACCCGATTGCATATAATTTTAAGGACCAAAATGTAAACCCAGGTTTTGAAGGTTTATTTTAACTTAGATCTTTTTCAGCTTTTTATATATGTTAGTAAATAAGATAGATATTATGTTTTCACCTTGAATTTACATTTTTGACCTTTTTAAGTTAATTTATTAGATTAAGTAAAATTACTTAAGTTATTATATACTTAGGTTTACATTATATTTAAGTTACTTAACTTATTAATTAAGGGAATGGTTAATAAAATTTCGAGTCCAATTATTATATAAATTATTAATAATGTTAATTGAATGATAAAATGTCATTTTTAATTTATTTTAAGGTCCTTTACCAAATATCCCTTATTTAATAATTAACCCTTATATGTTCATAACCTTAGCTAATTAACTAAGAAGACTAGTTAATTAGGGGTAATTAGAGATCATGATGAGTCTCTCATCAACTCTCCTGAAGGGGGTTCATCCTGGGAATCATCCCATGATTGAACTAAAGCAACCACAAATCTCATTCTCAATTTCGCTAACTTCCCAAGTAGAAACTCACCTGGGTTCTTATCCTTAACATCCTGGAGCCAATCCAACAAATACTTATTCAAATCATCAATCATCTCAATCAGAGGCTCCAATTTTTCAATGCAAGGTATTGGCTGAACTTCTAAAGATTGTATGATATTCCTCAAGTTAGCCAGAACCTTATCTTGAACTTGGTTACCCTGAACCAAATGACTTGTTTCAAGGTTGGGTGGCCGAGATCTCTAATCAGGAGATCAAGAATATTCTGCAGAAAATGGTTAGGCCTGATCACAAGGACTGGACTCAAAAGCTTGAGGACGCTCTTTGAGCCTACTGTACAGCGTATAAAATGCCCATCGGCATGTCTCCGTTTCGTTCGGTGTTTGGAAAGGCATGTCATTTACCCGTAGAGATTGAACATAGGGCATTCTGGGCAATCAAGCATTGTAATTTAGATCTGAGTTTAGCTGGGAAGACTAGGAAACTCCAACTATTTGAGTTTGAAGAGCTTAGAAATGATAGAAGGTTTGGTTATTCGATTCTCGACTTAAGCTCTTTCCTGGCAAACTTAGATCAAAATGGAATGACCCATTCATTATCGATCAAATTTTTCCAAATGGAGCCATTCAGATATCTGACCCAAAGATGGGTAACACATTTAAAGTCAACGGTCAATGTCTGAAGCCTGTTATTGACCGTTCTCTTCCAGAACCCGTAACATACATGGTTGCTCTAGCCATATTGTGGCTTCTTTGGTTGGACTTCGCCTAGCCGACGGCATTAAACTCAGCAGTTGTACATATGACACAAAGTTGACCCGAGCTTCATATTCAGGTAACATCTTTCATACTCTACCCTTTCTTTCTTGTTTCTTTTTCTCAATGTGGACATTGCATCAGCTAGGCATGGGGGGGTGGATTCATTTTTGAATCATTTTGTCAGCTTTGTGAAATTCTTGTAAATTGTATTTCTCTTCTTATATATGCATAAAAAAAAATTGAATTAGGAAGGAATATTTGGACATTAGGACTTTTCAATCTTAGGAAATATTAAATTAGGATCTGAACACAAAGACCCTTCAGGTCTTTGGACTTAATTGGCCCATTATCCACTAAAATGTGGATTTGTTTTTGGAGTCCTCACCATCTTAATTCTATTGTAATTTGATTAAATAAGTTTGGGTGATAAGTACATGACTTATCAACCCACCCTCTGATTTGAGGGAACTTTGAGTCTAAAGCATCTACACACTTTCTTTTCGCTGACTTGTTGATCAGTGGTTTTAACGGAAATTGGGTAGCTAATGAACCTTCTAGGGTGATATGGCTGGCAAGTTATCGTGGCTAACAGCCCATAGGTAGGTTATCCAGAGCCCAGTTACTGGACCATTCTTTTCTTGCTGCCTTTAGGTAGATCTTAGACCAGGGAAGCCACCTACTTAAAAAAAGAAAAAGAAAGTCAAAAAGAAAAGAAAAAGAAAAGGAGAAAAGGAAAGCGAAACAAAAGAAATAAGGTACACTTCGCCGCACGAGTATGGCTAGCAAGTTGTCGGTGGTAACAGCTCATCGACCGGTTGTCCAGAACCCAGCTCAAGAAATGCACTGAAAATTCCCAAAACACTTAGGAAGAAGCGGAGAAGTAGAATAAATCGGGGAGATATACACTGGATTCACCCTTGTGTTGACCCCATAAAAATAAAAGTAGGGAGAAAGCTACCAGTTGTAAAGATACACCTTTAGGCAGAACTCTCTTTTTAAGGTCACCTAAAGGGGTAGAAACCCGAAGTCCGTTCTAATTGCCGATCAACGAGTCTATCACATTCATAATAAGATACTTAGAACTTAGGGTTCTCATTAAATCTTGGGTGAGTTAAATGGTCGTAGAAAGCCACTCTTTAACCCTAAACTCAAAAAAAAAATCCAAAATAAAAGAAAAGAAGAAAAAGAGAAAAAGAAAATTTTCTTTGAATATGGTGAGGGCTTGAGGCGGTCCGCATTTTGGTAGATACTCGGGCACTGTTGTGTCTTTGAAAGTTCAGATCCTAAGTAAAAATTTTTCTTAATGTTGAAAATAACTTATGCCTAAATAATCCAACCTAATTCTTTTATAAATAGCATGTAGCTTTTGCTAGGGAATAGCAAAAGATAGGCGTAGGGGTGTGATGTAAACATGTTTATATTACATAAAGTGTCTATTTATGCATGTTCTTAAGCATAGAATTGTATTACATACTATAAATATTGCATAGCATGCATCATCTTGCATTTAGATTAGTCTGAATAAAATGGAGGTTAATTATCTCCTTTTATGGTCAGGGATGGGGCGAATTTTTATTAGGGCCTCAGATCGAAGATCCAACCATACGGATCTGATCAGGGCGATGATTGGAGTTCAACATCTCCAAGATTGCCCTAATCGAACATTCGTAGCGTCAAATAGAGATCGAGGAACCCTAGAAGATCAAGGGCCAAGATGGTGTTAATCCGCACTTTAGACGACAAATCTGACCACACGAATGGATTCAGATTGATGATTGTAGCCTAACTACATGAAAATCGACTCAATCTAATACCTGTGGCATCATCTACATCACCCAGAAGATGGACGGCCAAGATGGCATCACGTGGCTCCATCTCGGCCGCCCAACTGGCCGCACGCATCCACAGAAGCATCTCGTGCCAACACTTCTCTGCCGTTGGATCAAGATCCAATAGCTGCGAGGCACCTGCGCTTAAGTTAAGCTCTCGACAAAAACTCACCCATAGCGCATTGGTCGAGCGCCTTAATGCGAAGTTGAGGCGCGAGTTCGAGCCGCGGGGCACCTCAATTGGAGGGGGCACGTAGGAGATTGGGCGACTATGTGTGCCCACTCAACTAAACGCGCCATCTGACGCGGTGAGGCGATGCGGCATCTCATGCGTTGAGGCACGCGGATGAGGCAGGCGATGGAGCGCTCTCAGCTGTTTGATCTCACGATCGAACGACCAAGATTGGAAGATCGTGGACGTGCGTTGAGGCACGGGGAGGTGAGCGGGCGCACGCGTGCCGCCCACTACTGCCACGTTCAGGCCTTTGTGATGGATTTATCCGTCACTAAAGGTTCTGAATTAATGATTTTCAACATGTAATGACCAAATTGCCCTTACTCCTTGCAACTATAAAAGGAGACCCCCTCCATACGAAATTCTCATCCCTTCCTTCTCTTCTCTCCCTCTCCAAAGCTCAAGAGAAGCTTGTCCCACACCCAGGATGTTCCTCAAGAGATAAAGTCAATATTTCGCCCTCATTTCGGAAGCAGATCCCGCGACGTCGACGACGTGTTGCTTCGTTCCAGTTCTTCTTATGTCGACCTCCTTCTTCCTGCTCCACTCTTCGATTTCCAGGCGTCGTCCCATCTGGCTCATCCTCCAAGCGATCGCCGAGGAGGATAACTTCTCTCTCCCATTCCTTTTTCCTTCTTTTTAGAGTAGAATTTTCCTGTTTTCTAGTGTAATAGTTTTCCTGCTTTCTAGTGTAATTTCTCGCTTACTTAATCGTGTAAACATTTTGAAGTATCAAGTGAATGTTTTCTCTCTCTCTCTCTCATGCTGATTGTTTATAATGCTTCATTGTAATTACTCTGGTTTTTAACAAAAACCTTAAAAAATATAATTGCGAATTTAGATCGATGTAGCCTCCTTGAGTTCGACCCGGGATTTCTATTCTGGTATAAATTTTATTTGTTGAACCCGAGTTCTTCGCTTTTCAAACTACAACGATAGGTTTTCAAAACCAAATTCTAAAGCGTAGTAACTCGTAGCTTCAACAGCCATCAGAACCCATCTGGACCTAAAATGGAGCCTCAGACAGATATTTACCCTAATTTGAATTTTTACATAAATTACCTAATCAAATATGGTCAAAACCAAAATCCAACTTCACCATTGGATTCCTTAGGTCTAAATTAGGTTTGTACCAAAATTTGGACCTAAGGAGAACTTGTCTTGACCTAGTTTGCAAAAAGGTCCTGTTTGAATACATTTGTACCCCTAACTTTTAAAAATCATTGCATTCAACCCCCTAACTTCTTTACCATCTTCACAATTAGGTCCCTCCACCATTATCGTGGAGGAAACCTACTCTGACGACTTTCAACTTGGATTTTCTCCCTGAGTGATTGATGAATCCCTTCCAAAATTGGAAGGGAGATTCATCAAGTAATCCTCTTTAATATGAACCTGGTTAGATGCCCTGATTCTTTCCCAATCTATCATGTGAATGCATGAGAGATTTGGGTCTCTTGAAGTTTCCTTCTTCGGTGAGCTTTTAAAGCTTGGGAAGCTTACTTCTCAAGCTCAAAACCCTCTCTGAAGACCTATAAAAGACTCCCCAAGGTCCAACCGTTCTCCTCAACTTGAAATTGGGCTGGAATCCCCCTTATTCCTCTCTCCCCTTCAGCCGCAAGACTCTGCAAGATCCGGCGGTCTCTCCCTAGCTTCTTCGTCGTTCGACCACAATACCAGTGGTAGATTCACCTTCATTACCGTCCTCCATGTTGAGCAATACCAGCCGTTGTCGTTCCTTCCCCGTCTTCGCCGCCGCCTCTCCTACAGAGATTCATCTTCCCCACATCCGGAAACCACATTGGCGTGAGATTCCTTTCCCTTTCGTCCCTTAGAATAGGTTCTTAGGTTCCCTATCTCCCTTACTTTCTTCCCTTCTCTTTATTTCCCACAACCGACCACCAACGCTACTGAACACCTTCACCCCCTCCACCTCTGGCGACTCCTCCGGCGAGGTGTTCCCACCACTACACACCTCTATCCACCTCGCCAACCACCCTAAAACCTCCACTGCACTTTCTCGCTCATTTCCCCTCACTCCATTTGCTCCATCATCCGCCCAAACATCTTCCTGAACACGCCCACTCACATGTAATCAGTTTGACCTAGGTGCACACTCACAGTCACACTCGCTCCACGCCACCACCCCCAGCACATGCACCGTGCTCCGGCGACGCTCTCTGAATGCTTTGACGTGGCCGAAAGGCCATTCTATTATTTTCAGGTATCTGACCCTGTCCGCCATTGGTAAGCAAGCTTGAAGCTTGCTTGAGGCTGCCCCAGGTGCTACCACGCCTAGGTTGAAGTCCCAGGATGCACGGAAATCTCTTGCGCACGCACCCAGGTCCTCAATTGAAGTCGCGCACCTCGCGTCTTGCTATAGTTGTGAAGGACTCTCCCTGTTGCAGGCGCGTGAGAAAAGGGGTGCGCGGATAGTCCCACATCAGGAAGTTCTGAAGCCATGCACCCGCATAAATTGAAAAAGTGCCATCAGCTATTCTCCTCAATTACCACAGGGTGAGGTCCCTCTCACCTTTACCCAGACTCATTCGTGACACCCCACCCGAGGACCTGGCCGACCCGACTGCCCGCCTGACCTGCACTCCTCGCTCACCACCGCAAGCCGGTGAGCCTGGACCTGGGTATGCACTAGGTCCGATTACCCGATCGACTATGGCTTTGGGAGAGAGAGATTGAAATAGAAAGAGAGAGAGAGGAGAGTTGCACGAGGGAAGGGGGGCTTTTGCTCTGAGAAGATTGGCTCCAACACTCAGCTGGATTCAGAAGGCAGAAAGGCCAGAGAAGAAGAAAGCCTAAGGAAGAAGAAGAAGAAGAGGGATTGCTGAGCTGAAGGTCTCAGAAGAATAGAAGAAGGAGGAGCAAAGTAGAGATTGAGAAGAAGAAGAAGTGAAGGCATGAGCTAAAGGGCCAAAGAAGAGAAGTGAAGAAGAAGAAGAGTTGCAGAAGAAAGGAAGAATCAGTGAAAGAAAGAGAAGAAGAAATGAAGAGGCACGCAGACAAAAGTAAAAAAGGGGTACTGTAGTAAACGTCATTTAAGACGTCTGATTTCATGTTCCCTTCTTTAGTACATTTGAGTAGTTATTCTATATATTAGACTTATAATTGGTGATTCAAATCACCATTATTTTGTCTAAAATTCTTTTTACTCTTCATATACTCATATGCTTTACATTGTAAATTAATTTTTGAGTAATATTTTGTGTTCAAATTGCATTAATTGTCGAGATTAGTGTGTGAATTCCATTTTCTCCCTGTGTTTGACCTCGGAATCTTTTCGATTAATAAAAATTGTATTTGTTTTCAAAGTGATTTCGACTATATTACAATACCTCATTTTAAACATCGATCTTGCCTTGTAAACAGTAAGCAAGTTAATAAAATTTCAACTAATGTTGTTTGTTATGAGTGCAAGAAAAAATGTCACTTGCAAAAGGATTGTCCCATGAACAAGAAGGAAGATAAAATGAAAGACACAAAAGAAGTCAAAAAGAAGAAGAGAACTTTCAAAGCAACGAGGAATGATAGTTATTATGACATGGACACAGATTCCAATGAATCAGATGACGATGAGGTCGGATATCTTTCCTTGATTACAACTTTGGAAGACACGAAAAATGAAGTAAATCCTGATTTTTCTCTTGAAGAATTGCTAGAAGCTTATGAAGAATTATATCATAAAGCTAGATTGTTTAAAAAGGAAAATAAAGTTTTAAAGAGTAATTATTATACATTAGAAATAGACAAATCATGTCTAGAAATGGAATTAGAAATTTCAAAAGAGACTAATAATCAGTTGCATGCAAAAATAGTAGAGCTAGAAGATATTTATGAGCATTTTGAGGGAACCTTAAATAATCTCAAATCAACAACTAGGTTAAATATTGAAAATTGTGATTCTTTAAAATCAAAATTTAAAAGTAAAAAGAATACAAAAAATAAATCATATTGATAAACACGTATAAATTCATTGTAAAATGCTTATTTGTGGTAGTTCCTAGGCTTAACACTGCATATCATGATATAAATATCGCATAGCATGCATCATTATGCATTTAGAGTAGTTGTTTATATTTTAGGTTAATTAGGTCCTTTTTATGATCAGGAGAAAATATGATTTATTTCAGGGCCTCGGATGGACAATTAGACCATATTGATCTGATCGGGACGACGATCGGAGACTAACGCCTCTGAAATCGTCCAGATCAGAGTCCCATAGCATCACATTAAGCCCGAGGAAGATCAACGGCCAAGGGGGCAATGCGACATCCATACGGGTTTCGGATGGAAAATCCAACCGTACGGATGGATCCGGAGCGACGATCGCAATTCGACATCGTGGGAAACATCTTGATCTGAGCACTGTAGCACCCTCTACAAGAAGAAGATGGACGGCCCAGATGGTGCCACGTGGCGCCATCTAGACCTCCCAACACCGGCCAGCAGCATCGCCCAACTCCTTCTCCATCTGTGCCCTTCATTCCTAGTTGTTGGATCAAGATCCAATGGCTGGGAGGCAGACGCACCAAACCACTCCACGCGACACAAGGGGAGGATTGCCGCAACGGTGGAAGTGCTGGCTTGCAAAGGAGGGGCGTGAGTTCGAATCCCCGTATCCCCCCCAATTTCCAATTTCGCCAGCCGCTCAGCAGCAGCCGCGTAGCCGTGTAGCACGCAGCAGCAGCAGCGTAGCGTACACGTACGCGTATGCCAGCGCAGGCCAGCACGCGCGCGACATGGGTGCTCGAAGCAGCACCAGCGGAGCGCATGCCAGCAGGGAGGCATGTGGATCTTCAACGACGCACCTTTAGTGATGCTTGCAGCTATCACTAATGGTCTGCACATGCCAGCAAGAGGATTTGATAGGCGGATCTTCAGCGACAGCTGCAGCGACGTTTGTGGACGTCAGTAAAGACCCAGATACGATTTTTTGCCTCTTCTCCACCACTATAAAAGGACCTACACCCCCTCCCTTCCAATCCATCTCTACCTACTCTACTTCCACCTACTCCCAAGCTCTAGCAAGCCTACCAACGCTCCATTAGAGCTTGTTCTCAAGCTCCCAAGGTGCCTACTAGTGTAGCGAACCTCTGCCCCACCAAATACTCCTCCAACTTCCCATCTCCCTTCATAGGTCACCTTGGAGCCGTCCTCTCACCTCCATTTCGATAGTAGATCAACTCCGTCTTCTCACCTCCATTCTGGAGCTACGTCGAAGCTTTCCTCAACCCGACGTCCTCCAACATCTCACCTCCATTGTCCCGCTCCTCACCTCCTTCGTCCGAGCTTCCGCCAGGCGCCGTCGTCTCGCCAAACAGCCGATTCGGGAGATTTCCTCTCACCTCCCTCTCTTTTTATGCTTTCATAGTTCATTGTAATTGACATTGGCCTGATATATATATCATATTTGTTCCATTTCTATCTTGTGATTCATTCTACTTGTTTTTTATTTCAAAAACACAAAAAAATAATAAAACCCTAAAATACCAAAAAGAAACAAATCGAAGCGTGATTTTCAACTAAAGTAAACATCGCCTCCCTGTGTTCGACCCAGGACTCCCTTGGAGTTTTGATATAAATTTTATCTGATTGACGTGTTTTGTAACTATGACGATGGGTTACTTGTAACCTCGATTTCTAAACACGTGAAACACGACACGACCATTTTGGCATCGTTGCCGGGGAGGCAACGGAATTTACTTTATCGTTTATTGCATTTCTTTGCATTTACATAGCACTAACCCTACTTGTCTTTGATCTACTATCTTGCAGGTACCCTAGCATGGAGATTCAAGTGTGGTAGGTCGGAGTAAAGTGCGGGTAGAGTACTCTGTAAGTGTCCCCCACTTTCCCCCCTACTAGTTCATTTCGCCATAATCATAACCAAGACTTAATCTACTTAGGTGTTTGCATAAACCCTAGGATAGACTTTGTTTGTCTTGTTTGCCACCTTCACCCATCTCACCCACATCTTATATAAAAAAAAAACAAAAAGATATTTCTATGGGACAAATCAATTTACACACTCTATACACCCACATTTGAGGCACATAATCGGACTTGATTTTCATCTACTCAGCTGGGCTTCCAACCTGTGGACCCGGTACATGAATTCAACACATAAAAGAGTAGAAATCACATTAGGTTAACCATCTTTTTGTGTGCCTTAATTGGTGGTGCATTTGAACCAATTGAGTGAATTGTTTGGGTCGCACCACCTAATCTAAAAGAGGTTCATTTTCTAGTTGCCCCACAGGATTCAATAATTAGGTCAAGCTAGGCACTCCATATTTTTCTTGATTTCTAAAGGAAAATACTTGAACACGTGCTTTCAACAACAAACTTGGTTTGCCTCACAAAACTTGGTTGATAACACCTAATATTTGAATCCTAAAAGCTATTAAGTAAGATTTGAATCCTAAAACTCACCTCATCATTAATAATCTTGCTTGAAAACCTCTTGGTTGTGCACATTCACACATTTTCAAACAAATCAAGGGCACAACCCATTAAGGGCCCATCACATTCCAGAGCACCAATTTCCCAAGCCTAACTAAAATCAATTAGACATTGGCCCTAAGGATTCATTCTCTCATCAGGATCCAGATTGAGATTATTCACAATTAACCTGCTTATGCTAGTTAATTTGATGTCTAGCTAGGGGAGTAGCGTCAAACGACCGCAGCTGGGGGGTACACTTGGAACCGGAGGCGCAAGCCAAAGGAAGAACCTTCTCCCCAGTCCCTCCTTCTAACTGGTTGGATTGCCTGGACATAAGTAGAGTAAATCGTCCATAATCTTAGGATGGATTTTGAGAGTCAGTAGACCTTAGGCTACCCCATCTAAGGAAGGCTTGTATTTTTTGTGCTGCAGTGTCCCTTCTCTTCCTCGCCCTTCCGACTTCCTTCCAGTGTATGTTTGGAAGGAGGTCATTGAACCCTCATTTGGAAGGACCTTTAGACCATTCTCGGAGGCAGAGGTTGAGCTTTAGCCAAGTAGAACCCATGGCTGATCAACAACCACCTCCCCCGCCTCCGAACCAGCAGGAGCTGATTCAGAGGCAGTTGGAAGAATTGTAGCAAATGCAGCAATGGTTCCAACAAATGAATGGTCAGGGCACTCGGCCCTTGAAGGATTTTTATGATCCTTTAAATTATGAGGATCGTCTCGGCGTTGTGATCCCCGTCGGAGATGTTGAGATCAAGTCCCAGGTTTTAAGTCTAATTAAACACTTTCACAGGCTTGGCTCAGATGACCCATTCCAACATTTGGAAGACTTGATCACTCTAGTTCATACTACCAAATCGCGGAATGTGGATGAAGAACAGATGCTCATGAGGCTTTTCCCCCATTCACTCAGGGATAAGGCCACACATTGGTATCGTACCATTGGAAGACCGATTACTACTTGGACAGCTTTGAAATCGGCCTTCCTAAAAAAATTCTTCCCAATTGGGTGAACCAATGCATTGCGACAGGCAATTACCACTTTTGCCCAGCTGCAGGGGGAACCATTTCATGAGGCCTAGGAGAGATTCCAGGATCTGTTGCAGAAGTGTCCACACCATGAGGTGCCTAAATGGCAGCTTGTGCAGATTTTTTATCATGGGTTGAATGATCAACTCCGTAATCATTTGGATGCTTCTTGTGGAGGAAATTTCCTCAACAAGGACGCAGATAGCGCGTATGATTTGTTTGAGGAAATGTGCGAAAATTCTTTAAACCACGCCTCCATGGAAACCTTCATCCGATCCCAACAAATTAGATCAAATGCCAATGAGGTCCAAGATTCTCGTACATTTGATATGGAATTGATCTGCAATAGATTAGATAAGATGGATCTGGTTACTAAACGAATGGAAGAGTGCATGTCCGAAAACTCTAATTTTTCTAGATCCGCTCAATCCCAGGGATCGGGATTCCATTCTTCGCAAACTCCTATGAGACGGGAGTTTGTGAACCAACTAGAGATGGCTCGACCTTCGAGCCAACTTTTCTCGGAACCTTATGGGTTCCAAACTGGGGCCTTTGATCCCAGCCTTTCTGATCCTTCTTCTTCCTCATCTTATGAGGATGTTCATGCTGTGCAAGAGAATGTTAGATCCAGCCCTTATTCGAATTTCTACAATTCTGGTTGGAAAAATCATCCTAACTTCTCTTGGAAAGATCAAGGGCAGCAGATCCAATATCGACCCAACAACTATGTACCGCAAAAACCAATGGGTCAGGGTCATGCATATACTCAGTTACCCCTGAATCAGGTTAATCAGCCCATGTGGAATGCTCAACAACCTGCCGAGCAGGCTGACTTGATCCTGAAAATGGTAGAAATGCAAGGGTCAATGCTCCAGCTCATGCAAAAAATGAAAACTTCGCTGGACACCTTGCAATCCGGACTTAGTACAAACAACCGGCAACCCAGATCTCTACCATCACATTCTATACCAAACCCAAGGAATGTTCAGAACCGTGGAGCTGGGCCTCAAGGGTTTGGTAATGATGGGAAGTTGCATGCTCAAGCACATGCTATCTATCAGGCTACCTCAGCCCCTCCCGGAGCTAACCAAGTTCCTACCATAATCAACCGGGAGTCTCCTATTTTGCCCAACCCTCCCCAAGGCACTAACCAACAGCATTTTGCCACGGTAAACACCATCACCTTGAGGAGTGGTAGT
The DNA here is from genome assembly GCA_037157565.1 of Thalassia testudinum. NCBI lineage: Eukaryota > Viridiplantae > Streptophyta > Magnoliopsida > Alismatales > Hydrocharitaceae > Thalassia > Thalassia testudinum. The sequence continues at coordinate 63,227,128 of JAZHRO010000031.1, forward strand.
AAATGCAAGGGACCTACCCAACCCCATGTCAACCCCATTAGGCTTTGTAGCAAGAATTCAAACTCCCAACTAAGAATGTGATCAACAAAACATCAGGGTCTGATTCGGGAGTATGTTGTTGTTGTATGGGCAAACAGAAAAAGTTGGAGGAGAAATTGGAGGAAAGGATGTCCTTACTTCAGGCTTTCAAATTAACAATCATTTTACTCCTCACGGCTATCGGATCAATCCCTGCATACGCCATAGGTTTACTGAATGCATATAAAGAAAGGCATAGAGCAAAATCTAAAATCAATAGGAGAGTAGTTTTGTTCGATAACACAAGCACATTGATCATAAACAAGCTACCTCCTAACAAGCAGGACCCGGGAGCCTCGCTGATTTCCTGCACAATAGGAAACGTTACTTCTGATCGGGCCCTCCTCGACTTAGGCACTTCCATTAATGTGATCCCCACCTCACTGCACATGGAATTGGGTCTAGGCTACCTAAAACACACTGACATAACCTTGCAGTTAGCCAATAGATCCATTACAAAACCAAGGGGTATTTTGGAGGATGTTTTAGTCAAGGTTAATGATTTACATTACCTTGCTGATTTCATGGTCCTAGACATGGAAGCCCCAAAATAGCTCAACCACACCACAATTATTTTGGGAAGACCTTTCCTAGCTACTGCCAAGGCGAGGATTGATTGTGAATCGGGAAATATAGAAATGACCTCAGGGGATAAGAGAAATCGATTCAATATTTTTGAGGTCTCAAAGAATAATAAAACTGAGTGTGGTTCGATGGAGGAGCTTGGTAGAATAGAGGAAGTAATGGCTATACATACCTTAGACAACCTTTTAATGGCCAACTCAACCCAAACTCGGGAAGAAGATCACACAGTTGCTGAAATAAGTGAGGACAAAGCAAAAATGCGACCAATTGTAGCAACACAGGATAAGGAAGATATACATGAAATCAAAAAATTGTTGAATGATTCACGTGATCAAGATAAAATCCAACAATATCCTTATCCTGAATGCTTAGAGTTTGAGGTCCAACTTGTGGGTGGGAATTCTGAGGATCAGGATGGTTGGTTTAAGAACCTAGAGTGGAGGATGAAATTGAACATTGGGGAAGAACTCTTCAAACATTAGGTATTCTAGGGTACGCACAAATCCCCAGCACATCACAAAACCCTTATCGTCCTTTTTCACCCAACCACAGCATAAATTCTATACCCAACTACAATTCCTCTATAATAAATCAACAAAACTCCTATTGGAGACCATTTGGGCTCTCCCTGCACCACCAGCTTACCACTTTCATTGTTTACCTCTTTGGTAAGCCCATTTTCACTCGGGACCCATACCTGGGGGCCTGGAAACTGTGTTGTTGTGGCCTCAATGTTTAGCTATTGATGATTGAGAACCTCGCCTAGCTAAAGGCACTAAACTCAACACATGTAAAGACTGTTCCAAGCTGACCTGAGTCTCACGGAAACTAGGTGCTAATCTTCCACTTCTACTCTCTTGCATGCTTTCATTTTTTTTTACAATGAGGACATTGCAAAAGCTAAGCATGGGGGGTGGACATATTTTATAACCTTTTTGTCAGCTGTAATAGTAATTTCCTATTATTTAATTCTTGTTAAAAAAAAATTAGAATTAGGAGACGAGAACTTAGGCATTAGGAGTTGTAAACTTTAGGAATTGATTCTTTGAGACCTGAATACGTACTCTTCAGGTCTTCGGGCTTAATTAGCTCGGGTGTCCACTTGAATGTGGATTTAGTCTCGAGTCCTTGCCAATTAAATTTTATTTTAATTTACTAAATAATTTGGGATGATAAGTATGCGACTTATCAACCCGCCCTCTGATTTGGGGGGACTTTAAGCCTAAGCATCTACACATTATTTTGCACCGACTCACTTTCCGGTGGTTTTTACGGAAATTGGGTAGCTAATGAACCGACTTGGGTGGTATGGCTGGCAAGTTGTTGGTGGGAACAGCTCATCAGCCTGTTGTCCAGAGCCCAGCCACAAGACCATTTTCGTTGTACTGCCTTTAGGTAAATCTTAGATCAGGGAAGCCACCTACTTAAAAAAAAAGAGAAGAAAATAAAAGGAGAAAATAAAAAAATAGAAAAGTAAAACCACACTTTACCGCACGAGTATGGCTGGCAAGTTGTCGGTGGTAACAGCTCATCGGCCGGTTGTCCAGAACCCAGCTCACAAAAAATACACAATAATTCCCAAAACACTTAGGGAAGAAGCGGGGAAGTAGAATAAACCGGGGAGATATACACTGGATTCACCCTTGTGTTAACCCCATAAATAAAAGTAGGGAGAAAGCTATCGATCGTAAAGATAAACCTTTAAGCAAGGTCACCTAGGGACATAGAAACCCGAAGTAGATCTTAACGGTCGTTTTGTGAGTCTATCACTTTTTCACAAAGATGCTTAGCACTTAGAGTCCTTTACGAGTCTTGGGCGGGTTGGGTAGCCGTAAAAAGTTATCCCGTAACTTTCAAACTCCAAAAGTACAAAAAAATAAAAAAATAAAAAAAAATTATCTTCTCAAATATGGCGAGGGCTCGGACGATCTGCATTCTGGCAGGCACCCAGGCACTGTTGAGTTTTTGTAATTATGTCTTGGTGATGAGACTTTCTAAAGCAATCAATGAATTTTACCTAAATACTCGAACCCTGATATACATAGCACCTAGTTTAATTTTGCTAGGGACTACCAAAAAGTAAGCATGGGAGTATGACAAACACATATAAATTCATCGTAAAATGCTAATTTGTGATAGTTCCTAGGCTTAGCACTACATATCATGATATAAATATCGCATAGCATGCATCATTCTGCATTTAGAGCAGTTGTTTATATTTTAGGTTAATTAAGTCCTTTTTATGGTCAGGAGAAAAGAGGATTTATTTCAGGGCCTTGGATGGACGATCAGACCATACAGATCTGATTGGGACGACGATCGGAGACTAACACCTCTGAAATCGTCCAGATCGGAGTCCCATAGCATCACATTAAGCCCGAAGAAGATCAACGGCCAGGGGGCAATGCGACATCCATATGGGTTTCGGATGGAAAATCCGACCATACGGATGGATCTGGAGCGACGATCGCAGTTCGGCATCGTGGGAATCATCTTGATCTGAGCACTGTAGCACCCTCTACAAGAAGAAGAAGATGGACGACCCAGATGGCGCCACGTGGTGCCATCCAGACCTCCCAACACCGGCCAGCAGCACCGCCCAACTCCTTCTCCATCTGTGCCCTTCAATCCTAGCCGTTGGATCAAGAACCAACGGCTGGGAGGCGGACGCACCAAACCACTCCACGCAACACAAGGGGAGGATTGCCGCAACGGTGGAAGTGCTGGCTTGCAAAGGAGGGGCGCGAGTTCGAATCCCCACAGCCCCCCCAATTTCCAATTTCGCCGGCCGCTCAGTAGCAGCCGCGTAGCGCGCAGCAGCAGCAGCGCAGCGTACGCGTACGCGCATGCCAGTAAGGAGGCGCGCGGATCTTTAGCGACGCACCTTTAGTGATGCTTGCAGCTGTCACTAATGGTTTGCGCACGCCAGCAAGAGGATTTGATAGCCGGATCTTTAGCGACAGCTGCAGCAACGTTTATGGACGTCACTAAAGGCCCGTGCATGCCAGCAAGTACAATTAAGGGCGGATCTTTAGCGACAGTTGCAGCGACGTTTGTGGACGTCAGTAAATACCCAGATATGATTTTTTGCCTCTTCTCCACCATTATAAAAGGACCTACACCCCCTCCCTTCCAAGCCATCTCTACCTACTCTACTCCCGCCTACTCCCAAGCTCTAGCAAGCCTACCAACGCTCCATTAGAGCTTGTTCTCAAGCTCCCAAGGTGCCTATTAGTGTAGCGAACCTCTGCCCCATCAAATACTCCTCCAACTTCCCATCTCCCTTCATAGGTCACCTTGGAGTCGTACTCTCACCTCCATTCCGGTAGTAGATCAACTCCGTCTTCTCACCTCCATTCCGGAGCTACGCCGAAGCTTTCCTCAACCCGGCATCCTCCAGCATCTCACCTCCGTCATCCCGCTCCTCACCTTCTTCATCCTAGCTTCCGCCAGGCGCCGTTGTCTCACCGAATAGCCAATTCGGGAGATTTCCTCTCACCTCCCTCTCTTTTTATGCTTTCATAGTTCATTGTAATTGACATTGGCTTGATATATATATCATATTTGTTCCATTTCTATCTTGTGATTCATTCTACTTGTCTTTTATTTCAAAAACACAAAAAAATAACAAAACCCTAAAATACCAAAAAGAAACGAATCGAAGCGTGATTTTCAGCTAAAGTAAACATCGCCTCCCTGTGTTCGACCCGGGACTCCCTTGGAGTTTCGGTATAAATTTTATCTGATCGACGTGTTTTGCAACTTTGACGATGGGTTACTTGTAACCCCGATTTCTAAACACGTGAAACACGACATGACCACATATGCATCTAGGCATGCATGGATGTACTAAAAGGCCAAAAATCCCCAGAATTATAGGCCTAACATAAGAGTGGTCTATAAATCTAAGGGTTTGAAAGGTGCTAACCTGAAAGGATCCACAAGAAAATGGGTACCTAGGAAAGACATTTTACATTTTTTGCAGGAGTAGATCAAAGTGATCAGTGGACATTCAAGACACACAACGGAACACTCAAACCGTTCTATAGATTGCGTGAAGACCAGGAAAGATGGGCTAGTGGACCTTAGTATCCACCTTCATCATTTTAGTATTGGTAATTTCTTTTATCCCTTCATTTTTTGATGATTGACAAAAAGGGGGAGAAAAATAAAGAGCAAATAGTCATATTTTTAGGGGGAGCATATATTGAGGGGGAGAATTAGCTAGTTTAAATTTCCTTCATATAATTATCTATTTGCAACATAGTTTTGTCAACACCTCGATGTGGGTTGTTCGGCCGAGGTGGAGAGGCGTCAAAACTCGAAGCCAATGAGTTGGGAAGTTTCATTGGAGGATGGTGAAGGTGGTGATGATGGTTGGTTGCGATGAGGACTGTGACGGCGGCGGCGACGACGCGTGTCCGGTGGAGGTCATGGATGAAGTTTCCTACTTGGAGGGGGTGAGATTAGCGTAACGTAAAAAATGCGGAATTGAAATATAAATAATCTCACAAATAAGCAATCACACAAAGTACACAAAGTATTTTTAGGTGGAAACCCAAACCGGGTGAAAACCACCACCTAACCCTCTCGAGTTAGGATTTTCCGATCAACCAAGTTGATCAAAATCCATTAAACCGAATCACTTTAAACGAGGGTGATTCAACCTCAATACAACCACGCTACTTAGACGAGGGTAGCGTACCTCAACCCCTTCTCTTCACGAGAAGGATTTTGTTTCGCGAAGGAGACGGGAATTCGCAAAGCGAATACCCAACCAAATAACAAAGATAAAATAAACAAGTAATCCTATAGAGCCAACAAAGTAATTTTAAACCTAGCTTCTATAGGAATTAGGAAACTCCCCTTTGCAAGGAGTGCGTCGAGTTGATGACGCGGTGCGTGAGCCACGAGACGGTGCAACTTCGCTCTCGTGAACAATGGCGGGAGAGCGGGTGCGCAACAGCTTGATGCTCTCAAGAGAAAGGAACTTGAGCTTGGAGAGCAAGAGCTAGCTAGGACACAAGAAAGTTGAAAGTGTATTACAAAGTGTTTCTTGTGTATCTTGGTCTCTCTAGGTGTGTATTTGTGTTGCAAAGGTTCCCCTCTATTTATAGAGGCCTTAGGAAGGCTTTGAAAGGCTTAGGAAAGGTTCCGTAGTCGTTGGGAACAAAGCCCAAGAGAATCAGCCCGAAATCAGGAATAATCATTGCTCTGACAGGCTTATCAAACGTCTAATTATGGCATCAGACGTCTGGAAGTTCACTTTAAGACGTCTGATTCCAAGGTCAGACGTCTGATTTTGGGCGGGTCACTTCCTGACTTGAATCAGATCTAAACAGGGTTCTAGCGCAAGTCCATCAGACGACATATAGGACGTCTGGCGCTATGTCTGGAAACCTACTTTTTCTGTGGGAATGGATTTCCAAATGTTGCAATGGCTAGAAAATCTCTGAGAAGAGATTTTGGGTCAGCCGAGGCAAAACGGTCAATTATCAGACGTCTGGACAGTCCTATGGACGTCTGATAGGGTTCTAACGGTCATATCCTTGAGTGTATGCTAAGCCAACCAACGGTCCACTAATTGGACGTCTGGCAAAGTCATTAGACGTCTCCTAAGACGTCTGGTCTAAGGTCTGGACGTCTGATTTCATCAGACAGAACTAACTATGTCCAGCCTAACAGTTATCAAACGTCTAAAAAAATAGTCAGACGTCTTAAAATACTTTATCAGACATCTGATTTGGGAATTAGACGTCTGGAAACTCTGTTTGAACCCTATATTGGTTTTCTAGGTTTTCTACAGAAAACCTAAGTATCCTAGGGTTGTGCAGGTGTTCCTAGGACTACTGTTAGGGTACTTTGAGGCTCTTTAACATGAATCTAAGTAACAAAAATAAAGAGCAACAAAAGAAACGAAAAATACAATGAGTACAAGAGAAGGAAATCTATCCTATTCTTCATCTCCTTCCTTCTTCAATATATCGCTCCTCGCGAATCTGTTCTGCTTTCCGTCGAGCTCCTCCAATCCATCCTGGATGCAAGCTCGAACTCCGTCTAATCACGTATCCATTTGAGATTGACCAGAAATCTAGGACTCAAAGCACAAATATTAAATGACACGTGTTTTGTTATCATCAAAACAAATGATCGTGGTACTCTAGCACCAACAATGGAGGCTCGAAACCCTCTATTAGGAGAGGAATTTCGATCCACTCATCGAGTCAGAGCTCATGAGGTAGTTGGCGGAGAGGGAGTCTGTGTGGGGTGATGAGGCATGCCTCGCCAGAGTTCAATCAGCGTCTCATCGTGGATGGAGAAGTCGGTGAGGAGGGAAGATAGATAGAGGTAGAAACCTAGATCTAAGAGTCCTAAACTTTTCTAGAGGAAAAGATAAAGGGGGAGGAGAACTTAAGAGGAGGAGAAGAGGTCAGGAAGGTGGCTGGCGTGGTGACTAGCCATGAAGAAGAAGAAAGAGATGACGAGGATGATGTGGAGCAAAGAAGAGGTCAGAGAGCCATCTTCATTGGCAGGAAGGTCGGCGAAGAAGTGGCGAAGATAGCTGCAGCCTCGATTGGCGATGAGGTGCAACAATGAAGGAGGACGAAGAGCTCCACAGCTGGCGTTACTGGTGGCTTTCAAGGAAGGAGGAAGGGGTGTTGCACACCAAAAACTTGACATGAAATGGTGAGGTGGCCGAGTTTTGTAGCTTGTTGGCACGTAAGGAGAGGGGCAGTATGTGCGCGAACAACTCGCTGAAGTTGCGTGGCCGGTGGATGTGGAGGTGGAAGGTGGAGCTGGTGTTGGTAGGGCATAAATGCAATAAAATCAAAAGTTAAGGGGGTATTTGTAAGGAAATTAGGAATTGAGGACCAAATTGCAAAGTTGACCAAGATGAAGTCCAAATGACCCTAAATTTTTATGGTAGCCTAATTTGTACATAAGGAAGTTGATGGTGACTTCAATTTTAAATTTTGATGTCGTTTACATGGTCAATTTACATTTAGACCTGAAATGTACTAATTACTCACCTACAATTCTATTTTAGGTCGAAACAAGTTCCGATTATCAAATTGATTATTCCAAACCTTATAAAATATTTTTAATTGATTTTTAGAAGGTTTATAGTATATTTATTGCCATCGAAACTATTTTAATTGAAGCATAATCGAAATTAGTCATTTTAATTAAGGATTAGCACTGAATTTGAATGAAAATCCTAAATTATTCAGTATCAACCCACTTTTAGGACATTTAAGCTCAATTAACCTTTGATTAATCATAATTTTTCCCTCCAGCTATTCTGCATTTATAAATGTTCATGAAAATTGCATAAATAATCTAATTTTCTATTAATTTCTCTCTCTTGAGTTATACCCTTTTGATGTGTTAATTAGGTGAATTTAAACTTAGAACTTAGCCAAACTAGGTTGGATATAGAGGATGATAGTGATGCCATCATACCTCCATGCCTACCATTTGCTAGTCCCTTAGCAAATTCTAGAGTTCAGTACAAATTTTCAACGTAAATGTATTTTTGGCATTTAGCTCAAAAATATTTATCTCTCTTCTTCCTGTAACTTTATTACTTTTTTTTGGAGTAAAAGAAAATTGAGACTTTGGTTGTGTTTTCAAAATAATGCAAGTACAGGATTTTGTTAAAGATAAGACGTCAAAATGAATCTTTTGGATCCTAAGGTTTGCATAATCAGGACCTGTGTGTCAACTCAAGAACTCAACTAATCTACCATTTTCTGGTTCTTACAAGACCCAAAACCCATTTCATAGTTAGAGCCTCCTTGACCTAAGAACTCGTTCCGCGGCTTGCATGACCTTGAAAATCCAAGTGTCAGTGCTTTTGTGATTAGCCAACTTTATCTATTTTACGATGTCTTTGAAAGACTTATTTAATATGACAGAAGGAATGCATTTTTTTTGCTCCCCCATACCTAGACTCGGATCAACCCTAATATAGTTGTGTCAGGATCATCATTCCCATCACTAAATCTTCAATGGGGGCTCTAGCACTGTTGGACATACGAATTGCTACGCTAACGTATTTGGTTTTAAAACCTTGTCGTTGTAGCTTGAAAGCGAAGAATTCGTATTCAACAAATAAAATTTATACTGAAATTGAAATTCCGGGTCGAACACAGGGTGGCTACGTTAATCTATATTCGCAATTATATTTTTTTAGAATTTTTCTTGAAAAGTGAGGCGATGCAATTACAATGAAGCTATCAGACTAAAAGGAGGAGAGAGAGAGAGAGAAAACATGCATTCAATATTTCAAAATGTTTATACAATAAAATCAAATAAGAATTACACTAGAAAGCGGGAAATCAGCTACACTAGAAAGCAGGAAAATTCTACACTAGAAAGCTGTAAAGAAGAATGGGAGAGAGAAGTTATCCTCCTCGACGATCGCTTGGAGGACGAGCTGGACGGGACGATGCTTGGATGATGGAGGACGAAGTAGGATGAAGGAGGATGAAGCAGAAGAACGAGAACGGGGCAGCACGTCGTCGTCGTCGCGGGATCCACTTCCGAACGAGGACGAAAATTTATACTTTATCTCGCGAGGAGCATCCCGGGTGTGGGACAAGCTTCTCTTGAGCTTTGGAGTGGTAGAGAAGAGAAGGAAGGGATGATAATTTCGTGTGGAGGGGGTCTCCTTTTATAGTTGCAAGAAGTGGGGGCAAATTGGTCATTACATCTTTACAACATTAAATAAAGGGTCTTTAGTGACGGATAAAACCGTCGCTAAAGCCCCATCGTGGGCATAGTGGGCGCTGCCTGTATGGCTGCTAACTTCCATGCGCGCTTAACGCTTGCCGCACGTTCGCTGAATCTCAGCCGTCCGATCGCGAGATCGGACGTCTTAAGATGCACCTTCCCCGCTCCTCAGCGTGCGCTCGCCCGTGTGCGATGCTGCGTGAGGCGTGGGCGTGCGATAGCGCGTCAGCGCTATTTAGTGCAGGCAGCCATTGGATCGCGATCTGACGGTCGATTGAAGGCGCATCCCCGCTCCAAATCACGCTCGCCGCGACTTGAACTCGTGCCCGCGCCTCGCGATAAGGCGCTGGACCGCTGTGTTGTCTCAGCCAAATGGTCGCACGGACGAATTCAAGGTGCCGCATCCACAACCGTTGGATCTTGATCCAACGGCGGAGAAGCGGCACTCTGATTGAGGAAGAGAAGGTGCGACGGTGCTGGGGGCCGGTTGGACGGTTGGGATGGCGCCACGTGGCGCCATCTTGGCCGTCCATCTTCTGGATGTTGTAGATGGTGCCACGGGTGTCGGATTGACTCGATTTTTGCGTCGTTAGGTTGCGATATTTATAGCATGCAATACAATCCTATGCTTAACAACATGCATAAATAGACATCTTAAGTATTGTAAATGTGTTTACATCAAGCACCAACACTCATGAGAGCACTGTTCATGACACATCCCAGGAGCTCACAACCCCAAACTAAAACTGTTGTAAGAGGCACTCCTAGTAGGCTCAAGCTCATGCCCCAATGCTTCGGAATAGCACCGTTCGAGACACCTGAGCTGTGAAATGAATTCTATATGCTCTGTATAAAGATATGTGATTAAGATTCAGAACGAGCATCGAGGCGGTGGGATATTTTCATCGTGTCATCAAAGGAAATTTTTTCTTGACGGTGGGAACTCAAACCAATCAACTGCCTCGGTCTTTCACCAAGACTAAAGTGTGGGAAATTATTTTCTTATGCTTTTTTTTTTGGCTTTTTGAGATTGTTGGCTTTGTGTATGTATCATTTTTGGCACTTGGTTTCCAAAAGTCATTCAAGCTTTTAAACGAGAGTCAAGTCAAGTACTACTCAGGTTGCTAAATAGACTTCAGAACTCAGAACCGCCAAGGGTGAAAAAGGAGTTCTTTGAGAGATAAACTGATCTAATCTAAATTGTTAGACTTGAAAAGTCTAACAATAGGATTCTCAGACTCAATCCTAAGTTTGTTAAAGATGAGATCCCTTGTGTACCATTTTAGAAATAATGCACAACCTTAGTCCCTTTCCTGTTAAAATCCTTTTCTTTCTTTTTTCTTAATAGAATCTATGCATTTTTTTTGTGAAAACCTTTTAGACATGGATTTCAGATGATTGTACTTTAATACCCCCCATGCCTAAGTTTTGTAATGCCCAGGCCCTGCTTTTGTTTGTATAGTTAGTATAGTCGTTGTGGTATATAACAAAACAGTTACCAATTTAATACAATTTATTACTCGGAATGACAAGTTTCCCGAGGTCGAACTCAGGGAGCAACTATAATTCTAGAAGCCTATAAATTCTCAATATAAGGTTTTACAAAACTTAAGAGAGAGAGAAAGAATTGGCTTTTTCTTCTTCTCTTTCTGTCTTCTTCTTTGCTTTCTCTTCTTTCTTTTCTTCTTCTTGTATTCTTCTTTGCTTCTTCCTATCTTCTTCTTTTTCTTTCTTCTTCTCTGCTTCTGTGGTTCCTCTTTCTCTTTCTCCTTTCTTCGTCTTTGATTTTCTTCTCTTCTTCTTCTTTTCTTCTGCTCTGGCCGTTCCTCTTCTTTCTTTCTCTCCTGTCTTCTTCTTTTTCTTCTCTGCATCTTCTTTCTTCTTCTTCAGCAGCTTCAGTTTTTCTTTGCTCTGGCTGCTGACCCTCCGATGTCTGACTCAGCGCTCAGACGGCTTAACTGTGCATTTGCTACAGTGCGGCTCCTCTTTTCTTCCTTCGGCTCCTTTCCTTCCTTTCTTCTTCTTCTTCGCCTGCTTCTTCCTTCTATCCTGCACACACATACACAGATCAGTGCAAAACCTACCCCTACCCCTTCCTCGCATCTCTCTCTCTCTGGATCTCACGTTAGAAAGCTCTCCCACAGCCGGGTAATCGAGTCGGGTTGCGCGCCCGGGTCCAGGCGCATCGGCGTGGGTGGTGCGTGAGGAGTGCACAGGCAGGATAGTCGGGTCGGGTCACCAGGTCCGCGTGGGCAGTGCCGCGGATGAGGCGCGTGAATAGGTGAGGGACCTCACCCCTGTGTGACTGGAGGCAAACGGCTAATGTCACTTTTCCAATTTAAGTGTGGGCGGGAGGCCACACACTTACGAGGTGGGACTAAAGTCCCACCTCTGCTCCGCGCGCCTACAGGCGAGAAGCAGCTATCGATTTGGGCAGCAACGAAGGTTTTGCGCTCCCAATCGAGAACTTGGGCGCCTTCATTGGCTTGCCCCGCATCACCTGGAGCTGCCTGCGAAGAAGCTCCAACAGATCATCAATGGCGGCGGGAAGGTTGAACCCTGAAATCACGAAGATGACCTCCCAGCCATGTTAGACAACACAGGGAGCTTCGTCGGAGTGTGGCGAAGGTAGTGCAAGGGTCGGCGAGGCGCAAGAGCGCCTGTGTCCGTGTGCCTAGGGCAGACTGTGTGTGTGGAAGTGGGTGTGTTCGGGGGGTGGTCGGGAGGTGAAGGGCGGTGAATGGAGTGGGGGAAACGCTTGAGTGGAGTGAGGGGGAGCTTCTGGGCTTGTCGTCGAGGGGTGAAATGGCCTATGGAGGTGGAGCAACCTCACCAGAGATGGCGACCAGAGGTGAAGCAGATGGGGGTGGTAGTGGCAGTCGAGAGGTTTGAAATGCTAATTGAATAAGGGAAAAGTGAGAGGAGTGTAAGAGGAAGGTTCCTACCTACATAGTCGATGAAGAGGGAGAGGAAGATGTCCGGTTCGGGCCTGCCAGAGCTAGGGATGAAGGTGCCCAGAGGAGGAGTAATGGCGACAAGGAGGGGATCCGAAGACGCCAGCTGGTGCAACCTGGCGTGGGAAGACGGGGCAGAGTGGGCTCTGCTGCAGGTATGGCAGTAGAGCGACGAGGAGGAGGAGGAAAGATCACTGGAAGCTTGGGCTGTCTGACCGGAGAGGGGAGAGACGAAATCGAGGGTTTTTCTTGGCCAAAACTAGCTTGCCTTGGTCGGACGCCCCTACCGCTCCTTATAAAGGCCCTGGCGAGGAGAGCGGCCCGAGGGAATGACGTGCAGCGCACGTCGGAGATGGCCGGAGAAGGAGACCCATGCCTTTCGTGTGTTTGCACGAGAGGCATGGCTGGTTGCAGAGGTCAGGGGAGGGTCCCTGCGATAGAGGACGATGTAGGGAACCTCCCGCTCGTTCCTGAGAACGGGCGCCATGCCCTGCGCGGCGCCAACCTCCGTGCAAGATCACCGGAGGTATGGCACTGCTCAGAAATGGCAGGGAGGACCGTTCTGCAAAGAATGACGAGAAATATAGGGGGCCATTTGCAAGGGTTTCAAAAGATAAGGGTCAAAAAGTAATTCAAGAGGACAAATTTGTAAGGTCGGTCAAGATGGTCTTTTCCTTAACCCAAATTTTTATACCAGCCTAATTTGAACCTAAAGATTTTAATGGTGAAATTTGATTTTAGGTTGGACCATGTTTGACTGGTCAATTTGCATAAAAACCTAAATTAAGTCATAAATTGGGCATGGTTCTCATTTTAGGTGAAAATAGGATGCAAAGGTCAAATTGAAGGTTATAAGCCCTATGGAATATCTTTTCATGAATTTTAGAGGGTTTAGTTGATTTTTATCCTATCTCAAACCTCGTGAATTAAAGTAGGTTTGTTTTAGGGTTACAGAATGTCATTTAATTCCTAGAAGTTGCTATAACCCTTTTCATATCAGATCATCCCACTTCCCTCCTTATTAAGCTCATTTAACCTTCGTTTAGACCCTTAATTACCCTGTTTGTGCACTGCATTGGTGAAATTGCAGTTTTACCCCTTATGATTTGTCTTATTCTTTAACTCAGAATTCTCTGAGTTAAGCTCTCTTTAGGTTTTGTAGGAGCTTCTTCACACTTATTTAGATTAAATTGTGCCAGTTAGGGTTTATGATGAGGCTCTCATCATACCCCTATGCCTAGCTTTTGCTAGTCCCTTAGCAAAATTTTAAGGTTTCAACCCTTGTTCTAGACCATGAAGTTCTTAGTGAATTTAGCTAAGTGCTTTTTCTTTTGTAACCTTGATTAGGTCAGAATGCCAACCATAGGCCTAAAAGGTACTCTAGTACTGATAACACTACACAAGGGGGTGGTAATTATGTTGAATATGGCCCATCTTAAGAATAAAGGGCACAACATAAGTAGAATGGGAGCATTGCATGCATCATGTACCAAGATTGCTTATAAAACTGTATTAATGGCCATTTGTGTAAGCACTTGTCAAAGCATGCCTCAGATAAGCAATCGAACTGCACAGATGGATTCAAAATGACGAACGGAGTCCAACGGACTCAAGATCGGCCAAATCCAACATCCGGAGCTCCTACAATGGGCCCAGGAAGTTCTGACCGTTGATCCGGAGATCAATGGCCCACATTGCACCACTTCACCCTTGCTCCACCGCACGTGGCCTCTTTATCCAGCCGAGATTAGATCTCGGCCGTCGATCTTCGATCGAATGGCCGAGACTCGCGTGCCCGCTCGCAGTCGCCGCAACAAAGCGTGGGCATGGCGCAACGGTTAGCGCGCATGCCCGCACGCATGCGACGCGGGTTCAAGCCGCGCGGAGCATGAATTTGAAGATGAAGGTTGCGTGCGGCGAAATTGGCCTGCCCGATCAGCAGCGGGTGGCCGAGATTTCGCCATGCGGTGGGGCCATAGCTCGCGAGCGTCCACGCGCTCACGCACGCCGGGCGATGACGCCCCCGCACACGTGCGCCCGAGGTGCTATCCAAGCGCAGCCGAGGAGAGATCTCAGCCGTCCGATCTTCGATCGGACGGCTCTCACGTAGCGGCCGCGGATCGCGCGTGAAGAAGAAACAGAGTGGGCGGCTGACCGACGGGCTGGAGGGCTTCATCGATGCTTTTGGAGTGGTTTTAGCGACGTTCCGGACGTCGCTAAAGCCCCTTCTTCTTTTAGAAAGCCCTTAACCCTGTTTAAACCCCTCCAACCACTCATTCAAGGCATTCACTCCCCTTGCAACTACTGCACCCCTCTCTTAGCAAGCTTTAGGCCCTCTTGTAATCTCCGGAGACGACGAGCCGCCGATGGAGCCTCCTCCACCACCGTGGCTGCCTCGTCGCTCTCCCTTCTCTCTCTCTCTCTCTTCCATTCTTTTAAGCTTTCCTTTACTTTTTTTTGAGCATGTATTTAATGCTGTAAGCTATGAACTAAAAGTGCATGACTAATGAAGTTATTTTCTGTTCAATTGTTACTTTAATTTCTGTTTAAGTTGCATGATCAAACAAGAAACACTCTAACCCTAATCTCTCTCTATCTCTCTCTCGCTTTTCAACTCGCACCTCCGCAAGCAAAACTCCGCGCTTTCCGTGACAACAAGTGATAAGAAAAATTCGATTTTCACGCCTCCCTGAGACTGACACTCAGACTCACCTCCGTTTACTTATTTTAAAACTGGCGTTGCAAGTGCGACTATAATGACACTTTTTAACACACACGCACAACCACACGTCAAGTACCAACCAAGATCCAGATCTGTTTAGCCTTAGCCTCAGTCCTTAGCAAAAGCTTTTAAGGCCTACAAGAGCTAACCTAAGGCTTGTTGGACTTTGTGGTTAAAGCACCCATGCTTGAGATAATTTTAGCCCTGGCTCAGTTCGCAGTGCGTTTTGTAAGAAAGAGAGGTAGAAGATTTATATGTTTGGAGAGTTTTCTCTCTGTTTTTCTTTTTTTAATTCTAGCTTAGGATTGGCTTCTCAACACAGTCTGTATCAGATTCCTTGTCCCCATCATCAATCCTCAAGGGTTCCTGGCAGTCGATGCTTTGAGATAGCACCGCCCATGGTAACCCCTAGAACCCTGGCTTTCGAGATTTCAAGATAATCCCGTCCATGGTGTTTCGTGGCCAAATTCAGACCCTGGCAATTGACACTTCATGATAATGCCATCCATGGAATCTGAACCAGCAGAGTGCTTACATGCCCCCAGCAGCATATGTAAATATCCTAAGAAACAAGCACCGAGGAGATGATATTTTGTTATGCATCTTTGAGGGGAATTTCCCACCTCTCCACGCTGGGAACTTGTCCAAATCAACTTGTGTTGATCGGCCGCTCCTACTCTAGGTGTCATTTTCAAAATTTTTGCAATGCTTCTGTGTGATTTTGATTTTTATACTTACTGAACCAGGTTGTGTGTGAAGTTAGGGTGCTTAGGTTACTGAGTCCCGTAAACCAAAAGTTAGTTAACGAGGCCAAATACTCCCTAAGCCTTGGACCTAATACTTAAGCTTTTCATTTTCCTCAACCTCTTGAGGAATGTCTAGATCTTAATGGGCACTAAGAGTCTATCCAAGAATGCCTAAGGTTTGCGTTCTTACTAATCTCCCTGTGCACTTTCCATTTCTTTTCCTGAATGAGGTCTAGAACTTAGGTTAACTCCTTAATTTCTTACCAATGACTATCTCATTTCTTTCATTTTGTGCTCCTTCTTTTCATTTTGTTATTTTTGTCTTCCTTCTTTGTAGAGTCCACAAAATTTCTTTCCTCGTCTCTTTTTTTTTTATGGTGTTTTTGGCATATGTGATTTTTTTTGTTTAAACCCTTTCTTGTGAGTTTTGCACTTTCATGCACCCCCCATGCCTAAGATTTGCAATGTCCTCATTGTAACTTAGGAGGGTTTTTATTTAACTTAGTTCACACATTAGGACATATGTTTTGATGAGTGAATGGGTCGGGGTGACTGCTGTGGACGATTTTTAATCTCAGATGTAAGCACCTAAGGTGGAGTCGGCTGTCCTAAAGGGTGAACCTCAAGTGCGAAGAGGTGTCAAAAAAGGTTTTGGGTTTTTTCAAAAAGAATGACGGGCTACCTCCCGTTGAGCGCTGAGTTTTACGCCATCGGCTGGGGGCAATATGCTCAGGGTAAATGGAGGATAAATGATGATTCAGCCAAATCTGTAGGGGTTACATCAATGAACGGTTTGAGTCTCTGACCGTTCACGATGAAAGGTTCGGAATCATGGCTGAGCGGACTGATTTCTACAGCTCCATTTCCAAAAACTTATCGGACAAGGTATGGTCCGACCCACTTGGATCGCAGTTTCCCAGGGAAGAGTTTGAGTCAGGCATCAAAGAGTAGGACCTTCTGACCAGGATGAAAGATCTTTCTAGATATGTGCTTGTCATGGAAGGCTTTAACCCACTCTTTGTAGATTCGCGAGTTCTCATATGCATCAAGGTGTAATTCATCGATCTTGCTTATCTAAAGCTTTCTGTGGGTTCCAGCTTTAGAAAGATCTAAATTACAGCTCGGTACTGCCCAATAGGCTTTGTGCTCCAGTTTGACGGGAAGGTGACATGCCTTCCCGTACACCAGTCTAAAAGGAGATATACCTAATTGGGTTTTGTGGGCGATCCTATAGGCCCAAAAAGCTTCCGGAAGTCGGGACGACCAGTCCTTCCTGTCAGGCCGAACAGTGACCTGCAGGATTTTCTTGATCTCCCGATTTGATAGCTCAGCTAGACCATTAGTCTGGGGGTGATAAGGAGTGGAGATTCGGTGAGACACCCCGTATTTGGTCATCAGTGACCTGAACTAAGTATTCATAAAATGGGTCCCCCCGTCAGAGATGATTGCACGAGGAATTCTGAACCGTGAGAAGATATTGTGATGAATGCATTTGATAATGATTTTATGATCACAGGTTTGGGTCGGTATGGCTTCAATCCATTTAGACACATAGTCCACAGCCAGTAGGATGTACTTGAAGCCATCCGAAATAGGAAAGGGGCCCATAAAATCAATCCCCCAAATATCGAAGATTTCGCATATGAGAATCGGCTGCAAAGGCATCATGTCGCGATGGCTCATGTTGCCCAAAGTTTGGCAACGACTGCATGCCTTGCAGTGATTGTATGCGTCCTTGAATAAAGTGGGCCAATAAAAGCCACACTAGAGGATTTTTTATGCGATTTTATGCCCAGAGAAGTGGCCACTACATGCCTGGTCATGGCAGAAGGAGAGAATATCATTGATTTCACCTTCCGGGACACATCGCCAGATGATTTGGTCAGTACCTATGCGGAAGAGGTACGGATCTTCCCAAATGTAGTACTTGGCATCAGAGCGCAATTTGTCTTTCTTGGCCTTCGGCCGATTAGATGAGATCTGATGAGATGCCAAGTAGTTTACTATATTAGCAAACCATGGAAGTCTAGTACTAATAGTCAGTAGGTGCTCATCAGGGAAATGCTCCGTGATGGGTCCAGAAGGGTTGATGATCTCAGAAGGAAGGCGAGACAAATGGTCAGCTACCATGTTTTGTCTTCCCGCTTTGTCGCGAATCTCGAGGTGAAATTCTTGCAACAGCAAGATCTATCGGATTAGTCGGGGCTTCGCGTCCTTCTTGGCAAGGAGATGCCTCACAGCTGTATGATTCGAGTAGATGATGACGTGGGAACCCAGGAGATAAGATCGAAATTTTTCAAGGGTAAATACTACGGCAAGTAGCTCTTTCTCCGTAATTGTATAGTTACGCTAAGCCTCGTCATATGTCTTGCTAGCGTAGTAGATGACCACGGGTTTCCCGTCAACTTTCTGGCCCAGAACCGCTCCTACAGCGAAATCAGATGCATCGCACATGATCTCAAAGGGTTGAGACCAATCAGGGGATTGTAGGATCGGGGCCTGGGTGACTCGGTCACGAAGGTTCTCAAAGGCTTGAGTGCATTCCTTGAGATCTCAAAGGGTACATCCTTGGAGAGAAGAGTAGTCAGGGGGCGCGCGATTTTCGAAAAATTAGGAATGAAACGACGGTAAAAATCGACATGCCCTAGAAAAGAACGGATGTCCCTGATCGAGCTAGGCATAGGAAGCCGAGAAATTAGATGTCCTAGGATGATCCCCTCAGGCCATAAAGTGGCTCTTTTCCCAGGAAAGAACCAAATTAACATCGATGCAACGCCTAAGTATATGAACCAAGTGCTGGAGGAAATCATCAAATGATGCCCCGAAAACTGAGAAGTCATCCATGAAGACTTCCAGATAATCACCTACCATATCAGAGAATATGGCAAGCATGCACCGCTGAAAACTCGTGAGTGCATTGCAGAGATCAAAAGGCATCCTTCGGAATGCGTACGTCCTGAAGGGGCAGGTGAACGTGGTCTTCTCTTGGTCCTCAGGATGAATAGCTACTTGGTTATAACCGGAGTACCCGTCAAGAAAGCAGAAGAATCGATTTTCCGCTAATTTCTCGAGAATCTGATCAATGAAAGGTAGTGGGAAATGATCCTTCTTCGTGGAGGAATTGAGTCTTCGGTAATCTATGCAAACTCTCCACGAGTTGGCTCTTCGGGTAGGTATGATCTCTCCGATTTCAGTCGTAATGGTGGTGAGCCCTGCCTTTTTAGGCACAACCTAAATTGGGCTCACCCAACGACTGTCGGAGATCGGGTAGATGATCCCTGCATCTAACCACTTAATGATCTCCTTTTTCACGACCTCCTGTAGATTGGGATTCAAATGCCTCTGCATCTCACAGGAAGGTCGTGCTCCCTCTTTAGAATAGATACGATGTGTGCAATAAGAGGGACTTATTCCAGTCAAGTCATCAAGAGTCCAACCAATGGTTTTGTGATGTTGCTGGAGAACAGCAATCAAACGGGATTCCTGATCAAGAATGAGCTTGGAATTTATAATCACAGGAAAAGTCTGATTAGAACCCAAAAAAATGTATTTCAAATGATTGGGAAGGGGTTTTAGTTCAAGGATGGGGTTATCAGCAGCAGCGGGTGGTTCAGGGTAAGTGTGAGGTTCAAGGATAGGAGTTATGGGTTTATCTAAATCAGGGTCTGTCTCCTCTAATTGCAGTTCAAGATCTTTCTGTGGTTGATGAGGCATAATCAGGTTATTCTCAAATTGTGTTTCATCAACCAAAGCTCTAATATCACAGATTTGTTTAATGACACCGCAATTGATTCCTTGTTGGGCCTTAAAGATATCAATTTTGACGGTTTGATTCCCAAATTTCAGCTCTATCTGGCCCTCCTCACAACTAATGTTGGCTTTAGCAGTGGCCAGGAAAGGTCTCCCTAGAATGATCGGTGTATCCCTAGGGTTTTCAGGTGCGTCCATGTCTAAGACTATGAAGTCTACAGGGAAATAGAAATCCCGCACTCTTACAATAACATCCTCAAGAATCCCTTTAGGTGACTTTATAGATCAATCTGCTAACTGGAGTGTCACCTCAGTCGGTTTTAGCTCAGATTCTTCTAGGTGGTTAAGTAAGGATGTGGGTATCAGATTTATGAAAGCACCCAAGTCTAGCAATGCTCTGTCGAACTGGGTTTCACCTATTTTGCATGAAATCAGGGGAGTACCTGGATCTTTTGCCTTGGGTGGGAGTCTGCTCAGGATTACAGAGCTGGCTTGCTTTGACAGTACAATTGGACTCCCACTCTTGGTTCGCGGCTTACGCTGAGGTGTACATACATTCTTCAAGAATCGTGCGTAAGCTGGTATGTGGCGAATCGCATCCATCAAGGGGATGTTTATTTGGACCTGCTCAAAGAGCTTGACTAAGTCCTCCTCAGGTGCCACGGGTTTGGTTGTCTTCTTTCCCTTGGTCAAGGCCTCAGGAAATGGAACCTTGGTTGGTTCTTCTAGGATAGGTCCAGGTCTTTGATCTGGGACCGAGATAGGAACGTCCTGGATTACTGTCCTAGGGTTTGGATCACTACCAGGCTTGGAGTGGTCTGGATAAGGTGGATCTTGTGTCTCCTTACCACTACGGGTGGTCACAGAATTCAGTCCTGCCTGGTTATGGTTAAGGTTTGATAGGATGGGTTGCTGCTGATAACTCGCATAAGAAGTTGAATCCTCCATCCCGTCAGGTGAAGGAATAGAGGGGGCCTGATAAATCATGTGTGCTTGGCCCGGGCTTGGGTTCATAACACGCCGCTGGGTCAGCACGTTATTAGGGTTAGGAAGAGGTTGAGAAGGAAGTGTGCCTGGTTGGCGAGAATTTAACTGGGCCAGTTGGTTTTGAACCTATGTGATTTCGTCCTTGTGTTTTTACTGAATAGCTGCATTCGTTCTCTGAATGTCAGCCAGAGTCTGAAGGATGAGGGACATTTGGTCTTAGTTTAGCCCTGATGGGTAAGTAGGGTTGGGCCGAGGCTGAGGCGGCTGGTAAGGACGAGGTGGTTGTGGACGGGGTTGAAAGGGTAGTCTTTGAGTTTGGGAATTTCTCGCCCACTGGAAGTTGGGATGGTTTCGCCATCCAGGATTGTAGGTATTGGAAAATGGGTCATTCTGGATGGTGTTGAGGTCCTTGTAGGTCTGAGGAACCTCCGAAGAGTCAGAGAATGGGGGAGTGGAATTACCCTGGCTAGTATAGAAAGGGTCGGAGGATCCTCCAATCCGAGAATCAGGTGGGGGTGGATATGGATCCATCCCAGGAGAAGGTCGATGGAGAGTGTTTTGCACAGTCTCCCGTGTGGAAGGAGGCTGTGCAAAAAAATTATGCGCAGAGGTGGCTCGTTGCAAATGCTGAGTCAACTCATCCACCTTCTTCTCAATAATAGAGACCTTGTCCAATCGATTGGCCATTAATTCCAGATCGACTGATGCGAATAGGCCCTACATCTCGTGTGCTCCCCTAAGGTTTGTCGATGCGCGGGTATTTGTCCTGTCGAATAATCCCATGGAGTCATTGATGGAGTTTTCGCACATATTTTCGAGAATCTCCCACACGGTGTCCTCATGCTGACCCATGATATTCCCTCCGCAAGTTGCATTGACGAAAAGCCTAATATCTTCATAGAGTCCCTGGTAAAAAGACTGGACTTGTTCCCATTTAGGAACTCCGTGATGGGGGCACTTCCTCATGAGATCCTGAAAGCGATCCCATGCTTCATGGAGAGGTTCTCCTGTTTGTTGCGTGAAGTGGGTAATCTGATGGTGCAAGGCATTGGTCCGACCAACAGGAAAGAACTTTTTCAAGAACTCGAACTGAAGTTCCTCCCAATTGTTGATCAGCCGGATCTGTGTTTGGTACCAATGGGCGGCCTTGTCCATAAGGGAGAAGGAGAACATCTTCATGAGGAGAATATCCCGATTTTGTGCATCTGACCCAAAAGTCTAAGCCAGATGCTTTAATTGTTTAATGTGCTGGAAGGGGTCTTCAGAATTAAGCCCATGAAATTTAGGTATGGCATGAATCATGTTGGGCTTTAGTTCAGAATCAGGTCCTCCAGTCGGGATTCTGACTCGAGGCTCAATAGCCACCGCAGCAGGATTATAATGATCTCGCATCATGGGACGCTGCGGTGGGTGGATGAAGTTCTGGAAGAGGTCATTGAGTCACTAGAGCTGGTGCTCCAGATTGTTCTCTTCCTCAACTGGCTGAGCCATTGTGGAAGAAGAAGGCGAGTTGGGTTTGGAGTTGGAGGAGAGGTCTATGTGAAGTGTTGGTTGCACAAACAAGGGCACCGAGGCTCGGCCTCGAGGAGAGTGAATTTCTAAAGGAGGTTTCAAGGACCTCCTACCAAACATACACTGATGGAGAGGATGAGTTTAGCAGGTGCTGGACCCAATCAAGACACTCAGAATGTTGGGTGACTATAGAGGTTCAGGGCAGATGGACCCCTTGATCAAAAGATCGTCCACCTGAGAATTACCTGAGCAGCCAGAGAGGGTGAGTCCCGCGAAGACCCCTACACGGTAGAGCTCCCCCACGGGTTACAGGGTTTCCCCTACCCGACCTCTCTTGTCACTGAGATTCCAAGTAGACCAAAATGGGGACCTTTACCTCTTAAGTCTACCCTTTTTTAGTTAGGATCAAGGTGCTTAGGTTTTCACTTGAACTTTAGCCTTTTGAGTGCAAAGAGTGACCTAAGTTTAAGGTTGGTTGACCCAAGGGGTCAACTTCACCTACTAGTTCCTTTGAGAGCTTATTAGGTCTTTGTCTTTTAGGGTTCAAGTGTTTTCTAAGAGCCAAATTTCTTAGGGTTTCTCTAAATAGGTGCTTTCAAACAATGGCTTGGGCACACTTCTTTTGGGAATTCTCAATTCTTGCTTAGAAAGTGTGTCTCTAAAACCCTAATTTTGAATCTTATATTGGCTCTACTTGGTCTAGTTAGCTTCCTTTAGATTGGGTAATTAGGGCTCAAGCAAGAAGGTGTTAGCCCTAAATACCCTTAATGGATGTACAGATATACTGTGTTGAAATTGAAAACAGGCAGCTTTGATGATTTACTAAGTATGGAAGACAGGTTATGCCTAAATTGCTTTTTCTTTCTTTTTCTTCCTCTTTAGAATTTAGGGGTTAAAATGAGAGGATAGAAAATTACATGTCCTAGGTGTGGTTGTTGTGCGGTTGCTTGTTGTTCTCTTGATTTCCTGTGCCTGCACAACAAAAGAGAAGAGATCAATAGAGACGCAAAAATTGTGAATTAATAGTTTCTAGAATAGCCGTTGCTCGCCGGCAACGGCGCCAAAAATTGGCCCTGCTTTTGTCTATATAGTTAGTATAGTCGTTGTGGCATATAACAAAACAGTTACCAGTTTAATACAATTTATTACTCGGAATGACTAAGTTTCCCGAGGTCGAACTCAGGAAACAACTATAATTCTAGAAGCCTATAAATTCTCAACATAAGGTATTACAAAAATTAAGAGAGAGAAAGAATTGGCTTTTTTTTCTTCTCTTTCTGTCTTCTTCTTTGCTTTCTCTTCTTTCTTTTCTTCTTCCTGTATTCTTCATTGCTTCTTCCTGTCTTCTTCTTTTTCTTTCTTCTTCTCTGCTTCTGTGGTTCCTCTTTCGCTTTCTCCTTTCTTCCTCTTTGATTTTCTTCTTTTCTTCTGCTCTGGCCGTTCCTCTTCTTTCTTTCTTTCTCTCCTATCTTCTTTTTCTTCTCTGCGTCATCTTCTTCTTCAGCAGCTGCAGTTTTTCTTTGCTCTGGCTCTTGACCCTCCGATGTCTGACTCGGCGCTCAGACAACTTAACTGTGCATTTGCTACAGTGCGGCTCCTCTTTTCTTCCTTCAGCTCCTTTCCTTCTTTTCTTCTTCTTATTCGCCTGCTTCTTCCTTCTATCCTGCGCACACATACACAGATCAGTGCAAAACCTACCTCTACCCCTTCCCCGCGTCTCTCTCTCTGGATCTCACTTTAGAAAGCTCTCCCAAAGCTGGGTAATCAAGTCGGGTTGCATGCCCCGGTCCAAGCGCACCGACGTGGGTGGTGCACGAGGAGTGCACAGGTAGGATAGTCGGGTCGGGTCACCAGGTCCACGTGGGCAGTGCCGCGGACGAGGCGCGTGAATAGGTGAGGGACCTCACCCCTGTGTGACTGGAGGCAAACGGCTAATGTGACTTTTTCAATTTAAGTGTGGGAGTGAGGCCACACACTTACGACGTGGGACTAAAGTCCTACCTCTGCTCCGCGCGCCCGTAGGTGAGAAGCAGCTGTCGATTTAGGCAACAACAAAGATTTCGCGCTCCCAATCGAGAACCTGGGCGGCTTCACTGGCTTGCCCCGCGTCACTTGGAGCTCACACTTGGAGAGGAGGAGACCTGGAGCTGCCTGCGAAGAAGCTCCAGCAGCTCGTCAATGGCGGCGAGGAGGTTGAACCCTGAAATCACGAAGACGACCTCCCGACAATGTTAGACAACATAGGGAGCTTCGCCGGAGTGTGGCGAAGACAGTGCGAGGGTCGGCGAGGCGCAAGAGCGCCTGTGTCCATGTGCCTAGGGCAGACTGTGTGTGCGGAAGTGGGTGTGTTCGGGGGGTGGTCGGGAGGTGAAGGGCGGTGAATGGAGTGGGGGAAATGCTTGAGTGGAGTGAGGGGGGGCTTCTGGGCTTGTCGGCGAGGGATGAAATGGCCTATGGAGGTGGAGCGACCTCGCCGGAGATGGCGACCGGAGGTGAAGCAGATGGGGGTGGTAGTGGCAGTCGAGGGGTCTGAAATGCTAATTGAATAAGGGAAAAGTGAGAGGAGGGTAAGGGGAAGGTTCCTACCTACTTAGTCGACAAAGAGGGAGAGGAAGACGTCTGGCTCGTGCCTGCCGAAGTTGGGTACGAAGGTGCCTAGAGGAGGAGTAACGGCGACGAGGAGGGGATCCGGAGATGCCAGCTGATGCGGCCTGGTGTGGGAAGACGGGGCAGAGTGGGCTCTGCTGCAGGTATGGCAGTAGAGAGACGAGGAGGAGGGAAGATCGCCGGAAGCTTGGGTTGTCTGACTGGAGAGGGGAGAGACGAAATTGAGGGTTTTTCTTGGCCAAAACTAGCTTGCCTTTGTCGGATGCCCCTACCGCTCCTTATAAAGGCGCTGGTGAGGAGAACGGCCCGAGGGAAAGACGTGCAGCGCACGCCGAAGATGGCCAGAGAAGGAGACCCATGCCTTTCATGCATTCGCACGAGAGCCATGGCCAGTTGCAGAGGTCATGGGAGGGTCCCTACGACAGAGGATGACGCAGGGAACCTCCCGCTCGTTCCTGAGAACGGATGCCATGCCCTGCGCGGCGCCAACTTCCGCGCAAGGTCGCCGGAGGTATGGCACTGCTCAGAAATGACAGGGAGGACCATTCTGCAAAGAATGATGAGAAAGATAGGGGGCCATTTGCAAGGGTTTCAAAAGATAAGGGTCAAAAAGTAATTCAAGAGGATCAATTTGTAAAGTCGGTCAAGATGGTCTTTTCTTAAGCCCAAATTTTTATACCAGCCTAATTTGAACCTAAGGATTTTAATGGTGAAATTTGATTTTATGTTGGACCATGTTTGACCGATAAATTTGAGCAAAAACTCAAATTAAGTCATAAATTGGGCATGGTTCTCATTTTAGATCAAAATAGGTTGCAAAGGCCAAATTGAAGGTTCTAAACCTTAGGGAATATTTTTCCATGAATTTTAGAGGGTTTAGCTGATTTTTATCCTACCTCGAACCTCGTGAATTAAAGTGGATTTGTTTTAGGGTTACAGAATGTCATTTAATTCCTAGAAGTTGCTATAACCCTTTTCTGATCAGATCATCCCACTTCCCTCCTTATTAAGCTCATTTGACCTTCGTTTAGACCTTTAATTACCCTGTTTGCGCATTGCATTGGTGAAATTGCAGTTTTATGCCTTATGATTTGTCTTATTCTTTAACTTAGAATTCTCTGAGTTAGGCCTCTCTTTAAGTTTTGTAGGAGCTTCTTCACACTTATTTAGATTAAATTATGCCAATTAGGGTTTATGATGAGGCTCTCATCATGCCCTCATTGCAAATAGGATGGGTTCACATTCAGCTTAGTTCATAATTTTAGAACAGGTTTAAGGGTGGGTGGGCGGGTTGGAAATGATTGTTGTTAAATTAGGAACTTTGAAGTGCAGTAGGAGTGATTTTCTCAAAGAAGATAAGAAAGGTCTCGAGTTTTTCAGATGAAAAGTTACCTCTCGTTAAGCGCTGAATTTAATTCCTTCAACCGGGCGGAAAATTGTTAAGTGACGGAGTAATCAAATTGGAAGAATTTTGTAAGACAAGCACCTTAATGATTAGCCTGGTTGGTCCAACTAGGTGCTTGTTTAGATCAACTGGCTAGTTATGCAGACCAAACCCAATCAGTCTGGTGGGTTGGAAAATGTAGATCAAAAGATGTGGAACCCACCAAGTAAAGTCTGTCTCAAAAAGATTTAGAAGTGAAAAACAAGGGTTTGGCCGCATAGGTTTAGCCAACTCAGCGTAGGGGTCCTCAAAAGATAAAGGATTAGTGAAAAATATAGGAACCTTATCGATGGTATAAAAAATGATTTGCAGTTGATTCTTAGTTTGATCGATGTCCCATTCATCGTCAAATTGAGGTGGATAATCATCTTCCATCGGATCAGAATGAGGTGATTCAACATATAAATGGGTTCCAGTGGAGTCATGTGGCAGAGATCGATTGTTGAGAATCTTAAGCAACCCTTCCTGAGGGGTCTCCTGATCATGTGGTGTAACTGGTTTGAACTCCCAATCAATGGCCTCAGAATTAGAATCAAAGAATGGGTCATAGATATTGAGGTCATAAATTGGACTGTAATCCTCTGGGAAGAAAGATTCTCCAAAATCAGAATAGGGTTCAAAGTCAGCATCATGGTAGGAGAATCCAGAAGAATATGGGTGATAAGATTTTTCTGAAACTAAATCAGAATTAAGATCACCATCACCAGAAAAACTAGCACTCACAAAGTTGTCAACCTGAAATTGGTCTAACCTAGATTCTGATGCCAAGTTAAAAGAGATTTCACCATCAGGTATAGGCTTGGTTTTTGGAAATCTTGGGAAGACCCAATTAAATCCTGACTCTTTAGATTCCTCTGATTCTGTATCATAAATTGGCTTCAATTTGAATAAATCGTTATGCTTCTCCGAGGAATCTAGAGAGATTTCGTCATAAAAAATAGGCTCATCCAAATCTTGATATTTCAATTCTAAGATTTTATTCTCTTTAGATTGAGCCTTATCATCATCCCAAATAGGCTCGGATCAAGATCCTAGTTCAAAAATAGGAATTGGTTCACTAGAATCTACATTCAACTCAATTGGGATGTCAAAATTTTGCTCGAGGACTACCTTATCAAGATAAGATGCTGCAATTGTATCCTCAAGGAAATTAGAATCAAATTCAATATAGGTGTTTGGACATTTTGGTTGGGTTAAACCAGGCTCAAAATCTTCAATTGTTGGTTCAAAATCAAGAACACATGTAATGGAATCCTCCCAACTCAAAAGTTGATTTTCGATATCAGGTAATTCCTTCTGCACAAAATCTTCATTTGGTTCTACTTGGGTTGTGGATTCTAAAACCTCAATTTTCAAACCTGGGTTCGAGAAAATCATATTTGTCCTCGAAATTATCCCAAGATTCATAATCAATTTTCGGGCAGGGGTCAGGGTATCTTTCAGTAATCAAATCTTCAAATTGATCTAACAAATCCCCACATTGTTTAATAAAATCTTGGTAATTTTCCCATAATTGTGGATCTGATACATATTGCAAACTCTCATTTCTATGAATTTTTCTTACAACACTCATTTGTTCTAGGAGGGTTTCGCGAGTCAAACCACAAGAAATCTAGTTTGCAATCATTTGGATGTGGTTCATAATGGGGTTTGTTATCTGAGGTTTACTAACCTGATTTCCATTAACGGGCTTTGAGTTTTTGAAAATTTGTTCGCTTGATAGCATCCTCAATCATTCGATCCGTCATGATCATACGAGTTCAGGACTAGTGGCCATTTCCTTAATTTTTCAGGTTGATTTCCAAGTGATTGAAATCAAATCAGATGATGGATCAGAAAAAGAAGGTTCGAGTTTAGGTTCAAATTGATCAAGAGGGAATTTGATTGGATTAGAAACACACATGACAATTAGGGCTTGACCTCGGTTCAAATTAGACTCTAACGGAGGCCTTAAGGTAAGTCTGAAAGACCTCCTTCTTGTGCATAGACTATAGAAAAGACAAGAGGGATTGAATATGAGTTGGACCCAATCAAGGCACTCAATTCAATTGAATGACTATGGTTGATTTGAGGCAAATGGGACTCTAGATCACAAATCCACCCACTCGAGAATTACTTGGGCAACCAGAAAGAGTCCCACGAAGACCCCTGATGTAGACACATCTATTTCACATAAACTATCTATTTATGTATGTTCTTAGGTGTATAATTGCATCATGTATTATAAATATTGCATAACATGCATCATCATGCATTTAGATTAGATTGTATAAATTTTAAGTTAATTCTCCCATTTGTGGTCAGGGAATAGGGCAATATTTATTGGGGCCTTGGATTGAAGATCCAACCAAATGAATCTGATCAAGGCAACGATCAGAGTTCAGCAACTCCGAGATCGCCCCGATCGGACCTCTGTAATTTCAGATACAGTTTGAGAAAGATCAGAGGTCAAGGGGCCAGGTGGTCTTAAATCCACACCTCAGATGACAAATCCAACAACACGGATGGGTTTGTAGGTTTTCGGCCCTACCAGGAGGGATGACGTAATAAATTGCGGAAATAATATAAAGCAATAAACAATCACACAAAAAGACAATCACACAAAGAACACAAGAATTTTTAGGTGGAAACCCAAACCGGGTGAAAACCACCACCTAACTCTCTCGAGTTAGGATTTTCTGATCAACCAAGTTGATCAAAATCCACTAAATCGAATCACTTAAAACGAGGGTGATTCAACCTCAATACAACCACGCTACAAGTACGAGGGTAGCGTTCCTCAACCCCTTCTCTCCACGAGAAGGATTTTGTCCCACGAAGAAGACGGGAATTCGCAAAGCGAATACCCAACCAAAAGACAAAGATAAAATAAAACAAGTAATCCTATAGAGCCAACAAAGTAATTTAAACCTAGCTTCTATAGGAAATAGGAAACTCCCCTTTGCAAGGAGTGCGTCGAGTTGATGACGCGGTGCGTGTGCCATGCGATGGCGCAATGTCGCTCTCGTGAACAACGGCAGGAGAGCGAGTGCGCAAAGGCTTGATGCTCTCAAGAGAATGGAGCTAGGGCTTGGAGAGCAAGAGAGTCTTTTTTTGGACACAAAAGAGTGTGAAAGTGTGTAGCTAAGTGTATCCAAGTGTTTATATTTGTTGCAAAGGTTCCCCTCTATTTATAGAGGCCTTAGGAAGGCTTTGGAAGGCTTGGAAATGCTTCCATAGCCGTTGGGTGCAACACCCAAGAGAATCAGGCCAAAATCAGGATAATGATTACACTTGACAGGGTGATCAGACGTCTAATTATGGACTCAGACGTCTGGAAGCCACTTTAAGACGTCTGATTTCAAGGTCAGACGTCTGATTCTATGTGGGTTTCCTCCTGATTTGAATCAGATCTAAACAGGGTTTTTGTTCAAGTTGATCAGACGACATTCAGGACGTCTGGCACTATGCCCGGACGTCTGGAAACCAACTTTTTCTACGGAATGGATTTGCAACGGCTAGAAAATCTCTGAGAAGAGATTTTCGGGTCAGTCGAGGCAAAACGGTCAACTTTTGGAGTTCAAGTGATCTTAAAGCCTGTATTTTAGGGTTTACTTCTTAAATCACTTCAAACATGGGTTGGGGTAGCACACAATGTGGGTAATTATTTACCTTTATAACTTTTGCGAATGTGTACTAACATGTCCGAACCCTAAAATTGAAACCCTAATTTGGTTCTACAATGGAAT
The DNA here is from genome assembly GCA_037157565.1 of Thalassia testudinum. Lineage (NCBI taxonomy): Eukaryota > Viridiplantae > Streptophyta > Magnoliopsida > Alismatales > Hydrocharitaceae > Thalassia > Thalassia testudinum. Next base: position 63,256,977 of record JAZHRO010000031.1, read on the forward strand.
CCTATTCAATTTAAATTAAATAGCCTTTAGACTCAATCAAGAAGGTGTTAGTCCAATGACTCCAATTAATCACAATAAGTCCCTATTAGGCACAAAAATTAGGGTTTGGGTGTATCTAATCCACAATCAAATATCTTTAATCACAATTAATTCTCAGAAAAGTCAAGAATAACTTGCCACAATTGATATTTCTAGGAAAAATAAGGCAAGGGTGTGATCCTAATTTTTAAAATTTTTTTTTAAGGTATATACAGAGAAAAGGGGATTAAGAAATAAAGGAGAAGACTACTTGCCTATGGTGTGGTTGATCCTTTGACGAAATGGTTAGTCCGGTTGGAGTAATTTCATAGCTCAGTAGGTCTGATCCAAGAAAATCATCAACCAAAATAGAGTCAAATTAGTCAGAAATCGGAAATATTTACAAGAAATATATAAAAATATACACAATAATAGTGGTAAGCATGCGTTGCTCCCCTACAATGACGTCAAAACGTTAGAACACTCCGATCGGGTTTTAAAATCGTGCATCGTAGTATAGATGTCCAAAGTGAATTAACATTTAAAATTTATAACTCAAATTAAAAGAGAAATCCAAAGTCGTCTCCGGGTGCAAAAAAAGTGCGCAAATACCATTATTTAAGTTATTTACAAACTGACCTGCTAAACTTGCATTAAGTGTAAACTTTTAAGCATCAAGCAAGTTCGAATGCTGGACTTAGCTTTACGAATCAAGTAATTAAATTTAGATCTTAAGTGCAATCAATAAATGCTTAACAGCATATATGATCAATTGTGAACATGTTTAAGCATGAAATAATCAATACCAAAAGTTTACACAAGACATTGCAATAAAGAATTTGACTGGTCCCAAATTTATATGATCTACAAATCAACCCTTGTAAGTAAAGATTTTCTCACACTCAGGTCCCTACAAAGTATTTCTTTTGCGAATCACCCCCTACCCTTCTTTCTCTTCATCCAGCAGAGGGACATCAGACGTCAGTGGCAGGATTTTGGTGGTGATCGACATTACTCCTTAGGGTATGAAAAGACCTGTTGGGGATCTCAAGAGATCTCTTATGCTTCTGTGAAGCTTTATGAAAAGCTTGAAGCTTGGAGGACACTGGACGACTGTGGTCGGGAAAAAGGAAGAGGACAACGGCGACGGTAGTCGTTTGTGCATGGGAGAGCTTGGAGCTCCCAGCTGGGTATTGCAAAGGATCCCTCATGTTGTCGTAGAGCTTCCCACTAAGTTTAGAGGCTTAGGGATGGTCAGAGGAGGACCGACGTCGTCGATGTGGACGAGGGTGGCATGGGTCATCGACCGGAGGTTGGAGGCATGGTAGCTCTCAGCCAGTGGGTTGAGAAGCTTCGCCTAGCCCCACTAAATCTGGTGGTGGCGTTGGATTAGTTCATCGAGGTCGGAGGACAGCCAGCGGATTCGGGTAAGGACGGCCAGCGGGTCGATTGGAGGATGGCCTAGCCCCACTAAATCTGGTGGTGGTGTTGGATGTTATTCGCTCTGAATCGATTTTTTTAAAATCAATGCGTGTAGTATAGGTTGAATCAGCATGAAAAATAAGTAAAATTTATAACTCGAATATCAGAAATGAAGTCCGAGGTCGAACACAGGGAGCAATTGGCAAAAGGATTCTCAAGATTGCAATTCAAGCAAATATATGAGCAATATAACAAAATTCCAAGTAGTAATGATATATGAATGAAAGCATATGTCAAATAGTGCAAAAGGAATGAGGTAAAATGGTGATTTGAATCGCCAATTACCCCTCTCAATTATATCAAATAACTCAATAGTACTAAGCAATTAAATTCCACTTAGTATAAGTGCACAGTGCACTTCAGACGTCTGCTCAGCCAATCAGATGGCTTAACCCGCTCACTGCTACAGTGCCCTTTTGCTTCTTCTCTGCTCTGTAGCTTCTCTCTTCTTCTCCTTCTCTTGGGCTTCTTCTCTTCTACAGCATTTCTTTCTTCTGGCTGTGCCTTCTTTCTTCTTCTTCTCCTGTGGCTTCCTCTCCCTCTTTCTCTCCACGCACAAGGGGAAGAGCTTCTTAAATGGATAAGTGCCAGCCGATTGAATCACAGAGCAAAACCCCCCTTTCCCCCACATGCTTTCTCTCCTTCTCTCTCTGGGATCCACTTTCTCAGGGCCTTGGGTTATCGGGTATTTGGGTAGAGAGCACCTGGGACCAGGCTCACTGGCAGTGGGTGGTGAGCGAGGTGTGAACAGGGCTTAGGCAGGTAATCACATGCGGCAGACTCGCAGGTTAGGTGTCACGAGTGAGGCTTAGGTGAGGGTGTAATGGGACCTCACCTCGTGGTTGGAGGAGATAAGCCCCAATCACAAAAATAATTTATGCAGGTGCTTTGCTTTGTATGCTTCGAAGGAAGGACTAAAAGTTCCACCCTTTCTTTGTGCAGGCTGCAGCAGGTGTTTCTTCCTCAATTGGAGAGTGAGTGCACCCTGGAAGCTTTAATTGGATGCCTGGGAGGCTTCCTAGGAGTAAGCCGCACTGCCTGGGACTTCACCTGGGGCTTGCAAGTGCTGGAGCAAGCTTCATACCTTGCTTAAAGCTACGGCAATGGCAGTGGAGGACCTTCTACCTGAAAATCAGAATATGGCCTCTTGGCCTTGTTAAATAGGTTCAGGAGTTTCGCCATAGGATGGCGAGTATAGTGGTGGATGTGGCGTGGAGTGGGAGTGGCTGTGGTGGTCGGACGGTGACGAAGTTGGCGCGCGGAGGTGGGTGTGTTTGGCAGAGGGTTTGGAGGAGAAATCGACCTAACTAAGTTAGGGCTTTTGCTCCAGAGGTCAAGGTGAAGGGGTAGAGCATGAAAGTGGCAACGTAGGTGGTCTATGGTGGCCGCTGGAGCTCGCTAGTGGTACACCGATGAGGTGAAAATGAAGTCGTAGAGGGCAGTGCGGAAGTCAAAACGAAGTGTCGGAGGTGTTGTCGTGACGTGGAGAAGCTGAGTTGATAGAGAAAGGTAGTGGACGACAAGGATCAGAGTTGGTGCTGGTTGCGGTATGGCTGGCACCGTAGATGAAGGTGACTTCAGTGGGGGTTGGACGGCGAGGACAAAGGAGATAGGGATGTCGACCGATATTGCACAACGTAGATGAAGGTAAGGGAGGCAAATCCGTTGCCGGTATTGCGAACGAACGAGGAATGAGGTCAAGAGGAATCGCCAGAGCTTGAGGAGCCTTTCGTCCAGAAGAGGAAGGAGGAATATGGGGAGTTTCCAGCCAAAATCAAGCTTGGAATCTTCGGTTTGATCTAGGGGTCCTTTTATAGGCCTCTGGATGGTATTTTGGGCTTGGGAAGCTTGCCATTAAGCTTGCCGGAGATAGGAATTCCAAGATACCCTAATCTCTCATGCATTTGCATGAGAGATTAGGAAGGTTTTAGAGCTTGGGATTTGACTCAAAAGGAAGGGAATTCCTTGATGAACTTCTCTTTCAAATCTGAGAGGGATTCGTCAAGGAATTAAGGAGAACATGCCATTTTAAGGTTGTTGGAGTTGTAGGAGTAAGATCCATGGTGGCAGAGACCTTTTTTTGAATAAGACAAAGAAGTTGGGGGCCTTTTTGTAAGATATTCAAAAGTTAAGGCCATGTATGTGAGAAAAGAATCAGATATGACCAAATTGTAAACTAGGTCAAGACAATCTCAGATTGGGCCCAAATTTTGGTACAAACTTAATTTGGACCTAAGAAATCCAATGGTGAAGTTGGATTTTGGTTTTGATCAAGTTTGATTTGGTAATTTATGCAAAAACTCAAATTAGGGCAAATGTCAATCTTAGACTCTGTTTTGGGTTAAGACGGGTTCTGATGGCTAAATTGAAGCTACAAATCCTAGAGAATATTTTTATATGAATTTTAGAGGATTTAGGTGAATTTTATCCTGACCAGAACCTCAGTTAATTGAGTTTATTTTTAGGGTTTTAGATGTCTATTAATTCCTGTAACACATAAAACCCTTTTTTGTCTGTTCTAACCCACTTATTAGACTCTTAAGACCATTTGACCTTTGTTCCACCCCTGAGAGAACCCATGGTTATTCCATTTTTGTGATAGAAGGGTAATTTTGCAGAAATAACCTTGTATTCTTATTTTCTTCTCAAATTAATGATTTATGCCCTTAAGACCTTCTGATGGATATGTAGGAGCTTTTATTGACTTAATCACATAAAACTAAGCTAGTTATGGCTCATGATAGTGTTCCCATCAATGGAGAACACGGTGAGGAGGGAAGGGAGATAGAGGAAGAAACCTAGATTTAAGAGTCCTAAACTATTCTAGAGGAGGGAGAAAGAGGGAGGAGAACCTAAGAGGAGGAGAAGAGGTCGGGAGGGTGGCTGGCATGGTGGCTGGACATGAAGAGGAAGAAAGATACGGCGAGGATGATGTGGAGCAAAGAGGTTATCGGAGAGCTATCTTCGTTGGTAGGAAGGTCGGTGAAGAAGTGGCGAAGATAATTATGGCCTAGGTTGGAGGCGAGGTGTGACGATGAAGGAGGATGAAGAGCTCCACGGCTGGTGTTAATGGTGGCTTTCAAAGAAGAAGGAAGAAGGGGTGTTGCACACCAAAAACTGGACGACATGAAATGGTGTGAGGTGGTCGAGATTTGTAACTTGTTGGCGTGCAAGGTGAGGGGTAGTAGGTGCACGAATAACTTGGTGGAGTTGCGTAGTCAGTGGATGCAGAGGTGGAAGGTGGAGGTGGTGCTGGTAGGGGCATAAATGCAATAAAATCAAAAGTTAAGGGGGTATTTGTAAGAAAATTAGGAATTGAGGGTCAAATTGCAAAGTTGACCAAGATAAAGTCCAAATGAGCCCAAATTTTTATGGTAGCCTAATTTGAAGATAAGAAAGTTTATGTTAACTTAAATTTTGGGTTTTGATGTCGGTTGCATATTCAATTTACGTTTAGACTTAAAATATACCAAATACCCACCTACAATTTTATTTTAGGTCGAAATAAGTTCCGATTATCAAATTGATTACTCCAAACCTTATAAAACTATTAAAACTATTTTAATTGAAGTAGGGTTGAAATTAGTCATTTTAATTAAGGATTAACACTAAATTTGATTGAAAATCTTAAATTATTCAGTATTAACCCACCTTTAGAATATTTAAGTTTAATTGACCTTTGATTAATCATAATTTTTCCATCCAGCTATTCTACATTTATAAATGTTTGTGAAAATTATAGAATTAACCCCCTTTTCTATACTTCCTCTCTCTTTAGCCCTGATTGAGTTATACCCTTTTGATGTGTTAATTAAGTGAATTTAACCTTAGAACTTAGCCAAATTAGATTAGATATAGAGGATGATGGCGATGCCATCAGTGCTGTTGAGTCATTATTTAAATCTAAAGCTGTACAACATAAGTTAATAGCGATGATTGATTAATGTGGGTCCTGACTTCAGTTTTTCTTTCTTTAAAATCTATCTTTATTTTTAAGGTTTTGTTAGGGACTAACAAAACTTAAGTTGGGAGTGTGATGAAACTATATTAGTACCTTATAATTAATTATATTTTTTAATGTAGTTTCATATCTTGTTGCATTCAATTAGTGAGAAAATAGGACTAAGAATCCAATTGGCATACTTGCATACATAGATATTAATTTATGATGATTTGCGCATATTTACATATAATTATAAAATTATTTTATTTGTGCAGATAATACAGTTCAAATGAGGCTCAGTTGCTACAAGTGCATAGAAAGAAGGAACTTAATACTTAGTTTCAAAAAAAGAAGGAACTTAATACTTATAAATTCCATGATCCTACTCACTACAGCCTTAATTAGACATCCATTAAATTAATTAGCAAAGATTGTGTCTTCTCAATCTAAGTTAATTAATTTAGTTAACTAATTCTAAGTAACTAACCTAAACAAATCCTATCTTAATATTCAATCTTGTTTATCCCATTTTCTTAATTTCTATTTTTATCTTTTGTTTTCAATCTTCTTTTACCTCATCATTCTCGCCAATTGCCCCAACTCACTCTCTCTTATTCTAACCATCCCATTCCCCCCTCCCAACTCACATACATGAAATCCCCCTACTCTTTCAACGTAACCCCTCTCCCATCTTCTCTTATTATTCCTCTTCCTTGCCACCGAAATGAACTTAGGCAACAACCCCTTACCTCTCCTCTTCTCCTCCAACGTCCTCCCTCTCGTTCACTACACACCTACCATAACCACCACCAATAGAAGCTCCATCGCCACCGGAGCTGCCTCTCTCTTTCTTTGTCTCTTTCAATCTCAATCTCCTCTCCACCCTACTAAATCTTTCTCACTGACCACCATAACCCATCGCCACCATGTGCCACCTCCTCATCAAATACAGAGGCCTTCGCTCTCTCTTTGCTGTGCCATAACAACCCAATTATTCCTTACCTGCTCCTTGACGTCCTCATCAAGCTATCTTCTTTTATTATTGCATGCATTCCTACAATTTCAACCTTAAAGCCAACCCACTTCTTCCTCCATTTCTCCCCTGTTCTTCTTCCCCTTCCTTCTCATTTCTCTCCTACTCTAATGGCAAGCCACCATCAAAACCCAACACCACCTTTAGCCATCCAACACTAGCATCGACCAAGCTCTTTCCCCATTTCGCTCTCCACGACAACCACCGCCACCTCTACATCACTGTTGAGGCCGCCATCCTCCTTCCCTCTCTTCGGCTCCTCCTTGTCCTCTACTTCGACAGCTCCTCCAACATTAGTGACTCCTTCCTCTTCTGCAAACGATGGCTGTAATCAGATTCGCCTCACCCTCTACATCTCTCCCTTGACGTCTTCCCCTTCCTCGGCTTCAACTTCATGGCAGCTGCATATGCTCCCCTTTCTTTCTATTTTTCATTAGACATTTTCAGTATAGTTAAGTTGTAATAGTGATATCCTGTAAATTAGCATAATTCATGTTTTCTTAAGTAGTTAGGTGTTGTATGATTTTTATTTTTTTTCTATATATGAAATCTTTCCATAATGGTTAACAATGTAGTATCTCTTTTAGAGACTAAGCATACATAATTGCAAATGCTAATTTTTTTGTTTCAAAGTAGATTGGTGTGTTAAATTTATATGTTTAAAATCTCACATCTTGTGTTTTTAACATTTACCTAGATTGGTAGATAAATGGACATTTAACTGCTATTTTTGTATCATAGAAATCTAAGTATGAGTTTAATTAAGTGCACATGTTAGTTCATGTTGAAATTGTTAGTAATTTGAGTTAGATTTTTTTTTTTCAAAAATGTCGTACATTTGTAAATCATTAAATTTACTTCTTCTCAAATAGCCTTTAAATTCATTTCATGCCTATTATTTTATAAAAAATTGTTAGTGCACCATGAGATTGTATATAGGTTTTAAGTTTCTAAGTTAATTTTAATTTCTATTTCAAATCAGATAAACTATCCCAAGTAACATAATTAGAAAACTCTCTCCTTTGCTAAAAGAGACATAATTAGAAAACTCTTTCAAGCCTTCTAGTGAAACAACTCGAACTCACCCATACACAGTTTGATTTATAAATTATTAAAAACTAATGTTGTAATTGCACTACAACGATGCAATTTTAATAATAGCAATTGGGGCACGTCAGCAAGTCCTTGGCGAACCATGCAAAAACATCAAGATCATCTTGGAGTAGACAATGTAGATCCTCTACTTGGCCTTCTTCAAGGTCCACGCCAATTTGTACCATCTTTATCGGGTCGCTATGATAGTGTTGTACCATCATTTTGGTATATCTTGGCTGCAGTGCTTTTGGCAGGTGCTCTACTAGGGCTTTTCTTGTGTCTAGTGCATTGACCACTGCTCTCTTTTTTCCCTAGTTTTGGCACTTTAGGGTGACTCGTTAGACCATTCGTTCCATCTCTAAGTGGCGAAGCTCTCTATCAGTGGATTAATCTCCATGGACGATGTTGACATCGATCGGGGAGTGGAAGAGATCATCTAAAAGTAGGAAGACACTATTTCCATGAAGGTATGCGTGGAAGATCGCCTGATGATCCCATCAAAGGTGGTTGATAGATTTGCCACCATAAATGTCGTTGTTGAATTCAGGCATCAGTTGTTGTCCTGGAGGGTGACAGGGACGTCAATTTTGCCCCTTGGCATGACTTTGTGGTTACTGAACCCAACAATCGGGTAACAGGATGAGGTGAGGTCTTGGTCCTTGAATTTGAGTTGGGTCAGCATGCTTAGGAATAGGACATCGATGGCATTGCCTTCATGCCTTCATCGACCTAGCGGCGAGGCTTTCCAGTCGGCTACCATGAGGGTAACCAAAAGAGGGTTGTTATATTAGCCAGGCTCTGGGAGGTGTTGAACATGGCTATGGCTGCCTTCTTGAATTTTAGGTGGAGGGGCCTAGCTGCCCACCTCGAAATGGTTAAGGTGGTCTAAACTAGGCCTGTGTACTGGCTTGCTGCCTATGAGATCCGACACTTCCTCTAAAGATCTCGCAACTCCATCGCATTTTCTCACCTGATGATTAGGTAGGGCAGTATTAGTAGTCTAGATGGGGCGAGGTTAGTCATCTTTCCTCGACACTGAGTGAGTAGCTCATGGGCAGGGAGATGGTATTCCATGACTGGGAGGTTGTGGATGAGACCTTCGTCCACTGGGGCCAGGGACGTGTCCTTGCTCTCCTAGGGGTCCTCAACTGACACCACTTTCTCCCCTGAATCGTTGCACCTGCACCTAGTGAAATTCATCTGGGTCTTCAAGTGTCCTCTTTCCTTTGTCATACTCATTGTAGTGAACAAATTGCACAAGGTTTCCACCTCTAATTCAGGGCTTAATCTAGTCCTGGAGGTGTCAATTGTTTTCCATTGCGTGACCCTTCTGTCTATAGTAACATTAGTAAGGGTTACTGATCGTTCAATTCTCAACACGCTTAATTAAGATTATTAGTCTTAATTAATCATGTAAAGAATGGACTTAGGTTAACTTGAGTTGTGAAATCGTTGTCGCTGATTGTAATATAGGGTCAAGCTAACCTAACATTTTAGATTTAATTCTTTTTAATTAGTTGAGTCCAGGTCATTCATTGGGAGGAATAAATGTAGTTTAATTCACCATTTTTTATTCTAATGGATAATTGACTAATAAATTGATTAATTAAATCTATAATTAAGTAATATGTTAAGTGTATGAATAATTGCACATAAAATTCAACAATGAAAACTTGCAACTATTCCATTAATAAAAGAAAAGTATATGAAAGATTTTATAATAAACAACAAGAAATCTCAATTACTACATTTATTACACAAAATAAGGTAGAAAAGTATTTTACAATGAATACAAATATCTTTAAATAATTAAAGCTCAAGCACTTCTCTTTAATCAGCCTTCAGCCTTACAACGTTCATTCCTCATCAAACGTCTCTTTGCAATTTCAAATGACTTAAATGTAGAAATTGGACTTCTGGTTATTCCTTCAGATGTCTCTATCCCCTTTTCATTTTCTTCAACTCTCTCATTTAACTTACCATGTACTCATCTCTCTCTCTCCTCTTCATTTAAATTCTCTCTTTATTCTCTCCTCTTTAATCTCTATTGTGCATTCATTCCACACTTAGACATTTTAGGCTCTTGACCCACATGTTTCTTACTTAACAAAAAATTGGATTAATTGGCGGCCCAGACCTCTTTCGAGGATACACCGCACCCGCTAGGGGATGGACCAGACCCTACTCGAGGCCCAAGCCTAGTTTATTAAGGTGGATTTTTGCCATTTTAAGCTTTAAACAGTATCAGGCCCAACCTGGCCCACAAGCTCACGCCCACACCCAGGCCCATGCATACACAGGTGCGCACACACACCTACACGTGCACATGCACACACTCAATGAATGGTCAGAGGTATATAGGTTTCACCAAATTCCTAATATACATGCATGGCGCTTCTCACCTTTCCGATGTGGTGCTATCTCTAGCTGGCCCCTTTCTTTGTAGCATTGTCGGTGTGAACTTAAAGTTACGATTCCGATCAACTCACTTAACCATTCAACCTGATCCAGAGCTCATCAAGATCTCTTAGATTCCTTTATCTAATTTCGCCATCAATTTGATGGTTGGATTAGATTTGATACAAGGTTTCGAGAATTAAACATGGCACTGCTGCCATGTCCTGTAGTACGCTTCAGAGAGTAAACCCAGGTCTTTTGACCTATAGAAGAGTTAATACCCTTAATTAAGGGTTCTGAAAGCTTCATATGATCGTTCTACAGACCTTAGGAGTTAGTTTGAGTTAAGAAAGAGCTTCAGAAGCTACAGAAGCTTCAAAGCTTCAAGTTCACTACATAGAACATTGGTTTCAAACATGGATTCACCTAATAGATAGATTTGACCCTCATTTAACTTCCTAGATCGATTAAAAAGATCAAATGGAACAGATTTGGATAGATATTGAGCTTGAATCTCATCAAAAGCACCAAGAATAGTGTCGATTTCTAGTTTGAACTCAAATTGACCAAATCACAAAATTCCCTAAGAAACCTTAATAAAATTTGACCAAATAAGTTCTGAATACTTATAAATCATCTCAGGAGCTCAAATATTCCATCAAATCAGAGTTTTGAAATCTAAAACCTAACTAACAACTCTGGGATGACCAGTTGAGCTCGAAGGTTGACTTTCTAATAGGAAGCAATTCAGATTGATTTAAAGGTCTAGAAAGGTCTATTTCAACTCAGGGAATTGGTTCAACATCTCAAAACTGAGTTATGATCACTTCCTAAGTGTATCCAGGCTTCGCCGCATGAGCATGAATAGTGGTGTGTTCGATAGAGGGAATCAGTGGTTCCCAGACCTGATCAAAACCTAGAATAGGTTCTAAATGAGCTCCTCAAACTTATCAATCCATTTGCAGGCTTATTAAAACCTTAAGAAACAAGTCTCTCCAACTCTGTCGGAGTTGGAGAAGATGAAGATTGATAGAGAGAAATAAACACTTGAACACAAATCTAATTAGTGATTCTTGATCCTAAGATCACAGAGAAGCAATCTGGAGCTTCTTAAAGAGTTTCAAAGGCTGAGGCTCATATTTGACTCGCCAGAGCTCCGGTGAGTACTGATTTTGCACATTAGAGAGTAGATCTCCAAGAATAGACCAAAAACAATCTTAAAGGATTCCTGAGGTTACAGAAAACCACAAGAATGAATCAATTGATTTAATTGATGATTAGTGACACAGATTGAGCGATAAATCTCCGAGAATCAAACTTGAGTTCGCTAGAACTCAAGGATAAAAGTCTCACTTAATTAAGTGAGGGGAAAGGTTTAGGGAAGTGAGGTGATGTTGTGTGTATGTGTGATTAGGTGATACAACTCTTCTGAGATTGCCATTAATAGCGAGCTCAGAGGTTGAGGTGGAATTTGGACGTTTTTAATAGAGATGATTATTTGTTTAATTAGGAGTGGGATCGGGGCCCTAATGTGATGGATTAGTGATGGAGGGCCCTAAGTGACTATGAAATAGGTTAGATTAGAGACCTCCACCATGGATAGCGGAGGTACTTTGGTGAGTGTGGAGTGGCTTAGGTGTTTAGGTGATAAGATTAAGAAGGGAGAAGGTGGAATATGATCGTGAGTAGTTGAGGAAGATGATCAGGTGATCTGTAAGATGAATGAAGGTCCGGCGAGCCAAAATTGGCTTGCCAAAGACAAGGAAGATGACATTTAATCTAAGCTATCTACTCCTACTCCTAATCATTACTCCCCTAATTGAAGAGTTAAAACTGCACCTAAGGGTTTAAGCTACTTGATGAAGGAGGTGTAGGATTTCCCCATTGGTAGGGTGAGAAAGGAAGTGAAATAAGAGTTTGATGAGGAGAGCAACTTTGGTCAATCAAATCGGAGAGGATTCACAGCTGTGGCGCGCTCCAATGCTGTTGGCAGGGCAAAGGAAAGGAAGAGGGGGTGAGAGAGGTAGTGCTCCTCGGCGGTAGTGCTCAAGAATGATGGTGAGAACACGCTGGAGCTTGGACGAATAGTCTATCGTCAAACTTAGTTGGGGGAAGAGGAAAGGGAGTCGACAACCTCGATCGGAGGTCAGAGGAGGTAATTATAGGCATCAGCAATAGCTAGGGGGTTTGTATCGGGACGACATTAGGTCTAGGTTCATCCTAACCATTGGCATCATCTCCGACGTTGGTGAGCTTAGTCACCTAGTCTAAATAGGATTATAAGATGATCCGGTCTGTTGGATGCAAAGCTGAAGGTGAGCATATCAATTGGCAGCAACTGCGGTGGCTGAATGACATCAGGTAAGTGGTGATCGTGGAGTATGAACACCAGACACTCTCGGTCGTTTGAGGCTGAAGAAGAAGATGAAGAAGACAACATACACAGGGGTATATTTGTAAGAAAAAGAATCTAAATGAAGATAATCAAGGGCTCACATGAAATGAAAGCTAGGGACTGAAACGTAAATAATGATTTTTAAAGCTTATTTTAATTTATTTCTTTTTCAACTTTTTATATGTTATTTTAAATTAGGTAGATATTATATTTATGTCTTGAATTATGTTTTTTCACTTTTTAGCTATATTTATTTAAGTGATATAATTAAATAGGTTAATTACATACTTAAGTCTTTAAATTAAATAAGTTGTTTAAATACTAAATATCTAGCTAAATGATTATTAATTGAGCCCAAATTATTAATTAAATTATTATTATGATTAATTAATATTTAATATAGCATTTTTAACTTATTTTGCAGGTCCTTGGTATTTTAACCCCTATAGTATAATTAGCCCTGTAATTAATGTATTATTAGTTAATTAACTAGGGAAACTAGTTAATTAGTGATAATTAGGATCCATGATGAGTCTTTCATCAATTGCTTATAGGTAGGTGGCATAGACATGAGGGAGGTAGGAGGAGTCCCGCCTCGTCAGTGTTAAGGGACTTCGCCAGGATGTCCACTTAGTTGTAGATGAGGTGGGTGTACTATTATTATGCCTCTCTCCTTGGCTATTGGTGATGATTGAGCCAGTCATTGTGATTTCACATGCCATCCCAATCCCCCTAGAAGCCTTGGTTGTCTCTGTTGGATAAGCCTTGCCAATGGTCTCTTCGTTGGCTAGGCTCTATGTTGTTCCGATGCTTTTTGCCTTGTTCATGACTGGTCCATCTGCTTGGAACTCCACAAGCATTCCGATATCTCTAAAGCAAGAGCAAAAGGACTAATCCTAATCCGTGTTGTGGTTCGTGCAATCCTAGAGTTCTGCCATGTCATCCTACGAGAGGTTTTCCATGTTGTCCCAAAATCCTCGATCCAAAGCATTCGCTATCTTCTCAGGGTTGTCCTGAGTCTGCTACTGGCCAGAGAAGTATTAGAAAAAATTCTCTGCCATCTCTTGGAAGATTCCTGTTTACCCTGCATGCAGGTCTCTTAACCATTCATGCATGCTTCCAGTCATAAGGGACGGTAACACCTTACACATAATAGCATTCGATCATCCGTGCATAAGCATGTGCTATTGTGTAATTGCTAATGAAGATGATTGGGTTGGTTATCTTGTTATATTAGGGGATCTTGGGGTCTTTGAAGCATTGAGGGACGAGTGCGCTCATGACCTCCCCCTCCATAAATGGGAACACCGTGATAAATGACTTTGTGTATCCCTTTTATTGCCTAAGTGACTTGTCGGTCGATGTCGAACAATTATTCATCAGTGTGGGGAAAGGATGTGTTAAGAGAGGGCTGAGAATTTACCACAGAGACCCAGGGTGTCTTCTCTAGGTCCTACCTGATTTATTGGTGGATCATCTGGCGAGGACTCCTAGGCCACTGGGTCCTTAACTTTAGGGGCTACCCTGTTCTGAGCTCAGTCATCCTCGAACAACTCTACCAAGTTGTGTTCCTCCTTAGCAATGGCCTAGAGCTTCGCATGGTACTTCTTTTCATTGTCCTTCGTTTGGGGATGGGGTCGGGATCCTCTTGGCTAGGAGTTTTAAGCTTGGAGGACTCCCCATTTTCCTCTTTCTCCAAGATGTCCTCCTTCGTGGATGAATGAGGACTCCTAGATGTATTTCTTAGTAGTTCCCCCAGCAACAAGTCAGCCTCATCTTTGATTCTCTTGCCCATGCTGGAGGCCTTACACTTCTTCACCTTTAGAGTCATGCAGTAGTGTTGCGCACCTAAGCCTTTCAGTTGATAGAGTGCTCGGATACCTATAGAGGGTGCCACCTGATCTGGTTCCAAGGATCCTCGTGAAATAGTTTACACAAAACCACATATAAACAGAGCAATTTTTGGCCCAATTCCACCACCAAAGGTATACATCTAGGAGGGGATCTAATCATCAATCGTGTACTAAGCCAGTTTTTTATCTTTTGAGTACAGAATGGGTGATTACCCTCTTCTAGAGTAAATAGATCCCCTTATGCATGGGGCTTATGGGATAATAATGACAATAATTATGTTTCCCCTCAGGGAGCGCAACCGTCCTCCATGTCACTTTGCCTTTTGGACTGTCTCCTATCTACTCGTGATGCTACCTCATTCTTTGTGTCATCACTTCGTATTCCTATTCGATGACATTTCACCCAGCTGGGCAGTTGGGAAGTGATGATAATGTCATTATCAGCCATATCTAGCTTAAATTAGTCATAATCCACTGATAAATGCTCCTACATAACTGCCAAAAGACCATAATTCACTGCATATCCGTTCTGAGAGATAAACATGAAAACAGGGATAAAACTACAGTTTTAACAGAATATCTTAATTGAAGAACAATCACGGGGTTTCCCTGGGGTTAATTGAAGGTCAAATGATCATAAATGCCTAACAAGTGGGTTAATACAGACAGAAATGAGTTTTCATGCGTTTCTAGAATTAAATGATTCTGAAATCCTAAAAATAGACCTGCTTAATTAATTAAGGTTTTGGTTAGGATAAAATTCACCTAAACCTTCTAAAAATCATAGAAAAATATTCCCTAAGGTTTAGTACCTTTGATTTGACCATTGGAACCCAATTTGACTTAAAACAGAGCCTCAGATAAACAATTGCCCTAATTTGAGTTTTTGCATAAATTACCCAATCAAACCTAGTCAAAACCAAAATCTGACTTCACCATCAGATTCCCTAGGTCCAAATTAGGTTTGTACCAAAATTTGGGCCCAATCAGAGATCATATTGACCTAGTTTGCATTTTGGTCCAGTCTGATTCTTTCTCTCTCATTTTGCCCTTAACTTTCGAAATATTTACATAGAGCCCCCTAGATTTGTCATCATCTTCATACAAAAGCCCTTGTCGCCATTGAGGTCAAACCTGACCTCCAAGCAACTTTGACTGCCCTGAATCCTACTCTAATGGCAATCAAATCCCACAAAAATTGGTGAGATTGACGTTCACACAAAGGCAAATAATCTGAGATCAATTTGTAGTCCCAAGTCTCCATATATTGCTCATGCGAATGCAAGAAAATCATGGGTTCCTTTCCTTCAAGCCCAAGCCATGGAATCTCTCTTTCTTGATCCAAAGCTTCCCCTGAAGCTCTATAAAACTAGGCTGTGCACAACCTTCTCAACTTAGCTTGGTTTGGAGGCCAGAACCCCCTCTTCCCTTCTCCCTGACCTCCACCTCCACCAACTCCGACGAGCCCCTCTGTCCACCTTCCTCATTCACCCTCATAGACAATAGCGGGTGGATTCTTCTTCCCCACGATCATCCGCATCTTGTGGTACTAGCAGATGCCGTCTCCCTCCTATCCTCGCCGTTCTCCCTTATAGGAAGTCTTCACCTTCCATGACACCGGCCAGCCAAAGCCAGTGTCATCCTCCCCTTTCATCCAATTCGAGTAGGTTAGTTAGGTTCCCTTAGGTTATTAGTTAAATCCCTCTATCCATAGCCCAAAAAGACCCCTCGACCTCCACACACGCCGTCATCTTCCTCCGCTTTGGTCGAACCTCTAGCAAGGTCCTCCACATGTTTCACACCTCCAAAAGCCTCGCAGACACTCCCAAAAGCTCTGCCACATCACACTCATCAAAACTCCTCTCCTATTCCATTATTTCGACCACCCAAATCACCCACCGAACAACCCATCTTTCACGCTTCATTTCCATCATCGACCGACCACTATGCACCTCCATCCTCCACGCCACGACCATCACCGCATTCGCTGTGCCCCAGCGACCCTTATGAACAATTTTAATGTGGCCGAGAGGCTATGTTCGTGATTTTCAGGGTATGTCACTGCTCCACCGTCGCTGCCATTACTGCCACCACATTCTTCGAGTTCGAGGGCATGCTTGTCCTAGGTGTTACACTCAGGTTGTGGGTGACCTCCAGGACTGTTACGACCCAGTTTCCGAATCCTTACAGGACCCGAGATCGGCTCGCCTCGACTAATCCCAAGACCTAGTCGTCCAATAAGAAATAACCAAAAGCAAGAAAATAAACCACATTCACACATGCAATATAACTAAGCAGAAGAAATGTACAAAGCAGTAAAGAAAGTAAAACAACTGTCTCAGTACATGCCACCACAACAACAGCAACAACTGGAAATGGAAAGGAAACAGAAGTAGCGGAAACATTAAATTAAGTATCCACTACTTACTACAACAGTAAGGAAAATAGGAAGTACTGAAAGAACAACTATGGCTAAGCTTGGATGGGCCCAGCACCCTCTGCAACCGAAAACTCGGGCTGCTCAACTCTTGGTCTTGAACAGGGTTACGAAAAAGACAAAGTCAGCGAACGCTGAGTAGAGTGGTGTTTACATTATTTAAGTGCTATTACAGTAAAAGCAACAACAGGTTTATTTCTCGTTTCTATGTATCTCTTTTATGTGTTTCTATTTCTCAAGTATCTAGGTATTTCTTGATCTTGCATGTTTCTCATGGGAATGATCTTGATTGCAGTCTTTGCCGTAGAGTAGAAGGTACACGTGGTGCTTTCCTGGCCGGGAGAGTCTCCCGTGGTAGTCCTACACCCAGTCAACCACCCCAGGGTCACTGTCGAGATGTAGCGGTGACTACGGCACATGTGATAAGCGCACAGGTAGCTACCTGATGAGAACCTCATCATGAGCCATAACTAGCTCATTTTGACCTAATACAAAGGATAAAAGCTCCTACATAACTCAAGGAAAGGCTTAACTCAGAGAATTCTGAGTTTAAGAAGAAAACAAGTCATAAGGGGTAAAAATGCAATTTTACCAGCACAATCTGCAAGCAGGGTAATTCAGGGTCCAAACACAGGTCAAAAAAACCTAATAAGAAGGGAAGTGGGATGATCTGATCTGACAAGGGCTACAGCAACTCCAAGGAATTAAATGACAATCTGTAACCCTAAAAAAAACCTACTTCAATTCATGAGGTTCGAGGCAAAGAAAAAATCAACTAAACCCTCTACAATTCGTAGAAAAATAATCTCTAGGGTTTAGAACCTTCAATTTGGCCTTAGGAACCCATTTTGACCTACATTGAGAACCATGCCCAATTAATGACTTAATTTGGGTTTTTACGTAAATTGACTGGTCAAACAAGGTCTAATCTAGAAATAAAATTCACCACTAGAATCCTTAGGCCCCATTTAGTCATGCATAAAAACTTGAGCCTAAGAAGAGACCTTCTTAACCGACTTTGCATTTTGGTCCTCATTCATTACTTTTTGACCCTCAACTTTTGAAACCCTCGCATTTTGGCCCCTAACTCTTCTTCGTTCTTTGCATTTGGGTCCTCCCTGCAAAACCCTGAGCAGCGCGATGCTCCGGCGACCTTGCGCGAGGCATGGCGCAGCGCAGGGTGAGGGGGACCCCCTGCCAAGTCAACCAGGGGTTCCCTGCGACGTCAGCCGTCGCAGGAACACCCCCCTGATCGCTGCAATCGCCCATACCGCCCGTGCGAACCCACAGACGGTAT
Organism: Thalassia testudinum; assembly: GCA_037157565.1. NCBI lineage: Eukaryota > Viridiplantae > Streptophyta > Magnoliopsida > Alismatales > Hydrocharitaceae > Thalassia > Thalassia testudinum. The sequence continues at coordinate 63,274,927 of JAZHRO010000031.1, forward strand.
GGGTCTCCATCTCCGGCGTCCTCCGGCGAGGGAGGCACGTCGTCTCCCTCCACCCTCCTCTCTGATTTCGACTCTATAAAAGCCCTCGACGCTCTGCCGCACTCTCCAGCTCGGATCTGACGGAGAAACCCCCCCTTTTTCCTCTCTTCCCACTCCGACAGAGGCCCCCTTGCTCCGGCGGTTCCTCCTCCTCCTCCTCGTCTCTCTGCCGCACTACCAGCAGCAGGGCTGCCTTCACCTCCTCTTCCCGCGTCGCGCCGTACCCAGCGCTCGCTCTCCCGCTCTCTCCTCGCCACCGCCCTCTCTCTCTGGGCACCTTCTTCTCCGGTGACAGTCGATACGACTGTCACCCTGCTCCGGCCCCCCCCTCGTCCCTCCGAGTAGGTACAATCTTTCCTCTTCCTCCCCTCTTTCTTTTCCTTACTGTAATTTGCATAACCACCCCTCGACCGTGCCTAATCGCCCTCACCTTCCCCATCTCCGGCCAAACTCCGGCGACTCGCTCCCGTCATTCCACCACCCCACACGACTCGCCTCCTCACCTTGATCAACTTCCGCCCTTCCATTTCCCGCCACTCGCCACCTGCAGACCCCCCGAGCAAACCCATTTCCCGCGCTACAGTTTGACCTAGGGCAGCCCCTACGCTCCGCCCCACGGCCTGCCAGATCCCACACCGCCTTCGCCGTGCCACAGCGAAGGTTCTCCGCTTGTCTGATTAGGCCGAGAGGCCGTTCTTCTGTGGACAGGTTGCTCGCCCTCCGTCGCCATTGCTGAGTCGGTGAAGCTCCTTCAACCTACAGCTGCAGGCGCGCTTCGCCCAGGTTCGACTCGCCAGGACGTGCGGTTCACAGCCACGCAGTCGCCCAGGCCTGCAGTTGGGGAGAAAGCCCCGCAGCTGCTGCATCTGCCTGCAGGTCCCTCATCTGCAGGTGCCCAATTGGGGTGGGACATTTAGTCCCACCTCGGAACTTTTGAGAGGCGCGCGCCCGCATAAAGGCAAAAAGTGCCTTAGGCTCTTTGCCTCCTAAGCACGGGGTGAGGTCCCTCTCACCCGCTCGTGCCAGCCTCGTCCGCGACCACGCCCCGTGGACCTAGCCTGACCCGTTTACCCGACCTACACTCCTCGCCCACCACCGCACGCTGGTGGGCCTGGACCCGGGCACGACCCGCGTACCTGACTACCCGGCAGCTCTGGGAGAGCTATCCTATGAGTGAATTCTGAGAGAGAGAGAGATGCGGGAGAGGGTAGAGTAGGTTTTTCCCTCTGATCGAACTTTGAGTGTGCAGGCACAGGTGAAAAAGAAAGAGAAGAAGAAGAAGAAGAAAGCCACAGAGGAAAGAAGAAGAAAAGACACACTGTAGCAGCAGCTACTTAAGTCGTCTGATTGAAAGATCAAACGATGCTCTGAAGGCAAAGAAGAAGGAGAAGAAAAGAAGAACAGGACCGCAAGGGAGAAGAAAAAGAAAGAGACGGACAGAAAGAAGAACAAGAAGAAAAAGAAAGAGAAGAAAGAAGAAGAACATAAGAGAAGGCAAGAAGAAAACAAGAAAAGAAGAACAGAGCAAGAATAAGAAGAAGGAAGAAAATTGAAGACTCAAAGAGAAGAGAAAAGAAGACAAAGACGAGAAAGAAGAGAAGAAGAAGAAGCCAACAAGACAAATCTCTCTCTCTCTCTCTCTCTTTATTTTTTGCAATAGAAACTTCGTACCTCTAGAATACAACTTGCTCCCTGAGTTCGACCTCGGGAGAACTTTCATTTTCGAGTAAAAATTGTAATAATGGCAATGACTATCTGTACTACAACATAATTTCTATAACAAAACAACAAAACCTAGTCACAACGCCGTTATCACTACCCCACACTGACACGCGGTCAGTCATTTCTGCTAGCAGGTACTCCAAAGTACAGCACAGAATGGTATAGGGCCTTGGCCCCTCAGAACAGGGGTCTCGCTCCTCAGAACCAACTAGGGGTCTCGCCCCTCCACAGTCCGCGCACCCTCGTCTTACTACCCCGGTTTGCCCAGAGGGCCAAAAAAAGTCGGTGTAGGTTGGCTAGCTTAACCCCGGGCCCCGTGGGGTGGGTAGCTCCCTCCCTACATTTGTAGCTCACCTCAGTACTGCGTACGCGAGGGTCGACAAGAGTTGGTGTAGAGTGGCCAATCCTAACCCCAGGTCACAACCTAAGGGAGGCTAACTCTGCTCTACACTAAAAGGGGACAGTTGCTCTCCTTGGTACCACGTACACAAGGACCAACACACTTCCCGTCTACCATTCCATATTCGATTTATCCGTAGGAGTTCTACTCCTAATTCCCCGTAGGGTTCATGCTCATGCTCACCTCATTTATCCAGATCCAGATCTCATCTTTCATAATTCATTTCTCATCCATATACAGGCAGCTCATGTTTTCATGATTCAATTCTCAATACATGAAGCTAGTAGTTTCACAGGTACTTATTCATTAAATACGGGCAGCTCATATTCTAACAAGCAACTCATAATTATAATACAGGAATTTGCTAGCAATTTACCTTAATCACGCATGCAAATAAACCATACAGTATAACAGGTTCATTCATTTTCTACCCTAGGGTTCATTCCACATCCTAGAGTTCCATTTGGCTATTTCAACCAAGTTCATTCTCATTTAACTATTAATAACTGAATTAAACCACTCTACCAGGTATAACGGGAGGAATGGGGGCCTGTGTCGCAGATCTCGTCTTCTCCGCGAACCCCGAACACACCACTGGATGGTAACCTATACCAGCAACCAATTACATTAGACGAGGTCAAAACAGTAGATACTCAACACAAAAATGTAGAGGAACTCGAGTGGAAAACAAAAATACTTCCTTTTTGGAAATCTAATTCCGTTTGGGCCTTAAGCAAGCCAAAAAAATGCGATTTCTAATCAAAATCAAAAGATGAAAAACTCATCTTATGTTCTCTGTAGCTGATTCAAACGTCCAAACTCCCTCTACGGCTGTCTGGGAGCAGTTCTAGACGTCGAACAAGGTCTCCGGTCGTCTGGAAGCACCTCAGAACGTCTGGTGATGTGATCAAACGTCCAAAAGTGTCTGGGAAAGCGCACCGTGTGCCTTCTCAAGGTCGGCCCTGCATACAAAGGACGCAGGAACCAAATCAGTCCCATAGCTCCTGTGTTGAGATACTCTACATGGCGGAGATTAGTGTAGGAACGTACATACCTTGCGCAACTTGTGTTTTCAGACGTTTGACCTTAGCTCTGGACGTCCAGGTGCCTCTCCAGACGTCTGTTCCTCACTCCAGATGTCTGATACTGGAAAGCTTCCAGTATCAGAACCTGCTCGCAGCTCGCTCCGCTCGCGCCTCCGCCCGCAGCGGTAGCTCCAACCGCTGTAGGAGATTGGACAACTCCCCGCCGATGTCCTCCACGCGCACACGCACCCACCGCTAGCCATGCGAGCTCCTCCAAGCTCCCGAAGGTCCTCTGACCTTCCACGCTCTCTTCCTTCCTCTCGTTCTCCCTTGCTCCCCCCCTCTCGCCGCTCCCGTCTAGGCTTGCCACAACCGCACAAGAAACTAGAGGTGGTGATGGCTGTGGTGTGAGGAGTGGAGAGGAGAAAGGAGGGGGGTATATATATATAGGATAGGGTTTAGGGTTTGGGTGAGGTTGCAGGGAGAAAGAAGGAAGGGCCTCTGCGCAACGCTCGCGCGTAGAGCGCAAAGTGCAGTACAAAAATTTCTACTTTCGGACGTCCGGGAACGTGTCCAGACGTCTGGACAGATGTCTGACTGAAACTTTTGACGTCTTAAAAGGCAAAAAGGTAACGGGTCATTACATCATAACAAACTTAAAGGAAGTTTCGTCCCCAAAACTTGAACTAGCTAAGGTGCGGAAAAAGGAATATAAAATGCATAACAAACTTAAAGAGGACTGAAGTAGGTACGAAAAGACTTACCCTCAAAAGGCTCTAGGTACCGCTCTTGCATCGTCGCCTTAGGCTCCCAGGTCACCTCCTCGTACTGCTGGCTTCTCCATGGGACCTTCACCAGTGGTACCCGCTTCCGTCTCAGACTCTGGATGGCTCTGTCTAGTATCTGCACTGGTCTCTCGGGGTAGGTTAGGTCGTCACCCACCTCGACGCTCTCGTGGCTCAGAACGTGACTAGGATCAGCGACGTACTTCCTGAGGTTGGACACGTGGAACACGTCGTGCACTCCAGAAAGTTGGGGAGGAAGGGCAAGTCGATAAGCAACGGGTCCTACCCGCTCCAGGACCTCAAAGGGTCCCACAAGCCTCGACACAATCTTCCCATTCACCCCAAAATGCTGCAGGCCCTTCATGGGAGAAACACGGAGAAAGATGTGATCCCCAACCTCGAACTGCACCTCTTTGCATTTTCGGTCAACGTAACTCTTCTACCTGCTTCTGACAGTGCAGAGTCGTTTGTGAATCTACTCTATCACCTCCTGGCTCTGCCGGATCTGCCTGGGGTCAACCTCCCACTTGGTCCCCACCTTGACCCAACTCAAGGGTGAAGTACACCTCCGTCCGTACAGAGCCTCGTAAGGTGCCACAGCGATGCTCGAGTGGTAAGCAGTACTGAACCTCGAATGTATCCCCAAAGCCTGTTGAAACTCAGCCTAGAACTGGAAAGTAAAATGGGTATCTCGGTCGGATACGGTCTCATGTGGAACTTCGTGTAGGCGCACCACACCTCAGATGCATCTCTCTACTAACTGTGCTGGTCCCAAGGAGACTCGGATTAATAGAAAACGTGTTATCTTCGTCATCCTGTCTACTATCACCTAGACTACATCGTGTCCCCGCTGGGTAATTGGTAGACCCACCACCAAGTCTATGGTGATGCTCGGCCTCCACCTACTAGCATACCCAACACTACTGCACAAACTCACCAACATCCCGCTTCATCCTTCTCTACCAGAAGTCGCATCTCAGATCATGTTACATCTTTGTGTTCCCGGAATGTATGGTGAACCTGGACTCGTGCACCTCAGCCAGGAGCTCTCTCAACAACTCCTCGTCCCTAGGAACGATAAGCGTCTCCTCATGCACAGCATCTCGTCTGTAACGGAAAAGTCTCTTGGGTCCCCTGTTAACACCCTGTCTCACAGCATCTGTAAGTACCAATCTGTCATCTGCTCTGTGATGACGCGGTCCATCAGCTCTGACCGCATCTGCTGCATCATTGTCACACAGTACCCCTGTGACTCCCGGGGTCGCCAACTGCCCAACTCCTCCATGAGTCTCCAACTCTGTGCCTGTAAACTGGCCAAGTGGGCGGGCACCTTCCGGCTCAAGGCGTCAGCCACCACATTGGCCTTCCCTGAGTGGTAGGAGATTCTGCAATCGTAGTCCTTTAGGAGCTCTAACCAACGTCTCTGTCTCATGTTAAGCTCCTTCTGGTTAAACAGGTACCCGAGGCTCTTACGATCTGTGAAGATCTCGAAAGTCTCACCGTAAAGGTAGTGCCTCCATGTCTTCAGCGTGAAGACAACTGCTGCCAGTCCCAAAAGTTGTGTATCTCGGTCATCGTGCGTGGCCTCTCCCACCTAAGTACGGCCTCTACCTTGGCTAAATCCACAGCCAATCCATCTCCTGAAATCAAGTGGCCCAAGAAAGTCACCTTCCCCAACCAAAACATGCACTTGTTATATCTGGAGTGCAGCCTGCATTGCCTCAGGGTGTCTAGGATCATGCGTAAATGCTGCCCATACTGCACCTGATCCAGCAAGTAAATGAGTACATCATCGATGAACACCACCACGAATTGGTCTAAGTACGGCTTGAAAACACGATTCATCAAATCCATAAAGGATGCAGGGGCAATGGTCAACCCAACTGGCATGACCCAGACTCGTAGTGCCCGTACCGAGTACGGAAAGCTATCTTGGAGACGTCGGTCTCCCTAATCTTAAACTGGTGGTAACCCGACCTCAGATTTATCTTAGAGAACACTGTGACGTCTCGCAACTAGTCGAAGAGGTCGTCAATTCTCAGCTGCAGATACATGTTCTTGATGGTAACCCTATTCAGCTGTTGGTAGTCGACACAAAGTCTCAGGGTACCATCCTTCTTCTTCACAAATAGTATAGGGGCTCCCCACGAGGATGCGCTGGGCCTCACAAAGCCCTTCTCCAATAGGTCCTATAACTGTGACTTGAGCTCTCGCAGCTCAAGCGGTGCCATCTTGTACGATGCAGTAGAAATAGGGCTGGTCCTTGGTACTAGTGAGATCTAAAACTCGATCTTACGCTCAGGCAGTAGTCCTGGCAGCTCCTCTGGAAAAACGTCGAGGTACTCGCAGACCATTGGGATACTCTAAAAGTCAACCACGTGGCTAGGCTGTGCCACTACATAGGCCAATAAGCCCTCACACCCCTGGCTCAAAAGCCTTGTTGCTCAAAGTGCGGAGATGCGCCTAAAACCTCCGTTCACCAGCTGTCCGTGGAACTCAAAAGGGGGCAACTCCAACATGGAGAAAACAATCTTCCTCTCGAAATGGTCCACCAAGATGTGATAGGCAGACAACCAGTCCATCCCTAGTATCACATCGAAATCCTCCATCTGGATCACAATCATATCAGCAGGGAGGTTGTGTCCCCCTATGCTAACCTCGTAGTCCGTGTAGACCTCCTTGGCTACACGGACTTGCTACCTAGCCTTTAATCACAAACGGATCCCCTAATAGAGTGCTATTGGACCCCAAACTAGCAAGAAACTATGGAACAAAGAAGTACATTGTACCAAAAATAAGAAAAACACATAATCCAAAAGGCTAGAAATAGTAACCATACCTGCCACTGCAGAAACTGAAGCTTTGGCATCTCCGTGAGTCAAGGCATTGGGACACCTCTCAGTCCTGGGTGCAAACAAAACAGCCGGAACCGAGGCTGGGCGAGTGACAGCTAGTCAGTATCCTCCTCGTGGCTAGCAGCTGCGGCCGCCAGATCGGCCTCCAATACTCGATGCTAGTAGCATCTGGTATGCCTCAGTCCTAAAGGGACAATCTTTCCTCAAGTGGCCCGGCTGGCTACACTAATAGTAGAGAGGGACATGGCTTCCTCCCTTAGTCTGTCCCTGCTGGTGACTAGGCGGGGGTCTGATGTTGATAGCTGGTCCTTGTCTGGGGCCCCTAAAGGCCACTGGTGACCCCACAGAATGACACAGCTCTCCTGCGGGTGCCGTGTGCCTCCTCTCCCGATGGTCCTGAGAGTATGTCAGCTGGTAGGGCCTCCTCTGATCTCCCCTAACTCACCTGGCACTATGGTGACTTTATCGTCCCACGGAAGGCTCCCCCTCTGCACCCTCGAAAGGAAGATGAGGGGGCGGCAGAGTAGGAGGAAGCTGAAATTCTTCTCGGATGACCTCTCGAATCAACTGGATGAGGTCTTAGGACTGGACGCTCATGAGGAGAGATGAGGCAGCACTGATCCCAAGCCCGACATGTCTGCCCCTCTGACCTCGTCCACAGCCACGTCCATGGCCTGCCTCAGGAACTCTCTGACGAGGCATCTCCTGCAAGGAGACATGAAAGATAGAACAAGAGTGTCAACGATACTGGATTACATCAAGAGAAGACACAGAAACAAATATCAAAATGGTACGTTGTGGTGGCTTTCCTAGTTATATGCATGTGAGTGATTATTCTCAAGCCAATCGGTTCATTTCTCTGGACGACCTTGCTCTGATACCATCTTGTTACAACTCGATTTCCAGATCCTTACAGGACTCGAGACCGGCTCACCTCGACTAATCCCAAGACCTAGTCATCCAACAAGAAATAACCAAAAGAAGGAAAATAAACCACATTCACACATGCAATATAACTAAGCAGAAGAAAGGTACAAAGCAGTAAAGAAAGTAAAACAACTGTCTCAGTACATGCCACCACAACAACAACAACAATAATAGGAAACGGAAGGGAAACAGAAGTAGCAGAAATAGTAAATTAAGTGTCCATTACTTACTGCAACAGTAAGGAAAACAGGAAGTACTAAAAGAACAACTATAGCTGGGCTCGGTTGGGCCAAGCACCCTCTGCAGTCGGAAACTCGGGCTGCTCAACTCAAGATCCTGAATAGGGTTATGAAAAAGACAAAGTCAGCGAACACTAAGTAAAGTGATGTTTACATTATTTAAATGCTATTACAGTAAAAGCAACAATAGGTTCATTTCTCATTTCTGTGAATCTCTTTTATGTGTTTCTATTTCTCAAGTATCTAAGTATTTCTTGATCTTGCATGTTTCTTGTGGGAACGATCTTGATTGCAGTCTTTACCGTAGAGTAGAAGGTACACGTGGTGCTCTCCTGGCCGGGAGAGTCCCCCGTGGTAGTCCTACACCCAGTCAACCACCCCAGGGTCACTATTGAGATGTAGTGGTGACTACGGCATGCGTGATAAGCGCACGGGTAGCTACCCCGCACTGACACACGGTCAGTCGTTTCCGCTAGCAGGTAGGCCATAGTACAATACGGAATGGTATGGGGCCTTGCCCTCCTAGAAAAGGAGTCTCGCCCCTCAGAACCAACTAGGGGTCTCGCCCCTCCACAGTCTGCACACCCTCGTCTTACTACCTCGATTTTCCCAGAGGGTCAAAAAGAATCGGTGTAGGTTGGCTAGCTTAACCCCGGGCCTCGTGGGGTGGCTAGCTCCCTCCCTACACTAGTAGCTCGCCTTGGTACTGCGTATGCGAGGGCCGACAGGAGTTGGTGTAGAGTGGCCAATCCTAACCTCGAGTCACAACCCAAGGGAGGCTAGCTTTTCTCTACACTAAAAGGGGACAGTTGCTCTCCTTAGTACCACATACACAAGGACCAGCACACTTCCTGTCTACCATTCCATATTCCGTTTATCCATAAGAGTTCTACTCCTAATTCCCTGTAGGGTTCATACTCATGCTCATCTCATTTATCCAGATCCAGATCTCATCTTTCATAATTCATTTCTCATCCATATACAGGCAGCTCGCGTTTTCATGATTCAATTCTCAATACATGCAGCTGGTGGTTTCACAGGTGCTTATTCATTAAATACAGGCAGCTCATATTCTAACAAGCAACTTGTAATTATAATGCAGGCATTTGCTAGCAATTTACCTTAATCACGCATGCAAATAAACCATACAGTACAACAGGTTCATTCATTTTCTACCCTACAGTTCATTCCACATCCTAGAGTTCCATCCAACTATTTCAACCAAGTTCATTCTCATTTAACTATTAATAACTGAATTAAACCAATCTACCGGGTATAACGGGAGGAATGGGGCCTGTGTCGTAGATCTCGTCGCCTCCGCAGGCCCCAAACACTCCACTGGCTGGTAACCTGTACCAGCAACCAATTACATTAGACGAGGTCAAAGCAGTAGATACTCAACACGAAAACGTAGAGGAACTCGAGTGGAAAACAATGATACTTCATTTGCGGAAATCCAATTCCGTTTGGGCCTTAAATAGGCCAAAAACATGTGGTTTCTGATCAAAATCAGACATCTGGGACTCTTCCCAGACGTCTTAAAAGATGACAAACTCACCTTATGTTCTCTGTAGCTGATTCAGACATCCAGACTCCCTCTGCGGTCATCTGGGAGCAGTTTCAGACGTTTGACAAGGTCTTCGGTCGTCTGGAAGCACCTCAGGATGTCTGGTGATGTGATCAGACGTCCAAAAGTTCCTGGGAAAGCGCACCGTGTGCCTTCCCAAGGTCTACCCTACGTACAAAGGATGTAGGAACCAAATCAGTCCCATAGCTCTTGCGCTAAGATACTTTGCAGGGTGGGGATCAGAGCAGGAACGTACATACCTCGCGCAACTCGTGTTTTTAGACGTCTGGCCTTAGCTCCAGACGTCCAGGTGTCTCACTAGACATCCGTTCCTCACTCCAGACGTCTGATACTGGAAAACTTCTAGTATCAGAACCTGCTTGCAGCTAGCTCCGCTCGAGCCTCCGCCCGCGTCGGCAGCTCCAGCCGCTGCAGGAGCTTAGACAACTCCCCGCTGACATCCTCCACGCATGCACGCATCTACCGCCGGCCGTGTGAGCTTCTCCGGGCTATCGGAGGTCCTCCGACCTTCCACGCTCGCTTCCTTCCTCTCTCTTGTTCTCCCTCGCTCGCCCCCTCTTGCCACTCCCGTCTAGGCTCGCCACAGCCGCACAAGAAACTGGAGGTGGTGGTGGCTGTGGTGTGAGGAGTGGAGAGGAGAAAGGAGGGGGGTATATATATATAGGATAGGGCTTAGGGTTTGGGTGAGGTTGAAGGGAGAAAGAAGGAAGGGCCTCTGCGCGTCGCTCGCGTGCAGAGCGCAAAGCACTGTACGAAAATTTCTACTTTCAGACGTCCAGGAACATGACTAGACGTTTGGACAGACGTCTGACTGAAACTTTAGATGTCTTAAAAGGCAAAAAGGTAATGGGTCATTATAAGGACCCTTCCCTAGTCCCTAATTGGGGAAGATACTCTCAGCTGCACCATTAATTGGAAGCTTCATCACCTGCAGGTGCACGCGTAAAGAAGCCATGGAAGATAGTCCCACATCGTGGGATTTGGAAGTAGTGAAGCCAAATAAAGCGAATTTGTGTTGGGGGATTATCTCCTCGGACACATGGGGTAAGGTCCCTCTCACTTGCATTTGACCCGACCCGACCTACCACTCCTCGCTTATCACCACCCCCAGTGAGCTTGGACCCAAGTTATGCATATCCTAATACCCGATTACCCAGCTATCTGAGAGAAGAGGAAAGGAGGAAGGAAAGTGGGAGAGAGCAGGAAAGGGGGGGTTTTTCTCTGAGAAGAAAGAACCATGCGACACTTAGTCACTGGAAAGAAGAAGAAAGATGCCTGTGCGTGAGAAGAAGAAAAGGAGACAGAGGCCTTAAGGAAGGCTTGCTGAAGAGGAAAGGTAGAAGAAGAGAAGAGAGGGAGTTGAAGAAGAAAGCTCTTTACAGAGCACTATAGCAACAACATTTAAGTCGCCTATTTGCCAAAGAGACGTCTGATTATTGTAGCATTCAAGCTACTGTTGCTTTATTTGATATAATTGATAATTGGATGCATGCTTAACTTAAGAAGGATATAAGTGGTGATTCAAATCACCATTATTTTTGATCCTCTTATCTTTTTGTCCTCATCTTCTTGTGATACATTGAACTTCATTATTTAATATGACAGATTAATATTCATTGCATATCATTATTTTTCCTCATTTATTGTGCTCATTTATATATTTATTTTGATTAGCATGTGAATTTCTATTTACTCCTTGTATTCGACCTCGGACTTCATTTAGACATTCGAGTTATAAATTGTATTTGTTGAAGTGCTATTTAGGAGACTTTACTACAATGTGACACTTTAAACTCCTGAAAAGCCCGTTCAACAGGAAACTATCCTCATTCTTCTTGGTGGACCTTGTCACTTGAGTTCCAAGTGGATTAGGTGGGACAATCATCCAAGGGTGGTTTTGGCGAATTAACTGGGCACCATCCCAGGTGATCTAGGTGAATGAACTAATGGTGCCTTCCTATGTGATCCTGGTAGGTCAAGCGAGAGTCTATTCAGGCAATCTTAGCAGATTTGGGCACCACCCCCTGATAAACACCAGTTTATCATCACTCTTAGGCTAAAAATTATATCTGATTCCTAGGTTTTCTACATTACATTATGGTATTAGGTTGCATTTAGCATTTTATGCATTTTAGGATTTAAGCATGCATTAGCATTGTTTCTTATCATTTTATGTTCTTATGTATTCCATTTGATTGCCAAGGATGAGAATACAGTAGAAATCATTTGAACCCTGACAATGTGAAAGGCACACACATCAGAGAAGATAGAAGTCCATTCCAGTTGGATTCCAGCTCAATCCAGCACTCCTCAACTGGATCATAGCTCAATCCAGCTCATCTCAGCTGGATCCAACTCATTCTCAGTTCCACCCAGCTCATGGTAGCTCAACTCTACTTAGCTTAACTACTAGTCCTCAACTAGCTAGGCTAAGTTAGTTGAAGAGTCACCAACCAGCTCAGGTCAGCCCATCTCCAGCTCATGAAGACTCAATTCAGCTCAACCCAATTGAGCTTAGCTACTGGACCTAATCTTGCTAAGAAGTCTTCAGGAAGATTAGCTTCAGCTCACCTTAGCTCCAAACAAGTTGAAGTCAGCTCAACTTAGCTCACCTTACTTAGCCTAGTTCATTGGCATCTCTACATCAGCTAATCTCCGCTCCATGAAGATACATTGCCTTCCTCCTAGCTCCCTACTTAAGTAGCTTCTAGGTAAGCTAGCTTAGCTAGCTAAACTAACCCTAGCTCCTCTCTACTTCACTTGGCCAACCACCCACCTAGATAAACCCTATCTCCTCTCTACTTCACATGGCCGACCACCCACCTAGCTAAACCCTACCTAGCAACCACCAACACCTCCTCTCCTTGGCACCAAAGCAACCAACCACCACCAACCTTGGCACCCTTTCAAGGGTGGCGCCAAAACACCCACCTCTTCAACCCTTAACTACCACCATAAGCACCCCATTGTTGGTGCCAAAAATGCCCCCAACTACCACCTAAAAATGGCACCAACTATCCCTCCCATCATCACCCTACATCCACCATTAAATCCCATCTCCACCCTCCATTTTCCCCTCCAAAACCAACCCCTTCTAGAAGCCTATTTTGGCCCCAAGTTGATGGCACCCATCCACCCCATGGCCAACCATGGAGGGTTGCCATCAACCCTTAACCACCGCCCAACCTTCACCAATATAAGGAGCCCCCTATACCACCAATTCCTTCATCCTTGGCTATTTATTTTCTACACCAAAAACACTACATACAAGGCTAACAAAGAGGAAGATAGGTGTGTGAATTAGGAGGGTCCTCTCCATGCCCCTTTAGTATCTACATCCTATTCTTCTTCTTCCTTAGTTCCAAGTGAAGGAGCAAGGTAATTTTGGAGGACGGCTAGGCAAAAGAGGAGAGAAGGTGGTAGACATCCACCCTTAGAGGAGGCAAGAGAGGAGGAGCATTCAAGGAAGGAATAAGAAGAATTTCTTTTCAAGTCTAGGAGCTATTGTACTTGGAGTAAGGAGATTCGTCTTCTTCAGATTAACTTGGGAGATTTTCTTTATACTCTTAGTTTTTGTTTTTGTAGAAGCATTCCTCTACAAGTTTTGTAAAGGCAAGTATCTCCCTTATTAATATCAAGTCCTCTCATACTTTTGTGTTTCAAATCAAGCTTCTTTTAATTTCATAGTGCACTTCACACCTTCTTCCTAATTACTCTAGGTCACACATGCCTAGAGTGAGCTTAAGTTTTCTTTTGTTTTATTCTCTCATTTCAACTTAATTACTTTCACTTCTAGTTTCTTATAGTTTGAAAAACTTTAAAAAATCACAAAGTCCGAAACTACAAAAATAAGATTTGAGTTGGTGAGAGAGAGTTTTATATCTTAACTAAAGTTGCCTTCTTGGATGATCCTAGATACTTCTGCTATCTAAGTTTACAAATTCAAAAGTTGATTGATTTATACGTGTTGCAACGATACAAAAATTCGCTTTTATCAAATCGTGTATTTTTTGTACCACTTGCCTAAAGTTATGGTAGGGTGCCTTTGACCAACACTGCTAGTGTTTCCTTTCTTAGACTTAGGTTGGCTCTTTCCTTGTCCCTATTTCAACACTTTTCCTCCCTTATCAATTTAACATTAATTTACGAAATTCAAAATACCAATTGTGAAGTTGAACTTATTCTTCAAGTCAACTGATGCTTTAATTGTATTCTTCCATCTTGCAATATTCAATCCTTATGTTACACAACTAACACATAATTCTTAATCTTTCAACATAACTAATGTGATACAAATGTTCCACTTATTTTTAGGATTTTTCTTTGAGCGAAAATTAGATGTCTGGGCTTGGGTCTGATTTTGAAAGATAAGTCGTGTGGGGATTAGTGCAGACGTCTAATTGTGGCCTTATGTTCACACAAGCCTTTGGCTTGAGAAATTGGTTAAGTGAGGTCTTATATTGAGTTGAAAAACACTTTTTGTTTATTTCTAACACTTGCTTCACATACATATTCTATTGAGATTGATATATATATTGATTCACTTTGCATATCTTTTTGTTATAGCAATCTTTTGAGCTTCACTTGATTACTTGATTAGTGGTTTATATTGCGAATTATTTATTCCCTAAGACAACCTCGGAACTCACATTTAGAGCATTATAACTTAAGTGTTTATTCATTTTTCATCACTATACTACGACGGATGTTTTCAAACTCGATGAGAACGTGTTAACACCCTTTTGATAAATATAATTTTTTGGTTGCTCCCCTATACATAAGCATTATTTAGAAAAAGCATGCATCTAATATTTATTTTTTTCTATGTGCCCTCTCTATAGATAATAGTCATTGCAAGAGGAAAAAATCATCCATAAGCAACATGAAGACTTCTCAAGAGGTCACCAAACCTAGTACAGACCATTTAGTGGAGAGGGGGAGAAGTCTCGTGAGGTTAGGGCTCAAGGGAAGGAGGGAGGTAGGGGACACCACTAGCCCAAGGGAAATTGCTCGATCCTTTGCTTCCGGGGTAGGGTGTAGGATCTAAACAGTATGTGCACAAACACACTAGAAGTGAGATAGAAGTAATATGGAACAAAATAAAATTGGCACAAAAATCAGACTGCAAGAAATTACACAACTATGTACAGTGGTTCCCCACTCTTGGTTACTCCACTACTTAAGCCTCCCATCTTAAGATTTTTAACTCGATTCCCTCAACTTTGAGGGAACCAATTTTCTAACTAAGGTAATTAACGGGCTACCTCAATGCAAGTAGAATAGATGGGATATTACAACCTAAACAATGAGTTACAAGCTCAATACAAAATAAGCACTAGTGTAAAATAAAAGGAAATCTTACAACAATTTGCCTAAGCCTCCTAGGAACATTTGAAATAGAGCTTATCGATTGAGAAGCCTAAGAACTTTGAAGTGCAACGAACTGAGCATTAATCCAAGCACTTTAGAGAGTTTGTCTTAGTGAAGAATAAGCATGAAGAAATTGTAGAGATGATAGACGTATTTTGTATAAAAATGATGTAGAAACTCTCCTTTAAACATAGGTGGTCACTCTTAATTATTTTTCTTGTGTGCAAACTAAGAGTCTAAGGGCCTACCTATAGAGTTAGGACCTTAGAAATTCGAATACTAGTTGTTAGATATTAAATTCCAATGTTTATATCTTCAAATTCAATTTTTTAATTATTCAGATTTAGCCTAATTGACAGTTGGTGCCAGTAATAATGGATGGGTATCAGTACTAGTGGCTTACTGTTTTGTGTTTTAAACTATCATGTCCCAAATAATCCTATGGGGTATTGATACTAATCATAAGTATCCATACCTGTTATCTCCAGTATCGATACTAATCATGAGTACTAGTAGTCGTTGGATACATGTTTGATTATTTGATAATATCCAAACTTATAACTCACATGTACCGGTTACTAAGCTTTAGGATCGGTACTTGTGGGTTATAATAAGTACCTTTTAAACATAAATTCAATTTAATTGTTAGTCTTCTTTTGCAAATATCATAAACATTAAAAACTGATCTTTTGAACAAAACATACTTTGAAATAAATCGAATGATTGTAATGTTTATCCTAATTTATCTCTAAAAAACTTTTACGATCTAATTTTTGTTTATTAGTTGAGAGGCATGCATTTTAAGATATAAAAAGAAATCTTCTTCTAGATGACTCAATCTTGAAATAGACTTGAATATAATCTTCCATCGTTGTTGTCGAGTCATCATCTTCTATGTTTGTTTTGCCTTTTTGCAATCTTCATTTAAAATTTGAAATAATGCTCAATTGCAAACTTTAATCCAAAACGATTTTGTTAATACCAAAAAAGATATGGAACATGGTTCCAACATCAGGAGGTTGTCCATTATGCTTGGGATTGCTGCAATGCTCTTGTGTGCCTACGCTATGGGGGTCTTGGGCACCGCCAGTTCACCTGCCAACATTGTGTGGGGGAGAGTCACTGTTGGATGCCACCATAGTCACTACCTTCTCCTCCTTGACTTTTGAACTACGAGGTTGAAGCAACCATGGTTGATAGCAATGCCTTCATTCACTATAGCCAGCTAATTAATTTTGCTACGTCTTAAGGGTAAATTCAGCTAAATCATACATAAAAAGGATATAATGTAATCAAGAGGAAGAATCATCAAGATGAACCCAAAAGACAGCTAAATGAGTTCAAAACAACCAATTTAGGGTTTCCTTTGGAAATCAGGCTATTAAGACAATAATTAAAACTTATTTTTGGCCTGATTCAAATTAACAAGGTTCGGATAGAAAATTCACAAAGTAAACCTTCTAAAAATCATAGATAAATATTTTACTAGGTTTATTGTGATCAGTGGGATCAAAGGAGCCAAGTTGACCTAAAATAGTAACCTAGGTGAATAACTAATGTCAATTGAGTTTAAATATGAAATTGACCAAATAAATAACTTCAAAACCCAAAATTGAAACTACCACTAGATTCCCTAGATCCTAATTAAGCACCCATAAAAAGTTGGACCTATTTTGAGAATATTCTCACCTACTTTGCATTTAATTCCTTAATTTCCTAAAATTTTGCAAATAGGTCCAAATTTATTACTTCTGGGTCCTTCCCTCTTGCAAATAGGACCTTGGTCATCTTCCTACTCGTAGCCGGTCTATGATCATTGACCGAGCTACTCGTTGAGCTTCAAGCTCGGATTGTAGCCGCCTCAGTCCACGATTGACCTCGGCAATAGAAGTTCTGTTCCTCTTACCGTTCCACATCTAACAGTGTTTGTTCCACTAGCTACCGCTTACTCCACCACCCGCAATCTCCGGTCAAAACAAAAGTAGAAGTTGCGAGTTGTTGCGAGTGTTTCTTGCAACTTCCAGCCTCCCTTAAGCGCGACAATACCTTTATAAAGGATCAACTACCTCTTCCAAGTTCCCTCATTTGGGATCTGAAAGCAAAAGCCTCCTCCTTCCCTTCCTTCGTGCATCACCATTGCTAGACCTTGAGGTCTCCTCCGCCCCTTCTCTTCGCTACCTCTCGCCATCGAACAAGGGTGTAGCCATCTTCGCTTTTCTCTCGCCGAGCTTCCCAGCCAAGAAGCCAACCCTCTGACCCCTTCATTGACCTCAATTCCTCCTCCGAACTCTTCACCGACGGCCTGCCACTGCCACCGGTCTCCTCACCTCTATCTCTTCAATAGGATTAGGGTTTCTCTTCCCCCGCTTCCCCTCTATCTCCTCATCTCCTCAATTTCCTCTTTTAGCTTTGTTTTCACCACCATGACACCTCTGTCTTCCTCACGTCCGACACGAGCTCCGGCGAGCTTGCGCTAGTGCTACATCGCACCAACCACCTCGAAACTGTCACCAAATCCTTAGCTAGGTCTCACCGAGCAAAAGCCCCAAAGAAATTTGGGGCTCTCGTGTATCTTTCCCTTTGTTGAACACAGGCACCAGATGCGCCTACACTAGACTCTACAGAGCTCTACTATGCTCGCCACACTCTAAAACCACCATGACTACACTTGCCACTTCACGGTGAAGCTTCTAAACCAATTTAATTGGGTCACCAGGCTGTATTTTCGATTTCAGGACTTCACCGGAGCACCGCTGCCGTCTTCGTCTTCCCTGACCACATCCACTCACCTCCGACCAGCTCCAGCTTTGCTACCACTCCCAGGTGCCACGGAACCCCTCCGTGACATGCTCTAGGCATTCAATTTGAGAGGAGTGCTCCCCTAGTAGTTGCAATTAGCACAAATCCTCTATTGCTGAAGCACGAAGAAGAAAAGAGCGGCTGTTAGCCCCACATCGTAGGGGATAGAATCTAGAAGGCGCATAAAAGACATTTGTGTGGTAGCCTTGTCACCTTCATATCACCAGGGTCAGGTCCCTACTCACACACGCCTCACGCACGCTCTTGGTCGCCACACACGCCGGCGAGTGTGGGCATTGGATTCGATTACCTAGATCCAGCTTGATCTGAGGAAGGGAGGGAGGCGGTTTTTTCACCTTGAGAATAGTGTACCCTTCCCAATAGTGCTTGGCCCTTGTGCTTCATAAGTTAAGGCGTCTGTGCCTTATACCCGATGTCTGAGGGTGAAACTTGGTATGTTCTGTGAGCTTAACGTGAAAGAATTAATAGTTGGAACTGTACAAATATTTGAGCTTAGATATTAGGGTTAAATTTGGTGGTTTAAGCCACCACTTTTACCCTTATCTTTTTATATTTTTCTGTCTAAATATATATTTGATATTCATTGAACATCTATTACACTCTTCATATTCCAATAGTGATATTTGCGCATTTTTTCTCTCCCAGAGATGACCTCAGATTTTTCTCTTTTAATTCAAGTTATAAATTTTAAATGTTAGATTCACTTTGATCACCTATACTATGACGCACGTTCTTAAAATGATCAAAGAGCGATCCAACAATGTTGTGGGTATGCTCGGTGCCAAGTCCTCGCTTGTTAATGTGCATACATCTAAATAGCCAAAAATGTCTATTAATGCATGTTCTTAGTGTCATATTAGCAGCATGCATTGTAAATATTGCATAACATGCATAATCATGCATTTAGGTCAAATTGTACAAATTGTATAGTAATTGTCTCCTTTTATGGCCAGGGACAAGGCGACTTTTAATTGAGGCTTCGAACAGAAGATCCAACCATACGAATCTGATCAAGGTGATGACGGGAGTTCAACGACTCTAAGATCGCCCTAATCGGACATCCATAGCATCAAATATAGTTTGAGGAAGCCCAGAGATCAAGGGCCAAGATGGTGTAAATCTGCACTTTAGACGACAAATCTGAGCGCATGGATGGGTTCGCATCAACAATCATAGTCTAACGGCGTGAAAATCAGTCCAATCCGACATCCATGACACCATCTGGAGGTCACAGAAGATGGACGGCCAAGATGGTGCCATGTGGCACCATCCCAGACGCCCAATTAGCCCAAGGAACAGCTGGTGCCTTTCTTTCCTCAACGGATCGATCAATCTCAGCCGTTGGACCTTGATCCAATGGCTGAGAACAATGCCCGCTGCTCAAACATCGCCCACCCTCTCTTTCTCTCCATTGCACACACGATCGGATATGGGTCGTTGGATCTTGATCCAATGACCATAGGCGCACGTGCCTAATTCCTAAACGTGACAAAAAGTCAACCGTAGCGTAGCGGTCGAGCGGCCTTGCACGAGCGCGAGGCGTGGGTTCGACTCGCAATCAGAGGCGTGCGCGCATTTTATCTCGACCGCGCGATCAACTACGAACGACCCAGATCGCCCGATCGAGCGCATGCGCAATTGGATGACTCGCCTTATGCCCAATCGCACGTGCAGCTGAAGCATGCAAGGAGCGATCTGAGCTGTCCGATCTCACGATCGAACGACTGAGATTTCTTGGACGTGCGCTTGGTGTTAAGGTGCGGGAGAGGAAGAGGCGCGTGCAGTGAGCACACATCGCCCACAATCAGGCCTTTAGTGACAGATAAATTTGTCACTAAAGACCTGATTTTAATGTTTTTGAATATGGAATTACCAAATTGCCCCAAATCCTTGCAACTATAAAAGGAGACCCCTACCCTACGAAATTCTCATCCCTTCCTTCACCTCTTTCCCTCTCCAATGCTTAAGAGAAGCTTGTCCCACACCTGGGATGCTACTCTAGAGCCAAATCCAAGTTTTCTCGCCCCTATTCCGGAAGTGGATCCCGCGACGACGACGACATGCTTCCTCGTTCCTACTTCTTCCTGCTTCGTCCTCCTTCCCGCTCCACCCTCCGTCTTCCAAGCGTCGCTCCGTCTGGCTTGTCCTCCAAGCATTCGTCGAGGAGAATAACATCTCTCTCTCTTCTTTTTATCGCTTTCTAGAATAGAATTTCTTACTTTCTAGCTGTAATCATTTTCCGCTTTTTAGTTGTAAAAATAGTATTATTATATCAAGTGATTATTCTCTTTCTCTGATTGTTTATATCAATTCCATTGTAATTATCTTGCTTTCAAACAAAAATACCAAAAAAATATAATCGCAGATTTTAGATCGACGTAGCCTCCCTGTGTTCGACCTGGAATTTCTTTATGAATTTTGGTAAAATTTTATCTGTTAACGGATTACTTCGCAAATCAAACTACAATGACAGGTTTTTCAAATCCAACTTTGATCACGTAGTTTTCCACCTTCAACACTTGTCTGCTTTGGCCATTACTCCTCCACTAGGGATTCTTTGTCGCAAGTCCTACACACCCCTATCATTGGCCTCTCGATGCACTATCTTGGCCGACCACTCAGGCCAGGAGGATGCGGAATGTAGATTAGGCAACATTGTTTAAGAGGTTCACAATCAGGTTGGCTGGATGTGGTGGCCAGTTTCTCTCCCATCAACGAGATGCTACTACGAAGGAGTGTTGGAGCATGGACATGGATGCTTAGAGCCTTCCTCTCCTAGATGGCTCGATGGTGGGGCACTCGGCAGCAGAGCTTACCCAACTTCTAAGGGCGCCATGTCATTGGCAGCTGATGCTGGGAACCAACAGCTTCTGGTGGAGACATGGTGCATATCTGCCTGATTGAGCCTACGACATCTTGACTGCAGACTCCACAGGCGACCCCATTAATCATGAGTGTAGCCATCTGTGGATCGTTAAGGCACCGTTGAAGGTGCGAGTCTTTCTATGGTTCAGATGGTGAGAGGACCTTGTTATAGGATGACTATGGTGATTGCTCATGGGTTCACCAATGTAGCTTTGTGCCTTGTGCTCCCTCGCAGTGGATGGGACACTTCACCTATTTGTGGATTGCCCTTTCACGAGGGAGGTATGCAAGGCAGTGTGTGGGAGACCTCTCTCTCCCTCGAACACCTTGTGACTCAGATGGTAGATGCACACCATGAGCAAGGTAAGATGGCAAAGTGTTTTTGTGCACGTGGCTTGCACGAAACAACTTTGTTTTTCATCAAGGTCAGTCTTGGATCGATGATGTAAATAGTGAGTCCAATTCTTTGGCAAATTTTTGGGGTACACAAATGTAATTACATAGTTACTTGTAATTACACTATACATTGTAATAAAACTTGGATGACTACCACCTCAGTAGTTATCCTTTCTTTTCTTCAAAAAAAAAAAAAAATCATCCATAAGCAATCATTATTATAGAAGACTTCACCACTAATAAAGCCAACTACAAAATTGGCTTATAAAGAGTCCACTACTCTCTATCATTGTTTTATCACTACTATCACAATTAAGGAAACTATTTGTCCTTCTCATATGATTTGGGCATCGAATTGTCAAGAATGAATATTTTGCACAAATTAGTAGAAAGAGTGCAACAATCAAGTCCTACACAACATTTTTGGTAATCATAAATTCGAATGCCTTGATGATCTATCATATGAATCTTCCATAGAACAATTCTTCTCTAGGAACCTCCATTACATGCTTCAAGATAATTTTTTCTTATTCACTAGAAAGTACTGATCCACACAATAAACTAAATCCTCATTATCTCAGTAATAATGCCTTGAGCAATATATTTGAAGAGAATACTCTTGGACATCACATAGGCCACAATATGTGGCCTCAGTTTAGTATAGTACATAAGGAATGGATTATTTGTAGGGTTTATTTTGAGCACATCAAGGATGCTTTTGTAGGAGGTAGAAATTTTCTAAATTACCTCTGTAGTTGTCAATCGTGTAACATAGTTCATGAAAGATTTCTCTATTTCAATCTCCTTGTCGAAAATATCTCTTAGAAAATGCAAGCTCCACATTTATTGTCCTCATATTCATGTAAAAATGTTGGGCCATGAGGTTGCATACTCTATCATCATTAACCAATTGAGTCAAGACTCGATCTATGCCTTGATCCTCAAGTTAGTAGGGAATCTAATAATTGCTAAATTGCATTCATTGAATCAACCTTGAGAATGCATAGTTGCTTGTATTCTAATGGTTTAATTATGCGAAAGCATCTATGTAGTACATCTACTCTTCCTTTTCCTACTCTTTGATAGCAATGAAGCTTTCTCAAATGTATCTTGATACGTAATCTCCTTCTTCAAGAAAGTTCTCTCTAAATTCATTCTTCCTTAATGTTTAACTCTATTGTACAAGCTCATAAGACTCAATTAGGGTCCTTATATTGAAAATTTTCATCCTAATATAACGAAACCGATTACCTAAACCCAATTGATTCTTTCCAATTTTGTTGAAAATTTGTTACACGAACTAGTAGAATAAGTTTCAACTATTGGATGTGCCAAAATTGAGTTTCGACCAACAAATAGAAATTGTTCTAACTGGTTAACTCAAGTTATTTTGTTTGACTAGCATGCAACAGTTAAATGCGTTAAACTATTTAGTTTTGTTTTTCTTGAACCAAAAGTCAAGATAAAGTTTAAAAGCTTATCACATTAGCAACGAAAATGAAATACTAGGTATACACATAAGCATATCAAGCAGAGATAGTGTTCTAGAGCATACCAAGCAAACACAACTGCTTTTATAAACCATGATGTTTCATAAAGTGCTCATTTTAAAACTACAACTAGAAAACTAAGTGAAAGAGCTAGAGCTATGTTGCTGAGTGAAAGTTGTCATTAAAGTATAGCGTCGTAGTATAGTGACGAAAATTGCAACAATACTTAAATTTATAAACTTCGGAAACAAAAGTGAGTCCGACGTCATTCGTAGGGAGCAAATAAGGAATTCACAGCACTAATCGCAATATAAATCAATGAGCACAATGATAAAGATATGTAATGAATAAAATCTACTCAAAATGATATTAATAGTAACAATTTTATCTCAAGAAATAATGGGATAAAAAGAACATTAAAGGCCCTAAAAATGGTGATTTAAATCACGAATGATATCCCATAATCAAGCACATATCCTAATAAATCAACCAATTCAATTTTCCTATAGTGGTCTCAACCACTTGCCACATCAGATAATAGACAAATAAGTCCACAATGCCTCAAATATAGCAACAGTACCCAAATCGAACGTCAGACCCTAGGGTCAGACGCCTTAAGTGACCACAGCACTGCTCATGGCATTAGGCCTTAGAAACTCCCAAGGCTTCAGAGCACAACCCTTAGAAATGGCTAAGTATAGAGCACATAGTCACGTATCTCAAGGAGCACAGTGCAAAATCCTCACCCTCCTTAGATCCCTTTCTCTTTCCTCAATCCAGAACTGGGTATTTAATCGGGTAATCGGGTCGAATATAGGGTCCAGACCCACGGGTAATGGGTCGCGGGTGAGAGTGAGTGGATTACGTGAATGAGGGACCTTACCTCCCTTATGAAGAGGCAAGGAGCCCACTGAGCAAATACGTTTTATATGCTGTGTTACGGTCGAAGGTTTCTGATGTGGGACTAATGCCCCCTCTTTCTTTCGCATGACACAACATGGAGTTGGAGGTGAAATTACTGCTGCTATTGCTTTGTTTCCGTTGAATTGAAGATGTAGTAGGCTTCCTGGGGTATGCCTGCGTATGATGGAGGAATTGGGGCTGAAGATGGTTGGACGATGGTAGCAACGATTCTCCAATGAAGACTTGAGGAAAAAAATACAGCCTTGCTGCCCCAGTTAGATAGCTGGAAAGCTACGCCGTGGTGAGGTGGAGCTAACGGTGGTGGTGATTGGGTGATTGGTAAAATGTGGTGGCCGAATGGTGATAGAGGAGCAGGTTGTGGATGGGTCCATTCGATGGGGGGCTACAGTGATCAAAACCCTAAATTTGTTTGGGGCTTTTGATCCCTAGGTTGTGGCGAAGGTTGTGGAGGCGGTGGCTTATTGTTTGGTGGAGTGTAGCAGCATGGTGAATTCGTCGGAGTTGTGGTCGGAGGTGGAGAAGATGAAGTTGGAGAGTAGTGTACGGTGGTCGGATTGAGGGAATAAGGGGGAAGATAGATTCTAAGGAGAGAGAGGAAGGGAGATAACCTATTTATTGGGTCGAAGGAGGGCAGAACCATGCCAGTGTGGCTTGTCGGACACATGGAAGGTGAATACCTCTGGTGGGGGGGTTTGGTGAGGACAATGGGGCAGGCAGCTTCTGCGTTGGTTGGCAAGAAGCGGAGGAAGTTGAGGAATAGGTTAGACCTCCCAATTTGGCAGTTGGACATCCAGAGGAAGGAGATCGAAGAGGCTCATCGAAGCCGCGACGGAGGTGGCTAGAGAAAGAAAGGAAGAGTGGATTTTGGCCGTGGACCAGGCTCGAAATGATCCTGGGAACTTCTAGAGCTTATATAGAGCTTTGATTTGAGTTCAATTAGGAAAATTAATCGCGATTTCATTGCAATTTGGTTTGGGTTTCCTCGCGGGTTTCTTGAGCTCTCCTAAGCTCCATGCCTCAAATCTTGACTTAAGATCATGTTCAAATGATCTCTCATGGTTTGAACACCAATCTCACTAATTTTAATGAGATTTAGTGAAGATCAAATGGAGATCTTGTCGAATCACAGCCGGTGGAATTGGGTTTACGACTCTGATTTGATTTCAGGTAGAAGGGGGCTTATCGTGAAGAAGATGACAAAAGATAGGGACCAAAATGTAATAAAATCACAACCTAGGGGCTTAACCGTAAAGGATAGAGATCTTAAGGACTAGGATACAAACTAGGCCAAGATGGACTCTGATTGGGCCCAAAGTTTGGTTTTAACCTAATCTGGACTCAAGGATCTACTGGTGAACTTGGATTTGATTTTTGACCACATTTGACTGGGAAATTTGCATAGAGGCCCAAATTAGGTTAAAATCCTATCTGAAACTTTGTTCAAGGTCAAATGGGTTCAGATGGTCAAACCAAAGGTACCAAATGTCTTAGAAAATTTTTATATGAATTTTAGGAGGTTTAAATGAATTTTATCCTGACCAAAACCTCTTTAATTC
This sequence comes from Thalassia testudinum, assembly GCA_037157565.1. Taxonomy (NCBI): domain Eukaryota; kingdom Viridiplantae; phylum Streptophyta; class Magnoliopsida; order Alismatales; family Hydrocharitaceae; genus Thalassia; species Thalassia testudinum. The sequence continues at coordinate 63,299,928 of JAZHRO010000031.1, forward strand.
AAGCGTGGCTAAAATTAAGGTTTTGTGTATTAATTTGGTTCTCGTAATGCACGAAATCCTATTTCTGTCAATGTGGACCTACTTCTTGGTCTTTAATGCTCAATTGACCTTTAACTAACCCTGGATGACCCTGTGGTTACTCTGTATTCATTATGTGATGTTAAAATAATAGAATTAACCCTAATTTGTTGTTTCTCCCTCAAAACAGATTTGAGTGGAATTACGGTTCTGAGGCGATCATTTAGAAGCATTTATCTCTTGATTCCAATTAATTTAAGCTAGTTATGGTAAATGATGGTGTTGCCATCAAGGTAGATCTAGGTTCCATAGCTAGGCATGAGAGCATGAGAGCTTTTAGTTTTCTTCTTCACCTTCCTTTTCTCCTTTTGCTTCTTCCTTTCTTCCTTGGACTATGCAAAATGCTTTCTTCCTTGATGAAGATGGCTTATATTTCTAAACCATCTCACAATGATGTAGCTTTTGAGTAACTTCATTCAAGAAATAAAGGCATTCCGCTCCCTGTAGGGTCTACTCCATTAGGAACTGAGTGACATGATGTGTTGGACTAACCATTGCACTTCACAATTGAAGTTGAAAATTATTGCCTCAAGTGCCTGGTGTAGATGATAGAAATGAGTGAAGGTTGAAGAGGATCCCATCTCAGTAGGTTGTTCCTTACCTATAACATGAGATAAAGGAATCTGCCCATCCCTATGACCTACCTAATTAGTTGAAATAATTAAATCAAAGGCAATCCTTGTCCAAACATTAGGGAGTGTAGAAACACTAATATCCACATTTCTCAAAATATGATAACCATAATATTAAAAGGGAGAGTATGGAATTGGTTATCAACAAACATCAACTTAAGAAGTACTGAGCATCAGCCAACATTTATCTCCTCATGAATTACATTGATTAGCACATTAAGATCTTTTTGAACGGTGCTAAAGTTGGTAGTCTTGTAGTATGAATTCCAACCAAAGATATAGAGCAAGAATTTCCTAGTAGGAGTCATATAATAATGCTCAAAAGAACTATTTAAAGACATTCCCTCCATTGTCAAGAGGGTATGACGGATTTGTTCATAGTGAATCTCCTTACAGAGTTTAGCAATAGTTTTATCATTTTGGGACAATTGAGGGCATTTGAGATGGTCTCTTCATTCACAGTGAACTTTCATCCATATACAATGGTATTGGACTTAATCTTCTTAAATGTGCATCACACATAACTAATAGTGTAGTAGAATAGTATCATAACATTATGACAAACTCTAAGAATGTCATTGTCCAAAGAGGGATGAAAGCTCTGATAAAACAAGTTTGTTATCTCTTACAATCAAACGAAGAGCTTGGATTAGGGAATGCTATGGAGAAAATCATTGCGAACGATAAGGCAAAAGTGGACCATTTTAGGTTAGGAGAACAAAGGATAACACTTCACTAGTGAAGAATGTTCGAAGGAAATTGTCAACATCGATGGGTTTGCCTCTTAGGATAGAATGAGTTTAGGATAATAGTCTAAGAGTTATCACCTTAGCTAAAAATTATATACTTATACTAGTTTAACAGATGCAGGAATCCCAATCATGAGAGATTGTCATTTTCCTTTAATTTGTTATGCAAGAGCTATGTGTCAAACGTAAAGAAGAAAATCAATATAATGTAAGATTTATATAGAAAAGAGGGGGAAGAACCCTTGAACCTTGAGAAAAAAAGTGCACAAGCTTCCCAAGCTAGATGCTTGGCATTGCACACATGGGAGGCTATAGCCATACACACACCAGCAAATGGAGCTGCTGATCAACAAAAGATGCTCAAAGCCAAGACAAGGATGCCTTAGGCACACACTAAGATGTAAGAAAGATACCTTTCCCTTGGATATGAGTTCCAATCAACAGTTGATCTTGCAAAAGTTGCCATAAGTGAACAACCATCCTACATGGCATAGATACTAAACAATCTTACCTCAAGGATTAGAGGGGTTGCATCAACAAAAGTAAGAGCAAAGCACCAACGATAATAAACATCCTTTGGCATTAAGCTTTCAACGAGAGATGTCTAGCCCTAAAAATTGGCATGATGTGAAATAAGGGTGTGGATATCATCAAATTACACATAGTTAGGAATGCGAGGGAGAGCATTGCTAACAAAGTCGTGCAGGTTTCATAAGTGGGAGGAGAGACAAGTGGTAAGCATGTATTTGCCACGCCAATTGAACGTTGCTTCTAAAAATCACCATTGTCTCCTCAAACATCCCACCAAATAAGATGAGACACCAAATTCCAAGCCTCATGCATTAGTCTCAGATACGTAGCAAGGAAATGAACAAGGACGTCAGAATGAAGGAAACCATAGAGCGAGCTCCTTTCACAATGGTCACTAGAGCTATGAATTATGACGTGCAGGCCTGAACAACCCCTAGCTTTCCTCAATGGGAAGGATCGATTCACCCTCCATATACATATTAAAGTATCTATAGTCTTCCCTCGTAATCTCCCACAGATCAGTGACGACAGCTTATGCATAATCTAGTGAGGAAGGTTTTCGAGATTATTTAGAACAGGTCGACCCGAGTGCAAGCGTACATGCAGACACACATGGAACAAGAATGCCTGCTGATGTTGAGGATATTTGTAGATATTCGGATACAACATGTGCAGCAACAGTCAAATGTAAGGCTGGAATCACATCATTTGTTCAGAGCACGAATTTTTATAGAAAAAGAAGTGCGAAAAATGTGTATTTTATTCCCAATATAAAACAGCCGACGAAACCACTTACGTCCGGGGTTTCTAAATATCTCTGTTGTTTTAAGAAAGACTATTAACTATTGTTTTATGTGGTGGGGTGCATGCAACGATCATATTTGACGTCTCATGAGTCATGGGATTCAAATTCCTGACGGTTTGTTTACCTTACAGGATATCCCACATTTTTGTGAGTTATCACGTATTTACGAAGAAAATTAAGTGAGTCTATATTTTATCCTAAATTTAAATTTCCTCAAATTTAAGTATGGATGAGAAATAAGTTATCTCATACCTTAATCCTTTGCAACTCTCGTTCCCCCACCTTACACTCTTTTCACATTTACCCTCCCTTTTCCTTTACCCTTGAACAAAGAAAAAATCTACCAACAAATATAACAACTAATCTATCCTTCATTTCCAAATAAACATCATAGCTTTTCATTCTTATCTTATTCCCTGTTCGTATAAACAACCCTCACAGGATCATTCAGAGTTACAAGTAAATACCTATACGGGATATCCCCATTTACAAATTTTTATCTTGTAAAATATGTCCTGCAATATAATTACTGGCACTAAATTTTTAAAAGCTACAGATTTGTTACTTTTACGGCATACAGAAGGGGATCATCGGAAAAATAACAAATTTCCTTTTTAAGGAGTTTGATTCGTAATCTTTTAATATCGATCCTCAATTTTCATTTCACTGTAAAATTACAGCTTTCACCTAACATCCAGTTTACTTTCGCTCCAAACCCATGCCTTGGTTCTCCTTACACACCTTAGCGACATATCAAATATTATATATATAAAAAATAACAAATATCTTCATGATTTTAATTTCCTGCGATGGGGCCACACGAGATTGCGTAATTGCGTGGGCTGATGCCGAGATGACGACACGGCCAAGGACCACGACGATGAGGATGTGTACGTTTCGACCCCCGTCTGCAGCACATTGGTTTGAGGGCAGTTTCGCATATCCGACAAGTATTATATCGTCTTATTTCATATATCTTGAATGTCGACTTTTCTTTGAATACAGGTGATGTAATACTAGAAAGTTATATATGCTACAGGGTCTAGTGAGAGGTGTCACCGGGTAGGAAGATATATACTGCCTAGATAGAAAAAAGGCAGTAACAAGGTTTTAACTTGTTGACTCATCTGTGGTAAGAAATAACTATAATGCAAGAGTCTGGTTACCATTGTTTTGTATCTCCCGTGGTTTACACATATCCTTTCATAGATGTCTTTTAAGGCTTGATCCGATTTAGGTTTATCGAGACATTTAAACAAGTAGCCATTGTACCCTCTCTTATCTATAAAGGACTTCATTGAGCAACCTGTAACTTGTAGTTATTAACCCTTGGTGGAACCTCTCCGTTAGTAACGTATTGCACAATGGGTGTGATCCATGAACTATTAGGTTTGAGCTGCATGGTTGCCAGCAGGTTTATTGACAATACAGCCAGCTCCTCGAGGGAAATGTTATCATCTTCCCCTTTAGCCATGGTTGATGCCAACTCGGCTAAAGCATCTACGAGGAGATTATTTGCTCTGGGGACACCACTAATCTTCACCTTTTTGAATTCTGTCATGGCCAACTTGGCCTCTTTTGTGTATAAGGCCATATTGGGGTCTTCTGCTTAGAAATCTCCCTTGACTTCGTTGGAAACTAATTGAGAATTAGTGAATATTTCAAGGCTCTTGGTCCCCATTACCCTAGCCAGGCACAGTCCCACCAAGGACCTCATATCCTGCGATGTTATTTGCCGCCAGGAAGCCCAACTTAATGGAGTATTTGTGAATATGGTCGTCAAGGATTGATAAGACGACAACCAATCCCACTTTGTTTGTTGTGAAGCCATCTACGTATAACCTCCATATGCTGACGCCAAAATGGTACGCCTGAGTGAATTCTGCCAAAAAGTATGCCAATACTTGACCTTTGATAGCTAGGTAGGATTTATATTTATTATCGAATTCCGCCACCTCTTGGACCCAACGCATTTGGTGGTTCAACCTTGTTGTCTTATGTAGCATTCTTCTCATACATTGATTAGTAAGCATGATGATAGTATGAGCTTGGACATATGGGCATAGCTTTCTGGTGGCTGTGACGAGGGATAACTCCAGTCTCTTGATGGGAGGGTATTTAGCCTCTGTGCCTTGATAAGTTTTACTGATAAAGTAAACAGCTCATTAGACACCTTCCTTGCATACTAATGCCGCACAAACTATTGACCTTGAAGTGGCGAGATAAGTATATAGGGGCCCACCCAATTATGGGGCAAACTAGAAAGGAGGATTTTGGAGATAATCCTTAATCGAGTCCAAAGCCTCTTGACATTGCAGTGTCCAATGTTGGGCATTATAGCCTTTTCCTTTCTTGATACGTATGCTCGAAGAAAGGATGCATTTGTCGAACGACCTGGACAGAAATCTTCCCAAGGCTGCTATCTGTCCTACTAAAGAATATACTGACTTACAGGCAATGTTAACTCCATTACCTCTTTAATTTTTTTGGGCTTGACTTCAATGCCTTGGTTGGACACTATGAACTCTAAAAATTTCTTAGAAGAAACACCAAAGGCACACTTCTCTAGGTTTAATTAATTGCAAGTGATTGTCTTGTAAAGTATTAAAAACCTCAATCAATGCCCCCTTTGACCAACATATCATTGATATACACTTCAAAAGCCTTTCCTATTATCTTTGAAAAAATAAGGTTTACAAGGCGCTAATAAATGCCACTGGAATTTTTTAGGCCAAAAGGCATTACATGATATTGGAAGAACCCTTTATCTATTATGATGGATGTGTGAGGCCTATCTGCTGAGGCTAGGATTATTTGGTGATAGCTATTGTATGTGTTAAGCAACGACATGTGGGACTACTGGAAGTAGAAGTTAACCAAGGCATCAATTTTTGAGAGTGAAAACTTGTCATTTTGGGCATGTGTTGTTTAAATTGATAAAATCGATGCACATCCACTTCTTGCCATTGGCCTTTTTTACCATTACCATGTTGGAGAGCCATTGAGGATATAGGAATTTCTCTATAAATCGTACGTTTAATAGTTTCTCCACTTCAGTGGCAGTTGCTTGCCATTGCTTTGGTGATTTGTGATAGCGTGCCTACTTCATTGGTTAGGTATCAAGATGAATGTTCAAGTGGTGTTGAATAATAGGCAAATAGACCTGTCAAGTCGTTGGCGGACCAAGAGAAGATATCTACATTTTCTTAAAGGAGTTCAAGGATGCCTCACACTTCATTAGAGTCCAGGTTTGCCCCAATTAGCACTTACTTGTCGACTCAAGGATTGAGTTAAATCATCGTTATAGATGACCTTAAGTGTAGACGCAAGGGTGGGGCCTGGTCTTGAGAGTTGTCCCCTCAAATAGTATTTACCATGGCCCTCTTCTTTCTCTAGTTCTATGGCTTTGGGGGAATTCTTTGCATACTTCGCTCAACTTTCAAGAAAATTAACTACCATCGAACTGCTTGATCTTTGTAAACCATTATGATTCCTAATGAGGAACAAAATAGGACTAGCAAAAAGTATAAGGACGAGATGACGCTAAAACCATGGGTGGATAGTTGTCCGATTATCCAATCAAAAGTCACAATTTGGTTGGCCAATATGAATGTGGCAATTTGATTAATATGTTAGACTGTCTTTGATGGTGCCTGAAAAATCTATTTCCTCCTTTACCATCACCTTGTGATTCTTAAACCAGATTACCAAATATGCGATAAGATTTAGATAGTTCTCCCCAAAGCCATGCTTAAGGTGGGTCTTCAGGAATAATACCTTAATCGTGCTTCCCTTATCTATGAGGAGGAGCGGTTGATTCTTCCCTGATACAAGGAGGGTAATCATTAGGGGCCTTGTCTGAATGAGCCCCCAATCATGGTAGGAACTAGAAGAGCACAACTATTGCGTTCTCCATCTCTAGGTGGGGATTACCATCTCTCCATCAACCAACAGGCATAATTGTTGTAGAATCAGTGATCACTGTAATTTTTCCTACCAAAGAGGGTGAGATTTGTAGAAAATGAAAATAAGAGGAAATAATGTATTCAATAATCACACAAAAATCACAATCACAAGTGCACAAGGATATTTAGGTGGAAACCCAAACCCAGGTAAAAACCACCACCTAAGTCTCTCGACTTTGGATTTCCCGATAGATCGAGTCGATCAAATCCACTATCCGAGTCACTTAAAACGAGGGTGACTCAACCTTAATACAACCGACGCTACTTTGAACGAGGGTAGCGTGCCATAAAATTCTATTCACAAGAAGGTTTTTCTCTAGAGAAGGAGATGGGAATTTACAAAGCGAATACCGGGACAAAAACAAATACAAATATCCTATAGAGCCACAAAGTAAAGTAAATAAAATTAGCTTCTATAAGCAAAGAACTTCCCTTAGATGGAAGTGCGTTGGTAGGTGATGCGGGTGCGCGATCCACGCAACGTCACGACGATGCTCTCGTAACTGACGGCAGGAAAGCGCGTGCACAGCGAATGTGGTGCTCTCTAAAGTGGGCTAGAAGATCTTAGAGAGCAACAGCACTTCTAGATGATCTTCTTTCTTCCCTAGGATACAATGGATGTGGAAATGGTATTTCTTGGTGTGTCTTACAAAGGAAGGGGCCTCTCCTATTTATAGATGGCCTAGGAAGGCTTAAGAAGGCTGTGGAAGCCTTAGGTAACCGTTGGGGATGAACTCAAGGGAAAGCAGGCCGAAGTCAGGGTTATTAATGATTCTGACAGTGTTATCAGACGTCCGGGTCAAGAATCAGATGCCTGAAAATCACTCTTAAGATGTCTGGAAACTAAATCAGACGTCTAGTCCTAGACGGGTTTCTTTACTGATTTGGTTCAGACCTTAATAGGATTCTCGTGTAAGTTGGTCAGACGACTTGTCGAACATCTGGCACTAGGTTTGGACGTCTGGAAACCTAGATTACAGTGGGAATGGATTTTGCAAGGCACAAATGGCTAAAACTCTGATGATAAGTGATTTTTGCTTAATCGAGAGCTAACGTCTATTTATCATACGTCTGAGGTCCTCTATGAACGTCTAATAGAAGATTAAAGGTCAATCCTCAACGATTATATTTCTAAGCTAATGTTCCATGTTGTCAACGTTTCTGTGCGGATTTAAAGGCGTATTACGTTGCAGTAGAACCGACAAAACGTTTAAACAAATAATTTTATTACTCGAACAACTAGAGTATCCGAGGTCGAACACAGGGAGCAAACTCAGTACTTTGTAAAACCCAAGAATACAACTGTTTAATGCAAATATAATTGATTCAAAGAGTTTTTAAGAAAGATGTAAAAAAAATAGAATTAGACGTCTGATTTATGTATCAGACGTCTTAAATGTGATCTTTCTTTCTCTTTTTCTTCTTCTGCTTTGCCTTTCGGATCTCTTTGCAATCTTCCCTTGTCCTTCTTCTTCTTCTCCTGCGAAGACTTCTTTCTTTCTTCTTCTTCTATCTTGCTTCTCCTTTCTTCTTTGTCTTCTTCTTCTTCTTTGTCTTGCTTCTCCTTTACTTCTTTGTCTTGCTTCTCCTTTCTTCTGCAGCGGCCACGTCCTTCTCCTGCAATCAGCCTGCCTGCACAGGGGAACAAAACCTAACCCTTCTCCCTCTACCCGCGCGTGTCTCTCTCTCAAGCAATTCACTCTAACCGCTCTACCAGAGCCACAGTCTCAATCGGGTCGGATCGTACCCGGGACCAGGCGCACCTGCAGGTGTGTGATGCGCGAGGAGTGCGTAGGTCTAGGTCGGGTCGGATCCGCCAGGTCCGCGTGGTCAGGCCGCGGACGAGGCGGGTGGGGTCAGTGAGGGACCTCACCCCTGTGCTTTCGAGGCGATAAGAATAAAGCGTAAAAACAACTTATACGGTACCTGCCGGTTGCAATCCCACGGTGTGGGACTATCTGGTCTCGCCTTCACGCGCGCCTGCAGAAACCTCGTCGTGCGATTGCCCCGCAGCTGCTGGCTCTGCTAGCGCTCCTCGGCTGGATTCGTTCACCTCGCGACACTTGCGTTAGTATGCAGCACCTGTAGTCTGGAAGACCGGGTGCCTGGAGCTTCGCGGGAGCTTCATCAGAGGTCGTCCATGGCGGCAGCAGCTCGAATCCTGTCGTACACAAAACGCGCCTCTCGGCCAAATCAGAATAGATAGAGACCTTCACCGTGGCACGGCGAAGGCGGTGGGCAGTGCAGCAGGCCGCAGGTCGGCCTAGGCGTGCGTGCCTAGGTCAACCTGTGGCCGGAGATGGTGGGTTGGTCGGGGGGTGGTTGTGGAGGGCTGGAGTGGCAGTGGGAGGGTGGAGTGTGTTCCTGGAGGTGAGGCGGAGCTTCCGAGGTGGTTGGCGAGCCGTGTGGAGGGCTGGAGTGGTGTGGGCGGCTCGCCGGAGTGCGGTCGGAGGCGAAGACGATGGAGGTGGTTAGCGTCTGTCGAGGGTCGATCAAGGGAGATAACAGGGGAAAAGAGAGAGGAGAGGATGGAGAACGTATCTGGGGTTGTCTGGAGTGAAGGGAGGCAGTGGAGAGGACGGCTCGTGACTGCCGTCGTCGGGGAAGAAAGACCCTGGGGGAGGAAGCGGCGACGAAGATGAGGTCAGGAGCTTGCGCGCAGGGTACAGCGCGCCGCGGGAGGAAGAGGCGGAGAGGACTCTGCTGCTGGTATGGCAGCAGAGTGACGAGAAGGAGGGAAAGCGGTCGCCGGAGCTTGTGGGTCGTTTGGCCGGAGATGGGAGAGAAGAAATTTGGAGGGGATCTCCGTCAAAATCAAGCTTAAGATGAGTGGTCGAGTCCGAGGGGTGTTTTATAGGTGCTGGCCGCTCCTATCAGAGCGTGAAAGACGCGCAATTAGGTCAGCCGGTTCGCCGGAGTTGGAAGGAAGAAAGATACCCACATCTCTCGTGCGTTCGCACGAGAGATTGGGTTCACACCAGCGAATTTGATTGGCTTTAGAAGGAAGGGAATTCCTCATAGAATCTCCCTTCCATTTCTGGGAGAGAATCTCTGAGGAATTAGAGAGCCATCTCTCTCGAAACTTCGTCGGAGCTCGGTTCTGCCCTAGCAATGGCGGCAGGACCGGTTTGCAAAGAAGGCGAGGAACCTAGGGGGCTCTCTGCAAGGATATTCAAAAGATAGGGACCTCTTTGTGATTTGGGTGTACTAAATTGCAAAGTAGGTCAAGATGACCCCTCCTTAGGTCCAAATTTTGGTACAAACCTAATTTGGACCTAAGGAATCCAATGGAGAAGTTAGATTTCAGGTTTGACCTTGTTTGACTGGATATTTTGCGTAAAAACCCAAATTAGGTTAATTGAAGAGCTATGACCCTAATCTAGGTCAAACTAGGTTCCAAAGGTCAAATTAAGTGTTCTAAACCCTAGAGTATGTTTTTTCATGATTTGTAGAGGGTTTACTTGCTTTTTGTTCTGACCAAAACCTTGTTAATTTAAGCGGGTCTGTTTTAGGGTTACCAAGTGTCTTTTAGTTCTTAGATTGCACATGAACCCATTTCTGCTTGACTCAACCCACTTTTTATCTCATTTAGACCATTTGACCCATGTTTTGCCTCTAAGAAATCCTGTTTATCTACTGCAATGGCAAAATTGCAGTTTTAACCTTTATTTCATGTTTTCTTCTCAGAGCACTTGTTCCTTTAGTTAAGCCTTCTTCTAGGTTATGTAGGAGCTTTTGTCTTCTTTATTAGGTCAAAATGAGCTAGTTATGGCTCATGATGAGGCTCTCATCATACCCCCATGCCGAGCTTTTGCTAGTCCCTTAGCAAAATTTCAAAGTTTTAACTTCCATTCTAGACCCAAAGTGTCCTTAGTTATGATAAGTGCTTCTTTTGTGATTAGGTAGGAATGCCGACAATAGGCCTAGAGGTACTCAAGTACCAACCAAAATCTGGACCTGTTCTGCTTTAGCCTCAGTCCTTCACAAAGGTTTCTACGGCCCACAAAAACTATCCTAGGGTTTGTTGGACTCTGCGGTTAAAGCACCCGTGCTTGAGACATTTTTAGCCTACGCTCAGTTTGCAGTGCGGTTTTTTTTTTTTTTTTTTTTTGTAAGAGAGAGATAGAGGATTTATTTGTTTGGAGAGCTTTTCTCTCTCTTTTCTTTTTATTTCTAGCTTCGGATTAGCTTCTCAACACGGTCTGTATCGGATTCCTCGTCCCCATCATCAATCCTCAAGGGTCCCTGGCTTTCGAGATTTCGAGATAATCCCGCCCATGGCAACCCCCGGAACCCTGGCTTTCGAGATTTCGAGATAATCCCGCCCATGGCGTTCCGTGGCCGAATTCAGACCCTGGCGATCGACATTTCGTGATAATGCCACCCATGGTATCTGAACCAGCAGAGTGCTTACATGCCCCCAGTAGGATATTTAAATATCCTAAGAGACAAGCACCGAGGAGACGATATGTTGTTACGCATCTTCGAGGGGAATTTCCCGCCTCTCCGCGCTGGGAACTTGTCCAAATCAACTTGTGTTGATTGGCCGCTCCTAATCTAGGTGACTTTTTCAGAATATTAAACGCTCTTGCGTGTTTTGAATATTTATGCGCACTGAACCAGACTGTGTGTGAATTTGGGTGCTTAGGTTACCGAATCCCGCAAACTGGAGGTCAGTTAACGAGGCCGAATACTTCCTAAGCCTTAGACCTAATACTTAAGCTTCGCATTTTCCTCAACCTCTTGAGGATTGTCCAGATTTTAACGGATACGTGAATTTTTAAGCTAAAAATCTTGCCCAAGAGGCCTAAGACCAGCGTTCCCGCTAATCTCTTGTTATATCTCTGTAGCATTTTTCTTTTCTTTTTCTTGACTCGGTCTAGAACTTCAGTTAACCCCTTAATCTTTTACTAATGACTTTTTCTTTGTCTTTTCCTTTTGTGCTCCTTTCTTTATTTTTGCTCTTTTTGTCATTTTTCTTTCTTTTCCTCCTCTCATTTGTATGACCCAGAATTGTTCCTCCCCTCTATCAAGTCCTTTTTTTTTTTTTTTTTTTTTTTTATGAATGAAACCCTTTCTTGATATGAATTTTCTGACATTTTGCACTTTCATACCCCCCCATGCCTAAGATTTGCAATGTCCCCATTGTAAATTAGGTGGGTTCGAATTCAGCTTAGTTCATGTGTTAGGACAGGTGTGTGGTGAGTGAATGGGTCGAAGCGACTTGTTGCGAACGATTTCTAATCTCGGGTAGATATACCTGAGGTGAAGTCGGCTGTTCTAATGGATGAACCCTAAAGTGCAGTATGAGTTCCGCATAGCGATGTCAGAAACGGTTTCTGGGTTTTCAAAGAATGACGGGTTGCCTCCCGTTAAGCGCTGAGTTTTACGCCATCGGCTGGGCGTAATGAGCTCAAGAGGAAAGGAGGGTAAAGGATGACTCAGTCAAATCTATATCGGTCATGTCAATGAACGGCTTGAGTCCCTGCCCATTCACGACAAATGGTTCAGAATCGTGGCTGAGTGGGCTGATTTCAATAGCTCCATTTCCGAAGATTTGGCGGACTAGGTAGGGTCCGACCCACTTGGATCTTAGCTTTCCTGGGAATAGTTTGAGTCGAGCATCAAAGAGTAAAACTTTTTGACCAGGATGAAAGACCTTTCTAGAAATGTGTTTGTCGTGAAAAGCTTTAACCCGTTCTTTGTAAATTCGCGAGTTCTCATATGCGTCGTGGCGTAATTCATCGATCTCGCTCATTTGAAATCTTCTGTGGGTTCCAGCCTTAGAAAGGTCGAGATTACAGGTCCGTACTGCCCAATAGGCTTTATGCTCCAATTCGACGGGGAGGTGACATGCCTTCCCGTACACTAGTCTGAAGGGAGACATTCCTAATTGGGTCTTGTGGGCGGTCCTATAGGCCCACAATGCTTCCGGAAGCCGAGAAGACCAATCTTTTCTATCAGGTCGAACAGTAACCTGAAGGATCTTCTTGATCTCTCGGTTAGATAGCTCAGCTAGACCATTAGTTTGGGGGTGGTAAGGAGTAGAGATTCGGTGTGACACCCCGTATTTGATCATCAGTGACTTGAACTGAGCGTTTGTAAAATGGGTCCCTCCGTCGGAAATTATAGCACGCGGAATCCCGAACCTTGAGAAAATGTTTTGATGAAGGAATTTTATAACGGCTTTATGATTGTTGGTTCGGGTCGGAATGGCTTCTATCCACTTGGAAACATAATCAACTGCGAGTAAAATGTATTCGAAGCCATCCGAGGTAGGAAAGGGTCCCATGAAATCAATCCCCCAAATATCAAAAATTTCGCATACCAAGATCGGCTGTAGAGGCATCATGTCTCTATGGCTCATGTTGCCTAGAGTTTGGCAACGGGAACATGCCTTACAGTGATTGTATGCATCTTTGAAAATTGTGGGCCAGTAGAAACCACACTGGAGGACTTTCGATGCGGTTTTATGTCCTGAAAAATGTCCACCGCATGCCTGGTCATGGCAAAATGAGAGTATGTCTTTGATTTCCACTTCCGTGACGCATCGTCGGATTATCTGATCAGCACCAATGCGGAAGAGATACGGGTCTTCCCATAGGTAATACTTGGCATCGGAACGCAATTTGTCCTTTTTGGCCTTCGGCCAATCGGGCGGAATCTGATGTGATGCCAGGTAATTAACAATATCGGCGAACCATGGAAGACTTGTACTGATAGTCAGGAGGTGCTCATCAGGAAAATGTTCTGTAATAGGTCCGGACGGATCAATAATTTCAGGAGGAAGGCGGGATAAATGATCAGCTACCACATTGTGCTTTCCCGCCTTGTCGCGAATCTCGATGTCAAATTCTTGCAACAGCAAGATCCAGCGGATTAATCGAGGTTTCGCGTCCTTCTTGGCTAGGAGATGCCTCACAGCTGTGTGATCCGAGTATATGATAACACGGGAACCCAGAAGGTATGATCTGAATTTTTCCAGGGCTAATACTACGGCCAGCAGCTCTTTCTCAGTAACCGTATAGTTACGCTGAGCCTCATCCAGTGTTTTGCTGGCGTAGTAAATGACCACAGGTTTCCCGTCAATTTTCTGCCCCAAAACCGCTCCTACAGCGAAGTCAGATGCATCGCACATGATCTCAAAGGGTTGAGACCAATCAGGGGACTGTAGGATTGGGGCTTGGGTGACTCGGTCACGTAAGATCTCAAATGCTTGAGTGCATTCCTTGGAAATTCCGAAAGGCACATCCTTGGACAGCAGATTGGTCAGGGGGCGCGCGATTTTGGAGAAATCAGGGATGAATCGACGGTAGAAACCGACGTGCCCCAAAAAAGATCGGATGTCCTTAATCGAGCTAGGCATAGGGAGCTTGGAAATCAGGTTAACCTTAGCTCGATCCACTTGGATGCCTTTCTCTGAGATTAAATGTCCCAGGACAATTCCCTCAGGCACCATGAAATGGCTCTTTTCCCAGGAAAGAACCAAATTCACCTCGATGCACCGCCTGAGTATATGGACCAAGTGTTGGAGGCAATCGTCAAATGATTGTCCAAAAACTGAAAAGTCATCCATGAAGACTTCCAGATAGTCACCTACCATATCTGAGAATATGGCAAGCATGCACCGCTGAAAAGTTGCAGGTGCATTGCAGAGACCGAACGGCATCCTTCGAAACGCGTATGTCCCGAAGGGGCAGGTGAATGTGGTCTTTTCTTGGTCCTCTGGATGGATTGCCACCTGATTGTAACCGGAGTACCCGTCAAGAAAGCAGAAGAATCTATTTCCCGCTAGTTTCTCGAGGATCTGATCAATAAACGGTAGTGGGAAATGATCCTTCTTCGTGGAGGAATTTAGTCTTCTGTAATCAATGCAGACTCTCCACGAATTAGCTATTCGGGTAGGAATGACTTCCCCGGTTTCTGTCGTGATGATGGTAAGTCCTGCCTTCTTAGGTACCACTTGTGTTGGACTCACCCAACGACTGTCGGAGATCGGGTAGATGATCCCTGCATCTAACCACTTAATGATCTCCTTTTTCACGACCTCCTGTAGGTTCGGGTTTAGTCGCCTTTGCATTTCTCTTGAAGGTCGTGAGCCTTCTTCTGTATAGATTCGATGCATGCAGTATGAAGGGCTTATACCAGTCAAATCATCTAAAGTCCATCCAATGGCTCTACGATGTTGCTGGAGAACAGAAATCAAACGGAGTTCCTGGTCAGGTGTGAGTCGAGAATTGATAATCACAGGAAACGTTTGATTTGAATCCAAAAAGACATATTTTAGATGTTCAGGAAGGGGCTTG
This sequence comes from Thalassia testudinum, assembly GCA_037157565.1. Classification (NCBI taxonomy): domain Eukaryota; kingdom Viridiplantae; phylum Streptophyta; class Magnoliopsida; order Alismatales; family Hydrocharitaceae; genus Thalassia; species Thalassia testudinum. The sequence continues at coordinate 63,314,994 of JAZHRO010000031.1, forward strand.
AGTTCCATGACAGGATTGTCAGCAGCAGCGGGTGGTTCAGGGTTTGTATCGGGAGCAATGGTAGGAGTCATAGGTGTGTCTAGATTGTGTTCGCACTCCTCTGTTAGCGGTTTTTGATTTTCTAGTGGTTGATCAGAAATAATCAGGTTGTCCTCTATGTGCAGTTCATCAACCACGGTTTTGACATCACAAATTTCCTCTATAACCCCGCAATTAATCCCTTGTTGGGCTTTGAAAATGTCGATCTTCAGATTTTGATTCCCAAATTTTAATTCTATCTGTCCCTCTTCGCAGTTTATATTGGCCCTAGCAGTGACCAGAAAGGGTCTCCCTAATATGATTGGTGTGTCCCTTGGGTTCTTAGGTGCATCCATGTCCAGTACTATGAAGTCCACTGGGAAATAAAAATCTCGTACCCTAACAATGACATCCTCGAGTATTCCTTTGGGTGACTTGATGGATCGATCAGCTAACTGCAATGTCACCTCAGTGGGTTTAAGTTCAGATTCTTCAAGGTGGTCAAGGAGGGATGTAGGTATTAAATTTATGGAGGCACCTAGGTCTAGTAGGGCTCTATCAAGTTGGGTTTCACCAATTTTACAAGAAATCAAGGGGGTTCCTGGGTCTTTAGCCTTGGGTGGGAGTTTGCTCAGGATGACAGAGCTGGCTTGCTCTGACAGTACAATCGGATTCCCATCCTTGGTTCGCGGCTTACGTTTAGGTGTACATATGTCTTTCAAGAATCTTGCGTAAGCCGGTATGTGGCGGATTGCATCCATCAACGGGATGTTTATCTGGACCTGTTCAAAGAGCTTGACCAGATCCTCCTCAGGAGCCACAGGTTTGGTTGTCCTTTTTCCTTTGGTCAAGGCCTCAGGAAATGGGATCCTAGCTGGTTCCTCTAGGATAGGTCCAGGTTCTTGATCTGGGACAGTAGTATCTTGGATGACTACCCTAGGGTCTTGGCGATTATCAGGCTTGGAGTGGTTCAGATAATGTGGGTCTTGTGTTGTTTTACCACTACGTGTTGTTACAGAGTTTAATCCAGCCTGACTTTGGTTTGGGTTAGGTAGGAGAGGTGGCTGCTGCTGAAATTCTGCATAAGATGTAGAAGCCTCCATCCTGTCTGGTGATGGAGTAGCAGGGGCCTGATAAATCAAATGTGCGTGGCCTGAATTTGGATTCATAATGCGCCTCTGGGTCGGCACATTATTTGGGTTGGGCAGAGGTTGCGAAGGAAGGGTGCCAGGTTGGCGAGAATTTGCCATCTGGGCCAGTTGGTTGCGAACCTCTGTGATCTCGTCCTTGTGCTGTTGTTGCATTGCCGCATTCGTTTTTTGAATGCCAGCCAGCGTTTGAAGGATAAGAGTCAATTGATCCTGATTTTGCCCAGATTGGTAGGTGGGATTGGGCCGAGGCTGAGGCGGCTGATATGGACGAGGAGCTTGTGGGCGGGGTTGATATGGTGGTTTTTGAGAGTTTCCCGCCCACTGAAAGTTAGGATGATTTCGCCATCCAGGGTTGTAGGTATTGGAGTATGGGTCATTCTGGATGGCGTTGAGGTCCTCGCAGTTCTGAGAAACCTCAGGAAAGTCAGAATACGAGGGTTCAGATTGTGGATAGGGGCTCATCCCCTTGGCAGGTTGGTGATAGATGTTTTGCACTGTTTCCCTTGCCAGAGGAGGTCGTGCAAAAGAGTTTTGTGCAGAGGTGGCTTGCTGCAAATGTCGAGTTAGCTCGTCCACCTTCTTTTCTATGATAGAGACCTTGTCCAACCGACTGGCCATCAATTCCAAGTCAACAGAAGTGGACAGGTCCTGCGTCTCATGTGTCCCTCTTAGATTCGTCGATGCGCGGGCATTCGTCCTGTCGAATAAGCCCAAGGAGTCATTGTTTATGGAGTTCTCGCACATATTTTCGAGAATCTCCCACACCGTGTCCTCGTGTTGGCCCATGATGTTTCCTCCACATGTTGCATTGACGATTAGACGAATATCCTCATGGAGTCCCTGGTAAAAAGACTGGACTTGTTCCCACTTAGGAACTCCGTGATGGGGACATTTTCGCATGAGATCTAGGAATCGATCCCAAGCTTCGTGAAGAGGTTCTCCCTGTTGTTGAGTGAAATGAGTGATCTGGTGGCGCAAGGCATTCGTCCGGCCAACAGGGAAGAATTTTTTCAAAAATTCAGACTGTAATTCCTCCCAAGTGTTGATCGGGCGGGTCTGAGTCTGATACCAGTGCGCGGCCTTGTCCAAGAGGGAGAACGAAAACATTTTCATGAGTAGGATATCCCGGTTTTGTACATCTGACCCGAAAGTCTGGGCCAGATGCTTGAGTTGTTTAATGTGTTGGAATGGATCCTCAGAGTTAAGCCCATGGAACTTTGGTATGGCATGAATCATATTGGGCTTTAGATCAGAATCGGGTCCTCCAATTGGGATTCGTACTCGGGGTTCAATTGCCACCGCAGCGGGATTATAGTGATCTCGCATCATAGGTCGCTGTGGTGGGTTTACAAAGTTCTGAAAGAGATCGTTCAAGCGTTGAAGTTGGTGTTCAAGGTTATTCTCCTCTTCAATGGGTTGTGCCATGATGGGAGAAGAAGGATAATCAGGGTCTGAATCAGATGAAAGATTTATGTGGTGGGGTTGCTGCACAAACAAGGGCGTCGAGGCTTGGCCTCGGCGAGAATGAATTTCTAGAGGAGGTCTTAAAGGTGGTCTTAAGGACCTCCTACCAAACATGCACCGGAAGATGTGATGAGATTAGAAGGTGCTGGACCCAATCAAGACACCCAAGAATTGTTGGGTCACTATAGAGGTTCGGGGCAGATGGACCCCTGGATCAGAAGATCGTCCACCTGAGAAATACCTGGGCAGCCAGAGAGGGAGAGTCCCGCAAAGACCCCTACATGGTAGAGCGTCCCTACGGGTTACAGGGTTTCCCCCACCCGACCTCTCTTGTCACTGCGGTTCCAGGTAGACCAGAATGGGGATCTTGACCTCTTAAGTCTACCTTTTTTTATTTTAAGATCAAGGTGCTTAATGTTCCACTTGAACTTTTAAGTATTTTGAGTGCAAAAAGTGACCTAATATTAAGGTTGATTGACCCGAGGGATCAACTTCACCTTTGAGAGCTTTTAGGTCCTTCCTTTTATGATTCAAATGAATTATCAGCCTGATTTGCTTAGGGTTCCTCTTGTATAAATATTTTCAAACACGGTTTAGGCACACTTCTTTTTGGAAAGTTTGTTTCTTTGTTTTAGAGAAGATGTGTCTCTAAAAACCCTAGCTTTGCAATCCTAACTTGGCTCTAATGGGTCCAATTTAGTTGCCTTAGAATTTAGCACCTAGGGCTCAATCAAGAAAGTTTTAGCCCTAGTTGCCTTAGTTGGATGACAGACAAAAATATGTTGAAATGAAAATCAGGCAACTTGATGAGTTACTAAATATAAGACAGGTAGCCCTAAGTTGACTTCTCCCTTTTTTTTGTCTTTTAGATTGTGAGAGGGTTAAGGGGGAGGGCTTATGGAGATTACCTGCTCCAGTCTGTTGTGCAGTTGCTATTCTTTCCTTTTTGTTTTGCTTTCCCTGTTTGAACACAACAAAAGAGAAGTTAAGTCAGATATTAAATAGAAAAGTTGTACTCAAAAGCTTCACAAGTGCCCGTTGCTCCCCGGCAACGGCGCCAAAATGTTGTCAACGTTTCTGTGCGGATTTAAAGGCGTATTACGTTGCAGTACAACCGACAAAACGTTTAAACAAATAATTTTATTACTCGAACAACTAGAGTATCCGAGGTCGAACACAGGGAGCAAACTCAGTACTTTGTAAAACCCAAGAATACAACTATTTAATGCAAATATAATTGATTCAAAGAGTTTTTAAGAAAGATGTAAAAAAAATAGAATTAGACGTCTGATTTATGTATCAGACGTCTTAAATGTGATCTTTCTTTCTCTTTTTCTTCTTCTGCTTTGCCTTTCGGATCTCTTTGCAATCTTCCCTTGTCCTTCTTCTTCTTCTCCTGCGAAGACTTCTTTCTTTCTTCTTCTTCTATCTTGCTTCTCCTTTCTTCTTTGTCTTCTTCTTCTTCTTTGTCTTGCTTCTCCTTTTCTTCTTGTCTTGCTTCTCCTTTCTTCTGCAGCGGCCACGTCCTTCTCCTGCAATCAGCCTGCCTGCACAGGGGAACAAAACATAACCCTTCTCCCTCTACCCGCGCGTGTCTCTCTCTCAAGCAATTCACTCTAACCGCTCTACCAGAGCCACAGTCTCAATCGGGTCGGATCGTACCCGGGACCAGGCGCACCTGCAGGTGTGTGATGCGCGAGGAGTGCGTAGGTCTAGGTCGGGTCGGATCCGCCAGGTCCGCGTGGTCAGGCCGCAGACGAGGCGGGTGGGGTCAGTGAGGGACCTCACCCCTGTGCTTTCGAGGCGATAAGAATAAAGCGTAAAAACAACTTATACGGTACCTGCCGGTTGCAATCCCACGATGTGGGACTATCTGGTCTCGCCTTCACGCGCGCCTGCAGAAACCTCGTCGTGCGATTGCCCCGCAGCTGCTGGCTCTGCTAGCGCTCCTCGGCTGGATTCGTTCACCTCGCGACACTTGCGTTAGTATGCAGCACCTGTAGTCTGGAAGACCGGGTGCCTGGAGCTTCGCGGGAGCTTCATCAGAGGTCGTCCATGGCGGCAGCAGCTCGAATCCTGTCGTACACAAAACGCGCCTCTCGGCCAAATCAGAATAGATAGAGACCTTCACCGTGGCACGGCGAAGGCGGTGGGCAGTGCAGCAGGCCGCAGGTCGGCCTAGGCGTGCGTGCCTAGGTCAACCTGTGGCCGGAGATGGTGGGTTGGTCGGGGGGTGGTTGTGGAGGGCTGGAGTGGCAGTGGGAGGGTGGAGTGTGTTCCTGGAGGTGAGGCGGAGCTTCCGAGGTGGTTGGCGAGCCGTGTGGAGGGCTGGAGTGGTGTGGGCGGCTCGCCGGAGTGCGGTCGGAGGCGAAGACGATGGAGGTGGTTAGCGTCTGTCGAGGGTCGATCAAGGGAGATAACAGGGGGAAAAGAGAGAGGAGAGGATGGAGAACGTATCTGGGGTTGTCTGGAGTGAAGGGAGGCAGTGGAGAGGACGGCTCGTGACTACCGTCGTCGGGGAAGAAAGACCCTGGGGGAGGAAGCGGCGACGAAGATGAGGTCAGGAGCTTGCGCGCAGGGTACAGCGCGCCGCGGGAGGAAGAGGCGGAGAGGACTCTGCTGCTGGTATGGCAGCAGAGTGACGAGAAGGAGGGAAAGCGGTCGCCGGAGCTTGTGGGTCGTTTGGCCGGAGATGGGAGAGAAGAAATTTGGAGGGGATCTCCGTCAAAATCAAGCTTAAGATGAGTGGTCGGGTCCGAGGGGTGTTTTATAGGTGCTGGCCGCTCCTATCAGAGCGTGAAAGACGCGCAATTAGGTCAGCCGGTTCGCCGGAGTTGGAAGGAAGAAAGATACCCACATCTCTCGTGCGTTCGCACGAGAGATTGGGTTCACACCAGCGAATTTGATTGGCTTTAGAAGGAAGGGAATTCCTCATAGAATCTCCCTTCCATTTCTGGGAGAGAATCTCTGAGGAATTAGAGAGCCATCTCTCTCGAAACTTCGTCGGAGCTCGGTTCTGCCCTAGCAATGGCGGCAGGACCGGTTTGCAAAGAAGGCGAGGAACCTAGGGGGCTCTCTGCAAGGATATTCAAAAGATAGGGACCTCTTTGTGATTTGGGTGTACTAAATTGCAAAGTAGGTCAAGATGACCCCTCCTTAGGTCCAAATTTTGGTACAAACCTAATTTGGACCTAAGGAATCCAATGGAGAAGTTAGATTTCAGGTTTGACCTTGTTTGACTGGATATTTTGCGTAAAAACCCAAATTAGGTTAATTGAAGAGCTATGACCCTAATCTAGGTCAAACTAGGTTCCAAAGGTCAAATTAAGTGTTCTAAACCCTAGAGTATGTTTTTTCATGATTTGTAGAGGGTTTACTTGCTTTTTGTTCTGACCGAAACCTTGTTAATTTAAGCGGGTCTGTTTTAGGGTTACCAAGTGTCTTTTAGTTCTTAGATTGCATATGAACCCATTTCTGCTTGACTCAACCCACTTTTTATCTCATTTAGACCATTTGACCCATGTTTTGCCTCTAAGAAATCCTGTTTATCTACTGCAATGGCAAAATTGCAGTTTTAACCTTTATTTCATGTTTTCTTCTCAGAGCACTTGTTCCTTTAGTTAAGCCTTCTTCTAGGTTATGTAGGAGCTTTTGTCTTCTTTATTAGGTCAAAATGAGCTAGTTATGGCTCATGATGAGGCTCTCATCATTCCACTAATTGGACATCTGGCAAAGACATCAAATGTCTACTCAGATATCTAGACTAAGGGTTGGACATCTAAATCATGGTAGGCAGAGAGTTGTTTCCAACCTAAGCATTTTGGACGTCTGATCAAACAGTCAGACATCTTAAAAGTCAAGATCAGATGTCTGATGTCCAGATTGGACGTCCGATCAGGTTATCTGATGCCTATATTTGTTTTCTAAGTTCTCTACGAAAGGTCTAAGTATCATAAGGTTGAGTAAGTGTTCCTAGGACTACTATTATGATACTTTGAGGCTCTTTAACAAATACTCTAAAAAAAAAGAGCAAATAACAAAAGATACAAAGTACATGAATAGAATAAATTTCTATCATATTCTTTATATCTATCTTCAAGCTCTCGCTCCAAGCAAAGCTCCTTCTCCTCCAACGAGCTCCTCCAATCTACCATAGATGCGAGCTTTTCACACTTCTCCTTAAAACTTGTATTCATTTGCAAATAACCTGAAATCTTAAACTTCAAATGCAAATGTTAAATATAAGCATTTTGTTATCATCAAAATTACCGATCGTGGTCCTCTTGAACCAACAATCACTTCCAGCTAAGTGGGTTGTGGGGTTTAGCATTGATGCCAAATATGATTCCGAATCCATTATTTATTAGACAAACTTTCTTAAAAGTAATTTTATTAGAAAAATATAAATAGAGACAAAAATTACAAGAAGATCCGTAGAAGAACCAAAATTTTGCATATAAATGAAAGTCAATATTGAAAACTTTACGATGTAATGAAATTAAATGGCTTTATTTTCTAAAGATTGATACCTCTTGTAGAAGTGATTATCTTGTATAAGTACCAACAACCTATAACTTTCCTAGGGGTCAAGGAGTAGTATAGTTGGTGCATCCCCTCCCCATAAGTGCCTCCCTCTTGGGGATATGGGTTCAAGTCCCCATCCCTTCCCTTTGTGGTAAATTGCTCCAGTAGAATAAGTGTTAGGTTAACTTCCTCCAAGTAGATTTATAGCTACAATGGGTATATGTTAAAGTAGGAGGTGATATTAAATTTAAATTCAAATCGGAATCTAAATATATATAATGAAATATATGAATCCAAATCTATTTTTTTCCCGTAAGATTTGAATTCAAATCTGAATTTAAAAAGTAATCGAATATGAATCACTAAATCCGATTATAATCGAATACGGTGTCCAATTCAAATCCAGGTACATTTTCTTCCCCACTCCCCACCCATCCGAGAACTAATCTACATCAAGAGTGAAAAACCCCCTTCATTTTCAAAACTACAACTCACCCGTGGGTGCAAGTTGCTAGAGGGTCCTCCTACAAAGCTTGGACCGCAAGCTGCCTACGAGAATTGTCTTAAGTATGAGGGTATATATATAACCCCCTTATTGCACCATGACGAATGCTACTGTACCGTCAAGGGTTACCTCTTAAAGAGACGTTAGGGAGGTGCTTTACTATCCCTAGTGCAGTAAGTGGGTCAATTTCGAATTAATTGAGATGTGCACGTACTTAAGTCAAGTTTCTCAAATTTTCATTAGTGCATAGCACAACATGTGCATGCATTTTTGTGAGTTTCTTAACAATCTTGTTTTTCATGAAGACCTACCTTCGAAAGTAAGGGATGTTGTACTATTTGCATGGATAAGGTGAAATCCAAGAGAGTGGAGGCCATAACCAACCCCTTTTCCTTCTCAACCCTCGATTGTATGTGACCTCCTACATGACACAAATAAGAGGTAGGCCACCAGGGGTAAGGAGGTTACCCTAAGAGGAGAAACCCAAAAAAGGAAATGTACATCCCTTTCAAAAACAACTATACTCTCCCAATCAGGAAATCGAAACCAAGAGAGTAGGGAAACATGTAGCCCATTCAAAGAGGCTAACATCAAATGCAATTGTAGTGCGTCCAATCGCATTCCCTGTTCGAGTGGAAGAGTGAGCTAGTGGATGGACATCACTCAAGCAAAATTCTAGGTGAGCATACTAACCTAGCCATGCATGGTGCTTCGACCAAACCTAGATGGTATAAACCACTAAATTAGGACACATTAGAGGGGTAGCTTCCCCACAAACACCCAAAGAGAGTGCAAGCAGTACCATTGTGACAATTACTTTTTCCATAACCACCCAACAAGAGTGCAAGTGGTTCCACTGTGACAATTACTCTTCTCATAAGCACCCAATGAGAGTGCAAGTAGTTCCATTGCTACAATTATTCTTCTCTTGGACACTCACAAAGAGTACTGCAAGAGGATCAACAGCTACATCACCATTTGATTAAGTACCTGTACCTACAAAAGTGCAAGCTGATCCTTAGTGGAAAAACCTTCCTTCCTAGCAACTAGGGAGAGGGCAATCAAATGGGCTATAGTTTCGTTGACATCTTAACCAGCCACTCGCTCAATTTCTCGAGGATTAGCTATTAGGGGTTGTCGCGACCTACTCCCGGTTCCCTACAGGACCTGGGAACGACCTGCCTCAACGAACACCAAGACCCAGTCATCCAACGAAAAAGAACCAAATGCCATAATCATTCCACAACCACATGAGTAAGGTAACCAAGCAGAAAAATATACGATTGAAAATAAAGGAAGGAAAAACAGCAAACCACTAGTGTCTCACAGTATACAGTGGGAAGTATAGAACATAGCCATCACAACTGGTAGAAAAATACAACTGAATACAACTATGAGCTACAGATACTTACTACTAACAAAAACTCTATAAAAGAAACGGCAGGAAACTACAGCTAGGCGCGACTGGGCCCAGTGCCCTCAGCAGCCGGTGGCTCTGGCTACTTAAACCCTTGACCTAAACAAGGTTATAAAATTCTGTGGTCAGCTAACGCTAAATAGAGTGGTGGTTAAATCATATAATTTAAACAGGTAGCTAACATGCATTTAACAATTCATTATCGTCTGTTCCCAATTATGTCTTTCCGATCCGAGTATTCTAAACAAGTTCCATAACATTTCTCAATCTTCTTGTTCCCTAAGGGAACAATCTTGCTTGTAGTTTTCCCATGACGCAGGATGTATACGTGGCACTTTTCTGGTCGGAAGAATCCCCCGTAGTAATCCTACACCTGGTCTACTACCCTGAGGTCACGGTTGCAACGTAATGATGACTATAGCACATGTAATAAACTCACGGGTAGCTACCCCGCACTGGCACGCGGTCAGTCGTTTCCGCTAACGGGTATGCCCAAAGGTAAAGCATGGAACAGCACAGGACCTTGCCCTCTCAGAACTGGGGTCTCGCCCCTCCGAAATAGTGCTCTCACCCCTCACAGTTCGTGTACCCTCGTCTAACTATCCTGATTTGCCCAACGGGCTAACAAGAGTCGGTGTAGGGTGGCCATACCTAACCTCGAGCCCCCTGGGGCGGTTAGCTCCCCCCTACACTAAGTAGCTCACCATGGTACTACGTACGCGAGGGCCAAACAGGAGTCTATGTAGAGTGGCCAAACTCACCCCAGGTCTCGACCCAAGGAGCGGCAAGCTCCCCTCTACTCAAAAGTGATAGTTGCTCTTCTCGGTACTATGTACATGATGGCCAGCTCATTTCCCTTAACCAAGTCCGAACAGCCACCATAGGCGACGTGTTCCCAAAACCCGTAGGTTTTCCATACTACTTTATTATTGGTTTCTTTCTAAATTTCCCATAGGGTTCGTGCATGGACTTTCTTATTCCCATATCTAGTTCATTGTACAAAAACAAGCAACTCAAATTCCATCATCATCCATTTAGTATAATTATGTATTTTCATTCATGACGTATTTCATTTCAGGCAGCTCATGATTTTATCATGGTGATCTAAACATTTATTAATTACGCATGCATTTCTTCCAGCCCTAGTGTTCATGTCACAACCTAGGGTTCGATCGACTAAATTGTATGGCAGCATGCATTTATCTCTTCCTAAGGTTCATCTCAAATCCTAAGTTCAATTTAATTTTACGCATGCAACTTATTAATTCCAAGATTTAGGTGAGAACCACTCTACCAGGATAACCGGGAGATGTGGGGCACAGTCGACGGAGCTTGCAATCCCCACGGATTTCGTGCACACCACGAATGGATGACCTATCACATTGACCCATATGTCAAAATGAGCTCAAAATGACAAGGACAAGTGTTGAAGGCAGAAAATTACTCGTTTGGAGTTGGATTTGAAAACCTGTTGACGAGCCGACTTTCCGCTTTGCGTTGTAGTATTTAAGTGGTGGAAAAATTGACTAAAAAAAATGAAAATAACCACTCACAGAAGAGAGGGTCGTGTCCACAGGGAGGCAATTATGCAATAAATTCTTAATTATTTTATATTCTTTTGGATTAGTGCGAAATCCCTATTCAAATCTGACATAAAATGCGAAGGAAAGTAGATCCGCAATAACTTAAAAAGATAAGGGTATATGTGTAGTTTTTCCTCATTGAAATCTTCAATAAATTTATGATGATTTTATGCAATTTTCATGTGACGTGTACTAGAGAAAATTAGTGCTCAGGTTAAGCCCAAAATCAATCTTAAAACTAGTGAATATCAATAACATGCAATTATAAGGAAATATGAGTGTGCATGCGCAATTCAACCATAATTTAATAATAATAAATAAAAATCAAATTCTGTGGCAATGGCAGTGAATGTAAATATTAATTGACTTCAAAATAGAGCATTTGCTCTCTCTCCTCCTTGCAATAGAGAGAGAGCACCGGTAGGCGTTAGAGAGGCTAGGGAGGTCGACGAGGATGAGGGCTATCAGATGGCGGCTGCGACGTCGACGGAGGTGACTAGAGGTGGCCAGCCGACGGAGGAGAACATGCCGGTGAAGGCTGCTGCTTGGTGCGACGCTTGGAGGTGTGCGCCTGCGGGCACGGCCTGGCAAAGGCGGATGGGTGCTGCCGTGCGTGTTGCAAATGGCACGCTGCGGGTTGAAGGCGCTGGCAGCCTTGCGGGGTGAAGGTGGCGATGCCTACGGATGGGCGCGAAGGCGGGCGTGCGGGTGATGCGGTCTGTAGATGCGCCTGCAGGATGGGCGCGGGTGCTGTGGGTTTGCACGAGGGGGCGCGGTTGCGGCGGTCTGCAGATGTTGGAGCACGCTGGAAGGGAAATCGGCACGCGTAGGTGTGTGCCTGCGGGTTGGCTGGAGAGGTTGGAGCGCACGCCTACAGGCGCGGCTGGAGGATGCTTGGCGTGCGCCTGCTATGGTCAGGGCGTGCGGGCGAGAGGGTGCACTTGGTGCTGAAGATGGGGTTTTTCCCCACAAGGGGGAAGATGGATCCATAGTGCACGCTGGAGAAGATGGTGCAAGTTCTTCTCTTCCTCGATGGTCTTCTCTCCCTGGATCCGTGTGCTTTTTAACTCTTCCTCGTTTTCATCTGCGAGAGTTAAGGGATTTTCAAATCCCTTAACTATTTCTGGCCGGCGGCTGTTGAGGGTGCCCAGAGGATGGGGAAAAGAGCAGCCGCCGGTTATTTGAAAAGGGTAATTTACCCTTTCCTCCTCATTCTTTTGCCAATTATTTTTCTGCACATAAAAAGCACATATTAAGTTATAGAATAAATGTAAACCTAAATCATGATGCCTGCAAACATTCTATAACTTAATATAATTATTAACAAACCTAAAAGATAAAATTAAAGTTACTTAGGCGTAAAATTAGTCCATTAAAATGGACTCATCAAATACCCCCATGCCTAAGATTTGCTAGTTCTTAGCAAAAATGAAAAATAATAGAAGTAATCAGAAGATTTCTTCTTTTCTTACTTCAAAACTTTAGAAATCCAAACAAATGTGAAGTGCCGATAGCCTAGGTAACAGGTCCAAGTGAAAAAGCCAATTCGCATTAGAAGTTCGTACTTCACCCTTGGTAAATATTTCTACTGGGATAGGCAACTACTTCCCTCGGGGATAAAGCAGACGATAATCTGTAATTTGACCCCGGCATTTGGCTTAGGTAGGAGATATCGAATTGAATGGATTTATATTTGGTGGCACACATTCATCTGGTGCTACATATAGTTTAGTACTGCAGACTCTAGATCGCTAGACTATTAGACAAGTCAACTCTGAGAAAGGCTATACAACTGTGCTCTCTTGATGTTCCTGGGCACTCCCTCTTTTTCCTTCTGAGATCACAAATCTTGCCAGATTTAGAAATTGTACTCACTATTTGGTGGCCTCACATGGCATCCCCACTTCAATTAAAGTCCTAATAATTCTACAACTAAGTTAGAGTCCTCAACCAGTATTCGGGCGATCAGAAATACTAGAAGGTACGTATGGGTCATATTTGGTGGAATGCGATAGGTGTTCTGTTACCTCAAAAACAGGGTTACATCATAAACTTGGACTTTTTTTTTGTATATAACTATTTCTTCTTTTTGTTCTTTCTATTTCTTCTTTTGCTTCTTCTTTTCTTTCTTCCCATTTTTTTTATTTCTTGTTTTTGTTTCTTTTTCAATCAACACAACACGATACGGACTTTTATTTACGAGGCATTATTAGAGATGATGATGGTCAAGAGGAAGTTGTGTGGCTTATTTGGTAGAAGTGCCTATTCTTGGCACCGGTAAGGAATGTATAGGACAGACGTATTTCTGACCATTGACACTATTACCCTCCTTCAGCCGAGGACTCTATGAAGGACAGTCGTAACCATCTACCATAGTCATAGCTTTATTAAGACTTAATCTCTGTGTATCTGCCTTATTTGGTGACTCTCAGGAATTCACTCAAAGTACACACACAGGAACAAAGAGTGAAAACTATGCCTAACTCTGAAGTATCATCATCATCTAATTATCGAAAACTTAAGAGTCCTTGCACTAGACTTAGCGCACTAGTAATCTCTCTACTTCTTCTCACAAAAATGAGGTGGATCTACTAGAAGATAATATGCCTGACTCCCTATGAACTGTCTAAGGGTTCAGTGGACTACAAATGCTTATTGGTTTTCTTCAAGGATCCATTACCAAGTCTATGTGCACGTGAAATAAATGTACTGCATTCTAAACTTAAGAAATAATTCGAGAAGAAAAACCTCCAATGACAAATATATTTTACTAGGGACTAACCCAATCAGCTCAAGAAAAGAGAATTTTTTTTTTAATATATATATAAATATGTATGCAAATATTTATAAATGCTATAAACATTCTCAGGTTATACCCCCCATGCCTAGACTGACAATGTCCTCATTGGATGAATACAAACATAGAAGAATATCACCTGAGGAGGAGAGTGGGAGGAGCTAAGGCTCCTCAAGCCGAAGTGCGTCCAAAACCTGGCCATCTGAAAGAGTAATATACGGTTTAAGTCACTGGCCATTTACTTTAAAGCTCGCACTTGAAATAGGGTTCCTAATCTCTACAGCTCCATGAGGGAAAGTATTAATAACAATGTATGGCCCATCCCAGCGGGACTTGAGCTTTCCAGGAAATAATTTAAGTCTAGAATTGAAAAGTCAGACCCAGTGGTTGGGCTCAAAAGTCTTTCTAACGATGTGCTTGTCATGGAAGACTTTTGTACGTTGCTTGTAAGCTTGAGAAGTTTCATAAGCTTCATTACGAAGCTCCTCAAGCTCACTTAATTCTAACATACGTGCTTTTCCCGCTTTATCCAGATTTAAGTTAACGTTTTTAATAGCCCAATAAGCTTTACGTTGGATTTCAACGGGAAGGTGGCATGCTTTTCCGTAGACAAGACGGAAAGGACGCATGCCTAAGGGAGTCTTACACGCAGTTCTGTAGGCCCAAAGAGCATCATTTAGTTTTTTAGACCAATCCTTCCAATCAGGCTTGACAATTTTTTCTAAAATTCTCTTAATCTCCCTATTAGACACTTCAACTTGTCCACTCGTTTGGGGATGATAAGGTGTGGCTATCATGTAGTTGACTCCCAAATTTTGGAGTAGTCTTGTGAAGTGTACATTCTTAAAGTGAAGTCCTCCATCACTTATGATCGTCCTTGGGCACCTATACCGAGAAATGATATTAGCCTTAACAAAGCCCAAGACCATTGAATGGTCATTGGTTCGCGTGGGTATGGCTTCTATCCACTTTGATACATAGTCAACAGCCACAAGGATGTATTCATATCCGAAGGACACAGGAAAGGGACCCATGAAGTCAATGCCCCAAGTATCAAAGATTTCAACAAGGAGGATAGGTTGTTGGGGCATCTCATCCCTTTTTCCAATGGTTCCCATCTGCTAGCAACGTAGACATGCACCCACATACGTATGTGCATCTCAGAATAATGTGGGCCACCAAAAACCAAACTGAAGAACCTTATGGGCAGTCTTCTTCCCACTAAAATGTTCCCCACAGTGGAGGTCATGGCAGAAACTCAGAACACTTCTTTGTTCTTCATCAGGGACGCAACGGCGAAACAGATGGTCAGGGCCTATTCTAAAAAGCTCAGGTTCCTACTAGTGATAAAATTTAGCATTGGCGAGAAACCTGTCTTTCCTCTGCTTATCCCAAGTACTGGGGGTGATACCCGTGACCAGATAGTTCACTATGTCAGCGAACCAAGAAGTTTTAGCTTCCACAACCATTAAAGACTCATCAGGGAAAGTCTCTTGAATACCGCCAGCAGGGTTTGATGCCTCAATAGGGATCCTAGACAAATGGTCTGCTACCACATTCTCAACACCTTTCTTGTCTTTAATTTCTAGGTTAAATTCTTGGAGTAGCAGAATCCAACGAATTAAGCGATGTTTGGTGTCCTTTTTAGCCAGAAGATGTTTAAGGGCTGAATTATCAGTGAACACCACAACCTTGGATCCCAAAAGATAAGATCGAAACTTTTCCAAAGCAAATACTACAGCAAGTAATTCCTTTTCAGTGACCGTGTAGTTTTGCTGAGGATCCGTAAGGGTCTTGCTGGCATAATGCAGCACACGAGATTTGCCGTCAACCCTTTGACCTAAGACCACTCCCACTGCAAAATCAGGAGCATCGCACATAAGCTCAAACGGGAGGGTCCAATCTAGTGCTTAGAGAATCGGCGCGGTAATGAGGGCTTTCTTCAAAGCTTGGAAAGCCTTGCCACATCTATCATCAAAATCGAAGGAGACATCCTTCGCTAACAGGTCATAGAGTGGCTTAGAGATTTTACTGAAATCTCTAATGAAGCACCTATAAAATCCAGCATGGCCAAGGAAAGATCTAACCTGACGAACATTGGCGGGAAATGGAAGCTTAGAGATGGAATCGATCTTTGCGGGGTCCACCTCTAATCCTCTCTCGGAAACTATATGCCCTAACACAATGCCCTGCTGGACCATAAAGTGGCTTCTCTCCCAGCTAAGCACCAGCTTTGCCTCTTCGCAATGGGTTAAGACTTTATCAAGGTGCGAAAAGCATAGGTCAGACGACGAGCCATAAATGGAGAAGTCATCCATGAAAATTTCAATGAACTCGTCGATCATATCAGAAAAGATAGCCATCATACAACGTTGGAAAGTGGCAGGAGCGTTACATAGCCCGAATGGCATTCGGCGGAATGCAAAAGTGCCATAAGGACTCGTAAAGGTGATACGCTCCTAATCATCAAGAAAAATGGCTATCTGATTATACCTAGAGTACCCTTCAAGAAAACAAAAGTACTTGTTCCCCGCCAATCGTTCCAGAATTTGATCGAGAAACGGTAAGGGGAAATGGTCTTTCTGGGTAGCCGTGTTTAAACGACAGTAATCAATGTAGACCCTTCAACCAGTTGAGGGTCTAGTGGTCACCAGTCTTCCTTGGTCATTCTCCTACACAGCGATTCCTGCCTTTTTCGGAACTAAGTGAATAGGACTGACCCATTTACTATCTGAAATGGGATAAATAATCCCTGCATCTAGCCATTTTAGAATCTCCTTTTTAACAACCTCCCGCATATTTGGATTGAGCCTTCTCTGCATATCTCGCAAGGGCTTCACGGACTCGTCCGTGTATATATGATGCATGCAAAGAGAGGGATCAACACCCTTAATATCAGCAATTGTCCAGGCAATTGCTTCCTTGTGCCTTTGTAAACACTCAAGCAGAGCTCCATCCTGCAATTCAGATAATGCAGACGAGATAATAACGGGGAGCATGTTATTAGGGCCAAGGAAAGCATATTTCAATGTGCTCGGGAGGGGTTTCAACTCCAATTCAGGAGCCTTTTGGATTGAGGGTTTTAGTTGAGATGTCCCCGCCTCAGGAAACGGATCTACCTTCATAGTCCAGGGTGGGGACAGAGACTCCGTGTGTACCCCCAGCAACTCTTCTAGTTCGGGCATTTTCCTTTCAATTTTTTTAATAATCGAGGGATGGTCCTAAGATATGACCTTCTGAAGGGGATCTCTACATAATAGTGCTGGAGTAGTCTCTTCAATTATTTCATCAACGACCTCAATCTGAGAACAATCCTCAAATCTGGGTTAATTGTAAGTATCAAAAACATTCAACCAGATCTTCTTATTCCCAAAGCCCATTTTAAGTGCCCCCGATCTACAATTTATAGAGGCATTGGCTGTGGCCAAGAAGGGGCATCCCAGAATAATGGACGGCTTTGTGGGCTTATTAGATGGGTCAGTATCAAGTACAAGTAAGTCAACGGGGAAGAAGAAATCCTCCACTCTCACAAGGACATCTTCCAACAATCCCCACGGTGTCTTAAGTGATCTGTCTGCAACCTGGAGGATTACTGGACTAGGCTTCAACTTTCCTCCTCCCAAAAGGTCGTAGATAGAGCTCGGTAGAATGTTTACCCCCACACCCAGATCGAGCAGAGCCTCGTCAATGTGTTGGTTACCTATAACCACTGAAATATACGGGGCCCCTGGGTCTTTCATTTTGGGGGGTGTTCCATGCTGAAGAATCGAGCTAACATGGTCAGGCAGGATGACCTTGGTTTGGACCTGTTTCCTAGATCGGCGCTTCTGGGTGCACAGGTCCTTCAGAAACTTGGCATAGGATGGAATCTGTTTAATCGCTTCCAACAGAGGCAAGTTAATCTGGACTTGACTAAAAGTATCCATAATCTCTTCCGTCCTATCCTTGGCTCCAGGCGAGCCAATAGAAGATTCCCCAGGAGCAGATAGGTGCTCTAGATAGGGCACCCTAGGCTTCTGGGTAGAGGGGTCGTCATGGCGGGAAAGGGGTGGTGGAAGGACGACATCCTCATTGTAGGTGATTTTTTGTGAGGGAGAGTGGTGTGGCTCTTCCTCGGGTGAGGTGGAAGTTGAGTTAGGTGTGGAAGGGGAATTCTGAGATGTAACCGTAGGAGTGTTATTAGGCTTGTCAATCTTTTTTCCACTCCTCAACATGGTCATTGCTTGGGCATGCTCCCTGAATACAACCCCCTTGCCTTTAGGGTCCTCCTCAGAAGAGCTAGGAAGCTTCCCCGGATCATGTTGCCTAACTGCCTCAGTAAGATGACCAATTTGGGATTGCATATCAGTAATTATCTTATTCTGAGATTGGATAACCATATTCTAATGCTCTTGCATTACTTTCATCATGGCCTTCAGTTCATCCATCTTAGAGGGCTTATTCGGAGGAGGGTTTTCATAAGAAGGTTGGTATGTGGGCTGGGGAGGTAAGGGTCTTGTATTCCCTGAGTTAGAAGCATTAGCTTGCTTCCAAGAGAAGTTTGGATGGTTCCGCCACCCTGGATTATAAGTGTTGGAGTAAGGGTTATTGAGAGGGGGCGGAAACCTTGGGCCATGTTCAAGTTGGCCTGAATCAACTCAAGGAATTGGTTTGCCTGATGGCACTCCGTAGTGGCGTGCGTTGTGCTTTGGCAAATGGAGCATTCTCTTGAAGCCTGAAAAATAGAGGCTGTTTGCAGGTTCATGCCGGGGTTTGCTAAAAGCCTATCAAAGCTTTTATTCAATAGTTGAATCTGATAAGCCAAATCCTGAGAAGCCCTAGCTTCATGGGCCTCTATCTTCCTCTGCAAGATTGATGATTTTCTTTCTTGATAAGTAGAGGATAGATGTATGGAGTTGTCACTTAAAGTTTCAAATAATGCCCAGGCTTCATCCTCAGTTCTGGTCATGAAGGTTCCTGCACAGGCTGCATCAATGGTTTGCCTATGCCTTTCAGATAATCCGTTATAGAACCTTTCGACCAATTGCCATCTTGGCACTTGATGGTGGGGGCATAACCTAAGAAGGTCATTAAAGCGCTCCCAAGTCTCATGAAATTGCTCCCCTTCCTGTTAAGTAAAACACATAATCTCTCTTCTGTAATGGTTGGTTTTACTCATAGGAAAATACTTTTTTAAAAATTCTCCCTTAAGGGTGGCCCAATCATTTACCCTTGCATCGAGGGTATGATACCAGTGCTTGGCCTTATCCTTTAGGGAGAAAGGAAATAGAGTCCTCATTAGGGCTTCATCAGTAAAGCCCTAGAGCTTCACCGTGGAACAGACCTC
The DNA here is from genome assembly GCA_037157565.1 of Thalassia testudinum. NCBI lineage: Eukaryota > Viridiplantae > Streptophyta > Magnoliopsida > Alismatales > Hydrocharitaceae > Thalassia > Thalassia testudinum. The sequence goes on from JAZHRO010000031.1 coordinate 63,333,779, forward strand.
GGTGAATTCCTCCAAATGCTGGTAGGGGTCCTCCCTAGTAGTACCATAAAAAGAGGGTAATAGAGATATGGTACTACTCTTGATCTCATATAGATTATCCCCTACCGGTCGTCTTAGTGCTTGTGCAGGTTGGTTAGTTGAAATAAAATAGTCCCTTAGGGTTCTTTGTTGATTTGCACCTTGCTCAGCCATTCTTTCCTCTCCTAGGTGAGCTCTCTTAAGAATTCTGTCAGGCTCAGGATCAAACACTAGACTACCCTCAAGAGAGCGTCTACCAAGCATACAAAACACAATTCAGAGATATTTTTTATTAAGTTAAACCTCCACTCCAAAGATAAGTCAAAAGATCAAGACTTATCCCTCCATTCCCACATAAGTGGTATAAGAGGGGTGTGGACTTGAAATCTTAACCTTCTTTATTATGGATGTCGAATTAGTTAATATAAATGGCCAGACAAGTTTTTCACTGCAATTACGTGCCTTAATTCAACCTTTGAGTGCCCTAGGACCTATACTTTGCTTGGATGATACTCCCCGGTGATCAAGTGAGAAGTTACTCCAAGGACAAACAAAGGGATGCAAGTAGGGCGAATCCTTCCTTTGAGGCGATGCGTATGCGGTGCCCCTTAACTACCCTTTTGTTCCTTTAAGGGGTATCCCCCTCCGTGGAGTATCAAAACACTTGGTCAAAAGATAGTATCACCACCACCTCAAAGCACAATAGGAGGGTCTGCACCGATAAAGAGATTGGTGCCTGTAGCCTTAAGGGACCAAGCCTTAGTGCGGTGCCTAATGTGCGTGCTCAGTGTCAGAAGTGTGCAACACACCGCAAATCTTTGTAATTTCTTTTGAAATCACAGACAAGTCCCTTAGAATCAAATCAAATGTGAATTGCTTTTAGGGTTGAATCTGATTATTAGTTCCACTTTTAGTTATGTGACTACTGAATTAGTAAATTCAAACAACTTGGTGGTCTTGAATTTAAATTTGAATGCAAATGCGTGAATAGGAGCTAGATGCAAAAGTTAGAAAGATATACCTGTCTCCAGCAATCTTCGTGCTAATATGCTTGCAATGCAATAATAAGATCTAATGTGCTGCTCAATCCCCCCTAAATGCGCGCACCTAAGGGCATGCAACTTCTAAATAGGCAGCTCGATATTTTCTTTATTGGTTTTTAAAAGCAGGCAAGCAGAAAATATAATCACGCATGCACCAAAAATATTGTAAGCCCTAGTAGCTAAAAAATGTGGGGACAAACCCCTAAAAATTTAGCCCCAATTACTACAAGGGTGAAAAGATAGAATTAAATTTGTGACGACGGAGAATCCTCTGTGAAAACAGGATCTTGGTCTCCTTCGTCTTTTCCTCGTGTGGCTTAACTCGTGGTTGCTGTCGCCGCTCTGTTGCACCTCGTCGCCTCTTCAAATTCCTCGCACAGCAAAAAAATTGATCAGATAATTTCGCAACTCAAAATATTTAAAAACAATGAAGTAAATCTATCGCATTTGTTGCCTCCTCGGCAACGGCGCCAATTTGACGAGCCGACTTTCCGCTTTGCGTTGTAGTATTTAAGTGGTGGAAAAATCGACTAAAAAAATGAAAATAACCACTCGTGGAAGAGCAGGTCGTGTCCACAGGGAGGCAATTATGCAATAAATTCTTTATTATTTTATATTCTTTCGGATAAGTGCGAAATCCCTATTCAAATCTGACATAAAATGCGAAGGAAAGTAGATTCGCAATAACTTTAAAAGATAAGGGTATATGTGCAGTTTTTCCTCACTGAAATCTTCAATAAATTTATGATGATTTTATGCAATTTTCACATGACGTGTACTAGAGAAAATTAGTGCTCAGGTTAAGCCCAAAATCAATCTTAAAACTAGTGAATATCAATAACATGCAATTATAAGGAAATATGAGTGTGCATGCACAATTTTGCCAAAATATAATAATAATAAATAAAAATTAAATTCTGTGGCAATGACAGTGAATGTAAATATTAATTGACTTCAAAATAGAGCATTTGCTCTCTCTCCTCCTCGTGAGAGAGAGAGAGAGCACCGGCGGGCATTGGAGAGGCTAGGGAGGTCGGCAAGGATGAGGGCTATCAGATGGCAGTTGCGGCGTCGACGGAGGTGGCCAGAGGTGGTCGGCCGACGGAGGAGAAGATGTCGGTGGAGGCTGCTGCTGCCGTGAAGCTGCTACTTGGTGCGACGCACAGAGGTGTGCGCCTACGGGCGCGGCCTGGCAGAGGCAGACAGGTGCTGCCGCGCGTGCTGCAGATGGCATGCTGCGGGTTGAAGGCACTAGCAGGCTTGCGGGGTGAAGGTGGCGATGCCTGCAGGATGGGCGCGAAGGCGGGCGTGCGGGCGAGGCGGTCTGCAGATGCACCTGCAGGATGGGCGCGGGTGCTGCGGGCTTGCACGAGGGGGTGCAGTTGAGGCGGTCTGCAGATGTTGGAGCACACGTGGAAGGTGGTCGCGCTGAGGCACGCCTGCAGGGAGCGCTAGAGGTGCTTGGCTTGCACCTGCTGGGAAAGAGGGCGCTCTGCAGGAAGGAGGGGGCGTGCATGAGGCGATCTACAGATGCGCCTGCAGGATGGGCGCGGGTGCTGCGGGCTTGCATGAGGGGGTGCGGGTGAGGCGGTCTACAGATGTTGGAGCACACTGGAAGGGAGATGGGCGCGCGGAGGTGTGCCCCTGCGGGCTGGCTGGAGAGGTGGGAGCGCATGCCTGCAAGCACGGCTGGAGGATGCTTGGTGTGTGCCTGCTATGGTGAGGGTGTGCAAGTGAGAGGGTGCACTTGGTGCTGAAGATGGGGATTTTCCCCTCAAGGGGGAAGATGGATCCACAGTGCACGCTGGAGAAGATGGTGCAAGTTCTTCTCTTCCTCGATGATCTTCTCTCCCTGGATCCGCGTGCTTTTTAACTCTTCCTCGTTTGCGTCTGCGAGAGTTAAGGGATTTTCAAATCCCTTAACTATTTCTAGCCGGCGGTTGTTGAGGGTGCCCGGAGGATGGGGAAAAGAGCAGCCGCCGGTTATTTGAAAAGGGTAATTTACCCTTTCCTCCTCATTCTTTTGCCAATTATTTTTCTGCACATAAAAAGCACATATTAAGTTATAGAATAAATGTAAACCTAAATCATGATGCCTGCAAACATTCTATAACTTAATAAAGTTATTAACAAACCTAAAAGATACAATTAAAGTTACTTAGGCATAAAATTAGTCCATTAAAATAGACTCATCACCCGTCGTTGTAGCTCGAGTTGCGAAGAAATCTGTTCAACAGATAAAATTTATACCGAAAAGTCCTAAAGAAGTTCCAGGTTGAACATAGGGAGGTGGACGTTTGATTAAAAATATGCATTTTATTTGTTTGTCACAAAACAGATTAGCTGATCGAAAACTAGCTATCTATTTAATAAATGATAAATAGAAGAGAGAGAGAATATTACAAATAAAATCAAAAGAGAGGTAGAATAAATATGGATTTCATTATAAGAAGTTGTTCATTACACTACTCATTACGACTAAAAGGCGGGAAATCTACACTAGAAAGAGATAAATCTACTCTACAAAGCAGTAAAGAGAATGGAGAGAGAAATATCCTCCTCGACGATTGCTTGGAGGACGAGCCGGACGGAGGCGATGCCTGGAAGACGGAGGACAAGGCGGGAAGAAGGAGGATGAAGTCGGAAGAACGGCAACGAGACAACACGTCGTCGTCGTCACGGGATCTGCTTCTCGAATATAGAGAAAGGACAACCGTAGGATGCTCCACGAAGGGGGACGAAGGTGGAAAAATTATGATTTCTACTCTAGAGGAGCATCTCAGGTGTGGGACAAGCTCTTAGAGCTTTGGAAGGGGTGAGAGAAGAGAAGGGATGAGAATTTCGTAGGGTAGGGGTCTCATTTTATAGTTGCAAGAATTAAGGGCAATTTAGTCATTTTATGCTTAAAAAATTAATTCAGGGTCTTTAGTGACGTATTTAAACATCACTAAAGCCCCTGAACGTGGGCAAAGGTTGTGCGCCGCACGCGCCTCTTCCTCTTTGGCTACCTCAATGCTCTCGCACGTTCAAAGGCTCCAGCCTTCTGATCAAGAGATCGGACGGCTTAAAAAGCATGTGCCTGCTCCTCGTCAGCTCCTTTAATGCCTGCGTGCTTGATCGTGCGTCCGAAGCGACGTGTGATCGCGTGTGGGTGTTGGACACATTGAGATAGCACCACGATGCGCCTTTCATAGTCGCTCGATGAAGATCATGTAGCTAAATTGTGCCTGCGTCCGTGCCCATCTTGATTTGAAGCGGAGCGCAGATCGAACGTGTGCCCTTCGCTCACGAAGAGGCGCTCTCCTGCTGCGCTACGCTTCCTTTTGAGGTGAGAGGATGATTTTGTGCACAAGCGATCGTGGCAATTGGATGGTGATCCAACAGCCCAAATCTATCGTGTGGGTGACGAGAGAGAGGGTGCAGTAGTCTTGCTAATTTGGCTGGGCCAGTTTGGGCGGCCGAGATGGCGCCACGTGGTGCTATCTTGGCCGTCCATCTTCTGTGAGTTGCAGATAGTGCCATGGATGTCGAATTGAACCGATTTTCACGCCGTTGGGCTACAATCATCAATCCGAACCCATCAGTGCAATTGGATTTGTCGTCTAAAGTGTGGATGGGCACCATCTTGACCCTTGATCTTTAGGGTTCCTCAGTCTCTATCTGGTGCTACGGATGTCTGATCAGGGTGATCTTGGAGTCGTTGAACTCTAATTATCGCCCTGATCAGATTCGTACGGTTGGATCTTCTATCCGAGGTCCCAATTAACAAGTTGCCCTATCCCTGGCCATAAAAGGAGACAATTAACCTAAATTTTATACAAACTACCCTAAATGCAAGATGATGCATGTTATGCAATGTTTATAATATGTGATGCAATTCCATGCCTAAGAACACGCATAAATAGATAGTTTATGTGATATAAACATGTTTACATCACACCCCCATGCCTATCTTTTGCTAGTCCCTAGCAAAACTATATGCTATTTATAAGAGAATTAAGTCGGATTTCTTAGGAAATAGTTATTTTCAACACTTAGGGATTTCAACTAGGACCTGAACTACAGAGATATAACAGCACCCGGGTATCTGCCAAAATGCAGACCGCCTCAAGTTCTCGCCTTATTCAAAGAGGGATCTCTTTTTCTCTTTTTCTTCTTTTCTAATTTTTTTCTATTTTTGAGTTTAGGGTTATAGAGCGACTTTCTACGGCCACTCAACCCGCCCAAGACTCGATAAGAACCCTAAGTTCTAAGCATCTTTTTTGTGAAAGTGATAGACTCGTTGATCGGCAATCAGAATGGACTTTGGGTTTCTACACCTCTAGGTGACCTTAAAAAGAGTTCTGCCTAAAGGTGTATCTATATGATCGGTAGCTTTCTCCCTAATTTTTATTTTTTTATGGGGTCAACACAAGGGTGAATCCAGTGTATATCTCCCTAGCTTATTCTACTTCTTCGCTTCTTCCTAAGTGTTTTAGGATTTTTTTGTGCATTTCTTGAGCTGGGTTCTGGACAACCGGTCGATGAGCTGTTACCACTGACAACTTGCCAGCCATACTCGTGTAACGAAGTGTGGCTTATTTCTTTTATTTCTTTTTCTTTCTTTTCTCCTTTTTCTTTTTATTTGTCTTTTCTTTTTGAACTTTCTTTTTTTCTTTTTAAGTAGGTGGCTTCCTTGATCTAAGATTTACCTAAAGATAGCAGGAAAAGAATGGTCCTGTGATTGGGCTCTAGACAACCTACCTATGGGCTATTACCCACGATAACTTGCCAGCCATATCACCCTAGAAGGTTCATTAGCTACCCAATTTTTGTTAATACCACCGAAAAATGAGTCAGTGCAAATAGTGTGTAGATGCTTAAACTTGAAGTTTTCTCAAATTTAAGGATGGGTTGATAAGTTGTGTACTTATCACCCCAACTTATTTAATCAAATTGAAATCAAATTCAAGATGGTGAGGACTCAATAAACAAATCCACATTTTAGTGGATACCCGAGCTGATTAAGTCTGAAGACCTAAAGGGTCTTCGTGTTCAAATGATACCGTTTTATTTACTAAGATTGAAAATTTTCTAAAGCCCAAGTTTTCTTTCCTAATTCCACAATTTTTTTTATATAAATAAAAAGAAAACAAAAGGAATATACGGAGCTAACGAAATAATTCAGAGATGAATATCCATCCTCCCATGCCTATCTAATGCAATGTCCTCATTGTATTAAAAAGACACGAAATAGAGTGGAGTAGAGTAGAAAGCACCTGAATTGCGGGAATAACGTGTCCGCTCCGAGATGAACAGAGACTGTATGCATGCTGAATTTAGTGTCTTCAGCTAGGCACACTATACAAAGAAGAAGAAATAACGAATTCACAGGTGCAGGTCAGAATCAAAATTAAAAGATGCAACTTAAGATCTGCCAGTAGATGCCCACAGATGTGGACCGATTGTGATGCAGACCCATACCTCATAGTCGAGTATATCTAAGGTTCTAGATAAAAATTACTCAGAACCTAAAATTAGTATACAAGCGTGGTCGAGCTTGCAATTTAGAGGATGCAACCCAAGACCAAAAAATCAGGTTACAGAGAAATCAAGCTCAAAAGGATAATCAATGAATGTGTGCTTGGGTTGGCCATCCTCAGAATAAATGTCATAAGGGTCCTAGTTTGATGGTTTCAGATTAATTGGAACCCTTAGACTCGATCTTCTTCTTCCTCCGGAGTTTGCTTCCCAAATCAAAATTTCCAGCTCCTATCCTCATTCAGAATGTCAAATTCTGGGACCTCCTGCATATTAATCACCCCGTCTGAAATTTCCAAGTCTAAAAGATGTGACTGAATTAAAATTGACTTGGATCTAGTTATCTCAAAAATAGAATCGTCAGTAAACTCAATGGGGTGTAATTGACAATCGGGGTATTGAATTGAATCCTTTAGAAAATGCGATTTTGGATCTATCATGTAAGCCCTAATAAGATCAATTTCCTCAGTTATTGGGCTATCAAATGATTTAACTGATTCTGCAGGTCAATCGTCTCACAGAAATCGTGTTATGTAAACTCACGTGAGACTTCACAAATTGATTTTTCACCGTCAGAATCAAAGAAATCTAAATCCGTATTAATGTACATCCCAAAATCATCCATCACTTTCTAGTCCATGGAGACATATGCTTCCTTGTACCCCAGCTCAGGGATCTTAAGTGAAGAAATCAAATCATCCTTAATTGGTTGCTCTAAATGAATCTGGTTAGCCTCATAACATGTGTCCCCCCCCCAACAAGTGCCTGAGCGGGTTCTGACATTAGCTCTCCTGAAAGGGGCTCATCCTAGGAATCATCCCATGATTGAACTAAAGCAACCACAGATCTCATTCTCACTCTTGCTAACTTTCCAAGTAAAAACTCACCCGGGTCCTTATCCTTAACATCCTGGAGCCAATCCAACAAATACTTGTTCAGATCATCAATCATTTCAATCAAGGGCTCCAATTCTTCAGTGCAAGGTATTGGCTGAGCTTCTAAAGATTATATGGTATTCCTCAAGTTAGCCAAAACCTTATCTTGGACCTGGTTAACCTGAACCAAATGGGTTGGTTCAGGGTTGGGCGGGTTTGGGATCAGTGCAGAGGAGTTAATGAATTGCGATTTGTGATACCCTCCCTGATAATATGTCATTTCGGGTTATTCATGAAGTGGTGATGGCCTAAAGGTAGTGTATTCAGGGTATGGGTAAGGATCTATGTATCCTTCTTGAATGTAAATCTTATTAGGTTGTCCATGAAAGGGTGGCGATCTATAATCGATGTGGCTCGAAGAAGGATAGAAATCACAATTATGGTGTTCAGGGTTTAACCCCGAACACGGAGGTCCAAAACTGTATCCCCAATCTGAGTTATACCAACTAAGAGATGGTTGATTATAGTACGAGTCGGGATAATCATCATGTTGAGGATAAGACAAAATAGGAGGGTAAGAGCAGGAATGCGTGTAGAATGTGGAAGGGTTCATGACAAATGGGAGGAAGAAAGGCGTCCTGCAATACAAATAATCAAACATGTCCTTAAGTGGGTTAGCCTAAAGACCTACAGACTCCCAGAACCCATCTTAAGATAAAGAAATGATTTGATCTACTTCTTTCCATTCAATCCAACCAATTAGAGGGAGGGACTGGGGAGAAGGTTCTTCCTTCGGCTAGTGCCTTCGGTTCCTAGTGTACCCCCCAATTGTGATCGTTTGATTCTGCTCCCCTAGCTAGATATCAGATTGAACAGTAGAAATAGACTAGTCGAAAATAATCTTGTTCTAGGCTCCGAAGAGCGAGTTGAATCCTTAAGGCCAACATCTACTCTATTTTATTTAGGGTTAGGTTTGAATGTGCTTTAGAATGTGATGGGCCCTTTATCTGGGTTGTGCCCTTAATGATTGATTGATGTGTGTGTGCGTGCGTGCACAACCAGTGATTTTCAAGCAAGATTATTTTTGATGCAGTGAATTTTAGGATTCAAATCTTGCTTAGTAGCTTTTAGGATTCAACTTTAGATATTTTCAATCAAGTTTTGTTGGCACACTAGGTTTTGAAAGCACAGGTGAAGATGTTTTTCTTTGAAGCTTAGAAGAATGTGGAGTGCCTAGTAAATCCCTAAGAGTTGAACCTATGTGGTAGCTACTTAATGAGTTGATTTTAGTTGAAGTGGTGCGGCCAATCAACTCAAACAATCGGCCTGTTGCACCACTTAATTAGGCACACAAGTGATTACCTAACTTGACTTCTACTCGATTATGTGTTTGGGTGTGTGTACCGGTTCCAAAAATCGATTTACCGGTTGAGTTTGAAAATCAGATGAGGTTGTGTATCTCTGTAAGATTTTTTTAATTTTTCTTTTTAAATGCAGAGGGTAAGGCAGGTGTAGGTGTCAAACAAACAATCAAAACAAACCTTAGGGTTTATAAGAACACCTAGGTTGATTTATGTTTGTGTTATTACGTGGTGGAATGAAAACTAATGGGTGGGGGATGGGGGTGAACTTATAGAACCTTCAACAGCACTTTGCTCTAATCTACTGCTTTTGCCCATCTCAAAAGAGTACCTACAATCACAATAAGAAAGGAGAGAAGTGAGGTAAACGATTCGTAAGTCAAAAAACGTGAAGAATCAAAGAGCATCTCCTCCCCGGCAACGAAGCCAAAATGTTGAAGGCGGAAAACTAAGCATTCAGAGTTGGATTTGAAAACCCATCGTTGTAGTTCGAGTCACGAAAAAATCCGTTCAACAGATAAAATTTATACCGAAAAGTCGTAAAGAAGTTCCGGGTCGAACACAAGGAGGTAGACGTTTGATTAAAAATATGTGTTTTATTTGTTTGTCACAAAACAGATTAGCTGGTGGGAAACTAGCTATCTATTTAATAAGTAATAAATAGAAGAGAGAGAGAGAATATTATAAATAAAAATAAAAGAGAGGTAGAATAAATATGGATTTCATTGTAAGAAGTTCATTACACTACTCATTACGACTAGAAAGCGAGAAATCTACATTATAAAGTAGTAAATCTACTCTAGAAAGTAGTAAAGAGAATGGAGAGAGAAATATCCTCCTCGACGATTGCTTGGAGGACGAGCTGGATGGAGGTGATGCCTGGAACACGGAGGACGAGGCAGGAAGGAGGTGATGCCTGGAACACGGAGGACGAGGCAGGAAGGAGGATGAAGTCGGAAGAATGGGAATGAGGCAGCATGCCGTCGTCGTCGCGGGATCCGCTTCCCGAATGTAGAGAGAGGACAACCACAGGATGCTCCATGAAGGGGGATAAAGGTGGAAAAATTATGATTTCTACTCTAGAGGAGCATCTCAGGTGTGGGACAAGCTCTTAGAGCTTTGGAAGGGGTGAGAGAAGAGAAGAAGGGATGAGAATTTTGTAGGGTAGGGGTCTCCTTTTATAGTTACAAGAATTGAGGGCAATTTGGTCATTTCATGCTTAAAAAATTAATTCAGGATCTTTAGTGACGTATTTAAACGTCACTAAAGCCCCTGAATGTGGGCAAAGGTCGTGTGCTATGTGCACCTCTTCCTCTTTGGCTGCCTCAATGCTCTCGCATGTTCAAAGGCTCCCAGCCTTCCGATCAAGAGACCGGACGGCTTAAAAAGCATACACCCGCTCCTCTTCAGAGCCTCTAACGCCTGCGCATTTGATCTTGCGTCCAGAGCGATGTGCGATCGCGCGTGGGCATTGGACGCATTGAGATAGCACCACGTTGCGCCTTTCAGAGTCGCTCGATGAAGATCGTGTGGCTGAATTGCACCCGCGCCAATCTTGATTTGAAACGTAGCGTAGCTCGAATGCGCGCCCTTTACTCTCGAAGAGGCGCTCGCCCACTGCGCTACGCTTCCTCTTGAGGCGAGGACGTCTGATTCTGCGGAAATATGATTCTGCAAAATCATTTGCGATCCTTTCTCTCACTGCAGAAGTTGCAGCAGCGGTAGCACCGCCTCATCTCCTCGCAGCGTTCCACCCTCTGACTCTCTCCCAGGCCCTCCTATCTCCTCTACCCTCTGCTCTCTCCCTCTCTCCCGCTCAGTTGCAGTGGTGTGGGAATGAAACGGAGGAGGAGGGGGGTTTATATGGGTGGAGGAGGCATGGGGGAGTGGCATGGTGTAAGGTGGGCGGGCTGCAGGGGATGGCGCAACGGTCGTGCGTGAGGGGTGAGGGGGTGGTACGGGTGGTAGGGAGATGGTGGTGGGAAAATTTCAAGAACGCCTCTAAAATTTTCCTCTCCCCCTTACAAACTCCAAAATAAAAACCTAGGGGGTTAAAAACTGCATTAAAACCCCTACAAATTTTCAAAAATGCCAAACGACCTTGGGAAAGGGTCATTTCAGGGGCATGGGGGTACTCCCGAGTAGGGGCACCAAAGAAATAAAAAATAAAAAATAAAATAAAATTACTCTCACAATTGGAACTATTGGCTTATGAGAGTAGGGGAATTGATGTGAGAAAAAATTAAGCCTTACAAAATAAGTCCAAAAGAAACCAACCTTATTGAGTGGCAAGTAAGCAGCCTAAGCTGCTAGAACAAACCAATCTTCCTAAGTCATCTTGCCTAGCCAATCTGCCTAGATTAGTCAGTCTACTTCAATTAAGCAACCTGGTTGAAGTGGCCAGTCTACCTAAATAGTCCACTAGAAGTGGCTAGTCTACTTGGATTGGTTAGTTTACTAAAATTTGTCCATCTACCAGAGGTGAGCTATTCGCCAGAAGTAGCCAGTTCACTTAAGCTGGTTAGAAGAGAGAGCTAGTGTGTTTGAGCCAGCCCACTAGAGCTGGCTAGTTTGCCTGAGAAGATGAAAAGATGCAAAATGAGGATCCTTAAGGAGTGAGTTGAATAATTATACACTTCTCCAAAAAAGAGTAATTACATGTAATAATTATACCATTTAGTATCTTATAAAAGGGCCTTGATCTTATTTTGAAGGGTGGGGATGGAATCTCTTGTAATCATTTATATATAGTGCACTCTTGAGGGTTAGATCCCCTCCTTACGTATATATCGTACTGGTGGAATTGGGTGACTAGCTCCTTGTGTTCTGTGGATGCTTGGGTATTTTTCTATTTTTATGCTTTTTTTATGTTACCCTTATTATATACATTTTTTGATGGCCTTAGAGTCCTCCAAGATCCATCATGTTTATTTATAGACAAAAGCAAAATTTAATTTCATTTCGATCCTTGCATTGTTGAAATTTATCTTGTCAATTTTTTTTAGAATTTTTTCGCATGTCCTATAGGGCATATGTTTGAGTGAATTTTAGTAGATAGCTTAGCTAGGTAGCTTTCCAAATTCTAAAAGTTTCTTAAATTTTTTGGATTTCCATTAAATTAGTTATTAGGAATTTTACATTTTGTCCCTGTATTGTAGGTTAGTCCTTACTATTAGGTTTAGTTGTTTTTTTCTTCAAAAATGTCAAAAAATCAAAATGATCCTTAAAAAATCCAAAAATAAATTACATTAATTAATTAGTGAGTTAGATAATTTTGTCTCCTTAAAGACAACTTAAACTCTTGCTATGCATAGATAATTTTGTCTCCTTGAAGACAACTTAAAACTCTTGCTATGCGTATTTTCATTTGTTTTCAAGTTCAAATTTTTATAAATGGTCGTAAACTCCACACAATAACACTTTATCTCCTTTTGATTTTCATAGTCACCATATGACATGTAATTCTAAACTTTTTCATCAATATAAACTTATCTCTGGTAAAGGCCAAGTAACAGTGGCAAATGGATCTAATGTGACTATGGCAAGCAAGGTGTGCATTTCCCATCTGGAAAAGTTTCTTGTCATAGATGAACATTATGTTCCATATTTCCCTTTGTATTTACTCGCTGTCAGTAAAATTAACAAGGAATTAAAATGTCAACTGATCTTTTAATGTAAGTGGTGCATTCTATAGGATTTAACAATGGGGAGGAAGCTTGAGATTGGTTCAGTCTTTGATTATCTCTATAGGCTTGCTACCAAGTTGCTAGTGGATTGATCTCTGTGTTGGTTGCTCATGAGAAAAAGGAACTGTCATGTTAATTTTCACAGTTTGCAAAAGCTTTTTCCTTATTGTTTCTTGGAATAGAAGTGCACTGCGTGAAGTATGTCATATGATGAAAGATTTTCAGGCCTCTTAACCTACTTTGAATAATAGGACATAACGGTGCTTTCTCATTAGTTCAGTATTTCTTGAGTTTTGTGGATGATCGGATTTGTTATGCCTTAATTTACTTATTGGAAAGTAGATTTGAAGTCCAAGTATAGTGCACAATGTTTTGCAAAAATGGTTGAAACTCAATTTGATACGTTTGTGAAAGTCAAATGTTCTGACAATGCATGAGGAAGACTTAGCTGATTCTTTGTTGTAATTTTTCCAATATAGAGGTATTAGTTGATTCTCTATAGTAATTTTTCCAAAATAAAGTATTATTCATGAAATCTCTTATAACTACACCCCACAATAGATTGTTGAAAGAAAAAATCGACATCTCCCTATATTGTTTCATTTGCATGTGCCCAAGTGTTGCGGTGGGGATTCTATCTTGACAAGTGTGTCCTTAGTTAATAGAATTACTTCTCGAATACTTGAGGGAAAAACCTCCTTATCAATTCTTATGACACATAAAGATCCATTTATTTTAGAACCTCGTGTGTTTGGATGCCTCTACTTTATTCACAACCATGCCCCTAACTGTGATAAATTGGATCCTCAATCTATCAAAGGTGTATCTCTTGGATACTCTGGCACTCAAAAAGGATGCAAGTGTTTGAATCCTTCTATAGAAAAGAGGTATGTCACTCTGGGTGTAACTTTTATAGAGGATGATGGCTACTTCCTCAAAAATCCTCTTCAAGGGGAGAGTTGGAACGAAGAGGATTTTGGTGCTTTTCACATCTTTGGTGGAAGCCAAGGAACTGTTGAGACCAAAGAGACCAACCCCAATATATATATCTTCCACTCTAGCTCCAAATCTAAGCAGCATAGTTGCCCAACAAAATGATCATTGTCCCTATCCTTGTTTTCAATGCTAATGATCTTTAAGATGTAAATGTAGGAGGTGATCATTCTAAGGAGGTGATGAAAGACAATGGGGAAAATGAGACAAGTGGGACAACTGATGATCTACATAGGGAGAGTATTGCACATAAGAAAAGATAAGTGAATCTTTTCCTTTTTAGTTCCACTTATAAAAGTTTTCTATCATCACTTGCCTCATCAGTTCTCAAAAAATGTTGTAGAATCTTAAGTGGACCCAAAGTGGTTAGAAGCCATGAATGAAGAAATAAACGCCTTAATTAAAAATCAGACACGAGGTTGTTGATATGCCTAAAGACAAGAACATTATGGATTTTAAGTGAGTTACATGATAAAATACTAGGCAGATAGATGATACGAGAGATTAGTGGTAAGGGCTTCATTGGAAAATATGATATAGACTATTCTGAGACTTCCACTCTGGTAGCAAAGATGAATTATGTATGGGTTATTCTAGCCCTTGCCTTTAGCTTGATTGGTCTTTGAATCAATTAGATGTAAAGAAAGTTTCTCGAATGGGGATCTCAAGGGAGAGTGGTGCATGTGTATGTCCTCTAGCTATGAATAGAAAGGGAAATGCTATTGCCTCAAAAAGTCTTTGTATGGGCTAAAACAATCATCAAGGGCCTGAAATAAGGCTACGAATAGGCCAATGGAGATTATACTCTCTTTGCGAAGCAAAATAGTATGGGTGTGACATACTTGTTTATGTGGATAATATGATTATTACAGGTGATGATAACCAATAAATCTTGAGATTGAAGACAATGTTGGCAAAGGAATTCGAGATTAAATATTTAGGGAAGTTAAAGTATATTTTAGGCATTGAAATTGCTCATTCTTATGATAATCTTTTTTACATGTCAAAGAAAGTACACATTTGATTCACCAAAGGAGACAGGGAAGGTGGGATGTAGGCTGATGGTCTAAATCTCAACACTGTTAATTAAGGTTATCAGACTTAATTAATCGCGAAAAGAAATGACTTTGGTTAACTTGAATCAATTAAATCATTGTCGTTGATTGGAGTATAGGGTTAAGCTAACCTAACATTTTAGATTTAATTCTTTTAATTGGTTGAGTCCAGGTCGTTTATTGGGAGACAATTGTAATTTTAATTCACCATTTTTATTCTAATCATAATTAAATATTAAATTGATTAATTAAATATTTAATTAGTGATATGTTAAGTACATGAACAATTGCACAAGAATTTAACTCTAATCATGGCAACTATTCTATTAATGAAAAGGAACTTACATGAATGATTTACAATGAATAACAAAGATAGATGAATGATTATTACAATTGTTACAAAATATAAGTCATAGAAGTAATATACAAGAAATATAAATGCCTTTTATTTCAATATGAAGCACAAATCAGTAAGCCATCTACAATCCAATCTTCAGCTCATTCTTCTCTTCTATAGATGTCTCATAAGAAAATTGGATGACTTAAGGTTGAAAGTTAGACTTGTGATTAATGTATCGGACATCTGATCTCTCTCTTCAATCTTTTCAGCCTTTTGCTTTGTTCCTTTTCTGTTGCTTGTGCTCCTCTCTTTATCATTTCTATCTCTCGCCTATCTCTCTCATCTTTATTCTTCTCTTTATTTCACTATGCACTCTCTTCTCCACAGTTAGTCAAATTTCAACCCTTATCCCATGTTTACTATTAATCAAAAATTATTTTATGGGCTGCCCAAGCTTTTTGGGGATACACAACACCCAGAATGGGTGAGATCAGACTCTACTAAGCTCAAGTCTAGTTTTTATTAGGTAGATATTTTTAGCCAATTTAACCAATGCACAGTACCTATTACGACCCGATTCTCGAATCCCTATAGGACACGAGACCGGCTCGACTCAACTGATTCCAAGACCCAGTCGTCCAACAAGAAATAACCAAAAAGCAGGAAAGTAAACCACATTCACCATGCTATGTAACTAACAGTAAAATGAGTACAAGCAGTAAGGAAAGAAAAGCTGCTAACAGTACATATTACCACCACAATAGTAAAACAGAAATAAGGTACAGAAACGTAAAGGTAACAAGTGTCTGAAACTCACTACAACAAAAAGTAATACAACAAGAAGGCTATTGCTATTGGGCTCTACTGGGCCCAGCACCCTCTGTAGCTAGAGACTTGGGCTGCTCAACACCTGGACCTAAAAAGGGTTATGAGTAACAAAGTCAGCGAACGCTGAGTAGAGTGGCAACCAGCTAACTAAAGCAGTAAAAGTGAACAAGTAACTGTCTATTCCAATTACTTTATTTTACAAGTTATTCTTTTTCATCCATTGGTTTATTTTTTAGATCTCGTTCTTGGTCTCGAATGTTCTTCATGGGAACGATCTTGATTGCAGTCTTTTCTGAAGAGTAGAAGGCGCACGTGGTGCTCTCCGGCCAGGAGAGTCCCCCATGGTGATCCTACACCCAGTCAATCACCCCAAGGTCACGGACAGACGTAACGGTGACTACGGCATGCGCGATAAGCGCACGGGTAGCTATCCCGCACTAGCACGCGGTCAATCATTTCTGCTAACGGGTGCGCCCAAAGTACAGCACAGAACAGTATAGGGCCTAGCCCTCTCAGTAATAGGGGTCTATCCCCTAAGAACCAAATAGGGGTCTCGCCCCTCCACAATCCGTGCACCTTCGTCTGACTACCCTGGTTTGCCCAGTGGGCCTAACAAGTAGGTGTAGGGTGGCTAGCTGAACCCCGGGCCGGGTGGGGTGGCTAGCTTTCTCCCTACACTAGTAGCTCTCCCCGGTACAGTGTATGCAAGGGCCAAGAAGTTGGTGTAGAGTGGCCAATCCTAACCCCGAGCCCCAACCCAAGGGTGGCTAGCTCCGCTCTACATTAAACAGGGGATAGTCGCTCTCCTTGGTACGACGTACTCAAGGGCCAGCACACTTCTTCACTCACATTTCCAGATCCATTCCATTTACTTCCAGGAGCTCTACTCCTAATTCCCCGTAAGGTTCATGCTCATATTTCTCATGCCATTCCATACCATATTTCATCATTCACATTTCCATTCTCAGGTTATACACATGCAACTCATATTTCTATCATTCACATTTCCATTCTTAGGTTATATACATGCAACTCGTATTTCTATCATTTAACGTATACAACAGGTAAGGTCACATGTAATTGTTAACTAGCACAGGTAATTCATCTTTCACAGGTAGCTCTTGTTTATTTATAGGCAGTTGTTAACATTTCTATTTACTCATTCAAGACTGCAATTCAACACGCATACATACATTTCAAGTACTTCTCATCCTAGGATTCATGCCACATCCTAGGTTCTAGTTATTCAATCCACACATGCATTCAGGTTTATAATTAAATTAGGGAAAGCCACTCTACCAAACAACCTAGGAGTAGTGGGGGCTCGAACAGCAGGCTCACGTGCCTCAGCAAGCCCCGAACCTGCAATGGAACGAAGTCCTATCACAAGGAACAATCACAATGGAACATTCAGAACAGCATAAAAGGCCTACTAACAAGTAGAGGAACTCTCAAGGAAAACACCGATAACTTGTTTGCATAAAATGGACCTCAAACAGACCCAAAAAGGGTAAAAACAGAGCTACAGACCCAAATCAAATGTCTGGCACCAGGTCCAGACATCTTAAAAGTAAACAGGAACTCACCACAGGTTTTGCATCAACCTCAGATGTCCAGAACCTCTTCTGGATCGTTTGGACCCAGCTCCAAATGTCCGACCTCCTCTCCAGACGTCTGGGAGTACTTCCAGTCGTCTGGCAAGCTATCCAGACGTCTGAAACGCGTGGGAGGGCGTCCCGTGCCTTCTCAAAGCAATCTTTGCTTATGACAGCAAATCTCCCACAATAAGCCACGCAAAACGTAGCTGCGAAGCGGCCTGCATGGTCGTATCCGCAAAAGGAAACATACCTTCAGGAAGTCTGCCTTCAGACGTCTGGTGTAGTCACCAGACATCTACCTCGACGTCTGGACATCACGCCAGACATCTGATTCTGGGAAAATCCCAGAACTAGAACCTCTTCCTACTCTCCCTTGCCGTGCGCAACCGCGGCCTCGTCTCCTCGCCTACAGCTCCGGCTACAGCAGTGTCGGGGACGACTCCCTCGACGTACTCCTCCTCCCGCACGAGCCGCTCCAGCCATGCGCCCTTCGGTGAGCTCCCACGAGCTTGCGAGTTTGGCTCTTCCTCCTCTCCTCACTTCGCCTCTCCTCCTCGTTTCCGCTCTCGCGCTCTCTCCCACACTAGCTCCTCTCGTTGAGGCGGAGAGGAAGAGAAGAAGGTGGCTGGCTAGATGAAGTGAGGAAGAAAGAAGAGGGGGAGAGGGATTTTATAGAGGCGCATTAGGGTTCGGTGGAGGAGGGAAGAGGGAAAGAGAGAGGAGGGTACTGTCTGCGCATAGCTGGCGCGCAGACGCGAAGCTCGTACCAAAATTTTTTGATTTCCGAACATTTGAGAAGGGGTCCAGACGTCTGACCGACAGTCCAGACGTATGAAAAGGCTCAGGACAGAATGGGTCTTTACACCTATTGACATGCTATCGAGGAGTTTTAAGGAATAATCGTCATAGCAAAGCCTCAATAGCTCGAAAGCAATTAAATTTATAACTCAAAATCAAAGAAGAGTTAGAGGTCGATCACAGGAAGCAAATATGGAACTCATACATTAATCTCAATTCAGAATTAATGAGCATAATTAATTGAACATCAAAATAGATATTCAATGAATACAATTTATCATATTGTAATTTCAAATGAGGATGAGATAAAAAGAAATAGAAAGACAAAATAATGGTGATTTAGATCACCAATTATTTATCTAAATTAAGCACATATCTCATATTCAATTTCATCAATGTTAACTATAGTACTTAAATAATGCAACAGTGCCATCATCAATCACATCAGACGTCTTAATAGAACACAATGCTCTTCAGGGAGCCTTCTCCCTCTCTCTTCCCTTTCTCAAAGCCTTCCTTCTTTTCAAGCACGACACTTCTTCTTCAAAGCCTCTTCTTCAAAGGCTTTCCCTCTTCACAGCACAAGGGCACAGCCTCTCTTCTTCCAGCGGTTAAGTGTCGCATAGGAGCTAAGGTGGGCAGAGCAAAATCCTCCCTTTCTCTCTCACAATTCCTCCTTTTCTCTCAAACCCAGAGCATATTTGGGTCAATAATCGAGTATATGGATTCGGGTAATTGGGTCTGACCAGGGTCATCGGGAGTGGATGATGACCGAGGAGTGCGTGAGGCAAGGTGAAGGGGGACCTCACCTCGTGTTATGAGGAAATCAACCTAGAATACAATTTCCTAATATGCACTGTTGCCGCTTTGTTTGTGCACGATGTGGGACTATCCCCACTAGTTTCCTTCACTCGCGCAGCTGGGGTGATAGTTTGCCAATTGGAGGTGTTGCTAGAGTGGAGGTCTTCAATTGGTGTTGTAGTTGGGTACGCAGGCATAATCTGCAGTGCCTGAATGTGGTAGTGAGATTGGAGATACTCAGAGTGTGACAGACGTCGTTGGGGATGATGGCGACGATGGTGGTCAGAGGATGATGTAAACACGTTTACACTACTTAAGATGTCTATTTATGCATGTTCTTAAGCATAGGATTGCATTGCATACTATAAATATTGCATAACATGCATCATCTTACATTTAGAGTAGTTTGAATAAAATGGAGGTTAATTGTCTCCTTTTATGTTCATGGACAGGGCAAACTTTTAATCGGGGCCTCGGATCGAAGATCCAATCGTATAGATGTGATCAGGGAGACGATTGGAGTTCAACGACTACAAGATCGCCCTAATCAGACATCTGTAGCATCAAATAGTGATTGGGGAACCTTAGAAGATCAAGGGCCAAGATGGTGTGAATCTACACTTCAAACAACAAATCTGACCACGCAGATGGATTCGGATTGACGATCGCAGCCTAATGGCGTGAAAATCGACTCGATTCGACAACTGTGACACCATCTACATCATCCAGAAGATGGACAGCTCAAATGGCACAACGTGGCGCCATCTCAACCGTCCAACCGACCCTCAAGATCACCGCTACCTCTCCAAAGAAAATCCGACGCACAATCTGGGTCATTGGATCTTGATCCAACGGCCATGAGCACGCGCTGCTAAAATCATCTCCGTGACTAACTCTCCTCCACAGCGCAGCGAGCGAGCACCTTATCGCGAGGCGCTAGCGCGCGTTCGAAATGCGAGAAGCAGGCAAGCGGGTGCGATTGACCGCTCGATCGCGATCCGACGGTCACGCGTGCCCAATCCGCCCCACGCGCTATTAGACGAGCGACGAAGACGCGACATCGCACGCGTTGGGGTGCATAGAGGAGGCGAGCGGAGATCGGATGGACGTGCGCGTGCGTTGAACACACGGGCAAGCGAGCGGAAGCGCGCGTGCTGCCCACTACGCCCACGTTCGGACCTTTAGCGACGGTTTTATCCGTCACTAAAGGTCCTGAATTAATGTTTTTAAAATTGGAATGACCAAAATGCCCCCACTCCTTGCAACTATAAAAGGAGACCCCCTCCACATGAAATTCTCATCCCTTCCTTCTCTTCTCTCCCTCTCCAAAGCTCAAAAGAAGCTTGTCCCACACCCGAGATGCTTCTCGCGAGATAAAGTCAATTTTTCGTCCCCCTTTCGGAAGCGGATCCCACGACGACGACGACGTGCTGCTCCATTCCCCCTTCTTCCCACTTCATCCTCCTTCGTCCAGGCGTTGTCCCGTCCGGCTCGTCCTCCAAGCGACCGTTGAGGAGGATATCTCTCTCCCCATTCTTTTTACTGCTTTCTAGAATAGATTTACTGCTTTCTAGAGTAGATTTACCGCTTTATAGTGTAATCATTTTCCTGCTTTCTAGTCATAATGTTTAGTGTAATGAACAATCTTTCTAATGATGGAATCCCATGTTCATTCTACATCTCGTTTTGGTTTTTTTGTTTGTAATATTCTCTCTTTCTTTCTTATTCTCTCTCTCTCTTCTATTTATTATAAATAGTTAGATAGTTTCTAATCAATTATTCTGCTTCGTGACAAATAAAACAAATGCGAATTTTTTTAAATCAGACGTCCGCCTCCCTATGTTTGACTCGGGATTTCTATTCCGGTATAAATTTTATTTGTTGAACACGAGTTCTTTGCTTTCAAACTACAATGACAAGGTTTTCAAAACCAAACACGTTAGCGTAGCAACCCGACGTTCAACAGTTTGGTGCCGTTGCCGGGGAGGCGACGATCTTTGATTTTTTCTTCGCATTATCTAACTTACAAATCATTGACCTCACTTCTCTCCTTTCTTATTGTAATTGCAGGTACCCTTTTGAGACGAGCAAAAGCAGTAGATTAGAGTAAAGTATTGTGGAAGGTTTTGTAAGTTATCCCCCACCTACCACCCATTAGATTTCATTTCACCACATAATAACACAAACATCAATCAACCTAGGTATTCTTATAAACTCTAAGGTTAGATTGTTTGTTATTTGACACCCACACCCGCCCCAACCCCCACATTAAAAAAAAAATCTCACAGAGGTACACAACCTCATATGATTTTCAAACTCAACCGGTAAACCAACCTTTGGAGCCGGTACACACATCCAAACACATAATTGAGTAGAAATCAGATTAGGTAATCACTTGTATGCCTAATTAAGTGGTGCAACAGGCCAATTGTTTGAGTTGATTGGGCTGCACCACTTCAATTAAAATCAACTCATCAAGTAGCTGCCACTTAGGTTCAACTAGTAGGGATTTACTAGGCACTCCACATTCTTTTTAAGCTTTAAAGGAAAACATCTTCACCTGTGCTTTCAAAACCTGGTGTGCTAACAAAACTTGTTTGAAAAACCTAAAGTTGAATCCTAAAAGCTACTAAGCAAGATTGGAACCCTAAAATTTGCCACATCAAAAATAATCTTGCTTGAAAACCACTGGTTGTGCACACACACACAAATCAATCAATCATTAAGGGCACAACTCATTTAAAGGGCCCATCACATTCCAAAGCACATTTAAACCTAGCCTTAAATAAAATAGAGTAGACGTTGGCCTTAAGGATTTGACTCGCTCTTCAGAGCCCAGAACGAGATTATTTTCGATTAGTCTATTTCTACTGTTCAATCTGATGTCTAGCTAGGGAAGCAGAATCAAACGATCACGGCTTGGGGGTACACTAGGAACCGGAGGCGCAAGCCGAAGGAACCTTCTCCCCAGTCCCTCCTTCTAACTGGTTGGATTGAACAGACAGAAGTAGATCAAATCGTTTCTCTATCTCAAGATGGGTTTTGGGAGTCTGTAGGTCTTTAGGCTAGCCCACTTAAGGACAGGTTTGATTGTTTGTATTGCAAGGTGCCTTTCTTCCTCCCATCTCTCATGAATCCTTCCACATATTACACGCATTCCCATTCTTTCCCTCCTATTTTGAATTATCCTCAACATGACGATTATCTCGACTCATACTGTAATCAACCATCAGTTAGTTGGGATAACTCGAATTGGGGATACAGTTCCGGACCTCCGTGTTTAAGGTCTAACCTTGAACACTTTGATTGTGATTTCTATCCTTCTCAGAGCCACATCGATTATAGATCGTCAACCTTTCATGAACAACCTAATACGATCTACAATCAAGAAGGATACACTGATTCTTACCCATCCTATGATTACACTGCCTTTAGGTCATCACCACCTTTTGAACAATCTGAAAGGACCTATTATCAAGAAGGGTATAACGAATCTCAATTCGTTAATTCCCCTGCTTTGACCCCAAACTCACCCAACCCTAAACCAACTCATTTGATTCAGGGTAACCTGGTTCAAGATAAGGTTCTGGCTAACTTGAGGAATATTATACAAACTTTAGAAGTTCAGCCAATACCTTGCATTGAGAGATTGGAGCCTTTGATTAAAATGATTGATGATTTGAATATGTATTTGTTGAATTGGCTCTAGGATGTTAAGGATAAGAACCCGGGTGAGTTTTTACTTGGGAAGTTAGCGAAATTGAGGATGAGATTTGTGGTTGCTTTAGTTCAGTCGTGGGATGATTCCCAGGATGAACTCCCTTCAGGAAAGCTAATGTTATAACCCGTTCAGGCACCTGTTGGGGGCACGTGTTACGAGGCTGACCAGATTGAATTAGAGCAACCAATTAAGGATGATTTGATTTCTTCACCTGAGGTCCCTGAGCTGGGGTACGAGGAAATGTATGTCTCCATGGATCAGAAAGTGATAGATGATTTTGGGACATACATTGATACGGATCTTGATTTCTTTAATGGTGAATATTCAAGTTGCGAAGTCTCACGCGAGTTTACTAAACACGATTTCTGTGAGACGATTGGGCCTGAGGAATCTAATAGATCATTTGATAGCCCAATAACTGAGCAAACTGATCTTATTAGGCTCACATTATGGATCCAGAATTGCATTTTCTAGAGGATTCAATCCATTGCCCTGATTGTCAGTTACACCCCATTGAGCTTATCGATGATTCTATTTCTGAGATAATTAGACCCAAGTCAATTTTGATTCAGCCACATCATTTAGACTTGGAGATTTCAGATGGGGTGATTAATATGCAAGAGGTCCTGGAATTTGACATGCTGAATGAGGAGGATAGGAGCCAGGAAATTTTTATTTAGGAAGTAAGTTCTGGAGGAAGTACAAGACTAATTCGAAGGGTGCCTATTAAGCTGAAACCATCAAACCAGGACCCTTACGGCATTTGTTCTGAGGATGACAAACCCAAGCACACATTCAATGATTATCATTTTGAGTTTGAATTCTCTGTAACCCGACTTTTTGGTCTTAGGTTGCATCCTCATAAATCGCAGGCCCGACCCCGCTTGCATACTGATTTTAGGTTTTGGGTAATTTTTATCCAGAACCTAATTTATTCTCGATTATGGGGTATGGGTCTGCACCACAATTTGATCCACATCTGTGGACATTTGCTAATAGGTCAAAAGTTTCTTATGTTTATTCTGATTCTAACCTGCACCTGTAAATTTGTTATTTCTCTTCTTTGTATAGTGTGCCTAGCTTAAGGCACTAAATTCAGCACATATACAGTTCTTTTTAGTTTTCATCTCGGAGCGGACCTGACATTCACGCAATTCAGGTACTTTCTACTCTATTCCACTCTATTTTATGTCTTTTTAATACAATGAGGACATTGTATTAGATAGGCATGGGGGGATGGATATTCATCTCTGAATTTATTCGTCAGCTTCGTAGATTTATTTTATTTTCTTTTATTAAAAAAAAATTATGGAATTAGGAAAGAGAACTTAGGTTTAAGAAAATTTTTAATCTTATGAAATACTACATTATGATTTGAACACAAAGACCCTTCAGGTCTTTGGACTTAATTAGCCCGTGTATCCACTAAAATATGGATTTATTTTTCAAGTCCTCGCCAACCTAAATTCTATTTTAATTGGAGTAAATAAGTTTGGGTGATAAGTACACGACTTATCAACCCACCCTCTGATTTGAGGGAACTTTGAGTTTTTAGCATCTACACACTTTCTTTGCACTGACTCGTTGTTTGGCAATTCTAACAGAAATTGGGTAGATAATGAACCTTCTAGGGTGATATGGCTGACAAGTTATCGTGGGTAACAGCCCAAAGGTAGGTTGTCTAGAGCCCAGTCACTGGACCTTTCTCCTTTTGCTGCCTTTAGGTAAATCTTAGACCAGGGAAGCCACCTACTTAAAAAAAAATCAAAAAGAAAAGGAGAAAAGAAAAAAAAGAAATAAGCCACACTTCGTCGCACGAGTATGGCTGGCAAGTTGTCGGTGGTAACAGCTCATCGACCGGTTGTCCAGAACCCAACTCAATAAATGCACTGAAAAATCCCAAAACACTTAGGAAGAAGCGGAGAAGTAGAATAAACTGGGGAAATATACACTGGATTCACCCTTGTGTTGACCCCGTAAAAAGAAAAGTAGGGAGAAAGCTACCGGTTGTAAAGATACACCTTTAGGTAGAATTCTCTTTTTTAGGTCACCTAGAGACGTAGAAATCCGAAGTCCATTTTAACTGCCGGTCAACAAGTCTATCACATTCATAATAAGATGCTTAAAACTTAGGGTTCTCATCAAATCTTGGGTGAGTTGAATGGCCGTAGAAAGCCACTCTTAAACCCTAAAACTTGAAAATCCAAAAAAATTAGAAAAGAAGGAAAAAGAGAAAAATAATTTTTTCTTTGAATAAGGAGAGGGCTTGAGGTGGTCTGCATTTTGGCAGATACTCGGGCACTGTTGTGTCTTTGAAAGTTCAGATCCTGAGTAGATATTTTCTTAATGATTGAAAATAACTCATGCACAAATAATCCAACCTGATTCTTTTATAAATAGCATATAGTTTTTGCTAGGGACTAGCAAAAGATTGGCATGGGTGTATGATGTAAACACGTTTACACTACTTAAGATGTCTATTTATTCATGTTCTTA
Organism: Thalassia testudinum; assembly: GCA_037157565.1. Lineage (NCBI taxonomy): Eukaryota > Viridiplantae > Streptophyta > Magnoliopsida > Alismatales > Hydrocharitaceae > Thalassia > Thalassia testudinum. The sequence goes on from JAZHRO010000031.1 coordinate 63,358,912, forward strand.
AGCATAGGATTGCATTGCATACTATAAATATTGCATAACATGCATCATCTTGCATTTAAAGTGGTTTAAATAAAATGGAGGTTAATTGTCTCCTTTTATGTTCATGGACAGGGAAAACTTTTTTATCGGGGCCTCGGATCGAAGATCCAACCATACAGATGTGATCAGGGCGACGATTGGAGTTCAACGACTCCAAGATAGGCCTAATCAGACATCTGTAGCATCAGATAGTGATCGAGGAACCTTATAAGATCAAGGGCCAAGATGGTGTGAATCCACACTTCAAACGAAAAATCCGACCGCACGGATGGATTCGGATTGACGATCGCAACCTAACGACGTAAAAATCGACTCAATCCGACAACCGTGGCACCATCCACATCATCCAAAAGATGGACGGCTCAGATGGCACCACGTGGCGCCATCTCAACCGTCCAACCGACCCTCAGGATCGTCACTGCCTCTCCAAAGAAAATCTGACGCGCCATCTGGGAGCACGCACTGTTAAAATCATCTCCTCGACCAACTCTCCTCCACAGCGCAGTGGGCGAGCGCCTTATCGCGAGGTGCTGGCGCCCGTTCGAAATTAGAGAAGCGGGTGAGCGGTGCAGGCGAGCGGGCGTGATTGACCACTCGATCACGATCAGATGGTCGCACGTGCCCAATCTGCCCCACCCGCTATTAGACGCGCGGTGAAGACGCGGCATCTTACGCGATGGGGTACGTAGAGGAGGCAAGCGGAGGCACGATCTAAGCCATCTGATCTCGTGATCGGACTACTGAGATCGACTGGACGTGCGCGTGCGTTGAATGCATGAGCAAGCGAGCGGGCGTGCGCATGCCGCCCACTTCACCCACGTTCGAACCTTTAGCGACGGTTTTATCCGTCACTAAAGGTCCTGAATTAATGTTTTTAAAATTGGAATGACCAAAATGCCCCCACTCCTTGCAACTATAAAAGGAGACCCCCTCCACACGAAATTCTCATCCCTTCCTTCTCTTCTCTTCCTCTCCAAAGCTCAAGAGAAGGTTGTCCCACACCCAGGATGCTTCTCGAGAGATAAAGTCAATTTTTCGTCCCCCTTTCGGAAGCGGATCCTATGACGACGACGACGTGCTGCTCCGTTCCCCTTCTTCCCGCTTCGTCCTCCTTCATCCTGCTCCATCCTCCTTTGTCCAGGCGTCGTCCCATCCGACTCGTCCTCCAAGCCACCGTCGAGGAGGACATCTTTCTCCCCATTCTTGTTACTACTTTCTAGAATAGATTTACTGCTTTTTAGTATAATCATTTTCCCGCTTTCTAGTCATAATGTTTAGTGTATTGAATAATCTTTCTGATGATGGAATCCCATGTTCATTCTACATCTCGTTTTGGTTTTTTTGTTTGTAATATTCTCTCTCTTATTCTCTCTCTCTTCTATTTATTGTAAATAGTTAGATAGTTTCTAATCAATTATTTTGCTTCGTGACAAATAAAACAAACATGAATTTTTTTAAATCAAACGTCCGCCTCCCTGTGTTCGACCCGGGATTTCTATTCAGGTATAAATTTTATTTGTTGAACACGAGTTCTTCACTTTCAAACTACAACGACAAGGTTTTCAAAACCAAACACGTTAGCGTAGCAACCCAACGTTCAAAAAAGGACAAAGACCTGAAACTCCAAAGATAGGCAAAGAGGCCCTGTTAAAAAGCTCAAAGGCTTCGTCGGATGATGGAGAAGGTGGTAGTGGTGGTTTCATGGTGAATTAGAGCGTGTGGTGATCGGATGGAGGCGAAAGGGGTGAACGGCGAGGGGTGTGTTCGGTGCATATTTTTGGTGGAAGAATCGAGGAGTTGAGTGAGGGTTTTGATGGGCCAGATGAGGCGGAGCTTCTGATGGTGGTAGCAGGGTGTTTAGTGCTGTGTGGTGTCGAGGAGGCATCGCTGGAGCTTCACTAGAGTAGAGGAATATAAAGAGGTCGAGGGTGAATGGTGGGTCGAATCAGAAAAAGAAAGGGTCAGGGAGATTTAAGGGAAGAAGGGGAAGACGCTTGACCTAACTATGGGACGAAGGGGTGAGGGTTTGTGCCGGCTTTGATTGGCCGATCTCGGGGAAGATGAAGTCCTCCGGTGGAAGGAGCGGCGAGGAAGGAGACAGTCTGGAGGGCTTCTATCGATGTTGCAAGAAGCAGAGGAAGGTGAGGAAGGCAATCCCACTGCCTATGGTATGTGGTAGCAGGAAAGGAAGTCGATGGGGAAGGCATCGTTGGAGCTAGTCGGAGGAGGCCAAAGGGAGAGGCTTTTGGCGAAGAGGTGTGGCCAAACAAAGCTAATTTGGAGTGGTTGTTCATGAGGAAGCTTTATAGAGCTTCAGGGCAAGCTTTAAAGCAAGAAGGAGCTCTGATTGGCTCTAGGATTCAAGAACCCACGGAATTCGTGCGTTCGCACGGCCTCCCTAGGGCGAGTTAGAAGCCAAGATCTATCTTGATTGATTCATCATGGTGTGAAATCCCACTAATTTTGGTGGGATTCGATGAAGATTCGAGTGTGATTTGGCCTGGTCAAAGCCTGCCTGGAGGTCGGTTGACCTCCAATAGCGGCAGAGACCTTCTTGCGAAGAAGATAACAAAGTTAGGGACCAATCTACGAGGATCTCAAAAGCTGAGGGGCTAATTGAGAGAGAAAGAGTTTGATTGGACTAAAATGTAAACTAAGTCAAGATAATCTTTGATTGGGCCCAAATTTTGGTATAAACCTAATTTGGACCCAAGGAATCTGATGGTAAAGTCGCATTTTAGTTTTTACTATGTTTGAATAGGTAATTTGTGTAAAAATCTAAATTAGGGCAGAATTGTGTCTGTGACTCTGTTTAAGGTTAAAATAAGTTCCAATGGTCAAATCAAGGATACGAAATCCCATGGAATATTTTTCTATGAATTTGAAAAGGTTTAGATGAATTTTATCCTGATCGGAAGCTCTATATTTAAGCGGATCTAAAATTAGGATTTTGGGTTATGAATTAGTTCTCGAAGTACGTGAAAACCCATTTCTATCTATGTGGACCCTCTTATTTGACTTTAATGCTCATTAGACCTTAGATTAACCTTTGGGAACCCCGTGATTATTCTACATTCATGATATGCTGTTAAAACTGTAGAATTAATCCTGATTTAATGTATTACTCTTAGAAAGGATATTCAGTGAGTTATGGCTCTTAGGAGATTACGTAGGAGCATTTGTTAATTGATTCTGATTAATTAAAGCTAGTTATAACTCATGATGATGTTACCATTAGTACCAAGCTCATCAAGCCCACACGCTCACGCCCACCAAAGCCCACGCATACACAGGTGTGCGCACACATGCCCGCACATACACGCGCTCAGAATGGTCAGAAGGCATATAGGTTTTGTGCACCCAGCGCTTGACGGCAGAAGTGTTGGGTTCACAAAATAGTATTATACCTAGGCACGCACTCCAATTCTTCTAAGGTAGGACTAACACACATGCTCTCTCCTTTACTGCAGCATCCACCAACGTCGACTTCGAATGAGGATTTCGACCGGTTTAGTGATCCAAATCGAGCATGCAATAGCTTGATAGAAAGCTGTTAGCATCAGTTATCCAATTTTAACACTAATTTGGTGTTTTGATCAAAAGTGATCCACGAAATTAAAGGAGAAACATGGCTATTTATGCCATGCCAAAAATGAGCTTAATGAAGAGTTACAAGTCAATAGGCTTGAAGAATGAGGAAATACCCTCGATTGAGGGTCTTGGAAGGTTTCAAAACCTATTCCGTGAAGTTTAGAAGAGAGATTGAGTTGTAAAGAAGCTTTAATAGCTCCAAAAGCTTCAAAGCTTCACGTTGAATCATAGAGCACCGATTCCAAGTCTAAATCAACCCAGCAAAAAGATTAGATCAGTTCAAATTGATCTGGATCAAATTAGGAAGTCAAATGGGATTGATCTGGTTAGGATTTGAGCTTAAATCTTGATAGAAAGTCTGAGAACAGCTTTGGGTTTAGAAAAAACCCAAACCTTACGGAACTTGGAATCTCTCAATTCCTTTACTAAATCATGTCTAAATCAGTTATAAATGATTTAACATCATAGGAGAAACTTAATCATTCCATTAAATCTGAGCTTAACCTATGAAACCTCAAATCATGCTCAAGTTTGACCTAGATCAAGTGAGGAGTTGACTTTCTACTATGAAGCAATTCAAATCCATTTAAAGGTCTAGAAAGATTTGCAACAACCCTACGAGTCTATTCAGCTTCTCAAAATTGGGTTTTGAGAACTCCTACAGTGGTTTTGGGCCTCACCACCTAAGCTCCAAATATGGATTGTTCGCCAGAGCTAATTAATGATTCCCAGACCCATTTGAGTATGGTCTTAGGTTCCTCAAGGTCAACACATGCTTTAAGACTTGATTCCTAGTCCTAACTCCCCACGAGTGTGCTTCTCCAGCTCTGCCAGAGTTGGAGAAGATGAAGGTAGACATAGAGTAATAAACCTTAAAACCCTGATCCAATTAGTAGGAATTAGTCCTCTCATCAAAATAACCCTATCCGGAGCTCCACAGAAGATCTGGAAGACTATGGTTCTTATTTGAACTCACCGAAGCTCTGGTGAAGGTTGATTTAGGTCGCTAGAGACTAAGTCTCCATGAAATTCATCAAGATTGCTCTTAAACGATTCATGAGGTTGCAAGGAACCTCAGGATCACTTCAATTAATGCAATTGTTGATCAAATCCATGAATTAACAAGAATCTCAATGAAAACAAATCTTGAGTTCGCATGAACTCAAGAACTTATATCCCTCCTAATTAAGTGAGGGGAACTACTTACTAAGGTAAGGCAATGCTCTGTGTAAGTTGAATTAGGTGGAAAAACTTCTCTGAACTCACCATTGACAGTGAGCTCAAAAGTTGGAGTGAAATTGGGCGTTTTGTGTGCAGTTGATTCTAGGAGAAATTAGAGAGTGGAACGGGGCCCTGTAGTGATGATGAGGTGATGAAGGGCCTCTGTTGGCTATGAAATAAGTCGAAGACCTCCGCCATGGATAGTGGAGGTGCTCCGGTGAAGGTGGAATGGGATTAGGCGTATATGTAGTAAAAACATGAAACTGTTAAGATAGAAATGATCACAAGGAAAAGTAGAGTGTGATTATGAGATTAAAAGACAAAAGAAAGCTTGTGACGAGCTCAAGGAGCTTGCTGGAGCTATGGAAGGCAACAAGAATCAAAGCATTAAACCTATGCTAATCATTTAATTAATCAAACTAAACTAATCTACTCTAGACTAAGAAGTTAAGGTTGTCTACCATTACTTGGAAGAAGGGGATCAGAGGTCTCCGTCGACGGCACGTAACGGAGGAGGAAATTAGAGGATTGGGGAAGAACTCCAATGGAGAAGAATGCGGCGTGTAGAGAGGAGAGGATGATGGCTTAACTTCGTCACTAGATGCGGCAGAGGGTGGCAGAGATTGAAGGAGGATTTAGGTCTTCGGAGAAAACCGGAAGAAGGGGGCAGAGGTCGCCAGAGAAATGGAAGAAAAGCCTATGAATGACTACAGTGGGGGGAAGAGGGTCGGGAGTCGGTAGTTGGAATTCAGAGGTGGCTATAGGTATTTATAGGTGGCGGCGAAGAGGTAGGGGGTTGACCCTGGACGGATACATGGCTAGATACATCCTAACTCACTGGTGTCGTCTCCAACACTGGTGAGGTTAGTCATCTAGTATAATTAGGATTAGGGGTTGATCCAAATCGTCGGATGTGAAGGTGGAGGTGAGAAAAAGGTTGGCGATAATGGCAGAGGAGTTCTGACGATGGATAGAAGGTAATCAGCAGGTGTGGTTACCAGACAACCTTGGTCGTCCAAAATTGAAGAAGAAGACGAAGATGAAGAAGACTGCTATGTTTGCAGGGGGATTTTTGCAATAAAAGTGAAGGACCTAATTATTATAAAAGGACTCAATTGAAATGAAAGCTAAGGACCTAAACGTAAATAGTGAATTTCAAGGCTTATTTTAATTTATTTCTTTTTCAACTTTTTATATGTTATTATAAATTAGGTAAATATTATATTTATTCCATGAAATTACATTTTTACCCTTTTTAACTATATTTATTTAAATGATTAATTTACTTAAGTTAATTAAGTACTTAGGTCTTAAGATTAATTAAGTTAGTTTAAATAGTAAATAACTAGGTATATGATTATTAATTGAGTCCAATTTATTAATTAAATTATTATTAAGATTAATTTATATTTAATTTAGTATTTTTAACTCATTTTAAAGGTCCTTAGTATTTTATCTCCCATACTATAATTAACCCTGTATTAAGTATATTCTTGGTTAATAACTAGGGAAACTAGTTAATTAAGGATAGTTAGGAGCCATGATGAGTCTCTCATCATAGGCCCACATATACTATTGAGGTGAATCACCAGTTAAGTCTAATGGATGGAGAAGTATTGAATGAATCCCAAACATCCAGAGGATTACGAGAAAGTTGATCTACTTTACTCTGACCACATGCATTATATATATTATTCTTTGTGAATGTCGTGAGTCAATTTATCCATGTGCCTATTGATGCTTATAGGAATGCTATGAATAGGATTCTTTGTTATTTAAAGAAAAATCCAAGGAAGGGCCCCCTTTTCAGCAAGGGTAAGGGGTGCATATTGAAGGATATACTATTGATTATTCAACTTTCTAAGAGGGAATCTTGTTATTTGGAGGAGTAAGAAATAGTTAGTGTATGTGAGATCAAGTGCAAAGGTTGAATGTAGGGGTATTGCCCAAGGACCGATTGAAATGCTATAGTTGAAAATTTTGCGACTAGATATGGGTATAGCCCTTCAACTTCCTATGAAATTGTATTGTGACAACACAGCAATGAATAACCTGGCCAACAATCTGGAGTTGCATGATTAAACTTAACACGTGGACTTAGATCGACATTTTATTTGAGAGAAAAGTAATGCTAGCAAGTTGTGCCTTATATGAAATCCAAGGACCAAGTAGCAAATGTCTTCACCAAAGGTTCTTCCATTAGCAAATTTGATGAGAATGTGGTCAAGTTGGGCATGTTCGATATTGACGCTCAACTTAAGGGGGAGTGTTAAGAGTTGTAAATGAGTAAATGGATTTTGCTAGTGGATCCTTCTATTTCCAAAAAGTACATGTAGAAAAATCAAACCTAAGGGATTGGCAACACTTTATCTAGTCCTTGGCATTCGCCCTAAAAAAGAAAGAGCAGTAAACAATGTCATGCTTTTCCAAATGTCGAGGAATCCTTGAAGATACAACACCGACTATTTATTCCATCATTATATAAATGCAACACCTCTCATTTTTCTTTTGAGTAAAGAAACTCTAACCTCCAAGAGAAAGGAGACTAGCTAGGGCAGCCGTTCTTATGGTTTTCTCCCTACTATCGAAGAGGATGTCAACGTGGGTTTGTGTGGTTGATTCTTGTGTGATCGTCTTTCTACACTAAACACATGAAAATCTAAGCACCAGATGTCCAATAGTAAAATAACCACTCACAATGTGCCTAAATTGCATATGCATTCAAATTAAAGTGGCCAGTACTAGTTTTTAGAGTCATTCTTCTTTTAAGTTGATCCATATCTAAGATTCTCCCCCTTAGATTTTATCCATGACTCCTACCACAACTTCATTATCAAACCATGTTACCATGTTATTTTCTAGGTTCTAGTTTGGGTGCTCTATATTGGATCGTGCATTTAAATTACAATGGGATCATGCATGTTTATACCAGTTTCGATGGGGAAATTGCAAGGAATATCCAATCTCTTGGCGACGGAAGAGGTGATTGGAAGTTGGGAGAAACCTAGTAGGAAGGTATATTTGATGGTCACGATCCATATCCCTTGGGTTGTTGACCTATTGACTGAATGGTCATCATTTTCTGAAAACCTCATGTCCTTAAACATATTTTCCCCCATGAGATATCCAAATTTGATGCATTTAATCCCTAAAATTTGTAGTGCTTTTTTCCTCTCCTTCCTCTTACTCCACCTATCATTATCAGTTCAATTTTCAACCACCTCTTAAGTGCCAATTGCAATTGTCTACCATGCATTTTGACAATTTCCTATATCTTGAGAAGGACAATGCAACTGAAAGCAAGATCCATCTGAGATAATAAATTCTGCTTGGTGATCAATTGAAGGGAGATATGCCTCCCTAAGGAAGAAGGTGGTCTCGGTTTGAGGGATCTCCTAGATTTGAGCAAATGGGTAGTATGTGAGCGTGTAGGGATGAGGGGGAAGAGGGTGTCTAGATTTGTTGGATGCAATAGAGATACCCAATGCATGAACTACATGGTATGACAACTAATAGGTTTGTTTCCTATGCTTAGAGGCATATCCTCTCCCTCAGGGACTTCATGATGTAAAATTTCTCCATGTTGAATGAGAATGGAATCACACAGCGAACTGCCTAGTGAGGGAGGAGATGTAGGAGTGCGTGAGATATAAACAAACATCGATGGATGAATACTGGTTCATCTAGGCCAACGGATGCATTCCCAAATGGTTGGTCTATATAATGTTAACACTATATGGGAGACCGTTGACACGAGAGGCTCTTTAGCATCAAGGGACCCATGGACCTCCACAGTGCCATCTTTGCGAGAAAAATGAGGAGATAGTGGGTCATTTGTATTTTGAATGCTCTTTTAGTAAATACATTTGGTTGATGGTGCTATTCACATTACAATAGACCTAGATGGAAGCCCCTCGATTTTACTGGCAATTGAAGCTGGTAAAAGGGTCAAGATGCAACAAAGAATTTCAACAGAATCCTTTACCTGATTGTGTGGCATCTATGAAAACAAAGGAATACTTGTATTTAAAATTATAAGTGTTGTCGATGTGTTTCTATGGCCATACTTAATCACGGGAAATGCATTGGCCTTATGTCTGTTAAATACTTGATTAAAGTTGATCTTTCATTAAAAAAATCAGACAAAATATTCCGATTCCTTTAATTGCAATTGAGCATTAAATGATAATCGATTTTATTTGTGCCGGGTGCAAATCATGACAGGACATCATATATTAACACAGGAGTATTTGATGGGCATGGGCTGCTGTCAAAATGTTTTTTCTTCTTTTATTTTCGAGTAAATGGTGATAACTCCCATTACTCATGCGCGAACGGCCGTAGCAAACAAAAAAAAAATAAAAACAAAAACATTTTTCTGCCAAAATGTTTAGCCAGTTAATTCTACCAAATTGAACTCTGTTACCATGCACGTCAATAAAATTGTCAACGAATTTAAAAGAATGTCGTACTAATTAATTGCACCTGGATCACGTGAGAGTGCCCCACGTTGGACTATGAAGTACCCCCGCATGCAACCGGTGAGAAACGAGATTTGGGAATTCATTGCCCATCTCACACCTTACTCTATCTTGTTAGGTGGGATATGATGATTTATTTTATTTTGGACGAATTTTATCTTGAAATATATGAGAAAATTTTAAAAGTTGAGATAAAATTATTTTAAGGAAGATGTGGAATAAATTTTGAGATAATTTTATTTTAAGAAAAAGATGAGATAAATTTATCTTTTTTCTCGTGGAATATTTTTCTCATCTATTCTATGATTTAATTTATATTTTTTAAATATCAAATTTAATTTATTTTAAATTTATCTTTTAATTCCAACATCAATAATATTTATACCATGAATCAAAATCCTTACTCTCTACTTTCCCCCCCCCCCCCCACCCCCCATCTAAATCTCATGTGAAGTGGCTCTTAACCAAGGGATCAGTTCCCTATTTTTCTCTCGTAAGGAGAGGTGCATGCGTGGGTTTGGAGATAGATTTGACAGCAGATATACGAATTTTCATGGGAAACCCATGCCACCGCAAGATTTGAAAGAGGAGCACAAGGGTGGAGGCCCCTCCAAAGAGATGCTTTCACATAGGACAGAGCACGTATTTTCTTTATTTTCATGACAATTTCTTTTCTCGTATCATAGGTTGAAAACTTGGTAAAAAAAAGTTTCTACAAGTATTTGCTTGGACAACATGATATACCTGAGAGGAAGTGAATAACAGTTACATTACAAAGCTAATTCACCTTAATAATATTTATAGATAAAAAAAACAGCTTTAGACTTGCAAATTCTTTCAAAATAGCAATTTTATTTGCTAATTCGATGGATAATATTTGATCGTACTAATGATATTTTAAATTATTTTATTGTGCCTATACTAAATGCATACCTTTGGTTTAACCTCCCTATTTGACCGAAGAATAAGAAACAAATTAATTGGTTCTAAGCCAGTGATTCAGAAGATCCAATGCTATGATTAAGCATTACTTAATCACAGGCATGCATTAAATATTGTTTATCTTGTGGCATGCAAAACATATAGTGCGCCATCACATTGTCGCGTACAATGACAACGACAATGCTAGATGCAAGAGCAAATTGGCACCTGTTGGGATTTTCAGCATGTTGCTTAAGACCAACAGTGTAAATTTTCCATCAACACCAAGCGTGAGCATCTATCGTTTTCAACCTCCGAAAATTAAATTCCGAGCATCCACTAGAGATGCAGCCCTTTCACTCGCTTTCTTACATTCCAGTGATGGAGAAATATGGAGAGGGTTTGAGTTAAATAAAAGATGCAGAAAGAAGGAATGAAACAAAATAAGAGGGGGAGGCAGTTTCGGCACTCAACTTTCCAAGCCTGTAGTTTTCGTTGAGTTGGGAAAAGCAATAAGAAATCAAACCAATTTCTGCCTTTCTTTCTTTTACTTCTATTTACGTCCACTGATTTGGTGTCGTCCAATCCATTTGAGAGGTTTTTCCTGGATACTTCACATAAATTCTCTTATATATATATATATATATATATATATATATATATATATATATATATATATCCCTATAAAATTTATATTAGCAAAATGACCTTGTAATGTTTCTCCTATACGCCGTCTAGGTCTCAATTTTATGTTATCGATTTTTTTTCTTAAAGTCAACACAACAAAAAATAATTTAATTTTATATTCATATCAATATATACATATACACATGTATGACTAAATGTACAAAGATATATCATACGATGTATTTTACAATATATTGATATGTTACATCGATGTAAAATGATTCTACACCTCTCAGAAAATTACAAAATACGTTAACCTTTACATTTTTGTACCAACATACTACATGCATATATTCTACAACACAGATAAAAATTGTATAACCCATGTAGCTACATATAAGTTATCGACATCTTAGTTGACGTCTTTGTATGCAAAGAATATTTTTTAAATAAAAATTTAGAGATTAAAATGATTTATCTGAAAAACATAAAAGTGTAAAAACTTTATTAAAATTGAATGATCATGACATCTCTATCAAATGAGTCTAAATTTCATAATATTAAAGTTGCTTAAATTAGTTGCTCTTTGATATAAGAATAAAAGCATCATATTAATTTAAAATTTTATACATAATATATTCATCTAAAATAATTTTAATCTTCAAAATTTTAATATAAATATTTTACTTGAATTTAAAATTTTATATATAACATATTCATATAAAATAATCTTAATCTTCAAAATTTTAATACAAATATTTTACTTGTAAAAAAGAATATTAACAAAGCTTTATGTAACTTTATTTTTATGTAACATCTATGTTGCTAAACTGCATATTCATTTTCCTATAATATATATGAGAAAGGAGTGTTATCTATTGAGCCTAATGTCTAAATAGCTTATTTAGACGAAGACATCCCGTCTGTTAATAGATGATCTAATCCTGTATGTAAAAACCACCTTCTTCAAGATAAAATTGCCTAATGATTTGCCTTTCCAAGATCATTTCTCAAACTATTCCTGTGAAATTTAGGAACTTTAACAATTAATTAGACATTAGTCTTCTTTATATCATTTATGCTTGTTTTTCTTTTTTCTGTTGCGACCAATAAGGTTCAAACAAAGCTCTGGAATGCCCACTATCCAAGGCTCTTTTACCTTTCACAACCAAATTTTTTACAAAACTATTTATAATTGACACAAATGTTTGTTCCACCTTTAAAAAAAATGTATATCTGTTTGTAAACATTTTCGTTGTCTACTCGAAAGAATATCCCAATAGCTACAAAATTTACAAGAAAATTTTATAATATTATCTGGGTTGTATTCTAACAGATGTACATCAAATCAACTACATATTGCTTTGTAATCTGACACTTGAAAAATAAGAAACGTTACAATTCGAAACTTCATTATAATATTTTTTTCAAAGAGAGACAGGTAAATTTCAGAGGATTTGAGATATAACAACGAAATCGAATTCAAAATCTAAATAGTAGAGAGTAAAGATGGAATAAATAGAAGACAAATACAACAGTTTACCATTTCTCAAGTAGAAAATATCATATCTAAAATAGATAGGAATGACATAATAAATAGACTCAAGAGATCAAGATTTTCTTTCCAGAATAGTGATGGAAATCTAAAAATCCTCCCTTATACCTCTTGCAAATAAATCTGCATGAAATCTTACAAAGCTAACTACGACATTTATTATCATTTTTCAGATGTCCAACAAAATTTTGAACAAACATGAATTCTCCCAATTTATAGCTGACCTTATGATAAACCATTTACAGCTGCTTCTTTTTGTCATTTTATATTAAGATGAAGAAATAATATAGTTGTAAGTAATGAGTGACACTTTTTTAATTTGTAAATGCTCTATAATGACAATCTTCAAACGCAAGCGTGACGTTAAATCATATGTAATTTGTGAAATTATAGTGATGTTACAAGTCAATTTGTAACATAGAAAGTTAAAATTGGGGATTGCCAAAAGATGCAATACATTACAAAAATAGTTTGTGTATTTTACATAAAAACAAAATTGGGTATTGCATAAGAATAATACTACATAAATTACATAAGCATTTTGTATTTTACAAAGATAATTTGCCGACATAAGAGAATTGTCAAATTGTAGGTACATCCGAAAATTATACTATTGGCGATTTGCTTAAAGATTTGGTGTGTTTGTAAATACATATGCCATTTTTCCCCCACCGCATATCGTAAAAACAATATAATTATTAGCAAATTGATTAACATTTCAATGTATTAACTGTTAGCTTACAAATATATGTTCCATGTACCGCATGGGATGGGATATGTATATTAGACGTTGTCTATCTTCTTTGCTTCCAACATATATGTTAATGGGCTTTTAGTTGCATACTTGTTATTTCTACCGCTGGAAAAAAGAAAAACTACCCAAGTCTCCAATGTAGATATAAGGTTGCCCTCCCAAGGCAGCCCCTTTCCCACCCGAGATATTTTCATTAGAGATGTAAGTTTCATTTAATTTGATCCGAATCCGACCAAATCCGACTTGAAAAAAATAAGTAAAATTTGACCCAAACTTGATCAGGTTTGGATATGAGTTTTATGTAAAAAATTCGATCAGATTTGGATATGGATATAAATCTATTCCCGATTACCTTACTCAAATATCCGAATAAAATTTTTATTTACTTGAGATATATATTAATCCCACCTTAAGTTCCTCATTCCCCCAACCTTAATCTTTTTCATGATTCTATCTATAATTTTGAAGCTTATATTAAACATTTATTTTGAAGTGGGAGATTTTTTATTTAAAATGTACTTGCATTTAATATTTCTTTACATTTTTGTATTTTTATTTTTGATGTATTCTCCTTTAAAAGTTCTTTTTGTAATAATATGTTAAGAACTTACTAAAAATAAATAATTTTGTGTTATAGATTTTTCCTCTTTGACTTTAATTTGATACGATTTGATTGTAAGATTAATTTATAAATGTGTACCTAATGGGTAGATAGGTATGGGTATGGATTTAAATTTTTGTATCCGATAGGTAAATGAATAGGGTATGGATATGAATTTTGTAAATGGATATGGATATAGATTTCGCCAAACCTAACCTGAACCGACCCATTTGCATCCCTAATCTTCATCTGTGAACCATGAATACCAATTTTCACTATGATAAAGATGGATTTTGGTCACGATTAAATTGTGAACAAATGACTTAAAATCATCACCGATTAGTGTCATCAAAAGTTTCAGGGCATAATAATTTGGTCATGTTTTCAACCAAAATTGTGACCAAAAGTCACTTTCGATCACAATTTAAAAGTCATGGTGAAAGGCTTTTAGTTACAATTTCACTTAGACCCGTGACCGAAGCCACACCACCATTGGCTAGGTTTTAGAGCTTTTGTTCATATCATCGGGTTTTCTTTCACGAAGAATTAGGAACCATGCACTATTTATATGATAGATCACCAATGGGGGATTGTCAAGTTCCTCGTCTACATATGCAGCTAGATATCAATTTGGTGTCAAGAGTTATTGCCATTATCAAATCTCTCTTCCTTTAATTTCCTTTTCATTTCTTTGTTGCTTCTGTCACATCATCCCTTTTTTTTAGTAATGGTAATGTATTTACTCAAAATATAAAGGGGGACCAATTAACCATTCTACATAATCATTGCAAGCACACATTATAGCAGAGGCCACCTCTTGAGGAGGTGTGGCCACCTCTCCATGACATCATGCATTCATTTCCTTCCATAACTTTTAAATGGTAGAAGTGTTAGCTTTCCACAAGTCAGTATTACCTGGGGAGAGGAAGGGGTTGGTGGTGTGTAGACTAGTAAGCCCAAAGCTAGAGTGGACCTGGGTCTAAACTACATCGAAGTAACTGCAAGAGAAGAAAAGGTGTCCATGGGACTCCTCATGGGTACCACAAAGGTAACATGTGGTATCAATATGCAGTCTCCTATTAGTGAGCCTATCAAAGGTGAGGAACCTTCCCTTGGCTGACAACCAAGCATAGCAACACCACTTAGGTGCAACCCACTTCTTCCAAATGCACTTCCAGAGGTCGCAAGAAGCACCACTGGTACGAAGCGTGTCTCTTACCTTGTGCAAACAAAGCCTCCTGAGTTTGTCGCCTAGGCCCATCCCCCATCTTTGAAAAAGTTGCTAAGCAAAGTGTCTCGAAAAGAGAGAAGACGCCACTACCAAGAGGAGTCCAAAGGCCTATGGGTGGCCAGGACCCAATCCTCGTATCTCTGATAAATCCAAGAACTCCAGATATATTCTCTCACCAAATCGAGGTGATGGGCAAGCTTAGCAAAGGCACAAATTTGAATTTCCTCCTTGCTCCATAGATATAGACTCCCCTTCTCAAGGGGCTTGCAAATGTTTCCCTAGGCTACGAGATGAGATTTTCCATCCCAAATAAAGCCCTCATTCCAGCATCTAATTCTAGCTAGAGAAGCCTCCTCGATGATGGTACAGGCAAGCCAAAATCTTAAAGTTCCTTCACCTCCCATTTGACCCATCGCACCTTGCTCATTCTAAAGAGGCATTTTCCCTTTTCTATTTCACACTCATTCCTCACCCTAAAACTCACATAGGATCTCTTGCGCTCACGTCACCGTTCACACCTTCTCCAATATTTTTTTCTTGCATTCAGACTTATTATTCTAGTACCTAACAGATGGATTATGATGAGCTTGAGATCATAAAAGGCATCAAGCAGTTAATGCATGAAGAAGAGCAGAAGATCTGCATGAAGAAGACATTGAAGGATAGGACAAAGTGCATTTATTTGAAGATATTAATTAATGGACAAGATGGTTAGACCTAAAGCTGTTGTAGAAGTAGTTAGCCGTGCTTAGACGGTTAGCCATGCTCCTCGATCTGTGAAGGAAGCAGCTGAAGGCAAATCAGTGGCTTTCTTTAATATGAAGGTTCTGATGTGAGATCAGTTCGATCTCAACAGGTGTCCTTGGCCTTTGGATGGCGACATTATTCTGATCAAGGTGGGGCAACTGCATATGAAACCATCATACTGCGTATTTGATAAGGTTTGGTCATGGGTGCAGTTCTTGGACCTCCCTCCGGTGTACAGTTGCCGGTGCTTTCATTGATGGTGTGTTTGGTGGTGGGGTTCAGAGAATTTTTGTTTCCAACATGTGATGTTTGTTGAAGTTTTTCTCATCACTTCAATACAAATTCTTATACAATTACTTTCAATAATTTAAATCAAATCATAATAACTTTTTTCTTTTACTATTAAACAAATACCCACACACCATTCACTTTTACTTTTAATATTAAACAAATATCCACTAACATTCTCTACTCTCACTTATACTATTAAACAAATATCCCTTAACATCGCATCATTATACAAAAAATTTTATCTCCCCACTTAATCCTCTACTTATTCCACCACTCAAACAAATAGCCATCTATACTTATTCCATTTTAACCTATCCATATAGTGGTATATTTAGACCTAGCCTACTCACTTGATAAGAATATTTTCGAGTACTAGACTTGACCCAGCAAACATCTAGTTTGGTCTTCAGATGTCTAAAATTGCCTTTATAGACAACTAAATTTTTCAACGAACATCCCTGGACCTCCCACTTGTGACTCCAGGAACTCACTCATCCTCAGTGGTTCAAGAAGATGTCTAAAGTGACTTTTTCAAACATCTAAATACCTATTTTAGACATCCATCTTCCATGTGAACGTTAGGATAGTTATGAACTCTAGATTGGAATGTTGGGGCCCTTGTATCGAATGTCTATTTTTAAAATAAGATGCATATATAGAGTATGTTAGACGTCTAATTTAGTTCCAAGATACCTGTAAGAAACCTAGGTCTGAAGGATGGATTAGTGATGGGTCTAGGCTTTGAGAAGTTGAATCGAATCAATTGTTAGGGACAAAATGAATCTCATCTCTTAGAACTATAGCGCTTTGGGGTCCACCTCTATGGTTCATCATTTAAGTCCTCATCTGTGCCTCAAGTCCTTCACTCTTCTTCATTTCAGAGATGCATTTGAAGGAGAGAAAGATGGAAAGGATTACTAATAATCTAAAGGGCTTCAAAAAGCATTCTGTTGAAGCAGAACAAAGATATGGTCATTTGTGTTTGCTCTATAATAATTTCTGTGATGTGGAGTTGTCTTTGAAGAAACATTATCTTTTTGTTGAGTTCAATCAAAGCATTGAAAGGTGGAAGCTTTTTTGCATATATGGCACTCCAAAGCAAAGTAAAGGGAAGCATTTTTAGGTTATGATGACAAGATTGTTGGAGAATTACTTGGATAACCTAGTTTGCATTAGTGATTTTCATGCTATTCTGGAATCCAAAGAGAAAAAGGGTGGTGTACAAGTCCCTACCTGAGAATTTTAGTATTCGATGAGATTTGTTGATGCTCTTGGAATGATGGATCAGTGTAGGAAGAAGTAAGATTAGAATAGAATTCAGGTTTGTGCAAGGTTTGTACTCTGAGATGTGCTTGACCTTGCATAGGAGGTCTGGGTTGTGCTTAAGATGGGAGTGAATGTGTTTGACAAGAATCTGTCAAGTGTGATAGTTGGGCTCTCATTTCAGCTAATGTCGTGTCCTATTTCTATTGCATAGCAATATTCTGTTGTTGCAAGTGTTTTCATGATAGACCCCAACTGCTCATCTCGTGTAGGCCCAGATTGAGAGTACTGGGTAGGCCTTGGTTGGGGCTGCTGGTAGGCACATGGTGGATAACTGTGATGTGCTTGAGGTGGTGGTGGAGGTGCTACTCAGGTTAGGTTTTGAAGTGGTGGTCCAGAAGGTTGTTGGAAGTTCGGTCTTTGTGAATTTCCCGACCATAAGAATTTTGAATAATTATGCCATCCAGGGTTATAGGTTTGAGAATATGGATTGTTGTGAATGGCATGGAGCTCCTCCGAAGCTCCAAGAAGTGTAGGGAATTCAGGAAATGGAGGAAGAAAGGTTCCTTTGGCCAGTAACGAAGGATATGCAAATGAATAGTCAGAAGATGATGATGGTGTCATAGATAGGTTATTCACTGTTTCCCTCCTTGTAGGAAACTGAGAAGTGTGTTGAGTGATCGATGAAAAACCATCTACATGCTAAAAATAGTGATTTAATGATGTCATTATTGATTGCAGTATGGTATCACAATGAAACAAATGCCATGCCATTTTATTAATTTACATAATTTTTACTGGTTTCTTCTAGCTCATTTACTAAGAGACAGTTATTGATGTATATCACTCTCTATATTCCAAAAATACTCTTTTATTCCAAAAATGTCAATTATATTTACAAATGAATCAAATGAATCAAATAATGACTGAATTGAGTTAAGTATGTACAAAATGAATCAATTAATGCTAACTATAATACTTTAAACATATTTACAATCAAACAGGCATGAAAAACTACCTGGGGGGGGGGGGGGGGGGTGGGGTCTCCCCCCTTCCCTCCCCTTTGTTTGTTTCAAGAAAAAACTACCTAATCTATCCTAAGTTATCCACTACAAAAAGAATAGCCTTTAGTGACATTTAATATTTGCCACTGTAGGCCTTCAATTTGCCACTATATATAATTAGCGACACTTAAAATACTTGTTGCTCAATTGTCACCTTTGTTGGTGTCACTAAAAGGTTAGCGATAATTTCATAATCACCACTAAATTATCGATATTAGTGGCACTTTAATTGTTGTAATTACCGTCGCTAATCATCTTCTTTAGTGACAATTTATTCACCACTATTTTGCCACTGCTACATATATTAGTGGTAATTTAATTGACACTATTATTGTCACTATATACTTCATTTAGCGTCATTTAAATTGCCACAATTAATGTTGCTAATGATCTTTAATGATAATTTATTTACAGCTATTTCACCACTATTGAATTATATTAGTGGCTGTTACGAACGGGCGCTCCAGACGTCTTTTAAGATGTCTGGGAGGTGGCCCAGATGTCGTTCCAGACGTCTGGAATCGCTTACAGACGTCGGACCAGACGTCTGGGATCATTTCCAGACGTCTGGAAATCGGTTATTTTAGCACGCTGCTGTTCGTCTGCGCGCCTGAGCGTGCAGACCTGCGTTTTCTCTCTCTCTCCCTCTTTTTCCCTCTCTCCTGCAGCCGCAGACGCCTCTGCCGCGTTCTCTCTCTCCTCCTTGCGCGGCCTTAAAAGGGCCACGCCTCTCCCTCACTCCCGTCACCTCCGCCTCCTTCCTCTTCTCCTTCAGCCAGTGCGCGAGAGCGTGCGCGAGAGCGAGCGCGAGGGTGCAGCGGCGGTGGCGACAGCCGTGGCGGGTGCGGGAGGAGGTGCTGCGTGGGGGAGGAAGCGCTCGGCCGTGAGGGGGAGCTCGCCGGGGCTGCTAGGGCTGGCCGGCGGGGAGCGCAGCGGGCGCGGAGCAACGCGGGAGGACTACTGCTGCTCGAGCAGCAGGCGGAGCACTCGCAGCGCGGCCGGGCGTCGCGAGTGGAGGGCGAGTCGCACCCTAGTTCTGGAAAATTTTCCAGAATCAGACGTCTGTGCTTCTAGCCAGATGACTTGAATGACGTCTGGAAGACTGTCCAGACGTCTGAAAGGTGAGTTTTTCCGTCTTCTTCCTTCCTTTCGATTGACCATACTAAGAGAGAGAGGAAATGGGTACGCACAGGGTCGGAGATTCGCATCCAACACGAATCAGACGTCTGGCTCCAGTGCCAGATGGCGGGAACGACTTCCAAATGTCCTGGGTGACCATCGAACTTCTAGGAACTAGGCCAGACGCCCCCGCAGGCTTCTGGACGTCTGAGAGCCCACGCAGAGCGAGGTAATTCCCTGATCCACTTTTTAAGACGTCTGGAACTTCTTCCAGACGTCTGATTTTACAATGTTTCGTCGTTTTCGACCCGTTCGGGCTCCGTTTTCCGCATTTCGAGTTGCGTTCTTTTCGGAATTACATCCTCTACCTGTCTACAGTAGCTGTATACTGTTTTGAGAAGTTCCTTGTGTTTGATCCTTTTGATAGGACCCCGTTCCGTTGCAATCTCGGGGTTCACGGAGGCACGCGGGATTCCCGACCACGCCCCCAGTTCGCCTGTTGTAACCGGTAGAGTGGCTTTAAGTATAATCTGTTAAATTATGAAACCATAAATAGAACCTAGGACATTGCATGAATCCTAGGAATGAGAAATAGATTGAATGGTAGATTCCTAGGGTGTTGCATGAATCCTAGAGCTGGAAAACTAGATTGTATGATAGATCCTAGGATATGGCATGAATCCTAGGACGGGAAAACTATTGGAATGTATGAATACTGCAGTCTTGGAAAATGTGGAAAGGAAATAATAGCTTCCTGTGAATTGAATTAACAGCTGCCTGTTATGAATAAATGAACATGATTAAGAGTATGGGATGTATGAACGTGAAACTGGAATGGTGAAACTGGAATGTCCTGAGTTAAAGAGCTGGAACCCTACAGGGAATTAGGAGTAGAACTCTTGGAAAGTGAATGGAATAGAATTGGGGAAGTGAGCTGGCCCTTGAGTACGGAGTACCAAGGAGAGCGATTGTCCCCCCTGTTTAGTGCAGAGCGGAGCCAGCCGCCCCAGGGACCCGAGGTTAGGACTGGCCACTCTGTACCGACTTGCTGGCCCTCGTGTACGTAGTACCGAGGAGAGCTACTAATGCAGGGAGGTACTAGCTACCCCACGGTCCCCGGGGTTCTGCTAGCCTCCCACACCGACTTGTTAGGCCCACTGGGGCAAACCAAGATAGTCAGGCGAGGGCGCACGGACTGTGGAGGGGCAAGGCCCCTGTTTAGTTACTGTGGAGGGGTTGGACCCCTGTTACTGAGAGGGCTCTGCCCTGTACTGGTTCCGTGCTGTGCTTTGGTCACACCCGTTAACGGAAACGACTGACCGCGTGCCAGTGCGGGTTAGCTACCCGTGCGTTTACCGCGCGTGCCGTAGTCACCGTTACGTCTGTCAGTGACCTTGGGGTGGTTGATTGAGAGTAGGATCACCACGGGGGACTCCCGGCCAGGAGAGCACCACGTGCTACTTCTACTGTTCGGAAAAGACTGCAATCAAGATCGTTCCCACGAGGAACATTCGAGATCAAGTGAAGGATCTGAGAAATAGATAAATTGTGAAACAATAGAAAGACGTAAATAAAGGAAGAAAGAAATTTTAAAACAGCTACTGTACACTTTACTGTTTCTTTAGTTTAGCTTCCACTCTACTCAGCATTTTGCTGACGTGTTACACTCGTTACCTTTCAGGACCAGGTGTTGAGTAGCCAGGGTTAGCGGCTGCAGAGGACGTTGGGCCGAGTAGGGTCCAGTAGAGTTACCACTGTTCTCTTGTACCTCTTTTTGTTCCGTTATAGTGAGTAGTTCTTGTTTCCGCTGTACTTTTCTTTACCTGCAGTTCATATTATGTTATGAATGTTGTTCTACTGTTGTGGTGGTACATACTGTAGTAGTTTCTTTCCTTACTGCTGTATTTTCCTACTGTTAGTTATATTCATGTTGAATGTGGTTTATTTTACTGCTCTTTTGGTTACTTCCTCGTTGGACGACTAGGTCTTGGGATTAGTCGAGTCGGTCCGGTTCTCGTGTCTTGTGGGGACTTGGGAATCGGGTCGTTACAAGATGGTATCAGAGCAAGGTCGTCCCGAGAATTGAATCAACTGACTGGAAAATAACCAATTCACATGTCTATAACTAGAGTAGCCACCACAACATATCTCTTGACATGAGCTCTTAGACGTTTCCGTTCGGTATCGTTCCATAGTGACGTGTTCTATTTTGTTTCGCGTCTCCTTGCAGGAGATGCCTCGTCGTGGGACCAGTGAGGCAGGCCGCAAAAGCGGCCGAGGACGAGGTCGGCGAGATGGGCGTGCCGTTGCCGACACCCCAGTGGACCAGCCACTACTCCCGGGCCTCCAGGCCCAGGACCTCGCCCGGCTGATACGAGACATTGTACGAGAGGAGCTCCACCCACCGCCCCGAGCGCCTCACCTTGGGGCTGCGGAGGGGGAGTCCTCTGTGGGACCACTCGACGGACGCGGCGCTGGACACGGGGGAGGGGATGGGCCGCCGCAGCCCCCACCTTCCTCCGATACTTCCGTGCACGAGGCACCTTCGCCTGGAGGTGCACCAGCACCTCCCCTACAGCGCCACTTCGAGCTCTTCGGGTAGTTCCGGAAGCTGAAGTCCCCCTCCTTCAAGGGGGATGAGGACCCGGCCAAGGCAGAGGACTGACTTGAGCAGCTGGAGAAGATTTTCGACACCCTTCACCCCCCGGTGGAGTGCCGCGTGGCCTTTGCCACGTACCAGCTGGAGAGTGCGGCACACAGGTGGTGGAGGGCGGTCTGGGGACAGGAGAGGGACGAGCTGACCTGGGACCGGTTCGTCGCCCTCTCCTGCGAGCAGTACTTCCCCCAGACGTAGCAGGACCAGAGGAGGCAGGAGTTCCACACCCTCCGCCAAGGGACGATGACCGTGAGCACATACCTCACGCGTTTCCTGGAGCTGTCCCGCTTTGCAGCGACAACAGTAGCTACTGAGGAGGAGCGCCTTTGGAGGTTCACCGAGGGGCTCCGACCTGCGATTCGGGGGTATGTCAAACCCCTGAAGCTGCCTACGTTTTCGAGGGTG
The DNA here is from genome assembly GCA_037157565.1 of Thalassia testudinum. NCBI lineage: Eukaryota > Viridiplantae > Streptophyta > Magnoliopsida > Alismatales > Hydrocharitaceae > Thalassia > Thalassia testudinum. Next base: position 63,381,478 of record JAZHRO010000031.1, read on the forward strand.
GTGGAGGCAGCTATGACTTACGAGGAGACCAACCCGTCCGCGCGAGACACTGACGGCAGGCGGAAGAGGCCCTTTCTGCCAGACTTTTCACAGGGCCGGCGAGAGAGGAGACACGTGGCGTCCGCAGGAGAGCCGTCACGTTTTACAGGGCCATCAGTGGCCTTTGGGGGCCCTCGACAGGGGCCAGTCGCCAGCACCGGACCCCCGCCTAGCCGACAGCAGGGACCCACTAAGGGGGGAGTCGGGTTCCCCTCTGTTACCAGTATGGCAGCCGGGCCACATCAGGAGGGACTGCCCGTCTAGGGCAGGAGGTCAGCAGATACTTCCCGCGCAGAGCACTGGAGGGCGTGCAGGAGGCCGCGGTTCCCAGGCGCGAGGAGGAGGACAGCAGTCGCGAGGAGGGTACCGGCCAGCACCTACCCGTCCGACGCAGAGTGTGGCTGCTTCGTCCGCACCTAGAGCTGAGGGGCGTATCAACGCCCTAACACACAGGGACGCCAGAGCTTCGGGATCGATGGTAGCAGGTATGGTTTCAGTTTCCGGCAGACTCGTTTACACGCTTTTCGATTCCGGCACAACGCACTCGTTTGTCGCAGTTAGTTTGGACCGGGATTATACACTGTTAGAGAATCCGTTCGTAATCAGAGGTCCGAGTGGTCAGCTATTTGTAGCTGAGGAGGTGTACACGGATTGCGAGGTCAGCGTCGGGGGACATAGCCTGCCAGCTGACCTGATTATGTTACAGATGGAGGTCTTTGGAGTGATTCTGGGGATGGATTGGCTGTTCGCTTACCATGCCTTGGTGGACTGTTTTGAGAGGAAGATCGTCTTCTCCATTCCGGAATTGCCTTCTTTCGAGTTTCACAGACAGCCAGTGGACGGAGGTTTCAGGTGCATTTCGGCACTTCGGGCGGCGAGACTTTTGAGCCAGGGGTGTGAGGGCTTCCTAGCTTGTGTGGTGGCAGAGCCCAGCCCTGTGGCAGACTTCCAGAGTATCCTGGTGGTCAGAGAGTACCGTGACGTGTTTCCAGACGAGTTACCAGGACTACCACCCGAGCGTGAGATCAAGTTTGAGATCTCACTAGTACCAGGGACCAGCCCCATCTCCACCACGCCATACAGGATGGCACCGCTTGAGCTGCGAGAGCTCAAGTCTCAGTTACAGGACCTTTTGGAGAAAGGTTTCATGAGGCCCAGTGCGTCTCCCTGGGGAGCCCTGGTACTGCTTGTGAAGAAGAAGGATGGTACCCTACGCCTTTGTGTGGACTACCGACAGCTGAATAGGGTCACCATCAAGAACAGATATCCGTTGCCGAGGATCGATGACTTGTTTGACCAGTTGCGGGGTGCCACGGTGTTTTCCAAGATCGACTTGAGGTCTGGATACCACCAGCTGAGGATCAGGGAGACCGATGTCTCCAAGACAGCTTTTCGCACCCGGTACGGACACTACGAGTTTTTGGTCATGCCGTTTGGGCTGACCAATGCCCCAACTGCTTTCATGGATCTGATGAACCGGGTGTTTAGACCGTACTTGGACCAGTTCATGATGGTTTTCATAGACGATGTACTCGTCTATTCTAGAGATCGGACGTAGCACGGACAGCATTTGCGGATGGTTCTGGACACTCTGAGACGACGCAGGCTGTACGCCAAGTACAGCAAGTGCAAGTTCTGGTTGAGGGAGGTGACCTTCTTAGGTCATGTGATCTCTGAAGACGGCTTGGCGGTGGACCCAGCCAAGGTCGAGGTAGTACTCAGGTGGGAGAGACCGCGTTCAGTCACTGAGATTCGCAGTTTCCTGGGACTGGCAGGCTACTACAGACGATTCATCAGAGGATTTTCACAGATTGCGCGTCCTATGACATAGTTGACGCGGAAGGACGTGCCCTTCGCTTGGACAGACGCCTGTGAGGCGTGTTTTCTGGAGCTAAAGGAGAGGTTGACCTCGGCTCCCATGCTCACCATTCTTGACAGTAGTGGCGGGTTCGTTGTATACACGGACGCCTCCTTGCAGGGGTTAGGAGGTGTGCTCATGCAGAGGGGTCACGTTGTCGCTTACGCTTCGCGGCAACTGAAGCCCCATGAGCATACCTACCCTACCCACGACCTAGAGTTGGCAGCTGTTGTCTTTGCGCTGAAGACCTGGAGGCACTACTTGTACGGTGAGACCTTCGAGATTTTCACAAATCACAAGAGCCTTAGATACCTTTTTGATCAGAAGGAGCTCAACATGAGACAGAGATGTTGGTTGGAGCTCCTGAAGGACTACGACTGCAGCATCTCCTACCACCCGGGAAAGGCCAATGTGGTGGTTGACGCCTTGAGCCGTAAGGCTCCCGCACACTTGGCCAGTCTACAGTTACAGAGTTGGAGCCTTTTGGAGGAGGTGGGCAGTTGGCGACCTCTAGAGTTACGGGGGTACTGTGGGGCAGTGACGGTGACACGGCAGACTAGGCCAGAGCTGATAGACCGCATCATCACAGGACAGATGGCCAATCCGTACTTGCAGTCCTTGCGCGACAGAGTACTGTCGGGAGACCCGGGGGACTTCTCTTTCACAGACCAGGTGCTGCGCTTGAGGGGACGGTTGTGCGTTCCCAGAGACGAGAAGCTGTTGAGAGAGCTCCTGACTGAGGCACACGGTTCCAGATTCACCATACATCCTGGAAACACGAAGATGTACCACGACATGAGACGCGAGTTTTGGTGGAGGGGGATGAAGCAGGATGAGGGTGAATTCGTGCAGCAGTGCTTAGTGTGCCAGCAGGTGAAAGCTGAGCATCAGAGGCCTGCAGGGCCGCTACAGCCGCTTCCAGTGCCAGAGTGGAAGTGGGAGAGCATCACCATGGACTTGGTGGTGGGCTTACCTGTTACTCAGCGGGGACACGACGCAGTCTGGGTAATAGTGGATAGACTGACGAAGATGGCGCGATTCTTGCCGATCCGAGTCACTTTGGGACCAGCACAGTTGGCAGAGAGGTATATCCGGGATGTGGTACGACTACACGGAGTTCCGCGGGAGATCGTATCCGACCGGGATACCCGCTTTACGTCCCAGTTTTGGGCTGAGTTTCAGTAGGCCTTGGGGATGCGGTTGAGGTTTAGTACAGCTTACCACCCCCAGACGGACGGACAGTCTGAGCGCACGATACAGACACTTGAGGACCTTTTGCGTGCCTGTGTACTGGACTAGAGGGGCTCTTGGGAGGAGCACCTGCCCCTGGCAGAGTTTGCATACAACAATAGTTATCACTCGAGCATCGGCATGGCTCCCTACAAGGCTCTGTACGGATGGAAGTGTACGGCACCCTTAAGTTGGGTTGAGCTCGGGACCAAGTGGGAGGTTGGCCCCAGGTTGATCCGGCAAAGTCAGGAGGTAGTCGAGCAGATTCACAGGCGACTCCGCACTGTCAGGAGCAGACAGAAGAGCTACGCGGATCGGAGACGCAGAGAGGTGCAGTTTGAGGTTGGGGACCACGTCTTTCTTCGTGTTTCGCCCATGAAGGGCCTGCAGCGATTTGGGGTGAGAGCGAAGCTCGCACCGAGGTTTGTGGGGCCCTTTGAGGTCCTGGAGCGGGTTGGACCCGTTGCTTACAGGCTTGCCCTCCCCCCGCAGCTTTCTGGTGTGCACGGCGTGTTCCACGTGTCCAACCTCAGGAAGTACGTAGCCGATCCCAGTCACGTACTGAGTCACGAGAGCGTCGAGGTGGGAGACGACCTGACCTACCCCGAGCGGCCAGTGCAGATTCTAGATCGTGCCGTCCACAGTTTGAGACGAAAGCAAGTACCCCTGGTAAAGGTTTTGTGGAGGAGCCAGCGGTACGAGGAGGCTACCTGGGAGCCTGAGGCGGCAATGCGGGAGCGGTACCCAGAACTCTTCGCGGGTACATCTTTTCGAACCGGCTTCGGTCCTCTTTGAGTTTGTTATGGTTTTTATGACGTTTTCCCGCACCCTACTTAGCGCAAGTTTCGGGGACAAAACTTCCTTTGAGTTTGTTATATTGTTACGAACGGGCTCTCCAGACATCTGGGAGGTGGCCCAAACGTCGTTCCAGACATCTCGAATCACTTACAGATGTCGGACCAAACGTCTGGGATCATTTCCAGACGTCTGGAAATTGGTTATTTTGGCACGCTGCTGTTCGTCTACGCGCCTGAGAGCGCAGACCTGCGTTTTCTCTCTCTCTCCCTCTTTTTCCCTCTCTCCTGTGGCCGCAGACGCCTCTGCCGCGTTCTCTCTCTCCTCCTCGCGCGGCCTTAAAAGGGCCACGCCTCTCCCTCACTCCCGTCACCTCCGCCTCCTTCCTCTTCTCCTTCTGCCAGTGCTCGAGAGCATGCGCGAGAGCGAGCGCGAGGGTGCTGCGGCGGCGACGACAGCCGTGGCAGGTGCGGGAGGAGGTGCTGCGCGGGGGAGGAAGCTCTCGGCCGTGAGGGAGAGCTCGCCGAGGCTGCTAGGGCCGGCCAGCGGGGGGCGCAGTGGGCGCGGAGCGACGCGGGAGGACTGCTGCGGCTCGAGCAGCAGGCGGAGCACTCGTAGCGCGGCCAGGCGTCGCGAGCGGAGGGCGAGTCGCGCCCTGGTTCTGGAAAATTTTCCAGAATTGGACGTCTGTGCTTCTAGCCAGACGACTTTCAGACGTCTGGAAGACTGTCCAGACATCTGAAAGGTGAGTTTTTCAGTCTTCTTCCTTCCTTTCGATTGACCGTACTAAGAGAGAGAGGAAATGGGTACGCGCAGGGTTGGAGATTTGCATCCAACGTGAATTAGACGTCTGGCTCCAGTGCCAGACGGCGGGAACGACTTCCAGACGTCTTGGGTGACCATCGGACGTCTGGGAACCCGCAGGCTTCTGGACGTCTGAGAGCCCACGCAGAGCGAGGTAATTCCCTGATCCACTTTTTAAGACGTTTGGAAGTAGTTCCAGACGTCTGATTTTACACTGTTTCGTCGTTTTCGACCCGTTTCGGGCCCGTTCGGGCTCCGTTTTTTGCATTTCGAGTTGCGTTCTTTTCAGAATTACATCCTCTACCTGTCTACAGTAGCTGTATACTGTTTTGAGAAGTTCCTTGTGTTTGATCCTTGTGATAGGATCCTGTTCCGTTGCAGTCTCGGGGTTCGCGGAGGCATGCGGGATTCCCGACCACGCCCCCAGTTCGCCTGTTGTAACCGGTAGAGTGGCTTTAAGTATAATCTGTTAAATTATGAAATCGTAAATAGAACCTAGGACATTGCATGAATCCTAGGAATGAGAAATAGATTGAATGGTAGATTTCTAGGGTGTTGCATGAATCCTAGGGCTGGAAAACTAGATTGTATGATAGATCCTAGGATATGGCATGAATCCTAGGACGGGAAAACTAGTGGAATGTATGAATACTGCAGTCTTGGAAAATGTGGAAAGGAAATAATAGTTGCCTGTGAATTGAATTAACAGCTGCCTGTTATGAATAAATGAACATGATTAAGAGTATGGGATGTATGAACGTGAAACTGGAATGGTGAAACTGGAATGTCCTGAGTTAACGAGCTGGAACCCTACAGGGAATTAGGAGTAGAACTCTTGGCAAGTGAATGAAATAGAATTGGGGAACTGAGCTGGCCCTTGAGTACGGAGTACCAAGGAGAGCGACTGTCCCCCTTGTTTAGTGCAGAGCGGAGCCAGCAGCCCTAGGGACCCGAGGTTAGGACTGGCCACTCTGTACCGACTTGCTGGCCCTCGTGTACATAGTACCGAGGAGAGCTACTAGTGTAGGGAGGTACTAGCTACCCCACGGGCCCCGGGGTTCTGCTAGCCTCCCACACCGACTTGTTAGGCCCACTGGGGCAAACCAGGATAGTCAGGCGAGGGTGCGCGGACTGTGGAGGGGCAAGGCCCCTATTTGGTTACTGTGGAGGGGTTGGACCCCTGTTACTGAGAGGGCTCTGCCCTGTACTGGTTCCGTGCTGTGCTTTAGGCTCACTCGTTAACGAAAACGACTGACCGCGTGCCAGTGCGGGTTAGCTACCCGTGTGTTTACCGCACGTGCCGTAGTCATCGTTACGTCTGTCAGTGACCTTGGGGTGGTTGACTGAGAGTAGGATCACCACGGGGGACTCTCCCGGCCAGGAGAGCACCACGTGCTACTTCTACTATTCGGAAAAGACTGCAATCAAGATCGTTCCCACGAGGAACATTCGAGATCAAGTGAAGGATCTGAGAAATAGATAAATTGTGAAATAATAGAAAGACGTAAATAAAGGAAGAAAGAAAATTTAAAACAGCTACTGTACACTTTACTGTTTCTTTAGTTTAGCTTCCACTCTACTCAGCGTTTTGCTGACGTGTTACACTCGTTACCTTTCAGGACCAGGTGTTGAGCAGCCAGGGTCAGCGGCTGCAGAGGACGCTGGGCCGAGTAGGGTCCAGTAGAGTTACCACTGTTCTCTTGTACCTCTTTTTGTTCCGTTATAGTGAGTAGTTCTTGTTTCCGCTGTACTTTTCTTTACCTGCAGTTTATATTATGTTATGAATGTTGTTCTACTGTTGTGGTGGTACATACTGTAGTAGTTTCTTTCCTTACTGTTGTATTTTCCTGTTGTTAGTTATATTCATGTTGAATGTGGTTTATTTTACTGCTCTTTTGGTTACTTCCTCGTTGGACGACTAGGTCTTGGGATTAGTCGAGTCGGTCCGATTCTCGTGTCTCGTAGGGACTTGGGAATCAGGTCGTTACAGTGGCAATTTAATTGATGCTATTAATATCACTATATATTTCATTTAACGACTTTTATTTATGCCACTTAATCGCCACTATTGATTTGCTTTAATGGCGTATTATTTTGTTGTTTAATTACCACTATTGATATTATTTGGCGATGATTATTTGTGTCTCTAAATCACTATTGTTGATTTACTTTAATGATATTTTCTTTTATCATTTAATTGTCACTATTAATTCATTTTAATGACAACTTATTACTGATATTCTTTAGTAAAAAATATTTTAAAAAAAAATAAGATCAAAACATAAAGGCAATGTCAATTTTATTTATTTCCCAATAATAAAGTACAATAAGGGTCCTTTAAAGGAATACATCAAAAAATAAGAAAAATATATATAAAAAATAGCAACAACCTCAACAAAAAAATATCCCCTCTCTTAAGGGTAGTACAAAGAAAGAAGCCAAGGGTTCATGAGACATCGCTCGGCAAGAACAATAATGACGGTGTTGGGGAAGACCCAACTGTCTGTCTGAGCGCTTGATGGTAATGCACTTGACACCTAGGTAGGTCTCAAGCCCATGCATGTCGATCTCATTGTCAAAATGTCCAATGTTTCAAACGATGGCATTATTCTTCATTTTCCTCAAGTGGCTACCATGATAACATTCTTGTTCTATCTTGTACTTGTCACAAAGATGTCAGCAATGGAGGTAACGTCCTCAAGGGTGAGGATCTAGAATCCTTGAAAGAGAGCTTGCAGGGCGCAGATGGAATCAATCTCTGTAACAATAACATGGGTGCCAACCAGCTTTAGGGCTGCAACACAACCCTTGCCAACATCTCCATATCCGCACACCATAGCAACCTTTATACTAATCATCACTTTTGATAACAAACTTCATATATATGGGTTCAGGGAAAAATAACAAACTAATCTATATTAAGTCTAGGTACAAAATTTATCAAGCAAGAAACATAGAAAAATTTAAGTACAATTTAATACTTAAGTCTAGGTACAAAAATAATAAACAAATACTTACATACACTATACTAACATATATACAAACATACTAACTCCTATTAAACCTTCAAAATGCTATATACAACCTACGGTAAACAATGACTTTAACTATATACACTAACTATATATATATACATATATACATCTATACATATATTATATATATACACACATATAATATATCTATTTACTAATATATACTAATAATACTTAAATATATATATACTCTATATATAGTACTTGTTATATACTACACATATATATACACACTTATGTAGCATATTATCAATATAAAGAGCTTTAGCTTAGCTAAATTAATATAAAAGACTATACTGACCTACTTAAACGTTACTAAAGCCTAAAAAATGTCACGAAAGGCATATATACACAAAAAAGGCTAAAACACTTATATTACTCTTATATACTCACATACTATATAGCATACACACGTATACACTCCATACATGTATTTTATTTATTATACATATGCTTTATATATACATCTATATACATATGCTATATATACACTTATACATATATACATTATACATATACTGTACACAACAACACAGCACACACACTCACAGTACACAACACTTAGGTGTTTCTGAGTCAAGTCTTTCACATTCTCTTCACAGAGGTCTACACTTAGCTCTCTTCTTCTCACTCAACTCTTCACTTAATAAAAATTACGTTTTTTATAGTGGGTGGGGTCAGTCCAGTTCGTGGGATACATAGTACCCTCTCGAGTGGGATCAGACTGCTTAATTATTTGTTTTATAGTGCATAGTTTCACCCATACCTAGCTCATTTGAACCGAGCACATGCCAAGCTCCCAGCCCCCAAATAAATGCTTAGTATATAGTATGCTGAGATATGCTTGGAAGGGTATTGGATTAATGCTCCGCTGAGTGTTGACGACTACTTGGCGTAGCAACACATTTCGATTTATACTACAAGCGACACTCACAAACTTCCAATGTGGCGCTAATGGCTAAGGCTGAATTGGCATGCGCTGCGTTTGCTGAGGTCGACTTTGGGTCTCGAATTGAGTGTCAATTTTAAGTCTAAATACAAAATAAATTATATGGTTTAAAAGCCCTTATATAAGGCTACATAATTGTATAATTAATTTATAAAAATAAATTATTGAATTATATTTAAAAATTACTTAAAGTTAATCATTTGTACATGTTAAATTAGATCTTAAATCCTTGATTAATGTACAAATTAATAATGAAATTATCCAATTGAGTTATAGATTAGTTAATACATAATAAAGTATTTATTATACATTTTTAATTTATTTTAGAACATTTAATTACATGTTATTAATAGATATGCATATAATTTAGTTATAATTATTATTATACAGTATAGATATATTATAAATAAGATGAAAATACTTAAATTAATAATATACAAGTTTATAATCTAAATTACTTCAGTAACAACTTAAATTACTAATTAATTTTATTTTAACTTAATACTTTACTTAATTAACTCAATAATCGAATTACATACAATAAATATATAAATAAATCAATGTACAAGTATAATTATCTATATAATAAATACTTATTTACGTATGTATAGCAATATAAGCTATTGTATAGGTTTAAATGCTTATTTCTAATTATCTTAATTTACATACATTTAATTTATTATAAGTTAATATCTATTTATATAATAAAGTTATATATACAGCAACTCATCCTAAATAGTTATTTAAATATATATAATACATCTATAAGTTATTTATTTACATTATTTACATATATTACAATATTTACATTTAACTTAGTGTTAAGTTATATTTATAATTATAAATACTATATACATGGTATTTTTGTGTATTTCTAAGTATTTTTAGATTTTTATGGTATTTATATATGTAATAGAGATAGGAGAAGAGAGAGAAGAGGTGAGATGATAGAAGAAGTATTTCTTTTTGTCTTTTTTAATATGGTTCTTTTATTGAGATTCAAACTAGATCGAACCATCAGTTGGTATATTCTACCAACCTAGGGGTTCGGAATACTTTGAAACTTTACAAACACCTAAACAAATACCTAATATTATTCAAGACATGTTTATTTTATTTATTTACAATTTTTTCTTATTTTTCTATGTATTTTTTATTTTTTGAATTTTTCTCTGTATTTTCAATTTAGCATAAATGAGGCCTTAAAGGGGTGAAAGCAAATGAACCTAAGGCCATGAATTGATTTCTAAGTGTTGGAAATTGGTATGATCATTCACAAACACTCCATTCATCACATGAAAGATGGCTGATCAATAAGTGTAATTTTTATCCTCAATTTTCATTCAAATTACATTTTGGACAGTATATAATAGTTAATCTACTGACAACAAATATAAAACATGAATTCAAGTCATTCTAAATTAGATGCTCATCCTCAAAATATTCAGCCATTGATTTGAAGCATGTTCAAGCAATTAAATATAATTTTCACTTCGAATTACATTAAACTTTCACTTGAACAGTTTACACTGAATGTATTAGCTGACAGTGGTTGTAAACATCATGTACAAGCCATAATTGTATCAAAGTAGAGCCCAGACAGTACATGAATGCTTAAGGCATTAAATTCTAACATTATAAAATCAGATAGCCCAGGTAGAATATAAACTCGACTCAACACCTTGAAATTCTTCTAGAACCAACTGCTGCAATTACGAGTAGATCTGACCATTAAGATCTGAATTTTTCCATGAAACCAATCTAACTATAAAAGATTCATATCTGAGTGCAGTAAATCTCATAAACACATTTTCATCAATAATATCATGAAATCTATGATCAAAATCCCATAAAAAGAATCCATTCAGACAGAAAAACAAATAATATTTACTTCTACCTAGATGCATCCAATCTGAATCCAATCACTAAAATCCATGTTTCACTTATCACGATCCCTCTAAGATTGATATGGAAATCACTAAAAATAAAATCAATGGTTGAAGGTCCATAAAACCTTAATCTGATCTCAATCCTTACACTATAGATAATGTAAAAGATAGAGATTAAAATAGGCCTGCAAATCAGCTTAAAATCATTTCCAAATCTTCATTGAAAACTTTCACACCTCAATCACCATTTTATAAATAGATTAAAACACTTTTGAATCAAGAAACCATGTTGCCCAGGTGGGTTGTTGATCTTAGGTTACCACAAGGATTTAATCACCTAGGACACCTACACTCTATTAGTTGGTATGCAGGGTGAATTGCGATCTTTTATAACACATTAGGTCATCGCCAAAGCCTCATTTCAGTGCAACAAAAATCCTAGGCTTCGACTGATTAAACCACTGATCTACAAATCAGGAATGGAGATCAAAACCAAGGTAATCGAGTGAATCATCACAATTAACACAAAAAGGGGGGTCTTCGTGAATTTCTGACATAAGTGGGAGACCCCCTAGATGGCTTTGGCGCATATAGTGGGTCTGAGAACTATAGAGCTCCAGATTTGCTAATGGCTGAGATGGAGGGGTAAATAGTGATTAAATTACAAGGAAAACAAGTGAAGATGATTGTGAGGTGAAGAGGGAGATTAATGAATCGACACAGAGGTGGAGAAAACACCTCTCTGACCTGAATTGATCAGAGAGGGCAAGATTGATATTAATCTAATCTACTCCTAAATCTAATAATCGATCCATGAGATCTTTAACTAATTCTACTCCTAGAAAGATCTACACTACATTAGCAAACACTACAACTATCCTAGAAAGCAGAAAATTCTACTATAATTGGAGGAATGGGTTGCTTGGATCCATAGTGGATTATTGTGGCAACGAAGGGAGCTGCGAAGATCTTCAGTTGAAAAATGAGGTCCTTTGGCTGCAGCTGGTCACTACAACAATGAATCGGAGGTGGAGACACCGCTCCTATCACCAACGGTCGATGAAGGAGGGAGAGGAGCTAAGGATGTGGATGAAAGGACCAATTCAATTTGGGAGGGAGCTGGTCAAGCTTGCGCGAGCTCATGGGAGATGTTTAAGTAGGTGAGGGAGTGAATCAGGTCACCATAGAGTGTGATTAGTCAGGTAGGGTGCCAACGGTGGATGAGTGATAGATGCACACACAGGAAGATTTAGAATGAAAAACCACCGTTAGATCAGATCTAGAGGGGGTGATGATGGTTCACGTGCAAGGGATCAGTGAGAGAAGATGGATCCACCATTGGATAAATGGTCTGGAGATTGAACGATGGCTACTATCTTATGTTCAAGCTCGCATGAACAGTAGCGCAAAGAAGAGAGATACGCAGGTCTTTTGGTGCATTTGCACCAATGATGGTAGAAATATTGCACAGGAAACCCACAAGTGATAAAAATAATTACCAAGTGGCCTTTGATGGCTTGCAAGTGAGTCCTTAGCAACTTAAATGCTTAAGAAATGTTATGGAGTGAGGACCTGATTGTGAAACTCTAAATTTAAGGTCCTATTGTTGTCCAAATGCAATGAGATTTTTATTGGAACTTGATTGAACATATTAGAAGTTAATTTTACCCTTGATTTGAACTTTTGAGCTAGAGTGAGGACCTCATCATTGTGCAGGTGACTAAGAAGAAGTTGGTTTCGAGAGAAATTTTCATACTTCGTCAACTTTCTTCTCAATTAAGGCCACTTTATCTAGCTGACTAGCTACTATTTCCATGCCGCGTGTGCTGGATTGGACTTCATATACCCCAAAATGTGCATGAGAATGCGAGGATTTCCTATTAAAAATGCTCATCGAAGCATTATTAATAGAATTTTCAGCCATACCTTCTACGAGCTCAAAGGTAGAATCCTTATCCCAACACAAGAAATTGTCTCCACAAATGCCATTTACAAAGTTCCTTGTGTCATTATTGATCCTATGATAGAAGATCTGAACCTATTGCCAATGTGGGACACCACGGTGGGGACATTTTCGAAGAAGCTCGTGGAATCTCTCCCAAGCCTCGTGCATTTGTTTTGCTAAATTTTGCGAAAAGGTAGTGATAGCGTGCCTCAAAACGTTTGTGCGACCTATAGGGAAATACTTCTTTAGGAACTCATGTTCCAAAGAAGGCCAAGTCTCTATTGGTGTAGTCTGTGAAAGTGTTCTATACCAAAAGGTGGCTTTGTCTTTCAATGAAAAGGAGAACATTTTCATTAAAAGCATGTGCTGATCATGGCCTTGCAGACCTAGAGTTTGAGCAAGATTTTTGAACTCCTCTAAATTATAAAAAGGGTCCTCAGAAGCAAGACCATGGAAATATGGTATAAGTGTAATGATGTTTGGCTTCAGTTTAGCAGCACAACCCCCAGTGGGAAATCAAACCGTAGGCATAGGATATGCAACTGCAGGATTATAGTAATCCTATAGTTGAGGTCTAAGAGCCTAAGGACAGGGGTTTGCTAAAAGATTAATAGCTTATGTAAGTTGTTGCACCTGTTGTGTAAGTGTATTCATCTAAAGTTGTGTATTGGACAAGTGTTGAAAATTAGGTGGTGCACCTCTGATAACACCACACAAGGGGGTAATAATTATGTTGAATATGGCCCATCTTTAGAATAAAAGGCACAACATAAGTAGAATAGGAGCATTGCATGCATCATGTACCAAGATTGCTTATAAACGTATTAATGGCCATTTGTGTAATCATTTGTCAAAGCAGGCCTCGGATGAGCAATCGGATTGCACGGATGGATTCATAACAACGAACGGAGTCCAACGGACTCAAGATCGGCCAAATCCGACATCCGGAGCTCCTATAATGGGCCCAAGAAGTTCTGACCGTTGATCTGGAGATCAACGGCCCAGATTGTGCCACGTCAGCCCTGCCCCCACTGCACGCACGCCTTCAGCCAGCCGAGGACAAATCTCGGTTGTCGATCTTGGATCGAATGGCCGAGATCCACGCACCCGCCCGCGGTCGCCACGACAAAAGCGCGGGCGTGGCGCAACGGTTAGCGCGCATGCCCGCATCCACGCAACGCGCGTTCGAGCCGCACAGGGGGGGATTTGAAGGCGGGCGAAGGGCGCGGAGAAATTGGGCCGCCCGATCAGCAGCGGGCGGCCAGGATCTCACCACGCGGCGCGACCGCAGCCACGAGCGCCCATGCGTGCGAGCACGCTGGGCGGAGACGCGCGCGCACACGCGCGCCCGAGGCGCGATCTCAGCGCAGGCGAGGAAGACTCTCAGCCGTCCGATCTTCGATCGGACGACTCTCGTTCAGCGGCCATGGATCGTGCGAGGAGAAGGAACGGGGCGAGTGACTGACCAGCGGAGAGAGGGCTACACCGACGCTTTTGGAAGCGATTTTAGCGACGCTCTGGATGTCGCTAAAGCCCCTTCTTCTTTTAGGAAGCCCTTAACTCTATTTAAACCCCCTCCAACCACCATTCAAGGCATTCACTCCCCCTTGCAACTACTCCACTCCTCTCTTAGCTAGCTTTAGGCACTCTTGTAATCATCGGAGACGACGAGCCGCCGACGGAGCCTCCTCCACCGCCGTGGCTGCCTCGTCGCTCTCCAGTCTCTCTCTCTCTCTCTCTCTCTCTCTCAAGCTTTCCATTACTTTTGTTGAAGCATGTATTTAATGTTGTAAGTTATGAACTACGAATTCATGTTTAATGAAGTTATTTTCCGTTCAATTGCCATTTTAATTTCTATTCAAGTTGCATGATCAAAATCAAGAGCTTTCTAACCCTAAACTCTCTCTCTATCTCTCTCTCGCTTTTCAAAATCGCATCTTTCGCAAGCAAAACTCCACCTTTTCCATGACAACAAGTGATAAACAAAAATCTGATTTCCACGCCTCCCTGAGACCGACACTCGGACTCACCTCCATTTACTTCTTTTAAAATCGACGTATCAAGTGCAACTATAACGACACCTCTTAACACACACGCACAAAGACACGTCAGTTTTTGGCGCCATTGCCGGGGAGGCAACGGATTTGTTTTATCACCTCCATTCCACACTCATTCTCACATCGTCTAATGCACTATTTTCCTTTTTACTTGACGGTTGCAGGAATTCGACACATGGACGGCAAAGCGACGCATTCCACGACGGTAGCAAGGGAGTAGGCGCCTCGAGGACCGATAGTGAGTAACCTGTCTCTCATTGTTTGCTTGCGTGAAAAAGCTAAAAAAATTGTAAAAACTGAAAAAAATTGGCGTGGTGTATGATTACTTGACCCACATCCTTAACACATCACCCCACAAAAAATGTACACTCTAACATTCTGAATAAATTCTTGGAGTGTTCTTTTCTTTTTCTTGAGTGGTGTTTGCAAAGCCACCGTGAATTGACCTGGGCCGCACCACTCAACCCTAAAACTGGCTCATCTAATAGAAGCTGCATGATCATTAGATGAGTACACTAGGGTTTTAGAGCCTCTACAAAAGAAAAGGAAATCTACTTTCACCAAGTTGTGTGCATGATGAGAGCCTCATCATGAGCCATAACTAGCTCATTTTGACCCAATAAAGAAGATAAAAGCTCCTACATAACCTAGAAGAAGGCCTAACTGAAGAAACAAGTGCTCTAAGAAGAAAACATGAAATAAAGGTTAAAACTGCAATTTTACCATTGCATTAGATAAACGGGATTTCTCAGAGGCAAAACATAGGTCAAATGGTCTAAATGAGATAAAAATTGGGTTGAGTCAATCAGAAATGGGTTCATGTGCAATCTAAGAACTAAAAGACACTTGGTAACCCTAAAACAGACCCGCTTAAATTAACAAGGTTCCGGTCAGAACAAAAAGCAAGTAAACCCTCTACAAATCATGGAAAAACATCCTCTGGGGTTTAGAACACTTAATTTGGCCTTTGGAACCTAGTTTGACCTAGATTAGGGTCTTAGCTCTTCAATTAACCTAATTTGGGTTTTTACGCAAAATGTCCAGTCAAAAGAGGTCAAACCTAAAATCCAACTTCACCATTGGATTCTTTAGGGCCAAATTAGGTTTGTACCAAAATTTGGACCTAAGGGGAGGCCATCTTGACCTACTTTGCACGTTAGTACACCCAAATCACAAAGAGGTCCCTATCTTTTGAATATCCTTGCAGAGAGCCCCCTAGGTTCCTCGCCTTCTTTGCAAACCGGTCCTGCCGCCATTGCTAGGGCAGAACCGAACTCCGGCGAGGTTCGGAGAAGGATTGCTCTCTAATCCCTCAGAGATTCCCTCCCAGAAATGGAAGGAGGATTCTCTGAGGAATTCCCTTCCTCATAAAGTCAATTACAATCGTTGGTGTGAACCCAATCTCTCGTGCGAACGCACGAGAGATTTGGGTATCCTAACTCCTTTCCATCTCCGGCGACCAACCTCAGGCAATTACGTGCCTCTCACGCCCCGCACACCAAGTCCAGCACCTATAAAACACCCCTCGGACCCGGCCACTGATCTTGAGCTTGATTTGGCCGAGTTTCCCCCTTCAATTCCTCTCCTCCTGCTCGGCCAAATACCCCAGCTAGCTCCGGCGAGCCCCCCTCCCCTACTTCTTCGCTCTGCCACAAAATCAGTGGCAGAGTTAGCTTCCTGACCTCCCTCCGCGTCGCGCAGTACCAGCGCACGCCGCCTCAGCCCCGTCGTCGCCGCCGTTCTCCCCCACTGGGCGTCATCTTCTCCGGCGACAGCAAGTACTGCTGTCCGCCTTCTGTCCCCTTTCGTCCTTACAATTAGGTTAGAACTCCTCTCCATCCTATCCTCTCTCTTTTCCCCCTGTTATCTCATCTGATTACCCCTCGACCGACGCTGACCACCCTCATCTTCCACATCACCGACCGAACTCCGGCGAGCCGCCCACACCACTCCGTCACTCCACACGGCTCGCCAACCACCTCGTGAGCTCCGCCTCACCACCAGGAACTCGCTCCACCCCACAACTGCCACTCCAGACCTCCATAACCACCCCCCCGAACAACCCACCATCTCCGGCCACAGGTTAACCTAGGCGGGCACGCCTAGGCCGACCGGCAACCTGCAGCATCACCCACCGCCTTCGCCGTGCTACGGCGAAGGTTTCCAACTATTCTAATTGGGCCAATAGGCCGTTCTGTGGAAGTTCAGGTAAACGCTCCGGCCGCCATTAACAGTCGAAGCAGCAGGAAGCTTGGAGCAGCAGCAGGCGTCAGGCTTCCCAGGCGGCAGGTGCAGCAGACTCTCGCAAGTGTTGCGAGGTGACTGAGTTCAGCAAGGATCAGCAGCAGGGCCTTCAGCGTGGGCAATTGCACACGAGAGTCTGCGGGCGCACGCAAAGGAAGGGCGGAACGTTTAGTCCCACATCGTGGAATCTCAAGGCACAGGTATGGTATAAAGGTTTTTTGTGATATACGTTTACTGCCTCGAAAGCACAGGGGTGAGGTCCCTCACTGACCCCACCCGCCTCGTCCGCGGCCTGACCACGCGGACCTGGCGGATCCGACCCGACCTAGACCTACGCACTCCTCGCGCATCACACACCTGCAGGTGCGCCTGGTCCCGGGTACGATCCGACCCGATTGAGACTGTGGCTCTGGGAGAGCGGTTAGAGTGAATTGCTTGAGAGAGAGACACGCGCGGGTAGAGGGAGAAGGGTTAGGTTTTGTTCCCCTGTGCAGGCAGGTTGATTGCAGGAGAAGGACGTGGCCGCTGCAGAAGAAAGGAGAAGCAAGACAAAGAAGAAGAAGAAAGCAAGACAAAGAACAAGAAGAAGGCAACGAAGAAAGGAGAAGCAAGACAGAAGAAGAAGAAAGAAAGAAGTCTTCGCAGGCGAAGGAGGAAAACAGAAAGGTTAGAGGTCTTCACAGGAGAAGAAGAAGAAGGACAAGGGAAGATTGCAAAGAGATCTGAAAGGCAAAGCAGAAAAAGAAAAAGAGAAAGAAAGATCACATTTAAGACGTCTGATACATAAATCAGACGTCTAATTCTATTTTTTTTATATCTTTCTTAAAAACTCTTTGAATCAATTATATTTGCATTTAACAGTTG
The DNA here is from genome assembly GCA_037157565.1 of Thalassia testudinum. Taxonomy (NCBI): domain Eukaryota; kingdom Viridiplantae; phylum Streptophyta; class Magnoliopsida; order Alismatales; family Hydrocharitaceae; genus Thalassia; species Thalassia testudinum. The sequence continues at coordinate 63,399,187 of JAZHRO010000031.1, forward strand.
TATTCTTGGGTTTTACAAAGTACTGAGTTTGCTCCCTGTGTTCGACCTCGGATACTCTAGTTGTTCGAGTAATAAAATTATTTGTTTAAACGTTTTGTCGGTTCTACTACAACGTAATACGCCTTTAAATCCGCACAGAAACGTTGACAACATTTTGGCGCCGTTGCCGGGGAGCAACGGGCACTTGTAAAGCTTTTGAGTACAACTTTTCTATTTAATATCTGACTTAACTTCTCTTTTGTTGTGTTCAAACAGGGAAAGCAAAACAAAAAGGAACGAATAGCAACTGCACAACAGACTGGAGCAGGTAATCTCCATAAGCCCTCCCCCTTAACCCTCTCACAATCTAAAAGAAAAAAAAAAAAAAAAAAAAAAAAAAAAAAAAGGGGAGAAGTCAACTTAGGGCTACCTGTCCTATATTTAGTAACTCATCAAGTTGCCTGATTTTCATTTCAACATATTTTTGTCTGTCATCCAACTAAGGCAACTAGGGCTAAAACTTTCTTGATTGAGCCCTAGGTGCTAAATTCTAAGGCAACTAAATTGGACCCATTAGAGCCAAGTTAGGATTGCAAAGCTAGGGTTTTTAGAGACACATCTTCTCTAAAATAAAGAAACAAACTTTCCAAAAAGAAGTGTGCCTAAACCGTGTTTGAAAATATTTATAAGAGGAACCCTAAGCAAATCAGGCTGATAATTCATTTGAATCATAAAAGGAAGGACCTAAAAGCTCTCAAAGGTGAAGTTGATCCCTCGGGTCAACCAACCTTAATATTAGGTCACTTTTTGCACTCAAAATACTTAAAAGTTCAAGTGGAACATTAAGCACCTTGAACTTAAAATAAAAAAGGTAGACTTAAGAGGTCAAGATCCCCATTCTGGTCTACCTGGAACCGCAGTGACAAGAGAGGTCGGGTGGGGGAAACCCTGTAACCCGTAGGGACGCTCTACCGTGTAGGGGTCTTTGCGGGACTCTCCCTCTCTGGCTGCCCAGGTATTTCTCAGGTGGACGATCTTCTGATCCAGGGGTCCATCTGCCCCGAACCTCTATAGTCACCCAACAATTCTTGGGTGTCTTGATTGGGTCCAGTACCTTCTAATCTCATCACATCTTCCGGTGCATGTTTGGTAGGAGGTCCTTGAGACCACCTTTAAGACCTCCTCTAGAAATTCATTCTCGCCGAGGCCAAGCCTCGACGCCTTTGTTTGTGCAGCAACCCCACCACATAAATCTTTCATCTGATTCAGACCCTGATTCTCCTCCTTCTCCCATCATGGCACAACCCATTGAAGATGAGAATAACCTTGAACACCAACTTCAACGCTTGAACGATCTCTTTCAGAACTTTGTAAACCCACCACAGCGACCTATGATGCGAGATCACTATAATCCCGCTGCGGTGGCAATTGAACCCCGAGTACGAATCCCAATTGGAGGACCCGATTCTGATCTAAAGCCCAATATGATTCATGCCATACCAAAGTTCCATGGGCTTAACTCTGAGGATCCATTCCAACACATTAAACAACTCAAGCATCTGGCCCAGACTTTCGGGTCAGATGTACAAAACCGGGATATCCTACTCATGAAAATGTTTTCGTTCTCCCTCTTGGACAAGGCCGCGCACTGGTATCAGACTCAGACCCGCCCGATCAACACTTGGGAGGAATTACAGTCCGAATTTTTGAAAAAATTCTTCCCTGTTGGCCGGACGAATGCCTTGCGCCACCAGATCACTCATTTCACTCAACAACAGGGAGAACCTCTTCACGAAGCTTGGGATCGATTCCTAGATCTCATGCGAAAATGTCCCCATCACGGAGTTCCTAAGTGGGAACAAGTCCAGTCTTTTTACCAGGGACTCCGTGAGGATATTCGTCTAATCGTCAATGCAACATGTGGAGGAAACATCATGGGCCAACACGAGGACACGGTGTGGGAGATTCTCGAAAACATGTGCGAGAACTCCATAAACAATGACTCCTTGGGCTTATTCGACAGGACGAATGCCCGCGCATCGACGAATCTAAGAGGGACACATGAGACGCAGGACCTGTCCACTTCTGTTGACCTGGAATTGATGGCCAGTCGGTTGGACAAGGTCTCTATCATAGAAAAGAAGGTGGACGAGCTAACTCGACATTTGCAGCAAGCCACCTCTGCACAAAACTCTTTTGCACGACCTCCTCTGGCAAGGGAAACAGTGTAAAACATCTATCACCAACCTGCCAAGGGGATGGGCCCCTATCCACCCCCGTCTACCTCCCAGACCGGAGTGACCTCCGATCCCGTCTACTCGAGTTGGGGGAACTCTGAACCCTCGTATTCTGACTTTCCTGAGGTTTCTCAGAACTGCGAGGACCTCAACGCCATCCAGAACGACCCATACTCCAATACCTACAACCCTGGATGGCGAAATCATCCTAACTTTCAGTGGGCGGGAAACTCTCAAAAACCACCATATCAACCCCGCCCACAAGCTCCTCGTCCATATCAGCCGCCTCAACCTCGGCCCAATTCCACCTACCAATCTGGGCAAAATCAGGATCAACTGACTCTTATCCTTCAAACGCTGGCTGACATTCAAAAAACGAATGCGGCAATGCAAAAACAGCACAAGGACGAGATCACAGAGGTTCGCAACCAACTGGCCCAGATGGCAAATTCTCGCCAACCTGGCACCCTTCCTTCGCAACCTCTGCCCAACCCAAATAATGTGCCGACCCAGAGGCGCATTATGAATCCAAATCCAAGCCACGCACATTTGATTTATCAGGCCCCTGCTACTCCATCACCAGACAGGATGGAGGCTTCTACGTCTTATGCAGAATTTCAGCAGCAGCCACCTCTCCTACCTAACCCAAACCAAAGTCAGGCTGGATTAAACTCTGTAACAACACGTAGTGGTAAAACAACACAAGACCCACACTATCTGAACCACTCCAAGCCTGATAATCTCCAAGACCCTAGGGTAGTCATCCAAGATACTACTGTCCCAGATCAAGAACCTGGACCTATCCTAGAGGAACCAGCTAGGATCCCATTTCCTGAGGCCTTGACCAAAGGAAAAAGGACAACCAAACCTGTGGCTCCTGAGGAGGATCTGGTCAAGCTCTTTGAACAGGTCCAGATAAACATCCCGTTGATGGATGCAATCCGCCACATACCGGCTTACGCAAGATTCTTGAAAGACATATGTACACCTAAACGTAAGCCGCGAACCAAGGATGGGAATCCGATTGTACTGTCAGAGCAAGCCAGCTCTGTCATCTTGAGCAAACTCCCACCCAAGGCTAAAGACCCAGGAACCCCCTTGATTTCTTGTAAAATTGGTGAAACCCAACTTGATAGAGCCCTACTAGACCTAGGTGCCTCCATAAATTTAATACCTACATCCCTCCTTGACCACCTTGAAGAATCTGAACTTAAACCCACTGAGGTGACATTGCAGTTAGCTGATCGATCCATCAAGTCACCCAAAGGTATACTCGAGGATGTCATTGTTAGGGTACGAGATTTTTATTTCCCAGTGGACTTCATAGTACTGGACATGGATGCACCTAAGAACCCAAGGGACACACCAATCATATTAGGGAGACCCTTTCTGGCCACTGCTAGGGCCAATATAAACTGCGAAGAGGGCCAGATAGAATTAAAATTTGGGAATCAAAATCTGAAGATCGACATTTTCAAAGCCCAACAAGGGATTAATTGCGGGGTTATAGAGGAAATTTGTGATGTCAAAGCCGTGGTTGATGAATTGCACATAGAGGACAACCTGATTATTCCTGTTCAACCACTAGAAAGTCAAAAACCGCTAACAGAGGAGTGCGAACACAATCTAGACACACCTATGACTCCTACCATTGCTCCCGATACAAACCCTGAACTACCCGCTGCTGCTGACAATCCTGTCATGGAACTCAAGCCCCTTCCTGAACATCTAAAATATGTCTTTTTGGATTAAAATCAAACGTTTCCTGTGATTATCAATTCTCGACTCACACCTGACCAGGAACTCCGTTTGATTTCTGTTCTCCAGCAACATCGTAGAGCCATTGGATGGACTCTAGATGATTTGACTGGTATAAGCCCTTCATACTGCACGCATCGAATCTATACAGAAGAAGGCTCACGACCTTCAAGAGAAATGCAAAGGCGACTAAACCCTAACCTACAGGAGGTCGTGAAAAAGGAGATCATTAAGTGGTTAGATGCAGGGATCATCTACCCGATCTCCGACAGTCGTTGGGTGAGTCCAACACAAGTGGTACCTAAGAAGGCAGGACTTACCATCATCACGACAGAAACCGGGGAAGTCATTCCTACCCGAATAGCTAATTCGTGGAGAGTCTGCATTGATTACAGAAGACTAAATTCCTCCACGAAGAAGGATCATTTCCCACTACCGTTTATTGATCAGATCCTCGAGAAACTAGCGGGAAATAGATTCTTCTGCTTTCTTGACGGGTACTCCGGTTACAATCAGGTGGCAATCCATCCAGAGGACCAAGAAAAGACCACATTCACCTGCCCCTTCGGGACGTACGCGTTTCGAAGGATGCCATTCGGTCTCTGCAATGCACCTGCAACTTTTCAGCGGTGCATGCTTGCCATATTCTCAGATATGGTAGGTGACTATCTGGAAGTCTTCATGGATGACTTTTCAGTTTTTGGACAATCATTTGACGATTGCCTCCAACACTTGGTCCATATACTCAGGCGGTGCATCGAGGTGAATTTGGTTCTTTCCTGGGAAAAGAGCCATTTCATGGTGCCTGAGGGAATTGTCCTGGGACATTTAATCTCAGAGAAAGGCATCCAAGTGGATCGAGCTAAGGTTAACCTGATTTCCAAGCTCCCTATGCCTAGCTCGATTAAGGACATCCGATCTTTTTTGGGGCACGTCGGTTTCTACCGTCGATTCATCCCTGATTTCTCCAAAATCGCGCGCCCCCTGACCAATCTGCTTTCCAAGGATGTGCCTTTCGGAATTTCCAAGGAATGCACTCAAGCATTTGAGATCTTACGTGACCGAGTCACCCAAGCCCCAATCCTACAGTCCCCTGATTGGTCTCAACCCTTTGAGATCATGTGCGATGCATCTGACTTCGCTGTAGGAGCGGTTTTGGGGCAGAAAATTGATGGGAAACCTGTGGTCATTTACTACGCCAGCAAAACACTGGATGAGGCTCAGCGTAACTATACGGTTACTGAGAAAGAGCTGCTGGCCGTAGTATTTGCCCTGGAAAAATTCAGATCATACCTTCTGGGTTCCCGTGTTATCATATACTCGGATCACACAGCTGTGAGGCATCTCCTAGCCAAGAAGGACGCGAAACCTCGATTAATCCGCTGGATCTTGCTGTTGCAAGAATTTGACATCGAGATTCGCGACAAGGCGGGAAAGCACAATGTGGTAGCTGATCATTTATCCCGCCTTCCTCCTGAAATTATTGATCCGTCCGGACCTATTACAGAACATTTTCCTGATGAGCACCTCCTGACTATCAGTACAAGTCTTCCATGGTTCGCCGATATTGTTAATTACCTGGCATCACATCAGATTCCGCCCGATTGGTCGAAGGCCAAAAAGGACAAATTGCGTTCTGATGCCAAGTATTATCTATGGGAAGACCCGTATCTCTTCCGCATTGGTGCTGATCAGATAATCCGACGATGCGTCACGGAAGTGGAAATCAAAGACATACTCTCATTTTGCCATGACCAGGCATGCGGTGGACATTTTTCGGGACATAAAACCGCATCGAAAGTCCTCCAGTGTGGTTTCTACTGGCCCACAATTTTCAAAGATGCATACAATCACTGTAAGGCATGTTCCCGTTGCCAGACTCTAGGCAACATGAGCCATAGAGACATGATGCCTCTACAGCCGATCTTGGTATGCGAAATTTTTGATATTTGGGGGATTGATTTCATGGGACCCTTTCCTACCTCGGATGGCTTCGAATACATTTTACTCGCAGTTGATTATGTTTCCAAATGGATAGAAGCCATTCCGACTCGAACCAACAATCATAAAGTCGTTATAAAATTCCTTCATCAAAACATTTTCTCAAGGTTCGGGATTCCGCGTGCTATAATTTCCGACGGAGGGACCCATTTTACAAACGCTCAGTTCAGGTCACTGATGATCAAATACGGGGTGTCACACCGAATCTCTACTCCTTACCACCCTCAAACTAATGGTCTAGCTGAGCTATCTAACCGAGAGATCAAGAAGATCCTTCAGGTTACTGTTCGACCTGATAGAAAAGATTGGTCTTCTCGGCTTCCGGAAGCATTGTGGGCCTATAGGACCGCCCACAAGACCCAATTAGGAATGTCTCCCTTCAGACTAGTGTACGGGAAGGCATGTCACCTCCCCGTCGAATTGGAGCATAAAGCCTATTGGGCAGTACGGACCTGTAATCTCGACCTTTCTAAGGCTGGAACCCACAGAAGATTTCAAATGAGCGAGATCGATGAATTACGCCACGACGCATATGAGAACTCGCGAATTTACAAAGAACGGGTTAAAGCTTTTCACGACAAACACATTTCTAGAAAGGTCTTTCATCCTGGTCAAAAAGTTTTACTCTTTGATGCTCGACTCAAACTATGCCCAGGAAAGCTAAGATCCAAGTGGGTCGGACCCTACCTAGTCCGCCAAATCTTCGGAAATGGAGCTATTGAAATCAGCCCACTCAGCCACGATTCTGAACCATTTGTCGTGAATGGGCAGAGACTCAAGCCGTTCATTGACATGACCGATATAGATTTGACTGAGTCATCCTTTACCCTCCTTTCCTCTTGAGCTCATTACGCCCAGCCGATGGCGTAAAACTCAGCGCTTAACGGGAGGCAACCCGTCATTCTTTGAAAAACCTGAAACCGTTTCTGACATCGCTATGCGGAATTCATATTGCACTTTAGGGTTCATCCATTAGAACAGCCGACTTCACCTCAGGTATACCTACCCGAGATTAGAAATCGTTCGCAACAAGTCGCTTCGACCCATTCACTCACCACACACCTGTCCTAACACATGAACTAAGCTGAATTCGAACCCACCTAATTTACAATGGGGACATTGCAAATCTTAGGCATGGGGGGGTATGAAAGTGCAAAATGTCAGAAAAGTCATATCAAGAAAGGGTTTCATTCATAAAAAAAAAAAAAAAAAAAAAAAAAAAAAAAAAAAAAAAAAGGGGACTTGATAGAGGGGAGGAACAATTCAGGGTCATACAAATGAGAGGAGGAAAAGAAAGAAAAATGACAAAAAAAAAAAGGAGCACAAAAGGAAAAGAAAAAGAAAAAGTCATTAGTAAAAGATTAAGGGGTTAACTGAAGTTCTAGACCGAGTCAAGAAAAAGAAAAGAAAAATGCTACAGAGATATAACAAGAGATTAGCGGGAACGCTGGTCTTAGGCCTCTTGGGCTAGATTTTTAGCTTAAAAATTCACGTATCCGTTAAAATCTGGACAATCCTCAAGAGGTTGAGGAAAATGCGAAGCTTAAGTATTAGGTCTAAGGCTTAGGAAGTATTCGGCCTCGTTAACTGACCTCCGGTTTGCGGGATTCGGTAACCTAAGCACCCAAATTCACACACAGTCTGGTTCAGTGCGCATAAATATTCAAAACACGCAAGAGCGTTTAATATTCTGAAAAAGTCACCTAGATTAGGAGCGGCCAATCAACACAAGTTGATTTGGACGAGTTCCCAGCGCGGAGAGGCGGGAAATTCCCCTCGAAGATGCGTAACAACATATCATCTCCTCGGTGCTTGTCTCTTAGGATATTTAAATATCCTACTGGAGGCATGTAAGCACTCTGTTGGTTCAGACACCATGGGTGGCATTATCACGAAATGTCAATCGCCAGGGTCTGAATTCAGCCACGGAACGCCATGGGCGGGATTATCTCGAAATCTCGAAAGCCAGGGTTCCGGGGGTTGCCATGGGCGGGATTATCTCGAAATCTCGAAAGCCAGGGACCTTTGAGGATTGATGATGGGGACGAGGAATCCGATACAGACCGTGTTGAGAAGCTAATCCGAAGCTAGAAATAAAAAAGAAAAGAGAGAGAAAAGCTCTCCAAACAAATAAATCTTCTATCTCTCTCTTACAAAAAACGCACTGCAAACTGAACTTAGGCTAAAAATATCTCAAGCACGGGTGCTTTAACCGCGGAGTCCAACAAACCTTAGGTTAGGTTCTGTGGGCCGTAGAAACCTTTGCAGAAGACTGAGGCTAAAGCGGAACAGGTCCGGATTTTGGTTGGTACTTGAGTACCTCTAGGCCTATTGTCGGCATTCCCACCTAATCACAAAAGAAAAGGAGAAGCACTTATCATTGTTGACAACATTCAGGGTCTAGAACGGAAGTTAAAACTTTGAAATTTTGCTAAGGGACTAGCAAAAGCTAGGCATGGGGGTATGATGAGAGCCTCATCATGAGCCATAACTAGCTCATTTTGACCCAATAAAGAAGATAAAAGCTCCTACATAACCTAGAAGAAGGCCTAACTGAAGAAACAAGTGCTCTAAGAAGAAAACATGAAATAAAGGTTAAAACTGCAATTTTACCATTGCATTAGATAAACGGGATTTCTCAGAGGCAAAACATAGGTCAAATGGTCTAAATGAGATAAAAAGTGGGTTGAGTCAATCAGAAATGGGTTCATGTGCAATCTAAGAACTAAAAGACACTTGGTAACCCTAAAACAGACCCGCTTAAATTAACAAGGTTCCGGTCAGAACAAAAAGCAAGTAAACCCTCTACAAATCATGGAAAAACATCCTCTGGGGTTTAGAACACTTAATTTGGCCTTTGGAACCTAGTTTGACCTAGATTAGGGTCTTAGCTCTTCAATTAACCTAATTTGGGTTTTTACGCAAAATGTCCAGTCAAAAGAGGTCAAACCTAAAATCCAACTTCACCATTGGATTCTTTAGGGCCAAATTAGGTTTGTACCAAAATTTGGACCTAAGGGGAGGCCATCTTGACCTACTTTGCACGTTAGTACACCCAAATCACAAAGAGGTCCCTATCTTTTGAATATCCTTGCAGAGAGCCCCCTAGGTTCCTCGCCTTCTTTGCAAACCGGTCCTGCCGCCATTGCTAGGGCAGAACCGAACTCCGGCGAGGTTCGGAGAAGGATTGCTCTCTAATCCCTCAGAGATTCCCTCCCAGAAATGGAAGGAGGATTCTCTGAGGAATTCCCTTCCTCATAAAGTCAATTACAATCGTTGGTGTGAACCCAATCTCTCGTGCGAACGCACGAGAGATTTGGGTATCCTAACTCCTTTCCATCTCCGGCGACCAACCTCAGGCAATTACGTGCCTCTCACGCCCCGCACACCAAGTCCAGCACCTATAAAACACCCCTCGGACCCGGCCACTGATCTTGAGCTTGATTTGGCCGAGTTTCCCCCTTCAATTCCTCTCCTCCTGCTCGGCCAAATACCCCAGCTAGCTCCGGCGAGCCCCCCTCCCCTACTTCTTCGCTCTGCCACAAAATCAGTGGCAGAGTTAGCTTCCTGACCTCCCTCCGCGTCGCGCAGTACCAGCGCACGCCGCCTCAGCCCCGTCGTCGCCGCCGTTCTCCCCCACTGGGCGTCATCTTCTCCGGCGACAGCAAGTACTGCTGTCCGCCTTCTGTCCCCTTTCGTCCTTACAATTAGGTTAGAACTCCTCTCCATCCTATCCTCTCTCTTTTCCCCCTGTTATCTCATCTGATTACCCCTCGACCGACGCTGACCACCCTCATCTTCCACATCACCGACCGAACTCCGGCGAGCCGCCCACACCACTCCGTCACTCCACACGGCTCGCCAACCACCTCGTGAGCTCCGCCTCACCACCAGGAACTCGCTCCACCCCACAACTGCCACTCCAGACCTCCATAACCACCCCCCCGAACAACCCACCATCTCCGGCCACAGGTTAACCTAGGCGGGCACGCCTAGGCCGACCGGCAACCTGCAGCATCACCCACCGCCTTCGCCGTGCTACGGCGAAGGTTTCCAACTATTCTAATTGGGCCAATAGGCCGTTCTGTGGAAGTTCAGGTAAACGCTCCGGCCGCCATTAACAGTCGAAGCAGCAGGAAGCTTGGAGCAGCAGCAGGCGTCAGGCTTCCCAGGCGGCAGGTGCAGCAGACTCTCGCAAGTGTTGCGAGGTGACTGAGTTCAGCAAGGATCAGCAGCAGGGCCTTCAGCGTGGGCAATTGCACACGAGAGTCTGCGGGCGCACGCAAAGGAAGGGCGGAACGTTTAGTCCCACATCGTGGAATCTCAAGGCACAGGTATGGTATAAAGGTTTTTTGTGATATACGTTTACTGCCTCGAAAGCACAGGGGTGAGGTCCCTCACTGACCCCACCCGCCTCGTCCGCGGCCTGACCACGCGGACCTGGCGGATCCGACCCGACCTAGACCTACGCACTCCTCGCGCATCACACACCTGCAGGTGCGCCTGGTCCCGGGTACGATCCGACCCGATTGAGACTGTGGCTCTGGGAGAGCGGTTAGAGTGAATTGCTTGAGAGAGAGACACGCGCGGGTAGAGGGAGAAGGGTTAGGTTTTGTTCCCCTGTGCAGGCAGGTTGATTGCAGGAGAAGGACGTGGCCGCTGCAGAAGAAAGGAGAAGCAAGACAAAGAAGAAGAAGAAAGCAAGACAAAGAACAAGAAGAAGGCAACGAAGAAAGGAGAAGCAAGACAGAAGAAGAAGAAAGAAAGAAGTCTTCGCAGGCGAAGGAGGAAAACAGAAAGGTTAGAGGTCTTCACAGGAGAAGAAGAAGAAGGACAAGGGAAGATTGCAAAGAGATCTGAAAGGCAAAGCAGAAAAAGAAAAAGAGAAAGAAAGATCACATTTAAGACGTCTGATACATAAATCAGACGTCTAATTCTATTTTTTTTATATCTTTCTTAAAAACTCTTTGAATCAATTATATTTGCATTTAACAGTTGTATTCTTGGGTTTTACAAAGTACTGAGTTTGCTCCCTGTGTTCGACCTCGGATACTCTAGTTGTTCGAGTAATAAAATTATTTGTTTAAACGTTTTGTCGGTTCTACTACAACGTAATACGCCTTTAAATCCGCACAGAAACGTTGACAACAGTGCATAACTTGACGTGCCCACTGAAACTTGTTTGAAAACATTAAGACACGTCAACCCTAAAAAGTACTAAAGTAAGGATGAAACACTAAAAGACACCACATCTTAACAAATCCTTGCTTGAAAACCATGCTTTGCTAGAAGCACACACTTTGAAAGTGGAAAATTAAGAGGCACCACCCCAATCAACGCCTCATCACATCACCCTAAGTACAAGCACTATCCTAACCCTTTAAAACTGAGTAGACGTGCCATAGGCAGGACTGAGTTAAGTCTCAAAAGGCGAGGTTTTGTTCGCTAGGCACTTGGCTTTCATTCCCTTGGTAGAATCTGGTGACTAGGCTGTGGGGCAGTGTCAAACGACCGCGGTTGTGGGGTCTATGGAACCGGAGGCACAAGCCAAAGGAAGAACCTTCCCTGCAATCCCCTCGTAATCAACCTAGCCAGATTAGCCTTGGGAAGGGGAGTCCAGTGCTTACGGACTTAATCACCCTTTGTGAGATTTCTAGGTCTCCTGAGGAATACACCATAAGGACTAGGCTTGGGTGCTTGATTGAAACACATTTCTCGCATCTGTCACCCTCCGCATCTCCTCCTGTTCTTCTCTAGTGTATTCACGGGAGGCGCTCACTGCATCCCGAGTTGTGTGTTTTGGGGCAGGAATCTAGGCGACGTAATTCTGTTGAAAACATGGCTGAACCTAGGGTAGATGAGGCTGAGGATCAACCCCCACCTGATGCTATGGCCATCATCCAAGCTCAAATCAATGCTAACCATCGGCTTCAGCAACAACAAATCCACACCATCATGCAAGCCATACAACGGTTACAGAACCCACAAGAACAACCACCACCACCTTTCCACGACATACCAGGGCAACCACCACTTGATTTACCGCCATTTCAGGACCAGCCAAGACCCTTCCGTGATTTCTATAACCCTTTTGCTATTTGAGTCGAGCCACACCTTAGGATCCCCGAGGGGGGAGATGATTTTGAGCTAAAATCGAATGTCTTAAGTCTGATCCAGAGCCAGTTTCATGGAAGCTCAAATGAGGACCCCTTTCAGCACCTAGAGGATCTCGACCGCATAGCACGAACGGTGAAACCTAGGAACATTAGCCTTGACATTGTTCTAATCAAGATGTTCCCTTTCTCATTAAGAGACAAGGCTTCTCATTGGCTTAGAACCCTAGGTAGACCCATCACCACCTGGGAAGAACTGAGGCATGCATTTTTAAAGAAATTCTTCCCCATAGGAAAGACCAATGCCCTCTGTTAGCGGCGATGGTATAACCGGGTTTTATTGTTATAACATTGTAGTATAGCCTGTTATTGCCATCATTTCAAACATATAATTTTTTTACTCGGAAAATAAAAGAGTTCCCGAGGTCGAACTCAGGGAGCAAGTTGTATTCTAGAGATATACATGTTCTATTACAAAATAAAGAGAGAGAGAGAGAGGAAAGTTTGAGTTCTTCTTCTTTTCTTCCTCTTTGTCTTTCTTCTCTTTAGCTTTTGTTCTTCCTGTTCTTCTTTTGTGTTTATCTCCTTCTGGTCCTCTTCTTCACCTGTGTTGTTCTTCCTTGTTCTTTCGGTCTTCTTCTTCTGCTGTTCTTCCTTGTTCTTCAGATCTTCGTTCTTTTGTTCTCCTTCCTTCTTCTTTTCCTTTACCTGTCAGGACGTCGTCTCTTCTTCCTTCTTTTCTTCCCTTCAGGACGTCGTCTGATTTTTCAATCAGACGACTTAAACTGCTTGTTGCTACAGTGTCTCCCTCAGCTTCCTTCTTCTTCCGCGGTTCTTCTTCTTCACCTGTGCCTGCACACTTCAGAGTTTTTCGTCAGAGGCAAAACCTACTCTACCCTCCCCCCCCCGCGTCTCTCTCTCTCTCATAAACCGCTCTTAGGATAGCTCTCCCAGAGCTGCCGGGTAGTCGGGTACGGGTCGCACCCGGGTCCAGGGCCACCGGCGTGCGTGGTGGGCGAGGAGTGCAGGTCAGTCTAAGTCGGGTCGGGTCAGGTCCGCGTGGCGTGAGCGCGGACGAGACCGGGTAACCGGGAGGGTGAAGGGGACCTCACCCCGTGTGCTGAGGCAGTAAGCCTTATTCACAAAATCAATTTAAACGGTGAAAGAGTAGTGGGGCTTACCGATGTGGGACTAAACGGAGGCCTCTCCTCGCGTGCGCCTGCTGGAAGACTGCGGCTTTGCTTCTGCAGCTGCAGCTTCGATTTGCGTTGGTTGCTGGCTGGCTGCCTTCGCAGGAATCCCCGTAATCCGCAGCAGCTGGAGACCTGGAGTCCTCAAGCCTGGAGTGCGGGAGAAGCTGCTTCAATGTGGCGTTAATGGCGGTCGAGCCTCAGAACCTGTCGGACACTAATATGGCCTCTCGGCCAGATCAAACTACTGGGGAACCTTCGCCGTGGCACGGCGAAGGTGTGGAGCTGTGCGGCAAGCCGCAAGGTGGTGTCTGGCGGCAGCCCTAGGTTGGACTGCAACCGGAGAAATGGGTTTGTTTGGGGGAGCGTTACGGAGGTGTGGAGTGGCAGTGGAGGGGTGGGGGGTGCTCAGTGTGATGAGGCGGAGGTTCGGTGAGGGTCGGCGAGGCGTGTGAGGCTGTGGAGCGATGGGGGCATCTCGCCGGAGGGTGGCCGGAGACGAAGGGGGTGACGATGGTCAGGGTCGGTCGAGGGCTTAATCAAATAAAAGACAGTGGGGAAAAGAAAGAGGGGAGATGGGAGGAGTTCTGACCTAGCTATGGAGACGAAAGGGGCCGGGGCAGGGCGACAGTCGTATCGACTGTCGCCGGAGAAGAAGATGCCCAGGGAAGGGGCGGCGGCGAGCAGAGAGCCGGAGATGCGCCAGCTGGGTACGGCGTGGCGCGGGAAGAGCAGGGGAGGAGGTCTCTGCTGTTGGTATTGCGGCAGAGCGAAGAGGAGGAGGAGGAGGAACCGCCGGAGCTGGTGGGCGTCTGCCGGAGGGAGAGGAGAGGAAAGTTGGGGGTTTTCTCCGTCAGATCCGAGCTGCCCAGGTCAGTGGAGCGACGGGGGTATTTATAGGGATCAAAACAGGGAGGAAGGCGGAGGGAGACGACGTGTCTCCCTCGCCGGAGGACGCCGGAGATGGAGACCCATACCGTCCGTGCGTTCGCACGGCCGGTATGGTGGGTTACAACGACCAGGGGGGTGTCCCTGCGACGGCTGACGACGCAGGGCACCCCCGGTTTACTTGCCAGGTTCTCCCCCTCACCCTGCACGGCGCCATGCTCCGCGCAAGGTCGCCGGAGCATGGTGCTGGCAGGTTTTGCAGGGGGGACCTGATCGCAAAGAACGAAGGAGAGTTAGGGGCCAAAATGCGAGGGTTCAAAAGTTGAGGGCCAAAAAGTAAATATATGAGGACCAAAGTGTAAAGTTGGTCAAGGAGGTCTCTTCTTAGGCTCAAGTTTTTATACATGACTGATTAGGACCTAAGGAATCTGATGGTGAATTTCATTTCTATATTAAACCTTGTTTGACCGGTCAATTTATGCGAAAACCCAAATTAAGTTATTAATTGGGCATGGTTCTCAATGTAGGTCAAAATGGGTTCTGAAGGCCAAATTGAAGGTTCTAAACCCTAGAGATTATTTTTCTATGAATTTTAGAGGGTTTATTCTATTTTTACTTTGCCTCGAACCTCGTGAATTGAAGTGGGTTGTTTTAGGGTTACAGATTATCATTTAGTTTCTTGGAATTGCTGTAGCCCTTGCTAGATCATTTCATCCCACTTTTATTCTTATTAAGTTGCTTTGACCTGTGTTTGGGCCCTGAATTACCCTGTATGCAGATTATACTGGTAAAATTGCATTTTTACCCCTTATGACTTGTTTTCTCCTTAAACTCAGAATTCTCTGAGTTAAGCCTTTCCTTGAGTTATGTAGGAGCTTTTATCCTTTGTATTGGGTCAAAATGAGCTAGTTATGGCTCATGATGAGGTTCTCATCATACCCCCATGCGTAGCTTTTGCTAGTCCCTTAGCAAAAACTTAAGGTTTCAACCCTTGTTCTAGACCATGAAGTTTTTAATAGTTTTAGATAAGTGCCTTTTTTATTTGAGCATAGATTAGGTTAGAATGCTGACCATAGGCCTAAAAGGTACTCTAGTACCAATCAAGATCCAAATCTGTCTAGCCTTAGCCTCAGTCTTTAGCAAAGGTTTTTAAGGTCCACAAGAACTAACCTAAGGTTTATTGGACTTTGTGGTTAAAGCACCCGTGCTTGAAATGATTTTAGCCCTGGCTCAGTTCGTAGTGCGTTTTGTAAGAGAGAGATAGAAAGTTTTTCTATTTGGAGAGTTTTCTCTCTCTTTTTCTTTTTAGTTCTAGCCTAGGATTGGCTTTTCAACACGGTCTGTATCAGATTCCTTGCTCCCATCATCAATCCTCAAGGGTTCCTGGCGATCGATGCTTCGAGATAGCACCGCCCATGGCAACCCCCGGAACCCTGGCTATTGAGATTTTGAGATAATCCCATCCATGGTGTTCCGATGCCGAATCCAGACCCTGGCAATTGACACTTCGAGATAATGCCATCCATGGAATCTGAACCAGCAGAGTGCTTACATGCCCCCAGTAGGATATGTAAATATCCTAAGAGACAAGCACCGAGGAGATGATATTTTGTTACGCATCTTCGAGGGGATTTCCCACCTCTCCGCACTGGGAACTCGTCCAAATCAACTTGTGTTGATCGTCCGCTCCTATTCTAGGTGTTCTTTTCAGAATTTTGCGACGCTTCTGCGTGATTCTGATTTTTACGCTTACTGAACCAGGCTGTGTGTGAGGTTAGGGTGCTTAGGTTACTGAGTCCCGTAAACCAAAAATTAGTTAACGAGGCCAAATACTCCCTAAGCCTTAGACCTAATACTTCAGCTTTTCATTTTCCTCAACCTCTTGAGGAGTGTCCAGATCTTAATGGGTACTACGAGTCTATTCAAGAATGCCTAAGGTTTGCATTCTTACTAATCTCATTGTGCACTTTTCAGTTATTTTCTTGAATGAGGTCTAGAACTTAGGTTAATTCCTTAGTTCCTTACTAATGACTATCACCTTTTTTTCATAATTTTGTGCTCCTTTTTCATTTTGTTTCTTTTCTCCTTCTCCTTCACAAAATTTCCTTCTCCTCTTTTCCTCTTATTCTTTTTCGAAAATTTTTTTAATTTTTATGGTATTTTTGGCATATGTGAATTTTTTTGTTTGAAACCTTTTCTTACAAGTTTTTGCACTTTCATATCCCCCCATGCCTAAGATTTGCAATGTCCTCATTGTAACCTAGGGGTTTTTATTCAACTAAGTTCATACATTAGGATAGCTGTTTTGATGAGTGAATGGGTCGGGATGACTGTTGCGGACGATTTCTAATCTCAGATGCAAGCACCTGAGGTGGAGTCGGCTGTCCTAAGGTGTGAACTTCAAGTGCAAAAAGCTGTCAGAACAAGTTTCAGGTTTTCAAAGAGAATGACGGGCTGCCTCCCGTTAAGCGCTGAGTTTTACGCCATCGGCTGGGCGCAATAAGCTCAAGGGGAAAGGAGGATATAAGATGCTTCAGCCAAATCAGTAGAAGTTACATCAATGAACGGCTTGAGTCTCTGACCGTTCACGATGAAAGGTTCAGAATCGTGGCTGAGTGGACTGATTTTGATTGCTCCATTTCCAAAAACCTGTCGGACCAAATATGGTCCGACCCACTTGGATCTCAGTTTTCCTGGGAAGAGTTTTAGTCGGGCATCAAAGAGTAGGACCTTTTGACCAGGATGAAAGATCTTTCTCGAGATGTGTTTGTCGTGGAAGGCTTTAACCCACTCCTTGTAGATTTGCGAGTTCTCGTATGCGTCTAGGCGTAATTCATCGATCTCGCTGATTTGGAGTTTTCTGTGGGTCCCAGCCTTGGAAAGATCTAGATTACAGTTCCGTACTGCCCAATAGGCTTTATGCTCCAGTTCTACGGGAAGGTGGCATGCCTTTCCGTACACCAGTCTAAAGGGAGACATGCCCAATTGGGTCTTGTGGGCGGTCCTATAGGCCCACAATGCTTCCGGAAGTCGGGACGACCAGTCCTTCCTGTCAGGTCGAACAGTGACTTGCAGGATTTTCTTGATCTCCCGATTAGACAGCTCAGCTAGACCATTAGTTTGGGGGTGGTAAGGAGTAGAGATTCGGTGAGACACCCCGTATTTGGTCATCAGTGACCTAAACTGAGCATTTGTGAAATGGGTCCCCCCATCAGAGATTATTGCACGAGGAATCCCGAACCTTGAGAAAATGTGTTGACGAATGAATTTGAGAACGATTTTGTGATCACAGGTTCGGGTCGGTATGGCTTCGATCCATTTGGACATGTAGTCCACAGCCAACAGAATGTATTCGAAACCATCCGAAACAGGAAAGGGGCCCATAAAATCAATCCCCCAAACATCAAAGATTTCGCATACTAGAATCGGTTGCATAGGCATCATGTCGCGATGGCTCATGTTGCCCAAAGTCTGGCAACGACTGCATGCCTTGCAGTGATTGTGTGTGTCTTTGAACAGTGTGGGCCAGTAAAAGCCGCACTGGAGGACTTTTGATGCGGTTTTATGCCCGGCGAAATGGCCTCCGCATGCCTGGTCATGGCAGAAAGAGAGGATATTGTTGAATTCCCCTTCCGGGACACATCTCCGGATGATCTGATCGGCACCTATGCGGAAGAGGTACGGGTCTTCCCAAATGTAATACTTGGCATCGGAGCGTAATTTGTCTTTCTTGGCCTTCGGCCAATCGGACGGGATCTGATGAGATGCCAAGTAATTTACTATATTAGCAAACCATGGAAGGCTAGTACCAATAGTCAGCAGGTGCTCATCGGGAAAATGCTCAGTGACAGGTCCGGAAGGGTCAATTATTTCAGAAGGAAGACGGGACAAGTGATCAGCTACCACATTTTGCTTTCCCGCTTTGTCGCGAATCTCAAGGTCAAATTCTTGCAACAGCAAGATCCATCGGATTAATCGAGGTTTCGCGTCCTTCTTTGCAAGGAGATGCCTCACAGCTGTGTGATCCGAGTATATGATGACACGGGAACCCAGAAGGTACGATCTGAACTTTTCTAGGGCAAATACTACAGCTAGCAGCTCTTTCTCAGTAATCGTATAGTTACGCTGAGCCTCATCGAGTGTTTTGCTGGTGTAGTAAATGGCCACAGGTTTCCTGTCAATTTTCTGCCCCAAAACCGCTCCTACAGCGAAGTCGGATGCATCGCACATGATCTCAAAGGGTTGAGACCAATCAGGGGACTGTAGGATCGGGGCTTGGGTGACTCGGTCATGCAGGATTTCAAATGCTTGCGTGCATTCCTTGGAAATTTCAAAAGGAACATCCTTGGAGAGAAGAGTGGTCAGGGGGCGCGCGATTTTTGAAAAATCAGGGATAAATCGTCGATAAAAACCGACATGCCCTAAAAAGGAACGGATGTCCCTGATCGAGCTAGGCATAGGAAGGTGAGAAATCAGATTAACCTTAGCTCGATCCACTTGGATACCTTTCTCCGAAATTGAGTGTCCCAGGACAATTCCCTCAGGCACCATGAAATGGCTCTTTTCCCAGGAAAGAACCAAATTCACATCGATGCATCGCCTGAGTATCTGGACCAAGTGTTGGAGGCAATCGTCGAATGATGCTCCGAAAACTGAAAAGTCATCCATGAAGACTTCCAGATAATCACCTACCATATCTGAGAATATGGCAAGCATGCATCGCTGAAAAGTAGCGGGTGCATTGCAAAGACCGAAAGGCATCCTTCGGAAAGCGTATGTTCCGAAGGGGCAGGTGAACGTGGTCTTTTCTTGGTCCTCAGGATGGATTTCCACCTGGTTATAACCGGAGTACCCGTCAAGAAAGCAGAAGAACCTATTTCCCGCAAGTTTTTCGAGAATTTGATCAATGAAGGGTAGTGGGAAATGATCCTTCTTCGTGGAGGAATTTAGTCGGCGGTAATCTATACAGACTCTCCACGAGTTGGCTAATCGGGTAGGAATGATTTCTCCGGTCTCAGTCGTTATAGTGGTGAGTCCTGCCTTCTTGGGCACGACCTGAATTGGGCTCACCCAACGACTATCGGAGATCGGGTAGATGATCCCGGCATCTAACCACTTGATGATCTCCTTTTTCACGACCTCCTGCAGATTGGGGTTTAAGCATCTCTGCATTTCACGAGAAGGTCGTGTGCCCTCTTCTGAATAGATATGATGAGTACAATAAGAGGGACTTATTCCAGTCAAATCATCGAGAGTCCATCCGATGGCTCTGCGATGTTGCTGGAGGACAACAATCAGACGGGATTCCTGTTCAGGACTGAGGTTGGAATTGATAATCACAGGAAGGGTCTGATCAGAACCCAAAAAGACGTATTTCAAGTGAGCAGGAAGGGGTTTTAGTTCGAGGATGGGGTTTTCAGCAGCAGCTGGTGGTTCAGCATAGATGTGAGGTTCAAGGGTGGGAGTTACTGGGTTGTTCATATCTGGATTCGACTCCTCTGTTTGCGGGTCAAGATCCTTCTGTGGTTGATGAGGCATAATCGAATCATTCTGCAGGTGTGATTCATCAACCAAAGTCTTGATGTCACAAATTTGTTCGATGACGCCGCAATTAATTCCTTGTTGGGCCTTAAATATATCAATTTTCAGTGCTTGATCTCCAAACTTAAGCTCTATTTGGCCCTCCTCACAGCTGATGTTGGCTCTGGCAGTAGCCAAGAAAGGTCTTCCTAGAATGATTGGTGTATCCCTAGGGTTCTCAGGTGCATCCATATCTAAGACTATAAAGTCCACTGGAAAATAGAAATCCCGCACTCTTACGATAACATCCTCGAGAATCCCTTTTGGTGACTTTATAGATCGATCTGCTAATTGTAATGTCACCTCGGTTGGTTTTAGCTCAGATTCTTCTAGATGGTCAAGTAAGGATGTGGGTATCAGGTTTATGGATGCACCCAAGTCTAACAATGCTCTATCAAATTGGGTACCACCTATCTTACAGGAAATCAGGGGAGTCCCAGGATCTTTTGCCTTGGGTGGGAGTCTACTAAGGATTACAGAGCTGGCTTGCTCTGACAGAACAATTGGGCTCCCTCCCTTGGTTCGCGGCTTACGCTGGGGTGTACATATATTCTTTAGAAATCATGCGTAAGCTGGTACGTGGCGGATTGCATCCATCAAGGGGATGTTTATGTGGACCTGCTCAAAGAGCTTGACCAGGTCCTCCTCAGGGGCCACGGGTTTGGTGGTCTTCTTTCCCTTGGTCAGGGCCTCGGGAAACGGGATCTTGGTTGGTTCTTCTAGGATAGGTCCAGGTTGTGGATCGGGAACAGCGGTATCTTGGATAACTATCCTAGAGTCATGGTTATCAGGCTTGGAGTGGTTTGGATAATGCGGGTCTTGAGTTGTTTTACCACTACGTGTTGTTACAGAATTTAATCCGGCCTGATTTTGGTTTGGGTTTGGTAGGAGGGGTGGCTGCTGCTGAAATCCCGCATAAGTTGAGGCTTCCATTTCGTCTGGAGATGGAGCAGTAGGGGCCTGATAAATCCATTGGGCGTGGCCTAAATTTGGATTCATAACGCGCTTCTGGGTTGGCACGTTATTTGGGTTAGGAAGAGGTTGGGAAGGGAGTGTGCCTGGCTGGCGAGAATTTGCCAACTGGGCCAGTTGAGTTTTGACTTCTGTAAGCTCGTCCTTGTGCTGTTTTTGAATAGCCGCATTCATTTTTTGGATGTCAGCCAGAGTCTGAAGGATTAGGGACATTTGATCCTGATTTGGCCCTGATGGATAAGTAGAGTTGGGCCGAGGCTGAGGCAGCTGGTAATGACGAGAGGGCTGTGGGCGGGACTGAAAAGGTGGTCTTTGGGTTTGGGAATTTCCCGCCCACTGAAAATTGGGATGGTTTCGCCATCCAGGATTGTAAGTGTTGGAGAATGGGTCGTTCTGGACGGCGTTGAGGTCCTCGCAGGTCTGAGGAACCTCCTGAGAATCAGGGAAAGGGGGAATGGAGTTCCCCCGGCTGGTGTAGAAAGGATCGGATGATCCTCCGATCCAAGAATCAGATGGGGATGGATATGGATCCATCCCAGGGGAAGACCGGTGGAGGATGTTTTGCACAGTCTCCTGTGTGGAAGGAGGTTGTGCAAAGGAGTTACGCGCGGAGGTGGCTCGCTGCAAGTGCTGAGTCAGCTCATCCACCTTCTTTTCAATGATTGAGACCTTGTCCAATCGACTGGCCATTAATTCCAGGTCGACTGATGCGGACAGGCCCTGCGTCTCATGTGCTCCCTTAAGATTCGTCGCTGCGCGGGTATTCGTCCTGTCGAATAATCCCATGGAGTCATTGTTGATGGAGTTCTCGCACATGTTTTCGAGAATCTCCCATACGGTGTCTTCATGTTGACCCATGATGTTTCCTCCGCAAGTTGCATTGACGAAAAGGCGGATGTCCTCACGGAGTCCCTGGTAAAAAGATTGGACTTGTTCCCATTTAGGAACTCCGTGATGGGGGCACTTTCTCATGAGATCCTGAAAACGATCCCATGCCTCATGGAGAGGTTCTCCTGATTGTTGAGTGAAGTGTGTATCTGATGGCGCAAGGCGTTGGTCCGACCAACGGGAAAAAACTTTTTCAAAAACTCGGATTGAAGTTCTTCCCAAGTGTTGATCGGCCAGGTCTGAGTTTGATACCAATGGGCAGCCTTGTCCATAAGAGAAAAGGAGAACATCTTCATGAGAAGAATATCCCGATTTTGCGCATCTGATCCAAAAGTGTGGGCCAGATGCTTTAGCTGTTTGATGTGCTAGAAGGGATCTTCAGAATTAAGCCCATGGAATTTAGGTATAGCATGAATCATGTTGGGCTTTAATTCGGAATCAGGTCCTCCAATCAGGATTCTGACTCGAGGCTCAATGGCCACCGCAGCAGGATTGTAGTGGTCCCACATCATAGGACGCTGCGGTGGGTGCACGAAGTTTTGGAAGAGGTCATTGAGTCGCTGGAGCTGGTGTTCCAGATTATTTTCTTCCTCAACTGGTTGAGCCATGATGGGGGAAGAAGAAGAACTTGGTTCTGAATCAGAAAGGAGAATAATGTGAGGGTGTTGCTGCACAAACACGGGTGTCGAGGCTTGGCCTTGACGAGAGTGAATTTCTAAAGGAGGTCTTAAGGGTGGTCTTAAGGACCTCCTTCCGTACATGCACTGTTGGAAGAGGTAAGTTTAGAAGGTGCTGGACCCAATCAAGACACCCAAAAATGTGTTGGGTGACTATAGAGGTGCGGGGCAGATGGACCCCTTGATCAGAAAGATCGTCCACCTGAGAATTACCTGGGCAGCCAGAGAGGGAGAGTCCCGCGAAGACCCCTACACGGTAGAGCGTCCCCACGGGTTACAGGGTTTCCCCCACCCGACCTCTCTTGTCACTGCGGTTCCAGATAGACCAGAATGGGGATCTTGACCTCTTAAGTCTACCAATTTTAAGATCAGGGTGCTTAAGGTTTCACTTGAACTTTAGTCTTTTAAGTGCAAAGAGTGACCTAATTTTAAGGTTGGTTGACCCAAGGGGTCAACTTTACCTCTTGTTTTCTTTGAGAGCTTTTAAGTCTTGTCTTTTAGGGTTCAAGTGTTTAGAGAGCCAATTGTTTTAGGTTTTCTTTTGAATAGGTATTTTCAATCAATGGTTTAGGCACACTTCTTTTGGATTTTCTCCATTCTTGATTTAAGTAGTGTGTCTCTAAAACCCTAATGTTGAATCTTATGTTGGCTCTACTTGGTCCAGTTAGTTCTTTGTTGGGTAATTAGGGCTCAAGCAAGAATGTGTTAGCCCTTAAATACCCTTAATAGTGTGCAGGACTAATGAGTTGAAAACATGCAACTTTTATGGTTACTAAGTATGGAAGACAGGTTAGCCCTATATTGCTTTTCTTTTCTTTTCTTCCTCTTTAGAGTTTAGGGGATTAATAGCGAGAGGAAAAATTTACCTGTCTTCGGAGTGGTTGTCGTGCGGTTGCTTGTCTTCTTGATTTCCTGTAGTTTTTTTCTATGTAAAAGAGAGGAGATTATCAGAAATTAGAAAGAAACAGGAATGTTTACCTCTAGAATAGCCGTTGCTCCCCGGCAACGGCGCCAAAATGTTAGCGGCGATGGTATAACCGGGTTTTATTGTTATAACATTGTAGTATAGCCTGTTATTGCCATCATTTCAAACATATAATTTTTTTACTCGGAAAATAAAAGAGTTCCCGAGGTCGAACTCAGGGAGCAAGTTGTATTCTAGAGATATACATGTTCTATTACAAAATAAAGAGAGAGAGAGAGAGAGGAAAGTTTGAGTTCTTCTTCTTTTCTTCCTCTTTGTCTTTCTTCTCTTTAGCTTTTGTTCTTCCTGTTCTTCTTTTGTGTTTATCTCCTTGTGGTCCTCTTCTTCACCTGTGTTGTTCTTCCTTGTTCTTTCGGTCTTCTTCTTCTGCTGTTCTTCCTTGTTCTTCAGATCTTCGTTCTTCTGTTCTCCTTCCTTCTTCTTTTCCTTTACCTGTCAGGACGTCATCTCTTCTTCCTTCTTTTCTTCCCTTCAGGACGTCGTCTGATTTTTCAATCAGACGACTTAAACTGCTTGTTGCTACAGTGTCTCCCTCAGCTTCCTTCTTCTTCCGCGGTTCTTCTTCTTCACCTGTGCCTGCACACTTCAGAGTTTTTCGTCAGAGGCAAAACCTACTCTACCCTCCCCCCCCCCGCATCTCTCTCTCTCTCAGAAACCACCCTTAGGATAGCTCTCCCAGAGCTGCCGGGTAGTCGGGTACGGGTCGCGCCCGGGTTCAGGCCCACCGGCGTGCGTGGTGGGCGAGGAGTGCAGGTCAGTCTAAGTCGGGTCAGGTCCGCGGGGCGTGAGCGCGGACGAGACCGGGTAACCGGGCGGGTGAAGGGGACCTCACCCCGTGTGCTGAGGCAGTAAGCCTTATTCACAAAATCAATTTAAACGGTGAAAGAGTAGTGGGGCTTACCGATGTGGGACTAAACGGAGGCCTCTCCTCGCGTGTGCCTGCTGGAAGACTGCGGCTTTGCTTTTGCAGCTGCAGCTTCGATTTGCGTCGGTTGCTGGCTGGCTGCCTTCTCAGGAATCCCCGTAATCCGCAGCAGCTGGAGACCTGGAGTCCTCAAGCCTGGAGCGCGGGAGAAGCTGCTTCAATGTGGCGTTAATGGCGGTCGAGCCTCAGAACCTGTCGGACACTAATATGGCCTCTCGGCCAGATCAAACTACTGGGGAACCTTCGCCGTGGCACGGCGAAGGTGTGGAGCTGTGCGGCAAGCCGCAAGGTGGTGTCTGGCGGCAGCCCTACGTTGGACTGCAACCGGAGAAATGGGTTTGTTTGGGGGAGCGTTACGGAGGTGTGGAGTGGCAGTGGAGGGGTGGGGGGTGCTCAGTGTGATGAGGCGGAGGTTCGGTGAGGGTCGGCGAGGCGTGTGAGGCTGTGGAGCGATGGGGGCATCTCGCCGGAGGGTGGCCGGAGACGAAGGGGGTGACGATGGTCAGGGTCGGTCGAGGGCTTAATCAAATAAAAGACAGTGGGGAAAAGAAAGAGGGGGAGATGGGAGGAGTTCTGACCTAGCTATGGAGACGAAAGGGGCCGGGGCAGGGCGACAGTCGTATCGACTGTCGCCGGAGAAGAAGATGCCCAGGGAAGGGGCGGCGGCGAGCAGAGAGCCGGAGATGCGCCAGCTGGGTACGGCGTGGCGCGGGAAGAGCAGGGGAGGAGGTCTCTGCTGCTGGTATTGCGGCAGAGCGAAGAGGAGGAGGAGGAGGAACCGCCGGAGCTGGTGGGCGTCTGCCGGAGGGAGAGGAGAGGAAAGTTGGGGGTTTTCTCCGTCAGATCCGAGCTGCCCAGGTCAGTGGAGCGACGGGGGTATTTATAGGGATCAAAACAGGGAGGAAGGCGAAGGGAGACGACGTGTCTCCCTCGCCGGAGGACGCCGGAGATGGAGACCCATACCGTCCGTGCGTTCGCATGGCCGGTATGGTGGGTTACAACGACCAGGGGGGTGTCCCTGCGACGGCTGACGACGCAGGGCACCCCCGGTTTACTTGCCAGGTTCTCCCCCTCACCCTGCGCGGCGCCATGCTCCGCGCAAGGTCGCCGGAGCATGGTGCTGGCAGGTTTTGCAGGGGGGACCTGATCGCAAAGAACGAAGGAGAGTTAGGGGCCAAAATGCGAGGGTTCAAAAGTTGAGGGCCAAAAAGTAAATATATGAGGACCAAAGTGTAAAGTTGGTCAAGGAGGTCTCTTCTTAGGCTCAAGTTTTTATACATGACTGATTAGGACCTAAGGAATCTGATGGTGAATTTCATTTCTATATTAAACCTTGTTTGACCGGTCAATTTATGCGAAAACCCAAATTAAGTTATTAATTGGGCATGGTTCTCAATGTAGGTCAAAATGGGTTCTGAAGGCCAAATTGAAGGTTCTAAACCCTAGAGATTATTTTTCTATGAATTTTAGAGGTTTTATTCTATTTTTACTTTGCCTCGAACCTCGTGAATTGAAGTGGGTTGTTTTAGGGTTACAGATTATCATTTAGTTTCTTGGAATTGCTGTAGCCCTTGCTAGATCATTTCATCCCACTTTTATTCTTATTAAGTTGCTTTGACCTGTGTTTGGGCCCTGAATTACCCTGTATGCAGATTATACTGGTAAAATTGTATTTTTACCCCTTATGACTTATTTTCTCCTTAAACTCAGAATTCTCTGAGTTAAGCCTTTCCTTGAGTTATGTAGGAGCTTTTATCCTTTGTATTGGGTCAAAATGAGCTAGTTATGGCTCATGATGAGGTTCTCATCACCCTCAGAAGAGCTATCACTACCTTCACACTCCAGGGTGGGGAACAATTTCATGAAGCGTGGGAAAGATTTAATGAACTTTTAAGGAAATGCCCACACCACGAAGTTCCAAAGTGGCAATTGGCCCAGATCTTCTACCACGGTCTGGATAGCAACCTACGGAACTTCGTTGATGCCTCATGCGGGGGAAACTTCCTAAACAAAGATGAGGAGAGCGCATTTGAGCTCTTTGAGTCTATGAGCGAGAATTCGCTCAACAATACCTCCGTGAACCAGTTTAACAGGTCCAGTCAACCCCGTGGCGGGATTTATGAGGTGGAAGCAAATTCTGGAATGGTTGACATGGACATCATTGCCAAAAAGTTGGATCGAGTGGAATTGGTGGACAAAAAGATTGATGAGCTACTGAATCAGACCAGGAACCCCTTGCAGACTTTCTCCCTAGCAAAGGGAGCACATAATGTTGACCTGGTCCAGCCCTTCACCCAACTGAACCTGAAACAACCCCTGACCACGTTCCAGGGAGGGACCTTTGCTCCCTCGACCCTTGATTACTCCCTTCCCTCTTCATCAACATCGGCTATCCTAGAAGATGTGCAAGCCGTCCAAGGATATGCGAAACCTGACCCTTTCTTCAACACCTACAACACCGGCTGGCGTAACCACCCCAACTTTGGTTGGACAAACCAGAAACCACCGCAATTCCAAAACCAGCCCAGGCCAAACCAGCAGCCACACTTGCCCCCTATTAGCAAGGACGACCAGTTAGACCCCAATATAACCAGAATAGGGCAGCCCCTCCCCCACAAACCAAATGGATACCTTAATAAAGATGATGGCTGACATGAACCAGAAACATCAGGAGGAAATGGCCTTGGTAAAGGGACATTTAAGCCAACTCTTGGACTGTAAACAACAAGGATCCCTACCTTCCCAATCACAACCAAACCCGCGAAATATAATTAACAGAAGCCTCAATTCGCAAGGGTTCCAAAGCAACGTCGGGCAGGCTCACATGGTCCAGCCAACCCACAAACACCTCCTGGGTTTGGCACTTCTTCGTCCTCGTCTTCTCAAGGATCACCCCATGCCCCCAATGCCTCTGTGAATGCGGTGACCTTGAGAAGTGGCACCAAAACCCAGGATCCCAAATGGCCGACTCCCCCCGAGACTTTACCTGTTGAAATACCCAACTCAGAAGAGGCACCAACCAAGGACCCAGACATGGAACCAATCCACATTCAGACACCCTACCCTAAGGCCTTGGAAACAATCAAGAAAAAGAAGAATACTGTGGAAACTGAGAAGTTGTTGGAAATTTTTAAGCAAGTACAGATTAATATTCCGCTCCTAGAAGCCGTCAAACACATCCCTGCTTACGCCAAGTTTTTAAAGGATGCCTGTACACCCAAGCGTAAGCCAAGACCGCAAGCACCTAGGAAGGTTGTACTTTCTGAGCAAGCAAGTTCCGTGATATCAAGCAACCTTCCACTCAAGCGAATTGACCCAGGAGCGCCCCTGATTTCCTACAATATCGGGGACATGACATTTGATAGAGCGCTCCTAGACCTAGGTGCTTCTATCAATCTAATTCTAACAACCCTGTACCACCAATTTGGTTTTGGGGAGCTGACACCAACCCCTGTCACCATCAAGCTGGCTGATAGATCTGTGAAAACCCCGAAGGGGGTTGTCAAGGACATAATTGTACGGGTCAAGGACTTCTATTTCCCGGTCGACTTTTTGGTGCTCGACATGGAAGTCCCTGAAAAATTATAGAATGCACCCATAATTTTAGGTAGACCTTTCTTAGCTACGGCTAAAGCAAACATTGATTGCGACACGGGATGTATGGAAATCGCCTTTGGGGACAGGAAAATGCAATTGGATATCTTCCGGGTGACAAAGTCTTTTGATTGCGATTACATTGAGGAGCATGATTCCGTGGAAACTTTAATCGAGGAATGCCTCACCCTCAGTTCTGTCTCAGACCACCAAACCCGTAGTTCTGACCCGTCACCATCATTACCCGTGGACCTTTGTAAGGCTGAGTATCATCACATGACACCATTTGAAGAGATCGATGTTGATCAACTACCGCCCTTTCCCTTCCCATCGACTGTGGTCCCACCCACACCCGAACTTAAACCATTGCCCGAGAATCTCAAGTACGTTTTCTTGGGACCTGACCAGACCTTCTCAGTGATTATTAATTCTCATCTAACCAAGGATCAGGAACTCAGGTTGACTGCGACCCTTTCAGAACATCGGGCCGCCATTGGTTGGACCATTTCGGATTTAAGAGGAATTAGCCCCACCTATGGCACCCACAAGATTTACCTGGAAGACGGGGCCCGACCTTCCCGCCAGATGCAGAGACGTTTAAACCCTAACATGCGGGAGGTCGTTAAAAAAGAAATCATCAAGTGGCTTGACGCCGACATCATTTACCCTATCTCCGCTAGCCCCTCGGTGAGCCCCACTCAAGTGGTTCCAAAGAAAGCTGGGCTCATCGTTGTCACCAATGATCATGGCGAATCCATCCCCACCCTTACCACTACCGCATGGCGGGTGTGTATTGATTATAGGAAGCTTAATGAAGCCACTAAGAAGGACCACTTCCCCTTGCCATTCATTGACCAAATCCTTGAAAGATTGGCAGGGCAGAAGTATTTTTGCTTCCTGGATGGATATTCAGGATATAACCAAGTCGCAATTGCTCCAGAAGATCAGGAAATGACCACATTCACTTGCCTGTATGGCACGTGTGCATTCCATCGAATGCTGTTTGGGTTATGCAACGCACCTGCGACCTTCCAGCGTTGCATGCTAGCCATTTTCTCAGAAATGGTGGGTGAATACTTGGAGGTCTTTATGGATGATTTCTCTGTATTTGGGAATTCATTCGACCATTGTTTGAGCAACTTGGAGAAAATCCTGAAACGATGTATCGAGGTTAACTTGGTGTTAAGTTGGGAAAAGAGCCATTTTATGGTTCAAGAAGGAATTATCCTCGGTCACATCGTCTCGCATAGGGGTATCGAGGTAGATCGAGCTAAGGTTGATTTAATTTCCAAACTTCCTCCACCTAGTTCGATCCAGCAGATTCGCTCCTTCCTAGGACATGTTGGCTTCTATCGAAGGTTCATCAAAGACTTTTCTAGGCTTTCAAAACCCTTGACCGACCTTCTAGCCAACGATGCCATATTCCACATGTCTCCTGATTGCATCCAAGCTTATCACACCCTCCGGGACTTAGTCTCCACCGCACCTATACTTCAACCCCCAGACTGGTCCCAGGACTTTGAGATTATGTGTGATGCATCAGATTTTGCCATAGGCGCTGTCCTGGGACAAAGGCAAGACAAGAAGCCCGTGATGATCTACTACGCAAGCAAAATGTTGGACGAGGCCCAACGTAATTATACCATCACAGAAAAAGAGTTGCTCGCTGTAGTATTTGGACTTGAAAAATTCCGCTCATACTTGCTGGGATCCCACGTGACTATTTACACTGACCATTCAGCCATCCGGCACCTGTTGGCCAAAAAGGATGCAAAGCCCAGGCTCATCAGATGGATCCTGCTCTTGCAGGAATTTGACCTGGAAATCTGAGACAAGGCCGGATCGAAAAATGTGGTGGCTGACCACTTGTCGAGACTTCATCCAGACCACATTGGACCCTCCCTACCTCTATCTGATACCTTCCCTGATGAACACATCCTAGCCATGCAAGACAAGAAAATGCCATGGTATGCTGACTACGTCAATTACCTGGTTATAGGACAAACCTCGCACAACTGGTCTAGACAGCAATGGGACAGGTTCTTGGCTGAGGCCAAGCACTATTTCTGGGATGATCCCATGCTGTTTCGCCTTTGTGCTGATTAGATCATCTGAAGGTGTATCCCTGAAGATGAAGTTCAGAGTGTGCTTTCCTTTTGTCATGACCAAGCATGTGGCGGCCACTTCTCTGGAAAGAAAATAGCTGCAAAAGTGTTGCAGTCTAGATTTTACTGGCCGTCCCTATTTAAGGATGCACACATCTTTGCCAAAACTTGCTCATGCTGCCAAACACTGGGGACCATGACCAAGAAAGATATGATGCCCCTTCAGCCCATTTTGATTGTCGAAATCTTCGACGTTTGGGGTATCGATTTTATGGGCCCCTTTCCACCATCCAACGGCTTCGAGTACATCTTGGTCTCAGTAGACTATGTTTCCAAATGGATTGAAGCCGTCGCCACCCGACGATGCAATCACAAGACTATCATGGACTTTGTGAAGAAGAACATCTTTTCCCGGTTTGGAATACCCAAGGCCATGATCAATGATGGTGGAAGCTATTTTATCCATTCCCAATTCCGTGCCCTACTTAGAAAATACGGGGTAAACCACCGCATTTCCACCCCGTATCATCCACAAACAAATGGGCAGACTGAGGTCTCCAATAGACAAATCAAGAGCATTTTACAAAAGACTGTGAGACCTGACAGGAAAGACTAGTCCACACGACTTGATGATGCCCTGTGGGCATACAGGACCGCTTTCAAGACCCCGATAGGCATGTCGCCTTATCGCCTGGTCTTTGGCAAGGCCTGCCATCTTCCTGTCGAATTGGAACACCGGGCTTACTGGGCTGTCAAGCAGTGTAACATGGATCCCCAGTTAGCCGGTGCGCAGAGGACGCTGCAATTATCTGAGCTCGAAGAAATCCATCGGGACGCCTTTGACAATAGTCGACTGTATAAGGAGAAAATGAAAGCCGTCCACGACCGACTCATTCATAGAAAAACCTTTGAGCCTAACCAGCAAGTTTGGTTGTTTGATGCATGCCTAAAACTCTTCCCAGGGAAACTCAGGTCCAAATGGACAAGACCATTTCGGGTGGTTAAGCCCTATTCTAATGGGGTGGTTGAAATCGCTGATCTTAACACTGGGCACACTTTTACAGTTAATGGTCAAAGATTGAAGCATTTCCTGGCCCAGGTACCCCCCAAGGAAAGTGTCACCCTCGTTGAGGGCTGACACCGAGCACCGCCCAGCTGGAGGAGTTAAACTCAGCGCTTCCTGGGAGGCAACCCAGAGGATTCAGACTGATCTGGTAGTTCACGTCACTCAGGTACTATCCTTTTGAACCCTTTTGCATCATGTATCTGCCAATGAGGACATTGTCCAACTTAAGCATGGGGGGGTGGTAAATTGCATAATCCTGAGCTCAATTAATCAGTCTGAATGAATAAATTAATTTAAAAAAAAAAATTTAGGAAGAAAACTTAGGCATTAGAAACTTGTCAATAGTGGAAAATAATACAGAAAGAACTTAAACACTTAGACTTTTCAAGCCTTCAGGCTTAATCAGCCCTGGTGTCCGTTAAAATATGGATTTAGCGGCGAATCCTTGCAACCTTAAGCTATTCTAATCCACCTACTAAATGAGGTAATAAGTATACGACTTATTAACTCACCCTCTAACTCAGAAAAACTTTGAGTCTAAGCATCTGCACACATTTTTGCATAGACTACTTCTCGGAGATTTTGACAGAAATTGGGTAGCTAATGAACTCTCTAGGGTGGTATGGCTGGCAAGTTGTCGTGGGTAACAGCCCATTGGTAGGTTGTCTAGAACCTAGCCATAGGCCATTTCTTTTTCGTTGTCTTTAGGTACATTTGAGAACAGGGAAGCCACCTACAAAAAAAAAAAAAGAAGAAGAAGAAGAAAAGAAAATAAACCACACTTCACCGCACAAGTATAGCTGGCAAGTGATCGTGGGTAACAGCCCATTGGTCGGTTGTCCAGAGCCCAGCTCAATAATTGCACAAAAAAGATCAAACCACCTAAGGAAGAAGTGGGGAAGTAGTACAAGCCGGGGAGATATACACTGGAAAATTCCTTGTGTTGACCCCAATTAAAACAAATGTAGGGAGAAAGCTACCAATCGAACAAATACACCTTCAGGCAAATTTGTTTCCTTTTCCGATTACCTAGAGGTGTAGAAACTCGAAGTCTGTCTCAATTACCGTTAAGTGAGTCTATCACAACATTCACACCAAGATGCTTAGCACTTAGGGTTTTGACCGAGTTTTGGGTGGGTTGGGTAGCCGTAAAAAGTTACCAACCCACACTGAATTTCGAAAAAAATTCTTAAAAAATATATATACGTATGTATAGTTATATATACATTAAAGCAAGGATTCGGGTGATTCGTATTTTGGCAGACACCCGAGCGCTGCTTAGTCTTTGTAGATTAAGATCTGCGTATATTTCCTCTTATTGACAAGTAACGAAGTGCCTAAGCAATTACTTCTTGAATTCTGCAAGGAAATAAAGACTAGAATAAACCTTGCTAGGGACTAGCAAAGAGTAAGCATGGGGGTATGATAACACCACACAAGGGGGTAATAATTATGTTGAATATGGCCCATCTTTAGAATAAAAGGCATAACATAAGTAGAATAGGAGCATTGCATGCATCATGTACCAAGATTGCTTATAAACTGTATTAATGGCCATTTGTGTAAGAATTTGTCAAAGCAGGCCTCAGATGAGCAATCGGACCGCACGGATGGATTCAGAACGACGAACGGAGCCCAACAGACTCAAGATCGACCAAATCCGACATCCGGAGCTCCTACAATGGGCCCAAGAAGTTCTGACCGTTGATTTGGAGATCAACGGCCCAGATTGTGCCACGTCAGCCCTGCCCCCACCGTACACACGCCTTCAGCCAGCAGAGGACAAATCTCGGCCATCGATCTTCGATCGAACGGCCAAGATCCGCGCACCTGCCCGTGGTCGCCGCGACAAAAGCGCAGGCGTGGCGCAACGGTTAGCGCGCATGCCCGCATCCTCGCCGGGGGGGGGATTTGAAGGCAGGTGAAGGGCGCGGAGAAATTGGGCTGCCCGATTAGCAGCAGGCGGCCAGGATCTCGCCACGCGGCGCGACCGCAACACACGAGCGCCCACACTCGTGCGCACGCCGGGCGGAGACGTGCGCGCACACGCGCGCCCAAGGTGCGATCTCAGAGCGGGCGAGGAAGACTCTCAGCCATCCGATCTTCGATGGGACGGCTCTCGTTCAACGGCCATGGATCGTGCGAGGAGAAGGAATGGGGCGAGCGGCTGACCAACGGCGAGAGGGCTACACCGACACTTTTGGAAGCGGTTTTAGCGACGCTCTGGATGTCGCTAAAGCCCCTTCTTCTTTTAGGAAGCCCTTAACTCTATTTAAACCCCCTCCAACCACCATTCAAGGCATTCACTCCCCCTTGCAACTACTCCACTCCTCTCTTAGCTAGCTTTAGGCACTCTTGTAATCGCCGGAGACGACGTGCCGCTGACGGAGCCTCCTCCACCACCGTGGCTGCCTCGTCGCTCTCCACTCTCTCTCTCTCTCTCTCTCAAGCTTTCCATTACTTTTGTTGAAGTATGTATTTAATGTTGTAAGTTATGAACTACGAATGCATGTTTAATGAAGTTATTTTCCGTTCAATTGCCATTTTAATTTCTGTTCAAGTTGCATGATCAAAACCAAGAGCTTTCTAACCCTAAACTTTCTCTCTATCTCTCTCTCGCTTTTCAAAATCGCATCTTTCGCAAGCAAAACTCCGCCTTTTCTGTGACAACAAGTGATAAACAAAAATCCGATTTCCACGCCTCCATGAGACCGACACTCGGACTCACCTCCGTTTACTTCTTTTAAAACCGACGTATCAAGTGCGACTATAACGACACCTCTTAACACACACACACAAAGACACGTCAACCTCTCTATGGTTGAGGTTGAGTAGGAAAATTAGGATAAGGAGGTGGAGGTGGTGGAGGATGATGTGTAAAGAGATGAGGATTCTCTTCAATATCCTTGAATTATGCTGAATCGTTATCATCCTCTGGATGAATAGTGTGGTGGATGGGAGTTTGAGGCTCAGAAGGTATGGGATTGGATGTGGAAGGCATGGAAGGAGTAGTAGAAGCTCGAGTATCAGCACCCAAGGGAGGTACAAGGGATAGGTTTTGGGATCTCCTACCGTCCATGAGTTGATTTTTGAAAACTCGTGATGAATGTTGGTATGCTTCTATCATGTTTTAGAAAAGTATAGTGTCGTAGTATAG
Source organism: Thalassia testudinum (assembly GCA_037157565.1). NCBI lineage: Eukaryota > Viridiplantae > Streptophyta > Magnoliopsida > Alismatales > Hydrocharitaceae > Thalassia > Thalassia testudinum. The sequence continues at coordinate 63,433,302 of JAZHRO010000031.1, forward strand.
TCGATAAAATCATAACGACATTTAAATTTATAATGCTCAAAAAATCGTGAGTTCCAAGGTCATTTGCAGGGAGGGATTGTAGCAAATCAAACACTGGTCAAGTATCAGAAATAATGAGCACAAAAATCAATCACAATAAAGATAGTCAATGAATAAGTGATCTACTCAAAAAAAGATGTTCAATTAATAGTAAATTATATCTTAGAATTGATGGGAAAAAAAGAATATAAATGAAGATAAAAATGGTGATTTCAATCACCAATTAAATCCACAATTAAGCCGGAATCCCAACTATACTCATAATCAAATCTTTCAATAGTGCTTCAACCACTTTCACGTCAGTAAGATCACAATATTTCCACAGTGCCCACAACCAAGATCAAACGTCAGGCACCAACATCAGACGACTTAAAGTCACCAAGCATAGCAACACAAAGCCTCTGGGATTTCTCTAAGTTTGAGCATAGAGGCATGCTTCCCGAGGAAAAAACCTTCCCCTTCCCTCCTTAGAAACCTCTTTCCCTTTCCTTCTCAATCCAAAACCAGGTCAATAATCGGGTTCACTAATCAGGTAATCAAGTCAAGTATAGGGACTAGACTCACCAACAAGGTGTAGTTGGTGAGGAGTGAACAATGACTGAGGGGACCTCACCCCCTTGTGTTGAGCAAACAACCCACTTCACAAATGCATTATATACACATTTTTTAAAAGAAAACGCATGATGTGGGACTAAATCCCACTGTCTTCCTAGAGCGCACAATAGAGAGTTGGAATCTTCAATTGCAGCTGCTAAAGGCATCGTCTTGTCCAATTGAAGTAGCAGGAGGCCTCGTAGATGGATTCCACATCTCTAGGTTGTAGATTCAGGTCCTGAGGTTGACGCACGGCTAACAGTGGCGGTTGTGGCAGACGGAGCTCCAGGGTTGACCTGAAAACATGAGAATGGGTTCTAGACCCCAATTAAAACAACTCAGAACCTTCGTCGTGGTGTGTGGAGTGCAATGGCGGTGGTGGCGAGGTGTGTCATGGTCGGATGTGGTGAAACAAAGTTGGAAAGGACGACGAGGGTATGGGTTATTTGACGGGGATCTCCAGGGGTCGAAAGCTTCAATAAAGTTGGGGCTTTTGATCCCTAGGATGAGAGGAAGGTCATGGCAGTAGTGGCATGTTGTTTGGTTGAGTGTAGGAGTTGTGCACCCTCGCCAGAGGCATGGCTGACGTTGGGGAAGACGAAGGGAGAGAAATATGAACGGCGGTTGAATTGGGATCCTAAGGAGCTAACTCTAAGTTAGGGGGAGAGAGGGATAAGAACAACCTAATCTAAGGGACAAAGGGGTGTGGAAGCCTCGCCAGCGTGGCTGCCAGAGCCGAGGACGGTGCATCCTCCGATGAAGGGATTGGCGATGACGAGAGGGGTAGGCAGCTCCTGCTGTGGCCGGCGAGGAGTGAAGGAGCGTGAGGGAGAAGCTGGGCCACTCGATTTGGTCGTCGAGTGGTTGGAGGAAGGGGATTGAGGAGGCTCATCGGAGTTGTGACGGAGGGTACCAGAGAAAGTAAAGAAGAGGTCATTTGTAGCCTAACTGGACTTCAATTGGACCTAGGAACTACCTTGGACTAATATAGGGGTTTTAGGACCTTGAATTGCATGAAATCAATGCAAATTCCTCGTGAAAGTTGCTGGGAACTCACACTGAAATCATGATGTTCACTAGTGGTGTAGGGATCAGAGCAAGCCTCATGGCCTTGTGCGTTCGATAAAGGATCTCTTGACGACTAATCCCTCAAATTTGGAGGGATTTGGTTCTCAATCGTGAGAGATTTCCAAGTTTGAAGGTCGGCGAGTTTGGGTTGAGGTTTTGTTCACACTTCCAATGGCAGCAAAGACCTGATTGTAAAGACGACGAGAAAGGTATGGGGTTATTTGTTAGAAACTCGAAACCTAGGGGTCTAAATGTGAGAAATAGAGTTTCTAGCGGCTAAAATGCAACCTAGGTTAAGATGAGCTTTGATTGAGTCCAAATTTTGGTGTTAACCTAATTTGGACCCAAAAAGCCTGATGGTGAACTTGGATTTGATTTTTGACCACTTTTGACTGGGTAAATTGCACAGAAGCCCAAATAAAGGTAAATTCCCATCTAAAACTCTATTCTAGGTCAAAATGAGTTCAAATGATCAAACCAAATGTATCAAACCTCTTAAAATATTTTTCCATGAATTTTAGGAGGTTTATATTTGTTTGTTGAAGCGAAATCAGATTTAAAATAAATGCGCTGTAGTATAGTTGAAATCTCTTTGAAAACAAATAAATTTTATTACTCGAAGTTTAAGTCCAAGGTCGAACAAAGGGAGCAAATGGAATTCATGCACTAATCTCAATAATAGAGGCAATTTGAACAATTAAAACTACTCAAAATATAATTCAGAATGTTAAGCATGAGTTTATGAATACTAAAATGTAGCTAGATAACATATAAAAGAGAAATTGGGAAGAATTGGATGCCTGATTATAGAATCAAACATCTTAAAAGTGTTTGATTTTTCTTTGATTATTTTCCTTCTTCTGCTTCTTTCTTTGGCTTGTTCCTCCCTCTCTCTTCTTTCTTCTCTGTTCTTCTTTTCTTCTTCTTTCTCTTCTTTGGCTTCTTTCTTCTTCTGTTCCTTCCTGCCTTGGCTTTCTCTTCCTTCTTTCTTCTCTTGATTCTTCTTTGGCTTTGGCCTGGCGAGCCTCAACCTTAGCTTCTCTGCAACTCTTCAGCTCTTCTTCTACCTTCGACCCTTCAGCTTCTTCTTTAGCTCCCTCCATCTTCAGTCCTTGCCTTCTGTTCAACCTTCTTTTTCTTCTCTGCGGCTTAACCTGTGGCTTCCTCCTTCCTCTTCCTTGGCTCTACACCCTTGGCTTCTTCTTTCTTTCCTTTCCTTGCAAAAGCAAAACCTACCCCTACGCTCCCCTGTGAACTCTCTCTCTTTTCTCTCTTAGGCTCGCTCTCCCAGAGCCTTCTCGAGCAAACAGGTCGGGTCAGCGCGCCGAGGACCAGGCCCACACGCGTGGGTGGTGGGCGAGGAGTGCACGGGTAGTCAGGTCAGAGCCAGATCCACGGAGGAGTGTGTCGCAAATGAGGCGTGGGATGAGTGGGACCTCACCTCAGGTCAGGAGGTGATAAGCCCTTAACACTTTTTCAATTTATACCACACCGTTCGCTCGAAAATTTTTGAGGTGGGACTAAATGTCCCACCTCCCCCTTGCACGCGCTCGTAGCAGGTCACGCTCAATTGCAGAGACTGCGAGGCCCTCCAAAGCCAATCACTTGGCTGAAGTTGTGCGTGAGATGAATCCGTGTTGCCTGGGACCTACAGCCTGGAGCGAGGCTACCTGGCACAAGCTTGCAAGCAAGCTTCATTCCTACTTCAAAGGTGACGAAGGTCTGAACCTACACTCATGCAACATGCCTTGCGACCTCATCAGAACTTGCAGGAAGCTTCTCCATGACACGACGAAGCTGGCCTGGTGGTCGGCATGGTGCGGGGCGACCTGGGTGTGCATGCCTAGGTCATTCTGTGGCCGTGGAGTTGGGTATGTTTAGGGGAAATATGTGGAGCGTGTGGCGGTCAATGGAAAGGGGGAAAGTGATCAGTGGAATGTGGTGGAGCTTCTGAGGTGGCTGGCGAGGTGGGTGGTTGCGTGGAGTGGTGGATGCACCTCGCCGGTGGTCTGCCAAAGGTGGAGAAGATGGTGGTGGTTTGTGAGCGTTGCGGGATATTTTGGGAAATAAAGAGGGGGAAATAAGAAGAGGATAGAAGGGGGAAATACTTGATCTAGTTTAAAGACGAAGGGAGATAGGATGGCGTTCGGCTCGTGTCTGCCGCCGTCGGAGACGAAGATCCCAGTAGAAGGGGGACGGCGATGACGAGAAGGATGTAGACGCGTGCGTAGGTATGGCGCGACACGGACGACGGAGGCAAGGGCAACTCTACCACTGGTATTGTGGTAGAGCGACGAGAGGAGGTAAAGGTCGCCGAAGCTCGCTAGGAGTTTGGCCGGAGGAGAATAGAAGAAATTTAGGGGTTATCTCCAACCAAACCAAGTTGGGGATCTACAGCAAGGTCAGGGGAACCTTTTATTACCCCTGGAGGAGGGCCTTGTGCTTGGAAGGCAAGCTTCCAAGCACAGGTAGGCCGCCGGAGTTGGAAAGTCGAAATGACCCAAATCTCTCATGTATTCGCTTGAGAGATTGGGTAGGATTTGGAGCTCAAGATTGGGTTCACATGAACGGGAATTTCTCAGAAAATCTTCCTTTCAAATTTGAGAGGGATTCTCTAAGGAATCAAGGAGATATCCCCCTTGAATCCTCGCCGGAGTAGGATTCCTCCGTTGTAATGGCAAAGGGACCTAATTGTAAAGAACGACGAGGAAGCTAGGGGGTGTCTGCAAGAGTTTTCAAAAGCTAGGGGTCTAAATGTAATTGGGTTGGACTGTTTTGCAAAGTAGGTCAAGGTGAACACCCCTTAGGTCAAAATTTTGGTATAAACCTAATTCGAACCTAAGAAATCCAATGGTGAAGTTGAATTTTAGGTTTGACCATGTTTGAATGGTCATTTTGCACAAAAACCTAATTTAGGGTAGATATTTGATTAGGACCCCTATTTAGGTCAAAATAGGCTCTAAAGGCTAAATTGAAGGTTCTAAATCATAAAAGATATTTTTCCATGAATTTTAGAGGATTTAGATGAATTTTATCCCGACCAGAACCTTCTTAAATTAAGTGGGTCTCTTTTAGGGTTACCAGAAGTCATTTAATTCCTAGATTTCACATGAACCCTTTTCTATTTGAACCAACCCACTTTTTATCTTGTTAAGACCATTTGACCTATGTTTAGCCCCTGAGAAATCCCGTTGTTGCACTACAATGGTAAAATTGTAGTTTTACCCTTTGCTTCTTACTTTTCTCTCAGACTAGTTATTCCTTGAGTTAGGCCCTTCATTTGGTTATGTAGGAGCTTTTGTTCTCTTTTCTAGGTCAAAATGAACTATTTAGCGCTCATGATGGTGTTCCCATCAATATTGATTTTATCCTGACTAGAACCTTTGTAATTCAAGTGTGGCTTATAACTGGGGTTTTTAATCTTATTTTCATCCTCGAAATGCGTGAAACCCTGATTCTATCAGTGTGAGCCTACTTTTTAGTCTTTTATGTTCATTTGACCTTCGATTAACTCCTGAGGAACCCAATGGTTAATCTACATTTATGATGTGTTAAAACAATAGAATTAATCGTGTTTTCTTGTCGTCTTCTCAAATCAGATTAGAGTGGAATTATGGCCCCACACTATCATTTAGGAGCATTTATCTCTTGATTCTGACTAAATTAAGTTAGTTATGACGAATGATGGAGTTACCATCAATGAAATAGTCACAAACTCAAGGAAAGCAATCTTAATCTCAATCTCAATCTCAAATTAGAAACCAGAAATCCCAATCAATATCTCAATCATGACCAATCAGACAAGCACGTGAGATGGAAACATAGATTTTGTCCTAAGGTTTGCTATGAAAAGTAAATAGTACGCAAACAACTATCTCAGTGTAGTTGTACGCATCCTAAGGAAGACGTAGCGTAGTGCAGGCCTCTAAATCCACTTATGTAAAGACCCAAACCCAGATTTTTGAGTCAATTTAGACTAAGCGTGTCAAGACAAATCCGTCGACACTTTTCGAATGCAAATCAGAGCTTGCACGAATTAAAAATGTGTAATTAGATTGAAAACCCGTGTGCTTTTTTAATTTTTGCAACCTGGACCTCGGATTAACGATTCGAAGGTACTGTTAACTTTCTGGTGTCACAAGAATTTCTACGGTATGTCTGTGTGATGTTCGGACCTTGGATATGTGAAACATGCGTAAACCGTGAGTGATCTACGATGTCCGTTTTTCGCGTTCCAAGATTGTTGGAATTGTCCTTCCACGAACTACGCATTGTTAAACTTTAAACTTGATTTTGGAAATTAATTGTACGTGAACATTTCAATAAAAGATTATGACATTTTTAATTTATTCCTTTCGTGTCTCAACGTTGATCTTGCCATCGGTGCATGCACGGATTTCGAGGTGAGCATGGATACTACCCTTAGGCTTTTTGCCAATGGCTCGAAGTTGCCGTGACGCCCCATGACATTAGGTAGAGTAGTTGCTCTTTGTTTTTCGTACAGTTGTCAACATAGTGACTTTCTTCATATATTACATTTTTCAGCGTGTGTTCTTGCCTCTTGCTGGTATCAGACCCATTTGCGTATTTCTTGTTACTCTGGGTACTGGAATATTAAATATTGATGATGAAAATCAAGTTGTTGACCTGAAAGGTGAATAATTAGAGTAATATAGTTAACTGTTAGATTAAAAGAAGTTTACGACAATTTATTTGATAATATCATGAAGTAAATGAATTATAAAGCATTTAAGCTTGTTGGATATGGCCTTATCGTAACATGTACCAAAGAAGCTCTATTTTTAGTAAAACTGATCTCATCGGGATGGTTAAATAAAAATTGAAAATTTTCTAGAAACGGATAAGTTGGAGGATAATGTGAATATATATTAATTCTGGAATTGATATTGTGTAATTATTAAGGATGGTTTGAATGGATAAAAATGAAAGATGCAGTTATCTGGAATGGATTAAGTACTCAGTACGACAGATATGTCTGGAATTAAAAGGATTGGATAACTGGTTTTAATTTATGCAGTATAATTTGTTTGTTGGCTTTGCTTATATTTTATAATTATGTGTTGGGTGACTGTGATCTTGTAGGCGAGTTGTGCTAGTGGTTAGCACACGGCGACCCGGGTTTCGTCACCTTGCAGGACTCGGGTCGTCACAACCCAAAATCTGGAGAAGACCGATGTGCTAATCCAAGCTAGCTCTTATGGGTGCATAGAGAGATGAGATAGAAACCCGTGTGTGTACCTTATGTCATCGTGTAGTGTGTACACGATAATCAATCAACAGATAAGCGGTGAAAACCACACAAGGTATCAAACAAATTTTTATGTCGCCTTTTTGCATTAGATTCTTCTTCTTAAGATATGTTTTGCAGGAAGAAGATCTCGCTTTTTAGTCTTTTTGAACACAAGTGATGGTCTTGTTTACTTAAATGTCAAATGCAAGAGATGGTAGGAGCTAAGTGATGGGCAGACAACTGTGTTGCAATAAAAATGATGTTTTAAATGTTGTTATAATATTTTTGTCAAAATGTAAATAGATGTCACGTCATTTTATTTAATTACAATTTTTACTAGTTAGTTTTCAGGTCATTTACTAGGAGACAGTTATTGATATACATCACTCTCTATGTCCAAAAAATATTCTTTAATTCCAAAAATAACAATTTTATTTACAACATGAATTAATGAATCAAATAATGAAAGAATGTGTTAATTATGTACAAAAGAATCAATTAATTCTACCTTTGATGCCTTAAAGAAATTTACAACCAATCAGGCATGAAAAACTACTTAGATTACTTTATGTTATAAGTTATGTACAACTACTCTTAATAATACCTAAATATAGGTACAAAAATAGCTACTATTATGTACTATATTAAGTTATAAATATCTGTAGTAACATATACTATATATGCAGTGACATAAATTTGAGTCGCTATAGCCGTAGTAAAATATGTACATAACATAAGGCAAAAGAATATATTTTACTAACATATTTACTATCTACAGTGACAGATTCAACTATCACTAAAGACTTAAGGTTATTTACTCAAATAAGTATTTACTACTCTAATTATACATATACATATATATACATTATTCATGTATACGTATACATTATATACAAATATTTTGCTTATTATATATATCTATATATACATTCTGTTATATGCTATATGTATATGTATACACATTCACACATAGGCACACTCATACATCAACACTTAGCCAATTTTAGCATCTCACTTCTCTTCCCCACTCCACTCTCTTCAACACTTCGCATTTTTAGGTTTGCTCTCATACAAGCCCTCGAGTCACTGTTCATCTACTCAAAATTGGGTTTTTGATGAGCGGGCTGACCTTTCGTGGGATACACAGCACCCCGTAAGGGTGGGACCAAACTGCTACTAGGAACCAGCCCTAGTTTCATTAAAGTGCATTTTAATTTCAATTCAGGTCCAATAATAGTGTAGGGCCCCCGGTCTAACACTGTACCAAATGCTCATTATATGCTCGAGATCAAGAGAGAGGGAATGGTAATTGCGTCGAGTGCTGTGACAACTGAAGCGCCTATCTACTCAATTCACTTTATAATGCTGTAGTAGTTCTTCAACCCAAGATGTGGGACTATGTGTTATAGCAGTTTGTGCACATGCATGCTTTTTCTGGATGCGATTTTAGGCCTCGAATTGAGGACCTTAATTAATTCCAAATTTCAAATAAATTATATATTTAGAAAGCCCTTATACAGGTCTACTTAATTGTATAATTAATTTAGGGGAATAAGTTATTTAAATATATATTAAATTAGTTAAAGTCAGGGGTTTTTACATGTTAGTTTAAGGCTTAAATTCTTAATTAATGTACAAATTACTGAATTAATGATACAATTGACTTAATAATTAATTTATTATATATTGTATAATAAGGTATTTATTACATAATTTATTTTATTATATAACATTTATTTTAATTTATATACATTTAAATACACGTATTAAATAAATATACACATATTTAATGTATAAATACTATAATACAATACAAATATAGTATAAATAAGTTGAAAATATGTATAATTAATAAATATAAATGTACAGTATAGATTACTCCACTATTAACTTAATTTACTAATTTATTTTATTTTAAGTTAATAACTTACCTAATTAACTTAATAACTTAATTGTCTACTATAATTACATTATTAAATTAATCTACAGGTATGATATAGTATCTAATACTTAGCTAAATACATATGAATAGTATTCGATGCTATTATGGACATATACATAGGTTTCTATAATTACTTAGGATTATATACATGTAAGTTAATATAAGTTAATATATACTTATACAATAAAGTTATATATATATATATAATAAATCATTCTAAATACTTAATTTAATATATAGAAACATTTATAAGTTAATTATATACATTATTTACATATTTTACAATATATACATATAACTTAGTATTAAATTATATTTATAAGTATAAATACACTATACATGGTATTTTAAGGTATTTTTGGGCATTTTCTAATTTTTATGGAGTTTTTCTGATTTATAAGAGTAAGGGAAGAGAGAGAGAGGTGAGATGAGAGAGAAGAATTCTTTTTGTGATTTTGAGAGTGGTTCTTTTATTAAGTTTCAAAGTACACCAAACCATCGGTTGGTATGTTCTATTAAGCTGGGGGTTTAGATTACTTTTAAACTTTGCATGTGATTAGCCCATATTTGTGGAAACCTTAGGTCTAAAGTCTGAACTTAATATGTTTCTAAAGGAAGACCGATTGGGTTGGCTAGTTTACTTGGAGTGCTAGGTTTTTGCTTAGATTTGTTAGAGACTAGCAAAAATTAGGTATGGGGGTATTTGATTAGCCCATATTTGTGAGCTATTTAAGTATCTAAATGTCTAGACATTAAGTTAATTTTAACATTTAGATAGCATACATTAGAATGTAAATAAATTAATTCATATTTTTAGCTTAAGTACATAATTCATGCATTTAGAATTAACCTAGGGTTGCATACATTTAATTAGTTAATTAATTAGGTGCACTATTTTAATTAACATAGAAGTTAAGGAGTTATGTATAAATAACCATAATTATTTTATTCTTTTATTCTTCTTCTCCTTTGCACAGGTAACTCCTCTGGCTCAGCCTCCTCCTCCTGCGCATCACATTCATTCTACGGTGTTTTGAATTTCAAATCTGTGTGGCCGTGGCTACAAAAGGAGAAGGAAGAGCTACCGTTGAGGAGGAGGCCACCACCCCTTTGTTCCTCACTGTGCTTAGAGGACCTTGCTCATCTTCCATTCCATACCACCGGCCTCCTATTGCGATAATGCGACTCCACCACCGTGGGCGTATGGGGTGATAGCCCACACCACCAAGAGTCTCTACAACTCCTCCTCACCTCAGCAGCAACTCAGGCCAGCCTCTGCGCATCCCACCTCCAGCACACCCACCTCCACCGCACACGCCTACCCCAGCGTGCCTTCATCTCCAATCCACCCACACACCAGCACTTGCACCACCGCACGCCCTCACTTAATCACCAGCAGCACCAGCGCCCTCACCAGCAACCTGCGCACAACGCGCGTTCCTCAGCGCCCCCCGCCACACGCAGCACACACAGCAGCACGCCCTCCAGCACCTCCCGCACCCGCTGTAGCTGTGTGCACACGCTACCCGCAACAACTGTCGCGCACTCTCCGCAGCCCAAGCCGCGCGGCCAGCAGCAGCAATCGGCCTCGCTCACCAGCAATGCGTGCATAGCGTGCTCTACTCCAGCCGATGTCCCTGCCTATGCACACGCCTGGCTCCTCCTCCTCCTCCTTCTTCTTTGCCGACGAAGGTATCCAAAGCCACCACAAATGCAGCCATCAAATCCGGCCTCGAAACTTCTCTTCGGGAACTCCATCGGACTCGCCCTGACTCCCCGAGCACAACCACTCTTCCTGTTGCACCAAACGACCACCCGGCAGCCGGCTGGAGAGCCTCACCACCAACGGCCTCTTCAACTCCAATCGGCGACCACTGACAGCCGTTCGGAGTGCCACCACCTGTAACGAACGCGTGCCCCAGACGCCTTTTAAGACGTCTGGGAGGTGGCCCAGACGTCTGACCAGACGTCTGGGATCACATCTAGACGTCTGACCAGACGTCCGGGATAGTTTCCAGACGTCTGGAGAACAGTTATGTTCACACGGGAGATTCGTCTGCGCGCCTGTGCGCGCAGACCTGCGATTCCTCTCTCTCTCTCTCTCTGCGGCTGCAGGCGCGCTGCGACCACCTTCTCTCTCCTCCTCGCGCGGCCTTAAAAAGGGGCGCGCCTCCCCTCCCGTCTCCACCGCCTTCTTCTTCTTCTCCTTCCTGTGCGCGAGAGCGAGCGGACGTGAGGGCGGCAGCGGCGGCCGTAGTGAGCACGGAGGTTTGGCGTGCGAGGGCGGAGCTCTGCCGTGGGGGCGAGCTCGCCGGAGCGGCTTGGCCGGCTGGCGGAGGGCGCAGGGGGCGCGGAGCGACGCGGAGAGGGACCTGCTGCGGGCTGAGCAGCAGACGCACGAGGTTCGACGCGGGCGGCGTCGCGAGCGGAGGCCGAGCAGGGCCCTGATTCTGGAAAAATTTCCAGAATCAGACGTCTGGATTTATATCCAGACGGCAAGGTCGACGTCTGGAAGATCATACAGACGTCTGAAAGGTGAGTTTCCGCCTTCTTCTTCCTTCTTGTCGACTGACCGTACTGAGGGAGGGGGTTGGCTGTCCGCAGGTTCGCTGATTCGCCATCCTTTGCGAATCAGACGGCGGGAGTGACCTCCAGACGTCCTTAGTGACCATCGGACGTCTGGGATCTAGGCAGACGTCCCTGCAGACTTCTGGACGTCTGGGAAACCACGCTGAACAGGTAAATTCTCTGATCCACCGTTTAAGACGTCTGGAGGGAGTTCCAGACGTCTGATTTTGCACAGTATCATCTTTTTCGACCCGTTTACGGCCCGTTCGGGCTCCGTTTTCCGCGATTCGAGTTGCGTTCTTTTCAGAATTAATTCCTCTACTCGTCTACAGTAGCTATACACTGTTTTGAGACACTCCTTGTGTTTTATCCTTGTGATAGGACCTCGTTCGGTTGCAGTCTTGAGAGTCGCGGAGGCGCGCGGGATTCCCGATCACGCCCCCATTACTCCCGTTGTACCTGGTAGAGTGGCTTAAGTTATTAATAAAATCTGTTAAAGTATGAAACCATAACTAGAATCTAGGACATTGCATGAATCCTAGGAATGAGAAATGTATGGAATGATAGCTCCTAGGTGATGCATGAATCCTAGGGCTGGAAAACTAGTTGTATGCTAGATCCTAGGATGTGGCATGAATCATAGGATGGAAAAACTAGTGGAATGTATAATACTGCAGTCTTGGAAAAATGGAAAGGAATATAAAGCTGCCTGTAAATTGAATTAACAGTTGCCTGTTATGAATAAAGAAACATGTTTGAGATCATGGATTTTGAGAACGTGAATATGGAAAGTGAAACATATGATGTTCTGAGATAAAGAGCTGGAACCCTACGGGGAATTAGGAGTGGAACTCCTGGAAAGAAAAAGGAATGGAACTGAGATGTAGTTTGTACTGTCTCTTGGGTACGCAGTACCAAGGGAAGTACCTGTACCTGTTTAGTGCAGAGTGGGGCCAACCGCCCCAGGGACCCGGGGTTAGGACTGGCCGCTCTGTACCGACTTGTTGGCCCTCGTGTACGTAGTACCGAGGAGAGCTAGTAGTGTTAGGAGAGTACTAGCTACCCCACGGGCCCCGGGGTTCTGCTAGCCTCCTTCACCGACTTGTTAGGCCCACTAGGGCAAACCAGGGTAGTCAGGCGAGGGTGCGCGGACTGTGGAGGGGCAAGGCCCCGGTTTGGTTACTGTGGAGGGGTTGGACCCCTGTTACTGAGAGGGCTCTGCCCTGGTTCCGTGCTGTGCTTTGGGCGCACCCGTTAACGGAAACGACTGACCGCATGCCAGTGCGGGCTAGCTACCTGTGCGTTTATCGCGCGTGCCGTAGTCACCGTTACGTCTGTCAGTGACCTTGGGGTGGTTGACTGAGGGTAGGATCACCACGGGGGGACTCTCCCGGCCAGGAGAGCACCACGTGCTACTTCTACTTTTGGAAAAGACTGCAATCAAGATCGTTCCCACGAGGACATTCGAGATCAAGTAAAAGACCTGAGAAATAAATGAAATAGTGAGAAAAATTGAAAGATGTGAATAAAGGAAGTAATAGAACATAACAGTTACTGTACACTCTACTGTTGCCTTTAGTTAGTTTGCCACTCTACTCAGCGTTTTGCTGACGTGTTACACTCGTTACCTTTTTCAGGACCAGGTGTTGAGCAGCCAGGGTCGGCGGCTGCAGAGGACGCTGGGCCGAGTAGGGTCCAGTAGAGTTACCACAGCCTTTTTGTACCCCTTTTGTTTCTGTTCTAGTGAGTAGTTTTTGTTTCCGCTGTACCTTCTTTACCTGCAGTTCTTGTTATATGATAAATGCTGTTTTACTGTTGTGGTGGTACCTACTGTAGTAGTTTCTTTCCTTATTGCTGTACTTTCTTACTGTTAGTTATATTCATGCTGAATGTGGTTTATTTTACTGTCTTTTGGTTACTTCCTCTTTGGACGACTAGGTCTTGGGATTAGTCGAGTCGGTCCGGTTCTCGTGTCTCGTAGGGACTCGGGAACCGGGTCGTTACACCACCACCATCGGAATGCTTTCATCGTGCTTATCCTTCTCCGAGCTTCCCGCGAGCCGCCATCACCTCCTCTTCGTGCATGCACATAGGAACCAAATCCTCTATTTTTGGGTTAATTAATATTTAGATTTGAATGCCATTGCCAAACTTTCACTTTTATTTTAATATTTGAAATTGAGTGAAATTGCAACTTCATACTCATCTTTTCTCATAATTGCTTGGCTTTTGTTATTCACATCTTTTGACAATGGTTTTGGGTTAAGATGTGCACAAATTCTCTCTAATGCTTGTCAATTGGAAATTACAGAAATTCATCACATATTTATTGAATATTTTAGTGAGGAAAATTGCACATATAACCTTACATTTTTTAGTTATTGTGTTTCTTTTCGTCGCATTTCATATCAGATTTGACTATGGATTTCACACTTGTTGAACAAATACGAGAAAAAATATTCATGATTTTATTGCATCATTGCCTCCCTGTGGACACGACTCGCTCTTCTACGAGTGGTTTAATTTTTATTTTAATTATTTTGTTAAGCGATTTTCCACCACTTTGATCCTACAACGATAAATCATCTTAATACATAATTCGAAAGTGAAAACCATCTTATCAAATGGCACCATTGTAGGGGAGGCAACAGGCTTAATTAAATCGCATTCATTCATTCATTTGTTCACATTGATTTAAATTTTGAATCATATTTAACTCTGGATTTTTTTTTCTGATGCGAGTGCAACAATCTGCTACACACAATCTACGACTCGCAATCACACCAACCATCGTAAGAGGTGACCCTTGACGTTGCCAAAGGAGAAATTGTTCGAGCTAAATTGCAAGGAACTAGATCGCTAGGAAGGGAAGGATGAGGACGCGACGATCATCTCTACACATTTAGTCACTGATTTGATTAGAGTAGGATTAAGACTTTAGACTTAATTTTTCATTGCACATTTGGTTTGAAACCCTTGTTCTGGGGTACAGTTGAGGGGTTTGTTCCCCGATTTTATTTTAGGCCCGTGTTGGGTAATTTTTGGGAGCATGTTCCCTTTTCTTTAGATTTAGGTTTTTTATTTATTTTGTGGATTGTTTACCTTTAATTTGCTTGTGCATAAGTAGCTAAAAAAAAACTAAAACAAAAACACGAGCTACCTGCTAGAAGCTGCCTGCCCCTAGGTCGTATCATTTAGGATTGAGTGAGCAGCATCTAGATCTAATTTCCTATCTTGCATATTGCATGAAGAATGCTGGAATCAGGTATGCACTTCTAACTTTTCATTTCTACCTATCATGCAAATGCATTTGGATTAATTTCATGACCACCTAATCTGTATTGAATAGATCTAACAAGTGGTCACATATTTTCTAGAAAAATGACAAATTAAAGGAGGGACATTTTAAAAACCAAGGATTTGATTTTCAAACTTGGCGTATAATTCAAAATTCAAAATATTTATGGTGTATGCACACTTATATCTCTTGCACCACGGCACGCATTTATACACTTTTTAGGTTTCGAAATACTAGGACAAGAGCCCTCCTACCATTGGATTCTGAAGTGTTTAGAACTTGAGATCAAAGGTTTTGTAACTCCAAAGAGGGGGATACCCTGTCACGAATTTTTGGGGGCAGTTGAGAAGCATCGCGAAAGCACAACTTCAAAGGAAGGCTTAGGCCTACTTGCATCTCTCGATCTTCCGTCTTTAGAGTTGCTCTACCAATTGAGATTTAGGGAAGAACACCTAAGCTCCAACTAGGTCATCTTAGGCGATCTGTAGGTCGACAATAAGCGTGTAAATTGATTGAACAAATTATATTATCACCTACAATCTAACTTAAAATCAAAAGCCTAAATTAGGAAAGACCTAAAAAGTCCTTGTTGAATTGTGTTTTGCTTGGGGAATTCTGATTGAGGTGTGAGTTGGAATGGACCACATTGATTTTCATCCTTTCACATCTTGCCCACACCCTTACCCCCACTCTGCACTCTTCGATCCCATACGTCGAGATGGTCCATCCTTTGATGGACATAATGATAATCATTGGGATCCGTTTTACTCCTATTATAGGAGTATTGGCCTGGTTAAGCCCCAGATCATTGAGCAGAACCTAAGAGCGGGATTTGCTTTGCCCAATATCCCACACACCATAGAAATACCCAACCCACCCTCCCTGAATAATTATAATGGTTGGACAGACACTCTTGGGTACTATAAGCCTGAGCCTGACTTCTCTCCTAATACAAATGACCTCTCCTCCTTGAAGATGGAAATATAGAAAATGCAAGATGAAATGATTAAATTGTTAGGAGAATCTTCGAGAGCAGGCCAACAAGAAAGAGATGAAGTTAGCCACCAAATCTACCCCATTGAGGATGACATACACCCCTCTATGCTAGATGCATCTCTCGTGGGAGAGCCACACTTTAAGTTGGAGGGAAATTTTGGGGATTATGTAAGGGAGAATAGCTACTTTTCAAGGATTGATTTTGAAACCTCCCCGTTAGATGACACTTCCTTGAGAGGTCCACGCCTTACGTGGGAGGAAGATACATATGAAAGTAGCTATGCATTGGATGAAGAAAGGTGGCAACTCGAGGAAGAAGATGATAAGGTTGAGTACCCACCTGAATTATATTGGAGTCAAAAGATGGGAATGATGGTACCATTGGAAGACCTCAACCCAAATAATAGTATTTTCGTGACATTTGATGAAGTGGGACGAAGTCAAGTTGTTAATCCTGCCCTCCCTTCTGATCACGAGATGGAACTCAAGCCCACCCTTAGGGAACCTAAACCTGAAGAAATTGACCTATCTGAGGAGTCCGATGTTACCATTGTAAACTATTTACCTCAGATAGAGTACCCTAGGGAATCTACTGAGATTTTAGATGATTTTAGACCTTGGGTATATGATGAATCATATGATGAGGAGAAGGATAAATTATATAAGGAACCTACATTCAAGATTTGGAGTGACACTAAGGGCGATTATGTCTTATTTGAAGAGTTAGCCCCTGAGGATGTCACAAATTTGACCAAATTAGGTTTCCTTAGCACACCCATCGATGATATTTCTCCTCATGATGAAATGTTGGAAAATTTGGAAGCAACTTCTAAGATTTATGTGGATTCACATATAGACTCCGGAGAAGATTTGAGTAAAGAACAAGAACCCAGGGATGACTTTGATAGGATAATCCCCATATCTGTTGCTTCCAACCTGCCTTCATTTGATTCGAAGTCACCCTCTAATTCGCTTATGTTTGAAGGCGAAATTGTGACTCCTGATGAAGTGTAGGAAGATACATGTGATAGTGCAACGAATTCTAGGGATGCAATTGAGGATTTGGAAAGATTGTTAGGGATGGACATCGAGCTGATTAAACACAACCTAGATCTTATGGCCATCCCGCAACCTGGAAACTTGGACACCCTAGACGATCCTTGGCTTAGAGATATGCTCACTTTTGTTCTGACCAGGGGGCTTAACAAACCAATATTTCCTGTAATGGAGTATCAGGTATGGATTGATGATTTCTTTAGTCAGTCCTTTGCCCTGGGGGTTTATCTTTGCACCATTCCTTCCCCATCCCTTTTGGAGGATCCTTGTCATCCTCCCCCTACCCCTTAGGAGGTTGTTATGCCAGTTTATCCTTTAGAACCTCTTTTGGTCACCTGGGAAGATTTCATTCCCATCTTAGTTGGGCGAGCATTTGCTATTGGGATTCATCATCAGCTTGCCGACATCCTAGGTTACCTGTTTTCTAGGCCAGCATTACTTTGCTCATTTTTAGGGCCTATTTCTGCGATCCTTGAACCTGATTTACCGGTTCTTTGGCTACTCGGCTGCTAACAAAAGAACGGCAGCCCATCTCTGACCCAGGTAATATCCTTCTATGCAATGGGGACATTACAGATTTTAGGCATGGGGGGTGTACTTGGGGATATACATAGCATTTATACATAGTGCATTCATGCATTTAGTTAAAGCATTCTGCATTACATACATTTGCATTAAAAAAAAAAAGGAAAACAAAGAGAAAAATATTTTGTAATTATTGGGCTTAACTGCCTGGCCTTGCATTCTTAAGCAAATCAGAACTCTAGGTTAGACTAAGTTGATTCTAGGGTCGAACTTTAGAAGCTAAATGAGCTACTAGCTTTAGACCTTTAGGGTGGACTTAAAAACTTAAGTAGAAGTTAAGTTGCGGACCATTCCTCAAGAGGTTGAGGAAGGAAAGCTAGGGATTGAGTTAAAAGGTGGGGTAGTACATGGAGTCTTGTTCTACCTTTTGGTTTACAGGTCCTTGTAATCGAAGCATCCAAATTTCACACACTTGGTCTTGTGTAAGTAAGTGATCACCTTAAGTCCTTTCTTAAAAGAAATTTGGTTCTCTTAGTTTTGACTTAGGAGAGGCTTGAAAACACAATTTGATTGGAAGAGTTCCTGCTGCAGGAGAGGTGGAGTATATACTCACCTTGAGGATGCGATGATAACATATTACCTCCTCGGCACTTGTCTCGTAGGATATCCATCCTATTGGGGGCATGTAAGCGCATTGTGCAGTTCAGGTACCATGGGTGGCTATCTTGAAGTGTCGATTGCCACATGCCTGAATTCGCTTAAGAAATCCACGGGCGATACTATCTCGAAGTGTTGATTGCCAGGAGTTCTTGGGGTCACTATGGGCAGTGCTATCTTGAAGCATCGAAAGCCAGGCACCCTTTGAGGTACGGTGATGGTGACAATGAATCCGACACAGACCGTGTTGATAGTTGATCTGAGGTTAGACTTAGAGGAATCAAACAAAAAATATATATATATTATTCAAAAAAAAATTCTTTTTCCTTTCTAGGTTGGCAATCATACCAACCTCAAATAACTCAGACCAATGCACATGCATGGATGCTTTAATCTCAGGGATCAATAAACCTTAGGGTAGAGTCAGAAATCAGGGAAACTTGTGCCTGTAACTCGTCTTTAGCCGACCTAGTCTGTAACTTAGCAACTACTTGGGAACCTTAGGTCTAAAGTCTGAACTTAATATGTTGCTAAAGGAAGACAGATTGGGTTGACTAGTTTACTTGGAGTGCTAGGTTTTTGCTTGGATTTGCTAGGGACTAGCAAAAACTAGGCATGGGGGTATTTGATTTGCCCATATTTGTGGGCTATTTAAGTATCTAAATGTCTAGACATTAAGTTAATTTTAACATTTAGATAGCATACAATAGGATGTAAATAAATTAATTCATATTTTTAGCTTAAGTACATAATTCATGCATTTAGAATTAACCTAGGGTTGCATACATTTAATTAGTTAATTAATTAGGTGCACTATTTTAATTAACATAGAAGTTAAGGAGTTATGTATAAATAACCATAATTATTTTATTCTTTTATTCTTCTTCTCCTTTGCACAGGTAACTCCTCCAGCTCCGCCTCCTCCTCCTGCACATCACATTCATTCTACGGTGTTTTGAATTTCAAATCTGTGTGGCCGTGGTTACAAAAGGAGAAGGAAGAGCTGCTGTTGAGGAGGAGGCCACCACCCCTTTGTTCCTCACTGTGCTTAGAGGACCTTACTCCTCTTCCATTCCATACCATCGGCCTCCTACTGCGACAGTGCGACTCCACCACCGCGGGCATATGGGGTGACAGCCCACACCACCAAGAGTCTCTGCAACTCCTCCTCACCTCAGCCAGCAACTCACGCCAGCCTCTGCACATCCCACCTTCAGTGCACCCACCTCCAGCGCACACGCCTACCCCTGCGTGCCTTCATCTCCAATCTGCCCACGCACCAACACCTGCACCACTGCACGCCCTCACATAATCACCAGCAGCACCAGCGCCCTCACCAACCACCTGCGAACAGCGCGCGTACCTCACCACCTCCACTCGCACACAGCGCGCGTTCCTCAGCGCCCCCCGCCACACGCAGCACACACAGCAGTGCACCCTCCAGCACCTCCCGCACCCGCTGCAGCTGCGTGCACATGCTGCCCGCAGCAACTGTCGCGCACTCTCTACAGCCCAAACCGCGTGCCCAGCAGCAACAACCGACCTCGCCTACCAGCAGCGTGCGCATAGCGTGCTCTACTCCAGCTGGTGTCGTTGCCTGTGCACACGCCCGGCTCTCCTCCTCTTTCTTCTTCTTCTTCTTCTTCTTTGCTGACAAAGGTACCCAAAGCCACCACAAACGTAGCCATCAAATCCAGCCTCGAAACTTCGCGTCGAGAACTCCATCGGACTTGCCCCGACTCCCCGAGCACAACCATGCTTCCACCTGCACCAATCGACCACCCGACGACCGGCCAGAGAGCCTTACCGCCGGCGGCCTCTTCCACTCTGGCTGGCGACCACCGATAGCCGTTCGGAGCGCCGCCACCACCATCGGAATGCTCTCGTCGTGCTTATCCTTCTCCAAGCTTCCCACGAGCCGCCATCGCTTCCTCTTTGCACATGCACAAAGGAACCAAATCCTCTTTTTTTGGGTTAATTAATATTTACTTTTGAATGCCATTGCCAAACTTTCATTTTTATTTTAATATTTGAAATATTGAGTGAAATTGCAACTTCATGATCATCTTTTCTCACAATTGCTTGGCTTTTGTTATTCACATCTTTTGACATTGGTTTTGGGTTAAGATGTGCACAAATTCTCTCTAATGCTTATCAATTGGAAATTACAGAGATTCATCACATATTTATTGAATATTTCAGTGAGGAAAAATTGCACATATAACCTTACATTTTTGAGTTATTGTGTTTCTTTTCGTCACATTTCATGTCAGATTTGACTATAATTTCACACTTGATTGAACGAATACGAGAAAAAATATTCATGATTTTATTGCATCATTGCCTCCCTGTGAACACGACTCGCTCTTCTGCGAGTGGTTTAATTTTTATTTTAATTGTTTTGTTAAGTGGTTTTCCACCACTTTGATCCTACAACGACAAATCATCTTAATACATAATTCGAAAGTGAAAACTGTCTTATCAGCATGCACCTAGAAAAATACCTAATCCTACTCAAGATAGGTTTATTTTATTTTTTATGAATTTTTTTATGAGTTTTATTTATTTACAAGTCAAACACAAATATGGCCTTGAATGAGTTTGACATAAGAAACCTAAGGCCTCAAGATGTGTTTTAAGGACTCAAAGAGTCCTGAACACATTCACAAATCTTCATCCTAACACATAGAAGGAACTTAAGCATTTAAACAAGATTTTCATTAAGAATCCACTCAAATTACACAAGGGGCAGTTGAAACACTTTATGCATGCTAACAATAGATTTAAATCATGGATTACATGTTAATTTGCAATATGAATTGGATCCAACACCATACATAAATGCTTGAACACTTAACTCTAACAGTATACTACATTTGAAGCTCAAGAATCCCTCCAAACTGAGCTCAATCACCTTGAAGATAGCTCAGTATTAAATGTTGTTGCTGTTGATTCAGCAGCAATTAAGTTGCTAAAATATGCTTCTAGCAGCTAATAGCTATTGTTTCAACTACTATATTATCAACTAAGAATTGCTGCTGCTTCAGTAGCTGTGATTAGCAGCAATTGCTACTGATGCTTGCTGCTCATGCCATGATTTAAACTAAATGCACTCTCAAATATGATCTGAAAACTCTGGATACAATCAAAAACATTTCCATCATCGGATTCATTTAAAATCACTAAAAATCAGTGTAAACCCTTTTGCCTCAAAGTTTGAAAATCAACCTCTAAATTATAAAGTTCAAGGCATTGTAATCCAATCCATTCTCTTTATCATAGACAACAAAAGAGAGATAGATTGGATTAACAGTGAATCCACTTCCCATTAGAATCAAAATCCACGGTAAGACCTTCAAACATCTCGATTAAACACTAAATATCAGACTGAAGATCTCTTGGATAAAAAATCAATGTTGCCCTATTTTGGACTTTTACTTTGGATTTATTACTGATCTAATGACTTGATCTTCTTGAACACCATTGATTGGTGTTCAAGGTGATTTAGTGATCATCTCAGAATCTGTTAGATCCTTGTTTAGCATGAAATTAGTACCACTGATTTTCCTTAGCGAAACTACCCAAAATAAGGCTTAAATTGGGCATATGCTCATCTAAAAATAAAATCCAAATTAAAACACATATGAGTCATCACAATACACCCAATTAAGCAATCAAAACCTTGAATCACTCGATTAAATCCATTTAAACCTGAATTAATTCCAAATCATGAGATTGGGCGTGAAAAACAAGTTTGAAAGAATCAAGCAATTCAAGGCAATCAAAACCAGATCGGGGGTCTTTGTGAACATATGAAGTGAATGGAGAGACCATTGGATGGATTTGAGCACTATCTAGATCACGAAGTCCAAGAACTTCAGATCTAGATATGCTCGGATGAATGGGGTGAATTGTGAATAAAAAAAATGAGGAAAATCAGTAGAAATGGTTTATAAGGTGTAGAGGAAGAAGAATGTGTCGAAATGAGTACGTGACGACACCTCTCTAATTTGAATTGATCAGAGAGGGCAAAATCGATTCTAGACTAATCTAATTCTAATCTACACTAATCTAAGCTAACACATCACTGAATTCATCATCAAAACTATGTCTAACTAATCTACACTACACTAACAGGCACTAAAACTAGTCTAAAAAGCTGGAAAACCTAATCTAACAGAGGAATGGGACCTAAGGATCTCCACCCTATGGATGGAGAGGAAGAATAGAGGGAAAGGACTCCGATAGAGGTGAAAATCCACTAGTGGGATTCTGGGTCACCCTTAGGTGCTATGAAGTCCTTAGCGGCGAGGAGTCGGAGAAGGTGAGCTCCACTGCTGTAGCAATGGAGTAAGGATAGAGTAAGCAAATGAATTTGGAGGTACGAAAATGCTCGGTTCAAGAATGTTGGAGGGAGCTGATCCTTTGCGTACGAGCCTAGGGAGCAACTTAAGTAGCCGAGGTAATGGATTAGAGCACCGCTAGGGTGAGATTAGATGGGATTAAGGCGTACGGTGGGATGGGCACGAGAGGAGGACGAGAAGCTTTAGGATGAAATCTGACCATAGGATGGCATTTGAGAGGCGAGGTGATGCTACGTGTGAAGGCGTGCAAAATGTGGACGATGATCGATCGTTGGATGAGAGAATCAAAGGATGGATGGTGGTTGTAGCATGAGTTCTTCGCACTCCAATGCACCTCAGTCTATCAAGTGGTTTTGGAGAAATTGCACTCAAACCCAAATGGTCAAACAGTGTAAATTTTGTGAGGAAACCCATAAGTGAATAGATGTTTAACAGCGCAATCCAAAAGGCTTACACATAGGTCCCTGCAGCTTTTCAAATAAGTCCTTGGGCTTTTAAATGTGCATGCATAAGGTCCTAAATGTAATCTAATGAATACGGTGTCCTATTGATGTCCAAATGGAATAAAGTTTTTATTGAAATTTAATTGAACATTTAAGAGCATGATTTCACTTTTAATTTTGACTTTTGAGTGCAAAGATGTGTTCAATTTGTAATTGATCATCAAATTACACTTATGAATAGAATTCTCATTTAATTGACCTAATTATGTGTTTTTAACATCAATTTGTTGTTTTAGGTCATTTTCCTTAATTTCCTTAATCCATTTCTTGTGTTAATTATGTAATGTTTAACCTAATTTATAGCTTAACTTGGTCATTTTAGCTTTGATGAGCTACACATCATCACTACGGAAGGATAGAAAATGAGTACCTGACTCCAACACTCAACAAATGATGCCTATGTCATGCTGCTGCTAGATAAAGGATGAGGTAGTTTTGATATTTTTGATTTTTCTAATTTTTTTGAGTTTTGATAATGCAACAAACAAAATCAAATCGAAAAAGAAAGCAAATCAAAAAGATCAAGTCCATCAGAGAGAGCAAGAGAGAAAGAAATCCACAGGCCAAGTTATTATAAGTGTGTGTGAGAATAGGCTCTCACAACTTATGCCCAACAAAATGATCCTAAGTATATAACCTAAACCTAAACTATTATCTATGCTACACTAAGAAAGGGAGAAAATAGCAGATCTATCAGGAATAACTCTACCAAAGATGTCGAGTTTGAATCGCAGTGAAGCCTCTGGGAAGCAGAACTCCTCCAGGAAGATGACACTCCTACTCCTCGTTAAGTGCTGCAAAAGCAACCGATGATTAGTAGGAAGATTATATACAAAATAAACAATGAATCAAAGAATATAGTAAAGTAAAGAATGTATATATAAGAAAGAATTTGAATAAAGGAATCAGTATATACAAAGAAATAATATATATATATATAATAAAGAATAAAAGAAAATTGTTGGCAAATAGAGAGTTGCCTCCCTAGCACGGGGCCAAAAAAATGCTGTATGATCTGGATTGGTAGTTAATTAAGGTTAATTAATCATGTTGTAGTATAGTCTCAAGCCATACGGATATCATTTTATTTATATAGAATTTTTACTAGTTTTATTCCAGGTCCTTGACTAGGAGACAGTTATTGATATACATCACTCTCTATTATCTCAAAATGATCTTTTATTCCAAAAATATCAAGTTTATTTACTAAAAAATTAATGAATCAAATAATTAACCAATCTAAGTCAATTATGTACAAAAATGAAGGAATTATTCTAATGACAATGCCTCAAGAATATTTATAGGTGAAAAGGCATGAAAAACTTATCTAAACTAATCTATGTTAATTGTGTACACTAAGATCCAAACAATGCCTAAATGAAGACACAAAAAGAATATAAATATATACTAACATAAGCTTTACTAACATATATAAATACTTATACTAACATTTAATATTATGTACAGTGACAATATAAGTGTCACTAAAGCCTTACAATATATATACAAAAATAAGGCAAAACAATATACTACATCTAATACATTTAGTCTATCTACACATGTATACATGTATACTATATTAATATATATACTAACTATGTACTTATATTAAGTATATACTATAACACACATATACACACTCAACACATATTACTCAACACACACTTAACACTTAACTTAAAAAACACTTAGAAAAAATTTGTGATTTGCGGGCCCAGTAGTTCGCAGGATTAACGGCCCATTAGGGGTCAAATCGGTAGGACTACTAGGCGGGCCCCAATTTATTTAGTGTGAATTTGGGTATATTTTCAGGCCCATTAAGGCTCACGAATGGCTCCCAGTTGATAATAACATCATCATCAGCCATATCTAACTTTAATTAGTCATAATCAATTAATAAATGCTCCTACATAATCGCTAAAGAACTCTAATTCACTACATATCCATTCTGAGAGAAATGCATTAAAATAGGGATAAAACTGCAGTTTTAACAGAATATCCTAATTGTAGAATAATCACGGGGTTTTCCAGGGGTTTATTAAAGGTCAAATGTTCATAAATGCTTAATAAGTGGGTTTATGCAGATAGAAATGAGTTGTCACGCATTTCAAGAATTAAATGACATCTGAAATCCTAAAAATAGACCTGCTTAAATAAATGAGGTTTTGGTCAGGATAAAATTCACCTAAACCCTCTAAAAATCATAGAAAAATATTCTTTAAGGTTTGGTATGCTTGCTTTGACCATTGGAACCCATTTTGACCTAAAATAGAGTCTCAAATAGACAATTGTCCTAATTTGGATTTCTGTTCAAATTATTTAGTCAAACTTAGTCAAAACCTAAATCTGACTTCACCATTAGATTTATTGAGTCTAAATTAGGTTTGTACCAAAATTTGGGTCCAATCTGAGATCATGTTGACCTAGTTTACATTTTAGTCTTATTTGAGTCTTTTCTCTCACACATATGCCCCTAACTTTTGAAATCATTGCAAAAACCCCCCTAACTTTATCATATTATTTACAAGTAGGTCCCTGCTGCCTCCATATCTACAAAACTCCTAAACCCACTTCACCGGCAACCTTCAATCAGGGATTACTCCCTGATTTCACGGCCAAACTCTTCCAAATTTGGAAGGGAGGTTCCTGAGAGAAACCTCTATGATCTAAACCTAGTCTTGGGCTCTAATTATTTCCCAAAAGATCATGCAAACCTTTCAAAGGTTTGGATATCCTACATGTGCATAAGCCCCAAGTTTTCAAGCTTGGTTTCAAAGCTTGGAAGGACATCTTGTGGCCTATAAAGACCCCCTGAAGCAAACCTTACCTCCTTAGCAATGTTTGGGGCCAAAAACCTCTTCCTAACCCTACCTGTAACGAGCGTGTGGCCCAGACGTCTTTTAAGACGTCTGGAAGGTTGTACGGACGTCTGACCAGACGTCTAGGATAGTTTCCAGACGTCTAAAAATCCGTTATTTTCGACACACGCGAGTCGTCTGCACGCCTGAGCGCGCAGACCGCATATTCGCCCTTCCTCCCTCCTGCGGCTGCAGATTCCCCTGCCGCGAATCCTTCTCTCTCCTCCTCGCGCGGCCTTAAAAGGCCACGCCTCCCCTCCTGTCGTCTCCACCGTCCCCTTCCTCTTCTCCTTCCTGTGCGCAAGAGCGAGCGAGCGCAAGGGCGGCAGCGGAGGCCGCAATGAGCGCGGAGGAGGTGCGGCGTGCGAGGGCGGAGCTCTGCCGTGAGGGCGAGCTCGCCGAAGCGGCTTGGCCGGCCGGCGGAGGGCGCAGGGGGCGTGGAACGACGTGGAGAGGGACCTGCTGCAGTCTGAGCAGCAGGCGCGCGAGGGGCGACGGGGGCGGCGTCGCGAGCGGAAGCCGGGTGGCGCCCTGTTCTGGAAAAATTTCCAGAATCGAACGTCTGGGTTGATAGTCAGACGGTGAGGGAGACGTCTGGAAGCTCATACAGACGTCTGAAAGGTGAGTATTCCGCCTTCTTCTTCCTTCCTGTCGACTGACCGTACTGAGGGAGGCAGTTGGCTGTGCACAGGTTCGCTGATTCGCCATCCTTTGCGAATCAGACGTCTGGAAGTTGTACCAGACAGCGGGAGTGACCTCGAGACGTACGGGGTGACCATCGGACGTCTGGCAGCTAGGACAGACGTCCCCGCAGACTTCTGGACGTCTGGGAAACCACGCTGAACAGGTAATTCTCTGATCCACTATTTAAGACGTCTGGAAGAAGTTCCAGACGTCTGATTTTGCACAGTATCGTCTTTTTCGACCCGTTCGGGCTCCGTTTTCCGCGTTTCGAGTTGCGTTCTTTTCAGAATTAATTCCTCTACCCGTCTACAGTAGTTATACACTGTTTTGAGACACTCCTTGTGTTTGATCCTTGTGATAGGACCTCGTTCAGTTGCAGTCTTGGGAGTCGCGGAGGCACGCGGGATTCCCGATCACGCCCCCATTACTCCCGTTGTACTTGGTAGAGTGGCTTAAGTTTATTATTAAAATTTGTTAAAGTATGGAACCATAACTAGAATCTAGGACATTGCATGAATCCTAGGAATGAGAAATGTATGGAATGATAGCTCCTAGGTGATGCATGAATCCTAGGGCTGGAAAACTAGTTGTATGCTAGATCCTAGGATGTGGCATGAATCCTAGGATGGAAAATCTAGTGGAATGTATAATACTGCAGTCTTGGAAAAAAGGAAAGGAATATAAAGCTGCCTGTAAATTGAATTAATAGCTGCCTGTTATGAATAAAGAAACATGATTGACATCATGGATTGTGAGAACGTGAAATTGGAAAGTGAAACATATGATGTTCTGAGATAAAGAGTTGGAACCCTACGGGGAATTAGGAGTGGAACTCCTGGAAAGAAAAAGGAATGGAACTGAGATGTAGTTTGTACTGTCTCTTGGGTACGCAGTACCAAGGGAAGTACCTGTACCTGTTTAGTGCAGAGTGAGGCCAGCCACCCCAGGGACCCGGGGTTAGGATTGGCCGCTCTGTACCGACTTGTTGGCCCTCGTGTACGTAGTACCGAGGAGAGCTACTAATGTTAGGAGAGTACTAGCTACCCCACGGGCCCCGGGGTTCTGCTAGCCTCCTTCACCGACTTGTTAGGCCCACTAGGGCAAACCAGGGTAGTCAGGAGAGGGTGCGCAGACTGTGGAGGGGCAAGGCCCCAGTTTGGTTACTATGGAGGGGTTGGACCCTCGTTACTGAGAGGGCTCTGCCCTGGTTTCGTGCTGTGCTTTGGGCGCACCCGTTAACGGAAACGACTGACCGCGTGCCAGTGCGGGCTAGTTACCTGTGCGTTTATCGCGCGTGCCGTAGTCACCGTTACGTCTGTCAGTGACCTTGGGGTGGTTGACTGAGGGTAGGATCACCACGGGGGACTCTCCCGGCCAGGAGAGCACCACGTGCTACTTCTACTTTTGGAAAAGACTGCAATCAAGATCGTTCCCATGAGGACATTCGAGATCAAGTAAAGGATCTGAGAAATAAATGAAATAGTGAGAAAATTGAAAGATGTGAATAAAGGAAGTAATAGAACATAACAGCTACTGTACACTCTACTGTTGTCTTTAGTTAGTTTGCCACTCTACTTAGCGTTTTGCTGACGTGTTACACTCGTTACCTTTTTCAGGACCAGGTGTTGAGCAGTCAGGGTCAGCGGCTGCAGAGGATGCTGGGCCGAGTAGGGTCCAGTAGAGTTTACCACAGTCTTTTGTACTTCTTTTGTTTCTGTTATAGTGAGTAGTTTTTGTTTCCTCTGCACTTTCTTTACCTGCAGTTCGTGTTATATGATAAATGTTGTTATACTGTTGTGGTGGTACCTACTGTTAGTTATATTCATGCTGAATGTGTTTTATTTTACTGTCTTTTGGTTACTTCCTCGTTGGACGACTAGGTCTTGGGATTAGTCGAGTCAGTCCGGTTCTCGTGTCTCGTAGGGACTCGGGAACCGGGTCGTTACACTACCTCTGGCCCCTCTCTGACCAAGCTCCAGTGGTCCTCCATCCCCTTCATCCTAAAGGCAGCCAACGGCCAAATTGGCCTACCCATCCTATTCCTCATCTTCCTCCGCGCCTCGCTAGTCAAAGTGAGGGCTATCCTCCCCGTTCCTCGCCGCCGTCCCTCTCAAGAGAAGTTCTCTTCCACGACGCCAGACAACCAAAGCCGGTGTCATTCCTACCCCGTTCGTCCAATTAGAGTAGGTAGATAGGTTCATTTTAGATCTTAGGTTAATATCCCATCTTCAAAACCCAAAAATAACCCCACGACTTAACATAATCCACTTTCGTCCTTTGCTCCTGCCACATCTACGGTGAGGCTTTCCCATCACCTCACACCTCCAACCACCTCGCCGACAACTCTACAACCTCCGCCACATCACCACAACCAAAACCCCTCTCCTATTTCGCCATTCCATCCACTCAAACCCTCCGTCGACCAACCTACTGCCGCACCATCATCTTTGAGTTCATCCGACCTCCACGCTTCAGCAATCACTACGAAACCACCGCCACTATACTCACCATGGTCTAGCAATGCTTATGAGCTTGTTTAATGTGGCCGAGAGGCCATGTTGATGTATTTCAGGTATACATCATCGCTCCACTGCCGTGCCATTATCGCCGACATCATTCTCCATGTTCTTGTGGTGTGAGCCCCAGACGCAACCTCCAAGAGTCGCGGAATAGCCCCAGGACCCTTCCCAGGTCCTTGATTGGGGACGCTAACCTTAGCAGCCATGCCAATTGAAGGATTCTTCACCTGCAGGCAAATGCGAGAAGGAGGAGGGGACTTTAGTCCCACATCGTGAGCTAAGGACTGGTTGAAGCTGCATAAAGTGATTTTCTATTTCCTCCTTATTGCCTACAAACATGGGGTGAGGTCCCATTCACCCTTCACATTCCCAACCTGCCTAAGCTCTCTCACTCCTCGGCTGCGACACTTATGCACGCAGCCCTGGACCCGGTTATGCAACCCGTATACCCGATTAACCCGGCTATTTGAGAGAAAGAGGAGAGGAGGAAGGAAACAAAGAGAGAACAGGAGAGGGGTGGGTTTTGCTCTTCAAAGAGAGAGCCGACACTTAGTCACTGTGAGAAGAAGGAAGAAAAAGAAGAGGCTAAAGAGAAGAGTCGTGCCTAAGAGAAGAAGAGAAAGGAAAGAAAGAAGGGTCGTGTCAGAAGGAGAAAGGAAGAGAAGAGAAGAGACAAAGAGAAGAAGAGAGCAATAGTATAAAATAAGAAGGCTCTCAAAGCACTGTAGCATGTGACAGTTAAGTCATTTGATTATCGAGCCAGACATCTGATTACTATTCACTTATTTAACACATTTGAGTATTTGATATATATGTGCTTAGATTAATAATTGGTGACTCAAATCACCATTATTTTATCTTAGATAACTTTTTGGTCTCTTAAAGACTTGAAATACTTATGTTATTCATTGAATATCTAAAGTGACATATTAGCATTCATTGAATAGCATTACTGTGCTTATTTCTGTGCTTATTTATATTTTAATTGAAGATTAGCGTGTGAATTCCATATTTTTTCCCTATGTTTGACCTCAGACTTCGTTTAGATATTCAAGTTATAAATTTTATTTGTTGGCAAGAGATTTCGACTGTACTGCAATGCAATGATTTTATAACATCGATCTCACCCGTGTTAACACCAGCCCATGCCTGGGCACACATGCACACACATGCACGCACGCACACATACACACATGAATGCTCAGATATGTGCCCTACGCTGACAACCAGCTAGGTCGTAGGTGCAAATAGATATATGCCAGTGTAGTGATTAAGAATTCCACGATATGGGACTAATCGGTGCGGATTTCAGATGTGGAATTAGCATTTGATTAGGTCAAATTTAAGCCTCGAATTAAGTTCTTAATTGATCATTATTTTCCAATTAAATTATATAATCATGAAGCCTATATATAGGGCTACTTATTGGTATATTGTGTTTACAATAACTAATTATTTAATTATATTTAAAATATCATTAATCTAGAGAAATGTACATGTTAAATTAGTACTTAATTCTTTAATTAAAGTTCAAAGTGATAACTTAATTATTCAATTGACTTATAATTTAGTTAATATACATTATTAACTTATTATTACATATTTTTAATTTATTTTTAGCTATTTATTTTAATTTATACACATTTAATTACACGATTTACATAGATAAGTACATAATTATAGTTTAAATACTACTATACAATATAAATAAGTTATAAATATTTTAAAAATACTTAAAAGTACAATATCCAAGTATAAAACATAATTACTTCAATAATTTATTAATTTACTAATTTAATTTACATTAACTTAATAACCTAACTAATTAACTTAATAACTTAATTATACCCAATAAATACATAAATAAATAAATTTATGGGTATTGTTGACGGGTTATCGAGGAGTTTTTAAGTCTTTTCATTGTAGCAAAGCCTCCTAAATAGCTCAATCAACAGATAAAATTTATTGCTCGAAATCTAAATTGAGGTCCGAGGTCGAACACAGGGAGCAAATATGGGATTCACAGGCTAATATTTAATTGCATGTAAATGAGCTTCATAATTGAAGCACAAAAGAGATATTCAATGAATAATAACCTTCAATGAAATTCAATGTATCTAGAGATTGCATGGAACAAAAAGAAAGAGAATTAAAAACAATGGTGATTTAGATCACCACTAATCCTCTTAATTAGGCATGCATGCAATATTTCAATTCAACTTAACCATATTACTTAAATAATGCAACAGTATCTCAAATAAACTCAAATCAGACGTCGGGCATTTATCATCAGACAACTTAAATGATCAGGCTTCTCAAAGCTAAGCCTCTCTTCTTCTACTTCAGCTTTCCTTCTTCTTGTCCTTTCCTTCTCCTTTTCTTCTTCAGACTTTCCTTCAGAGGCACGTCCCTTCTCTTCTTCAGAGTGTTTTCCTTCATAGTACAAGGGGCCTTCGGTGACTAAGTGTTAGCCACTTCACAGAGGAGCAAAACCCTTCCCCTATCTTTCTCAAATTCCTCCTCTCTCAAACCCATGACAAATCTGGTCAATAACCATGTACATGGATCCGGGTAATCGGGTCTGACTAGGGTCACCGGTGTGGGTGGTGATCGAGGAGTGAACACATATGTGTAAGGGGACCTCACCCCGTGTTCTTGAGGCAAATAGCCTAAAGCACAAAAACCTAATAAGCATTGTTTCTGCTTTGTATGCGCATGATGTGGAACTAAAGCCATTGGCTTCTTTGCACAAGTGCTGCAGATGAACCTCCACTTGATTGCAGTCGCTGGTAGCTTCGCTTCTTCAATTAGAGCTGCAGATAGATATGCAAGCGAGATCTGCATCACCTGAAAGTGGATACAGGCTATGAGCTCGTCGAAGGACTGTAATTGGAGCCGGAGATGGTGGCGGCGATGGCGACAGATAGCAGAACCTGAAATTCACAAGAATGGCCTCATACCACATTAAATTATTTCAGGAGCTTCGCCTGGGTTTGGAGAAGGTGGTGGTAGGGGTTTCGTGGCGGTTGAGGGCATGTGGTGGTATGCGAAGGTCGAAGATGAAGTTGCGAAGGTGTGGTGTTCAGTGGGTCATGTGAATGGATGGAATGCGTAATAAGGATGGGGGTTTTGTGTGCGGAGGTATGGCGGAGCTTGTGAGAGTGTTGCGAGGTGTGTGGTGCGGTGGAGTGACAGGGAAGCCTTGCCAAAGGTGTGGTCGGAGATGAAGATGACGGCGTGTGGTGGTGTCGGTGGTCGAATTGAGGGTTTGATGGGAGGAAAAGAGAGTAGAGAGAGAGAAACCTAACTAGTCCTAAACTAACTGTCGAAAGGGAAAGAACACGCCAGTTGTGATATGGCCGACACCGGAGAAGGAAGTGCCTTCAGTGAGGGAGAAGCGACGAGGAAGACAGAGAAGAAGACCCTTGCTGGCATTGCAAGCGAAGGAGGAATGTGAGGAAGGAAAACCGACCGCCTATTGTATGTGGCGACCGACGAAGAGGGTAGGACAAGGAGATTGCCAGAGCTCGTGGAGCTTTCGGTCGGAGAGGAGAGAAGAAGGTGGGAAAATCGGCCAAAACGAGCTAAGGATGTAAGGTTTGCATCAAGAAGTCTTTTATAGGCCTCAGGGGGGCATTCCAAGCTTGGAAAGCAAGCTTGGAAGCTCCAAGATTGCGCGCCTGGATACCCACATCTTCCATGCGTTCTCATGGAAGATTGGGAAGGAAATAGGAATCAAGGCTGGTCTTAATTGGAAGAGAATTCCTCAAGAAATCTCTCTTTCAATTTTTGGACTGATTGATTGATAATCGAGCGAGAAATCCTCGCTTGAATCTCAACGGTGGAGCTTCTAATCACACCAATGGTGGCAGGAGCCTATTGCAAAGATGACGAGAAACTTAGGGACCTATCTGCAAGAATTTCAAAAGTTTGGGGCTGGTGTGAGATAGAAAGAGTCTGACTGGACTGAAATGCAAAATAGGTCAAGATGATCTCTGATTGGGCCCAAATTTTGGTACAAACCTAATTTGGACCCAAGGAATTTGATGGTGAAGTCGGATTTTGGTTTTGATCAAGTTTGACTGGGTAATTTACACAAAAACCTAAATTAGGGTAACTTCCTGTCTGAGACTTTGTTTTAAGTCAAAATAGGTTCCAATGGTCAAATCAAAGATACCAAACCGTATAGAATATTTTTTTATGATTTTTAGAAGGTTTAGGTGAATTTTATCCTGACCAAAACCTCTGCTAATTAAGCAGGTCTGAAATTAGGGTTGCAGATGTCCATTAATTATTGAAATACATGAAAATCCATTTTTGTCTACATGAACCCTCTTGCTAGTCATTATTGCTCATTTGACCTTCATTTAACCCCTGAAAATCCCCATGATTACTTTTCATTTATGATATGATGTTAAAACTGTAGATTTACCCCTTATTTACTGTATTTCTCTCAAAAAGAATATGCAATGAATTATGACTTTCTGGCAATTATGTAGGAGCAATTGTCTCTTGATTTCGACTAATTAAAGCTAGTTATGGCTGATGATGATGATGTTATCATCAGTATGTTACAATATATTATAATTACTTGGATATAAATATTTATAGATATAAATAGGATTATACGTATATACATATATTTGTATTTACATTGATTTATGTGCATTTAATGTAAATAAATAAATGTATAATTATATAATTATGATAATTCAACATAATTATTTATTTAATTAGATATAATAAATATATAAGTTGTTTATGTAAATTTTAGATATATAACTCATTTTTTACATTTAACTAATAATAAATTATATATACAACTATAAATACAATATACAAGGTATTTTTTGCGCATTTTTTGACTTTCTCAAATTTTTATGATCTTTTTATGTTTTATAAAGATAGAGAAAAAGAGAGAAAAGGTGAGAAGAGAGGAAGAGGACTCTTTTTTGGTTTTTATATGTTGAGTTTTTTATTTGATACCAAAATAGACCTAACTATCTACAGGTATATTCTACCAACTAGAGGGCTCAAAACTTACTCAAACTTGACACACACCTAAACCTAACTCTAAGATAACTCAAGACACATTTATTTTATTTATTTACAATATTTATGTTTTTTTCATTATTTACAATTTGGACAATTGAAGGTTTAAATGATGGTTAACACATGAACTCAAACCTTAAAAATTCAGTTTTGTGGTTTAGGATGAATTGTAATGCAATTAAAATGTCCATACATCAACATGAAACAATTCTAATCATTAAAACATGATTTCTAACTTTAAATCACATAAATATCAGATTTTGGATAGATTACAACAGTGAAATGCTACTAATAGTGCTTTTGAGTCAGAATTCACAAGCTATTCACATTAGATTTAAAACCAAGAATTGTACATGAATGCTTAATATACTAGGTTCTAACATTACAAAACATCTTCAACTCAGATAGACTCTAGAATCGCTCAGATCCAGTGAGAATAAACTCAAAATGCAACTGTTGTTGCTCAACTGATAGAAGATAAATCAGGCTTTTGAAACCTGATTGTTAACACGCTTTCGTTTGGTTAAATATGAATTGTAGTATAGTCAACAAAAGTGAATCAACATTTAAATTTATAAGTTGGAATGTCAGTCTGAGGTTATCTCAAGGAGCAAATCATCGTAATCAAAACCACTAAGTGATTGAATATAATGAGGCACAAAGAGCTTGATGTAAAAATAAATGTATTATGCAATGAATGTTGATATCAAACTCCAAAAATAAATGCTAATGTTAAGGGAAAAAATGTGTTTCTAGCTAAGCTCAAATCTCTCAACACCAATGAAATTCTCAGCCAAAGAGCCTTCACAAAATCTGATCTAAAGCCCAGCATAGGCCGATATAAAACCCAGCCCAATTCAGTCCAATAGCCTCAGATAATTGATGAGGTGTGGCTCATCATGGCTAAAATATTTAAGTTAAGCTAGAAACTAAGTTAAACACTATCTAATTAACACAATAAATAGGTTAAGTGTGAGAATTAACAGAAATGAAATGACATAAAACACTAAATTGGTGTTAAAAATGCATAATTAGGTCAATTTATGAGATATTATATTCATAAATACAAATTGATGATCCCAATGTAAATTTAACACATTTCTGAGCTCAAAAGTACAAATCAAGGGAAAAATCATGTTCTAATATGTTTAATTAAGCTCCAATAAAAACCTTATAGCACTTGAACATTAATAGAACCTTTCATTTAGAGTTTTACATATAGGTCCTTCATCCATAACAGTTTCTTAAGCATATAAGTTGTAAAGGGCTCATTTGAAAATCGCTAGGGACTTGCATGATAGTTTTAAGGGCATTTTGGTAATCATTTCTCTTACTTATGGTCTTTTCATGCTATTTCTCTACCCATTCACTTAAGGGCTTTCCACGCAATTGTCACAATAGACTTGCTGCAGCCACTCGTGCAATGTTGCTCATGAAGAACACGGCTTATCTAGGCCGTCGTTCCATTGTTCCATCGGTCCAAGGGTGGATCTTGATCCATCCTTTCCACGGCTTTGCGCACAGCACCACTACCTCCCTCAGATCCCATTCAATGGAGTTTTAGTTTGTTTCTTCCCACGCATCTATCCTTCCCACATCCACTATTGAAACCCTTGGCACCTAATCTCACTCCACAGTCACCAAATCACTCCCTCACCTACTTAAGCAGCTCCCCTGAGCTCACGCAACCCCCATCAACTCCCTTGACCCTGAGTTGATCATCGTCCACATCTCTAGCTTCTCTCTCCCCTTCATCGGTCGTCTGTGATAGGGTCCCTTCTTCATCTTTGTCACCATAGCCACCAGCTGTGGATCCATGAACCTCATTCCTTAGTTGGAGATCTTCTCATCCTCCTTCGTTGCTACAGTGACCATCTGCAGCCCAGAAATCCCATTCTTCCTGTAGATAGTTTTCCTACTTTCATAAATTAGATCTACTTCTTTCTAGGAGTAGAATTAGTTAGTGAATTTATTGATTGATTGATTGTTAGAATAGTTAGGAGTAGATTAGTTTAGATCTATTTTACCTTCTCTGATCAATTCAAATCAGAGAGGTGGTTTTTCATCGTCGTATCGATCCACTGATCTCCCACATCACCTCACACTCATTTCTGAATATTTTTCTCGCATTTTAATCGCCATTCCCCCATCCATCGAGGCATAAAATCAGATATGATGTTCTGGAGTATTTAGATCAGATCTAATTTGAGCACTAAACTCCATCTGAGGGTCATCTCATTCATTTCACCTGATCATAATGACCCTCCAATGAGTTTGAACGAAGTGATTCAATGATTTCCTTCGATTTGATGTTAATCTAAATTTTGCTCTCCATTAATAGTTAGAGCCAAGGAAAATCAATTCTACTGATTTGAGGCTCTAACAACTATTCAAATGCTCATTTGGGTGAGATTTATATTTTAATCTAATGGATGTTAGTGCATTCTTCTGGGCTTTAATTCATATTGAGAGATTTGAAAATTTGGCATTCGTTTTTAATGGATTTCATTGATTAATCTAAATTCTCTCTTCACGCTGTCTATGGCACAAGAGAGACATTAGATTAGGGCTTTTCATGGTCTTTGAGCTTTAATTGGGTTTAAATGAGCCCTAGATCTATCAAAGAAGGTTTGAGATACTTCTGAACTGGGATTTAATGCATTTGAAAACTTATTGTGAAGTTTCATCTTACACTATCTCTAGTGTAAGTGGGGATCATATTAGGATTTCAAAGATTTTTGGGAGTTAAAATTGGTTTCCCTTGGATTTTAGAATGGTTAGGAAAGTTTTTGAGAAGATTTTTCATGGAGATTTAATCAGTCATTTAAGTTTTAGGATGCATTTCTACATTCCAGAACTGAAATGAGACCTGGATTCCAAAGTAATTAATGTTGATTTTTAAGCACCGATTTGTTTTGAAGATGAGTTCAAAGCAAAATTAGTTTCTCTATTGGATTTGTACAAGCGTGTGATTGGTTTGAATCTCCCATTTCAACATATTAAATGCTGCATGGCAGCTACATTCGGTGGAATTAAACCCTGGTTTCAAGTGATTTTGTGAATCAGAGGCTGAGGATTAGCAGCACTGAGTTGCTGATCAATTGCAGCATGATAGCAACAGCAAGAATTGGCTTGGATCAGACCTGAGAAGGTCTAATCTAAGTCGTATGATTTGCTCTTCAACATCAGTTGCAGCAACATAGCTACAGCCACTGGATTATTTGGTTTGAAAGATAGTTGAATTGGGTTAAGTTGTTTTATTAAGCTGGCACAGTGTATACTGAGAGAACAATGTTTATAAGCTTTCATGTGCATAAATATGATCTTAAAATCTGATGTGAAGTGCTTATAAATTTAGTTTGAAATTCATTGTCAGTTACACATAACAAGCCTAACTACCTATTGGTGAATTGAGTGAAATTAAATGTTAAAATCATGTTTATTGGCTCAATCGCCTTCCATGTGTTGTGCTGAACATGTATGAACTGCTCATCTACATTTCCAACCCTTGGAACTGATTTGAAGCCTTTAGGTTCATTAGTTTCATATCCATTTAGGACTCATTTCAGTGAATTTGCAAACAAATAAAAATCATAAAAAAATCATTAAAAAATGAAATAAATGTGTTTTGAGTAGGATTAGATATATTTTTAGGTATTTGCAATGTTTCAAAGTATTTCGAACTCTTTAGCTTGTAGAACATACCAGTAAACGTTTCAGTCTACTCTGAAATTGAATAAATAAATCAATATAAAAAATACAAAAGTAAACATTCTCTCTTTCTTCTCATCTTCTCTCTCTCTCCTCTTACCTCTATAAAATATAAAAATGCCATAAAAACTCAAAAATACCCAAAAATACATAAAAGTACCTTGTATATAATATTTATACTTGTAAATATCAATAAATTGATGAGTTATATGTAAATAATGTAATATATGTATATAGTGTACAAAATTAACTTATATATGTATTATATATATTTAAATAAATATTTATGTTGAGTTATTGTATATATACATTAATTATATAATTATCTATTAATTTATAATACATTATATGTACATAAACTAAGATAATTATAAATAAATATGTAAACTTATATAATTGTATCTACAACTGTATATACATATTTAGGTACTTAATATATGCTGTATCATATGTGTATATTGAATTATTTAAGTATGTATTGTATATGATTATATTATTAAGTTAAATAGATAAATTATTAAGTTAAAATAAAATAAGTTACTAATTTAAGTTATTACTGAAGTAACTTATCTTGTACATTTGTATATAATAATTTTATTTTTTTTTAACCTACTTATGATGTATTTATACTATATAATAATATTTAAAACTAAATTATGTGTATATCTAATAAAAATGTGTGTATAATTGTATATAAATTAAAATAAATGATCAAAAATAAATTAAAAATATGTAATAAATACCTTATTATGTAAATTAACTAATTTATAGGTCAATTGAGTAATTAATTTATATATTAATTAAGGATTTAATCTCTAATTAAACATGTACAAATCAATTAGTTTAGGAAATTTTAAATATAATTAAATAAGTAATTATCCTAAATTAAATACATAATTAAGTAGCCCTATGCCAGGGCTTTCTAATGGTATAATTTAATTGGAGAACGAATCACGTTAGGGCACTCAAATCGATGTCCAAAGTTGACCAAATCACATGGTTTTGCATTGAAGCTCTAGCTGATCTTGCTACAGCATTAGTGCCACATCGTGTCTTCACAAGCCATTGTAGCGCCTTATTAGTGCCAGTATCTATGACCTCATCGATTGTTAGCACTGGGCACACATAAATGAGCATATTGGTCCTCGATTTGCATGCACACCTGTGAGCATGTGTGTGCGTGCATGCACAAGTGCCTGCAGGTGCATGTGGGTGTGGGCCCATTAGGCCTAGAAATACACAAAAATATACCTAATAAAAACTAGAGCTTAGGCTTAGTAGTGGTCTGATCCGACCCATATAGGGCTGTAGATCCCTCGAAAAGCTTGAGCCTGCTCATTAAACAAAATTTTTACTAAGTGTCAGCTTAAGTTAAGTGTTAGTGAGAAATTAAGCTAAGTGTTGTGTGTTCCTTAGTGTGTATGTGAGTGTGTTAAGTATTTGACTAAATGTAAGTGCATGCTGTATGAGTGTGCTATGTATATATATGTATGTGTGTAGTGTAAATATATGTCTATGATAAGTACATATATACGTAGTAGTATATAAGTGTAGAGTATATGCATGTAGTATATAAGTATAAGTATAGAGTATAATAAGAGTATATATGTATATGTTTTAGCTTTAGGATTTGTATATAAGTGTTAACGCGTGAAATTGATGTTATAAAAGATGCGTCGTAGTATAGGTTGAAATCGCTCGAAAATAAATAAAATTTATAACTCAAATTTGAAGTCCGAGGTCGAACATAGGGAGCAAGTATAGCAATTAATCTCAAGATCATAATTTAATCACAAAGATAGTAAGTTATAATGAAAACTCCAATCAATAATGATATGTAAATAAGAGCAAATGTTAATGGTGCAAAGAGATTAGGGTTAAATGGTGATTTGAATCACCAATTACCCTTATACAATTAACTCAAATAAAAGAATAGTATCAAGAAAGTTTAATCCACGCAAGCCAAGTGCACAGTGCACTATTAGAGGGATCAGACAATGGAGCTTCCAATCGGACAACTTAAACTCCTCTTTGCTACAGTGTAAAGGCAATGTTCTCTTCTTCCTCTTTGGCTTCTTTTTCTCCTCTCATGCATAAGGCACAGGACAAGCTCAACATAGAAGCACGGTTGCCTAGTAGAGATTAAGTGTTGAGAGAGGTTCGCTGAGGCAAAAATTGCCCCTCACTCTCAGAAACCCACTCAATCGGATCTCTAATTGGGTAAATAGGCAGGTAATCGGATCTTGGCCAGACCTGTCGATGAGTTGTGACTCATCATAGTTAAATTGCCTAAGTTAAGCTAGAAATTAGGTTAAACACTATGGAATTAACATATAAAAAGGGTTAAGTGTGGAAAATAGAGAAAAAGACCTAAAACATCAATTTTGTGCTAAAAATGCATAATTAGATCATTTATTGAGATATTCTATTAAATAATGTAAAATGGTGATCCAATTTCAAATTGAACATACAAATGAGTTCAAAAGTTCAAATCAAAAGTGTAATTAACTTCCTAAATGTTCAATTAAGCTTCTATAAAAACTTGATTGCATTTGGACATTATTAGGGCCTTGCAATTAGAGATTCTCATTTAGGTCCTTAGGTCATAACATTTCATCCTTAGAAATCTCTCCAAGGACCCATTTGATACCTGTAGGGACCTATTTGCAACATTCTAGGGACTACTCTGATAGGATTCCTAACCACCTAAAGGTCCCTTTACTATTTTTCTACCACTTCGCGTAGGGGCATATTGCGCAAAAACACCAAAAGAACCCTCGAGCACCTGCAGCTCGTGTGAGCACTATTCACCGCGAAGAACAGGGCTCATCGTAGCCGTTCAATCTCCGATCCTCTCGATCTGTGGCTCTCCTTCATTCGAACCTTCACACAAATCCGCTCGTGTGGTTACCCTTGCCCCCAGATCTGATCCAATGATCCATATTTGGATTAGAACCTCGCACGCGCTCTCTCCTCTCCATCCAACCGTAGGTGCCCTAGGTAGCTAATCGCACCACTACAATGCCCTGATTCACTGATCACTCTACTTAAGCACCTCACTAGCCTCGTGCGCAAAGGATCGACCTCCTCTCCTACTTCCTTGAGGCCGATCCCTTCGTCCCCTCCAGCTCCCCATATCCTTTCACTCACCACATCAGTGACAGTGGTGTGGTTTTTCACCACCATTTCCTCCTCGCCACTAGGGATGACGTACGCCTAAGGATGAGCCTGAAGCTCCTCTTGTGGGCTTTTCCTTCACTGGAGATCTCCTCCCATTCTTCCTCCTTAGTCGCAGACTCTGGATCCAAAGGTCCCATTCATCTGATTAGATTAGGATTTCATGCCTTGTTAGAATAGTTTATATTAGTAATTAGCATACAGTAGCTTAGTTAGGACTAGATCAGTTAGTGAATCCATTGGTTTGATCGTTAGCTTAGGAATAGACTAGAGTAGAATTCACACATCCACCTCCTCTGATCACTTCAAATCATAGGAGATGATTTCATCTCACTTGTTGATCACTGACCTCCCTCTTCACATTTCCATTTCGCATTCTGATTTCCCTCGATTTTTATTTCCCAATCCACCCACTCATTAGAGTCAAACCCTCATCTCATTGCTCTCTAGCTTTGAGATGAGGATTCACTCAAAATCCATCTAAGGGCCTCCCATTCATCTCAGAAATCCACAAAGACCCCTGATCTGAATTTTAAATTGAATTGATTCGCTTGATCTGATTTTAATTTGGATTTCAAAGCAAGATCGCAAGATTTTGATCAAATTGAGTTTTGAATGATTTTGATCAAGTGAATTGATTTGTTTTTGGGTAATTCATTTCATGGCAGTGAATCTAAGAAGTTTTTGATGAACAATCTTTCCTTAGATGAGCCATGTCTAAATTTGGCACGAATTGGGAATTTTATGATCTTGAATGTGTGGGAAAGACAAGGAGAATCAACTTTGTTGATTTGAGGCCTTACCTAATATTTTTGTGTGGAATTTTTGTTTGGGATTCTGATTTCCAACCTCAGAAATTCCCAATATTGCTTAAGGTTTTAAACATTTGGGATTCAAGTTTGTTGGCTTTAATGGACTGATTTGAACTCTTCCTTCATGCTGTCTATAACATAAGTAAGAGGTCAAATCAGTGCTTTCTCTCTGATTTGACATGGGGATCAAGATTTCAAGGTTCTTGGTGAAGATTCAATATTCCAACTGATTTTCAAGTGAATTCAATGTCTTATCAGATTTTTGAGGTGTTGGTTATGTGTTTTGAATCCCAATATCAGATATTAAAAGGCTGTATAGAAGCAACATTTTTGTTGGATTGATTTCCAATCTAATCCCATGATCTTTATTGTCTATGACAAAGATTATGGATTAGATTTGGCCATCTTAGCAGCTATCGCGATCTCAATTTCAGAGCTGCTAAAAATGTGTCTTTCTTACTGATATTCAAATTTAGAACTACTGAAATTGAGATCCAGATACTGATGGTTGCACAGTATCCTTAGAAACCAAGTTATAAGGCATCTACAATAGCTCATTGAGAGCTTCTAAGAGCTATTGCAGCTATTGTTGCAGTTGCTGTTGTTGCTGTCTGAAGCTGCTGGTGGTGGTTTGAGATGAGTAGGACAGTAAGCTAGAATTAGGATAATTGAATGGCTGACATGTTTGTAATGTGTGAAATAATTTGTAACAAGCATTCATGTACTTTTATGCCTTTTAATTGCATTTGAATAGCTTGTATTGTGTTTTTAATCATCCTTTGTCAGCTACTTTTATGCCTAACTGTCCACATTGGGAATTTGAAGGAAAAATGAATGAAAATCATGTTTATTGGTTGGAACATCTTTCTTAAACTATATTGAGCACATTTGAGGCAGTTTACTACCCATCCAGCCTTTAGCTTAGGATTCAAGGCCTTAGGTTCACATTAGAAAATCCTTTTTAGGGCCTAGAAGGTGCTAGACATGTAAATAAATAAAAATAACATAAAAATTCCAAAAAAATAAAATAAACCTGTCTTGGTCAAGATTAGTTATATTTCTAAGTATATACCAAGTTTTAAGGTCATCTTAACCCCCGACTTGGTAGAACATACCAGCCGACGGTTCACTATCTCTTGGAACTTAATAAAAGAACCCAAAATCAAAAATACGAAAAGCAAATCTATTTCTCTCATTTCTTTGTTTCTCTCTCATCCCCTACCTCTATAAAACATATAAAATGTATAAAAATCAGAAAAACCCCAAAAATACCTAAAAATACTATGTATACTATGTATATACATTTATATATAAGCTATATATTAAGCTATCTATGTACATAATATATAATATGTATATAATATGTATATATAACTTATGTATGTATGCTATAACATAAATTAAGTATTTAAGATAACTTAAATTGTATGTAACTTATTTATATATTTAACTATTAATTATATTAACTTATATGTACTATAAGCTATTTAAATTATTAAACTACTATAAATAACATTATTTATTAATGATACTGTATATATGTATTTATATATGTATAATGAACATTAAGATACTTGTAACCTAATTTAATTATATATATACAATAAATAATTAATTTATTAAGTTATCAAGTAAGTTACTAAGTTAAATTAGAATAAATTAGTAAATTAAGTTATAATTGAACTAATTTATACTGTATACTTGTACTATAGTATTTTAGGTGATTTAAACTAATTTAACTTTATTTATAATGTATTATACTATTTATACTTAATTTAAATGAAAAACACCCTGAAATCACTTATTTAAATATAAATCAATTAAAATAAAATGTGTAAAATACAATAAAAATATGTAATAAATTATTTAATATGTATATTAACTCTGTACTGGGTTAATTAGACCATTAATTAAATAATTTATATTGTAATTAAGAAATAAACTAAAAAATCAGTGTGTATAAATCATAATCTTTAACTAATTTATTTATATAGTAAATATAATTATTTTTATAAATAAATTAAATAATTATGTAGC
The DNA here is from genome assembly GCA_037157565.1 of Thalassia testudinum. Classification (NCBI taxonomy): domain Eukaryota; kingdom Viridiplantae; phylum Streptophyta; class Magnoliopsida; order Alismatales; family Hydrocharitaceae; genus Thalassia; species Thalassia testudinum. Next base: position 63,477,013 of record JAZHRO010000031.1, read on the forward strand.
CCTATATAAGGGCTTTATAACCATATAATTTAATTTAAAATAAGAACTAATTTGGGCCCTCAGATTGAGGGCCAAATCTACCAAATCACAACATGCAAGCTGGAGCAGCAGCACCTGTGAGGCGCTAAGAGAAGTCCCACATCGTGGGAAGAAAAGTTGCCGCTGCCACTTAAGTTGAATTTTTTCCCTCTTCACTTCAGTCGTCACGGGCGTGGGGTGCCCGAAAAGCGTCTCCCCTTATCCCCTTTGAGCATGAATGAGACTTTGGCATGAGACGTGTGCGGTGCAGGTCAGGGGCCTGGCACTGTACGTAGGCCTAATTGGGCCCTTAACGAGCATAAAATGAGATTAAGAGGCCTGATTAACGAATTAGGGCGGTGCTTAGTAGAGGTCTGGTCCCACTCGAGAGGGTGCTGTGTATCCTTCAAAAAGGCTGCCCACCAATTAAGAACATAATTTTTGTTAAAGATGAACAGTAATCATGCCTTAATCTACTTAAGAGAAGAAGTGCAAAAATTTGACTAAGAGTTGGAGAGAGGCCTTGTGCCTTTGTCTGAGTTGTGTGTGCATGTGTGTGTGTATATATATATATATATATATGTATGTATGTATATGTATAGATAGTATATATGTATATATGTATACTGATATATGTGGATATATATGTAAGTAAATAAGTATTTATGTAATAAGTATACATAGTATAACATATGTTTGAGCTATATATGTATATAAATAAAGATAGCTTTAGTGACATATACATCCGTCACTGTAAATAGAATATATGTTAATAGAGATCCTATTTTTACCTTAGCTTATGTATATAGTTTGTCTAAGGTTTAGCGATACTTATATATGTCGCTGTACATACATTATATGTTACTATAAATGTTAATATGTTAACTTAAGTTACTATAGTATATATTATTACTTATTATTATACATATATCTAAGTATTATTAATATAAGTTATAAATAGATAGTATATAGTAATTACTTATAGTGTTTGATGCTTGATTGTATATAGTTGTTTTCAAGCATTGTACTTATTTGTAATTCAGTCTTTTGTATATGGTTGATTCATTCTTTAATTCTTTGATTCACTCATTCATTCTTGTATATAAAATCAATCATTTTGGAATTAAAGAATAATATTAGACTTAGAGAGTGATGTATGTTAATAACTGCCTCCCAGTGAATGACCTGGAATAAACCAATAAAAATTAAGTAATTAAATAAAATTGATGCAACAATGGTTTCTATTTATGACATATACTACAATAACGACCCCTTTTTGTACGAATTAGTAGTCGGACGATCATATTTTTGGCACCGTTGCTGGGGAGGCAACTCTCTATACGCTAAAATTCTTCTTTAATTCCTTATTTGTAAATAATTCTTTTTTTCATTCATTCATATTTTTCATTGTATATAGATTCTTTTATTCTTTTATTCATTTTGTATATACATTCTTTGATTCTTTTACTAATTATTTGTTGTTTTTGCGTCAGTTGAGGAGTAGGAGGAGTAGCATCTTCTACAGGTGGAGATCTTCTTCCTGATGGATTCGCTGCGAATCAGACTTGGCTTCCTGGCGGAGTTTTGTTTTTCCCTGGAGCTGCATTTTCATTTTTTCTAGTATCGTATAGTTTAGATTTAGGTATATTAATTAGGATATATTTGTTAGGAATAAGTTGTGAGAGCCTGTTCTCACACACACATTATGTAATAATTTGGACTCTCTTATTATCCCTCTCTACTCATCTCTCATCGACACGATTTTTTCGTTTGTGGGTTTTCATGTCGATTTCTTTTTCTTTTATTTTTGTTTGTTGCATTATACAAAAATCCAAAAATTATATATAAAATCAAAAACTCAAAAAGATCTCATCCCTTATCTAGCAGCAGCATGTTCTAGGAATCCATATTTAGGTTGCATCATTTCCTGCTAGATTTCAATTTCAAGTCAATTGCATCAATTATAGAATTGCTGGAGTCAGGTACGCAATTCCTTACCTTCCCCAACTACTGCCATCCTTGCATTTGACTTAATTAACAAGACCATCTCTTATGTTGAAAAGAGTAAAAAGCAAGACAAGCAGTGATGTGACACAATTATTGAAGAGAAAAGGCCTATTCATGCATGTTCCTAAGCTTAGATTTTCATTTCATGTTATAAATATTGCATAGCATGCATCATCCTGCATTTAGAGTAGTTGTGGTTAATTACGTCCTTTTTATGGCTAGGAGGGAAGGAGATTTATTTTAGGATCTCAGATTGACGATCCGAATGTACGGATCTGATCAGGATGATGATCGAAGTCCAACATGTCTGAGATCATCCTAATCAGAATCGCATATCACCTTATGCGATCTGAGGAAGATCAACAGCCAGGAGGGAAATGTGACATCCTTACAAGCTTCGGATGAAAAATCTAACCGAACGGATGGATTTGGAGCGATGATCGTAGTTTGACAACGCGAAAATCACCTCGATCCAAGCACTGTGGCATCCTCTGCAACAGAAAGAAGATGGACGGCCCAGATGGTGCCACGCGACACCATCTAGGCTGCCCAACATCGTCCATCAATGGTTACTAGCACCCCCTCATCATTAGAGATCTCACACCACAGCCGTTGGATCAAGATCCAATGGCTGAGGTTCCTCCGCACCCGGGGGCACCCATGCTATCCTCGCGACTCAAACACCCCCTTACCTCAATGATAGCGTGCGTGGCTTGTAAACAAGAGGCGCGAGGTCGAATCCCGTTGAGCCTCCAATCTAGCCCAGCAACAAGGCACGCTTAATTTTGATCGCTCGATCACAGATGAGCAGCCGAGATGCAACTACGTGGGAGCACGGATGACCACTGATCTAGTGGAGGTGATCACGTAGGCATCGATGCACATCTCCACGCACAATCCAACATTAGCCAAGCAGCACGATCTTCGCACAATCAAGACCGTCCATCTCCAATCGAATGGTCCTCCTTCGACAATGCGCACGCAACTTTGAAGCATGGGCGTGTGCGTGAGTTGGCGCGAAGCTTCAGCGACAGCCTGGGAGAGCCTTTAGTGGCGCTTGCAGCTGTCACTAATTGCCTGTAGGTGCGAGGATGAGCGGTGGGGGTGCAATCTTCAGCGATAGCTGTAGGGGTCTTTAGTGATGCTTGCAGCTATCACTACAGCCTCTGCACAAATTTCATTCTCTTCCCTCCACTATAAAAGGACCCCTACACCCGCCATTCCTCTTCATCTCACCTACTCTACTCCCACCTACTCCTAAGCTCTAGTAGCCTACCAAAGCTCTATTAGAGCTTACTCTCAAGCTCCAAAGGCCTCCTATTAGTGTAATATTCCTATTTCCCACCAAATATTCATCCTTCATCCTACCACTTTCATAGGTTGCCTTGGAGCCATCCTCCCACCTCCATTCTAGTAGAAGATCGCCTCCGTCTCCTCACCTCCATTCCACAACCTTGGTGAAGCATTCCTCTACCTGGCGTCCTCCTGCATCTCACCTCCATCGTCCTGCATCTCACCTCCTTCATCCAAGCTTCTGCCAGGTGCCATTGTCTTGCACAATAGCCGATTCGAGAGATTTTCTCTCACCCCTATCTCTTTTATGCTTTCTAGATTATTGTAACAAACATTTGCGTGATATATCATAGTTGTTTCATCTCTCTTGTGATCTATCTCGCTTGCTTCTTCTATAAAAATAAAAGAAAAAAATAATAAAACCCCAAACACCAAATTGAAACAAAATGAAATGAGGATTTCAACTAAAGAAAACGTCGCCTCCCTGTGTTCAACCCGGGACTCCCTTGGAGTTTTCAATTATAAATTGTATTTGATAGATGCGTTTTGCGAGCTACAACGATGGGTTTTCCAAACCCCGATTATGAAAGACGACTCATCATTTTGGTGTCATTACCGGGGAGGCAACGGAATTTACTTTCTTGTTTTCTGCGCTTCTTTGCATTTACATATTATTAACCCAGCTTGTCTCTGATCTACTGTCTTGCAGGTACACTAGCATGGAGATCCAAGTGCGGTAGACCGGAGTAAAGTGCGGGTAGAGTAATTTGTAAGTGCCCCCCCCCACTAGTTTCATTTCACCACATTCATAACCAAGACCTAATCCACTTAGGTGTTTGCATAAACCCTACGATAGGATTTGTTTGTCTTGTTTGCCACCTCCACTCATCTCACCTTCTCATATAAAAAAAACAAAAAGATACTTTTTGTGGGACAAATCAACATACACACTTTATACACCCACATTTGAGGCACATAACCTAACTTGATTTTTATCTACTCAACCGGGATTTTGACCTGTGGAATTGATACACACAAATCAACACATAAAGGAGTAGAAATCAGTCTAGGTTAATCATCTCTGCGTGCCTAATTGGTGGTGCATCTGGGTCACTTGATTGAATTTTTTGGATTGCACCACCCAATTTAAAACTGATTCATTTTGTAGCTGCCCCATAGGATTCAATATTTAGGTCAAGCCAGACACTCCATATTTTCTAGATTTTTAAAGGAAAATACTTGAACACGTGATTTCAAACTTGGTTTGCCTCTTGGAAATTTGGTTGAATATACCTAATACTTGAATCCTAAAAGCTACTAAGCAATAACTAAATCTTAAAACTCACTTCATCCTTAATAATCTTACTTGAAACCTTTTTGGTTGTCCACATACACACATTCCCAAACAAATCATCAAGGGCACAACCCATTAATGGCCCATCACATTCTGAAAGAACTAAATGTCCTAGGCCTAACTAAAATTGATTAGACGTTGGCTATAAGGACTGATTCGCTCTTCGGAGCCCAGATTGAGATTGTTCACAAATAACCTGCTTATACTAGTCCATTTGATGTCTAGCTAGGGGAGTAGTGTCAAACGACCGCGGATGGGGGGTACACTAGGAATTGGAGGCGCAAGCCAAAGGAAGAACCTTCTTCCCAGTCCCTCCTTCTAACTGGTTGGATTGACTGGATACAAGTAGAGTAAATTGTCTATAATCTTAAGATAGATTCTAAGAGTCTGTAGACCTTTAGGCTACCCAACCTAAGGACAGGCTTGTATTTTTTTATGCTACAGGGTCCCTTCTCTTTCTCGTCCTTCCAACTTCCTTCCAGTGTATGCTTGGAAGAAGGTCATTGAACCCTCGTTTGGAAGGAACTATTGACCATACCCGGAGGCAGAGGTTGAGTTATAGCCAAGTAGATCCCATGACTGATCAACAACCACTTCCCCTGCCCCTGAACCAGTAGGAGCTGATTCAGAGGCAATTGGAAGAATTGTAGCAGATGCAGCAATGGTTTCAATGAATGAATGGTCAGGGCGCTCGAACCTTGAAGGACTTTTATGATCCTTCAAATTATGAGGATTGTCCTGACGTTGTGATCCCCGTCTAATTAAACATTTTTACAAGCTTGGCTCAGAGGACCCATTCCAACATTTGGAGGACCTGATCACTTTGGTTCAGACCACCAAATCAGGGAATGTGGATGAAGAATAGACGCTCATGAGACTTTTCCCCCATTCACTAAGGGTAAGGCCGCACATTGGTATTGTACCATTGGAAGACCGACTGCTACCTGGACAGCTTTGAAATCAGTTGTTCTAAAGAAATTCTTCCCAATTGGGTGAACTAATGTGTTGCAACGGACAATTACCACTTTTTCCCAATGGCAGGGGGAACCATTTCATGGGGCCTGGGAGTGATTCCACGATCTATTGCGGAAGTGTCCACACCATGAGGTGCCTAAATGGCAACTTGTGCAGATTTTTTATCATGGGTTGAATGATCAACTTCGTAATCATGTGGATGCTTCTTGCGGAGGCAATTTCCTCAACAAAGACGTAGATAGCGCATATGATTTCTTTGAGGAAATGAGTGAAAACTCTTTAAACCACGCCTCCATGAAAACCTTCAACCTATCCCAACAAACTTGATCAAATGCCAATGAGGTCAAAGATTCTCATACATTTAATATGGAATTGATCTGCAATAAATTAGATAAAGTGGATCTGGTTGCTAAACGAATGGAAGAGTGGATGTCTATTTTTTTAGATCCACTCAATCCCAGGGCTCGAGATTTCATTCTTTGCAAGCTCCTACGGTACAGGAGTTTGTGAACCAGCTAGAGTTGGCTTGACCTTCGGGCCAGCTCTTCTCGGAACCTTATGGGTTCCAAATTGGGGCCTTTGATCCTAGTTCTTCTGATCCTTCTTCATCCTCATCTTATGAGGATGTTCATGCTGTGCAGGAGAATGTTAGGTCCAATCCTTACTCAAATTCCTACAAACTTGGTTGGAAAAATCACCCTAACTTCTCTTGGAAAGATCAGGGGCAGCAAACCCAATATCGAACCAACAATTATGTACCGTAAAAACCACTGGGTCAAGGTCATGTATATACTCAGTTGCCCCTGGATCAGGTTAATCAGTCCATGTGGAATGCTCAACAACCCACTAGGCAGGCTGATTTAAACTTGAAGATGGTAGAAATGCAAGGGTCAATGCTCCAACTCATGCAACAAATGAAAACTTCGTTGGACACCTTGCAATCCAGACTCTATCATCACAACCTGTACCAAACCCAAGGAATGTACAGAATCGAGGTGCTGGGCCTCAAGGGTTTGGTAATGATGGGGAGTCGCATGCTCAAGCTCATGCTATCTATCAGGCTACCCCAGCCCCTCCCGGAGTGAACAAAGTTCCTGCCATAATCAACCGAGAGCCTCCTGTTTTGCCCAACCCGCCCCAAGGCACTAACCAACGGCATTTTACCACAGCAAATACCATCACCTTGAGTGGTAGTAGACACAAGGGGCCTACCCAACCCCATGGCAACACCATTAGGCTCCGTAGTAAGAATTCTAAACTCTTAACTAAAACTGTGATCAACAAAACATCAGAGTCTGATTTGGGAGTACGTTGTTTTTGTATGGGCAAACAGAAAAAGTCGAAGGAGAAATTGGATGAAAGAATGTCCTTACTTCAGGCTTTCAAATTGACAATCATTTTACTCCTTGTAGCTATCGGATCAATCCCCACCTACGCCATAGGTTTACTGAATTCATATAAAGCAAAGCGTAGAGTGGAATCTGAAAACATTAGGAGAGTAGTCTTATCTGATAACACAAGCACACTGATCTTAAACAAGCTACCTGCTAAGAAGCAGGACCCAGGAGCCCCACTGATTTCCTACACAATAGGAAACATCACTTCTGACCGAGCCCTTCTCGACTTGGGTGCTTCCATTAATGTGATCCCCAACTCACTGCACATGGAATTAGGTCTAGGCTACTTGAAACACATTGACATAACCTCGTAGTTAGTCGATAGATCCATTACAAAACCAAGGGGTATTTTGGAGGAAGTTTTAGTCAAGGTTAATGATTTGATTACCTTGCTGATTTCATGGTCTTGGACATGGAAGCACCAAAATAGCTCAACCACACCCCGATTATTTTGGGAAGACCTTTCTTGGCTACAGCCAAGGCAAGGATTGATTGTGAATCGGGAGATATAGAAATGGTCTCTGGGAATAAAATGAATCAATTTAATATTTTTGAGGTTTCAAAGAAGGGTAAAATTAAGTGTGGTTTGATGGAGGAGCTTGGCAGAATAGAGGAGGTAATGGCCATACATACCTTAGACAACATTTTAAGGGCCAACTCAACCCAAACTTAGGAAGAAAATCACAAGGTTGCAGGGATAATTGAGGACAATAAAGACATACAACAAACTGTGGCAACCCAGGATGAGGAAGATTTTTATGAATTTGGAAATTTGTTGGATGATTCACATGACCAAGTTAAAACCCAACAATTAAGCACCCTAATTGTGAGGATGAAATTGATCTTTGGGGAGAAACTCTTGAAATGTTAGGTATTCTAAAGTACTCACAAACCCTCAACACATCACAAAACCCTTGATCGGGGGTTTTTCGCTTTGTAGATGATGTATCAGAAAAATATGTCGTCACAATACAAATCGCATGGTGGAAAAATCCCGAACAAAAATATATCAATGAAAACTAACCACGAATAGTTAGGATGTCGTATCCACAGGGAGGAATAGATACAATAAATTCATGAATGATTTCCCTTTATGTCTACCTAATTAGGTATAGAATCTGTGCTTAAATCTGATATGAAACAAGATGAAAAGAAGAACACATACAATAATTTAAGAATGCGAGGGTTATGTGTGTAATTTTCCTTCCATGAAATAACTCGCAATGGCAGTGTTGAAACGATGAAGGACTACTCTATCGAATTTGGTTTCGAAAATCTGTTGTTGCAGTTTGAATAGCGAAGAACTCGGGTTCAACAAATAAAATTTATACCAGAATAGAAATCTCGAGTCGAACTCAGGGAGGCTACGTTGATCCAAATTTGCAATTATTTTTGTGTTTTTGTTAAAAAAAGGAGTAATTACAATGAAATGAAGCACTATAAACAATCAGAGAAAGAGAGAGACAGAGAGAAAACATCCACTTGATATTTCAAAATGTTTATACAACTAAGCGAGAAATTACACTAGAAAGCAGGAAAATTCTACTCTAGAAGGCAAGAAAAAGGAATGGGAGAGAGAAGTTATCCTCCTCGACGATCGCTTGGAGGACTAGCTAGACGAGACAACGCCAGGAAGATGAAGAACGGAGCGAGAAGGAGGTTGAGGTAGGAAGAATGGGAACAAGGCAGCACATCGTCGTCGTTGCGGGATCCACTTCCGGAATGGAGGTGAAAATTTGACTTTATCTCTTGAGGAGCATCCCAGGTGTGGGACAAGCTTCTCTTGAGCTTTGGAGAGGGAGAGAAGAGAAAGAAGGGATGAGAAATTCCTATGGAGGGGGTCTCCTTTTATAGTTGCAAGGAGTGGGGGTATTTTGGTCATAACATTTTGAAAAACATTAATTCAAGACCTTTAGTGACAGATAAATCCATCACTAAAGGCTTGAACGTGGCCTTCATGGGCCGCGCTCGCACGCCCGCTCGCCTTCTACCCCTCACTCAACTGCCGACGTTCTTCAAATTTCACGATCGGACGGCTTAGATCTCTCCTCACCGCACCTCAACTGCACATGCCTTACGCGTGTGATCTCGCGTCAAGTAGGGGCGTCAGATAGCGCTATCGACTACGCGGTGCCCTTGGATGCACACCGTGGGGCCCTTCGCGTCCACGCACCCCACTCCAATTTGAGGCTTGCAAGGGCTCAAGCCCGCGCCTCCTCTTCTCGATAGAGCCTTCGACCGCTGCGCTACATCGGTTAAGTTGACGCGTTTACACTTCAAGCGCGTGCACCTTGCAGCCGTTGGATGCGCATCCAACGGTGGAGAAGCGTCACTCAGATGAAGAGGGAAGGCTGCGGCGGGTGCATGCCGCTGGTTGGGCGGCTGAGATGGCACCACGTGGCATCATCTTGGCCATCCATCTTCTGAGTGATGTAGATGGTGCCATGGGTATCGGATTGGATCGATTTTCACATCATTAGGCTGCGATCATCAATCCAAACCCATCCGTGCAATTGGATTTGTCATCTGAAGTATGGATTAACACCATCTTGGCCCTTGATCTTTTAGGGTTCCTCGATCTCTATCTGATGCTACGAATATCCGATTAGGGCGATCTTGGAGTTATTGAACTCCAATCGTTACCCTGATCAGATCCGTATGGTTGGATCTTCGATTCGAAGCCCCGATAAAAAGTCACCTTATCCCTGACCATAAAAAGGAGACAATTATTGTACAATTTATACAACTTAATCTAAATGCATGATTATGCATGTTATGCATTATTTACAAAGTATGATGCTAATGTGACACTAAGAACATGCATTAATAGACATTTTAGGTTAATCAGATGTATGCACATCACACCCCCATGCCTATCTTTTGCTAGTCCCTAACAAAAACTACATGCTATTTATAAAAGAATTAGGTTGGATTACTTGGGCATAAGTTATTTTCAACATTAAGAAATTTTTTACTTAGGATCTAAACTTTCAAAGACATAACAGCGCCCAGGTATCTGCCAAAATGCATATCGCCTCAAGCCCTCGCCTTATTCAAAGAAAATTTTCTTTTTCTCTTTTTCTTCTTTTCTTTTTTTCTTTTTTTTTGAATTTTTGAGTTTAGGGTTAAAGAGTGGCTTTCTACGGCCATTCAACCCACCCAAGATTTGATGAGAACCCTAAGTTCTAAGCATCTTATTGTGAATGTGATAGACTTGTTGATCGACAATTAGAAAGGACTTCGGGTTTCTACGCCTCTCGGTGACCTTAAAAAGAGAGTTCTACCTAAAGGTGTATCTTTACGACCGGTAGCTTTCTCCCTACTTTTATTTTTATGGGGTCAACACAAGGGTGAATCCAGTGTATATCTCCCCGGTTTATTCTACTTCTCTGCTTCTTCCTAAGTGTTTTGGAAATTTTCAATGCATTTCATGAGCTAGGTTCTGGACAACCGGTCGATGAGCTGTTACCACCGACAACTTGCCAGCTATACTCGTGTGGCGAAGTGTGGTTTATTTCTTTTGTTTTCTTTCTCTTTTCTCCTTTTCTTTTTTTTTTCTTTTTGACTTTCTCTTTTCTTTTTTAAGTAGGTGGCTTCCCTGGTCTAAGATTTACCTAAAGGCAGCAAGAAGAGAATGGTCTAGTGACTGGGCTCTGGACAACCTACCTATGGGCTGTTACCCATGATAATTTGTCAGCCATATCACCCTAGAAGGTTCATTAGCTACCCAATTTCCATTAAAATCGCCAATCAACAAGTTAGTGAAAAGATAGTATGTAGATGCTTTAGACGTAAAGTTCCCTAAAATCAGAGGGTGGGTTGATAAGTCGTGTACTTATCACCAAAACTTATTTAATCAAATTACAATAGAATTAAGATGGCGAGGACTCAAAAAACAAATCCACATTTTAATGGATACACAGGTTGATTAAGCCTAAAGACCTGAAGGGTCTTTGTGTTTAGATCCTAATGTAATATTTCCTAAGATTGCAAAGTCCTAATGTCCAAGTATTCTTTTCTAATTCAAATTTTTTTTATGTATATATAAGAAGAGAAATAAAATTTACAAAAATTTCACAGAGCTGACAAAATGATTCAAAAATGAATTCACCCCCCCATGCCTAGTTGATCCAATGTCCACATTGAGAAAAAGAGACATGAAAGAAAAGGTAGAGTACGAAAGATATCACCTGAATATGAGGCTTGGGTCAACTCTGAGTCATATGTACAACTGCTGAGTTTAATGTTGTCAGCTAGGTGAAGTCCAGCCAAAGAAGTCACAACATGTCTTGAGCAACTGTGTTTGAGATGAGTTCTAGAAGAGTATAGTCAATAACAGGCTTCAGACGTTGACCGTTGACTTTGAATGAATTACCCATCTTTGGGTTAGAGATCTGAACAGCTCCGTTTGGAAAAATCTGGTCGATAATGAACGGGTCATTCCATTTCGACCTAAGTTTGCCGGGAAAGAGCTTAAGTCGAGAATCGAATAACCAGACCTTTTGGTTCGGCTCAAAGCTCTTGCGGGAAATCAATTGATCATGTAGAGTCATGGTTTGAGTCTTGTAGATCTTGGCATTCTCATATGCATCATTTCTAAGCTCCTCCAACTCAGATAGTTGGAGTTTCCTAGTCTTCCTGGCTAAACTTAGATCTAAATTGCACTATTTGATTGCCCAGAATGCCCTATGTTCAATCTCTACGGGTAACTGGCACGCCTTTCCATACATCAGACGAAACAGAGACATTCCAATGGGCATTTTATACGCCGTTCGGTAGGTCCAAAGAGCGTCCTCAAGCTTTTGAGTCCAGTCCTTGTGATCAGGCATAACCGTTTTCTGCAGAATATTCTTGATCTCCCAATTGGAGATCTCGGCCTATCCATTTGTCTAGGGATGGTAGGGTGTGGAGATTCAGTGATTAACCCCGCATTTAGCCAGCAAATTACGGAACTGGGCATTAGTGAAATGAGTGCCACCATCACTGATGATGGCTCTCGGAATCCTGAACCTACTGAAGATGTTTCTCTTGACAAAATCGATGACCACCTTGTGGTCATTGGTTCAGGTGGGAATCGCCTCAATCTATTTGGACACGTAATCAACAGCGACAAGAATGTACTGATGTCCAAATGAAGGGAGAAAGGGTCTCATGAAATCGATGCCCTAAATGTCGAATATTTCGATAGGAAGAATTGGGTTTAGGGGCATCATATCTCTCTTAGTTATGCTCCCGAATGCCTAACATTGAGAACACGACCTTGAGACTCCTGGGCATCCTTGAATAAAGACGGCCAATAGAAGCCAGATTGCAAAATCTTTGTAGCCGTCTTTTCCTGGGGAAATGTCCACCACACGTAGATGCATGGCAGAAATCGAGTATACTGTTTAATTCATTCTCCGGAACACCTTGGCAAATAATCTGATTAGAGCCAATGCAGTAAAATTCAGGGTCCTCACAGAAGTAGTATTTGGCCTCAGATTTGAGTCTATCCCGTTGTTGCTTGGTCCAATCCTGGGGGATTTGACCAATGGCCAAATAATTAACAATGTCAGCAAACCACGGGGTTTGGACACCTGAAACTGTAAGGATGGTTTTGTCCGGAAAGGTATCAGCAATCGGGACATCCGGACGAGAAGAATCACTTAGGAGTCTCGAAAAATGATCCTCCACCACATTTTGTACCCCAGATTTATCCTTGATTTCAAGATCAAATTCTTGAAGTAGAAGAATCCAACGAATAAGCTAGGGTTTGACATCCTTTTTGGCCAAGAGATGTCTCAAGGCCAAGTGGTTGGTATAAATAATGACATGAGACCCTAAGAGATAAGCCCTGAATTTTTCCAAAGCAAATACTACGACTAGTAATTCCTTCTCAGTACAGTGTAATTTCTCTGGGCTTCATCCAGAGTTTTACTAGCATAGTAGATGACAAAGGGCTTCCTGTTAGCTTTCTGACCCAAAATAGCCCGACTGATAATCAGAAGCGTCAATCATGATCTCAAAAGGGGCTGTCCAAACTGGTGGTTGCAACATCGGAGCACAAGTGACTACCATTTTAAGAAAATCAAATGCCTTATGACATGATTTGTCGAAAACAAACGGCGTTTCTTTGGCGAGAAGATTGCTCAGAGGACGAGCAACCTTCGAGAAATCCTTGATGAATCTTCTATAGAATCCCACATGACCAAGAAATGATCAAATTTGTTTAACAGATGTGGGAGTGGGAAGTTTAGCGATAGCATCAACCTTAGCTTTATCCGCTTCAATTCCCCGTTTAGAGATTACATGACCCAAGACGATGCCTTCTTGTGTCATGAAATGACTCTTTTCCCAGCTAAGGACCAATCGTGTTTTGATGCATCGTTTAAGAATCATTTCTAGATTAGCTAGACAAGAGTCAAACGATTCTCCAAAAATAGATAAATCGTCCATGAAGACTTCCATAAACTCTCCCACCATGTCAGAGAATATGGCTAACATATACCTTTGAAAAGTCGCAGGTGCATTGCATAAACCGAATGGCATCCTACGGAAAGCAAAGGTAATGTAGGGACAGGTGAAAGTAGTTTTTTCCTGATCCTCGGGATGGATAGGAACTTGGTTGTATCCTGAGTAGCCATCAAGAAAACAGAAGTACTTCTACCTGGCTAATCTTTCCAAGATTTGATTAATGAAAGGCAGAGGGAAAAAATCCTTTTTCGTGGCCATGTTCAGCTTCCTGTAATCGATACAAACCATCCAAGAGGAAGCTGAATGAGTTGTGACAGATTCTCCTCTCTCATTAATCACAACGGTAATCCCGACTTTCTTGAGAATAATCTACACGGGACTTACCCAAGGACTATCAGAGATCAGATAAATGATTCCTGCATCGAGCCACTTAATAATTTCCTTTTTGACCACTTCTTGCATATTTGGATTTAATCTCCTTTGCATCTAGCGAGAAGGGTGGGATCCATCTTCCAAAAATATTCTATGATTACAGTAAGATGGCTCGATCCCCCTAAGGTCATGAATGGTCCAACCAATTGCTCCTTGTGTTCCTTTAAGACCTTAATCAATTTAATCTCCTGCTCCTTTGTTAATTTAGCACTGATAATCACATGGAGTGTCTTGTGTGGTCCTAAAAATTGATATTTCAAATTCTCAGGCAATGGTTTCAATTCAAGCTAGAGCAGGTTGATGATTGAAGGTAAGGAAGATGTTGATGACTCATCAAGAGGAAGAGGTTGAGAGTGAACAAAATCAATAACCTCTTTAGAAGATGGCGGATCTGCCATAGAGGGTTGTGGGACCAATTCATCATCAAAGGAGGAACTTTCAATTGCAGAAACCATCATACAAGTTTCAATGTTCACATTATCATCCTCAAGTTCCTCAATAAATCCACAATCCTCAAATTTATTAATCGCCTTAAAAATATCCAATTTCATTCGTTGATCCCTAAAGGCGATTTCCATGCTACTGCTTTCACAGTTAATGTTGGCCTTAGCGATAGCTGGGAACGGACGCCCCAGAATGATGGGTGTGTTCCTCAGATTTTTGGGTACATCCATGTCAAGGATAAGGAAATCTACAGGAAAATAGAAATCCTTAACCTTAACAATAACATCTTCAATAACGCCTCATGGATTTGTGATGGAACGGTCTGCTAACTGTAGTGTTACTGAAGTTGACCGAAGTTCACCTAATCTAAATTTCTCGTAAAGAGAAGTTGGAATTAGGTTGATGGATGTACCTAGATCCAGAAGTGCTCTATCAAAAGTGTAATCTCCGATGACACAAGAAATCAACGGAGCACCTGGATCTCTCTTTTTCTGAGGGAGGTGGTGTAGGATAACAGAACTAGTCTGCTCGAAGAGTACCACCTTCCTCGGAACAGATTCTCTCGACTTACGCTTTTGTGTACATAAATCCTTTAAAAATCTCGCGTAAGCCGGTATATGCTTGATAGCGTCGAGGAGCAGGATATTGATCTCAACATTCTTGAAAATATTCAAAAGCTCCTCATTGCTATCAACAAACTTCTTCTTCCTTGATCTGATCAAGGCTTCAGGGAAAGGAACATGAGTCGGATCTTTGGAATCAGGTTCCTGAGCCTTGATTTCTTCTCCAAAATTATCCTTTCTCTCCTCAGGTTCTTTAGGATTAGGTAAATTAGAATAGTATGGTTGTGGATCTTGAGTTTGTTTTCCACTCCTCAAGGTAACAGAATTTGCGGATGCATATGAGTTTGGGTCTTGGGGAGGGTTAAGAAAGATTGGAGGGGCTTGATTAGCCAAGAATTGTTGATGCGTAGAAGGAGAAGAGGAAGGACCCTGCTCATCCACCTGAGCATGTGCGTGTGGGTCCCTCTGATTTTCGTACCCATGGGCTTGGTTGCCCGGATTCAAGATATTTCACAGGTTGGGTACAGGTTGGGATGGTAGAGATCTGGGTTGACGAGAGTTAGCTATGAGCCCGGTTTGCAAGTTGTCCAATGAGGTTTTCATTTGCTGTATGAGCTGGAGCATGGATCCTTGCATCTCTACCATTTGTCAGTTCAAATCAGCCTATCCTATGGGTTGACGGGCATTCCAAGCTGGCTGATTGACCTGATTTGGGGGCAACTGAGTATAAACATGACCCTGACCCATTGGTCGTTGTGGAGCATAGTTGCTGGGTCAAAATTGGGTCTGCTGCCCTGGGTTTTTCCAGGAGAAGTTAGGGTGGTTTCTCCAACCCGGATTATAAGCATTGGAGTAGGGGTTGGATCTAACGTTCTCCTGTACAGCACAAACATCCTCATAGGGTGAGGATGGAGAGAAAGAAAGGGAAAGATCAGAGAAACTGGGATCAAAGCCCCAGTTTGGAACCCGTGGGGTTTCGAATAATGCTGGCTCATAGGTTGAGCTGCATCAAGTTGATTCATGAACTCCTGTTCGGAAGGAGCTCGCGACGAATGGAATCCCGAATTCTAGGATTGAGTGGATCAAGAGTTGTTCATTGAATTTCCAACCATCCACTCTTCCATTCTCTTAGCAACCAAGTCCACCTTATCAAGTTTGCTACAAATCAATTCCATATCTAATGAATGAGAGTCATGGACTTCATTAACATTTGATCTGGGCTGCTGGGATCGGTTAAAAGTATCCATGGTGGCATGATTGATTGAATTCTCACTCATTTCCTCAAACAAATCGTGCGTGCTATCTGTGTCTTTGTTGAGGAAATTGCCTCTGTAAGAAGCGTCCACGTGATTTCTGATTTGCTCAGTCAACCCGTGGTAGAAGATCTACACAAGTTGCCATTTCGGCACCTCGTGGTGTGGACACCTCCGCAATAAGTCCTGGAATCGCTCTCAGGCCACATGAAATTGCTTCCCCGACCGTTGGGTAAAGGTAGTGATTGCTCGTCTCCAAGCATTGGTACGTTAGACAGGGAAGAATTTCTTCAGAAAGGCCGATTTCAACTCATTCCAAGTTGCAATTGGTCTTCCTATAGTCCTGTACCAATGAGCGACTTTATCCCTAAGAGAGTGGGGGAAGAGCCTCATGATCATTTGCTCCTCATTCACGTTTTGTGCCTTGGTGGTCTGGACCAAAGTGGTCAAGTCCTCCAAGTGCTGAAACGGGTCTTCAGAGCCAAGCCCATGGTAATTTTTGATCAGGATTAACACCTGGGGCTTGATTTCTATGTCTCTAGTCAGAATCTGGACGCCGGGACGTTCCCCGTAATTTGAAGGATCATAAAAATCCTTCAAGGGCTAAGTGCCCTGCATTCTCTACATTTGTTCCAGCTGCCTTCAGAATTCCTCCTGTGGATCCCAAGGCAGAGGAGGCTGTTGATCGACCATGGGATCAATTTGGCTAAAATCCAATCTACGCCTCCTAGATTACTCTAGTGGTCCTTCCAATCGAGGATTCAACGACCGTCTTCCCAGCATAAACTAGGAAAAGGTCGGAAGGACTGGGGATAAGGACCCTGCAGCACAACAAAACATGCCTGTCCTTAAGTAGGGTAGCCTAAGGATTTACAGACTCCCAAAACCCACCTTAAGATTGTAAACGATTTACTCTACTTGTGTCTGCTCAATCCAGCCAGTTAGAAGGAGGGACTAGGGAGAAAGTTCTTCCTTCGGCTTGCGCCTCCAGTTCCTAGTGTAACCCCTAGCCACGGTCGTTTGACGCTACTCCCCTAGCTAGACATCAGATTAATCAGTACAAGTAGGTTAATTGTAAACAATCTCAGACTAGGCCCCGAAGAGCAAATCAGTTCTTAAGGCCAACGTCTACTCGATTTTATTGAGGCCTGGGATTGTAGTGCTTATGGAATGTGATGGGCCCTTAAAATGGGTTGTTCCCTTAATGATTGATTTGAGTATGTGTAAGTGCGTGCACAACTAGGGTTTTCAAGCAAGATTATTTGTAATGCGTAGATTTTAATGTTCAAATCTTGCTTAAGTAGCTTTTAGGGTTTAGAATTAGGTTGATTTCAATCAAGTTTGAGGCAAACCAGGTTTTCAAGCACAGGTGAAGATTGCTTTCCTTTAAAACCAGAAATAAAGTTGAGTGCCTGGTATGAACCTAAATTGAAAACCCTAAGAGGAAGCTACTTGATGAGTTGATTTTAGGTTGAGTGGTGCGGCCCAAACAACTCAAACAATTGGCCACAACTGCACCACTAGGTTAGGCACACAGAAATGGTTAACCTAGAATGATTTCTACTCTTTTATGTGTTATTTTGTGTGTATCGGTTCCACAGATTAGAATCCGGTTGAGTAGAAGAAAATCAAGTAGGTTAAGTGTCTTGAATGTAGGTGTATGTTGAAAATTACCCCACAAAATTATCTTTTTATTTTTTTTATAAGCGAGGGTGAAATGAGAATGTGAGTGGAAATCCAAACAACCAAACTAATCCTAGGATTTATGCAAGCACCTAGGTTAATTGGAATTTGAATTTAATGTGACAAATGAAATCCATGGCGGGGGAAGAATGGGGAACACTTACAGTTGTCTTCAACTGCACTTTACTCTGATCTACCGCTTGATGATTCCTTGATGGAGGTCTCTGCAAAATAATAGACACAAGAGAAAGCAAGTTAGAAGACAGTAAAGTGTGTGAAATGCGAAAAGAAGATCGGAAAATAATTGCCTTTCCGGCAACGGCGCAAAAATGTTGAAACGACGAAGGACTACGCTATCGAATTTGGTTTTGAAAGCCTATCGTTGTAGTTTGAATAGCGAAGAACTCGGGTTCAACCAATAAAATTTATACTGGAATAGAAATCTCGAGTCGAACTCGAGGAGGCTACGTCAATCCAAATTCGCAATTATATTTTTGTGTTTTTGTTAAAACATGGAGTAATTACAATGAAATGAGGCACTATAAACAAGCAGAGAAAGAGAGAGAGCGAAAACATCCACTTCATATTTCAAAATGTTTATACAACTAAGTGAGAAATTACACTAGAAAGCAGGGCAACTATTACAACTAGAAAGCAGGAAAATTCTACTCTAGAAAGAAGGAAAAAAGAATGGGAGAGAGAAGTTATCCTTCTCGGCGATCGCTTGGAGGACGAGCCGAACGAGACGACGCCTGGAAGACGAAGAACGGAGTGGGAAGAAGGAGGTCAAGGAAAGAAGAATGGGAACGAGGCAGCATGTCATCGTCGTCATGGGATCCGCTTCCGAAATGGGGGCGAAAAATTGACTTTATCTCTTGAAGAGCATCCCGGGTGTGGGACAAGCTTCTCTTGAGCTTTGGAGAGGGAGAGAAGAGAAGGAAGGGATGAGAAATTCATATGGAGGGGGTCTCCTTTTATAGTTGCAAGGAGTGGGGGCATTTTGGTCATTACATTTTGAAAAACATTAATTTAGGACCTTTAGTGACGGATAAATCCGTCACTACAGGCCTAAACGTGGCCTTCATGGGCGACGCTCGCACACCCACTCTCCTTCTGCGCCTCACTCAGCTGCCCATGTTCTTCAAATCTTAGCCGTCCGATCGTGAGATCGGATGGCTTAGATCTCTCCTCGCCGCACCTCAACTACGCACGCCTTGCGCGTGTGATCTCGCGTCAAGTGGGGCGTCAGATAGTGCGTGGGTGCTATCGGCTGCGCGGCGCCATTGGAGGCGTATCATGCGCCGGCTCCAATTTGAGGCTTGCGGGGGCTCAAACCCGCGCCTCCTCTTCTTGATAGAGCTTTCGACCGCTACGCTACAGTGGTTAAGTTGATGCGTTTACACTTCAAGTGCGCACGCCTTTCAGCCATTGGATGCACGTCCAACGGTGGAGAAGCGTCACTCAGATGAAGAGGGAAGGCTGCAGCGGGTGCATGCGGCTGATTGGGTGGCTGAGATGGCACCACATGGCGCTATCTTGTCCGTCCATCTTCTAAGTGATGTAGATGGTGCCACGGGTATCGAATTAGATCGATTTTCATGTCGTTAGGCTGCGATCGTCGATTCGAACCCATCCATGCAGCCGAATTTGTCATTTGAAGTGCAGATTAACACCATCTTGGCCCTTGATCTTCTAGGATTCCTTGTCTCTATCTGATGCTACAGATATCCGATTAGGGCGATCTTGGAGTTGTTGAACTCCAATCGTTGCCCTGATTAGATCCGTATGGTTGGATCTTCGATCCGAGGCCCCGATAAAAAGTCTCTATCCCTGACCATAAAAAGGAGACAATTACTATATAATTTATACAACTTAATCTAAATGCATGATTATGCATGTTATGCACTATTTACAATGTATGATGCTAATGTGATACTAAGAACATGCATTAATAGACATTTTAGGTTAATCAGATGTATGCACATCAGGCATGTAACATAATTATATTTCAAGACATTTGCTTTCTCTTTTGGGTCATGTGAGTGCTTTGATGATATTTTATGCATGTATGTTAGGAATCAAATTCAGCATATAAGAGTTTAGTGCATGAGAGAAATAGTGTAAACACTTGAGGACATGCATTAAATTTTACTCAAATAGTTTAATTCATCAAATAACGCAATAGTGTTGTTGCAATGGCATATTTGGTAAATAGAAATGAACTGAAAACATAGGATTTCATCCTCTTGAGCTCGCACGAAGAGGAGGCAATGGCAGGCCACGGGAAGCTCGGAGGAGGTCAAGGAGGGCGAGGTGATAAACGCTAGTTTATCATTATTCTTATGCATTAAAACAAACCTAGCTCTTAGGATTTTTCTACGCAAACGGGTTTCTGGGGTGCATTTAGGCATAAATTAGGTTAGGCATGCATTGCATTTTTTTATTATCTTTTGGATGTATTTTTGTGAGTGTTAGGGATAAACAGATTGCTAGATCCCTAGAATCCTAGCACTCAGGAAAGCAACTATTGAAGGAGAAGCTCCCACCAATTCAACTCACCTGAATTAGGGTTATCTCATCCTAGCTCAATTCATCTCATCTCAGCTGAATGGCAGCTCAAGAGAGCTCATCTTAGCTCACCCTAGCTCAGGTCAGCTTAGATCCAGCTCAACTTAGCTGAGTCTCGCTCATCTCAGCTCCCATTAGTCCACAGCGAGCTCTAGCTAGCTCAGCTGAGTTGATTGGAGTTTACCCCAGCTCAGGTCCAACTACATCCAGCTCCACTCAACTCCAGCCAGCTGAAGATGATTTCATTCTAGCTCAGGAAGCTCAAGTCAAGCTCCCAGGGACTCAGCTCAGCTCAACTCAGTTGAGCTAAGCTACCTTAGTTGCCTCAACTAGCTTGATCCTCCTTGGGAGCACCAGACCCAGCTCACCTCACTCATTTTTAGCAAAAGCCAGCTCACTTTAGCTTAGCTTGGCTTAGCAGCTAGCAAAGAACTAGCAAGCTAAGCCAGCTAGAGTAGCTCCATGCTAACCTATTCAGTAGCAGCCAGCTCCAATTCAGCTCCAGATGTCTTCTGCCCAGCTCCTCTCCACAAGCCCTAGCTTTCATTACCTCCTCTTCTACTCCATAGCTAGCTAAGCTAGCTTAGCTTAGCTTAGCCTTGCTAGCATCCACCTCCCTATCACCAAAAACCTAACTCTAACTCCACCTACATAACCTTCCACTCCAAGTCCACCTAAGGCTACTTAAGCTAGCTCCACTCTACTCATTTTGGCACCACCACTTCACCACCTTTCACCCCTCAACTAACCACCAAAAGACACCAAAATTTGGCACCAAAACTAACCCTAACCACCTCCCTTTTGGCGCCAACTTTCAGCCCCTTTATCTACCCTACACCTACCCACATAACCCATCCTAGCCATCCACACACCCCCCTTCTAGAACCCTAAGGTGGCTCCACCTAATAGTCTTCTAGAAGGCCCATTTTGGCGCCAATTCTAAAGGGCACCAAAGCCATAACTACCCCCCTTAGCACCCCTTAGGTGCCACCATTTATCCATAGCCCTAGGATCCCCAACTACCCCCCATATCCTATCCTAGCCATCCATTCCAAGAGCCACCTATGCCCCCCTTCCTACACTATATATACCCACCTAACTTCCCACATTTTCTTCATCCTCCATTAGTGTTTAATTCCACCTACATCCACCTACACCTACGGCCAAGAAGAAGGAGTAGAGAAGAAGATTAAGGGGACACATCACCCGCCCCTTTGGTGCCTTTTTCTCCCCACTTTCTTCACCTTGTGCCACACCAAGGAGGAGGAGCACTCCCCCACTAGGAGGACAGCTAAGCAAGGAGGAGCAAGGGTGGTGCATGCCCACCCTTGAAGGAGATCATTGAAGGTGGTAGCTTCCACCTTGGAGGAGCATCTCAAGGAAGGAGAAGGAGGAGCCCTTTCCAAGCCTAGGAGCCACTAAGCTTGGAGTAAGAAGAGCTTCATCCTCTTCATCACCATCATCATCTAAAGGATTTGTCTTTATTTTGTTTTTCAATTTGTTTTTTGTAGAAGCATTCATCTACTAGTAGACAATTTCCTTTAATAAAAACAAAAGAAGTTGCCTTGATTTCTTGTTGCATTCTTTTTATTGCATTACCTTGCTTTCTCTTTAGTGTAATTTCACTCCTCCTTTCTAATTAACCTAGGCCTTCATGTGCCTAGGTTGAGCTTAGAAAGAGGATAATTTTTGTCGCCTAGATTAGCATAGTAGGTGTAGTAATTTTTTCCTGCCAACAACTTCGCATGTTGCCTTAATTTCAAAAACATAAAAATGATATATTGAGAAAGGCCAAAAAGAAAGTTGAGATTTCACTTCCAAGCAAGAGATGTATTTTTGCAAACATTTGGCCTCCTTGGATGACCCTAGATACCCCACTATCTAGGAATAGAAATTTAGAAGCGTATGTGATTTCGCATGTTACGACTTTAAAAACCCTAATTACAAATCACGCGATTTTTCGTATCACGAGGCCGTTCTGATGGAGGTCACGGCGATGGGAACGGTGGCCGGAGCTGCCATTGTCGACGAGGAAGGACGACGAGGATGGCAGGTGTCCACGCGCATGCGTAGGCTATCGTGGTCGGCTCTAAAGGCATGGTCGAGCTCGTGAGGTCGAGGCAAGCTCAACGGAGGTGACGACGTAGAGAACCATTGCCTGTGGAGGTAGCTACGTTTTGGGTGGTTTTGGTTCTTTCGGTCAACAGAGAAGAAGAAGAAGAAGAGGAAGAAGAAGAGGCGTGACTGGCCTTCTGCGGGGAACTATTGCGCGCGAGGGACACGCGTGATGGTTGCTATAGGCGTTGGCTAGCCATGCGTGGCTGTGGGCACCAAGGGTGTGGAGGTGCTTATTGTTGCCCACGCCTGGAGAGGAGTCAATGGCACAAGGAGGTCATGCGTTGTCGTGCCTCTGCTGGGAAGCGCGAAGGTGAAGGGGAGCCTGTTGTAGGAAGAAGAGGCCCCTTCGTGTGCTTGGTGTTTGTAGGCGTGAAAGAGAACTCGGAGGGAGAGCCTAAGGGTGTTGATCCTTGGACGTCCGGCAAGGTTCTCGGACATCTTAACTGAAAAGGAGAGGGAAGTGTCCTCCCCTTTGGTTGGAGGTAGCATAGTGGTGGTTGTCGTCGAGGCAAAGCATGGTCTTGAAGTCAGAGACGCAGTCGCAGACGTGGTGTCAAGGAGCGTGCTGTCACCATGCTCATCGAGGATGAAGCGGAGCATGGTGATGGTTTGTCGTCGTCGTCGTGGGCGAGACACGGTGATGAGTGTCCGAGGTGAGATGCGGTGGTGGGAGGTCGTAGTCATCGACGATGCAGGCTCGCGATGGTGGTGGCACATGGTGGAGGAGAGAGGTTGTTTCCTCCCCTTGGAGAGGAAGATGCTGGAGAGGGAGCACCTCTCGAGGAGAGATATTTTTCTGTTCCTCCGTCCCCTGTCATATAAAGAGAAAAAGAGAGTATGAGAGAGAGAGTCAGCATCATTTCATGTTGCCAAAAAGGGAGAGATTGAGAGAAATTTGAGGGAGAGAGATTCGTGAGGGAGAGAGAGAGAGAGGCAGTTGTCTATTTGTTTCCCATTTGTTTTATTTTTCCTTCTCTTTCATTTTCTTTTGCACGAGACTTTCAAAAAAGATTTCCATGGAAAATAATTCTAATTAGGAGAGGCACCCATGCAAAGTGGAGAATTCTTCTTTTTCTTCCATGTGACAAATCAAATGACATTCCAAATTGAGTAGGGTTATAACCAAATTTCCCTTCCATAATGATGTAATGCATGAAATGATGATTTTACATCTTACATAATTTTGTTAATATAATGCATACTCTAAATTAACTTCTTAACTCAATGATCATGTACTTAGGCTCTACTTTTGTCCACTAAAGTGGACCTATCAACCCTCATCATCTTTGTTCACCCAACCATTGCACAATTTCTATATCCATCCACACCTCTTCTGTACTGAATCAAAAAAACTCATATTGGAGACCATTTGGGCTCTCTCTGCATCACCAACTTGCCACTTTCATTGATCATCTCTTTGGCAAGTCCATTTTTACTCTCCAGGACCCATCTATAGGGGCTAGAACTGTGTTATTGCAACCTCAATGTTAGTTATTTTTTATTGAGGACCTCGCCTAGCTGAAGGCACTAAACTCAGCATGTGTAAAGGTTGTTTCGAGTTGGCTAGAATCTCACGGGAACCAGGTGCTATTCTTTCATTTCTACTCTCCTGTATGCTTTCATTTTAATAATGAGGACATTGCATTAGCTAAGCCTGGGGAGGTGGATATCTTATGAAATAATTTTTTTGTCAGCCGTAACAGTAATTTCCTGTTATTTTATTTAAAAAAAAAAAGAGAAGAGAACTTAGGCTTTTGGAAGTTATTAACTTTAGGAAATGATACGATAGGACCTAAACTCTTAGATTCTTTAGGTCTTCAGGCTTAATTAGCTTGGGTGTCCACTCGAATGTGGACTTAGTCTCGAGTCCTCGCCAATTCAATTTCATCTTTAATCTAGTAAATAAATTGGGATGATAAGTATATGACTTATCAACTCGTCCTCTGATTTAAAGGGATTTTAAGTCTAAGAATCCACACACTATTCGCACCGACTCACGTTCTGGCGATTTTTACGGAAATTAGTGTTTATCGCTCTGAAACTGGTTTTAAAGTCATTCTGTTGTAGTATAGGTCAAATTAGTGTGAAAAACAGATAAAATTTATAACTCGAATGAAAGTCTAAGGTCATTCATCGGGAACAAGTAGGAATTCACGCACTAATCTCAACAATTAATGTAAATGAGCACAATATATTGCTCAAAATGGATTATCAATGTATACCATGAGCATAATAAGAGATTAATGTGGAAAAATGACAGTTAATTCAAAAGAATGGTGATTTGAATCACCATGTTTGAATAGTACTAATCAATCAAAAATGCCACATAGCCACAGTGCCAAATCAGACGTCAAGTATACACTCAGACGTCTTAAATGTAGCTACAGTGCCTCAGGGAGGCCTTATCTTCTCAGCCTCTTCTTCCTTCTCTACGTGCCTCTTCTGCCTTCTTTCTTTGCTTCTTTCTTTCTCTCTTTGGCTTCTGTTCTTCACCCAAAGAGGAGGTAATCCCTCCAATGGCTAAGTGTCAGCTGACTCTCTTCAGAGCAAAAGCCCCTAACCCCCACACTCTCTCTTTCTCTCTCTGGGTTCCGCTCTCCTAGAGCCATGCACAGTATCAAGTAGTCGAGTTTCAAATCTAAGTGCACCTGGGACCAGGGCTGCGGGCGTGGGTCGCAATCGAGGTGTGCGCAAGTTTGGCGGGTCAGGTCGGAGCCAAGCCCGTGTGATGCGTGTCACGGGCGAGGCGCGTGTGAGGGTGAGTGGGAACCTCACCCCCTGTGGTCTTGAGGCAAACATCCCATGTCACTTTTGCAATTTATATCGCTACGCTTACTCCAAATCCTACGATGTAGGACTATCCTTGCGCCTTGTCTTCATTATGTCTGCTGCTGTGAAGGTGTCCATGAATTGGAGTCACAGCTGCACCTCTCCCTTCCAATTGGGGACCTGGGAGTCTGCAGGTGTTGATTCTGCACCACTTGGATGTGGCACCTGGGGCGTGCACGACTACAACATTAAGAACACGTTGGCATTAATGGCGGCGGCGATGGAGGGAGGCGTGTACCTGAAACCCACCAACATGGCCTCTCGACCACATTAGAATAGTCCATAAAAGTTGCCAAGGGCTTGCGAGTGTAGCAGAGGTGGTTTAATGGTGTGAGAGTGCGTGTGGAGGGTGTACTGTGACGAAGAAGGTGGCATGAAGGTGGGTTACTCGGTGGGCATTTTGGGTGGACAATGGAGTACGATGGGTTAGGGCTTTAGATAAGGGGAGTACGGCGGAGCTTGTGGAGTAGTTGGAGAGGGGGATGGATGTGTGTAGCGGACAGGAACCCTCGTCGTAGTGGTCGCCGGAGATGGAAGAGATGAGGGTGATTCAAAACGTTGGAGGTCAAAACAAAGATTTAAGGATAGAAAGTAAAGAGGGTAAGGAAGTGATTTGGCCTAATAATAAGGACGAAAGGGGAAGCGATACGACGTCAGTGTGATTGTCGGTGCTGTGGAAGATGAAACCTCCTTAGATAGATGGCAGCGAAGAATGGGGAAGATGGCCTTGGCTTTGGCACATCAAGTGCTGACGAAGGTGAGGAAGGTCGTGGCCTGGCCAATTTGGCCGTTGGCTGGCCATAGGACGACGGGGAAGAGGTCTGCCGAAGCAAGTCGGAGGAGGGTCGGAGGTGGAGTTTCGAAGAGGTTTGTGGCCCTAAAACTAGCTAAAGAGGTTGGCTTGGCCTCTGGGATCCATTTATAGGCCAAGGGGAGGGGTTTCAAGCTTGGAAACAAGCTTGCAAACTCCATGTTTCTTGTGCACGTTTGAGATGCGTACCTTCAAAAGGTTTGCATGAGAATTTGGGAAAGTAGAGCCCAACGAATGGCTCAAATGGAAGGTGACTCCCCATGGAATCTTCGATTCAAATTTGGGAGAGATTGATTGAGAATCGAGCGAGAAGTTCTCGCTCGAATCTCATCGGAGCTCAATGTGTTCACACTATTGGAGGCAGGGACTTAAAAATGAAGATGATGAAGAAGTTAGGGATCTATTTGTAAAAGATTCAAAAGTTAGTGGTATAAGTGTGCTATAAAAGAGTCAGACAGAACCAAATTGCAAACTAGGTCAAGATGATCTCAGATTGGGCCTAAATTTTCGCACAAGCCTAATTTAAACCCAAGGAATCCAATGGTGAAGTTAGATTTAGGTTTTGATGAAGTTTGACTGGTGAAATTTTACAAGTACCCAAATTATGGCAAAAGTCTGTCTGTGGCCCTATTTTGAGTCAAGACGGATTCCAATGGTCAAATCAAGGATGCCAAACCCTAGAGAATATTTTTCTATGAATTTTACAGGGTTTAGGTGAATTTTATCTTGACCAAAACCTTAGTCAATTAAACTGGTCTTTTTTTAGGGTTTCAGATATCATTTAATTCCTGAAATGCGCAAAAACCTTTTTTTATCTATACTAACTCACTTGTTAGACTCTTAAGATCATTTGACCCTTAATTAACCCCTAGAGAAACCCACGGTTATTTTACATTCATGATATGATGGTAAAATTGTAGTTTAACCCTGGTTTCTTGTATTTCTCTTAAAAAGGATTTGCAATGAATTATGGCCTTCTAATGGTTATGTAGGAGAATTTAGTCCTTGATTATGACTAATTAAAGCTAGATGTCACTGATGATGACATTATCATCAATTGGATAGCTAATGAACTATCTAGGGTGGTGTGGTTGGCAAGTTGTCATGGGTAACAACCCATTGGCTAGTTGTCCAAAGCCCAGCTGACAAAAATGCACAAATAATTCCCAAAGCACTTAGGGAAGAAGCGGGAAAGTAGAATAAGCCAGGGAGATATACACTGGGTTTGCCCTTGTGTTGACCCTATAAAAAATTTAAAAGTAGGGAGAAAGCTACCGTTTGGAAAGATAATCCTCTAGGCAGAAATCTTTAAGGTTACCTAGGGTCGTAGAAACTCGAAGTTCGTTTTAACGGTCGCCTAATGAGTCTATCACCCTTTCACAAGATGCTTAGCACTTAAAGCCCTTTTCGAGTCTTGGGTGGGTTGAGTAGCCAGAAAAAGTTATCTCAAAACTCTCAAACTCCGAAAGTCCAAAAAAATTAGAAAAGAAAAATAAAAAAATGTATCTTCCCTTTTCAAATAAGGCGAGGACTTGGGTGGTTTACATTCTGGTAGACATCCGGGTACTATTGAGTCTTCATAGTTTAGGACCTTAATTAAAATTTTCTATTGCTAATAAATGACTTAGGCCTAAGCGATCTAATCCTAATTTTGATTTTATACATAGCATGTACCTAGTGAGTCTATCACTCTTTCACAAGATGCTTAGCGTTTAGAGTCCTTTTCAAGTCTTGGGTGGGTCAGGTAGCCATAAAAAGTTATCTCAAAACTCTCAAACTCCAAAAGTCCAAGAAAATTAGAAAAGAAAAACAAAAAAATGTATCTTCCCTTTTCAAATAAGGCGAGGACTTGGGTGGTCTACATTCTGGCAAACACTCGAGTACTATTGAGTCTTCGTAGTTTAGGACCTCAATTAAAATTTTCTATTGTTAATAAATGACTTAGGCCTAATTTTGATTTTATACATAGCATGTAATTTAATTTTGCTAGGGACTAGCAAAAGATAGGCATGGGGGTATGATGTAGACACAATTATTAAAGAGAAAAGGCCTATTTATGCATGTTCCTAAGCTTAGATTTTCATTTCATGTTATAAATATTGCATAGCATGCATCATCCTGCATTTAGAGTAGTTGTGGTTAATTACGTCTTTTTTTATGGCCAGGAGGGAAGGAGATTTATTTTGGGGTCTCGGATTGACGATCCGAATGTACGGATCGGATCAGGATGATGATTGGAGTCCAACACCTCCGAGATCGTCCTAATTAGAATCCCCTATCACCTTATGCAATCCGAGGAAGATCAACAGCCAGGAGGGCAATGTGACATCCTTAAGAGCTTCGAATGAAAAATCCAACCGTATGGATGGATCCAAAGCGATGATCGTAGTCCGACAACGTGAAAATCACCTCTATCTAGGCACTATGGCACCTTCTACAACATAAATAAATGGATGGCCTAGATGGCACCACGTGGCGCCATCTCGACTGCCCAACATCGTCCATCAACAGCTATTGGCAGCCCCTCATCATTAGAGATCTCGCACCACAGCCGTTGGATCAAGATCCAACGACTGAGGTTCCTCTGTGCCCGGGGCCACCATGCTATCCTCGCAACTCAAACGCCCACTTGCCTCAACGATAGCACGCGCGGGTTGCAAACAAGAGGCACGGGGTCAAATCCCGCCAAGCCTCCAATCCAGCCCAATGGCAAGGCTCGCTTAATTTCGACTGCTCAATCGCAGATGAGCGGCCGAGATGTGCTATGTGGGTGCATGAATGACCGTTGATCCAGTGGAGGTGATCACGTAAGCGTCGACCACATCTCCACGTGCAATCCAATTCCAGCCAAGCAGCCCGATCTCTGCGCAATCAGGACTATCCATCTCCAATCGAACGGTCCTCCTTTGACAACGCATATGCAGCTGTGAAGCATGGGCGTGTGCTTGAGTTGGCACGAAGCTTCAGCGACAGCCTAGGAAGGCCTTTAGTGACGCTTGCAGCCGTCACTACTTGCCTGTAGGCACAAGGATAGCTACGGGCGTGAGCAATTGGGGCACAATCTTGAGCGACAGCTGCAGTGGTCCTTAGTGACGCTTGCAACTATCATTGCAGCCCTCTATACGAATTTCTTTCTCTTCTTTCTACTATAAAAGGACCCCTACTCCCCCCATTCCTCTTCATCTCTACCTACTCTACTCCACCTACTCCTAAGCTCTAGTAGCCTACCAAAGCTCCATTAGAGCTTACTCTTAAGCTCCAAAGGCCTCCTAGATCCTAAACCCTAGTGTAATATTCCTATTTCCCACCAAATATTCATCCTTTATCCCACCAGCTTCATAGGTTGCCTTGATGCATCCTCCCACCTCCATTCTGATAGATCACCTCTGTCTCCTCACCTCCATTCCACAGCCTCGGTGAAGCATTCCTCTACCTAGCATCCTCCTACATCTCACCTCTTTCATCCTGCATCTCACCTCCTTCATCCAAGCTTCCGCAAGGCACCGTTGTCTCGCCGAACAGCCGATTCAGGAGATTTCCTCTCACCCCTATCTCTTTTATGCTTTCTAGATTATTGTAATAAACATTTGCGTGATATATCATAGTTTTTTCATCTCTCTTGTGATCTATCTTGCCTGCTTCTTCTATAAAAACAAAAGAAAATGTCGCCTCCCTGTGTTTGACCTGAGACTCCCATGGAGTTTTTGGTTATAACTTGTATTTGATAGACGCGTTTTGCGAGCTATGATGACAGGTTCTCCAAAAGCTGATTTTAATTCGCGAAACACAACTCATCAACAAGCATAGAAAATACTTTCTAAATACTTGAATCAAATCCAAAAAAGGACATAAAAATTTGTTTGAAACCCTGACTGGTTTTTCACCGCTACTGTGTTGATTGCCATCGTGCACACAGCATGATCACATAAGTCACAAACACATGGGTTTCTATCTCATCACCTTTAGCACCCACAGGATCTGGATTCGCATGACAATCTTATCTAGACTCCTAGTGGATTTTAGAGGTTTGTACTTCGTTAGGTTTATCTTAGGATGCGTACAATTGTTTAAAACATCTGTTTGCATACTACTATTTTGCGTAGCAGCCTCAAGGAAAAATTTGATTTCTCTCAGTCTTTCTATGATTGAGATTATTTAGGATTTCTGATTTTCTTGTGAGATTGAGATTTGATCCTTCCTTTGAGTTGTGATTGTTTCAAAAACTCATTTTCAAAAATCGAATCAATGGAAGGTAGGAGATCCTAAAACCCTGAACTTGTACTCCCCTTGGGTGCTAAAGCCCAAGTTACTGCTTCTTCTTCTATGCCTTCCACATCCGATCTTATACCTCTTAGGCCTCAAACTCCAATCCACTACTCCAT
The DNA here is from genome assembly GCA_037157565.1 of Thalassia testudinum. NCBI lineage: Eukaryota > Viridiplantae > Streptophyta > Magnoliopsida > Alismatales > Hydrocharitaceae > Thalassia > Thalassia testudinum. The sequence continues at coordinate 63,507,593 of JAZHRO010000031.1, forward strand.
ACATCATGAGGATGATCATGATTATGCACAATTCAAGGATTTCGAAGAACTTCCTCCACATCTTTCTACACATCCTCCACCTCCACCACCACCAAACCATAGGTTCCAACCTCCCCCGTACCCAAACTTTCCTAACCCACCACTAGAGAGAGGACCTATGCCTCATCTTCAACACTTGTTTGAAACACAACTTCAAATGAATACCTTTACCCAATAGGTGCAATAGCTTGCACAAGCTATTAATCTTTTAGCAAAGCTCCAACATCAACCTAGAAACCCTCAGGCACCACGTCAACCTCGTAGACCTCACCTACAAGATTACTATAATCTCACAATTGCCCAACCTATTCCTGTGGTACGTTATCCCAATGGGGGTCATGCTGCTGAACTGAAGCCAAACATCATCGCACTTATTCCTCACTTCCATGGACTTACTTTTGAGGAGCCTTTTCAGCATTTAGAGGAGCTGAAAAATCTTGCTCAAACTCTGGGTCTGCAAGGCCATGATCAGCACACTCTTTTAATGAAAATGTTCTTTTCATTAAAAGACAAAGCCGCCTTTTGGTTTAGAACTTTAGCATGGACTACACATATAGATACATGGGCTTCTTTAGAACATGAGTCCCTAAAGAAGTACTTTCCCGTAGGCCGCACTAATGCTCTAAGGCTTGCTATCACCACATTCACCCAAAACTCAGGACAATAGATGCACGAGGCTTGGGAGAGATTTCACAAGCTTCTGAGAAAGTGTCCCCACCATGGTGTCCCACACTAGCAACAGGTCCAGATCTTCTATCATGGGCTCCATGATGATACAAAGAACTTTGTAGATGCCGCTTGTGGAGGCAACTTCTTATGTCAGGAGGAGGACTTAGCCTTTGAGGTCTTCAACAGCATGGCCAAAAACTCTATTAACAATGCTTCGATGAGCGTGTTTAATGGAAAGTCCTCTCATTATCACTCACACTCAGGGGTACACGAAGCCCAATCCAACAGTAGAGACTTAGAGATAGTGGCTAATCAGCTGGATAAGGTGGGCTTGATAGAGAAGAAAGTAGATGAGGTATGGAAATTTCTCTCTAAACCTTCATCATCTCCTTCTCGATCACCTGCCCCACACACCTCTTTCCAGTTTCCCACAGGGAGGGAAACTATGAATAACCTTACTGTGACACAACCTGCACTATCGGATTATACTTTTTCCTATCCTTCATCGGTTGGAGGAACCTTTGTTCCTCCTTACACTGACTTCCCTTCACATTCTGGCTCTTCGGAGGAGCTCCACGCCATTCACAATGACCCATTTACACAAACCTACAACCCTGGATGGCGGAATCATCCAAATTTCTTGTGGTCGGGAAATTCACAAAGACCTCCCTATCAACAACCTTTTGCACCACCACTTCACAATCTGATCCAAGCACCACCTCCACAAACACACGAGTATCCACCACGTGCCTACCAGCAACCCCAACCAAGGCCCACCTAATACTCTCAACCTAGGCCTACGCAAGATGACCAGTTGGGGACAATCATGAAAGCTCTTGCTAATCTACAACAACAAAATATTGCCATGCAGTAGAGACAAGATGCAGCTTTAGCTGAGATGAGAGACCAGCTATCGCACTTGAAGGAATCCCATCAACCACATTCACTCCCATTTCAAGCACGACCCAATCCAAGAAACATACCTGCCCAGAGGTATGTTCAACCTAGACCTTCAGTGCAAGGTCAAGCACATGTCATTTCACAAGCCTTGCACGAAACTAAATTCCACACTAAACCAAATTCTTCCTTTCCACAACCTCAACCACCTCTATTACCAAATTCTAAGTTACCATCTACATCTAGAGCTAAACTTAATTCCATAGTCACTAGGAGTGGTAGAAGCACTATAGATCCACCATTTCCTGCTTCTGCACCTTTTCCTGGACCTTCTAGTTCCACTCCTCCATCTGATTCACCTCTTCCTGCTTCTTCTCAACCTAGGAATGACCCTCCTATAATGACTTCTGTACCATTTCCAGAGGCTTTAAAGAAGAAGGGAAAAGGAAAGAAGAAGACTTGTGTGGCACTTGAGGACATAAACATCCCCTTGTTGGATACAATTCGCCACATACCTCTTTACGCTAAGTTTTTAAATGACCTATGTACACCTAAGAGTAAAGCAAGGATTCAGAAAGGGAGTAGTCCAATCATCCTCTCGGAACAAGCAAGTTCCATCATTTCCAGTACCCTCCCTACTAAGATGAAAGACCCAGGCACCCCTCTCCTTTCTTGCATGATAGGTAACACAACATTCAATAGTGCACTACTAGATCTAGGTGCTTCCATCAATCTTATCCCAACCTCCCTATTGACACATTTCGAGGTTAGCAATCTGAAGCCAACCGAGGTGTCCCTACAATTAGCTGACAAATCAGTTAAGACACCTCAAGGAGTGTTGGAAGATGTTATAGTGCGGGTTAACGATTTTTTCTTTCTTGTAGACTTTATAGTCCTTGACATGGAAGTACCTAAGGATATACAAAACACACCTATCATACTAGGAAGACCTTTCTTGGCTACGGCCAAGGCGAACATCAATTGTGAGGAGGGCCTAATAGAGTTGAAATTTGGAGAACAAAAGATGATTGATATTTTTTAGGCCCAAAAGGGACCATCCTGTAGTATAATTGAGGAGATCTGTTCCTTGGATTCTTTGGATAAGTTGGTTGAGGATACTTTAATTGATTCACTAAATTTAGAACCTTAATACCCTTTGGATTATGACTTGACTTCCCATGAGACACCAGTGGTAGAAACTGAAGACTTACCTCCAATTCCCTTAGTGTCTCTAGGATCTTCTGAGATCTCCACACCTACTCCTTCACCAGATCCTATTCCCGTTGAACTCAAACCTCTTCCTGACTCTTTGAAGTATGTCTTCTTGGGACCTGATCAAACTTATCCTATGACTGTCAACTCTCATCTTTCTTCTGATCAAGAATCATGACTCTTATCTGTCCTGAGAGCACATAGACAGTCGATAGGATGGAGTCTTTTGACTTGACTGGCATTAGTCCTTCTTACTACACACAAAGGATTTTCATTGAAGAAGGATCTAGACCTACTAGGCAGCCACAGCATAGATTGAATCCTACACTTCAAGAGGTAGTTAAAAATGAGATGATCAAGTGGTTAGACAATGGAATCGTTTTCTCCATATCAAATAGCCAATGGGTAAGTCCTGTTCAAGTTGTGCTTAAGAAGGCCAAACTTACCGTCATAACCACTGAATCTAGAGAAGTCATCCCTACACAGATTGCTAGTTCGTGGTGAGTATGTATTGACTACCACAAACTCAACCAAGCCATGAAGAATATCATTTCCCATTGCCCTTCATTGATCAGATACTGGAAAGATTGGCAGGGAATAGATTTTTATGCTTTTTGGATGGCTATTCAGGTTATAATCAGGTGGCAATTCACCCAGATGACTAAGAGAAAATGACCTTCACCTGACCCTCATTCCATTCCATCTGATTGGGGTGCCCCCGGCTCTGACATGTATCTTCAGAGGAGTCACATGAAGCTTAGAATTCTGGGTGTATTTCATATTTCCAAATCCAAAAAGGGGGAATGTGGAACCTTTGCATCCTATAGGATGCCATTTGGGTTGTGCAATACACCCGCTATATTTCAGCAGTGTATGTTTACAATCTTCTCCGATTTAGTAAGTGATTGTTTAGAAGTCTTCATGGATGACTTCTCAATCTTCGGGAACACATTTGATGCATGCTTAGAACACCTAAGGTCTTGTAAAGATGAATAAATGTGAATCTGGTACTTTCCCAGGAGAAATCACATTTCATGGTACCAAAATGACTAGTTTAGGTCACCTTATTCTGAGAGAGGAATGGAGGGTGACCGTGCGAAGGTAAAATTGATTTCTAAACTACCACTGCCTTCGTCGGTTAAGAAGATTAGATCTTTTCTCGAGCATGTTGGTTTTTATCGCAGCTTTATAGTGGATTTCTTGAAGACTGCATATGGTGCTATGGGACTCTGATCAAGGCAATTTCAGAGGCGTTGGACTATGATCGTTCTCTTAATCAAATCTGTACAGTCGAATTGTCAATCTGAGGCTCCAAAATAAATATCCTTCTCTCCTAACCACAAAAATGATGCAATTAACCTAAATTATATACAACTACTCTAAATGCAGAATGATGCATGCTATGCAATATTTAAAGCATGAAATGCAAATCTAAGCTTAGGAACATGCATGAATAGGCATTTTACCCTCAATAAATATGTTTACATCATACCCCTATGGCTATCTTTTGATAGTCCCTAGCAAAATTAAACTATATGCTATGGATAAAAGCAGAATTAGGATTAGATCGCTTAGGCCTAAGTTGTTTATTAACAATAGAAAATTTCAACTAAAGTCCTAAACTATGAAAACTCAACAGTACCTGGGTGCCTGCCAGAATGCAAACTGCCCAAGTCCTCACCTTATTTGAAAAGAGAAGATACATTTTTTTATTATTTTTCTTCTTTTCTAATTTTTTTGTACTTTTGGAGTTTGAGAGTTCCGAGATAATTTTTTATGGCTACTCGACCCACTCAAGACTCGAAAAGGATTCTAAGTGCTAAGCATCTTGTGAAAATAGTGAAAGACTCACTAGGCGGCCATTAAAACGAACTTTGGATTTCTACGACCCTAGGTGACCTTGCCTAGAGGTTTATCTTTTCAAACGATAGCTTTCTCCCTACTTCTTTTATTTATGGGATCAACACAAGGGTGAACCAGTGTATATCTCCCCAGTTTATTCTATTCCCCCGCTTCTTCCCTAAGTGTTTTGGGAATTATTGTGCATTTTTTTTTGTATGTTGGGTTCTGGACAACCGATCGATGAGCTATTACCACCGACAACTTACCAGTCATACTCGTGCAGTGAAGTGTGGTTTTATTTATTTTATTATTTTTTATTTTCTCCTTTTGCTATTTTTTTTCCTTCTATTTTTTCTTTTTTTTCTCTTTTTGTTTTTTAGTAGGTGACTTTCCTGATCTAAGATTTACCTAAAGGCAGTACAATGAAAATGGTCTTGTGGCTAAGCTCTGAACAACCATCCGATGAGCTGTTACCACCGACAACTTGCCAACCATACCATCCTAGATAGTTCATTAGCTACCCAATTTCCGAAGAAATCATCGAAAAGTGAGTCAATGCAAAAAATGTGTGTAGATGCTTAAGCTTAATGTCCCCCCTAAATCAGAGGGCGGGTTGATAAGTCGCATACTTATCATCCTAATTTATTAACCAAATTAAAAATGAATTTGAATTGGAGAGGACTCGAGACTAAGTCCACATTCGAGTGGACACCCGAGCTAATTAAGCCTGAAGACCTAAAGAGTCTAAGTGTTTAAGTCCCTCCGTATCATTTCCTAAAGTTAATAACTTCGAAATGGCTAAGTTCTCTTTTCCTAATTTCTTTATTTTTATATCTTTTTCAAATTTTCAATTTTTTTTTTAATTTTATAAGAAACTAAAAGAAATTCTACAGAGTTAACATAATGATTTCAGGATTAAGTATCTATCCCCCCATGCCTAAATGATGCAATTCCTCATTGTAAAAATAACGACATGAAAAGGATGAAGTAAATAGAATATCACCTAAGTGTCGTGAAAATCTGGTCAGCTCTGCAGAGAGAAGAGTATATACACATGCACTAAGTTTAATGCCTTCAGCTAGGCATAACATACATACAAAGAAGAAATTGAGAATTCACAAGTGCGGGTCAGAATCAAAATCAAAAGGTTGATCCTAAAACCCGTCTGCAGAAGATGTCCACAAATGTGGACCAGATTATGGTGCAGACTCATGCCCCAGGGTTGAGTGGTTCTAAGGTTCTGGATGAAAATCACCCAGAACTGAAGGTTGTGTTTGTGGGACCGAGCCTGCGGTTTAGTGGTGTGCAACCCAAGACCAAAATGGCAGACAATATGTAGATCCTGTTCACTAGTTTTAGATGTCCACTTAACATTCAGCTTAGAAAAATAATCAGTTATTTCGAGCTTAGGTTGCACGTGAAAGATATCGTAAGGGTCCTGGTAGAAAGTAGGTGGTTTCAAGTCCATAGGTACCCTTAGATCCAAAATCAAAGTTCCCTCAGAATTAGCCTCCCAAATTTTTATTTCAATAATTCTATCCTCCAACATCAAGAACTCAGGTTCCGGGACCTCTAGCATATCATTCACCCCATATGATTCACCCAAGTCCAGAAATCGTGACTTGGGCACAATGATCTCAAAAGTCAGCTCTTCGGGGTGCAGATGAGGAATGGGGTCACTGATTGAATCATCAAGATTCGGATCCTCCAAGTCAACCCCAACCGAATCAAATTCCTCTATTATCGGGCTGTCAAGTGGTTTATCAGATTCCTCATGCCCGTTTGTCTCACTAAAATCATGTTCCTTATGCTCAAGTGAGACTTCACTAAGAGATTCTTCACCCTCAGAGTCAAAGAGTTCATGATCCTTATTTATATATGTCTCAAATTGATTGTCATTTCCTGGTTTAAAGAGACATATTTTTCCTTGCTCCTTGGCTTAGGGATCTCGGGTGAATCAATCGGTTTATCCTCAATGGGTTGCTCTAGCCCAACTTGGTCATCCCTGGTCTCAGAAAATGTATCCCCCTCGATAGGCACCTGAGCGAGTTTAGACATTGGCTCTCCTGAAGAGGGTTCATCTTGAGAATCATTGATGAGAGCCTCATCATGAGCCATAACTAGCTCATTTTGACCCAATAAAGAAGATAAAAGCTCCTACATAACCTAGTAGAAGGCCTAAATGAAGGAATAAGTGTTCTGAGAAGAAAACATGAAATAAAGGTTAAAACTATAATTTTACCATTGCAGTACATAAACGGGATTTCTCAGAGGCAAAATATAGGTCAAATGGTCTAAATAAGATAAAAAGTGGGTTGAGTCAATCAGAAATGGGTTCATGTGCAATTTAGGAGTTAAATGACATTTGGTAACCCTAAAACAGACCTGCTTAAATCAACAAGGTTTCGATCAGGATAAAAATCAATTAAACCCTCTAAAAATCATGGAAAAATATCCTCTAGGGTTTAGAAAACTTAATTTGGCCTTTGGAACCTAGTTTGACCTAGAATAGGGTCCTAGCTCATTAATTGACCTAATTTAGGTTTTTACGCAAAATGTCCAGTCAAATGAGATCAAACCTAAAATCCAACTTCTCCATTAGATTCCTTAGGTCAAAATTAGGTTTTTACCAAAATTTGGACCTAAGGGGAGGTCATCTTGACCTACTTTGCAATTCAGTACACCCAAATCACATTTTAGTCCCTAACTTTTGAAAATCATCACAGAGAGCCCCCTAACTTCCTCACCACCTTTTCAATCAGGTCCTTCCGCCATTATTGGGGCAGAATCCTGCTCCGGCGAGGATTAGAGAGGAAATACTCTCTGATTCCTCAGAGATCCCCTCCCAGAAATGGAAGGGAGATTCTCTGAGGAATTCCCTTCCATCTGAGGCCAATCACGATCTCTGGTGTGAACCCAATCTCTCATGCGAACGCATGAGGGATTTGGGTATCCACCCTCTTTCCTTCTCCGGCGAGCTGTCGGAGACGGATACGTGCCCTCCACGCTCTGAAAGCACGGCCCAGTGCCTATAAAGAACCCCCAAACCCGGCCGCTCACTTTTAGCTTGACTTGGCCGGACTTCCACCTCAACTTCTTCTCTTTCTTTTTCAGTCAAGGGTCCAACGAGCTTCGGCGACGCCCCCTCCCCTCCCTCTTCGCTCTGCCATAAAACCAGTGGCAGAGTCATCTTCCTAATTCTCCTCCGCGTCGCGCAATACCCGCGCACGCCGCCTCAGCCCCGTCGTCGCCGCCGTCTTCCTCCACTGGGCAACTTCTTCTCTGGTGACAGCAGGTACAGCCGTCCGCCTCTCCGTATCCCTTCGTCCCTGTAAGTAGGTTAGAATTGTTCCACAACCTCCCCTCTTTCTTTTCCTGATTTTATTTCAATTGATTACCCCTCGACACCGCCTGACCACCCTCATCTTCCACATCACCGACCAACCTCCGGCGAGTCGCCCCCACTATTCCGCCCCTCCATACGCCTCACCAACCATCTCATAAGCTCCGCCTCACCACAAGGAACACTCTCCGCCCATCCACCATCCCTCTACGCCTCCACCACAGACCCCCGAACACCCCCACACTTCCGATCACAGGATGACCTAGGCACGCATGCCTAGGTCGTCCCACAACCTACGGCACCGTGCACAACCTTCGTCGTGCCACGACGAAGGTCCCTAGCTAGTCTGATTAAGCCGAGAGCCTTGTTTTGTGTTTGGCAGTATTCCAGCCCCTGCCGCCATTGACGGTTGAAGCAGCTTCGAAGCAGCTCCAGGCTTCAGGTGTAGCGGACTCGGGCGAGCAGTGCGAAGACATCTGGTCCAGCAAGGAGTGCAGCGAAGCCCGCAGCCTTGGCAATTGCACGAATATTCTTCTGCGAGCGCGCGCGAGAGCAAGGTGGGACTAATAGTCCCACATCATGAAGTTACAAGCGGCTGAAGAGGTATAAAGTGATTTCGTGTTATTAGCTCTTTGCCTCCGAACGCACAGGGGTGAGGTCCCTTACCTTACCCACGCTCGCCTCGTCCGCGGTTTCACCTCGCGGATCTGGCGGGCTCCGACCCAACCCTATCTGAGCACACCTCGCGCATCACCCTCACGCCGGTGCGCCTGGTCCCGGGTGCGAAATCCGACCCGATTACCCGTGGCTCTGGGAGAGCGTCCTTTGAGTGAATTGCAGAGAGAGAGAGACGTGCGGGTAGAGGGACAGGGTAGGTTTTGCTTCCACCTCTCTGTGTAGGCACGCTGAGCGTTGAGGAAAAGAGACTAAGCCGCAAGGAAGAAGAAGCGAAGAAGTAGAAGAAGAGGCTGAGCGAGGCAGTGAAGAGAAGGAAGAAAGAAGGATTGCAGAGAGAAAGTAGAAGGACTGCAAGAAAAGAAGCAAAGGCAGGAAGAAGATCAAGGCAAGAAGAAGAACTGCAGACAAAAAGAGGAAGAAGAGAAGAGACCAAAGAAGAAGCCTTCGCAGAAGAGAGAAGAGAAGGAAGGAAGAGAGACTGCAGAGAAAGAAGAAGAAAGGCAAAGTGAAGACTGCAGAAGAAAGAAAGCAAAAGAAAAAGGGAAAACATTTTTAAGACGTTTGATCACAAGATCAGACGTCCAATTTTACTCTTTTGTCATAATTACTTTTTAACCGCATACATTCATATTTGAATTCAAGTTTTGAGTAAATTAGAGTGTTCAATTACATTTGAGATTAGTAGCAAATTCCAATTGTTCCCTGTGTTCGACCTCGGATACTCCGATTTTCGAGTAATAAAATCTTTTATTTGTTGACGACGCTTGATCACCTATATTACGACGCAATAACTATTAAAACACGATCGAAACAGTGTCACCTCAACAATCATCCCGAGATTTGACTAGGGCGACCAAAAATTTCACCCTCAACCTCGACAATTTCCCAAGAAGAAACTCACCCAGGTCCCTATCCCTAACACTTTGGAGCAAATCCAATAAAGAGCTATTCAGCTCGTTAATCATTTTTATCATAGGCTCCAATGCTTCAGTGCATGGTGTTGGTTGAGCTTCTAACGATTGTATAGTGTTCCTCAAATTAGCCAACACCCTATCCTGGATCTAGTTCACCTGAACCGATTGGCTCGATTCAGGTTTGGGTGGTTTTGGATTAAAATTAAATGGGAGTCAAGATGTCGAGGTTCTTGGGTCCCTCCTTGATAATAGGTCATTTCAGGTTATTTAAAGGTTGGTGACGACCTATATTCAGCATAATTCTGGGGAGGGTAAGTGTTATAATCAGCATATCCTTCACGGTTGTAGATTGATGAGAATCGCATCATGAATCCTAACTAGCACAATCTAACCTAGATATACGAGAAAAATCTCCTACATAACTCAAAGAAAGGCTTGACTCAAAGAATTCTGAGTTTAAGAAGAAAATAAGTCATAAGGGGTAAAAATGCAATTTCACCAACACAATCTATAAACAGGGTAACTCAGGGTCCAAACATAGGTCAAACTAACCTAATAAGAAGGAAAGTGGGATGATCTGATCCAATAAGGGCTACAGCAACTCCAAGGAATTAAATGACATTCTGTAACCCTAAAACAAACCTACTTCAATTCACGAGGTTTGAGGTAGGGTAAAAATAAACTAAACCCTCTAAAATTCATAGAAAAATAATCTCTAGGGTTTAGAACCTTCAATTTGTCCTTGGAAACCCATTTTGACCTACATTGAGAACCATGCCCAATTAATGATTTAATTTGGGTTTTTACGTAAATTGGCCGGTCAAACAAGGTCTGACCTAGAAATAAAATTCACCATTAAAATCCTTAGGTCAAATTAGTCATGCATAAAAACTTGAGCCTAAGAAGAAACCTTCTTGACCGACTTTGCAATTTGGTCCTCATCTATTATTTTTTGACCCTCAACTTTTGAAACCCTTGCATTTTAGCCCCTAGTTTATTCGTTGTTCTTTGCATTCAGGTCCCTCCTGCAAGTCTCTGCGCAGCGCCATGCTCCGGCGACTTTGCGCGGAGCATGGCACCGCGCAGGGTGAGGGAGGTGTCCTGTAGATTGAACCCGATGTTCCCTGCGACGTCTGCTGTCGCAGGGACACTGCCATGCCATCTGTCGACGCCCACACCTTCCGTACGAACGCACGGAAGGTATGGGTCACACTTCCGGCCATTCTCCGGCGAGGGAGGCAAGTTGCCTTCCTGCGCCCACCCCTCCGCCACCGCCTTTATAAAGGCCAGCGTCGCCAGCCGATTCTCCCAGCTTGGTCCTGACGGAGAAAACCCTAACCCTTCCTCTCTTCCCACTCCGACAGAAACCCACCAGCTCTAGCAGCCCCTCCTCCTCTGTCTCGTTGCTCTGCTTCAATACCAGCAGCAGAGCCACCTTGGCCTGATCTTCCCGCGTCGCGCCGTACCCAGCGCTCGCCCTCCTGCTCTCTTCCTCGTCGCCGCTCTCCCCCTCTGGGTGTTTCCTCTCCAGCGACAGTCGGTACGACTGCCGCCCTGCTCCGGCCCCCTTCGTCCTTATAGGTAAGTAACAGTTATTTCCCTTCAACCCCTCTTTCTTTTACCCAACTTAATTCGCTCAATTACCCCTCGACCGTGCCTGACCGCCCTCACCTTCTCCATCTCCGGCCACTCTCCAGCGAGTCGCCCCCGTCAATCCACCGCTCCACACAACTTGCCACCTACCCCAAAAGCTCCGCCTCACCTCACCCGACACCCCCCTACCCCTCCACTGCCACTCCACAACACTCCCCCGATCAAACCCATTTTTGCGGTTGCAGTCCGACCTAGGGCTGCCACCAGGCATCGCCCCGCAACCTGCTATACCCCGCATTACCTTCTCCGTGCCACAGCGAGGGTCCCCCTGTGGTATGATTCGGCCGATAGGCCCTGTTTGTGTTCGGCAGATCTTCAGCCCCGGCCGCCATTGGCGACAAGGCGAGGAGCTTCCAAGCGAGCTCCAGGCCCTGAAGCAGCTGGATTCCAGCTGAGGCAAATTGGAGGGACTTGGGTGAAGGTAAGGAGCGGGTCAGCGAAGAGAAACGAGGGCGTTGCTGCTGAGGCCAGGTCGCGTCCGTCCTGCGGGCACGCGCACACGAGGGACAAAGTTTAGTCCCACATCGTGTGATTTCGAAGCGCCGCACCCATTTAAGTTGATTTTGTGTTTTCACTTAAGTGCCTCAGAACATAGGGTGAGGTCCCCTGGCCCACTCGCCCACCTCGTCCGCGACCCACGCCACGCGGACCTGGCCGACCCATTTACCCTGCACTCCTCGCGCACCACCCACGCCGGTGCACCTGGTCACGGGTACGCTACCCGACCCGATAACCCGACTCTGGGAGAGCTTCCTATGAGCGGTTTACAGAGAGAGAGAGACATGCGGGTAGAGGGAAGGGTTAGGTCTTGCCTTGTGCAGGAACAGGGCGAAAGAAGAAGGCTCACCACTTGGCCGTAGGAAGAAGAAGAAGAAGAGGAGCAGAAGAAGAAGCTTTGAAGAAGCTTTGCAGCTGAGCAAGGCAGAAGACCAAAGAAGAAGAAGAGAAGAAGAAAGAGCAGCAAAGGAAGAAAAGAGAGGGGAAGCACTGTAGCAGACCGCCGTTTAAGTCATCTGATTGCGATATTAGATGACGGCTGAAGCCTCAAAAGAGATAAAGCAAAGAAGAAGAAGAAGAAAAGAAAAGGCTCCGCAGCTGAAGAGAAAGAAAAGAGAAGAAGGAAGAAAGAAGATAAAGACAAGAGAAAGAAGAAGAACTGAAGAAGAAAAGAAAGAGAAGACCAGCAGAAAAAGAAGAGGAACTGAAGGCAATCAAAGCCAAGGAAGAAGACCCGTAAAGAGAAAGAAGAGAAGAAGAAGAAGAATACAAGCAAAGAGAGAAAGAAGAGAAGAAGAAAAAGCCAAAAGACAAAAATCTATTTCTCCCTCTCTCTCTCTCTTATTTTTGTAATAAAGAAACATTGTACTTCTAGAATTCCAGTAGCTCCCTGAGTTCGACCTCGGGAAACTATTTCCGAGTAAAAGTGTTAATGGTAACGACAACCGTAGCTGTCTTATTTTATACCACAACGATATTACTGTAATAAGCATTAAAACAAACAAAGACTAGCTGCGGTTGCGAAATCCCCACCATTTTCTTGGCGCCGTTGCCGGGGAGCAACGGCTATTCTAGAAGCTTTGAAATTCTTTTAAATAATTGCTAATCTTTTTCTCTCTTGTGCAGGCACAGGAACAGGAAAGAAGAGCAGCCGCACAACAAACACTCCAACAAACAGGTAATCTTCATTAGCCCTTTCTTAACTCCCTTAAAATCTGAAAAAGGAACAAAAGAAGAATCAACTTAGGGCTACCTGTGTTATACATAGTAATTCATCAAAGTTGCCTATTTCAACGCATGCTTAACTGTTCATCCAACTAAGGTAACTAGGGCTAAAACCTTCTTGATTGAGCCCTAGATACTAAAATTTTTAGGCAACTAAAATGGACCAACTAGAGCCAATCCAAGGATTGAATATCTAGGTTTTCTAGAGACACACCTTCTATTAACAAAGAAAAGATCTTCCCAAAAAGAGGTGTGCCTAAACCTTGTTTGAAAAAGAGCTATACAAGAGAAACCCTAAACAATTGGCTCTCTAAACACTTGAACCCCAAAAGACAAGACCTAATAAGTTTTCAAAGGAAACAAGAGGTGAAGTTGACCCCTTGGGTCAACCAACCTTAAAATTAGGTCACTTTTTCACTCAAAATACCTAAGAGTTCAAGTGGAACCTTAAGCACCTTGATCTTAAAGTAAAAGAGGTAGACTTAAGAGGTCAAGATCTCCATTCTGGTCTACCTGGAACCGCAGTGACAAGAGAGGTCGGGTGGGGGAAACCCTGTAACCCGTGGGGATTCTCTACCGTGTAGGGGTCTTCACGAGACTCACCTTCTCTGGCTGCCCAGGTAATTCTCAGGTGGACGGTCTTTTTGATCAAGGGGTCCATCTGCCCCGCACCTCTATAGTCACCCAACAATTTTTGGGTGTCTCGATTGGGTCCAGCACCTTCTAAACTCATCTATTCGAACAGTGCATGTAAGGTAGGAGGTCCTTAAGACCACCCTTAAGACCTCCTTTAGGAATTCACTCTCATCAAGACCAAGCATCGACGCCCGTGTTTGCGCAGCAACCCCACCCCATTATTCTCTCATCTGATTCTGAACCAAGCTCTTCTTCTTCCCCCATCATGGCTCAGCCAGTTGAGGAAGAAAATAATCTGGAGCACCAGCTCCAGCGACTCAATGACCTCTTCCAAAACTTTGTGCACCCACCGCAGCGTCCTATGATGCGGGACCATTATAATCCTGCTGCAGTGGCCATTGAGCCTCGAGTCAGAATCCCGACTGGAGGACCTAATTTCGAATTGAAGCCCAATATGATTCATGCTATACCTAAATTCCATGGGCTTAATTCCGAAGATCCCTTCCAGCACATCAAGCAGCTAAAGCATCTGGCCCAAACTTTTGGGTCAGATGCACAAAATCGGGATATTTTTCTCATGAAGATGTTCTCCTTCTCTCTTATGGACAAGGCCGCTCATTGGTATCAAACCCAGACCCAGCCAATCAACACTTGGGAAGAACTTCAGTCTGAATTTTTGAAAAAGTTCTTTTCCGTTGGTCGGACCAATGCCTTGCGCCATCAGATTACTCAATTCACTCAGCAAACAGGGGAACCTCTCCATGAGGCATGGGATCGCTTTCAGGATCTCATGAGAAAGTGCCCCCATCACGGAGTTCCTAAATGGGAACAAGTCCAATCTTTTTACCAGGGACTCCGTGAAGACATCCGTCTTTTCGTCAATGTAACCTGCAGAGGGAATATCATGGGTCAACATGAGGACACCGTGTGGGAGATTCTCGAAAACATGTGCGAGAACTCCATCAACAATGACTCCATGGGATTATTCGACAGGACGAATACCCGCGCATCGACGAATCTTAGGGCAGCACATGAGACGCAGGGCCTGTCCGCATCAGTCAACCTGGAATTAATGGCCAGTCGATTGGACAAGGTCTCAATCATTGAAAAGAAGGTGGATGAGCCAACTCAGCACCTGCAGTAAGCCACCTCTGCGCATAGCTCTTTTGCACAGCCTCCTTCCACGTGGGAGACTGTGCAAAACATTCTCCATCGATCTTCTCCTGTGATGGATCCATATCCATCATCTGATTCTCGTATCGGAGGGTCATCCGATCCCTTCTATACCAGCCCGGGAGATTCCATTCCCCCTTTCTCTGACTCTCTGGAGGTTCCTCAGACCTGCGAGGACCTCAACACCATCCAGAACGACCCATTCTCCAATACCTATAACCCTGGATGGCGAAACCATCCTAACTTTCAGTGGGCGGGAAATTCCCAAACCCAAAGACCACCCTTTCAGCCCTTCCCACAACCCCCTCGTCCTTACCAGCCGCCTCAGCCTCGACCCAACCCTACTTATCCATCAGGGCCAAATCAGGATCAAATGTCCCTTATCCTTCAGACTCTGGCTGACATTCAAAGAACGAATGCGGCTATCCAAAAACAACACAAGGACAAGCTTATAGAGGTCCGAAATCAACTAGCCCAGTTGGCAAATTCTCGCCAGCCAGGCACTCTTCCTTCGCAACCTCTTCCTAACCCGAATAACGTGCCAACACAGCGGTGCGTTAGGAACCCAAACCCGGGCCAAGCCCATATGATTTATCAGACCCCCTCTGTTCCTTCACTCGACGGGATGGAGGCTTCCACTTCTTTTGCAGGCTATCGGCAGCAACCCATCTTACCCAATCCCAATCAAAACCAGGCAGGACTTAATTCCGTGACAACCCGTAGTGGTAAGGAAACCCAAGATCCACCTTATCCAAACCACTCCAAGCCTGGTAGTGATCCCAAGCCTAGGACGGTAATCCAGGACGTTCCTATCCCTGTCCCAGATCAAAGACCTGGACCTATCCTAGAAGAACCAACCAAGGTTCCGTTTCCCGAGGCCTTGACCAAGGGAAAGAAGACTACCAAGCCCGTGGCACCTGAGGAGGACCTGGTCAAGCTCTTTGAGCAGGTCCACATAAACATCCCCTTGATGGATGCAATCCGCCACCTACCGGCTTACGCACGATTCTTAAAGAATGTGTGTACACCCCAGCGTAAGCCGCGAACCAAGAGTGGGAGTCCAATTGTTCTGTTAGAGCAAGCCAGCTCTATAATCCTAAGCAAACTCCCACCCAAGGCTAAAGATCCTGGTACTCCCCTGATTTCCTACAAGATAGGTGATACCCAATTTGATAGAGCATTGCCAGACTCAGGTGCTTCCATAAATCTGATACCCACATCCTTACTTAACCATCTAGAAGAGTTTGAGCTAAAACCAACTGAGGTGACATTACAATTAGCAGATAGATCTATAAAGTCACCAAAAGGGATTCTCGAGGATGTTATTGTGAGAGTGCGGGATTTCTACTTTCCTGTAGACTTTATAGTCTTAGACATGGACGCACCTAAGAACCCTAGGGATACACCAATCATTCTAGGGAGACCTTTCTTGGCTACTGCTAGAGCCAACATTAGCTGTGAGGAGGGCCAAATAGAGCTCAAATTTGGGAATCAAACCCTGAAAATTGATATATTTAAGACCCAACAAGGAATCAATTGCGGTGTCATCGAACAGATTTGTGACATTAGGGCTTTGGTTGATGAAACACATTTCCAGAATGACCTGATTATACCTCATCAACTACAGAAAGATCTTGACCCACAAACAGAGGAGTCAAATCCAGATTTGGACAACCCAGTAGCTCCTACCCTTGAATCTCACGTCTATTCTGAACCACCCGCCGCTGCTGATAACCCCATCCTCGAACTAAAGCCCCTTCCTGCTCACTTGAAATATATCTTTCTGGGTTCTAATCAGACCCTTCCTGTGATTATCAATTCCAAGCTCAGTCCCGAACAGGAATCCCGTCTGATTGCTGTCCTCCAGCAACATCGCAGAGCCATCGGGTGGACTCTCGATGATCTGACTGGAATAAGTCCCTCTTATTGCACTCATCATATCTATTCAGAAGAGGGCGCACGACCTTCTCGTGAAATGTAGAGACGCTTGAACCCCAATTTGCAGGAGGTCGTGAAAAAGGAGATCATCAAGTGGTTAGATGCCAGGATCATCTACCCGATCTCCGATAGTCGTTGGGTGAGCCCAATTCAGGTCGTGCCTAAAAAGGCAGGACTCACCACTATAACGACTGAAACCGAAGAAGTCATTCCTACCCGATTAGCCAACTCGTGGAGAGTCTGTATAGATTACCGCCGACTCAATTCCTCCACAATGAAGGATCATTTCCCACTACCCTTCATTGATCAGATTCTCGAGAAACTAGCAGGAAATAGGTTCTTCTGCTTTCTTGATGGGTACTCCGGTTACAACCAGGTGGCAATCCATCCTGAGAACCAAGAGAAGACCACGTTCACCTGCTCCTTCGGAACGTACGCATTCTGAAGGATGCCTTTCGATCTTTGCAATGCACCCGCTACTTTTCAGCGGTGCATGCTTGCCATATTCTCTGATATGGTAGGTGACTATCTGGAAGTCTTCATGGATGACTTTTCAGTTTTTGGAGCATCATTTGACGATTGCCTCCAACACTTGGTCTAGATACTCAGGCGGTGCATCGACGTGAATTTGGTTCTTTCCTGGGAAAAGAGCCATTTCATGGTGCCTGAGGGAATTGTCCTGGGACATTTAATTTCGGAGAAGGGCATCCAAGTGGATCGAGCTAAGGTTGATCTGATCTCTTGCCTTCCTATGCCGAGCTCGATCAGGGACATCCGTTCTTTTCTGGGGCACATCGATTTTTACCGTCGTTTCATTCCTGATTTCTCGAAAATCGCACTCCCCTTGACTTCTGACGTGGCGATAACTAGGTTTTGTTATAGCATTGTATTATAGCCAGTTATTGCCATCATTTGCTAATATATAATTTTTTACTCGGAAAATAAAGAGTTCCCGAGGTCGAACTCAGGGAGCAAGTTGTATTCTAGGGGTACAAATTCTTATTACAAAAGATAAAGAGAGAGAGAGATGAAAATCTTCTTCTTCTCTTCTTTCTTCCTCTTTGTTTTCTCTTCTCTTTGGCTTTTGGTTTCTTCTTCTTTGTTTATCTCCTTGTGTTCTTCTTCTTCTGCCTTCTGTTCTTCAGATCTTCTTTTTACTTCTTTCTTCTGATCTTCTTCTCATGCTCTTCTTCTGCTTCTGCTGTCAGGACGTCGTCTCTCCTTCTTTCTTCTTTTTCTTTCTGTCTTCTTTATCTGCAGCAGTGGTGATGTTTTTCTTCTTTCTTTTCTGCCTTCAGAGCGTCGTCTGATTTTCCACTCAGACGACTTAAGTCGCCGTTGCTACAGTGCCGCACGGTGCTCCTTCCTTCAGTCTTCTTCTTCTTCTCTTCAGCCCTTCCACAGTCCCTGCACACTCAAAGTTCCAATCAGAGATGGCAAAACCTACTCTACCCTCCCCCACCCGCGTTCCTCTCTCACAGAAGACGCTCTTAGGAAAGCTCTCTCAGAGCAACCGGGTAATCGGGTACGCGGGTCGCGCCCAGGTCCAGGCCCACCGGCGTGAGGTGGTGGGCGAGGAGTGCAGGTCGGGCTTAGTCGGGTCGGCCCAGGTCCGCGAGGCGTGCGTGCGGACGAGGCCAGGTAGTCGGGCAGGTGAAGGGGACCTCACCCCGTGAACTGAGGCGAACAGCTTAAGGCACTTTTTGCCTTTAAGCGCCCGTTCGCCTCAGTGGCAGTCGAGGCGAAGCGCGGGGGCTTCACGCGAGAGCTTCGACTCAACTGCAGCCTGGCACTTCGCGAAGATGCCTCGCACTGCCTGGGAGCGTGACCTGGGCGTGGCGCACCTGGGGCAGCAGGTGAAGAAGCTGCTTCGCTTCAACAATGGCGGCGGCAAGCGCAGGTACCTGCCCACAGAGAAACGACCTCTCGGCCCAATCAGAAACGCGGAGGACCTTCGCCGTGGCACGGCGAAGGTGGTCGGGGGGTGTGCAGGCGGCGGGGCGGAGCCTAAGGGCTGCCCTAGGTCGGACTGTGGGTCGGGAAGTGGGTGTGTTCGGTGGATTTGCAGAGGTCGGGTGGCGGGAATTGGAAGGGCGGAAATGGATCAGGGTGAGGAGGCGGAGATTATGTGCAGGTCGGCGAGCCGTGTGGGGTGCTGCAGTGATGGGAGCGGGTCGCCGGAGTGTGGCCGGAGGTGGAGAAGGTGAGGGCGATTGGTCGGATCGGGGCAACAGTAAAGATGTAAAGTGAGGAAAAGGAAGAGGGGAGGAAGAGGAGGAGTTCTACCTACTTAGCAGGACGAGGAGGGGCCGAAACAGGCGACAGTCGTATCGACTGTCGCCGGAGAAGAAGCTGCCTAGGGGAAGGGGCGGCGGTGAGGAGAGGGCCGGAGAGGCGCCAGCTGGGTGCGGCGTGGCGTGGGAAGAGCGAGGGAGAGCAACCCTGCAGCTGGTAGTGCGGCAGAGCGACGAGGAGGAAGAGGGGAGGCCGCCGGAGCTGGAGGGCTTCCTGTAGAAGTGGGAAGAGAGGAAGTGGGGGTCTTTCTCCGTCAGGACCGAGCTGCTGAGAACGGCGGAGCGACGGGGGTATTTATAGGGGCGGAATCAGAGAGGAGGGCGGAGGGAGACGACGTGTCTCCCTCACCGGAGGACGCCAGAGATGGAGACCATACCGTCCGTGCGTTCGCACGGCCGGTATGGTGGGTTGCAACGACCAGGGGGGTGTTCCTGCGACGGCTGACGACGCAGGGCACCCCCGGTTGTCTTGCCTGACCCTCCCCCTTACCCTGCGCGGCGCCATGCTCCGCGCAAGGTCGCCGGAGCATGGTGCTGGTCAGGTTTTGGCAGGAGGGACCTGGATGCAAAGAACGAAGGAGAGTTAGGGGTAGAAATGTGAGGGTTCAAAAGTTGAGGGCCAAAAAGTAAATAAATGAGGACCAAAGTGTAAAGTTGGTCAAGAAGGTTTCCTCTTAGGCTCAAGTTTTTATACATGACTAATTGGGACCTAAGGATTATGATGGTGAATTTTATTTCCAGATTAATCCTTGTTTGACTGGTCAATTTACGTAAAAACCCAAATTAAGTTGTTAATTTGGGCATGGTTCTCAATGTAGGTCAAAATGGGTTCCTAAGGCCAAATTGAAGGTTCTAAACCCTAGAGATTATTTTTCTATGAATTTTAGAGGGTTTATTTGATTTTTTTCTCTGCCTCGAACCTCGTGTTTTTAAGTGGGTTTGTTTTTAGGGTTACAGGATGTCATTTAATTCCTTGGAGCTGCTGTAGCCCTTATTGAATCATCTCATCCCACTTTCATTCTTATTAGGTTGCTTTGACCTATGTTTGGACCCTGAGTTACCCTATTTTTAGATTGGATTGGTGAAATTACATTTTTACCCCTTAGTTTCTGTTTTCTTTGCGAACTCAGAATCTCTCTGAGTTAAGCCTTTCCTTGAGTTATGTAGGAGCTTTTATCCTTTGTATTAGGTCAAAATGAGCTAGTTATGGCTCATGATGAGGTTCTCATCATACCCCCATGCCTAGCTTTTGCTAGTCCCTTAGCAAAAACTTAAGGTTTCAACCCTTATTCTAGACCATGAAGTTCTTAATAGCTTCAGATAAGTGCTTTTTCATTTGAGCTTAGATTAGGTTAGAATGCTGACCATAGGCCTAAAAGGTACTCTAGTACCAATCAAGATCCAAATATGTCTAGCCTTAGCCTCAGTCCTTAGCAAAAGTTTTTAAGGCCCACAAGAACTAACCTAAGGTCTATTGGACTTTGTGGTTAAAGCACCCGTGCTTGAAATGATTCTAGCCCTGGCTCAGTTCGTAGTGCGTTTTGTAAGAGAGAGAGAGAAAATTTATCTGTTTGGAGAGTTCTCTCTCTTTTTCTTTTTAATTCTAGCTTAGGATTGGCTTTTCAACACGGTCTGTATCAGATTCATTGCTCCCATCATCAATCCTCAAGGGTTCCTGGAGATCGATGCTTCGAGATAGCACCGCCCATGGCAACCCCCAGAACCCTGGCTATTGAGATTTCGAGATAATCCCATCCATGGTGTTCCGTGGCCGAATCCAGATCCTGGCAATTGACACTTCGAGATAATGCCATCCATGGAATCTGAACCAGCAGAGTGCTTACATGCCCCCAATAGGATATGTGAATATCCTAAGAGACAAGCACCGAGGAGATGATATTTTGTTACGCATCTTTGAGGGGATTTCCCGCCTCTCCGCGCTGGGAACTCGTCCAAATCAACTTGTGTTGATCGGCCGCTCCTACTCTAGGTGTTCTTTTCAGAATTTTGCGACGCTTCTGCGTGATTTTGATTTTTACGCTTACTGAACCAGGCTGTGTGTGAGGTTAGGGTGCTTAGGTTACTGAGTCCCGTAAATCAAAAATTAGTTAATGAGGCCAAATACTCCCTAAGCCTTAGACCTAATACTTCAGCTTTTCATATTCCTCAACCTCTTGAGGAGTTTCCAGATCTCAATGGGTACTAAGAGTCTATTCAAGAATGCCTAAGGTTTGCGTTCTTACTAATCTCATTATGCACTTTTCAGTTATTTTCTTGAATGAGGTCTAGAACTTAGGTTAATTCCTTAGTTCCTTACTAATGACTATTACTTTTTTCTTTAATCTTTTTGTGCTCCTTTTTCATTTTGTTTCTTTTCTCCTCTCCTTCACAAAATTTCCTTCTCCTCTTTTCCTCTTATTCTTTTTCGAATTTTTTTTTAATTTTTATGGTGTTTTTGGCATATGTGAATTTTTTGTTTGAAACCTTTTCTTACAAGTTTTGCACTTTCATACCCCCCCGTGCCTAAGATTTGCAATGTCCTCATTGTAACCTAGGGGGTTTTTATTCAACTTAGTTCATTCCTTAAGACAGAAATTTGGATGAGTGAATGGGTCGGGTTGAATTTTGCGGACGATTTCTAATCCCAGATGCAAGCATCTGAGGTGGGGTCGGCTGTCTACAAGGGTGAACCTTAAGTGCAAAAGGTGTCAGAAAAAGGTTTTGGATTTTTAGGAAAATGACGGGTTGCCTCCCGTTAAGCGCTGAGTTTTACGCCTTCAGCCAAGCAGGAAATGCGATGGAGAGGGGATGATCAAATCAGCAGAGTTTTGTAAGACAAGCACCTTGATTAAGAGCCTGGTTGGTCCAACCAGGTGCTTGTTCAGATCGACAGGCTAATGATGTAGCCCAAACCCAATCAATCTGGTGGGTTGATAGATGTGGATAAAAAGGTGTGGAACCCACCATATACTATGAAGCTCAGATGGATGTGGAAGTGAAAACGCAGGGTTTGGCTGAGTCGAATCAGCCTGGTCAGAGTAGGGACCCGTAGAATAATCAATGAATGACGTGGAAACCCTACAGGGGTGATCAGAGAATGATGGAGCATGATATGTAGTCTGATCAGTGTTCCAAACCCGATGTGGAAATGCAATCGGCTCGGTGAGAGGTGAATCTGAATAGAAATTGAGTTCGGTTGCGGGTCGGGGTTGGGAAGAGGTTTTGATTAGCTTTGTGTGTGCAGACGAGGTGGCAACTATGTATGAGGGCTCTTCTAGAAAGGAACGACAGGTGGTTTTCTGTAGAGAGTCCTCCGGGTAACTATCAAATGCCTGAAGAGTGTCTGTAGGATGAAAGAAATCTGAATTGAGAAAAGATTTGAATTCTGGGTTGCAATCACTCTTGGCATTTTCTATTTTTGGTTCCTGAGGATCAAAAAGGAATGATTCTGTGTTATCAGTGATCTCGGGAATCAGGACCTCAGAGTCAGAGTCAGAGTCATGAGAACTGAGGTCATAGATGGGCCTGGTGTGTTCAGGAAGGAGAGTCTCTCCGCAATTATAGTCAGATCTGAAATTGTCGGAGAGTTGGCGAAAATGAGATTCATGATCATGAATTCCACCACAGCAAAAATCATCAGATGTGGAATCAGCAGCCTGACTGGGTTCTAGCCTATATGTCAATTCTGGGCTCAAAAAGGTGTTCTGTTCAAGCTCGAAGCTGGTAGGATAGACCCTATTAAAACCTTGCTCATCCAACTCCTCAGTTTCTATATCATAAATTGGCATATTTTCTGAAAAATCGATCAGATTTCCTGAGGATGTTGGAGAGGGATATTCATCAAATAGAGGCCCGGAATCATACTCTGTAAAAATTTGATCTTTCTCATAAGGGGCCTCATAATCTTTCCAATAAGTTTCAGATCTAGGTTCTAGGCTTAGGATGTGGGTAGAGTTACTAGAACCTAAGTCTGAATAACCTTCGAGGGCCACCTTATCAAAATAAGGGGCGGAATTTATACCCTCAAAAGGTTTAGTTCTGATCTCATTATTGCAGGAGTTTTGAAATTCTAGGCTTGGCAATTCATGGTCTACGTTTGGCTCATCATTGTGTTCTCCTGCAACATTCCAACCTAATTCAACATTGTCGTCTATCTGGGTTGGGATTCCACAACCACTTTGTGCCTCAGTCCCGAGATCTGGGAAACTGGATTGTTCCTCACTACTGTTCCAAGATGGTTCATCCTCTGTTTCTGGTATATACGGGTATTTTTGGTTGATAATTTGTTCTACTGATTTCATCATTTCTACCCGTTTTGTAAGGGCATCTTGGTGTTGTTCCCAAAGTACAGGATTTGTCAAGCATTGAAGGTATTCAGATTGGTGTAATTTTTCTATCTCAATGTATCCTGTCATGAGCATATCTCGGGTTGATCCTTTTGTAACTTCTGTCAAAAGAATTTGGGCACAGTTTATGATGAAAGCTGTGGTTGTTGGGACATCAACCTGAATGTTTTCTATTGGTGTTGAGGGTTTATATTTGATTTCATAGAATTCAAGGGCATCCTCAATCATCTTATCTTTCATGGATCTCAGATATTCAGGTTTTTTACATGGTAGTCTTGCTAGGTAATTAGGCTGCATCTTCGAATCAGGTGGTGGAATCAAGATATAGAATCAGAAGTTTGAATTAATGGAAGAAGGGGACTTTGTTCAGAATCAGAGGAAAGAGGGGCTATGCGAATGATTTCTGCAAAAACAAGGGAGCCGAGGCTTAGCCTCGGGGAGAGTGAATTTCTATAGGAGGTTTCAAGGACCTCCTGCAAAATACTGAATGACTGGATGAGATAAGCAGGTGCTGGACCCAATCAAGACACCCAAAAAATGTTGGGTGACTATAGAGGTTCGGGGCAGATGGACTCCTTGATCAGAAAGATCGTCCACCTGAGAATTACCTGGGCAGCCAGAGAGGGAGAGTCCCGCAAAGACCCCTACACGGTAGAGCATCCCCACGGGTTACAGGGTTTCCCCCACCCGACCTCTCTTGTCACTACGGTTCCAGGTAGACCAGAATGGGGATCTTGACCTCTTAAGTATACCAATTTTAGTTTAAGATCAGGGTGCTTAAAGTTACACTTGAACTCTTAGGTATTTTGAGTGAGAAAGTGACCTAATTTTAAGGTTGGTTGACCCAAGGGGTCAACTTTACCTCTTGTTCATTTGAGAGCTTTTGGGTCCTTTCTTTTTGGGTTCAAGTGTTTAGAGAGCCAATTGTTTAGGGTTTCTCTGAATAAGTGTTTTCAGACAAGGGCTTGGGCACACTTCATTTGGTTTTCTCAATTCTTGCTTAAGGAGTGTGTCTCTAAATCCCTAGTGTTGGATCCTAGGTTGGCTCTACTTGGTCCAGTTAGCTCTTTGTTGGGTAATTAGGGCTCAAGCAAGAATGTGTTAGCCCTTAAATACCCTTAATAGTGTGCAGGAATAATGGGTTGAAAACATGCAACTTTTTATGGTTACTAAGTATGGAAGACAGGTTAGCCCTTTATTGCTTGTTCTTTTCTTTTCTTCCTCTTTAGAGTTTAGGGGTTAATAGTGAGAGGAACAAAAAAAAAAAATTACCTGTCCTCGGAGTGATTGTTGTGTGGTTGCTTGTCTTCTTGATTTCCTGTAGCTGCACAAAAGAGAGGAGATTATCAGAAACTAAAAAGAAATAGGAATGTTTACCTCTAGAATAGCCGTTGCTCCCCGGCAACGGCGCCAAGAAATGACGTGGCGATAACTAGGTTTTGTTATAGCGTTGTAGTATAGCCAGTTATTGCCATCATTTGCTAATATATAATTTTTTACTCGGAAAATAAAGAGTTCCCGAGGTCGAACTCAGGGAGCAAGTTGTATTCTAGGGGTACAAATTCTTATTACAAAAGATAAAGAGAGAGAGAGAGGGAGAGAGATGAAAATCTTCTTCTCTTCTTTCTTCCTCTTTGTTTTCTCTTCTATTTGGCTTTTGGTTTCTTCTTCTTTGTTTATCTCCTTGTGTTCTTCTTCTTCTGCCTTCTGTTCTTCAGATCTTCTTTTTACTTCTTTCTTCTGATCTTCTTCTCGTGCTCTTCTTCTGCTTCTGCTGTCAGGACGTCGTCTCTCCTTCTTTCTTCTTTTTCTTTCTGTCTTCTTTATCTGCAGCAGTGGTGATGTTCTTCTTCTTTCTTTTCTGCCTTCAGAGCGTCGTCTGATTTTCCACTCAGACGACTTAAGTCGCCGCTGCTACAGTGCCGCGCGGTGCTCCTTCCTTCAGTCTTCTTCTTCTTCTCTTCAGCCCTTCCGCAGTCCCTGCACACTCAAAGTTCCAATCAGAGATGGCAAAACCTACTCTACCCTCCCCCACCCGCGTTCCTCTCTCACAGAAGACGCTCTTAGGAAAGCTCTCTCAGAGCAACCGGGTAATCGGGTATGCGGGTCGCGCCCGATTCCAGGCCCACCGGCGTGCGGTGGTGGGCGAGGAGTGCAGGTCGGGCTTAGTGGGTCGGGCCAGGTCCGCGAGGCGTGCGTGCGGATGAGGCCGGGTAGTCGAGCGGGTGAAGGGGACCTCACCCCGTGAACTGAGGTGAACAGCTTAAGGCACTTTTTGCTTTAAGCTCCCGTTCGCCTCAGTGGCTTTCCGAGGTGGGACTAAATGTTCCACCCCAATTTGGATGCCTGCGCGGAGGAAGCAGCGGCAGTCGAGGCGAAGCGCGGGGGCTTCACGCGAGAGCTTCGACTCAACTGCAGCCTGGCACTTCGCGAAGACGCCTCGCACTGCCTAGGAGCGTGACCTGGGCGTGGCACACCTGGGGCAGCAGGTGAAGAAGCTGCTTCGCTTCAACAATGGCGGCGGCGAGCGCAGGTACCTGCCCACAGAGAAACGGCCTCTCGGCCCAATCAGAAACGCGGAGGACCTTCGTCGTGGCACGGCGAAGGTGGTCGGGGGGTGTGCAGGAGGCGGGGCGGAGCCTAAGGGCTGCCCTAGGTCGGACTGTGGGTCGGGAAGTGGGTGTGTTCGGTGGATTTGCAGAGGTCGGGTGGCGGGAATTGGAAGGGCGGAAATGGATCAGGGTGAGGAGGCGGAGATTATGTGCAGGTCGGCGAGCCGTGTGGGGTGCTGGAGTGATGGGAGCGGGTCGCCGGAGTGTGGCCGGAGGTGGAGAAGGTGAGGGCGATTGGTCGGATCGGGGCAACAGTAAAGATGTAAAGTGAGGAAAAGGAAGAGGGGAGGAAGAGGAGGAGTTCTACCTACTTAGCAGGACGAGGAGGGTCCGGAACAGGCGACAGTCGTATCGACTGTCGCCGGAGAAGAAGCTGCCCAGGGGAAGGGGCGGCGGCGAGGAGAGGGCCGGAGAGGCACCAGCTGGGTGCGGCGTGGCGCGGGAAGAGCGAGGGAGAGCAACCCTGCAGCTGGTAGTGCGGCAGAGCGACGAGGAGGAAGAGGGGAGGCCGTCGGAGCTGGAGGGCTTCCTGTCGGAGTGGGAAGAGAGGAAGTGGGGGTCTTTCTCCATCAGGACCGAGCTGCTGAGAACGGCGGAGCGACGGGGGTATTTATAGGGGCGGAATCAGAGAGGAGGGCGGAGGGAGACGACGTGTCTCCCTCGCCAGAGGACGCCGGAGATGGAGACCCATACCGTCCGTGCGTTCGCACGGCCGGTATGGTGGGTTGCAGCGACCAGGGGGTGTTCCTGCGACGGCTGACGACGCAGGGCACCCCCGGTTGTCTTGCCAGACCCTCACCCTTACCCTGCGCGGCGCCATGCTCCGCGCAAGGTCGCCGGAGCATGGTGCTGGTCAGGTTTTGGCAGGAGGGACCTGGATGCAAAGAACGAAGGAGGGTTAGGGGCAGAAATGTGAGGGTTCAAAAGTTGAGGGCCAAAAAGTAAATAAATGAGGACCAAAGTGTAAAGTTGGTCAAGAAGGTTTCCTCTTAGGCTCAAGTTTTTATACAAGACTAATTGGGACCTAAGGATTATGATGGTGAATTTTATTTCCAGATTAAGCCTTGTTTGACCGGTCAATTTACGTAAAAACCCAAATTAAGTTGTTAATTTGGGCATGGTTCTCAATGTAGGTCAAAATGGGTTCCTAAGGCCAAATTGAAGGTTCTAAACCCTAGAGATTATTTTTATATGAATTTTAGAGGGTTTAGTTGATTTTTTTCTCTACCTCGAACCTCATGTTTTTAAGTGGGTTTGTTTTTAGGGTTACAGGATGTCATTTAGTTCCTTGGAGCTGCTGTAGCCCTTATTGAATCATCTCATCCCACTTTCATTATTATTAGGTTGCTTTGACCTATGTTTGGATCCTGAGTTACCCTGTTTTTAGATTGGATTGGTGAAATTGCATTTTTACCCCTTAGTTTCTATTTTCTTTGCGAACTCAGAATCTCTCTGAGTTAAGCCTTTCCTTGAGTTATGTAGGAGCTTTTATCCTTTGTATTAGGTCAAAATGAGCTAGTTATGGCTCATGATGAGGTTCTCATCAACTTCTCTTCTCTCTAAGGATGTACCCTTTGAAATCTCCAAGGAATGCACACTAGCCTTTGAAAACCTTCGTGACCGAGTCACCCAGGCACCTATCCTACAATCCCCTGACTGGTCTCAACCCTTTGAGATCATGTGCGATGCATCTGATTTCGCTGTAGGAGCGGTCCTGGGGCAGAAAGTTGACGGAAACCCGTGGTCATCTACTACGCTAGCAAGACACTTGACGAGGCTCAGCGTAACTACACGGTTACGGAGAAAAAGCTGCTAGACGTAGTATTTGCCCTTGAAAAATTTCGATCGTATCTCCTGGGTTCCCACGTCATCATCTACTCGGATCACACGGCTGTAAGGCATCTCCTTGCCAAGAAGGACGCGAAGCCCTGACTAATCTGATGGATCTTGCTGTTGCAAGAATTTGATCTCAAGATTCGCGACAAGGCAAGAAGGCAGAATGTGGTAGCCGACCATTTGTCATGTCTTCCTTCTAAGATTATCAACCCTTCCGAACCCATCACGGAGCATTTTCCTGATGAACACCTGCTGACTATTGGTACTAGACTTCCATGGTTTGCTAATATAGTAAACTATGTGGCATCTCATCAGATCCCGTCTGATTGGCCGAAGGCCAAGAAAGACAAATTGCACTCTGATGCCAAGTATTACATCTGGGAAGACCTGTACCTTTTCCGCATAGGTGCTAATCAAATCATCCGAAGATGTGTCCCGGAGGAGGAAATCAACAATATTCTCTCTTTCTGCCATGACCAGGCATGCGGTGGCCATTTCTCTGGGCATAAAACCGCATCAAAAGTCCTCCAATGTGGCTTTCACTGGCCCACACCGTTCAAAGACGCATACAGTCACTGCAAGGCATGCAGTTGTTGCCAGACTTTAGGCAACATGAGCCATCGCGACATGATGCCTTTACAGCCGATTCTCGTATGCGAAATCTTTGATGTTTGGGGAATTGATTTTTTGGGCCCCTTTCCTATTTCGGTTGGTTTCGAATACATTCTGCTGGCTATGGGCTACGTGTCCAAATGGATAGAAGCCATACCGACCCGAACCTGTGACCACAAAATCGTTCTCAAATTCATTCATCAAAACATTTTCTCAAGGTTCGGGATTCCTCGTGCTATAATCTCTGATGGGGGGACCCATTTCACAAACGCTCAGTTTAGTTCACTGATGACCAAATATGGGGTGTCTCACCGAATCTCTACTCCTTACCACCCCCAAACTAATGGTCTAGCTGAGCTGTCAAATCGGGAGATCAAGAAAATCCTACAGGTCACTGTTCGGCCTGACAGGAAGGACTGGTCGTCCCGACTTCCGGAAGCCTTGTGGGCCTATAGCACCGCCCACAAAACCCAATTAGGCATGTCTCCCTTTAGACTAGTGTACAGGAAGGTGTGTCACCTTCCCGTCGAACTGGAGCATAAAGCCTACTGGGCAGTACGGAACTGTAATCTAAATCTTTCGAAGGCTGGAACCCACAAAAAACTTCAAATTAGCGAGATCGATGAATTACGCCTAGACGCGTATGAGAACTCGCGAATCTACAAGGAGCGAGTTAAAGCCTTCCATGACAAGCATATCTCGAGAAAGATCTTTCATCCTGGTCAGAAGGTCCTACTCTTTGATGCCCGACTCAAACTTTTCCCTAGAAAGTTGCGAACCAAGTGGGTCGGACCATACTTGGTCTGACAGATTTTTGGAAATGGAGCCATCGAAATCAGTCCGCTCAGCCACGATTCCGAACCTTTCATCGTGAACGGTCAGAGACTCAAGCCGTTCATTGATGTAACTTCTACTGATTTGGCTTAATCATCTTATATCCTCCATTCCC
Source organism: Thalassia testudinum (assembly GCA_037157565.1). Classification (NCBI taxonomy): domain Eukaryota; kingdom Viridiplantae; phylum Streptophyta; class Magnoliopsida; order Alismatales; family Hydrocharitaceae; genus Thalassia; species Thalassia testudinum. Next base: position 63,536,958 of record JAZHRO010000031.1, read on the forward strand.
CTTGAGCTTATTGCGCCCAGCCGATGGCGTAAAACTCAGCGCTTAACAGGAGGCAACCCGTCATTTTCCTTGAAAACCTAAAACCTTTTTGACACCTTTGTGCACTTAAGGTTCGCCCTTATAGACAGCCAACTCCACCTCAGATGCTTGCATCTGGGATTAGAAATCGTCTGCAACAATCATCCCGACCCATTCACTCATCAAAACATCTGTCTTAAGGAATGAACTAAGTAAATAAAAACCCCCTAAGTCACAATGAGGACATTGCAAACCTTAGGCACGGGGGGGTATAAAAGTGCAAAACTTGTAAGAAAAGGTTTTAAACAAAAAAATTCACATATGCCAAAAACACCATAAAAAAAATTCAAAAAAGAATAAAAGAATAAGAGGAGAAAGGAAATTTTGTGGGAGAAGGAAAAGAAACAAAATGAAAAAGGAGCGCAAAAATAAAAGAAAAGAGTGATAGTCATTAGTAAGAAACTAAGGAATTGACCTAAGTTCTAGACCTCATTCAAGAAAAGAAATGAAAAGTGCATGGTGAGATTAGTAAGAACACAAACCTTAGGCATTCTTGGACAGACTCTTAGTACCCATTAAGATCTAGACATTCCTCAAGAGGTTGAGGAAAATAAAAAGCTTAAGTATTAGGTCCAAGGCTTAGGGAGTATTTGGCCTCATTAACTAACTTTTGGTTTATGGGACTTAGTAACCTAAGCACCCTAACCTCACACACAGCCTGGTTCAGTAAGTGTAAAAATCAAAATCATGCAGAAGCGTCGCAAATTCTGAAAAATACACCTAGAGTAGGAGCGGCCGATCAACACAAGTTGATTTGGATGAGTTCCAGCGCGGAGAGGTGGGAAATCCCCCTCGAAGATGCATAACAAAATATCATCTCCTTGGTGCTTGTCTCTTAGGATATTTACATATCCTACTGGGGGCATGTAAGCACTCTGCTGGTTCAGATTCCATGGATGGCATTATCACGAAGTATCAATTGCCAGGGTCTGGATTCGGCCACGGAACACCATGGATGGGATTATCTCGAAATCTCAATAGCCAGGATTCCAGGGATTGTCATGGGCGGTGCTATCTCGAAGCATCGATTGCCAGGAACCCTTGAGGATTGATGATGGGAGCAAGGAATCTGATACAGACCGTGTTGAAAAGCCAATCCTAAGCTAGAATTAAAAAGAAAAAAGGGAGAGAAAACTCCCCAAACAGAAAAATTTTCTATCTCTCTCTCTTACAAAACGCACTGCGAACTGAGCCAGTGCTAAAATCATTTCAAGCACGGGTGCTTTAACCACAAAGTCCAATAGATCTTAGATTAATTCTTGTGGGCCTTAAAAACCTTTGCTAAGGACTGAGGCTGAGGCTAGACAAATCTAGATCTTGGTTGGTACTAGAGTACCTTTTAGGCCTATGGTCAGCATTCTAACCTAATCTAAGTTCAAATGAAAAAGCACTTATCTGAAATTATTAAAAATATCATGGTCTAGAACAAAGGTTAAACCTTAAGTTTTTGCTAAGGGACTAGAAAAAGCTAGGCATGGGGGTATGATGAGAACCGCATCATGAACCCTAACTAGCACAATCTAACCTAGATGTGCGAGAAAAAGCTCCTACATAACTCAAAGAAAGACTTGACTCAGAGAATTCTGAGTTTAAGAAGAAAATAAGTCATAAGGGGTAAAAATGCAATTTCACCAACACAATCTGCAAACAGGGTAACTCAGGATCCAAACATAGGTCAAACTAACCTAATAAGAAGGAAAGTGGGATGATCTGATCCAACAAGGGCTACAGCAACTCCAAGGAATTAAATGACATTCTATAACCCTAAAACAAACCTACTTTAATTCACGAGGTTCGAGGTAGGGTAAAAATCAAATAAACCCTCTAAAATTCATAGAAAAATAATCTCTAGGGTTTAGAACCTTCAATTTGGCCTTGGAAACCCATTTTGACCTACATTGAGAACCATGCCCAATTAATGATTTAATTTGAGTTTTTACATAAATTGGCCAGTCAAACAAGGTCTGACATAGAAATAAAATTTACCATTAAAATCCTTAGGTCAAATTTAGTCATGCATAAAAACTTGAGCCTAAGAAGAAACCTTCTTGACCGACTTTGCAATTTGGTCCTCATCTATTACTTTTTGACCCTCAATTTTTGAAACCCTTGCATTTTGGCCCCTAATTTCTTCATCATTCTTTGCATTCAGGTCCCTCCTGCAAGTCTCTGCGCAACGCCATGCTCCGGCGACTTTGCGCGGAGCATGGCGCCGCGTAGGGTGAGGGAGGTGTCCTGTAGATTGAACCCGATGTTCCCTGCGACGTCTGCTGTCGCAGGGACACTGCCATGCCATCTGTCGACGCCCACACCTTCCGTACGAACGCACGGAAGGTATGGGTCACACTTCCGGCCATTCTCCGGCGAGGGAGGCACGTTGCCTTCCTGCGCCCACCCCTCCGCCACCGCCTTTATAAAGGCCAGCGTCGCCAGCCGATTCTCCCAGCTTGGTCCTGACGGAGAAAACCCTAACCCTTCCTCTCTTCCCACTCCGACAGAAACCCACCAGCTCCAGCGGCCCCTCCTCCTCCATCTCGTCACTCTGCTGCAATACCAGCAGCAGAGCCACCTTCGCATGATCTTCCCGCGTCGCGCCGTACCCAGCGCACACCCTCCTGCTCTCTTCCTCGCCACTGCTCTCCCCCTCTGGGTGTTTCTTCTCCGGCAACAGTCGGTATGACTGCTGCCCTACTCCGGCCCCCTTCGTCCCTATAGGTAAGTAACAGTTATTTCCCTTCCTCCCCTCTTTCTTTTCCCCAACTTAATTCGCTCAATTACACCTCGACCATGCCAGACCGCCCTCACCTTCTCCATCTCCGGCCACTCTCCGGCGAGTCGCCCCCGTCAATCCACCGCTCCACACAACTCGCCACCTACCCCAAAAGCTCCGCCTCACCTCACCCGACACCCCCCGCCCCTCCACTGCCACTCCACAACACTCCCCCGATCAAACCCATTTTTGCGGTTGCAGTCCGACCTAGGGCTGCCACCAGGCATCGCCCCGCAACCTGCTATACCCTACATTACCTTCTCCGCGCCACGACGAAGGTCCCCCTGTGGTCTGATTAGGCTGATAGGCCCTGTTTGTGTTCGGCAGATCTTCAGCCCCGGCCGCCATTGGCGACAAGGCGAGGAGCTTCCAAGCGAGCTCCAGGCCCTGAAGCAGCAGGATTCCAGCTGAGGCAAACTGGAGGGACTTGGGTGAAGGCAAGGAGCGGGTCTACGAAGAGAAACGAGGGCGTTGCTGCTGAGGCCAGGTCGCGTCCGTCCTGCGGGCACGCGCACGCGAGGGACAAAGTTTAGTCCCAGATCGTGTGATTTCGAAGCGCCGCACCCATTTAAGTTGATTTTGTGTTTTCACTTAAGTTCCTCAGAACACAGGGTGAGGTCCCCTGGCCCACTCGCCCGCCTCATCCGTGACCCACGCCACGCGGACCTGGCCGACCCGTTTACCCTGCACTCCTCGCGCACCACCCACGCCGGTGCGCCTGGTCACGGGTACGCTACCCGACCTGATAACCCAGCTCTGGGAGAGCTTCCTATGAGCGGTTTACAGAGAGAGAGAGACGTGCGGGTAGAGGGAAGGGTTAGGTTTTGCCTTGTGCAGGAACAGGGCGAAAGAAGAAGGCTCACCACTTGGCCGTTGGAAGAAGAAGAAGAAGAGGAGCAGAAGAAGAAGCTCTGAAGAAGCTTTGCAGCTGAGCAAGGCAGAAGACCAAAGAAGAAGAAGAGAAGAAGAAAGAGCAGCAAAGGAAGAAAAGAGAGGGGAAGCACTATAGCAGACCACCATTTAAGTCGTCTGATTGCGATATTAGACGACGGCTGAAGCCTCAAAAGAGATAAAGCAAAGAAGAAGAAGAAGAAAAGAAAAGGCTCCGCAGCTGAAGAGAAAGAAAAGAGAAGAAGGAAGAAAGAAGATAAAGACAAGAGAAAGAAGAAGAACTGAAGAAGAAAAGAAAGAGAAGACAAGCAGAAAAAGAAGAGGAACTGAAGGTAATCAAAGCCAAGGAAGAAGACCCGTAAAGAGAAAGAAGAGAAGAAGAAGAAGAAGAAGACAAGCAAAGAGAGAAAGAAGAGAAGAAGAAAAAGCCAAAAGATAGAAATCTATTTCTCCCTCTCTCTCTCTCTTATTTTTGTAATAAAGAAACATTGTACTTCTGGAATTCCAATAGCTCCCTGAGTTCAACCTCGGGAAACTATTTCCGAGTAAAAATGTTAATGGTAACGACAACCGTAGCTGTCTTATTTTATACCACAACGATATTACTGTAATAAGCATTAAAACAAACAAAGACTAGCCGCGGTTGCGAAATCCCCACCATAGATCTGGTTAGGTTGATTATCAAAGGATGGAGATCCATAATCATTGTAGCTCTGGGAAGGATAGTAATCATAGTCTTGTTGTCCAGGGTTAGACCCTAGACACTAAGGTCTGGATTCGTATCCCCAATCAAAGTTATCTCAGCTAGTGGATGGGTAATTACAAGTCAAGTCGGGATAGTAATCATCTTGGGGATAAGTGGTGGTAGGAGGATAGGATGTAAAATGTGTGTTGGATGTGGAAGGGTACATGACAGAAAAGGAGCGAAAATGGAGAAGAGAAAAGGTGCCCTGCAATACAATCAACAAAACCTATCCTTATGTGGGTAGCCTAAAGACCTACAAACACCCACGGCCCATCTTGAGATTATAACGAATTGTTCTACTTTTATCTAGTCAATCCAACCAGTTAGAAGGAGGAACTGGAGAGAAGGTTCTTCCTTTGGCTTACGCCTCCGGTTCCTAGTGTACCCCCCAACCGCAGTCGTTTGATGCTACTCCCCCAGCTAGACATCAAATGGACCAGCAAAAGCAGATTAATCGAAAAAAATCTTAGTCAGAGCCCCGAAGAGCAAATCAATCCATAAGGAAAACATCTACTCAGTTTTAGTTAGGCTTGGGATGATCGTGATCTTGGAATATGATGGGCCTTTTAGATGGGTTGTGCCCTTAATGATCAGTTCAAATGTGTGTGCGTGCACAACCAGGGTTCGCAAACAAGGTTATTTGATGATGTATCTTTTAGGATTTAACCTTGTTTAGTAGCTTTTAGGGTTTAATTCTTAGGTTGGTTCAATCAAGGTTTTGTAGAACACTCCAAGTTTTGAAATCACGGGTGATGATATGTTCCTTTAAAAATAAAAAATAATGTGGAGTGCCTGGTTCTACCCTAAGAATCAACCCTAAGTGGCAAGCTACTTGATGGATCAGTTTTAGATTGAGTGGTGCGATCCAAACAGCTCAATCAATTGGCCTATTGCACCACTTAGTTAAGGCACACAAGAATGCTTAACCTATTCAGATTTCTACTCACTTATGTGCATTTAGTTGAAGTGTACTGGGTCCACAGGTCATATCCCGCTTAAGTGGTAGAATCAAAATGATTGTGCTCCTTAGTATAAGAAGTTGTGGGTGTTAAGTGTGTAGCTTTCAAAAAATCCCACAATCAGATAACACTTTTTTTATTTTTTATTTATGTGGATGGCAAGGTGAGTGGAGGTGGCAAACAAACAACCAAATCTATCCTAGGGTTTATAAAAAGCACCTAAGTTGATTTGGGTTTAAGTTATTAGGTTATGGAATGAAAACTAAGGTGGGAGTGGTGTGGGGGACACTTACAAAACACTCTACCTGTACTTTACTCCGGTCTACCGCACTTGGATCTCCATGCTAGGGTACCTGCAAGACAATAGGTCAAAGATAAGTGAGGTTAGTGTTATGTAAATGCAAAGAAGCACTGAAAACAATAAAGTAAATTCCGTTGCCTCCCTAGCAACAGTGCCAAAATGGTCGACCGAGTTTCGCGTGTTAGAAATCAGGGTTACAAGTAACCCATCGTCGTAGTTGCAAAACACATCGATCAGATAAAATTTATACCAAAACTCCAAGGGAGTTCCAGGTCGAACACAGGGAGGCAACGTTTACTTTAATTGAAAACCGCGCTTCGATTTGTTTCTTTTTGGTATTTTAGGATTTTGTTTTTTTTTTTGCATTTTTGTAAGAAAACAAGCAAACGAATCACAATATATAGATGGAACAAAAATGGTATAGATATCACTTCAATGTCTATTACAATCTACTGTGAAAGCATAAAAAGAGAGGGGGTGAGAGGAAATCTCCTGAATCGACTGTTCGGTGAGACGACAGTGCCTGGCGGAAGCTTGGACGAAGGAGGTGAGGAGCGGGACGACGGAGGTGAGATGCAGGAGGACGTCGAGTTGAGGAAAGCTTTGGTGTGGCTCCGGAATGGAGGTGAGAATATAGAGATGATCTGCTACCGGAATGGAGGTCGGAGGACGGTTCCAAGGTGACCTATGAAGGGGGATGGGAAGTTAGATGAGTATTTGGTGGGGCAGAGGTTCGCTATACTAATAGGCTCCTTGGGAGCTTGAGAACAAGCTCTAATGGAGAGTTGGTAAACTTGCTAGAGCCTTGGAGTAGGTGGGAGTAGAGTAGGTAGAGATGGCTTGGAAGGGAGGGGGTGTAGGTTCTTTTATAGTGGAGGAGAAGAGGCAAAAATAGGTATGGGACCATTAGTGACATCCAGGCTGTCGCTGGAAGTGTCGCTGTAGGAAACTCATGTCTGTTCTTGTCCACTCAAGCCCACAGCTAGCTTTGCTGGCACGCGAAGAATTAGTGATGGCTGTAAGCATCGCTGTAGGTATAGCTCATGCGTCGCTCTAGGCCAACTCATGCATCGCTGGCGTTGCGCTCCCCGCCTTTGATGCACGAATATACTTCTCTCCTAACCACAAAAAGGATACAATTAACCTAAATTATATACAACTACTCCAAATGCAGAATGATGCATGCTATACAATATTTATAACATGAAATGAAAATCAAGCCTAGGAACATGCATGAATAGGCATTTTACCCTCAATAAATGTGTTTACATCAAGACCTTAGATGAAGCACAAAGGAATTACACCGTCACTGTAAAGGAATTGCTAGCTGTAGTATTTGCACTGGAAAAATTCAGACCCTATCTTTTAGGTCCCACTTTATAGTCTACATTGACTACACTACAGTTCGACATCTTCTCACCAAGAAGGATGCGAAATCTCGTCTGATTAGATGGATCCTGTTGTTGCAGGAATTTGATTTAGAGATTCGTGATAAGGCAAGGAAGCAGAATGTGGCAGCTAACCACTTATACCACCTTCCTTCTGAAGCGATATCTCCTCCACTAACCATTTCAGACCACTTCCCTGACGAGAAATTACTAGTCATTCATTCTGATCTTCCCTGGTATGCTGACATTGTCAACTACCTGGCTTCTGGAATCGTTTCCTCTGATTGGGTCCGACATCAAAAAGACAGACTTAGATCCGAGGCCAAGCACTATTACTGGGAAGAACCATGGCTTTTCAAACACTGCAAAGACCAGATCCTTAGGAAGTGTGTCCCCAATAAGGAGATTGATAGTATTTTGTCGTTTTGTCATGACCAGGGTTGTGGTGGTCATTTCTCTGGCAAAAAGACTGCTGCAAAAATTTTGTAGAGCAACTTTTACTGGCCCACGATCTTGAAAGATGCACACGAATATAGTAGGCCATGTACATGTTGTCAGTCTCTCGACAGTATTGGCCGCCAGGACATGATGCCCTTGAATCTGATCTTAGTGTGCGAAATCTTTGATATTTGGGGCATTGACTTCATGGGGCCTTTTCCAAATTCTTATGGCTTTGAGTATATCTTGTTGGCAGTTGAGTATGTTTCTAAATGGATTGAAGCCATCCCCTCGAGAACTAACGATCATAGAGTTGTGACACAATTTGTCCAAGACTTTATCTTCTCTAGATTCGGGGTACCAAAAGCCATCATTAGTGATGAAGGGTTTCACTTTAGGAACACACACTTTTAGTCCCTACTTCAAAAGTATGGGGTGACTCATAAGATTATTACACCATATCACCCTCAAACCAATGGACTGGCAGAATTGTCCAACCAGGAGATCACAACGATTTTACAGACTACCATCCGACCTGATAGAAAGGATTGGTCTTCCAACCTTTCTGATGCGTTGTGGGCATATAGGACAACTCACAAAACTCCATTAGGAATGTCTCCATTTAGACTTGTGTACGGGAAACACTGTCATCTTCCTGTATAACTTGAGCACAAAGCCTATTAGGCCATCAGAAAGTGTAACTTGGACTTAGAGAAGGCCGATGATCATAGAAGATTACAAATTTCCAAGCAAAATGAATTAAGGAATGAATCTTATGAAATCTCGAGGATCTATAAGGACAAACTAAAGGCCTTCCATGACCGTCACATTCATAGGAAGTCATTTCACCCTGGTCAAAAAGTCCTTCTATTTGACTCTAGACTTAAACTTTTCCCAGGAAAACTAAGATCCAAGTGGACTGAACCTTTCAAAATCTTGAGAATCTTTGATAATGGAGCCATTGAGATCACTAAAATTGACAAATATGAACCTTTTATTGTCAATGGACAAAGACTAAAACCTTTTATTAAGCAACATGATCTCAGACTTGTCAATTCTACCATTTTGAATTACCTACTGGGTTTACGTCTAGCTGAAGGTGTTAAACTTAGCAAACTTATCCTTGTATATAGTTGTTTTCCCCTTTCTTATTTTCACCTTTCTTGCATTAGGTGTCTACCCTTGCATTTTTAGCATACATTCGTTGTCACATATGTCATGCATTTCACTTCTTAACCCAACTTTCCACTCTGATCTTGTATCAGACTTAAAATCATCCGCACAGAGATTTTATCTCCTCATTCTGACTTCCTTTCGTCACCTAGTCTAAGATAGTGAAAAGCAGAGCATGCATTTGCATCCACCCTATTCATACAATGAGGACATTGCATCATTTAAGCATTGGGGTGTAAATGGTGAATCATTTACTAAAATGCAATTGTAGGCACACCTATAGTGTATATAGTATAGTATTATCAAAAATACCAAAAAAAATTAAAATATTTTGAAAATTTTGAAAAAAAAATTACAAAGTCAAAAATACAAAAAAAAGACAAAACACACAAAAATTCCAAACATACAATAAAGGATGACTTATACTTATTGTTAAGGGAAAACTCCACAACAAACATTGAGAAGAGAAAAGTATTGAAAAGAATTTAAGTGTTTAATTATGATCTTATAGCAGAAAATGAAAATAAAATAAGTGTTTATGTACATTCAACCTTTACTGGTTAGACTTTCCGGGCCACTGTAGCTTGATTAGCTCGGGCTTTGGCTAAATACACTTTAAGCTTTGACAAGATAGACCAGGATCTCTCCTAACTTAGGATGTATTCTTATACCTAAGTCACCAGTATATGATTCACTGGTTTGTTTTGACTTAAGAGTCTAAGTAATCTTAGTTTACACTACATAGTGTCGGGAAAGACCTTGTGAATTTGAAATTCAACCCTAGTGTTCATTAGGGAAGGTGGAGTCCTTACCTATGCATGCAAGTAGACTCTTTGTCCTAGTCTTTAGTCTTGCGTCTAGGAGAAACTCTTTCCACCAAAGAACTCACTCACCAAATAAAGTTGTCGGAGACATACTGACAATTATTTGTGAAAAAAAAAGAGAAATTCTTTGGAATAAGTCAAGTATGTTCTCCAAGTCCTATAAATACAGTGTTCCACCAAAAAGAAAGAAAAATGTTTTTAGGGTGCAATACAAATACCCTATTCCACCAAATATTCTTTGAGCCACAAACGCAATAAGAGTTGGGTTTGAGTATTCCTCGTTTCTTGAGAATCAATCCAAAAACATGAGCTGAAGTTAGGACCAACCCTAGACTTAAAAAGAAGTGAAACCCCAGGATTGAGTTTTAAAATTCATCTAGTTAATCTGGATCCATCACTAAGCACAACCATAACCTCTTAGAGTCTGAGTCTCTGTAAAACCCCCAGAGTCCTGGAATTTGACTGAAAGGTTTAAATATCAAGAGTTCTTGTTAGTCGAGAGATGGTCTATGTCATATCAGCCTTCCTAAGCAACATGTTCTCACAATGTCCAAACATAAACACAGTTGGTTTATCAAAGGAAAAATCTTTTAGCTTAAAGATCATCTCTAAACACTTAACCATTTGAAGAAAAGAAAAGAAGAAAACTAGATATCTCATCACACCTACCTTGCTGATACTTAAAATATTATGCACTTTAATGAGTTGTTTGCTAAGGGACTAGCAAAACCTAAGCATGGGAGTATGATGAGTTACGACTCATCATAGCTAAATCGCCTAAGTTAAGCTATAAATTAGGTTAAACACCATGGAATTAACACATAAAAAGACTTAAGTGTGGGAAATAGAGAAAAAGACCTAAAACATCAATTTTGTACTAAAAATGCATAATTAGGTCATTTATTGAGATATTTTATTATATAATGTAAAATGGTGATCCAATTGCAAATTGAACACACAAATGAGTTCAAAAGTTCAAATCAAAAATATAATTAACTTCCTAAATGTTCAATTAAGCTTTCACAAAAACTTGATTGCATTTTGACATCATTAGGGCCTTGCAATTAGAGATTCTCATTTAGGTCCTTAGGTCATAACATTTCAGCCTTAGAAATCTCTCCAGGGACCGATTTGATACATGTAGGGACTTATTTGCAACATTCCAAGGACTACTTTGATAGGATTCCTAACCACTTAAGGGTCCCTCTGCTATTTTTCTACCCCTTCGCGCAGGGGCATATTACGCAAAAACACTAAAAGAACCCTCAAGCACCTACAGCTCGTGTAAGCACTATTCACCATGAAGAACAAGGCTCATCGTGGCCATTCAATCTTCGATCCTCTCGATCTATGGCTCTCCTTCATTCGAACCTTGATGCAAATCCACGTGTGTGGTCACCCTTTCCCCCAGATCTGATCCAACGGTCCACATTTGGATTAGAACCTTGCATGCGCTCTCTCCTCTCCATCCAACCATAGGTGCCCTAGGTAGCTAATCGCACCACTACGGTGTCCTGATTCACTGATCACTCAAGCACCTCACTAGCCTCGTGTGCAAAGGATCTACCTCCTCTCCTACTTCCTTGAGGCCGATCCCTTTGTCCCCTCCAGCTCCCCTTATCCTTTCACCCATCACATCAGTGACAATGGCGTGGTTTTTCACCACCATTTCCTCCTCACTGTTAAGGATGAGGTACGCCTGAGGATGACCCTAAAGCTCCTCTTGTGGGCTTTTCCTTAGCTGGAGATCTCCCCCTATTCTTCCTCCTTAGCCGTCGACTCTGGATCCAAAGGTCCTATTCATCTGATTAGATTAGGATTTCCTACTTTGTTAGAATAGTTTAGATTAGTAATTAGCATACAGTAGCTTAGTTAGGAGTAGATCAGTTAGTGAATCCACTGGTTTGATCATTAGCTTAGGAATAGATTAGAGTAGAATTCACACATCCACCTCCTCTGATCACTTCAGATCAGTGGAGATGATTTCATCTCACTCGTTGATCACTGATCTCCCTCTTCACATTTCCATTTCGCGTTTTGATTTCCCTCGATTTTTATTTCCCAATCCACTCACTCATTAGAGTCAAACTCTCATCTCATTGCTTTCTAGCTTTGAGATGAGGATTTTCGCTCAAAATCCATCTAGGTGTCTCCCATTCATCTCAGAAATCCACAAAGACCCCTCATCTGGATTTTAAATTGAATCGATTCGCTTGATCTGATTTTAATTTAGATTTCAAAGCAAGATCACAAGATTTTGATCAAATTGAGTTTTGAATGCTTTTGATCAAGTGAATTGATATGTTTTTGGGTAATTCATTTCATGGCAGTGAATCTAAGAAGTTTTTGATGAAAAATCTTTCCTCAGATGAGCCATGTCTGAATTTGGCACGAATTGGGGATTTTATGATCTTGAATGTGTGGGAAAGCCAAGGAGAATCAACTTTGTTGATTTGAGGCTTTACCTAGTATTTTGTGTGGAATTTTTGTTTGGGATTCTGATTTCCAACCTAAGAAATTCCCAATATTCCTTAAGGTTTTAAACATTTGGGATTCAAGTTTGTTGGCTTTAATGGACTAATTTGAACTCTTCCTTCATGCTGTCTATAGCATAAGGAAGAGGTCAAATCAGTGTTTTCTCTCTAGTTTGATAGGGAATCAAGATTTAAAGGTTTTCGGTGAAGATTCAATATTTCCAATTAATTTTCAAGTGATTTCAATGTCTTATCAGATTTTTGAGGTGTTGGTTGTATGTTTTGAATCCCAATATCACATATTAAAAGGCTACATAGTAGCGACATTTTTGTTGTATTGATTTCCAATCTAATCCCATGATCTTTGTTTTCTATGACAGAGATTATGGATTAGATTTGGCCATCTTAGTAGCTACTGAGATCTCAATTTCAGAGCTGCTGAAAATGTGTCTTTCTTACTGATATTCAAATTCAGAACTACTGAAATTGAGATCCAGGTCCTAATGGCTACATAGCAGCCTTAGAGCTGCTGAGAGTTATTGCAGCTACTACTACAGTTACTGCTGCTGCTGTCTGAAGCTGCTGCTGCAGCTGTTGCTCCTACTGGTGGTTTGAGATGAGTAGGACAGTAAGCTAGAATTAGGATAATTGAATGGCTGACATGTTTGTAATGTGTGCAATAATTTGTAACAATCATTCATGAACTTTTATGCCTTTTAATTGCATTTGAATAGCCTGTATTGTGTCTTTAATCATCCTTTGTCAGGTACTTTTGTGCCTAACTGTCCACATTGAGAATTTAAAGAAAAAATGAATGAAAATCATGTTTATTGGCTAGAACATCTTTCTTAAACTGTATTGATCACATTTGAGGCAGTTTAATGCCTATCCAGCCTTTAGATTAGGATTCAAGGCCTTGGGTTCACATTAGAAAATCCTTTTTAAGGCCTATAAGGTGCTAGACTTGTAAATAAATAAAAATAACATAAAAATTCCAAAAAAATAAAGTAAGCCTATCTTGGTCAAGATTAGGTATATTTCTAAGTATATACCAAGGTTTAAGTTGATCTGAACCCCCAACTTGGTAAAACATGCCAGCCGATGGTTCAGTATCCTTAGAACTTAATAAAGAACTCAAAATCAAAAATACGAAAAACAAATCTATTTCTCTCATCTCTTTCTTTCTCTCTCATCCCCTACCTCTATAAAACATATAAAACACATAAAAATTAAAAAAAACCCTAAAAATACCTAAAAACACTGTATACTATGTATATACATTTATATATAAGCTATATACTAAGCTATCTATGTACATAATGTACAATATGTATATAATCTGTATATATAACTTATGTATATATGCTATAACATAAATTAAGTATTTAAGATAACTTAAATTGTATATAACTTATTTATATATTTAACTATAAATTATATAACTTATATGTACTATAAGCTATTTAAATTATTAAACTACTATAAATAACATTATTTATTAATGATACTGTATATATGTATTTATATATGTATAATGAACATTAAGATTCCTGTAACCTAATTTAATTATATATATACATTAAATAATTAATTTATTAAGTTATCAAGTAATTTACTAAGTTAAATTAGAATAAGTTAGTAAATTAAGCTACAATTGAACTAATTTATACTTTATACTTGTACTATAGTATTTGATTTAAACTAATTTAACTATATTTATAATGTATTATACTATTTATACTTAATTTAAATGAAAAACATCCTGAAATCACTTATTTAAATATAAATCAATTAAAATAAAACTTGTAAAATATAATAAAAATATGTAATAAATAATTTAATATGTATATTAACTCTATACAAGGTCAATTAGACTATTAATTAAATAATTTATACTGTAATTAAGAAATAAACTCAAAAATCAGTGTGTATAAATCACAATCTTTAACTAATTTATTTATATAGTAAATATAATTATTTTTATAAATAAATTAAATAATTATGTATCCCTATATAAGGGCTTTACAACCATATAATTTAATTTAAAATAAGAACTAATTTAGGCCCTCAAATCGAGAGCCAAATCTACCAAATCAGAACATGCGCGCTGGAGCAGCAACGCTTGTGAGATGCTAAGAAAAGTCACACATCGTGGGAAGCAAAGCTGCCGCTGCCACTTACTTTGAATTTGTTCCCTCTTCACTTCAGTCGTCACGGGCGCCGAGCACCCGAAAAGCCTCTCCCCTTATCCCCTCTGACAATGAATGAGACTTTGGCATGAGACATGTGTGTGCGGTGCAAGCCAGGGGCTTGGCACTGTGCGTGGGCCTAACTGGGCCCATTAACGAGCATAAAATAAGATTAAGAGGCCTAATTAACGAATTAGGGCAGCGCTTAGTAGAGGTCTGGTCCCACCCGAGAGGGTGCTGTGTATCCCTCGAAAAGGTCGCTTACCAATTGAGAACATAATTTTTGTTAAAGATGAACAGTAATCATGCCTTAATCTACTTAAGAGAACAAGAAGTGCAAAAATTTGACCAAGTGTTGGAGAGAGGTCTTGTTCCTTGATGAGAGCCTCATCATGAGCCCTAACTAGCTCAATTTGACCTATGAAAGAGAATAAGAGCTCCTACATAACCTGGAGAAAGACCTAATAATGGAGTAGTGTTGATTGATGATGTTATGATTTGAAACACCATTATTGTCATTGTAGTGAGTTGTATGGGATACTAGTCATTACAACCATTATTATTTACTTATCTAATTTTTACTGGTTTTATTCCAGGTCATTCACTGGGAGGCAATTATTGAATTACATCGTTCTTTGATCTCAAAATTATCCTCTAATTCCAAAAGGAAGCTTTACATCTAATAAAGAATGAATGAATGTGGATATGGTTTGCCTACTCACAAAGAATTAATTGTAATGCTTACAAAAACTAACTATAAACAAGCACCAAACAATTCATCACTGTACTTTAAACTATCTTTACAAGTTATAATATTAATAATTACATGAAAGTACACAATCGACTAAGATTACATAGTATATTAACTTAACTTACTAGTCTGATACCTACAGCAACACATACAATAGTTATAGTGACAGATGTAAGCGTCGCTAGATCCCAGAAAATACTATATACAAACTTAAGGAGGGAAACTGGGGTCTGTAGCGACGATTATGGTGATGTTTTATTCTGTTAGTAAATGTATGGGTTTATTTACATAAAAATAATTGGCTATACTACGTATACATATACATATATATATATTTATATTTCTCTTGTACTTGTTTTTACTTACGTATGTACAACATCTCTCTCTCTTCTTCACACCAATCTTCATTAGATGTTCTTCTTCTTTTGTGTTTTCATTCTACCTTAGTGAGAGTAACACCGTGGCTGAGAGGCGGTTAACAATCGTCATTAACTCTCTTTAATTAATTAAAAATGTGTTTAATTTGTGGGCACGCTTTTCGAGGGATACACAGCACCTAGAGGGTGGGACCAAACCTCTACTAAGCACGCCTTAATTCTCATTAGGTCGCTTAATTATGTCTTCCATAACTCAGCACAGGGCCTTCTCAGCCCTACGCACACATGCCTCTCTTCGGGCCCCCGACCCCACAGATCAAGCTCAGAATGCTCAGTATATGCTCAATGTATGTATGATAGTGTGGTTGTTTCGGGCGCCCGGCGCCCTTGACAACTGCACTGTCTAAACACATATTCCATATAAATTGCTGCACGCGTTTTGCAGCGCACGATGTATAGTTATTCGAGCGCCACATCTGCGCTAAAAAACGCATGCAGCTGTCGGATGGAAGAGATTTTGGCCCTCAATTGTATTTACATAATACTATATAATTGTTCAATTAATTTGAATTTTTAATTAGATTTACTATATAAATAAATTCACTAAAGTGGCCTATTTTTACACACTGATTTTGGTGTTTTCTTGGTTAATTGCTTATAAATTAGTTACTAAATGGTCTAATTGACCTCATACAGAGTTAGAATACATATATAAGTATTTTATACACATTTTTATTATATTTTTCCGAATTAATGTATGTGTTATTTACATTTAAATAGCATTTTCAATTGTTATGCTTATAAATTAAGTTAAACTTAATATAATCAGGTATAAATATACTTAAATTAGCTTAAATTACTTAAAGCATATTAGTCTTAGTATACAGATTCAATTAACTTAATTATAATTCTAAACTACTAATTTAACTAATTTAATTTAACAACTTAGCTATAAACTTAATAAATTCATTATTTATTATTTATAAAGGATTAAATTAAGATAAAAGATTTTATTTACTTATAATCTACATATACATAGATATATATACAGTTTTATAGTTTAACTTTCTTAATGATACTATTTACTGATCTAGTTAGTTTAATAATACAAATAAATTAGTTTAATTTATAGATAGTTATATAATTATTGTATTTACTATCTAAACTAGATCTAAAATCTAAATTACAGTACTCATTATATTTACATAGTTAAGTATACAATGTACATATATATATATACATACTACCTATTTACATATGTAGCTTAGCATATAGCTTTTGTCTATATAAGTATACTTAATATACAAAGTTATATACATGTATATATATATATATATTTTATTTCTGGTCCTTTTGGGTGTTTCTTTTTAATTTTTTTTTAACTGTTGTTACATATTTGACAGAATTAGGAGAGAAGGGAAGAGTTGACTGAGGAGAGAAGAAGGCTTGTTTTACTATCTTTTTAAGTTTTACCCCTTTTTATCATGTTTAATGAATGCCTTCTTTCTATATATCATGAAATTTAGGATGTGATTGCCAATTTTAAAACAGTCCTCAGTTAAGTTTCCTATTTTAACTCATGTTTGGATGATTAGCTTTAGTTAAACTAGCTACAACACTTGCAAGAATTAAAAACATGCATTCACAGAAATGAAGGAAGAATTATTTAACAGGAAAGCATATGTTTATAATGGAATCACAATTTATGGGTGTTAGCTACAGTTCAAAGCACATTTTACAAGGTGTTACATCAGATTCTAGCTGCCAGAGATTAAACGGTCAGACAGTAGCATCCACACTGATCCCACAGAAAATACCCTGCAGTAGCTCAAATCAATGTCCAAATGGTCTAACTGCTGCAGTTAGTCCATTTAAGATGAAATGTGAGTTTGAGAGAAGAAAAATGTAGCTGCAAGATGCAGCACATTGCTTTATCTACTAGGATTAGAATAAAAAAAAATCTAAACTGAAAAGAAAATCTCTCTCAATCCCCAATCTGACAAGGGTTTAATTTCTCACTAAAATCACTAAATACCCCAATTCAAATGCCAAAAACCCTTATCAAAAACTTCATTTCATATTAAATCCACAAATATCACTGATTTAACTCTTCCTAATGCTATAGACAGCATGAAGGAAGAATTAATTCAGTCAATTAAAGCCCTTAGTTCAAATCCCAGTTTCTAAAACCTTAAGGAGTATTGAGAACTCCTTAGGTTAGGAAATCACCCAAACAGCTATTCAAAACACACTCATGAATGCGAGATCAGACTTCAAATCACTACAGTGATTATCCTTAGATCTGACTTGCATTCAATGCATTCAAAAAATCATCAAATCAAATCTATGTATGGCTCTTCTGAGATGATTTCTGTCACCAGAAAACCTCTCAGATTCCTTGCCAACAATGAATTCAAATCAAACTTCATTCAATTTGTCAGATCAGACAGTAAAACCAAATTGAAAGGAAAATCCTTAAAATCCAAATTGAAGAGAAATCTGACAAACTGAAAGTTTCAACTCAAATCAGGGGCTTTTGTGACCAAGAGTGAGGTGAATGGGAAGCCCCTTAAGTGCTTGTTGACGCCAATTTCAGATCTGAGGTTGAAAACCAATCAGATCTGAAATTAGATCAGAGTGTATGGGTGGAAAGCGAGAAAACAGGTCGTGGAAAATCAGAACTAGATATGAAAGTATGGAGAGGGAGATAATTTGAAAACATGGTTATATGAAATCTTCCCCTCTGATCTGAGGGGGGGGAATTTAAGCCTAATTCTACTACTACAGCTACTTTATCCTACAGCGAAATTAAACATTAACAATTACATTAATTCTACTCTAAACTACTTAACTACAGCTAAAACTAATATGCAGAAATATAAACCTAATCTAACAGGAAGAATGGGACCTATGGGTCCTTAGCCGGTGGCTACGGAGGAAGAAAGGAGGAAGATGACTCCAGCGGAGGGAAGAGTCTGCTAGTGAGGTTCCAGGGTCGTCCTCAGGTGCTACGAAGCCCTTAGCGACGAGGAGGTCGAGAGAAGGTGATGATTTCACAGCCGGTGGCTGTGAAATCAGAGGCTTGATGGGGAGGAGGGACTGGAGTGGATGAATGATCGCTAAGAGGTGTAGGAGGGAGCGATCCCTTGCGCACGACACCACTGAGGTGCTTAAGTAGCATGCTCAGTGGCTGAGATCACCGCACAGGTGAGGATAATCAAGATGCAACCGGCGGCAAGGATGAGAGGAGCGGAGCGCGCGGCGAGTTAAGCACAAAATATGACCGTCAGATGAGATATGGGGAAAGGGGTGAACGCACGCGCCGAATCGCATGAACCTTCCATTCAAATCTAACAGCAGATCAGGATCATGAAGAGTGACGGATGGCTGAGATTGGCCGTGTTCTTCGCATGCTAAAATGCATGCGAAGAGCAGCAGGCCATTCTCTGAAATGAAGGAAAATTGCAGATAGACCCTTGAACGAAGGGGTAGAAGAATTGCGTGTAGGCCCATAAGTGAAAAGAAGTACAACCGGAAGGGCCCTGCATCCTTTCAAAAGGGTCCCTACAGCTTACAAATAGGTCCAAAGGGAGTTTTTAAGGGCAAGAGTGTAATGCATGAAGGACCTAAGTGTAAACTACCTATTTCATAACCTAAATGATGTCCAATTGCCTTCAAATTTTTATATGTGCTTAATTGAACATTTAAGACATTGATTATACTTCATATTTGGCCTTTCAAACTTATTTATGCGTTCAATTGACGCATGGATCATCATTTGTACTTTGCTTTCAGAATATCTCATTTTGTGACCTAATTGTGAAGTTTTAACATAGAGTAAAGGTTTCAGGTCTTTTTCTTTAATTCCCACACTTACCCTTTTTATCTGTTAATCTGATGTTTTTTTACTTAGTGTCTAGCTTAACTTCAGCTTTTTAGCCATGATGAGTAGCCACTCATCACCTAATTCAAGGAATTAATGTTCTGAGAAGAAAACATGAAACAAAGGTTAAAACTATAATTTTACCATCGCAGTACATAAACAGGATTTCTCAGAGGCAAAACATAGGTCAAATGGTCTAAATAAGATAAAGAGTAGGTTGGTTCAGTCAGAAATGGGCTATTGCACAATCTAAGAATTAAATGACATTCAGTAACCCTAAAACAAACCTGCTTAATTCAACAAGGTTATGCTCATGGTAAAAATCAACTAAACCCTCTAAAATTAATGGAAAAATATCCCCTAGGGTTTAGAACCTTCAATTCAGCCTTTGGAACCTCTTTTGACCTAGATTGGGGTCTCATCTCATTATTTGACCTAATTTGGGTTTTTGTGTAAAATATCTAGTCAAACGTGGTCAAACCTAAAATCCAACTTTATCATTGGATTCCTTAGGTCCAAATTAGGTTTGTACCAAAATTTGGACTTAAGGGGAGGTCATCTGGACCTACTTTGCAAAATAGTCCACCTAATTATATTCTGACCCCTAACTTTTGAAAACTCTTACGTAGACCCCCCTAACTTCCTCGCCACTCTTACAATCAGGTCCCTCCTCCATTAATGGGGAGAAATCCTACTCCGACGAGGAATGGAGGGGGAGTACTCCCTGATTCCTCAGAGATCTCCTCCCAGATTTGGAAGGGAGATTCTCTGAGGAATTCCCTTCCATTTGAGCGTGATTTCAATCTCTGATTTGCACTCAATCTCTCATGCAAAGGCTCGAGAGATTTGGGTATCCAATGGATTCCTTCTCCGGCGAGGACTCTCGTGCTTGGAAGCTTGTCTTCCAAGCAAAAGAGCCCCTGCCAGCATCTATAAAAGGATCCTTAACCCCAGTCACATCTCTTTAGCTCGACTTGGCCAGAGATCCACCCCAATTTCATCTTCTCCTCCAGTCAGGAAGTCCAGCGAGATCCGGCGAGCCTCCCTCCTCTTTCTTATCGCTTTGCCACACTACTAGTGGTAGAGTTTCCCTCACCATCTTCCTCCACGTTGCGCAACACCCATGCGTGCACCTCTAAACCCTTCGTCGTCGTCGCTCTCCCTCCCCTAGACACCGTCTTCTCCGACGACAGTAGGTACAGCCAGTAGCCACCTCTCCCCCTTCGTCCACTTAGTTAGGTTAGAATTACTCCTCTCTATCCCCTCTTAAATTCCCCTCTCTCTATTTTCCCTTTCGACCCCTCGTAGCCACTACCCACCGCCATCTTCTCCATCTCCGGCTGCCCACTGGCGAGGTGCCTCCACCGCTCCACACCTCCACACGCCTCGCTAGATACCTCACTACCTCTGCCACAGTCCACTGATCACCTTCCGCCCATCCATCGACCACCATCACCTCCCTAAACATCCCCTGACCAAACCCATAAACACGGCCAAAAGGTGACCTAGGCACGCACACCTAGGCTGCCCCGCGGCCTGCCACCCACCATCCCACCTTTGCCAAGACATGGCAAAGCTCCTCAAGTGTTTTAATGGGGCCGGCAGGCCGTATTAAGTGAAATGCCGGTCGACCCCCCTTCCGCCATTGACGCTGAAGCAAGAAGGTTGCAAGGTCGCTCCAGGCCGCATCCACCCAGGTGTTGCACTCCAGGACGTGCGGATTGGTCTTGCGCATCCACACAGCTAGGCAATTGGCTGGAGAGCAACTGCAGCTGTGGCAATTGAAGGTGACACCCTGCAGGCGCATGAGCGAAGTGGGTAGGACACTTTAGTCCCACCTCGAAAATCTTTAGCGCAAGTATGTAGTATAAATTGAATTTGTGTTTTATGCTAGTTGCCTCAAGTCACACAGGGACGAGGTCCCTTGCCCTCACGCCTCGTCCGTGACCTGCTGTAACGAGCGTGTGGCACAGACGTATTTTAAGACGTCTGACCAGACGTTTGGGATAGCTTCCAGACGTCTGGAAATCCGTTATTTTCGACACACGCGAGTCGTCTGCGCGCCTGAGCGCGCAGACCGCATATTCTCCTTCTCCCCTCCTGCGGCTGCAGGATTTCCCTGTCGCGAATCCTTCTCTCTCCTCTCCGCGCGGCCTTAAAAGGGCACGCCTTCCCTCCCGTCTCCACCGTCTCCTCCTCCTCCTTCAGCCAGTGAGCGTGAGCGTGAGCGCGAGTGCGAGGGTGGCAGCGGCGGCCGCAGTGAGCGCGGAGGAGGTGCGGAGTGCGGGAGCGGAGCTCTGCCGTGAGGGCGAGCTCGCCGGAGCGGCTTGGCCGGCAGGCGGAGGGCGCAGGGGGCGCGGAACGACGCGGAGAGGGACCTGCTGCAGTCTGAGCAGCAGGCGCGCGAGGTGCGGCGCGGGCAACGTCGCGAGCGAAGGCCGAGTAGCGCCCTGATTCTGGAAAAATTTCCAGAATCAGACGTCTGGGTTTATAGGCAGACGGCGAGGACGACGTCTGGTAGCTCATAAAGACGTCTGAAAGGTGTGTTTCCGCTTTCTTCTTCCTTCCTGTCGACCGACCGTACTAAGGGAGGGAGTTGGCTGTGCGCAGGTTCGCTGATTCACCATCCTTTGCGAATCGGACGCCTGGAAGTTGTACCAGACGGCGGGAGTGACCTCCAGACGTCCGGGGTGACAATCGGACGTCTGGGAGCTAGGACAGACGTCCCTGCAGACTTCTGGATGTCAGGGAAACCACACTGAACAGGTAATTCTCTGATCCACTGTTTAAGACGTCTGGAAGAAGTTCCAGACGTCTGATTTTGCACAGTATCGTCTTTTTCGACCCGTTTAGGGCCCGTTCGGGCTCCGTTTTCCGCGATTCGAGTTGCGTTCTTTTCAGAATTAATTCCTCTACCCGTCCACAGTAGCTATACACTGTTTTGAGACACTCCTTGTGTTTGATCCTTGTGATAGGACCTCGTTCAGTCGCAGTCTTGAGAGTCGCGGAGGCACGCGGGATTCCCGATCACGCCCCCATTACTCCCGTTGTACCTGGTAGAGTGGCTTAAGTTTATTATTAAAATCTGTTAAAGTATGGAACCATAACTAGAATCTAGGACATTGCATGAATCCTAGGAATGAGAAATGTATGGAATGATAGCTCCTAGGTGATGCATGAATCCTAGGGCTGGAAAACTAGTTGTATGCTAGATCCTAGGATGTGGCATGAACCCTAGGATGGAAAAACTAGTGGAATGTATAATACTGCAGTCTTGGAAAAATGGAAAGGAATATAAAGCTGCCTGTAAATTGAATTAACTGCTGCCTGTTATGAATAAAGAAACATGATTGAGATCATGGATTGTGAGAACGTGAAACTGGAAAGTGAAATATATGATGTTCTGAGATAAAGAGCTAGAACCCTACAGGGAATTAGGAGTGGAACTCCTGGAAAGAAAAAGGAATGGAACTGAGATGTAGTTTGTACTGTAGCTTGGGTACGCAGTACCAAGGGAAGTACCTGTACCTGTTTAGTGCAGAGTGGGGCCAGCCACCCCAGGGACCCGGGGTTAGGATTGGCCGCTCTGTACCGACTTGTTGGCCCTCGTGTACGTAGTACCGAGGTGAGCTACTAGTGTTAGGAGAGTACTAGCTACCCCACGGGCCCCGGGGTTCTGCTAGCCTCCTTCACCGACTTGTTAGGCCCACTAGGGCAAACCAGGGTAGTCAGGCGAGGGTGCGCGGACTGTGGAGGGGCAAGGCCCCGGTTTGGTTACTGTGGAGGGGTTGGACCCCTGTTACTGAGAGGGCTCTGCCCTGGTTCCGTGCTGTGCTTTGGGCGCACCCGTTAACGGAAACGACTGACCGCGTGCCAGTGCGGGCTAGCTACCTGTGCGTTTATCGCGCGTGCCGTAGTCACCGTTACGTCTGTCAGTGACCTTGGGGTGGTTGACTGAGGGTAGGATCACCACGGGGGACTCTCCCGGCCAGGAGAGCACCACGTGCTACTTCTACTTTTGGAAAAGACTGCAATCAAGATCGTTCCCACGAGGACATTCGAGATCAAGTAAAGGATCTG
Source organism: Thalassia testudinum (assembly GCA_037157565.1). Classification (NCBI taxonomy): domain Eukaryota; kingdom Viridiplantae; phylum Streptophyta; class Magnoliopsida; order Alismatales; family Hydrocharitaceae; genus Thalassia; species Thalassia testudinum. The sequence continues at coordinate 63,560,279 of JAZHRO010000031.1, forward strand.
AGAAATAAATGAAATAGTGAGAAAATTGAAAGATGTGAATAAAGGAAGTAATAGAACATAACAGCTACTGTACACTCTACTGTTGCCTTTAGTTAGTTTGCCACTCTACTCAGCGTTTTGCTGACGTGTTACACTCGTTATCTTTTTCAGGACCAGGGGTTGAGCAGCCAGGGTCGGCGGCTGCAGAGGACGCTGGGCCGAGTAGGGTCCAGTAGAGTTTACCACAGTCTTTTATACCTCTTTTGTTTCTGTTCTAGTGAGTAGTTTTTGTTTCCGCTGTACTTTCTTTACCTGCAGTTCTTGTTATATGATAAATGTTGTTCTACTGTTGTGGTGGTATCTACTGTAGTAGTTTCTTTCCTTACTGCTGTACTTCCTTACTGTTAGTTATATTCATGCTGAATGTGGTTTATTTTACTGCTCTTTTGGTTACTTCCTCGTTGGACGACTAGGTCTTGGGATTAGTCGAGTTGGTCCGGTTCTCGTGTCTCGTAGGGACTCGGGAACCGGGTCGTTACAAGATGGTATCAGAGCAAGGTCGTCCCGAGAAGTGAATCAACTGACTGGAAAATAACCAATTCACATGTTTATAGCTAGAGTAGCCACCACAACATATCTCTTGACATGAGCTCTTAGAAGTTTTGTTAGATACCGTCTGTTTTGACGTTTCCGTTTTGTTTCGCGTCTCCTTGCAGGAGATGCTTCGTCGCGGGACTGGCGAGACTGGCCGCGGGCGCGGCCGAGGGCGAGGTCGGCGAGGTGGACGTGCTGTCGTTGACGTCTCGGTGGACCAGCCACCACTCCCTGGCATCCAGGCCCAGGACCTCGCCAGACTGATACGGGATATTGTACAAGAGGAGCTCCACCCACCGCCCCGAGCACCTCATCCTGGGGTTGCAGAGGGGGAGTCCTCTGTGGGACCACGCGACGGACACGGCGCTGGACACGAGGGAGGGGATGGGCCCCTGCCGCCCCCACCTTCCTCCGACACTTCTGTACACGAGGCACCTTCGCCTGGAGGTGCACCAGCACTCCCCTACAGCGCCACTTCGAGCTTTTCTGGCAGTTTCGGAAGCTGAAGCCCCCCTCCTTCAAGGGGGATGAGGACCCGACCGAGGCAGAGGACTGGCTTGAGCAGCTAGAGAAGATCTTCGACACCCTTCGCCCCCCGGTGGAGTGCCGCGTGGCCTTTGCCACGTACCAGCTGGAGAGTGCGGCACACCGGTGGTGGAGGGCGGTCCGGGGACAGGAGAGGGACGAGCCGACGTGGGACTAGTTCGTCAACCTCTTCTACGAGTAGTACTTTCCCCAGACATGGCAGGACCAGAGGAGGCAGGAGTTCCACACTCTCCGCCAAGGGACAATGACTGTGAACGCGTACCGCACGCGTTTCTTGGAGCTGTCCCGCTTTGCAGCGACAGCGGTAGCCACTGAGGAGGAGCGCCTTTGGAGGTTCACCGAGGGGCTCCGGCCTGCGATCCGGGGGTATGTCAAACCCCTGAAGCTGCCGACGTTTTCGAGGGTGGTAGAGGCAGCTATGACTTACGAGGAGACCAACCCATCCGCGCGAGAGACCGACGGCGGGCGGAAGAGGCCCTTTCAGCCAGACTTCTCACAGGGCCGACGAGAGCGGAGACACGTGGCGTCCGCAGGAGAGCCGTCACGTTGTGCAGTGCCATCAGTGACCTTTGGGGGCCCTCGACAGGGGCCAGTCACCAGCACCGGACCCCCGCCTAGCCGACAGCAGGGACTCACTTAGGGCGGGAGTCGGGTTCCCCTCTGCTACCAGTGTGGCCAGCCGGGCCACATCAGGAGGGACTGCCCATCTAGGGCAGGAGGTCAGCAGATACTTCCCATGCAGAGCACTGGAGGGCGCGCAGGAGGCCGTGGTTCCCAGGCATGAGGAGGAGGACAGCAGTCGCGAGGAGGGTACCGGCCAGCACCTACCCGTCCGACGCAGAGTGTGGCTGCTTCGTCCGCACCTAGAGTTGAGGGGCGTATCAACGCCCTAACACACAGGGACGCCAGAGCATCGGGATCCGTGGTAGCAGGTATGGTTTCAGTTTCTGGCAGACTCGTTTACACGCTTTTCGATTCCGACGCTACGCAATCGTTTGTCGCAGCCAGTTTCGCAGTTAGTTTGGACCAGGATTATACACTGTAAGAGAATCCATTCGTAATCAGAGGTCCGAGTGGTCAGCTGTTAGTAGCTGAGGAGGTGTACACGGGTTGCGAGGTCAGCATCGGGGGACATAGCCTGCCAGCTGACCTGATTATGATACAGATGGAGGACTTTGGAGTGATTTTGGGGATGGATTGGCTGTCCGCTTACCACGCCTTGGTAGACTGTTTTGAGAGGAAGATTGTCTTCTCCATTCCCGAGTTGCCTTCTTTCGATTTTCACGGGCAACCAGTGGACGGAGGTTTCAGGAGCATTTCGGCACTTCGGGCGGCAAGACTTTTGAGCCAGGGGTGTGAGGGCTTCCTAGCATGTGTGGTGGCAGAGCCCAACCCTGTGGCAGACTTCCAGAGCATCCCGGTGGTCAGAGAGTTCCCCGACGTGTTTCCAGACGAGTTACCAGGACTACCGCCCAAGCGTGAGATCGAGTTTGAGATCTCACTAGTACCAGGGACCAGCCCCATCTCCACCGCGCCATACAGGATGGCACCGCTTGAGCTGCGAGAGCTCAAGTCCCAGTTGCAGGACCTTTTGGAGAAAGGTTTCGTGAGGCCCAGTGCGTCTCCCTGGGGAGCCCCGGTACTGTTTGTGAAGAAGAAGGATGGGACCCTACGCCTTTGTGTGGACTACCGACAGCTGAATAGGGTCACCATCAAGAACAGATATCCGCTGCCGAGGATCGACGATTTGTTTGACCAGTTGCGGGGTGCCACGGTATTTTCCAAGATAGACTTGAGGTCTGGATACCACCAGCTGAGGATCAGGGAGACCGACGTCTCCAAGACAGCTTTTCACACCCGGTACGGACACTACGAGTTTTTGGTCATGCCGTTTGGGCTGACCAATGCCCCCGCTGCTTTCATGGACCAGATGAACAGGGTGTTTAGACCGTACTTGGATCAGTTCGTGGTGGTTTTCATAGATGATGTGCTCATCTATTCTAGAGATCGGACGCAGCACGGACAACACTTGCGGATGGTTCTGGACACTCTGAGACGACGCAGGCTGTACGCCAAATACAGCAAGTGTGAGTTCTGGTTGAGGGAGGTGACCTTCTTGGGTCATGTGATCTCTGGTGACGGCCTGGCGGTGGACCCCGCCAAGGTCGAGGCAGTGCTCAGGTGGGAGAGACCGCGTTCAGTCACTGAGATTCACAGTTTCCTGGGACTGGCAGGTTACTACAGACGGTTCATCAGGGGATTTTCACAGATTGCGCGTCCTATGACACAGTTGACCCGGAAGGACGTGCCTTTCGCTTGGACAGACACCTGTGAGGCGTGTTTTCTGGAGCTGAAGGAGAGGTTGACCTCGGCTCCCGTGCTCACCATCCCTGACAGTAGTGGCGGGTTCGTTGTGTACACGGACGCTTCCTTGCAGGGGTTAGGAGGTGTGCTCATGCAGAGGGGTCATGTTGTCGCTTACGCTTCGCGGCAACTGAAGCCCCATGAGCATACCTACCCTACCCACGACCTAGAGTTGGCAGCTGTTGTCTTCGCGCTGAAGACCTGGAGGCACTACTTGTACGGTGAGACCTTCAAGATTTTTACAGATCACAAGAGCCTCAGATATCTTTTTGACCAGAAGGAGCTCAACATGAGACAGAGACGTTGGTTGGAGCTCCTGAAGGACTACGATTGCAGCATCTCCTACCACCCGGGAAAGGCCAATGTGGTGGCTGACGCCTTGAGCCGTAAGGCGCCCGCACGCTTGGCCAGTCTACAGTTACAGAGTTGGAGCCTTTTGGAGGAGGTGGGCAGTTGGCAACCTCTAGAGTTACGAGGATACTGTGGGGCAGTGACGGTGACACGGCAGACCAAGCCAGAGCTGATAGACCGTATCATCACAGGACAGATGGCTGATCCGTACTTGCAGTCTTTGCGCGACAGAGTACTATCAGGGGACCCAGGAGACTTCTCTTTCACAGACCAGGTGTTACGCTTGAGGGGACGGTTGTGTGTTCCCAGAGACGAGGAGCTGTTGAGAGAGCTCCTGACTGAGGCACACGGTTCCAGATTCACCATACATCCCGGAAACACAAAAATGTACCATGACTTGAGATGCGAGTTTTGGTGGAGAGGGATGAAGCGGGATGTGGGTGAGTTCGTGCAGCAGTGCTTAGTGTGCCAGCAGGTGAAAGCCGAGCATCAGAGGCCTGCAGGGCCGCTTCAGCCGCTTCTAGTGCCAGAGTGGAAGTGGGAGAGCATCACCATGGACTTGGTGGTGGGCTTACCTATTACCCAGCGGGGACACGACGCAGTCTGGGTAATAGTGGATAGATTGACGAAGACGGCGCGTTTCTTGCCGATCCGAGTCACTTTGGGACCAGCACAGTTGGCAGAGAGGTATATCCGTGATGTGGTGCGACTACACGGAGTTCTGCGGGAGATCGTATCCGACCGGGATACCCGCTTTACGTCCCAGTTTTGGGCTGAGTTTCAGCAGGCCTTGGGGACGAGGTTGAGGTTTAGCACGGCTTACCACCCCCAGACGGACGGACAGTCTGAGCGCACGATACAGACACTTGAGGACCTTTTGCGTGCCTGTGTACTGGACTGGAGGGGCTCTTGGGAGGAGCACCTGCCCCTGGCGGAGTTTGCATACAACAACAGTTATCACTCGAGCATCGGCATGGCTCCCTACGAGGCTCTGTACGGACGAAAGTGTACGGCACCCTTGAGTTGGGTTGAGGTGGGGACCAAGTGGGAGGTTGGCCCCAGGTTGATCCGGCAGAGTCAGGAGGTAGTTGAGCAGATCCACAGACGACTCCGCACTGTCAGGAGCAAACAGAAGAGCTACGCAGATCGCAAACGCAGAGAGGTGCAGTTCGAGGTTAGGGACCACGTCTTCCTTCGTGTTTCGCCCATGAAGGGCTTACAGCGGTTTGGGGTGAGAGGGAAGCTCGCGCCGAGGTTCGTGGGGCCCTTTGAGGTCCTGGAGCGGGTTGGACCCGTTGCTTACAGACTTGCCCTTCCCCCGCAGCTTTCTGGTGTGCACGACGTGTTCCACGTGTCCAACCTCAGGAAGTACGTAGCCGATTGCAGTCACGTACTATGTCACGAGAGCGTCGAGGTGAGTGACGACCTGACCTACCCCGAGCGGCCAGTGCAGATCCTAGACCGAGCCGTCCGCCGGTTGAGACGAAAGCAAGTACCCCTGGTAAAGGTTTTGTGGAGGAGCCAGCGGTACGAGGAGGCTACCTGGGAGCCTGAGGCGGCAATGCCGGAGCGGTACCCGGAGCTTTTCGCGGGTACGTCTTTTCGGACCGGCTTCGGTCCTCTTTGAGTTTGTTATGGTTATTCGGACGTCTTTTCCCACACCCTAGTTGGGACAAGTTTCGGGGACGAAACTTCCTTTGAGTTTGTTATATTGTAACGAGCGTGTGGCACAGACGTATTTTAAGATGTCTGGAGGGTTGTCCAGACGTCTGACCAGACGTCTGGGATAGCTTCCAGACGTCTGGAAATCCGTTATTTTCGACACACGCGAGTCGTCTGCGCGTCTGAGCGCGCAGACCGCATATTCGCCTTCTCCCCTCCTGCGGCTGCAGGATTTCCCTGCCGCGAATCCTTCTCTCTCCTCTCCGCGCGGCCTTAAAAGGGCACGCCTTCCCTCCCGTCTCCACCGTCTCCTCCTTCTCCTCCTTCAGCCAGTGAGCGTGAGCGTGAGCGCGAGCGCGAGGGCGGCAGCGGCGGCCGCAGTGAGCGCGAAGGAGGTGCGGAGTGCGGGAGCGGAGCTCTGCCGTGAGGGCAAGCTAGCCGGAGCGGCTTGGCCGGCCGGCGGAGGGCGCAGGGGGCGCGGAACGACGTGGAGAGGGACCTGCTGCAGTCTGAGCAGCAGGCACGCGAGGTGCGGCGCGGGCGGCGTCGCGAGCGGAGGCCGAGTAGCGCCCTGATTCTGGAAAAATTTCCAGAATCAGACGTCTGGGTTTATAGGCAGACGGCGAGGACGACGTCTGGTAGCTCATAAAGACGTCTGAAAGGTGTGTTTTCCGCTTTCTTCTTCCTTCCTATCGACCGACCGTACTAAGGGAGGGAGTTGGCTGTGCGCAGGTTCGCTGATTCGCCATCCTTTGCGAATCAGACGTCTGGAAGTTGTACCAGACGGCGGGAGTGACCTCCAGACGTCCGGGGTGACAATCGGACGTCTGGGAGCTAGGACAGACGTCCCTGCAGACTTCTGGACGTCTGGGAAACCACACTGAACAGGTAATTCTCTGATCCACTATTTAAGACGTCTGGAAGAAGTTCCAGACGTCTGATTTTGCACAGTATCGTCTTTTTCGACCCGTTTAGGGCCCGTTCGGGCTCCGTTTTCCGCGATTCGAGTTGCGTTCTTTTCATAATTAATTCCTCTACCCGTCCACAGTAGCTATACACTGTTTTGAGACACTCCTTGTGTTTGATCCTTGTGATAGGACCTCATTCAGTCGCAGTCTTGAGAGTCGCGGAGGCACGCGGGATTCCCGATCACGCCCCCATTACTCCCGTTGTACCTGGTAGAGTGGCTTAAGTTTATTATTAAAATCTGTTAAAGTATGGAACCATAACTAGAATCTAGGACATTGCATGAATCCTAGGAATGAGAAATGTATGGAATGATAGCTCCTAGGTGATGCATGAATCCTAGGGCTGGAAAACTAGTTGTATGCTAGATCCTAGGATGTGGCATGAACCCTAGGATGGAAAAACTAGTGGAATGTATAATACTGCAGTCTTGGAAAAATGGAAAGGAATATAAAGCTACCTGTAAATTGAATTAACAGCTACCTGTAAATTGAATTGCAAATGGGTTGGGTGCCGTAGTCACCGTTACGTCTGTCAGTGACCTTGGGGTGGTTGACTGAGGGTAGGATCACCACGGGGGACTCTCCCGGCCAGGAGAGCACCACGTGCTACTTCTACTTTTGGAAAAGACTGCAATCAAGATCGTTCCCACGAGGACATTCGAGATCAAGTAAAGGATCTGAGAAATAAATGAAATAGTGAGAAAATTGAAAGATGTGAATAAAGGAAGTAATAGAACATAACAGCTACTGTACACTCTACTGTTGCCTTTAGTTAGTTTGCCACTCTACTCAGCGTTTTGCTGACGTGTTACACTCGTTACCTTTTTCAGGACCAGGGGTTGAGCAGCCAGGGTCGACGGCTGCAGAGGACGCTGGGCCGAGTAGGGTCCAGTAGAGTTTACCACAGTCTTTTGTAGCTCTTTTGTTTCTGTTCTAGTGAGTAGTTTTTGTTTCCGCTGTACTTTCTTTACCTGCAGTTCTTGTTATATGATAAATGTTGTTCTACTGTTGTGGTGGTATCTACTGTAGTAGTTTCTTTCCTTACTGCTGTACTTCCTTACTGTTAGTTATATTCATGCTGAATGTGGTTTATTTTACTGCTCTTTTGGTTACTTCCTCGTTGGACGACTAGGTCTTGGGATTAGTCGAGTCGGTCCGGTTCTCGTGTCTCGTAGGGACTCGGGAACCGGGTCGTTACACCTGCCCCCGCGGGTCAGGCACCCAACCCATTTACCTGAATCTAGCACTCTTTGCGCATCACACCCACGCCGGTGTGCCTAGACCCAGGCGCGCGATACCTGACCTGATTGCCCTGCTCTGGGAGAGTGTACCGAAGAGAGAAATAGAGAGAGAGACGCGGGGAGGGTAGGGGGTTGGTTTTGCTGCGTGGTGTTGTGCAGGGAAGAAGAAGAGAAGAAGGAAGAGGAAGGCGTAGGTGAGGCGAAGCTGAGTAGAGGGAAGGAAGAATGTCTTTTTTATGATTTTTAGAAGGTTTAGATGAATTTTATCTTGACCATAGCCTCAGTTAATTAAGCGGGTCTGCTTTTAGGATTTCAGATGTTCGTTAATTCTTGAAATGCGTGAAAACCCGTTTCGTTTTGCATGAACCCACTTATTAGACATTAATAACCATTTGACCTTTAATAAACCCCGTGGTTATTCTGTATTTATGGAATGTTATTAATTTTACAGAAATAACCTTATGTTCTCTTCTTTTCAAAACAAGATAATATGCCCTTAGGACACTTAGGACCTTCTGATGGATATGTAGGAACTTTTATCAACCTTATCAAACCAAATTAAGCTAGTTATGGCTCATGATAGTGTTCCCATCAATAAGGTTTTACTAAAAGCTTTAGCGACACATATATTTGTTAGTAAATATATATTATCCGTTAGTATAGGTTTGTATATATGTTAGTAAAGTATAGGTTTGTATATTTAGTTAGATAGTTATAAATAACTAACATAGAGTAGCTTTGATTAGTTTTTGATGCCTGTTTAGTTGTAAATATGTTTGAGGCATTGTACTTAGTATTAATCAATTTGTTTTGTATATAATTAACCAGAATTCATTAATTCTTTCATTTATTGATTCATTTATAAATAAACTTGATATTTTTGGATTAAAAGAGCTTTTTTGGACAATAGAAAATGATGTATATCAATAACTACCTTCCAGTGAATGACTTCATTGATTCATTTATAAATAAACTTGATATTTTTGGATTAAAAGAGCTTTTTTGGACAATAGAGAATGATGTATATCAATAACTACCTCCCAGTGAATGACCTGGAATAAACTAGTAAAAATTATGTAAATAAATAATGATTGAACATTCGTATGGATTGCGACTATGCTACAATAACAACACATAATTAATTAGCGGTCCAGATCAGAGCAAATAAATTTTTGGTGCCGTTTCCAGGGACAAAAACCCATCATTAGCGCTGATTATTTTGATAGATGGATGTTCACATCAATAATCAAATTCAAAATCCAGCTCAGATCGAACCCAAGAACTGCCCAGAATCAGGCCCACACTCGCATGTGCATGGGTAGGTGCGTGCGTGCGTGCGAAGATGAGGACCCGACCCCCTGATATCGAGCACACCGTAAGGAACAAGAATCCTTTTATAACCAATTCCAATTTGTTATTCCATGATGTGGGACTAAAAGGTCTCGTTCTTTACGTGCTACAACTGTAAGTGATGGCGAGATGACAAGTGCTCATTTGAGGAATGATGGCTGTTGAATCTCTAATACAACAGCCTAAGTGGGTTCCCACGACAAATTCACATCAGGAGAGGGTGGTTCCATCTTGGATTACTCACCAGATGAGGTTGAACGATGCCGGAGAAGAAGCTTAAGCCGGCGATCACTTGAAATGAAGAACGTGGGCTTTTGGCCCCAATTAGATAGCTAAAAAACTCCGCCGTGGATCGACGAAGATGGTGGTGGTGTTGATTAGGCATGCGGTAGCATGGTGTGGCTGGATAGTCACAAGGAGGGTGGCATGGTGTGGCTCAAAACCCTCAATTTCTTGAGGGTTTTTTATCTACAGTTCTTTACGATGCTTTTGGTGTAGATGGCGAGGTGAGAGGTGGTGTGGAGGCACAATTCGAGCTCTTCGGAGCTCTTGTCGATCGCGGAGAAGACGAGAAAGAACCGCACAAATCTATGCTAATTTCCTAGTGCTAAGGGTCTAAAGTTACTCTCTGAAGAGAGAGGAGAAGAGAGAGCTACTTAAATTGGACGAGGGAGGAAGAAGCACATCTGGGGTTGGCTGACCGGATGTGAGGAAGAAAGGAGGTCCAGTGGAGGTTACGACAATGAAGAATGGGCCAAAATGACCTAACTATGGCTGACACGAATCGAAAGAAGACAAGCAAGAGGATGGTGATGGTCTTTGGCTGGATGCATGCACGAACGAAGGGGTCGAAGAAGGTTGTTGGAATTCAAGAACGTGTGTCCGTGACAGCAAATAGAAGGTAGAATCAAGGCCAATTCTCAACTAATTTCCTCTTTAGAACATGTAGGAACTTATATAGAGGTAGAATTCATATTGAGTTGCTTCAAAATCACAAGAATGGCTTGCGATTTTGTAAAGTTTGGTCCACGAAATTCGAGCTCCACCAATGATGAATGAATCTAAATTGGAGCTCACAGTTATGTGCAATTGATAAAGGATGATTTGATTACCAATCCCTCCAAATTTAGAGGGATTTGGATGAGAATTGAGGTAGAAATCCTCAATCATAAGTTGACGGATTTCGCTCAATCACTACTGCACCTTGCCTTGTTTAGTGCATTCAAAGTAGGTTCCTTTGGTCAATGTGAAGGTTCCAAACCTCATAAAATATTTTCAATGATTTTTAGGAGGTTTAGATTATATTTATTTCCACCAGAACCCATTTAATTGAAGTGAGGTTGTATTTAGGGTTTCTATTATTAAATTAATCCTCAAATTGCAGAAAACCTCGATTCAATCAGTTCAAATCCACTTCTTGGAAATTTAAGTTCATTTGAACTTAGATTAGGCAGTAATTGACCCCTCAGTTAATTTGCATTCATGATTTCTTGTTAAAACAACTGAATTAACGAAATTTTCCCTAATTTATGCTAGTTATGACGGATGATGGTGTTACCATCATTGATCTAATGATATTTCAGACAATAAAAAACATCTGGATTATTCAATTCAAAAACTTCATTACAAGATTAAGACCAACAAAAACACTCAATAATCATGATTAAAGACTCGTTCACCCAGAAAATCCAAAATTGTTGTGTTGATAATGATACCCCTCAGACCTCATTTGAAAACCAAAACATCATTCAAATCACTGCATTGGACTCTAAAAACCCTGAAAACCATCTTCAAAACTTTGTTAGAACGTTAGATCAGTGATTGAATATTTAGAATCCAAATATCACTTTAGACCTGGGCAATGGAAGTTCACATCCAGATCTGATTCAATCCACTAAAACACCCATCTAATATGTCACAAACATTTAGAAAAGTATTCAAAACTCAATGAAAATCTGATAAAAACTTAATAACTCCTAAAAACCCTAATTGATCCTCTGTTCTATACTCTAGACAACATGGAAAAGAGAATGTAAATTAGGTCCTAAAATTCATCTCCAAACACTCTCAAACCTCCATTGAAACCTTTCAAACTTCATTCAGCTCCTTGTTTGCAGATTAAACTTCCTTGGATTAAGATCATATGTCACCCACCTGGGCGATTAATCTAAGATCCCCGCAGTGACTTGGTTACTTAGGTGACCTATACACCATTGATTGGTGTTCAGGACACCCTTGCGATCCTCTAAAGCCAATCAGACCATTGCTAGAGCCTCATCTTAGTGCCTCTGAGTTCCTTGGCCATAGCTACCTCAGGCGGAGAAGAAAAATAGTATCTCAAGTTAAAATTGGGCATGAGCTAATTAAATTATAAAAATCCAATCCCAGATGCTCAAACCCATCACATTAACTCCAATTAGACATATAAAAGTTCAATTCAATCGATTAAATCCAATTAAACCCAAATTGGATCTCCGATCCTCACATCAGGCATAAAAACCAAATCCACATTAATCAAGTGAATTGTCACAATTAAATTCAGATGGGGGGTCTTTGTGATCAAATGAAATGAGTGGAGAGACCCCCAGGTGAATTTGAACGTGATTTGGATCTGGAAGCTAGTGAGCTTCAAATCCAAATCAACTTTGATGGATGGAGTGGTCTGGCAACTAAAACAATGAGGAAATTAGTGAATATGGATTGTGAGGTGATGAGGGAGATGCATGGATCAAAATGACACAATGGAATCGCCTCTCTGATCTAAATTGATCAAACAGGTCAGATTGAGGAAATCAAGTGCTAACACTAATCTACTTCTAATTAGACACAATTAAGTGATAAACTATAATCTAAACTATTTAAACTACACTAGAAAGAATTTAAATCTACTAGAAAGCAATAAACTAATCTAAGTAAGCAGGTAAAATCTTATCTACTCTGATGAAGGAGTCCAAGGTCCACCTTCCGCTAGCAAGTGGTGACGAAAGGAAAGAACTCCAGTGGACAAAGGTGGTTCCCTAGGATCCACCAGCCGTCACTCGATGGTGAGTGGAGGAAGAAGACCTATGCTATCACCACAGGCGACGAAGGATTAATTGGACCTAGAGGGGTGGAAGAAGGGATCGGCTCAAGGGGGAGGGAGTCCATCCAGGCTCAAGGGCTCACTGAGGAGCTCCTTATACAGCTGAAGGGAAGCTCAGGTCACCGCATTTGAGGGAGATGGAGAAGAGCGTGGGAAAAGCCACATAAAATAGGCTTTTTAATGTGAAGAAATGTATATGCACGAAGGGCCTAAGTTAAGGGCTTTAAATACAAGGTCCAAATGATGTCCAAATGCAATGTGATTTTAATGGAATGTTAATTCAACCCTTAATTTGTACTTTAAAGTTCAAATAGGTGTTTAATTGACATTTGGATCATCCAATTGTGTTTTATGAATAGAATGTCTCAAATATGACCTATTATGCGTTTTTAACACAAATTGAGTGTTTTAGGTGTTGTCCATTAATTTTCACACTTAATCCATTTATTATGTTAATAAGATGGTGTTTAACCTAGATTCTAGCTTAACTTAAGCATTTTAGGTATGATGAGCCACACCTTATCAACGGGTAATTACTTTTACTTGGGAAATTTCTAACAAGTCATAATGTTTGATCAAGGAATGCTTGGATAGAGTTTTTGTACTGAGCATTTGGAGATTGGATCATGCATCGATAGGAGTTCTTCATTTGATGTTTCTTAGTAGTGACTACAACCTGATTTTGTTTAGAACAACTACAAAACCCAAAAGCAATAGGGGTATTTGGTGACTTGAGGCAGCTAGGTACCTTGAAAGTACTTTTAGGCAGCAATGGAGAAGGCTTGGTGTTATGAACCGGTTCCCGAATTCCTACAGGATACGAGAATCGGACCGACTCGGTTGATCCCAAGACCTAGTCGTCCAACGAGAAAGTAACCAAAAAGTAATAAAATAAACCACATTCATCATGCAAGTAAATAACAGTAACAAAAGTACAGCAGTAAGAAAAAGAACTACTACAGTACATACCACCACAATAGTAGAGAATTAAAAATAGGTACAGAAATACTCACTACTATAGAAAATGGGTACAACAAAAGTACAACTACTGGGCTCTACTAGGCCCAACACCCTCCGCAACCGTAGGCCCTGGCTGCTCAACAACTGGTCATGAAAAAGGTGACAAATATGACACATCAGCGAAACGCTGAGTAGAGTGGCAACCAGCTAGTTAAGAAAAATAGTAAAGGTGGACAAGTAGCTGTTGTTTTTAATTTCTTTCTTTATTTCTCTATTTACTCTTTCTTGAATTATTTCTCATATCTTTCTCTTGATCTTGAATGTTCCCCGTGGGAACGATCTTGATTGTAGTCTTTTCCGAAAAGTAGAAGTAGCACGTGGTGCTCTCCTAACCGGGAGAGTCCCCCGTGGTGGTCCTACCCTCAGTCAACCACCACAAGGTCGATGACAGACGTAACGGTGACTACGGCACGTGCGATAAATGCACGGGTAGCTACCCCGCACTGGCACGCGGTCAGTCATTTCCATTAACGGATGCATCCAAAGCACAGCACGGAACCAATAAAGGGCAGAGCCCTCTCAGTAATAGAGGTCCAGCCCCTCCACAGTAACCAAACAGGGGTCTTGCCCCTCCACAGTCTGCGCACCCTCGCCTGACTACCCTGGTTTGCCCAGTGGGCCTAACAAGTCGGTGTAGGACGGCTAGCTGAACCCTGGGCCCTGTGGGGTGGCTAGCTCTCTCCCTACATTAGCAGCTCTCCCCGGTACTATGTGCGCGAGGGTCAGAAAGTCGGTGCAAAGTGGCCAAACTCACCCCGATCTCGACCTGAGGGCGGCAAGCTCCCTTCTACACTGAGAGGTAATATGTGCTCTCTTTGGTACCATGTACCCAAGAGACAACACACTTTCCCATCTACTTTTCCAGTTCCATTCCATTTATTTCCAGGAGCTCTACTCCTAATTCCCCGTAGGGTTAGTGCTCATGTTTCCTCAGGCCATGCCATACTAGGTTTCATTATTTCAGTTTTATTCACATATAGCACGTGTTTCCAACATTTAACCTTTCTTTTCCAATTTATATATAAGTAGCTCGAATTTAGTTTCCAAACAACAAGAATTACATGTAGCAGTTACTAGCAACAGTACTCTACATTCACAGGCAGCTGTTATCCAATTACAGGCAATTATCATTATTCTATCTACTTATCAAGACTGTAATTCAGGCATTCAAGACATTCGTTCTAGTGTTTCTATTCCTAGGATTCATGCCACACCCTAGGATCCATCATTCAATCTAGTTTTCAGGTCCTAGGATTCATGCCATACCCTAGGATCTATCATTTATTTCAAAGATGTATTAATGTTTGTAATTAACTCAGGGGAGCCACTCTACCCGCAAAATCGAGAGTAATGAGGGTGTGATTGGCAGGTCCACGTGCCTCCGCAACCCCCAAAGCAGCAACAGAATGAGGTCCTAACACAAGGGTCAATCACAAGAAACCACTCAGAATAGGAAAAAGTATTTCAAACAAGTAGAGGAACTAATTCTGAGAAGAACGAAATCTTAAATGTGGAAATCGGACCTCGAATGGATCCTAAAAGGGTCAAAAACGACAATTCTGACTCAAATCAGACGTCTGGAACACCTTCCAGACATCTTAAAAAGTGGTCCAGGTCATACCTCACTCTGCGCTGCTCCTCAGAAGTCTAAGGATCCCGTTGAATCGTCTGGACCTAGTTCCAGACATCCAACCACCTCTCCGGACGTCTAAAGACGCTCTCCGCCATCTGGTGCCATGCCTAGACATCTGAACTGCGTGGGAGGGCATGTCCCTACGCCTTCCCAAAATGAAACCTGCACGCGCGACGAAAACCTCCTCAACGTGACACATCTCAGAACCTCGGCAGAACGGCCTACATGGCAGTATCCGTAAAAGGAGGTACAGGAGAAATTTCGTACCTCTCAGTCGTTTAGAGGTCCCTCCAGACGTCACCCGCATCGTCTGGACGTAGGTTCAGATGTCTAATTCTGGGAAAAATTCCCAGAATCAGAACCTACTCGCCTTCTTCCTGCAGCTCAAGGCTATGTCGCGTAGCCGCTCGTCCGCTGCTCGAGCTACAGCAGCACCAGGGGAGATCTCCCCAGCACGACGCTCCTCCGCGCGCATGCCGGCCAGCCTCGAGCTGCTCCGGCAGGCTCTCTCTCTTTCTCGCGCGCTCTCCCTCTTCTTCCCTCTCGCTACACTTCTCCTCTCCGCACTACACCTGGCAGCAGCTGCTGCCCTCTCTCTCGCTCTCGCGCTCACGTTGGAGGAAGGAGAAGACGGTGGGGTGGTGAACGAGGGAGAGGGGTATTTGTAGGCGTGGGGGAGGCGTCTGCAGGTCGGCGAGGGGAGAGAGAAAAAGAAGAGGGCGGCGGGTTTCAGTCTGCACGCGGCACGCACGTAGACTCACGATTGTACGTACGCCAAAATTTATTTCCAGACGTCTGGGAAGGCGTCTAGACGTCTAGACCAACTCCCAGGCATCTTAAAGTGTGTTTAATGTCTCGGGTCTTAACACTTGGAATGGGGGTAAAGAAGGTAATAGACCCATTTAGGAAAGACCTAATGATGTGTCTAAGGAGTTGAGGGATTGGAGCCTTTCCCCTTAGAAGAATCGAAAGATCAACAAGTAAGAAATTGAGAATGAAATGAGTAATTTTAGAGTGTTGAACCATCTATTGAAAGTTGGCAAAGAAAAAGGGAATTGAAACAAATGGATGAGGAGACATTGAAGAAAAGTGATCGTTGGAAAATTCGTGTGGGGAAATCGCATCATAGTATGTGCAAAAATAATATAATTGAAGGTGAGTCCAAGTTGAACACAAGGAGGTGATATTTGAAAAATCCACGTAAAGTTATTTATTTTTGGTATTTTTTAATTTTGTAATTTTTATAATTTTTTTGGAAATAAAAAGGAGTGAGAAATGTGACCAGGAGTGAATGGGTGTTTGGTAAGATTATAATAATGGAACGGAATAAGGTGATAATGAGGCATGCGGAAAAATATGTACGAAAATGAGAAATATTTGGATTTTTATTGCAAATAAAAAGTCAACAATTACACTAAAAATAGAGAGAGAGAGAATAATATCCAGGTAGAGGACCGCTTATCCAAATAAACTTCACAAAAAAACATGATAAAAAGAGAAGAGAGAGAGAGTCTCCCGAGATGGTTGCTAGAAAATGGAGGACCAAGCGACACTCAGACGAAGTGGGTAGGAGGCCGAACGAACGAGGACAGAGCTAGACGAGTGGAGAAGCTACCTGGGGTGATCGCAAGCCTTGGATGGTGTTAAGATCGCTGGATCGGGTTTTAAGAATATCGCGTTGTAATATAGCCGAAAGAGCATTCAAAACAAATATGATTTTATTACTCGAATTTTGAAGTCCGAGGTCGAACACAGGGAGCAAATTGGAGTTTAGAAATCAAGATCACAACTTAGAATTTAAAAGAATATACAATAATATCAATGTTATAGTGCAAAAAGATAGGAGTAAATGTAAGGCACAAAATACTAAAGGAACCAATGTATGTAAATTGAACTCAAAATTAAAATGATGATGCTACAGTGCTTGGTTCTTTCTTTCTTCTACTTCTTCTCCTGTTCTTCTTTCTCTGTCTCTGCTGGCTGCCTTTGATTTCAGTCTTTCTTCTTCTTTATCTTCCTTCTTCTCTATTCTCGGGCTTCTCCTTTCTTTCTTCTGATTTTACCTTGGCTTCTTTCTTCTTCAGCTTTGCTTGCCTTAGCCCTTAGCTTCCTCTGCCTTCTTCTTCTCCTTTGGCTTTCTTCTTTCTCTCTCTCTTGCCGGCTGCCTTTCCTTTGCCTTCAGCTTCTTCTTTCCCTTCCTTTCTCTTTCCTTCAGCTCCTTCCTCTTCTTCAGCTTCGCTTCTCCTCTTCTTAGCCTACAAAGCAAAACCTACCCCCTACCCACACGAACTGTAACGACCTGATTCCCAAGTCCCTACGAGATACGAGAACCGGACCGACTCGACTAATCCCAAGACCTAGTTGTCCAACGAGGAAGTAACCAAAAGAGCAGTAAAATAAACCACATTCAGCATGAATATAACTAACAGTAAGGAAATACAGCAGTAAGGAAAGAAACCACTACAGTATATACCACCACAACAGTAGAACAACATTCATAACAGGCAGCTGTTAATTCAACTCACAAGCAGTTAGTATTTCCTTTCCACATTTTCCAAGACTGCAGTATTCATACATTCCACTAGTTTTCCCGTCCTAGGATTCATGCCATATCCTAGGATCTATCATACAATCTAGTTTTCCAGCCCTAGGATTCATGCAACACCCTAGGAATCTACCATTCAATCTATTTCTCATTCCTAGGATTCATGCAATGTCCTAGGTTCTATTTATGATTTCATAATTTAACAGATTATACTTAAAGCCACTCTACCAGGTACAACGGGAGTAATGGGGGTGTGGTCGGGAATCCCGCGTGCCTCCGCGACCCCCGAGACTGCAACGGAACGGGGTCCTATCACAAAGATCAAACACAAGGAGTGTCTCAAAACAGTGTACAGCTACTGTAGACAGGTAGAGGATGTAATTCCGAAAAGAACGCAACTCGAAACATGGAAAACGGAACCCGAACGGGCCCTAAACGGGTCTAAAACGACGAAACAGTGCAAAATCAGACGTCTGGAACTTATGTAGTTTTCCCTTCGAAGAGGGGGTGACGTAATAAATGCGGAAATAAAATATAAAGCAATCTCACCAAAGAAAACCAATCACACAAAAAGACAATCACACAAAGAACACAAGAATTTTTAGGTGGAAACCCAAACCGGATGAAAACCACCACCTAACCCTCTCGAGTTAGGATTTTCCGATCAACCAAGTTGATCAAAATCCACTAAACCAAATCACTTAAAACGAGAGTGATTCAACTTCGATACAACCATGCTACAAGTACGAGGGTAGCGTTCCTCAACCCCTTCTCTCCACGAGAAGGATTTTGTCCCACGAAGGAGACGGGAATTCGCAAAGCGAATACCCAACCAAAAGACAAAGATAAAATAAAACAAGTAATCCTATAGAGCCAACAAAGTAATTTAAACCTAGCTTCTATAGGAAATAGGAAACTCCCCTTTGCAAGGAGTGCGTCGAGTTGATGACGCGGTGCGTGTGCCACGCGATGGCGCAATGTCGCTCTCGTGAACAACGGCGGGAGAGCGAGTGCGCAAAGGGAATTTAGCTCTCTAGGTGATGGAACTTAAGCTTGGAGAGCAAGATCTTTTCTTGGACATCAAAGGGTAGAAAGTATGTTGCTTAGGTGTATCCAAGTGTGTATTTGTGTTGCAAAGGTTTCCCTCTATTTATAAAGGCCTTAGGAAGGCTTTGGAAGGCTTGGAAATGCTTCCATAGCCGTTGGGTGCAAAGCCCAAGAGAATTAGGCCGAAATCAGGACAATGATTACACTTGACAGGGTTATCAGACGTCTAATTATGGCATCAGACGTCTGGAAGGCCACTTTAAGACGTCTGATTTAAAGGTCAGACGTCTGATTCTATGCGGGTTTCCTCCTGACTTGAATCAGATCTAAACAAGGTTTTTGCGCAAGTCCATCAGACGACATATAGGACGTCTAGCACTATGTCTGGATGTCTGGAAACCTACTTTTTCTACAGAATGGATTTGCAACGGCTAGAAAATCTCTGAGAAGAGATTTTCGGGTTAGTCGAGGCAAAACGGTCATTTATCAAACGTCTGGAAAGTCCTAAGGACGTCTGATAAGGCTTTAACGGTCATATTCTACAGTGTTTGCTAAGCCAGCCAACGGTCCACTATCTGGACGTCTGGCAAGTCCATCAGACGTCTCCTAAGACGTCTGGTCTAAGGTCTGGACGTCTGATTTCATCAGACAGAACTAGCTATGTCCAGCCTAACAGATATCAGACGTCTGAAAATACTTTATCAGACGTCTTATTTGGGAATTAGACGTCTGGAAGTGTTGTTTGAACCCTATATTGATTTTCTAAGTATTCTACAGAAAACCTAAGTATCCTAGGGTTGTGCCGGTGTTCCTAGGACTACTGTTAGGGTACTTTAAGGCTCTTTAACATAATATTCTAAGGAAAATAAGAGCAAGAAAATAAAGACAAGAGATACAAGAAAGGATTAAAAAGAATCTATCCTATTCTTCTTGTCTTCTATCTTCAATCTGTCGCTCCACGCGAACCTCCTCTGTTCTTCATTAAGCTCCTCCAATCCATCCTGGATGCGAGCTAGAGTTCCGTCTAAACACATCCACATTTGCAATTGACCTGAAATCTAGGACTCAAATTGCAAATGTTAAATAACACGTGTTTTGTTATCATCAAAACAAATGATCGTGGTGCTCTAGCACCAACAACTTATTCCAGACGTCTTAAAAAGTGAAACAGGGTTTACCTTGCTCTGCGTAGTTTCTCAGACGTCCAGAAGCCTGCGGGGGTGTCTGGCCTAGTTCCCAGACGTCCGATGGTCACCCCGGACGTCTGGATGTCGCTCCAGTCGTCTGGCACTGCAGCCAGACGTCTGATTCGCGTTGGATGCGAATCTCAAACCCTGCGCGTACCCATTTCCTCTCTCTCTTAGTACGGTCAATCGAAGGGAAGGAAGAAGACGGAAAAACTCACCTTTCAGACGTCTGGATAGTCTTCCAGACGTCATGCCCGTCGTCTGGCTAGAAGCACAGACGTCTGATTCTGGAAAATTTTCCAGAACCAGGGCGCGACTCGCCCTCCGCTCGCGATGCCCGGCCGCGTCGCGCCTCGTGCGCCTGCTGCTCGAGCCGTAGTAGTGGCGCCCCCCCCCCGCGTCGCCCCGCGCCCGCTGCGCCCCCCACCGGCTGGCCCTAGCAGCCCTGGCGAGCTCGCCCTCACGGCCTAGCGCCTCTCCCACGCGCAGCACCTCCTCCCACGCTCACCGCGGCTGTCGCTGCCGCTGCACCCTCGCGCTCGCTCTCGCGCACTGGCTGAAGGAGAAGAGGAAGGAGGCGGAGGTGACGGGAGTGAGGGAGAGGCGTGGCCCTTTTAAGGCCGTGTGAGGAGGAGAGAGAGAACACGGCAGAGGTGTCTGCGGCCGCAGGAGAGAGGGAAAAAGAGGGAGAGAGAGAGAAAACGCAGGTCTGCGCGCTCAGGCGCGCAGACGAACACAAGCGTGCCAAAATAACCGATTTCCAGATGTCTGGAAATGATCCCAGACATCTGGTCCGACATCTGTAAGTGATTCCAGACGTCTGGTACGACGTCTGGATCACCTCCCAGACGTCTTAAAATACGTCTGGAGCACCCGTTCGTAACAATATAACAAACTCAAAGGAAGTTTCGTCCCCGAAACTTGCGCTAACTAGGGTGCGGGAAAACGTCAAAAAAAACATAACTCAAAGAGGACCGAAGCCGGTCCGAAAAGACGTACCCGTGAAGAGTTCTGGGTACCGCTCCCGCATTGCCGCCTCAGGCTCCCAGGTAGCCTCCTCGTACTGCTGGCTCCTCCACAAAACCTTTACCAGGGGTACTTGCTTTCGTCTCAAACTGCAGACGACACAGTTTAGAATCTGCACTGGCCGCTCGGGGTAGGTCAGGTCGTCGCCCACCTCGACGCTCTCGTGACTCAGTACGTGACTGGGATCGGCTACGTACTTCCTGAGGTTGGACACGTGGAACACGCCGTGCACACCAGAAAGCTGCGAGGGGAGGGCAAGCCTGTAAGCAACGGGTCCAACCTGCTCTAGGACCTCAAAGGGCCCCACAAACCTCGGCGCGAGCTTCCCTCTCACCCCAAACCGCTGCAGGCCCTTCATGGGCGAAACACGAAGAAAGACATGGTCCCCAACCTCAAACTGCACCTCTCTGCATCTCCGATCTGCGTAGCTCTTCTGTCTGCTCCTGACAGTGCGGAGTCGCCTGTGGATCTTCTCGACTACCTCCTAACTCTGCCGGATCAACCTGGGGCCAACCTCCCACTTGGTCCCCACCTCAACCCAACTCAAGGGTGCCGTACACTTCCGTCCGTACAGAGCCTCGTAGGGAGCCATGCTGATGCTCGAGTGATAACTGTTGTTGTATGCAAACTCCGCCAGGGGCAGGTGCTCCTCCCAAGAGCCCCTCCAGTCCAGTACACAGGCACGTAAAAGGTCCTCAAGTGTCTGTATCGTGCGCTCAGACTGTCCGTCGGTCTGGGGGTGGTAAGCTGTACTAAACCTCAACCGTGTCCCCAAGTCCTACAGAAACTCAGCCCAAAACTAGGACGTAAAGCGGGTATCCCGGTCGGATACGATCTCCCTCGGAACTCCGTGTAGTCGTACCACATCCTGGATATACCTCTCTGCCAACAGTGCTGGTCCCAAAGTAACTCGGATCGGCAAGAATCACACCGTCTTCGTCAGTCTATCCACTATTACCCAGACTGCGTCGTGTCCCCGCTGGGTA
Source organism: Thalassia testudinum (assembly GCA_037157565.1). Lineage (NCBI taxonomy): Eukaryota > Viridiplantae > Streptophyta > Magnoliopsida > Alismatales > Hydrocharitaceae > Thalassia > Thalassia testudinum. The sequence continues at coordinate 63,581,860 of JAZHRO010000031.1, forward strand.
ACAGGTAAGCCCACCACCAAGTCCATGGTGATGCTCTCCCACTTCCACTCTGGCACTGGAAGCGGCTGTAGCGGCCCTGCAGGCCTCTGATGCTCGGCTTTCACCTGCTGGCACACTAAGCACTGCTGCACGAACTCACCCACATCCCGCTTCATCCCTCTCCACCAAAACTCGCGTCTCAAGTCGTGGTACATTTTCGTGTTTCCGGGATGTATGGTGAATCTGGAACCGTGTGCCTCAGTCAGGAGCTCTCTCAACAGCTCCCCGTCTCTGGGAACGCACAACCGTCCCCTCAGGCGCAGCACCTGGTCTGTGAAAGAGAAGTCCCCTGGGTCTCCCGACAGTACTCTGTCACGCAAAGGCTGCAAGTACGGATCAGCCATCTGTCCTGTGATGATGCGATCTATCAGCTCTGGCCTAGTCTGCCGTGTCACCGTCACTGCCCCACAGTACCCTCGTAACTCTAGAGGTCGCCAACTGCCCACCTCCTCCAAAAGGCTCCAACTCTGTAACAGTAGACTGGCCAAGTGTGCGGGCGCCTTACGGCTCAAGGCGTCAGCCACCACATTGGCCTTTCCCGGGTGGTAGGAGATGCTGCAGTCGTAGTCCTTCAGGAGCTCCAACCAACGTCTCTGTCTCATGTTGAGCTCCTTCTGATCAAAAAGGTATCTGAGGCTCTTGTGATCTGTGAAAATCTCGAAGGTCTCACCGTACAAGTAGTGCCTCCAGGTCTTCAGCGCGAAGACAACAGCTGCCAACTCTAGGTCGTGGGTAGGGTAGGTATGCTCATGGGGCTTCAGTTGCCGCGAAGCGTAAGCGACAACGTGACCCCTCTGCATGAGCACACCTCCTAACCCCTGCAAGGAGGCATCCCTGTACACAACGAACCTGCCACTACTGTCAGGGATGGTGAGCACGGGAGCCGAGGTCAACCTCTCCTTCAGCTCCAGAAAACATGCCTCACAGGCGTCTGTCCAAGCGAAGGGCACGTCCTTCCGGGTCAACTGTGTCATAGGATGCGCAATCTGTGAAAATCCTCTGATGAATCGTCTGTAGCAGCCTGCCAGTCCCAGGAAACTGCGAATCTCAGTGACTTAATGCGGTCTCTCCCACCTGAGTACTGCCTCGACCTTGGCTAGGTCCACCGCCAAGCCGTCTCCAGAGATCACATGACCTAAGAAGGTCACCTCCCTCAATGTTGTTCTACTGTTGTGGTGGTATATACTGTAGTTGTTTCTTTCCTTACTACTGTATTTCCTTACTGTTAGTTATATTCATGCTGAATGTGGTTTATTTTACTGCTCTTTTGGTTACTTCCTCGTTGGATGACTAGGTCTTGGGATTAGTCGAGTCGGTCCGGTTCTCGTGTCTCGTAGGGACTTGGGAATTGGGTCGTTACACGAACTCTCTTCTCTCTTTTCTCTCTTAGGTTCTGCTCTCCCAGAGCCATGCTTCTCGGGTAATCGGGTCGGGTACGTGCCCAGGACCAAGCCCACCGGCATGCGGTGGTGGGCGAGGTGTGCTAGTCAGGTCAAGTCTACCAGGTTCGCAGGGCGTGGTCGCGGACGAGGAGGTCGGGTTGGGTTAGAGGAACCTCACCCCGTGAGTTGGAGGCGAAGAGCGTATGCCAAGAAAATAATTTATGCGGGCACAGCGCTCCTTCCAGTTTTGAGGTGGGACTATCCTCCCACCTTCCTCGCGCGTGCCTGTGACAGAGAAGCTCTCTTCGATTGCAGCAGCTGCTACGGCTTTTGGCTTCAATTGGATGCCTGGAGATGTTCGCGAAGACTTTCCGCGCAGCCTAGGACATGAGCCTGGGGCTGTCACGGCCTGTAGCTCACTGCAAGCAAGCTTCAAGATGTGCGTCAATGGAGGAGGGCTCTTGGACTTGAAATCACCACAACGGCCTCGCGACCACGTTAAAATGCTCAGGGAGCTTCGCCAAGGAACAGCGAGTGTGCAGGGGTGGTCGGCGTGTCGTGGGAACACCTGAGTGAGCGTACCTAGGGCACACTATGGCCGTGTGTGTGGGTATGTTTGAGGGTGTGTTTGGGTGAGTGGCGGAGTGATATGAGTAGATGGTTATGATCAAGGGATCGAGGCGATGCTTATGGACTGGTCGGTAAGGAGAGAGGTGGTCTGTGGTGGTGGAGCGAACTCGTCGGAGTTGGTGGCCGGAGGTGAAGGGGATGATGGTGGTGGAGTGCAGCAGTAGTCGATTGAGGGAAATAAAGAGGAGGAAGGAATGTAAAGGGTGAGAGGAACTTATCTAGACGGTGAAGAGATGAAGGGGGAGACGGAGATGGCATCTGGTTCGTATTGTCTATGTCGGAGACGAAGATGCTCAAAGAGGATGGTCGACGAGGATGAAGGGGAGACAAGGGCGTCGGCGAGTGCTGCGTGATGTAGATGAATGTGAGGAAGAGGAACCTGCAACCGGTATTGTGGCTAGGCAATGAGGGAGAGTAGGAGAGGTCGTCGGAGCTTGATGAGCGAGTCAGCTGGAGGAGGAGAGACGAATTTGAGGGGGTTCTCAAGCTAATTTCAAGCTTAGGAGATGCGGTTGTACTGGGGCTCCTTAAATAGCTCTTTGGAAGTCGATTTTGTGCTTGGAAGCCAAGCTTCCAAGCAAGGTAGGTTCACCGACGATGGCAACTCGAAAGAGACCTAAATCTCTCAAACGTTCGCATGAGAGATTGGGTACCAAGTATGGCCTCAAATTGGGTTCACATTGGAGGGGATTTCTCAGAGAATCTCCTTTTAGTTTTGAAGGGGATTCTTTGAGAAATCAGGGAGAAATCGCCTTCTAAAGCTCGCCGGAGTAGGATTCCTCCGCTATAATGGCAGAGGGACCTAATTGCAAAGAACAATGAAGAAGCTAGTGGGTCAAATGAAAGGGTTTTTGAAAGATGGGGGTAGAAATATAATCAGGTTGGACATATTTGCAAAGTGGGTCAAGATGAGTTCCCCTTAGGTCCAAATTTTGGTACAAACCTAATTGGACCTAAGGAATCCAATGGTGAAGTTGGATTTTGGGTTTGACCACGTTTGACTGGGCAATTTACGTAAAAACCTGATTAAGGGCAAATATATGTCTGAGACCCCATTCTAGGCCAAAATGGGTTCCAATGGCCAAATTGAAAGATATAAACCCTAGAGAATATTTTTCTATGATTTTTAGAGGGTTTAGGTAAATTTTATCCTGATTAGAACCTTGTTTAATCAAGTGTTTCTGTTTTAAGGTTACAAGAAGTCATTTAATTCCCAGAACTCACGCAAACCCTTTTCTGTCTGATTCAACCCACTTATTATCTTATTAAGACCATTTGACCTTTGTTTAGCCTTTGAGAAAACCCGTGGTTGCACTGCACTAGTAAAATTACAGTTTTGCCCCTTGTTTCTTGTTCTTCTCTCAGAAAGGTTATGCAGTGAATTAGGACCTCCAGTTGGTTATGTAGGAGCTTTTATTCTCTTTATTAGGTCAAAATGAGTTAATTAAGGCTCATGATGGTGTTCCCATCAGATGGGGTGAGGGAGACAGTGGCAGTGCTTGACGAATGAGGAAGAAGCTGGACGAAAGAGGATGAAGATAGATTTTCTACACTAACTACGAGACGAAGCACACCATGAAGTGGGGGAGAGGAGCACTAGAGTGCGCTTGGAGCTCTTAGGAGGTGCATAGGGAGGCTTGGATGGCTTGCTGATGGGCGGGGTATGGCCCTTTTATAGTTGAGGGAAAGACGAATTTGGCCAGCCAAAATCACACTTTGCGCACGTGGTGCAGAAAGGGGAGAGCTAACACACGCGAGGCACATGTAATGAGTGTTGCTGGGCTGGCGTGTGGCACAAGGCGTGAGGCATGTTGGATGATGCATGGGTGGCGTTTGGGTGCGTGGATCGTGCGCTTGAGTTGCTGCGTGTGGTTGGCTGGGCATTGGTGCGTCGAGCGTGCATGGGGCGCATGGTTGGCACACAACTCACGTGCGAGTTCCGCATGGAGGTTGGAAAATGTGCTATTTTGGTCTCTTCTTTCTAGAATTTGCAAAAATGTCTGGAGGAGCTTGATTTTTTTCTTCAAGAGCAAGGGCTTGGGGTGTTGGACAACTTACTCCCAAGCCCCTGTGACTTGGCAAAATTATATTTTGCTCCTTCTATGATGTTTCTTCTCTTACATCTCCTCTGTAACCCTTCACTCTCAAACTTCACCTTCGCTTTTTATTCCTGCATAAATAGAAATTATTATAATATATACACACTATTTATAAATGCAATTATAAGTCTAATATACTTTGATTGATTCCAATGTACTGTTTACAACCTAATTATGCTATGTGATAAAGTCATATTTTTTTGGCAAAAATTTGCCTATTATTATGCTTAATAATTACCTAGTGAATATTAGGTGTGAATATTGCATCCACACACATTTTCATGCATATTTAGTTGCCCGTATTAAGTACCACAGCTAGACATTTACTCAACCATGGAGTCGGGCCGTGCCTCCTTTAAGTTGTTCATGTATCAATTAATCATATATAGTCAATTTTTGTTAAGAGGTTACTCTTACTTGCAGGTAATAAGCTTTACAGAGGCAAAGTTGCTGATTACATTATTTTTCATCCTTAACTACTAATTTAGGGCATCAAATACCTCTATGAATTGTGAGACAAATAGTGATATTCATGAGGGACCTTTTTTAGCAGCAACGTTTCACGATGGTATATTAATTTTGAAAGGTAAAATGAACAAAAATGCAAACAGTAATGTATTTAATTTGCTAAGCATGGATGTGGCAAATGAGATACTCATATAATTGGTATTTAATATAAAAAATTTAAAATGTAACCTAAGCTCTCTTACATGGTAAGTCCTACCCTACTTGAAAAAGTCATCACTTTGTGAGTTAGTGGATACAAGGGTATTTTTTGATTTTAAATCAAAACACATTTATGCAAAATAGTTTTATATCGGTGTGAAATGATTCTGAAGGTGAATTTAGTGATTTTATTTCAGTACAAAATAATTTTAAAGATAATTTTTGTAACCTACATCGATGTAAAATAATTACATCGGTAGATTTTGATTTTGCACTGATGTGTTTTTTATTTTACACCTGTACATTTTTTATTTAAAAGTTGTGATGATTTTTTTTATCAGTGATGGATCCCACCACATGATAATACTTACATTATTTTTTTTTGTAAAGGGGACACGTTGATTTCTACTTTTAAATTTACTTTTTTAGTTACTTCCATCTCATTACATTACAAAATACATCACCTTTTACATTCCCATACCTACATCTTTTTTTGAGAAAAAAAAATTTTGTGGCTAAACGATTTGATTCCACGATCTCTACATGCTCATGGGGAACTTCTACCACTATATCAGCATTTCATCGCGGTGTGTAGGTTGGGAACTAAATTGAAACAGATCTATTGAAAATAAGAAAGAAATAGGAAGATATTCAATAGATGGGTTAACATCTGCACGAGGAAGGAATGGGATGCATGGATGTTCGACTGCCAAAGTAGAGGGGAAATTACTCTCTTGATACCATATCTGATGTTGTTGGGTAACCTCAAGGCATAAAGAGCCGATGGGCATGATTGATACGTCAAAAAAATTGGCTTGTTACCATATTCGTTTTAGTTTTCTTTCATGATTGATAGTGTAGTGGATGTTTATCATAATTGAAAATTGTTGGATTTCTAATATATATATATATATATATATATATATATATATATATATATATATTTGAAAGGGATGATTCTCCTATATATTCATTGAAGGATGTTGTGCTCGTAATTGTTAGTTGTGGAAATAGGTGACCGAGTGGTCATCTAGATCCGATCAAATCGTAGCTAATAATGTGTTAGTGAAAAGTGTATTATTAGCGAAAAGTGCAGCGAGATGATTTCAGAATGGGCAAACGGGACGTGCAAAGGGCCTACAAAAGATATGAAGAAGGCATCTTACAGAAGCTCGATCAAAGAAAACTAAATGCTCTCCTCTCCTTCCTAGAGTAATTTCCTTTTTCTTTTTTTTTGAGTAAAGGATAATATATTATTTAAAAGGCCATGGACAGAATACAAACAGATTTTACAATCTCAAAAGAATGAAAAAAATATAAGCAAAATTAATAGTCAATACAAGTACCACAGTCTCTTGCGAGAAGGTCTGCAAAGATGGAGGGGGGAGAGGGAGTACCACCATGCTTCCTTGAGTTACGCTCCTTCCAAACTCTCCAGATGGTTGCAGCGATGAGCTTCCAAAAATTGGAATTGCGTTACAGTAAGGTGGCTGCGCTCTAGTTGTCTGTTAGAGGGGGTTGCAGGTCATCATTAGGTAAACATCTAGACGAGAGATCCTCCCAAACTTCAAGAGTGTAGCTACAGTTATGAAGGAGATGGGTTGCAATCTCCTCCTCCTTTTGGCAAAGCACACACTTTGGGTCAACATTGATGCCCCATGATAGGAGCCTAGAAGCAGTGAGTAACCTCTCCTTTAAGCAGAGCCACAAGTAACAACTCCATTTGAGAGAGATGGAGGAGGACCTAATGGAATTCCAAATGATTTGTTTAGTCCCATTAACTCAAGTTTTGTCCCATAAGGTGCACATGCATAATCCCCCAACGTGGTGATTGGGCCAAGCCCACTCATCACCATCATGAAAGGTGCCTTTCATTCAAGCCTGCTCTTCAAGAAGGGAGTTCCAAATTTTGGAATTCCTGAGAGCTTTAGAAGAAGCCCAGAAATCCCCATACCTCACATCCATTGAAACAACCCAAAAAGAGTTGGTGGAGGTAAGGTGATGGACCATTTTTGCATGGGCCAACTTTTGTAGTTCATCCAAATTGCAAATGTCTAATTTCCCCTCATCTTTCGACTTGCAAATATCCGTCCAAGCAACCAGACGAGGGTTCCCATCTCATATAAAGTTACCAACCCAATGTTTGATGTTATATAGAGTAGATTTCCTTATAATGGTGTAGGAGAATCAAAACTGAAGAAGCCCTTCCACATCCCATTTAATCCAGCAAACAAGGTCCATTCTAGATAAATTATTTTGTTTCCAACCCTTTAGTAAATCTTTTACTTTATTTTCCAAAGTTATAGCTAGATTTCCATCCCTTCCTACGACCAATTGGATACCAAAATAACGGCATAGAAACCTCCTTCAAGAATTTCCACGAGAAGGCACATAGGGAATTTCATACCGCAACCTCTTAAGGACGTAGACCCAGCTTTTAACGCTGTTTAATTTCAATCAGGAAATTATGGCAAATGCTGAGAATTTCCCCTCTTAACAACTTCTGATTTTGACACTCATCCTCTTGGGCATTGGGTAATGAAAAAGACAAGTGACATTACGAAGTTGCGAGAAAAAGGAACCCAATCTATTGGGTGCAGATGAGATCTCGGCCTATACCGAGGGGACCGTGTATTGGAGACAAAATAAGAACTCATCAATGTCGTGGTCCCTCATTTAAGGGGGCAACGAAGGAAAATTCATTGCAATGTGGCCCTTAGATCAGAACCACGTATTTAGCGACATTTTGGAATTATTCTTTACAAAAAAAAAATGCACCTAAGGATTTCACGCAAAAATGTGAAATTTACCAATTCAAGAAAAGGAGCCAAGGCGTTTTTTGCTTTTTTAATCATCATGCGAGAAAGTTGTTGATATCTCCACGAATGATTTTTTTTTATTTGGTGAGAGGAGTAAAAGTGGAATGAGATTTAATTTCATGACTTAAATGCTAGTGAAGGTTTCTATCACCGTGTCTTCCCCCGGTGGTCGCTACCTTCATGGATGATATTTCTTTGTTGATTTTCAAGACGTGCGTCTTTTGAATGATCTTTATTCTGAAAATGTAAAACATCTCAAAAATATAATATATTTTGTAATACATGAGTCATCTTAATAATGTGTGAATTTATTTGTTGAACCTTACATGCGAAATCAACATAAATATTATTACGTGATAGGTAAATCACCAATGAAAAAATCATTGATGATTTCTTCTTTTAGATGAAAATAATTTTGATTTTGAATGGAAAATATATGGATGATTTTTAATTATAATTAAATATCGTCGGGAATTTCTCGATCGGACATTGAATCTTATCACATGTACTATTAGGGACACATGTCCCTTTTACGTAGTAATAATAAATAATTAAAAAATAGGAAAATATAGATGATGATGTAAAAAGTAACTTAGGGGGTTTTGTGAGTCATGTTTTTATATTTTACACAGTATTGTGAATGTAAGTTTACTTAATAATTGATATTTAATGTAAAAAAATAAATAAACGTAAGGTTATTACATGATGGGTTCCATAACATTCAAACAAAATCATGATCACTTTAACCTAAAAAATTTACAGGTGATAAATAATTTTCCATAAGTGATAAATTATTTTAAACTAGTGATACATTATTTTAGATAATTTTGCATCGATGTAAAATGATTTTACATCGGTGATAAATTTTTCTAAGATATCTTTGCACAGGTGCAATCTCATTTTACATTGGTGAAAAATTATTCCAATGGTGGTTTCATCCATGTAAAGTGATTTTGACCTATTGGTTTAGGATTTAAGATTTAGTGTTTAGGTTTATAAAAAGTGATTTCACGTATGAGAAGTGACTTTTCACCTAAAGACTAAACCCTAAACCTTAAGGTGGAAAAATCATTTTTCAAGTGTAAAATCACTTGTGATAGGTGAATAAACGCTTGGAATTTAATATTGAATCTGAACAATCTTACGTTGCACCATTGCAATCTTACTTTTAACTACTTTTCACATGTGGAAAGCAAGATTACACCGGTGTAAAGTAGTTCAAAATAAGATTACGCTGGTGCAATCTTACTTTACACAAGTGCAAAATTATTTTGAATGTAACAAATAATTTTGTACCGTTATAAAGTAAGATTGCACCCACATAAAATGATTTCGAAAGTAATTTGAATAGCTTGTATCCGTGTAAAAATAATTTGTTGTTAATTTTAACAATGATAGATCTCACCATGAATCAATATATTTTTTACATAAAAAAATATATATCAAGTAAAAATCCCATCCAAATTGAGATACGTGAATTTTTATGTCATTCATCTGCATTTTCAACGTATGCCCTAATAAATATTATCGGTGATTTCTTGAATGCATCAATTAATTAAAATCTCAGCAAACGTTAGGAAAGTGTCATGCTTCATTGGGAACAAAGTCGATAAGAAAGTCAATGTTCTGGTTGAGTTGAATTTAGCTCCCGCTGACAGCTATTTCTGGAATCTACGTCCTCGGTAATTAGTTCCATGTTACGGCTGACCGTTCATAGCTTAGACTAAGCATGCGTAATCTTTGGTATTTATGGCCTGAAGGTACCCACTGGGGTACTACCGGGCAGGAGTAGGCCAACCAATTCTCCATTGGGTAAGCCATGTCACTATATATATACATGGTGCAATATGTTTGTACATATACGTAGAGGTGTACAAGCTATATAATAGAGGTTGATCAACGTAAAGAGAAATTTGCCAATACATATTGTTTTCTAGATGACAAATTGGTGATTTTGTTTTCTCCTTGGAGCGCCACAAATAGGGCAAAGATTTATATCTTCCAAAATTGTCCATTTGAATGGTGGTGACGGATGTATTTCTCTGTACATTGTCAAATACTTCTCCCTTTTAACGGGCAAAATATCAGGTTATGCACAGGATCTTGATAAATAAAAATCATTGAAAGATATGTTGCCGAAATTTTAAAAAGAAAAGAGATAATATCGAACGGGATCGCCTTTAGCAAATGAAAGGCAATTTATATACAAAAAAAAAGAAGTGACACTAAACTTGGTCTGTGCTATTTCTTATCATTGATATCTATTGATATCCATTTCAGAGTAAGGTTAATTATTTCTCATGACTGCGAACAGAACGTAAATGGGTTCTTTGTTCACTTCTCTATCTTACCCCTACATTTTTCCTTTTTTGGAAAATATAACAAAAATTTGCGCTAAATCGAACCGCTTGACGACTACAGCTTAATCACCGCATCCAGTTTTATGAACGATCTTAAACTCGCAATAACAGCATATGGATGATGATATGATATTCCCTAACACTATAGAAGTTGCCCTTTATTCTGTCCGATGCGCTCATTGGTTCTTTCACGCCAACATAATCAAGCCCTCGTATTTATTTATTTATTGTTGCTGTTGTCGTTCCAAATTTTCAATTTCAGTTTTTTTTTTATTTTCTTCCTTTCTTCAAAACTGGCCATCCATCTAAACTTATTTTCCTCCAATTCTTTATTCTACGTCAGAAAATGGTACATGAAAGTAGGTGACAATTCCACTCCAAAGAGGTGGATGACAGATGAGATACATAGTGGTCTTAATAATCATCAAGTGGGCCTTCAGTGTTCCGATAAGGGCCCATGACTTTCCCTACGGGCCTGTGGGTGCTAAATTCTATTTATAAAAAGCACTCATTTTCTTTTATTTGGAAAAGGTTTGAAGAATGAAAAGGTGAGAGTTACTTTGTCGACCTTCAAGAGTGAAACAAAAGCTATAGCAAAACACTATTTCATTTCTTTGTAAGAAGTGATAAATTAAAAAAAAAAAAAGAAACATGGCAAATTAAGTTGTATGTCTTCAAATAAGGGCAGGATGCTACTTTAACAAGGGAACTTTGCATCTTTGACTACTGTTATTTTCACCATCTGAAAACGCAAAGAATCAATCCCAACAAGGAAAAGAATAAAGGAAAGCCACGGTACAGCATGACGCGGGAGAGACTTTAGATTTTTCATTAAAATTCCGATCCTCGCTTAAGCCATTTTAAATGTTTATTTACTCATTTCCTCAAAACACGGCATTCCATGGAGTATCAACCTCCAGTATCAATCATTCATTCTTTGGCAAGAGTTAGCATGATTTTTTTTTTCTTATTTTTTGTATGACCCAGAAATCATTTTGTACAAATTAGGAAGAAATCTAACATTCCTCGCACACCAATGTTAGCCAATAAATAAATTTATTATCCCTGAAATTTAGTACACTACAATAGAAAAAGGTTTAGATTATAGTTGAAAATCATGACCAAAACTTTCAAAATAATCGTCAAACAATTAATGTCATCAGCAGGAATGTGGAGGAAGGGTTTTGGTCACAGTTACACCTAAAATTGTGACCAAAAACCGGACCACGATTAGCTTGAGTCGCAATTAAAATCTTTTGACCATTTATACACCATGAGTAAAAGTTTTTCATCGCAATACAAATTAAAATCGTGACCAAAAGCACCCACCCACCTTAACCTCAACTACCGTAGAGCTTTTGGTCATGATTTATAAATCGTCATTAAAATATTTTTTCATGAAAAATAAATACTCACTTTTTTATATATTTCACCAAGAAACTTATATAACTTACCATATATATTCACCACAAATATAAATATACTTATATAATTCTTTCCTACATTCATATATCACAAGATCACTAAACACTACTGTTACAATCCGATCCCAGATCCTTACAAGATCCGAGATCGACTTACCTCGACTAATCCCAAGATCTAGTCGTTCAACAAAAAATCAAATAACATGTATCAAACCACAACCACACAAGTAATATAATTAAGCAGAAAGAAATTTACAACGACAGGAGAAAAAGAACAATAATGCTACAATATTACATGCCCTCAAGAATAGAGATACAGCCATCACAACAAAACTAGTACAGATAGAGAACATAACGGAAATGTATTGAAAATATAACTACGGGAACTCACTACAACTAGCAGTAGAAACTATAGCTGGGCTCGACTAGGCCCAGCGTCCTCAGCAGCCGGTGGCTCGGGATACTCAAATCCCTGTCCTGTACAAAGGTATACATCTGGAGTCAGCTAATGTTGAGTAGAGTGGTGGCTAAAACATAAAATACATTTAACAAGTAGTTTAACATATTACTTTTCGATCCCAATTATCTTATAACAGTTTGCTGTGAAGAGATCTCTAATAAGGATCCATTACATTATTTAATCTTCTTGTTCCCTAGAGGAACGATCTTATTTGTAGTTTTTCCGTGATGTAGGATGCACACGTGGCACTCTCCTGGCCGAGAGAGTCCCTCCATGGTAGTCTTACACCCGGTCTACCACCCCCAGGTCATGGTCGTGACGTAGCGGTGATTACGATACATGTGATAAGTGCGCAGGTAGCTACCCCGCACTGGCACGTAGTCAATCATTTCTGCTAGCGGGTACGTCCAAATGTACAGTATGGAACAGCACAGGGCCTTACCCTCTCAGAACAGAATAGGGGTCTCGCCCCTCCATATCCGCGTACCCTCGTCCAACTATCCCGGTTTGCCCAACGGGCTAACAAGAGTCAATGTAGGGTGGCCATGCCTAACCCCAGGCCCCCTAGGGCGACTAGCTCCACCCTACACTAAGTAGCTCGCTTCGGTACCATGTACACGAGGGCCGACAAGAGTTGACATAGAGTGGCCAAACTCACCCTGGGGCTCAACCTAAGGGCGACAAGCTCCCCTCTACACTACAAGGGATAGTTGCTCTCTTCGGTACTATGTATACGAAGGTCAGCTCACTTCCTTTAACGGCTGCCCGTGGGTGGCAATTCCAAAACCATCCGATTCTTCGTGCTACGGTATTCTTGTCTCGTTCCATATTCCCCGTAGGGTTTGTACATGACTTTCCCTTTATCCAGTTTGATATATACAAAACAGGCAGTTCAATTATAGTACAGGTGGTGTAGACTCGGATAGGTGTGTTAATATGGTGATTTTATTATTGAAATGTGTGTAGTGGTTAACCTAAATCGAGCCTAACCATCTCTTTACAAATTTTCTTTTTTTTACCTGGCTTACTTGATTTTATCTTAGTCACTTTTAGGCCCAGGGTCGAACTCAGGGAAGTGGAATTAGAAGTGAAGTTTCTAAACCTTTCCTACAACGAATCTCTTCCATTTGTTTATTATATTTTTGATGTTTTTTCTATTTTGATTTTTTTTTCTGATAATTCTTGTCCTTGAGGTACACCCTCAAAATTAGGTTCTTGGCTTTGAGCCAAATTAGGATTCCAAAATTGGTATGCTATTCGCAAGACTGAGTACCTGTAAGTCAAGGATTATCTTTTCTCTTTTATATATTTTTTTTGTTTATCTTTTTAATGGCAAGAAAGAGAAATATAGTATATATATATATGTATATATTATATATGTATAAAGGGGTTGGGGTGGAGGTGGAGATGGCGTGTAGCATGGTGTTGAGTCGGTCGTCGTCTAGAAAGACGAAACCAACAGGACGAAGTGCCACGTGGAATGTAAGGTGGATTGGTGGAAGATGTGTGCAAACATGCTTTCTGTACGGGTGTATCGGGGAATATCAGCAACTAGTGCAGATATTCCCGCGACACCACGTATGGTGAGTGATATGAAAAAAAAAAAATATATATATATATATATGTATATATGTAAATATATATCTATATGTATATGTATATATATGGTTATAGTTATATAGGTATATGTGTACTTATATATATACATATATATATATATATATATATATATATATATATATATGTATGTATCTATACTTATACTTAGTTATATAGGTAATAGTAGATATATATAGATATATATATATATATTTATATATATAAGTATATAGATATATATATGTATGTATACTAATACTTAGTTATATAAATACTACTATATATATAGATATAAGTATATATATATATGTATATAAATATATGCATATATGTATCAATATATATATGTATACGTATATATATATAAGTATATAACAATGTATAAGTGAGAGTGTGTGTGTGCGAGAGTGTGAGTGTGTGTCTGTATGTGTGTGTAGAGAGTGTGAGAGAGTGCTGAGAGAGAGAGAGAGAGAGGGAGAGCATCTGCTGAGGAAGGAAAGGCAGGTTAAGCTGTCTGCAGCAGTAGGGCGTCGTATGATGCTTCACGCGCACGCGCAGGCGCATATGCGCGCAAAGAGGCACGCGCTAGAGGGAGTGGGCACGGGGAGAGGACCGCAGCACATAGCGCTGTGTGGAGAGGCGAAGGGAGCAGGCGAAGGCAGCCATTGGGAGCGGGTGAACACGCGGGCAGGTGCGGGCGCTGTCCGAGGCGGGCGTACGCAGACGCGCGGGCCGGTGCTGGAGCGGGCTAGCGACGATTGCGGTGCTCCGGGTGACTGGTTAAGTGAGAAACTTACCGATCACCGCACTGTAGCCATAGTGTTCCGCTGACTGGCGTGAACAGTGGCTACAATGCATGGTCGAGCTGCGCGACCGGGCGTGCCCGGTTCCGTGAGTGCGGGGAGCCGATGCGCGAGGTGGCGCACGCGTGGAAGGGGTGCGCTGGCTGGTGGCTTGTGCAGAGAGGCGGGCGTATGCAAAGAAGCGGAAGGCGAGGGCAGCCTGCAGGCGTGCGGGCGTGCGCGGTGGCCTGCTGGCTTGCGCGGTGGCTTGCGCGCTGCTGTTGCCGCTACGGAGCTCTGAGCTTCAAAGCTTGAAGCTCCTGCTCTAATGGCTGAATTGGCTTGAACGGCGAAACAGAGAGAGAACCACCACGCCCACCGGCTCTTTGATGAGCAGGGTGGTGGTGGACTCACGGTGGTGGTTGTGCACCACAGTGAGGTACTCGTATCCGCAGAGTGGCTCCTCAGAGGAGGAGAGGCTGCGTATGGAGGGAGAGGGGAGGAGACGGCCTGAAGAAGAGAAGCTGCTGTGTGTTTTTTGGTGGACCAAGCTCTCATGCAAAGAAGGTAGCCGCGCCTGTTTTATAGAGGAAGAAGGCATGCACAGCCATGCCCTGGCTGTGCATGCGGCTGCAGGGAGTGGCTTGCAAAGCATGCTGAGCAGGACATGGCACGAGGAAGAGGCTGCCATGCATTGCAGCTGTGGAGAAGAATTCAAAATCAAATAAAAATAAAGATGAAAATTTTGCAAAGCAGCACTTGAAGAAAATGTAAATTTCAAGGCCATTTTATTCACTCTCCTCCCCTCTCAATTAAATGCATGCATGCGTGTATTTTTACAAATGCGACTATGGATACCTAATATGCACTGGTAATGCTAGGAAATAGCACAAAATGACACAATTGCAAGCGTATTTTTGCGGTGCAATCATACCCCATGCCTATCTTTTTCTAGTCCCTAGGAGAACATTTTTTTTTGTTGTATTTAGAAATGATCTTTAGCTGAAGATTTTCTTCTGAGGCAACATAGGTATGTTTATGGTTGGATATTGTGAGAACCAATTGTAGAGAAGACTACCAGTACTTTAAGTCTCACATGACATAGATCATCTCTCGACTAACCTGGACTCTTGATATTTAAACCTTAAGTACGATTTCCAGGACCCAGGAGGTTTTTGCCGTACTCGAGAGCTCAAGAGATTATGGCTTGTGCATAGTGAAGGATCAAGACTGACCAGATGAACATTAAGACTCAAGCCCAGGGTTTCACGAATTTTTAAGTAAAGATTGGTCACAGTTTCATCTCGTGTCTTCGGATTGACCCTTAAAAAGATGATGGAAAACTCAACTCCTATTTTCTGACATTTGTGGCTCAAAGAAAATAGGGTATTTGAGACCTGCCCTGAAGAACTTTTGTAGGGCGATTTTACAAATATTTGTGAGATATACTGACTTATTTGCATCTTTCTCTCTCTTTTTTTTTGAAACACGTGTCAGTATATCTCTTACAACATTATTTGGAGGAGCACACTTTTCTTTATGGTGGGAGGGTTCCTTTTTGGTGGAAAGAGTCTCTCTTAAACATAAGACTAAAACCTGGGATAAAAAGTCTACCTGCACGCACAGGTAAGGACTCCACCTTCCCTAATGAACACTAGGGTTGGATCTTATGTTCACCTGGTCTTTCTTGATATGTGTAGTGTGAACCAAGATTACTTAGGCTCTCGAGTAGAAGCAAACCAACGGATCCTGTACTGGTGTCTTAAGTACAAGAATACGTCCTTAGTTAGGAGAGATTCCGATCTATCTTGTCAATGCTCGAGTGAATTAAGCCGAGCCTGAGCGAATCAAGCTTCTGTGGCCTGGAAAGTCTTCAAAACAATGGTTGAATATTCATAAACACTTATTGTATTTTTGTTTCAGCCTTCAGATCATTACTAAACACCATTTTTTTTTGTGTATATATATATATATATATAGATGGAAACTACATGATACCCTAAAATACCCAGATCCTAAGGATGCCAATCCACCCCCCCATGCCAAATGATGTTATGTCCTCATATGCATGCAGGGTAGGGTAGAAAAAGGATGAAAGATTGGGTAACGAGAGCTGAGGTGCAGGGTATACAGCAGGGTGGTAGGGTGGGTGGTGAAGTGATCGTGATAGTGGCATGAAAAGTGATGGTGGATAGTGAGTGTTGTTGGGGTGCCTCCCAACGAGTGTTGAATTTAACATCCCCAGCTGGACTCAGAATGAGGCAAAAGATTAGTTACCCTCCAGCAGGGCAACAGTTTCTCGAACCGGGGCAGGTTCATGAGTAAGATAGGGTTTCAAACGCTGCCCATTGACCGTAAATTTATGCCCAGATTTTGGATCTTCAATCTCAATGACCTCGTTGGGAAATGATCTCGAGACCAGGAAAGGACCAGTCCATTTGGACTTCAGTTTCCCAGGAAAGAATTTGAGCCAGGCATTGTAGAGCCAAACTTGCTGAGATGGCTCAAATTCCTTTCGCTGAATACAGCTGTCGTGAAAAACCTTAGTGCATTGTTTGAAAGTTAAAGCAGAATCATAGGCTTCACGACGGAGCTCTTCTAGCTCCTGGAGTTGGAGTTTCCTTTCTCGACCACACAGTTCTGGGTCGAGGTTACATTGGCGAACCGCCCAATAAGCGCGGTTCCAACTCCACAAGCAAATGAGAAGGTTTCCTGTAAACGATTCTATAAGGAGACATACCAAGGGGAGCCTTGAAGGAGGTCCGATACTCCCAAAGTGCGTTAATCAGCTTGTCAGACCAATCCTTACGGTCAGGCCGAACCGTTTCCTGGAGAATTTTCTTGATTTGCCAGTTCGACACCTCTGCCTGGTCGTTCGTCTGAGGATGATACGAGGATGCGATATGATGGTGAACTCCGTATTTCCTCAGAAGTGCCCGAAAAGAAGCATGGGTAAAGTGGCTTCCTCCATCCGAAATAATGGCTTGAGGGATCCCAAAGCACGCAAAAATGTGATCTTTGACAAATCGGGTAGATATAACTTGGTCAACACAGCACGTGGGAATAGCCTCGATCCATTTCAAAACTTAATCAACAACCACGAGAATAAATTCGAAGCCGTTGGAAGGAGGAAAGGGACCCTTGAAATCAATTCCCCAAATGTTGAAAATTTCTGCAGCTAGGATGGGTTGTAAGGGCATCATGTCACGACGTGACAGTGACGCTAACGACTGGCACCTAGTGTAATTCTTGGCATAATTGTGTGCATCCTGGTGAAAGGAGGGCCAAAAAAAATCGCACTGCAACACCTTGGCTGCAGTTTTTCTCCTAGAGAAATGGCCTCCGCAGGCCTGATCGTTGCAGAAGGACAACACACTGGGGAATTCGCTGTCAGGAACACAGCAACGAATGATTTGATCAGCACATATGAGAAAAAGAAGTGGATTATCCCAGAAATAATACTTTGCTTCTGCCATGAGACGCTCGCGCTTGTTTTTAGGCCAGCCACGTGGAAGGGATCCAGAAGCAAGGTAATTGGCATTGTCGGCATACCACGGTCCACTTGCCACATTAATTGCCAATAGGTGCTCATCAGGAAAAATCTCATTGATTGGCAGAGTAATTCCAATATGGTCAGGGTCTAGTCTGGAAAGGTGATCAGCCACAACATTCTAGGCTCCGGCCTTATCGCGAATCTCAATGTCAAATTCCTGGAGCAAAAAGATCCAACAAATCAGTCTAGGCTTGGCATCCTTCTTATGCATGAGATGGCGAATGGCCGCGTGATCGGTGAAAACAATAACATGTGAGCCCAGAAGGTAAGAGCGGAATTTCTTCAGCCCAAAGACGACTACCGGTAGTTCTTTCTCAGTGGTAGTGTAATTACACTGAGCCTCATCCAATGTCTTACTGGCGTAGTACACCATGAAGGGGTGTCTATCGCGTCTTTGTCCCAGGATGGCTCCGACTGCAAGGTCGGAAGCATCACACATGAGTTCAAAGTCGAGGGACCAATCAGGTGGCTGGAGAACAGGGGCCTTGGTGACAGCATTACGTAGCTGCGTGAATGCTCGTATGCAGTCGGGGCCCATATCGAAGGGTACGTCGGTCGATAGGAGATGAGTTAAAGGTCAAGAAATCTTGGAGAAATCTTTGATAAATCTCCTATAGAAACTGACGTGTCCCAGGAAGGAGCGGATTTATTTGATAGAGCCAGGCACAGGTAAATCAGCAATTACATCAAGCTTAGCTCTGTCAACCTCGATACCCATATCGGAGATGATATGCCAGAGAACAATTCCCTTGTGCACCATAAAATGACTTTTTTCCCAAGAAAGCACGAGGTTTACATCAATACATCTCCTAAGGATACGGGTCAGGTTGGTAAGACAGTCATCAAAAGATGGTCCAAAGACCGAAAAGTCATCCATGAAGACCTCGAGAAAGTCACCCACCATGTCATGGAATATCGCCAGCATACATCTCTAGAAAGTTGCTGGCGCATTGCAAAGTCCAAACGGCATCCTTCTAAATGCAAAGGTGCCGAAAGGGCAGGTAAAAGTAGTTTTCTCTTGGTCCCGGGGGTCAATTGCCACCTGGTTATATCCTACGAATCCATCCAGGAAACAGAAAATTTTATTTCCCGCTAACCGCTCCAGGATTTGGTCAATGAAAGGTAGCGGAAAGTGATCTTTCTTAGTTGCAGCATTGAGTTTCCTATAATCTACATACACTCTCCAAGATGTAGGAGTGCGTGTAGGGATGGATTCGCCCCTGTCATTGACACGGATGGTGAGTTCCGCCTTTTTGGGCACAACGTGAATCGGACTCACCCAGGGGCTATCGCTGATCAGGTAGATTATACCCGCATCCAACCATTTAATGATTTCCTTCTTAACAACCTCCCGCATGTTAGG
The DNA here is from genome assembly GCA_037157565.1 of Thalassia testudinum. Taxonomy (NCBI): domain Eukaryota; kingdom Viridiplantae; phylum Streptophyta; class Magnoliopsida; order Alismatales; family Hydrocharitaceae; genus Thalassia; species Thalassia testudinum. The sequence goes on from JAZHRO010000031.1 coordinate 63,601,036, forward strand.
GTTGAGACGTCGCTGCATCTCGTGGGAAGGTCGAGCCTCCTCCTCCGTATATATACGGTGAGTGCAGTAGGAGAGGCTAATGCCAGATAAGTCTGATAAAGACCATCCAATGGCTGCCTTGTGTTCTATGAGGACCTCAGTTAGTTTGCACTCTTGCTCCCTGGTCAGTTTTGAACTGATGATTATGGGGAGCATTTCATTTGGCCCCAAAAAAATATATTTAAGTGTACTAGGCAGCTCTTTCAGCTCGGGAGTGGATGGTGAAAGATCTAGCATTTCTTGGGACGAGAGTGTCCCAGGCAGATCGGAGAACAAGTCAGGAGGAAGAAATTGGCCCTCAGATTGGCCAAGAAGAGGGGCTTCTTGGATAGATGGATCCAAAAAGGAATAGCCCCAGTGAGAAGTATATGGGCTCAAGGTCCCAATGTGGAGTTGCAACTCCACCTAATTTAGCGGGAAAGAAAGGGCAATCCGGTCTTCAAGAGTGTGGACTGACGGTGAGTAGCCCGGATATGACTCAAACCACGAGGTATGGGAAGTGGAGAAAACCTCGTCAGAAGTCTGGTCAGGAGAAGGTACGGGACAAGGGAGGAATGGGGGAACATCACAATATGTGTTGGTCAGGCAATCGTCAATGTTTACAGGTAATCCGCAGCAGTCCGAATAGGTCCCAAATAGTCCGATACACGCGCTGACGGCCATGTCCTTGTCAGACGTGTCATCCTTGATGCAATTGCAATCAAAGTTCTTTGCTGCCTTGAAGATGTTAAGCCTGAGCTTTTCAGATCCAACAGCAATCTCAATACAGCCCGACTCGCAATCGATATGGGCATGGGCTATGGCCAAGAAAGGTCGACCAAGGATGATCGGACAATTAGAAAGTGAGCTAAGAACTTCCATATCTAGAATAAGAAAGTCAACAGGAAAACAGAGACTGTTGACCCTAACCACCACGTCTTCCACCACACCCTTTGGGATTTTGACAGAATGATCTGCCAACTGTAACGTGACATGGGTGGGTTTCAGATTTCCCAAGGAAAATTTTTCGAGCATGATGGTTGGTATGAGATTGATGGAAGATCCTAGATCAAGCAGGGCACGGCTAAAATTGCAGCCTTGGATGCTGCAGGAAATGAGCGGTGTGCCCGGATCTTTCTGCTTCGGTGGTAGATTTGACAGTATAGCACAACTCGCATGAAGCGAGAGAACCACCGGATTCTTAGTTTTCTTTGGCTGTCGCCTGAGTGTTGTGTAGTCTTTGAGAAATCGGGCAACAGTAGGTATATGGTCGATAGCCTCGAGCAAGGCTACCTTGATTTCTACATCCCTGAATAAATTACGCAGGTTATCAAAGGCCTGCGTATCTTTCTTCTTGCCTTTTGGCTCCCTCAGTAGAGCCTTAGGGAATGGGACTGATTCTGGCACCAATTTAGGTGTATCGTCCTCCCGCGAATGCAGTGCGCATCCCAAATGAGAGAGCGATGAAGACATGCCAAGATCAAGTCGAGGCAGATCAACGGTCTACTTACCGCTCCTCGTAGTGATAGGATTGTACGATGCGGGTCCAGTGGGATCATACGGTGGAGGAGGGTTCGCAATAGGGACATAAGAGTGCGGTGCTGTAGCTGGATTAGCCTGAAATCCTAGTGGAATGCTTGGAGCTTGCAGAATCTGATGAACCTGCCCCTGAGAAGGTCATACCTATGGTTGAGGACCATGGGGTACAAAATTTCGTGGGTTGGGAACAGGTTGGGTAGGAAGAGTGCCTTGAGATCGAGTCGCCATGCGTAGTTGACTGATCTCAGCATTCTGTTGCGCCAATTGGTGCTGAAGAGAGGTCATGTTCTCTTCATGGCACTTTGACATTTCCGTCATCATTCGCATCAATTTGTCAAGAGGACTTGATGCGTGTTCTGCTTGCGGTATGCAAGGACCCGATGGCGGATTCGCCATAGGATTAGACTGGGCCCTTGGGATGACGGGTGTGGACGGTCGCATTGGTCCACCTGCGGGGTTTTGGTGCTGCGGGTTGTTGGACCATGCGAAGTTCTGATGATTTCGCCACCCTGGGTTATAAGTGGCAGAGAACGGGTTATTCCCCAAGGCGCAAGCATCTTCTATGCCAGAAGACTCATCTGCATGTAAATATGCATCCGAGCACACGGAGGCTTGGTCCTCCATGTCAAAATACTGGCTCGTAGAAGCCAGATCCACATGACTTACCGAATCGCTCGGCGTGACACTCGGTAAGGAAGGCCTTATGGGGTTTCTTGGAATAAGCCTGGTGTTGGAAGAATTAGGATTGTGACGAAGTGGTGAGGTGGGGGTGTTTGTCATAGACCGGGCAGGGTTGGCCAGAAGCTCGTCCAGCTTCTTGTGCACGACGAAGACTTCATCCAATTTCTATGCGATAAGGCTGAGATCAGTGGATGAATGGGAGGGTCCCGTGTCAACTTCGTGGACATTACGGGGCAAGCTAGTACGATTAAAGGCAACAATGGATGCATTGTTTATTGAGTTTTCACTCATATTTTCAAATAATTCGAATTCTCCATTCTCGTCTTTATTCATAAAATTCCCTCCGTAGGAAGTGTCTGCAATCTGCTTCAAAGTCTCATTTATCCCATAGTAGAAAATATGGGCTATATGCCACTTAGGCAGACCGTGGTGCGGACACTTCCTGAGGAGGTCATTATACCTCTCCCATGCCTCATGAAATTGTTTGCCGTTTTGTTGCGTAAAGGAGGTGATAGCACAACAAAGCACATTGATTCGCCCGATTGGGAAGAACTTCTTAAGAAACGCTGTTCGCATCTCTTCCCAAGAGTGGATGGTTCTCCCAAGGGTGCGTAATCACTGCGACGCTTTATCTCGCAATGAAAACGGGAACATTTTCATGAGGACTATAGGTAACCCGATATTTCTTGGTTTAACAGTTTCAGCTAATCAGGTTAGGTCTTCCAAGTGGAGAAAAGGATCTTCACTTGCAAGACCATGGAAGTGAAAATTTATCAGGCCAATTATGTTAGGTTTCAATTCAAAGTTGTCCCCGCCCATGGGGACCCGAATTTGTCCTATGGTCTCTGTAGCAGCAGGATTCTGATAGGAGCTAAGAGACCTAGGCTCCTCCCGTTCGGGAGGGTTCTGCATTTCCTCCAATGTTTCCCGAATGACTTTAATTTGTTCATTATACATTTCCATTTGGGCTTGGAGGTGGGTTATGGGATCTAAGGCTCCACCACCTGGTGGGTTTTGAGGGCGGTTTCCTCCCTCGGGATTTGGGGGTGGGCATGCAGCCATGTTTGTGGAGGAGGAGGACGATTCGGCTTCTTTTCTAAATTTATCAGACAATTCACATAGTTTAGGGTTTTGTGACCTCCTACCAAACATGCACTACCGCAGGAAGAATTGGGGAGATAAGAAGGAAAAAAGAGATGAGAGAAATGACGCTGCAAAGGTACACTTGATGACAAATCAATACAATCAAATTCCTAACCTCTACAGTGTGCCCTTAGACCTAAAGATCTAAGTTACCTACTATCACGAATTACAGAACCGAATGCGAGCATCGCGAAACCACTAGGCCAGATTAAAAGGTCGTTTGCCCCAGTCTTAGACACCCGATAGCACACGGGAACCCTCACTATCACGTAGGCATTACATGCGGGTAGTTAGACCTCCAATCCTTAATAAGGGTCAAGTTGCTACCAATTTTAGTTAGAGGCTTAGGATCAAGTGCTTCTGGAATGTGAAGGGCGTTATTTACGGGTAATGCCCAAGTGATTGATTTTTAGAGTGTGTAAACCAAGCATGCAACGGGGAAATCTCCCCGAATTGAAGTTTTAATTGGTGAATGATTTTTAGAATTCATCTTTAAGTAGTATGGATTTTAGGATTTCTCTGAATTACCAATTCAACCAATCTCTGGGTTTTGCAAGAATACAAGTTTTCTTCTAAGCCTAACAAACCCTTGTTCAATGTCAATTGGTTAATGCATGCTAAAATGCAATGGGCTTCCCTAAATGGAGATTTCTATGTGTGGATGCATGAATCAGTTTTAGAATAGTGTGAAAGGGAGCCAAAGCACTTCATTTCAAGTGCTCCCAATCACCAAAAAGATGTCCACATACAAGGCTCAACCAGAAGATAAAGAAAATCAAGTTGTTGGGGTTGAAGTATTCGGGATCGAATCTTAGGCACATAAAAGGTCGTGGTGGGGTTGGAATCAACTCAATTCCAAGTCTCCCCACCAAAAAGGTGATCCCGAATTGCAGGTAAATGAGGCAAAGAGGGGTGGCAATCAATCTTTTTATTTTCCTCAAATAATACTTCACACGGCGAAAAATTCAAGAATCAAGATTCTTGGATCTTTCTATGCGAAGTTTGGCAGAAAATCCCGGGGCAGTGGGAGTAAAGGCAAACAATCAAACAAGTGCATTTTAATCCACTTGCCCCAAGAGATCCCAAGAAGTTTTTCTAGTTTTTAGCTTTTTTTTTTTTAGTTTTTTTTTTATTTAGGTGACAACTTAACCTAGGTTGCTAAGAAAGAAAGACCTACTTGTTCAGCAATGTGTGCGGAGCTCCAGTGCAGTGTCGGTGTCTTCACGCTCTCGTTCCCACCTTGAATCTGCTCACTTCTCTGACTTCGTCTGCCTGCCTTCTCCTTGCAACAAGTTCACCTGCACAGCAATAAACAAAAACACCCATGAAGAGAGAAGAGAAAAAAATGAAAGGAATGGAATGGAAACTTACTTGAATATGCTCTTCCCCGGCAACGGCGCCAGAAAAGATTTATGGTGTAGACTCAGATAGGTGTGTTAATATGGTGATTTTATCATTGAAATGTGTATAGTGGTTAACCTAAATCGAGCCTAACCATCTCTTTACAAAATTTTTTTTTTTACCTGGCCTACTTGATTTTATCTTGGTCACTTTTAGGCTCAGGGTCGAACTAAGGGAAGTGGGATTAGAAGTGAAGTTTTTACGCCTTTCCTACAATGAATCTCTTTCGTTCGTTTATTATGTTTTTGATTTTTTTCTATTTTGATTTTTTTTCTGATAATTCATATCCTTGAGGCACACCCTCAAAATTAGGTTCTTGGCTTTGAGCCAAATTAGGGTTCCAAAATTGATCTTGCTATTCGCAAGACTGAGTACCTGCAAGTCAAGGATTATCTTTTCTCTTTTATATATTTTTTTTGTTTATCTTTTTAATGGCAAGAAAGAGAAATATAGTATATATATATATGTATATATTATATATGTATAAAGGGGTGGGGGTAGAGATGACGTGTAGCACGGTGTCGAGTCGGTCGTCGTCTAGAAAGACGAAACCAACATGACGAAGTGCCGCGTGGAATGTAAGGTGGATTAGTGGAAGATGTGTGCGAACAGGCTTTCTGTACGGGTGTATCGGGGAATATCAGCAACTGGTGCAGATATTTCCTCGACACCACGTATGGTAAGTGATATGAAAAAATATATATATATATGTATGTATGTATACTAATACTTAGTTATATAAATACTACTATATATATAGATATAAGTATGTATATATATATCAATATATATATGTACACGTATATATATATAAGTATATAATAATGTATAAGTGAGAGTGTGTGTGTGCAAGAGTGTGAGCGTGTGTGTGTATGTGTGTGCAGAGAGTGTGAGAGAGTGCTGTGCGAGAGAGAGAGAGAGAGGGAGAACGTCTGCTGAGGAAGGAAAAGCGGGTTAAGCCGTCTGCAGCAGTGGGGCGTCGTATGATGCTTCACGCGCACGCGCACGCGCGTATGCGCGCAAAGAGGCGCGCGCTGGAGGGAGTGGGCGCAGGGAGAGGACCGCAGCGCATAGCGCTGCGCGAAGAGGCGAAGGGAGCGGGCGAAGGCAGGCGCTGGGAGCGGTGAACACGCGGGCCGGTGCGGGCGCTGGCAGAGGCGGGCGTACGCAGACGCGCGGGCAGGCACTGGAGCGGGCTCGGGGCAGGACGCGGGCGTGGGCTAGCGGCGGTTGCGGCGTGCCGGGTGACCGGTTAAGTGAGAAACTTACTGATCACCGCACTGTAGCCACAATGTTCCGCTGATTGGCGTGAACAATGGCTACAGTGCATGGCCGAGCCGCGCGACTCGGCGTGTGATGAGAACCTCATCATGAGCCATAACTAGCTCATTTTGACCTAATACAAAGGATAAAAGCTCCTACATATCTCAAGGAAAGGATTAACTCAGAGAATTCTGAGTTTGAGAAGAAAACAAGTCATAAGGGGTAAAAGTGCAATTTTACCAGTATAATCTGCATACAGGGTAATTCAGGGCCCAAACATAGGTCAAAGCAACTTAATAAGAATAAAAGTGGGATGAGATGATCTAGCAAGGGCTACAGCACTTCCAAGAAACTAAATGATAAATCTGTAACCCTAAAGCAACCCACTTCAATTCACAAGGTTCGAGGCAAAGTAAAAATAGAATAAACCCTCTAAAATTCATAGAAAAATAATCTCTAGGGTTTAGAACCTTCAATTTGGCCTTTAGAACCCATTTTGACCTACATTGAGAACCATGCCCAATTAATAACTTAATTTGGGTTTTTGCGCAAATTGACCGGTCGAACAAGGTTTAAGATGAAAATGAAATTCACCATCAGATTCCTTAGGTCCTAATTAGTCATGTATAAAAACTTGAGCCTAAGAAGAAACCTCCTTGACCGACTTTACACTTTGGTCCTCATATATTTACTCTTTGGCCCTCAACTTTTGAACCCTCGCATTTTGGCCCCTAACTCTCCTTCGTTCTTTGCAATCAGGTCCCTCCTGCAAAACCCTGCCAGCACCATGCTCCGGCGACCTTGCGCGGAGCATGGCGCCGCGCAGGGTGAGGTGGGGGACCTGGCAAGTAAACCGGGGGTGCCCTGCGTCGTCAGCCGTCGCAGGGGCACCCCCCTGGTCATTGTAGCCCACCATACCGGCCGTGCGAACGCACGGACGGTATGGGTTCGTGTTTCCGACCATTCTCCGGCGAGGGAGACACGTCGTCTCCCTCCGCCTTCCTCCCTGTTTCATCCCTATAAATACCCCCCGCTGCTCCACCGACCAGGGCAGCCTGGATCTGACGGAGAAAACCCCCAACTTTCCTCTCTTCTCACTCCGGCAGACGCCCACCAGCTTCGGCGGTTCTTCCTCCTCCTCCTCTTCGCTCTGCCGCAATACCAGCAGCAGAGACTTCTTCCCCTGCTCTTCCCGCGTCGCGCAATACCGGCGCGCGCTGCCTCTGCCCCGTCGTCACCGCTGTCCTCCCCCCACTGGGCATCGTCTTCTCCGGCGACAGTCGATACGACTGTCGCCCTGTTCCTCCCCCTTCGTCCCTGCAAGTAAGTTAGAACTACTTCCCTTCTCCTCCTCTTTCTTTCCCCGCTTTCAATTTAGTCAATTAAGCCCTCGACCGACCCTGACCACCTTCACCCCCTTCGTCTCCGACCACCCTCCGGCGAGCCGCTCCCATCACCTCAGCGACCCACACGGCTCGCCAACCACCGCAGGACCTCCGCCTCCTCACCCTGATCAATCTCCGCCCTACCACTTCCCCCACATCACCCTCTGCAACTCCACCGAACAGACCCATCCTCCGACCCACAGTCCGACCTAGGGCAGCCCTCGCACGCCGCCCCGCGCCTCGCCACCACCCACACGAGCTTCGCCGCACCCTGGCGAAGCTCCTGGCACTCTCTGATTAGGCCGAGAGGCCGTTTTCTTGTGGACAGGCCACCCGACCTCCGCCGCCATTGACGCGCAGGAGGACCTGCTTCCGCCTGCAGCTACAGGCGCGCCACGCTCAGCGCCAAGCCCAGATTCACTCCCAGGCCTTGCGAGGAGTTTTGGCAAAACACCAGGTTCGCAGCCGAGGAAGAAAACTCCGCGTGACGCTGCCATCTCCTGCTGAATTCCCCGCTGCGGGCGCGCAATTGAGGTGGGCCGTTTAGTCCCACCTCGGAAACGCCTGAAGAGCCGCAGCGACATAAGATGCAAAAGTGCAGTAGCCTTACTGCCTCAGTACACGGGGTGAGGTCCCCTTACACCCGCCCGGTTACCCGGTCTCGTCCGCGCTCACGCCCTGCGGACCTGACCCGACCCGACTTAGACTGACCTGCACTCCTCGCCCACCACGCACGCCGGTGGGCCTGGACCCGGGCGTGACCCGAACCCGATTACCCGGTAGCTCTGGGAGAGCTTTCCCAAGAGTGGTTTCAGAGAGAAAGAGAGACGCGGGGGGGGGAGGGTAGAGTAGGTTTTGCTTCTGACGAGAAACTCTGAAGTGTGCAGGCGAAGAAGAAGACCCGCGGAAGAAGAAGTGCAGGCGAAGAAGAAGGAGCTGCACTGTAGCAAATGCATAGTTAAGTCGTCGAAGCACCGGGTCAGACGACGGAAGGTCAGCAGCTAGAGCAGGAAAGAAGGCAGGCTGAAGAGAGAAAGAAAGAAGAGCAACGGCCAAAGCAGAAGAAGAAGAAAGGAAGACTTAGTAGCTGAAGGTAGAAGCTTTGCAGCCATAAGGAAGAAGAAGAAGGAGATCTGAAGAAAGAAAGGAAGAAGAAACATTCACAGAAGAGACTGCAGAAAAAGAAGAAGAGAGGCCAAGACAGAAACCAAGGAAGAAGAAGAAGGAGATCTGAAGAGGAACATCACCTCTGCAGAACAAAGAAGAAGAAGGAGATCTGAAGAAAAGAAAGAAAGAAGAACATCACAAGAAATTCTTTCCCTCTCTCTTTATTTTGTAAAAGAAACATGTATATCTCTAGAATACGACTTGCTCCCTGAGTTCGACCTCGGGAACTCTTTCATTTTCCGAGTAAAAAATTTATATTTGAAATGTTGGTAATAACCGGCTTTACTACAACGTTATAACAAAACCAAAACCCTCAAGACCCGGTTGAAACGAACCGACGTTTCATTTTTGGCACCGTTGCCGGGGAGCAACGGCTATTCTAGAGGTAAACATTCCTGTTTCTTTTAATTTCTGATAATCTCCTCTCTTTTGTGCAGCTACAGGAACTCAAGAAGACAAGCAACCACACGACAACCACTCCGAAGACAGGTAAATTTTTCCTCTCACTATTAACCCCTAAACTCTAAAGAGGAAGAAAAGAAAAGAACAAGCAATATAGGGCTAACCTGTCTTCCATACTTAGTAACCACAAAGAGTTGCATGTTTTCAACTCATCACTCCTGCACACTATTAAGGGTATTGAAGGGCTAACACATTCTTGCTTGAGCCCTAATTGCCCAACAAAGAGTTAAATGGACCAAGTAGAGCCAACATAAGGTCAAACATTAGGATTTCAGTAGAGACACACCCCTTAATCAAGAATTGAGGAAATCCAAAAGAGGTGTGCCCAAGCCATTGATTGAAAATAATTAACAAGAAAAATCCTAAACAATTGGCTCTCTCTAAACACTTGAACCCTAAAAGAAAGGACCCAAAAAGCTCTCAAAGAAAACAAGAGGTAAAGTTGACCCCTTTGGGTTAACCAACCTTAAATTAGGTCACTCTTTGCACTTAAAAAGACTAAAGTTCAAGTGAAACCTTAAGCACCCTGATCTTAAAATTGGTAGACTTAAGAGGTCAAGATCCCCATTCTGGTCTACCTGGAACCGCAGTGACAAGAGAGGTCGGGTGGGGGAAACCCTGTAACCCGTGGGGACGCTCTACCGTGTAGGGGTCTTCGCGGGACTCTCCCTCTCTGGCTGCCCAGGTAATTCTCAGGTGGACGATCTTTCTGATCAAGGGGTCCATCTGCCCCGAATCTCTATAGTCACCCAACAATTTTTGGGTGCCTTGATTGGGTCCAGCACCTTTTAATCTCATCACATCCTTCAGTATATGCTTGGAAGGAGGTCCTTGAAACCTCCTTTAGGAATTCACTTGCCCTGAGGTTAGGCCTCAGTTCCCTTGTTTATGCAGCACCACCACATTAAACTTTCCTCTGATACTCCCTTCTTCCATCTTGGCACAACATGAGTCTACATCGAAGCCTTTAATTCCACATCTTGATTCCACCACCTAATCCAAATATGCAGCCAAACCACCTAAGACTACCATTCAAGAAACCTGAATATCGGAGATCTATGAAAGATAAAATGATCGAGGATGCCATAAAATTCTATGAAAAAGAAGAAAAAACCTCAACACCAATAGGAGATATTCAGGTTGATGTCCCAACAACCACAGCCTTCATCATAAACTGTGCCCAAATTCTATTGACTGAAATTTCAAAAGGATCAACCCGAGATATGCTCATGACAGGATACATTGAGATGGAAAAATTACACCAATCTGAATACCTTCAATGCTTGACAAATCCTGTACTTTGGGAACAACACCAAGATGCCCTTATAAAACGGGTAGAAATGATGAAATCAGTAGAACAAATTATCAACCAGAAATACCCGTATATACCAGAAACAGAGGATGAACCATCTTGGAACAGTACTAAGGAACAATTCAGTTTCCCAGATCTCGGGATTGAGGCACAAAGTGGTTGTAAAATCCCAACCCAAATAGAAGATAGCATTAAAATAGGTTGGGAAGTTGCAGGAGAAAACAATGCTGAGCCAACCCTAGGCCATGAATCACCAAGCTTAGAACGCCAAGACTCCTGCAATAACAAGAGTAGAATTGAACCTCTGGAGGGTATAAATTCCACCCCTTGTTTTGATAAGGTGACCCTCGAAGGTTATTCGGACTTAGGTTCTAATAATTCTACCCACATCCTAAGCCTAGAACCTAGATCTGAAACTTATTGGGAAGATTATGAGGCCCCTTATGAGAAAGATCAAATTTTTACAGAATATGATTCCGGGCCTCTATTTGATGAATATCCCTCTCCAACATCCTCAGGAAATCTGATCGATTTTTCAGAAAACATGCCAATTTATGATACAGAAACTGAGGAGTTGGATGAGCAAGATTTTAATGGGGTCTATCCTACCAGCTTCGAGCTTGAACAGAACACCTTTTTGGGCCCAGAATTGACATATAGGCTAGAACCCAGTCAGGCTGCTGATTCCACATCTGATGATTTTTGTTGTGGTGGAATTCATGATCATGAATCTCATTTTCGCCAACTCTCCGACAATTTCAAATCTGACTATAATTGCGGAGAGATTCCCCTTCCTGAACACGCCAGGCCTATCTACGACCTCAGTTCTCATGACTCTAACTCCGACTCTGAGGTCCTGATTCCCGAGATCACTGATAACACAGAATCATTCCTTTTCGATCCTCAGGAACCAAAAACAGAAAATGCCAAGAGTGATTGCAACCAAGAATCCAAATTTTTTCTCGAATCCGATTCCTTTTATCCTACAAACACTCTTCCGGCATTTGATAGTTACCCAGAGGACTCTCTACAGAAAACCACCTATCATCTGTTTCTAGAAGAGCCCTCGTACACAATGGCCACCTCGTCCGCACACACAGAACGGACCAAAACCTCTCCCAAACCCCGACCCGCAACCGGACTCAATTTCTATTCAGATTCACCTCTCACCGAGCCGATTGCATTTCCACATCGGGTTTCGAACATTGATCAGACTATATACCATGCTCTATCATTCTCTGATCACCCCTGTAGGGTTTCCGTGTCATTCATTGATTATTCTACGGGTCCCTACTCTGACCAGGCTGATTCGACTCAGCCAAACCCTGCGTTTACACTTCCACATCCATCTGAGCCTCATAGTTTATGGTGGGTTCCACACTTTTTTATCCACATCTATCAACCCACCAGATTGATTGGGTTTGGGCTGCATCATCAGCCTGTTGATCTGAACAAGCACCTGGTTGGACCAACCAGGCTCTTAATCAAGGTGCTTGTCTTACAAAACTCTGCTGATTTGACCATCCCCTCTCCATCGCATTTCCCGCTTGGCTGAAGGCATCAAATTTAGCGCTCAACGGGAGGCAGCCCGTCATTCTCTTTGAAAACCTGAAACTTGTTCTGACAGCTTTTGCACTTGAAGTTCACACTTTAGGACAGCCGACTCCACCTCAGGTGCTTGCATCTGAGATTAGAAATCGTCCGCAACAGTCACCCCAACCCATTCACCCATCAAAACAGCTATCCTAATGTATGAACTTAGTTGAATAAAAACCCCTAGGTTACAATGAGGACATTGCAAATCTTAGGCATGGGGGGGTATGAAAGTGCAAAAACTTGTAAGAAAAGGTTTCAAACAAAAAATTCACATATGCCAAAAATACCATAAAAATTAAAAAATTTTTCGAAAAAGAATAAGAGGAAAAGAGGAGAAGGAAAATTTTGTGAAGGAGAAAAGAAACAAAATGAAAAAGGAGCACAAAATTATGAGAAAAAGTGATAGTCATTAGTAAGGAACTAAGGAATTAACCTAAGTTCTAGACCTCATTCAAGAAAATAACTGAAAAGTGCACAATAAGATTAGTAAAGAATGCAAACCTTAGGCATTCTTGAATAGACTCTTAGTACCCATTAAGATCTGGACACTCCTCAAGAGGTTGAGGAAAATGAAAAGCTGAAGTATTAGGTCTAAGGCTTAGGGAGTATTCGGCCTCGTTAACTAATTTTTTGTTTACGGGACTCAGTAACCTAAGCACCCTAATCTCACACACAGCCTGGTTCAGTAAGCGTAAAAATCAGAATCACGCAGAAGCGTCGCAAAAAAATCTGAAAAGAACACCTAGAATAGGAGCGGCGGATCAACACAAGTTGATTTGGACGAGTTCCCAGCGCAGAGAGGCGGGAAATCCCCTCGAAGATGCGTAACAAAATATCATCTCCTCGGTGCTTGTCTCTTAGGATATTTACATATCCTACTGGGGGCATGTAAGCACTCTGCTGGTTTAGATTCCATGGATGGCATTATCTCGAAGTGTCAATTGCCAGGGTCTGGATTCGGCCACGGAATACCATGGATGGGATTATCTCGAAATCTCAATAGCCAGGGTTCCGGGGGTTGCCATGGGCGGTGCTATCTCGAAGCATCGATCGCCAGGAACCCTTGAGGATTGATGATGGGAGCAAGGAATCTGATACAGATCGTGTTGAAAAGCCAATCCTAGGCTAGAACTAAAAAGAAAAAGAGAGAGAAAACTCTCCAAACAGAAAAACTTTCTATCTCTCTCTTACAAAACGCACTGCGAACTGAGCCAGGGCTAAAATCATTTCAAGCACGGGTGCTTTAACCACGAAGTCCAATAAACCTTAGGTTAGTTCTTGTGGGCCTTAAAAACCTTTGCTAAAAGACTGAGGCTAAGGCTAGACAGATTTGGATCTTGATTGGTACTAGAGTACCTTTTAGGCCTATGGTCAGCATTCTAACCTAATCTATGCTCAAATAAAAAAGGCACTTATCTAAAACTATTAAAAACTTCATGGTCTAGAACAAGGGTTGAAACCTTAAGTTTTTGCTAAGGGACTAGCAAAAGCTAGGCATGGGGGTATGATGAGAACCTCATCATGAGCCATAACTAGCTCATTTTGACCTAATACAAAGGATAAAAGCTCCTACATATCTCAAGGAAAGGATTAACTCAGAGAATTCTGAGTTTGAGAAGAAAACAAGTCATAAGGGGTAAAAGTGCAATTTTACCAGTATAATCTGCATACAGGGTAATTCAGGGCCCAAACATAGGTCAAAGCAACTTAATAAGAATAAAAGTGGGATGAGATGATCTAGCAAGGGCTACAGCACTTCCAAGAAACTAAATGATAAATCTGTAACCCTAAAGCAACCCACTTCAATTCACAAGGTTCGAGGCAAAGTAAAAATAGAATAAACCCTCTAAAATTCATATAAAAATAATCTCTAGGGTTTAGAACCTTCAATTTGGCCTTTAGAACCCATTTTGACCTACATTGAGAACCATGCCCAATTAATAACTTAATTTGGGTTTTTGCGCAAATTGACCGGTCGAACAAGGTTTAAGATGAAAATGAAATTCACCATCAGATTCCTTAGGTCCTAATTAGTCATGTATAAAAACTTGAGCCTAAGAAGAAACCTCCTTGACCGACTTTACACTTTGGTCCTCATATATTTACTCTTTGGCCCTCAACTTTTGAACCCTCGCATTTTGGCCCCTAACTCTCCTTCGTTCTTTGCAATCAGGTCCCTCCTGCAAAACCCTGCCAGCACCATGCTCCGGCGACCTTGCGCGGAGCATGGCGCCGCGCAGGGTGAGGTGGGGGACCTGGCAAGTAAACCGGGGGTGCCCTGCGTCGTCAGCCGTCGCAGGGGCACCCCCCTGGTCATTGTAGCCCACCATACCGGCCGTGCGAACGCACGGACGGTATGGGTTCGTGTTTCCGACCATTCTCCGGCGAGGGAGACACGTCGTCTCCCTCCGCCTTCCTCCCTGTTTCATCCCTATAAATACCCCCCGCTGCTCCACCGACCAGGGCAGCCTGGATCTGACGGAGAAAACCCCCAACTTTCCTCTCTTCTCACTCCGGCAGACGCCCACCAGCTCCGGCGGTTCTTCCTCCTCCTCCTCTTCGCTCTGCCGCAATACCAGCAGCAGAGACTTCTTCCCCTGCTCTTCCCGCGTCGCGCAATACCGGCGCGCGCTGCCTCTGCCCCGTCGTCACCGCCGTCCTCCCCCCACTGGGCATCGTCTTCTCCGGCGACAGTCGATACGACTGTCGCCCTGTTCCTCCCCCTTCGTCCCTGCAAGTAAGTTAGAACTACTTCCCTTCTCCTCCTCTTTCTTTCCCCGCTTTCAATTTAGTCAATTAAGCCCTCGACCGACCCTGACCACCTTCACCCCCTTCGTCTCCGACCACCCTCCGGCGAGCCGCTCCCATCACCTCAGCGACCCACACGGCTCGCCAACCACCGCAGGACCTCCGCCTCCTCACCCTGATCAATCTCCGCCCTACCACTTCCCCCACATCACCCTCTGCAACTCCACCGAACAGACCCATCCTCCGACCCACAGTCCGACCTAGGGCAGCCCTCGCACGCCGCCCCGCGCCTCGCCACCACCCACACGAGCTTCGCCGCACCCTGGCGAAGCTCCTGGCACTCTCTGATTAGGCCGAGAGGCCGTTTTCTTGTGGACAGGCCACCCGACCTCCGCCGCCATTGACGCGCAGGAGGACCTGCTTCCGCCTGCAGCTACAGGCGCGCCACGCTCAGCGCCAAGCCCAGATTCACTCCCAGGCCTTGCGAGGAGTTTTGGCAAAACACCAGGTTCGCAGCCGAGGAAGAAAACTCCGCGTGACGCTGCCATCTCCTGCTGAATTCCCCGCTGCGGGCGCGCAATTGAGGTGGGCCGTTTAGTCCCACCTCGGAAACGCCTGAAGAGCCGCAGCGACATAAGATGCAAAAGTGCAGTAGACTTACTGCCTCAGTACACGGGGTGAGGTCCCCTTACACCCGCCCGGTTACCCGGTCTCGTCCGCGCTCACGCCCCGCGGACCTGACCCGACCCGACTTAGACTGACCTGCACTCCTCGCCCACCACGCACGCCGGTGGGCCTGGACCCGGGCGTGACCCGAACCCGATTACCCGGTAGCTCTGGGAGAGCTTTCCCAAGAGTGGTTTCAGAGAGAAAGAGAGACGCGGGGGGGGGGGAGGGTAGAGTAGGTTTTGCTTCTGACGAGAAACTCTGAAGTGTGCAGGCGAAGAAGAAGACCCGCAGAAGAAGAAGTGCAGGCGAAGAAGAAGGAGCTGCACTGTAGCAAATGCATAGTTAAGTCGTCGAAGCACCGGGTCAGACGACGGAAGGTCAGCAGCTAGAGCAGGAAAGAAGGCAGGCTGAAGAGAGAAAGAAAAGAAGAGCAACGGCCAAAGCAGAAGAAGAAGAAAGGAAGACTTAGTAGCTGAAGGTAGAAGCTCTGCAGCCATAAGGAAGAAGAAGAAGGAGATCTGAAGAAAGAAAGGAAGAAGAAACATTCACAGAAGAGACTGCAGAAAAAGAAGAAGAGAGGCCAAGACAGAAACCAAGGAAGAAGAAGAAGGAGATCTGAAGAGGAACATCACCTCTGCAGAACAAAGAAGAAGAAGGAGATCTGAAGAAAAGAAAGAAGAACATCACAACAAATTCTTTCCCTCTCTCTTTATTTTGTAAAAGAAACATGTATATCTCTAGAATACGACTTGCTCCCTGAGTTCGACCTCGGGAACTCTTTCATTTTCCGAGTAAAAAATTTATATTTGAAATGTTGGTAATAACCGGCTTTACTACAACGTTATAACAAAACCAAAACCCTCAAGACCCGGTTGAAACGAACCGACGTTTCAGCGTGCCCGGTTCCGTGAGTGCGGGGAGCCGATGCGCGAGCTGGTGCGCGCGTGGAAGGGGTGTGCTGGCTGGTGGCTTGTGCGGAGAGGCAGGCGTACACGAAGAAGCGAAAGGCGAGGGCAGCCTGTAGGCGTGCACGTGGCCTGCTGGCTTGCGCGGTGGCTTCGTGCTGCTACCACCTTGCTGCTGCCACTGCGGAGCTCTGAGCTTCAAAGCTTGAAGCTCCTGCTCCAATGGCTGAATTGGCTTGAACGACGAAACAGAGAGAGAACCACCACGCCCACCGGCTCCTTGATGAGCTGGGCGGTGGACTCACGGTGGTGGTTGTGCACCACAGTGAGGTACTCCTGCCTGCAGAGTGGCTCCTCAGAGGAGGAGAGGCTGCGTATGGAGGGAGAGGGGAGGAGACGGCCTGGAGAAGAAGAGAAGTTGCTGTGTGTTTTTTGGTGGACCAGGCTCTCGTGCAAAGAAGGTAGCCGTGCCTGTTTTATAGAGGAAGAAGGAATGCACAACCATACCCTAGCTGTGCATGCGACTGCAGGGAGTGGCTTGCAGAGTATGCTGAGCAGGACATGGCATGAGGAAGAGGCTGCCATGCATTGTAGCCGCGGAGAAGAATTCAAAATCAAATAAAAATAAGGATGGAAATTTTGCGAAGCAGCACTTGAAGAAAATGTAAATTTCGAGGCCATTTTATTCACTCTCCTCCCCTCTCAATTAAATGCATGCATGCGTGTATCTTTACAAATGCGACTATGGATACCTAATATGCACTGGTAATGCTAGGAAATAGCACAAGATGACACAATTGCAGGCGTATTTTTGCGGTGCAATCAACAGGTTTGTTCATAATGTGGTCCATTGCAGATAATACATGGTGACGTTTCCCAACTGCGGCTAGTCTTTGTTTGTTTTAATGCTTATTACAGTAATGTCATTGTGGTATAAAATAAGACAGCTACGGTTGTCGTTACTATTAAAATTTTACTCGGAAATAGTTTTCCGAGGTCGAACTCAGGGAGCTACTGGAATTCTAGAAGTACAATGTTTCTTTATTACAAAAATAAGAGAGAGAGAGAGGGAGAAATAGGTTTCTGTCTTTTGGCTTTTTCTTCTTCTCTTCTTTCTCTCTTTGCTTGTCTTCTTTTCTTTCTCTTTTCTTTATCTTTACGGGTCTTCTTCCTTGGCTTTGATTGCCTTCAGTTCCTCTTCTTCTTCTGCTTGTCTTCTAGTTCTTTTCTTCTTCAGTTCTTCTTTTCTTGTCTTTATTTCTGCAGAGTCTTCTTTTTCTTCCTTCTTCTCTTTTCTTTCTTTTCTGCTGCAGAGCCTTCTCTTTTCTTCTTCTTCCTTGGTCTTCTGCTTTAGCTCCTCTGAAGGTTTATCTGTCGTCTGATATTGCAGTCAGATGACTTAAACGGCGGTCTGCTACAGTGCCTCCTTTTCTTCCTTCACTGCTTCTTCTTCTTCTTCTCTTCGTTGGCGAGCCTTCTTCTTCCTCTGCTTCTTTGGTCTCCTGCCTTGCTCAGCTACAAGGCTTCTTCAGGGTTTCTTCTTCTTCTGCTCCTTCTCTGCCTCGCCTTTTCCTCTGCTCAGCCTCTCTTCAAATCTTCTTCCTTCTCCTTCCTGCGGCTAAGCACTTAGCCATTCTCCTTCGTGCCCTGTTCCTGCACACAAGGCACAGCAAAACCTAACTCTTCCCTCTACCCGCACATCTCTCTCTCTGTAAACCGCTCATAGGAAGCTCTCCCAGAGCCTGGTTATCGGGTCGGGTAGCGTACCCGTGACCAGGCGCACCGGCGTGGGTGGTGCGCGAGGAGTGCAGGGTAAACGGGTCAGCCAGGTCCGCGTGGCGTGGGTCGCGAACGAGGCGGGCAAGTGAGCAAGGGGACCTCACCCTGTGTTCTGAGGCGCTTAGGTAAAAACACAAAATCAATTTAAATGGGTGCGGCGCTTCGAAATCTTACGATGTCGGACTAAACTTTGTCCCTTCTCGCACGCCCCCGCAGGAAGAATCGCGACCTTGCCTCAACAGCTGTGTCCTCGCTTCCCTTCGCCTTCACCTGGGTCTCTCCAATTCGCCTCGGCTGGAGTCCTGCTGCTTCGAGGCCTGGAGCTCGCTTGGAAGCTCCTTGCTTCATCGCCAATGGCGGCTGGAGCTGAAAATTTGCCTAACACAAATAGGGCCTCTCGGCCTAATCAGACCACAGGGAAACCTTCGCCGTGGCACGGCGAAGGTAGTGCAGGGTGCAGCAGGTTGCGGGGCGGTGTTTGGCGGCAGCCTAGGTTGGACTGCAACCGGAAAAATGGGTTTGATCGGGGGAGTGTTGTAGAGGTGTGGAGTGGCAGTGGAGGGGTGCGGGGTGTTGGGTAGGGTGAGGCGGAGCTTTTGGGACAGTTGGAGAGTTGTGTGGAGCGGCGGATCGACGGGGGCAACTCGCCGGAGGGTTGCCGGAGGGATGGAAGATGATGGTGGTTGGGCGCAGTCGAGGGGTAATCAACTGAAAGGCAGTAGGGAAAAGAAAGAGGGGACGAAGGGAAATAACAGTAACCTACCTACAGGGACGAAGGGGGCTGGAGCATGGTGGCAGTCGTATCAACTGTCGCCGGAGAAGAAACACCCAGAGGGAGAGAGCGGCGGTGAGGAAGAGGGCAGGGAGGCACGCGCTTGGTACGGCGCGACGCGGGGAGATCAGGCGAAGGTGGCTTTGCTGCTGGTATTGCAGTAGAGCGACGAGACGGAGGAGGAGGAACCACCAGAGCTGGTGGGTTCCTGTCGGAGTGGGGAGAGAGGAAGGGTTGAGGTTTTCTCCGTCAAGACCAAGCTGCCCGAACCGGCTGGCGACGTTGGTCTTTATAAAGGCGGTGGCGAAGGGGTGGACGCAGGGAGGCCACGTGCCTCCCTCGCCGAAGAATGGCCGGAGGTGTGATCCATACCTTCCGCGCGTTCGCACGGAAGGTGTGAGCGTCGTCAGGCGGCATGGTGGTGTCCCTGCGACAGCAGACATCGCAGGGAACACCAGGTTCAATTTGCAGGACATCCCCCTCACCCTGCACGACGCCATGCTCTGTGCAAAGTCGCCGGAGCATGGCGCTGCGCAGAGACTTGCAGGGGGACCTAAATGCAAAGAACGATGAGGAAACTAGGGGTCAAAATGCAAGGGTTTCGAAAGTTGAGGGTCAAAAAGTAATAGATGAGGACCAAATTGCAAAGTAGGTCAAGAAGGCCTCTTCTTAGGCTCAAGTTTTTATGCATGACTAAATTGGACCTAAGGATTTTAATGGTGAAACTTTTTTCTAGGTAAAACGTTGTTTGACCGACCAATTTACGTAAAAACACAAATTAAATCATTAATTGGGCATGGTTCTCAATGTAGGTCAAAATGGGTTTCTAAGGCCAAATTGGAGGTTCTAAACCTTAGAGATTATTTTTATATGAATTTTAGAGGGTTTATTCTATTTTTACCCTGCCTCGAACCTCGTGAATTGCAGTGGATTTGTTTTAGGGTTACAGAATGTCATTTAATTCCTTGGAGTTGCTGTAGCCCTTGTTGAATCAGATCATCCCACTTTCCTTCTTATTAGGTTAGTTTGACCTATGTTTGGACCCTGAGTTACCCTGTTTGCAGATTGTGTTGGTGAAATTGCATTTTTACCCCTTATGACTTGTTTTCTTCTTAAACTCAGAATTCTCTGAGTCAAGCCTTTCTTTGAGTTATGTAGGAGCTTTTTCTCGCATATCTAGGTTAGATTGTGCTAGTTAGGGTTCATGATGAGGTTCTTATCAATACATATAGCTCATGATTTACTCAATTATTCATATGCATTTTTCTCTAGCCCTAGCGTTCATATCACAAGCTAGGGTTCAATTGAATAGCTGTATTCTAAAGCATACATTTATTTCTTCCTATGATTCATCTCACATCCTAGGTTTTAACTAATTGCATGCATTTTATTAACTTGGAGATTTATAATTAGAACCACTCTACCAGGGTAACCGGGTGGAATGGGGGCTCGTACAGCAGCTCCCGACATCTCCGCAGATCCCGTACACTCGACGGATTGGAGACCTAAGACATGGATGGGCAGGTCAAAAGGATTCCAAAAGATACAGATAAGATACCATTACGTGAAGAAATTTGTACGAAAAACAACGATGTTTCATTTACGGAAAATTGACATCATTTGGGCCTTATACGAGCCTAAAACATGAGATCTAACAGAAATCAGACATCTAGGAAAGGGGGCTAAACGTCTTAAAGGACTCGCAGGCATACCTCTCTCGGGGTGCCTCTATCGGACGTCTAGAACGTAGTGCCGACGTCCAAGGGTTACGTCAGACGTCTGAAACTGTTTCGGTCCACCTCTCAACCTCTGATACATGTACGTGCATTGTCAGGACTTTGGCAGAGAAAAAAATACGAAAAAATAGATCTCTACCAGATGTCGCTCTGGACATCTGATTCTGCGGAACTGCTCTGGCTTTCCTCGTCGCAGACGCTGCAGCAGAGCAGCATGGCACCCTCCGCTCTCGTGCTCAGACCCGCTCTCCACTCTCTGCTTGCTTTCTCTCCGGCTCCCTGCTCTCCTCTCGCTTGGCTGTGATGGTGTGAGACGAAGAGGAGGAGGGGGGGTTTATAAAGGGAGAGGAGGTGAAGGGAAAGGTGTGGGCGTCACAAGGAGTGGTGCGGGGTGCGAGTGATTGCCATCGCAGGGGAAGGAGTGGGGAGGTGTGAGGCGTGGGCGAGGAAGTGGCATGCGCATGGTACGTGCCGAAAAGAAAAAAGTATATTCAGACATCTGGCTTTCTCTCCAGACGTCTGGACAGACATCTGGTGAACATTCCAGACGTCTTAAGCTACCAAAAAGGCGACGGGTCATTTCAACTACATACACAATACTTATTCATCAAGAAAACATAATTCACAACCCTATAATACAGATAAATATGATTTGCAAAATTTTTAGGATGTAGGTTGGAAACGCAAATGTTGACGCAAAAAGTGATGCACAGCGTTGTGAACATGGTCCTCACTTAATATATCTACTTTTTATGTAAAAAAAGTACTCACACGTGGCAGGTCCACCACTATTGAAACTAACAACAAATCACCTTCAGAATCACTTTGCACCGATGCAAAGTAGTTTAAAGTAATATTGTATTGGTGTAAAATTAAATTTCAAGTGTTTTTTCACTTATGACAGGTGATTTTACACTTGAAAGGTAATTTTTCACCTTAGGGTTTATGATTTAACGAAAAATCACTTCTTATATGTGAAACCACTTTCCATAAACCTAAACCCTAAATCTTAAATCATAAACCCATAAGTCAAAATCACTTTGCACGGGTGAAACCACCCTTAAAATAATTTTGCACCAATGTAAAATGAGATTGTACTGGTGCAAAAATACCTTAGAATAACTTATCATCGGTGCAAAATCATTTTGCACTCGTGCAAAATCACTCGGAGCAATTTATCACGAGTGAAAAATAGTTTATCATCGGTGCAAAGTCATTTATCACTGTGCATTCTAGTTCAAAGTTGTGTAGTGGTTTTTTTTAATATGGTGAAGCCCACCACATAACAAATCTTAGGTTCTTTTATTTCTTTATATTAAATATCAATTATCAAGTGAGGCTTACGTTTACACCACCTTGCGACATTTTTTACGTTAACTTTTATATTTTCCTACTTTTTGGCAATTTTTAAATGAAAGAGTATACATGTTATGAAAATAGAATTAAAAAATTCAGCGTAAGGCCTTTTATGCGGCATGTCCTAAATCCTCTCAAGCATATCAAGTGGACAAGGTGGGAAGTATAGGGAAGAATGATCTGGGCCACCTTGTCACAATGCCTCTAAGATTACCTGTATTTATGCCTACATCTATGCCTACGTTTACACATGTTCTTGTTGTGCTTCATGTATCTGTTGTTCTAGTATCTCATTCATCTTGTTCAATTTCGACATGACATCGTTGGGTTGCTCTCGAAATGTCTCCACCTATGTCTGTAGCTTTTCCAACCTCTCCAAAGCCCCCAACCCCTTCCTTCCACACCAACTATTGATATTCTCACTTGCACCAACACTACAAATAAAACCTTTATGATTGGGGGACATTATTGTCCTAAATGTTTACTTCGGTGTCATCGGTTGTAGTGGGCCTACCTTTGATTACTCATCTATAACATCACTAGAACGATGCATCAACTTGGTCATACAACCCTACACATAGTTAAGCTTATGCTAAGTTATCATAAAGGTTTATCGCTAAGTTTTTTCTTATTGGTTTTATCAAGCTTACATGATTCTCTTGGTACAATGGATCACTCAAAGTATATGTCTTACTATGACTCCCCTTAAAAATTAAAAATTGATTAGGTTATGCACTATTATGCATACCTGAATGCACATGTAAGATGAGGTTATGAATTATGCTATCCTATGTTTCAACTTCTCTCCTTTCAAAGTCTCATGATTCCTAAGGTTTTTAGAAGATATTCCGTTACGACCGCAGTTTCAAAACGTCTTTTAAGACGTCTGGGAGGTGGCCCAGACGTCTGACCAGACTTCTGGAACCCCTTCCAGACGTCTGGGATTTGATTTTCTGCGGCAGGCTGGATTTCGTCTGCGCGCGCAGACCTGCAGATACCTCTTTTTCCCTCTCACCTCTGCAGGTGCTGCTCTCTCTCTCTCTCCCCGCGCGACTTTAAAAAGCCACGCCCTCTCCCTCACTCTCATCACCTCCGCTCCCTTCCTCTTCTCCTTCCAGCCGGTGCGCGAGTGCGAGCGTGAGCGAGCGGCGGCAGCGACAACCGCGGTGGGTGCAGGAGGAGGTGCTGCGCGAGGGAGGAGGCGTCGGCCGTGAGGGTTCGAGCCTGCCGGGGCAGCGAGAGCCGGCCGGCGGGGGCGCAGCGGGCGCGGAGTGACGGGGGAGGCCTGCTGCAGCTCGAGCAGCAGGCGAACGAGGCGCGGCGCAGCCGTGCGTCGCGAGCGGAGGGTGAGTCGCGCTCTGATTCTGGAAGTTTTTCCAGAATCAGACGTCTGGGTTTCCAACCAGACGACAGGAAAGACGTCTGGAGGACTGTCCATGTTGGTGCTAGAGCACCACGATCATTTGTTTTGATGATAACAAAACACATGTTATTTAACATTTGCAATTTGAGTCCTAGATTTCAGGTCAATTGCAAATGTAGACGTGCTTAAACAAAGTTCGAGCTCGCATCCAGGACGGATTGGAGGAGCTTGACGGAAAACAGAGGAGGTTCGCGTGGAGCGACAGATTGAAGATAGAAGACAAGAAGAATAGGATAGATTCTTTTTAATCCTTTCTTGTATCTCTTGTCTTTATTTTCTTGCTCTTTTTATTTTCCTTAGAATATTATGTTAAAGAGCCTCAAAGTACCCTAACAGTAGTCCTAGGAACACCTGCACAACCCTAGGATACTAAGGTTTTCTGTAGAACACTTAGAAAACCAATATAGGGTTCAAACAGCACTTCCAGACGTCTAATTCTCAAATCAGACCTCTGATAAAGTTTTTTAAGACGTCTGACTGTTGTTTCAGACGTCTGATAACTGTTAGGCTGAACATAGCTAGTTCTGTCTGATGAAATCAGACGTCCATACCTTAGACCAGATGTCTGATGGACTTGCCAGACGTCCAGATAGTTGACCGTTGGCTAGCTTAGCAGGCACTGCAGAATATGACCGTTAGAGCCTTATCAGACGTCCTTAGGCCTTTCCAGACGTCAGATAATTGACCGTTTTGCCTCGGCTGACCCAAAATCTCTTCTCAGAGATTTTCTAGCCGTTGCAACGTTTGGAAATCCATTCCCACAGAAAAAGTAGGTTTCCAGACGTCCAGACATAGTGCCAGACGTCCTATATGTCGTCTGATGGACTTGTACTAGAACCCTATTTAGATCTGATCCAAGTCAGGAAGAGACCCGCCCAAAATCAGACGTCTTAAAGTGAACTTCCAGACGTCTGATAAGCCTGTCAAAGCAATGATTGTTCCTGATTTCGGGCTGATTCTCTTGGGCTTTGTTCCCAACGGCTATGGAACCTTTCCTTAGCCTTCCAAAGCCTTCCTAAGGCCTCTATAAATAGAGGGGAACCTTTGCAACACAAACACACATCTAGAAACACCAAGACACACCTTGCAATACACTTTCAAACCATTTTGTGTCTCTCTTGCTCTCTAAGCGCTAGTTCCATTCATCTTGAGAGCATCAAGCTTCGCGCACCCGCTCTCCCACCGTAGTTCACGAGAGCGAAGTTGCGCCATCGCATGGCTCACACACCGCGTCATCAACTCGACGCACTCCTTGCAAAGGGGAGTTTCCTAATTCCTATAGAAGCTAGGTTTAAAATTACTTTGTTGGCTCTATAGGATTACTTGTTTATTTTATCTTTGTTATTTGGTTGGGTATTCGCTTTGCGAATTCCCGTCTCCTTCGCGAGACAAAATCCTTCTCGTGGAGAGAAGGGGTTGAGGTACGCTACCCTCGTTTAAGTAGCGTGGTTGTATTGAGGTTGAATCACCCTCGTTTAAAGTGATTCGATTTAGTGGATTTTGATCAACTTGGTTGATCGGAAAATCCTAACTCGATAGGGTTAGGTGGTGGTTTTCACCCGGTTTGGGTTTCCACCTAAAAATACTTTGTGTACTTTGTGCGATTGTCTTTTTGTGAGATTGTTTATTATTTATTTCCGCAATTATTACGTCACCCCCTCCTGATAGGGTCGAAACCTACAGTTGGTATCAGAGCAGGTCTTGCGAGATCGGAGTAACACCCAGCAAGAGATCAAATGGAGGGAAGCACATCAGCAATCAAAATATCTGAGGGGCAGTCCACCGTCCGACCACCCTACTTCAACGGGAACAACTACAGCTACTGGAAGCTGAGGATGAGGATGTGGCTTCAAGCCACGGACTTCGCTCTATGGGGACTTTGTGAAGCCCCATACGAGATCCTGGAGCGACCCGACGCAGGATACTCGCAGCAGCAGATTCGGGAACTCTCGCTCAACGCGAAAACAATGAACGCGTTGTATTACGTGCTCAGCCCGGAGGAGTTCAACAGAATCTCGCAATGCGCCACCGCATACGAGATTTGGCACACACTTGAGGTAACTCACGAAGGTACCTCTAAGGTAAAAACTTCTAAAATTAATTTACTTTATCAAGAATTTGAATCCTTTTCTATGAAACCTAACGAGTCTTTAAGTGAGATAAACACTAGGTTCACTCTCATTATAAATAATTTGAAAGCATTAGGGAAGACCTTCATCAAGGGGGAGCTTCAAGGGAAGCTTCTTCGTTCCCTTGGACCGAAATGGGAACAGAAAGTCACCGCCATCGAGGAGGCGAACGAAGTAGAGGAGCTCAACATGGAAGATCTCCTAGGCAATCTAATAGCCTACGAGACAAAGTTGAAGCAGAAGAAGGATACACCGGAGCCCAAACTGAATAAGACTCTCACCTTCAGAGCCGCATCGGATAGCGAGGTAAGTTCTGACGACGAAGACTTTAGAATTTTACTTAAAAAATTTTCCATGTTTTGTAGGGAATTAAAGAAAGAGAAAAAGGAGACGGAAAGCCCGAGACGTTGCTACCACTGCAACGAGAATGGGCACCTACGACCAGAGTGCCCTCTTCTCAAAAAGGAGAAGAAGAAGGAAAAGGAAAAGAGATCTAAGAAGAAGGCGTTCCAAGCCACTTGGGACGATTCCAGCTCGAAGGAAGAAGAAGAAGAAAAAGAAGAAACCGCTTGCTTTGGTTTCATGGCCAGAGGAAGCAATAGCGACAGCGAAAGCGGAAGCGACTCAGACAATGTGGTAAGTTATGATTTACAAGAAGCTTTTAATGAGCTATTTGAGCTTAGTAAATCTCTAAAAATAGAAAACAAAAGCATAAAAAAGAATCTTAGCTTTCTTAAATCTGAAAATGATAGGTTAGAAATAAAGCTTAAGGATCTAGAAGCTTATCCTAAAAATGATAACCTATTATTAGAAAATCATAAACTCATCAATGAAAATAATAAATTGATTGAAGAAAATGATAGTTTAAAATTAGAAATTTCTGACTTACAGACTAAGATGCATACTATAGAAAAAGAAATTGCATGTCTTAGGGAAAACTCCAACAAATTAATCAATAAAGTAGATAATTCTTATAGCCCTAAGGTTGAGAAAGGATCTCCATCAAGGAGACCCACTAACAGATCCGGATCCAAGCTCACTTGGATACCGAAGAAAAATTTGGAATCTTGTTTTGTAGGTTTCAAGGATAACTACAACACAAAGGATTGGACCTACAAACTCAAAGCTGGTCAACTCAAGTTGGGAGAACCAAGGAGTAGACCAAGGAGGAGAACCAGACGACCGACGAGACGGCGAACAAACGACGGACCCGTCGCACGTTGACCACCAGACTGGAGACCGGCGCCGATGCCCGGGCTTCCAAGCTACGGATGGGAGCCCCATCCGATGTGGCATCCACCACCACCATTCGGGCCATTTTATTGGCCATGATAGGTGAGGTAAAACCCTTTACCCTATCTTTTTATCAGTAGCATTTAGATAGGGGGAGTTAAAATTTATGAGCTAATTGTCAATTTTTAAGGGGGAGATGCAAGTTAGCTAAATTTCCTTTAGTAAGGGGGAGAAAAATAATAGCTATCTTGTTGTTACAAAAAGGGGGAGAACATCACCTTTGTTAAAATAAATTCATAGAAAAGCATGTCTTAAGGGGGAGTTATAGGAAATTTAAAATCAATTAAACCTTTTTGATAATGTCAAAAAGGGGGAGGATTTTTTGCATTATTATCTATGGTTTTGTCATCATCAAAAAGGGGGAGATTGTTGGTGCTAGAGCACCACGATCATTTGTTTTGATGATAACAAAACACGTGTTATTTAACATTTGCAATTTGAGTCCTAGATTTCAGGTCAATTGCAAATGTAGACGTGCTTAAACGGAGTTCGAGCTCGCATCCAGGACGGATTGGAGGAGCTTGACGGAAAACAGAGGAGGTTCGCGTGGAGCGACAGATTGAAGATAGAAGACAAGAAGAATAGGATAGATTCTTTTTAATCCTTTCTTGTATCTCTTGTCTTTATTTTCTTGCTCTTTTTATTTTCCTTGGAATATTATGTTAAAGAGCCTCAAAGTACCCTAACATTAGTCCTAGGAACACCTGCACAACCCTAGGATACTAAGGTTTTCTGTAGAACACTTAGAAAACCAATATAGGGTTCAAACAGTACTTCCAGACGTCTAATTCTCAAATCAGACGTCTGATAAAGTTTTTTAAGACGTCTGATTGTTGTTTCAGACGTCTGATAACTGTTAGGCTGGACATAGCTAATTCTGTCTGATGAAATCAGACGTCCATACCTTAGACCAGACGTCTTAGGAGACGTCTGATGGACTTGCCAGACGTCCAGATAGTTGACCATTGGCTAGCTTAGCAGGCACTGCAGAATATGACCGTTAGAGCCTTATCAGACGTCCTTAGGCCTTTCCAGACGTTAGATAATTGACCGTTTTGCCTCGGCTGACCCAAAATCTCTTCTCAGAGATTTTCTAGCCGTTGCAATGTTTGGAAATCCATTCCCACAGAAAAAGTAGGTTTCTAGACATCCAGACATAGTGCCAGACGTCCTATATGTCGTCTGATGGACTTGTACTAGAATCCTGTTTAGATCTGATCCAAGTCAGGAAGAGACCCGCCCAAAATCAGACGTCTTAAAGTGAACTTCCAGACGTCTGATAAGCCTGTCAAAGCAATGATTGTTCCTGATTTCGGGCTGATTCTCTTGGGCTTTGTTCCCAACGGCTATGGAACCTTTCCTTAGCCTTCCAAAGCCTTCCTAAGGCCTCTATAAATAGAGGGGAACCTTTGCAACACAAACACACATCTAGAAACACCAAGACACACCTTGCAATACACTTTCAAACCATTTTGTGTCTCTCTTGCTCTCTAAGCGCTAGTTCCATTCATCTTGAGAGCATCAAGTTTCGCGCACCCGCTCTCCCACCGTAGTTCACGAGAGCGAAGTTGCGCCGTCGCGTGGCTCACACACCGCGTCATCAACTCGACGCACTCCTTGCAAAGGGGAGTTTCCTAATTCCTATAGAAGCTAGGTTTAAAATTACTTTGTTGGCTCTATAGGATTACTTGTTTATTTTATCTTTGTTATTTGGTTGGGTATTCGCTTTGCAAATTCCCGTCTCCTTCGCGAGACAAAATCCTTCTCGTGGAGAGAAGGGGTTGAGGTACGCTACCCTCGTTTAAGTAGCGTGGTTGTATTGAGGTTGAATCACCCTCGTTTAAAGTGATTCGATTTAGTGGATTTTGATCAACTTGGTTGATCGGAAAATCCTAACTCGATAGGGTTAGGTGGTGGTTTTCACCCGGTTTAGGTTTCCACCTAAAAATACTTTGTGTACTTTGTGCGATTGTCTTTTTGTGAGATTGTTTATTATTATTTCCGCAATTATTACGTCACCCCCTCCTGATAGGGCCGAAACCTACAGTCCATATGTCTGAAAGGTAAGTTATTTTCGTACCTTCTTCCTTTCCTTCCACCGTCCGTACTGAGCACGAGGATGGGTACGCGCAGGTTCTGAGATTCGCATCCAACGCGAATCAGACGTCTGGCAGCGGTACCAGACGACTGGAGGGACTTCCAGACGTCCGGGGTGACCATCGGAAGTCTGGGAACTAGGCCAGATGCCCCCGTAAGCTTCTGGACGTCTGAGAGACTACGCAGGACAAGGTACCATCTAATCCCCATTTTTTAAGACGTCTAGAACTGATTTTGCACTGTTTCGTCGTTTTCGACCCGTTTAGGGCCCGTTCGGAGTCCGTTTTCCGCGTTTCGAGTTGCGTCCTTTTCGGAATAAGATCCTCTACCCGTCTACAGTGATTAGATACTGTTTTGAGAAACTCCTTGTGTTTGATCCTTGTGATAGGACCCCATTCCATTACAGTCTCGGGGGTTGCGGAGGCACGCAGGATTTCCGACCACGCCCCCAGTACTCCTATTGTAACTGGTAGAGTGGCTTTTAAGTTTATTAGTATAATCTGTTAAATTATGGAACCATAAATAGAACCTAGGACATTGCATGAATCCTAGGAATGAGAAACTAGAATGAATGGTAGATCCTAGGGTGTTGCATGAATCCTAGGGCTGGAAAACTAGATTGTATGATAGATCCTAGGGTATGGCATGAATCCTAGGATGGGAAAAACTAGTTGAATATATGAATACTGCAGTCTTGGAAAATATGGAAAGGAAATAATAGCTACCTGTAAATTGGTTTAACAGCTGCCTGTTATGAATAAATGAGCATGATTGAGAATATGGGATGTATGAACGTGAAACTGGAAAGGTGAAACCTGAATGTGCTGAGTTAAAAGAGCTGGAACCCTACGGGGAATTAGGAGCAGAACTCCTAGAAGGTGAATGAAATAGAATTGGGGAAGTGAGATGGCCCTTGAGTACGGAGTACCAAGGAGAGCGATTGTCCCCCTGTTTAGTGCAGAGCGGAGCCAGCCGCCCCAGGGACCCGGGGTTAGGTCTAGCCACTTTGTACCGACTTGCTGGCCCTCGTGTACACAGTACCGAGGAGAGCTACTAGTGTAGGGCGAGTACTAGCTACCCCACGGGCCCCGGGGTTCTGCTAGCTCACCTACACCGACTTGTTAGGCCCACTGGGCAAACCAGGGTAGTCAGGCGAGGGTGCGCGGACTGTGAAGGGGCAAGGCCCCTGTTTGGTTACTGTGGAGGGGTTGGACCCTTGTTACTGAGAGGGCTCTGCCCTGTACTGGTTCCGTGCTGTGCTTTGGGGCGCACCCGTTAACGGAAACGACTGACCGTGTGCCAGTGTGGGTTAGCTACCTGTGAGTTTATCGCGCGTGCCGTAGTCACCGTTATGTCTGTCCGTGACCTTGGGGTGGTTGACTGAGAGTAGGATCACCACGGGGGACTCTCCCGGCTAGGAGAGCACCACGTGCTACTTCTACTGTTCGGAAAAGACTGCAATCAAGATCGTTCCCACGAGGAACATTCGAGATCAAGTGAAGGATCTGAGAAATAGATAAATTTTGAAACAAAAGAAAAGACGTAAATAAAGGAAGAAAGAAAATTAAAACAGCTACTATACACTTTATTGTTTCTTTAGTTTAGCTACCACTCTACTCAGCGTTTCGCTGATGTGTTACACTCGTTACTTTTCAGGACCAGGTGTTGAACAGCTAGGGTCAGTGGCTGCAGAGGACGCTGGGCCGAGTAGGGTCCAGTAGAGTTACCACTGCTCTTTTGTACCCCTTTTGTTTCCGCTGTAGTGAGTAGTTTTTGTTACTCTCTGTACTTTTCTTTACTCGTAGTTCTTGTTATGTTAGTTCTACTGTTGTGGTGGTACATGCTATAGTAGTTCTTTTTCTTACTGCTGTATTTTGTTACTGCTAGTTATATTTCATGTTGAATGTAGTTTATTTTACTGCTCTTTTGGTTACTTCCTCGTTGGATGACTAGGTCTTGGGATTAGTCGAGTCGGTCCGATTCTCGTGTCTCGTAGGGACTCGGGAATCGGGTCGTTACAAGATGGTATCAGAGCAAGGTCGTCTCGAGAAGTGAATCAACTGACTGGAAAATAACCAATTCACATGTCTATAACTAGAGTAACCACCACAACATATCTTTTGACATGAGCTCTTAGACGTTTCCGTTAGGTATCGTTCAGTAGTGACGTGTTCCGTTTTGTTTCGCATCTCCTTGCAGGAGATGCCTCATCGTGGGACTGGTGAGGCGAGCCGCGGGCGCGGTCGAGGACGAGGTCGGCGAGGTGGGCGTACCGTTGCCGACGCCTCAGTGGACCAGCCACTACTCCCGGGCGTCTAGGCCCAGGACCTCGCCCAGTTGATACGGGATATTATGCGAGAGGAGCTCCACCCACCACCCCGAGCGCCTCCCCCTGGGGCTGCGGAGGGGGAGTCCTCTGTGGGACCACCCGACGGACGCGGCGCTGGACACGGGGGAGGGGAAGGGCAGCCGCCGCCCCCACCTTCCTCCGACACTTCTGTGCACGAGGCACCTTTGCCTGGAGGTGCACCAGCATCCCCACTGCAGCGCCACTCCGAGCTCTTTGGGCAGTTCCGGAAGCTGAAGCCCCCCTCCTTCAAGGGGGATGAGGACCCGATCGAGGCAGAGGACTGGCTCGAGCAGCTGGAGAAGATTTTCGACACCCTTCGCCCCCCGGTGGAGTGCCACGTGGCCTTTGCCACGTACCAGCTGGAGAGTGCGGCACACAGGTGGTGGAGGGCGATCTGGGGACAGGAGAGGGACGAGCCAACCTGGGATCGGTTCGTCGCCCTCTTCTGCGAGCAGTACTTTCCCCAGATGTCGCAGGACCAGAGGAGGCGGGAGTTCCACACTCTCCGCCAAGGGACGATGACCGTGAGCGCATACCGCACGTGTTTCCTGAAGCTGTCCCGCTTTGCAGCAACAGCGGTAGCTACTGAGGAGGAGTGCCTTTGGAGGTTCACCGAGGGGCTCCGGCCTGCGATTCGGGGGTATGTCAAACCCCTGAAGCTGCCTACGTTTTCGAGGGTGGTGGAGGCAGCCATGACCTACGAGGAGACCAACCCGTCCGCGCGAGACATTGACGGTGGGCGGAAGAGGCCCTTTCAGCCAGACTTTTCACAGGGCCGGCGAGAGAGGAGGCACGTGGCATCCGTAGGAGAGCCGTCACGTTTTACCGGGCCATCAGTGGCCTTTGGGGGCCCTTGACAGGGGCCAGTCGCCAGCACCGGACCCCCGCCCAGCTGACAGTAGGGACCCACTGAGGGCGGGAGTCGGGTTCCCCTCTGTTACCAGTGTGGCCAGCTGGGCCACATCAGGAGGGACTGCCCGTCTAGGGTAGGAGGTCAGCAGATACTTCCCGCGTAGAGCACTGGAGGGCGCGTAGGAGGCTACAGTTCTCAGGTGCGAGGAGGAGGACAGCAGCCACGAGGAGGGTACCGGCCAGCACCTGCCCATCCAACGTAGAGTGTGGCTGCTTCGTCCGCACCTAGAGTTGAGGGGCGTATCAACGCCCTGACACACAGGGATGCCAGAGCTTCGGCCTCAATTGTGGCAAGTATGGTTTCAGTTTCCGGCAGACTCGTTTACACACTTTTCGATTTCGGCGCTACGCACTCGTTTGTCGCAGCCAGTTTCGCAGTTAGTTTGGGCCAGGATTATATGCTGTTAGAAAATCCATTAGTAATCAGAGGCCCGAGTGGTCAACTGTTTGTAGCTGAGGTGTACACGGATTGCGGGGTCAGCGTCGGGGGACATAGCCTGCCAGCTGACCTGATTATGATACAGATGGAGGACTTTGGCGCAATTCTGGGGATGGACTGGCTGTCCGCTTACCACACCTTGGTAGACTGTTTTGAGAGGAAGATTGTCTTCTCCATGCCGGAGTTGCCTTCTTTCGAGTTTCACGGACAGCCAGTGGACGGAGGCTTCAGGTGCATTTCGGCACTTCGGGCGGCGAGACTTTTGAGCCAGGGGTGTGAGGGCTTCCTAGCTTGTGTGGTGGCAGAGCCAAGCCCTGTGGCAGACTTCCAGAGCATCCCGGTGGTCAGAGAGTACCCTGACGTGTTTCCAGACGAGCTACCAGGACTACCGCCCGAGCGCGAGGTCGAGTTTGAGATCTCGCTAGTACCAGGGACCAGCCCCATCTCCACCGCGCCATACAGGATGGCACCGCTTGAGCTACGAGAGCTCAAGTCTCAATTGCAGGACCTTTTGGAGAAGGGTTTCGTGAGGCCCAGTGCGTCTCCCTGGGGAGCCCCGATACTGTTTGTGAAGAAGAAGGATGGTACCCTACGCCTTTGTGTGAACTATCGACAGCTGAATAGGGTCACCATCAAGAACAGATATCCGCTGCCGAGGATCGACGACTTGTTTGACCAGTTGCGGGGTGCCACGGTGTTCTCTAAGATCGACTTGAGGTCTGGATACCACCAGTTGAGGATCAGGGAGGCAGACGTCTCCAAGACAGCTTTCCGCACTCGGTACGGACACTACGAGTTTTTGGTCATGCCGTTTGGGCTGACCAATGCCCCCGCTGCTTTCATGGACCTGATGAATCGGGTGTTTAGACCGTACTTGGACCAGTTCGTGGTGGTATTTATTGATGATGTACTCATCTATTCTCGAGATCGGACGCAGCACAGATACTACTTGCGGATGATTCTGGACACGCTGAGACGGCGTAGGCTGTACGCCAAATACAACAAGTGCGAGTTCTGGTTGAGGGAGGTGACCTTCTTAGGTCATGTGATCTCTGGAGACAGCTTGGCGGTGGACCCAGCCAAGGTTGAGGCGGTGCTCAGGTGGGAGAGACCGCGTTCAGTCACTGAGATTCACAGTTTCTTGGGACTGGCAGGCTACTATAGACATTTCATCAGAGGCTTTTCACAGATCGTGCGTCCTATGACATAGTTGACCCAGAAAGACGTGCCCTTCACTTGGATAGATGCCTGTGAGGCGTGTTTTCAGGAGCTGAAGGAGAGGTTGACCTCGGCTCCCGTGCTCAACATCCCTGACAGTAGTGGCGGGTTCGTTGTGTACATGGACGCCTCCTTGCAGGGGTTAGGAGGTGTGCTCATGCAGAGGGGTCACGTTGTCGCTTACGCTTCGCGGCAACTGAAGGCCCATGAGCATACCTACCCTACCCACGACCTGGAGTTGGCAGCTGTCGTCTTCGCGCTGAAGACCTGGAGGCACTACTTGTACGGTGAGACCTTCGAGATTTTCACAGATCACAAGAGCCTCAAATACCTTTTTTATCAGAAGGAGCTCAACATGAGACAGAGACGTTGGTTGGAGCTCCTGAAGGACTACGACTGCAGCATCTCCTACCACCTGAGAAAGGCCAATGTGGTGGTTGACACCTTGAGCCGTAAGGCGCCCGCACACTTGGCCAGTTTACAGTTACAGAGTTGGAGCCTTTTGGAGGAGGTGGGTAGTTGGCGACCCCTGGAGTTACGAGGGCACTGTGGGCCAGTGACGGTGACACGATAGACTAGGCCAGAGCTGATAGACCGCATCATCACAGGACAGATGGCCGATCCGTACTTGCAGTACTTGCACGACAGAGTACTGTCAGGAGACCCAGGGGACTTTTCTTTCACAGACCAGGTGCTGCGCCTGAGGGGACAGTTGTGCGTTCCCAGAGACGAGGAGCTGTTGAGAGAGCTCCTGACTGAGGCACACGGTTCCAGATTTACCATACATCCCGGAAACACGAAGATGTACCACGACTTGAGACGCGAGTTTTGGTGGAGGGGGATGAAGCGGGATGTGGGTGAATTCGTGCAGCAGTGCTTAGTGTGCCAGCAGGTGAAAGCCGAGCATCAGAGGCCTGCAGGGCCGCTACAGCCGCTTCCAGTGCCACAGTGGAAGTGGGAGAGCATCACCATGGACTTGGTGGTGGGCTTACCTGTTACCCAACGAGGACACGACGCTGTCTGGGTAATTGTGGATAGACTGACAAAGACGGCACGATTCTTGCCGATCCGAGTCACTTTGGGACCAGCACAGTTGGCAGAGAGGCATATCCGCGACGTGGTACGACTACACGGAGTTCCGCGGGAGATCGTATCCGACCGGATACCTGCTTTACGTCCCAGTTTTGGGCTGAGTTTCAGCAGGCCCTGGGGACGCGGTTGAGGTTTAGTACAGCTTACCACCCCCAGACGGACGGACAGTCTGAGCACACGATACAGACACTTGAGGACCTTTTGCGTGCCTGTGTACTGTACTGGAGGGGCTCTTGGGAGGAGCACCTGCCCCTGGGGGAGTTTGCATACAACAACAGCTATCACTCGAGCATCGGCATGGCTCCCTACGAGGCTCTGTACGAACGGAGGTGTACGGCACCCTTGAGTTGGGTTGAGGTGGGGACCAAGTGGGAGGTTGGCCCCAGGTTGATCCGGCAGAGTCAGGAGGTAATCGAGCAGATCCACAGGCGACTCCGCACTGTCAGGAGCAGACAGAAGAGCTACGCGGATCGGAGACACAGAGAGGTGCAGTTTGAGGTTGGGGACCACGTCTTTCTTCGTGTTTCGCCCATGAAGGGCCTGCAGCAGTTTGGGGTGAGAGGGAAGCTCGCGCCGAGGTTTGTGGGGCCCTTTGAGGTCCTGGAGCGGGTTGGACCTGTTGCTTACAGGCTTGCCCTCCCTCCCCAGCTTTCTAGTGTGCACGACGTGTTCCACGTGTCCAACCTCAGGAAGTACGTAGCCGATCCCAGTCACGTACTGAGTCACGAGGGCGTTGAGGTAGGCAACGACCTAACCTACCCCGAGCGGCCAGTGCAGATTCTTGACAGTGCCATCCGCAATCTGAGACGAAAGCAAGTACCCCTGGTAAAGGTTTTGTGGAGGAGCCAGCGGTACGAGGAGGCTACCTGGGAGCCTGAGGCGGCAATATGGGAGCGGTACCCGGAACTCTTCGTGGGTACGTCTTTTCGAATCGGCTTCGATCCTCTTTGAGTTTGTTATGGTTATTATGACGTTTTCCCGCACCCTAGTTAGCGTAAGTTTCGGGATGAAACTTCCTTTGAGTTTGTTATATTATTACGACCGCAGTTTCAAAACGTCTTTTAAGACATCTGGGAGGTGGCCCAGACATCTGACCAGACGTCTGGAACCCCTTCCAGACGTCTGGGATTTGATTTTCTACGGCAGGATGGATTTCGTCTGCGCTCCTGCGCGCGTAGACCTGCAGATACCTCTTTTTCCCTCTCACCTCCGCAGGCGCTGCTCTCTCTCTCTCTCCCCGCGTGGCTTTAAAAATCCACGCCCTCTCCCTCACTCTCATCACCTTCGCTCCCTTCCTCTTCTCCTTCTAGCCGGTGCACGAGTGCGAGCGTAAGCGAGAGGCGGCAGCGACAGCCGCGGTGGGTGCGGGAGGAGGTGCTGCGCGAGGGAGGAGGCGTCGACCGTGAGGGCTCGAGCTTGCCGGGGCAGCGAGAGCCGGCCGGCAGGGGCGCAGCGGGCGCGGAGTGACGCGGGAGGCCTGCTGCAGCTCGAGCAACAGGCGGACGAGGTGCGGCGCGGCCGTGCGTCGCGGGCGGAGGGTGAGTCGCGCTCTGATTCTGGAAGTTTTTCCAGAATCAGACGTCTGGGTTTCCAACCAGACGACGGGGAAGACGTCTGAAAGGTAAGTTATTTTCATACCTTCTTCCTTTCCTTCGACCGTCCGTACTGAGCACTAGGATGGGTACGCGCAGGTTCTGAGATTCGCATCCAACGCGAATCAAACATTTGGCAGCGGTGCCAGACGACTAGAGGGACTTCCAGACGTCCGGGGTGACCATCGGACGTCTGGGAACTAGGCCAGACACCCCCGCAGGCTTCTGGACATCTGAGAGACTACGCAGGACAAGGTACCATCTGATCCCCATTTTTTAAGACGTCTGGAAGAAGTTCCAGACGTCTGATTTTGCACTGTTTCGTTGTTTTCGACCCGTTTAGGGCCCGTTTGGAGTCCGTTTTCCGCGTTTTGAGTTGCGTCCTTTTCGGAATAAGTTCCTCTACCCATCTACAGTGATTTGATACTCTTTTGAGAAACTCCTTGTGTTTGATCCTTGTGATAGGACCCCGTTCCATTGCAGTCTCGGGGGTTGCGGAGGCACGCGGGATTCCCGACCATACCCCCAGTACTCCTATTGTAACTGGTAGAGTGGCTTTTAAGTTTATTAGTATAATCTGTTAAATTATAGAACCATAAATAGAACCTAGGACATTGCATGAATCCTAGGAATGAGAAACTAGAATGGATGGTAGATCCTAGGGTGTTGCATGAATCCTAGGGCTGGAAAACTAGATTGTATGATAGATCTTAGGGTATGGCATGAATCCTAGGATGGGAAAAACTAGTTGAATATATGAATACTGCAGTCTTGGAAAATATGGAAAGGAAATAATAGCTACCTGTAAATTGGTTTAACAGCTGCCTGTTATGAATAAATGAGCATGATTGAGAATATGGGATGTATGAACGTGAAACTGGAAAGGTGAAACCTGAATGTGCTGAGTTAAAAGAGCTGGAACCCTACCGGGAATTAGGAGTAGAACTCCTGGAAGGTGAATGAAATAGAATTGGGGAAGTGAGCTGGCCCTTGAGTACAGAGTACCAAGGAGAGCGACTGTCCCCCTGTTTAGTGCAGAGCAGAGCCAGCCGCCCCAGGGACCCGAGGTTAGGTCTGGCCACTTTGTACCGACTTGCTGGCCCTCGTGTACACAGTACCGAGGAGAGCTACTAGTGTAGGGCGAATACTAGCTACCCCACGGGCCCCGGGGTTCTGCTAGCTCACCTACACCGACTTGTTAGGCCCACTGGGCAAACCAGGGTAGTCAGGCGAGGGTGCGCGGACTGTGGAGGGGCAAGGCCCCTGTTTGGTTACTGTGGAGGGGTTGGACCCCTGTTACTGAGAGGGCTCTACCCTGTACTGGTTCCGTGCTGTGCTTTGGGGCGCACCAGTTAACGGAAACGACTGACCGCGTGCCAGTGCAGGTTAGCTACCTGTGAGTTTATCGTGCGTGCCGTAGTCACCGTTACGTCTGTCCGTGACCTTGGGGTGGTTGACTGAGAGTAGGATCACCACGGGGGACTCTCCCGGCCAAGAGAGCACCACGTGCTACTTCTACTGTTCGAAAAAGACTGCAATCAAGATCGTTCCCACGAGGAACATTCGAGATCAAGTGAAGGATCTGAGAAATAGATAAATTTTGAAATAATAGAAAGACGTAAATAAAGGAAGAAAGAAAATTAAAACAGCTACTGTACACTTTACTGTTTCTTTAGTTTAGCTGCCACTCTACTCAGCGTTTCACTGAAGTGTTACACTCGTTACTTTTCAGGACCAAGTGTTGAGCAGCTAGGGTCAGCGGCTGCAGAGGACGCTGGGCCGAGTAGGGTCCAGTAGAGTTACCACTGCTCTTTTGTACCCCTTTTGTTTCCGCTGTAGTGAGTAGTTTTTGTTACTCTCTGTACTTTTCTTTACTCGTAGTTCTTGTTATGTTAGTTCTACTGTTGTGGTGGTACATGCTATAGTAGTTCTTTTTCTTACTGCTGTATTTTGTTACTGCTAGTTATATTTCATGTTGAATGTGGTTTATTTTACTGCTCTTTTGGTTACTTCCTCGTTGGATGACTAGGTCTTGGGATTAGTCGAGTCGGTCCGATTCTCGTGTCTCGTAGGGATTCGGGAATCGGGTCATTACATATTCAAATTAAAATAGTTACATTATTAATTAAGTTGAATATAAAACAAGCGGGTTAAAATGTACATTCATATTAATCCCTCAAGGAATCTATGCTAATCCAACCTAAGTAATAAGTTGTTATTGGAGCTTTCACTCTATTAGATTTAATTTTCTCAGCTTGCTCCTATGATAACAAATTATTGAAATTTGTACTTAATCATTTAAGGGTTGTTTGGTATTGGAAATAATCAAGTTTCTGGAATAAGTACAGATGTTGGGAAGAGTGGAGTAAAATGATAGAATCATCGATGATATTTAGTTCAAAACTAAAATATCATCAATATAATTTAGTTTAAAACTTAATATCATTTGTTTATACTTAAATATCATCCGTGCAATTTAGTTCAAAAGGTAATGCATGAACTTTTGCATGAACTTTCACACCATCATACATTTGTATAAAATGATAAAACCTAGCTACCACTTAACTTTTAAAGAAAAAGTAATTAATATGAGATATTATTTACCTTCATGTCCACCTAATATCCTAATATTTGTAACACTCCACCTAATAACCATCCAATGCATCCTCATAATTATTACAAGTAAAGAATAATTTATATTTATAGAAAAGTTAGCGACATTTAAAAGCATATATACATAGATGGAAAAAGGGGTTGTGTAGGTGACTTGTACATAAATTATGTATAGGTACAATAATATCTCTTACTATGAGTAATGTTTTACATTGAAAATTTAGGGATTGGGATTACTTTATATAAATATGTTATGCATCAAATTTAAAGCCAATCCGATACTCTTAACACCTACATCCATTAGGGATAAATTTCATAATACTTAAGCCATCAAAATTAAGCTCCCTTCAATGTAATTGTTAAGAATGTCAAATTGACTTTAAATTTGATGCATAATATATTCATATGGAATGATTTTAATAATCAAATTTTCATTCCAAAATATTACTTGTAGTAAAAGAATTTCTACACCTGTACATAACTTATGCGTAGATCACCTTCTCTCCGACTACGAGGTGCTGTTACTTGGAGAATATTTGTAATCATCATTGGATTCATTTCCTAATCGTATGTCACTTGTATTTAATATTCTAAGTATTTAGATAAAGGATTTTAAGTAAGGATCGTTAAACAAAACTAAAACAAATGAATGATTAGCTCACAAATGAACTATCCTTACAATGACGAGGGATTTGTCTCCAATTAAATAGTGTCATTGGCTATAACCCTTATCCGAGTCCCTTAGGGTAGTTTCATTAATTTCAAATTCCATATCTTACCCCCTTGCCTTTGGTTTCGTAACCAAGCAACCAAAACAAAATAGTTACAAAGAATTAATATTAAAGAAAATTAATATGAAGAGAGTTTTATTATATACCATTAGATCCTACCTAACTCTTCTGTTGAGATTGGCTCCATGATCGGCTCTAGGAGGGTCTAGGGACATTGATGTAATCCATTCTTGAGACTAGCTATGTGACTAACTCTAGGGAGGATTTATGAATTGAGATGGTGCCTGCTATTAGGATTGGCTCTGAGGAGGGTGTAGGGATTGAGATGGTGTCTATTGTTGGGTTTGTCTTTGTGATTTGCGATGGAGAGGATCTATAGAGTGAGATGTTGTCACTACCACCACAATTTTGTGATTGGCTTTGGGGAGGATCTATGAACTAAGATGGTGTCCACTACTGAAACTATCTGTGTGACTAGTGATATACATAAAATTGCAAAGAAAAGTTTTGAATCATGTTGTTATAGTTTGTAAAATTTCATGATCAAATAAAATAATTGAAGCTGAGTTGAGGATCAACACGGGAGGAGAAAACACATTTAGATTCTGGCAGTTATTTCTTTTTGATATTTTATCACTTTCGTAAATTTTATGATTTTTTTAAACATATAAAATGGAGGTGAGGAAATGAAAATAATATTATAAGGGTAACAAAAATAGGTAAAAATAGATTACTATTATCAAATAAAAGTTTATCACAACTGATATGCAAAAATGAAATATAATAAAAGGGAACAAAAGGAGACGAGAAGACGAGCCCAAGCGGTCACTTGATGGTGGCTTGCTGCGACTTGAGGAAGGTGGTGACAGGCTGGAGAGTGGGGCAAGGTGCAGGGAAAAAGGTGGTGAGAGGCCGGGCCTAATCAAGGGAATGGAAGTAAGACGAGCAATGGGGATTCAAGCAAAGGTACTGGGTGAGGTAGAAAGCAAATCTAACCGAACGTCGAAAGCAGTTGCATGTTTTAGCGTAACCAATCAGCAACGCATGAGAAGTGCTCTCTTTCGGCTACTTTCTTCGACGTTCTTATCCTCCCACGCTTTGTTTTCGTGCTTCTTTTTTGAGTAATTTAGTTTCTTAACGATAGTAGTACACGTTCCATGTCTCCTTAATATAATTCTCTAGGATTAGTAGCATATCATCAATTACCTCGATTCGGAGCAAAAGCAAGAGTTGGGATTATCGAGTATGTGTTATGTATATTGAACATTCTTCTAATGCATGAGCTAAAAAGCCCAATGGTTTGCATTTACAATGTTTGTTTTAGTGAAATTCATTGTCACATTAAATCATGCAACAGTATCAACAGGGTTGTGACCCAAGCCAATGTTTGTGGGCCTATAGGGGGTCTGTTCATGGGCCTGCACGAGCTAGAATTTCGGATATGCAACGTTCTTAAAGAAAACCTTCTGTATGTTGAAGTTACATTTTTTACTAATTATCCCCCCCAATATCGAAGGACTTCCTGGATGATAAGATGTTTGTCCATTTTCCCTCTTCGTTTGACGAAAGATAATTTCAATAATTAATGCCCAATTGGCTGATAATACAAAGATAAGGGGCAGTACCTTCTCTGCAATGCAGAGGCTAAACGTTGCGAACCAAGCGTTTCTTTTACAATAGATTATTTAAATATGTATTTATTTAGATCTAATATTATTTGAAAATTATAGGTTAAGTTCGATGAAAATAAATATAACACTGTCGATTATCATAATAGATCAACTATCAATCATCAAGACTAATTTAATTCTCATATTAATATAAAGAGATGGTAATAGAGATTAACGCATACAATAAGTGATGATGAGGTAAAAGTAAGTCGAAACGCATATTCAATTGTAATCACTTGACCTTCTTTTCTTCCTTTTTCTCTTAGCTTATATGATAGAATTCCTTGTCGAAAGTATCCAAAGCTTTTAGAATTTTCCTCTTGTAAGGACGTATCCCATTCAACCACATCTCACTGATCATTTACATGAATCTTTTATTTATTTAGCTAAATTCATTGATTAAATTAGATTCCTTCATTATTTAATTCAAATCATATGAATCATTAAAGGAAATTAATTCCAACATAGCATGCACACATCACGGGATAAAAACAACCCCTTCCCAAATGTTCTCGTCGGACTTTATTGGCCTCCTAATCCACGTATCCAAACTTGGTGCCACACGGTTGCGACCGTAGAAAATCGAGTGCAAACTTCGGCAACAATACGTAGAATTGAGTGGAATGCTCAAGTCGCAACATGATAAATGAATTTTAGTGTGCAATTAATGCTGTAAAAACTCAGTTGGTTTGCACGAAAAAAAATGTAAATAAATAAATAAATATACATTACAACATATAAAGTGAGAATGATTATTTTAATTAATATATTTTAATTTTTTATCAATAAAAATTATTTTATATAAATAAAAAATTATTTTTCAAGTAAAAAATTATTTATATATATAAAAATTATATTTAAAATAAAAAAATTATTTATCATCAATAAAAAAAGATATATCAATATATTTTATTTTCAATCGATATATTTTAATATTTAATAGATTTAAAATTATTACCAACCAATATATTTTAATTGTGAGTCAATTTATTTAATTTTTAAATAATAGATTATTATTTTCAATTAATTAATTTTATTTTTCAATTAATTGAATTTAACTATATATTATAAAATATATTACAATACATATTTTCTTACCAATGTTCACATAAATAAGGATGCGGAAGAAATGGGACTTGGTTGGGCAAAATAGGCGTAGCTCACCGCAAGGGCTCGCACCTGGTGCTTTCATAAGGTTGTAGATCTAATCTCTCTCCCTCTTTTAATTTTATTGCATCGATTTTTTACCTGGACATTGTATCCATGTGCTCCCATATATCTTTGATTATTTCTGTGTATAATTGTTATAAAAAAATCAATGAAATAATGAAAAGAAAATTTATTACGATTTCTGTCGTGTTCGTGGGAAATGTCTTCTTCCGCTTTACGAATTCTCCTATAATAATCTTCAATTTTTATTTTAAATTACGCTTCCTTTAGCCTACCTCCGGTTGAGCATTCAAAGCATATATATATATATATATATATATATAGGTATACAATCACACACACACACACGTATATAAGTGACGTGATATGGATAGTAACGTGATGCAGTCATGCATCACGATTCATGAGAAATATTAATTTATTTTTTTATTTATAGTATATTAACTTACTTAT
This sequence comes from Thalassia testudinum, assembly GCA_037157565.1. NCBI lineage: Eukaryota > Viridiplantae > Streptophyta > Magnoliopsida > Alismatales > Hydrocharitaceae > Thalassia > Thalassia testudinum. The sequence goes on from JAZHRO010000031.1 coordinate 63,644,150, forward strand.
GATATATATTTTCGTTAACTTTACTTTTCATAAATAAAAAATACTAAAAATTAATATTAATATAAAATAAATAAATTATAATCCACTCTTAACATATAAATTATATCAAAATACAACTTATAACACATTACACTAGCCAACCTCTCACAATGCTAACTCTATAATTTATCCCTTCCTAATCTTCAATTAAATGCACCCTTAATCTCCACAAATTTTCACATGTGCATCTCATATGAGTCATATCAACAAACCCATGTTAATTGCATTCATCACAAAAAGTTCTGTACGGCTCACAAAGCTTGGGGTAAATGAACTTAAACAGTAGCAGCGTCATTGACCTAAAATGCTACGTGGGAGATATCAAACTCAAATAACTTCGTTGAGAACTTTGGCTCATCGAAGTAGCAATGCTTCGACGAATTTATGTTTATAGATTACCATGTGGTTCAGGCTCCTATAACTTATAATCTTTGTGTGAAGCCTTACGAAATGATTCGGTGAGAGGATTAAGGAAAAGGGAATAAATCAAGGAATGAAAAGCTATTCAAGGTTATAAAACTTTCCATATTTGGGTGCTCATTGCAATTGAAATGATTATTTCCATTAACGGATAAGAAACAAAAAAAACTTATGACACAACATATTTCATGAATCATCAGGAAATAATTGTTGAAATGGTGTTCTAAGCACCTTTCAAAAAAAAAAATGTTGTTCTAAACACCTTTTAGATTTACCTTCATTCTGGAAACCCAATCGAGTTTGTGTTGATCAATATGATAATCTTTCATAGCGAACAAGGGTAAGATGATAATCGAAACACATTCTTTTATTTCATGGAAATCTCTCGCACTTGATTTAATTATGGAATTCTCAAAAAAAGAAAAGAAATCGGTATACTATGTGATTCTAATTCCTTAATTATAGATTTCTTAATAATGCCATGGAATTTGATTCTTTAAATTTGATTATACTCCACTTCATTCTTTATCCGATCTTTACACTGTAGAATAATTCTTCCTACCCATCATTTCTACCTTGCATCTTGAAGGGGTTTATTATGTAAACGTTCATGTTCTTGATGGTCCTTCATATTTGTTCACAATTTTTATTACTTGCTCATGGGGGATCCAGTGATAATAACTGGTTTCAAAGTGTTAAGATCCGTGCCACCAGAATCTTTTTTAAGAAGTCTGGGAGTTGGTCCAGACATCTGGTTAGACGTCTAGACACATTCCAGACGTCTGGAAATAAATTTTTACGTACGTACGACAGCGAGTCTGCGGGCGTACCACGTGCAGATTGAGCCCCAGCCGACTTCTCTTTCTTCTTCCCTCACCGACTTGCAGAGCTACCCCCCCCGTGCCTACAAATACTCCCCTCCCCTCTCCCTCGTTCACCACCCCCCATCCGTCTTCTCCTTCCTCCTGCGCGAGAGTGAGAGTGAGAGCAAGCAGTAGTTGCAGCTGAGTGCAGTGACGGAAAGGAGAAGAGCAGCGAGAGGGAAGAGAAGGGAGTGCGCGAGCCGTGAGAGAGAGAGAGCTCGTCGGAGCAGCTCGAGGCCGGTCGGCGTGCGCGAGGCAGAGTATGTGTCGGGGAGGTTCCCCCGACGCTGCTGTAGCTAGAGCAGCGGAAGAGTGACTGCGCGGCATGATCGCGCGTAGCAGGAAGAAGACGAAGGAAGTCCTGATTCTGGGATTTTTACCAGAATCAGACGTCTGGACTCACATCCAGACGACGTGGACGACGTCTGGAGGGAGCTCCAGACGACTGAGAGGTACGTTTTGCCTCCTATGCTTCCTTTTTGCGGATACGACCATGCAGGCCGTTCCGCCGAAACTCTGTTGCGTGCCATGTTGAGAGATTTTGCATGTGCGTGCAAGATTCGCTTCGAGAAGGCGTGGGACACGCCCTCCCACATGGTTCAGACTTCTATGCGAGTCACCAGATGGCGGAGAGCGTCTTTAGACGTCCTAAGGGATAGTCGGACGTCTAGAACTAGGTCCAGACGGTTCAGCACGATCCCTGGACGTCTGAGGAGCAGCACAGAGTGAGGTATGATCTGGACCCCTTTTTAAGACGTCTGGAAGATGTTCCAGACGTCTGATTTGAGTTAGAGTTGTCGTTTATGACCTGTTTAGGATCCGTTCGAGGTCCGATTTTCGCATTTTAGATTCTGTTCTTCTCCGTACAAGTTCCTCTACTCGTTTGAAATACTTTTATCCTATTCTGAGTGATTTCTTGTGATTGATCCTTGTGTTAGGACCTCGTTCTGTTGCAGATTTGGGTGTTGTGGAGGCACGTGGACCTGCCAATCATGCCCCCATTACTTCCGATTTTGTGAGTAGAGTGGCTTCCCCTTAGTTAACATAAATGCATATCTGGAATAAATGATAGATCCTAGGGTATGGCATAAATCCTAGGATCAGAAAAACTAGATTGAATGATAGATCCTAGAGTATGGCATGAATCCTAGGACTAGAATCACTGAAACGATTGTATTAAATGCCTGAAATGCAGTCTTGGAATGAATAGATGAATAATAATTGCCTGTAATTGGATAACAACTGCCTGTGAAATGTAGAGTATTGTTGTTAGTAACTGCTACATGTAATTTTTGTTGTTTGAAAGTAAATACGAGCTGCTTGTATATAAATTGGAAAAGAAAGATTGAATGTTGGAAACATGTGCTATATGCGAATAAACCTGAAATGATGAAACCTAGTATGGCTTGGTATGAGAAACATGAGCATGAACCCTACGGGGAATTAAGAGTAGAGCTCTTGGAAATAAATAGAATGGAACTGGAAATGTGAATGAGGAAGTGTGTTGTCTCTTGGGTACGTGGTACCAAGGGAAGCACATATTACCTGTTTAGTGCAGAGCGGAGCCAGCCGCCATAGGGTTGGGACCCAGGGTTAGGACTGGCCACTCTATACCGACTCTTTGGCCTTCACGTACACAGTACCGGGGAGAGCTACTAGTGTAGGGAGAGAGCTAGCTACCCCACGGGGCCCGGGGTTCAGCTAGCCGTCCTATACCGACTTGTTAGGCCAACTGGGCAAACCAGGGTAGTCAGGCGAGGGTGCGCGGACTGTGGAGGGGCAAGACCCCTATTTGGTTACTGTGGAGGGGCTCGACCCTTGTTACTGAGAGGGCTATGCCCTATACTGGTTCCGTGCCATGCTTTGGGCGCACCCGTTAACTAAAACGACTGACCGCGTGCCAGTGCGAGGTAGCTACCCGTGCGTTTATCGCGCGTGTCGTAGTCACCATTACGTTTGTCAACGACCTTGGGTGGTTGGCTGAGTGTAGGACCACCACGGGGGACTCTCCTGGCCAGGAGAGCACCACGTGCTACTTCTACTCTTCGGAAAAGACTGCAATCAAGATTGTTCCCACGAGGAACATTCGAGATCAAGAAGAAGACCTGATAAATAAACCAAGTAATGAAAGAAAGAATAATTAGCTGAATAAAGATAGAGATTGAAAACAACAGCTACCTGTCCACCTTTACTGTAACGACCCGGTTCCCGAGTCCCTACGAGACACGAGAACCGGACCGACTCAACTAATCCCAAGACCTAGTCGTCCAATGAGGAAGTAACCAAAAGAGCAGTAAAATAAACCACATTCAGCATGAATATAACTAACAGTAAGAAAGTACAGCAGTAAGGAAAGAAACTACCACAGTATGTACTACCACAACAGTAGAACAACATTCATAATATAATTTGAACTGCAGGTAAAGAAAGTACAGCTGAAACAAGAACTACTCACTACAACGTAACAAAAAGAGGTACAAGAGACAGTGGTAACTCTACTGGACCCTACTCGGCTCAGCGTCCTCTGCAGCCGCTGGCCCTGGCTGCTCAACACCTGGTCCTGAAAAAGGTAACGAGTGTAACACGTCAGCAAAATGTTGAGTAGAGTGGAAACTAAAACTAAAAGCAACAGTAGAGTGTACAATAGCTATTATGTTCAATTACTTTCTTTATTCACATCTTTCAAATGTCTCACTATTTCATTTATTCCTCAGATCTTTTTCTTGATCTCAAATGTTCCTCGTGGGAACGATCTTTATTGCAGTCTTTTCCAAAAAGTAGAAGTAGCACGTGGTGCTCTCCTGGCCGGGAGAGTCCCCCGTGGTGATCCTACCCTCAGTCAACCACCCCAAGGTCACTGACAGATGCAACGGTGACTACGGCACGTGCGATAAACGCACAGGTAGCTAACCCGTACTAGCACGCGGTCAGTCGTTTCCGTTAACGGGTGCGCCCAAAGCACAGCACGGAACCAGTCCAGGGCAGAGCCCTCTCAGTAACAGGGGTCCAACCCCTCCACAGTAACCAAACCGGGGCCTTGCCCCTCCACAGTCCGCGCACCCTCGCCTGACTACCCTGGTTTGCCCCAGCGGGCCTAACAAGTCGGTGTGGGAGGCTAGCAGAACCCCGGGGCCCGTGGGGTAGCTAGTACCTCACTACACTAGTAGCTCTCCTCGATACTACGTACGCGAGGGCCAGCAAGTCGGTATAGAGTGGCCAGTCCTAACCCCGGGTCCCTGGGGCGGCTGGCTCCGCTCTGCACTAAACAGGGGGACAGTCGCTCTCCTTGGTACTCCGTACTCAAGGGCCAGCTCACTTCCCCAATACTATTCCATTCACTTTCTAGGAGTTATACTCCTACTTCCCCGTAGGGTTCCATCCTTTTTACTCAAACATCCAGGTTTCACTTTCCAGTTTCACATTCTTACAATCCACGTTCTCAACCACGTTATTTATTCACAACAGACAGCTGTTAATTCAAATTACAGGCAGCTTTATATCTCTTTCCATTTTCCAAAACTACAGTATTATACATTCCACTAGTTTTCCCATCCTAGGATTCATGCCATATCCTAGGATCTATCATACAATCTAGTTTTCTAGCCCTAGGATTCATGCAACACCTAGGAGCTATCATTCAATATATATTTCTCATTCCTAGGATTCATGCAATGTCCTAGGTTCTAGTTATGGTTCCATACTTCAATAGATTTTATTAATAACTTAAAGCCACTCTACCAGGTACAACCAGAGAAATGGGGGCGTGGTCGGGAATCCCGCGTGCCTCCGCGACCCCCGAGACTGCAACAGAAGGAGGTCCTATCACAAGGATCAAACACAAGGAGTGTCTCAAAACAGTGTATAGCTACTGTAGACGGGTAGAGGAATTAATTCTGAAAAGAACGCAACTCGAATCGTGGAAAACGGAACCCGAACGGGCCCTAAACGGGTCGAAAACGATGACACTGTGCAAAATCAGACGTCTGGAACTTCTTCCAGACATCTTAACAAGTGGATCAGAGAATTACCTGTTCAGCGTGGTTTCCCAGACGTCCAGAAGTCTGTGGGGACGTCTGGCCTAGCTCCCAGACGTCCGATGGTCACCCCGGACGTCTGGAGGTTGCTCCCGCCGTCTGGTACAACAGCCAGGCGTCTGATTCGCGTTGAATGGCGAATCACCGAGCCTGCGCACACCCATCTCCCTCCCTCAGTACGGTCAGTCGATAGGAAGGAAGAAGAAGACGGAAAACTCACCTTTCAGACGTCTGGATGGTCTTCCAGGTGTCGCCCTCACCGTCTGGCTATCAACCCAGACGTCTCATTCTGGAAATTCTTCCAGAATCAGGGCGCCACTCGGCCTCCGCTCGCGACGCCGCCCGCGTCGCACCTTGCGCGCCTGCTGCTCAGACCGTAGCAGTCCCCCCCCCTCCGCGTCACTCCGCGCCCCCCGCGCCCTCCGCCGGCCGGCCCTAGCAGCCCCGGCGAGCTCGCCCTCACGGCAGAGCTCCGCTCTCGCACGCCGCACCTCCTCCGCGCTCACTGCGGCCGCCGCTGCCGCCCTCGCGCTCGCGCTCACACTCACTGGCTGAAGGAGAAGAGGGAGGAGACGGTGGAGACGATGGGAGGGAGCGCGTGGCCTTTTAAGGCCGCGCGAGGAGGAGAGAGAGGACGCGGCAGGTGTCTGCAGCCGCAGAGAAAGAGGGAATAAGCGAATATCCGATCTGCGCGCTCAAGCGCGCAGACGACCCGCTCGTGTCGAAATTAACGGATTTCCAGACGTCTGGATGTGATCCCAGATGTTGGGTACGACGTCTGGGCCACGTCTGGGGCACGCGTTCGTTACATTTACTGTTTCTCTTAGTTAGCTGGTTGCCACTCTACTCAGCGTTTCGCTGATGTGTTGTACTTACAACATTTTTCACGTCCAGGTGTTGAGCAGCCAGAGCCTACGGCTGCACGAGGTGCTGGGCCCAGTAGAGCCCAGTAGTTGTACTTTTGTTGTACCCGTTTTCTGTAGTAGTGAGTATTTTGTTACACTTTTGTACTCTTGTATTGTAACCTCATATTCATGTACCTGTTTTTAATTCTATACTGTTGTGGTGGTGTGTGCTGTAGTAGTTACTTCTTTACTGCTGTACTTTTGTTACTGTTAGTTACTTGTATGGTGAATGTGGTTTATTTTACTGCTTTTTGGTTACTTTCTCGTTGGACGACTGGGTCTTGGGATCAGTCGAGTCGGTCCGATTCTCGTGTCCTGTAGGGATTCGGGAATCGAGTCGTAACACAAAGCTAGTGTTCAAGGATTCATTTATGCAAAGGTCGAAAATTTCCTATAGTTAAGGAAGAGCCATAGCTTGCAATCAATATCTTTCACATTTTCCTACCCATGTACCTAAGGTTGTCTATTGAGTCAAACGAGTTGACCTAAACTTGGCTCAAGTTCGACTCATTAAGCTATTGACCCCAAATTTTTGGCTCTTAACACCTTAAGCTATCAAGCCAAGCTTGCAAGCCCTTGTTGAACTAGCTTATTAAGTAAGGGTTTTTTGATACTACATATAGCTCCCTTAAAATGTAGATAAAGTCTAACTAATATCATATACTAAATACATCTAAGTTAGTGATTTTATATAATTTATAATTTTTTTTAAGAAAGAATTGATGGCTATCACATGCAATAAGCATACAAAATTTTATTAATAATGAAATTGAGTATTTACATGTGTAATAGCCAAAAATGTTCCTAACTTTGGACATCCCTAATCACATTTTCTGACCATGCCTAGGACTAATGGAAGACTAAGTCATTACAAGCCAGCCAAACCTCCCATAATATAGTTGTCATCCTGCCCTATCCCTACTGTCGTTCGCCAGGTGTTACCACAAGACCTCTCATGATGGGAGGAGCTCCCCACACACCTTAAGCCAGACCTATTGTATGAAAAGTCTGGCGGTCAAGAGGTGGAGGGTGTTGTCTTATGCGCCAGAGTAGAGCATGCAGGTCTGGACCTCCATTCCCAACCTGAGTTGCCGCAACCTCCTAGTGACAAGGTCGTCCCACTAAGCTAGCCAAAGAAACATCCACACCTTCAATGGCACCTTGATGCGTCAAAGATGCCTGTACTAAGCATCGATGTGATCAACTAGCAGATCACTAACGTGGGTGCTATAAGCAAGGCATGGGAGGTAAGCTCCATGCCTCCATCAATAGCCATCCACTCCTTAGGACAATATGAGGTGTCAGGTCCTCTTGGAGGCTCTTCCACTCCAATATGGACCTCCCAACCGAGGGACCCTCAGGAAGAGGCAGGGCCTAGGTGTCCAAGTCTTCCCTCCACACTTGGCCATGGTGATGTCTTGCTAACTATTTGTACTAAAATTTTATAATTATATGTATCTACTCTTATCAAGTACATTAGCAAGGCTACAATTCTCAGGAATTATATGTAAAAATGATACACAAACTCCTTACTACTTGTACTAAAATTTACTATTAGAAGTATCTTGCATATGCTTGCATGCATGCTATTGGATAGAAACAAAATTTTAACTCAAGTTTGAAATGACCTTTAATAGTCAAGAAACTTAATGTGTCATGAATAGCATGGCAAAAGTGATGACTTTGAATGTTGTAACATATGCCATTAAGGTATGAATGTGCTGTAAGATGTGAGGGTAGATTTAGGAGAGCATATAAGTTGTAGCATGCCTTATACAGGTGCCCTCCATGTTAAGTGAGACACAAGAAACATAAGAAAATACACACGTTCTAGGAATCCCCCAATAATCCCTAGTTCCACTTTTCCTTACATCGAGCACATTAGCTTGTTAAGCTACTAAGCTCATTTTTGGGCTTAGAATCAACTCATTTGTTGGAACTTTGTTCCAAATAATCCTAGGTTTTGGTATGAACAAAACCCCTTTCATACTAGTAGTTTCCAATTGAGTCATATTGCAGGAAATAGGAGATTGTGTTAAGATGATGATGAAGGCACAAAGAAGTAAACAAGAATCAAAGTGTTGACCAAGTTGTTGTCACTATACACTACTAGAAAAAGTTGATTTGTTGTCGCTTAGTAATATAAGCGACGGCGAAGACCACACTAAAATTGAGCGCCTCCACCTCGTTCAAAAAGTAGTATGTAATGAACATTTACCGTCGCTTATTATAATAAGCGACCGCAAATGTCAACCTAAACTTTGCCACAAAATTTTAGGCGAGAGAATTGAGATTGAATTATACATTATTGCAAATGTTGACCTAAAATTTGCCGCAAAATTTTGGGCATGAGAATTAAGATTGAATTATACATTTACCGTCGCTTATTAATTAAACCGACGGTGAATGTCAGACCTTGTATCCCTCATAGAACCCTCTCCTCCCCCACACTATGCGAACTCCTCCCTCCTAGTCCGTAGAACTCCTTCTCCTCATCATAGAGCTCCTAGTCACTGCCTCTCCTCCTCCTCCTCATTGTCGAAAACCTCCTCGCCGTTGCCCTCCTCCTCATCGAAAACCTCCTCCTCCTCCTTGTCCACACCTCCCTCCTTTTCGTCCTCCCCGCAACCCTCCTCCTCCTCATCCTCCTCGTTCTCCTTGCTCCTCTCCTCTTACTACTCCTCCTCTTCCTTGTCACCCCCCTCCTCCTCCTCCCTGTTCACAACTCCTACTCCTACTGTTGCTCCTCCCCCTCCTCCTCCTCAACCTCCTCATCTCCTCCTGCCTTCTCCCTCCTCCTCCTCCCCGTCATCATCTCCTCCTCCCCCTCCTTATCTCCCTCAGCCGTCCGCCTTCCTCCTCCACTTCCTCCTCATCTCTTCCTACCTTCCCCCTCCTCCTCCTCCTTGTCCTCATCTCCTCCTCCTCCCCAAATCCCTCCTCATCTCCTCCTGTCGTCCCATTCCTCCCCTCATCCTCAAGGTTTTTTTTTTAATAATAGTTTTTTTTAATATAGCAATTGTAGTAATTAGGTTACATTATATTAGGTAACCTAATATAATTAAAAATTAGGTGTTAATGTATTCATGTTTTTCTTTATGCTCACGAGACTTTTCTCTTTTTCATTCCTTGTTTAAAATACTGCTTTTTGGCTTTTTTCTTTTTCAATGTGTTTATGTTTTTCTTTTCAAAAAAAATTATTTATTTGTGTTTATAGAATGATATTATTTGTTGTGGATATCTCTACATTTCCTTCTTAAGTTCATCAGTTTGCGTGACTTTTTTTGTTTAATGCATCAGAATGCTAGGGAGATAGATGTTCATGCTTCCTATACTGCCACTTCGGTGGCTAATATCCTAATAATCATTCTCCATATGATTTCCTTTCATTCCTGACATTCTATCTTGAAGAGACTGATAAGTTTGCTTAATCAAAGGGAATATCCAATCGTAATCTGATAATGTGATAAGAAATTATTTAAAATTTGACCATATTCAAGATAGATGTGAAGATATCAGGAAAAACACTACTAATAGTATAGTTTTGGATGCACAAATATCCTGTCAGATTTATGAGAAGCTGTGTCTTATGTTTTATACACCAATTACATTGAAAATCAATATTTTCTGCCCCTAAAGTTTTCCTGTGCTTTGGTTACTATCTCTTGCCACTTGGCCTCTTGAAACTCAATATTTCTTGGACATCTAATTTTGCACTTAAAATAGATTATTTAATTTTACAAGTTTGGCTAATACTAAGTGTCCTTAATTATCCATTTTGCTGATAGGTTGCAAGTATTTTGAAGATTTTGGATAAGGAACTTGTAAGTAATGTTGGAAATTATATCCTGAGGTGTGTTTTTTGATTGTAGAACTCACTAAATTTGATCTTTCTCATTCTATTTTGTTAACCTACAATCTTACAGTGCAATTATATTTTTCATTCCAAGTTATTTTTCTCTAATGCTCTCTTTTCCATCACCCAACTTTTTTGAAAAAGGAGTTTGGGTCTTAGTTTTCATCTCTCTTTATTTCAAGAAGTTGATTTTTTTTTGGTAGGATAAATGTGTACCCTATAAATACTATAGCAAATAATGTTTGACAATGGAAAGAAAGGGAACAAGAATTGGTAACAATGTTTACTTCTGATGGAACTCTTATTGCATCAAGCCCACCACAACAGGTCTTTGATAGCTCATTGTTCCGTAAGACATTGGCTTTAAATAAAGTCATGTTGAACCTACGTATTTGTTCACCCTTTCTTTAATCTTATTCCTGCTACTCACCTTCTCTTAGTCCCCAGTTTCTACTCCTTCAAGATTGGTATTTTCATTTAACAAAAGTTAAGAGTGCTTTCTTTTGAAACATCAAGAGTGTGGAATTACGCCTACCATAATCACAACTAAAATAAGTATGACTGCTATCTACTAAAATATCTCCCCATAATTTTGTAGATCATATAGTCTCATCAATATAAACAAATGGAAAAAAGATAAAAACATAAGAGGGACAAGTAATATAACCTAAATCTTTAGTCAATACCTCTTGATTGTCCATTCTCTAGCTAGTTAGCTTCTTAGGAGTTTAAGGCCTTGATAGGAGTTTAAGGCTTACAAAGTAGGCAAGAGGGAGGGTGGGGAGTCCTAACTTAGGTTGACTTATTGTAATGCTCTGAGAGGAGATAAAATAGTTTAGAGCTAAAGGTTAAAAGGTGGCTTCTTTCCATGGCTACCCCATCGAATGGTTGTTGGATCCTCTTTAAGTTATTTTCCACATCTTAAGCATGGCCTTTTGTTTCAAACTACATTTAGGAGCAAGAGATGGAAATTGAAGCACTATAGGTCATTCTAATGGATGACTTCAAAGGTTTATTCTCAATGGTCATAATGGCTTGATGGCTTGTTTGTTATATTTAATTTTCATCATTGTTAATGTCTGAAGACATGCTGATAGACATGCTTGTTACTAGAAATTCAATGTTTTCAAATTTTGTTCTCTCTTTAGGTTCATGTTATGCACCTTATATCTACCAAAATTTCATATTTGTTCTCCTCTTTGAATGTTTTATATTTATTGTTGTGAGTAGGAGGATGAGATGCTAACCAAATAGGTGGTATTCTATCTTTGACAGTGATGGGAAAGTTGTTTCTAGCACTCAAGCTGATAACCTTAGGGTTATGCAACTCAATATATTCTTTCTTTTGCTCATTGCCTTTTCTTTCTCTTCCTATTTAATATGTGATAAATGAGTCTTCGAGTCTTTTTCTACATACTCAGTGTAGGATCATATCAATTTTCTTTTGTTCCTAGCCTTTTTGTTTGTTTGGAGCTAGAAGTCTCTGGAAACAATAAATTTTCTTATACTTCCATTGAATTAATATTTGTGCAAAACTCTATTCAAATCGGAAGTCTTTGGAAACAATAAAATTTGTTGGTTATTGTAGTTTACGACATTGGTTTACTTAATTGGTCATGGATTCCAAATAGAAAGGAGCCCAAACAAGTATGTAATTGTTGAATATTAGGGCATTCATATTCAACTTTGGTTGCTCTTATTATTTTTAGTTTCTTCTTTCATTATCTCCTTAAGGGATGGGCTGACGACAAAGTAGGAGCCATTTGAGTCCCTCCCATGGTTAAAAATGTAAGTTAACTATGATTTGTAGGTTTGTAGGATGGGCCGATGACAAACCTACACTATGATTTGTAGGTTTGTGGAGAAATGTAAGTTTCCCTAGGATGGTTCATCTCCTAAATCCTTGAGATTCATTGGAAGGTATGAGTTGCTTTGACTGCTTGACATAATCTTTCTCAGTTAGAGGTATTGGTGGGTGAGCATAGAAACAATTGAAATGTGGGAATCCCTATAACGATTTTCTCGTGTTTTTACTTCGTGTGTTTGGAATGTGGGGTGTACCCAATAATTGTTGTGGTATGAATGCATAGGTTTTCATTTCAATTACAAGATTTTGGAAAATATTGGAAAAATAGGACAAACTTTGCTGGATTTTCAGCAGGTTTCAGCCCCTTAGTTTTATGCGTGCTTTTAAGTAGACATAAATACCCCTTCATTTTTTGCATGCAAAAGGTCGCCTATGACCCTCAAAAGCATTAGAAGTTGACGAGAAGCCCACTGAAGATCTCAATGACATTGGTGGACATGAGAAGCAGGTAAAAATGCCCCATCTTGTGCTCCATAATTGAAAGAGTAGCATAGTCTCTTTTAGTATTTCGTCCTTAAATTTCTTACACATTCTTATAAGAAGTATGGAAAATATTCGATGAACGCCTACTCATACATCAACATGTTAAGGGTCAAACATGAAATTCTTACACAAAACACAACAGGCTGAAACTGCACCTAATTAAAATGTTATTATAGAGGCTACACCTAATTAAAATCATATTCAAAAGATGACCTTTTGGCGTGTTGCTAGTTGGATTGATCATATACAAGTTAAAACTACATCAGTTTGGATTACTCAACCACCTCCAAAAACAAGAAAGGAAAAAAGGAAGAGATTTATCCCAAAGAAACAAAGAAAACCAAGTATCATACCAACTTCCAGCCAAATCCTCAACAAGAATTTGAACATATATAGTATGCATTAAACTTTTCCTTGTTATGATCTACATATTTATGAATCAACTACATATTTATGAATTAATAATTCTCAAATGATCAACTACATATTTATGAATCAGATGCTCTCATATAGAGCAATTACCTTTGTAGGGAGAAAGTTTAATGTTGTTTTTCACTAAAATAGCTAAATTTCTAGAAAATAGTACAAGATAACAAAGCACTAGCACTCTATTTGTTCACAAGAAAGCCCCTACAGGTAGATTACCAACATTGACAGCTATGGGAACCAAAAGGAGGGGGTGCAGAACGAGAGGGTGCTTGTCAACAACCTCGCACTTGTGTTGTACTCATTTGGTTTCTAGTTCCATTCATTTGATTGGAAATAATGGTATGAATTTTTTAAAACAATTGTAACTTGTTGGATCCATGTAAGAGTTAATGTTGATAAACATTTGGGAAGATCTCCCTTCAGTATTCTATGAGTCAGCTTATAGAAGTTATTTTTTCCTAGATGTTTTGCCATTTAATAGCAAGAATTAGCTTGTGGGTTGTTAAGTATTATTAAAAATTGATTACTAATGGCTGTCTAATAACACAGCATAATACTCTTTCCTTTCATTGGCATCATCTTCTTCATCTTCATCTATTCCTATCCTAGCTAGCTACAATCTGTCAGCACTAGAATTAGCATCTCTTCCTATAACTTGAGAAACTCTTCTAAGACTAAATATCCCATAATTTGCAAGATCGTTAGGATCATTTGCTTGTATTACTTTTGGTGTATGTTAGGCTTTTTATTGTGTGAATTCTAGAAGGAACCAACTTGTTATAGTTAATTACAATGTTTGATTACCCTTTGAACATTTAATTATATACTATACTTTTGAGATCCACCATGTAATTAAGGTTTGTTACTTCTTTTAAGCTTCTTGCTTTCGTATATAATTCCTTTATGTATAGAATTTTTAGAAAGTCATACTTTTTTTAAGATTGTATAAGGATCCTAATTTTAAGAATTAAAAAAAAAAACCTTTATCTTTGTCATCGGTTCTTACAATAAGATTGTAGAAGGTAATTTCTTTTAAAAAAGGTGACTTTGTCGTCGGTTATTACAGAAAGCGACGACAAAAATATTTTTCCCATTACTTTCCATAATAACCGACGACAAAAAAAGTAAGTTTTTTAGCAAATGAAAGGTTTTTGTCGTCACTTATTATAGAAAGAGACGACAAAAAATGGTAAGTTTTTTTGTGAATGAAAGGTTTTTTCCGGCGCTTATTACAGGAAGCGATGGCAAAAATATTTTTGCCGTCGCTTGTACAAGCAACGATGTTTTCTTTTAAACGATGACAAAACTCAAAAAACGACGTGTTAACGGGGGAAAAAGTAATGTAACAACGCCGTCGCTTTTTTTGATAAGCGACAGAAAATCTAATTACCGTCGATTACCAACCGACGGCAAAAGATCCAATCCGTCTGCTGGACGAACGATATTTCGACATCGAATGTTCCTTGTAACCGACGAAAAAAAGAAACAATGATGCCACTTATGCCGTCGCTTTTTGGCATCGATTAAAAGGGATTTGTCGTCAATTTTCATCCAACGGCAAAAGTGGAACTTGTTGTAGTGATAGTTTTGTTTTGTTTTTATAGATTGTAATGCCTCCTAACATAAGCGTAAAAATATTCTAGAGATAAACATAGGAATCACAATTATTTATCTTAGGAATCTCAAAATAAAATTTGTGTATCAATGACCGTGCTTTTCAAAACTAAAGTCGTTTAACAAGAGCACTTAATAATTCATTCAAATGGATTGATAAAATCTTAGTACTTTTTAAAATTGACTTACAAGTACTAGTATCATGTGATTATAGTTTTGATTTCTATATTAAACTCTTAAAACCTGTGCCTAACAAGTACCAATACTAACCTTTACTACTGGTATCCATAGGTTACAGGTTCTTTCGAAAATTTCTAGGCATGAAACCTATACAAAGCAGGTATTGGTATTGATGATAAATACTGGTACATGATGATTACTAATACTCATCAAAATGCTATGACTACCGATACCCAGGATGGGTATTGGAACCCATATGGTTCTGTTGACATGTTACTTGTTTTATTCTTGAGCCTATAATTAAGCAACTAGCATTGGTGTCTAACCTTTAGTATCAGTACCAATCATCCATTGGATTAAATCTGAATAATTATTTGCCTTAGTTTCTCACATTGATGTTAGTGATTTATCATCCAATGGCTAGGAATTGATTGTTAGTGATCTTATGCCTACGAAATGACCCCTTTGGGTCCTCTCTTCGTACAACAAAGTAACAAAAGTCATTAGCTCTCAAAAAAGCCTTCTACAGCTCTCTTCTCTTCCAAAAAGTTTGTTGCTCTGCTTTAGCTTTTCTCACTTCTATTTCTCATCGCAACAAGCTTGTAAGTGTATGCAACCTCTTGTGTTTACCACATTTTGCGTGTTTATATTCATAGGCTCTCGTTTGGTAAATATTCTATGATTTTCATTGTAATTGGATTGAAATAATCCGTTAATTACCTCGTTATAATAAATTTGATTCTTTCAAGGTGAAGGGAATTAGGGTTAAAAATCCTAAGTTTAAAAGCGTAGGTAGTGAAGTATCTAGATAGAGAACCACCATATATCTTGTGTATTCTCTTGTGGCATATGTTTGTGCAATATATTTTTTTATATCACACTACTTCTAGTGTATGCTTGTGTATTATAGATCCTACATCATTAACTTATCAAGCCAGGCTCGCGACCCCTCGTTAAACTTAGCTTAACTTGACCCTATTGAGCTCGAGCTTTCTTGGTGGTACTCCTACATACAAATATGATTGGTCAACCTAAAGGTGGAGATCACATTAATGCTTTATCGTTGGAGCATAGAGGTGTCCATGTAGAGGTGTGATTGTTTGTGTCTATGGGTGAAAGAAATGGGAAGGGTATCGACTGCAGCACAGGTCTGCATTGTGCAGAGTGTAGAAATTGTCAGCCAACAGTCTAAGCCAGCTGTAAATTATGTCAATGCATAGTGTAGTTGGTTAGACATTCCATTTTGTGCATTTATCACCGAATCAATCTACTACTTTTTGAACCAATAGGTTCCTAATGGAAGGTTAATTAGCATGTGTGAAATTTAGTGCAATAATTAAGGCATTATAAGTCCTTGAAGCTCACAGAGAAGATGCTGGAATCTATAACCGTAAAGCAGAAGGAGGAGATGTACGTATGAGAAAGCCTTGATGAGAACACCACATTTCATATGACGAGTGGTATGATTATAGTTACAATCATACTACAATCTAAAGCAAAAGCAAGCATTGTTTTGAAGTTTGCAAAACAGTAGTAAGATTATAGTTGCAATCTAAATACATGACGGGTACTCTAAATGAATTTACCATTTTTGAAGTAAATTAAGCATGCTCACGTTTCATACGACTGGTGGCAAATCCATAAAATCCCTCCTCAATTTACTCAATTATAATTTTGGTCCTCGAGGATTTGGATTTGAAAATTCACAACAACAATCTTTTATAGTTCTTTATGAATTGCATGCCCAAATCTTTTAAGTTTTGTCCTCTGTATTCACGTTTGTTCCTTCCCATTCTAACAGTTAGCTTTCCAATTTTGCCCTTCCGACCTAAATTCTCGACCACGCCTCCGACCATAGGACCCCCAAGAAGGTAGTTCTTTTCCATGAAGTTTTTGACAACCTACTGGCCTCCGCGACTTCTCAAGAAACTTTAGGTGAGGAGAAAACGATCGCTTACGTACCAAAAACAGGTAGCATGCAGGTGGGTAAATACATATTGAAATGTACTTTATAATATATAGCTCTATCTGAGAAAAATGTATTGATGTATTTTAATTTTTAAATTATTTTTTATATATATATATAATGATTCTTAACTTATGAGAAATAATTTTTTTTACTTAAATAATTATTTTTTACCATTAAGTTGACAAATTACTTTTTATAAATTATAAATCATAAATTTTAAATCCATAAATAAAAATTATTTTTTATTTTTCAACTGAAAAATTATTTTTTATTGGTGAAAAATAAAAATATATTTATATGTTTTTATTTTTAATTAATATATTTTAATTTACAATCAATATTTTTTTTTTATGAAAATCAAAATATATTAATATATTTTATTAAGTAGAGAACATATATCATAAAATTCATTACAATATACATTATTTATTATTTATTATTTTTTTAAATTTTTCTTTGACTCAGAGGGTAACGGTGTTGCACTGACAATCGTCCAACAACACTGCCCTCAACAACGTTCACGAGCTTCACTTCACGAAGGGAGAGACACAATTCTTAAGCACGGTTTTACTTTTACCGAAGAAAAGGGTTGCGCCTCTGTTTCTGAATGGGAATTAATTTGTCAGGGGGTATTTCGCTAGTCGGTTAAGCAGGTTTAGGTTGATTAAGTATTTAATTCATCAGTTAATTTATTTTTTATTTACATTAGATTAAGTGAATTTAATTTAAAATAAAATTATTTTATTATATCTGTGAAATAATTTTAACTGATTAGTGCATCTAAACGAATTAATTCACTTAGTAAATGAAACCTTAGGCTAAGATATTATAGGAATAGGTTAAAATAAAATAAGATGAGGATTAAGTATATATTTAAAATGATTGGTATAATAATATGATATTAGTGAATATTTATTTAATAATATAAATAAAAGTGAAGAATATTAGTAAGTATTTATTTAATATTAAAAGTGAAATTGGATGGTACGGTGGATATCTTTTAATAATAAAAGTTAATGTAAATGTTATTGTGATTTGATTAACATAATTGTAAGTAATTACATAAGAGTTTACATTAAAATAATGAAAAAAACAAAAATCATGAATCGAAGAAAAGCCCCCTCAATCCAATTGTCAAATGGACCGTTAGGTCTCGTTTAGCAACAAGGTTATCCTAGGTTAAGAATTATTTCAAATTTTTCTTAAACTTTTTCTATTTTTTTAACATAAATTCTTATATAATAATTTCTAATCATTCCTACTTACTTATTTTTTTGAAATATTCCTACTTACTTTTACTATTAAAAAAATACCTATTACATCTTCTATTCTCACTTTTAATATTAAATAAATACCCACTAATATTCTCCATTCCCATTTAAATTATTAAATAAATATCTACTAACACCACATCAATATACTAGTCATTTTAACGTTATATTTAACACTCTCTTATTTCTACCACAAAATAAATATAATTTTTATTTATTTTATTTTAACTCTCTTGATCCAATTTTCAAATGGGCCCCGGTGATTTTGGTGTTGGATTGGATTGAATTGGTTTCAGAGGAGGCATGGGACCTTATGGGTCCCACCACTTCCCAGGGCTTTAAAGAAGCCACTACTCCATGGCCTAATACCGTCTCCCTTCCCATGACGATACCCCATGTCTTGCGGCTTTGCCATGACTGCACTATTTATTTCAATCTTTTTTTCCACCATATATTCCTTAAGTTAAAAAATAGGAAATACAGATGGTGACGTATGGGGTTCCGGGAGTCATATTATTATACTTTATACATTACTGTGAATGTAAATTTACGTGATAGTTGATATTTAATATAAAAATTAAAAAATATAAGGTTGTTATGTAACGAGGTTCATTATATTAAAAATAATATATAATAAATAATTTTATATTGGTGATAAATTATTATGGATAATTTTACATCGTATTTTACATCGATGATAAATTATTTTAAGGTATCTTTGCACTGATTTAATATCATTTTATATTAGTGCAAACTTAGTTCAAGAGTGGTTTTACCTGTGTAAAGTGATTTTGACCTATGGGTTTATATTTATGGAAAGTGATTTCACGTATGAGAAGTGATTTTTCGCTTAAAATGTGATTTTCACCCTAGGGTTTAGGATTTTGGATTTAGGGTTTAGGATTTAGCGAAATTAAATCCTAAACACTAAAGACTAAATCCTAAATTTTAAGGTGGAAAAATCATATTTCAAGTATAAAATCACTTGTCATGGTGAAGAAATATTTGGAATTTAATTTTACATTGGTGCAATCTTACTTTGAATTACTTTGCATTGATGAAAAGTAAAATTACACCGATGCAATCTTATTTTGCACTAGTGTAAAACTATTTTGAAGATGAAAAGTGATTTTACACTGGTGCAAATTAACTGATTCAGAAGTGATTTAAGTAGTTGCACCCGTATAAAAATGATTTATTTTTTATTTCAATACTGATAGATTCCATCATATATCAATATCTTTTTGACATAAAAAAAAATATATCAACCGAAGGTCAAATTCAAATCGGTGTACACTAACTTTTACATTACCTTTTATATTTCCAACCCACATCCATTACTTAATTAGCTTGTCAGGAGCAACCATAACTCCACTGTTTGCATACATCATACGATGTTGTGGGATAGCGATTAAAGTCGAATAACAATGTTTTGTGCTTTTAACAATGCATTAATCATTTATCTCAAAAAAGCAATGCCTTAATCACAAATTATTTAAAAGATATTATAAATCAAATAATTCAATATTTTAGAAATTAAACCAACAAGTCGGTTTAACTAATTTAACCGAATAGATGACTTATTGGATCAAACGGTTCAGATAACAAAAATCAAAATTGATGCAAATCAATTAAAATTAAATCAAATTAACCAATATTTGATTTGATTAATTTTTTAAGAGTTAATTTTTTTAAAAAAATTACACATAATTTTAAATTTTAAAAATAAAGATTTAAAGATTTATATATTTTTTAAGATAAGACTCTCAATTTTAAATATATATTTTATTTTTTTCTAATTTTTACTAAAAATATATCAATTTTAATCTAATTACAATTGTAAAATAACATTTCCTCTGTACTTTCATTAAATTTTTACTGAAACATCAATTCAATTCGATTAGATTCAATACATATGAAATCAAATATTTTATGATTTAATTTTTTAATATTTTTAATGTACTAACGTCATTATCAATTTAATCAATATAAACAAACAGTTGAATCATTGAAATTTTAAATCATAACCTAACATATTCAACAACCGATTCAAAATTTAAAATATTAAAATAATCAAATACGAGAGAAACCTTTGTTAATTGCACCAGGTTTGGAGCCAAAATAAAGTTGATCATGTAACCTCTGTCTAATACCTTATCCTATAAATTCAACTTCTCCAATTCATCGTCAAGAATGATGCGAGGAACAGGATGAACACGATAGAAGAACGACGGTGTACTTGCACAAGGAGAGAATACTTAACGAATCATATCGTGCATTTGTCTTTCGCAATTTACATGATGCTTGTAAATTGAACTCAAAATAAAATTTGAAATAATATGATAAGGAGACTATTGATGTTGTACATAGCACTCTGAAGTTTTTGCTTTTATGACTTTTCTTTCTTTATATGTATTGTAATAAGAGAAACCACAGAGAAGGTGATTGTGAAATGAAGGAAAATATAATTTCAACTAGAAAACTGCTGCAACTAATTTAAGTAGTTAAAAAAGAGAGCAGTGAACTTTCAAAATTACGATAAGTTTCTTTGTTGACCAACTGCTACCTAAGATTTAAGTCCATCTAACCGCAAACTTAACAACTCGTGTCCTATTTTATGAGAGTTAAAATGTAGGAAAATATAGGTTGTGATGTAAAAAATGATGTAAGTATTATTTTCATATTTTATATATATTGGTTTACTTGATAATTAATATTTAATGTAAATAAATAAAAGAACCTATGACTTGTTACGTAGTAATTCATATTACATTTAAAAAAATCACCACATCACTTTAATCTAAAAAATGCACAGGTGATAAAAAATTTTACATCGTTGATAAAAAAATTTTGCATCGGTGAAAAACTAATTTACATCGGTGATAAATTATTCCAAGAGTAGTGTTAGTAGGGCTTTTTAGGGAGAGTTTAGATATGCTTCGTTGTAGTAAAATTTCCTAAATACTCTCTCAACAAATACAATTTATAACTCAGAATCAAGAAATGAAGTCCGAGGTTGAAAACATGGAGTAAGTATTGTAATTCACACGCTAATCAAAATGAATGTATAAATGAGCACAAGAAATTAAATCAATAATGAGATTTAATGAATAATCTCTACTCAAAATTGATATTCAATGCATAACATGAGTATATCAAGAGTAAGAAAATAAAAAAGAGCTAAGATAAAAAAATGGTGATTTAGATCACCATTTATGGGTCATAAGCACATATATATCAACTACTCAATATATGAAATAAATGAACAGTGGCTTGAACTACTTAAGCTTTAATTCCATGTATTAAATGTATCCACGGTGCTGTGGTCAGATGCTCATTAGACGTCGGCTCTTTGGATCAAATGACTTAAATGTCGTTGCTACAACACTTTTAGAGAGCCTTCTTCTTCTTCTTCCTTTCCTCTTCTTCTCCAGGCCTTCGCCGCCTTCTTTGTCTTTCTTTCCTTGTTCCTTCAGCCTCACCTTCTTCTTTAAGCATGACCTCTCTTCTTCTTTCTCTTCTCAAAGACTTCTCCTCTTCTTACGCACAAGGGTTCCAAATCTCTGCAGCGATTAAGTGTCGCACAGTGCCTATAGGAGAAAAACCCTCCCCTCCCCCGCTTTCTCTTTTCTTTCTTGCCTTCCTCTTCCTCTCAGATAATCGGACCTTAATCGGGTAATCGGATCTGCAGTATCTTGTCCAGGGCTGCGTGCGTGGTGTCACAACCGAGGAGTGAATACGCTTAGGCGAGTCGAGTGTGCAGGTGAAGGGGACCCTACCCCAGGTGTTT
Source organism: Thalassia testudinum (assembly GCA_037157565.1). Classification (NCBI taxonomy): domain Eukaryota; kingdom Viridiplantae; phylum Streptophyta; class Magnoliopsida; order Alismatales; family Hydrocharitaceae; genus Thalassia; species Thalassia testudinum. The sequence goes on from JAZHRO010000031.1 coordinate 63,665,870, forward strand.
AGAGGCAACAAGCCCTATGCAGAAAAAGCATTTATGCACTACCAAGGGCTTGGATGTTCACGATGTGGCACTAAAGCCACTCCTTCGCATGTGCCTGCAACAAGGAAACTTCTCCAATTGCAGGTGAAATTGATGCGATCACCTTTAATTGGCGACCTGAGATGAAACCTGGAGCAACTCTGCGCTACCTGGAGGTGCGACCTAGATCTTTCATGGCCTGGAGTGCAAAGAACAGGGAAGAGATGACGGCAGCGATGACAGAGACCGGCGAACTCCTGAAAATAAGAACACGGCCTTTCGACCAAGTTAAATTAGCTCAGAAGCTTCGCAAGGGTGTAGCGAGGGTGTTGGTGGCGGTAGCGTGCCGTGAGAGGTCGTAAGGTGGTCGGACGAAGGTGGAGATGGAGTGTGGAGGTGGGTTTGTTCGGTGGAGAGTTTGGGTGGCCAATAGGGTGGAATAGGTTAGGGATTTTGTTGGCGGAGAGATGACGAAGCTTTTGGGAGTGTCGGCGAGGTGTTTGGAGGTGTGTGGTGTGAGATGGACCTCGTCGGAGGTATGGCCGGAGGTGGTGACGTGCGGTGGCGTGTGGTGGCGTCGAGGGTTGATTTTTGGGTTTTAAATAGAGGGAATTAACCTAAGGATCTAAGGGAACCTAACTAACCCTAAACTAACGGTTGAAAGGGAAGGGAAGGCACTAGCTTTGATTGGCCGACGTCGGAGAAGGGGAAGTCTTCACGGGGCAAACAATGAGGAAAGAGGGGGTCTGAGAGGCGTTCACCGGTGTTGTGAGACGCAGACGAGTGAGACGAAGAGAAATTCATCGGCTATTGTCTGTGACGGCAGATGAGGAAGGTGGATGGAGGGGCTCGCCGAGCTTTCGACCGAGGAGAAGGGAAGACAGTGGAGAACTGGCCAAAAATGAGCTAAGGAGGTGAAGAGATGCATAAGGGATCTTGTTATAAGCCTTGTGGGGTGTTTCCAAGCTTGGAAAGAAGCTTTCAAGCTTGAGAGCTTTGCGCACAAAAGGATACCCGAATCTTTCATGCATTTGTATGAGAGATTAGGAAAGACTTGGGGTCCAAGGTTAGATTCATTTGGAAGAGAATTCTTCAATGAATCTCTGGTTCAAATTTGGAATTGATTGATTAAGAATCGAGCGAAAAATCCTCACTCGAATCTCATTGGTGAGTTGCAGCTATTCCTAATGGCAACAGAGACCTAGGTGTGAAGGTGTTGACAAAGTTAGGGGGCTCTTTACAATATATTTTGAAAGCTGAGGGGTCATTTGAGAGAAGAAGAATTAGACTGGACCAAAATGCAAACTAGGTCAAGATGATCTCTGATTGGACCCAAATTTTGGTACAAACCTAATTTGGACCCAAGGAATCTGATAGTGAAGTTGGATTTTGGTTTTGACCAAGTTGGACTAAATAATTTACGTAAAAACTCAAATTAGGGAAATTATCTGTCTGAAACTCTATTTTAGGTCAAAAATGGGTTCAGATGGTCAAATCAAGGATACCAAACCTTAGAAAATATTTTTATATGATTTTTAGAAGGTTTAGGTGAATTTTATCCTGATCAGAACCTCAGTTAATTAAGAGGGTCTGAAATTAGGGTTTCAGATAACCATTAATTCTTGAAACGCGTGAAACCCATTTCTATCTGCATGGACCCTCTTGTTAGACATTTATGACCATTTAACCTTTAATTAACCCCTGAGAAAATATGTGATTGTTTTGCATTTAGAATATTCTATTAAAATTACAGTTTTACCCCTATTTTAATGCACTTCTCTCAGAATGAATATGTAATGAGTTATGGCTCTTTGGCGGCTACGTAGGAGCATTTATCTTTTGATTGTGACTAATTAAAGTTAGATATGGCTGATGATGACGTTATCATCATATCCCCATGCCTAACTTTTTCTAGTCCCTTAGCAAAATCCTATGAAATGAACTTGAATTCTAGACCATGCCTTTGATGCTCAGATCTCTGATGTGTGCTTTTTCTTTAGAGACTAGGTCAGACTGCCAATAATAGGCCTATAGGCACTCAAGTACCAATCAAGATCCAGACCTAACCAGCTTTTAGCCTCAGTCTGCCGTGAAGTTTTCTAAGGATCGCAAAAACTATCCAAAGGTTCGTTGGACCTAGCGGTTAAAGCACCCATGCTTTTAACATGGTTAGTCTAGGTTCAGTTTACAGTGCATTTTTGTAATAGAGAGAGATAGAAGAATTTCTTTGCATTTTTGGAGAGCTCTCTCTCTTTTTCTTTTCTTTCTTTATTTCTAGCTTCGGATTGGCTCAAAACACGTTCTATATCGGATTCCTGGTTCCCACCATCAATCCTCACAGGGTCCCTAGCAATAGATGCTTCGAGATAGCACCGCCCATGGCAACCCCAAGAACCCTGGCTTTCAACACTTCGAGATAGTACTGCCCATGGCATTTTGTAGCTAAATTCAATCTCTGGTGATCGACATTTCATGATAATCCTGTCCACGGCACTTGAATCAGCATAAGGTGCTTACATGCCCCTGGTAGGATATTTAGATATCCTAGGAGATAAGCATCGAAGAGACGATATGTTATTGAGCATCTTCGAGGGGAATTTCCTGCCTCTCCGTGTTGGTAACTCGTCCAAATCAACTTGTGTTTTAAAGCTGCTCCAAATCTAGGTAGCCTTTTCACAACAGAATAAATGCTTTTGTGTGATTTTGATTGATTGAGCGCACTGAACTAGACTTATGTGTGGATTAGGGTGCTTAGGTTACCGAATCCTGCAAACCAAAGGTTAGGTAACGTGACTGAATAATCCCTAAGCCTTAGACTTAATATATAAGCTTCGCATTTTCCTCAACCTCTTGAGGACTATCCGGATCTTAACGGATACGTGAATTTTTAAGCCTCAAAACAAGCCCAAGAGGCCTAAGATTAGCACTCATACTAATCTCGATGTCTCTTTAGCACTTTTTGACTTTATTTTCTTCTTTCTTTTGATTTGGTCTAGAACTTTACGTAGATTCCACAATCATTTACTAAGACTAATACTTTTTATTTCAAATTGTGGCTCCTTTTTATATTTAAATCACCTCCTCTTTTCCTCCCCAAAATGTTATGAAATGAAGCTCACAAAATTTACTCCCCTTTCCCCAATTTTTTTTTCAATTTTTTTATTTTTTTATTTTTTTGGAATATGTATTTTTTTGTGAGAACCCCTTAGAAACTTTTAGTTTTTTTTGTGTTTGCACTTTGACACCCCCAATGTCTAAGTTTTGCAATGTCTTCATTGTAAACCGAAGGGTATGAAATCAGCTTGGTTAAAGGATTAGAACATGTTCAAAGGGTGGGTGAACAGGTCAGGATGACTATTGCGGACATTTCAAGCTTTGAGATGAATACCAAAGGTGGAGTCGACTATTCTAAACTCTGAACTCTAAGTGCAGTAGACATGAAGCTCAAAAGGATAATCAGAAGGGTCTCAAATTTTTAGAATGACGGGTTGCCTCCCGTTAAGTGCTAAATTCAATGCCTTTAGACGAGTAGGAGATGATCATGGAGAAGGAGTGGTCAAATCAGCAGAATTTGGTAGAATAAGCACCTTGATCAATAGCCTGGTTGGTCCAACCAGGTGCTTATTCAGATTAACAAGTTGATGATGCAGCTCAAACCCAATCAGTCTGGTGGGTTGATAGATGTGGATCAGTAGATTTGGTGCCCACCAAATATTCTGTGACTCTGAAGGATGTGGCAATGCGAATCGCAGGTTTGGCTGAATTGGATCAACCTGGTTAGAGTAGGGATCTTCAAATGAAAAAGAGTCTGTGGAGGATGTGAGATCCCTACGAGAGTGATCAGAGAAGGGTAGGACGTGATTTGCATTCTAATCGATGTTCGAATCCCAATCAAAAGATGGAGGAGAATCATATGCAACCAGATCAGAGAGAGCTGAATCACAGTAGAAGTTGATTCTGGTAGCGGGTCGAGGTTGGAATCAGATTTGAGAAGGTTCTGTATGTGCTTTAGAAGAGGTGTTATCATGGAGCTTCAAATCATTGACCTTAGCGTCAGAATCAAAGGATGGATCATGGTCGCTGAGGTTGTAAACTGGTTTGGAGTCATTAGGAAACAACAGTTCTTCAAAATCATAGTAAGATTTGAAATCATTAGAGAACTTGCGAAGATCATGTTTTGAACTCGATTTCAGATCAAGGGTTCCACCATAGAAAGAATCAAGATGTATATAATCAACAACCTGACTTAGATCTAACCTAATTTTAGATTTCGAGCTTAAAAAGGTGTCCTTATTAGGCATAGGCTCAGGTTCTTGGCTCCTAGGATAGACCCAATCGATTCCCAGCTCTTCCAATACCCCAGTTTCTGTATCATAGATTGGCATGACTTTCAAAAAATTAATTTATGTCTCTAAGGAGGCTGGAGAGGTGTATTCATCAAATACAGGACCAAAATCATAGTCTAGATTCAAAATCTAATTCTCATCACATTGGGCCTCGTGATTATCCCAAATAGACTTGAATCTAGATTCTAGGTTATGGGTAAGGATTGGATCACTTGAATCTATGCTGGGATCTATTGGGATGTCAGAACCATTCTCGAGAGTTACCTTAACAGGATAAGGCTCGGGATTTATACTCTCGAGAGATTCTATTTTAAGCTCATCATTACTGGTGTCAGGGAAATCTAAGCTTGATGGACTAGCTTCAAGATTTTCTAAGGCTAGTTCAAAATCGAGAACACCTACAATTGGATCCTCCCAACCCTTATCAAGATCAGGTATGTCAATTGTTATGAAGTTTGAATTTGAATTCCTTTGGGTTGGGGGTCCACAACAATTCTGAATGTCTAACCCAGGCTCTAGGGAAGCTTTAGAATCACTCCAAGATATCTCATAAATGGCTTATCATAAAAGATTTAGAATATCTACACATTGCCCAATGATATCTTGGTGTATCTCCCAGAGTGATGGATTTGCAAAGAAATGTAAACCCTCTGTTCTATGCAATTCGTAAACTTCATTGAATTCTGGTATGAGGGTTTCCTAGGTTGGATCATTTCTTAGTTAAGTAAGCAGTAGACTAACATGGTTCATAATGAATTTTGTTGTTTCTGTGACATTAACCTGAATCATGCTGGTTGGATAATCTTCAAAATATTTAAGGGCAGCCTCAATCACTTCGTCTTTTATGATCATTTTGGGGTTCAGGTTTCCTAATTGGTCTTCCTAAGTTTCCAGGTGATGTAAACATGTTTACACTACTTAAGATGTCTATTTATGCATGTTCTTAAGCATAGGATTGCATTACATACTATAAATATTGCATAGCATGCATCATCTTGAATTTAGATTAGTTTGAATAAAATAGAGGTTAATTGTCTCCTTTTATGTTCATGGACAGGTTAAACTTTTTATCAGGGCCTCGGATTGAAGATCCAACCGTACAGATGTGATTAGGGCAACGATTGGAGTTCAATGACTCCAAGATCACCCTAATCAGACATTTGTAGCATCAGATAGAGACTGGGGAACCTTAGAAGATCAAAGGCCAAGATGGTGTGAATTTGCACTTTAAACGAAAAATCTGACCGCACGGATGGATTCAGATCGACGATCGCAGCCTAACAGCGCAAAAATCGACTCAATCCGACAATCGTGGCATCATCAACATCATCCAGAAGATGGACGGCCAAGATGGCACCATGTGGTGCCATCTTAGCCGCCCAATCGGCCACTGCACTTGCCGCACCCTCTCTTCTTCATCGCTTCTCCACCGTTGGATGCGCATCCAACGGTTTTGGATGCGCATCCAACGGTTTTGGATGCGCGTGCCTGAATTCATCTCTACGACACAAGCGCCGCTGTAGCACAGCGGGTGAATGAGCTCGCGAGAAGGCGAGGCTCGCGTTCGAGCCTGCGCGAGCGGTTGCTGGGGCATGGGTGAGTGGGCTCCGCGATCGCTCGATCGTGATCGAGTGGATGTGGGCGCTCAATCCGTTCCACGCGCTATCGCACGCCCGCGCGTGATGTGAGATCGCACGCGGGCGTTGCGCGCAGAAGAGGCGGACGAGAAGCGCTCTCAACCGTTCGATCTCACGATCGAATGGCCGAGATTCAGAGGACGTGGGCGGCATGGAAGGTGAGCGGGTGCCCCACTACGCCCACGATGAGGCTTTAGTGACGGTTTTATCCGTCACTAAAGACCTCTTATTTAATGTTTTGAGATTTAAATGACCAAATTGCCCTCACACCTTGCAACTATAAAAGGAGACCCCCTCCACACGAAATTCTCATCCCTTCCTTCTCTTCTCTCCCTCTCCAAACTCAAGAGAAGCTTGTCCCACACCCAGGATGCTTCTCGCGAGATAAAGTCAAATTTTCATCCCCCTTTCGAAAGCGGATCCTGCGACGACGACGATGTGCTGCCCCGTTCCCGTTCTTCCTGCTTCGTCCTCCTTCGTCTTGCTCTGTTCCCCGTCTTCTAGGCGTCGTCCCGTCCAGCTCGTCCTCCAAGCGACCGTCGAGGAGGATATCTCTCTCCCCATTCTTTTTACTACTTTCTAGAGTAGATTTACTGTTTTCTAGAGTAGATTTACTACTTTCTAGTGTAATCATTTTCCTGCTTTCTAGTCGTAATGTTTAGTGTAATGAATAATCTTTATGATGATGAATTCCATGTTCATTCTACATCACTTTTGGTTTTTGTTTGTAATATTCTCTCTCTCTCTTATTCTCTCTCTCTTCTATTTATTGTAAATAGTTAGATAGTTTCTAATCAATTATTCTGCTTCGTGACAAATAAAACAAACGCATATTTTTAAATCAAACGTCTGCCTCCTTGAGTTCGACCCGAGATTTCTATTCTGGTATAAATTTTATTTGTTGAACACGAGTTCTTTGCTTTCATACTACGACGACAGGCTTTTCAAAACCAAACACGTTAGCGTAGCAACTCGTAGCATTCAACACCAGGTTGTATTTCAAATCAGGTAGTGGAATCAAGATTTTAGAATCAAACTCAAATTTAGATTGAAGTTGACCAGATCAACTTAGAAATCCCTATAGAAGATCTAATGAGGTCTCTTAGGTTAAAAACCTAAGGGCCTTCTGTATATGTGCTTTAGAGAAAAGATGAGGGACTGGTTATGAATTGGGTCCAATCAAGGTACCCAAAGATTTTTGGATGACTAAGGCTGTTTCGAGATGAATGATACCTCTGAATCAGAAATCCGCACACCCAAGAATTACCTAGGCAACCAGGAAGGGAGAGCCTCGCAAAGACCCCTACACAGTAGAGCATCTCCACGGGTTACAGGTTTTCCCCTACCCAACCTTCCTTGTCACTACAGTTCCAAGTAGATCGGAATGTACGAACTTAAGATCTTAAGTGTACCAATTTTAGCCTAATTAATGGCTTGAATTTCACTTGATTGGAAGTTGATTTGTCTTGTGACCTGATTGTGCAGCAATCATAGGTCTTAATTGACCTAGATTAAGCTGGGACTTAGCATAATTCAGGGTTATTCGTGCATGCATAAGCATTATCTGCATCTTTACTGCTTTACTTTAGCTATGCATAAAATAATGATATAATGTGTTGATTAAGTGTATTATGTCGATTGCAGCCCATAAGTTGATCTGGAGTTGGATCTAAAGCTTGATCAGGAATAATGGGTGTTGCAGCAGAGCTGGAGCAGAAGACTTAGATTAGATGTAGGAATAATAATGTAAGGGTGTTAAAGGTTTGCTATTCTATTAAGTAGGAATAAAGAAGTAAAATGTGAAGAGCTTAGGTCCATCCTAGCCCTAGGATAGCCTAGAAACTTCCCCAAGCCTTAGCCACCCTTAGATTAGGTCACAACACCCTAGGAAGCCCTAAAACCCTAGTTCCAACCCTTATCTAGACGTCCAGATAAGTTATAGGACGTCCAGGACCCTTAACCAACTCCCGCACACCTCAAACCCACTTCTGCAGTGTTATTGGACGTCCAGACACTTTGTTAGACGTCCAATTTCTGCAGAATACCTAAAACAGAACCTTGATTTCCCCCTGACTTAGATTGGATGTCCAGAATTGAAGTCTGGACTTCTGATTTTTGAGTATAAGTTGTCTGATCACATTTTTGGACGTCTGGTACTGGTCTCCAGTCCCTGTTTTGAGATTCAAGCCTTGATCTTGGATCTCTAGCTCCCTAAACCTAATCCCAACCCCATAGGAACCTAAATTAAGGTGTCGTAACCCTAGTACATCACCTCTAGACTTACCTAAGGACCTAATTAGGTCCTCACCAAACCCAATTGACTTATATCAAAGTCAATTACCTTCACCTAAGTCAATTGGACTCATTGAGTCTAGTTGAGCTTAGATCTCAACCCACACAAGTTCAATTGGACTTAGTGAGAGTCCAATTGACCTAAACCCAACCTAATTGAGTTATTTCACTCTCAATTAGGTTCACACTCATTCAATTAAACTTGGGTTGAGTTTAATTGTAAATTCCTCTTAGCAATTAGGGTTTGTAACCGTAATTCATGACATACACCTACCTAAACCCCTTAGGACCTAACCTAAACCTCTTAAACACCTGTTCTCAACGATTTTGTGCGGATTTAAAGCGTATTACATTGTAGTATAACCGACAAAACATTTAAATAAATATAAAGAATTTTATTACTCGAACAACTGGAGTATCCAAGGTTGAACAAGGGGAGCAATCTCAGTACTTTGTAAAACCAAAGAATACAACTGTTAAATGCAAATATAATTGATTCAAAGAGAGAATTTTAAAAAGGATTTGTGAAAAAAAAGTAGAATTGGACGTCTGATTTCTGTATCAGATGTCTTAAATGTGATCTCTCTTTCTCTCTTCTTCTCTTTCTGCTTCTGTATCTTCCTTCTTCTCCTGCCTTGCCTTTCTTCTTTCTTCTTCTTTTTCTTCTGATCTCTTTGCAGTCTTCACTTGGCCTCTTCTTTGTTCTTCTCTCTCTTCTGCCTTGTCTTCCTTCTTCTTCTTCTTCTCGGCGAAGACTTCTCCTTTCACTGCTACACAGCCTCTTCTTTCTTCTCTTCCTATTCTTCAGCTGCTAAGTGTTCGCTGCCTCGGTCGCTTCTTCCTTCCTGCACACACCACACAGTAGCAAAAACCTACCCCCGTCCCTCTACCCAAGCGTCTCTCTTTTTCTCAAGCAGTTCACTCAAGCACGCTCTCCCAGAGCCACACGGGTAGTCGGGTTGGATTCGCACCTGGGACCACGCGCACCGGCAAGTGGTGATGCGCGAGGAGTGCGTAGGTTTAGGTCGGGTCGGATCCGCCAGATCCGCGAGATCAAGCCGCGGACAAGGCGTGTGGGGGTAGTGAGGGACCTCACCCCTGTGCTTACGGAGGCAGTAAGAAGAAAACACAAAAATAATTTATAGGATACCTGAGTTTTGCAATCCCACGATGTGGGACTATCTGGTCGGTCTTGCCTTCACGCGCGCCCGTAGAGCTTTCGTCACTCGATTGCCCAAGCTGATGGCTCCTCTGTGTGACTGGCTAGCCTCGTTCGCTTTGCGACCTTCGCGAGAGTCTGCTGCACCTGCAGCCTGGGAAGCCTGATGCCCGAAGCTGCTCCAAGCTCCCTGCTGCTTCGGCTGTTAATGGCGGCCGGAGCATACACCTGACATCCAACAGAACGGCCTATTGGCCCAATCAGAAAGCTGGAAACCTTCGCTGTAGCACGGCGAAGGCGGTGGGTGATGCTGCAGGTTGCAGGTCGGCCTAGGCATGCGTGCCTAGGTCAACCTGTGGCCGGAGATGGTGGGTTGGTCGGGGGGTGCTTGTGGAGGTCTGGAGTGGCAGTGATGGGGTGGAATGGGTTCCTGGTGGTGAGGCGAAGCTCACGAGGGGGTTGGCGAGCCGTGTGGAGGGGCGGAGTGGTGTGGGCAGCTCGCCGGAGGGCGGTCGAAGGCGAGAACGATGGAGGTGGTTAGGTACTGTCGAGGGGTAATCAAGTAAAATAGTAGGGGGAAAAGAGAGAGGAGAGGATGGAGAATGTATCTGGGGTTGTCTGGAAGGAAGGGAGGCGGTGGAGAGGACGGCTCGTAACTGTCGTCGTCAGGGAAGAAAGATCCTGAGGGAGGAAGCGGCGATGAAGATGAGGTCAGGAGCACGCGCGCGGGGTACAGCGCGACGCGGGAGGAAGAGGCGGAGAGGACTCTGCTGCTGGTATGGCAGCAGAGCGATGAGAAGGAGGGGAGGAGGTCGCCGGAGCTTGTGGGTCGTTTGGCCGGAGATGGGAGAGAGGGAATTTGGAGGGGATCTCCGTCAAAATCAAGCTTGGGTCCTGCGGCAGGGTCTGGGGGGGTTTTATAGGTGCAGGCCGCTCCTGTCAGCGCGTGGAGAGCGCGCAATTAGGTCTGCTGGCTCGCCGGATTTGGAAGGAAGGTGGATACCCAAATCTCTCGTGCGTTCGCACGAGAGATTGGGTTCACACCAGCGATTGAAATTGGCTTTAGAAGGAAGGGAATTCCTCAGAGAATCCCCCTTCCATTTCTGGGAGGGAATCTCTGAGGGATTAGAGAGCAATCCCTCTCTGAACCTCGCCGGAGCTCGATTCTGCCCTAACAATGGCGGCAGGACCGGATTGCAAAGGGGGCGAAGAACTTGGGGGGCTCTTTGCAAGGATATTCAAAAGATAGGGACCTATTTGTGATTTGGGTGTACTAAATTGCAAAGTAGGTCAAGATGACCTCCCCTTAGGTCCAAATTTTGGTATAAACCTAATTTGGACCTAAGGAATCCAATGGCGAAGTTGGATTTCAGGTTTTACCTCGTTTGACTAGATATTTTGCGTAAAAACCCAAATTTGGTTAATTGAGGAGCTAGGACCCTAATCTAGGTCAGACTAGGTTCCAAAGGCCAAATTAAGTGTTTTAAACCCTAGAGGATGTTTTTCCATGATTTTTAGAGGGTTTACTCGATTTTTATCCTGACCGAAACCTTGTTAATTTAAGCGGGTCTATTTTAGGGTTACCAAGTGTCATTTAATTCTTAGATTGCATATAAACCCATTTCTGATTGACTCAACCCTCTTTTTATCTTATTTGGACCATTTGACCGATGTTTTGCTTCTGAGAAATCCTGTTTATGTACTGCAATGGTAAAATTACAGTTTTAACTTTTATTTCATGTTTTCTTCTCAGAGCACTTGTTCCTTCAGTTAAGCCTTCTTCTAGGTTATGTAGGAGCTTTTATCTTCTTTATTGGGTCAAAATGAGCTAGTTATGGCTCATGATGAGGCTCTCATCAACACCTAGAGCATGACCACACACACACACACACACTGATGGATCGACTTTCATAGTGCATGTTTTAAAAGGATAGATACGTTGTAGTATATCGCGAAAAACGATTATCAATTTTATTTATTTATTACTCAAACTTTGAAAACATTCCGAGGTCGAACTCAGGGAGCAATTCGATCTTTAGAAGCAAAAAAATCATAATTCTCAATAATGTAATGTTTTACAAAAATTTAGAGAATAAAAGGAAATAGAATTTTTCTTCTCTTTTTCTTCTTTTCTCTTTTTCTTCTTTACTCTTTCTCTTTTCTTTTCTCTATCTTTAGACGTCTGATTCTATGAATCAGATGCCTTAAGTGGCATTTGCTACAGTGTCATGCCTTCTTCTTCTTCTTTCTTTCTTCTCTTTGGCTTCTGCTGCTCTGCCTTTGGCTGCTTCTTCTCCTTGGCTTCTTCTTCTTTCTTCTTTCTTTTCTGCTTGGCTTTCCTCTTTGCGGTAGCTCCCTCCTCTTTTCTTCTCTTCCACTTTGGCTTCTTTTTCTTCTTCAGCTGTTTCCTCTACCTTCTTCTTTTTCTTCCTTTCCTTCTGTATTGTGCTCCTTCCTCTGCCTTCTTCTTCTTCAGCTCCTGCTCCTTCTTCCTTGGCTTCTTTTATTCTTTCTTTTCTGCTTGGATTTCCTCGTTGTGGCAGCTCCCTCCTCTTTTCTTCTCTTCCTCTTTGGCTTCTTTTTCTTCGTCAACTGCTTCCTCTACCTTCTTCTTTTTCTTCCTTTCCTTCTGCACTGTGCCCCTTCCTCTGACTTCTTCTTCAGCTCCTGCTCCTTCTTCCTTGGCGCGGCTAAGTCCTCAGCTTCTTCCTCTTCTTTAGTTGGCCTCTTCTTCTTCTCTTCTTCCTCTTCTGCTCAGCTGCTTCCTCTTCCTCCTTCTTCCCTGCACAGGCACGGAGAAGCAAAACCTACCCCCTACCCTCCCCACGTCTCTCTATCTCTATTTCTCTCTTCGGTTCGCTCTCCCAGACCTAATCGGGTATTTGGGTCGGGTCAAGCACACCTGGGTCCAGGGGCATCGGCGTGGGTGATGTGCGAGGAGTGCAGGGTTATCAGGTCAGGTCATCCAGGTCTGCAGAGGAGTGAGCGCAGATGAGGCGGTGAGTGGGCGAGGGGACCTCACCCTGTGTACTGAGGCGAAGAGCTTAATTCACTTTTTCAATTTATTTACCTATGCTCACTCACCCACTTTCGAGGTGGGACTAAGCGTCCCACCTTCGTTTCGCCACCGCCTGCAGCAGATGGTCTCCTTAATTGGCAAAGCTGTAGGGTCCTTTGACGTCGATTTAAAGCCTGGATGCGTGCGTGACTCGAATCCACATTGCCTGGGGGTGTCTCCTGGAGCAGAGCGCGACCTGGAGCGGCTTGAAGCTTGCTTCAAGCACAGCAACAATGGTGGAAGGGGCGGCAAACCTGAAAACACGAACACGTCCTCGCGGCCCTGTCAGAAGCCTTGGGGAGCTTCGCCAAGGTGTGGCGAAGGTGGCCTGTTGGTCGGAGTCGCGTGAGGGTGTCTGTACATGTGTGCCTAGGGCACACTGTGTGCGTGCAGGTGGGTGTGTTCGGGGACAGTGTGTGGAGCGTGTGGTGGTTGATGGAAGGGCGGAAGGTGGTCAGTGGGAGGTGGTGAAGCTTAGGGACCGGTCGGCGAGGGGTGAAACAGCTTGTGGAGGTGGAGTGGCCTCGCTGGAGTTGGTGGTCGGAGGTGAAGACGATAGTGGTGGAAATGGCAGTCGAGGGATTGAACATACAAATTAATGAGGGGAAATGAAGAGGGGAGTGAGAGGAACTTAACTGAGGCATTTAGAGTGAAGGGGGGGGGAGCGGATGGCGAGCGGCTGGTACTACTGTCATCGGAGACGAAGGTGCCTAGAGGAAGAAGACTGCGATGACGAAGGGGGTCAGAGGGCGCGCGCTGGTATGACGCGGCACAGCAGAGAACGGCGGAGTTGGCTCTACCATTGGTACAGTGGCAGAGTGACGAGAAGGTGGAGGAGAAGTCACTGGAAGCTTTGGGCAATCGGCCGGAGTTGGGAGGAGACAAAATTAAGGGAGATCTTTGGCCAATTTTTGCTTGGAGGAAGTGGTGTGGTGTGCCCTTCCTTAAATAGGCACCGGCAAGGCGGGAAGCGCGCGAGGGCGGTGAGGAAGCCACCCCAGAGGTAAGGTCGGTCGGAGACCCATACCTCTCCCGCGTTTGCACGAGAGGTATGGTGGGTTTCAGGGCATGGGGAGCAGCCCATGCGGTAGGGGGCTCCGTAGGGAGCTCCCCTTTCAAATCTGGGGGCGGCTCCCCATGCAGAAGAGGCATAAATGGCCCCTACTGCAGAGGGTAGAGGGACCGAAGTGAAGAAAAAGATGAGAAAGCTGAGGGGGTAATCGCAAGGGTTTCAAAAAGTTGAGGGTTAGAAAGTAATTTTGAGAATCAAATTGCAAAGTGGGTCAAGACGACCTTCCCTTAAGTCCAAGTTTTGGTATAAACCTAATTTGGACATAAGGAATCCAATGGTGATGTTGGATTTTACGTTTAATCACGATTGACTAGACATTTTGCATAAGAACCCAAATTAAGTCAAAAATTGGGTTTGGACCCCAATCTAGGTCAAAATAGGTTCCAAAGGCAAAATTGAAGGTTCTAAACCCTAGGGAATATTTTTTCATGAATTTTAGAGGGTTCAGTTGATTTTTATCTTTCCTGAAACCTTGTGAATTAAAGTAGATTTGTTTTAAGGTTACAGAATGTCATTTAATGTTTAGGTTTCTCCATAACCCTTTTTTGACCAAACCATCTCACTTTTTCTCTTATTAAGTCCACTTGACCTATGTATAGACCCTTAGAAATTCCGTTGATGCACTACAATGGTAAAATTACAGTTTTACCCCTTGTTTCATGTTTTTTTCTCAGATTAGTAATTCCCTGAATTAGGCCTTCCTTTAGGTTATGTAGGAGCTTTTGTTCATTTTATTAGGTCAAAATGTGCTAGTTAGGGTTCATGATGAGGTTCTCATCATACCCCCATGCCTAGCTTTTGCTAGTCCCTTAGCAAAATTTTAAGGTTTTAACCTCTGTTCTAGACCATGAGTTTCTTTCACCAATTTTGATAAGTGCTTTTTCTTCTCTTTTCTCTTTGATTAGGTTATAATGTCGACAATCGACCTAAAGGTACTCTAGTACCAACCAAGATCCAGACCTATCTAGCTTTAGCCTCAGTCCTTAGCAAAGGATTTTAAGGCCTGCTGGAACTACCCTAAGGTTTATTGGACTCCGTGGTTAAAGCACCTGTGCTTAAGACATAATTTTAGACTTGGTTCAGTTTGCAGTGAATTTTTGGAAGAGAGAGAGACAGAGGGTTTATTCATTTGGAGAGTTTTCTCTCTCTTTTCTTTTTATTTCTAGCTTCAGATTGGCTTCTCAATACGGTCTGTATCGGATTCCTCGTCCCCATCATCAATCCTCAAAGGTCCCTGGCAATCGATGCTTCGAGATAGCACTGACGTGTCTTTGTGCATGTGTGTTAAGAGGTGTCGTTATAGTCGCACTTGATACACCGATTTTAAAAGAAGTAAATGGAGGTGAGTCCGAGTGTCGGTCTTAGAGAGGCGTGGAAATTGAATTTTTGTTTATCACTTGTTGTCATGGAAAAGGCGGAGTTTTGCTTGCGAAAGATGCGATTTTTGAAAAGCGAGAGAGAGAGATAGAGAGAGAGAGTTTAGGGTTAGAAAGCTCTTGGTTTTGATCATGCAACTTGAACAGAAATTAAAATGGCAATTGAACGGAAAATAACTTCATTAAACATGCATTCGTAGTTCGTAACTTACAACATTAAATACATGCTTCAACAAAAGTAATGGAAAGCTTGTGAGAGAGAGAGAGAGAGAGAGAGAGAGAGAGAGAGTGGAGAGCGACGAGGCGGCCACGGCGGTGGAGGAGGCTCCGTCGGCGGCTCGTCATCTCCGGCGATTACAAGAGTGCCTAAAGCTAGCTAAGAGAGGAGTGGAGTAGTTGCAAGGGGGAGTGAATGCCTTGAATGGTGGTTGGAGGGGGTTTAAATAGAGTTAAGGGCTTCCTAAAAGAAGAAGGGGCTTTAGCGACATCCAGAGCGTCGCTAAAACCGCTTCCAAAAGCGTCAGTGTAGCCCTCTCGCCACTGGTCAGCCGCCCGCCCTGTTCCTTCTCCTCGCACGATTCGTGGCCGCTGAACGAGAGCCGTCCAATCGAAGATCGGACGGCTTAGTCTTCCTCGCCCGCGCTGAGATTGCGCCTCGGGCGCGCGTGTGCGCGCGCGTCTCCGCTCGACGTGCGTGCGTGCGTGGGCACTCGTGCGCTGCGGTCGTGCTGCGTGGTGAGATCCTAGCTGCCCGCTGCTGATCGGGCGGCCCAATTTCTCCGTGCCCTTCGCCCACCTTCAAATCCCCCTTGTGCGCTAACCGTTGCGCCACGCCCGCGCTTTTGTCGCGGTGACCGTGGGCGGGCGAGCGGATCTCGGCCGTTCGATCGAAGATCGATGGCCGAGATTTGTCCTCGGCTGGCTGAAGGCATGCGTGCGGTGGGGGTGGGGCTGATGTGGCACAATCTGGGCAGTTGATCTCCAGATCAACGGTCAGAACTTCTTGGGCCCATTGTAGGATCTCTGGATGTCGGATTTGGCCGATCTTGAGTCCGTTGGACTCTGTTCGTCATTTTGAATCCATCCGTGCGGTACGATTGCTCATCTGAGGCCTGCTTTGACAAATGCTTACACAAATGGCCATTAATACAGTTTATAAGCAATCTTGGTACATGATGCATGCAATGCTCCTATTCTACTTATGTTGTTCCTTTTATTCTAAAGATGGGCCATATTCAACATAATTATTACCCTATTGTGTGGTGTTATCATACCCGCATGCTTACTCTTTGCTAGTCCCTAGCAAGGTTTATTCTAGTCTTTATTTCCTTGCAGAATTCAAGAAGTAATTGCTTAGGCACTTCGTTACTTGTCAATAAGAGGAAATATACGCAGATCTTAATCTACAAAGACTAAGCAGCGCCCGGGTGTCTGCCAAAATACGAATCGCCCGAATCCTTGCTTTAATGTATATATAACTATACATACGTATATATATTTTTTTAAGAATTTTTTTCGAAATTCAGTGTGGGTTGGTAACTTTTTACGGCTACCCAACCCACCCAAAACTCGGTCAAAACCCTAAGTGCTAAGCATCTTGGTGTGAATGTTGTGATAGACTCACTTAACGGTAATTAAGACAGACCTCAAGTTTCTATGCCTCTAGGTGACCGGAAAAGGAAACAAATTTGCCTGAAGGTGTATTTGTTCGATTGGTAGCTTTCTCCTTACATTTGTTTTAATTGGGGTCAACATAAGGAATTTTCCAGTGTATACCTCCCCGGCTTGTACTACTTCCCCGCTTCTTCCATAGGTGTTTTGGTCTTTTTTGTGCAATTATTGAGCTGGGCTCTGGACAACCGACCAATGGGCTGTTACCCATGATCACTTGCCAGCCATACTTGTGCGGTGAAGTGTAGTTTATTTTCTTTTCTTCTTTTTTTTTTTTGTAGGTGGCTTCCCTGTTCTCAAATGTACCTAAAGGCAACGAAAAAGAAATGGCCTATGGCTGGGTTCTGGACAACCTGCCAATGGGCTGTTACCCACGACAACTTGCCAGCCATACCACCCTAGAGAGTTCATTAGCTACCCAATTTCTGTCAAAATCTCTGAGAAGTGAGTCTGTGCAAAAATGTGTGCAGATGCTTAGACTCAAAGTTTTTCTGAGTTAGAGGGTGAGTTAATAAGTCGTATACTTATTACCTTATTTAGTAGGTGGATTAGAATAGCTTAAGGTTGCAAGGATTCACCGCTAAATCCATATTTTAATGGACACCAGGGCTGATTAAGCCTGAAGGCCTGAAAAGTCTAAGTGTTTAAGTTCTTTCTGTATTATTTCCCACTATTGACAAGTTTCTAATGCCTAAGTTTTCTTCCTAATTTTTTTTTTATAATTAATTTATTCATTCAGACTGATTAGTTGAGCTCAGGATTATGCAATTTACCACCCAGCCATGCTTAAGTTGGATAATGTCCTCATTGGCAGATACATGATGCAAAAGGGTTCAGAAAGATAGTACCTGAGTGACGTGAACTACCAAATCAGTCTGAATCCTCTGGGTTGCCTCTCAGGAAGCACTGAGTTTAACGCCTCCAGCTGGGCGGTGCTTGGTGTCAGCCCTCAACGAGGGTGACACTTTCCTTGGGGGGTACCTGGGCCAGGAAATGCTTCAATCTTTGACCATTAACTGTAAAAGTGTGCCCAGTGTTAAGATCAGCGATTTCAACCGCCCCATTAGAATAGGGCTTAACCACCCGAAATGGTCCTGTCCATTTGGACCTGAGTTTCCCTGGGAAGAGTTTTAGGCGTGCATCAAACAGCCAAACTTGCTGGTTAGGCTCAAAGGCTTTTCTATGAATGAGTCGGTCGTGGACGGATTTCATTTTCTCCTTATACAGTCGACTATTGTCAAAGGCGTCCCGACGGATTTCTTCGAGCTCAGATAATTGTAGCGTCCTCTGCGCACCGGCTAACTGGGGATCCATGTTACACTGCTTGACAGCCCAGTAAGCCCGGTGTTCCAATTCGACAGGAAGATGGCAGGCCTTGCCGAAGACCAGGCGATAAGGCGACATGCCTATCGAGGTCTTGAAAGCGGTCTTGTATACCCACAGGGCATCATCAAATTGTGTAGACCAGTCTTTCCTGTCAGGTCTCATAGTCTTTTGTAAAATGCTCTTGATTTGTCTATTGGAGACCTCAGTCTACCCATTTGTTTGTGGATGATACGGGGTGGCAATGCGGTGGTTTACCCCATATTTTCTAAGTAGGGCACGGAATTGGGAATGGATAAAATGGTTTCCACCATCACTGATCATGGCCTTGGGTATTCTAAATCGAGAAAAGTTGTTCTTCTTCACAAAGTCCATGACAGTCTTGTGATCACATCATCGAGTGGTGACGGCTTCAATCCATTTGGAAACATAGTCTACTGAGACCAGGATGTACTCGAAGCTGTTGGATGGTGGAATGGGGCCCATAAAATCGATACCCCAAACGTCGAAGATTTCGACAATCAAAATGAGCTGAAGGGGCATCATATCTTTCTTGGTCATGGTCCCCAGTGTTTGGCAGCATGAGCAAGTTTTGGCAAGATGTGTGCATCCTTAAATAGGGACGGCCAGTAAAATCCAGACTGCAACACTTTTGCAGCTGTTTTCTTTCCAGAGAAGTGGTCGCCACATGCTTGGTCATGACAAAAGGAAAGCACACTCTGAACTTCATTTTCAGGGATACACCTTCTAATGATCTGATCAACACAGAGGCGAACAGCATGGGATCATCCCAAAAATAGTGCTTGGCCTCAGCCAAGAACCTGTCTCGTTGCTGTCTAGACCAGCTGTGCAGGGTTTGTCCTATAACCAGGTAATTGATGTAGTCAGCATACCATGACATTTTCTTGTCTTGCACGGCTAGGATGTGTTCATCAAGGAAGGTATCAGATAGAGGTAGGGAGGGTCCAATGTGGTCTGGATGAAGTCTCGACAAGTGGTCAGCCACCACATTTTTCGATCCGACCTTGTCTCAGATTTCCAGGTCAAATTCCTGCAAAAGAAGGATCCATCTGATGAGCCTGGGCTTTGCGTCCTTTTTGGCCAACAGGTGCCGGTTGGCTGAATGGTCAGTGTAAATAGTCACATGGGATCCCAGCAAGTATGAGCGAAAATTTTCAAGTCCAAATACTACAGCGAGCAACTCTTTTTCTGTGACGGTATAATTACGTTGGGCCTCGTCCAACGTTTTGCTCGCGTAGTAGATCACCACGGGCTTCTTGTCTTGCCTTTGTCCCAGGACAGCGCCTATGGCAAAATCTGATGCATCACACATAATCTGAAAGTCCTGGGACCAGTCTGGGGGTTGAAGTACAGGTGCGGTGGAGACTAAGTCCCGGAGGGTGTGATAAGCTTGGATGCAATTAGGAGACATGTGGAATATGGCGTCGTTGGCTAGAAGGTCGGTCAAGGGTTTTGAAAGCTTGGAAAAGTCTTTGATGAACCTTCGGTAGAAGCCAACATGTCCTAGGAAGGAGCGAATCTGCCAGACCGAACTAGGTGGAGGAAGTTTGGAAATTAAATCAACCTTAGCTCGATCTACCTCGATACCCCTATGCGAGACGATGTGACCGAGGACAATTCCTTCTTGAACCATAAAATGGCTCTTTTCTCAACTTAACACCAAGTTAACCTCGATACATCGTTTCAGGATTTTCTCCAAGTTGTTCAGACAATGGTCGAATGAATTTCCGAATACAGAGAAATCATCCATAAAGACCTCCAAGTATTCACTCACCATTTCTGAAAAAATGGCTAGCATGCAACGCTGGAAGGTCGTAGGTGCGTTGCATAACCCGAACAGCATTCGACAGAATGCAAACGTGCCATACGGGCAACTGAATGTGGTCTTTTCCTGATCTTCTGGAGCAATTGCGACTTGGTTATATCCTGAATATCCATCCAGGAAGCAAAAATACTTCTACCCTGCCAATCTTTCAAGGATTTGGTTAATGAATGGCAAGGGGAAGTGGTCCTTCTTAGTGGCTTCATTAAGCTTCCTATAATCAATACACACCCGCCATGCGGTAGTGGTGCAGGTGGGGATGGATTCACCATGATCATTGGTGACAACGGTAAGCCCAGCTTTCTTTGGAACCACTTGAGTGGGGCTCACCCAGGGGCTATCGGAGATAGGGTAGATGATGTCGGTGTCAAGCCACTTGATGATTTCTTTTTTAACGACCTCTCGCATGTGATGAGAACCTCATCATGAGCCATAACTAGCTCATTTTGACCTAATACAAAGGATAAAAGCTCCTACATAACTCAAGGAAAGGCTTAACTCAGAGGGATTCTGAGTTCGCAAAGAAAATAGAAACTAAGGGGTAAAAATGCAATTTCACCAATCCAATCTAAAAATAGGGTAACTCAGGGTCCAAACATAGGTCAAAGCAACCTAATAAGAATAAAAGTGGGATGAGATGATCTGATAAGGGCTACAGCAATTCCAAGGAACTAAATGATAATCTGTAACCTTAAAACAAACCCACTTCAATTTGCGAGGTTCGAGGCAAAGTAAAAATATAATAAACCCTCTAAAATTCATAAAAAAATAATATCTAGGGTTTAGAACCTTCAATTTGGCCTTAGGAACCCATTTTGACCTACATTGAGAACCATGCCCAATTAATAACTTAATTTGGGTTTTTGCATAAATTTACCCGTCAAACAAGGTTTAATCTGGAAATAAAATTCACCATCATAATCCTTAGGTCCCAATTAGTCATGTATAAAAACTTGAGCCTAAGAGGAAACCTTCTTGACCAACTTTACACTTTGGTCCTCATTTATTTACTTTTTGGCCCTCAACTTTTGAACCCTCACATTTCTGCCCCTAACTCTCCTTCATTCTTTGCATCCAGGTCCTTCCTACCAAAACCTGACCAGCACCATGCTCCGGCGACCTTGCGCGGAGCATGGCGCCGCGCAGGGTAAGGGGGAGGGTCTGGCAAGACAACCGGGGGTGCCCTGCGTCGTCAGCCGTCGCAGGAACACCCCCTGGTCGCTGCAACCCACCATACCGGTCGTGCGAACGCATGGACGGTATGGGTCTCCATCTCTGGCATCCTCCGACGAGGGAGACACGTCGTCTCCCTCCGCCCTCCTCTCTGATTCCGCCTCTATAAATACCCCCGTCGCTCCGCCGTTCTGAGCAGCTCGGTCCTGACGGAGAAAGACCCCCACTTCCTCTCTTCCCACTTCGACAGGAAGCCCTCCAGCTCCGGCGGCCTCTCCTCTTCCTCCTCGTCGCTCTGCCGCACTACTAGCTGCAGGGCTGCCCTCCCTCGCTCTTCCCGCGCCACGCCGCACCCAGCTGGCGCCTCTCCGGCCCTCTCCTTGCCGCCGCCCCTTCCCCTGGGCATCTTCTTCTCCGGCGACAGTCGATACGACTGCCGCCTTGCTCCAGCCCCTTTCGTCTCCGTAGCTAGGTCAGAACTTCTCCCCATCTCCCCCTCTTTCTTTTCCTCACTGTCTTTTATTTGATTAAACCCTCTCCGGCCCTCTCCTCGCCACCGCCCCTTCCCCTGGGCATCTTCTTCTCCGGCGACAGACGATACGACTGCCGCCTTGCTCCCACCCCTTTCGTCTCCGTAGCTAGGTCAGAACTTCTCCCCATCTCCCCCTCTTTCTTTTCCTCACTGTCTTTTATTTGATTAAACCCTCTACCGCTCTTGTCCATCGTCACCCCCTTCGTCTCCGGCCAAACTCCGGCGAGACGCCCCCGTCGCTCCACAGCCCCATACGCCTCGCCGACCCTCACAGAACCTCCGCCTCCTCACCCTGATCAACCTCCGCCCTTCCACTTCCCGCCACTCACCCTCTGCAGACCCCCCGAACAACCCCACTTCTCCGCCCGCAGTTTGACCTAGGGCGACCCTCACGCTCCGCCCCGCCGCCTGCCAGACCCCCCACCACCTTCGCCGTGCCATGGCGAAGGTTCTCCGCGTATCTGATTAGGCCGAGAGGCCATTCCTCTGTGGACAGGTATCTTGACCGCCGTCGCCATTGCTGCGTGGAAGGAGAACCTTCAACCTGCAGCTCCAGGTGCGATTCGCCCAGGTTCGACTCCCAGGCTGCGCGGGGCACCTCCGCGAAGCATCCCAGGCTTGCAGTTGGGGCAAAGGCCTCGCGTGCAACCGCGAACTCCTGCAGCGTCTTCAGCTGCGGGCGCCCAATTGGGGTGGGACATTTAGTCCCACCTCGGAACGTTTCAGAGGAGCGCGCCCGCATAAAGGCAAAAAGTGCCTTAGGTTCGTTGCCTCCTAAGCACGGGGTGAGGTCCCTCTCACTTACCCGCTCGACCCGGCCTCGTCCGCGACCACGCCCCGCGGACCTGGCCCGACCCGACTAAGCCCGACCTGCACTCCTCGCCCACCACGCACGCCGGTGGGCCTGGACCCGGGCACGACCCGTACCCGAATACCCGGCAGCTCTGGGAGAGCTTTTCTAAGAGCGGCTTCCGTGAGAGAGAAACGCGGGGGAGAGGGTAGAATTAGGTTTTGCCCCTCTGATCAAGCTGTGCAAGTGTGTAGGCAGAGAAGAAGAAGAAAGACGGCCGCTGAACAGAGAAGGAGAAGAAGACTGAAGGAAGAAGAGCAGCCAGGGCTGCCCGAAGCAGAGGACTGAGGAAGAAGAACTGAAGCAACACTGTAGCATCCGCGGGTTAAGTCGTTTGATTGGAAAATCAGACGACGTCCTGAAGACAGGTGAAGAAAGAAGAAAAGAAGAGAGACGGAGCAGCCAAGCAGAAGAAGAAGAGAAGCAAAAAGAAAAGAAGAAGAAGAGCACGGAAGGGAGATCTGAAGCAAGAAAAGAAGAACAGGAAGAACAAAAGCTAAAGAGAAGACAAAGAGAAAGAAAGAAGAAAAGAAGAAGAAGCCAAACATTCATCTCTCTCTCTCTCTTTATTTTTGTAATAGAACATGTATATCTCTAGAATACAACTTGCTCCTTGAGTTCGACCTCGGGAACTCTTTATTTTCCGAGTAAAAAATTATATATTAGCAAATGATGGCAATAACTATCTGTACTACAACAACTTAAGAAAAGCTAGTTGCTGCCACCGTTTCGCCAGCATGTTAGGGTTTAAACGTCTCTGCATCTGGCGGGAAGGTCGGGCCCCATCTTCCAGGTAAATCTTGTGGGTGTAATAGGTGGGGCTAATTCCTCTTAAATCTGAAATGGTCCAACCAATGGTGGCCCGATGTTCTGAAAGGGTTGTAGTTAACCTGAGTTCCTGATCCTTGGTTAGATGAGAATTAATAATCACTGGGAAGGTCTGGTCAGGTCCTAAGAAGACGTACTTGAGATTCTCGGGCAATGGTTTAAGTTCGGGTGCGGGTGGGACCATAATCGATGGGAAGGGAAAGGGTGGTAGTTGATCAACATCGATCTCTTCAAATGGTGTCATGTGATGATACTTAGCCTTACAGAGGTCCACGGGTAATGATGGTGACGGGTCAGAACTTCGGGTTTGGTGGTCTGAGACAAAACTGATGGTGAGGCATTCCTCGATTAAAGTTTCCACGGGATCATGTTCCTCAATGTAATCGCAATCAAAAGACTTTGTCGCCCGGAAGATATCCAATTGCATTTTCCTATCCCAAAAGGCGATTTCCATACATCTCGTGTCGCAATCAATGTTTGCTATAGCCATAGCTAAGAAAGGTCTGCCTAAAATTATGGGTGCATTATGTAATTTTTCAGGGACTTCCATGTCGAGTACCAAAAAGTCAACCAGGAAATAGAAGTCCTTGACCCGTACAATTACGTCCTCGACAACCCCCTTCGGGGTTTTCACAGATCTATCAGCCAGCTGGATGGTGGCAGGGGTTGGTGTCAGCTCCCCAAAACCAAATTGGTGGTACAGGGTTGTTGGAATTAGATTGATAGAAGCACCTAGGTCCAAGAGTGCTCTATCAAACTTCATGTCCCTGATATTGCAGGAAATCAGGGGCGCTCCTGGGTCAGTTCGCTTGAGTGGAAGATTGCTTGATATCACAGAACTTGCTTGCTCAGAAAGTACAACCTTCCTAGGTGCTTGCGGTCTTGGCTTACGCTTGGGTGTACAGGCATCCTTTAAAAACTTGGCGTAAGCAGGGATGTGTTTGACGGCTTCTAGGAGAGGAATATTAATCTGTACTTGCTTAAAAATTTCTAACAGCTCCTCAGTTTCCACAGTATTCTTCTTTTTCTTGATTGTTTCCAAGGCCTCAGGGTAGGGTGTCTGAATGTGGATCGGTTCCATGTCTGGGTCCTTGGTTGGTGCCTCTTCTGAGTCGGGTATTTCAACAGGTAAAGTCTCGGGGGGAGTCAGCCATTTGGGATCCTGGATTTTGGTGCCGCTTCTCAAGGTCACCGCATTCGCAGAGGCATTGGGGCCATGGGGTGATCCTTGAGAAGACGAGGACGAAGAAGCGCCAAACCCAGGAGGTGTTTGCGGGGCTGGCTGGACCATGTGAGCCTGCTCGGCGTTGCTTTGGAACCCTTGCGAATTGGGGCCTCTGTTAATTATATTTCGCGAGTTCGGTTGTGGTTGGGAAGGTAGGGATCCTTGTTGTTTACAGTCCAAGAGTTGGCTTAACTGTCCCTTTACCAAGGCCATTTCCTC
This sequence comes from Thalassia testudinum, assembly GCA_037157565.1. Taxonomy (NCBI): domain Eukaryota; kingdom Viridiplantae; phylum Streptophyta; class Magnoliopsida; order Alismatales; family Hydrocharitaceae; genus Thalassia; species Thalassia testudinum. Next base: position 63,690,492 of record JAZHRO010000031.1, read on the forward strand.
CTGATGTTTCTGGTTCATGTCAGCCATCATCTTTATTAAGGTATCCATTTGGTTTTGTGGCAGAGGGGCCGCCCTATTCTGGTTATATTGGGGTTTAACTGGTGGTCCTTGTTGATAGGGGGCAAGTGTGACTGCTGGTTTGGCCTGGGTTGGTTTTGGAATTGCAGTGGTTTCTGGTTTGTCCAACCAAAGTTGGGGTGGTTACGCCAGCCGGTGTTGTAAGTGTTGGAGAAAGGGTCAGGTTTCGCATATCCTTGGACGGCTTGCACATCTTCTAGGATAGCCGATGTTGATGAAGAGGGAATGGAGTAATCAAGGGTCGAGGGAGCAAAGGTCCCTCCCTGGAACGTGGTCAGGGGTTATTCCAGGTTCAGTTGGGTGAAGGGCTAGACAAGGTCAACATTATGTGCTCCCTTTGCTAGGGAGAAAGTCTGCAAGGGGTTCCTGGCCTGATTCAGTAGCTCATCAATCTTTTTGTCCACCAATTCCACTCGATCCAACTTTTTGGCAATGATGTCCATGTCAACCATTCCAGAATTTGCTTGCACCTCATAAATCTCGCCACGGGGTTGACTGGACCTGTTAAACTGGTTCATGGAGGCATTGTTGAGCGAATTCTCGCTCATAGACTCAAAGAGTTCAAACGCGCTCTCCTCATCTTTGTTTAGGAAGTTTCCCCTGCATGAGGCATCAACGAAGTTCCGTAGGTTGCTGTCCAGACCGTGGTAGAAGATCTGGGCCAATTGCCACCTTGGAACTTTGTGGTGTGGGCATTTCCTCAAAAGTTCATTAAATCTCTCCCACTCCTCATGAAATTATTCCCCACCCTGGAGTGTGAAGGTAGTGATAGCTCTTCTGAGGGCATTGGTCTTTCCTATGGGGAAGAATTTCTTTAAAAATGCATGCCTCAGTTTTTCCCAGGTGGTGATGGGTCTACTTAGGGTTCTAAGCCAATGAGAAGCCTTGTCTCTTAATTAGAAAGGGAACATCTTGATTAGAATAACGTCAAGGCTAATGTTCCTAGGTTTCACCGTATGTGCTATGCGGTCGAGATCCTCTAGGTGCTGAGAGGGGTCCTCATTTGAGCTTCCATGAAAGTGGCTCTGGATCAGACTTAATACATTCGGTTTTAGCTCAAAATCATCTCCCCCCTCGGGGATCCTAAGGTGTGGCTCGACTCTAATAGCAGAAGGGTTATGGAAATCACGGAGGGGTCTTGGCTGGTCTTGAAATGGCGGTAAATCAAGTGGTGGTTGCCCTGGTATGTTGTGGAAAGGTGGTGGTGGTTGTTCTTGTGGGTTCTGTAACCGTTGTATGGCTTGCATAATGGTGTGGATTTGTTGTTGCTGAAGCCGATGGTTAGCATTGATTTGAGCTTGGATGATGGCCATAGCATCAGGTGGGGGTTGATCCTCAGACTCATCTACCCTAGGTTCAGCCATGTTTTCAATAGAATTACGTCGCCTAGATTCCTGCCCCAAAACACACAACTCGGGATGCAGTGAGTGCCTCCCATGCATACACTAGAGAAGAACAGGAGGGGATGTGGAGGGCGACAGATGCGAGAAATGTGTTTCAATCAAGCACCCAAGCCTAGTCCTTATGGTGTATTCCTCAGGAGACCTAGAAATCTCACAAAGGGTGATTAAGTCCGTAAGCACTGGACTCCCCTTCCCAAGGCTAATTTGGCCAGGTTGATTACGAGGGGATTGCAGGGAAGGTTCTTTCTTTGGCTTGCACCTCCGGTTCCATAGACCCCACAACCGCGGTCGTTTGACACTGCCCCGCAGCCTAGTCATCAGATTCTACCAAGGGAATGAAAGCCAAGTGCCTAGCGAACAAAACCTTGCCTTTTGAGACTTAACTCAGTCCTGCCTAGGGTACGTCTACTCAGTTTTAAAGGGTTAGGATAGTGCTTGTGCTTAGGGTGATGTGATGAGGCGTTGATTGGGATGGTGCCTCTTAATTTTCCACTTTCAAAGTGTGTGCTTCTAGCAAAACATGGTTTTCAAGAAAGAATTTGTTAAGATGTGGTGTCTTTTAGTGTTTCATCCTTACTTTAGTACTTTTTAGGGTTGACGTGTCTTAATATTTTCAAACAAGTTTCAGTGGGCACGTCAAGTTCTGCACACAACTTGGTGAAAGTAGATTTCCTTTTCTTTTGTAGAGGCTCTAAAACCCTAATGTACTCATCCTAATGATCATGCAGCTTCTATTAGATGAGTCAGTTTTAGGGTTGAGTGGTGCGACCCAGGTCAATTCACTGTGGCTTCGCAAACACCACTCAAGAAAAAGAAAAGAACACTCCAAGAATTTATTCAGAATGTTAGAGTGTACATTTTTTGTTGGGTGATGTGTTAAGGATGTGGGTCAAGTAATCATACACCACGCCAATTTTTTTTCAGTTTTTACAATTTTTTTAGCTTTTTCACGCAAGCAAACAATGAGAGACAGGTTACTCACTATCGGTCCTCGAGGCGCCTACTCCCTTGCTACCGTCGTGGAATGCGTCGCTTCGCCGTCCATGCGTCGAATTCCTACAACCGTCAAGTAAAGAGGAAAATAGGGCATTAGACGATGTGAGAATGAGTGTGGAATGGAGGTGATAAAACAAATCCATTGCCTCCCCGGCAACGGCGCTAAAAACTGACGTGTCTTTATGCGTGTGTGTTAAGAGGTGTCGTTATAGTCGCACTTGATACGTCGATTTTAAAAGAAGTAAACGGAGGTGAGTCCGAGTGTCGGTCTCAGGGTGGCGTGGAAATTGAATTTTTGTTTATCACTTATTGTCACGGAAAAGGCGGAGTTTTGCTTGCGAAAGATGCAATTTTTGAAAAGCGAGAGAGAGAGAGTTTAGGGTTAGAAAGCTCTTGGTTTTGATCATGCAACTTGAACAGAAATTAAAATGGCAATTGAACGGAAAATAACTTCATTAAACATGTATTTGTAGTTCATAACTTACAACATTAAATACATACTTCAACAAAAGTAATGGAAAGCTTAAGAGAGAGAGAGAGAGAGAGAGAGAGTGGAGAGCGACGAGGCAGCCACGGCGGTGGAGGAGGCTCCGTCGGTGGCTCGTCATCTCCGGCGATTACAAGAGTGCCTAAAGCTAGCTAAGAGAGGAGTGGAGTAGTTGCAAGGGGGAGTGAATGCCTTGAATGGTGGTTGGAGGGGGTTTAAATAGAGTTAAGGGCTTCCTAAAAGAAGGAGCTTTAAAGACATCCAGAGCGTCGCTAAAATCGCTTCCAAAAGCGTCGGTGTAGCCCTCTCACCGCTGGTCAGCCGCCCGCCCCGTTCCTTCTCCTCGCACGATTCGTGGCCGCTGAACGAGAGCCGTTCGATCGAAGATCGGACGACTGAGAGTCTTCCTTGCCTGCGCTGAGATCGCGCCTTGGGCGCATGTGTGCACGCACGTCTCTGCCCGGCGTGCGCACGCGTGTGGGAGCTTGTGCGTTGCGGTCGCGTCGCGTGGTGAGATCCTGGCCGCCTACTACTGATCGGGCGGCCCAATTTCTCCGCGCCCTTGGCCCGCCTTCAAATCCCCCCCCGCGTGGCTCGAACGTGCGTCGCGTGGATGCGGGCGTGCGCGCTAACCGTTGCGCCACGCCCGCGCTTTTGTCGCGGCGACCGCGGGCAAGCGCGCGGATCTCGGCCGTTAGGTCGAAGATCGACGGCTGAGATTTGTCCTCGGCTGGCTGAAGGCGTGCGTGCGGTGGGGGCGGGGCTGACGTGGCACAATATGGGCCGTTGATCTCCAAATCAACAGTCAGAACTTCTTGGGCCCATTGTAAGAGCTCCGGATGTTGGATTTGGCCAATCTTGAGTCCGTTGGACTCCGTTCGTCGTTCTGAATCCATCCGTGTGGTTTAATTGCTCATCTGAGGCCTGCTTTGACAAATGCTTACACAAATGGCCATTAATACACTTTATAAGCAATCTTGGTACATGATGCATGCAATGCTCCTATTCTACTTATGTTGTGCCTTTTATTCTAAAGATGAGCCATATTCAACATAATTATTACCCCCTTGTGTGGTGTTATCAAGCACCACCCATGGTAACCCCCAGAACCCTGATTTTCAATATTTCGACATAATCCTGCCCATGGCATTCTGTGGCCGAATTCAGACCCTGGCGATTAACATTTCAAGATAATGCCATCCATGGTATCTGAACCAGCAGAGTGCTTACATGCCCCCGGTAGGATATGTAATATCCTAAGAGACAAGCACCACGGAGACGATATGTTACGCATCTTCAAGGGGAATTTCCCACCTCTCTGCACCGGGAACTCGTCCAAATCAACTTGTGTTGATTGGCCTCTCCTAATCTAGATAATATTTTCAGAACATTAAAACGCTTCTACGTGATTTTGATATTTATGCTCACTGAACCAGACTGTGTGTGAATTAGGGTGCTTAGCTTATCGAGTCCCGCAAACCGAAGGTCAGTTAACGAGGCTAAATACTCCTTAAGCCTTAGACCTAATACTTAAGCTTTTCATTTTCCTCAACCTCTTGAGGAATATCTAGATCTTAATGGGTACTAAGAGTCTAGCCAAAAAGGCCTAAGGTTAGCATTCTTACTAATGTTTTTGTGTTTCTTTAGCACTTTCTCTTTACTTTTCTTAATGTGGTCTAGAACTTCGGTTAATCCCTTAATCTCTTACTAATGACTATCTCTTTCTTTTTCATTTTGTGCCCTTTTTTAGCATTTTGCTCTCTTTTTTTCTTCCTCCTTTTGATTATGTAAAGCCCATAAAAATTTCTTCCCTCTAGTTTTTTTTTGTTCTTTTTCAAAAAAAATTTTATTTTTTTTTGGTGTTGTTTCAAAAAATTTTTAATTTTTTTGGTGTTTTTGTCATATGTGATTTTTTTGTTGAAACCTTTTCTTGTTATGAGTTTTCATTGCACTTTCATACCCCCATGCCTAAGATTTGCAATGCCCTCATTGTAAATTAGGTGAGTTTTTATTTAACTTGGTTCATTCATTAGGACAGGTATTGGGTGAGTGAACGGATTGAGGTGACTGTTACGGACGATTTCTAATCTCGGGTATGGGTACTTGAGGTGGAGTCGGCTATCCTAAAGGATGAACCCTAAAGTGCAAAGAAATGTCAGGAAAGGTTTTAGGTTTTTAAAAGAATGACGGGTTGCCTCCCGTTAAGCGCTGAGTTTTACGCCATCGGCTAAGTGCAATGAGCTCAGGGAGAATGGAGGGTAAAGGATGACTCAGCCAAATTTGTATTGGTCACGTCAATGAACGGTTTGAGTCTCTGACTGTTCACGACGAAGGGTTCAAAATCGTGGCTGAGTGGACTGATCTCGACGGCTCCATTTCCAAAGATCTATCGGACCAGATATGATCCAATCCACTTGGATTGTAGCTTCCTTGGGAACAATTTTAGTCGGGCATCAAAGAGTAGGACCATTTGACCAGGATGAAAGATCTTTCTAGATATGTGCTTGTCATGAAAGGCTCTAACCCGCTCTTTGTACATTTGTGAGTTTTCATACGCATAGAGGTGTAATTCATTAATCTTGCTTATCTGAAGCTTTCTGTGGGCTCCAGCCTTAGAAAGATCTAGGTTACAGTTCCGTACTGCCCAATAGGCTTTATGCTCCAGTTCGAAGGGGAGGTGACATGCCTTCCCGTACACCAGTCTGAAAGGAGACATGCCTAATTGGGTTTTGTGGGCGATCCTATAAGCCCACAAAACTTCCAGAAGCTGGGATGACCAGTCCTTCCTGTCAGGTTGAACAGTAACCTGAAGGATTTTCTTGATCTCCCAATTCGATAGCTCAGCTAGACCATTAGTTTGGGGGTGGTAAGGAGTAGAGATTCGGTGTGACACCCCGTATTTGGTCATCAGTGACCTGAACTGAGAGTTAGTGAAATGGGTCCTTCCATCAGAAATGATCGCTCGTGGAATCCCGAACCGTGAGAAGATATTGTGGTGAATGAATTTGATAACGATCTTGTGATCACTGGTTCGGGTCGGAATGGCTTCGATCCATTTGGACACGTAGTCAACAGCAAGTAAAATGTACTCGAAGCCGTTCGAGATGGGGAAGGGGCCCATAAAATCAATCCCCCAAATATCAAAAATCTCGCATACGAGAATCGGCTGTAAAGGCATCATGTCACGATGGCTCATGTTGCCCAAAGTTTGGCAACGGTTGCATGCCTTACAGTGATTGTATGCGCCCTTGAAGATTGTTGGCTAGTAGAAGCCACACAGGAGGACTTTTGATGTGGTTTTGTGCCCAAAAAAATGGCCACCGCATGCCTGGTCATGGCAGAAAGAGAGTATGTCATTGATTTCGACCTCCGGGACACATCGTCGGAGAATTTGGTCAGCACCTATGCGGAATAAGTACGGGTCTTCCCAAATGTAATACTTGGCATTGGAGCGCAATTTGTCTTTCTTGGCCTTCGGCTAATCAGATGGGATCTGATGTGATGCCAAGTAGTTTACTATATCAGCAAACCATGGAAGCCCTATACCAATAGTAAGGAGGTGCTCATCAGGAAAATGCTCCGTGATGGATCCAGAAGGGGTTGATGATCTCAGAAGGAAGGCGAGACAAGTGGTCAGCCATCACATTCTGTCTTCCCGCTTTATCACGAATCTCGAGGTCAAATTCTTGCAACAGCAAGATCCATCGGATTAATTGAGGTTTCACATCCTTCTTCGTAAGGAGATGCCTCACAGCTGTGTGATCCGAGCAAATAATAACGTGGGAACCTAGGAGACAAGATCTAATATTTTCAAGGGCAAATACTACAGCTAGCAGCTCTTTTTCCGTAACCATGTAGTTACGTTGAGCCTCGTCAAGTGTCTTGCTAGTGTAGTAGATGACCACGGGTTTCCCATCAATCTTTTTCCCTAGAACCGCTCCTACAACGAAGTTAGATGCATTGCACATGATCTCAAAGGGTTGAGACCAATCAGGGGATTGTAGGATCGGGACTTGGGTAACTTGGTCATGAAGGATCTCAAAAGCTTGAGTGTATTCCTTGGAGATCTCAAAAGGTACATCCTTGGAGAGAAGAGTGGTCAGGGGGCACATGATTTTCGAGAAATCAGGGATAAATCTATGGTAAAAATCGACGTGCCCAAGAAACGATTGGATGGTCCTGATCGAGCTAGTCATAGGGAGTTTGGAAATCAAGTTAACCTTAGCTAGATCCACTTGGATGCCCCTCTCAGAAATCAGATGTCCCAGGATGATCCCCTCAGGCACCATGAAGTGGCTCTTTTCCAGGAAAGAACCAAATTCACGTCAATACAGCACCTGAGTATATGAACCAAGTGCTGAAGACAAATGTCAAATGATGCCCCAAATACTGAGAAGTCATCCATGAAGACTTCCCGATAATCACCTACCATATCAGAGAATATGGCAAGCATGCACCTCTAAAAAGTTGCAGGTGCTTTGCAGAGACTGAAAGGCATCCTTCAGAATGCATACGTTCCGAAGGGGCAGGTGAACGTGGTCTTCTCTTGGTCCTTTGTATGAATCGCCACTTAGTTATAACCGGAGTACCTGTCAAGAAAGCAGAAGAATCTATTTCCCGTTGGTTTTTCGAGGATCTGATCAATAAACGGTAGTGGGAAATGATCCTTCTTCGTGGAGGAATTGAGTCTTCGGTAATCAATGTAGACTCTCCACGAGTTGGCTATACGGGCTGGTATGACTTCTTCGATTTCAGTCGTGATAGTGGTGAGCCTTGCCTTCTTAGGCACAACCTGGATTGGGCTCACCTAGCGACTATCGGAGATCGGGTAGATGATCCTTGCATCTAACCACTTAATGATCTCCTTTTTCATGACCTCCTACAGATTAGGGTTCAGACGTCTCTGCATTTCACTCGAAGGTCGTGCGCCCTCTTCAGAATAGATGTGGTGTGTGCAATAAGAGGGGCTTATTCCAGTTAAATCATCGAGAGTCCAACCAATGGCTCTACGATGTTGCTGGAGAACAGTAATCAGATGGGATTCCTGGTTAGGGGTGAGTCTAGAGTTTATAATCACAGGAAGTGTTTGATTGGAACCCAAAAAGACATATTTCAGATGATCGGGAAGGGGCTTGAGTTCCAAAATGGGATTATCAGCAGTAGTGGGTGGTTCGGAATGGGTGTAAGGAACAAGGGTAGGAGTTATGGGTGTGTCCAGATCGGGTTCAGACTCCCCTAATTGCGGGTTTAGATCTTCTTGTGGTTGATTGGGGATAATTAGTTTATCCTCAATTTGTGGTTCATCAACCACGGCTTTGATATCACATATTTGTTCTACCACACCGCAATTAATCCCTTGTTGGGCCTTAAAGATATCAATCTTAAGGGTTTGGTTTCCAAATTTCAGCTCTATTTGGCCCTCCTCACAGCTTATGTTGGCCCTAGCAGTGGCCATAAAAGGTCTCCCTAGTATAATTGGTGTATCCCTTGGGTTCTCAGGTGCATCCATATCTACAACTATAAAGTCTACTGGGAAGTAGAAATCCTGCACCCTAACAATAACACCCTCGAGAACTCCCTTAGGTGACTTAATGGATCGATCAGCTAACTACAATGTCACCTCAGTCGGTTTAAGCTCGGATTCTTCAAGGTGGTTAAGCAGGGATGTGGGTATCATGTTTATGGAGGCACCTAGGTCTAACAATGCTCTATCAAATTGGGTTTCACCAATCTTACATGAGATCAAGGGAGTGCCTGGGTCTTTTGCCTTGGGTGGGAGTTTACTCAGGATCACAGAGTTGGCTTGCTCTGATAGTACAATCGAACTCCCACTCTTGGTTCGTGACTTATGCTGGGGTGTACACATGTTTTTCAAGAATCGTTCGTAAGTTGGTACATGGCGGATTGCATCCATCAAGGGGATGTTTATTTGGACTTGCTCAAAGAGCTTGATCAGGTCCTCCTCAGGAGCCACAGGTTTGGTTGTCCTCTTTCCCTTAGTCAAGGCCTCGGGAAATGGAACCTTTGTTGGTTTCTCTAGAATAGGTCCAGGTTTTTGATCTGGGACAGGGACATCCTAGATAACTATCCTAGGGCTTGGATCACTACCAGGCTTGGAGTGGTCTGGATAAGGTGGGTCATGGGTTGCTTTACCACTACGGGTTGTTACAGAATTTAATCCTGCCTGGTTCTAGTTGGGGGTTGGTAAGATGGGTTGCTGCTGTTGATAACCTGCGTAAGATGTTGATGCTTCCATCCCATCAATTGATGGAACAGAAGGTGCCTGATAAATCATGTGTGCTTGGCCTGGGTTCAGGTTCATAACGCACCTCTGGGTCGGCACGTTATTAGGGTTTGGCAGAGGTTGTGAAGGAAGAGTGCCCGGTTGGCGGGAATTCGCCATCTGGGCAAGTTGGTTACAGACCTCTGTGATCTCGTCCTTGTGCTGTTTTTGGATAGCCGCATTCGTTCTTTGAATGTTAGCTAGTGTTTGGAGGATGAGGGGCATTTGGTCTTGGTTAGGCCTGGATGGATAGGTGGGGTTGGGCTGAGGCTAAGGCAGCTGATAAGGACGAGGGGCTTGTGGACGAGGTTGATAAGGTGGTCTTTGGATCTGAGAATTTCCCACCCACTGAAAATTGGGATGATTTCGCCATCCAGGGTTGTAGGTGTTGGAAAATGGGTCATTCTGGATGATGTTGAGGTCCTCGCAGGTTTGAGAAGCCTCAGGAAAGTCAGAGTATGGGGGATCAGAGTTCCCCCAACAGGAATAGAGAGGATCGGAGGTCCCTCTGTCTTGGAGTCAGATGGGGGTGGATACGGGTCCATCCCTAGAGAAGAGCGGTGGAAGATATTTTACACAGTTTCCCTTGCGGGAGGTGGCTGTGCGAAGGAGTTCTACGCAGAGGTGGCTCGCTGCAAATGCTGAATCAGCTCGTCCACCTTCTTCTCGATAATAGAGACCTTGTCCAACTGATTAGCCATCAGTTCCAAGTTGATGGATGCAGATAGGCCCTGTGTCTCATGTGCTCCCCTGAGATTCGTTGATGTGCGGGTATTCGTCCGGTCAAATAAACCCATGGAGTCATTGTTGATGGAGTTCTCATACATATTCTCGAGAATCTCCCACACGGTGTCCTCATGTTGACCCATGATATTCCCTCCGCAAGTTGCATTGACGAATAATCTAATGTTCTCATGGAGTCCCTGGTAAAAAGACTGGACTTGTTCCCATTTAGGAACTTCGTGATGGGGGCACTTCTACATGAGATCGAAGAATCGATCCCATGCCTCATGAAGAGGTTCTCCCGTCTGTTGGGTAAAGTGAGTAATATGATGGCACAAGGCGTTTGTCCGACCAATGGGAAAGAACTTCTTCGAGAATTCGGATTGAAATTCATCGTAGGTGTTGATTAGATGAGTCTGTGTCTGATACCAGTGGGCCGCCTTGTCCATGAGGGAGAAAGAGAACATCTTCATGAGTAAGATATCTCTGTTTTGCGCATCTGATCTGACGGTCTGGGCCAGATGCTTGAGCTGTTTGATGTGCTGGAATGGATTCTTAGAGTTAAGCCCATAGAATTTCGATATGGCATGAATCATATTGGGCTTCAATTCAGAATCAGGTCCTCCAGCTGGGGTTCGGACTCGAGGCTCGATTGCCACCGTAGCGAGATTATAGTGATCTCGCATCATGGGGCATTGTGGTGGGTTCATGAAGTTCTGGAAGAGGTCATTTAATTGCTGAAGTTGGTGCTCAAGATTATTTTCTTCTTCAATAGGCTGTGCCATGATGGAAGAAGAAGGAGAACTAGGTTCAGAATCGGAAGAAAGGTCTATGTGGAGGGGTTGTTGCACAAACAACGGTGTTGAGGCTTGGCCTCGGGGAGAGTGGATTTCTAGAGGAGGTTTCAAGGACCTCCTACCAAACATGCACTGAAAGACTGGATGAGGTTAGAACGTGTTGGACCCAATCAAGACACCCAAAATATGTTGGGTGACTATAGAGGTTCGAGGCGGATGATACCCCTTGATCAGAAGGTCGTCCACTTGAGAAATACCTGGGCAGCCAGAGAGGGTGAGTCCCGCGGAGACCCCTACACGGTACAGCACCCCCACGAGTTACAGGGTTTCCCCCACCCGACCTCTCTTGTCATTGAGATTCCAGGTAGACCAGAATGGGTACCTTGACCTCTTAAGTCTACCACTTTTAGTTAAGATCAAGGTGCTTAGGGTTCCACTTGAACATTAAATCTTTTGAGTGCAAAGTGACCTAATTTAAAGGTTGATTGATCCAAAGGATCAACTTCACCTCTTTGTTCCTGTAAGAGCTTCTTAGGTCCTGTCTTTTATGGTTCAAGTAGATTAAGAGCCTGGTTTGTTTAGGGTTCCATTTGAATAAGTCTTTTCAAACAATGGCTTAGGCACACCTCTTTTTGGAATTTTAATTCTCTGCTTAGAAGATGTGTCTCTAAAAACCTTAGCTTGGAATCCTAGGTTGGCTCTAGTTGGTCCAATTTAGTTGCCTCAGAAATGGGTAACTAGGGCTCAAGCAAGAAGGTTTTAGCCTTAGTTACCTTAAGTGCATATGCAGTTAAGATGTGTTGAAAGTAGAAATCAGGCAACTTTATGAATTACTATGTATGGAAGATAGGTAACCCTAGATTGATTTTTCTTTTATTTTTCCTCTTTAGGTTGTGAGGGGCTTAAAAGAGAGGGTTGAAGGTTACCTGTTCCCTGGTTGCTATGCTGCTGCTTATCTTTTCTTGAGTTCCTTTCCTGCAACAAACACAAAAAAAGAGAGATTAAGTCAGTATAAAATCAAAAATTGTGATTTAAAGCTTCTAAAGTGCCTGTTGCTCCCTGGCAACGACACCAAAAATTGATGGATCGACTTTCGCAGTGTGTGTTTTAAAAGGATAGATGATGAGTGGCTACTCATTATAGTTAAAAAGTTGAAGTTAAGCTAGACACTGGGTTAAACAATATCAAATTAACAGATAAAAAGGGTTAAGTGTGGGAATCAAAGAAAAAGACCTAAAACCTTGATTCTGTGTTAAAATTGCATAATTAAGTCATAAAATGAGATATTCTGAAGATAAAAGTCAAATGATGATCCATGTGTTAATTGAATACATAAACAAGTTAAAAGTGTAAATCAAAAGTACAATTAATTTCTTAAATGTTCAAATGAGTGCATGTAAAAATTTGAAGGCAGTTGGACATCATTTAGGCCTTGAAATATAAAGTTTACAATTAGGTCCTTCATGCATCATATTCTCTTCTTTAGAAATCCTTTTTGGACCTACTTGTAACCCGCAGGGACCTCTTTGAAAGCCCTCAGGGTCCGTCCCGTTACAATTTCCTCCACTTATGGGCCTGAGTATAATTTTTCTACCCCTTCGTGAAGGGGTTCTCCCTACAATTTTTCCAACATTTCACTGTCGCCTACTGTTCTTCGCACGCACTGTAGCACGCGAAGAACAGGGCAGATCTTGGCTGTCCATTCTCTTGTGGTTTTGATATGCAGCTTGATCCGAATCGAAGCTTCTCACGAAGAGGCGCATGCGCTCACCCTTCTCCCCAGATCCCATTCGACGGTCATTTTTTGAGTTGGCTCACCATGCGCCCCTCTCCTCTCATCCTTGTCGCCGGTTGCTTCATCGATTATTTTCACTTGCGTGGTGATCTGAGCCACTGAGTTTGCTACTTAAGCATCTCAGTGGTCGCATGCGCAGGGGATCGCTCTCTCCTACATCTTTTAGTGATCATTCGTCCACTCCAGCCTCTCCTCCCCATCAATTCCCTGATTTCACAGCCACTGGCTGTGAAATCACTGACTTCTATTTGACCTCCTCGTTGCTAAGGACCACATAGCACCTGAGGACGACCCAGAAGCTTCACTAGCAGGCTTTTCCCTCCGCTGGAGTCATCTCCTTCTCTTCTTCCTCCTTAGCCACCGGCTAAGGACCCATAGGTCCCATTCTTCCTGTTAGAGTAGATTTAATATTTTGGAATTTAGTTGTAACTATAGTTAAGTAGATTAGTAGTAGAATTAGAGTAATTGTAGTGTTTAATTTAATTGTTCTGTTAGATTAGCTGTAGCAGTAGAAGTAGCATAGAGTCACCCCCCCTCACCTCCTCTGATCATTCCAGATCAAAGGGGATGGTTTACACAACCATTTTTCATAAGATTTCTCCCTCTTCATATTTTCCATAGCGCTTCTGATTCCCGCGATTTATTTCTCGCAATTCACCCACTCACCGACCTAATTTCATATCTGATTATCTTCTGATATCAGGTCTAAAATTGGCATCAAAGATCATTTAGGGGTTTCTCACTCATCTCATGTTTTGTCACAAAGCCCCTGATTTGAGCTAAAAAGTAATCAGTTTGTCGGATTTTTCATTAACTCAGATTTCAAAGATTTTCACTCAATTGGGTTTTGAATGTTTTGATCTTACAAACTGAAGAGTTTTGATTCTTATTCATTGATTGGCAAGGAATCTGAGATGTTTCTGATGTCAAAATTCATCTTAGAAGAGCCAAAATTTGATCTGAGTTTTTATAAGGATTTAATGCATTGAATGCATGATAGAGCTAAGGAAAATCACTTTGGTGATTTGAGGTTCTATCTTGTATTTATGAGTTGTTTGTTAGAGGCAATGATGATTGTCAACCTAAGGAGTTCTCAATACTCCTTAAGGTTCTAGAATCTAGGATTGGAATTGGTGATTTAAATTGACTGATTTAACTCCTACATGCTGTCTATAGCATTAAAAAGAGTTAGATCAGCTTTTCTTCTGATTTGATTTGATGAGATTTTATTGACAAAGGTTCTTGAGTTTGAGTTGTATTATTGAGTGTTTTTGATGAGAATTGAAACCCTTGTCAGATGGTGTTGAGGGAATTTCTGAGTTATGCTTTATGTGTTTTAATCCTAGATTCATAGCAAATTGTTGCAATTGCAGCTATATTCCCTTCCTTGATTTCATTCCAGATGGAGTAACTGCAGCAGTAGTTAAGCCGTCTGGAATTCAATCTGGTTTGATGCATTGGCTGGAGTCAGCAGCTTCAGTTGCTGTTGATGTATGTTGCTGCTGTGATTGCTATTCATTGCAGCTGCTGTTGTGATGCTGCTGCTGCTGGGTTGAGTTCCATCAGTAGCTGATCTGAATTCTAGGACAATAGGTCTTAGGTTTAGTTGTTGAAATATCTGACTGATGTATAAAGTTGTGTTTAACTATTACACAAGCTTTCCTATATTACAATTGATTTTTAACATCCTTTGAATGCTTGTAATTCTGTTTTAAATCCTTTGTTAGCTAACTGTTAAGCCTGACTGTCCATTAAGTGAAACTAATTGAAATATACATTGATTTGCATGCTTTATTTCATATGTCTCTTCTATATATTATACTGACTATATTCAAGGCAGTTCACTTTTTTTTTTGACTCCTTAGGATCCATTCTAAGCCTTAACACACTTAGAAAACCCTTCTTAGGCCTAGAATGTGCTTCATTGGTAAATACATAAAAACTATATAAAAACTCTAAAAAAATAAAATAAAACTGTATGTGTTTGTCACGCTCGATCGTGTTTTAACAGTTATTACGTCATAGTATAGGTGATCAAGCGTTCAAACAAATAAAGAATTTTATTACTCGAAAATCGGAGTATCCGAGGTCGAACACAGGGAGCAATTGGAATTTACTACTAATCTCAAATGTAATTGAGCACTCTAATTTACTCAAAACTTTAATTCAAATATGATGTATGCGGTTAAAAGTAATTATGACAAAAGAAATGAAATTGGACGTCTGATCTTGTGATCAGACGTCTTAAAAGTGTTATTCTTCTCTTCTGATATTTCTTTCTCTGCAGCCTCTCTTTTGCCTTGCTTCTTTCTCTTCTTCTCAGCAGTCTCTCCTTCTTCCTTCTTCTTTTCTCTTCTGCGAATGCTTCTTCCTCTTCCTTGGTCTTCTGTTCTTCCTTCTATCTTCTTCTGATTCTGTGTTGGCTTTCTGCGAAGGCTTTTTCTACCTTGGTCTCTTCTTTCTTCTCCTTTGGCTTTGCAGTCCCTTCTTTCTTCCTTCTCTTTTCTCTTCTTCTTCTCAGCAGTCTCTTTTTCTTCTTCTTCTCTGCCTTGCTCAGTCTCTTCTTCTACTTCTCCTCTTCCTCGCGAAGTCTTCTCCTCCCTTGGTCTTCTTTGCTCAGTCTCTTCTTCTGCTTCTCCTTGCGGCTAAGTCTCTCAACGCTCAGTCTGCCTGCACAGAGAGGTGGAAGCAAAACCTAACCCTTCCCCTCTACCCGAACGTCTCTCTCTCTCTCTCTGCAATTCGCTCAAGGACGCTCTCCCAGAGCCACGGGTATTCGAGTCGGATCTCGCACCCGGGACCAGGCGCACCGGCAGGTGGGTGATGCGCGAGGTGTGCTCAGGATGGGTCGGGTCAGATCCCGCCAAATCCGCGTGGTGAAACCGCGGACGAGGCGAGCGTGGGTCAGGTGAGGGACCTCACCCCTATGCATTTGGAGGCGAATAGCAGATAACACAAATTCAATTTAAAGCATACCTGCGCGTTGCGTTTTGCCGATGTGGGACTATCTAGCCTGCCCCAATCTCGCGCGCTCCCGCAGAGCTTTCTTCGTGCAATTGCCAAAGTTGCAGCCTCTCTTCCATTGATTACTGGATCAGATGGCTTCGCAGTGCTTGTCCCAATGCGCAGCACCTGAAGCCTGGAGCTGCTCCAAAGCTGCTTCGCGTCACCGTCAATGGCAGCAGCAGCTGGCATACTGTCATGCACGAATATGGCCTATCGGCCTAATAAAATCACCTGCAGACCTTTGTCGTGGCATGGCCAAGGTGGTGAGCCATGCAGCAGGCCGTCGGACGGCCTAGGTGTGCGTGCCTAGGTCAACCTGTGGCCGAATGTGTGGGTGTGTTCGGGGGACTGTGGTGGAGGCGTAGAGGGATGGTGGATGGGCGGAGAGTGTTCCTCATGTCAAGGCGGAGCTTATGAGACGGTTGGCGAGCCGTGTGGAAGGGCGGAAAGGTGGGAGCAGCTCGCTGGAGGTTGGTCGGAGGCGAGGAAGATGGAGGTGGTCAGCGACGGTCGAGGGGCAATTAAATGAAATAATAGGGGGAAAAGAGAGAGGGGAAGATGGAAAACAATTCTAA
The DNA here is from genome assembly GCA_037157565.1 of Thalassia testudinum. NCBI lineage: Eukaryota > Viridiplantae > Streptophyta > Magnoliopsida > Alismatales > Hydrocharitaceae > Thalassia > Thalassia testudinum. Next base: position 63,706,635 of record JAZHRO010000031.1, read on the forward strand.
CCTACTTACAGAGACGAAGGGGACGGAGAGCCGGACAGCTGTACCGGCTGTCACCGGAGAAGAAGCTGCCTAGTGGAGGAGGACGGCGGTGACGACGGGGCTGAGGCGGCGTGCGAGGGTATTGCGCGACGCGGAGGAGAATCAGGAAGATGTCTCTGCCATTGGTTTTGTGGCAGAGCGAAGAGGGAGGGGAGGGGGGCTCGTCGGATCTCGCTGGGTTCTTGGCCGGAGAAGAAGAGACGAATTGGAGGTGGACGTCCGGCCAAGTCAAGCTGAAATTGAGCTGCCGGAGGTGTGGGTTCTTTTATAGGAACTGGGCCGGGTGTTCAGAGCGTGGAGGGCACGCCTTTGCCTTTGATGGCTCGCCGGAGAAGGAAAGAGGTTAGGTACCCAAATCCCTCGTGCGTTCGCATGAGAGATTGGGTTCACACCAGAGATTGTGATTGGCCTTAGATGGAAGGAAATTCCTCAGAAAATCTCCCTTCCATTTCTGGGAGGGGATCTCTGAGGAATCAGAGAGTAATCCCTCTCTAAACCTCGCCGGAGGTTGGTTCTGCCTTAACAATGGTGGAAGGACTTGATTGCAAAGGTGGCGAGGAAATTAGGGGGCTCTCTGCAATGATTTCAAAAGATAGGGACCAAATTGTGATTTGGGTGTACTAAATTGCAAAGTAGGTCAAGATGACCTCCCCTTAGGTCCAAATTTTGATACAAACCTAATTTGGACCTAAGGAATCCAATGGTGAAGTTGGATTTTAGGTTTGACCACGTTTGACTGGATATTTTGTGTAAAAACCCAAATTAGGTTACTTGAAGAGCTAGGACCCTAATCTAGGTCAAACTGGGTTCCAAAGGCCAAATTAAGTGTTCTAAACCCTAGAGGATATTTTTTCATGATTTTTAGAGGGTTTACTTGATTTTTATCCTGACCATAACCTTATTAATTTGATCGAGTCTGTTTTAGGGTTACCAAATGTCATTTAATTTCTAAATTGCACATGAACCCATTTCTGATTGACTCAACCCACTTTTTATCTCATTTAGACCATTTGACCTATGTTTTGCCTTTGAGAAATCTAGTTTATGTACTGCAATGGTAAAATTACAGTTTTAACCTCTAATTCATGTTTTCTTCTCAGAGCACTTATTCCTTCATTTAGGCCTTCTTCTAGGTTATGTAGGAGCTTTTATTCTCTTTATTAGGTCAAAATGAGCTAGTTATGGCTCATGATGAGACTCTCATCAGTATGATTGAAGATCAGATAGTTTTCTAACTGCATACCAAGTTTCATGGTTTGTAGAACCCCTGACTTGGCATAATTTACCAGTTGACGAATCTGTATACCATGGAACTTAATAAAAAAAGTTAAACCTAAAAACACCAAAAACATCTCTTTCTCCTCATCTGATTCTTTCCCTCTCATCTCTTACCTCCATAACATGTATAAAAATCATAAAAAGTGAAAAACTCCAAAAATACTCAAAAATACTTTGTATATTAAGTATATTCTTGTAAATATAAGCTTTATATTAAGTTATATATGTGAATAGATAAAATATGTATAGAAACTGTACAAATAACTTATGTATATATTGTATACTGTAAATTAAGTATTTAAGTTAGATTATACTGTATATATCTTAATTATATAACTATTTATTAATTAAACTAACTTATATGTACTCTTAGACTATATAAATTAGTAAACATTATAAACAACATAATTAAGTTATAATACTGTATATACGTATTTATAAGTAGATTATAAACATATTAAACCCTGTACCTTAATTTAATTCTTTATACATAATAAATAATTAATTTATTAAGTTAATAGTTAAGTTATTAGATTAAATTAACATAAATTAGTAATTTAAAGTTAGAACTAAATTAACTGATACTGTATATTTAGAATAATGTATTTTAAGTAATTTAAGCTAATTTAAGTATATTTATATCATATTATATTATTTAAACTTAATTTATAAATAAAATAGTTCAAAATCTGCTATTTAAATGTAAATAAAATGGAAATCAAATATGTAAAATATAATAAAAAATGTTTATAAAATACTTATACATGAATACTAACTCTGTATAAGGTCAATTAGACTAGATAATAACTAATTTATGTGTAATTAAAGAATTAAAACTAAAAATCAGTATGTATAAATTGTATACTTTACCTAATTTATTTACATAGTAAATATAATTAAAATTCAAAATTAATTGTATAATTGTATGGTACCACATGAATACTTTATTTTCACATAATTTATTTTTAATGTTTAATAAATTATGGCCCTCAAATCAAGGGCCAAAATCGCAAATGTGTGCACAGCTGCTGGAATTCCAGCATTGTGTAGGCATTGGAATAGTGCCATATCGGTGGCTGTGGATCGCGTGCAGCACTTTAAATTGGATTTGTTGCATAGGACGATTAGTCGTCACAGGCGTCGGGCGCCCGAGCAACTGATCATCCTATTACCTGAGCATACTGAGCATTTGTGGTGTGGGGTCGGGGGCTCGGGGGCGTGTGTGCGGGCTGTGAAGCCCACTAGTCTGAGCATATAAACTCATAATTAAGTGGCCTAATGATAAATTAGGGCACGCTTAGTAGATGTCTAGTCCCACCCTCTGGGTGTTGTGTATCCCTCGAAAAGCATGCCTGCAAATTAAACAAATTTTTGATTAATTAAGAGGTGTAATGACATTGGTTAATCACCTAAGTAGTTAACGCCTAAGTGTCGCTGAGAACTGATGAAGAATAAAATTAAGAAGAAAAGTAGAGGAGTAAAGAGAGAGAGTACAGATACTTATAAGTATAAAGTTTATACAGAATAAGATAACTACTATATATATATATACACATACTATAGTTACGTATTTCTATATATAATTTCAGACCTTTACTAACACAATAAAGTGTTACTGTAGGCAAAATAACCGTCGCTATAGACCCTGGTTTCCCTTTTTTAGTTTGTATATAGTTTTTTTTGGGTCTAGCGACGCTTATATCTGTCGCTATAGCTGTTATATGTGTTACTGTATATGTTAGTATAGTAAGTTAAGTTAGTATGATATGTAATATGAGTTAGTAATGTATGTTTATGTAAGTATTAGTAATATAACTTATAAATAGATAGTATGGAACATGTTTATGTATCAATTGATGCTTGCTTATAAGTAGATTTTTGCAAGCATTTTTATTGACTTTTTGGTACATCATGGAAATTGTACTTCATTCTTTATAGATTCATTCATTCATTCATTAATAACTGTATATATAAAATTGATCGTTTTTCAATTAAAGGATAATTTTGGACCTAGAGAGTGATGTAAATCAATAACTGCCTCCCAGCAGAAAAATCACAATTCTCAATAACGTAATGTTTACAAAAAATTAAAGAGTAAAAGGAAATAGAATTTTTCTTCTCTTTTTCTTCTTTTCTCTCTTTCTTCTTTGCTCTTTCTCTTTTCTTTTCTCTATCTTCAGACGTCTAATTCTATGAATCAGATGCCTTAAGTGGTGTTTGCTATAGTGTCATGCCTTCTTCTTCTTCTTCCATTCTTCTCTTTGGCTTCTACTACTCTGCCTTTGGCTACTTCTCCTTGGCTTCTTCTTCTTCTCTTCTTTCTTTTCTACTTTGCTTTCCTCTTTGCGGCAACTCCCTCCTTCTCTTTTCTTCTCTTCCTCTTTGGCTTCTTTTTCTTCTTCAGCTGCTTCCTCTGCCTTCTTCTTTTTCTTCCTTTCCTTCTACACTGTGCTCCTTCCTCTAACTTCTTATTCAGCTCCTGCTCCTTCTTCCTTGGCTTCTTCTTCCTCTCTTCTTTCTTTTCTGCTTGGCTTTCCTCTTTGCAGCAGCTCCCTCCTTCTCTTTTCTTCTCTTCCTCTTTGGCTTCTTTTTCTTCTTCAACTGCTTCCTCTACCTTCTTCTTCTTCAACTTCTGCTCCTTCTTCCTTGGCGCGGCTAAGTCCTCAGCTTCTTCCTCTTCTTCAGTTGGCCTCTTCTTCTTCTCTTCTTCCTCTTCCGCTCAGTTGCTTCCTCTTCCTCCTTCTTCCCTGCACAGGCACAGAGAAGCAAAACCTACCCCCTACCCTCCCCGCGTTGCTCTCTCTCTATTTCTCTCTTTGGTTCACTCTCCCAGACCCAATTGGGTATTCGGGTCGGGTCAAGCGCACCCGGGTCCAGTCGCATCGGCGTGGGTGATGCGCGAGGAGTGCAGGGTTATCGGGTTAGGTCAGCCAGGTCCGCGGAGGAGTGAGCACAGATAAGGCGATGAGTGGGCAAGGGGACTTCACCTTGTGTACTGAGGCGAAGAGCTTAATTCACTTTTTCAATTTATTTACCTGCGCTTGCTCACCCACTTCCGAGGTGGGACTAAACATCCCACCTTCGTTTTGCGATCGCCTGCAGCAGATGGTCTCCTCAATTGGCGAAGCTGCAGGGTCCTTTGACGCTGATCTGAAGCCTGGATGCATGCACGACTCAAATCCGCACTGCCTGGGGGTGTCTCCTGGAGTAGAGCATGATCTGGAGCGACTTGAAGCTTGCTTCAAGCACAGCGACAATGGTGGAAGGGGCGGCGAACTTGAAAACACGAACACGGCCTTGTGGCCCTATCAGATGCCTTGGGGAGCTTCGCCAAGGTGTGGCGAAGGTGGCCTGGTGGCCGGAGTGGTGTAAGGGTGTTTGTGCGTGTGTGCCTAGGGCACATTATGTGCGTTCAGGTGGGTGTGTTTGGGGACAATGTGTGGAGTGTGTGGTGGTCGATGGAAGGGCGGAAGGTGGTCAGTGGGAGGTGGTGAATCTTAGGGACCAGTCGATGAGGGGTGAAACGGCCTGTGGAGGTGGAGTGGCCTCGTCGGAGTTTGTGGTTGGAGGTGAAGACGATGGTGGTGGACATGGTAGTCGAGGGGTTGAACGTACAAATTAAGTGAGGGGAAATGAAGAGAGGAGTGAGAGGAACTTAACTGAGGTGTTTAGAGTGAAGGGAGGGAAGCGGATGGCAAGCAGCTGGCACTATCGTCGCCAGAGGAGAAGGTGCCCAGAGGAAGAAGACAGCGATGACGAAGGGGGTCAGAGGGCACGCGCTGGTACGACACGGCGCGGTAGGGAAACCACGCCGGAGGTAAGGTTGATCGGAGACCCATACCTCTCGCGTGTTCGCACGAGAGGTATGGTGGGTTCCAGGGCATGGGGAGCAGCCCATGCGGTAGGAGGCTCTGTAGGGAGCTCCTCTTTCAAATCTGGGGGCGACTCCCCATGCAGAAGAGGTGTAAACCTTCGCGCGAAGTCGCTGGAGGTATGGCCCCTGCTACGGATGGCAGAGGGACCGAAGTGACTAAAAAGTCAAGAAAGTTGAGGGGTTAATTGTAAGGGTTTCAAAAAGTTGAGGGTCAGAAAGTAATTTTGAGGACCAAATTGCAAAGTGGGTCAAGACAACCTTCCCTTAGGTCTAAATTTTGGTATAAACCTAATTTGGACATAAGGAATCAAATGGTGAAGTTGGATTTTAGGTTTGACCATGATTGATTGGACATTTTGCACAACAACCCAAATTAGGTCAAAAATTAGGTATGGACCCCAATCTAGGTCAAAATAGGTTCCAAAGGCCAAATTGAAGGTTCTAAACCCTAGGGGATATTTTTTAATGAATTTTAGAGGGTTTATTTGATTTTTATATTGCCTATAACCTTGTGAATTAAAGTGGATTTGTTTTAGGGTTACAGAATATCATTTAATTTCTAGATTTCGCCATAACCCTTTTCTGATCAAACCATCCTACTTTTTCTCTTATTAAGTCCACTTGACCTATGTCTAGACCCTTAGAAATCCGGTTGATGCACTGCAATGGTAAAATTACAGTTTTACCCCATATTTCATATTTTCTTCTCAGATTAGTAATTCCCTGAATTAGGCCTTCCTTTAGGTTATGTAGGAGCTTTTGTTTATTTTATTAGGTCAAAATGTGCTAGTTAGGGTTCATGATGAGGTTCTCATCACACACACACCCATTCACGCACACACACTTCTTTAGAGTTCTCTAGAACTCTCTTGAAGTGGCGCCACCTCTTGGTTGCCAAATTTAGCAACCAAGAGGCATTCAAAATGAGATCTACATTTTTTGGATCTCATAACCATATGGCTGGTCACTCTTGGACTCTCTCTAGAGAGTTCCACACCTATCTAGAGAGAATCTCTTCGGTCTATAAAAAGACCCAATGGGTAGCCAATTACACCCATTCACATTCTTGGCACCCATTCACTCCCTTGGCTTCATTCACATCCACCTCCACTTAGGCTAGCCACTCCATCTCCATGAGTTCATCACCACCATGAAGGACACCATGCTGGGATGCTGGATCACTCCTCTCTCTCTCCAAGGGTCGAGTTAAGCTCCATTGGCCGTCCCTCATTCTCCTCCCGACCACTCCAAGGCCATCGGAGACCACCCCGAATGCCCTTTTGTTGTGCTAGATCTAGATTAGTAGTTTATGCTCTTCATAGTTTTACGGCTTTTTATTACTGCTTAGTAGTGTAGTCCTTATTCTCCCCAAATGATGTATGCAAAATCCCCCCATAGATTTTTGTATGAGATCATTTTCTGATAGCTAGTTTTACCTTTTTAAGCATTTATGTACAAGCTTTCCTCTACAGTTCTTGTTGCAAACAACTCTCCAATGGAATGAATGAAAAATGCATTTATATATATATATCTATGTTTTGAAATCACCATGAGCTTATTGATTGCCATCCTGTTTGCGTGATTAAAGTTACCTGTTTTCAATTGTTTATTTATTCCGCAACAAGCATGTCGTTTCCTGAAAATATAGAAAATCTAACAATAGACGCGTTTTCTGTAAATAGTCACCACCTCACTAGAATCGTGCGCACAAGAACTCACACATTCACCTTTGTGATTTATCTAACACATGCACACGTAATCAGAGTTCATAATAAAAGTGGTGAAATCTTAATCAGGAGATTGGAAATCGACGTGTGTTTTTAAACAGAGTAGAGCAGTATAAGATCAAATTATAAAGTAGAACAAATGCCTCCCAGAGACGAACGACTGGGACTCAAGTCTCATAATTTTTACAAACTTATTTTTGATGAATGTTTTTGTGCAACTATACTATGATTCCGACGACTTTCAAATGCGCGAAAATGGTTTCCATCAAATGGCATCGTTGCTGGGGAGGCAACGTCATTTTCCTTGATTTCGATCTTTTAAACTATCACTGACAAATCTCTCTCTACTTTGTTTTTGAAGTGCAGGACGACACAGAAGAAGAACGGGATCTGCGCATAGAGCAAGCGCGATAACGGAAAAATCAGGTGCACATCATCTCCCCTTTAGATTAGGTTTCCTTTTTTTTTTTGCCTAGGAGTAGATTTACTTTTTGCAAGTTCTTTTGAAAAAAAAACTATTTATTCAATTTCGTGAAAAAAATAAAAAAATAAAAAAAATTTGAAAAAAATTTAGAATAGTTTTCTTTTTGAATCCTAGGTTAGTTTGAAAGAAAAAAAGCAAAAAAAAAAGATATTTTTTTTGAATCCTTTGAAAAATTCTTTTTGAAAAAAAATTTGCAAAATTTTTCAAAAAAATAAAAAAAAACATTTTTGGTGGAAAGCTTAGATTTCCAACTCAAACCTCTTTAAAAGCTTTTCCACCATCTTCTGATTTTTTTAGCCAGATTTCAAGTTTGATTTAAAAATTCGATTATCAAAAAATTTTGAAATTCAGGCCAAACGTTCATTTTCAAACCACCTCTCAAACGCCACTATTAATTTGAAAAAATTTTAAGTATAAAATTTTTGAAAATTCATGAAGTGCACGGGGGTCAGACTGACCCAGATTCAAGATTTTTCAAATTTCAAAAAGCAATTTCGAACAATCCGCGAATCTGTTTTGACTAAAAATGGTGGGATTTGAAAGCTGATCTAATTGGCTTTATTTTCCACATTTTTCCCAAATTTTTGAAGTAAATTGATACTATTTTAAAATGAAAAATCGACTAGAGGTCAAAATTCCAGATCTAACTCCTTAACATTCAAAAATCCCTAAAAATTCAGTTGAAATAGTAAAAAATTTCAAAAAAATATTTTCTGGAAAGCTAATTGAAAAAGGAATCTGCTCACAAAATTTCAAGCTAATTGAATTCCAATTATTGTCAGAGAACGAACATTACTTTTGTGGTCTGCTGAAACAGAACAAACCCTAGAAGTGCATGAACCTTAGGTTGAATCTTTAGGGTTACAACTTAGAGATCACACTTTGGGCTAACCTAGACTTAATCAAGTCTCATACTTAGCCGGTGAGCTTGGTCACCTTGTGGGCCACTCACCAAGAGAAAACCCTGCTGAAGAAAACGGGCTAAAATCAATTGTAAAACATGAAATCAACCCGAATTCATTGTCATACTACTAGGTGTTTGCAACCTCTCTTGCCAAACCTGGTGACTAAGTTTGCGGGGTAGTGTCAAACAACCGCGGCTCAGGGGTTAACGGAATCGGAGGTGTAAGCCAAAGGAAGAACCTTCCCCTTAGCCCCCTCGTAACCAGACTGGCTGGGTTAGCTTGAGAGGCGGGAATCACTTTCAGTCGGTTGAACGACGAATTTTTCTTCAGGAATTCGAACTTCTAACGAAAAATCTGTTCACCTGATCCATAAGGACCATTTGATTGACAGGGCCTTAGCCTTATCTTGCTTGGCTACACCAACCCAGGGGTTAGGTGGTGTATGCAAGGAAGGTCACTTAGACCTCACTTGGTTGGACCTTGGGAGCCACTCCCAAGGAGGCTAGTCACCTCGCCGGGGCCATCTTCTCCCCCCACTTCTTCTACTCCCAGAGCCACCATGGCAAATCTTGGACCTGGACCTAGACCAAGTCAGGATATCGAGAATCTGGACCCGATGGCTCGTCTGGATGCCCGGGTAGTCGAATCCGAGGAGCGACATCAGTAGAGCATGGATCGCATCTTGATGACACTTGACAGGATGCAGCACCCGCCGCGAGGAGAATAATTGCAGGATTTCTACGACCCAGCCACACAAATTGTTGCACCTTTAGTCAGAATTCCTGCAGGCGGAGACACGTTTGAGCTCAAGCCCAATGTGATTGGGTTGATCAGCACTCATTTCTATGGGAACTCAAGCGAAGATCCGTTCAAGCACCTTGAGGACCTAAGTCGACTCGCTGAAATGATTCGACCTAGGAATATCGATCTCGAGATTGTTCTAATGAAGCTTTTCCCATTCTCTCTGAGGGACAAAGCTTCATACTGGTTCAAGACCATTGGGAAGCCAATTGGAACCTAGCCGGAATTACGACATGAATTCCTACAAAAGTTCTTCCCATTCGATCAAACAAATGCAATGCAGCGCGCAATCACGACTTTCTCATAGGGAGCTGGGGAGAAGTTACATGAAGCATGGGACAGATTTCACAACCTTCTCCGGAAATGCCCGCACCATGGTATACCTAGATGGCACCTGACTCAGATCTTTTACCATGGGTTGGATGACACACATCGGTATCTGGCTGATGCATCTAGCGGCGGGAATTTCCTCGTGAAAGATGAGAATAGCGCATTTGAGCTGTTTGAATAATTAGCGGAGAACTCGATGAATGCCGCATCCATGAACCAGTTCCAGCGGCCTGGTTAGCAGCGGGTTGGTGTCCACGAGGCTCACACCGAGTCTATTCGAGCCGACATGGATATCATCGTCAAGCAACTAGATAGAATAAATCTAATCGAGAAGAAGATTGACTAGATTAGTCAGGGTCAATCTGACTTGAGCTCTGCCGCCTCAAGACCCTCCTATGCACCCCGAGCCCCTCCTGCTCGAGTTAATCTACTCACTCTGGATGCATATTATCCGTATTTACGAGATCCCGCATATCAGGATCCCGTAAACAATCCAGATCTGACACCTTACGACCAGGGTTATGCACCACTTGCAGATTATAATGTGTATCCCCTTGACGGATATACGTCTCAGACATCTTCGACCTACGAGGACGTCAGTGCTATCCAAGGATACAGGCGTAATAACCCGTATTCAGAGACGTATAACCCTGGTTGGCGCCAGCATCCAGACTTCTGCTGGTTTGGTAATTCATAGAGACCACATCAAGATCCACACTACCAGACCAGGTACTACGGGAATGCGCAAAACACGTACCTTAGGTAGCAGCCATTCCCATCTCAGCAGCAGCAACCCCACTCTTTATACTAGCCACTGCACCAAGCTGCCAGTCACCCTCCAAAGCGGGCTGACCCTTTGGAGGCATTGAAAGAGGAGTTGCAACAATCAATGAGGAAATCAACACAAGATAGCTTGCAGATTATGAAGGTGATGGCTGATCAGATATAGACTATACAGAACATGCAGAACCAGCTGTTGCAGGAGCATAGGACTCAGGGAGCCTTGCCCTCCCAACTCGTCTCGAATCCTTGATATGTGCAGAACCAAGGTGCCCTGCCTAGGTTTCAGGCACCGCAGGGACAAGCACACGCCATACTACAGGCACCTCCTGCACCACCCGGTTACACGCAAGGCCAGTCGCCTTTGTAGAACCCTACATATTCTGCCCCTTCCGCTCCCCTACCACCTCATGGACAGCAAGCCGATGCACATGCTGTCTCTTTGAGGAGCAGAAGGAAGACATTCGACCCACCACATAGGCGGGCGAGTCCTGATTTTTCCTACCCTTCGCCGTAGGTGGGTCTGACTCCTTCATCTCAGGAGCCACCTGCGGTAGATAAGGGTAAGAGGCCACTTAACCTTGAGATTCCCATCCCTTTTCCTGAGGCTCTGACACGAAATGCAGTAAGGAAAAAGGACACGCAGAATTTTGAGGACTTGAAATCGATGTTCAAGGAAGTACACATTCATGTCCCCCTCCTCGAAGCAATTGATCACATCTCCGCTGTCGCTAGGTTCTTCAAGGACTATTGTACCCCAAAGCGACAGCCGAGAATTAGATGACAGGCGGTACTATCGAAAGAGGCTAGTGTCGTGATTCTAGTTGACTTACCGTTGAAAAAGAAAGACCCTGGTACCCCACTCATATCTTTCTTCTTGCAGGACTCTCCATTTGATCGGGCCCTTCTAGATCTGGGTTCGTCCATCAACCTAACTCTCACTGCCGTATTTGATCAATTTCAATTTGGGGAGTTGAAGCCCACCTTAGTTACTATTCAGCTAGCTGACAGATCAGTCAAAACACCTAGGGGGTGATTGACAACGTGATCGTGAAAGTCCGCGGGTTCTGCTTTCCCGCAGATTTTTTCGTTCTTGACATGGAAGTTCCTCCTAATCTCCGAGATGCACCAATTATTTTGGGTCACCCATTTCTGGCGACAACCCGAGCGAACATTGATTGTGCATCCAGGTGTATGGAGATAGCCCTAGGCAATGAGCGACTTTGACTTGACATATTCAGGGCAGCAAAGAACTTCGACTGTGATCGAATAGAGGAGGATGGTGAAGATGAAGATTCGGCATACTATGGCAACATTGGGCTCCTTTGTGATGATCCAATGTCACATTCGTCTGCACTATCAGGGTTCTTGGACCTCGATCCACACGGGACTGAAACCACTGCACTACACATATCTCCCCGAGGATCTGGCTGTTTAGGGTGTACTTTGACCACAGCACCCCTGAATCCAGCTATCCTGATCCATACATTACTGAATTGCCCCTGTTGTTGCAGGAAGATGTGACCACAGCTAATGGGTTTCTCGTTAACGCAGTCACAACCGATTATTCCACAGGGAGCGACTCAGCAGGAATTCACGTGCACATGGATCAGCAGATTCCCACCCTCGATTCTGCTCCTCCCACTCTCATTTCTGACTCTGACCCACCCGTGATTGAATTGAAGCCCTTACCTGACTCACTCAAGTATGTGTTCTTGGGTGAAAGTGAGACATACCCAGTCATTATCAATGCCAAGTTAACCCAAGAATAGGAGCATCAATTGATTTCTATGCTGCAATACCATAGGGCTATTATCGGGTGGAGTATTGTTGATCTCCGTGGTATTCGCCCCTCGTATTGCACTCATCACATCTACATGGATGAGGGGGTGAAACCTTTGAGACAACCTCAAAGACGGCTTAACCCAAATATGCTGGAGGTTGTTAAGAAAGAGATCATCAAATGGCTGCATGCAGGTATTGTATACCCAATCTCAGACAACCAGTGGGTGAGTCCGATTCAGATAGTGCCCAAGAAAGCAGGACTCACCGTCGTAAAAAATGATAAGGGCGAATCCATCCTGACCCGCACTACGACATCTTGGCAGGTCTGCATTGACTATAGGAAACTGAACATGACTACCCAAAAGGATCACTTTCCTTTGCCGTTCATTGATCAGATCTTGGAACGGTTAGCCGGACACAGTTTCTTTAGCTTTCTGGATGGATATTCCGGGTATAATCAAGTAGCGATTAGCCTAAAAGATCAAGACAAGACCACATTCACATGCCCCTTTGGAACATTCGCTTTCAAGCGGATGCCCTTTGGCCTCTGCAATGCACCAGCAACATTTCAGCATTGTATGATGGCCATCTTCTCTGACATGATTGGGGACTATGTGGTGGTATTGTATGTCCCAAAATCATTTGTCTGATTAGGGCAATCTTGGAGTCATTGAACTCCAATCGTCGTTCTGATCACATCTGTATGGTTGGATCTTCGATCTGAGGCCCTGATAAAAAGTTTGCCCTATCCAATCACATAAAAGGAGACAATTAACCTCCATTTTATTCAAACTACTCTAAATACAAGATGATGCATGTTATGCAATATTTATATCATGCAATGCAATCCTATGCTTAAGAACATGCATAAATAGACATCTTAAGTAGTGTAAATGTGTTTACATCAGGTATTCATGGATGACTTCTCCATTTTCGAAGATGATTTCGAATCTTGTCTTGATAACCTCACCAAGATCCTGAAATGGTGTATTGAGGTAAACCTAGTACTATCCTGGGAGAAAAGCCATTTCATTGTGAGGGATGGCATAGTACTAGGGCACAGGATCTCTAAAAATGGACTCAAGGTCGACCGAGCAAAATTCGAGATTATCTTCCACTTACCGCCACCTAGCTCGGTCAAGCAGATCAGATCATTCTTGGGTCACGTCAGCTTCTATCGGAGATTTATACACGATTTCTCGAAAATCGCACGACCTTTGACGAATCTCTTGGTTGCCGATGTCCCATTTGAATTTAATACCTTGTGTCTCAGCGCCTTCGAGACTTTACGAAGCGCTGTATCTGATTCCCAGATTCTCCAACCACCCGACTGGTCGCTTGATTTCGAAATGATGTGAGACGCTTTTGATTTTGCCGTCGGTGCTATTTTAGGCCAGCGTCGGGAGAAACAACCCTTTGTCATATACTATGCTAGCAAGACACTGAATGGGGCTCAGCGCAATTACACTGTCACCGAAAAAGAACTGCTAGCAGTAGTATTCGGGTTGGGGAAATTCAGATCGTACTTATTAGGGTCCAAGGTCATCATTTTCACTGACCACTCCACCCTCTGGCATTTGTTGGCAAAGAAGGATGCTAAACCACGGCTCATTAGATGGATCCTTCTATTGTAGGAATTTGATATCAAAATCTACAATAAAGCCGGAAAGCAGAATGTTGTAGTGGATCACCTATCCAGATTGGACCCAGATTACATTCCTTACTCCCTGCCTATCCATGAGAAATTTCTGGATGAATCTCTTTTGGCAGTTCATTCCGTTGAGTTTCCTTGGTACGCGGATATCGCGAACTACCTTGCCGCAGGCAAAATTCCCGTGAACCTATCCAATGACCAGAAACTCAAATTCATTGCAGAGGCCAAATACTACCTCTGGGATGACCCACTGCTCTTCCGCATTGGAGCAGACCAGATTATTCGAAGATGCATACCAGATTCTGAGATCCCCAGTGTGTTATCTTTTTGCCACAACGATGCTTGTGGTGGGCATTTCTCGGGACGGAAAACTACTGCAAAAATTTTGCAGTCAGGATTTTTCTGACCAACCATCTTTAGAGATACACACGAATACCCCCAACACTGCAAATGATGCCAGTTGGTCGGTTCTATGACTAGGAGAGACATGATGCCACTCCAACCCATCATGGTCGTAGAAGTGTTCGACGTCTGGGGCATCGATTTTATGGGCCCTTTTCCAAACTCGCATGGCTTCAAGTACATATTGCTAGCCGTTGACTATGTCTCGAAGTGGGTTGAGGCCATTTCGGCGAGACGGGCTAACCATAAGACCGTCATTTCTTTCGTACGGCAGGACATCTTCGCGAGATTCGGAATACCCCACGCTCTGATTAGCGACGGGGGAAGCCACTTCATTCACGCCCATTTGAAGTCATTATTAAAGAAATACGGGGTACATCACCGCATAGCCACCCTGTATCACCTGCAGACCAATGGGTAGGCTGAAGTGTCTAACCATCAGATCAAGTTGATTCTCAAGAAGACGGTTAGACCAGACAGGAAGGACTGGTCCGATAAATTAGTTGATGCACTTTAGGCATATCGGACCGCATACAAGGCCCCACTCGGAATGTCACCATATCGCATGGTATATGGCAAGGCTTGTCACCTTCCTGTAGAGTTGGAACACCGCACCTTTTGGGCGGTGCGAAAATGCAACCTTGACCTTGATGTAGAGGTCAAGAACGGAAACTCCAGTTCAGCGAATTAGAAGAGATCTGGTGGGAGGCTTATGAGAACGCATTGATATACAAGGACAAGACCAAGGCCTTTCATGACCGCCACATCCGGAGGAAAGCATTCACGCCCAACCAGCGAGTCTGGTTGTTTGATTCACGATTAAAATTGTTTGCAGGGAAGCTCAAGTCCAAATGGATTGGCCCGTATATTGTGATTCATCCATATCCTAATGGGGCAGTCCAGATCAAGGACCCAAAATCTGGGCATATATCCACGGTTAATGGCCAGCGCCTCAAGCCATTTTCAGCCCAGGAACCTCCTCCACCTGACGAGATTATCCATCTTATTGAGGACGTGTGATTGAATTCTCGCCCAACTAGTGGCGTTAAACTCAACACATATAGATACCATTTACCCCACATTCCACCATCATTTATACATAACCATTTTTATATATTGCATATTTTTCCTTTTAGCATATTTTCTTTCTGCATATTGAATACTGACAGGTTGGCCGGTGCTGAATATAATTTCAGGAGAAATTACAGGTGATTTCTACCCATTCTCTCCCTGTTGCATTTATTTCTTTTATATTCATGCATGAGGACATGCAAGAACTTAGGCATGGGGGGTAGATACAACAAGACTGAAATTTTTATGCCAACATTTAGGAAAACCTCGGAGTTGCATGTAAAACGTAGTTTAGGACCCTAAATAAAAGAACAACAGACCCCACCTCCAATGCTCACATTGGAGCTAGAAATTGTCCGCAACAGCCACTTCCGACTCACCCGCTCATCTCTTGTTCTAAATTTAGGGTCAAGCTGAATGTAACCCGATATGGGAATTTCACGAAGTACAAATTATACGAGGTTACTTGTTTATAGTAGATATACATATTGCATTCATGAATAAGATTATTTTATTAAGAGAATGCATTAGGGATGTTATCCTCTAGTTGATTCTTGTAATCTGGAATCCAGTACAATTTTTCACACACATGTAGAATTTGCAATGGATTCATAGTGAAGGCTGATAAACATCTTTAGTTTGTCGAGGAGAAGCAGTGCTTCTTTTCTTGAACCCTTGGACAGTGTTTTAGGAGTCAGGTAGGTTTTCCTCCAAAAATCCACCAAATAGTGTGAGATGAGAGTAGAGTGTACTAGTGCTCTAAGATTAGTGCAAGGAATCTGGAATCCTAGATAATTAGGTGATGATACTCAGAGATTAGGCATAGTTTCCGCTCTCAATTCCTGCGTATACATTTTTGAGTGAATTTTGAGAGCCACCAAATAAGGCAAATACGTGGAGAGCGAGTTTTCATAAAACTAGGGCTAAGGTGGATGGTTACGACCATTCTCTACGAAATCCTCGACTGAAAGAGGGTATTGATGTCAAGGTCAGAAATACACCATCCTATCTGTCTCTCCCAGTGTCATGAGTAGGCGCTTCCACAAAATAAGCCACCCAATGTCTCTTGAGTACCACCAATCCCTAATAATGCCTCCTCAATAAAGTTCATGGATGTGTGCTAGTTGTGTTATGTTGAAAAAGAAAAAAGAAAAAGAAAAAGAAAAAAAAAGTGATGAAAAAAAAATGATGAAAGGAAAGAAAAATTGAAAAAAATTAGAGAAAGAAGAAAAAGCAAAGAAAATAGTGAATATTTAGTTTAGTTGCATTGAGGTAATACCACCAAATAAATTTAAGATCCACCAAATATGGCCTTAACCCACCTTTCTTGTGTTCCTGACCTCCCGAATACTGAGGAATTCCGACTTAGTGTTAGGGTTATGAGAACTCAATTTAAGTGTTAATGCCAAGTGAGACCACCAAATACAGATCGTATATGTAAATCTGGTAAGGCTGTGAGCTCTAAGAAAAAGAAAGAAAAGAAAAAGAAAAAGAGAAAGAGAAAATAAATACAAAGGAATCAAAAGAGAGCATAGTTTTTCTCGTCTTTCTCTGAGTTGAGTTGCTTAGTAATCTGGGAGTCTAGATTCTGTAGTACTAGTCTCTATGTGGCACCAAGTAAGAGTAAGCCACCAAATATATAATCTTTTCCCTTAGAGATTCTCTACCTAAGCCTAAAGCCGGGGTGAAACTCATAGAATATCTTGAATACCCCAAGGGAAGAAGTCCGCATATCTTGCTAGAATTTTTACTAGGGAGTCAAGTACAGGCTTTAGAGGTATATTAGTTTTTCACTCGAATTCGTTGCAAAAGCTACATAGCTGCACTTTCACGATTGTCTGAAATTCTGGAGCATAGGATGAAAACAAAAAGGAGAAAAATCTCTATGCATTCACTTGATAAAATAATCAGTTCCTTAGGGACCCTTGCTGTAAATAATTTAGTCTTGCATTTGCTAGGGACTAGTAAGATTTAGGCAAGGGGGTATGATTGCGCAGTAATCATAGGTCTTAATTGACCTAAATTAGGCTAAGACTTAGCATAAGTTAGGGTAATTCATGCATGCATAAGCATTATCTGCATCTTTACTGCTTTACTTAGCTTTGCATAGAATAATGTTATAATATGCTGATTAAGTGTATTATGTCGATTGCAGGCAATAAGCTGATCTGGAGCAGGATCTGGAGTTGGATCCGGAATAACGGGAGTTGTAGTAGAGCTGGAGCAGAAGGCTTAGATTAGATGTAGGAATAATGATGTAAGGGAGTTAAAGGTTTTCTATTCTATTAAGTAGGAATAAAGTAGTAAAATGTGAAAAGCTTAGTTCCATCCTAGCCCTAGGATAGCCTAGAAACTTCCCCAAGCCTTAGCCACCCTTAGATTAGGTCACAACACCCTAGAAGCCCTAAAACCCTAGTTCCAACCCTTATCTAGATGTCCAGATAAGTTATAGGACGTCTAGGACCCTTAGCCAACTCCCGCACACCTCAAACCCACTTCTGCAGTGTTATTGGACCTCCAGACACTTTGTCAGATGTCCAATTTCTGCAGAATACCCAAAACAGAACCTTGATTTCCCCCTGACTCAGATTGGACATCCAGAACTGAAGTCTGAACTTCTTATTTTTGAGTATAAGTCGTTTGATCACATTTTTGGACATCTGGTACTGGTCTCCAGTCCCTGTTTTGAGATTCAAGCCTTGATCTTGGATCTCTAGCTCCCTAGACCTAATACCAACCCCATAGGAACCTAAATTAAGGTGTCCTAACCCTAGTACATCACCTCTAGACCTACCTAAGGACCTAATTAGGTCCTCACCAAACCCAATTGACTTAGATCAAAGTCAATTACCTTCACCTAAGTCAATTGGACTCATTGAGTCCAATTGAGCTTAGATCTCAACCCACACAAGTTCAATTGGACTTAGTGAGAGTCCAATTGACCTAAACCGAACCTAATTGAGTTATTTCACTCTCAATTAGGTTCACACTCATTCAATTAAACTTGGGTTGAGTTTAATTGTAAATTCCCTTTAGCAATTACGGTTTGTAACCCTAATTCAAGACATACACCTACCTAAACCCCTTAGGACCTAACCTAAACCTCTTAGACACCTAGAGCACGACCACACACACACACACACCCATTCACGCACACACACTTCTCTAGAGTTCTCTAGAACTCTCTTGAAGTGGTGCCACCTCTTGGTTGCCAAATTTAGCAACCAAGAGGCATTCAAAATGAGATCCACATTTTTTGGATCTCATAACCATATGGCTGGCCACTCTTGGACTCTCTCTAGAGAGTTCCACACCTCTCTAGAGAGAAGCCCTTAGGTCTATAAAAAGACCCAATGGGTGGCCAATTGCACCCATTCACATTCTTGGCACCCATTCACTTCCTTAGCTCCATTCACATCCACCTCCACTTAGGCTAGCCACTCCATCTCCACGAGTTCATCACCACCATGAAGGACACCATGATGGGATGCTAGATCACTCCTCTCTCTCTCTAAGGGCTGGCCTAAGCTCCATTGGCTGCCTCTCATTCTCCTCCCGACCACTCCAAGGCCTTCGGGGACCAACCCCAAATGCCCTTTTGTTCTGCTAGATCTAGATTAGTAGTTTATGATCTTCATAGTTTTACTACTTTTTATTACTGCTTAGTAGTGTAGTCCTTATTCTCCCCAAATGATGCATGCAAAATCCCCCCGTAGATTTTTGTATGCAATCATTTTCTGATAGCTAGTTTTACCTTTTAAGCATTTATGTACAAGCTTTCCTCTACAGTTCTTGTTGCAAACAACTCTCCAATGGAATGAATGAAAAATGCATTTATATATATATCTCTATGTTTTGAAATCGCCATGAGCTTATTGATTGCCATCCTATTTGCGTGATTCAAGTTGCCTGTTTTCAATTGTTTATCTATTCTGCAACAAGCATGTCGTTTCCTGAAAATATAGAAAATCTAACAATAGATGCGTTTTCTGTAAATAGTCACCACCTCACTAGAATCGTGTGCACAGAAACTCACACGTTCACCTTTGTGATTTATCTAACACATGCGCACGTAATCAGAGTTCATAATAGAAGTGGTGAAATCTTAATCAGGAGATTGGAAATCGACGTGCATTTTTAAACAGAGTGGTATAAGATCGATTTCTAAAGTAGGAACGTTTTTGTGCAACTATACTACGATTCCAATGACTTTCAAATGTGCGAAAATGGTTTCCGTCATAACCTAATTTGGAGGTTGGTTGGCCTACAATGTAGACTAACTTCACCTGACCTACCCTAAAGGAATAAGGATGAATTCTAGGTCAAGACCTAGAAATCGCTCTAATTTGACTCTCAGGTTATTAGGTCCAAGAGTTTTAGGGTTCAAGTGAGCTTGGTTTGAGGGTTTTTCTTGCTTAGATCTTTTCAAACAAGGGTATGGGTAACACACAAATGTGGGAGGGTTATTCTCTTTAATGCAGGCAAATGTGCACTAACACTTCAAACCCTAAATGCTGAAACCCTAAGTGGCTCTAATCCAAGTTCAATTTGATCTCAAAAAATGTTCACCTTGGCCTTCAAGCAAGAAGCGTGTTAGCCCAAAGTGATTTAGAAATTAAGCGTAGTCCTTAATAGGTACAGGTACTCAAGGTAGGAATTTCTAAACAGAATCCCCTCAAGCTTCAATCAGATATGAAAATTTTTTTCGTAAATCATGAAACTTGCCTCTTTAATGATAATTACTATGAAAATAAAGCAGGTAGTTCCTAATTGATTTGTTTCCTTTTTTTATCTTCCCAAGATTAGAAGCTTGATTAGGCAAGAACGGAAGTTACTTGCCTCGGGAGTGGCTATTTTACACAGAAGATCTCTGCATAGTATACCTCGCAAAATCACAAGAAACAAACAGGGTAAGTTAGTGCTCAAATATAATCAAATAAAATAAGAATAGTAGTGAATTACCTGTTGCTCCCTGACAACGGTGCGAAAATGTTGATAGGGCTTATTAGGGAGAGTTTAGATATGCTTCGTTGTAGTAAAATCTCCTAAATAGCTCTCTCAACAAATATAATTTATAACTCAGAATCAAGAAATGAAGTCCAAGGTCTAACACAGGGAGCACGTATTGCAATTCACGTGCTAATCGAAATGAATGTATAAATGAGCACAAGAAATCAAACCAATAATGATATTCAATGAATAATCTCTACTCAAAATTGATATTCAATGCATGACATGAGTTTATCAAGAATTTAAGAGAACAAAAAGAGATTTAAGACAAAATAATGGTGATTTAGATCACCAATTATTGGTCTTAAGCATATATATATCAATTACTCAAGATATGAAATAAATGAATAGTGGCTTGAACCACTTAAGCTTTAATTCCACATATCAAATGTATCCACAGTGCTATGCTCAGAAGCTCATCATACATCGGCTCCTTGGATCAAATGACTTAAATGTCGTTGCTATAGTGCTCTTAGAGAGCCTTCTTCTTCTTCCTTTCGTCTTCTTCTCTGGGCCTTCGCCTTCTTTTTCTTTCCTTCCTTGTTCCTTTAGCCTTTCCTTCTTCTTCAGGCATGGCCTCTCTTATTATTTCTCTTCTCAAAGCCTTCTCCTCTTCTTATGCACAAGGGTTCCAAATCTCTGCAGCAACTAGGTGTCGCACAGTGCCTGCAGGAGCAAAACCCTCCCCTCCCTTGCTCTCTTTTCTTTCCTACCTTACTCTTCCTCTCAAATAATTGAATCTTAATCAGGTAATCAGATCCATAGTATCTTGTCCAGGGCTATGTGCATGGTGTCACAGTCGAGTGAATAGGCTTAGGCAGGTTAGGTGTGTGGGTGAAGGAGATATCACCCCCGGTGTCTAGAGGCAACGAGCCCTATGTAGAAAAAACATTTATGCATTGCCAAGTGCTTGGCTGTTCATGATGTGGCACTAAAGCCACTCCTTCTCATGTGCCTGCAGTAAGGAAACTTCTCGAATTACGGGTGAAATTGATGCAATGACCTCTAATTGGCTACCTGAGATGAAACCTGGAGCAACTCTACGCTACCTGGAGGTGCGACCTGGAGCTTTCGTGGCTTGGAGTGCGAAGAATAGAGTAGAGATGATGGCGGCGATGGCAGAGACCGAAGAACTCCTGAAAATAAGAACAAGGCCTTTCGGCCAAGTTAAACTAGCTCAGAAGCTTCGCAAGGGTGCGGCGAGGGCGTTGGTGGCAGTGGCATGCCGTGAGAGGTTGTGAGGTGGTCGGACGAAGGTGGAGATGGAGTGTGGGGTGGGTTTGTTCGGTGGAGGTTGGGGTTGCCAATATTGTGGAATAGGTTAGGGCTTTTGTTGATGGAGAGATGGCGAAGCTTTTGGGATCATTGGCGAGGTATTTGGAGGTGTGTGGTGTGAGATGGAGCTCGCTGGAGGTATGGCCAGAGGTGGAGATGAAGGTGGAGTCGAGGGTTGATTTTTGGGTTTTAAATATAGGGAATTAACCTAAAGATCTAAGGGAACCTAATTAACCTTAAACTAAAGGTTGAAAGGGAAGGTAAGGCATCGACTTTGATTAGATGGCATCGAAGAAGGGGAAGTCTCCGGTGGGTGAATAGTGATTAAAGAGGGGGTCTAAGAGGTGCTCACCGGTATTGAGAGATGCTGATGAGTGAGATGAAGAGAAAGTCGTCAGCTATTGTCTGTGACGGCGGACGAGGAAGGTGGACGAAGGGGCTTTTCAGAGCTCACGGAGCTTTTGGCCGGGGAGAAGGGAAGAGGGTGGAGAACTAGCCAAAAATGAGCTAAGGAGGTGAGGAGATGCATGAGGGATCTTTTTATAGGCCTTAGGGGTGTTTCCAAGATTGGAATGAAGCTTTAAAGCTTAAGAACTTTGCGCACAAAAGGATACTAATGATAACCTCATCATCTTCCATATCTAGCTTTAATTAATCATAATCCATTGATAAATGCTCATACATAACCGTTGAAGAGCCGTAACTCACTGCATATTCATTTTGAGAGAAGTGCATTAAAACAGGGTTAAATCTATAGTTTTTATAGCATAACCTAAATGCAGAGCAATCATGGGGTTTCCTAGGGGTTAATTAAAGGTCAACTGATCATAAATGTCTAATAAGAGGGTTTGTGCAGACAGAAACGGGTTTTCATGTGTTACGAGAATTAATGGACATCTAAAACCCTAAAAATAGACCTGCTTAATGAACTGAGGTTTTGGTCAGGATAAAATTCACCTAAACCTTCTAAAAATTATAAAAAAATATTCTATAAGGTTTGATACCTTTGATTTGACCATTGGAACCCATTTTGAACTAAAACAGTCTTAGACAGACAATTGCCCTAATTTGGGTTTCTATGCAAATTAACCATTCAAACTTGGTCAAAACTAAAATCCGACTTCACCATCAGATTTCTTGGGTCCAAATTAGGTTTGTACCAAAATATGGGCCCAATCAGAGATCACCTTGACCTAGTTTGCATTTCAGTTCAGTCTGACTCTTTCTTACACACACACCCCTAGCTTTTTGAATTCCTTACAAATGGGTCCCTACGTTTGTCATCTTCTTTGCAATTAGGTCCCTCCACCATTATCGCAGAGGAACTCCTACTCCAGCAACCTTCAATCAGGGATTTCTCCCTGATCGCTTAACGAAACTCTTCCAAAATAGAAAGGGAGATTTCTTGAGGAATCTCCTTCCAAATGAACCTGACCTTAGATCCTATTTCTCTCCCAAAAGATGATGTGAATGTTTTGATTGAAGGAATACCCAATTTTGCGTGAAGATCTTGAGTTTGCAAGCTTGTTTCCAAGCTTGGAACTCCATCCTAAGGCCTATAAATGGACTTACATTGTGTTCCTCACCTCCTTAGCAATGTTTGGGTCCAAAACCCTCTTTAAATCCCTACCTCTAGCCCCTCTCCAACCTAGCTCTGGCGAGCTTCTTCAACCCCCTTCTTCCGACCATTAGACGATCAAATCAAGTGGCCCATCTTCTTCACCTTCCTCTGCCTCTCGCCGGCGAAAGCGAAGGCTCCCAGACCTCCTTCCTCCTCGTCGTCCCCCATCAGAGACTTCCCAATCTTCGACGTCGGCCAATCAAAGTTGGCACCTCTCCATCCCTTTTTTCCAATTAGAATAGGTTAGTTAGGTCTCTCTTTCTCCCAAGGTTCTAGCCCTCTATTTAAAACCCAAAAACAACCCTCGACACTGCCGTTCATCGTCATCTCCTCCACCTTTGGCCGCACCTCCGGTGAGGTCTTCCGCTCACCTCACACCTCCACACACCTTGCTAGCACTCCCACAACCTCCGCCATCTCACGCCCACCAAAACCCCTCTCACTATTGGCAATTCCATCTACCCAAAAGTGCCACCGAACAACCCACCTTCATACCACCAACTCCGACTCCGTCTGGCCACCATATTCCCTCACACACCATGCCACCACCAGCAACACCCTCGTCGCAACCTTGCGATCCTCTTAAAGTGTTCTAATGTGGCTGTGAGGCCATATTATTTGTTTCAGGTTCATGTTTGAGCTTTGCCGTCACACTCGAGTTCTCCGACACGCCTTGAGTTCTCCGACCATATTTGCTCCAGGTCTTGGTCCCAAGAGTCGTGGCTTCATTCCAGGCATCCTCCCAGGTGGTCAATTGAAGACCCCGTCCACTCCTGTTGCCTCAATTGGGAGATCATCACAGCTACAGCTACATGCGAGAAGAGGCCTATGGATTGTCCCATATCAGTGGGAGAAGCACAGCCGTGCACGCATAAAGGGAATTTTTGCATAGGCTTCTTTGCCAAGTACACAGGGGTCGGGTCCCCAACCCTTACCGACTCGCCTATGCCTACTCACTCCTTGGCTATTACTCACTGCTGGTAGCCCTGGACCCGATATTGCTCATACCCGAATACCTGATTGGTTACCCGGTTATCTGAGGAAGAGGAGGAAGGAAAGAGAGAGAGAGTGAGGGAGGGGAGGGTTTTGCTCCTCTATGCAGACGCTCAACACTTAGCCATGAGTGAATTGTTCCCTTGTGTGTAAGAAGAAAAGAAGAAGGCCCTTGTGCACGAGAAGGAAAGATTGAGGTTTTATGACCCGATCCCAGCTCCCTACAGGACCCGAGATTAGCTCGCCTCAACTAATCCCAAGACTCAGTTGTCCAACGAGAAATAACCCAAAAGTAGAAAATATTCTGCAACTACACATGTAATGTAACTAAGTAGAAATACATAAGAGGTGGTAATGGAAATCAGAATGAGAAGTCTCAAAAAAAAAATTACATGCCACAAGCGGAAGAGTACTATAACATACATAGCCATCACAATCACAACAGAGGGAAATATAACATGAACAGAATATAGCAGAAATAACTAATATGCTAAAAGTACTCACTACTACAAAAGAGCTCTGAAACAGAAAAGTAACAACTATGGCTGGGCTCGGTTGGGCCCAGTACCCTCTGTAGCTGGTGGCGCTGGTTGCTTAACTCCTTGACCTGAACATGGTTATATAATCCGTGGTCAGCTAATGTTGAGTAGAGTGGTGGTTAACCCACTTACATGTAATTTAACAAAAAGAAATAAGCAAATAACTAATCATTCATTTCCATTTATCTCAACTAGGTGTTTTCTGTTTTCGTTATTCTAATAAGGTTCCACAACATTTCTTAATCCTCTTATTCCCTAAGGGAACGATCTTGATTGTAGTTTATTCCATGATGTAGGATGTACACGAGGCACTCTCCTGGCTGAGAGAGCCCCCGTGGTAGTCCTACACCCGGTCTACCACCTCAACGTCACGGTCGCATCGTAGCGGTGACTATGGCGCGTGCGATAAGCACATGGGTAGCTACCCCTCATTGGCACGCGGTCAGTCGTTTCCGCTAATCGGTACGCCCAAACGTACAACACAAAACAGAGCAGGGCCTTGCCCTCTCAGAACAGGGGTCTTACCCCTCAATAGTCTGCGTACCCTCGCCCGACTATCCTCGTTTGCCCAGTGGGCCTAACAAGAGTCGGTGTAGGGTGGCCAGTCCTAACCTCGGGCGCCATGGGGTGGCTGGTTCCCCCCTACACTAAAGTAACAAGAGTCAATGTAGGGGGCCATTCTTAGCCCTGAGTCTCAACCTAAGGGCGGCTAGCTCCCCCCTACACTAAAGTGACGGTAGCTCTCCTCGGTATCATGTACATAAGGGCCAGCTCACTTTCCATGCAAAAGGGATAGTTTCTCTTCACGGTACCACATACTCGAGGGCCAGCTCACTTCCCTCCTACATACAATATTCGTTCCATATACTTGAGTTCCTTTTCTAGTTTCCCCGTAGGGTTCATGCATTGTATTCCGTTCATTTCATTTCATGACATGCATATCTCGTTGTTCACAACTTGGTTCTCAACCATATAACAGGCAGCTCATAATTTAATAACTGAAAGAAGCATCACATCATGTAACTATTCATTTGCTAGCATTAAGAGTTCTAACTGGCATTTCAGAATAGATTGTGTGGCTCAAGAAATGTTAATTCACTCAATTCTGCCCTAGGGTTCATTTCATATCCTAGGGTTCAATCAATTCATTCTAAGATAGCATGCACTGACTTGTCGTTGTGCGTGTGTGTTAAGAAGTGTCGTTATAGTCGCACTTGCAACGTCGATTTTGAAATAAGTAAACGGAGGTGAGTCCGAGTGTCGGTCTCAGGGAGGCGTGGAAATCAGATTTTTGCTTATCACTTGTCACGGAAAGGGTGGAGTTTTTGCTTGCGAAAGATGAGGTTTCAAAAAGCGAGAGGGAGAGATAGAGAGAGAGGGTTTAGGATTAGAAAGCTCTTTGTTTGATCATGCAACTTGAACGGAAATTAAAATGACAATTGAACGGAAAATAACTTCATTAATCATGCACTTGTAGTTCATAGGTTACAACATTAAATACATGCTTCAACAAAAGTAATAGAAAGCTTAAAAGAGAGAGAGAGTGTGTGGAGAGCAACGAGGCAGCCACGGCGGTGGAGGAGGCTCCGTCGGTGCCTCGTCATCTCTTGCGATTACAAGAGGGCCTAAAGCTAGCTAAGAGAGGGGTGGAGTAGTTGCAAGGAGAGTGAATGCCTTGAATGAGTGGTTAGAGGGGGTATAAATAGGGTTAAGGGCTTCCTAAAAGAAGAAGGGGCTTTAGCGACGTCCAGAGCGTCGCTAAAACCACTCCCAAAAGCATCGGTGAAGCCCTCCAGCCGTTGGTCAGCCACCCGCCTCGTTTCTTCTCCTCGTGTGATCTGCGGCTGCTGAACGAGAGCCATCCGATCGAAGATCAGACGGCTGAGAATCCTCCTCGGCTGTGCTGGGATCGCGCCTCAGGTGCGCGTGTGTGCGGGCATCATCGCCCGGTGTGCGCGCGCATGTGGGTGCGCGTGAGTTGCGGTTGCGCCGCGTGGCGAGATCTTGGCAGCCCGCTGCTGATCGGGTAGCCCAATTTCACCACCCGCGTCCTCCGTCTTTGATTTCGACTCCGCATGGCTCGAACCCTCGTCGCGTGCGTGCGGGCGTGCGCGCTAACTGTTGCGCCACGCCCGCGCTTTGTCGCGGCGACCGCGGGAGGGCGTGCGAGTCTCAGCCGTTCGATCGGAGATCGACGGCCGAGATTTGATCTCGGCTGGATGAAGGCACGGCGCGCGGTGGAGCGGGGGCTGACGTGGTGCAATATGGGCCATTGATCTCCAGATCAATGGTCAGAACGTCTTGGGCCCATTGTAGGAGCTCTGGATGTCTGATTTGGCAGATCTCGAGTCCGTTGGACTCCGTTCGTCGTTCTGAATCCATCCGTGTGGTCCGATTGCTCATCTGAGGCCTGCTTTGACAAATGCTTACACAATTGGCCATTAATACAGTTTTATAAGCAATCTTGGTACATGATGCATGCAATGCTCCCATTCTACTTATGTTATGTCTTTTATTCTTAAGATGGGCCATATTCAACATAATTATCACCCCCTTGTGCAGTGTTATCATGCACTTGATTAATTAATTCATAATATTGAGAAAAACCACTCTACTGGGATACACAGGTGGAATGGGGGCTCAAATCATAGATCCTGTCGTCTCTGTGGGCCTCGTATACTCTACTGGCTGGAAACCTATACAAATGACCAAATCACATCAAATGAGTTCAAAATAGTATATGAGTGACACTAACACTTGGAGAACTCAAATGGAAACAATGATACTTCGTTTGCGCAAAACTGACTCCGTTTGGGCCTTGAACGGGCCAAAAACGTGCATACTGACTAAAATCAGACGTCTGCGACTAGACCCAGATGTCTTAAATGGCCTTAGAATCTCACCTTACTTTCCTGCGTTGATAGCGGATGTCTGGAACCCCTCACGGTCATCCTGGGGTCTTCCCAAATGTCTATCAGTGCACCTGGATGTCTGAGATGGTTATCAGACATCCGTAGAGACGTCTAGACGTCCTAAAGCACCTCGAATGGCAAGTCACGTGCCTTTCCAACGTCTTTACCTACTCATGCGTGTGGGTGAAAACTGTGACACGTAAGGAAATTATGTACGTGCATGTAGGCGCGTACAAAGCACACACCTCGGCACTCTGGGTGCTGTTAGATGTCCGATGCCAACTCCGAACGTCCTGAGACTCCTCCAGACGTCTGGATAGAGTCCCAGATGTCTAACACTACGGAAAAATGATTTAGCAGAACTCCTTGCGAGCTTTCTCCCCGCGCGGCCCTTCGCCTAAAGAACTGCAGTTGCTCCTCCAGTAGCTGTAGGAGGTCATGGAGCTCCTCTCCACGAGCTCCCTTGGCTGCACCTCCAGCCACACCTCCTCTCCCGAGCTACTCCGAGCTCCTTGCTCTCCCTCTTCCTCGCACAGGAGCTTTAGCGGCAACCGCTCACGAGCTCCTCCTCGCAGCCGAACCCCAGCAGCTCCCTCTCCTCCATGCAAGCTTGAGCTCCCCTCTTTCGTCGCTCGTGGTTGCAAGGGGGCGGGAAGGGAGGTGGTCACCAGTAGGTGGTGGAGGAACAAAGGTGGTGGTGGTTTGGAGATGGAGAGGGTGGAGGGGTATTAATAGGGAGAGGGTTAGAGATTTGTGAGCGGAGGTGTGTGTGTGCATGGGTATGGGAGTGGGTGTGTTGTATGGGAAGAGAGAGAGACCAAAATTGCGGAATCTCCCCTGTAAAACCTTTTACTTCCTCGCAAGGCCCACACACCTAAACCCAGGGGGTTTAAAATTGTGCTCATGCCCCTATCTTTTCGAAAAACTTTGAACGACCCTTAGGAAGGGTCATTTCATAAGGGAAGAAAGGAAGAGAAGGCCTTGTGAAGGAAAGAAGAGGCTGAAGAAGAGAAGAGAAAGAAGCAGCCGAGGCAAGAGAAGAAGAGGAAGAATGTTGAAGAAGAAGAAGAGAAGGAGCTGAAGAAGAAGAAGAAGAGGAGCTGAAGAAGAAGGCTCTCTATAGAGCACTGTAGCCAGCGACGTCTAAGTCGTTTGATCCAAGGAGCCGACGTTTGATTGGCTCTGATATTGTGCACTACTGGTGTGGAATTAAAGCATAAGTGGTTTAGGCCACTGTTCATTTAGTTGGTATTATTGAGAAATTGATATGTATATTCTTAAGGCTGATAATTGGTGATTCAGATCACCATTATTTTGTCTTAAGACATCTTTTTACCTTATTAAACTCTTGATATACTCATGTTATGCATTGAATATCAATTTTGAGTAGAGATTATTCATTGAATATCATTGTTGATTTGATTACCCGTGCTCATTTATATATTCATTAAGATTAGTACGTGAATTCCAATTTGCTCCCTGTGTTCGACCTTGGATTTCAATTCTTGATTTCGAGTAATTAATTTATTTGTTTGAGTGCATTTGTCCTATACTACGACGCATTTATTAAACAACGACAAATTCGCTATCAACATTTTGGCACCGTTGTCAGGGAGTAACATGCAATGCACCGCTATTCTTTGTTTTATTTGATTATATTTAAGCACTGACTTATCCTGTTGTTTCTTGTGATTTTACGAGGTACATCACGTAGAGAACTTCCATGGAATTCAACCACTCCAGGGCAGGTAACTTTTATGTTCTTCCCTAATCAACCTTCTAATCTTCGGAAGATAAAAAAGGAAACAAATCAATTAGGAACTACTTGCCTTATTTTCATAGTAATCATAATTTAAAAGGCAAGTTTTCCTGATTTGCGAAAATTTTTTATATTTGATTGAAGCTTGAGGTGATTCTGTTAAAGAAATCCCTACCTTGATTTCCTGTACCTATTAGGGACTACACTTAATTTCTAAATCACTTTGGGTTAACACATTTCTTGCTTAAAGCCCAAGGTGAACATTTTAAGATCAAATTGGACTTGGAATAGAGCCAATTAGGGTTTTCAACTTTAGGGGTTGAAGTGTTAGTTCACATTTTCCTGCATTAAAGAGAATAAACCCTCCCGCATTTGTCTGCTACCCATACCCTTGTTTGAAAAGATCTAATCAAGAAAAAACCTTAATATCAGGCTCTAATTTCACTTGAACCTTAAAAAATTGTGGACCTAATAACCTGAGAGTCAATTTAGGGTGATTTATGGGTCTTGACTTGGACTTCATTCTCCATCTTTTAAGGCAGGTCAGGTGAAGTTGACCTATATTGTGGGTCAATCAACCTGCAAATTAGGTCATAAGTCAAATCAACTTCTAATCAAGTGAAATTCAAGGCACTAATTAGGCTAAAATTGGTAGACTTAAGGTCTTAAGATCGTACATTCGGATCTACTTGGAATCGTAGTGACAAGGAAGGTCGGGTGGGGGAAACCTTGTAACCCGTGGGGATGCTTTACCGTGTAGGGGTCTTTGTGGGGCTCTCCCTTCCTGGTTGCCTAGGTATTTCTCAGGTGTACGGATTTCTGATTCAGAGGTATCATCCGCCTCAAAATAGCCTTAGTCATCTAAAAATCTTTGGGTGCCTTGATTGGGTCCAAATAACATCAAGTCTATCATCTTTTCTCTAGAGCACACACTCAGGAAGATCCTTAGGTTTTTAACCTAAGAGGCCTCATTAGATCTTCTTGGTAATTTCTTTCAAATCTAATCAGTTCCAATCTGAACCTAAGTTTGATTCTAAATCTTGATTCGACTACTTGATTCAAAAATGCAACATGACATGTTAGGAAAAGTGATTAGGAAACTTGTACCCCAAATGACCATTAAAGACAAAATAATTGAGGATGCTTATAGACACCATGAGGAATATTTTAATAGGGACATGCAGGAAAAATTCAGGAAAATAGTGGATCGCATTTTAGACCATAAGGAAATAATATGGACACGAGTAAACCACGGTTCAACCTGGGATGATCTCTTAGCAGAACACATTGAATTGGTGAAATTACACAACAACGATTGTTTTCAATG
Organism: Thalassia testudinum; assembly: GCA_037157565.1. Lineage (NCBI taxonomy): Eukaryota > Viridiplantae > Streptophyta > Magnoliopsida > Alismatales > Hydrocharitaceae > Thalassia > Thalassia testudinum. The sequence continues at coordinate 63,737,201 of JAZHRO010000031.1, forward strand.
TTGGTCAAATCCTTCATTTTTGGAAGAACTCGAGAATTTTTTGGAAAGATGGGGAGAATTACTGGATAAGTTATGTAGAGCCATTGATAAAAAATACTTATCATAAGTTAATAAGACATCTTGGAGTGACTCTAGTAATCTACGCAATTTCCCAAATCTTGGGTTTGATGATCAAGGTTGTTGTGGACCCCCAACCCAAATGAATTCAGATTCAAACTTCAAAGCAATTGACTTACCTGATCTTGAGATGAGTTGGGAGGATCCAATTGCAGGTGTTCATGATTCCAAACCAACCCTAGAAAACCTAGAAGCCGATCCATCGAGCCTAGATTTCCCAGACACCTATGATGATGAAATTAAAATAGAACCTCTCGAGGGTGTAAATTCCACCCCCTATTTGGATAAGGTGACTCTCGAGAGCAATTTTGACATCCTTGCAGAGCCCAGCCTAGATCCTAGTGACCTAATGCCTACCTTTGACCTAGAATCTAGACCTGAGCCTAATTGGGATGAGTATGAGGCCCCATGTGATGAAATACAGATTTCAAATTTGAAATACGATTCAGGGTTTGTATTTGATGAATACACCTCTCCAACCTCCTCAGAGACAAAAATTGATTCTTCTAAAGTCACACCAATCTATTATAGAGAAACTGAGGAGTTGAAAGAGTTGGGAATCAATTGGGTCTACCCTAGGAGCCAAGAACCTGAGCCCATGACTAATAAGGAGATTTAGGTTAGATCCAAGTCAAGTTGCTGATTCTACACATCTTGATTCTCTTTGTGGTGGAACTCCCGATCTAGAATCAGATTCAGAAACTTATTCTTGCAAATTCTTCGATGATTTTGAATGCTACTCTGATTTTGGAGAACCTTTGTTTCCTAACGATTATAAACCAATTTACGACCTCAGCATTCATGACCCACTCTTCGACTTTGACTCCAAGGTCCCTGATCCCGAGATGATTGATTCAATATCAGGTTCCATTGAGATGCAATCATTCCTTTTTGATCTTCATGAATCAGAAACAGTAAATACCGAGAGTGTCTATAATCCAAAGTTCGAATCTTTTCTTGACTCAGATTTCCATGACCTTATAAGCACTCTCCAGGCATTTACATTTGATTTTGATGGGTATTGTGGGTACTCTCTAAATGAACCTACTTTTGAATCCTTTCTAGAGGAGACCGTAACACACATAGTTCTCAAAGAAGCCACCTCTTCTGATCTGCATTTAGGGCCTTCTCAAATCCATTCTAAACTCCGACCCACCACAGGAATCAATTTCTACTCTAATTCTCCTCTCTATGATCCAGTCGCACATGTTTCTTTTCCATCTTTTGATCGGGATTCGGATATCAATCAGACTACAAATCACATCCCATCCTTCTTTGCTAACTCTCATAGGGATTTCACATCATCCATAGATCCGTTCTCTTTTGAGGATCCCTACTTTGTTGGACTCAGCCAAGCTCGTGATTTTCACTGCCGTATCTGTTTGAACCTCAAAGTATTTGGTGGGCACCACATCTCATGATCCACATCCATCAACCCACTAGAATGATTGGGTTTGGGTTGCATCATCAGCCTGTCAATCTAAACAAACACCTGGTTGGACCAACCAGGCTTTTGATCAAGGTTTGTTGACGCGACTGCCTCGATCGTGTTTTAACAGTTAATTACGTCGTAGTATAGGTGATCAAGCGTTGTCAACAAATAAAAGATTTTATTACTAGAAGACCAGAGTATCCGAGGTCGAACACAGGGAGCAATCGGAATTTACTACTAATCTCAAATGTAATTGAACACTCTAATTTACTCAATTCAAATATGAATGTATGCGTTTAAAAAAAGTAATCCAGACAAAAGAGTAAAATTGGACATCTGATCATATAAGATCAGACGTCTTAAAAGTGTTATTCTTCTCCTTCTTCTGGTGTTTCTTTCTCTGCAGTCTCTCTCCTTCCTTCTTTCTCTTCTGTCTTCTTCTCTGGATTCGGCCTCTGTTCTTCTTTCTCTGGATTCAGTCTTGGCCTCTCTTCTTTGGATCTACGAGTCTTCTTCTTCTTCTTCTTTGGATTCTCTTCTTCTGCGAAGGCTTCTTCTTCTTCTGCTTCCTGTGGCTAAGTGCTGAGCATTTCTCCTTCGGCGCTCCGTTCTCCTGCACACAAGGGGAAAGCAAAACCTATCCCCTCCCCTCTACCCGCGCGTATGTCTCTCTCTCTGCAAACCGCTCACAGGTAGCTCTTCTATAGTAGGGTTAACGGGTCGGGCTGTGTACCCAGGACCAGGTGTACCGGCGTGTCATGGCACGTGAGGTGTGCATGGGTAATGTGACAGGTCGGATCCGCCGGGTCTGCGTGGTGAAACCGCGGACGAGGCGGGTGAAGGGCGAGGGACCTCACCCCAGATGTGTCGGAGGCAACCAGCCGAAGGCATAAAATCAATTTAAACCAGTGAATTGCTGCGAGAGTTACCGATGTGGGACTATCTTGTTCTCTCTTCTCACGTGCGCCTGTAGGAAAACCTCCTCGCAATCTACTCAGCTGCTACCGCTGTTGGTGCCAAGTGCTAAAGCAAAAGTCTTCACAGACTTCACCCCAGTCCACAGCACCTGGAGCGCAGCTGCCCCGACGCCTGGAGCCTGCTTGGAAGCTGCTGCAATCGTCGTCAATGGCGGCTGGGCTCAAAACCTGTCAGACATGAATACAGCCTCTCGGCCTAATCAAACTACCAGGAGACCTTCGCCGTGGCACGGCGAAGGTGGTGCGATATGCAGCAGGTTACGGGGCGGCCTAGGCATGCGTGCCTAGGTTGACCTGTGACCGGAGAGGTGGGTGTGATCGGGGGTGCATTGAGTGAGTGTAGAGTGGCAGTGGGTGGGAGGAGGATGTTCAGCGTGATGAGGCGGAGCCTCTGGGTCGGTCGGCGAGTTGTGTGGAGCGGCGGATCGATGGGGGCAACTCGCCGGAGGTTGGCCGGAGGTGAGGAAGGTGAAGGTGGACAGGCGTTGTCGAGGGGCAATCAATTGAAATAGAATGGGGAAAAGAAAGAGGGGAAGTTGTGGAGTAGTTCTAACCTAATTGTAGGGACGAAGGGGGCGGAGAGGCGGGCAGCCATACCTGTTGTCGCCGGAGAAGAAGATGTCCAGTGGAGGGAGGACGGCGGCGACGACAGGTTTGAGGCAGCGTGCGCGGGTATTGCGCGACGTGGAGGAGAATTAGGAAGAAGTCTCTACCACTGGTTTTGTGGCAGGGCGAAGAGGAAAGGAAAGAAAGCTCGCCGGAGCTCGCTAGGTACCCTGGCTGGGAAGGAAGAGAAGAATCTGAGGTAGAATCCCGGCCAGGTCGAGCTGAAAATGAGCGGCCCGGCTTGGGGGTTCTTTTATAGGTACTGGGCCGTATGCTCAGAGCGTGGAGGGCACGCCTTTGTCTCCAATGGCTCACCGGAGAAGGAAAGTGGGTGGATACCCAAATCCCTCGTGCGTTCGCACGAGAGATTGGGATCAAATCAAGGATCATGACTGGCCTCAGATGGAAAGGAATTCCTCAGAGAATCTCCCTTCCATCTCTGGGAGGGGATCTCTGAGGAATCAGAGAGTATTCCCTCTCTAATCCTCGCTGGAGCAGGATTCTGCCCCAATAATGGCAGAAGGACCTGATTGTAAGATTGGCGAGAAAGACAGGGGGGTTTAAGTGATAGTTTTCAAAAGATAGGGATCAAAGTGTGATTGGGTGTACTAAATTTCAAAATAGGTTAACATAACCTCCCCTTAGGTCCAAATTTTTGTACAAACCTAATTTTGACCTAAGAAATCCAATGGTGAAGTTGGATTTTAGGTTTGACCACGTTTGACTGGACATTTTGCGTAAAAACCCAAATTAAGTCAATTGATGAGCTAGGACCCTAATCTAGGTCAAACTAGGTTCCAAAGGACAATTTGAATGTTCTAAACCCTAGGGGATATTTTTCCATGAATTTTAGAGGGTTTACTTGATTTTTATCATGACCAAAACCTTGTTGAATTAAGCGGGTTTATTTTAGGGTTACCAAATGTCATTTAATTCCTAGATTGCACATGAACCCATTTTTTATTGATTCAACCCACTTTTTATCTCATTTATACCATTTGACCTATGCTCTGTCTCTGATAAATTTTTTTATGTACTACAATGGTAAAATTGCAGTTTTAACCTTTATTTCATGCTTTCTTCTCAGAACACTTATTCCTTCTATTAAGCCTTCTTCTAGGTTATATAGGAGCTTTTATTCTCTTTATTAGGTCAAAATGAGCTAGTTATGGCTCATGATGAGGCTCTCATCAGTGCTTGTTCTATAAAATTCTTCCGATTTGACCACTCCTTCTCCATGACCACCTTCTACTTGGCTGAAGGCATTGAATTTAGCACTTAACAGGAGGCAACCCATTGTTCCAAAAACCCTAGATCCTTCTTATTATCCTTTTTGAGCTTCACGTCTATTGCACTTAGAGTTCAGAGTTAGAACAACTGATCCCACCTTTGGTATTCGTATCAAAGCTTGAAATCGTCTGCAATAGTCATCTTGACCCGTTCACGCATCTGAAAATAAGAACATGGCTTTTCGGCCAAGTTAAACTAGTTCAGAAGCTTCGCAAGGGTGTGGCGAGGGTGTTGGTGGTGGTGGCGTGCCGTGAGAGGTCATGAGGTGGTTAGACGAAGGTGGAGATGGAGTGTGGAGGTGGGTTTGTTCGGTGGAGAGTTTGGGTGGCCAATAGGGTGGAATAGGTTAGGGATTTTGTTGGCAGAGAGATGGAGAAGCTTTTGGGAGTGTTGGTGAGGTGTTTGGAGGTGTGTGGTGTGAGATGGACCTTGTTAGAGGTATGGCCGGAGGTGGAGATGAAGGTGGCGGGCGGTGGCATCGAGGGTTGATTTTTGAGTTTTCAATAGAGGGAATTAACCTAAGGATCTAAGAGAACCTAACTAACCCTAAACTAACAGTTGAAAGGGAAGGGAAGGTGCTAGCTTTGATTGGTCGACACCAGAGAAGGGGAAATATCCGGGGGGTGAACGGTGAGGAAAGAAGGGGTCTGAGAGGCGCTTGCCGGTATTGCGAGATGCGAACGAGTGAGACGAAGAGAAATCCATCGCTTATTGTCTGTGACGGTGGACGAGGAAGGCAGACGGAGGGGCTTGCCGGAGCTCGCCGAGCTTTCGGTCGTGGAGAAGGGAAGATGGTGGAGAACCGGCTAAAAATGAGCTAAGGAGGTGAGGAGATGCATGAGGGATATTTTTATAGGCCTCAGGGGGTGTTTCCAAGCTTGGAAAGAAGCTTTCAAGCTTGAGAGCTTTCCTCACAAAAGGATACCTGAATCTTTCATGCATTTGTATGAGAGATTGGGAAAGACTTGGGGTCCAAGGTTAGATTCATTTGGAAGAGAATTCCTCAAGTAATCTCTGGTTTAAATTTGGAATTGATTGATTGAGAATCGAGTGAGAAATAATCGCTCAAATCTTGTCGGTGAGCTGCAGTTATTCCTAATGGCGACAGGGACCGAGATGGGAAGGTGATGACAGAGTTAGGGGGTCTCTACAATATATTTTGAAAGCTGAGGGGCCATTTGAGAGAAAAAGAATCAGACTGGACTAAAAATGCAAACTAGGTCAAGAGGATCTTTGATTGGGCCTAAATTTTGGTACAAACCTAATTTTGACCCAAGGAATCTGATGGTGAAGTCGAATTTTTGTTTTGACCAAGTTTGACTAGGCAATTTAAACAAAAACCCAAATAAGGGCAACTATCTGTCTGAAACTCTATTTTAGGTAAAAAATGGGTTCGGATGGTCAAATAAAGGATACCAAACCTTAGAAAATATTTTTCTATAATTTTTAGAAGGTTTAGGTGAATTTTATCATAATCAGAACCACAGTTAGTTAGGCGGGTCTGAAATTAGGGTTTCGGATGTACATTAATTTTTGAAATGCGTGAAAACCAATTTCTGTTTGCATGTACCCTCTTGTTAGACATTTATGACTATTTGACCTTTAATTAACCCCTAAGAAAACCCATGATTGTTATGCATTTAGGATATTCTGGTAAAACTATAGTTTTACCCCTATTTTAATGCATTTCTCTCAGAATGAATATGCAATGAGATATGGCTCTTTGGCGGTTTTGTAGGAGCATTTATCTTTTGATTGTGACTAATTAAAGTTAGATATGGCTGATGATGACATTATCATCAAGTAGTTTCACCTATCCAAAGTGATTTTGACCTATAAGTTTAGGGTTTAGGTTTATGGAAATGATTTCACGTATGAGAAGTGATTTTTCACTTGAAAGGTGATTTTTCACCTTAGGGTTTAGGAACCCTAAGGTGAAAAATCACCTTTTAAGAAAAAAATCACTTCTCATATGTGAAGAAACACTTGGAATTTAATTTTACACCCGTGCAAAAAAATATTGCATTGGTGCAAAGTAGTTCAAAGTATGATTACACCGGTGCAATCTTACTTTGCATCCATACAAAATTTTTTTGAAGGTGTAAAGTGATTTTGCACAACCACTCACCCCTACGAAAGTGGCTTGCTGTTGGTTTCAACAGTGGTGGACCCCACCTTGTGTTAGTACTTTTTTTGCATAAAAAAGAGGGAGGGATCACATTTATAGCTATGCGTCAGCTTTTGCATCAACTTTTACATTTTTTAACTCATGTCCTAAAATTTATAGAATAAGAAATTGAGGCGGACTTTCTTGCTAGAAAAGGGGAAGGGTAGTGATAGGCAATTTTCACCAATCAAGTAGGTAGACGCAAGTTCCACCCATGCCAACCTTAGGGAGTTACAAATCAAACACCAAATCGAGATTTCCCTCTATATTTGAGGGGGCAATTAAGGATGTTTACCAAACCCTTCAATCCAAAGACCCAAGCAAGGGACAACTAAGAAGTATGAGAATGGGTAGAATACAACATGAACAAATAAACAGCCATAAACACTTACTCCAAGCTTACTCCCACCTAGGTATAACAAGTCCTTTGGTGGTTGATATATAAGGAAAAGAAGATCAAGACAGCTTGTTGAGGTATAGATGCAATTTTTGATACATTACTATCTAAATTCAAAAATGTTCGTTTATGCCAAGAATGTTAATTTTATTTACAAAATGAATCAGTAAATCAATTAATAAATGAATGGGTTAATTATATACAAAAGAATCAATTATTTCTACCTACAATGCCTAAAACAAATGTACAACTAACATGTATCAAAAACTAACTAATACTACAATATGTTAACTATATACCACTACTATAAGTAATACCTAAGTATAGGTATAAAAATAGCTATTAGTATATATATGCTAAGTTATATTAACATACTAATATCTTTAGTAACATATATTATATATACAGTGACATATATATACATCAGTGTAGCCTTAGTAAAACATTTACACAACATAAGACATAAATTATTATCTATACTAACATATAAACATATTTATAGTGACAGATGTATCTGTCACTAAAGCTTTGTGTTATTTATATACAACTAAAGCTCAAACAATCCCTACTATACTTTATATATACATATGTACTAATCGTTTATGTATACTATATATCTATCTTATTTACTTCATTTATATACATATACTTATATTGTATTATTCATACACATATATACATATGTACATACGCATACAAGCACACAACACTTAGGCGCTCACGCCTTAATTGTTCTCACATCTCTCTTCTTCTTCAATCCAAACACTTAGCCGATTTTAAGGGTGTTTCTTTCACTCATAGGCACTATTCATGAAACCAAAAATTTGATTTTAATGGGCAGGCTAGCCCATTATTGTGTGATACATAGCACCTTGAAAGGTGAGACCAGACCACTACTCATGGGCCGACCCTAATTTTATTTAGGTGCATTTTATTGAATTTTCAGCCCAATATTAGGCCTAGCAAGCCCACACATGCTCCTACAAGCGCTCACACACCCACCCATACATGTCCGCAGGTGCATGGCACGCGCCTCGAGGATAAACCCTGTATGCTCATTTGTGCTCTCTACGCTAACGACCAAGAGGGTCATAGTGCAAAAGAGTGATATACCACTTTGAGCGGTATTGAAGCCACGATGTGGCACAATTCTTATGCACTAAATTGCCACTGCGCCACGCATAGATGCGTTCGAATTCGAGGGATTTGGCCCTCGATTTGAGGGCCATAATGAGTTCCAATTTCTAATTTAAATATATCATTAGAAAGCCCTTATATAGGGCTACATAATGGTATAATTAATTTAGAGAAATAAGTTAATTGAAAATATATTAAAATTAGTTAAAGTTAGGGTTTTGTACACGTTAAATTAGAGTTTAATTTGTTAATTAAAGTACGAATTGGCTAATTAATCATACAATTGACCTTATATAGAGTTGATTTATATAATAAATTATTTATTACATGTTTTTATTGTATTTTAGAGATTTTACTTTAATTTATATACATTTTTTTAAACTGTTAATTTATATACATTTAAATACATGTTTAAGTTTGTTATATACTTATTTAAGTGATAAATACTATAATACACTATAAATACAATATAAATAGGTTGAAAATACTTAATATAATATTATACAAGTATACATTATAAATTACTTCATTATTAACTTAAATTACTAATTTATTTTATTTAAGTTAATAAGTTACTTAATTACCTTAATAACTTAATTACCTACTGTAAATACATAATTAAATTAAATTACAGGTATTATACAGTGTATATTACTGAGTTAAATATGTATGTACAGTATGAGATATAATTATATACATATACATAGGTTTATATAATTACTTAAGTTAATATACATGTAGATTATATAAATTAATATATATTTATACAATAAAGTTACATATACAATAAATCATGCTAAATACTTAATTTAATATATATAATACATATATAAGTTATTTATTCACATTATTTACATATTGTACGCAATATACATATGGCTTAGGTTTTAAATAATATTGGCAAGTATATACACAATATACAAGGTATTTTTCGGTATTTTTAGGGTTTTTCTGATTTTTATAGTTTTCATATATATAATAGAGATAGGGGATGAGAGTGAAAGGGTGAGATGAGAGAGATGTTTCTTTTTGGTCTTTTTAAATTTTGGTCTTTTATTAAATTTCAAGATATACTGAACTGTCGGCTAGTATGTTCTATCAAGCTGGAGGTTCAGAATACCTTGAAACTTGGTGAACACTTAAAAAAATATCTGATCTTACTTAAGACATGTTTATTTTATTTTATTTTATTTTTTAATGTATTTTATTTATTTACAAGTTGACCCCATAAGGGTCTTGAAAGAGTGTTTGAATATGAACCTAAGGCCTCTAAAAGCATTTCTAAGTGCTAGAATTCTACTCAAACGCTCAAATATGTCTAGCACTTCATATGAAAAATGTTCACACATTTAGACATGATTTTCAATTTAATTCTCAAACAAAATTACAATTTGAATAGTTAATACACTAGAAATTAGCTAACAGAGGCTTCAAATAAGAAATTACAAGCATTTCTATCAAATAAAAACCCTTCCTTATACATCAATGCTTGTTCACAAAATTCCTAACACTACAAAACAAGTCAGCTCCATAAACCTTCAAATCCTAGCTCAATTCTCAGTTCAAAGCCATCAACAGTGATAACAGCTCCATTTTAGCAGCCATTTTAGCTGTTGTAGTTGCTACATCAAAATAGCAACACTTGCTACTCAAATTTAGTAGCAATAGATGCTACTGAAAATGCTTAAATGGTCATCATAAACCAACTCAATGTCCTTTTTCGGAGGCTGTAGCTACTGCTCAGTAGCTATCTCAAATGATCAGACATCTTAAAACAATGATGCAGCTACTGCTGCTACTAAAATGGAACTCCAACAATTGTTTGGTGTAGGTGTTACTGTCCTTTCTTTGATCAGACCAAGTTGGTCTGATCTGAAGCTCAAATCCAAATCCAAATCAGAGTTACAACATAAAAGAGAAGATCTAACCTAATCTTTCTCTCATGCTATAGACAACACAGAGAGAAGGATCAAATTAGACCTTGAACTCCACTGAAAATAGGCTCAAATCTTCCAATGCTTGAAATCGGGGTCAATCCCATATAATTTAGCTACTAAGCAGCTCTTTTATGTACTGGTGTGGAAGAGCTTCAACCAAAAATCACATGATCAAGCAATTGTTTAAGACATAATCAGACTGAGAATTCATTCAAAATCAAATTCAAATGCTTAAATCTTCACCAAACACTCTTAGAATTCATGAAACTCATCTAAAATTATCTTGAAAACTAATAGAAGTTTTAGATAGCCACCCACAAAATTCTTTGAGATTCTAATATGATCCTCATCTTACATTATAGACAATGTAAGACGAAGATGCAAATTAAGATTTCAATGGCGAAAAATCCAAATTCAGAAGTACCTCAGATATTCTCTGCTAGATCTGGGATACATTCACTCTTGATTAAAGCTCCAAAACCAAGAAAAACTTTGATTTACTCTCTCTCGTGCGTCATAGATATCACGAAGAGAGAGTTTAAATCATTCGATGAAATCCAACAAAATTAAATCCCAAATCCTCAGATCTTTCAAAAAAACAGGAGTTACTTCATTTAGAATCACACGAGGACCATTATGGTAAGGTGGAATGAATGGAGTGATCCTCATATGAGGTTCTTAGTGCGCCATTAGATCTGATAGCTAAAGAACTTCAGATCTAATGGCTGCTACAATGGAGGGGATGAACTATGGATAAAAGAAATGAGGGAAACAATTAGAAGTGATCGCGAAATGGAGAGGGAGTGTATGCTCAGTGTGGATGGAACAAAAATTCCTCTTTGATCTAGACTGATTAGAGAAGGTGAGGTCACTCTAAACTAATTTACCTCTATCCTATGCTAATCCATCAATCAATTTAGAATCTAATCTACTCTAACTAAACTACAATACACTAATTACTATTCTAAATTACTTTAAAAAGCAAATAAACCTAATCTAACAAAAGAATGGGACCTGTGAATCCAAAGCCGGCAGTTGAGGAGGAAGAAATGGAGGGAGGTGGTCTCCAGCGGAGTGAAAACTTGCCAGTGGAGTTCTGGGTCGCCCTTAGGTGCTACAGAGTCCTTAGCAGCTAGGAGAAATTGTAGAAAGGTGGTGTTCCATCGCCAAGGCAATGAAAAAGAGGTGTATGGGGAGAAGGAGCTAGATAGGACGAACGTTCTTGACTCAAGAATGTAGGAGGGAGTCAATCCTCTACGTGCGACCCCAAGGAGGTCCTTAAGTAGCCGCGCGATCTAATCAGGTCACCATAGTGGTGGATTCATATGAGTTTAAGGAAAACGGTGGTGATGAACTTGAGGAGGGCGAGAAGGGTTTAAATCAAATTTCCATCGTCAGATGAGATCTGGGAGGCAAGATGATTCTAGGCGCAAAGGCGTAGGAAGAGCGATGAAGGATAGGTCATCAGATCATGAGCATATGAGATCAACGGTGGCTATTCACCATGTTCTTCGGTGAATAGTGCACCCATAGTGGTCCGTAGTATTTGCAAGTGTAAAGGAAAATTTGTAGACAAGCCCTTAAATGTGAAACGGTATGGAAATTGTGAGGTTTCTCATAAGTGGAGAAGTCTTGTAGCGCAGTCCCTAGGTCTTACAAAAAGATCCTTGGAGGCTTGCAGAAAGGTCCTTGGAATGTTTTGTATGCATAAAATGTAAAGAGTAAAGGACCTATATGTAATATCAATGATGCAGGGCCCTAATGATGTCCAAATGCAACCAACTTTTTATTGAAACACAATTGGACATTTAAGAAGTTAATTCAACTTTTGATTCATACTTTGAACTCAAACATGCATTCAATTTGTAATTGGATCATCAAACTATGCATTTGAATATAATATCTCAATTTGTGACCTAAATTTGCATTTTTAACATAAATTTGCTATTTTAGGTCATTCATGTTATTTCTCACATTTAACCCATTTCTTGTGTTAATTATGTAGTGTTTAATCTAGTTTCTAGCTTAACTTGGCCATTTTAGCTATGATGAGCCAATCTTCATCACAGACCGATCAGATGTATCTCAGCCTTGCCGGTAGCCAGGCTACTAAAGGGAGGGTGCAGCGGATACCTTGCCTATGCATCTACAACCCTAAGGGAGAAAGCGGAGTTGGGGAGTGTGCCTTGATGAGTCCATTTTAATGGACTATTGTTACGCCTAAGTTAACTTTATTCTTACATTTTATGTTTGTTAATACCTACATTAGGTCATAAAATGATTGCATGTATCATTACTTAAGTTTACATCTATTCTATTGCATTCTATAACTTATTATGTAATTATTTTATGTTTCATTATTGTAGGAATAATTTTGCAAAGAAAAGGGTGGTGAAAAGAAATTCCCCCCCAACCCCCCGAATTTCTCAACCTCCGGCCAGCCTCAACAACTCCATCAACAGCCGTCGGCCAAGTTTAGTAAGGGATTTGAAAATCCCTTGACTTGCACTGGGGAGGAAGAGCGGATGGGGGGGAGGAGATAAAAAAGGAGATTTGGCTGTCTTCCTTTCCTGACTACGGTGGGGGATTCCCTCCCTGATCATCTCCACCTTCCCCACCGTGGAGAGGGCGTGCACTGTGGAACTAGCAAGCACCACGCATCGCCAACCTCTCCAACACCGCAGCCTTGCAAGTGCTCTCCATCCTCCCACCGCACGCCCGCAGCCCTGCAAGCACGCCACCACCACAGCCTTCCCACCCTGCAAGCATGTGCAGTGCCCCCACCATGCGCAAAGAACCCAACACCACAAGCGCAACCCCTCACTGTGTAGCACCCTCACTGCGAGCCCCTTCATCGCATGCTGCCCTCACCGTCCCTACGCCAACTCATGCACAGTACCACCAGCAACAGCATGTGTGGCTGCCTACACTTTGTCTTCTTCATCTCCTTCGTTCTTCTACTGCTGCAACAAAGAAGAGAACCCAAAGCCATCATCGGACAACCACTCCTCCTAGGCCTCAGCAGCGGTAGTGTGCCCCCTCATCGTGTAGTGCAGCACACTGCACCCGCAGGCAGCCACGCACACGAGCACGGCCGCGCCCATAGGCAGCCACAACCGTGCGCACAACACCCATCACCGGTGTTCTTCTCCTCCACCGTCCAGCTGCTGCGTCATCACCATCGCGAAGCACTCGTCGAGGTGCACCATCCCGTCGACTCTCACAGCCATCCACGCATGGCCATTCATGAGTGGAGGAGAGAGGAGAAATCCTCTGTTTTTGGGTACAATTAAAAATTATGAATCCTGCCATTGTGGACAACACTATTTACTTATTTATCATATTATTATATTATGGTAGAATTGCATGAATGTCCCCTAATTCTAATTGAATTGCATGCAGTCACATTCATCTCATGACTAAGCAAACATGTATACTTGTTATGGGGAACAAATTCTGATTTGATTAAATTTGATGATGCTTGGCAGTATTATGATAGCAATTCTGGTATTTCCATGGTGGTGATTTTGCATGTGCACCCTCATATTCTTGATTAATTATCTAGATTGAGAATTTATGTTGAAAATGAGAGCACTAGTTAGCATGCACATTCGTTGATATTCCCACTTACTTGATGCATCATTACTCATTTTTAATAGGCTAATTCTTCCCTGTGGAGACAACCTAACTCTTCGTGGTTAGTTTTGAGAATTAAAATATTTTGAAAAGCAATTTTCTACCATGTGATTACATACAACAGCGCATCATTTTATGTTAAAGTTTTCAACGAAAAAGATCGCTCTTTCAAATGGCACCATTGCTGGGAAGAAAACACATCTATTAATTTTTTCGGGAATTTTACATTATTTTTATGCTATTTTAAAAGTTTTTCTGAATTATTGACATTGGTTCTCTTTGTGTGCACGAATCGAACGACGAACACGGTGGGCACGCACGGCAGAGACGATCTTTTTGGTGGACCTTGGTGCCACCTAGAGGATAGCAACAAGAGCACGTGGGCCTTGATCCCACATACGTAGGCTTACGGAGGAGCCTATTTCTGATTTAGTCATTAGAGCTTAGTTTAGATTTAGTTTAGATAGACATTAGAACATAGTTTCTGTCTTTTTGACCCTTGTTGTATGTTTTTGGAAACGTGTTCCCAGTGTTTCTTTATTTCTTATCACTCTTGTATGTGATGAATCCATTTTAATGGACTATTGTTACGCCTAAGTACTTCAATTCTAACATAGTATGTTTGTTAATAATCACATTAGGTCATTAAATAAGTGGATGCATCATTACTTGAGTTTTTATCTATTTTATCGCATTCTATAACTTAGTATGTAATTATTTTATGCTTTGTTGTTGTAGGAATAATGTTGGAAATGAATAAGGAGGGGGGATAAATTTCCCCCAACAAATGGCCACCTCAACACCTCCCTCAACCTCCGGCTGGCCTTAACACCCCCCAACAGCCGCCGGCCAAAATTAGTAAGGGATTTGAAAATCCCTTAACTAGCACGGGGAGAGGAGATAAAAGAGGAGGCTTGGCAAAGGAGAGGGGGCTAGCTTCTTCTCCCCCGGAAGGGATATCCCTTCTTCTCCACCTTCCCCACCGTGGAGAGAGCATGCACTGTGGAGAAGGTGTGCACGGTGAATCCAACCACGACCTTGCACCACCCATTGCCGAGCCCATGCCAGTCTACCCTCACCATGCCTGCAACTTCCACCGCCTTTCCACCGCGCGCCTGCAATCGTGTGCACCGCCATAGCCGCACCAACTCCCACCGCCCTTGTGCCCTTGCGTGCCCTGCAGGCGCTGCACCCACGCCACAGCCACGCCCTCCACCCTACGCCCTGCATCCATCGCCCTTCCGTGCCTTGTACTAGCACCCTACAGGTGCGCCCCCTCCAGCGCCCTTGCGCGCCAGCCTTCAGTGCTCTCACCGTCCCCTCCAGTACTCCTAGCAGCACTAGCGCCCGCAGGCAGCAGTCGGTAGCAGGTGCTGCGCCTAGCCTCCAGTGCCATTGCACGCCCAGCCACCCACGCCCTCACCACTCATCGCACTGCCACAGCGCGTAGAGGTGCGCACTGCAGATCGCACGTCACCTCCTCTATGTCATCTTCTTCATCTCCAGTGCCCTGCAAAAACCTAAAGAAGCCGCCCGCAGCAAGCACCACAGCAGCCACGCGACTGCGGGTAGGGCAGTGCAGCCACGCGCGATCGCGCGTAAGTGCAGCGCAGCCATGTGCACTCGCGCGACCGCACGCACAGCAGCAGTACAGCCACTTGTCGGTGACAGGCTGACACTCCTCTCCACTAGCCGACCGCCTCCGACCACCTCCGACTGCCGCGTCACCACCATTGCGTAGCCCTCGTCAAGATGTGCCTTCCTACCGCGTAGCTCCTCCCACAAAGCCTCCTCATGTGCGCAAGGAAGAGAGAGGAAGTTTCCTCTGTTTTATACTCAATTAATATTTACATTTAATGCCATTGTCATTTAGATATTAATATTTTATTTAGGCCACATTGCATTGATGCACTCTTAGTTTCCTGAAATTATTTCACTTGTGTTATGCGCATCATTTAACTTTGAATTTCAAATCAGATTTGCGTGCAAGTTGAATTTACATGTTATGCCATTACACATTCATCATATGCATATTTTTGGAGATTAATTCCTGTCGTGAAAATTGTATAAATAACCCTAAACTTTCAAAGAAATTGCAAGCTCCATTTAAAATAGCATATTCCCCGCACTAAAGTCGTGAAAGTGTCTGCGAATTGTATATTCCTCTACTCGTGAATTTATTGGTCTATTCCTCCCTGTGGATGCGACATCTTTATTGTGGTTAAATTTGATATTTAGTTCTGATTGAGAGATTTTCCACCACATAAAACACAATGACATATCATTGCTATCATAAATAAGAGAGAATCTCCTCGTCAAATGGCACCGTTGCCAGGGAGGCAACAGACGCAATAGATTCACTTCATTATTTTTGAATATTCTGAGTTGCGCAGTTATCTGATCATTTTTTTTATTGTGCGAGGAATCCGACGGGGCAACAGGAGTAGTAGACCGACGACATTGACCTTGAATGACATGCACGACGAAGACGATCTTTTTGGTAGACCTTGACGCCACCTAGAGGCCAGCAACAGGAACACGTGGGCCTTGATCCCACGCACATAGGCTTACGGAGAAGCCTGTTTCTGATTTAGTCATTAGAGCTTAGTTTAGATTTAGTTTATATAGACATTAGAATTTAATTTCTGTCTTTTGGACCCTTGTCGGGTATTTTTGGGAATGTGTTCCCAGTGTTTCTTTATCGCTCTTGTATGCGGGAGCGCATTTTCGGGAGCGTGTTCCCATTTATTTAGATTATAGGATTATTCAAATAGTTTGAACTGCATGTTTGTTAGTTAGTTAGATTAGGTCTGTTTGCTTATTATTATTTTTGAAAAAAAAAATTCAAACTGTCAGCTAGAAGCTGCATATCTATAGGACGACCATCTAAGACTGAATGAGCTACATCTAGTTTATTTTACTGTATTGCATACATTATTGCACGAAGAAAGCTGGAGTAAGGTATATCTTCTCTTGAGCATCAATTACCTATCATGCATTTGCATTGAACCTAAATCTAAGACCATTAAAGTACTTGAATCAAATTAATTTAGTGGTCACTTTAAAAATTGGGACTGCTAAGAGGTTGGACCTTAAAATCTGTGACTTAAAATTATGTGCAAAAGGATCTTGTTTGCAAAATTTCAAAACTCAAAACATGATCGTATATTTGCACACCTGAGACATTGTGCACCTCACACATAAGATCACTAGATAAATTTCTATCTCTCCTCTTTTGCACCACAAGGGAAGTTAGTCAAAAATCAACAAGCCTATCGACCAAGTTACTTCGGTTCTTCGTGCGTGGGCTCGATTCGAGACTTCCATCCTTTGCAAGTAGGTTGTAGGCACCAACGAAGGTTGGCCTAGGAAGCGTAATTCTTGCAAAACTTATTTGGCCACCAACTAAACATTTAATTCTAAGACTTACAATATACTAAAAATAGATCCCACTGGATTTGCGTTTGTTTTGACAGCGATAGAACTCTCTAGGAAGTTTCTGCTTGCGTTCTGATTTCTTCTAAATCCTAAGAGAGTTAAAACTGTTTGGCTTAAAGAAATGGATCACCCTTACTCCTATCATTTAGATTATCAGAGTCAATACTTCCCATCTTTTAACCAGGATCCCATGCCCCGAGCGTATCCATCCTTTGATGGGTACATTGACAATTCATGGGATCATTCATATTCGTATCCTGGGAGTACTGGCCTGATAACTCCCACTTTTGAGCAGAGCCTAGGAGTAAGATTTTCCAACCCTCGAATCCCTACTTCTATGCAAACACCCAACCCTCCCAACCTTCATGATTCTCCGTATCGAGGTTAGACCGATACCCCTACGCAACCAGAGCTTGGAATTGACTATCCTCCCCAACCTGATAATAGTAGCCTCTCCTCTTTTATGATAGAAATGCAAAAATAGCAAAAGGAAATGATGGAATCCATGGGAGAGATGTTGAGGAATAGTCAATAGTTAAATGAAGAAATAAGACAGCTTAGCTACACGCTTCCCAGTAATTCTGATCCCTACCCATACGACCATGATTATGAAAATAATTCTGAGGAAACCAATGACAATAGGGATCCAGTTTTATGTAGCTATCAGTTAGACTCTCCCAATGAGATACAGCCACTAGAGGAGAACGATCATAGTAATTATCCACCTGAGCTATATTGGAGTCAAAAGCAAGGAAAGATGGTACCTCTTTAGGACCTTGACCCCAATGACAGTATTCTCCTTACCCCTACCAACCCGGGTCAAGGTTGTATTGTTCCTATCACTTAGTGGAACAGTATTATTTGGTGGAATCCCATTCTACCCTTAGTGAGCCTACTCTTGACCCTCCACTTAGGGAATCAACACCTACCATTCAGCATCCTGAGGATTTAAATGCACCCAATGAAGGTGACCCTAAGGGAATGGAGGATGAATTAGATCAATTTTGGTCTCAGGGATATGAAGAGTCTATTTCAGAGGACGAGGATGCCCCAATAGAGGAACGTGGATTGTAAATCTGGAGCGAATCACAGGGGAATTATTTATTATTTGAGGATTTACCTCTAAAGGATATAAATAATATGGTGAAATCTAGATTCCTCCCTTCTTTTGAGAGTCATCCTCCATCAAAATAGGAGTTGATATTAGAGAAGGACAAACAAAATAGTGAGAAGCCTAGGGGAGACTCTTGGGGACAAAACACATCAATTGAGGATTTATACCCTGAGAAGAATAATGAATTCAGTGATATAGGCTTGCTCCAAAATACTAAGACTGATCCTCCTTTAGGAATAATTAAGGATACTGATCCAACTCCTGTTTTCACTAATGAATCACATATACACCCCAACAAATATTTGAGTGAACCAAACGAATCCGAGGATGAGCTTAATGATAATGATAATGATATTTTGACCCTGCCATCAAAGAGTTGTAATTTGGAGTCTACCCTTGATTCAAATATGACTCTGATCATTAATGCTAGGTAGGGTAACATGAAGTTGTTTACAACTGTTAAGGAGTATACACAATCTGAATCATTGTTGGAATTGGACCTGACACCGACTAAGCCCTCATTAGACTTAACCATTACCTTCCAACACTACAAACAACCCTTATACTCCCTAGCCGATCCTTGGCTCAGATCTCTGCTCATGTACATTCTTTCTGGAGAACATATTAGGCCAGTACATCCTCGGGTAGAATGGCAAGTGTGGATTGATGCTTGTACTTTATGTCTTGCCATTCAAGGGTTTCAAATATTAATGTTTACATCGTTTAAAACCCGTCTTGTTTTGGAGGATCCTTGTTATTCTCCACTTATTTCGTTTTGGGAGGCATCTTTTCATATTCCCTTTCTTATTCCTAGACCTCCCTAGGTAGCCAACGAGGTTTTCTGCTTTCATACTTTCTGGCAAGAATTTGGGATTACGTTGCATCATCAGCTCGCCAACATCCGTGGCTACCTGTTTTCTAGGCCCGCGTTGTTATGCATTTTTTTAGGGCCTAACTTTTTCTGTCTGGAACCAGACTTACAGGTTCCTTATAAGTCTGGTTGCTAACGAAAAAAATGCAGCGCTTGTTGGGAGGCAACCCAACAGTCTGAATAACACCGTTGTCAGGTGATCTCTTTACTTTCTCCCCCTGGTTTAATTTTACAATGAGGACATTGTAGGATTTAGGCATGGGGGGTGCATTTTGAATTTTAGGAAGTATTCATGCATTTAGGTTAGCATATATATATAATTTCTTTTCTTGAGCTGAATGGGTTAGTCCTTAGCAAAATATCTGTCATTGGAGGTTTTTCTTCTTAAATTATTTCTTAAGTTTAGAATCTAGTACATTTATTTCACGTGCACGTAGACTAGGTAATGGATCTTTGTAGAAAACCAATAAGCATTTGTAGTCTATTGAACCCTTGGACAATTAATAGGGAGTTAGGCATACTATCTTCTAGTAGATCCACCTCATATTTGTGAGAAGAAAGTAGAGAGATTGCTGGTGCACTAAGTCTAGTGCAAGGACTCTTAAGTTTTGAATAATTAGATGATGATATTTCAGAGTTGGGCATAGTTTTAGCTCTCTGTTCTTGTGTGCGTACTTTGTATGAATTCCTGAGAGTCACCAAATAAGGCAGATACACAGAGATTGAGTCTTAATAAAGCTATGACTATGGTGGATGGTTATGACCGTCCTTCATAGAGTTCTCGGCTGAAGGAGGGTAATAGTGTCAAGGGTCAGAAATACGCCTGCCCTATCCATTCCTTCCAAGTGCCGAGAATAGACACTTCCACCAAATAAGTCACACAATATCCTTTTGACCATCATCATCCCTAATAATGCCTCATAAATAAAAGTTTGTATCATATTATGTAGATTAATAAAGAAAGAAAAAGGAAAAAGAGAAGAAGAAACAAATTAAAAAAAGAGAAGAAGAAGAAAAGAGAGAGAGAAAAAAAGAGAAGAAAAGAAAGAGAGAAAAGAAAAAGAAAAGAGTCCAAGGTTATATTTTATAGTTGTAACATTGTTTCTGAGGCAACAAAAACACTTATCGCGTTCCACCAAATATGACCCATACCTACCTTTCAGTATTTCTGATCTCTCGAATGCTGGTTAAGGACTCTAACTTTGTTGTAGAGTTATTAAGAATTAAAGTGTGAATGCCATGTGAGGCCACCAAACAGTGAGTACAATTACTAAATCTGGCGAGATTTGTGATCTTAGAAAGAAAAGAAAGAAAAGAATGAGTGCCAAGGAACATCAAGAGAGCACAGTTGTTTAGCCTCTCTCCGAGTTGACTTGTCTAATAGTCTAAAAATCTAGAGTCTGTAGTACTAGATTACATGTAGCACCAGATGAGTGTGTGCCACCAAATACAAATCCATATCTCCTACCTAAGCCAAAAGTCGGGGTCAAATTACAGATTATCTTCTGCTTTATCCCTGAGGGAAGTAGTTGCCTATCCCGACAGAAATATTTACCAAGAGTGAAGTACGAACTCCCAATGCGAATTGGCTTTTCACGTGGATCTGTTACCTAGGCTATTATCACTTCACATTTGTTTAGATCTCTAAAGTTTTGAAATAAGAAAAGAAGAAATCTTCTGATTACTTCTATTATTTTTCATTTTTGCTAGGGACTAGCAAATCTTAGGCATGGGGGTATTTGATGAGTCCCTTTTAATGGACTATTGTTACGCCTAAGTACTTCAATTCTAACATAGTATGTTTGTTAATAATCACATTAGGTCATTAAATAAGTGCATGCATCATTACTTGAGTTTTTATCTATTTTATCGCATTCTATAACTTAGTATGTAATTATTTTATGCTTTGTTGTTGTAGGAATAATGTTGGAAAAGAACAAGGAGGGGGGGATAAATTTCCCCCAACAAACGGCCGCCTCAACACCTCCCTCAACCTCCGACCGACCTCAACACCCCCAATAGCCGCCAGCAAAAATTAGTAAGGGATTTGAAAATCCCTTAACTTGCGTGGGGAGAGGAGATAAAAGAGCAGGCTTGGCAAAGGAGAGGGGGCTAGCTTCTTCTCCCCCGGAAGGGATATCCCTTCTTCTCCACCTTCCCCACCGTGGAGAGAGCATGCATTGTGGAGAAGGTGTGCAGGTGAATCCAGCCACGCCCTTGCACTACCCACTACCGAGCCCATGTCAGCCTGCCCTCACCGTGCCTGCAACTTCCACTGCCTGTCCACCGCGTGCCTGCAACCGTGTGCACCGCCACAGCTGCACCAACTCCCACCGCCCTTGTGCCCTTGCACACCCTGCAGGCACTGCACCCACGCCACAGCCACACCCTGCATCCATCGCCCTTTCGTGCCCTGTACCCGCGCCCTACAGGCATGCCCCCTCCAGCGCCCTTGCGTGCCAGCCTCCAGCACTCTCACCACCCCCTTCAGTGCTCCTAGCAGCACCAGTGCCCGCAGGTAGCAGCCACCCGCAGGCGCTGCGCCCAGCCTCCAGCACCCTTGCGTGCCCAGCCACCCGCGCCCTCACCGCTCACCGCACTGCCACAGCACGTAGAGCCATGCACTGCAGATTACACGGCTCCTCCTCTTCGTCATCTTCATCTTCAATGCCCTGTAGGAACCAAAAGAAGTCGCCTGTAGCAAGCACCACAGCAGCCACGCGACTGCGGGCAAGGAGCGTAGCCATGCGCGATCGCGTGTAAGTGCAGCACAGCCATGTGCGCTTGCGCGACCGCGTGCACAGCAGCCACCTGCCGGCGACAGGCTGGCGCTCCTCTCCGCTAGCCGGTTGCCTCCGACCACCTCTGGTCGCCTCGTCACCACCATTGCGTAGCCCTCGTCAAGACATGCCTTCTTGCCGCATGGCTCCTCACACGAAGCCTCCTCGTGCGCGCAATTAAGAGAGAGGAAGTTTCCTCTATTTTATACTCAATTAATATTTACATTTAATGCCATTTTCATTTAGATATTAATGTTTTATTCAGGCCACATTGCATTGATGCACTCATAGTTTCCTGAAATTATTTCACTTGTGTTATGTGCATCATTTAACTTTGAATTTCAAATCAAATTTGCGTGCAAGTTGAATTTACACGTTATGCCATTACACATGCATCATATGCATATTTTTGGAGATTAATTCCTGACATGAAAATTGCATAAATAACCCTAAACTTTTAAAGAAATTACAAGCTCCATTTAAAATAGCATATTCCCCGCACTAAAGTCGCGGAAGTGTCTGTGAACAGTATATTCCTCTACTCATGAATTTATTGGTCTATTCCTCCCTGTGGATGCGACATCTTTATTGTGGTTAAATTTGATATTTAGTTTTGATTGAGAGATTTTCCACCACATAAAACACAATGACATATCATTGCTATCATAAATAAGCGAGAATCTCCTCGTCAGTATACAGGAGAGTATTTTCAGGAGCATGTTCTCATTTATTTAGATTATAGGATTATTCGAATTGTTTGAACTACATGTGGTTAGTTAGTTAGATTAGGTTTGTTTGCTTATTATTATTAATATATATATATATTCGAACTAACTGCTAGAAGCTGCATATCTATAGGATGACCATCTAGGACTGAATGAGCAGCATTTAGTTTATCTTTGCTGCATTACATATATTCTTGTATGAAGAAAGCTGGAGTAAGGTATGTCTTCTCTTTATCATCAATTACCTATCATGCATCTGCATTGAACCTAAATCTAAGACCACTAAAGTGTTTGAATCGAATTAATTCAGTGATCACTTTAAAAATTAGGACTGGTAAGAGGTTGGACCTTAAAATCTGTGACTTAAAATTATGTGCAAAAGGATCTTGTTTGTGAGATTTCAAAACTCAAAACACGAATGTATGATTGCACACCTGAGACATTATGCACCTCACACATAAGGTCACTAGATAAATTTCTACCTCTCCTCTTTGTACCACAAGGGAAGTTAGTCAGAAATCAACAAGCCTATCCACCAAGTTACTTTGGTTCCTCGTGCGTGGGCTCGATTCGAGACTTCCATCCTTTGCGAGGAGGTTATAAGCACCAACAATGGTTGGCCTAGGAAGCGTAATTCTTGCAAAACTTGTTTGGCCACCTACTGAACATTTAATTCTAAGACTTACGATCTATTAACAATAGATCCCATTGGATTTGCATTTGTTTTGACAGCGATAGAACTCTCTAGGAAGTTTCTGCTTGTGTTCTGATTTCTTCTAAATCCTAGGAGAGTTAAAATTGTTTGGCTTAAAGAAATGGATCATCCTTACTCCTATCATTTAGATTATCAGAGTCAATACTTCCCATCTTTTAACCAGGATCCCATGCCTCGAGCGTATCCATCCTTTGATGGGTACATTGACAATTCATGGGATCATTCATATTCCTATCCTGGGAGTACTGGCCTGATAACTCCCACTTTTGAGCAGAGCCTAGGAGCAAGATTTTCCAACCCTAGAATTCCTACTTCTATGCAAACACCCAACCCTCCCAACCTTCATGATTCTCTGTATCGAGGTTGGACTGATACCTCTAGGCAACCAAAGCCTCAGATTGACTATCCTCCCCAATCTGATAGTGCTAGCCTCTCCTCTTTTATGATAGAAATGCAAAAACAACAAAAGGAAATGATGGAATCTATGGGAGAGATGTTGAGAAATAGTCAACATTCGAACAATGAAATTAGACAGCTTAGCTACTCTCTTCCCAGTAATTCTGGTCCCTACTCATACGACCGTGATCATGAAAATAATTCTGAGGAAATCAATGACAATAGGGATCCCATTTTACGTAGCTATCACTTAGACTCTCCCAATGAGACACGGCCACTAGAGGAGAACGATCCCAGTGATTATTCACCTGAGCTATATTGGAGTCAATAGAAAGGGAAGATGGTACCTCTTGATGACCTTGACCCCAATGATAGTATTTTCCTCACCCCTACTAACCTGGATCAAGGTTGTATTATTCCTATCACTTCCCCTATTGATTATCTGGTGGAATCCCATTTTACCCTTAGTGAGCCTAATCCTGACCCTCCATTTAGGGAATCAACACCTACCATTCAGCATCTTGAGGATTTAAATGCACCCAATGGAGGCGACCCTAAGGGAATGGAGGATGAATTAGATCAATTTTGGTCGTAGGGATATAAAGAGTCTATTTCAGAGGATGAGGATGCCCCAATGGAGGAACCCAGACTGAAAATCTGGAGTGAATCACAGGGGGATTATTTGTTATTTATGGACTTACCCCCAGAGGATATAAATCATTTGGTGAAATCCGGATTCCTCCCTTCTTTCGATTTTGAGAGTCATCCTCCGTAAAATCAAGAGTCAATATTGAAGGAAGGCAAACACAATAGCGAGAAGCCTAGGGGAGAATCTTGGGGACAATATACATCAATTGAGGATTTATACCTCGAGAAGAACAACGAATTCAGTGATATAAGCTTCCTCCATAACATTAAAGATGATAATCCTCCTAAAGATATTAAGGATAATGAAGTAGCACACAAAGTCCTCGGAAAGGATGTAATTGACAAGAAAGAACCCGGGGATGGATTTGCTGATAATTCTGATCTCGCTACTTTCCAAGAAACCCAACTGTCGTCTAAGCATGTTGTTCATGAGTCTACTAATGAGATATTAAATTCTATTCATGACTCATCTATTGTAGAGGAGCAGTTGGAGATTCACAAAATAATGAAGCTAGGTAAGGATGTGAAATATGAATTCTTATTGGGAATGGAAGCTAAACAGCCTAAGCCCTCTTTGGACTTAATAATTACCACCCAATCACTCAAGCAACCAGTAGATTCCTTACTTAATCCTTGGCTCAGATCTCTACTCATTTACATTCATTCTGGAGAACATATCAGGCCAGTACATCCTCTAGTAGAATGGAAAGTGTGGATTGATGCTTGTACTTTTAGTCTCACCATTCAAGGGTTTGAAATAATAATGTTTATATCTTTTAAAATCCGTCCTGCTTTGGAGGATCCTGTTTATCCTCCACTTATTCCGATTCGGGAGGTCCCTTTTCATATTCCTTTTGTTATTCCTAGACCTCCCCAGGTAGCAATGAGGTTTTCTGCTTTCATATCTTCTGGCAAGAATTTGGGATTACGTTGCATCATCAGCTCGCCAACATCTGTGACTACCTGTTTTCTAGGCCCACACTGTTACGCAAATTTTTAGGGCCTAGCTTTTTCTATCTGGAACCAGATTTATAGGTTCCTTCTAAGTCTGGCTGCTGACAGAAAATGCAGCGCTTGTTGGGAGGCAACCCAGCATTCTGAATAAAATCATCTTCAAGTGATTTCCTTCCTTTCTCCCCCTGTTTTAATTTTACAATGAGGACATTGCAGGATTTAGGCATGGGGGGATGCATTTTGCATTTTAGAAAGTATTCATGCATTTAGATTAGCATATATATATAAAAAAATTCTTTTCTTGAGCTGAATTGGTTAGTCCCTAGCAAAATATCTTTGTCATGGAGGTGTCATTAAAAGATTTTTTCTTAAATTATTTCTTAAGTTTAGAATCCAGTACATTTACTTCACTTGCACGTAGACTGGGTAATGGATCTTTGAAGAAAATCAATAAGCATTTTTAATCTACTGAACCCTTGGACAGTTAATAGGGAGTCAAGCATACTATCTTCTAGTAGATCCACCCCATATTTGTGAGAATAAAGTAGAGATATTACTGGTGCACTAAGTCTAGTGTAAGGACTCTTAAGTTTTTGACAATTAGATGATGATACTTCAGAGTTAGGCATAGTTTTCGCTCTTTATTCCTGTGTGCGTACATTGTGTGAATTCCTGAGAGTCACCAAATAAGGTAGATACACAGAGATTGAGTCTTAATAAAGCTATGACTATGGTAGATGGTTATGACCGTCCTTCATAGAGTCCTCGGCTGAAGGAGGGTAATAGTGTCAAAGGTCAGAAATACACCTGTCCTATCCATTCATTCCCGGTGTCGAGAATAGACACTTCCACCAAATAAGCAACACAATATCCTCTTGACCATCATCATCCCTAATAATGCCTATAAATAAAAGTCTGTGTTGTGTTATGTTGATTTATAAAGAAAAAAAAAGAGAGAAACAATTATCTATAAAAAAAAGAGAGAAAAAGAAAAAAGAGAGAAAGAAAAGAAAAAGAAAAGAGTCTAAGTTTATAGTTTTATCTTCGTGACGTTGTTTCTGAGGCAACAAAAACACCTATCGTGATCCACCAAATATGACCCATACCTACCTTTCAGTATTTCTGATCGGTCGAATACTGGCTGAGGACTCTAACTTAGTTGTAGAGTTGTTAGGACTTTAATTAAGTGTGAATGTCATGTGAGACCACCAAACAGTGAGTACACTTACTAAATCTGGCGAGATTTGTGATCTTAGAAAGAAAAGAAAGAAAAGAGTGAGCACCAAGGAATATCAAGAGAGCACAGTTGTTTCGCCTCACTCCGAGTTGACTTATTTAATAGTCTAGAGATCTAGAGTCTACAGTACTAGATTACATGTAGCACCAGATGAGTGTGTGCCACCAAATACAAATCCATTTAACTCGATATCTCCTACCTAAGCCAAAAGTCGGGGTCAAATTACAAATTATCTTTTGCTTTATCCCCGAGGGAAGTAGTTGCCTATCCCGATAGAAATATTTACTAAGGGATAAGTATGAACTACAAATGTAAGTTGGTTATTTTCACTTGGATCCGTTACCTAGGCTATTATCACTTCACATTTGTCAGGATCTCTAAAGTTTTGAAATAAGAAAAGAAGAAATCTTTGATTACTTCTATTATTTTTCATTTTTGCTAGAGACTAGCAAATCTTAGGCATGGGGGTATTTGATGAGTCCATTTTAATGGACTATTGTTATGCCTAAGTTAACTTTATTCTTACATCTTATGTTTATTAATACCTACATTAGGTCATAAAATGATTGCATGCATCATTACTTAAGTTTACATCTATTCTATTGCATTCTATAACTTATTACGTAATTATTTTATGTTTCATAATTGTAGGAATAATTTTGCAAAGAAAAGGGTGGTGAAAAGAAATCCCCCCCCCCCCCCCCCCCCATGGATCTCTCAACCTCTGGCCAGCCTCAACAACTCCATCAATAGCCGCCGGCCAAGTTTAGTAAGGATTTGAAAATCTCTTGACTTGCACCGGGGAAGAAGAGCAGATGGGGGGGAGGAGATAAAAGAGGAGATCTGGCCGTCTTCCTTTCCCGATTGCGGTGGGGGGATTCCCTCCCTGATCATCTCCACCTTCCCCACCGTGGAGAGGGCGTGTACTGTGGAACCAGCAAGCACCACGCACTGCCAACCTCTCCAACACTGCAGCCTTGCAAGCGTTCTCCATCCTCCCACCGCATGCCCGCAGCCCTGCAAGCGCACCACCGCCATAGCCTCCGCGACCTGCAAGCGCACACAGTGCCCCCACTACGCGCAAAGGACCCAACACCGCAAGTGCAGCCCCGCACTGCATAGCGCCCTTACTGCACGCCCCTTCACCGTGCCTACGCCAACTCACATGCAGTACCACCAACAGCAGCACGCGTGGCCACCTCCACTTCGTCTTCTTCATCTTTTTGTGTGGGATTGAATATTTTATTTTCGCATCTTTTTCATATTCTGCAAATCTCATCCCCTCCCATAGGGATTCACATCGAGGTCCTGTATACTTGAGTGGAGAGGCTCTTGGGAGGAGCACCTACCTCTGGTGGAGTTCACTTACAATAATAGCCATCATGCCAGTATTGACATGGCCCCGTATGAAGTGTTGTATGGTCGACAGTGCAGCTCTTCGCTTGCTTAGGATGAGGCGGGTGTGAAGTGGGAGGTAGGTCCCAGATTGATTAGGCAGAGGAAGGAGGTGATCGAACAAATTCGGAAGAAACTCCTTACTACACAGAGCCGGTAGAAGAGCTATGTAGATCATCGACGGTGGGATGTATAATTTGAGGTTGGTACTCGTATTCCTAAGTGTTACGACCAGATGCCGGCACCCTATAGAACCCGAGATCGGCTCCCCTCAACTAAATCCTAAGACCCAGCCTTCCAATGAGAAATAACCAAATGCAGGAAACATTCCACAACCACACATGTAATGTAATTAAGAAAAATAGATAATAGGCAGCAATGGAACTAGAATAGAATATCTTAAAGATATTACATGCCATAAGTGGAAGAGTACTATTATAGACATAACCATCACAACTAGAATAGAGAGAAATATAACAAAAATATGTATTATATATGCTAAAGGTACTCACTATTAACAAAAACCTCTGTAACAGAAAAAGAGAAAGTACTACAGCTGGGCTCGATTGGGCCCAGCGTCTTCTGCAGCTAGTGGCGCTGGCTGCTCAACTCTTTGACCTGAACATGGTTATATATATATGTGTGTGGTCAGCTAACGCTGAGTAGAGTGGTGTATATGCCATTTTCATGCAATTAAACATAAAGGAGTAAGTAGCTAACTAATCATACAATTTCCAATTATGTATTAATATCTATTTATGTTTAAATCATCTATATGTTTTTTATTCAATTTCTAGTAAGGGTTCATAACATTTCTTAATCCACTTGTTTCCTAAGGGAACAATCTTGATGTAATTTTCCCACGATGCAGGATGTACATGTGGCACTCTTCTGGCTAGGAGAGCTCCTCGTGGTAGTCCTACACCTGGTCTACCACCTCAGGGTCATGATCTCTACGTGGCGGTGACTACAACACATGCTATAGGCGCACAGGTAGCTACCCCACACTAGCATGCGGTTGGTCATTTTCACTAACTAGTATGCCTAATCGTACAACATAGAACCAAATAGGGGCCTCACCCCTCAACAGTCAGCGTACCCTCACCTGGCTATCCCGGTTTGCCTAGTGGGCCTAACAAGAGTCGGTGTAGGGTGGCCATTCCTAACCGCCGGGTCTCAACCCAAGGGGCGGCTAGCTCCCCCCTATACTAAAGTGATTGTAGCTGTCCTCGGTACCACGTACACGAGGGCCAGCTCACTTTCCGTACCCAAGTCCATTCAACCAATTAGCCCGTAGGCAACATGTTCCATCATACATTCCAATATTCATTTTAGTATACTTGAGTTCCTTTCCTAGTTCCCCGTAGGGTTCATGCATCGTACTCATCTTATTTCATATACAACATATCTCACTATTCACATTCCAATTCTTAATCATGTAATAGGCAGCTCGTGATTTAATAAATTAAGCAATCATCACATCACTTAACTATTCAGTTGCTAGCAGTAAAGACTTTAACATGCATTTCAAAGTATAACAGCGGGGTTCAAGTAATGTACATTCATCCTTCTCAACCCTAGGGTTCATTTCATATCCTAGGATTCAATTAGATCATTCTAATATATCATGCACTTTAATCATTTAAATCACAGTATTAGAGAGGACCACTCTACTAGGGTATATGAGTGGAATAGGGGCTCGAACGGTAGATCCTATTGTCTTCGCAGGTCCCATATACATGACAGATTGGAGACCTATACCATTGACCAATCATGTCAAACAAGTTCAAAATCGCATAGGTGAGACACTAACACGTAGAGAAAATCTAATGGAAACCAACGATACTTTGTTTGCATAAAACCGACTTCGTTTGCACCCTGAATCGGCCAAAAACACACGTACTAACCAAAATCAAATGTCTGGGGCGAGTCCTAAACGTCTTAAACGAACATAGTAGCTCACCTTGCCCACCTATGCCTATATCCATCATCTGCTACCCCACACAGTCGTTTGAGGGGGTCTCTAGACGTCTGTCACTGCTCTCGATCGTCTGGAAGAGAGGTCAGATGTTTGACATGGTCTCCAAACATCCTAAAGTGCCGCGAATGACGTGCCACACGCCTTTCCAATGCCTTGTACCTGCGCATGCACACACAGGTTTAAAACGCGACACATATCAACCGACGTACATGCATGCAGGCTCGTGCAGGGTACATACCTCGCACTCTGTGTGCCGTCAGATGTCCGATGTTAGCTTTGGACGTCTTGTGGCTCCGTCAGACGTTTGTAGAGATTACAGACATCTGGTACTGTGGAAAGATGATTCCGCAGAATGCCTCACGAGCTCCGGTTGCTGCAACTGCAGCAGCGGTGCCTTCTATGTGTAGGTTCCCCCTTCGCGTGGCTTCTCCTCCCTCTCAAGCTCCTCTCCTCGTGCGCATTGCCTTTGTCTCGATCTCCTCTGAGCTCCTCATGCTCCTTCCCTTGCCCACACTCCCCTCTCCTCCCCCCCTCTCACAGCTGCAAGGGAACAAGGGGAAGGTGCTCGTTAGCGACAAGGTGGTGAAGTGAAGGTGGAGGTGGTGGTGTGGAGATGGAGATGGTGGAGGGGGTGTGGGGGCTTTTAAAGGAGAGGGTTAGGGTTGGGTTGTGTGTATGCATGGGTGGGTTGTGGAAGAAGGAAAGGGCAAAATTGTGGGGTTGCCCCTACAAGGTTTCCTTCTTCCCCACATAGCTCACAACTAAAACCTAGGGGGTTTACAATTGTGCCCACACCCCTACCCTTTCTGGAAAATCTTGAACAACCCTTGGGAAGGGTCATTTCACTCAGGGTATCACCGATGAAGGGGATTTAGAGATTTGAGGTGAAGGGTAAGTTGGCTTCAAGGTTCGTAGGCCCGTTTGAGATATTAGAGTGAGTCGAACCAGTCGCTTACTGACTCACCCTGCCACCTCAGCTAGTCGACATCCACTACGACTTCCATATCTTCAGTTTGTGGAGGAACGTATCAGATTCAGACCATGTTCTTTGCTATGAGAGCATGGGGATAGAAGAGGACTTGACCTACCAGGAGCAAACGGTACGAGTGATGGACCGTATCATTCGGAGGCTACAGAAGAAGGAGATCCCTTTGGTGAAATTTCTTTGGAGTAGTTAGAAATACGAAGAGGCAACTTGGGAACCAAAGGCGAAAATGATGGAGAAGTACCCAGAGCTTTTCACAGGTGAGTTTATGACTCCTTGGGATGTTTCTCTTTAAGGTTGTTATACACCTGACATGACTTTCTCTTTAAACTCCACATTCTCTCAAGTTTCAGGGACAAAACTCCCTTTAAGGTTTTTATATCTGTAATGTCCCGAATCCAGGTTCCGAGTCATTTCAGAGTGATTTGAGTCAATTCGAACCCAGAAACTCAGTTGTGATTCGGTGTTGTGTCAGCACCCCCTTAAATTGCCAAAAATGCATTTTCTGAGTCAAACCCTATCCAAATGTTATGTAAAATGTGCCACATATGGTATCATTGGATTCCTCTCATTGCAAGCATTCCGGTGATGCTTATTTCACGCGATTCAAAGGTATATAGCTTAAGTTATGGCCAAAAGAAGTTAATAAGGACCTAAATGTAAGGTGGACCCAACCTTAGGGGTAATTTGGGAATTTCACCCTCCTAAACCTATTTGCAACAAACTCTAGACCTATAAAAGGACCCCTTGGGTCCTTGGGTCGTCATTAGCCTCTAAGTTTCTCAAATCAAGAGAAGTGCAGAGAGGAAAAATCTTGGATTTTCCTTCTAAAAAATCAAAAAAGTTTTTGTGGGGACCTTTTCGTCATTTTGAGAAGTCCAATCTTCCCACTGCAAAAGTCATGACAGGTAATAAGAGTTGCTCAATCTGGTGGGCGAACCAGTGGGCAACGAGTGGCGGGCAATCGACTCGAGCATGCGGCAGTCGGTTCAATTGAACCAATGGTCTAAGGGTGGTTCTGGGACCCCTCGCACTATTTCGTCTGGTTCGAGGCCTTCCCAAACTCGAATTTCAACAAACACGATACCATTGGAATTATATCGATGCGTGCTACGCGTGGATATAGTTTATTTCTATTTTTAGTCAGTGTGAACCAAGTCTTACCCCTGGTGTGTGCGCAGATCCCAAGGTAGGCATGGAAGCAACCCTATGCCCTGTACGCATAGTTTGGAGCCACTGTGACCCTCTAGTGACATTAGGTAGAGAAGTCTACCCCTCTTTCAATTCAGTCGATTTTTCGGGTACCTATTGACCCATCCTGTGTGATCTTTTTCCGTAAACCACCTTAATCAGCGTGTGCTCTCCTTTTTGTTGAGTTTGGAACCCCTTCGGTGTTTTCCTTGATTTATGGGCACTATAATGAGAAATAATATGTTTTATGTGAATGATGAAGATTTAATGAGCACTTGTACCCTTGTTTTCGCATGCATGAAACAAATTCTATTTTTCGTAAAACAAGTTTTGCTATCTTCAATAATTTCTAAATAATATAGGACCACTGTTACAAGATTGAAACTACTTGTAAGTGGATAAGTTGGAAGATAATGTAAATAATTGTTAACCTTGGAATTAGTAATACGAAATTACTAAGGATTTTTGAATTGGCAAAATAAGAGATACAACTATCTAGAAATTGGTTATATAATACGATGGATATGTCGGGAAATAAAAGGATTAGATAACTGGTTTTTAGCCCTGCTACTTGCGGGATTTTGGCTCTAGCTTTGGGTCTTTTCAGGTCGGGTTCAGGAGCTGGTTTAGGGAGTGGCTGGCCGCCCCACGACTCTTTTGTTAGGCTTAGCGGTCAACTGGGATAGTAGATTTCAGGGCTGAGGCTTGGAGTGGTTCTTCCCGGCCGATGGGTGGGTCATTGGCTGCCTGTAGTTCAACATACACAGCACTTGTACGTGTTCATGCTACACGACATAGCCGCCACATGTTTTCGCGATGACCCCAAGGTGATGGAGCATGGCGACTCAACGCGTATAAGCAGTCCTCCCAGCTAGGAGGGTTGCTTATATCGGTCTTGCACCACAGGAAGTTACACGAGATTGTCTCATGCCCGAGATGTCAATTAACAGATTGAGAATAATAAGAATATGGGAGACTTAAATAAACAGAACTGGATATGAAATAAATTGTAAACGGACGAACTCTTAACAAAATGCTTTTTTTTTCTTTTATGCTCTGTTACTTGGATTACATGTTTAGTTGTTATACTCTGCTTAGTTTTCACTGAAGTTTTGTCTTGGGTTCCGTACTTAGGTGTTATTGAGCAGTTGGGTGCAGTGGCTGCTGTTGGTTAGACTTCCGTGGAATCGGGTCCTACTTGAGGAGACGGTCCATACTAAGCCAGTGGCTCATAGCAGTAGTTCTCTTTACGCTGTTAGAATTTTATTACCTATCTTTTTGGTAGTTGTATGAGACTCTCTTTAATTTCTACTTTAAGGTGAATTTCAATTATATTGTAAGCACTTTAGTTTTTCTTTCATTTAATGCTTTATGAATGAATGTTGACTATTGATGTTTTGTGGCTCTATGTTGGGTGACTGCGATCTTATGGGTATTCGTGCTAGTTATTAGCACACAGCGACCCTGGTTTCGTCGGTTGGCGGGACTTGGGTCATCACAAAAACTACTGTAACTCATTACATTGTTGAAATGGTTGGCTAAGGACACAATTTCAATGCTTTCATCAGTGAATTCAACCTGGATTTATATTGAAAAAATAAGTTCCACTTTTTGTGTTGCAAAATGCTTATCAAGAAAGACCAAGATATAACAAGTCAAATTTGTAATATGTGTGCCAATCTTCGCAATAATTGAGAAAAGATTCTAGATAAGGATGAGGTGATCCTTGTGATACCAAGTTAGATATGCTTCATTAACTGATGGGAACACCATCATGAGCCATAACTAGCTCAATTTGGTCTGATAAAGTTAATAAAAGCTCCTACATAACCATCAGAGGGTCATATACGCAAAATGTTCTGTTTTGAGAAGATAAGAAACTAAGGTTATTTCTTCAATTTTAACAGCATTCCATAATTACAGAATAACCATGGGGTATTTCAGGAGTATATTAAAGGTCATATGGTCATTAATGTCTAATAACTGGGTCCATGCAGAATGAAACAGGTTTTCACATATTTCAAGAATTAATGGACATCTGAACCGTAAAAGCAGACCTGCTTAATTAACTAGGGATTTGGTTAGGATAAAATTCATCTAAACCTTCTAAAAATCATAGAAAAATATTCTCTAAGATTTGGTATCCTTGATTTGACCTTCTGAACCCAATTTGACCTAAAATAGAGTCAGATAGAAAATTATCCTAATTTAGATTTTTACATAAATTACCTAGTCAAACTTATTCAAAACCTAAGTCTGACTTCACCATTAAATTCCTTGGGTCCAAATTAGGTTTATACCAAAATTTGAGCCCAATTTGAAATTATTTCGACCTAATTTGCATTTTGATCCAAATCTTACTCTTATTATCTCAAATAGCCCTCAACATTTGAAATCTTACAAAATGCGCCCTAACTTATTCATATTCTTTGCAGATTAGTCCTTGTTGCCATTGGAGGTCAACCGACCTCTAGGCGAGCTTTGACTGAGCTAAATCCTACTTTAATGGCAATCAAATCCCACCAAATTTGGTGGGATTGATGTTCACACTTGGAGAAACCTATTGGGACAAATCCTAACTCCTAAAACCCTTTGATTCGTGCGTGGAAATGTATGGAATCAATGGGTGCTTCTTGATTTCCTAAAGAGCAAATCTGAGCTCTTTCCTGATCTAGAGCCCTCTTTGGAGCTCTATTTAAGCCCTAGAAGTCCTGTCTTACCTCCTTAGCAAGTTTTGGTGAGAGAATCCTCTTCCTCCTCCCTCTCCGGCCACCAAAAACTCTTACTCTAGTGACCTCTCTCCGTCCTCCTCTTCCGGTCGTCCAACCATCAAATTGGACGGCCGACCATCTTCCAATTTGCAGTTGATGTGGAGCCTTCATCTGCAGTTGTCCAAGCAGCTAATCAAAGTCATCAGGTACGTCTTCTGCCCCAATTGGAAGCTCAACCTCCTGTTGCTGCTATGTGAGGAAGCCTTTGTGGGATGTCCCACATCGTAGATTAAGGACCTCCCCACAGCGTAGAAAGGCCAAAAGTCACAGATGCTTATCGCCTCTGAGAGCTCCGGGGTGAGGTCCCACTTGCACACTCCATCGCATGTGCCCTCGCCCGCGTTCACGCCACAGGGGTCTGGGCCCTGATCCAATTACCTGGCTACCCAGGTTTGGTCTAATCTGTTTGTTTTGAGAGAGAAAAGAAGAAAGTGAGAGAGAGAGTGGGGGAGGGTTTTGCCCTTCACACCTATTCTCTATGCTCAGCCGATTTGAGGAGGCCTTTGCCTCTGTGTTGTGCCGTGCTGTGCCTCTTCCTTAAGGCAAGATGGAGAGAGGAGGCCTTTGACTCTTTTGTGGAGCTGTGTTCTGCTGGTTCTGAAGATACTGTTGCATCATTTAACTTGGTTGACGAGGAATATTGGTTGATAATCACTATTGATGCATTTGATATATTTGAAGCTTAACATTAAAAGGGTTAATTGGTGATTCAAATCATCATTTTAACCCATTATTTTTGCACATTGGTACTTGAATTATTGATATATCATTCTTGAATAAGTTTGGTTGCAATTGCTTATATCTTTCACTTAGAATTGTGATCTTGAGATTGATTTGCTGATTGCTCCCTATGTTCGACCTCGGATTTCCATTTGAGCATAAATTTTATTTGTTTTCGCGCTTTATCGGCTATACTGCAACGTATCATTTTTAAAGCACCGATTCAGAGCGATAAACATTTTGGCACCGTTGCTGGGAAGCAACACACAATTTGATCTCTTGATTAAGATTCCTAACTTGATACTAACAACATTTATCTCTTTTGATTGTGATTTATGCAGGGATTTAGCCAAGGAGCAAGATCAACCGCACAACAGCCACTCTAGGGGCAGGTAAACTGTAAATCCATTTTCATTAAGCCCCTGATTCTGAAAAGCGAAAAGGAAAGAAATCGATTAGGACCAACTTGCATTCTATTTTTAGACTAATCATCACAAGTTGCCTAATTTGATACATTTTTAGAAACATCCCAAACCTGATTCTTGCACCTGTTTAGGGATTTAAGACACCTGGGGCTATGATGAGAAGACTCATCATGGCTCTTAAATACCCCTAATTAACTAGTTTCCCTAGTTAATTAGCTAGGAATATGTCTATTTAGGGTTTAATTATGATATAAGTGACAATATATTAAAGGACCATAAAATAAGTTAATAATGCTAAATTAAATGTCAATTAATGTTATTAATAATTTAAATAATAATTTGGACTCAAATTATAAATATTTAGCTACCTAATTAATATTTAATTTAACATTATAAATATTTAACCCTAAGTATGTAATAACTTAAGTAACTTAGTCAATTAAATAAATAAAGCTAAAAAGGTCAAAAATGTAAATTCAAGGTATATATATAATATTTATCTAATTTATAATCATATATAAAAAATTTAAAAAGAATTAAATTAAAATAAGCCTTGAAAACCTCAATTTATGTTTTAGTCCTTAGGTTTCTATTTCCATTGAGTCCTTTTATTTAGTTTAAGTTCTTAGGAATTCTTGCGTTTACGACTCTGTGTACACTGACATCTTCTTCCGCTTATTCTTCTTCCTTGCACTGGACAGTTGAGAGCGTTCGGTCACCACAATGCCCGATCACCGCCCATCCCTCGCCTAAACTCCTTCGCTGCTTCTCCAGAGCTTTCGCTCACCTTCCTCTTCGCATCCGACGGATCGGATGAAGCTCTAATCCTATTTAGGATATGAAGCTCACCGGCGTGGGAGACAACACCGGTGGTTACCTTGCACTTAGACTCTTTCTTGTCTAGATACATCCCCCTCTACCTTCACCGCAACCTATAAATAGCTGTCCACCCCTCTGATTTGAGCAGTTAGCTCCCTACCTCCTTCCCCCAACTGTAGCTAACTAATAGGCTATTCTCTCCTACTTTGGCGACCTATCACCACTTCCACACACTTCCTTGAACCATTTCCACCTGCTGTCGAGCTTCGACGTCCTCTGCCGCACCTCTAGACAAAGCATTGACTCTAGACTCTGCTTCCACTTCACGAATTCGCTCGCCAGACTTCTTCCCCTTCCCTCTGATTTCCTCCTCAGTTACGACCGATGACGGAGATCTCTCTGCCCATTCGTCTAAGTAACAGTAGGTTAGGCAATTTAGAGTAGGTTAGTTTGGTTAATTAGGTAGTTTAGTTAGGATAGATGCTAAATTTTTCTGCCATCTTGTTTAGGTCCGGTGAGCTCGTTGAGCTCGTTTGGAGCATTCTTTTGTCTTTTTAATTTGCTTAGCACCTTCCTTTTCATTTCACGATTCCATTTCTTGTCATTTCATTTACTTTTATCAGCTTATGCGCCTTGTCCACCTCCACCTTCACCGGCGACCTCTGCTATCCATGGCGGAGGTCAACAGTGTAATTCACACTCAATTGGGGCCCTCCATCACTTTAACGTCACATAAGGGCCCCGTTCGACTTACTAATTAGCTAAATAAACATATGTATACAAAATGCCTAAATCACTTGAACCTCTTGAGCTTGCTGTCAATGGCAGCTTCGGAGGAGTTTTTCCACCTAATTAGTCACTTGTTCACCATCGCCTCATTGTACTGAGCAGTTCCCCTCATCCAATTTTGAGGGAGATCAGTTCCTGAGCTCTGTCAAACTCAAGTTGTAATTTCACTGAATTCTTGATAAATTCAGTGTCAAGTTCTTCAATTGATGAATTTGTTGTTTTCTTGAGATTCCTTATAACCTCAGGAGCTTGTTTAGACCACTCACAGTCTATTTTGTGGAGTTTTCAACTCCAGACACTTATTTCTTAGTTCACCGAAACTCCAATGAGCTCCGGCAAACCAAATCTGAGCTTCAGCCATTGTTAGATCCTCTAGAGCTCCAGATCACTTCTCTTGGGCCTCAGGATCAAGGATCCAAGCTCTTTAGTGTGTTTCATTGATCTAAGCTCCTTATTGAGCTTTGTCTTCTCCAACTCCGCCGGAGTTGGAGAAGCTTATCTATTGAGGTGTTAAGTTTGGAAACAGGTCCATAAGTATCAGAAGAACCTAGGGAATTTGTTCTAGGTTTTTATTTGTAGTGGCAATCTCTGATTGTTGTCAATGAACAAACCACTTTTAGATCTCAGGTGGTGACACCTAAAACCACTTTGAAAGTCATCAAAACTCTAATTTGATGCGTGGAATCAATTCCTTAGGATGATGTGATCTGAATTAAGCCGTCAATTGAAGTTTAAGGATTCTATTTGTGAAAATCAATTTCTGAGCTATAATGGTCAACCCTAGAATGAACTTGAGGGTTAGAAGTTTGATTCCTTGATTTTATGGATTGATTGAGTTACTGGGTTGAATTGGAGTACATTATGATTGAATGTAATGTGTTTAACTGATGATTGAGAAAGTTTCTAAGGTCTGAGCAGTTTGGGTTCATTTGAACCCAACATCGTTCTTAAGTGTTTTTGATGAAATTAGAACTCAATCCCTGCCCAAATCAATTATTTTTAGCCTCTTGATTTAGTTCGTACTTCTTCTTGAGGTCTTTATCTTTCGGTTGACCTGATTGTAGTTCAATTCTGAGCTCTGGATACTGAGAACGAAGCTTCTCCGCTTTTGGCGTCTCCTAAGCC
Organism: Thalassia testudinum; assembly: GCA_037157565.1. NCBI lineage: Eukaryota > Viridiplantae > Streptophyta > Magnoliopsida > Alismatales > Hydrocharitaceae > Thalassia > Thalassia testudinum. The sequence goes on from JAZHRO010000031.1 coordinate 63,775,976, forward strand.
TCTTCCCGACTTCATATCTACTCCATGTGGCATGGAATGACTCACTAAAGGCATCCACGCCTTCAGTTAAAGGCAAAATTTCCTTCTGCAGGTTAAGAGACTTGCTATTGTCCTTTTTGTAGTTGTTCCAGCCATGGCAGACAGCCATGTTTATCCATGAAATCTTTCGATTAATGATGATTCAAACACCAAATTGGTGTTCCAATTAGGTAGAGCACCTGAAGAGCTCTTGATCGAGCTTTGGAACGCTCAATCTGGTCCAACCAATCGCTGGGAACTTAGTAATCGACTTAGTAATCGAGTTTCTGTGACATCTAGTCAAGCACTCACAATAAAGCATTGTTGTCGAGTTTTAATCCTCAGCAATGGCACCAAAAAAATGAAGCGATCGACCGCAGTTCGTATAAAAGACATCATTGTTGTAGTATATGTCACAAATTCAAACCGTTGTCGCGTCAATTTTATTTATTTACTTAATTTTTACTATTTTATTCCAGGTCATTCACTGGGAAGTAGTTATTGATATACATCACTCTCTTATACATCACTCTCTAAGTGTTAATCATGCTAAATCGAGGTTTAAAAAGTGTTACGTTGTAATATAGGTAAGATAGCATTGAAAATAAATATAATTTTATTACTCAAAAAATGTTCCGAGGTTGGACACAGGGAGCAAATGGAATTTAAACACTAATCTCAAACAATTAATGCAAACTGAACACATAATACTACTAAAAAACTAATTAGGAGTGTAGAGCATGAGTATATGAAGAGTAAACATAATTGTAGACAAAACAATAGTTACTCAAATTGACTAAAGAAAGAAATTGGAATTTAGACGTCTGATTTTACAATCAGACGTCTTAAATGACTTGTGCTACAGTTCTTCTCCTTCTTTTCTTCTTCTGATCTCTCTCTGATTTCTCTTTTCTTCTTCTTCTTCACCTCTTCTTTAGGCTTTCTTCTCTTCTTCTCTTTCCTTCTTCCTTTGCCTTTGCGAGCCCTCTCTTCTTTTTCCTTCTTCTTCCTTTGCCTTTGAGAGCCCTCTCTTCTTTCTCTTCTTTCTTTCCTTAGCTTTCTTTGTCTTCTCCTTCCTTCTTCTTCTCTTTCTCTACCTTCTGCCTTTGGCCTTCTCTGAGGTCCTTCTCTTTCTCTTCTTCTGCTTGACCTCCTCTTCTTCCTCTGAATTGCCTAAGTGTTGGAGCCAAACTCTCCAGGGAAAAAACCCCACTAACCCTGCGCAGCTCTCCTCTCTCCTTCTCTCTTCTCTATTTCAGCCTCGCTCTCGCAGAGCCTTTAGTCGGTCGGGTAATCGGACCTATCGCAGACCTAGGTCTAGGCTCACCGACGTGTGTGGTGAGCGAGGAGTGTAAGGTCAGGTTGGGTAGTCGGGTCAGCTAGGTCCGCGGGTTATGTCGTGGATGAGTCCGGCGAAGGGGGGGAGGAGGACCTCACCCTCAGTGTTGGAGGCAAACAACCTCTTTCACTTTTTCCTTTTATGTGGGTGCAGGAGCCTTTCCACTTTCGAGGTGGGACTAAATGTCCCACCTATCTTCCGTGCACCGCAGCAGAGAGGGTCTTCGCACTTGTAGGAGCCGTAGAGTCTCTTGACTCCAATTGAAGGCCTGGAATCGTGCGTGAGGTGGTTCCACACAGCCTGGGACTGAAGCCTAGGCGTAGCAATACCTGGGCGTAGCTTCAAGCTTCCTTCAAGCTCAGCAATAATGGCAGACCATGGCCAAATATCTGAAATCAAGAACAAGGGCCTTATGGCCGCATCAGAATGTTCCACAGTATCGTCGTGGCACGACGAATGTAATGGTGGCTGTGGCATGAAGAGGTGGCTGTGGTGGCCGGACGGTGACGGTTTTGGCTAGTGAAAGTGGGTCAGTTCGGGGAGGTATTTGGTTAGTCGATGGAGTGATTGGATTGAGGGGAAATGATCAGGGAGTTGCGGTGGAGGTTGTAGGGTGGTCGGCGAGGTGGATGAAGGTGTGTAGCGATGGGATCACCTCGCCAGAGGAGTTGCCGGAGATGGAGGAGGTGATGGTGGTTAGTTGCGTTGGTTGGTGGTTTTGGGAAATAGAGAGAGAGGGAAAGAAAGTGTGGGAAAGAGAGAACTTAAGAAACCCAATCGAAGGACGAAAGGGGGAAGGAATCCCACGCCGGTATGGTTGCCGGACGTGGGGAAGATGAATCCTCCGTAGAAGAGGTGGCGGCGAAGACGGGGTAGGAACGATGTCGGCCGGTATTGCGCGATGCGGAGGATTGTGGTGGAGACAACCTTGCCACTAGTATTGTGGTTAGGTGATGAGAGAGCTAGGGAGAAGCCACCGGAGCTTGCGGAGGGTTGTGGCTTGAGGGGAGAGAAGAATGGAGGGGGAACTGACCCAATTTCAAGCTGGGAGAATGCGGGAGGATTGGGGGCTTCTTAAATAAGTCTTCAGAGAGGGTTTTGCGCTCAGAAGCTGCTTCCAAGCAAGGCAGGTTCACCGGAGATGGAAGCTCTTCAAGAGACCCAAATCTCCCATGCATTCGCACGAGAGATTGGGAGAGAATCAGGGCTTATGAACGGGTTCATATTGGAGGGATTTTCTCAGAGAATCTCCCTTCCAATTTTGGAGGGGATTCCCTGAGCAATCAAGGAGAAACCTCCTTTCAAAGGTTGCCGGAGTAGGATTCCTCTATGATAATGGTGGAGGAACCTATTTGTGAACACGACAAAGAAGTTAGGGGGCTAAATGCAAGGGTTTTTGAAAGTTAGGGGTAGAAATGTAATCAGACAGGACCTCCTTGCAAACTAGGTCAAGATGAATTCCCCTTAGGTCCAAATTTTGATACAAACCTAATTTGGACCTAAGGAATCCAATGGTGAAGTTGGATTTTGGGTTTGACTGGAAAATTTATGCAAAAATTGAAATTAGGGTAAATATCTGTCTGAGACCCCATTCTAGGTTAAGATGGGTTCCAATGGCCAAATTGAAGGTACTAAACCATAGAGAATATTTTTCTATAATTTTTAGAGGGTTTAGGTGAATTTTATCTTAACCAAAACCTTGGTTAATCAAGTGGGTTTGTTTTTAGGGTTCCAAAAGTCATTTAATTCTCAGATCTCACACAAACCCTTTTCTATCAAATCCAACTCACTTGTTATTTTATTAAGACCATTTGTCCTTTGTTTAGCCCTTGAGAAAACCTGTGGTTGTACTACATTGGTAAAATTATAATTTTAACCCTAGTTTCTTGTTTTACTCTCAGAATGGGTGTGCAGTGAATTTTAACATTCAGTTGGTTATGTAGGAGCATTTATTCTCTTCATTGGGTCAAAATGAGATAGCTAGGGCTCATGATGGTGTTCCCATCACTAAGTCCAATATTATTCTCTAATTCCAAAAAGTTTGGTTTTATGTACAAATATGAATGAATGAATTAATAAATGAAAGAATGAAATAATTTATGTATAAGAGAATGAATTAAAATGCTTGCAAACATCTATTTAAAAATAAGCAGCAAATACTTTAATTAAATACTATATACTATCTATTTACATGTTATAATAACAATGCTTACATATCTATACAATGATATGGTATAATATGTAGCATACTAACTTAATTTAATATATTAACACCTATAGTAACATATATAGTATGTACAACGACTTTTATAAACGTCGCTAAACCTTAGGAAAAAGTATATAAATAGGCTAAGGTAAAAATAGGATCTATAGTGACATTTATTTTATATACAGTGACCTACTTATCTGTCACTAAAGCTCACAAGTTATTTATATACATATATGAGCCCAAACACTCTATACACTAACGTATACTATGTTATTATATTATTTATCTACAGCATACTATATATACTTTATACTTGTAGATATATGAGCGTGTGTGCGCCTGTGGGTGCATGTTCATGGGCATGCATGGGCGTGGGATTGGGAGGCCGGGTATTGTGCATGCTATAAAAAAAATCCACAATTAAATCAAATGAGGCCTAGTGCTAGTAGGGTCTGGTCCCATCCTATACAGATGCTGTGCATCCCCAAATGCATTGGACCGCCCATTAAAAACTAAATTTTGTAGTTGAGGGTAAATAATGGGTTTAAAATCACAATTTGGCTAAGTGTGGAGACTTATACACACAGTTAAGAGAAGAGGTTAAGGAAAAATAAGGTAAGGGAGAAAAAGACAAAGAAGAAGAAAAGAAAAGGCAAAGGAAGAAAGACTTAATGAAAATGCTTAAGTATTAAAGAGAAGGAGAGAGAGAGAGAGAAAGCAACGACAGAAGAAAGAATTAAGGGTATAAAAGGAGAAAGGAAAGAAGGGCTAAAGACTAAGGCTAAATGAAGGAAATGAAGAAAGAGAAAATCAGATGTCCATAAGTGCTATTAGACTTCTATTTTTTTTTTTAAGATGTTCATTAATATTTTTAGATGTCTAATTTGTACTTCTATTGTTATACCATGTTCTCTTTCATCATTTTTGAACTTTAAATGATGTAATATGGCATTTGTAATCATTTGTTTAGCATTTCCTTGCCTTAATCTTTTGTAATTAGCGATAATTGATGTAATAAGCATGTTTACTTGGTTCTAAATGACAAATTTCATGTGAAAATGTATTTTCTCTTAATGGAATATTGCATGCTTTTATTGTCAAATATTTTGTGCAATTACTCATGTGTTTAAAGTATTGTTAATTATAATCTAATTAATTAATTAACTCTTAATTATTCATAGAGATTTAATGGTGAATTAGGATTAAGTTATGAATCTCAGTGAACAACCTGGACTCAACCAGTTAAAAAGAACTTAAAAATTTAAAATGTTAGCTTAACTTGACCCTATACTACACTTCTAACATAAAATTGAGTTTACCTAAGTTAATTTCTCATGCAATTAATTAAACCTAAATAACTTAATTAACTATGTTGAGATTTTAAGCGACCATTTTAATGGCGTCATTGCCAGGGAGGTAATTGTAATTTATATTCGCCATTATTTGTAAATGATTATTTTTACTAATTAGCTTTGTTTTGTTTGGTTTCTGTCTTCTTTTTAGGGATATCTTTGCTGGTATTCTCTGGAAAAGAGGTAGGTTTTTCTATTTCTGTTTCCGTATTCCCATTATACATACCATTGTGAGTATTTCTTTCCTAGTCTTTAATGCAGTTTGTATGGTTGCATTTAGTTAGAGAAATTAAAAAAATAAAAAATATTCATTCTATCTTACTAGCAGCGGCATGTTAGGCATACGCACCTAGGAGTGCATTTACCTGCTAGTATTATACGCGATCTGACTTAGGATTTTCTACTCTATTATCTCGCATCAGCGGGAAAACATGTGCAAACACCCACGTAGATCTCTGTCTTTGGAATTTAAGCAAGGCCACATATTTTGATTGAAAAGATATAAAAAGCGGTCATATTTACTTCTTTCTATCAGTTATAAAAAAAATTAACTAAAAAGAGGATTCTTAAAACTCGTGACATATATCTGTTTGTGTTTGTCGTGCTCGATCGGGTTTTAAAGGAATGTCACGTTGTAATATAGCCAACAAAGCGTTCAAACAAATAAAGAGTTTTTATTACTCGAAAACTGGAGAATCCGAGGTCGAACACAGGGAGCAATTGAAATTTACTACTAATCTCAAATGTAATTGAACACTCTAATTTACTCAAAACTTTAATTCAAATATAAATGTATGCGGTTAAAGAGTAATTAGGACAAAAGAGTAAAATTGGATGTCGCATCTTGTGATCAGACGTCTTAAAAGTGTTTTCCCTTTTTCTTTTGATTATTCTTCTTCTTCTGATCTTGCTTTCTTTCTTCTTCTGCAGTCTCTTTTTCTTCTTCGTCTTCTGTCTTGGCCTCTCTTCTTCTTTCTCTTCTCTCTTCTTCTTCTCAGCAGTCTCTCTTTCTTCTTCGTCTTCTATCTTAGCCTCTCTTCTTCTTTCTCTTCTCTCTTCTTCTTCTCAGCAGTCTCTCCTTCTTCGTCTTTTGTTCTATAGGTCTTCTTCCTGCCTTTATCTTCTTCCTGCCTTTGCTCCTTTTCTTACAGTCCTTCTTTCTTCCTTCTCTTCTCTACCTTGCTCAGCCTCTTCTACTTCTTCTCTTCCTCTTCCTCGCGGCTAAGTCTTTCTTCCTCAACGTTCAGCCTACCTGCACAGAGCAAAACCTACCTTGCCCCTCTACCCGCGCATCTCTCACTCTCTCTGAAATTCACTCAAGGCCACTCTCCCAGAGCCACGGGTATTCGGGTCGGATTTCGCACCCGGGACCAGGCGCGCCGGCAGGTGGGTGATGCGAGAGGTGTGCTCAGGATGGGTCGGGTCAGATCCTGCCAGATCCGCGAGGTGAAACCGCGGACGAGGCGAGCGTGGGTCAGGTGAGGGACCTCACCCCTGTGCGTTCGGAGGCAACGAGCATATTACACAAAATCAATTTAAAGCATACCTGCGCCTCGTATCTCGCCGATGTGGGAGTATCAGGCCTGCCTTGCTCTCGCACGCGCCCGCAGAACCTTCGTGCAATCGCCATAGCTGCAGCCTCTGTTAGCATTTTTTACTGGATCAGATGGCTTCGCAGTGCTTGCCTGAATGCGCAGCACCTGAAACCTGGAGCTGCTGACGCCTGGAACTGGCTTGAAGCTTCTTCACCCATCGTCAATGGCGGCAGGGGCTTCGATACTGTCACACTCAAAACAAGCCTCTCGGCTTAATCAGACCAGCTGGGCACCTTCGCCGTGGCACGGCGAAGGTGGTGAGCCATGCGGTAGGCGGTGGGATGACCTAGGCATGCGTGCCTAGGTCAACCTGTGGCCGGGGGTGTGGGTGTGTTCGGGGGACTGTAGTGGAGGCGTAGAGGGATGGTAAATGGGCGGAGAGTGTTCCTTGTGGTGAGACGGAGCTTAGGAGATGGTTGGCGAGCCGTGTGGAGGGGCGAAATGGTGGGAGCGGCTCGCCGGAGGTCGGTCGGTGACGTGGAAGATGAGGGTGGTCAGCGATGGTCGAGGGTCAATTAAATGAAATAAAAGGGGGAAAAGAGAGAGGCAAAGATGGAGAAAAATTCTAACCTACTTACAGGGACGAAGGGGGACGGAGAGGCGGACAGCTGTGCCTGCTTTCGCCGGAGAAGAAGCTGCCCAGTGGAGGAAGAACGACGATGACGACGGGGCTGAGGCGGTGTGTGCGGGTATTGCGCGACGCGGAGAATCAGGAAGATAACTCTACCACTGGTTTTGTGGCAGAGCGAAGAGGGAGGGGAGGGGGGCTCGTCGGAGCTCGTTGGGTACTTTGGCCGGAGAAGAAATGACGAATTGGAGGTGGAAGTCCGGCCAAGTCAAGCTGAAATTGGGCGACCGGGTTTGGAGGTTCTTTTATAGGCACTGGGCCGTGCTTTCAGAGCGTGGAGGGCACGCCTGCGTCTCTGATGGCTCGCCAGAGAAGGAAGGAGTTTAGATACCCAAATCCCTCATGCGTTCGCACGAGAGATTGGGTTCACACCAGAAATTGTGATTGGCCTTAGATGGAAGGAAATTCCTCAGAGAATCTCCCTTCCATTTCTGGGAGGGTATCTCTGAGGAATCAGAGAGTAATCCCTCTCTAGACCTCGCTGGAGGTTGGTTCTGCCCTAACAATGGCGGCAGGACTTGATTGCAAAGGTGGCGAGGAAATTAGGGGGCTCTCTGCAATGATTTTCAAAAGATAGGGGCCAAATTATGATTTGGGTGTACTAAATTGCAAAGTAGGTCAAGATGACCTCCCCTTAGGTCCAAATTTTGGTATAAACCTAATTTGGACCTAAGGAATCCAATGGTGAAGTTTGATTTTAGGTTTGACCTCATTTGACTAGATATTTTGCGTAAAAACCCAAATTAGGTTACTTGAAGAGCTACGACCCTAATCTAGGTCAAACTGGGTTCCAAAGGCCAAATTAAGTGTTCTAAACCCTAAAGGATATTTTTCCATGATTTTTAGAGGGTTTACTTGATTTTTATCCTGACCGGAACCTTGTTAATTTGAGCGGGTCTTTTTTAAGGGTTACCAAATGTCATTTAATTCCTAAATTGCACATGAACCCATTTCTGATTGACTCAACCCACTTTTTATCTCATTTAGACCATTTGACCTATGTTTTGCCTCTGAGAAATCCTGTTTATGTACTACAATGGTAAAATTGAAGTTTTAACCTTTATTTCATGTTTTCTTCTCAGAGCACTTATTCCTTCATTTAGGCCTTCTTCTAGGTTATGTAGGAGCTTTTATCTTCTTTATTAGGTCAAAATGAGCTAGTTATGGCTCATGATGAGGCTCTCATCAGTTTGCATATTGCATGCGAGTTTTTATCATACATGTCTGTTGCATGCTATCGCGCACACAGTGCAATCACTAGAGTCACACGAGTCTAATTTTTCTACCTCTCCTCTTTGCACCTCTTAGGGCTTTGGTCGTAGATCAATAAGTTTGTCTCACTACTAGAGTCCCAAGGAGCCAGTAGTGAGCTGTCTCGATCCTAGACCTTAGACCTTTGATCATATGCATCCTAGATTAACTAAGGATCTAGGATGCGTATTTTGCATTGATACGCACCTAGATTAACTAAGGATACGTACCTACATAGACACGATCTAGGATGCATATTTTGCATTGATACTGTATTTGTTTGCGACAAACTATTTTCTACGTATTCTAGGACTCTTCCTTTCCTTTGAAAAGAAGAAAAACCTGCTTTTCACGCGTTGTTTCTGGGGTCTTGTTTGTCGCTATTTTACCGCTATGGTGTGAGTGTGACTTTGCACATTCTTTTGGTTTATGCTCAAGAGGCAATCCCTAAAGTCGCCTCTCATCCCTCCGTTGATAGGTATTCCTAGACCGATTGCATTGAAGCAACCAATTATTTTTCCATCTGATACATCTGTTTTTTCTGCATTTGATCCTATGGACCAAACACAGAATCGGAATCCCGAGATCCCTTCTTCTTCTAGTCAAGGGGAGATGCCACCTTTTGATATTCATGAGGTGCTCCTGAACCAGAATCTACAAATGCTCAAGCAGAATCGTCAAATCAATCTGTTGACGACTGCTCTTCAGAATTTGCAGAACCTACAAACCCATCCTCCTCCTCAACCTGAGGCTGGTTTTGATCTCCCTGATTTCCTGAATCCAGCTCGTCCTAGGCCTCTACTCCGAGACTACTATAATCCGTCCAATGCACAAGTAGAGCCTAATGTTAGGATTCCTGTTGGGGAAAATGACCTAGAATTAAAGTCAAACATTATAGGTCTTATCCCACAATTTCAAGGGTTTGCATTCGAGGATCCATTCCAGCACATCGAAGATCTAAAAAATCTATCATAGACTCTTGGTCCTCAAAATCAAAACCAAGAAATCCTACTCATGAAGGTGTTCTCCTTTAGCCTTAATGATAAGGCTGCCTACTGGTATAGAACGATCGTACGACCTATATCTACTTGGAACGATCTAGAATATGCATTTTTTAAAAATTCTTCCCTATAGATTGCACCAACGCATTAAGGCGAGTCATTACTACTTATACTCAGAATCAAGGATAACCAATTCATGAAGCATGGGAACGCTTTCATGAATTACAAAGGAAATGCCAACATCACGACATCCCTCGCTGGCAACTCATGCATATCTTTTATTATGGATTACAAGAGGGCATTCACAATATGGTCGATGCCTCTTGTGGAGGGAACCTTCTGAATTGCGACGCAGAATCCACCTCAGAATTATTTGGAGGGATGGCGGAAAACTCAATCAATAACGCATCAATGTCGCAATTGATGCGAGGAAACCCGCATCAAAATTCACATCCAAACTCGCATCAGAGGGGCATTCAAGAGATCGGGAATCCGTCTAGTTCTAAGGATTTAGAGATTATTGGAGAAAAATTGGACAAAGTTGATATCGTAGCGAAGCATCTCGATGAGGTCAGGAACACTATGAAGACTCTTACACATCTGATCGCTACGCATAATCCTATGCGTACACCTCTTTTGCAAATTCCCATGAGAGGGAATTTGTGAATAATCTGGATTCTAGTGATCCATCTTCCTTGGGTTTTCTATCTACTCCTATACCATCCCAAGGAGGGACCTTTGTCCCACAATCTTTCCCACCTCTTTTTGCCAACTTCCTATTTTTGCGGAAAACACGCCATATCCTTATGATTTGAACTCCATCCAGGGACTTACACCGAGATCGAACCCATATTTGAATACCTATAATCATGGATGGCATAATCACCCTAATTTCTCTTGGTCTAACCATTCACAAAGACCATCACATTTGACTCAGACCAGGCAAAACCTGCCTAAGTTGCCGTTTCAGCAACCAAACACGAGACTATTTCATGCGGGTTCGCAAAACTATGCAGGGCCAAATGGAGACTCGCAGCTCGATCAGATTTTGCGAGCTGTGAATGAGAGCCAGCGACAGAATGCTGAAGCTCTTGCTAAAGTCCAATGACAATGTTCGACAGAATTGGCTGACCTTAGGGACCAAATCACGCAGTTAATTGAGTCTCGTCAACTAGGAGCCCTTCCATCCCAGCCAGTTCCAAACCCTAGGAATATCCAGCAGAGATTTCACCTAGGAGGTCAAAATCCAAATCAGGGACAAGTCCACTTAACCAAATACCCCTGAATCAAAATCCAAATTGGAATCCACCCTCTACACCTCCCAGCTACGAATATCTAAATCAGCAGCAACCTTTTTCAACTCAATGCGACCAGCCTTTACTCTCTAATCTGTCTTTCCAGAATCAAGCATCTGCATCTTCACCAACTTCTTCTTCACATGCGGGTATTAACTCAGTTACAATCCGCCATGGGACTTCCACTAGGGATCCAGTAGATCCATGAAACCTATCCCAAGACCTTAGTACATCTAAAATTGCTCCTGTCACTACACCTATAAGAGGTGATGCACCCAATCCCGCGAATCCCACTAGTTCATGAGATCAGGGTAATACCTCAGGAGAGAATGTAAGTGGATTGTTACAAGATTGAAACTACTTGTAAGTGGATAAGTTGGAAGATAATGTAAATAATTGTTAACCTTGGAATTAGTAATACGAAATTACCAAGGATTTTTGAATTGGCAAAATAAGAGATACAACTATCTAGAAATTGGTTATATAATACGATGGATATGTCAGGAAATAAAAGGATTAGATAACTGGTTTTTAGCCCTGCTACTTGCCGGATTTTGGCTCTAGCTTTGGGTCTTTTCAGATCGGGTTCAGGAGCTGGTTTAGGGAGTGGCTGGCCACCCCACGACTCTTTTATTAGGCTTAGCGGTCAACTGGGATAGTAGATTTCAGGGCTTGAGGCTTGGAGTGGTTCTTCCCGGCCGATGGGTGGGTCATTGGTCGCCTGTAGTTCAACATACACAGCACTTGTACGTGTTCATGCTACACGATATAGCCGCCACATGTTTTCGCGATGACCCCAAGGTGATGGAGCATGGCGACTCAACGCGTATAAGCAGTCCTCCCAGCTAGGAGGGTTGCTTATATCGGTCTTGCACCACAGGAAGTTACTTGAGATTGTCTCATGCCCGAGATGTCAATTAACAGATTGAGAATAATAAGAATATGGGAAAATTAAATAAACAGAACTGGATATGAAATAAATTGTAAACGGACGAACTCTTAACATAGTGCTTTTTTTTTCTTTTATGCTCTGTTACTTGGATTACATGTTTAGTTGTTCTACTCTACTTAGTTTTCACTGAAGTTTTGTCTTGGGTTCCGTACTTAGGTGTTATTGAGCAGTTGGGTGCAGCGGCTGCTGTTGGTTAGACTTCCGTGGAATCGAGTCCTACTTGAGGAGACGGTCCATACTAAGCCAGTGGCTCATAGCAGTAGTTCTCTTTACGCTGTTAGAATTTTATTACCTATCTTTTTGGTAGTTGTATGAGACTCTCTTTAATTTCTACTTTAAGGTGAATTTCAATTATATTGTAAGCACTTTAGTTTTTCTTTCATTTAATGCTTTATGAATGAATGTTGACTATTGATGTTTTGTGGCTCTATGTTGGGTGACTGCGATCTTATGGGTATTCGTGCTAGTTATTAGCACATAGCGACCCTGGTTTCGTCGGTTGGCGGGACTTGGGTCATCACAAAAACTACTGTAACTCATTACATTGTTGAAATGGTTGGCTAAGGACACAATTTCAATGCTTTCATCAGTGAATTCAACCTGGATTTATATTGAAAAAATAAGTTCCACTTTTTGTGTTGCAAAATGCTTATCAAGAAAGACCAAGATATAACAAGTCAAATTTGTAATATGTGTGCCAATCTTCGCAATAATTGAGAAAAGATTCTAGATAAGGATGAGGTGATCCTTGTGATACCAAGTTAGATATGCTTCATTAACTGATGGGAACACCATCATGAGCCATAACTAGCTCAATTTGGTCTGATAAAGTTAATAAAAGCTCCTACATAACCATCAGAGGGTCATATATGCAAAATGTTCTGTTTTGAGAAGATAAGAAACTAGGGTTATTTCTTCAATTTTAACAGCATTCCATAATTACAGAATAACCATGGGCATTTCAGGAGTGTATTAAAGGTCATGTGGTCATTAATGTCTAATAACTGGGTCCATGCAGAATGAAACAGGTTTTCACATATTTCAAGAATTAATGGACATCTGAACCGTAAAAGCAGACCTGCTTAATTAACTAGGGATTTGGTTAGGATAAAATTCATCTAAACCTTCTAAAAATTATAGAAAAATATTCTCTAAGATTTGGTATCCTTGATTTGACCTTCTGAATCCAATTTGACCTAAAATAGAGTCAGATAGAAAATTATCCTGATTTAGATTTTTACATAAATTACCTAGTCAAACTTATTCAAAACCTTAGTCTGACTTCACCATTAAATTCCTTGGGTCCAAATTAGGTTTATACCAAAATTTGGGCCCAATCTGAGATTATTTCGACCTAATTTGCATTTTGATCCAAATCTTACTCTTATTATCTCAAATAGCCCTCAACTTTTGAAATCCTTACAAACTGCCTCCTAACTTATTCATATTCTTTGCAGATTAGTCCTTGTTGCCATTGGAGGTCAACCGACCTCTAGGCGAGCTTTGACTGAGCTAAATCCTACTTTAATGGCAATTAAATCCCACCAAATTTGGTGGGATTGATGTTCACACTTGGAGAAACCTATTGGGACAAATCCTAACTCCTAAAACCCTTTGATTCGTGCGTGCAAATGTATGGAATCAATGGGTGCTTCTTGATTTCCTAAAGAGAAAATCTGAGCTCTTTCCTGATCTAGAGCCCTCTTTGGAGCTCTATTTAAGCCATAGAAGTCCTGTCTTACCTCCTTAGCAAGTTTTGGTGAGAGAATCCTCTTCCTCCTCCCTCTCCGGCCACCAAAAACTCTTACTCTAGTGACCTCTCTCCGTCCTCCTCTTCCGGTCGTCCAACCATCAAATTGGACAGTCGACCATCTTCCTCTCTTCATAGCGGTCGTTGCCAGCCAAAGCACGATTGCCATCTCTGCCTCCTGCTTCATCTCGGCCTCACCATCCTCTTCTCCTTCTCCAGCTCCGGTCAAGCCATGACTAGTGCTCTCCATCCCTCTACCTCTCCTCAAATCCCCTCTACTTCTTCCTCTCCTCTACATCTCTTTCCCCGTACTCACAAACCACTCACAACGCACTGTCACCCGCATGGCCTTCATCTTCCCCACCTTCGACGATGCTCCGGCATAGCCTCCAGCCCACTACACTTCATCAAACACCTCGATGCCACCTCCACAAACTTCACCGCGCCACCCTCATCGAATGCCCTCTTCTAATTTAGGCTTTTATCCACCAAAGCACCTCACCTACCATCGTCACTTGCACACACCTTCCTCGAGGTTGTCAGGCCTACTCACGACACCACACACCACACCATTGCCACCAACGCATTCTCCAGTTCATGGCGAAGATTTTGAACACATTTGACGTGACCGTGAGGCCGTATTCTTGCTTTCAGGTGACTGACCGGAGCTCCTCCACAGCCCTCATCTTCTCCGATCCCGTTTTCTCATCTCCAGCTCCTAACTCATCCAACAGCAAATTGCAGTTGATGTGTGATAAACGCAAGTTTATCATCATTCTTATGCATTAAAACAAACCTAGCTCTTAGGATTTTACTCCGCAAACGGGTTTTTGGGCCGCATTTAGGCATAAATTAGGATAGGCATGCATTGCATATTTTATTGTCGTTTTAATGTGTTTTTGTGAGTGTTAGGGATGTACAGATGCACAGATCCCTAAAACCCTAGCACTCAAGAAGGCAAATGGTGAAGGAGAAGCCCAAACTAGTTGGAACTCAGCCTAATCCAGCTCACCTCAGCTTGATCCAGCTCACCTCAGCTTGATCCAGCTCACCGCAGCTGGAACCTAGCTTACTTGAACTAGGGTTAGCTCATCCCAGCTCCATTCAGCTAATCTCAGCTGGATGGCAGCTCAAGAGAGTTCATCTTAGCTCACCCTAGCTCAAGTCAGCTCAGATCCAGCACAACTTAGCTGAGTCTAGCTCATCTCAGCTCCCACTAGTTCACAGGGAGCTCAAGCTAGCTCAGCTGAGTTGACAGGAGTTCACCCCAGCTCAGATCCAGCTACATTCAGCTCCACTCAACTCCAGCCAGCTGAAGAAGAATTCATCTCAGCTCAGGAAGCTCAAGTCCAGCTCCCGGGGACTCAGCTTAGCTCAACTCAGTTGAGCTAAGCTACCTTAGCTGCCTCAACCAGCTTGATTCTCCCCGGGAGCACCAGACCTAGCTCACCTCAGCTCATTTTGGTAGAAGCTAGCTCACTTTAGCTTGGCTTAGCAACTAGCAAAGAACTAGCAAGCTAAGCCAGCTAGAGTAGCCCCATGCCAGCCTCTTCAGCAGCAGCGAGCTCCAGCTCCAACTCCAGACTTCTTCTCCTCAGCTCCTTCCTCCAAACCCCAGCTCCAACACCTTCTCCTCTACTCCTCCATTAGCTAAGCTAGCTTAGCTTAGCTTAGCTTAGCTTAACTATGCTCCAACTTCCTTGGCTTGTACCACCCCAAAAACCCACCTACCAACTCCACCCAACTAGCTCCACCTAAGCTCCACATAAGCTAACCTACTTGGCACCAACCTAACCTACCCACCACCTCCAAAAGACACCTAAAAGTGGAGCCAAAAACTAACCATAACCACCCCTTAATGGCGCCACTTTTCCCTCCAAAATCCCCCCTCATCTCCACCACACAATCCCCCTTGAATCCATCTCCACCATCCACCTAACTCCCCTTCTAGAAGACCCCATGTTGGCGCCAACATGGGGGTGTCTCTCCACCACCAAAAGACACCAACACCACCATAACCACCCCATTTAACACCCCTTGGGTTGGCGCCAACTCACCCTAGCCATAGGATCACCAACCACCCTCATCCTTCCATCCTAGCCCTCCATTTCAAGGGGCACCTTAACCCCCCATCCTATTCTATAAAAAGCCACCACCTACCACCATTTTGGGGCATCCTCCATTAGTGTATTTTTCTACCTACATCCACCTATACCTACGCCCAAGGAGAAGGAGTAGAGAAGGAGATTAAAGGGGCACATCACCAGCCCTTTTGGTGCCTTCTTCTCCCCACTCTCTTCAACTTGGGCCACGCCAAGGAGGAGGACTCTTCCACTTCAAGAAGGACGGCCAGGCAAGGGAGAAGGACTTAGGGTGGACGTCCACCCTTGGAGAGAAGCTTAGGGCACGCCCCCTTGGGCTTGCCTTGGAGGACATCACCTTGGCGGAGCACTGCAAGGAAGGAGTTGAAGGATTCTTTTCAAGCTTGGGAGCCACCAACCTTGGAGCAAGAAGCCCTCTTCGTCACCATCTATCTAGAGGATTTGTGTTTGCTTTTCTTTATTTTAATTTTTCTAGTAGTAGAAGCATTCCTCTACTAGCTTTTTTTGTAAAACATTTTTCAGTAATCTAGTTGCCTTCTTTGCAATTTTCTATTTTGCATTTCTACTTGCTTTGCTTTTTAGCATTTTTCACTCCCTCTCCCTAATTATTCTAGGCCTCCACTTGCCTAGAGTGAGTTTAGGGAGAGGCTCTACTTGCCACTAGAAAGTAGTAGTTAAATTGAAGTGTAAATTACCTTCCCGTCACCATTCCGCATGTTGTCTTAATTTAAAACAAAAAAATGATATATTGAAAAATACCAAAAAGAAAGTTGAGATTGTATTCCAAGCAAGAGAATCACTATTGCAAACATTTGGCCTCCTTGGACGACCCTAGATATCTAGGAATATAAATTTAAGAGTTGATCGATTTTACGCGTTACAACGACGTATTTTAACAAACCACGTGAAATCGCTATCACTTTTTGGCGCCGTTGCCGGGGAGGCACGGCTTTGCATTAATTAATTTTCTCTTACTTGAAGTGGATCTCATCCCCTTCTCTTTCTTTCTTTTGTGTGTGCAGGAACTACAGCGGGAAGGCGGGAATCTGGAAGCAAGAGCTCAAATATCCTTTTCTTCCCGTGAAATTTAGGTTGGTTCCCCTTTCTTGTCACATTTAGGCTAAAAAAAACTACCAAAATACACTAAACTTGGCTTTCAGGACCCTAAATACTTTAATTAAGTGGAGTGGTGCATTATAAAATCCATTGTTTGCTTATATGCTTCTTTCTAATCAATTTTCTAGGGATCTAAAAGAAGACACCTTTTTTGCAGGCATCCAAGTGTCCAATTATTTACATGATCTTACGTCTTCCGTGCATACCTTCACGCCCGGCTGAATGGCGTAAAAGATAGCACTGGATGGGAGGTAACCCATCATTTTTTTCTTGCTTTCCCTTTTTTCTTCTTTTTCCAGGTTTTGTTCCTCCTAAACCCGACCGTTCTTCACTAAGGTGATCCCTTTTCCCTCCTAATGCATGAGGACATGGCATATCTTAAGCATGGGGGGGTGTTTTTAAATTTTACGATCGATTTAGGATTTTCAAAACCTAAAAACATGCATTTCTATTTAATTTATTTCCTGCTTGCATACCCAAAAAAATAATAAAAAAAAATGTTCAAAACTTTTTGAGGAAAAATTTTGAAATCGGGACTAAGGTCGAAAAATTCACTTTTGGTACAATGGATTTAATCTTTAACAAACTAAGGATGAGGATATGGATCTGATCATTAGAATTCCAGGGTCTATTTTAGACAAGATCAGATATCTTTCTATAAAATTCCACCTGAACTCATAATAGTTCAGGTGACTTGATCCTATTTTGCAATATGGAAATTATTTGACTTAGCTTCTGATTCAAAAACTTGCATGTTTTGAGAAACTTCTTGTGTCACTCTTCACACACAAGCCAACACTTAAAAATAACTAAAAATTTGAAAAACTCCCTTGCTTGGACTTAGTGAAAGTCTGAAGCAGATCATTGGTTTGAGTTCCAACCGCCGAGAAGGAGGAAAATGCCTCCTTTAAGGACGCGATGTCAACATGTTACCGCCTCTACGTTGCTCCATATCTATATTTCATATCTTTAGACGGAGCATTAAAGCGCATTTTAGCAGCTCAAGTGTCTTGGACGGTGCTCTACCTATAGTGTCAGAGCAAGAGCTTGAGTTTGTTTGGAGCGTCCCTTTTCACCGCATCGTGTTCTGGGGTTGTGAGCTCCTGGGTGGTGTCATGGACAGTGCTATCTCGAAGTACTGGCGCCAGAGCCCCCTCGAGGAATGGTAACGGGAATGATGATCCCGACACATCTGTTGTAAGACTAAGCTAAAAATAAGCATGGGGGAGAAAAATATATATATATATATAAATAAATTAACACACCCTTATAAATGTTGGCTTTTCACAAGCACAGCCAAAAGGTTTTAAAGGATTTTGCAAGTTGAGAATCAGATTCATGAGCCAAAAAAATTCCTAAAAACAAACATTTCAAGTCATCTGAATTAACAAGGGGTTAATTTGAGAATTTTTTGGAAGATATATTGATCCCGTTCTATCTAATGGTTGAATCCAAAAACAAATCCCGATGTTTATCTTTAACAAATCCCGTACCTCCATTGTTCTTAATCTACCAAGGTCCATTAATCTCTTTTTCTCCTCCAAAGTCAAAAAAATTAGATTTCCCAAAAATTCAGTTTTAAGTTTTGCAAAGAGACTAGCAAAAGATAAGCATGGGGGTGTGATATACGCCAGTTTATCATCATTCTTATGCATTAAAACAAACCTAGCTCTTAGGATTTTACTCTGCAAACGGGTTTTTGGGCTGCATTTAGGCATAAATTAGGATAGGCATGCATTGCATATTTTATTGTCGTTTTAATGTGTTTTTGTGAGTGTTAGGGATGTACAGATGCACAGATCCCTAAAACCCTAGCACTCAAGAAGGCAAATGGTGAAGGAGAAGCCCAGACTAGCTGGAACTCAGCCTAATCCAGCTCACCTCAGCTTGATCCAGCTCACCTCAGCTTGATCCAGCTCACCGCAGCTGGAACCTAGCTTACTTGAACTTGGGTTAGCTCATCCCAGCTCCATTCAGCTAATCTCAGCTGGATGGCAGCTCAAGAGAGTTCATCTTAGCTCACCCTAGCTCAAGTCAGCTCAGATCCAGCTCAACTTAGCTGAGTCTAGCTCATCTCAGCTCCCACTAGTTCACAGGGAGCTCAAGCTAGCTCAGCTGAGTTGACAGGAGTTCACCCCAGCTCAGATCCAGCTACATTCAGCTCCACTCAACTCCAGCCAGCTGAAGAAGAATTCATCTCAGCTCAGGAAGCTCAAGTCCAGCTCCCGGGGACTCAGCTTAGCTCAACTCAGTTGAGCTAAGCTACCTTAGCTGCCTCAACCAGCTTGATTCTCCCCGGGAGCACCAGACCTAGCTCACCTCAGCTCATTTTGGTAGAAGCTAGCTCACTTTAGCTTGGCTTAGCAACTAGCAAAGAACTAGCAAGCTAAGCCAGCTAGAGTAGCCCCATGCCAGCCTCTTCAGCAGCAGCGAGCTCCAGCTCCAACTCCAGACTTCTTCTCCTCAGCTCCTTCCTCCAAACCCCAGCTCCAACACCTTCTCCTCTACTCCTCCATTAGCTAAGCTAGCTTAGCTTAGCTTAGCTTAGCTTAACTATGCTCCAACTTCCTTGGCTTGTACCACCCCAAAAACCCACCTACCAACTCCACCCAACTAGCTCCACCTAAGCTCCACATAAGCTAACCTACTTGGCACCAACCTAACCTACCCACCACCTCCAAAAGACACCTAAAAGTGGCGCCAAAAACTAACCATAACCACCCCTTAATGGCGCCACTTTTCCCTCCAAAATCCCCCCTCATCTCCACCACACAATCCCCCTTGAATCCATCTCCACCATCCACCTAACTCCCCTTCTAGAAGACCCCATGTTGGCGCCAACATGGGGGTGTCTCTCCACCACCAAAAGACACCAACACCACCATAACCACCCCATTTAACACCCCTTGGGTTGGCGCCAACTCACCCTAGCCATAGGATCACCAACCACCCTCATCCTTCCATCCTAGCCCTCCATTTCAAGGGGCACCTTAACCCCCCATCCTATTCTATAAAAAGCCACCACCTACCACCATTTTGGGGCATCCTCCATTAGTGTATTTTTCTACCTACATCCACCTATACCTACGCCCAAGGAGAAGGAGTAGAGAAGGAGATTAAAGGGGCACATCACCAGCCCTTTTGGTGCCTTCTTCTCCCCACTCTCTTCAACTTGGGCCACGCCAAGGAGGAGGACTCTTCCACTTCAAGAAGGACGGCCAGGCAAGGGAGAAGGACTTAGGGTGGACGTCCACCCTTGGAGAGAAGCTTAGGGCACGCCCCCTTGGGCTTGCCTTGGAGGACATCACCTTGGCGGAGCACTGCAAGGAAGGAGTTGAAGGATTCTTTTCAAGCTTGGGAGCCACCAACCTTGGAGCAAGAAGCCCTCTTCGTCACCATCTATCTAGAGGATTTGTGTTTGCTTTTCTTTATTTTAATTTTTCTAGTAGTAGAAGCATTCCTCTACTAGCTTTTTTTGTAAAACATTTTTCAGTAATCTAGTTGCCTTCTTTGCAATTTTCTATTTTGCATTTCTACTTGCTTTGCTTTTTAGCATTTTTCACTCCCTCTCCCTAATTATTCTAGGCCTCCACTTGCCTAGAGTGAGTTTAGGGAGAGGCTCTACTTGCCACTAGAAAGTAGTAGTTAAATTGAAGTGTAAATTACCTTCCCGTCACCATTCCGCATGTTGTCTTAATTTAAAACAAAAAAATGATATATTGAAAAATACCAAAAAGAAAGTTGAGATTGTATTCCAAGCAAGAGAATCACTATTGCAAACATTTGGCCTCCTTGGACGACCCTAGATATCTAGGAATATAAATTTAAGAGTTGATCGATTTTACGCGTTACAACGACGTATTTTAACAAACCACGTGAAATCGCTATCACTTTTTGGCGCCGTTGCCGGGGAGGCACGGCTTTGCATTAATTAATTTTCTCTTACTTGAAGTGGATCTCATCCCCTTCTCTTTCTTTCTTTTGTGTGTGCAGGAACTACAGCGGGAAGGCGGGAATCTGGAAGCAAGAGCTCAAATATCCTTTTCTTCCCGTGAAATTTAGGTTGGTTCCCCTTTCTTGTCACATTTAGGCTAAAAAAAACTACCAAAATACACTAAACTTGGCTTTCAGGACCCTAAATACTTTAATTAAGTGGAGTGGTGCATTATAAAATCCATTGTTTGCTTATATGCTTCTTTCTAATCAATTTTCTAGGGATCTAAAAGAAGACACCTTTTTTGCAGGCATCCAAGTGTCCAATTATTTACATGATCTTACGTCTTCCGTGCATACCTTCACGCCCGGCTGAATGGCGTAAAAGATAGCACTGGATGGGAGGTAACCCATCATTTTTTTCTTGCTTTCCCTTTTTTCTTCTTTTTCCAGGTTTTGTTCCTCCTAAACCCGACCGTTCTTCACTAAGGTGATCCCTTTTCCCTCCTAATGCATGAGGACATGGCATATCTTAAGCATGGGGGGGTGTTTTTAAATTTTACGATCGATTTAGGATTTTCAAAACCTAAAAACATGCATTTCTATTTAATTTATTTCCTGCTTGCATACCCAAAAAAATAATAAAAAAAAATGTTCAAAACTTTTTGAGGAAAAATTTTGAAATCGGGACTAAGGTCGAAAAATTCACTTTTGGTACAATGGATTTAATCTTTAACAAACTAAGGATGAGGATATGGATCTGATCATTAGAATTCCAGGGTCTATTTTAGACAAGATCAGATATCTTTCTATAAAATTCCACCTGAACTCATAATAGTTCAGGTGACTTGATCCTATTTTGCAATATGGAAATTATTTGACTTAGCTTCTGATTCAAAAACTTGCATGTTTTGAGAAACTTCTTGTGTCACTCTTCACACACAAGCCAACACTTAAAAATAACTAAAAATTTGAAAAACTCCCTTGCTTGGACTTAGTGAAAGTCTGAAGCAGATCATTGGTTTGAGTTCCAACCGCCGAGAAGGAGGAAAATGCCTCCTTTAAGGACGCGATGTCAACATGTTACCGCCTCTACGTTGCTCCATATCTATATTTCATATCTTTAGACGGAGCATTAAAGCGCATTTTAGCAGCTCAAGTGTCTTGGACGGTGCTCTACCTATAGTGTCAGAGCAAGAGCTTGAGTTTGTTTGGAGCGTCCCTTTTCACCGCATCGTGTTCTGGGGTTGTGAGCTCCTGGGTGGTGTCATGGACAGTGCTATCTCGAAGTACTGGCGCCAGAGCCCCCTCGAGGAATGGTAACGGGAATGATGATCCCGACACATCTGTTGTAAGACTAAGCTAAAAATAAGCATGGGGGAGAAAAAAAAATATATATATATAAATAAATTAACACACCCTTATAAATGTTGGCTTTTCACAAGCACAGCCAAAAGGTTTTAAAGGATTTTGCAAGTTGAGAATCAGATTCATGAGCCAAAAAAATTCCTAAAAACAAACATTTCAAGTCATCTGAATTAACAAGGGGTTAATTTGAGAATTTTTTGGAAGATATATTGATCCCGTTCTATCTAATGGTTGAATCCAAAAACAAATCCCGATGTTTATCTTTAACAAATCCCGTACCTCCATTGTTCTTAATCTACCAAGGTCCATTAATCTCTTTTTCTCCTCCAAAGTCAAAAAAATTAGATTTCCCAAAAATTCAGTTTTAAGTTTTGCAAAGAGACTAGCAAAAGATAAGCATGGGGGTGTGATATACGCCAGTTTATCATCATTCTTATGCATTAAAACAAACCTAGCTCTTAGGATTTTACTCTGCAAACGGGTTTTTGGGCTGCATTTAGGCATAAATTAGGATAGGCATGCATTGCATATTTTATTGTCGTTTTAATGTGTTTTTGTGAGTGTTAGGGATGTACAGATGCACAGATCCCTAAAACCCTAGCACTCAAGAAGGCAAATGGTGAAGGAGAAGCCCAGACTAGCTGGAACTCAGCCTAATCCAGCTCACCTCAGCTTGATCCAGCTCACCTCAGCTTGATCCAGCTCACCGCAGCTGGAACCTAGCTTACTTGAACTTGGGTTAGCTCATCCCAGCTCCATTCAGCTAATCTCAGCTGGATGGCAGCTCAAGAGAGTTCATCTTAGCTCACCCTAGCTCAAGTCAGCTCAGATCCAGCTCAACTTAGCTGAGTCTAGCTCATCTCAGCTCCCACTAGTTCACAGGGAGCTCAAGCTAGCTCAGCTGAGTTGACAGGAGTTCACCCCAGCTCAGATCCAGCTACATTCAGCTCCACTCAACTCCAGCCAGCTGAAGAAGAATTCATCTCAGCTCAGGAAGCTCAAGTCCAGCTCCCGGGGACTCAGCTTAGCTCAACTCAGTTGAGCTAAGCTACCTTAGCTGCCTCAACCAGCTTGATTCTCCCCGGGAGCACCAGACCTAGCTCACCTCAGCTCATTTTGGTAGAAGCTAGCTCACTTTAGCTTGGCTTAGCAACTAGCAAAGAACTAGCAAGCTAAGCCAGCTAGAGTAGCCCCATGCCAGCCTCTTCAGCAGCAGCGAGCTCCAGCTCCAACTCCAGACTTCTTCTCCTCAGCTCCTTCCTCCAAACCCCAGCTCCAACACCTTCTCCTCTACTCCTCCATTAGCTAAGCTAGCTTAGCTTAGCTTAGCTTAGCTTAACTATGCTCCAACTTCCTTGGCTTGTACCACCCCAAAAACCCACCTACCAACTCCACCCAACTAGCTCCACCTAAGCTCCACATAAGCTAACCTACTTGGCACCAACCTAACCTACCCACCACCTCCAAAAGACACCTAAAAGTGGCGCCAAAAACTAACCATAACCACCCCTTAATGGCGTCACTTTTCCCTCCAAAATCCCCCCTCATCTCCACCACACAATCCCCCTTGAATCCATCTCCACCATCCACCTAACTCCCCTTCTAGAAGACCCCATGTTGGCGCCAACATGGGGGTGTCTCTCCACCACCAAAAGACACCAACACCACCATAACCACCCCATTTAACACCCCTTGGGTTGGCGCCAACTCACCCTAGCCATAGGATCACCAACCACCCTCATCCTTCCATCCTAGCCCTCCATTTCAAGGGGCACCTTAACCCCCCATCCTATTCTATAAAAAGCCACCACCTACCACCATTTTGGGGCATCCTCCATTAGTGTATTTTTCTACCTACATCCACCTATACCTACGCCCAAGGAGAAGGAGTAGAGAAGGAGATTAAAGGGGCACATCACCAGCCCTTTTGGTGCCTTCTTCTCCCCACTCTCTTCAACTTGGGCCACGCCAAGGAGGAGGACTCTTCCACTTCAAGAAGGACGGCCAGGCAAGGGAGAAGGACTTAGGGTGGACGTCCACCCTTGGAGAGAAGCTTAGGGCACGCCCCCTTGGGCTTGCCTTGGAGGACATCACCTTGGCGGAGCACTGCAAGGAAGGAGTTGAAGGATTCTTTTCAAGCTTGGGAGCCACCAACCTTGGAGCAAGAAGCCCTCTTCGTCACCATCTATCTAGAGGATTTGTGTTTGCTTTTCTTTATTTTAATTTTTCTAGTAGTAGAAGCATTCCTCTACTAGCTTTTTTTGTAAAACATTTTTCAGTAATCTAGTTGCCTTCTTTGCAATTTTCTATTTTGCATTTCTACTTGCTTTGCTTTTTAGCATTTTTCACTCCCTCTCCCTAATTATTCTAGGCCTCCACTTGCCTAGAGTGAGTTTAGGGAGAGGCTCTACTTGCCACTAGAAAGTAGTAGTTAAATTGAAGTGTAAATTACCTTCCCGTCACCATTCCGCATGTTGTCTTAATTTAAAACAAAAAAATGATATATTGAAAAATACCAAAAAGAAAGTTGAGATTGTATTCCAAGCAAGAGAATCACTATTGCAAACATTTGGCCTCCTTGGACGACCCTAGATATCTAGGAATATAAATTTAAGAGTTGATCGATTTTACGCGTTACAACGACGTATTTTAACAAACCACGTGAAATCGCTATCACTTTTTGGCGCCGTTGCCGGGGAGGCACGGCTTTGCATTAATTAATTTTCTCTTACTTGAAGTGGATCTCATCCCCTTCTCTTTCTTTCTTTTGTGTGTGCAGGAACTACAGCGGGAAGGCGGGAATCTGGAAGCAAGAGCTCAAATATCCTTTTCTTCCCGTGAAATTTAGGTTGGTTCCCCTTTCTTGTCACATTTAGGCTAAAAAAAACTACCAAAATACACTAAACTTGGCTTTCAGGACCCTAAATACTTTAATTAAGTGGAGTGGTGCATTATAAAATCCATTGTTTGCTTATATGCTTCTTTCTAATCAATTTTCTAGGGATCTAAAAGAAGACACCTTTTTTGCAGGCATCCAAGTGTCCAATTATTTACATGATCTTACGTCTTCCGTGCATACCTTCACGCCCGGCTGAATGGCGTAAAAGATAGCACTGGATGGGAGGTAACCCATCATTTTTTTCTTGCTTTCCCTTTTTTCTTCTTTTTCCAGGTTTTGTTCCTCCTAAACCCGACCGTTCTTCACTAAGGTGATCCCTTTTCCCTCCTAATGCATGAGGACATGGCATATCTTAAGCATGGGGGGGTGTTTTTAAATTTTACGATCGATTTAGGATTTTCAAAACCTAAAAACATGCATTTCTATTTAATTTATTTCCTGCTTGCATACCCAAAAAAATAATAAAAAAAAATGTTCAAAACTTTTTGAGGAAAAATTTTGAAATCGGGACTAAGGTCGAAAAATTCACTTTTGGTACAATGGATTTAATCTTTAACAAACTAAGGATGAGGATATGGATCTGATCATTAGAATTCCAGGGTCTATTTTAGACAAGATCAGATATCTTTCTATAAAATTCCACCTGAACTCATAATAGTTCAGGTGACTTGATCCTATTTTGCAATATGGAAATTATTTGACTTAGCTTCTGATTCAAAAACTTGCATGTTTTGAGAAACTTCTTGTGTCACTCTTCACACACAAGCCAACACTTAAAAATAACTAAAAATTTGAAAAACTCCCTTGCTTGGACTTAGTGAAAGTCTGAAGCAGATCATTGGTTTGAGTTCCAACCGCCGAGAAGGAGGAAAATGCCTCCTTTAAGGACGCGATGTCAACATGTTACCGCCTCTACGTTGCTCCATATCTATATTTCATATCTTTAGACGGAGCATTAAAGCGCATTTTAGCAGCTCAAGTGTCTTGGACGGTGCTCTACCTATAGTGTCAGAGCAAGAGCTTGAGTTTGTTTGGAGCGTCCCTTTTCACCGCATCGTGTTCTGGGGTTGTGAGCTCCTGGGTGGTGTCATGGACAGTGCTATCTCGAAGTACTGGCGCCAGAGCCCCCTCGAGGAATGGTAACGGGAATGATGATCCCGACACATCTGTTGTAAGACTAAGCTAAAAATAAGCATGGGGGAGAAAAATATATATATATATATAAATAAATTAACACACCCTTATAAATGTTGGCTTTTCACAAGCACAGCCAAAAGGTTTTAAAGGATTTTGCAAGTTGAGAATCAGATTCATGAGCCAAAAAAATTCCTAAAAACAAACATTTCAAGTCATCTGAATTAACAAGGGGTTAATTTGAGAATTTTTTGGAAGATATATTGATCCCGTTCTATCTAATGGTTGAATCCAAAAACAAATCCCGATGTTTATCTTTAACAAATCCCGTACCTCCATTGTTCTTAATCTACCAAGGTCCATTAATCTCTTTTTCTCCTCCAAAGTCAAAAAAATTAGATTTCCCAAAAATTCAGTTTTAAGTTTTGCAAAGAGACTAGCAAAAGATAAGCATGGGGGTGTGATATACGCCAGTTTATCATCATTCTTATGCATTAAAACAAACCTAGCTCTTAGGATTTTACTCTGCAAACGGGTTTTTGGGCTGCATTTAGGCATAAATTAGGATAGGCATGCATTGCATATTTTATTGTCGTTTTAATGTGTTTTTGTGAGTGTTAGGGATGTACAGATGCACAGATCCCTAAAACCCTAGCACTCAAGAAGGCAAATGGTGAAGGAGAAGCCCAGACTAGCTGGAACTCAGCCTAATCCAGCTCACCTCAGCTTGATCCAGCTCACCTCAGCTTGATCCAGCTCACCGCAGCTGGAACCTAGCTTACTTGAACTTGGGTTAGCTCATCCCAGCTCCATTCAGCTAATCTCAGCTGGATGGCAGCTCAA
Organism: Thalassia testudinum; assembly: GCA_037157565.1. Lineage (NCBI taxonomy): Eukaryota > Viridiplantae > Streptophyta > Magnoliopsida > Alismatales > Hydrocharitaceae > Thalassia > Thalassia testudinum. The sequence goes on from JAZHRO010000031.1 coordinate 63,802,761, forward strand.
GAGAGTTCATCTTAGCTCACCCTAGCTCAAGTCAGCTCAGATCCAGCTCAACTTAGCTGAGTCTAGCTCATCTCAGCTCCCACTAGTTCACAGGGAGCTCAAGCTAGCTCAGCTGAGTTGACAGGAGTTCACCCCAGCTCAGATCCAGCTACATTCAGCTCCACTCAACTCCAGCCAGCTGAAGAAGAATTCATCTCAGCTCAGGAAGCTCAAGTCCAGCTCCCGGGGACTCAGCTTAGCTCAACTCAGTTGAGCTAAGCTACCTTAGCTGCCTCAACCAGCTTGATTCTCCCCGGGAGCACCAGACCTAGCTCACCTCAGCTCATTTTGGTAGAAGCTAGCTCACTTTAGCTTGGCTTAGCAACTAGCAAAGAACTAGCAAGCTAAGCCAGCTAGAGTAGCCCCATGCCAGCCTCTTCAGCAGCAGCGAGCTCCAGCTCCAACTCCAGACTTCTTCTCCTCAGCTCCTTCCTCCAAACCCCAGCTCCAACACCTTCTCCTCTACTCCTCCATTAGCTAAGCTAGCTTAGCTTAGCTTAGCTTAGCTTAACTATGCTCCAACTTCCTTGGCTTGTACCACCCCAAAAACCCACCTACCAACTCCACCCAACTAGCTCCACCTAAGCTCCACATAAGCTAACCTACTTGGCACCAACCTAACCTACCCACCACCTCCAAAAGACACCTAAAAGTGGCGCCAAAAACTAACCATAACCACCCCTTAATGGCGCCACTTTTCCCTCCAAAATCCCCCCTCATCTCCACCACACAATCCCCCTTGAATCCATCTCCACCATCCACCTAACTCCCCTTCTAGAAGACCCCATGTTGGCGCCAACATGGGGGTGTCTCTCCACCACCAAAAGACACCAACACCACCATAACCACCCCATTTAACACCCCTTGGGTTGGCGCCAACTCACCCTAGCCATAGGATCACCAACCACCCTCATCCTTCCATCCTAGCCCTCCATTTCAAGGGGCACCTTAACCCCCCATCCTATTCTATAAAAAGCCACCACCTACCACCATTTTGGGGCATCCTCCATTAGTGTATTTTTCTACCTACATCCACCTATACCTACGCCCAAGGAGAAGGAGTAGAGAAGGAGATTAAAGGGGCACATCACCAGCCCTTTTGGTGCCTTCTTCTCCCCACTCTCTTCAACTTGGGCCACGCCAAGGAGGAGGACTCTTCCACTTCAAGAAGGACGGCCAGGCAAGGGAGAAGGACTTAGGGTGGACGTCCACCCTTGGAGAGAAGCTTAGGGCACGCCCCCTTGGGCTTGCCTTGGAGGACATCACCTTGGCGGAGCACTGCAAGGAAGGAGTTGAAGGATTCTTTTCAAGCTTGGGAGCCACCAACCTTGGAGCAAGAAGCCCTCTTCGTCACCATCTATCTAGAGGATTTGTGTTTGCTTTTCTTTATTTTAATTTTTCTAGTAGTAGAAGCATTCCTCTACTAGCTTTTTTTGTAAAACATTTTTCAGTAATCTAGTTGCCTTCTTTGCAATTTTCTATTTTGCATTTCTACTTGCTTTGCTTTTTAGCATTTTTCACTCCCTCTCCCTAATTATTCTAGGCCTCCACTTGCCTAGAGTGAGTTTAGGGAGAGGCTCTACTTGCCACTAGAAAGTAGTAGTTAAATTGAAGTGTAAATTACCTTCCCGTCACCATTCCGCATGTTGTCTTAATTTAAAACAAAAAAATGATATATTGAAAAATACCAAAAAGAAAGTTGAGATTGTATTCCAAGCAAGAGAATCACTATTGCAAACATTTGGCCTCCTTGGACGACCCTAGATATCTAGGAATATAAATTTAAGAGTTGATCGATTTTACGCGTTACAACGACGTATTTTAACAAACCACGTGAAATCGCTATCACTTTTTGGCGCCGTTGCCGGGGAGGCACGGCTTTGCATTAATTAATTTTCTCTTACTTGAAGTGGATCTCATCCCCTTCTCTTTCTTTCTTTTGTGTGTGCAGGAACTACAGCGGGAAGGCGGGAATCTGGAAGCAAGAGCTCAAATATCCTTTTCTTCCCGTGAAATTTAGGTTGGTTCCCCTTTCTTGTCACATTTAGGCTAAAAAAAACTACCAAAATACACTAAACTTGGCTTTCAGGACCCTAAATACTTTAATTAAGTGGAGTGGTGCATTATAAAATCCATTGTTTGCTTATATGCTTCTTTCTAATCAATTTTCTAGGGATCTAAAAGAAGACACCTTTTTTGCAGGCATCCAAGTGTCCAATTATTTACATGATCTTACGTCTTCCGTGCATACCTTCACGCCCGGCTGAATGGCGTAAAAGATAGCACTGGATGGGAGGTAACCCATCATTTTTTTCTTGCTTTCCCTTTTTTCTTCTTTTTCCAGGTTTTGTTCCTCCTAAACCCGACCGTTCTTCACTAAGGTGATCCCTTTTCCCTCCTAATGCATGAGGACATGGCATATCTTAAGCATGGGGGGGTGTTTTTAAATTTTACGATCGATTTAGGATTTTCAAAACCTAAAAACATGCATTTCTATTTAATTTATTTCCTGCTTGCATACCCAAAAAAATAATAAAAAAAAATGTTCAAAACTTTTTGAGGAAAAATTTTGAAATCGGGACTAAGGTCGAAAAATTCACTTTTGGTACAATGGATTTAATCTTTAACAAACTAAGGATGAGGATATGGATCTGATCATTAGAATTCCAGGGTCTATTTTAGACAAGATCAGATATCTTTCTATAAAATTCCACCTGAACTCATAATAGTTCAGGTGACTTGATCCTATTTTGCAATATGGAAATTATTTGACTTAGCTTCTGATTCAAAAACTTGCATGTTTTGAGAAACTTCTTGTGTCACTCTTCACACACAAGCCAACACTTAAAAATAACTAAAAATTTGAAAAACTCCCTTGCTTGGACTTAGTGAAAGTCTGAAGCAGATCATTGGTTTGAGTTCCAACCGCCGAGAAGGAGGAAAATGCCTCCTTTAAGGACGCGATGTCAACATGTTACCGCCTCTACGTTGCTCCATATCTATATTTCATATCTTTAGACGGAGCATTAAAGCGCATTTTAGCAGCTCAAGTGTCTTGGACGGTGCTCTACCTATAGTGTCAGAGCAAGAGCTTGAGTTTGTTTGGAGCGTCCCTTTTCACCGCATCGTGTTCTGGGGTTGTGAGCTCCTGGGTGGTGTCATGGACAGTGCTATCTCGAAGTACTGGCGCCAGAGCCCCCTCGAGGAATGGTAACGGGAATGATGATCCCGACACATCTGTTGTAAGACTAAGCTAAAAATAAGCATGGGGGAGAAAAAAAAATATATATATATAAATAAATTAACACACCCTTATAAATGTTGGCTTTTCACAAGCACAGCCAAAAGGTTTTAAAGGATTTTGCAAGTTGAGAATCAGATTCATGAGCCAAAAAAATTCCTAAAAACAAACATTTCAAGTCATCTGAATTAACAAGGGGTTAATTTGAGAATTTTTTGGAAGATATATTGATCCCGTTCTATCTAATGGTTGAATCCAAAAACAAATCCCGATGTTTATCTTTAACAAATCCCGTACCTCCATTGTTCTTAATCTACCAAGGTCCATTAATCTCTTTTTCTCCTCCAAAGTCAAAAAAATTAGATTTCCCAAAAATTCAGTTTTAAGTTTTGCAAAGAGACTAGCAAAAGATAAGCATGGGGGTGTGATATACGCCAGTTTATCATCATTCTTATGCATTAAAACAAACCTAGCTCTTAGGATTTTACTCTGCAAACGGGTTTTTGGGCTGCATTTAGGCATAAATTAGGATAGGCATGCATTGCATATTTTATTGTCGTTTTAATGTGTTTTTGTGAGTGTTAGGGATGTACAGATGCACAGATCCCTAAAACCCTAGCACTCAAGAAGGCAAATGGTGAAGGAGAAGCCCAGACTAGCTGGAACTCAGCCTAATCCAGCTCACCTCAGCTTGATCCAGCTCACCTCAGCTTGATCCAGCTCACCGCAGCTGGAACCTAGCTTACTTGAACTTGGGTTAGCTCATCCCAGCTCCATTCAGCTAATCTCAGCTGGATGGCAGCTCAAGAGAGTTCATCTTAGCTCACCCTAGCTCAAGTCAGCTCAGATCCAGCTCAACTTAGCTGAGTCTAGCTCATCTCAGCTCCCACTAGTTCACAGGGAGCTCTAGCTAGCTCAGCTGAGTTGACAGGAGTTCACCCCAGCTCAGATCCAGCTACATTCAGCTCCACTCAACTCCAGCCAGCTGAAGAAGAATTCATCTCAGCTCAGGAAGCTCAAGTCCAGCTCCCGGGGACTCAGCTTAGCTCAACTCAGTTGAGCTAAGCTACCTTAGCTGCCTCAACCAGCTTGATTCTCCCCGGGAGCACCAGACCTAGCTCACCTCAGCTCATTTTGGTAGAAGCTAGCTCACTTTAGCTTGGCTTAGCAACTAGCAAAGAACTAGCAAGCTAAGCCAGCTAGAGTAGCCCCATGCCAGCCTCTTCAGCAGCAGCGAGCTCCAGCTCCAACTCCAGACTTCTTCTCCTCAGCTCCTTCCTCCAAACCCCAGCTCCAACACCTTCTCCTCTACTCCTCCATTAGCTAAGCTAGCTTAGCTTAGCTTAGCTTAGCTTAACTATGCTCCAACTTCCTTGGCTTGTACCACCCCAAAAACCCACCTACCAACTCCACCCAACTAGCTCCACCTAAGCTCCACATAAGCTAACCTACTTGGCACCAACCTAACCTACCCACCACCTCCAAAAGACACCTAAAAGTGGCGCCAAAAACTAACCATAACCACCCCTTAATGGCGCCACTTTTCCCTCCAAAATCCCCCCTCATCTCCACCACACAATCCCCCTTGAATCCATCTCCACCATCCACCTAACTCCCCTTCTAGAAGACCCCATGTTGGCGCCAACATGGGGGTGTCTCTCCACCACCAAAAGACACCAACACCACCATAACCACCCCATTTAACACCCCTTGGGTTGGCGCCAACTCACCCTAGCCATAGGATCACCAACCACCCTCATCCTTCCATCCTAGCCCTCCATTTCAAGGGGCACCTTAACCCCCCATCCTATTCTATAAAAAGCCACCACCTACCACCATTTTGGGGCATCCTCCATTAGTGTATTTTTCTACCTACATCCACCTATACCTACGCCCAAGGAGAAGGAGTAGAGAAGGAGATTAAAGGGGCACATCACCAGCCCTTTTGGTGCCTTCTTCTCCCCACTCTCTTCAACTTGGGCCACGCCAAGGAGGAGGACTCTTCCACTTCAAGAAGGACGGCCAGGCAAGGGAGAAGGACTTAGGGTGGACGTCCACCCTTGGAGAGAAGCTTAGGACACGCCCCCTTGGGCTTTCCTTGGAGGACATCACCTTGGCGAAGCACTGCAAGGAAGGAGTTGAAGGATTCTTTTCAAGCTTGGGAGCCACCAACCTTGGAGCAAGAAGCCCTCTTCGTCACCATCTATCTAGAGGATTTGTGTTTGCTTTTCTTTATTTTAATTTTTCTAGTAGTAGAAGCATTCCTCTACTAGCTTTTTTTGTAAAACATTTTTTTAGTAATCTAGTTGCCTTCTTTGCAATTTTCTATTTTGCATTTCTACTTGCTTTGCTTTTTAGCATTTTTCACTCCCTCTCCCTAATTATTCTAGGCCTCCACTTGCCTAGAGTGAGTTTAGGGAGAGGCTCTACTTGCCACTAGAAAGTAGTAGTTAAATTGAAGTGTGAATTACCTTCCCGTCACCATTCCGCATGTTGTCTTAATTTAAAACAAAAAAATGATATATTGAAAAATACCGAAAAGAAAGTTGAGATTGTATTCCAAGCAAGAGAATCACTATTGCAAACATTTGGCCTCCTTGGACGACCCTAGATATCTAGGAATATAAATTTAAGAGTTGATCGGTTTTACGCGTTACAACGACGTATTTTAACAAACCACGTGAAATCGCTATCAATGTGGAGCCTTCATCTGCAGTGTCCAGGCCACTAATCAAAGTCATCAGCTACGTCTTCTGCCCCAATTGGAAGCTCAACCTCCTGGTGCTGCTATGTGAGGAAGCCTTTGTGGGATGTCCCACATCGTAGATTAAGGACCTCCCCGCAGCGTAGAAAGGCCAAAAGTCGCAGATGCTTATCGCCTCTGAGAGCTCCGGGGTGAGGTCCCACTTGCACACTCCATCGCATGTGCCCTCGCCCGCGCTCACGCCACAGGGGTCTGGGCCCTGATCCAATTACCCGGCTACCCAGGTTCGATCTAATCTGTTTGTTTTGAGAGAGAAAAGAAGAAAGTGAGAGAGAGAGTAGGGGAGGGTTTTGCCCTTCACACCTATTCTCTATGCTCAGCCGATTTGAGGAGGTCTTTGCCTCTGTGTTGTGTCGTGCTGTGCCTCTTCCTCAAGGCAAGATGGAGAGAAGAGGCCTTTGACTCTTTTGTGGAGCTGTGTTCTGCTAGTTCTGAAGATACTGTTGCATCATTTAACTTGGTTGACGAGGAATATTGGTTGATAATCACTATTGATGCATTTGATATATTTGAAGCTTAACATTAAAAGGGTTAATTGGTGATCCAAATCATCGTTTTAACCCATTATTTTTGCACATTGGTACTTGAATTATTGATATATCATTCTTGCATAAGTTTGGTTGCAATTGCTTATATCTTTCACTTAGAATTGTGATCTTGAGATTGATTTGCTGATTGCTCCCTATGTTCGACCTCGGATTTCCATTCGAGCATAAATTTTATTTGTTTTCGCGCTTTATCGGCTATACTGCAACGTACCATTTTTAAAGCACCGATTCAGAGCGATAAACATTTTGGCACTATTGCTGGGAAGCAACGCACAATTTGATCTCTTGATTACGATTCCTAACTTGATACTAACAACATTTATCTCTTTTGATTGTGATTTATGCAGGGATTTAGCCAAGGAGCAAGATCAACCGCACAACAGCCACTCTAGGGGCAGGTAAACTGTAAATCCATTTTCATTAAGCCCCTGATTCTGAAAAGCGAAAAGGAAAGAAATCGATTAGGACCAACTTGCATTCTATTTTTAGACTAATCATCACAAGTTGCCTAATTTGATACATTTTCAGAAACATCCCAAACCTGATTCTTGCACCTATTTAGGGATTTAAGACACCTGGGGCTATGATGAGAAGACTCATTATGGCTCTTAAATACCCCTAATTAACTAGTTTCCCTAGTTAATTAGCTAGGAATATGTCTATTTAGGGTTTAATTATGATATAAGTGACAATATATTAAAGGACCATAAAATAAGTTAATAATGCTAAATAAAAGGTCAATTAATGTTATTAATAATTTAAATAATAATTTGGACTCAAACTATAAATATTAGCTACCTAATTAATATTTAATTTAACATTATAAATATTTAACCCTTAGTATGTAATAACTTAAGTAACTTAGTCAATTAAATAAATAAAGCTAAAAAGGTCAAAAATGTAAATTCAAGGTATATATATAATATTTATCTAATTTATAATCATATATAAAAAATTTAAAAAGAATTAAATTAAAATAAGCCTTGAAAACCTCAATTTATGTTTTAGTCCTTAGGTTTCTATTTCCATTGAGTCCTTTTATTTAGTTTAAGTCCTTAGGAATTCTTGCATTTACGACTCTGTGTACACTGACGTCTTCTTCCGCTTATTCTTCTTCCTTGCACTGGACGGTTGAGAGCGTTCGGTCACCACAATGCTCGATCACCGCCCATCCCTCGCCTAAACTCCTTCGCTGCTTCTCCAGAGCTTTCGCTCACCTTCCTCTTCACATCCGACGGATCGGATGAAGCTCTAATCGTATTTAGGATATGAAGCTCACCGGCGTCAGAGATAACGCCGGTGGTTACCTTGCACTTAGATTCTTTCTTGTCTAGATACATCCCCCTCTACCTTCACCGCAACCTATAAATAGCTGTCCACCCCTCTGATTTGAGCAGTTAGCTCCCTACCTCCTTCCCCCAACTGTAGCTAACTAATAGGCTATTCTCTCCTACTTTGGCGACCTATCACCACTTCCACACACTTCCTTGAGCCATTTCCACCTGCTGTCGAGCTTCGACGTCCTCTGCCGCACCTCTAGACAAAGCATTGACTCTAGACTCTGCTTCCACTTCACGAATTCGCTCGCCAGACTTCTTCCCCTTCCCTCTGATTTCCTCCTCAGTTATGACCGATGATGGAGATCTCTCTTCCCATTCGTCTAAGTAACAGTAGGTTAGGCAAGTTAGAGTAGGTTAGTTTGGTTAATTAGGTAGTTTAGTTAGGATAGATGCTAAATTTTTCTGCCATTTTGTTCAACTCCGGTGAGCTCGTTGAGCTCGTTTGGAGCGTTCTTTTGTCTTTTTAATTTGCTGAGCACCTTCCTTTTCATTTCACGATTCCATTTCTTGTCATTTCAATTACTTTTATCAGCTTATGCGCCTAGTCCACCTCCACCTTCACCGGCGACCTCTGCTATCCATGGCGAAGGTCAATGGTGTAATTCACAGTCAATTGGGGCCCTCCGTCGCTTTAACATCACATAAGGGCCCCGTTCGACATACTAATTAGCTAAATAAACATATGTATACAAAATGCCTAAATCACCTGAACCTCTTGAGCTTGCTGTCAATGGCAGCTCCGGAGGAGTTTTTCCACCTAATTAGTCACTTGTTCACCATCGCCTCATTGTACTGAGCAGTTCCCCTCATCCAATTTTGAGGGAGATCAGTTCCTGAGCACTATCAAACTCAAGTTGTAATTTCACTGAATTCTTGATAAATTCAGTGTCAAGTTCTTCAATTGATGAATTTGTTATTTTCTTGAGATTCCTTATAACCTCAGGAGCTTATTTAGACCACTCACAGTCTATTTTGTGGTGTTTTCAACTCCAGACACTTATTTCTTAGTTCACCGAAGCTCCAATGAGCTCCGGCAAACCAAATCCGAGCTTCAGCCATTGTTAGATCCTCTAGAGCTCCAGATTGCTTCTCTTGGGCCTCAGGATCAAGGATCCAAGCTCTTTAGTGTGTTTCATTGATCTAAGCTCCTTATTGAGCTTTGTCTTCTCCAACTCCGTCGGAGTTGGAGAAGCTTATCTATTGAGGTGTTAAGTTTGGAAACAGGTCCGTAAGTATCAGAAGAACCTAGGGAATTTGTTCTAGGTTTTTATTTGTAGTGGCAATCTCTGATTGTTGTCAATGAACAAACCACTTTTAGATCTCAGGTGGCGACACCTAAAACCACTTTTAAAGTCATCAAAACTCTAATTTGATGCGTGGAATCAATTCCTTAGGATGATGTGATCTGAATTAAGCCGTCAATTGAAGTTTAAGGATTCTGTTTGTGAAAATCAATTTCTGAGCTATAATGGTCAACCCTAGAATGAACTTGAGGGTTAGAAGTTTGATTCCTTGATTTTATGGATTGATTGAGTTACTAGGTTGAATTGGAGTACATTATGATTGAATTTAATGTGTTTAACTGAGGATTGAGAAAGTTTCTAAGGTCTGAGCAGTTTGGGTTCATTTTAACCCAACATCGTTCTTAAGTGTTTTTGATGAAATTAAAACTCAATCCCTGCCCAAATCAATTATTTTTAGCCTCTTGATTTAGTTCAGACTTCTTCTTGAGGTCTTTATCTTTCGGTTGACCTGATTGGAGTTCAATTCTGAGCTCTGGATACTGAGAACGAAGCTTCTCCACTTTTGGCATCTCCTAAGCCTCTTCCAAACTTCATACCTACTCCATGTGGCATGGAATGACTCACTAAAGGCATCCAAGACTTCAGTTAAAGGCAAAATTTCCTTCTGCAGGTCAAGAGACTTGCTATTGTCCTTTTTGTAGTTGTTCCACTCATGGCAGACAGCCATGTTTATCCATGAAATCTTTCGATTAATGATGATTCAAAAACCAAATTGGTGTTCCAAATAGGTAGAGCACCTGAAGAGCTCTTAATCGAGCTTTGGAACACTCAATTTGGCCCAGCCAATCGCTGGGAATCATCAATTGAAATTTGGTTTGGGGAGCCCGAACTTAGTAGTCGACTTTCTGTGACATGTAGTCAAGCACTTACAATAAAGCATTGTTGTCTAGTTTTAATCCTCAGTAATGGCACCAAAAAAATGAAGCGATCGACCGCAGTTCGTATAAAAAACATCATTGTTGTAGTATATGTCACAAATACAAACCGTTGTCGCGTCAATTTTATTTATTTACTTAATTTTTACTAGTTTATTCCAGGTCATTCACTGGGAGGTAGTTATTGATATACATCACTCTCTTATACATCACTCTCTAAGTGTTAATCATGCTAAATCGGGGTTTAAAAAGTGTTACGTTGTAATATAGCCGAGATAGCGTTGAAAATAAATATAATTTTATTACTCAAAAAATGTTCCGAGGTTGGACACAGGGAGCAAATGGAATTTACACACTAATATCAAACAATTAATGCAAACTGAACACATAATACTACTCAAAAACTAATTAGGAGTGTAGAGCATGAGTATATGAAGAGTAAACATAATTGTAGAAAAAATAATAGTTACTCAAGTTGACTAAAGAAAGAAATAGGAGTTTAGACGTCTGATTTTACAATCAGACGTCTTAAATGACTTGTGCTACAGTTCTTCTCCTTCTTTTCTTCTTCTGATCTCTCTCTGATTTCTCTTTTCTTCTTCTTCTTCACCTCTTCTTTAGGCTTTCTTCTCTTCTTCTCTTTCCTTCTTCCTTTGCCTTTGCGAGCCCTCTCTTCTTTTTCCTTCTTCTTCCTTTGCCTTTGAGAGCCCTCTCTTCTTCTCTCTTCTTTCTTTCCTTAGCTTTCTTTGTCTTCTCCTTCCTTCTTCTTCTCTTTCTCTACCTTCTGCCTTTGGCCTTATCTGAGGTCCTTCTCTTTCTCTTCTTCTGCTTAACCTCCTCTTCTTCCTCTGAATTGCCTAAGTGTTGGAGCCAAACTCTCCAAGGAAAAAACCCCACTAACCCTGCGCAGCTCTCCTCTCTCCTTCTCTCTTCTCTATTTCAGCCTCGCTCTCGCAGAGCCTTTAGTCGGTCGGGTAATCGGACCTATCGCAGACCCGGGTCTAGGCTCACCGACGTGTGTGGTGAGCGAGGAGTGCAAGGTCAGGTTGGGTAGTCGGGTCAGCTGGGTCGGCGGGTTATGTCGCGGATGAGTCCGGCGAAGGGGGGGGAGGAGGACCTCACCCTCAGTGTTGGAGGCAAACAACCTCTTTCACTTTTTCCTTTTATGTGGGTGCAGGAGCATTTCCACTTTCGAGGTGGGACTAAATGTCCCACCTGTCTTCCGTGCATCGCAGCAGAGAGGGTCTTCGCACTTGCAGGAGCCGCAGAGTCTCTTGACTCCAATTGAAGGCCTGGAACCGTGCGTGAGGTGATTCCACATAGCCTGGGACTGAAGCCTAGGCGTAGCAATACCTAGGCGTAGCTTCAAGCTTCCTTCAAGCTCAGCAATAATGGCGGACCATGGCCAAATATCTGAAATCAAGAACAAGGGCCTTATGGCCGCATCAGAACGTTCAACAGTATCGTCGTGGCACGACGAATGTAATGGTGGTTGTGGCATGAAGAGAAGGTGGCTGTGGTGGCCGGACGGTGACGGTTTTGGCTAGTGAAAGTGGGTCAGTTCGGGGAGGTATTTGGTTAGTCGATGGAGTGATTGGATTGAGGGGAAATGATCAGGGAGTTGCGGTGGAGGTTGTAGGGTGGTCGGTGAGGTGGATGAAGGTGTGTAGCGACGGGATCACCTCGCCAGAGGAGTTGCCGGAGATGGAGGAGGTGATGGTGGTTAGTTGCGTTGGTTGGTGGTTTTGGGAAACAGAGAGAGAGGGAAAGAAAGTGTGGGAAAGAGAGAACTTAAGAAACCCAATCGAAGGACGAAAGGGGAAAGGAATCCCACGCCGGTATGGTTGCCGGACGTGGGGAAGATGAATCCTCCGTAGAAGAGGTGGTGGCGAAGACGGGGTAGGAACGATGTCGGCCGGTATTGCGCGATGCGGAGGACTGTGGTGGAGACAACCTTGCCACTAGTATTGTGGTTAGGTGATGAGAGAGCTAGGGAGAATCCACCGGAGCTTGCGGAGGGTTGTGGCTTGAGGGGAGAGAAGAATGGAGGGGGAACTGACCCAATTTCAAGCTGGGAGAATGCGGGAGGATCGGGGGCTTCTTAAATAAGTCTTCAGAGAGGGTTTTGCGCTCAGAAGCTGCTTCCAAGCAAGGCAGGTTCACCGGAGATGGAAGCTCTTCAAGAGACCCAAATCTCCCATGCATTCGCACGAGAGATTGGGAGAGAATCAGGGCTTATGAACGGGTTCATATTGGAGGGATTTTCTCAGAGAACCTCCCTTCCAATTTTGGAGGGGATTCCCTGAGCAATCAAGGAGAAACCTCCTTTCAAAGGTTGCCGGAGTAGGATTCCTCTATGATAATGGTGCAGGAACCTATTTGTGAAGACGACAAAGAAGTTAGGGGGCTAAATGCAAGGGTTTTTGAAAGTTAGGGGTAGAAATGTAATCAGACAGGACCTTTTTGCAAACTAGGTCAAGATGAATTCCCCTTAGGTCCAAATTTTGGTACAAACCTAATTTGGACCTAAGGAATCCAATGGTGAAGTTGGATTTTGGGTTTGACTGGAAAATTTATGCAAAAATTGAAATTAGGGTAAATATCTGTCTGAGACCCCATTCTAGGTTAAGATGGGTTCCAATGGCCAAATTGAAGGTACTAAACCATAGAGAATATTTTTCTATAATTTTTAGAGGGTTTAGGTGAATTTTATCTTAACCAAAACCTTGGTTAATCAAGTGGGTTTGTTTTTAGGGTTCCAAAAGTCATTTAATTCTCAGATCTCACACAAACCCTTTTCTATCAAATCCAACTCACTTGTTATTTTATTAAGACCATTTGTCCTTTGTTTAGCCCTTGAGAAAACCTGTGGTTGTACTACATTGGTAAAATTATAATTTTAACCCTAGTTTCTTATTTTACTCTCAGAATGGGTGTGTAGTGAATTTTGACATTCAGTTGGTTATGTAGGAGCATTTATTATCTTCATTGGGTCAAAATGAGATATCTAGGGCTCATGATGATGTTCCCATCACTAAGTCCAATATTATTCTCTAATTCCAAAAAGTTTGGCTTTATGTACAAATATGAATGAATGAATTAATAAATGAAGGAATGAAATAATTTATGTATAAGAGAATGAATTAAAATGCTTGCAAACATCTATTTAAAAATAAGTAGCAAATACTTTAATTAAATACTATATACTATCTATTTACATGTTATAATAACAATGCTTACATATCTATACAATGATATGGTATAATATGTAGCATCCTAACTTAATTTAATATATTAACCCCTATAGTAACATATATAGTATGTACAACGACTTTTATAAACGTCGCTAAACCTTAGGAAAAAGTATATACATAGGCTAAGGTAAAAATAGAATCTATAGTGACATTTATTTTATATACAGTGACCTACTTATCTGTCACTAAAGCTCACAAGTTATTTATATACATATATGAGCCCAAACACTCTATACACTAACGTATACTATGTTATTATATTATTTATCTACAGCATACTATATATACTTTATACTTGTATATATACATTATATATATACACATACATATATACAGTCATTCTTCTTCTTTCTCTTCTATTGTTCCTCTTTTCTCTTCTCTATCACCCCTTGGTAATTAAGACCCATGATTAGTGCTAATTAATAAAAAATTAGGTTCTTAATTGGCTGGCGACCCTTTTGAAGGATAAACAGCACCCTCAACCGGTGCGACCAGACCTCTACTTAGGTCACCTTGATTTGTTAATTAGCCCATTGATATCGTATTATGCCTAATATTGGACCCACACAAGCCCATGCATAATGCTATGCTCCCAGCCTGCACGGCACTCAAATCTCATTTCAAACCATTGTCAATGCTCATAATATGCTCGAGGGAAGGGGTATTGGTTTCGAGTGCCTGGCACCTGTGACGACTGGGAAGAGAGGGGAGTAAAAACAATTTATAGCACCGTAGGGGCTCTCACACCCACGATGTGGAGCTATGTTAGTGCAACCTCAACGCCGAAATCTCGGTGCGCATGTGTGAATTTCGTGATTTTGGCACTCGATTTGAGGGCCATAAATTATTATAATTTCAAATTAAATTATAAGGTATTAAAGTATTTACATAGGGCTACATGATGGTATAATTTATTTTCACAATTAATTACATTTATTATATAAATAAATTAGTCAAAGTTTACGGTTTATTTATACTGTTAATTAGGTTTATTCCTTAATGACAAGTTAAATTAGTTAATTAATGATCTAATTGACCTATTATAGTAGTAATACATATAAAAAAGTATATAATACATATTTTTATTCTATTTTACACTATTTATTTTAGTTTCTTTACATTTAAATAGGTGAATTCAACGTGTATAAATATAATTTAAGTTATAAATAGCATAATATATTATAAATATATCTATATTAGCTTAATTTACTTAAAATGCAATAATATAATGTACAATATAAGTTAGCTCAGTTATAACTTAAATTACTAATTTATTTTAATTTAATCTAATAACTTAGCTAGTAACTTAATAAATAAATTATTTATTATATATACATAATTAAATTATGTTACGGGGTTCATTATGTACATAATATATATATAAACATATATACATAGTATAATTAGTAATTACATTTATATACAGGGTTTTATATATTTACTTAAGTTATAATGCTTATAAGTTAATATAAATAGTAGATAGTTATATAATTAGGTTATGTACAGTTTAAATAATCTTAAATATTTAAGTTACAATATAATATATATATATATATATATATAAGTTGTTTACACCTATTATACATCTATTTTACAATATATACATGTATAACTTACTATGTAGCTTATATTTACAAGTATATACATAGTATATATGGTATTTTTGAGTATTTTTTGGGTTTTCCTTCTTTTTATGGGTTTTATATATTTTGTAGAGATAGGGGATGAGAGAGAAAGAAAGAGATGAGAGAGAGTGTGTGTTTTTGGGATTTTTATATATTAGTTTCTTTTATTAAGTTAAGAGGTATACTGAACCGTCGGCTAGTATGTTCTACTAAATCGGAGGTTCAGATGACCTCAAAACTTAGTGTACACCTAGAAATATACCTAATCTTCACCAGAACAGGTTTATTTTATTTTTTGGATTGTTTAAATAATTTTATTTATCTATAAAGATAGCATATTCTAGGCCTTAGAGAGAATTTCTAATGAGAACCTAAGGCACTAGAATCCTAATCTAAAGGTTGGATAAGCAGTGAAAACATTCAGATATGCTCTATAGAATCTAAGAGGTTTGTTCCAGCCATTAAACATGATTTTCATCTAATTTCTTCTTTAAATTGTAGATTTGGATAGTTGGATACATAAGCTAGCTGACAATAAAGATTTAAATCGCAATATAAGCAATCCAAATGCAATTTAGAATCAATATCAGTACATGGATGCTTGTCTAAATTATGTACAACACTGAAAACATGTCAACTAATTACAACAAATAAAATCCTAGCCTATTGTCCTTCTGATAAGCCAAAATAGCCACTGATGCTAGCTTCAGCAGCAGCAAGAACAGATCCTACAGCTGCTAAAACAGTAGCTATAGGATCTGCTACTGCTGTTGAAGCCCAATTTAGATCATCTAAATTGAATTCAGACGTCTTAAATGACTGTCAAAGGCTACTTCAGTGCATCAAAACATCCATCCAACAGCTGGAGAAAGATCTGATATCAAATTTAGTATGAATTTTCCCAGACCAGACTTAAGAAAGTCTGATAAGGGATCATGCATATTGAATTTGAGTCATGATTTTGAGTTAATATCAATTTGTATCAAATGGGAGTTGGAAAATCCATGGAAATGTAGCTGCAGAAGCAACACTTTAATGTGTTGAATTGGGATTGAAAACCAAAACACTAAATAACCTTAAGATTTGATAAGGCTTGAAAATCATTTCAAAATCAATTTAAAGTGATAAATCTTCATGAAAAACTCTTAAATGGCACTCTCCACTTGAAATTAGAGAAAGAACACTAATCTAGCCCCTTCCTTATGCTATAGACAGCATGAAGGAAGACATTAAATTAGTCAATTTATTCCAAAAACTTGAATCCCAAACCTTTGAAACCTTAAGGGATATCAAAATTCCTTAGGTTAAAAATCAGAATCTCACTCAAAAACAACTCACAAATACTAGGTAGAGCCTCAAATCAACAAAGTTTATTCTCCTTGGCTCTGCCACACATTGAAAACCATCTAAATCTCCAATTAAAACCACATTCAACAATGGCTCATCTGACGAAGAATCTATCATTAAAATCATCTCAGATTCACTACCATGGACTGAATAACACAAAAATATATCAGTTCACTCGATAAAAAATCCCTTAGAACTCAAATGGATCAAAATATCACGATCTTGGATTGAAGACCAAATTAAAATCAGATCAAGCGAACCGATTTCATTTTAAATCAAGATCAGGGATCTTTGTGGGTTTCTGAAATGAATGGGAGACCCCTAGATGGATTTGAGTGCAAATCCTCATCTCAAAACTTGAGAGCAATGAGATGAGGGTTTGACTCCAAATGGATGGGTGGATTACGGATTAAAATTCAAGGCAAATCAGAAAGTGAAATGGGAATATGAAGAGGGAGAAAACAGTGATCAGTGGGGGGCTGAAATCATCTCCTCTTATCTGAAATGATAAGACTAGGTGGAGTGTGAATTTTACTCTAAATCTACTTCTAAGATAACTAACATCACACAATCAGATCAGAACAAATCTATGTCTAATTTGTACTCCTAAATTACTCTAATTATCACTACAGCTACTCTAGAAAGCATTAAATCTAATATATGAAAGTAGTAAAAATCTACTCTAAGGGAGGAATGGGATTCCTGGGCTGTAGCTGGTCACTGTAGCGACGAAGTTGACGAGGGAAGCTACTTCTGTCACCAGCAGCCAATGAATGGGGGAGGGAACTGGAGGTGGATGAAAGGATCACTCAAGGTGGAGGGAGCGATAGGCGCACATGCGATCAGGTGAGGTGCTTAGGTAGAGTGATGAGTGAATCAGGTCACCTCATGGTGGGATTAGGCAAATAGGGCATGGGCAGCGGTGATTTGACGAGAGGAGCGTGCATAATCCTAGGCCAAAAGTGGACCATAGGATCAGATCTAGGCGAGGTGGTGATCGCATGCACCAAGTCAAGTAAACGTTCGAATCAAAGAGAGCCACAGATCGAGCAGTTTAAGGGAAAGATAGCTACGATTTTTGGAGTTCTTCGTAGTGAACAGTGGTCCGCGAACTACAGGTGCTGCGTAGGCTCTATTGGTGTAATTGCGAGGAACACCCCTCACGAAGAGGTAGAAAAAGTGTAAGCAAGCCCATAAGTGGTTAGGAAAGATTACAGAATGGTCCTTCTGCCTTACAAAGGAGTCCTTGGAGGTTTTTTCAATTAATGAAATGTGATATGTGAAGGGCCTAAATGTGAAACTCTAATTTCAAGGCCTTAATGCTGTCCAAATGCACCCAAGTTTTTATTGAAACTTAATTGAACATGTGACAAATTAATTTTACTTTTAATTTGTAATTTTGAGCTCATTTTTTTGTTCAATTTGCAATTGGATCACCATTTTGTATTTAATAATAGAATATCTCAATAATTGACCTAATTATGCATTTTTAGCACAAAATTGATGTTTTAGGTCTTTTTCTCTATTTCCCACACTTAACCCTTTTTATGTGTTAATTCTATAGTGTTTAACCTAGTTTCTAGCTTAACTTAGGCGATTTAGCTATGATGAGTCACAACTCATCACTTAGTCCCACATCGGGAAACTAAGAGTGCACACCTTGGTATAAGTTGAATTTGCACTGACGCCTCTTCGGTCATCAATGCAGGGCGCAAAGAGAAATGCTTGTGTGCGGGCACGTGCATGTGCAGGTGTGTGTGTGCATAGACGTAAGCCTGTGTGCGTGGGCTTGGGTGTAGGCGTGGATGTGGGCCTATGAATGGGCCGTGACTGTGCATGAGATAAAAGTATGAAAAATCCACCTAATAAATGAACTAGGTCCGGCTTAGTAGGGTCTGGTCCTGCCCCCTTGTGGGCGATGTGTATCCCAGAAAGGTCCGGTCGCCCATTAAATAAACATAATTTTGGATTAAAAAGAGGTTAATGGGCTCAGTTGGGTATGAAATCGGCTAAGTGTGGATGTAAGTTGCACAGTAAGGAAGAATAAGATAAGAGAAGAAGATTAAGCTAAGAACTAAAGAAGAAGAAGTAGAAAAGATCAAGAGAAAGAGGAGAAGCTAAGTGAAGAAGACAAGAGAAGGGCGAGGACTTAAGAGATTAAAGAGTAAGGAAGAGGGAAAAGGAAATGAAAGAAGACATTTGAGAAGATTAAAGGCTGAAGCTACTGTATTATTATTTATTTAATTGTTGTAATAAGGTATGAAACTTCTTGTAATTTCATTTTAATGCCTTATATCTTGTAATAAGCAATGTTCTATTTGGATTTTAATGAAAAATCTTTCTTGTAAATTTGTCTTTATTAATGGAATATTGCTTGTTTCCATTGTTAATCTTTTGTGCTATATTCATGTGCCTAAAATGTATTGTAATTATAATCTGATTAATTAATTGATTGTTAATTATTCATTATAAGTTAATGGTGAATTAGGACTCAATTGTGCCTCCAAGAGAATAACCTGGACTCAACCAGTTAAAAAGAACTTAAAAATCTAAAATGTTAGGTTAACTTGACCCTATACTACATTTTCGACATAAAATTGAGTTAACCTAAGTTACATTCTTATGCAATTAATTAAGTCTAATTAACTTAATTAACTATGTTGAGAATTTAACTGATCATGCTACCACCTTCTTGATTTAGCCCTAGCTGCCTGATTGGGCTATTTTCGCTTGTAGAAATAATGTATCAGAGAAATATGTCATCACAGTAAAATCATCCGGTGGAAAATCCCAAACAAAGATATTTCAATAAAACTAACCATGAAGAGTTAGGTCGTATCCATAGGGATGAATGAATGGAATAAATTCACAAGTATAGAGCCATAATGTCTGCAGAAACATTCGCAAAATTAATTTAATGAATTTGCTACTCTGAATGACATTTTCAATTTCATGAGAAGTTTAGGGCTATTTATGTAAATTTCATGTTATAAATTAAGCTCCTAAAATTACGTGGATGATGCACGTGTTGTGGCAGAGTATGTAATTTTTAATTGCATGCCATTCTTGATCCAATTTCAATGCAAAATGAGATGAACTACAATAGCTAAACAAATATGAGAAAAAATAAGTATGATGCCAAAATTTCACCTCAATTTAATAATAAAAAATAAGAAAAATGAGTTTTGGCACTCTCATTTGTCGTAAATTTTAATTGGTCTTTCATTGTAGCGAAATAAGGGAAAACTCCCCTTGCTCGCACGTGGAGGAGAAGGCACGCCTGGAGGAGAGATGCCCAGGGGAGGATGGCCACGATGAGGGTGTTCCGATGGCGGTGGTGGCATGGCCAATGGTGGCTGGAGTTGCCGCCGGTGATGAGGAAAACTGGTGGTGGCAGCGGCTTACTGGGGTGCAGGTCGTCGGTTGATGGTACGGATGGCGTGGATGCACTCGTGAAGGCGAGGGGAGCAAGTTGGCATCAATGGTGCAGAGTTTCAATGCTCGTGGACGTGGCTGCATTTTGGGGGGTTTGGGTTCCTTCGGTTGGCAAAGAGGAGGAGGAAGAAGAAGAAGGAGACGGGAAGTGGAACTGGAGACAGTGTTGCTTACGTGTGCAAGGGTGGTGTTGTGCACATTCGAGGATGGTGGCGGAAAGTGCACGTGCACGCGAGGAGGGCACGCAAGGAGGTCCTGCGCTGCTGGTGGCAGGGTTGGGCATGGCTACGTGGGGAGTTGCGGTGGTGATGGTTGAAGGTGATGGGTGGCTGCAGTGGTTCTTTGAAGGGGGGAGTAGTGGTGATCTGTGGGGTAGGACGGTGGTGCTGTGATGGCTGCAAACTGTCATTGTGAGACCGACGAGTGGAAGGAGTGGGGATGGAGTATGCCTTAGGCCGTGGTGCGTGCTGGTTCCATGGTGCAAGCTCTGCTTCACAGTGGAGAGGATGATCTACGGTGGAAAGATGGCATGGCTTTTAAAAAAAAACTCTCCGTTTGTTTCTCTTCAGCCGCCAACTTCTCCAACCACTTGGTGAAGATCGCGAGTGGTTGGAACAGAAGATAAGTTCCAGCCGTACTCTATCAGACGTGCAATCAATAGTTTAGACGTCTTAAAAAGTGTGGATTGCAGTGAGTCCACGATGGAGGTTCTTAGACATCTAAACTAATCTCCAAACATCTCATAAACACAAAAATGTTGTGTGAACACTTTCACCTGGCCTGCATTCATCAAATAAATTATATTATCATAACATATGTTATTAAATGTGAAATTGGTGTAAAAGATTATATGTAGACTAAGGTGAATTCCTATTTAACTCCTAATCAATTAACAACTAAGAATAACTAATTAAAGAGTACTTAGGCCAAATAATGGTCCACGAAAGTGGACTTATCAAATGCCCCCATAACTAAGTTTTGCTAGTCCCTAACAAAAAGTGAAAAATAATGGAAGTAACCAAAAGGTTTCTTCTTTTCTTATTTCAAAAATTTAGAAATCTAGAGAAATATGAAGTGATAGCAGCCTAGGCAACAGATCCAAGTGAAAAGCCAACTTACATTGGAAGTTCGTACTTCACCCTTGATAAAATTTTATCAGGATAGGCAACTTCTTCCCTTAGGGATAAAGCAGCAAATGACCTATAATTTGACCTGGGCTTTTTGGCTTAAGTAGGAGATACTGAGTCAAATGGATTTATATTTGGTGGCTCACACTTATCTGGTGCTACATGTAGTCTAGTACTGTAGACTCTAGATCTCTAGACTATTAAACAAGTCACCCCAGAGAGGGGCTAAAAACTGTGTTCTCTTTGTGTTCCTTTATGCTTATTCACTCTTTTTCCTTCTTTTCTTTTTCTTCTTTCTTTTTTGAGATCACATATCTTACCAGATTTTGCAACTGTACTCAATTTTTGGTGGCCTCACTTGGCATTTACACTTCAATTAAAGTCCTAATAACCCTACAACTAAGTTAGAGGTCTTCAGCCAGTTTTTGGGCGATCAGAAATACTTAAAAGTAGGCATGAGTCATATTTGGTGGATCGCAATGGATGTTTTTATTGCCTCAATGATATGGACACCTGATAGAATTGACACTTAAGACAGTTATAACTTGAACATATTATTATTTTTTTCTTTATATATATATATTTTTTTATTTTCTTTCTTCTCTATTTTTTTTTTATATAGCTCAACACAACACGATGTAGACTTTTATTCATGAGGCATTATTATATTAGGGATAATGATGGTTAAGAGGATATTGTGTGGCTTATTTGGTGGAAATGCTTACTCTCGGCACCAGGAAAGGATAGATAGGATAAGCATATTTCATACCTTTGACACTATTACCCTCCTTCAGCCAAGGACTCTATGAAGGACGGTTGTAACCATCTATGTTGAACGTTACGAATCGCTACGCTAACGTGTTTGATTTTGGAAGACCTGTCGTTGTAGTTCGAAAGCGAAGAATTCGTGTTCAACAAATAAAATTTATACCGAAATGAAAATTCCGGGTCGAACACAGGGAGGCGGACGTTTGATTTAAAAACTACACGTTTCTTCTTATTTGTCATGAAGTAATTCAATTTAAAACTATCTAATTATTTACAATAAATAGAAGAGAGAGGAGAGAGTAAGAGAGAAAAAGAATATTACACAGAGAAATCAAAATGAGATGTAGAATAAACAAGGAATTTATCGTTAAGGAGATTGTTCATTTCACTCTTACAACTACAAAGCATAAAATAATTACTCTAGAAAGCGATAAATTTACTCTAGAAAGCATTAAAAGAATGGAGGGAGAAATATCCTCCTCGACGATTGCTTGGAGGACGAGCAAAACTACACTAGAAAGCAGTAAATCTATACTAGAAAGTAGTAAAAAGAATAGGGAGAGAGAAATCCTCCTCGACGGTTGCTTGGAGGATGAGCCAGACAGGACGACACCTGGACGAAGGAGAACAAAGCAGGATGAAGGAGGATGAAGCAGAAGAACGGGAACGAAGCAGCATGCCGTCGTCGTCGTGGGATCCACTTTGGAGGGGTAGAGAAGAGAAAGAAGGGATGAAAATTTGGACTTTATCTCGCGAGAAGCATCCCGGGTGTGGGACAAGCTTCTCTTGAGCTTTGGAGGGGTAGAGAAGAGAAGGAAGGGATGAAAATTTCGTATGGAGGGTGTCTCCTTTTATAGTTGCAAGGAGTGGGGGCAAAATGGTCATTACATCTTCAAAATAATAAATGAGGGGTCTTTCGTGACGGATAAATCCGTCACCAAAGCCCCAACGTGGGCATAGCTTCCGTGCCCACGCGTGGCTCCTCAGCTGCCCACTTCCTCAACGCCATCTTACGTTCAGCGATCCTCAGCCGTCCGATCTTGCGATTGAACGGCTTAAGTCACACCTTCACCTGCTGCGCTGTGCGCCCGCCCCGTGCGATCGCGCGTGACGCTGCGCGTTCAATCACGCGTGAACACTATCGGGCGCGCGCGGCCGTCCGATCAAGATCCAACGCTCCACGCGCCTGCTCGCTTGCGCCTGATTTGAGGCTCGCGGGACTCGATCCCACGACCTCTGCTTCGCCCGCAGCTTCGTCTCCGCTGCGCTACGCGATCGAAAAGGTCGTGCGGATGACTTTAAGGAGCCACATGCACAGCCGTTGGATCGAGATCCAACGGCGAAGAGGGGGTAGGTGCGCGGTCTTCGTAGAATGAAAGAGGCCGTTTGGGCGGCTGAGATGGCGCCACGTGGCGCCATCTTGGCCGTCCCTCTTCTGGAAGTTGTAGATGGTGTCACGGATGTCGGATTGACTCGATTTTTATGTCGTTGGGATGCGATCGTCGATCCGAATTCATCCGTGTGGTTGGATTTGTCATCTAAAGTGCGGATTTACACAATCCTGGCCCTTGATCTTTTAGGGTTCCCCGATTACTATCTGATGCTACGGATGCCTGATTAGGGCGATCTTGGAGTTGTTAAACTCCAATCGCCACCCTGATCACATCCATACAGTTGGATCTTTGATCTGAGGTCCCGATAAAATGTTTGCCCTGTCCAAGCACATAAAAGGAGACAATTAACCTCCATTTTATTCAAACTACTCTAAATGCAAGATGATGCATGTTATGCAATATTTATATCATGAAATGCAATCCTATGCTTAAGAACATGCAAAAATAAACATTTTAAGTAGTGTAAATGTGTTTACATCATACTCCCATGCCTATCTTTTGCTAGTCTCTAGCAAAAATTATATGCTATTTATAAAAGAATTAGGTTGGATTATTTGGACCTGAGTTATTTTCAATCATTAAGAAATTGTCTACTTAGGAATTGAACTTTCAAAGACACAACAGTGCCCGGGTATCAGCCAAAATGCAGACCGCCTCAAGCCCTCGCCTTATTAAAAGGAAAATTTCTTTTTCTCTTTTCTAATTTTTTTGGATTTTCAAATTTTAGGGTTTAAGAGTGGCTTTCTACGGCCATTCAACTCACCCAAGATTTGATGTGAACCCTAAGTTTTAAGCATCTTATTGTGATTGTGATAGACTCGTTGATCGACAATTAAAATAGACTTTGGATTTCTATGCCTCTAGGTGACCTCAAAAAGAATTTTGCCTAAAGGTGTATCTTTACAACCGATAGCTTTCTCCTTACTTTTATTTTTTTACAGGGTCAACACAAGGGTGAATCTAGTGTATATCTCCCCGGTTTATTCTACTTCTCCGCTTCTTCCTAAGTATTTTGAAAATTTTTAGTGCATTTACTGAGCTAGATTCTGGACAACCGGTCGATGAGCTGTTACCACCGACAACTTGCCAGCCATACTCGTGCAGCGAAGTGTGGCTTATTTCTTTTTTGTTCTTTTCTCCTCTTCTTTTTGATTTTTTTCTTCTTCTTCTTTTTTTTTTTAAGTAGGTGGCTTCCCTGGTCTAAGATTTACCTAAGGGCAGGAAAAAGAGAAAGGTCCAGTGACTGGGCTCTGGACAACCTACCTATGGGCTGTTACCCATGATAACTTGCCAACCATATCACCCTAGAAGGTTCATTAGCTACCCAAATTCCATTAGAATCGCCGAACAATGAGTTAGTGCAAAGATAGTGTGTAGATGCTTAAGACTCAAAATTCCCTCAAATCAGAGGGCGGGTTGATAAGTCGTGTACTTATCACCCAAACTTATTTATTCCAATTATGATAGAATTAAGATGGAGAGGACTCAAAGACAAATCCACATTGTAGTGAATACATGGGCTAATTAAGTCGAAAGACCTGAAGGGTCTTTGTGTTCAAATCATAATGTAGTATTTCCTAAGATTGAAAATTTTCTTAAACCCAAATTGTCTTTCCTAATTCCAAATTATTTTTTTTTATAAAAGAAAATAAAATAAATCTACGGAGCTGACGAATGAATTCAGAGATAAATATCCACCCCCATGCCTATCTAATGCAATGTCCTCATTGTATTAAAAAGACATAAAATAGAGTGGAAAGCGAAGAAAGCACCTGAATTGCGTGAATGTCAGGTCCGCTCTGAGATGAAAAACTAAGAAAAACTGTATATATGCTAAGTTTAGTGCCTTCAGCTAGGCACACTATACAAAGAAAAGAAATGAAGAATTCAAAAGTGCAGGTCAGAATTAGAATAAACAGAAGAATCCTCTGACCTGTCAGCAGAGGTCCACAGATGTGGACCAGATTGTGGTGCAGACCCACACCCCATAATCGAGAATATCTTAGGTTCTGGATAAAAATTACCCAAAACCTAAAATCAGAATGCAAGCGGGGTCGGGCCTGCGATTTATGAGGATGCAACCCAAAACCAAAAAGTCGGGTTACAGAGAATTGAAGGTCAAAAGGATAATCGTTGAATGAGTTCTTGGGTTTGACATCCTCGAAATAAATGTCGTAAGGGTTCTGATTTGATGGTTTCATCTTAAAAGGAACCTTTCGACTCAATCTTCCATTTCCTCCAAAATTAACTTCCCAAATCAGAACTTCCCAGCTCCTAGCCTCCTCATAACGAATGTTAAATTTCGAGACCTCTTGCATGTTAATCACCCCATCTGAAATCTCCAAGTCTAAATGATGTGGCAGAATCATAATTGACTTGGGTCTAATTATCTTAGAAACAGAATTATCGATAAGCCCAACGTGGTGTAACTGATAATCAGGGCATTGAATTGATTCATCCAGAAAATGTAATCCTGGATCTGTAATGTGTGCCCTAAGATCAGTTTCCTCAGTTATTGGGCTATTAAATGATCTATCAGATTCCTTAGGTCCAATTGTCTCACAGAAATCGTGTTCAGAAAACTCGCGTGAGACTTCGCAACTTGAATCTTCACCATCAAAGAAATCAGTATCCGTATCAATGTATGTCCTAAAATCAGTTGTCACTTTCTGTTCTAAGGAGACATACGTTTCCTCGTAACCCGGCTCAGGGATCTCAGGTGAAGAAATCAGATCATCCTTAATTGGTCGCTTTAATTCAATCTGGTCAGCCTCGTAACACGTGTCCCCCCAACAGGTGCCTGAGCGGGTTCTATCATTGTTTTTCCTGAAGAGGGTTCATCCTGGGAATTATTCCAAGATTGAATCAAAGCAACCACGAGTCTCATCCTCAATTTCGCTAAATTCCCAAGTAAAAACTCACCCGAGTTCTTATCCTTAACATCCTGGAGCCAATCCAACAAAGACTTATTCAAATCATCAATCTTTTCAATCAGGGGCTCCAATCTCTCAATGCAAGGTATTGGCTGAACTTCTAAAGATTGAATGATATTCCTCAAGTTAGCCAGAACCTTATCTTGAACCTGGTTAACCTGAACCAAATGAGTTGGTTCAGGGTTGGGCGGGTTTGGGTTCAATGTAGGGGAATTAACGAATTGAGATTCGTTATACCCTTCCTGATAATAGGTCATTTCAGATTGTTGAAAAGATGGTGATGACCTAAAGGTAGTGAAATCAGAGGATGGGTAAGGATTGGTGTATCCTTCTTGATTTTAGATTGATGAGAGCCTCATCATGAGCCATAACTAGCTCATTTTGACCCAATAAAGAGAATAAAAGCTCCTACATAACTTAGTAGAAGGCCTAAATGAAGGAATAAGTATTCTGGGAAGAAAACATGAGATAAAGGTTAATACTGCAATTTTACCATTGCAGTACATAAATGGGATTTCTCATAGGCAAAACATAGGTCAAATGGTCTAAATGAGATAAAAGGTGGGTTGAATCAATCAGAAATGGGTTCATGTGCAATCTAAGAATTAAATGACACTTGGTAACCCTAAAACAGACCCGCTTAATTCAACAAGGTTTCGGTCAGGATAAAAATCAAGTAAACCCTCTAAAATTCATGTAAAAATATCCTCTAGGGTTTAGAACATTCAAATTGGCCTTTGGAACCTAGTTTGACCTAGAATAGGGTCCTAGCTCATTAATTGACCTAATTTGGGTTTTTATGCAAAATATTCAGTCAAACGTGGTCAAACCTAAAATCCAACTTCACTATTGGATTCCTTAGGTCAAAATTAGGTTTGTACCAAAATTTGGACATAAGGGGAGGTCATCTTGACCTACTTTGCAATTCAGTACACCCAAATCATAATTTGGTCCCTATCTTTTGAAAATCATCGTAGAGAGCCCCCTAACTTCCTCGCCAACCTTGCACTCAGGTCCTTCTGCAATTATTGGGGCAGAATCCTACTTCGATGAGGATTAGAGAGGGAATACACTCTGATTCCTCCGAGATCCCCTCCCAGAAATGGAAGGGAGATTCTCTGAGGAATTCCCTTCCATCTGAGGCCAGTCTTGATCCCTGGTGTGAACCCAATCTCTTGTGCGAATACACCAGAGATGTGGGTATCTGCCCACTTTCCTTCTCCAGCGAGCCGTCGGAGACGGATACGTGCCCTCCAAGCTCTGAACACACGGCCCAATGCCTATAAAAGAACCCCCAAACCCTGTCGCTCATTTTCAACTCGACTTGGCCGGGATTCTACCTCAGATTCCTCTCTTCCCTCCCGGCCAGGGTGTCCAGCGGGCTCCGGCAAGCTTTCTTTCCTTTCGTCTTTGCTCTGCCACAAAACCAGTGGCAAAGACTTCTTCCTGATTCTCCTCCGCGTCGCGCAATACCCACGCATGCTGCCTCAGACCCGTCATCGCCGCCGTCCTCCCCCACTGGGCATCTTCCTCTCCGGCGACAGCAGGTACATCCATCCGCCTCTCTGCCCCCTTCGTCCCTGCAAGTAGGTTAGAACTACTCCACATCTTTCCCTCTTTCATTTCCTCACTGTATTTCACTCAATCGACCCCTCGACAACGCCTGTCCACCTTCATCTTCCATCCCTCCGGCAACCCTCCGGCGAGTTGCTCCCGTCGATCCGCCGCTCCACTCAACTCGCCAACCGACCCAAAGGCTCCGCCTCATCACGCTGAACATCCTCCGCCCACCCACTTCCGCTCTACACTCACTCAACACACCCCCGATCACACCCACCTCTCCGGTCACAGGTCGACCTAGGCACACACGCCTAGGCCATCCCGCGACCTGCTGCACCTCGCACCACCTTCGCCGTGCCACGGCGAAGGTCTCCCAGTAGTTTGATTAGGCCGAGAGGCCGTATTCATGTCTGACAGGTTTTGAGCCCAGCTGCCATTGACGACGGGTGAAGCAGCTTCCAAACAGGCTCCAGGCTCCAGGACTTCAGCTGCTGTGGATTGGGGCGAGTTGCGTGAAGACAGCCAGCTAGCAAGCGAAGGGAGTCGAGGCTGCAGTTGAGGAGATTGCGAAGAGTCTTCCTGCGGGTGCGCCTGAGAAGAGAGAGCCAGATAGTCCCACATCGTAAGATTACAGCGCACCGCAGTGGTTTAAAGTGATTTTGTGCATACGGCTCTTCGCCTCCGAACTCACCTGGGGTGAGGTCCCGCGCCCCATCACACGCCCTCGCGGACCCGGTGGATCCGACTCGATACACCACCCACGCACACCTCGCGTACCATACACACCGGTACGGCTGGTCCCGGGTACGCGCAACCTGACCCGTTAACCCAGCTCTGGGAGAGCTATCTGTGAGCAGTTTGCAGAGAGAGAGAGACACGTGCGGGTTGAGGGAGGGATGGGTTTTGCTTCCCCTTGTGTGCAGGCGAGCGGAGCGCCAAAGAAGCTGACACTTAGCCGCAGGGAGGAGAAACAAGAAGAAACTCTGAAGAAGAGGCTGAGCAAGACAGAAGAAGAAGAAAGGCTGCAGAGAAGAAGTACAGCAAAGCCAAGGTAGAAGAAACCTTCGCAGAAGAGACTGCAGAGAAGGAAGAAGAGAGGCCAAGACAGAAACCAAAGAAGAAGACCCATTGAAACAAAGAAGAAGAAGGCAGAAGAGAAAGAAGCAAAGGCAGAAGAGAGACTGCAAAGAGAGAGAGAAATATCAGAAGAACAAGAAGAATAATCAAAGAAGGAGGAAAATACTTTTGAGATGTTTGATCTTGTGATTAGACATCCAATTTTACTCTTTTGCCTGGATTACTTTTTAAATGCATTTGAATTAAACTTTTGAGTAAATTAGAGTGTTCAATTACATTTGAGATTAGTAGTAAATTCCGATTGCTCCGTGTTCGACCTCGGATACTCCGATTTTCGAGTAATAAAAACTTTTATTTGTTGACGACGCTTGATCACCTATACTACGACGCAATAACTGTTAAAACACGATCGAGTTTCACGCATCAACATAGATCGTATTAGGTTGTGCATGAATGGAAGACGATCTATAATCGATGTAGCTCTGAGAAGGATAGAAATCAGAATCAGGGTTAGACCCTAAACACGGGGGTCCGGAATTGTAGCCCCAATCTGAATTATCCTAACTGACTGATGGTTGATTACAATACGAGTTGGGATAATCGTCATGTTGAGGATAATTCACAACAGGAGGGAAAGAGCGGGAATGCGTGAAATATGTGGAAGGATTCATGAGACACGGGAGGAAGAAATGAGCCCTGCAATACAAACAATTAAACCTGTCCTTAAATGGGTTAGCCTACAGACCTACAGACTCCCAAAACCCGTCTTGAGATAAAGGAACGATTTGATGTACTTCTGTCTGTTCAATCCAACCGGTTAGAAGGAGGGACTAGGGAGAAGGTTCTTCCTTCGGCTTGCGCCTCCGGTTCCTAGTGTACCCTCCAGCCGCGATCATTTGACTCTGCTCCACTAGTTAGACATCAGATTGAACAGTAGAAACAGACTAATCGAAAATAATCTCGTTCTGGATTCTGAAGAGCGAGTTCAATCCTTAAGGCCAACGTCTACTCTGTTTTATTTAGGGCTATGTTTGAATGTGCTTTGGAATGTGATGGGCCCTTTAAATGGGTTGTGTCCTTAATGATTGATTGATTTGTGTGCGCGTGCACAACCAGTGGTTTTCAAGCAAGATTGTTTTTGATGTGGTGAATTTTAAGGTTCAGATCTTGCTTAGTAGCTTTTAGGATTCAACTTTAGGTGTTTTCAATCAAGTTTCGTTGGCACACCAAGTTTTACAAGCACAGGTGAAGATGTTTTCCTTTAAAGTTTAAAAAGAATGTGGAGTGCCTGGTAAATCCCTAAGAGTTGAACCTAATTGGCAACTACTTGATGAGTTGATTTTAATTGAAGTGGTGTGGCCCAAACAACTCAAACAACTGGCCACAAATGCGCCACTAAGTTAGGCACACAAAGATGGTTAACCTAGAATGACTTCTACTCTTTTATGTGTTGCTTTATGTGTACCGGTTCCACAGATCAAAACCCGGTTGAGTAGAAACAAATCAATTCGGCTAAGTGCCTTTGAGTGTGGGTGTACATTGTGTGTTTGTTGAAAATTGCCCCAAAAAATTATCTTTTTTTTATATAAATATAAATGAAGGTGGAATGAATGTGAGTGAGAATCCAAACAACCAAACTATTCCCAGGATTTATGCAAACACCTAGGTTAATTGGAATTTGGATTCAATGTGGCAAATGAAATCTACGAAGGGGGAAAGAATGGGGGATAACTTACAAAACCTTCCACAGCACTTTACTCCAATCTACCGCTTTTGCTCGTCTCAAAAGAGTACCTGCAATTACAATAAGAAAGGAGAAAATTGAGGTAAATGATTTGTAAGTTACAAAACGCGAAGAGAAATCAAAGATCGTTGCCTCCCCGGCAACGGCGCCAAAATGTTGAACATTACGAATCGCTACACTAACGTGTTTAGTTTTGGAAAACCTGTCATTATAGTTTGAAAGCGAAGAATTCGTGCTCAACAAATAAAATTTATACCGAAATGAAAATTTCTGGTCGAACACAGGGAGGCGGACGTTTGATTTAAAAACTACGTGTTTCTTTTTATTTGTCACGAAGTAATTCAATTTAAAACTATCTAATTATTTACAATAAATAGAAGAGAGAGAGAGAGTAAGAGAGAAAAAGAATATTGCACAGAGAAATCAAAATGAGATGTAGAATAAACAAGGAATTTATCATTAAGGAGATTGTTCATTTCACTCTTACAACTACAAAGCATAAAACAATTACTCTAGAAAGCGATAAATTTACTCTAGAAAGCATTAAAAGAATGAAGGGAGAAATATCCTCCTCGACGATTGCTTGGAGGACGAGCAAAACTACACTAGAAAGCAGTAAATCTATACTAGAAAGCAGTAAAAAGAATAGGGAGAGAGAAATCCTCTTCGACGGTTGCTTGGAGGACGAGCCGGACGGGACAACACCTGGACGAAGGAGAACAAAGCAGGATGAAGGAGGACGAAGCAGAAGAACGAGAACGAAGCAACACGCCGTCGTCGTCGTGGGATCCACTTTCGAAAGGGGACGAAAATTTGGACTTTATCTCGTGAGAAGCATCCCAGGTGTGGGACAAGCTTCTCTTGAGCTTTGGAGGGGTAGAGAAGAGAAGGAAGGGATGAAAATTTCGTATGGAGGGTGTCTCCTTTTATAGTTGCAAGAAGTGGGGGCAAAATGGTCATTACATCTTCAAAATAATAAATGAGGGGTCTTTAGTGATGGATAAATCCATCACTAAAGCCCCAACGTGGGCGTAGCTTCCGTGCCCACGCGCGGCTCCTCAGCTGCCCACTTCCTCAACGCCATCTCACGTTCAGCGATCCTCAGCCGTCCGATCTCGCGATCGGACGGCTTAAGTCACGCCTTCACCCGCAGCGCTGCGCACCCGCCCGCGTGCGATCGCGCGTGACGTCGGGCGTTCAATCGCGCGTGAACGCTATCGGGCACGCGTGGCCGTCCGATCAAGATCCAACGCTCCACGCGCTTGCTCGCTTGCGCCTGATTTGAGGCTCGCGGGACTCGATCCCGCGACCTCTGCTTCGCCCGCATCTTCGTCTCCGCTGATATACGCGGTCGAAAAGGTCACGCGGATGACTTTAAAGAGCCGCGTGCACAGCCGTTGGATCGAGATCTAACGGTGGAGAGGGGGTAGGTGAGCGGTCTTCATAGAATGCAAGTGGTCGTTTGGGCGGCTGAGATGGTGCCACGTGGCACCATCTTGGCCGTCCATCTTTTGGAAGTTGTAGATGGTGCCATGATGAGAGCCTCATCATGAGCCATAACTATCTCATTTTGACCCAATAAAGAAGATAAAAGCTCCTGCATAGCTTAGATGAAGGCCTAAATGAAGGAATAAGTGTTCTGAGAAGAAAACGTGAAATAAAGGTTAAAACTGCAATTTTACCATTGTAGTACATAAACAGGATTTTTCAGAGACAAAACATAGGTCAAATGGTCTAAATGAGATAAAAAGTGGGTTGAGTCAATCAGAAATGGGTTCATGCGCAATCTATGAATTAAATGACATTTGGTAACCCTAAAACAGACCTGCTTAAATCAATAAGGTTTCGATCAGGATAAAAATCAAGTAAACCCTCTAAAAATCATGTAAAAATATCCTCTAGGGTTTAGAACAATCAAATTGGCCTTTTGAACCTAGTTTGACCTAGAATGGGGTCCTAACTCATTAATTGACCTAATTTAGGTTTTTACGCAAAATATCCAGTTAAACGTGGTCAAACCTAAACTCCAACTTCACCATTGGATTCCTTAGGTCCAAATTAGGTTTGTACCAAAATTTGGACCAAAGGGGAGGTCATCTTGACCTACTTTGCAATTTAGTACACCCAAATCATAATTTGGTCCCTATCTTTTGAAAATCATCGCAGAGAGGCCCCTAACTTCCTCGCCAACCTTACAAGCAGGTCCTTCCACCATTATTGGGGCAGAATCCTTCTCCGGCAAGGATTAGAGAGGAATACTCTCTGATTCCTCAGAGATCCCCTCCCAGAAATGGAAGGGAGATTCTGTGAGGAATTCCCTTCCATCTGAGGCCAGTCATGATCCCTGATTTGATCCCAATCTCTCGTGCGAACGCACGAGGGATTTGGGTATCCACCCACTTTCCTTCTCTAGCGAGCTGTCGGAGACGAAGGCGTTCCCTCCAAGCTCTGAACGCACGGCCCAATGCCTATAAAAGAACCCCCAAACCCGGCCGCTCATTTTTAGCTCGACCTGGCCGGGGTTTCACCTCAGATTCGTCTCTTCCTTCCCGGCCAGGGTACCCAGCGAGCTCCGGCGAGCTTTCTCTCCTTTCCTCTTCGCTCTACCAAAAAACCAGTGGCAGGGAATTCTTCCTGATTCTCCTCCGCATCGCGCAATACTTGCGCATGCTGCCTCAGACCCGTCGTTGCCGCCATCCTCCCCCACTGGCCATCTTCTTCTCCTGCGACAGCAGGTACAGCCGTCCGCCTCTCCGCCCCCTTCGTCCCTGTAGTTAGGTTTAAACTATTCTCCTCTATCCCCTCTTTCATTCCCCTCGCCTTATTTCATCAATCGACCCTCGACCGTCGCTGACCACCGCCATCTTCCTCGCCTCCGACCAACCCCCGACGAGTCGCCCCCGTCGCTCCACACTTTCGTACGACTCGCTGACCAACTCAGAGGCTCCGCCTCACCTCACCGAGCAACCTCCGCCCATCCACCATCCCTCTACGCCTCCACAACAGCCCCCCAAACACACCCACACCACCGGTCACACGATGACCTAGGCACGCACGCCTAGGCCACCCCGCGACCTGCTGTACGTCGCCCCACCTTCCCCGTGCCATGGCGAAGGTCTGCAGGTGGTTTGATTAGGCCAATAGGCCGTATTCATGCATGACAGGATCGGAGTTGCAGCCGCCATTGACAACGATTGAAGCAGCTTCCAAGCACGCTCAGGCTCCGTGGCTTCAGGATTTCAGCTGCTGTGGAGTGGAGTGAGTTGCGTGCAAGCAGCCAGTTATCCAGTGAAGGGAGTTGAGGCTGCAACTGAGCGGAGCACAAAGAGCATTCTACGGATGCGCATGAGAGCAGGGCGGGACTAATAGTCCCACATCGGCAAAATACGAAGCACAGGTATGATTTAAATTGATTTTGTGTTACCATCTCTTCGCCTCCAAACGCACAGGGGTGAGGTCCCTCACCTTACTCACGCTCGCCTCGTCAGCAGTTTCACCTCGCGGATCTGGTGGGCTCCCCTCTGACCCGACCCGACCCTATCTGAGCACACCTCGCGCATCACCCACACATCGGTGCGCTTGGTCCCGGGTGCGAAATCCGACCTGATTACCCGCAGCTTTGGGAGAGTGTCCTTTGAGTGAATCGCAGAGAGAGAGAGAGATGTGCGGGTAGAGAAGGACAGGGTAGGTTTTGCTCCTTGTGCGGGTAGGCTGAGAGTTGAAGAGAAGAGACTTAGCTGTAGAAAGGAGAAGAGAAGGATCAGAAGAAGAAGAAACTCTGAAGAAGAGGCTGAGCAAGGTAGAGAAGAAGAAGAAGAAAGGCTGCAGAGAAGAAACAGAAGACCAAGGAAGAAGAAGAAACCTTCGTAGACGAGAGAAGAGAAGGAGCAGAAGAAGAAGAAGCCTTCGCAGAAGAGAGAAGAGAAGCAAGAAGAGAGAGACTACAGAGAAAGAAGAAGAAAGGCCAAGACAGAAGACAGAAAGAAGACAGAAGAGAAAGAAGCAAAGTGAAGGCTGTAGAAGAAAGAAAGCAAGATCAGAAGAAGAAGAATGACCAAAGAAGGGAAAACACTTTTAAGACGTCTGATCTTGTGATCAGACGTCCAATTTTACTCTTTTGCCTGGATTACTTTTTAAATGCATTTGAATTAAACTTTTGACTAAATTGGAATGTTCAATTACATTTGAGATTAGTAGTAAATTCCGATTGCTCCCTGTGTTCGACCTCGGATACTATGGTTTTCGAGTAATAAAAACTTTTATTTGTTGACGACGCTTGATCACCTATACTACGACGCAATAACTGTTAAAACCCGATCGAGCTAGTCGCTTCAACATTTTGGCGCCGTTGCCGAGGAGCAACGCTCAATTTATCACTAGTCTCTACATACTTTTTATCATATTGAACACTAACTTGCCCTACTTTGCTTTGTTGTGATCTTGCAGGTATTTCACGAGAAAATCCCTCCCACAAGTCAACCACTCCAGGGCAGGTAATTTCTTTTCTTCCTTAAATCATTCCCTAAATCTTGAAAAGACAAAAGGAAGAAAATCAATTTAGGAATCGATTGCCTTCTTTATATGGTAATCACCATCTCTAAGGCAAACATTTCCTAATTTTGCAAAAATTTTTTAATTCTACTTGAAGTTGGAGCGATTTTTTTAGATTCTATCCCACAAACTCATGTGCCTAATAGAAATAACACTTAATCTCTACGGACAACACACTTCTTGCTTTCAAGTCCAAAGAGAATTTTTGTGAAAAAGAAAAAAGGATTGGAAATAGAACCAAATTAGGGTTTCTACAGTAGGATCTTGGAGTGTTAGTCACACATGCTTGCATAAAAGGAAATAAACCTTCCCGCATCAGTGTGTCACCCAAGACCTTGATTGAAGAGATCTAAACAAGACAAACTCTAGGAAAAATTTAGTTCTAAAATCACTTGAATCTTAAAATTTTTTGGACCTAATAACCTGGGAGTCAAATCAGGGTGATATCTAGGCTCCAAACCTAGAATCATTCTGCAATCTATAGGACAGGTCAGGTGAAGTTGACCCCTTGGGTCAACCAACCTCTAAATTAGGTCACAATATCAAAACATCTAAAGTTCAAGTGAGAACCCTAAAGCACCTTTGAAATAAAAGTGGTAGACTTAAGAGGTCAAGGTCCCCATTCTGGTCTACCTAGAATCTCACTGACAAGAGAGGTCGGGTGAGGGAAACCCTGTAACCCGTGGGGATGCTCTACCGTGTAGGGGTCTTTGCGAGACTCTCCCTCTCTGGCTGCCCAGGTAATTCTCAGGTGGACGACTTTCTGATCCAGGGGTCCATCCGCCCTGAACCTCCATAGTCATCCAAACATCTTTGGGTGTCTTGATTGGGTCAAAAACATCTCCAGTCCCTCATCTTTTCTCTTTAGAGCACACATACACATTTTCAGTGGGACTCGTTATTCAGATCTGATCGCTTCATAACATGGTTCTACATCTTGATTCAAACTCTGATTCTACATCTGGATTCCACCACCTGATCCAAATATGGAGCCAAACCGCCTAGGACTACCATTCAAGAAACCTGAATATCAGAGAATCATGAGAGATAAAATGATTGAGGATGCCATGAAATTCTATGAAAATGAAGAAACCTCAACACCAGTAGAAAACATTCAGGTTGATGTCCCAACAACCACAACCTTTATCATAACTTGTGCCCAAGTACTATTAGCAGAAGCCACAAAAGGATCAACCTGTGACTTGCTCATTACTGCATACATTGAGATAGAAAAACTAC
The DNA here is from genome assembly GCA_037157565.1 of Thalassia testudinum. Lineage (NCBI taxonomy): Eukaryota > Viridiplantae > Streptophyta > Magnoliopsida > Alismatales > Hydrocharitaceae > Thalassia > Thalassia testudinum. The sequence goes on from JAZHRO010000031.1 coordinate 63,838,926, forward strand.
ACAATCTTGAATACCTTCAATGTATGATAAATCCTCGACTTTGAAAAACGAGAAGCGATAATGAGATTAGTAAAACAAGTGATTGACCAGAAGTTCCTGTATATACCACAAACAGAGGATGAACCATCTTAGGACAACATCGAGGATCAATCTGATCTCAGGTTTGAGGCACAAAATGGTTGTGGATTCCCAACCCAAATGGAGTATAATGTGCCTAATATTGAAGAAGGTTGGGAAGCTCCAAATGCAGGAAAATACCATGATGAGCCCATTTTAGAATCCCAAAACTCCTGCAAGAATGAGAGTAGAACTGAACCTCTCGAGGGTATAAATTCCTTCCCTTATTCTGATAAGGTGACCCTTGAAGGTTATTCAGACCTAGATTCCAGTAATTCAACCCACATCCTAAGCCTAGAACCTAGATCGGAAACATATTTTGAAGGTTTCAAGGCCCCATATGAAGAAGATCAATCTTTCAATGAAGTATATGATTTTGGGCCTCGATTTGATGAATATCCCTCGCCAACATCCTCAGAGGAACTAATCGATTTTTCGGAAGTCATGCCAATCTACGACACAGAAACTGAGGAGTTGAACAAGTGGGGTTTCGATTGGGTCTGCCCTACTAACTTTGAACCTGAGCCTCTACCAAATAGGGACACCCTTTTAAGCTCAGAATTCACATATAGGCTAGGCCCCAGTCAGGCTGCTGAGTATACAACATATGATTTATTCTATGGTGGAACTCATTCTCTTGAATCTCATTCAGACTTTGATTTTCGCAAACTCTCCGACGATTTCGAATCTGACCATAACATCGGAGAAAATCTGCTTCCTGATTATATCAAGCCAATTTTCTTTGAAGCCACCTGCTCCACATATACAGAACCAATCAAAACCCATTCTCTACCCCGACCCGCAACCGGACTCAATTTCTATTCTGATTCACCTCTCACTGAGCCGTTTGTAGATGATTCAACTCCATATCTATATTGGGTATCGGGCATTGATCAGACCGAAAAACAGGAGCCAACATTCTTTGATCACCCCTGTAGGGATTCCACACCTTACATTGACTATTTTTCGGAACCTTACTTTGACCAGGCTGAGTCGACTCAGCCTAAACCTGAGTTTTCACTTCCATATTCATTTGAACTTCATTGCATATGATGGGTTCCACATCTGTTGATCTACATCTATCAACCCACCAGACTTATTGGGTTTGGGCTGCATCATCAGCCGACTGATCTTAACAAGCACCTGGTTGGACCAACCAGGCTCTTAATCAAGGTGCTTGTTTTACAAAATTCCGCTGATTTGACCACTCCCTCTCCACCCCATTTTCCGCTCGGCTGAAGGCATCAAATTTAGTGCTTAACGGGAGGCAACCCGTCATCCCAAAAACAGAGACCCGTCTGATTATCCGTCTGTACTCCACGTCCATTGCACCTTGAGTTCAGCCTTAGACAGTTGATCCCACCTCTGGTACACGTATCAGAGCTTGAAATCATCCGCATCGGTCATTCCCGACCCATTCACCCACTCGATGTATCCTGTTCTAAGTCCCTGACCTCAACACTATTTCACACCCTCCGTTTACAATGAGGACATTGCAAAACTTAGGCATGGAGGGGTGATAAAGTGCATACATACAAAACCAAGAAAAAGTCAGGAGTCTCACACAAAAAATTGAAAAATTATGAAAAAGAACAAAAAATGGGGGAGGGAGGAAATTTTGTGAGCCATAAAAACATAAGGAGGAGAAAAAGAGTAAAATGGCAAAAGGAGCACAAAATGAAAAAGAAAAAGAAATAGTCATTAGTAAAAGATTAAGGAATTAACTGAAGTTCTAGACCAGATCAAGAAAAGAAATAAAGGAAAAGTGATAAGGAGACATAACAAGAGATTAGCGAGAACGCTGGTCTTAGGCCTCTTGGGCTAGATTCTTTAGCTTAAAAATTCACGTATCCGCTAAAATCTGGATAATCCTCAAGAGGTTGGGGAAAATGCGAAGCTTAAGTATTAGGTCTAAGGATTAGGAAGTATTCAGCCTCGTTAACTGACCTCCGATTTGTGGGATTCGGTAACCTAAGCACCCTAAATTCACACACAGTCTGGTTCAGTGCGCATAAACATCCAAATCACGCAAAAGCGTTTAATGTTCTACAAAAGTCACCTAGATTAGGAGCGGCCAATCAACACAAGTTGATTTGGACGAGTTCCCAGTGCGGAGAGGCAAGAAATTCCCCTCGAAGATGCGTAACAACATATCGTCTCCTCGGTGCTTGTCTCTTAGGATATTTAAATATCCTACTGGGGGTATGTAAGCACTCTGCTGGTTCAGATACCATGGGCGGCATTATCACGAAATGTCGATCGTCAGGGTCTGAATTCGGCCACGGAATGCCATGGGTGGGATTATCTTGAAATCTCGAAAGCCAGGGACCCTTGAGGATTGATGATGGGGACGAGGAATTCGATACAGACCGTGTTGAGAAGCTAATCCGAAGCTAGAAATAAAAAGAAAAGAGAGAGAAAAGTTCTCCAAACAAATAAATCCTCTATCTCTCTTACAAAAACACACTGCAAACTGAACCTAGGCTAAAAATGTCTCAAGCACGAGCGCTTTAACCGCGGAGTCCAACAAACCCTAGGTTAGTTTCTGTGGGCCTTAGAAACCTTTGCGGAGGACTGAGGCTAAAGCGGAATAGGTCCGGATTTCGGTTGGTACTTGAATACCTCTAGGCCTATCGTCGGCATTCTAACCTAATCACAAAAGAAAAGGAAAAGCACAGACACTCAAGGTCTAGAACAGAAGTTGAAACCTTGAAATTTTGCTAAGGGACTAGCAAAAGCTAGGCATGGGGGTATGATGAGAGCCTCATCATGAGCCATAACTATCTCATTTTGACCCAATAAAGAAGATAAAAGCTCCTACATAGCCTAGAAGAAGGCCTAAATGAAGGAATAAGTGTTCTGAGAAGAAAACATAAAATAAAGGTTAAAACTGTAATTTTACCATTGCAGTACATAAACGGGATTTCTCAGAGACAAAACATAGGTCAAATGGTCTAAATGAGATAAAAAATGGGTTGAGTCAATCAGAAATGGGTTCATGTGAAATCTAGGAATTAAATGACATTTGTAACCCTAAAACAGACCCGCTTAAATCAACAAGGTTCCGATCAGGATAAAAATCAAGTAAACCCTCTAAAATTCATGTAAAAATATCCTCTAGGGTTTAGAACAATCAAATTGGCCTTTTGAACCTAGTTTGACCTAGAATGGGATCCTAGCTCATTAATTGACCTAATTTGGGTTTTTACGCAAAATATCTAGTTAAACGTAGTCAAACTTAAAATCCAACTTCACCATTGGATTCCTTAGGTCCAAATTGGGTTTGTACCAAAATTTGGACCTAAGGGGAGGTCATCTTGACCTACTTTGCAATTTAGTACACCCAAATCACAATTTGGTCCCTATCTTTTGAAAATCATCGCAGAGAGGCCCCTAACTTCCTCGCCAACCTTAAAGGCAGGTCCTTCCGCCATTATTGGGGCAGAATCCTTCTCCGGCGAGGATTAAAGAGGGAATATTCTCTGATTCCTTAGAGATCCCCTCCCAGAAATGGAAGGGAGATTCTCTGAGGAATTCCCTTCCATATAAGGCCAGTCATGATCCCTGATTTGATCCCAATCTCTCATGCGAACGCATGAGGGATTTGGGTATCCACCCACTTTCCTTCTCCGGCGAGCCGTCGGAGACGAAGGCGTGCCCTCCAAGCTCTGAACACACGGCCCAATGCCTATAAAAGAACCCCCAAACCCGGCTGCTCATTTTTAGCTCGACCTGGCTGGGGTTTCACCTCAGATTCGTCTCTTCCTTCCCGGCCAGGGTACCCAACGAGCTCTGGTGAGCTTTCTCTCCTTTCCTCTTCGCTCTGCCACAAAACCAATGGCAGGGACTTCTTTCTGATTCTCCTCCGCGTCGCGCAATACCCGCGTATGCTGCCTCAGACCCGTCGTCGCCGCCGTCCTCCCCCACTGGGCATCTTCTTCTCCGGCGACAGCAGGAACAGCCATCCGCCTCTCCGCCCCCTTCATCCCTGTAGTTAGGTTTAAACTATTCTCCTCTATCCCCTCTTTCATTCCCCTCACCTTATTTCATCAATCGACCCTCGACCGTCGCTGACCACTGCCATCTTCCTTGCCTCCGACCAACCTCCGGCGAGTCGCCCCCGTCGCTCCGCACTTCCGCACGACTCGTCGACCAACTCAGAGGCTCCACCTCACCTCACCGAGCAACCTCCACCCATCCACCATCCCTCTACGCCTCCACAACAGCCCCCCGAACACACCCACACCTTCGGTCACAGGATGACCTAGGCACGCATGCCTAGGCCACCTCGCGACCTGCTGCACGTTGCACCACCTTCGCCGTGCCACGGCGAAGGTCTGCAGGTGGTTTGATTAGGCCAATAGGCCGTATTCATGCATGACAGGATCGGAGCTGCAGCCGCCATTGACAACAGTTGAAGCAGCTTCCAAGCACGCTCAGGCTCCGTGGTTTCAGGATTTCAGCTGCTGTGGAGTGGAGTGAGTTGCGTGCAAGCAGCCAGTTATCCAGTGAAGAGAGTTGAGGCTGCAACTGAGCGGAGCGCGAAGAGCGTTCTGCGGGCGCGCGCGAGAGCAGGGCTGGACTAATAGTCCCACATCGACAAAATACGAAGCGCAGGTATGATTTAAATTGATTTTGTGTTACCATCTCTTCGCCTCCGAACGCACAGGGGTGATGTCCCTCACCTTACTCACGCTCGCCTCGTCCGCGGTTTCACCTCGCGGATCTGGTGGGCTCCCCTCCGACCCGACCCTATCTGAGCACACCTCGCGCATCACCCACACACCGGTCCGCCTGGTCTTGGGTGCGAAATCCGACCCGATTACCCGCAGCTCTGGGAGAGCGTCCTTTGAGTGAATCGTAGAGAGAGAGAGACGTGCGGGTAGAGAGGGACAGGGTAGGTTTTGCTCTTGTGTAGGTAGGCTGAGAGTTGAAGGGAAGAGACTTAGCCGCAAAAAGGAGAAGAGAAGGAGCAAAAGAAGAAGAAACTCCGAAGAAGAGGTTGGGCAAGGCAGAGAAGAAGAAGAAGAAAGGCTGTAGAGAAGAAACAGAAGACCAAGGAAGAAGAAGAAACCTTCGCAGAAGAGAGAAGAGAAGGAGCAGAAGAAGAAGAAGCGTCTGCAGAAGAGAGAAGAGAAGGAAGAAGAGAGAGACTGCAGAGAAAGAAGAAGAAAGGCCAAGACAGAAGACAGAAAAAAGACAGAAGAGAAGGAAGCAAAGTGAAGGCTGTAGAAGAAAGAAAGCAAGATCAAAAGAAGAAGAATAACCAAAGAAGGGAAAACACTTTTAAGACGTCTGATCTTGTGATCAGATGTCTAATTTTACTCTTCTGCCTGGATTACTTTTTAAATGCATTTGAATTAAACTTTTGAGTAAATTAGAGTGTTCAATTACATTTGAGATTAGTAGTAAATTCCGATTGCTCCCTGTGTTCGACCTCGGATACTCTGGTTTTCGAGTAATAAAAACTTCTATTTGTTGACAACGCTTGATCACCTATACTACGACGCAATAACTGTTAAAACTCGATCGGGCCAGTCGTTTCAACATGCCACGGATGTCGGATTGACTCGATTTTTGTGTCTTTGGGCTACGATCATCGATCCGAATTCATTCGTGCGGTCGGATTTGTCATCTGAAGTGCGGATTTACACCATCCTGGCCCTTGATCTTCTAGGGTTCCCCGATCACTATCTGATGCTACAGATGCCTGATTAGGGCGATCTTGGAGTCGTTGAACTCCAATCGCCGTCCTGATCACATCCATACGGTTGGATCTTTGATCTAAGGTCCCGATAAAATGTTTGCCCTGTCCAAGCACATAAAAGGAGACAATTAACCTCCATTTTATTCAAACTACTCTAAATGAAAGATGATGCATGTTATGCAATATTTATATCATGAAATGCAATCCTATGCTTAAGAACATGCAAAAATAGACATTTTAAGTAGTGTAAATGTGTTTACATCAATCTACCATAGTCATGTTTTATTAGGACTCAATCTCAGTGTATTAGCCTTATTTGGTTACTCTTAGGAATTCACACAAAGTTTGCACACAGGAACAGAGAGCGAAAAACTATGCCTAACTCTGAGGTATCATTATTTAATTATCCAGAACTTAAGAGTCCTTACACTAGACATAGTGCACCGGTAGTCTCTATACTTCTCCTATTAACTGTCTAAGGGTTTAGCAGACTAAAAATGCATATAGATTTTCTACAAAGATCCATTACCTAGTCTACGTGCAAGTGAAGTAAATGTACTGGATTCTAAACTTAAGAAATAATTTAAGAAGAAAATATTTAATGACACCTCTTTGATAAAAATTTTCTGCTAGGGACTTAACCAATTCAGCTCAAGAAAATAAAAGATTTTTTTTTTTATCCACTATCCTAAACGTATGCAAATATTTATCAATGCTATAAACCAATTTAGCTCAAGAAAATAAAAGATTTTTTTTTTATCCACTATCCTAAACGTATGCAAATATTTATCAATGCTATAAACATCCTCAGGTTATATCCCCCCATGCCTAAGATTGACAATGCTCTCATTGGAAAAATAAAGACATAGAAGAATATCACCTGAGGAGGAGAGTGGGAGGAGGGCTCCTCAAGTCAAAGTGTGTCCAAAGCCTGGCCATCTTAAAGAATAACATAAGGTTTAAGTCGTTGGCCATTTACTTTAAAGCTCGCACTAGAAGTAGGGTTTCGAATCTCTACAGCTCCATGAGGGAAGGCATTGATAACAACGTATGGCCCATCCCAGCAGGACTTGAGCTTTCCTGGAAATAATTTAAGTTTGAAATTGAAAAGCCAGACCTATTGGTTGGGCTCAAAGGTCATTCTAATGATGTGCTTATCATGGAAGACCTTTGTACGTTGCTTGTAAGCTTGAGAAGTTTCATATTCTTCATTATGAAGTTCCTCAAGCTCACCTAACTCCAGCATACGAGCCTTTCCTGCTTTATCCAAATTTATGTTAACATTTTTAATAGCCTAATAGCCTTTGTGTTGGATTTCAATGAGAAGATGGCATGCCTTTCCGTAGACAAGATGGAAAGCAAACATGCCCAAGGGAGTCTTATATGTTGTTCTGTAGGCCGAAAGAGCATCATTTAGTTTTTTAGACCAATCCTTACGGTCGAGCCTGACAGTTTTTCTAAAATTCGTTTGATCTCCCTATTAGACACTTCAACTTGTACACTCATTTGGGGATGGTAAGTTGTGCTATCATGTGGTTGACTCCCGAATTTTGGTGTAGTCTTGTGAGGTGTACATTCTTGAAGTGAGGTCCTCCATCACTTATGATCGTCCTTGGGCACCTGTACCGGGAAGTGATATTAGCCTTAACAAAATCCAAGATAACAAAATGGTCATTGGTCCGTGTGAGTATGGCTTCTATCCATTTCGATACATGGTCAACAGCCACAACAACGTACTCATATTTGAAGTACACAGGAAAGGGACCCATGAAGTCGATTTCCCAAATGTCAAAGATCTCAACGGGGAGAATAGGTTGTTGGGGCATCCCATCCCTTTTCTCGATGGTTCCCGTCTGTTGGCAACGTAGACATGCGCCCACATATGTATGTGCATCTCAGAATAATGTGGGTCACCAAAAGCCAGACTGAGGAACCTTATGGGTAGTCTTTTTTCCACTAAAATGTCCTCTACAATGGAGGTCATTGCAGAAACTCAGAACACTTCTTTGTTCTTCGTCAGGGACACAACAGCGGAAAAGCTAGTCAATATCCTTGGCAATTCATGGTCTAAGTTTGGCTCATCATTGTGTTCTCCTGCAATATCCCAACCTAATTCAACATTGTCTTCTATTTGGGTTGGGATTTCACAACCACTTTGTGCCCCAGTCCCGAGATCTGGGAAACTGGATTGTTCCTTAATATTGTTCCAAGATGGTTCATCCTCTATTTCTGGTATATATGGGTATTTCTGGTTGATAATTTGTTCTACTGATTTCATCATTTCTACCCGTTTCATAAGGGCATCTTGGTGTTGTTCCCAAAGTACAGGATTTGTCAAGCATTGAAGGTATTCAGATTGGTGTAATTTTTCCATCTCAATGTATCCTGTCATGAGCATATCTCGGGTTGATCCTTTTGAAATTTCAGTCAATAGAATTTGGGCACAGTTTATGATGAAAGCTGTGGTTGTTGGGACATCAACCTGAATGTTTTCTACTGGTGTTGAGGGTTTGATTTCATAGATTTCAAGGGCATCCTCAATCATCTTATCTTTCATGGATCTCAGATATTCAGGTTTTTTGAATGGTAGTCTTGCTAGGTAATTAGGCTGCATAATTGGATCAGGTGGTGGAATCAAGATATAGAATCAAAGTTTGAATCACGATGGAAGAAGGGGATTTTGTTCAGAATCAGAGGAAAGAGGGGCTATGTGAATGATTTCTGCAAAAACAAAGGAGCCGAGGCTTAGCCTTGACGAGAGCGAATTTCTAATGGAGGTCTTAAGGGTGGTCTTAGGGACCTCCTTCCGTACATGCACTGTTGGAAGAGGTAAGTTTAGAAGGTGCTGGACCCAATCAAGATACCCAAAAATGTGTTGGGTGACTATAGAGGTGCGGGGCAGATGGACCCCTTGATCAGAAAGATCGTCCACCTGAGAATTACCTGGGCAGCCAGAGAGGGAGAGTCCCGCGAAGACCCCTACACGGTAGAGCGTCCCCACGGGTTACAGGGTTTCCCCCACCCGACCTCTCTTGTCACTACGGTTCCAGGTAGACCAGAATGGGGATCTTGACCTCTTAAGTCTACCAATTTTAAGATCAGGGTGCTTAAGGTTTCACTTGAACTTTAGTCTTTTTAAGTGCAAAGAGTGACCTAATTTAAGGTTGGTTGACCCAAAGGGGTCAACTTTACCTCTTGTTTTCTTTGAGAGCTTTCAGGTCTTGTCTTTTAGGGTTCAAGTGTTTAGAGAGAGCCAATTGTTTAGGATTTTTCTTGTTAATTATTTTCAATCAATGGCTTGGGCACACCACTTTTGGATTTCCTCAATTCTTGATTAAGGGGTGTGTCTCTACTGAAATCCTAATGTTTGACCTTATGTTGGCTCTACTTGGTCCATTTAACTCTTTGTTGGGCAATTAGGGCTCAAGCAAGAATGTGTTAGCCCTTAAATACCCTTAATAGTGTGTAGGAGTGATGAGTTGAAAACATGCAACTCTTTATGGTTACTAAGTATGGAAGACAGGTTAGCCCTATATTGCTTGTTCTTTTCTTTTCTTCCTCTTTAGAGTTTAGGGGTTAATAGTGAGAGGAAAAAATTTACCTGTCTTCGGAGTGGTTGTCGTGTGGTTGCTTGTCTTCTTGAGTTCCTGTAGCTGCACAAAAGAGAGGAGATTATCAAAAATTAAAAAAAAAGAAACAGGAATGTTTACCTCTAGAATAGCCGTTGCTCCCCGGCAACGGCGCCAAAATGATTGACGTTGGGTCAACCGGGTTTTATTGTTATAACGTTGTAGTATAGCCAGTTATTACCAACATTTCAAATATATAAATTTTTTTTACTCGGAAAATAAAAGAGTTCCCGAGGTCGAACTCAGGGAGCAAGTTGTATTCTAGAGATATACATGTTTCTTTTACAAAAAAATAAAGAAAGAGAGAGGGAAAGAATTTGTTGTTCTCTTTGTTTTCTCCTCGTGATGTTCTTCTTTCTTTCTTTCTTCAGATCTCCTTCTTCTTCTTTGTTCTGCAGAGGTGATGCTCCTCTTTCTTTCTTCAGATCTCCTTCTCTTTTTCTTCTTCTGCAGAGGTGATGCTCTTCTTTCTTCCTTTCTTCAGATCTCCTTCTTCTTCTTTTCTTTTTCTGCAGAGGTGATGCTCTTCTTTCTTTCTTCAGATCTCCTTCTCTTTTTCTTCTTCTGCAGAGGTGATGCTCTTCTTTCTTTCTTCAGATCTCCTTCTTCTTTTTCTTCTTCTGCAGAGGTGATGCTCTTCTTTCTTTCTTCAGATCTCCTTCTTCTTCTTTTCTTTTTCTGCAGAGGTGATGCTCTTCTTTCTTTCTTCAGATCTCCTTCTCTTTTTCTTCTTCTGCAGAGGTGATGCTCTTCTTTCTTTCTTCAGATCTCCTTCTTCTTTTTCTTCTTCTGCAGAGGTGATGCTCTTCTTTCTTTCTTCAGATCTCCTTCTTCTTCTTTTCTTTTTCAGCCAGGGACGTCACCCCTCCTTCTTTCTTCTTTTCCCTTCAGGCCGTCGTCTGATTTCCAAATCAGACGACTTAAACTGCCTGTTGCTACAGTGTCTCCCTCAGCTTCCTTCTTCTTCCGCGGTTCTTCTTCTTTACCTGTGCCTGCACACTTCAGAGCTTACGTCAGAGAACAAAACCTACTCTACCCTCTCCCCCCGCGTCTCTCTCTCTCTGAAACCACTCTTGGGAAAGCTCTCCCAGAGCTGCCGGGTAATCGGGTACGGGTCGTGCCCGGGTCTAGGCCCACCGGCGTGCGTGGTGGGCGAGGAGTGCAGGTCAGTCTAAGTCGGGTCGGGTCGGGTCAGGTCCGCGGGGCGTGAGCGCGGACGAGACCGGGTAACCGGGCGGGTGAAGGGGACCTCACCCCGTGTGCTGAGGCAGTAAGCCTCCAGCACTTTTGCATCTTATATCGCTGCGCCTCTTCAGGCTTTTCCGAGGTGGGACTAAATGTCCCACCTCAATTGCGCGCCCGCAGCGGGGAAAGCAGCGGGAGATCGCGGCGTCACGCGAAGCCTTCTGCCTTAGCTGCGAGCCTGGTGTTTTGTCGAAACGCCTCGCAAGGCCTGGGAGTTGAATCTGGGCGTGGCGCTGAGCGTGGCGCGCCTGTAGCTGCAGGCGGAAGCAGCTTCTTCTGCACGGCAATGGCGGCGGAGGTCGGGTGGCCTGTTCACAAGAAAACGGCCTCTCGGCCTAATCAGAAAGTGCCAGGAGCTTCGCCAGGGTGCGGCGAAGCTCGTGTGGGTGGTGGCGAGGAGAGGGGCGGCGTGCAAGGGCTGCCCTAGGTCGGACTGTGGGTCGGAGGATGGTTTGTTCGGTGGGGTTGCAGAGGGTGATGTGGGGGAAGTGGCAGGGCGGGGGTTGATCAGGGTGAGGAGGCGGAGGTCCTGCGGTGGTCGGCGAGCCGTGTGGGTTGCTGAGGTGGTGGGAGCGGCTCGCCGGAGGATGGCCGGAGGCGGAGAAGGTGAGGGTGAACAGGAGCGGTCGAGGGTTTAATCAAATAAAAGACAGTGAGGAAAAGAAAGAGGGGGAGATGGGGAGGAGTTCTGACCTAGCTACGGAGACGAAAGGGGCCGGGGCAGGGCGACAGTCGTATCGACTGTCGCCGGAGAAGAAGATGCCCAGGGGAAAGGGCGGCGGCGAGCAGAGGGCTGGAGAGGCGCCAGCTGGGTACGGCGTGGCGCAGGAAGAGCAGGGGAGGAGGTCTCTGCTGCTGGTATTGCGGCAGAGCGAAGAGGAGGAGGAGGAACCGCCGGAGCTGGTGGGCATCTGCCAGAGGGAGAGGAGAAGAAAGTTGGGGGTTTTCTCCGTCAGACCCGAGCTGCCCCGGTCGGTGGAGCAACGGGGGGTATTTATAGGGATCAAACAGGGAGGAAGGCGGAGGGAGACAACGTGTCTCCCTCGCCGGAGGATGGCCGGAAACAAGAACCCATACCGTCCGTGCGTTCACACGGCCGGTATGGTGGGTTATAACGACCAGGGGGGTGTCCCTGCGACGGCTGACGACGCAGGGCACCCCCGGTTTACTTGCCAGGTCCCCCCCCTCACCCTGCGCGGCGCCATGCTCCGCGCAAGGTCGCCGGAGCATGGTGCTGGCAGGTTTTGCAGGGGGGACCTGATCGCAAAGAACGAAGGAGAGTTAGGGGCCAAAATGCGAGGGTTCAAAAGTTGAGGGCCAAAGAGTAAATATATGAGGACCAAAGTTTAAAGTCGGTCAAGGAGGTTTCTTCTTAGGCTCAAGTTTTTATACATGACTAATTAGGACCTAAGGAATCTGATGGTGAATTTCATTTCTATATTAAACCTTGTTTGACCGATCAATTTACGCAAAAACCCAAATTAAGTTATTAATTGGGCATGGTTCTCAATGTAGGTCAAAATGGGTTCTGAAGGCCAAATTGAAGGTTCTAAACCCTAGAGATTATTTTTCTATGAATTTTAGAGGGTTTATTCTATTTTTACTTTGCCTCGAACCTTGTGAATTGAAGTGGGTTGTTTTAGGGTTACAGATTATCATTTAGTTTCTTAGAATTGCTGTAGCCCTTGCTAGATCATTTCATCCCACTTTTATTCTTATTAAGTTGCTTTGACCTGTGTTTGGGCCATGAATTAACCTGTATGCAGATTATACTGGTAAAATTGCATTTTTACCCCTTATGACTTGTTTTCTCCTTAAACTCAGAATTCTCTGAGTTAAGCCTTTCCTTGAGATATGTAGGAGCTTTTATCCTTTGTATTAGGTCAAAATGAGCTAGTTATGGCTCATGATGAGGTTCTCATCAGGGCCTATTCTAAAAAGCTTGGGTTCCTCCCAGTGATAAAATTTAGCGTCAGCAAGAAACCTATCTCGCTTCTGCTTGTCCCAAGTACAAGGGGTAATGCTCGTGACTAGATAGTTCACTATGTCAGCGAACCAAGGAGTTTTGGCCTCCACAACCATCAAAGACTCATCAGGAAAAGTCTCTTTGATATCTCCAGTAGGTGTTGATGCTTCAATGGGGATCCTAAATAGATGATCTGCTACCACATTCTCAACTCCTTTCTTATCTTTAATTTCCAGGTCAAACTCCTAGAGTAGTAGAATCCAACGAATTAAGCAAGGTTTGGTGTCCGTTTTAGCAAGAAGATGCTTCAAGGCAGAATGATCAGTGAATACCACAACCTTGGATCTCAAAAGTTAAGACCAAAACTTTTCTAAAGCAAATACTATAGTAAGAAGTTCCTTTTTAGTTACCGTGTAGTTTTGCTGAGGATCCGTAAGGGTCTTGCTGGCATAATGCAACACATGAGGTTTGCCATCAACCCTTTGACCTGAGATCGCTCCCACTATGAAAGCAGAAGCATCGCACATTAGCTCAAACGGGAGGGTTCAATATGGTGCTTGGAGAATCGGTGCAGTAATAAGGGCTTTCTTCAAGACTTGGAAAGCCTTGCCACATCTATCATCAAAATTGAAGGAAACATCCTTTGCTAATAAGTCGCAAAGTGGCTTAGAGATTTTACTGAAATTTCTAATGAAGTGCCTATAGAACCCAGCATAGCCAAGGAAGGATCTAACCTGGTGAACATTGGTGGGTGATGGAAGCTTAGAGATGGAATTAATTTTTGCGGTATCCACCTCTAATCCCCTCTCGGAAACTAAATGCCTTAATATAGTGCCTTGTTGGACCATAAAGTGGCTTTTCTCCCAGCTAAGTGATGGGAACACGATCATGAACCATAATTAGCTCAATTTGATTTGAATAATTCATTAAATGCTCCTACATAACCGCCAAGAGGCCTAAGTCACTGCATAATCATTTTGAGAGAAAGATAAGAGAATAGGGTTAAAACTATAATTTTACCATCATATCTTGAATGCAGTACAACCATGGGTTTTCCCAGGGGGTAATTAAGGGCCAAATGACCTTAAATGTCCAACAAATGGGTTAATATAGACACAAATGGGATTTCAAGTGTTTTGAGAATTAAATGACTTTTGAAATCCTAAAAATAGATCTGCTTAATTAACTGAGGTTCTGGTTAGAATAAAATTCACCTAAATCCTCTAAAATTCATATAAAAATACTATCTAGGGTTTGGTACCTTCAATTTGACAATCAGAACTCATCTTGACCCAAAACAGTCTTAGAATGACATTTGCCCTAATTTGAGTTTTTGCATAAATTACCTAGTCAAACGAGGTCAAAACCTAAATCTAACTTCACCATTGGATTCCTTGGGTCCAAATTAGGTTTGTACCAAAATTTGGGCCCAATCTGAGATCATCTTGACCAAGTTTGCATTTTGGTCCAGTCAGACTCTTTCTATCTCATTTAGACCCTTAACTTTTGAATTCTCTTACAAATAGCCCCCAAACTTCTTCATATTCTTCACAAATAGGTCCCTACATCATTTTTGGAAGGTTAAAACCTTCACCGTCGAGTTTCGAGCGAAGATTTCTCGCTCGATTCTCAATCAATCTCTCCCAAAATTGATACGGGGATTCCTTGGGAAGTTACCTTCCATTTGAGTCATTCCTTGGGCTCTAAGTCTTTCCCAAAAGGCCATGTGAACCTTTCAAAGGGTTGGGTATCCTATTTCGCAAAAACCTTCCAAGCTTGGTGATAGACGACTTTTCGCTTAGCATTATAGTATTTAAGTGGTGGAAAAATCGACTAATCAAAAATAATGAAAATAACCACTCGTAGAAGAGTGGGTCGTGTCCACATGGAGGAAATGATGCAATCAATACTTAATTATTTAATGTTATTTCGGATAGTGTGAAATCCCTATTCAAATTAGACTTAAAATGTGACGGAAAGTATATTTGCAATAACCTAAAAAGATAAGGGTATAAGTGCAGTTTTCCCTCACAGAAATCCTTAATAAATTTAGGATGAATTCATGTAGTTTTCACGTGATGTGTACTAAAGATAATTAGTACTTAAGTTAAGCCCAAAATCAATCTTTAAACTAGTTAATATCAATACCATGCAATTATAAAGAACTATGAGTGTTCGAACGCAATTCTGCCACAATATAATAATAATAAAAAAATCAAATTAGGTGGAAATGGCATTGAATGTAAATTTTAATTGGGGGAAAACAGGGCTTTTTTCCTCTCTCCTCCTTGCGAGAGAGGGAGAGAACTGCAGGGCTGTCGCAAGGCACAGGAGGATGGCGAGGTCGAAAGCTCTCTGGTAGTGGCAGTGGTGGCGACGGAGTTGGCTGGAGCTCTGTCCTGTTGAACAAGCAGGCGGAGGTGTTGCTACAGTGCCTGTGGCTGGTGGCGTGCGGGCGTGCTCACGCTGGTGCGCGGGTAGGCACTTGCAGGCTACGGTCTGCAGGTGGGTGGAGGTAGAGGCGCGCGGGCGGAGAGGGCGTGAGCGCCTGCAGTGGCTGGAGGGAGAGGTGCGCGGGTGGAGAGGGCGTGAGCGCCTGCAGCAGGGCACGCGGTTGAGAGTACCTGCAGCAGGGGGCACTGGAGATGGCGTGCGGGCAGAGAGCGCCTGCAGCAGGGCGCGCGGTAGTGAGTGCCTGCAGTGGTTGGAGGGAGAGGCGCGCTGGCGGAGAGGGCGTGAGTGCCTGCTGTGGCATGGGGGGAAGGTGCTGAGGGGTGCGACTTGGTGCGTGCGGGCAGGCTGATGGCACTTGAAGGCAGGAAGCGGCCTGCTGGTGTGGTGCGGGTGTGTGCTAACTGGTGAGGGTGCAGTGAACTGCAGGAAGGAGGAGGCGCGCAAGGAGGGCACGCCGGCAGATGGCGGAGGTTTTTCCCTGTAAGGGGGAAGAGGGCACAGTGCATGCTTCCCTTCCTGGAACCACAGTGTCCGCTAAGTAGCTCCCCGCCAGGAGGAAGATGAAGCCTCATCCCCAGTGCACCTCCTCTCTTTTTAATTCCTCTCTCTCCCCGCGTACGTGAGTTAAGGGATTTTCAAATCCCTTAACTATTTCTGGCCTCGTTAGTTGAAGGGTGGCGGAAGATTAACCCCATGTGCGGCGGGGGAGGGGGAAAGAGTTGCGATTGGTGGGGGGAAATTTATCCCCCCACCCTTGTTCTCTCTGCATTTTGTTACCTACACATAAAAATAATAAAATCATTAAGTTATAGAATGTTATAAACTTAAATCATGAGGTGTACAAATATTCTACAACTTAATTGTCATTATTAACACACCTAAATTGTATAATTAAAGATACTTAGGCTTAATATTAATCCATTTTAATGGACTCATCAAATACTCCCATGCCTAAGATTTGCTAATCCCTAGCAAAAATGAAAAATAATAGAAATAATAAGAAGATTTCTTCTTTTCTTACTTCAAAACTTTAGGAATCCAGACAAATGTGAAGTGCTGATAGCCTAGGTAACAGATCCAAGTGAAAGAGCCAATTCGCATTGGGAGTTCATACATCACCCTTGGCAAAAATTTCTGTCGAGATAAGAAACTACTTCCCTCGGGGATAAAGCAGATGATAATCTGCAATTTGACCCCGGCGTTTGGGTTACGTAGGAGATATCAAGTTGAATGGATTTGTATTTGGTGGCACACACTCAACTAGTGCTACATATAGTCTTGTACTGCAGACTCTAACTCTCTAGACTATTAGACAAGTCAACTCTAGGAGAGGCTACACAACTATGCTCTCTTGACGTTCCTGGGCACTCTCACTTTTCTTTCTTTCTGAGATCACGAATCTCGCCAGAATTAGAAATTATACTCACTATTTGGTGGCCTCACATGGCATCCATAGTTCAATTAAAGTCCTAATAACTCTATAACTAAGTTAGAGTTCTCAACCAGTATTCAGGCGATCAGAAATACTAGAAGGTAGGTATGGGTCATATTTGGTGGAACGCGATAGGTGTTATGTTGCCTCAGAAATAGTGTTATATCATACACTAGGACTTTTTTTTTTTTGTAATATAACTTTTTTCTTCTTTTTCTTCTTTCTATTTCTTCTTTTTCTACTTCTTTTCTCTTTTCTTCTTTATATATATATATTTTTCTTTTCTTTTTTTTCTTCTTGTTTTTGTTTCTTTTTCAATCAACGCAACACAATACTAACTTTTATTTACGAGGCATTATTAGGGATGATGATGGTCATGAGGAAGTTGTGTGGCTTATTTGTTGGAAGTGCCTATTCTCGGTGCCTGAAACGAATGGATAGGACAGGCGTATTTCTGACCTTTGACACTATTACCCTCCTTCAGCTGAGGACTCTATGAAGGATAGTCGTAACCATCCACCATAGTTATAGCTTTATAAAGACTCAATATCTGTATATCTACCTTATTTGGTGACTCTCAGGAATTCACTAAAAGTACGCACACAGGAACAGAGAGTGAAAACTACGCCTAACTCTGAAGTATCATCATCTAATTATCCAAAACTTAAGAGTCCTTGCACTAGACTTAGCGCACCAGTAATCTCTCTACTTCTTCTCACAAATATGAGGTGGATTTATTAGAAGAAAGTATGCCCGACTCTCTATGAACTGTCCAAGGGTTCAGTAGACTACAAATGCTTATTGGTTTTCCCAAAGGATCCATTACCAAGTCTGCATGCACGTGAAATAAATATACTAGATTCTAAACTTAAGAAATAATTCCGGAAGAAAAACCTCCAATAAAGGTATTTTGCTAGGGAATAACCCAATCAGCTCAAGAAAAGAATTTTTTTTTTTAATAAATATGTATGCAAATATTTATAAATGCTATAAACACTATAAACATACTCAGGTTATATCCCCCAATGCCTAAGACTGACAATGTCCTCATTGGAAAAATATAGACATAGAAGAATATCACCTGAGGTGGAGAGTGGGAGGAGCTAAGGCACCTCAAGCCGTAGTGCGTCCAAAACCTGGCCATCTGAAAGAGTAATATACGGTTTAAGTCGCTGGCCATTTACTTTAAAGTTCGCACCTGAAATAGGGTTCTTGATCTCTACAGCTCCATGAGGGAAAGTATTGATAACAACGTAAGGCCCATCCCAAAGGGACTTGAGCTTTCTAGAAAATAATTTAAGTCTAGAATTGAAAAGCCAGACCCACTGGTTGGGCTCAAAAGTCTTTCTAATGATATGCTTGTCATGGAAGACTTTTGTACGTTGCTTGTAAGCTTGAGAAGTTTCATAAGCTTCATTATGAAGCTCCTCAAGCTCACTTAATTCTAACATATGTGCTTTTCCCACTTTATCCAGATTTAAGTTAACGTTTTTAATAGCCCAATAAGCTTTATGTTGGATTTCAACGGGAAGGTGGCACGCTTGTCCGTAGACAAGATGGAAAGGAGACATACCCAAGGGAGTCTTGTATGCAGTTCTGTAGGCCCAAAGAGCGTCATTTAGTTTTTTAGACCAATCCTTTCGATCATGCCTAACAGTCTTTTCTAAAATTCGTTTAATCTCCCTATTAGACACTTCAACTTACCTACTCGTTTGGGGATGATAAGGTGTGGCTATCATGTGATTGACTCCCAAATTTTGGAGTAGTCTAGTGAAGTCTACATTCTTAAAGTGAGGTCCTCCATCACTTATGATCGTCCTTGGGCACCCATACCAAGAAATGATATTAGCCTTAACAAAGCCCAAGACCACAGAATGGTCATTGGTTCGGGTGGGGATGGCTTCTATCCATTTTGATACATAATCAACAGCCATAAGGATGTATTCATATCCGAAGGACACAGGAAAAGGACCCATGAAATCAATGCCCTAAATATCAAAGATTTCAACAGGGAGGATAGGTTGTTGGGGGCATCTCATCCCTTTTTCCAATGGTTCCCATCTGCTGGCAACATAGACATGCGCCCACATACGTATGTGCATCTCGGAATAATGTGGGCCACCAAAAACCAGACTGAAGAACCTTATGAGCAATCTTCTTCCCACTAAAATGTCCCCCACAGTGGAGGTCATGGCAGAAACTCAGAACACTTCTTTGTTCCTCATCAGGGACACAACGGCGAAACAGCTGGTCAGGGCCTATTCTAAAAAGCTCGGGTTCCGCCCAGTGATAAACCTGTCTCGCTTCTGCTTGTCCCAAGCACTAGGGGTGATGCTCGTGACCAGATAGTTCACTATGTCAGCGAACTAAGGAGTTTTAGTTTCCACGGCCATTAGAGACTCATCAGGGAAAGTCTCTTGAATACCGCCAGCGGGGTTTGATGCCTCAATAGGGATCCTAGACAAATGGTCTGCTACCACATTCTCAACTCCTTTCTTGTCTTTAATTTCCAGGTCAAAATCTTGGAGTAGCAGAATCCAATGAATTAGGCGAGGTTTGGTGTCCTTTTTAGCCAGAAGATGCTTAAGGGTTGAATGATCAGTGAACACCACAACCTTGGATCCCAAAAGATAAGATCAAAACTTTTCCAAAGCAAATACTACAGTAAGTAATTCCTTTTCTGTGACCGTGTAGTTTTGCTGAGGATCAGTAACGGTCTTGTTGGCATAATGCAGCACATGAGGTTTGCCATCAACCCTTTGACCTAAGATTGCTCCCACTGCAAAATCAGAAGCATCGCACATAAGCTCAAACGGGAGGGTCCAATTTGGTGCTTGGAGAATCGACGCGGTAATGAGGGATTTCTTCAAAGCTTGGAAAGCCTCGCCACATCTGTCATCAAAATTGAAGGAGACATCCTTCGCTAACAGGTCGCAGAGTGGTTTAGAGATTTTATTGAAGTCTCTAATGAAGCGCCTATAAAATCCAACATGGCCAAGGCAAGATCTAACCTGACGAACATTGGCGGGCAATGGAAGCTTAGAGATGGAATCAATTTTTGCGATGTCCACCTCTAATCCTCTCTCAGAAACTACATGCCCTAACACAATGCCCTGCTAGACCATAAAGTGGCTTTTCTCCCAGCTAAGCACCAGTTTTGCCTCTTCGCAACGGGTTAAGACTTTATCAAGGTGCGAAAGGCATAGGTCAAACAACGAGCCATAAATGGAGAAGTCATCCATGAAAATTTCAACGAACTCGTCGATCATATCAGAAAAGATAGTCGTCATACAACTTTGGAAAGTGGCAAGAGTGTTACATAACCCGAATGGCATTCGGCGGAACGCAAAAGTGCCATAAGGACTCGTGAAGGTGGTATGCTCCTGATCATCAGGAAAAACAGCTGTCTGATTGTACCCAGAGTACCCGTCAAGAAAACAAAAGTACCTGTTCCCCGCCAATCATTCCAAAATTTGATCGATAATCGGTAAGGGGAAATGGTCTTTCTGGGTAGCCGTGTTTAAACGGCGATAATCAATGCAAACCCTCCAACCAGTTGAGGGTCTAGTGGTCACCAGTTCTTATTGGTCATTCTCTTCCATAGTGATTCCCGCCTTTTTCGGAACTACATGAATCGGACTGATCCATTTACTATCTGAAATGGGATAGATAATCCCTGCATCCAACCATTTCAGAATCTCCTTTTTAACAACCTCCCACATATTTGGATTGAGTCTTCTCTGCATGTCTCGGAAAGGCTTCATGGACTCGTCCGTGTATATATGATGCATGTAAAGAGAAGGATCAACCCCCTTAATATCAGCAATTGTCCAGGCAATTGCTTCCTTGTGCCTTTGTAAACACTCAAGCAGAGCTCCCTCCTGCAATTCAGATAATGCAGATGAGATAATAACAGGGAGAGTGTTATTAGGGCCAAGGAAAGCATATTTCAATGTGCTCAGGAGGGGTTTCAAGTCCAATTCAGGAGCCTTTTGGATTGAGGGTTTTAGTTGAGATGTCCCCACCTCAGGCAGCGGATCTACCTTCACAGTCCAGGGTAGGGACAGAGACTCAGTGTGTATCCCCAGCAACTCTTCTAGTTCGGGCATTTTCCTTTCAGTTTCTTTAATAATCGAGGGATGGTCCTGAGATATGACCTTCTGAAGGGGATCTCTACATAAGAGTGCTGGAGTAGTCTCTTCAATTATTTCATCAACGACCTCAATTTGAGAACAATCTTCAAATCTAGGTTTCTTGTAAGTATCAAAAACATTCAATCGGATCTTCTTATTCCCAAAGCCCATTTTACATGCCCCGGATCTACAATTTAAGAGGCATTGGCTGTGGCCAAAAAGGGGAGTCCCAGAATATTGGATGGCTTTGTGGGCTTATTAGACGGGTCAGTATCAGGTACCAGAAAGTCAATGGGGAAGAAGAAATCCTCCACTCTCACAAGGACATCTTCCAACAATCCCCATGGTGTCTTAAGTGATCTGTCTACAACCTATAGGATTACTGGACTAGGCTTCAGCTTTCCTCCTCCCAAAAGGTCGTAGATAGAGCTCGGTAGAATGTTACCCCCCCACCCAGATCGAGCAGAGCCTCGTCAATGTGTTGGTTACCTATAACCACTAAAATATACGGGGCCCCTAGGTCTTTCATTTTGGGGGGTGTTCCATGCTGAAGAACTGAGCTAACGTGGTCAGGCAGGATGACCTTGGTTTGGACCTGTTTCCTAGATCGGCACTTCTGGGAGCACAGGTGATGAGAACCTCATCATGAGCCCTAAACTAGCACCATTTAACCCTGATTTGTGGGAAAAAGCTCCTACATAACCTTAGAAAGGCTTGGCTCAGAGAGATTCTGAGTTTGCAAAGAAAATAGAAACTGAGGGGTAAAAATGTAATTTCACCAATCCAATCTGAAAACAGGATAACTCAGGGTCCAAACATAGGTCAAAACAACCTAATAAGAAGGAAAGTAGGATGATCTGATCCAATAAGGGCTACAGCAATTCCAAGGATCTAAATGATAATCTGTAACCCTAAAACAAACCCACTTCAATTCACGAGGTTCGAGGCAAAGTAAAAATAGAATAAACCCTCTAAAATTCATAGAAAAATAATCTCTAGGGTTTATAACCTTCAATCTGGCCTTAGGAACCCATTTTAACCTACATTGAGAACCATGCCCAATTAACAACTTAATTTAGGTTTTTGCATAAATTTACCGGTCAAACAAGGTTTAATCTAGAAATAAAATTCACCATCAGAATCCTTAGGTCCTAATTAGTCATGTATAAAAACTTGGGCCTAAGAAGAAACCTTCTTGACCAACTTTACACTTTGGTCCTCATATATTTACTTTTTGGCCCTCAACTTTTGAACCCTCACATTTTGGCCCCTAACTCTCCTTCGTTCTTTGCATTTAGGTCCCTCCTGCAAAACCTGAGCAGCGCCATGCTCTGGCGACCTTGCGCGGAGCATGGCGCCGCGCAGGGTGAGGGAGGAGCCCTGGCAAGTTAATGGGGGGTACCTTGCGTCGTCAGCCACCGCAGGGACACCCCCCTGAGTGCTGCGATCGCCCATACCGCCCGTGCGAACGCACGGATGGTATGGGTCTCCTTCCTCCGTCGTCTCCCTCCGCCCTCCTCTCTGATTCTGCCCCTATAAATACCCCCGTCGCTCCGCAGTTCTTGACAGCTCGGATCTGACGGAGACACCCCCTCAATTCCTCCCTTCCCACTCCGACAGACGCCCCCTTGCTCCGGCGGCCTCTCCTCCTCCTCCTCGTCGCTCTGCTGCAATACCAGCAGCAGAGCCACCTTCCTGATCTTCCTCCACGTCACGCAATACCAGCGCGCGTTGCCTCTGCCCCGTCGTCGCCGCCGTCCTCCCCCACTGGGCACCTTCTTCTCCGGAGACAGTCGATACGAATGTCGCCTGTGCCAACCCCTCTTCGTCCAGCTTAATAGGTAAAACTTCTCTTCTTCCTCCCCTCTTTCTTTTCCATATTGAAAACCCTTACTGTCGGCCCCGATTTCCCATCGATCACCCTCACCTTCTCCACCTCTGGCCAAACTCCGGCGAACCGCTCCCATCGCTCCAGCCCCCCACACGGCTCGCCGACCTGTGCATAACCTCCGCCTCCTCACCCTGATCCTCTTCCACCCCTCCACTTCCCACCAAACGCCCTCTGCAGATCCACCGAACACACCCACTTCTCCGCCCGCAGTTTGACCTAGGGAGACACTTTTGCTCCACCACGCCCACTGCAGACCCTCCGGCCACCTTCGCCGTGCCACGGCGAAGGTTCTCCGCATATCTGATTAGGCCGAGAGGCCGTGCTTCTGTGAACAGGTGTCGCGCCCGCCATCGCCATTGCTGAGCAGCGAAGCTCCTTCGACCTGCTGCTCCAGGCAACACCACGCCCAGGTCAGACTCCCAGGCTTCGCGGGGTAGCTTCGCGAAGTGTCAGGTTGCAGTTCGGGCAAAGCCCTCGCCCGCAGCCCTCACGCGAAGTTCTCGTTGCCGCTGCTTCCTCCGCACAGGCGCTCACATTGGGGTGGGACATTTAGTCCCACCTCGGAAGACTTCGAAGAGGAGCGCCGATATAAGTTGAAAAAGTGCTATAGGCTTATCGCCTCAGCACACGGGGTGAGGTCCCTCTCACACCGCTTCACCCGGCCCATCCGCGAGCTCATCACGCGGATCCGACCAACCCGACCCGACTTGACTACCACTCCTCGCCCACCACCGCATGCCGGTGGGCCTGGACCCGGGCTCGACTCGTACCCGATTACCCGGTTGCTCTGGGAGAGCTATCCTAAGAGCGAATTCTGAGAGAGAAAGAGACGCACGGGGGAGGGGGGTAGCGTAGGTTTTTGCCCTCTGATGCTGAACTCTTAAGCGTGCAGGCACAGGTGAGGAAGAAGAAGGACTGCGGAAGAAGAACTGAATCGACACTGTAGCATCCGCAGGTTAAGTCGTCTGATTGAGAAATCAGACGACGTCTTGAAGATAGGTGAAGGCAAAGAAAAAGAAGGAAGGCGAGGCAGAGGAAAGAGAGGAACACAGAGAAGCCAAGTGAAGACTTTGCAGAGATCAGAAGACAAAGAAGAAGAAGAAAAGAAGAGAGAAGGAGCAGCCAAGTGAAGAAACAGAAAGCAGAAGAAGAAGAGAAGCAAGAAGAAAAGAAGAAGAAGAGCACGGGAGGAAGATCTGAAGCAAGAAAAGAAGAAACAAAGAAAATAAAAATAAGAAAAAGACAGGATCATCCAACCAAGAAATAGAGGAAGAACATGAAGAACAAAAGCCAAAGAGGAGAGAAGACAAAGAAGAAGAAAAGAAGAAGAAGAGCACGGGAGGAAGATCTGAAGCAAGAAAAGAAGAAACAAAGAAAATAAAAAGAAGAAAAAGACAGTATCGTCCAACCAAGAAATAGAGGAAGAACACGAAGAACAAAAGCCAAAGAGGAGAGAAGACAAAGAAGAAGAAAAGAAGAGAAGAAGAAGAAGCCAAACTTTCATCTCTCTCTCTCTCTTTATTTTTGTAATAGAACATGTATATCTCTAGAATACGACTTGCTCCCTGAGTTCGACCTCGGGAGAACTGTATTTTCCGAGTAACAAATATTAGCAAATGATGGCAATAACTTTATGTACTACAACGACTTAAGAAAAGCTAGTTGCTACCACCGTTAGCCAGCAGGTCCTTCAGAAACTTGGCATAGGATGGAATCTATTTAATTGCTTCCAACAGAGGCAAGTTAATCTGGACTTGCCTGAAAGTGTCCATAATCTCTTCCGTCCTATCCTTGGCTCCAGATGAGCCAACAGAAGATTCCCCAGGAGTAGATAGGTGCTCTGGATAGGGCACCCTCGGCTTCTGAGTAGAGGGGTCGTCATGGCGGGAAAGGGGTGGTGGAAGGACGACATCCTCATTGTGGGTGATTTTTTGTGAGGGAGAGTGGTGTGGCTCTTCCTCGGGTGAGATGGAAGTTGGGTCAGGTGTGGAAGGGGAATTCTGAGATGTAACCGTAGGAGTGTTATCAGGCTTGTCAATCTTTTTTCGACTCCTCAATACGGTCACTGCTTGGGCGTGCTCCCTGAATACAACCCCCTTGCCCTTAGGGTTCTCCTCAGAAGAGCTAGGCAGCTTCCCTGGATCATGATGCCTAACTGCCTTAGTAAGATGACCAATTTGGGATTGCATATCAGTAATCATCTTATTCTAAGATTGGATAACCATATTCTGATGCTCTTGCATCGCTTTCATCATGGCCTTCAGTTCATCCATCTCAGAGGGCTTATTCGGAAGAGGGTTTTCATAAGAAGGTTGGTATGTGGGCTGGGGAGGTAAGGGTCTTGTATTCCCTAAGTTAGAAGCATCAGCTTGCTTCCAAGAGAAGTTTGGATGGTTCCACCACCCTGGATTATAAGTGTTGGAGTAAGGGTTATTGCGAGGGGGCGGAAACCTTGGGCAGCATTCAAGTTGGCCTGAATCAACTCAGGGAATTGGGTTGCTTGATGGCACTCCGCAGTGGCGTGCGTTGTGCTTTGGCAAATGGAGAATGCTCTTGAAGCCTGAAAAATAGAGGCTGCTTGTGGGTTCATGCCGGGGTTTGCTAAAAGCCTATCAAAGTTTTTTTCAATAGTTGAATCTGATAAGCCAAATCCTGAGAATCTCCAGCTTCATGGGCCTCTATCTTCCTCTGCAAGATTGATGGTTTTCTTTCTTGATATGCAGAGGACAAATGTGTGGAGTTGTCGCTTAAAGTTTCAAATAATGCCCAGGCTTCATCCTCAGTTCTGGTCATGAAGGTTCCTGCACAGGCTGCATCAATGGTTTGCCTATGCCTTTCAGATAATCCGTTATAGAACCTTTCGACCAACTGCCATCTTGGCACTTGATGGTGGGGGCATAACCTAGGAAGGTCATTAAAGCGCTCCCAAGTCTCATGTAATTGCTCCCCTTCCTGTTGAGTAAAACCCATAATCTCTCTTCTATAATGGTTGGTATTACTCATAGGAAAATATTTTTTTAAAAATTCTCCCTTAAGGGTAGCCCAATCATTTAGTCCTTGAGTCGAGGGTATGATACCAGTGCTTGGCCTTATCCTTTAGGGAGAAAGGAAATAGAGTCCTCATCAGGGCTTCATTAGTAAAGCCCTGGAGCTTCACCGTGGAACAGACCTCGGTGAATTCCTCCAAATGCCGGTAGGGGTCCTCCCTAGTAGTACCATAAAAAGAGGGCAATAAAGATATGATACTACTCTTGATCTCATATGGATTATCCCCTGCCGGTCGTCTTACTGCTTGTGCAGGTTGGTTGGTAGGAATAAAATAGTCCCTTAAGGTCCTTTGTTGATTTGCACCTTGTTCAGCCATTTCTTCTCTTTCTTCTCCTAGGTGAGCTCTCCTAAGAATTCTCTCGGGCTCAGGATCGAACACTAGACTACCCTCAAGAGAGCGTCTACCAAGCATACAAAACACAATTCATAATTTTTTTTTTATTAAGTCAAACCTCCACTCCAAAGATAAGTCAAAAGATCAAGACTTATCCCTCCGTTCCCACGTAAGTGGTATAAGAGGGGTGTGGACTTGAAATCTTAACCTTCTTTATTGTGGATGTTGAATTAGTTAATACAAATGGCCAACCAAGTTTTTCACTGCAATTACATGCCTTAATTTAACCTTCGAGTGCCCTAGGACCTATACTTTGCTTGGATGATACTCCTAGGTGATCAAGGGAGAAGTTACTCCAAGGACGAACAAAGGGATGCAAGTAGGGCGAACCCTTCCTTTGAGGCGATGCGTATGCGGTGCCCCTTAACTACCCTTTTTTTTCTTTAAGGGGTGTCCCCCTCCATGGAGTATCAAAACACTTGATCAAAAGATAGTATCACCACTACCACAAAGCAAAATAGGAGGGTCTGCACCGATAAAGAGATCGGTGCCTATAGCCTTAAGGGATCGAGCCTCAGTGCGGTGCCTAATGTGCGTGCTCAGTGTCAAAAGTGTGCAACACACCGTAAATCTTTGTAATTTCTTTTGAAATCGTAGACAAGTCCCTTAGAATTAGATCAAATTTGAATTGCTTTTAGGGTTGAATCTGATTATTAGTTCTGCTTTTAGTTATGTGACCACTGAATTAGTAAATTCAAACAATTTGGTGGTCTTGAATTTAAATTGGAATGCAAATGCGTGAATAGAAGCTGGATGCAAAAGTTAGAAAGATATACCTGTCTCCAGCAATCTTCATGCTAATATGCTTTCAATGCAATAATAAGATCTAATATGCTGCTCAAGCACCCCTAAATGTGCGCACCTAAGGGCATGCAACTTCTAAATAGGCAGCTCGATATTTTTTATTGGTTTTTAAAAGCATGCAAGTAGAAAATATAATCACGCATGCACCAAAAATATTGTAAGCCCTAGTAGCTAAAGAATACGGGGACAAACCCCCAAAAATTTAGCCCCAAATTACTACAAGGGAGAAAAGATAGAATTAAATTGTGACGATGGAGAATCCTCTGCAAAACAGGATCTTGGTCTCCTTCATCTTTTCCTCGTGTGGCTTAACTCGTGGTTGCTGTCGCTGCTCTATTGCACCTCGTCGCCTCGGCAGATTCCTTGCACAATAATCACAATGATTAGATAATTTCACAACTCAAAAGATTCAAAAATAATAAGTAAATCTATTGCGTCTGTTGCCTCCCCGGCAACGGCGCCAATTTTGATAGACGACTTTTCGCTTAGCGTTATAGTATTTAAGTGGTGGAAAAATCGACTAATCAAAAACAATGAAAATAACCACTCGCAGAAGAGCGGGTTGTGTCCACAGGGAGGCAATGATGCAATCAATACTTAATTATTTAATGTTATTTCGGATAGTGCGAAATCCCTGTTCAAATCAGACTTAAAATGTGAAGGAAAGTAGATTTGCAATAACCAAAAAAGATAAGGGTATAAGTGCAGGTTTCCCTCACAAAAATCCTCAATAAATTTAGGATGAATTCATGCTATTTTCACGTGATGTGTACTAAAGACAATTAGTACTTAAGTTAAGCCCAAAATCAATCTTTAAACTAGTTAATATCAATACCATGCAATTATAAAGAACTATGAGTGTTCGAACGCAATTCTGCCACAATATAGTAATAATAAAAAAATCAAATTAGGTGGCAATGGCATTGAATGTAAATTTTAATTGGGGGAAAACAGGGCTTTTTTCCTCTCTCCTTTCGAGAGAGGGAGAGAACCGCGGGGCTGTCGCAAGGCTCAGGAGGACAGCGAGGTCGAGAGCTCTCCGGTGGTGGCAGCAGCGGGGACGGAGGTGGTCGACGGCGGTGGCCGGAGCTCCAGCCTATTGAACAAGCAGGTGAAGGTGTTGCTGCGGTGCCTGAGGTTGGTGGCGTGCGGGCGTGCACGCGCTTGTGCGTGGGCAGGCGCTTGCAGGCTACGGTCTGTAGGTGGGTGGAGGTAGAGGCGCGCGGGCGGAGTGGGTGTGAAAGCCTGCAGTGGCTGGAGGGAGAGACGCGTGGGTGGAGAGGGCATGAGTGCCTGCAGCAGGGTGCGCGGTTGAGAGTGCCTGCAACAGGGTGCGCGGTTGAGAGCGCCTGCAGCAGGGGGTGCTGGAGATGGCGTGCGGGCAGAGAGTGCATGCAAAAGGGCGCGCGGTTGTGAGCGCCTGCAGTGGCTGGAGGGAGAGGCACGCGTGTGGAGAGGGTGTGAGTGCCTCCTGTGGTGTGGGCGGAAGGTGATGAGGGGTGCGGCTTGGTGCGTGCGGGCAGGCAGATGGCGCTTGAAGGCAGGAAGCGGCCCGCAGGCGTGGTGCTGGTGTGCGTGCGCTGGTGAGGGCGCGGTGAACTGCAGGAAGGAGGAGGCGCGCAAGGAGGGTGCGCCAGCAGATGGCGGAGGTTTTTCCTGCGGGGGAAGAGGCACAGTGCACGCTTCCCTTCCTGGAACCACAGTGTCCGCTGAGTAGTTCCCCGCCAGGAGGAAGATGAAGCCGCATCCCCAGTGCACCTCCTCTCTTTTTAATTCCTCTCTCTCCCCGCGTGCGTGAGTTAAGGGATTTTCAAATCCCTTAACTATTTCTGGCCTTGTTAGTTGAATGGCGGTGGAAGATTAACCCCATGTGCGGTGGGGGAGGGGGGAAAGAGTTGCAGCTATTTGGGGAAATTTAACCCCCACCCTTATTCTTTCTGCATTTTATTACCTGCACATAGAAACAATAAATCATTAAGTTATAGAATGTTATAAACTTAAATCATGAGGTGTACAAATATTCTACAACTTAATTACCAATATTAACACACCTAAATTGTACAATTAAAGATACTTAGGCTTAATATTAGTCCATTTTAATGGACTCATCACTTGGAAGCTTCTTTCCAAGCTTGGAAGGGCTTCCTATGGCCTATAAAAGAACCCCTGTAGCACGGCCAAGCTTTTCAGCAAGTTTTGGTGAGCCAATTCACTATAATCTACCCTCTTCAGCCACTAAACATCTTTGCTCCGGTGACCTCCCTGGATCCCCCTCCTCCGACCGTCCAACCATTAAATTGGAGAGCCTAAGTTCTTCCTCTCTTCGTTGCGACTCTCCCCAGCCAAAGGGAAGGTGTTCCTCCATCTGATTCATCGCCGCCGCCTTGCCGCCTCTACTTCCTTCCTGACTCTGGTCGACCAACATTGGAGCCCTCTGCCTCTCTACCACATCACTAAGTCTCTCTATCTCTCCCTTTCCCTCTCTACACTATTTTTCCACCCTTGCAACACATGCATGACCACCGCTTCTCCCTCAATGCCGTCATCTTCTCTGCCTCTAGCAACGCTCTGGCAATGCCTACATACTACCACACTACTCGAAACTCACCACTACCACCCCCATCAGCTTCGCCACAACTCCACCGACTAAAGCCCTAACCTAAATTCACCTATCGCTCACCCTAATCGCCTGCTGAACTCCACGCTCACCGCACTATCATCTTGAGGTTGTTTGACCTCTTCACTCACTCCCGTGCACCACCAAGGCCACCATCATGTTTGCCGTCCTCAGACGTTCCTCCTAAGCATATTTGATGTGGCCGTGAGGCCATTCTCGTGCTTGCAGGTCTTCCACCGAAGTTCCGCCACTACCCCGGCTACACCGACTACGCCTTCAGTCCTCCGACCACATCCACTCCAGTTTTCTACGCCAATTCATGCAAAGTGGTCTCAGGACCCTTCCCAGGTCCTTGACTAGGGTCATCAGTGCTTGCAGTTGCGCCAATTTGTGGCATCATCCCTGCAGCAGCGCGCGCAAAGAAGGGTGGGACTTTAGTCCCACCTCGGTTGCTGACGAAGGGGCACAGGCGCATAAGAGGAATTTCTGCTATATCCTCGATGCCTTAGTAAGCATGGGGTGAGGTCCCCTCGCATGTGCCCACTCACGCCCTCGCCGGTGCTCAGGCCCCGTGGGCCTGGGCTTGGTTCGATTACCTGAATACCCGGGTCTGGTCTGGTTGTTGGTTCTGAGAGAGGAAGAAGAGAAAAAGGAGAGGAGAGGAAGGGGGGGGGTTTGCTCTGCCACCTTCCTCTTGACTCTTGTGAGATCTGAAGAGGCCTTTGCCTCTACTAGCGTGCTAAGTCCTATGCTGCACCTTCACTGAAGCTAAGGGAAGAAGAAGAGAAGGAAGAGGAAGAGAAGAAGAGAGAAGCCTCTCCTTGAGGCTTGAAGAACTTGAAGAAGAAGAGGCCTTTTCCTCTGTTAAGGCGTTTGAGCCTAAATATGTCTTCTGATATCTGATACCTTGGTTCTGTTGGTTAAATTGAGTTGTGCTTAACTTATCTGATCTGTTACTTTGAGTATCTTGCTAAGCTTAACATTGTAGGGTAATTTGGTGATTCAAATCACCATTTTACCCTCTCTTTTCTTTGTGCATTCTTGACATTGGATTTCATTTATATATCTTTATTGATTGTAAATTCTTACATCTTTGATTGCGATCTTGAAAATTATTAAATTGCCACTTGCTCCCTGTGTTCGACCTCAAATTTCATTCGAGTAATAAATTTCATATGTTTTCGCACTGATTCGAGCTATACTACAACGCAATGATTTTAAAATCCATTTCAGAGCGACGAACACTAAGCACCAACTTTGCCTCTTCACAATGGGTTAAGACCTTATCAAGGTGCGAAAGGCATAGGTCAAACGATGAGCCGTAAATGGAGAAATCATCCTTGAAAAACTTAACAAACTCGTCGATCATATCAGAAAAGATAACCATCATACAACATTGGAAAGTGGTAGGAGCATTACATAATTCGAATGGCATTCGGTGGAACGCAAAAGTGCCATACGGACTCGTGAAGGTGGTATGCTCCTGATCATTAGGAAAGACAGCTATCTGATTATACCCAAAGTACCCGTCAAGGAAACAGAAGTACTTGTTCCCTGCCAGTTGTTCCAAAATCTGATTAATAAATAGTAAGGGGAAATGGTCTTTCTAGGTAGCCGTGTTCAAACGGAAATAATCAATGCAGACGCTCCAACCAGTTGAGGGTCTATGTTAATAGGGCAAGATCAATTTTTAAAGATGTCACATTCCAGTATAGACGAAATCGCCTCGAAAACAAATAAGAATTTTTATTACTCGAAAACTTAAGTATCCGAGGTCGAACACAAGAAGCAAATGGAATCTATTCACTAATCTTAATAATGTAATTTGAACACTTAAATTTACCCAAAATCTAATTCAAAATATCATGCAAGAGTTGATGAATTAAAATATAGCCAACAAAAGAATTGGATGTCTGATTCTATAATCAGACGTCTTAAAAGATATGCTTCTCTCTCTTTCTTCTCTTTCTACCTTCTCCTTTCTTCTTCTGTTCTTTGGCCTTCTTCTTTCCTCTTTCTTTCTCTTTGGTTCTTCTCTTTCTTCCCTCTCTGACTTAGCTTTCTCAGCCCTTGATTTCTTTCTTCCTTCTTTCTTCTTTGGATCTTCTACCTTTGTCTTTCTTTTCTCTAGCCGTACCTCTACTATAGTGCTTCTTCTTCTACCTTGTCTCTCCTTCTTCTCTTCCGACTTCTCTTCTTTGCCGCACCCTCTTTGCTTTCTCTTTCTTCTGCTTCTTTCCTTTCTTCCTTCTTCTTCCTTTGCTGCGGCTAAGTCCTTCCTTCCCTGCTTGGCCTTAGCTTCACCTTGCCTTAGCTGCGCCTTCCTCTTCCTTCTTCTCTTCTTCTTCCCTGCACACACTGAAGAGCAAAACCTACCCTTACCCTCTCCTGCATCTCTCTCTCTATTTCGCTCTCAGGTTCGCTCTCCCAAAGCAGGGAAATCGGGTCAGGTTTCGCGTGCCCGGGTTTAGCCACACCAGCGTGGGTGTGGTGCGTGAGGAGTGCGAGGGATAATTGGGTCGGTCACGCCAGGTCAGTGGGGGCATAGGTCACGGACGAGGCATGTGCATATAGGCGAGGGACCTTACCCCGTGTATTGGAGGCGAAGAGCTAGAAACACATTCAATAAATACGACACACCTCACTCCTGAGTTTACGAGGTGGGACCAAAAGTCCCACCCACTTCCTCGTGCCCGTAGGTGAAGTGTTCTGGTCAATTGGGGCAGCAGGGTGCCTCGCGAAGCCTGCTCTCTGGCTAGATACGTTCGCGCACTCAACGCGCATCACCTGGAGCGCAGCATCTGGATTAATGCAACCTGGAGCGCTGCTTGCGACCTCCTTGCTTCGTGCTTCAATGGCGGTAGGGGCTCAAATCTAAAACCACTCAATACAGCCTTGCATCCTCATTAGAGCACATGGGAAGCTTCGCCGTGTCAAGGAAAAGGTGATGCAGTGGCTGGCTGGCCACGGGGCGACCTAGGCGTGCATGCCTAGGTCGCTCTGTGGTTGTGTTTATGGGTTTGTTCGGTGGGCGTGTGTGGAGGTGTTGGTGGTCAGGGGAAGGGCAGAAGATGATCAGTGGGTGTTGGTGGAGGTGATGAGGGGTCTAGCGAGGCGTGTGGAGATGCGGAGCGGTGGAAGCGCTTCACCGGTGGTCGGTCGGAGGTGGAGACGATTGAGGTGGTCTGTGGTTGTCGGTGCATGATAGTAGATATTAAGAGAGGGGAAATGAAGAGGAGAGAAAGGGGAAGCGTTCTAACCTAAGTACGTGGACGAAGGAAGAGAGGAGGCGGCTGGCCGTACCTGCCACCGCCGGAGAGGAAAGTACCAGAGGAGGGAGAATGGCGACGACAACCGGGCTGGAGACGCACGCGCAGGTATGGCGCAACGTGGAGGAAGGAGATAAAGATGTCTCTGCCACTGGTATTGTGGCAGAGCAACGAGGAGGAGAAGAGGTCACCGGAGCTTGCTGGTCACCTAGCTGGAGGAGAAGGGATGAAATTGGGGTGAATCTCCGGCCAAGCCATGCTGACAAGATGCGGTCGGAGGTGGTGTTGCTTTTATAGGCACTGGCAGGGGCTCTTGTGCTTGGAAGACAAGCTTCCAAGCCTGAGACTCCTCGTCGGAGTAGGAAATAGTTGGAGACCCAAATCTCTCGATCTTTCGCATGAGAGATTGGGTGCGATTCAGATCTTGCAATCATGCTCAGATGGAAGGGAATTCCTCAGAGAATCTCCCTTCCAAATATGGTAGGAGATCTCTGAGGAATCAAAGAGTAATCCCCCTCCATTCCTCGCCAGAGTTGGATTCCTCCACTTTAATGGTGGAGGGACCTAATTGTAAGACTGGTGAGGAAGTTAAGGGGGTCTGCATAATGAATTTCAAAAGCTAGGGGCCAGATGTAATTGGGTGGACTATTTTGCAAAGTAGGTCAAGGTGACCTCCCCTTAGGTCCAAATTTTAGTGAAAATCTAATTTAGACCTAAGGAATCCTATGGTGAATTTGTATTTTAGGTTTGACCATGTTTGACTGGATATTTTACACAAAACCCCAAATTAGGTCAAATAATGAGTTGGGACCCCAATCTAGGTCAAAATAGGTTCCAAAGGCCAATTTGAAGGTTCTAAACCTTAGGGGACATTTCTCCATGAATTTAGGGGGGTTTTATCCTAACCATAACCTTGTTGAATTATGTGAGTCTATTTTAGGGTTACAGAATGTCATTTAATTCCTAGCTCTCACAATAACCCATTTCTAATTAAATTAACTCACTTTTTGTCTTCTTCAAACCATTTGACCTATGTTTTGCCTCTGAGAAATTTCGTTGATGCACTGCAATGGTAAAATTACATTTTTTCCCTTTATTTCATGTTTTCTTCTCAGAACATTAATTCCTTGAATTAGGCCCTTCTCCAGGTTATGTAGGAGCTTTTATTCTCTTTCTTAGGTCAAAATGAGCTAGTTAGGGCTCATGATGAGGTTCTCATCAGTCTAGTGGTTACCAACTCTCCTTGGTTGTTTTCTTCCACAGTGATTCTTGCCTTTTTGGGCACCACATGAATAGGACTGACCCATTTACTGTCTGAAATGGGATATATAATTCCTGCATCCAGCCATTTCAGAATCTCCTTTTTAACAACCTCCCACATATTTGGGTTGAGCCTTCTCTGCATGTCTTGCAAGGGTTTCACAGACTCATCCGTGTATATATGATGCATGCAAAAGGCGGGATCAACACCCTTAATATCAGCAATTGACCAAGCAAGTGCTTCCTTGTGCCTTTGTAAGCACTCAAGCAGAGCTCCCTCCTACGATTCGTATAATGGAGA
The DNA here is from genome assembly GCA_037157565.1 of Thalassia testudinum. NCBI lineage: Eukaryota > Viridiplantae > Streptophyta > Magnoliopsida > Alismatales > Hydrocharitaceae > Thalassia > Thalassia testudinum. The sequence continues at coordinate 63,873,193 of JAZHRO010000031.1, forward strand.
TGAGATAACAATGGGGAGCATGTCGTTAGGGCCATGGAAAGCATACTTCAATGTTTTCGGGAGGGGTTTCAGCTCCAACTTAGGAGCCTTTTGGATTGAGGGTTTAAGTTGAGATGTCCCCACCTCAGGTAGCGGATGTACCTTCACGGTCTAGGGTGGGGACAGAGACTCTGTGTGTACCCCCAGCAACTCTTCTAATTCGGGTACATCCCCTTCAGTTTCTTCAATAGTCGGAGGATGGTCCTTAGATATGACCTTTTGAAGGGGATCTCTACAAAAGAGTGTTGGAGTAGTCTCTTTAATGATTTTATCAACTACCTCAATCTAGGAACAATCTTCCAATCCGGATTGCTTGTAGGTATCAAAAACATTCAATCGAATCTTCTTGTTTCCTAAGCCCATTTTGAGTACCCTTGATCAAAAATTGATAGAGGCATTGGCTGTGGCCAAGAAGGGGTGTCCCAGAATAATGGACAGCTTGGTGAGCTTATTTGATGGGTCAGTATCTGGCACAAGAAAGTCAACAAAGAAGAAGAAGTCCTCTACTCTCATTAGAACATCTTCTAGCAATCCCCATTGTGTCTTAAGTTATCTGTCTGTGACCTGGAGAATGACTATAATAGGCTTTAAATCACCTCCTCCCAAAAGGTCATAAACAGAGCTCGGTAAAATGTTCACGCCCGCACCCAGATCGAGCAGAGCCTCATCAATGTGTTGGTTACCTATAACCACTGAAATATATGGGGACCCTGGGTCTTTCATTTTGGGAGGTGTTCCATGTTGGAGAATCGAGCTAACATGGTCAGGCAGGATGACCTTAGCTTGGACCTGTCGCCTAGATCGGCACTTCAGGGTGCGCAGGTCCTTTAGAAACTTGGCATAGGACGGGATCTGTTTGATAGCCTCCAACAAAGGCAAGTTGATAGGACTTGCCTAAAAGTGTCCATAATTTCATCCGTCTTATCCTTGGCTCTAGATGAGCAAACAGAAAATTCCCTAGGAGCAGATAGGCGCTCTGGATAGGGCACCCTCGGCTTCTGGGTAGAGGGGTCGTCATGGCGGGATAGGGGTGGTGGAATGACAACATCCTCAGGGTAGGTGATTTCTAGCGAGGGAGAGCAGTGTGGCTTTTCCTCGGTGGAGTGATTACACAGCAATCATAAGCCCTAATTTGCCTGAATTAAGGTAGAACTTAGCTTAACATGGGCATTCTGCATGCATACACATCGTACTTTGCATCTTAGATGATTTATATGTTTTATACATAATAATTTTCTATTTGAGAGGTATTAATAATTGCAGGTAATCCAGAGCTGTAGAAGACCGATCCAACCTTATGGATTTGTTTGGAATGATGACGGGAGTCTAATGCTTCCAAGAGCACATCAATCAGGCTCTCGTAGCACCCTAGGGAGTCCACAGAAGATGCAGGAGCCAAGTGAAAAATTGAAGAATTTTCGGACCTCAGATGACAAATCCAACCACACTGATGGATCTAGATCTATGTTCGCAGTCTAACGGCACAGAAATCAACTCAATCGGAGGCCTACATCATCAAATACAAGGAGAAGAAGATGGACGGCCACGATGGCACCACATGGCGCCATCGCAACCACCCCTCACTGCACCCAAATCTAGGAAGGAGAGTCGTAGGTCGTTGGATCATCATCCAATGGCCACGAGGCTTCCATGTCTTCCACCACCAGCCACCTCATCAAGCAAGGGTGAGATCTCGACCATTGGAATTCCATCCAATGGCCGAGGGTGGCTGCACAAGATTTGGAAACTTGACACAAAGTCACCCGTAGCACATTGGTTAGTGCATGCGCGCCTAAGCAACCGACGAGGGTTCGAGGAGCGCCCGATGTGAAATCAGGAGAAAAAGCAAGCACAGGCGTAATTGACCGCCAGATCTTCATCGAGTGGTGGAGTGGCGGATGCATGGCGGGTGCAGAAGCATTGGATGAAGACGTGGATGATAACATGTGCCTTAGGACTTAGCGGGCGCTGCGAATGCTTTTTAAGCCGTCCAATCGAGAGATCAGACAACTAAGAAGATTTAGGCGTTGAGGCACTGATTTAGGGTGAGCGGCGACCGTGCGGGTGTGTGAGCGAGTGAGGTTGTCGGATGCGAATCCAAGGGCACACAGCGTGCCATGTGGCAACGCTAGATCAAACCGTGGATGGAAGAAGTATTTGGAAGGCTTAATCTGGGCTGTTGATCTCCAGATCAACGGATCTGATTAATTTGAAGCCTTTGCATGAAATTAAGGGCTCTAATACCCTAAATGCCCTTCACAAAAGCTACAAAAGGAGGCCTAAGGGTCCCCTTTGAAAGGAATTCCCTTAGTTTTCTTCTTCTTCCTCCCTCTACAACTTCTCTATCTTCTTCTTCCCATCTTCTCTGCATCTGTCTTTGCATCTCTGTCTGAAGCATCCGTTGGGCCACCTTGATGTATTGTTGCTACTCTTCCCAACCTCTCCAGAAAGCCACCATGAACCACCCGTGGTGCCCTTGTTCTGTTACATAAGTAGTTTATGTTTATGTTAAAATTTGCTTAGTTAGATGTATGCAATTCATGTTCAAACTCTTTGATTTATATATATACTCCCATATTGTGTCTATACTATTTAGTAATTATATTGGGAACAAACGCATGAAATCAAAAGTGCTTCCTACCTCCCTGTGATCGATCGGGACTCACTAGTTTTGTCAATTTATTTGCTTGAGACGTATTTCGCGCTATACTACAATGCCCTAATTTTCTACGCGATCTACGCCTCGAACAAATTGGCGTCGTTGCCGGGGAGGCAAGGCAACTTTTGATTTCATCTCTAATATAGTATTTTTGTATGCAAGTACAATGACACAAAACAGCGAACAAGGCAAAGCGAATGCTGCGAAAATCAGGTGCACACATTCTTATTAAAAACTCGGCCAGAAAGTAAGTGTCACCTTTAAAATTCAATAATCATGTTTTTGATGCTCCAAAAATATGAAATTTGGATAGGAACTAGATCTTCAAAATATCTTTCCAACGCCACCTTTTCTGAAAATAAATTCCTTCCATGGAATTTTTAAAAATTTGTGGAGTACATACTTGTCAGATTGCTTGAAAATAGAACTTTTATGAACTTTAGAAATCAATTCTGACCAACATACAAATCATATTTACTTATGATTTATGGGGTTTCAAATACAATCAAATTATCTATCAATATCATATTTTTACAAAATTTTTGGAGTATATTTGAGATTGTTTCCAATAGAAAAATCAACATGGGGTCTAAATCCCATATTTGACCCCTAGTTTATTAAAAATTCATAACTAATTGTTTGAATTTGTAAAAATTTTGGAAAAAATACTCTCTAAAAATCTTATTGAAAAAGGAATCTTCTCGCCAAATTTCAAATCATTTGGATTCCATCTTACTTTAGAGTATACATTTGAATTATGGTCTTCAATTTAAAAAAAAACTCAGAAGTGCATGACCCAATAGGACCACAAAGACAAACTTGGACTCTGACGAGCCCAAGAATTAGTCGGTGAGGTGAGTCACCTTGTGGATTGCCCACCATCTACTAAATTGAAGAAACAATTTAAAAATTCATGAAAATATATCAAATAATCTGCATTTGGCTTGAAACTACTGAGTAGTTCCAACCTCTCCTGCAAAACTTGGTGTCTAAGCCTGTGGGGTAGTGTCAAACGATCGCGGCTGTGGGGTAACAGAACCGAAGGTGAAAGCCGAAGGAAGAACCTTCCTCGTAGTTCCCTCGTAACTAGACTGGTCAGGTTAGCCTGAGAGGCGAGAATTCCTTGCAGTCGGTCTCTCACCGAATTTTTTTTAATAACACAAACTTAAACAAAAAATCCGGTCATCTAATCTAAAGGACCATTCTGATTAACAAGGCCTTAGCCTTGTTCTACTTGACTCACCAACCCTTTGAGTTGGTGTACGCAAGGAAGAAGGTCATTAAGACCTAAACTTGCGGGACCTTGGGAGTCGAACCCAAGGCGGCAAAGGCGATTTTTGCCCGACCTCTCTTCTCAACCTTCTTCCATTCAATTAGCTGAGATGGCTAATCCTGGTCCTCGAGTTGGTTAGGACCCTCAGAATCAGGACCCAATGGCTCGTCTGAAAGCTAGGGTTGAGGAAACGGAACAAAAATATGAGTAGAGCATCGACAGGATTCTCTCAACACTCGACAAGATGTAGCATCCACCACGCGGAGAACAACTGCGGGACTTCTATGATCCGACGGCAACAATTATAGAACCTCAGGTCCAGATTCCCACAAGCGGAGAGGCATTCAAGTTAAAGCCGAATATTTTAAGTCTAATTCAGACTCATTTCCATGGAAACTCGAGTGAGGATCCCTTCCAGCACATCGAAGATCTGAGTCAGATTGCAGAGTCAGTTTGACCCAGGAATGTAGATATCAGAATTGTTCTCATGAAGCATTTTCCTTTTTCTCTCAAGGATAAAGCTGCTTATTGGTTTAAGACTATTAGGAGGCCAATTGGAGCTTGAGAGGAATTACGTCGCGAATTCCTCCAAAAGTTCTTCCCGATCGGTCGAACAAATGCCATGAGGTGCACGATCACGACCTTTGCCCAAGGCCCTGGAGAGAAGTTGCATGATGCCTGGGATAGATTCCACGATCTTCTTAGGAAGTGTCCACACCATGGTGTACCCAAATGGCACCTCGCTCAAGTATTTTACCATGGGCTGGGTAACACACATCAGTACTTGGTCGATGCATCTACCAGTGGGAATTTCCTCGCGAAGGAGGAGAACAGCGCATTTGAACTTTTCAAGTCCTCAGTAGAGAACTTGATGAATGCCGCCTCAATGCACCAGTTCCAACAACCTGGATAGCAACGAGTCAGTGTCCATGAAGCTCAAGCTGAGTCTGGCCAAGCCGACATGGACATTATCACCAAAAAGTTGGACAAGGTGGATCTGCTTAATAAGAAGCTCGATGAATTAATTCAAGTAACATCTGGATCTTCTGGTAGCACTGCTCCATCTTACTCCTCTCAAGCATCCTGAGCCCCCTCTGCTCGTACATATCCATTCACTTAGGATGTTTTCTTTCCATCTCCATGGGATCCTGCATACCAGGAACCCGTGAACAATGTGGATCTGGCATCATACAATCAAGGTTACACACCACATGACAATGCAAGTGCGTATTCTTTTGATGAATTTGCATCTAAGACGTCTTCGGCCTACGAAGATGTCAATGCTATTCAGGGTTACGGATGTAACAACCCATATTCTGAAACGTATAACCTTGGTTGGCGCCAGCATCCCAATTTCTCCTGGTTTGGTAACCCACAGAGACGGAGTCAAGCTCCACACTACCAGACCAGAAAATACGGGAATGCGCAAAACACATATCCTAGGCAGCAGCCATTCCCGTCTCAGTAGCAACAGACACGCTCTATCTATCAACTGCTGCACTAAGCTGCCAACTACGCTCTAAAGTGGGCTGACCCTTTGGAGTCTCTGAAGGAGGAATTGCAGGCATCAATATGGAAATCTACTCATGACAACCTACAAATATTGAAGGCAATGGCTAACCAAATTCAGAGCATAGAACACATGCAAAACCAGATGATGCAGGAGCATAGGTCACAGGGAGCTTTGCCCTCCCAACTTGTCCCAAACTTGAGATATATGCAGAATCAGGGTGCCCCACCTAGATTCCAAGCACCACAGGGACAGACACATGCTATTCTGCAAGCACCTCCTGCACCACCTAGTTATGGGCTTGGTCAGCCACCTCTGTTGCCAAACCCTGTGTATCCAGACCAACCCGCTCCTCTGCCCCATCATGGACAGCACGCCGATGCAAAAGTTGTCTCTCTAAGAAGAGGAAAGACTACACATGACCCACTACCTAGGCAAGCGGGTAATGATTTTTCCTATGCTCTACCACAAGATGGCTCACAACCCTTTTCCTCTCACAAGCCAACTTCATTAGATAAAGGAAAGAAGCCCCTAGACCCTGAAATTCCCGCTCCTTTTCTCGCAGCTCTAACGTGAGATTCAGCACAAAAAAAGGACACGCGGAATTTCGAGGACCTGAAATCTATGTTCAAGGAAGTTCACATTCAGGTCCACTCGAAGAAATAGATCACATCCCTGATGTTGCTAGGTTCTTCAAGGACTATTGAACTTCGAAGCGACAGTAGAGAATCGGACGACAGACAGCATTATCTGAGGAAGCCAGCACGGTTATCTTAGCTGACTTACCACCCAAAAAGAAGGACCCGGGCACACCACTGATTTCCTGCTTTTTGTAGGACTCCCCTTTTGATAGGGCCCTTCTTGATTTGGGGTCGTTCATCTCGGAGCCGACCTGTTATTCATGCAATTCAGGTGCTTTTTACTCTATTCCACTCTATTTCATGTATTTTAAAATAATGAGGACATTGCATTAGATAGGTATGGGGGTGTGGATATCCATTTCTGAATCATCTTGTTAGCTCTGTTGATTCTTTTTATTTATTTTTGAAAAAAAAATTTGAATTAGGAAAGAATACTTAGGCATTAGGACTTCTTAATCTTATGAAATAATACAGTAGGATTTGAACATAAGACCCTTTAGGTCTTTGGGCTTAATCAGCTTGGGTATCCACTAAAATGAGGATTTGTTTATCAAGTCTTCGCCATCTTGAATTCTATTTCAATTTGGTTAAATAAGTTGGGGTGATAAGTATATGACTTATCAACCCATCCTCTGATTCGAGGGAACTTTAAGTCTAAGCATCTACACACTATTCGCACTGACTTGTTGTTCGGTGATTTTAACGAAAATTAGGTAGCTAATGAACCTTCTAGGTTGGTATGACTGGCAAGTTATCGTGGGTAACAGACCATTGGTAGGTTGTCCAGAGCCCAGCCACAGGATCATTCTTTTCCTGCTGCCTTTAGGTAAATCTTAGACCAGGGAAGCCACTTACTTAAAAAAGAAAAAGAAAGTCCAAAGAGAAAAGGAAAAAAAAAGAAAAGGAGAAAAGAAAAGAAAAAGAAATAAAAGAAATAAGCCACACTTCACTGCATGAGTATGGCTGGCAAGTTATCATGGGTAACAGCAGATTGGTAGGTTGTCCAGATCCCAACTTAAGAAATGCATGTTGAATTCCTAAACACTTAGGAAGAAGCGAAGAAGTAGAATAAGCTAGGGAGATATACACTAGGTTCGCCCTTGTGTTGACCCCACAAAAATAAAAGAAGGGAAAAAGCTACCGGTCGTCAAGATACACCTTTAGGCAAAATTCTTTTCAAGGTCACCTAGGGGAGTAGAAACCTAAAGTCCATTCTGATTGCTGATCAATGAGTCTATCACATTCCCAAAAAGATGCATAGAACTTAGGGTTCTCATCGAGTCTTGGGTGGGTTGAGTGGCTGAAGAAAGCTGCTCCGAAACCCTAAACTCAAAAATCTAAAAAAAAATTAGAAAAGAAGAAAAAGAGATCCTTCTTTGAATAAGGAGAGGGCTTGAGGTGGTCTGCATTTTGGCAGATACCACGGGTGCTATTGTGTCTTTGAAGTTCAGGTCCTAAGTAAAAATTTCTTAACATTGAAAATGACTTTTGCCCAAGTAATCCAATCCTAATTCTCTTATAAATAGCATTTAGTTTTGCTAGGGACTAGCAAAATATAGGCATGGAGGTGTGATATAAACACGTTCATGTCATACAAACTACCTATTTTTGTGTGTTCTTAGGTGTAGAGTTGCATCATACATTATAAATATTGTATAACATACATCATCTTGCATTTAGGTTAGTTTGTATAAAATTTAGGTTAATTTTCTACTTTTGTGGCCAGGTAACAGGGCGACTTTTAATTAGAGCCTCGGATTGAAGATCCAATTGTACGAATTTGATTAGAGCGATGATCGGGGTTCAACGACTCCAAGATCGCTCCGATCGGACATCCGTAGCATCAGATATAGTTCGAGGAAGATCTGAGATTAGGGGCTAAGATGGTGTCAATCTGCATTTTAGATGACAAATCCGACCACACGGATGGGTTCGAATCAACAATCGCAGCCTAATGGCACAAAAATCGGCCCAATCAAACATCCATGGCACCTTCTAGAAGTCACAAAAGATGGACGGCCAAGATGATGCCACGTGGCGCCAACTCGACTGCCCAAACCGGCCCAGCAGAAGTCTGAAGACCCGCCGCGCTCTCACTCTCTCCTTAACGCAAGATCAAATCTGGGCCGTTGGATCTTGATCCAACGGCCACAAGCGCGCGCCACGGTTAAAAAGTTGACAAAGAAGAAAGCACAGCGTAGCGGTTAAGGCATTGTGGGAGCTGAGAGCGTGCATTTGAGTCATGCGCAATGCATCACCTCTTCCCGCGTAGGCGCAAAATCCAGTCTCTTGATCTGATGCCAACGACCTAGATGTTCAGATCAGGTAGACGCGCGATTGAACGCTCGTCGCATACGCGTGATCAGACGTGCGATGTAAAGGGTAGGTTGGCACGTAATGATGACCCTTTGATCTGGATCCAGCAGCTTGGAATGGGGCTACGTCGCGCCATAACAGGTAAAGACGAAGCGGTAGCAGCGTGATCATGGTTGTCTTATCTTGATCGGACGGCCGAGATCTATGCATAGCTGCTCAACGTCCGAAGTCAGAGGGGCTTGAGAATGCACGGTCAGTGAGCATTGAGGTGCGAGGAAGGAGAGAGGGCGCGGGTGGGTGTGCACCAAGCACACGTTTGGGGGCTTTAGTAACGCTGAAATACGTCACTAATGACCCCTGATTTAATGTTTTAAAGTGAAATGACCTTTGTACCCCCTCTAATCTACACCTATATATAGCGCTACGACCCCCACATATTTCTCATCCCTTCTTCTCTTCTCTCACACCCTCTAAAGCTCTAAGAACTTATCCCAAACCCGAGATGCTCCTCTAGAGTAAAAATTAGAATTTTTCCACCTTCTCCCCCCTTCGTGGAGCATCCTACGGTTGTCCTCTCACTCCATTCGGGAAGCGGATCCCGCGACGGCGACGATGTCCTGCCTCGCCCTCGGTTCCTCCCGCTTCGTCCTCCTTCTTCCCGCTCCGTCCTCCGTCTTCCAAGCGTCGCCCCATCTGGCTCATCCCCCAAGCAATCGTCGAGGAGGATACTTCTCCATTCTCTTTACGGCTTTTTAGAGTAGATTTGCTGCTTTCTAGCATAGATTTCCTACTTTCTAGTTGTAATGATTAGTGTAATGAACAACATTTGATGATGAAATCCATGTTTATTCTACCTCTCTTTTTTCTTTATTTGTAATATTCTCTCTCTCTTCTATTCATTATTTGTTAAATAGATAGCTAGTTTTTGACTAGCTAATCTATTTCATGACAAACAAAATAAACGCGTATTTTTAATCAAACATTTGCCTCCCTATGTTCGACCCAGAATTTCTTTATGAATTTCTATAAAATTTTATCGGTTGACGGATTGTTTTGCAAATCAAACTACAACAATGAGTTTTCAAATCCAACTCCGATCGTGTAGTTTTCTGCTAACAACACTGACTATCCTATCCTATCCTATCTAACACTGATATCTTAAGGTAGGATTGCATGACCACTGGAGATGGATTCTCCAGTAGTCAGGATCAGCAAATTTCCGTAGTTGTTTCCTCTCCTCTCCTGCATAAACCCTCTCCCCACCCTCCTCTACTAGAGTTATGACTTGCGCGGAATGCGTTGGTTTAATTATGTCATTGTAGCATGCGTTCGTGACGTCGATTTTAATTTAAGATTTGGATTTGGTGAGTCCAAGTGTCGATCTCAGGGAGGCATGAAATTAGATTAGTTTTAGTCGCTTGGGGTGTCACAAAATGGTAGCGTGGTTTTCTTGTGAAAATAAGAGTGAAAGAGAGAGAGAGACAGACAGAGAGTAGGGTTAGAGCTTGTGTTTAAAACATGACAATCACTTTAAGGAGATGTGAACTACGATATAAGAAGCAACATTAACCTATAACATGCAATTAGAGTTTGTTTACAAATAAAACAATAGATGAAAGCTTAAAATAGTGCAACTAAAACTAGAGTAAGAGAGAGTGCAAGGAGGAGGCGAGGTGGCCACGGCGGTGGAGGGGGGCTCTGTCGGCAACTCAACAACTCTGAGGGCGGATATGGAGTGTTTGGTGTAGCTAGGAGAAGGCTAGTGTTGCATGGAGAGTGTGTGAGAATTGAATGCTTTTGAATGGGGTGGATGAGGGGGTTTTATATAGTAGAAGAGGGCTTTCAAAAGAGGTACGTGCCTTTAACGACATCCAGTACGTCGCTATATCCTTTCTAGAAGCATCACTGAAGTCTCACACCCACCGGTCCGTGTGCCTGTTCTTCTTCTTCTCTAGCCACTCCCACGCATCCTTAGCCATCGGATCCGAGGTGCAGATCGCCATCGAATGGTTGAGGGCACGCCATGTTGCCCCCCCTGCCATGCCTGCGAGTGCTTCTTCTCCCACGATTCGTGTGCTCGCACCGTAAGCCATCCGATCGTCTATCAACGGCTGGGATTGCACGCGACCGAGTGCGCTAGATCACGCCTCATGTGCGGTGAGCACAGGTGATCGCGCACGTCGGGCAAGCTTTCATCTGGAGGCACCGCATGGATTCCATCTACGCCATTAGTGCCCACATCAACAGCTGTAATCGACTGCGCTCTCGGTCGAGCACAATTTGGTAGCCCACGGAGCTTCGAACTCTCACTGCTTACTTGTGAGTGCGAGGCTTCACCCGTTGTGCTGCCTTCACGATTAGTCGTGGAGGCAAAGTTGCGTGGGGGTGTCACCAATTGTTGGATGGAGATCCAATGGTCAGGATTTGAAGTTGGTTGGGTGCATGCGTCTATGGGAGCACGGTGGATGGCACCACATGGTTGTTTGTGAGCCGTTGATCATCTGATCAATGGCCAGAACTTCTTGGGCTTGTTGGGGGAGCTCCGGATGTCAGATTTAAGCAATTTCGAGTCTGTTGGACTCCGTTCGTCAATCTAGATCTATTCACGCAGTCCGAATGCTTATCGAAGGCCTGTTTCAACATGCACTTGTACATATGGCCATTAAACATTGATTTATAAGCAATCTTAATTCGCAATGCATGCAGTGCTCCCATGCCCATCATGGTATGTTATTAGTGCACATAGACCACCAAAACAAACTCTAATTGATGAAATTATCATCATTAAGTGTAGAGTTATCAAGTTACAGCCTTTACCTGATTCGCTCAAGTACGTGTTTCTGGGAGAAAGTGAGACATATCCCGTGATTATCAATGCTCACTTGACTAGGAACACCAATTGATCTCTATTCTACAAGCACATAGGGCTGCTATTAGGTGGGGCATTGCTGATCTCCACAGGATTCGCCCCTCATATTGCACTAACCATATCTACACCGATGAAGGGGTGAGACCATCGAGATAGCCTCAGAGATGCCTAAATCCAAATATGTTGGAGGTTGTCAAGAAGGAGATCATTAAATGGCTGGACGCGAGCATTATCTATCCAATTTCAAACAACCATTGGGTGAGTCCCATTCAGATTATGCCTAAAAAGGCGAGACTCACCGTGATAAAAAATGAACAGGGCAAATCCAACCCGACCTGCACCATGACTTCTTGGCAGGTTTGCATTGATTACAGGAAGCTAAACTCAGCTACCAAAAAGGATCATTTTCCTTTACCCTTTATTGATCAGATTCTAGAACGGTTGGCCGGGCGTAGTTTCATCCACTTTCTGGATGGATATTCCTGGTACAATCAAGTAGCAATCAACTCGGAAGATCAAGACAAGACTTTTACGTGTCCCTTCGGAACATTTGCTTTTAAGCGGATGCCTTTCGGCCTCTACAACTCCCCAGCTACTTTTTAGTGATGCATGATGGCCATCTTTTTAGACATGATCGGGGATTGCGTAGAAGTGTTAATGGATGACTTCTTCGTGTTTGGAGATGATTTTTTGTCTTGTCTTGATAACCTCACAAAGATCCTAAGGAGATGTATAGAAGTTAACCTAGTACTTTCATGGGAAAAAAGCCATTTTATGGTGAGGGATAGCATTGTACTAGGTCACAGGATCTCTAATGGACTTGAGGTCGACCGAGCTAAGCAGAAATCATTTTGTGATTACCTCTGCCTAGCTCATTCAGGCAAATCAAATCATTCTTAGAGCATGTCGGATTTTATCGAAGATTCATTCGAGATTTCTCAAAAATTGCTTGTCCATTAACGAATCTTCTGGTAATCGACACTCCCTTTGATTTCGACTCCTCGTGTCTCAACGCTTTCGAGACCTGGTGAAGCGCTATTTCAAGTGCACCTATTCTCCAACCTCCTGACTGGTCTCCCAACTTCGAGATGATGTGTGACGCCTCCGACTTCTCTGTCGGAGCCATTCATGCCCAGCATCGAGAGCGCCAACCATTTGTAATATACTACACTAGCAAAATGCTGAATGAGGCTCAACGTAACTATACAGTCACTGAGAAAGAATTGCTAGCTATGGTGTTCGGGTTGGAGAAATTTAGGTCATACTTGAGTACAAAGTTATCATCTACACTGACCATTCCACCCTCCAGCATTTGTTGGTAAAGGACACCAAACCCCACCCTATCAGATGGATCCTTCGTTTGCAGGAGTTCGATGTAGAAATCCGCGACAAAGCCGGAGCACATAATGTTGTGGCAAATCACTTATCTTGGCTAGACCCAGATTATATTTCGTACTCTCCGTTGATATCAGACAGATATCCGGATGAGTCTCTGTTGTCCATCAACTCTGTTGAGTTTCCTTGGTATGCTGATATAGCAAACTATGTCGTCGTAGGTAGGCTACCTGGGGGGATATCCAAGGATCAAAAACTCAAATTTATATTAGAGGCTAAATTCTATTTTTGGGATGACCCACTGCACTTTCGCATTGGGGCAAATCAGATCATCCGTAGATGCATCCTTGATTCGGAAATCTCCAGTGTGCTATCCTTCTGCCACAGTGATGATTGTGGCGGTCATTTTTCAGGCCGAAAGATCGCTGCAAAGACTTTGCAGTCAGGATTTTTCTGGCCAACCATTTTCAAGAATACACACAAGTTTGCCAAGTGCTGTAAGCGATGCCAGGCGGTCAATTCCTTGACCCGAAGAGACATGATGCCTCTCCAATCTATTCTTATCGTAGATGTGTTCGACGTCTAGGGCATCGACTTTATGGGTCCCTTCCTGAACTCACATGGCTTTGAGTACATACTCCTCGCAGTAGACTATCTCAAAGTGGGTAGAAGCTATCCCAGCAAGACGAGCAGATCATAAGACTATTATATCCTTCATTCGAGAATTCATTTTTGGGAGATTCGGAGTTCCCCGTGCCCTAATAAGCGATAGGGGTAGTCACTTCATCCATGCCCATTTCAGGAAATTATTGAAGAAATATGGGGTGCAGCACTACATTGCTACCCTATATCACCCACAGACCATTGGGTAGGCTGAAGTATCAAACTGTCAAATCAAACTTATCCTTCAAAAGATGATTAAACCTGATAGCAAGGATTGGTCCAATCGATTGATTGATGCACTATGGGCATATCGGATCGCATACAAGACACTGCTCAGAATGTCGCCATACTGCATGGTGTATGGAAAGGCCTGTCACCTTCCTGTGGAGTTGGAGCATCGTGCTTTTTGGGCAATGCAGAAGTGTAATTTTAACCTCAAGGTCGGAAGTTATGAAAGGAAGCTCCAACTCTGTGAGTTAGAGGAGATTAGGTGGGAAGCTTACGAAATGCAAAAATATACAAAGACAAGATAAAGGCTTTCCATGATCAACACATCTGGAGGAAGGAGTTCACACCTAACTAGCAGGTCTGGTTGTTTGATTCCCGACTCAAATTCTTTGCGGGAAAGCTCAAGTCAAAGTGGACTGGGCCATTTCTAGTGGTCCACCCGTATCCTAACGGGGCGGTCTAAATTAGAAACCTAAAATCTGGGCATGTTTTTACGATTATTGGCCAGCGCCTTAAACCATTCTTTGCCTAGGAACCTCCTCCAGCCGACGAAACAATACATCTTCTCGAGGACGTGTGACTGATGAGTTTCCCAGCTGGAGGCGTTAAACTCAGCACGTATACGTAAATACATACCATATATACATAGCATATTTCATTTTCGCATATTGTTTCGCATATTGTGTATGGAATTGCAGTGATGGCATGAGCTGAATGACAACTTAGAAGCAGTTTCAGGTGATTTCTATCCACATACACCCTGCCTTATTTCTTTTATTCATGCATGAGGACATGCAAACACTTAGGCATGGGGGGGTAGTCCATAAAAATTGAAAATTTTCTACCAACAAGTGGGGGATTAGATCATTTTATCAAGAGGTTTTATTAAAGATTTATTCTTTAGTAGATTCCTAAGCATAGAATCCAGTATAAGCTCACATCTGCATATAGAATTTGTAATGGATTAACTGTGAAAATCGATAGACATCTCTAGTTTTTCGAGAAGAAGCATTGCTTCTTCTCCTAAACCCTTGGACAGCAATCAAGGAGTTAGGTGAACCATCTTCTAGTAGATCCACCAAAACATATGTGAGATGAGAGTAGAGAGTCTACTGGTGCTCTATAGCTAGTGTAAGGAATCTTTCACTTTTAATAATTGAATATTGACACTTAGAGATGGGCAGAGTTTTCGCTCTCAGTTCTTGCGTACTAATTTTGTGAGAAATTCCATACGAGAGCCACCAATTAAGGCAAAAATACAGAGAGCAGGTTCTAATAAAACTAGGACTGAGGTGGATGGTCATGACCGTCCTCTACAGAATCCTCGATTGAAGGAGGGTACTGATGTCAAGGTCAGAAATATGTTGTCCTATCCGTTCCTTACCCAGTGCCAAGAATAGGCACTTGCACCAAATAAGCCACCCGAGATCCGTTTGGTCATCCCCAAAAATCCCAAATAATGCCTCATGAATAAAAGTATGTATGTCGTGTTGCATTATTGCGGTATGTCGTGTTCATAATGGCATTGTGCGAGTAGATATATATAAAAACAAAAAGAAAGAAAAACATACAAAAGAGATAATTGCTAAAGGAAAAAACGTGTTATGTTAGGAAGTTTGAGTTATGTAAGTCAAAATGTTTTGAGGCAAAAATACCTACAATCCCTACAAACCACCAAATACAGCCTTAACCTATTTTTCTGTATTTCTGTCCGCCTAAATACAGGCTAAGGGATCTGTTAAGTCCCAAATACGTCTGGGACTTGGGTCAGAAGTCTGGTTAGACATCTGGAAATCAAAAATTTCGTGTACATCCTCTCGTCTACGTGCATGCTGCGTGCAGATAGTATGCAGCCTCGTTTTCTTCTCTCCTTCGCTCTCCTCTCGCCGACGCAACCCTAACCCAGTGCCTACTTAAACCCCCCTCCTCTCCCTCGTTCACCTCACCTTCAGCCACCCTTCTTCTTCCTCTAGCGAGAGCGGTGAGCGGCGTGGGAGGAGAAGAGGAGCAGTGAGGGGAAGGGAGGAGAGCACACGCGCGAGCTCATGAGGGAGCTCGCCGGAGAGCTCACGGCTAGTTAGGCGTGCGCAAGGTAGAGAGGTGCGTCGGGGAGGTCCTCCCCGACACTGCTGTAGCTGGAGCAGCAGGCAAGCGGGCGTGGAGCGGCTGCGTGCAGTGCGAGAAGGCGAAGGCAGCTTCTGGTTCTGGGATTTTCCCAGAATCAGACGTTTGGATCGACATCTAGACGACGCAGACGACGTCTGGAGGAGGTTCTAGACGACTGAGAGGTAAATCTAGCGACGTACACCTTCCTTTATGAATACGACCATGCAGGCCATTCCGCCGAGGCACTATTTCGTGCCATATTGAGGAGATTTGCGTTGATGTGTGCAGGATTTGCTTCGGGAAGGCGCAGGACACGCCCTCCCACGCAGTTCAGACGTCTGGGCGAGGCACCAGACTGCGGGAGCATCTCCAGACGTCTAGAGAGGTGGTCGGACGTCTGGAACTAGGTCCAGATGGTCCAACGGAGTTCCTGGACGTCTGAGGAGTAGCGCAGGAGTTGAGGTATGGTTCTGGACTCTTTTAAGATGTTTGGAAGGTGTTCCAGACGTCTGATATGAATTAGAATTACTGTTTTGACCCATTTAGGGTCCGTTTGAGGTTCGATTTCCGCAATTAAGATTTCGTTGTTCTCCGTGTAAATTCCTCTACTTGTTGGAATACTTTTTATCCTGTTCCGAGTAGTCTTGATAAACGCCAGTTTATCATCATTCTTATGCATTAAAACAAACCTAGCTCTTAGGATTTTACTCCGCAAACGGGTTTTTGGGCTGCATTTAGGCATAAATTAGGATAGGCATGCATTGCATTTTTTATTGTCATTTTAATGTGTTTTTGTGAGTGTTAGGGATGTACAGATGCACAGATCCCTAAAACCCTAGCACTCAAGAAGGCAAATGGTGAAGGAGAAGCCCAGACTAGCTGGAACCCAGCTTGATCCAGCTCACCACAGCTGGAACCTAGCTTACTTGAACTAGGGTTAGCTCATCCCAGCTCCATTCAACTAGTCTCAGCTGGATGGCAGCTCAAGAGAGTTCACCTTAGCTCACCCTAGCTCAAGTCAGCTCAGATCCAGCTCAACTTAGCTGAGTCTAGCTCATCTCAGCTCCCACTAGTTCACAGGGAGCTCTAGCTAGCTCAGCTGAGTTGACAGGAGTTCACCCCAGCTCAGATCCAGCTACATTCAGCTCCACTCAACTCCAGCCAGCTGAAGAAGAATTCATCTCAGCTCAGGAAGCTCAAGTCTAGCTCCCGGGGACTCAGCTTAGCTCATCTCAGTTGAGCTAAGCTACCGTAGCTGCCTCAACCAGCTTGATTCTCCCCGGGAGCACCAGACCTAGCTCACCTCAGCTCATTTTGGTAGAAGCTAGCTCACTTTAGCTTGACTTAGCAACTAGCAAAGAACTAGCAAGCTAAGCCAGCTAGAGTAGCCCCATGCCAGCCTCTTCAGCAGCAGCCAACTCCAGCTCCAGCTCCAGACTTCTCCTCCTCAGCTCCTTCCTCCAAACCCTAGCTCCAACACCTTCTCCTCTACTCCACCTTTAGCTAAGCTAGCTTATCTTATCTTAGCTTAGCTTAGCTTAGCTTAGCTAACAACCAGCTCCTTGGCCATCCATTACCTTAAAAATCAACCCTAGCTAGCTCCACCAACTCAAGCCTACCTAAGCTAGCTACCCTACTTAAGTTGGCGCCACCACCTAGCCACCCCTTCACCCCATTATCTCCACCAAAAGACACTTCAAGTTGGCGCCAAAAACCACCCCTAACCACCCCCATTTTGGCGCCAACTTTCAGCCTCTTCATCCACCCTACACCTACCCATATAACACATCCTAGCCATCCACATACCCCCCTTCTAGAACCTTAAGGTGGGGCCACCTAATAGCCTTCTAGAAAGCCCATTTTGGCGCCAACACTAAGGGGTGTCAACACCCATAACTACCCCCTTGGTGTCCCTTAAGGTGGAGCCAACTCTCCTTGGCCATGGGATCCCCAACCACCTCCATCAACTCATCTTGGCCATCCATTTCAAAGGTCACCCTAACCCCCCATCCTATTCTATTAAAAGCCACCACCTACCACCATTTTGGGGGCATCCTCCCTTAGTATATTTTTCTACCTAAACCACCTATACCTACGGCCAAGAAGAAGGAGTAGAGGAGATTAAAGGGGCACATCACCAGCCCCTTTGGTGCCTTCTTCTCCCCACTCTCTTCAACTTGAGCCACGCCAAGGAGGAGGACTCTTCCACTTCAAGGAGGACGGCCAGGCAAAGGAGAAGGACTTAGGGTGGACGTCCACCCTTGGAGAGAAACTTAGGGCACGCCCCCCTAGGGCTTGCCTTGAAGGACATCACCTTGGCGGAGCACTGCAAGGAAGGAGTTGAAGGACTCTTTTCAAGATTGGGAGCCACCAACCTTGGAGCAAGAAGCCCTCTTCTTCACCATCTATCTAGAGGATTTGTGTTTTCTTTTCTTATTTTCATTTTTTCTAGTAGTACAAGCTTTCCTCTACTAGGCCTTTTGTAAAACACTTTATCAATTATCTAGTTGCCTTCTTTGCAATTTTTTTGTTTGCATTTCTATTAGCTTATTTTCAGCATTCTTCACTCCCTCTCCCTAATTATTCTAGGCCTCCACTTGCCTAGAGTGAGCTTAGGGAGAGGCTCTACTTGCCACATAGAAGTAGTATTTAAATTGAAGTGTAAATCACTTTTCCCGCCTTCAGTTCGCATGTTGCCTTAGCTTAAAAACAAAAAAAAATGATATATTGAAAAAAAAAATACCAAAAAGAAAGTTGAGATTTATATTCCTAGCAAGAGAATCAATTTTGCAACCATATTGCCTCCTTGGACGACCCTAGATACTTCCCTATCTAGGATTATAAATTTAAGAGCAAAAGCGGATTCGCGTGTTACAATGACATTAAAAACCTGCTTTTACAAATCACGCGTATTTCGCTACCAAGTCTCTTGTGAATTATCCTTGTGATAGGACCTCGTTCCGTTGCAGATTTGGGGTTTGCTGAGGCACGTGGACCTGCCGATCAAGCCCTCATTACTCCTGGGTTTACTGGTAGAGTGGCTTCCCCTAGTTTAATTACAAACATGAATGCATATGTGGAATGAATGCTAGATCCTAGGGTATGGCATGAATCCTAGGACTAGAAACACTGGAATATTTGTATGGAATGTATGGATTGCAGCCTTGGATGAGTAGATAGATTAATAACAATTTCCTGTAACTGAATAACAGCTGCCTGTGAAATGTAAAGTACTTGTGTTAGCAAAACTGTTGCATGTAAATTCTTGTTGTTTACATTAAATGCCATAATATGAGATGCATGTACATGAACTGGAAATGGAAGATTGAATGTTCGAAACACGAGCTACCTGCAAATAAACCTGGAATGTGAACAATAAGGTTACATGTTACATATGTAGAACTTGCGACATGGAAATAGAAATGATGAAACCTAGTATGGCTTGGCCTAAGAAACATGAGCATGAACCCTACGAGGAATTAGTAGTAGAGCTCCTGGAAATAAATGGAATGGAACCAGAAATGTGAATGGGGAAGTGAGCTGACCCTTGAGTACGGAGTACCAAGGAGAGAGACTGTCCCCCTGCTTAGTACAGAGCCGAGCTAGCTACCCTAGGGTTGGGACCCAGAGTTAGGATTGGCCACTTTGTACCGACTTTTTGGCCCTCACGTATACAGTACCGGGGAGAGCTACTAGTGTAGGGAGAGAGCTAGCCACCCCACGGGGCTTGGGGTTCAGCAGCCACCTTACACTGGCTTGTTAGGCCCACTGGGCAAACCAGGGTAGTCAGGCGAGGGTGTGCGGACTGTGGAGGGGCGAGACCCCTGTTTGGTTCTTAGGGGCTAGACCCCTGTTACTGAGAGGGCTATGCCCTATACTGGTTTCGTGCTGTGCTTTGGGCGCACCCATTAACGGAAACAACTGACCGCATGCCAGTGCGGGGTAGCTACCTATGTGTTTATCGCACGTGCTGTAGTCACCGTTACGTCTGTCAGTGACCTTGGGGAGGTTGACTGAGTATAGGACCACCACGGGGGACTCTCCCGACCAGGAGAGCACCACGTGCTACTTCTACTCTTCGAAAAAGACTGAAATCAAGATCGTTCCCATGAGGAACATTCGAAATCAAGAAAGAGACCTGATAAATAAACCAAGTGATGAAAGAAAGAATAATTAGTTAAAGAAAGAAAGAAATTGAAAAACAATAGCTACCTGTCCACTTTTACTATTTTAGTTAGCTGGTTGCCACTCTACTCAGTGTTTGCTGATTTTGTGTACTCATAACCTTTTTCAGGTCTAGGTGTTGAGCAGCCAGAGCCTTCGACTGCAGAGGGTGTTGGGCCCACTAGAGCCCAACAGTTGTAGCTTTCTATTGTACTCTGTTTCCTGTTGTAGTGAGTACTTGTTACACTTCCATACTCTTTTATTGTGAACTTTATATTCCTGTTTAAGTTTCTACTGTTGTGGTCGTGTGTACTGTAGTAGTTTACTTCTTTACTACTGTACTTTTGTTACTGTTAGCTGCTTGCATGGTGAATGTGGTTTATTTTACTGCTTTTTGGTTTCTTTCTCGTTGGACGACTGGGTCTTGGGATCTGTTGAGTCGGTCCGGTCTCGTGTCCTGTAGGGATTCGGGAATCGGGTCGTAATAGGATCTGACTTAGTCGTAGGGTTATTAGAGCCTAATTAAAGTGTAATGCCATGTATGACCACCAAATACAATTGCAAATATGGTAAGTTGTTAAATCAAGAAGAAAAAGGAAAAGAAAAGGAAAAAAGGGGAGAAAGAGAGAAAAGAAAAAGTACAAAAGATTAAAGAGAGCATAGTTTTCTAGCCTTTCTCTAAGTTAATTTATTCAATAATCTAGAAATCTAGATTCTGAAATACTAGTCTCTATGTAGCACCAGAAGAGAGTAAGCCACCAAATATAAATCCAATTAACTCAGACGTCTTCTACCTAAGCCAAAAGCTAGGGTTAAAATCAAAGAATAGTTTATATCCCCGAGAGAAGAGGTTTGCTTATCCCAATAGAATTTTACTAGGGGTCAAGTACAAGCCTTAAATGTATATCGACTCTTCGCTTGGATCAGTTGCAGAAGCTACAACATTATATATTCATGAATATCTGGATTCTAAATTTTTAGATGAAATAAAAAGAAATAAACCTTTAGTTAAACTCTCGATAAAATGCACTTAGTCTTGCACTTGCTAGGGACAAGCAAGATTTAGGCATGGGGGTATGATTGTGCAGCAATCATAGGGCCTAATTTGCCTGAATTAAGGTAGAATCTAGCTTAACATGGTCATTCTTCATGCATACACATCGTACTTTTCATCTTAGATGATTTATATGTTTTATACATAATAATGTGCTATTTGAGAGGTATTAATAATTATAGGTAATCCAGGGCTGCAGATGACCGATCCAACCTTATGGATCTGTTTGGAATGACGACGAGTGTCCAACGCTTCCAAGAGCGCATCAACTCTATACTACAACATGCTAATTTTCTACGCAATCTACACCCCGAACATGGAGATGGAAGTCAGGTTTGATGTAGGAGGGGAATCCTGAGAGGTGACCGTAGGAGTGCTCTCAGGCTTGTTGATTTTCTTTCCACTCCTCAACACGGTCACAGCTTGGGTGTGCTCCCTGAATATGACCCCCTTTCCCTTTGGGTTCTCCTCAAAAGAGCTAGGCAACTTCCCTGGATCTTGCTGCCTAACTGCCTCAGTAAGATGAGCAATTTCGGATTGCATGTTAGTGATCATTTTACCTTGAGATTAGATGATCATATTCTGATGTTCTTGCATCGCTTTCATCACGGCTTTAAGTTCATCCATCTTAGAAGGCTTATGCTGAGGGGGGTTTGCATAGGATTTCTAGTATATGGGTTGGGGAGGTAGGGGTCTTGCATTCCCTGAGTTAGAAGCATCACTTTGCTTCCATGAGAAGTTTGGATGGTTCTACCACCCTATATTATAGGTATTGGAATAAGGGTTATTGAGAGGAGGTGGGCGGAAACCTTAGGTCGCATTTAGGTCATCCTGAATCAATTAAGGGAATTAATTTGCCTGGTGGCACTCCACAGTGGAGTGTGTTGTGCTTTGGCAAATGGAGCATTCACTTGAAGCTTGAAAGACAGAGGCTGTTTGCAGGTTCATGCCGGGTGATGAGAGCCTCATCATGAACTATAACTAGCTCATTTTTACCTAATAAAGAGAGTAAAAGCTCCTGCACAACCTAGAAGAGGGCTTAATTGGAGGAATAAGTGTTCTGAGAAGAAAACATGAAATAAAGGTTAAAACTGTAATTTTACCATTGCAGTACATAAATGGAATTTCTCAGAGATATAACATAGGTCAAATGGTCTAAATGAGATAAAAAGTGGGTTGAATCAATCAGAAATGGGTTCATGTGCAATCTAGGAATTAAATGATATTTGGTAACCCTAAAACAGACCCGCTTAATTCAAAAAGGTTTTGGTTAGGATAAAAATTAAGTAAACCCTCTAAAAATCATGAAAAAATACCCCCTAGGGTTTAGAACATTAAATTTGGCCTTTGGAACCTAGTTTGACCTAGATTAGGGTCTTAGCTCATCAATTGACCTAATTTGGGTTTTTACGCAAAATATCCAGTCAAACGTGGTAAAACCTAAAATCCAACTTCACCATTGGATTCCTTAGGTCCAAATTAGGTTTTTACCAAAATTTGGACCTAAGGGGAGGTCATCTTGACCAACTTTGCAATTTTGTACACCTATCACATTTTGGTCCCTATCTTTTGAAAACCATCACATAGAACCCCCTAGCTTCCTCGCCAATATTACAATCAGGTCCATCCACCATTATTGGGGAGAGATCCTGCTCCGGCGAGGATTAGGAAGGGAATACTCTCTGATCCCTCAGAGATCCCCTCCCAGAAATGGAAGGGAGATTCTCTGAGGAATCCCCTTCCATCTGAGCCCGACCATGATCCCAGATTTGCACCCAATCTCTCGTGCGAATGCACGAGAGATTTGATATCTAACCACCTTCCATCTTCAGTGAGACGTCAGTGGCTAGAAGCTTGCCCTCCACGCACCAGAAGCACAGCCAAGCACCTATAAATTAAACCCTAACTTCGACCGGACCTCCTCAGCTCGACTTGGCTGGAATTCCACCTCAAATTCCTCTCCTTCTCTGGCCAAGGTGTCTAGCGAGCTCCGACGAGCCCCCCTCCCCTTCATCTTCACTTTGCCAAAAAACCAGTGGTAGAATCATCTTCCTCATCCACCTCCGCGTCGCATAACACCCGCGCGCGCTGCCCTAGCCCCGTCGTCACCGCCGTCTTCCTCCACTGGGTGCTTTCTTCTCCAACGACAGCAGGTACTCCCGTCCGCCTCTTCGTCCCCTTTCGTCCCTTTAATTAGGTTAAAACTCTTCTTCTCTACCCCCTCTTTCATTCCCTGCATTTTATTTCATCCAAAACCCCTCGACCGTCGCTGTCCACCGCCGCCTTCCTCATCTCCGGCCACCCTCCGGCGTGGCGCCCCACACGCCTCGCCGACCATCACATAACCTCCGCCTCACCTCACTGAGTATCCTCCACCCATCAATAGACCCACTACACCTACCCAACTGTCCCCCGAACTCACCCATCCATCCGGCCATAGGGCGACTTAGGCACGCATGCCTAGGCCGCCCAGCGGCCTGCCACCTTGCTCTTCACCTTCGCCGTGACAAGGCAAAGGCCTCCTGGTGATCTGATTAGGCCGTGAGGCTCTTTTCGTGTCTAACAGGTTCCATGCTTCGGTCGCCATTGACGGAAACTCGAGGAATCTCCATGCTCACTCTAGGTTTCAGGACCGTAAGGCTCCAGGTGTAGCTCACTCGGGGAGGCATTGCGAAGATATCTGACCCAGCAAGAGACGCTGCGAAGTCCGCAGCTGTGGAAATTGAATGATAGACTTCTGCATGCGCGCGCGAGAGAAGGCCAGGAGTTTTAGTCCCACATCGTTAACTCGCAAAGAGGTGGAGTGGTTTAAATTATTTTTTTCATATCTGCTCTTCGCCTCCAGCTACACTTGGGGTGAGGTCCCTCACCTAACTCACTGCGCCTCGTTCGTGGTTTCACCTCACGGATCTGGTGCGACCCGACCCAACCCTGAGCACACCTCGCGCACCACCCTCACACCGGTGCGCCTGGTCACGAGCTTGCGATCCGACCCGTTTATCTAGGCTTTGGGAGAGTGATAGCGGTTTCACGCGGTTTGTTAATTACGTCGTTGTAACGCGCAAAATCGATCAACTCTTAAATTTATATTCCTAGATAGGGGAGTATCTAGGGTCGTCCAAGGAGGCCAAAAGTTTGCAATAGTGATTCTCTTGCTTGGACTAAATCTCAACTTTCTTTTTGGCATTTTTCAATATATCATTTTTTTTCTTTTTTCAATTAAGACAACATGCGAAATGGTGGTGGGAAGGTAATTTACACTTCAATTTAACTACTTCTAAGTGGCAAGTAGATCCTCTCCCTAAGCTCACTCTAGGTAAGTGGAGGCCTAGAATAATTAGGGAGAGGGAGTGGAAAATGCTAAAAAAAACAAAGCAAGTAGAAATGCAAAATAGAAAATTGCAGAGAAGGCAACTTAGATTGATGAAAAGTGTTTTACAAAAAAGCCTAGTAGAGGAATGCTTCTACTACTAGAAAAATTAAAATAAAGAAAAGCAAACACAAATCCTCTAGATAGATGGTGAAGAAGAGGGCTTCTTGCTCCAAGGTTGGTGGCTCCCAAGCTTGAAAAGAATCCTTCAACTCCTTCCTTGCAGTGCTCTGCCAAGGTGATGTCCTCCAAGGCAAGCCCTAAGGGGGCTACCCTAAGCTTCTCTCCATGGGTGGATGTCCACCCTAGGTCCTTCTCCCTTGCATGGCCGTCCTCCTTGAAGTGGAAGAGTCCTCCTCCTTGGCGTGGCCCAAGTTGAAGAGAGTGGGGAGAAGAAGGCACCAAAAGGGCTGGTGATGTACCCCTTTAATCTCCTTCTCTACTCCTTCTTCTTGGCCGTAGGTATAGGTGGTTTAGGTAGTAAATTACACTAATGGAGGATGCCTCAAAATGGTGGTAGGTGTTGGGTTTTTATAGAATAGGAAGGGGGCTAAGGTGTCCCTTGAAATGGAGGGCCAAGATGAAGAGATGGAGGTGGTTAAAGATCCTATGGCCAAGGTGAGTTGGCGCCACCTTAAGGGACACCAAGGGGGTAGTTATGGGTGTTGACACCCCTTGATGTTGGCACCAAAAAGGGTTCTAGAAGGTGGTCTAAGTTGGCGCCAAGAGGGATTCTAGAAGGAGGGGTAGGTGGATGGCTTATGTGGGTAGGTGTAGGGTGGATTAAGGGCTGAAAGTTGGCGCCAATATAGAGGTGGTTAGGGGTAGTTTTTGGGGCCAACTTAAGGTGTCTTTTGGTGGTGATAATGAGGTGAAGGGATGGCTAGGAGGTGGCACCAACTTGAGTAGGGTAGCTAGCTTAGGTAGGCTTAAGTTGGTGGAGCTAGCTAGGGTTGACTTTGAAGGTGGTGGATGGCCAAGGAGCTGGTTGCTAGCTAAGCTAAGCTAAGCTAGCTTAGCTAATGGAGGAGTAGAGGAGAAGGTGTTGGAGCTAGGGTTGGAGGGAGGAGCTGAGGAGGAGAAGTCTGGAGTTGAAATTGGAGCTGGCTGCTGCTGAAGAGGCTGGCATGGAGCTACTCTAGCTGGCTTAGCTTGCTAGTTCTTTGCTAGCTACTAAGCCGAGCTAAAGTAAGCTAGCTTCTACCATAATGAGCTGAGGTGAGCTAGGTCTGGTGCTCCCGGGGATCTGGTTGAGGTAGCTTAGCTCAACTGAGCTGAGCTAAGCTAAGTCCCCGGGAGCTGGACTTGAGCTTCCTGAGCTGGGATGAGTTCTTCTTCAGCTGGCTGGAGTTGAGTGGAGCTGGATGTAGCTAGATCTGAGCTGGGGTGAACTCCTGTCAACTCAGCTGAGCTAGCTAGAGCTCCCTGTGAACTAGTGGGAGCTGAGATGAGCTAGACTCAGCTAAGTTGAGCTGGATCTGAGCTGACTTGAGCTAGGGTGAGCTAAGATGAACTCTCTTGAGCTGCCATTCAGCTGAGATTAGCTGAATGGAGCTGGGATGAGCTAACCCTAGCTCAAGTGAGCTAGGTTCCAGCTGCGGTGAGCTGGATCAAGCTGAGGTGAGCTGGATCAGGCTGAGTTCCAGCTAGTCTGGGCTTCTCCTTCACCATTTGCCTTCTTGAGTGCTAGGGTTTTAGGGATCTATATATCTGTACATCCCTAACACTCACAAAAACATATTAAAAAGACAATAAAAAATGCAATGCATGCCTAACCTATTTTATGCCTAAATGCAGCCTTTAACGACCCGATTCCCGAGTCCCTACGAGACACGAGAACCGGACTAACTCGACTAATCCCAAGACTTAGTCGTCCAACGAGGAAGTAACCAAAAGAGCAGTAAAATAAACCACATTCAACATGAAATATAACTAGCAGTAACAAAATACAGCAGTAAGGAAAAGAACTACTACAGCATGTACCACCACAGCAGTAGAACAACATTTATAACATAACAAGAACTGCGAGTAAAGAAAAGTACAGAGAGTAACAAAAATTACTCACTACAGTGGAACAAAGAGGGCAAAAAAGAACAGTGGTAACTCTACTGGACCCTACTCATCCCAGCATCCTCTGCAGCCGCTGACCCTGGCTGCTCAACACTTGGTCCTGAAAAGTAACGAGTGTAACACGTCAGCGAAACGCTAAGTAGAGTGGCAGCTAAACTAAAGAAGCAGTAAAGTGTACAGTAGCTATTTTATTTTCTTTCTTCCTTTATTTACATCTTTCTATTGTTCATAACTTATCTATTTCTCAGATCTTTCACTTGATCTCGAATGTTCCTCGTGGGAACGATCTTGATTGCTGTCCTTTCCGAACAGTAGAAGTAACACGTGGTGCTCTCCTGGCCGGGAGAGTCCCCCGTGGTGATCCTACTCTCAGTCAACCACCCCAAGGTCACTGACAGACGTAACGGTGACTACGGCACGCGCGGTAAACGCACGGGTAGCTACCCCGCACTGGCACGCGGTCAGTCGTTTCCGTTAACGGGTGCGCCCAAAGCACAGCACGGAACTAGTATAGGGTAGAGCCCTCTCAGTAACAGGGGTCCAACCCCTCGATAGTCCGCGCACCCTCGTCTGACTACCCTGGTTTGCCCAGTGGGCCTAACAAGTCGGTGTAGGTGAGCTAGCAGAACCCCGGGGCCCATGGGGTAGCTAGTACTCGCCCTACACTAGTAGCTCTCCTCAGTACTGTGTACACGAGAGCCAACAAGTCGGTACAAAGTGGCCAGACCTAACCCCGGGTCCCTGGGGCGGCTGGCTCCGCTCTGCACTAAGCAGGTAACAGGTGCTTCCCCTGGTACTACGTACCCAAGAGACAACGCACCTCCACATCTTTCTTTCTCATTTCCATTTCATTCTCTTTCCAGGAGTTCTACTTCTAATTCCCCATAGGGTTCTAGCTCTTTTAACTCAGCACATTCAGGTTACACCTTTCCAGTTTCACGTTCATACAACCCATATTCTCAATCATGTTCATTTATTCATAACAGGCAGTTGTTAAATCAATTTACAGGCAGCTATTATTTACTTTCCACATTTTCTATGACTGCAATATGTATATTCATTTCGCTAGTTTTCTAGTCCTAGGATTCATGCCGTACCCTAGGATCTATCATTCAACCTAGTTTTCTAGCCCTAAGATTCATGCAATACCCTAGGATCTATCATTCAATCTGGTTTCTCATTCCTAGGATTCATGCAATGCCCTGGGTTCTATTAATTGTTCCATAATTGTAACAAATTATGTTAATAATTTCTAAAGCCACTCTACAGCTACAACGGAAGTACTGGGGGCGTGGTCGGAAATCCCACATGCCTCCGCAACCCCCGAGACTGCAATGGAATGGGGTCCTAACACAAGGATCAAACACAAGGAGTTTCTCAGAATAGTATATAATTACTGTAGATGGGTAGAGGATTTTATTCCGAAAAGAACGCAACTTGAAACGCGGAAAACGGACTCCGAACGGGCCCTAAACGGGTCGAAAATGATGAAACAGTAAAAAATCAGATGTCTGGAACCTCTTCCAGACATCTTAAAAAGTGGGTCAGATGGTACCTTTGTTCTACGTAGTCTCTTAGACATCCAGAAGCCTGCGGGGGTGTCTGGCCTAGTTCCCAGACGTCCGATGGTCACCCTGGACGTCTGGAAGTCCTTCCAGTCGTCTGGCACTTCGGCCAGACGTCTGATTCGCATTGGATGCGAATCTCAGAACCTGCACGTACCCACTCCTCATGCTCAGTACGGACGGTTGCAGAAAAAGGAAGAAGGACGAAAATAACTTACTTACCAGACGTCTGGACAGTCCTCCAGACGTCTTCACCGTCGTCTGGTTGGAATCCCAGACGTCTGATTCTGGAAAAATTTCTAGAATCAGAGCTCGACTCGCCCTCCGCCCACGACGCACGGCTGTGTCGCACCTCGTTGCTTGCTGCTCGAGTTGCAGCAACCCTCCAGCGACGCTCCACGCCCGCGGCTCCCCCGCTGGCCGGCTCTAGCTGCCCCGGCAATCTCGAGCCCTCACAGCCGAGCGTCTCCTCCCTCGCGCGACACCTCCTCCCGCAACTCACCGCAGCTTCCGCTGCCGCTGCTCGCTCGCGCTAGCACTCGCACTCCGGCTGGAAGAGGAAGAAGAAGGGAGCAGAGGAGATGAGAGTGTGGGAGAGGGCGAGGGCTCTTTTTAAAGCTGCGCGGGGAGAGAGAGAGAGACAGCGCCTGCGCCCGCAGGAGAGAGGGGAAAAGAGGCATCTGCAGGTCTGCGCGAGCAGGCATGCAGAAGAAATCCACCGTGCCACAGAAATCAAATCCCAGACGTCTGGAAGGTGTTCCAGACGTCTGGTCAGACGTCTGGGCCACCTCCCAGACGTCTTAAAAGACGTCTTGAAGCCGCGTTCGTAACACACCCAAAAACCCGTTTGCGGAGTAAAATCCTATGAGCTAGGTTTTTTTTAATGCATAAGAATGATGATAAACTGGCATTTGTCAGAGAGCATCCTGAGAGTGGTTTATAGAGGGAGAGAGACGCGCGGGTGTGGGTAGATGGTTAGGTTTTGTGCTTTGCTGTGGTTGTGCAGGGAAGGAAGAAGGAAGGAGTGAAGCAAACGCTTAACCGTTGCTAGCAAGGGAAGAAGAGAAGGAAGTAGAAGGCAAATAGAGGCAAAAATGAAGAAGGAAGCCATTGAAAAGAGAAGGAAGAGGCGAAGGAAATAAGAGAAGAACTGAAGAAGAGAAGAAATAGAAAGACAAGCAGAAGAAGAAGAGGAACTGAAGCAAAGGAAGCAGAGACAAGTAAGAAGACCCGTAGAAGACTGAAGAAAATAGAAAGAAGAGCAGAGAAAGAAGAAGAGGAATCAAAGAAGGGAAAACACACTTTTAAGACGTCTGATCCCATGATCAGACGTCCAATTCTTTCTTTTTACCTCAATTACTTTTCAAACTCATGCATTTATATTTGAATTAAGTTTTGATTAATTAAAGTGTTCAATTACATTCTAGAGATTAGTAGTAAATTCCAATTGCTTCCTGTGTTTGACCTCGGATACTCTAGTTTTCGAGTAATAAAACTTTTATTTGTTGACGACGCTTGATCACCTATACTACGACGTAATTAACTGTTAAAACACGATCGAGATTAGCCGTGTCAACATTTTGGTGCCGTTGCCGAGGAGCAACACGCAATTTGTCACTAGTCTCTACATTCTTTTTATCATATTGAACACTAACTTGCCCTACTTTGCTTTGTTGTGATCTTGCAGGTATTTCAGGAGAAAATCCCTCCCGCAAGTCAACCACTCCAGGCAGGTAATTTCTTTTCTTCCTTAAACCATCCCCTAATCCTAAAAAGACAAAAGGAAGAAATTAATTTAGGAATCAATTGCCTTCTTTCTATAGTAATCACCATCTTTAAGGCAAACGTTTCCTGATTTTGCAAAAATTTTTCAAATCTTCGTGAAGTTGGAGCGATTTTTTTTATATTCTATCCCACAAATTCTTGTGCCTAATAGAAATCATGTTTAATCTCTGTAGACAACACACTTCTTGTTTTTAAGTCCAAAGAGAACCTTTTCAAAAAGAAAAAGAGGATTCGAAATAAAACCAAATTAGGGTTTCTACAGTAGGGTCTTGAAGTGTTAGTCACACATGCCTACATAAAAGGAAATAAACCCTCCCGCATCAGTGTGCTACCCAAGCCCTTGATTGAAGAAATCTAAACATGACAAACCCTAAGAAAAATTGAGCTCTAAAATCACTTGAATCTTAAAAGTCTTGGACCTAATAACCTGGGAGTCGAATCAGGGTGATCACTAGGCTCCAAGCCTAGAATCATTCTGCCATCTATAGGATAGGTTAGGTGAAGTTGGTCCCTTGGGTCAACCAACCTCTAAATTAGGTCACAACATCAAAACATCTAAAGTTCAACTGAGAACCCTAAAGCACCTTTGAAATAAAAGTGGTAGACTTAAGAGGTCAAGGTCCCCATTCTGGTCTACCTGGAATCTCAGTGACAAGAGAGGTTGGGTGGGGGAAACCTTGTAACCTGTGGGGACACTCTACCGTGTAGGGGTATTTGCGGGACTCTCCCTCTCTGGTTGCCCAGGTAATTCTAAAGTGGACGATCTTCTGATCCAGGGGTACCATCTGTCTCGAACCTCCATAGTCATCCAAACGTCTTTGGGTGTCTTGATTGGGTCAAAAACATCTCCAGTCCCTCATCTTTTCTCTTTAGAGCACACACACATTTTCAGTGGGACTCATTATTCAGATCTGATCGCTTCATAACTTGATTTTACATCTTGATTCCACCACCTGATCCAAATATATAGCCAAACCACCTAGAACTACCATTCAAGAAACCTGAATATCGGAGATCCATGAGAGATAAAATGATTGATTGCTATGAAAAAGAAGAAACCTCAACACCAGTAGGAAACATTCAGGTTGATGTCCCAACAACCACAACCTTTATCATAACCTGTGCCCAAGTACTATTAGCAGAAGCCACAAAAGGATCAACCCGTGACTTGCTCATTACTAGATACATTGAGATAGAAAAACTGCACAATCTTGAATACCTTCAATGTATGACAAATCCTCGACTTTGGAAGCAACACCAAGATAGTATTGAAAAACGGGAAGAGATAATGAGATTAGTAAAACAAATTATTGACCAAAAGTACCCATATTTACCACAAATAGAGGATGAACCATCTTAGGACAACATCGAGGATCAATCTGATCTCGGGTTCAAGACACAAAATGGTTGTGGATTCCCAACTCAGATGGAGTATAATGTGCCTGATATTGAAGAAGGTTGGGAAGCTCTAAATGCAGGAAAATACCATGTTGAGCCCATTCTAGAATCCCAAAACTCCTGCAAGTATGAGAGTAGAACTGAACCTCTCGAGGGTATAAATTCCGTCCCTTATTCTGATAAGGTGACCCTCGAAGGTTATTCGGACCTAGATTCTAGTGATTCAACCCACATCCTAAGCCCAGAATCTAGATCTGAAACCTATTTTGAAGATTTCAAGGCCCCATATGAAGAAGATCAATCTTTTAATGAAGAATATGATTTTGGGCCTTTATTTGATGAATATCCCTCGCTAACATCCTCAAAGGAACGAATCGATTTTTTGGAAGTCATGCCAATCTACGACACAGAAATCGAGGAGTTGGACGAGTGGGGTTTCAATTGGGTCTGCCCTACTAGCTTAGAATCTGAGCCTCTACCAGATAGGGACACCTTTTGAAGCTCAGAATTAACATTTAAGCTAGACCCCAGTCAGGCTTCTGAATCTACAACATATGATTTATTCTTTGGTGGAACTCATGATCTTGAATCTCATTCCGATTTTGATTTTCGCAAACTCTCCGATGACTTTGAATCTGACCATAACATCGGAGAAAATCAGCTTTCTGATTTTAACAAGCCAATTCTCTTTGAAGCCACCTGCTATACATATACAGAATCAATCAAAACCCGATTCTACCTCTACCCGCAACCGGACTCAATTTCTATTCTGATTCACCTCTCATTAAGCCGTTTGCAGAAGATTCAACTCCATATCTATACCAGGTATCGGGCATTATCAGACCGAAAAGCAAGAACCATCATTCTTTGATCACCTTTATAAGGTTTCCACACCATATATTGACTATTTTTCGGAACCCTACTCTGACCAGGCTGAGTCGACTCAGCCTAAACTCGAGTTTTCACTTCCATATCCATCAGAACTACATTGCATATGGTGGGTTTCTCATCTGTTGATCTACATCTATCAACCCATCAAACTTATTGGGTTTGGGCTACATCATCAGTCGACTGATCTTAACAAGCACCTGGTTGGACCAACCAGGCTCTTAATCAAGGTGCTTGTTTTACAAAATTATGCTGATTTGACCATTCCCTCTCCACCCCATTTTCCACTCGGCTGAAGGTATTGAATTTAGTGCTTAACGAGAGGCAACCCGTCATCCCAAAAATAGAGACCCGTCTGATTATCCGTCTGTACTCCACGTCCATTGCACCTTGAGCTCAGCCTTAGATAGTTGATCCCACCTCTAGTACACATACCAGAGCTTGAAATCGTTCACATCAGTCATTTCCGACCCATTCACCCACCCGATGTATCCTGTTCTAAGTCCCTGACCTCAACACTATTTCACACCCTCTGTTTACAATGACATTGCAAAACTTAGGCATGGGGAGGTGATAAAGTGCATACATACAGAACCAAGAAAAAATCAGAAGGATTCTCACACAAAAAAATTCACATATGTCAAAATCACAAAAAAATTGAAAAATTATGATAAAGAACAAAAAATGGGGGAGGGAGGAAATTTTGTGAACCACATAATCATAAGGAGGAGAAAAAGAACAAAAAGGACAAAAGGAGCATAATATGAAAAAGAAAAAGAGGTAGTTATTAGTAAAAGATTAAGGAATTAACTGAAGTTCTAGACCAGACCAAGAAAAGAAATAAAAGAAAAGTGCTAAGGAGGCATAACAAGAGATTAGCGGGAACGTTGGTCTTAGGCCTCTTAGGCTAGACTCTTTATCTTAAAAATTCATGTATTCGCTAAAATCTGGATAATCCTCAAGAGGTTTGGGAAAATGCAAAGCTTAAGTATTAGGTCTAAGGCTTAGGAAGTATTCGGCCTCATTAACTGACCTTTGGCTTGCGGGATTCGGTAACCTAAGCACCCCAAATTCACACACAGTCTGGTTCAGTGCGTATAAATATCCAAATCACGCAAAAGCGTTTAATGTTCTGAAAAAGTCACCTAGATTAGGAGCGGCCAATCAACACAAGTTAATTTGGATGAGTTCCCGACGCAGAGAGGCAGGAAATTCCCCTCGAAGACGCATAACAACATATCGTCTCCTTGGTGCTTGTCTCTTAGGATATTTAAATATCCTGCTGGGGGCATGTAAGCACTCTGCTGGTTCAGATACCATGGGTGGCATTATCACGAAATGTCGATCGCCAGGGTTTGAATTCGGCCACGGAACGCCATGGGCGGGATTATCTCAAAATCTCAAAAACCAGGGTTCTGGGGGTTGCCATGGGCGAGGTTATCTCGAAATCTCGATAGCTAGGGACCCTTAAGGATTGATGATGGGGATGAGGAATCCGATACGGACCGTGTTGAGAAGCTAATCTGAAGCTAGAAATAAAAGGAAAAGAGAGAGAAAAGCTCTCCAAACAAATAAATCTTCTATCTCTCTCTTACAAAAATACACTGCAAACTGAACCTAGGCTAAAAATGTCTCAAGCACGGGTGCTTTAACCGCGGAGTCCAACAAACCCTAGGTTAGTTTCTGTGGGCCTTACAAACCTTTGCGGAGGATTGAGGCGAAAGCGGGTCAGGTCCAGATTTTGGTTGGTACTTAAAGGCCTATTGTCGGCATTCTGACCTAATCACAAAAGAAAAAGAGAAGCACTTATCATAATTGATGACAGACACTCAGGGTCTAGAATGGAAGTTGAAACCTTAAAATTTTGCCAAGGGACTACCAAAATCTAGGCATGGGGGTATGATGAGAGCCTCATCATGAGCCATAACTAGCTCATTTTGACCTAATAAAGAGAATAAAAGCTCCTGCACAACCTAGAAGAGGGCTTAATTGGAGGAATAAGTGTTCTGAGAAGAAAACATGAAATAAAGGTTAAAACTATAATTTTACCATTGCAGAACATAAACGGAATTTCTCAGAGATAGAGCATAGGTCAAATGGTCTAAATGAGATAAAAAGTGGGTTGAATCAATCAGAAATGGGTTCATGTGCAATCTAGGAATTAAATGATATTTGGTAACCCTAAAACAGACCCGCTTAATTCAAAAAGGTTTCGATTAGGATAAAAATTAATTAAACCCTCTAAAAATCATTGAAAAATACCCCTTAGGGTTTGGAACATTCAATTTGGCCTTTGGAACCTAGTTTGACCTAGATTAGGGTCTTAGCTCATCAATTGACCTAATTTGGGTTTTTACGCAAAATATCCAATCAAACGTGGTAAAACCTAAAATCCAACTTCACCATTGGATTCCTTAGGTCCAAATTAGGTTTTTACCAAAATTTGGACCTAAGGGGAGGTCATCTTGACCAACTTTACAATTTTGTACACCTAGTCACATTTTGGTCCCTATCTTTTGAAAACCATCACATAGAACCCCCTAGCTTCCTCGCCAATATTACAATCAGGTCCCTCCACCATTATTGGGGAGAGATCCTGCTCCGGCAAGGATTAGAGAGGGAATACTCTCTGATCCCTCAGAGATCCCCTCCCAGAAATGGAAGGGAGATTCTCTGAGGAATCCCCTTCCATCTGAGCCCAACCATGATCCCAGATTTGCACCCAATCTCTTGTGCGAACACATGAGAGATTTGGGTATCTAACCACCTTCCATCTCCGGTGAGACGTCGGTGGCTAGAAGCTTGCCCTCCACGCACCAGAAGCATTGCTAAGAACCTATAAATTAAACCCTAACTCCGACCGGACCTCCTCAGCTCAACTTGGACAGAATTCCACCCCAAATTCCTCTCCTTCTTTTCCGTCCAAGGTGTCCAGCAAGCTCCGGCAAACCCCCCTCCCCTTCCACTTCGCTCTGCCACGAAACCAGTGGCAGAGTCGTCTTCCTCATCCTCCTCCAAATAGCGCAACACCCGCGCTCGCTGCCCTAGCCCTGCCGCCGTCTTCTTCCACTGGGTGCTTTCTTCTCCGACGATAGCAGGTACTGTCGTCTGCCTCTTCGTACCCATTCGTCCCTTTAATTAGGTTAAAACTCTTCTTCTCTACCCCTTCTTTCATTCCCCGCATTTTATTTCATCCAAAACCCCTCAACCGTCGCTGTCCACTGCCACCTTCCTCATCTCCGACCACCCTCCGACGAGGCGCTCCCATTGCTCTGCAGTCCCACACGCCTCGCCGACCATCACATAACCTTCACCTCACCTCACTGAGTATTCTCCACCCGTCTATAGACCCGCTACACCTACCCAACTGTCCCCCAAACTCACCCATCCATCCGACCACAGGGAGACCTAGGCACGCATGCCTAGGCCACCCCGCGGCCTGCCACCTTGCTCTTCACCTTCGCCGTGACAAGGCGAAGGCCTCCTGGTGATCTGATTAGGCCGCGAGGCTCTTTTGTGTCTGACGGGTTCCACGCTCTGGCCGCCATTGACGGCAACTTGAGGAAGCTCCACGCTTGCTCCAGGCTTCAGGACCATAAGGCTCCAGGTGCAACTCACTCAGGGAGGCATTGCGAAGATATCTGACCCAGCAAGAGACACTGCGAAGTCCGCAGCTGTGGAAATTGAATGATAGACTTCTGCGGGTGCACACGAGAGAAGGCCGGGAGTTTTAGTCCCACATCGTTAACTCGCAAAGAGGTGGAGTGGTTTAAATTATTTTTTTCATATCTGCTCTTCGCCTCCAGCTACACTTGGGGTGAGGTCCCCCACCTAACACATTGCGCCTCATCCGTGGTTTCACCTCACGGATCTGGCGCGACCCGACCGGACCCTGAGCACACCTCGCGCACCACCCTCACACTGGTGCGCTTGGTCACGGGCGCGCGATCCGACCCATTTATCCGGGCTCTGGGAGAGCATCCCGAGAGTGGTTTATAGAGGGAGAGAGATGCGCGGGTGTGTGTAGAGGGTTAGGTTTTATGCTTTGCTGTGGTTGTGAAGGGAAGGAAGAAGGAAGGAGTGAAGCAAACACTTAGCTACTACTAGCAAGGGAAGAAGAGAAGGAAGAAGAAGGCAAACAGAGGCAAAAATGAAGGAAGGAAGCCATTGAAAAGAGAAGGAGGAGGTGAAGGAAAAAAGAGAAGAAGAACTGAAGAAGAAAAGAAATAGAAGACAAGCAGAAGAAGAAGAGGAACTGAAGCAAAGGAAGCAGAGACAAGTAAGAAGACCCGTAGAAGATTGAAGCAAATAGAAAGAAGAAAAGCAAGGCACTACAGAGAAAGAAGAAGAAGAATCAAAGAAGGGAAAACACACTTTTAAGACATCTGATCCCATGATCAGATGTCCAATTCTTTCTTTTTACCTCAATTACTTTTCAAACTCATGCATTTATATTTGAATTAAGTTTTGAGTAATTAAAGTGTTCGATTACATTCTAGAGATTAGTAGTAAATTCCAATTGCTCCCTGTGTTCGACTTCGGATACTCCGATTTTCGAGTAATAAAACTTTTATTTGTTGACGACGCTTGATCACCTATACTACGACGTAATTAACTGTTAAAACACGATCGAGTTTAGCCGCGTCAACACCGGGGTTTGCTAAAATCTTATTAATGTTTCTGTTCAACAATTGAATCTGATAAGCCAAATCCTGAGTAGCCCCGGCTTGATGGGCCTCTATCTTCCTCTACAGGATTGATGGTTTTCTTTCTTGATAGGCAGAGGACATATGTATGGAATTCTCACTTAATGTTTCAAATAATGCCCAGGCTTCATCCTCAGTTTTGGTCATGAAGGTTCCTGCACAAGCTGCATCGATGGTTTTCCTGTGCCTTTCAGATAATCCGTTATATAACCTTTCGACCAACTGCCATCTTGGCACCTGATGGTGGGGGCATAACCTAAGAAGGTCATTAAAGCACTTCCAAGTCTCATGAAATTGCTCCCCTTCTTGTTGAGTAAAACCCATAATATCTCTTCTGTAATGGTTGGTCTTACTCATAGGAAAATTGTTTTTCAAGAATTCTCCCTTAAGGGTGGCCCAATCATTTACCCTTGCATCGAGGGTATGATACCAGTACTTGGCCTTATCCTTAAGGGAGAATGGAAATAGAGTCCTCATTAGGGGTTCATCAGTAAAGCCCTGGAGCTTCATAGTGGAATAGACCTCGGTGAATTCCTCAAGATGCTTGTAGGGATCCTCCCTAGCAGTACCATAAAAAGAGGGGAGCAAAGATATGGTGTTGCTCCTGATTTCATATGGATTATCGACTCTAGGTCTTCGAATAGGTAGGGCTTGGTGGGTTATAGGTGGCGGTCGAATTTTCGCTTAGCGTTATAATATTTAAGTGGTGGAAAAATCGACGAATCAAAAATAATGAAAATAACCACTCACAGAAGAGCGGGTCGTATCCACAGGGAGGCAATGATGCAATCAATACTTAGTTATTTAATGTTATTTCGGATAGTGCGGAATTCCTTTTCAAATTGGACTTAAAATGTGAAGGAAAGTAGATTTGCAATAACCTAAAAAGTTAAGGGTGTAAGTGCAGTTTTCCCTCACAAAAATCCTCAATAAATTTAGGATGAATTAGTGCAATTTTCATGTGATGTGTACTAAAGACAATTAATACTTAAATCAGGTCCAAAATCAATCTTTAAACTGGCCAATATTAATACCATGCAATTAAAAAGAACTGTGAGTGCTTGAATGCAATTCTGCCACAATATAATAATAATAATAAAAAAATGAAATTGGTGGCAATGGCATTGAATGTAATTTCTAATTCCAACAAAAATAGAGCATTTGCTCTCTTTCTTCCTCGCTAGAGAGAGAGGGCGCCGCGAGGGTCGATGCAAGGTTCAAGAGGACGGCGAGGTCGAGAGCTTTCCGACGGTGGCAGCGGCGGAGGTGGCCGGAGGTGGCCGGAGGTGAAGAGCGCCGGTTTGCTGGAGGGCGGCTGCTGCTGTGGCTGCTCGAGCAGGCGCACGCAGGCGGTTGTCTGCGGGCAGGAAGCGCCTGCAGGTGGCGTGGAGTGTGCCTGCAGCTGGCGGTGGGGCACGCTGGAGAGGCTTGGGCTTGGATGCGAGCACACGCTGTGGCGTGGGGTGGTTTCCTGCAGTAGCGAGCGGGTGGAGAGGAACGCAGGGACGCGCCTTCAGTAGGGAGTTGGAGCGGCAGGAGGAAGTCGCGCGGGCAGGGGTGGCGTGATGGCGCTATGCAGCGCCTACGGGTCCGGGTGCGCAATGTTGAGGCGTGCTGCAAGGACTGCTGGAAGGGAGGATGCCGGCGCGCCTAGCAGGATGAAGACGTAGCGCCTGCGGGTGCTTGAAGGCAGAGCGGTAGGTGCTAGAAGGAGGAAGTGCTGGCTTGGGGGCGAGCGCCCGCTGTGGCATGGGGGCGGTGAAGGCAAGAAGGCGCGTGCACTGGTGTGCGCCTGCAGGTGCTTGAAAGATGGCGAGCGGGCAGAGTTGAGGTGCGGGGGCTGGTGCGCGGTTGCCTGCAGCGTGCAAGGAGGCTGCGCCGGTGGTGGTGTGCTGGCGGAGAGACTTTTTCCCCGCAAGGGGAAAGAGGACGCAGTGCGGCACAGTGCACGCTTTTCTTTTTTTTTCTCTCTGGCTGCCTCTTCTTCTCTCCCCGCCTCTTCTTTTTAAGTTCTCCCCTCACCGCGTTAGTTCAGGGATTTTCCCAAATCCCCGGTCGTGGCTATTGAGAAAAGCGGCGCCAGATGTTTTGCCCAATGTCCGACGGGGGAGGGGGAAAGAGAGTTGCGGTTGTTTGGGGAATTTTATCCCCCCACCCTTGCTCTTTGTGTATTTTATTACCTGCACATAAAAACAATAGAATCATGAAGTTATAGAATGTTATAACTTAAATTATGAGGTGTACAAATCTTCTATAACTTAATTACCATTATTAACACACCTAAATTGTATAATTAAAGATACTTAGGCTTAATAATAGTCCATTTTAATGGACTCATCAAATACCCCCATGCCTAAGATTTGCTAGTCCCTAGCAAAAATAATAGAAATAATCAGAAGATTTTTTCTTTTCTTGTTTCAAAACTTTAGAAATCCAGACAAATGTGAAGTGTTGATAGCCTAGGTAACAAATTCTAGTGAAAGAGCCCATTCGCATTGGGAGTTCATACATTACCCTTGGCAAAAATTTCTGTCGAGATAGGCAACTACTTCCCTTGGGGATAAAGCAGACGATAATCTGTAATTTGACCTCGGCGTTTGGCTTAGGTAGGAGATATCAAGTTGGATGGATTTTTATTTGGTAGCACACACTCAACTGGTGCTACATATAGTCTAGTACTGCAGACTCTAGCTCTCTAGACTATTAGACAAGTCAACTCTGAGAGAGGATATACAACTGTGATCTCTTGATGTTCCTGGGCCCTCTCTTTTCTTTCTTTCTGAGATCACGAATCTCGCCAGATTTAGAAATTACACTCACTATTTGGTGGCCTCACATGGCATCCACACTTCAATTCAAGTCCTAATAACTCTACAACTAAGTTAGAGTTCTCAACCAGTATTCAGGCGATCAGAAATACTAGAAGGTAGGTATGGGTCATATTTGGTGGAACGCGATAGGTGTTTTGCTGCCTCGGAAACAGTGTTACACCATACACTTTTTTTTTTTAATATAACTTTTTTTTTTCTTCTTCTTCTTTCTATTTCTTCTTTTTGTACTTCTTTTCTCTTTTCTTCTCTTCTTTATATATATACATATATATATATATTTTTGTTTCTTTTTCAATCAACACAACATGATACGAACTTTTATTTACGAGGCATTATTAGGGATGATGATGGTCAAAAGGAAGTTGTGTGGCTTATTTGGTGGAAGTGCCTATTCTCGGCACTTGCAAGGAATGGATAGAACAGGCGTATTTCTGACCTTTGACACTATTACCCTCCTTCAGCTGAGGACTGTATGAAGGACGGTCGTAACCATCCACCATAGTTATAGCTTTATTAAGACTCAATCTCTGTGTATTTGCCTTATTGGTGACTCTTAGGAATTCACTCAAAGTACGCACACAGGAAAAGAGAGTGAAAACTACGCCTAACTCTGAAGTATCATCATTTAATTATCCAAAACTTAAGAGTCCTTACACTAGACTTAGCACACCAGCAATCTCTCTACTTCTTCTCATAAATATGAGGTGGATTTATTAGAAGATAGTATGCCTGACTCTCTATGAACTGTCCAAGGGTTCAATAGGCTACAAATGCTTATTGGTTTTCCCAAAGGATCCATTACCAAGTCTACGTGCTCGTGAAATAAATGTACTGGATTCTAAACTTAAGAAATAATTCCGGAAGAAAAACCTCCAATAAAGGTATTTTACTAGGGACTAACCCAATCAACTCAATAAAAGATTTTTTTTTTAATAAATATGTATGCAAATATTTATAAATGCTATAAACACTATAAACATTCTCAGGTTATATCCCCCCATGCCTAAGACTGACAATGTCCTCATTGAAAAAAAATATAGACATAGAAGAATATCACCTGAGGAGGAGAGTGGGAGGAGCTAAGGCTCCTCAAGCCGTAGTGCGTCCAAAACCTGGCCATCTGAAAGAGTAATATACGGTTTAAGTCGCTAGCCATTTACTTTAAAGTTCACACCTGAAATAGGGTTCCTGATCTCTACAGCTCCATGAGGGAAGGCATTAATCACAATGTAAGGCCCATCCCAACGGGACTTGAGCTTTCCAAGAAATAATTTTAGTCTAGAATTGAAAAGCCAGACCCATTGGTTGGGCTCAAAAGTCTTTCTAATGATGTTCTTGTCATGGAAGACTTTTGTACGTTGCTTGTAAGCTTGAGAAGTTTCATAAGCTTCATTACGAAGCTCCTCAAGCTCACTTAATTCTAACATACGTGCTCTTCCCGCTTTATCCAGATTTAAGTTAACATTTTTAATGAACCAATAAGCTTTATGTTGGATTTCAATGGGAAGGTGGCACGCTTTTCCGTAGACAAGACGAAAAGTAGACATACCCAAGGGAGTCTTATATGCAGTTCTGTGGGCCCAAAGAGCGTCATTTTGTTTTTTAGACCAATCCTTTCGATCAGGCCTGATAGTTTTTTCTAAAATTCTCTTAATCTCCCTATTAGACACTTCAACTTGCCCACTCGTTTGGGGATGATAAGGTGTGGCTATCATGTGATTTACTCCCAAATTTTGGAGTAGTTTAGTGAAGTGTACATTCTTAAAGTGAGGTCCTCCATCACTTATGATCATCCTTGGGCACCCATACCGAGAAATGATATTAGCCTTAATAAAGCCGAAGACCACAGAATGGTCATTGGTTCGCGTGGGGATGGCTTCTATCCATTTTGATACATAATCAACAGCCACAAGGATGTATTCATATCCGAAGGACACAGGAAAGGGACCCATGAAGTCAATGCCCCAAATATCAAAGATTTCAACAGGGAGGATAGGTTGTTGGGGCATCTCATCCCTTTTTCCAATGGTTCCCATCTGCTGGCAACGTAGACATGCGCCCACATACGTATGTGCATCTCAGAATAATGTGGACCACCAAAAACCAGACTGAAGAACCTTATGAGCAGTCTTCTTCCCACTAAAATGTCCCCCACAGTGGAGGTCATGGAAGAAACTCAGAACACTTCTTTGTTCCTTATCAGGGATCCAATGGCGAAACAGCTGGTCAGGGCCTATTCTAAAAAGCTCGGGTTCGTCCCAGTGATAAAATTTAGCATTAGCGATAAACCTGTCTCGCTTTTGCTTGTCCCAAGTACTAGGGGTGATGCCTGTGACCAGATAGTTCACTATGTCAGCGAACCAAGGAGTTTTAGTTTCACGGCCATTAGAGACTCATCAGGGAAAGTCTCTTGAATACCGCCAGCGGGGTTTGATGCCTCAATAGGGATCCTAGACAAATGGTCTGCTACCACATTCTCAACTCCTTTCTTGTCTTTAATTTCCAGGTCAAATTCTTGGAGTAGCAAAATCCAACGAATTAGGCGAGGTTTGGTGTCCTTTTTAGCCAGAAGATGCTTAAGGGTCGAATGATCAGTGAACACCACAACCTTGGATCCCAAAAGATAAGACCGAAACTTGTCCAAAGCAAATACTACAGCAAGTAAGTCCTTTTCCGTGACCATGTAGTTTTGCTGAGGATCCGTAAGGGTCTTGCTGGCATAATGCAGCACATGAGGTTTGCCATCAACCCTTTGACCTAAGACCGCTCCCACTGCAAAATCAAAAGCATCACACATAAGCTCAAATGGGAGGGTCCAATCTGGTGCTTGGAGAATCGGCGTGGTAATGAGGGCTTTCTTCAAAGCTTGGAAAGCCTCGCCACATCTATTATCAAAATCGAAGGAGACATCCTTTGCTAACAGGTCATAGAGTGGCTTATAGATTTTACTGAAGTCTCTAATGAAGCGCCTATAAAATCCAGCATGGCCAAGGAAAGATCTAACCTGACGAACATTGGCGGGCAATGGAAGCTTAGAGATGGAATCAATTTTTGCGGTGTCCACCTCTAATCCTCTCTCGAAAACTACATGCCCTAACACAATGCCCTGCTGGACCATAAAGTGGCTTTTCTCGCAACGGGTTAAGACTTTATCAAGGTGCGAAAGGCATAGGTCAAACGACGAGCCATAAATGGAGAAGTCATCCATGAAAATTTCAACGAACTCGTCGATCATATCAGAGAAGATAGCCATCTTACAACGTTGGAAAGTGGCAGGAGCATTACATAAACCAAATGGCATTCTACGGAATGCAAAAGTGCCATAAGGACTCGTGAAGGTGGTACGCTCCTGATCATCAGGAAAAATGGCTATCTGATTGTACCCAGAGTACCCATCAAGAAAACAAAAGTACCTGTTCCTCGCCAATCGTTCCAAAATTTGATCGATAAACGGTAAGGGGAAATGGTCTTTCTGGGTAGCCGTGTTTAAACGGCGGTAATCAATGCAGACCCT
This sequence comes from Thalassia testudinum, assembly GCA_037157565.1. Taxonomy (NCBI): domain Eukaryota; kingdom Viridiplantae; phylum Streptophyta; class Magnoliopsida; order Alismatales; family Hydrocharitaceae; genus Thalassia; species Thalassia testudinum. The sequence goes on from JAZHRO010000031.1 coordinate 63,916,177, forward strand.
CCAACCAGTTGAGGGTCTAGTGGTCACCAGTTCTCCGTGGTCATTCTCCTCCACAGTGATTCCTGCCTTTTTCGGAACTACATGAATCGGACTGACCCATTTACTATCTGAAATGGGATAAATAATCCCTGCATCTAGCCATTTCAGAATCTCCTTTTTAACAACCTCCCACATATTTGGATTGAGCCTTCTCTGCATGTCTTGGAAAGGCTTCACGGACTCGTCCGTGTAAATATGATGCATGCAAAGAGAGGGATCAACACCCTTAATATCAGTAATTGTCCAGGAAATTGCTTCCTTGTGCCTTTTTAAACACTCAAGCAGAGCTCCCTCCTGTAATTTAGATAATGCAGATGAGATAATAATGGGGAGCGTGTTATTAGGGCCAAGGAAAGCATATTTCAATGTGCTCGGGAGGGGTTTCAACTCCAATTCAGGAGCCTTTTGGATTAAGGGTTTTAGTTGAGATGTCCCCGCTTCAGGCAGCGGATCTACCTTCACAGTCTAGGGTAGGGACAGAGACTTAGTGTGTATCTCCAGCAACTCTTCTAGTTCGGGCATTTTCCTTTCAGTTTCTTTGATAATCGAGGGATGGTCCTGAGTTATGACCTTCTGAAGGGGATCTCTACATAAGAGTGTTGGAGTAGTCTCTTCAATTATTTCATCAACGACCTCAATTTGAGAACAATCTTCAAATTCGGGTTGCTTGTAAGTATCAAAAACATTCAACCGGATCTTCTTGTTCCCAAAGCCCATTTTAAGTGCTCCGGATCTACAATTTATAGAGGCATTGGCTGTGGCCAAAAAGGGGTGTCCCAGAATAATGGATGGCTTTGTGGGCTTATTAGACGGGTCAGTATCAAGTACCAGAAAGTCAACGGGGAAGAAGAAATCCTCCACTCTCACAAGGACATCTTCCAACAATCTCCGCGGTGCCTTAAGTGATCTGTCTGCAACCTGGAGGATTACTAGACTAGGCTTCTGCTTTCCTCCTCCCAACAGGTCATAGACAGAGCTCGATAGAATGTTTACCCCCGCACCCAGATCGAGCAGAGCCTCGTCAATGTGTTGGTTACCTATAACCACTGAAATATACGGGGCCCCTGGGTCTTTCATTTTGGGGGGTGTTCCATGCTGAAGAACCGAGCTAACGTGGTCTGGCAGGATGACCTTGGTTTGGACTTGTTTCCTAGATTAACGTGGTCTGGGTGCATAGGTCCTTCAGAAACTTGGCATAGGATGGAATCTGTTTAATTGCTTCCAACAGAGGCAAGTTAATTTGGACTTGCCTAAAAGTATCCATAATCTCTTCCGTCCTATCTTGGCTCCAGACGAGCCAACAGAAGATTCCCAAAGAGCAGATAGGCGCTCTGGATAGGGCACCCTCGACTTCTGAGTAAAGGGGTCGTCATGGCGGGAAAGGGGTGGTGGTAGGATGACATCCTCATTGTGGATGATTTTTTGTGAGGGAGAGTGGTGTGGCTCTTTCTCGGGTGAGATGGAAGTAGGGTCAGGTGTGGAAGGGAAATTCTGAGATGTAACCGTAGGAGTATTATCAGGCTTGTCAATCTTTTTTCCACTCCTCAACACGGTCACTGCTTAGGCGTGCTCCCTGAATACAACCCCCTTGCCCTTAGGGTTCTCCTCAGAAGAGCTAGGCAGCTTCCCCGGATCACGTTGCCTAACTGCCTCAATAAGATGACCAATTTGGGATTGCATATCAGTAATCATCTTATTCTGAGATTGGATAACCGTATTCTGATGCTCTTGCATCGCTTTCATCATGGCCTTCAGTTCATCCATCTTAGAGGGCTTATTCGGAAGAGGGTTTTCATAAGAAGGTTGGTATGTGGGCTGGGGAGGTAAGGGTCTTGTATTCCCTGAGTTAGAAGCATCAGCTTGCTTCCAAGAGAAGTTTGGATGGTTCCGCCACCCTGGATTATAAGTGTTGGAGTAAGGGTTATTGCGAGGGGGGCAGAAACCTTGGGCCGCATTCAAGTCGACCTGAATCAACTTAGGGAATTGGGTTGCCTGATGGCACTCCACAGTGGCATGCGTTGTGCTTTGGCAGATGGAGCATTCTCTTGAAGCTTGAAAAATACAGGCTGCTTGTGGGTTCATGCCGGGGTTTGCTAAAAGCTTATCAAAGTTTTTATTCAATAGTTGAATCTGATAAGCCAAATCCTGAGAAGCCCTGGCTTCATGGGCCTCTATCTTCCTCTGCAAGATTGATGATTTTCTTTCTTGATACGCAGAGGACAAATGTATGGAGTTGTCGCTTAAAGTTTCAAATAATGCCCAGGCTTCATCATCAGTTCTGGTCATGAAGGTTCCTGCACAGGCTGCATCAATGGTTTGCCTATGCCTTTCAGATAATCTGTTATAGAACCTTTCGACCAACTGCCATCTTGGCACTTGATGGTGGGGGTATAACCTAAGAAGGTCATTAAAGCACTCCCAAGTCTCATGAAATTGCTCCCCTTCTTGTTGAGTAAAACCCATAATCTCTCTTATGTAATGATTGGTTTTACTCATAGGAAAATACTTTTTTAAAAATTCTCCCTTAAGGGTAGCCCAATCATTTACCCTTGCATCGAGGGTATGATACCAGTGCTTGGCCTTATCCTTTAGGGAGAAAGGAAATAGAGTCCTCATCAGGGCTTCATCAGTAAAGCCCTGGAGCTTCACCGTGGAACAGACCTCGGTGAATTCCTCCAAATGCCGGTAGGGGTCCTCCCTAGTAGTACCATAAAAAGAGGGTAATAAAGATATGGTACTGCTCTTGATCTTATATGGATTATCCCCTTCCGGTCGTCTGAGTGCTTGTATAGGTTGGTTGGTAGGAATAAAATAGTCCCTTAGGGTCCTTTGTTGATTTGCACCTTGCTCAACCATTTCTTCTCTTTCTTCTCCTAGGTGAGCTCTCCTAAGAATTCTCTCGGGCTCAGGATCAAACACTAGACTACCCTCAAGAGAGCATCTACCAAGCATACAAAATTTTTTTTTACTTTATTTTATTATTGAGTAAGTCAAACATCCACTTTAAAGATAAGTCAAAAGATCAAGACTTATCCCTTCGTTCCCACGTAAGTGGTATAAGAGGGGTGTGGACTTAAAATCTTAACCTTCTTTATTGTGGATGTTGAATTAATTAAAATAAATGGCCAAACAAGTTTTTCACTGCAATTACATGCCTTAATTCAACCTTCGAGTGCCCTAGGACCTATACTTTGCTTAGATGATACTCCCAGGTGATCAAGGGAGAAGTTACTCCAAGGACGAACAAAGGGATGCAAGTAGGGCGAACCCTTCTTTTGAGGCGATGCGTATGCGGTGTCCCTTAACTACCCTTTTGTTCCTTTAAGGGGTGTCCCCCTCCGTGGAGTATCAAAACACTTGATCAAAAGATAGTATCACCACTACCACAAAGCACAATAGGAGGGTCTGCACCGATAAAGAGATCGGTGCCTATAGCCTTAAGGGATCGAGCCTTAGTGCGGTGCCTAATGTGCGTGCTCAGCGTCAAAAGTGTGCAACACACAGTAAATCTTTGTAATTTCTTTTTGAAAATGCAGACAAGTCCCTTAGAATTAGATCAAAAGTGAATTGTTTTTAGGGTTGAATCTGATTATTAGTTCCGCTTTTAGTTATGTGACCACTTAATTAGTAAATTCAAACAATTTGGTGGTCTTGAATTTAAATTGGAATGCAAATGCATGAACAGAAGCTGGATGCAAAAGTTAGAAAGATATACCTGTCTCCAGCAATCTTCGTGCTAAGATGCTTGCAATGCAATAATAAGATCTAATATGCTACTCAATCACCCCTAAATGGGCGCACCTAAGGGCATGCAACTTCTAAATAGGTAGCTCGATATTTTTTTATTGGTTTTTAAAAGGAAGCAAACAGAAAATATAATCATGCATGTACCAAAAATACTGTAAGCCCTAGTAGCTAAAGAATGTGGGGACAAACCCCCAAAAATTTAACCCCAAATTACAAGGGTGAAAAGAAAGAATTAAATTGTGACGGCGGAGAATCCTCTGCGAAACTGGATCTTGGTCTCCTTCGTCTTTTCCTCTTGTGGCTTGACTCGTGGTTGCTGTCGCTGCTCTGTTGCGCCTCGTCGCTTCGGCGGATTCCTTGCACAATAATCAAAATGATTAGATAATTTCGTAACTCAAAAGATCCAAAAATAATAAAGTAATTCTATTGCATCTGTTGCCTCCCCGGCAACGGCACCAATTTTGGCGGTCGACTTTTCGCTTAGCGTTATAGTATTTAAGTGGTGGAAAAATCGACGAATCAAAAATAATGAAAATAACCACTCGCAGAAGAGCGGGTCGTATCCACAGGGAGGCAATGATGCAATCAATACTTAGTTATTTAATGTTATTTCGGATAGTGCGAAATTCCTTTTCAAATTGGACTTAAAATGTGAAGGAAAGTAGATTTGCAATAACCTAAAAAGTTAAGGGTGTAAGTGCAGTTTTCCCTCACAGAAATCCTCAATAAATTTAGGATAAATTAGTGCGATTTTCATGTGATGTGTACTAAAGACAGTTAGTACTTAAATCAAGTCCAAAATCAATCTTTAAACTTGCCAATATTAATACCATGCAATTAGAAAGAACTGTGAGTGCTTGAATGCAATTTTGCCACAATATAATAATAATAATAAAATGAAATTGGTGGAAATGGCATTGAATGTAATTTCTAATTCCAACAAAAATAAAGCATTTTCTCACTCTCTTCCTCGCGAGAGAGAGAGGGCGCCGCGAGGGTCGATGCAAGGTTCGAGAGGACGGCGAGGTCAAGAGCTTTCCGACGGTGGCAGCGGCAGAGGTGGCCGGAGGTGAAGAACGCCGGTTTGCTGGAGGGTGGCTGCTGCTGTGGCTACTCGAGCAGGCGCGTGCGCGCGATTGTGTGCGGGCAGGAAGCGCTTGTAGGTGGCGTGGAGGCGCGCAGGGTGGAGTGCGCCTGCAGCTGGTGGTGGGGTCCGCTGGAGAGGCTTGGGCTTGGATGCGAGCGCACACTGTGGTGTGGGGGTGGTTGCTTGCAGTAGCGAGCGGGCGGAGAGGAACGCAGGGATGCGCCTTCAGTAGGGAGCTGGAGCGGCAGGAGGAAGGCGCACGGGCAGGGGTGGCGTGATGGCCCTATGCAGCGCCTGCAGGTGCGAGCGCACAACGTTGAGGTGTGCTGCAAGGACTACTGGAAGGGAGGATGCGAGCGCGCCTGGCAGGATGAAGACGCAGTGCCTGCGGGTGCTTGAAGGCAGAGCGGTAGGCGCTGGAAGGAGGAAGCGTGGGCTTGGGTGCGAGCGCCCGCTGTGGTGTGGGGGCGGTGAAGGCAGGAAGGCACACGCACTGATGTGCGCCTGCAGGTGCTTTAAAGAAGGCGAGCGGGCAGAGTTGAGGTGCGGGGCCTGGCGGGCGGTTGCTTGCAACGCGCAAGGAGGCTGCGCCGGCGGCGGTGTGCGGGCAGAGAGACTTTTTCCCCGTAAGGGGAAAGAGGATGCAGTGCGGCATAGTGCACGCTTTTCTTTTTTTTTTCTCTCTTTGGCTGCCTCTTCTTCTCTCCCCGCCTCTTCTTTTTAAGTTCTCCCCTCACCGCATTAGTTCAGGGATTTTCCCAAATCCCCGATCATGGCTGTTGAGAAAGGCGGCGCCAGAAGTTTTGCCCAATGTCCGGCAGGGGAGGGGGAAAGAGAGTTGCGGTTGTTTGGGGAATTTTATTCCCCCACCCTTGCTCTTTGTGTATTTTATTACCTGCACATAAAAACAATAGAATCATGAAGTTATAGAATGTTATAACTTAAATTATGAGGTGTACAAATCTTCTATAACTTAATTACCATTATTAACACACCTAAATTGTATAATTAAAGATACTTAGGCTTAATAATAGTCCATTTTAATGGACTCATCAATAGGGAGGAAGTAGTCTCTCAAGGTTCTTTGATTTTCACCAACCCTAATCTCTTCTTTAAGTCTTTCTTCCGCCATTTTTCTTCTTTCTTGGTTGGCTTTCCTAATAATTCTCTCAAGCTCAGGGTTGAAAAGAAGGCTATTTCTAAGAGAGCGCCTACCAAGCATACACCAAGCAAACACAAGTCAAGAGGTCTTTTGTTGAGTTAAAGCACTTTAAGTCCTCTTCCAACCTTTCTAGTTTGGCCAAATGGAGTCAAGGAAATATTTCTCCGTTTCCACGTAAGTGGTATAAGAGAAGTGAGGCACTTGAGATTCCTGATCAAAGGCTATTAAGGAGGTTGACATTACTTTTAGTTCTTTTGGGTGACTAATCAAGTTGTTAATCAGTTACGCACCCTAAATAGACCTTCGAGTGCCCTAGAGACGTACACTTTGCTACAATGATATTCTTAGATGCTCAAGTAAAAAGGTACTCCAAGGATGGAACCTAGGGATGCAAGTAGGGTGAACCCTTCCTTTGAGGTGATGCATTAGCGGTGCCTCTTAATTACCCTTGAATTCCTTTAACGGGTGTCTCCCTCTTCAGAGTATCAAATCACTCAGGCAAACGTTAATACCACTATTTCAAAGTGAGATAGGTGGGTTTGCACTGATAAAGAGATCAATGCCTATAGCCTTAAGGGTCCAAGTCCTAGTGCAATGCCTATAGTGCATGCTCAGTGCAGGAAGTGAGCATCACACCGCGAAAAGTGATTTTTCTTTTGAAAACCACAATCAAGTTATTCAAACACTTCCTGTATATTTTACTTTCTTTTCGAGAAGCAATGTAACCACTTGATTAATCTTTTCAAGTCAGCTTAAGTGGTCTTCTTTAATTATATCCAAATGCAATACGTGTGCAGATAACTGATGCAAAAGATAGGAAGTATGTACCTTGCTCCGGCACTTTTCAATGCAAAAATGCATGCAATGCAATAAGAAAATCTAGATGCTACTCAAGCAATCCTATATGGTCATCCTAAAGATATGCAGCATCTAGCAGGCAGTTCAGATTTATTTTCTTTTTTTTTAATAATAAATGCACAATCAAAAGAACTAACTTAAAATAAACCTAGAGTCTAAAGAATTGGGGACACTCCCCCAAAAACTAGCCCTAGAGTACAAGGACGAGAAAACAAATAACTAAACTAAACCTAAAGAATCTACTCTAAAATGCTAAATCAAAAGTCTAAGAGGAGGAATCCTCTTATTTGGTTCTCCGCGTGTCTCCACATGTGTGGGATCAAGGCCTACAGGCTCCTGTGATTATCTCCGTGTGTGGATGCCACTCAAGGTCGACATCGTCTCTCAGCTATGCTTGTCGCCTTGATAGATTTCTCGCACAGAAAAGATAAAGAATGATAAGATAAATGCACAATTCAGAATAATCAGAAATAAAGTCAGGTGAATTTATTGCATCGATTGCCTCCCCTGCAACGACACCATTTGATCGGTCTATTTTCGCTTGTAGAAATAATGTATCAGAGAAATATGTCGTCGCGGTAAAATCACATGGTGGAAATTCTTGAACAAAGATATTTCAATAAAACTAACCATGAAGAGCTAGGTCGTATCCACAGGGAGGAATGACTGCAATAAATTCATGAGTATAGAGCCATCATGTCTGCAGAAACAGTCACGAAATTAATTTAATGAATTTACAGCTCTGAATGTCACTTTCAATTTCATGAGAAGTTTAAGGCTATTTATGTAAATTTCACGTCATAAATTAAGCTCCTAAAAATACGTGGATGATGCATGTGTAGTGGCAGAGTATGTAATTTTTAATTGCATGCCATTCTTGATCCAATTTCAATGCAAAATGAGATGAATTACAATAGCTAAACAAATATGAGAAAGAATAAGTATGATGCAAAATTTCACCTCAATTTAATAATAAAAAATTAGAAAAATGAGTTTTGGAAATGGCATTTGTTGTAAATTTTAATTGGTCCTTCACTGTAGCGAAACAGGGAAAAACTCCCCTTGCTCGCACGTGGAGGAGAAGGCACATCTGGAGGAGAGACACCTAGGGGAGGATGGCCACGATGAGGTCATTCCAATGGCCATGGTGTTACGGCGAACAACAGCCAAAGTTGTTGCCGGCGATGAGGAAGAGCGGTGGTGGCAGTTTTTCGACGTGCAAGTTGTCAGTTGATGGCGCGGATGTCATGGATGCGCTAGTGAAGGCAAGCGGAGTGAGCTGGTATCAACAGTGCAGAGTTTCGATGCCCGTGGATGTGGCTGCGTTTTAGGGGTTCGGGTTCCTTTGATTGGCAGAGAGGAGGAGGAAGAGGAAGAATAAGAAGAAGAAGGAGACGGGAAGGGGAAGTGGAGGTAGTGCTGCTTACGTGCGCAAGGGTGGCACTGTGCGCGCACGAAGATGGTGGCACGAGCATGCACGCATACAGGAGGAGGGCATGCAAGGAGGTGATGCGCTGCTAGTGGCAAGGTTGGGCGTGGCTGCGCAGGGAGTTGTGATGGTGATGTTTGAAGGTGATGGGTGGCTACAGTGGATCTTCGAAGGGGGTTGCGGTGGTGATCTGTAGGGTAGGGTGGTGGTGCTATGATGGCCGCACACTGTCACCGTGCGATCGATGAGAGGAAGAAGGAGCTGGGAAGGAGTACGCCTTAGGTCATGGTGTGCACTAGGTCCACGGTGCAGGCTCTGCTTCATGGTGGAGAGGATGATCTCCGGTGGAGAGGATGGCATGGCTTTTAAAAAAAAACTCTCCGTCTGTTTTTCTTCAGCCGCCAACTTCTCCAACCACTCGCGAAGATGGCGAGTGGTTGGAACAGAAGATAAGTTCTGGCCGTACTCTATTAGATGTCCAATCAACAGTCTAGGCGTCTTAAAAAGTGTGGATTGCAGTGAGTCCACGATGGAGGTTCTTAGACATCCAAACTAATCTCTAGACGTCTTATAAATGCAGAAATTATCGTGTGAACTCTTGCACCTAGCTTGCATTAATCAAATAAATTATATGATCATAACATATGTTATTAAATGTAAAATTGGTGTATAAGATTATACGCAGACTAAGGTGAATTCCCATTTAACTCCTAATCAATTAACAACTAAGAACAACTAATTAAAAAGTATTTAGCACAAATAATGATCTATGAAAGTGGACTTATCAGTGCCAGATTTGGAATTAATTGATTGGACCAATTAGAGCCAATTAGGGTTTCCATTTTAGGGTTTCAGAGACACACTTGCTTAATAAAAGATTCAATCCTCCCAAATTGTGTGTGTTCTAAGCCTTGCTTGAACTTACCTAAACAAGCAAACCCTAAGAATCAAGCTCTAAATCTCACTTGAACCCTAAAAGCGGGACCTAATAATAAAGGACAAATCAAGTGAAATTGACCCACCTTGCGAGATCAACCAATCTTCAAATTAGGTCACCACTCACAAAACATCTTAAAGTTCAAGTGAAATCCTAAGCACCGACGCTCTAAACTTAAAATTGGTAAACTTAAGAGGTCAAGTTATCCATTTTGGTCTACCTGGACCTGTAGTGACAAGGAAGGTCACGTGGGGGAAACCCTGTAACCAGTGGGGGCGCTCTGCCGTGTAGGGGTCTTCACGTGACTCTCCCTTTCTGGCTGCCCAGGTAATTCTTAGGTGGACGACTTTCTGATCTAGGGGTATCATCTGCCCCGAACCTTTATAGTCATCCAAAAATCTTTGGGTGTCTTGATTGGGTCCATCACACCTTCTATCCCTCGTCTTATCCATTGGGGCATGTTGAGGAGGAGGTCCTTAAGACCACCCTTAAGACCTCCATTAGTTATTCACTCTCGTTGAGGCCAAGCCTCGACCTCCATGTTTGTGCAACAACCCGACCATACTGACATATCCTCTGATTTTGAGCCTACTTCCCCCTTATCAGCCATGGATCATGTTTGTACACTTTTGTGGGGTTTTAAAAGATAACACGTTGTAATATAGCCGACAAAACGTTCAAACAAATATAGAGAATTTTATTACTCGAAAAACTAGAGTATCCGAGGTCGAACACAGGGAGCAATCTCAATACTTTCAAAACCAAAGAATACAACTTTTAAATGAACATAATTGATTCAAAAAGAGAGAGTTATAAAAAGAATTGTTAAAAGAAACAGAATTGGACGTCTGATTTCTTTATCAGACGTCTTAAAAGTAGTCTTCTTTCTCTCTTCTGCCTTCTTCTTCTTCGTTGGGTCTTCTTCTTTTCTTCTGATCCATAGGTCTTTTTCTTCCTTGAACTTCTTTCCCTTCCCTGCGAAGACTTCTTCTTCCTGTCTTTGTTTCCCTTCTGTCTTCTTCTTTCTTTTTGTCTTTCCTTCGCCTCTTCCTTCTCTTCTTTTCCCTTGCTGCAGCGGCTAAGTGTTCGCTTCTTCCTCTCTTCCTTCTTTCCTGTGCACACCACATCCAATTCAAAACCTACCCCCTTCCCTCTACCCAAATGTCTCTCTCTTTCTCTGCAATTCGCTCAAGGATGCTCTCCCAGAGCCACACGGGTAATCGGGTCGGATTTCGCACCTGGGCCCAGGCGCACCAGTAGGTGGGTGATGCGCGAGGAGTGCTCAGGATAGGGTCGGGTTGGATCCTGCCAGATCTGCGAGGTGAAACCGCGGACGAGGCAGGAGTGGGTCGGGTGAGGGACCTCACCCCTGTGCTTTCGGAGGCAGTAAGGCAATATCACAAAAACAATTTATGGCGCACCTGTGTTTCGCGTTTCAACGATGTGGGACTAAAGTCTCTGCCCCGCTCTCGCACGCGCCCGCAAAGGATTCTTCATGCAATTGCTAAGGCTGGGAGCTTCGCAGAGTCAATGTTGGCCCTGATCGCTTCGCAACACTCACGCGAGTCTGCTGCGCCTGGAGCTGCTTCGACCGTCAATGGCGGCAGGGGCTGAAACCTGTCAAACACAAGCATGGCCTATGGGCCTAATCAGACCAGCTGGGCACCTTAGCCGTGGCACGGCGAAGATGGTGCACGGTGCTGTAGGCCGCAGGACGGCCTAGGCGTGCGTGCCTAGGTCAACCTGTGGCCGGAGGTGTTGGGTTGTTCGGGGGGCTACTGCGGAGGTGTGGAGTGGCAGTGGAGGGGTGGAAAGTGTTCCTTGTGGTGAGGCGGAGCTTACTAGATGGTTGGCGAGCCATGTGGAGGGGCAGAGTGGTGGGAGCGGCTCGCCGGAGGTCGATCGAAGGCGAGGAAGATGGAGGTGGTCAAGCACTGTCGGGGGGCAGTTAAATAAAATAACAGGGGGAAAAGAGAGAGGGGAAGATGGAGAAGGTATCTGGAGGGATCTGGAAGGAAGGGAGGTAGCGGAGTGGACGACGTGTAACTGCCATCGTCGGGGAAGAAGAACCCTGAGGGAGGGAGTGGCGACGAGGAAGAGGTCAGGATAACGCGTGCCTGGTACTGCGCAACGCAGGAGAAAGAGGCGAAGTTGACTCTGCTGTAGGTATGGCAGCAGAGCGATGAGGAGGGGAGGAGGTCGCTGGAGCTTGCGGGTCTCTTGGCTGGAGATGGAAGAGAGGAAAGTTTGGGGGAATCTCCGCCAATTCAAGTCTGAAGATCTGCGGCCGGGTCTGAAGATCCTTTTATAGGTGTTTGGCCGAACCTTCTAGTGCGTGGAGGGAGCGCAATCACTTCCGCCGGCTCACCGGAGAAGGAAATAAGGTAGATACCCAAATCCCTCGTGCGTTCGCACGAGAGATTGGGTTCACACCAGAGATCGTGATTGGCTTTAGATGGAAGGGAATTCCTCAGAGAATCTCCCTTCCATTTCTGGGAGGGAATCTCTGAGGAATCAGACAGTAATCCCTCTCTAAACCTCATCGAAGATCTGTTCTGCCCTAACAATGGCTGCAGGACCTGATTGCAAAGGTAGTGAGGAACTTAAGGCGCTCTTTGCAATGATTTTCAAAAGATAGGGACCAAGTTGTGATTTGGGTGTACTAAATTGCAAAGAATGTCAAGATGACCTCCACTTAGGTCCAAATTTTGGTATAAACCTAATTTGGACCTAAGGAATTCAATGGTGAAGTTGGATTTTAGGTTTGACCTCGTTTGACTAGATATTTTGCGTAAAAACCCAAATTAGGTTAATTGAATGGCTAGGACCGTAATCTAGGTCAAACTAGGTTCCAAAGGCCACATTAAGTGTTCTAAACCATCAGGAGTATTTTTCCATGATTTTTAGAGGGTTTACTTGATTTTTATCCTGACCAGAACCTTGTTAATTTAAGCGGGTCTGTTTTAGGGTTATCAAATGTCATTTAATTCCTGAATTGCACATAAACCCATTTCTAATTGACTCAACCCACTTTTTATTTCATTTAGGCCATTTGACCTATGTTTTGCCTTTGAGAAAACCCGTTTATGCACTGCAATGGTAAAATTGCAGTTTTACCCTTTAATTCATGTTTTCTTCTCAGAGCACTTATTCCTTTATTTAGGCCTTCTTCTAGGTTATGTAGGAGCTTTTATCTTCTTTATTGGGTCAAAATGAGCTAGTTATGGCTCATGATGAGGCTCTCATCATACCCCCATGCCTAGCTTTTACTACTCCTTTAGCAAAATTTCAAGGTTTTAACTTCCGTTATAGACCCAGAGTGTCTGTCAACAATCATGATAAGTGCTTCTCCTTTTCTTGTGTGATTAGGTAGGAATGCCGACGATAGGCCTAGAGGTACTCAAGTACCAACCAAAATCCGGACCTGACCCGCTTTAGCCTCAGTCCTCTGCAAAATTTTCTACGGCCCACAAAAACTAACCTAGGGTTTGTTGGACTCCGCGGTTAAAGCACCCGTGCTTGACACATTTTTAGCCTAAGTTCAGTTTGCAGTGTGTTTTTGTAAGAGAGAGATAGAAGATTTATTTGTTTGGGGAGCTTTTCTCTCTCTTTTCTTTTTATTACTAGCTTCGGATTAGCTTCTCAACACGGTCTATATTGGATTCGTCGTCCCCATCATCAATCCTCAAGGGTCCCTGGCTTTCGAGATTTCGAGATAATCCCGCCCATGGCAACCGCCAGAACCCTGGCTTTCGAGATTTCGAGATAATCCCGCCCATGGCATTCCGTGGCCGAATTCAGACCCTGGCGATCGACATTTCGTGATAATGCCACCCATGGTATCTGAACCAGCAGAGTGCTTACATGCCCCCAGTAGGATATTTAAATATCCTAAGAGACAAGCACCGAGGAGATGATATGTTGTTACGCATCTTTGATGGGAATTTCTCATCTCTCCGCGCTGGGAACTTGTCCAAATCAACTTGTGTTGATTGGCCGCTCCTAATCTAGGTGACTTTTTCAGAACATTAAACACTTTTTGCGTGATTTGGATGTTTATGCGCACTGAACCAGACTGTGTGTGAATTTGGGGTGCTTAGGTTACCGAATCCCGCAAACTGGAGGTCTGTTAACGAGGTCGAATACTTCCTAAGCCTTAGACCTAATACTCAAGCTTCGAATTTTCCTCAACCTCTTGAGGATTATCCAGATTTTAACGGATAAGTGAATTTTTAAGCTAAAGAATCTAGCCCAAGAGGCCTAAGACCAGCGTTCCCGCTAATCTCTTGTTATGTCTCCTTAGCACTTTTTCTTTTTCTTGATTTGGTCTAGAACTTCAGTTAATTCCTTAATCTTTTACTAATGACTATTTCTCTTCATTTTCATTTTGTGCTCCTTTTTGTCATTTTATTCTTTTTCTCCTCCTCATTTGTATGACCCTGAATTGTTCCTCCCCTCCATCAAGTCTTTTTTTTTTTTATTGAACCCTTTCTTGATATGAATTTTCCTAACTTTTTGCACTTTCGTACCCCCCCATGCCTAAGATTTGCAATGTCCCCATTGTAAATTAGGTGGGTTCGATTTCAGCTTAGTTCATGCATTAGGACAGGTGTGTGGTGAGTGAATGGGTCGAAGTGACTTGTTGCGAACGATTTCTAGTCTCGGGTAGGGATACCTGAGGTGAAGTCGGCTGTTCTAATGGATGAACCCTAAAGTGCAATATGAATTCCGCATAGAGATGTCAAAAAAGGTTTCGGGTTTTTCAAAGAATGACGAGTTGCCTCCCGTCAAGCGCTGAGTTTTACGCCATCGACTGGGCGCAATGAGTTCAAGAGGAATGGAGGGTAAAGGATGACTCAGCCAAGTCTATATCGGTCATGTCAATGAACGGCTTGAGTCTCTGACCGTTCACGACAAAGGGTTCAGAATCGTGGCTGAGTGGGCTGATTTCAATGGCTCCATTTCCGAAGATTTGTCGGACTAGGTAGGGTCCAACCCACTTGGATCTTAGCTTCCCTGGGAATAATTTGAGTCGGGCATCAAAGAGTAAAACTTTCTGACCAGGATGAAAGATCTTTCTAGAAATGTGTTTGTCGTGAAAAGCTTTAACCCGTTCTTTGTAAATTCACGAGTTCTCATACACATCGTGGCGTAATTCATCGATCTCGCTCATTTGAAGTCTTCTGTGGATTCCAGCCTTAGAAAGATCCAGATTACAGGTCCGTACTGCCCAATAGGCTTTATGCTCCAACTCGACGGGGAGGTGACATGCCTTCCCGTACACTAGTCTGAAGGGAGACATTCCTAATTGGGTCTTGTGGGCGGTCCTATAGGCCCACAATGCTTCCGGAAGCCGAGAAGACCAATCTTTTCTATCAGGTCGAACAGTAACCTGAAGGATCTTCTTGATCTCTCGGTTAGATAGCTCAGCTAGACCATTAATTTGGGGGTGGTAAGGAGTAGAGATTCGGTGTGACACCCCGTATTTGGTCATCAGTGACCTGAACTGAGCGTTTGTAAAATGGGTCCCTCCGTCGGAAATTATAGCACGTGGAATCCCGAACCTTGAGAAAATGTTTTGATGAAGGAATTTTATAACGACTTTATGATTGTTGGTTCGGGTCGGAATGGCTTCTATCCACTTGGAAACATAGTCAACTGCGAGTAAGATGTATTCGAAGCCATCCGAGATCGAGAAGGGTCCCATGAAATCAATCCCCCAAATATCAAAAATTTTGCATACCAAGATCAGCTGTAGAGGCATCATGTCTCTATGGCCCATGTTGCCCAGAGTCTGGCAACGGGAACATGCCTTACAGTGATCGTATGCATCCTTGAAAATTGTGGGCCAGTAAAAGCCACACTGGAGGACTTTTGATGCGATTTTATGTCCTGAAAAATGTCCACCGCATGCCTGGTCATGGCAAAATGAGAGTATGTCTTTGATTTCCACTTCCGCGACGCATCGTCGAATTATCTGATCAGCACCAATGCAGAATAGATACGGGTCTTCCCATAGGTAATACTTGGCATCGGAACGCAATTTGTCCTTTTTGGCCTTCGGCCAATTGGGCGGAATCTGATGTGATGCCAGGTAATTAACTATATCAGCGAACCATGGAAGACTTGTACTAATAGTCAGGAGGTGCTCATCAGGAAAATGTTCTGTAATAGGTTTGGAAGGGTCGATTATTTCATAAGGAAGGCGGGACAAGTGATCAGCTACCATATTCTGCTTTCCCGCCTTGTCGCGAATCTCGAGGTCAAATTCTTGCAACAGCAAGATCCATCGGATTAATCGAGGCTTCGCGTCCTTCTTTGCAAGGAGATGCCTCACAGTTGTGTGATCCGAGTATATGATAACACGGGAACCCAGAAGGTATGATCTAAATTTTTCCAGGGCAAATACTACAGCTAGCAGCTCTTTCTCAGTAACCGTATAGTTATGCTGAGCCTCATCCAGTGTTTTGCTGGCGTAGTAAATGACCACAGGTTTCCCGTCAATTTTCTGCCCCAGAACCGCTCCTACAGCGAAGTCAGATGCATCGCACATGATCTCAAAGGGTTGAGACCAATCAGGGGACTGTAGGATTGGGGCTTGGGTGACTCGGTCACGTAGGATCTCAAATGCTTGAGTGCATTCCTTGGAAATTTCGAAAGGCACATCCTTGGAGAGAAGATTGGTCAGAGGGCGCGCGATTTTGGAGAAATCAGGGATAAATCGACGGTAAAAATCGACGTGCCCCAAAAAAGATTGGATGTCCTTAATCGAGCTAGGCATAGGGATCTTGGAAATCATGTTAACCTTAGCTCAATCCACTTGGATGCCTTTCTCCGAGATTAAATGTCCCAGGACAATTCCCTCAGGCACCATGAAATGGCTCTTTTCCCAGGAAAGAACCAAATTCACCTCAATGCATCGCCTGAGTATTTGGACCAAGTGTTGGAGGCAATCGTCAAATGATTCTCCAAAAATTGAAAAGTCATCCATGAAGACTTCCATATAATCACCTACCATATCTGAGAATATGGCAAGCATGCACCGCTAAAAAGTTGCAGGTGCATTGCAGAGACCGAATGGCATCCTTCGAAACGTGTACGTCACGAAGGGGCAAGTGAATGTGGTCTTTTCTTGGTCTTCTGGATGGATTGCCACCTGATTGTACCCGGAGTACCCGTCAAGAAAGCAGAAGAACCTATTTCCCGCTAGTTTTTCGAGGATCTGATCAATAAATGGTAGTGGGAAATGATCCTTCTTCGTGGAGGAATTAAGTCTTCTGTAATCAATGCAGACTCTCCACAAGTTAGCTATTCGGGTAGGAATGACTTCTCCGGCTTCAGTCGTGATAATGGTAAGTCCTGCCTTTTTAGGCACCACTTGTATTGGACTCACCCAACGATTGTCAGAGATCGGGTAGATGATCCCTGCATCTAACCACTTTATGATCTCCTTTTTCACGACCTCTTATAGATTAGGGTTTAGGCGTCTTTGCATTTCTCTTGAAGGTCGTGCACCTTCTTCTGTGTATATTCGATGTGTGCAGTATGAAGGGCTTATGCCAGTCAAATCATCGAGAGTCCATCCAATGGCTCTACGATGTTGCTGGAGAACAGAAATCAAATGGAGTTCCTGGTCAGGTGTGAGTCGAGAGTTTATAATCACAGGAAACGTCTGATTTAAATCCAAAAACATGTACTTCAGATGTTCGGGAAGGGGCTTGAGTTCCATGACAGGGTTTTTAGCAGCAGCGGACGGTTCGAGGTTTGTATCTGGAGCAATGGTAGGAGTCATAGGTGTGTCTAGATCACGTTCGCACTCCTCTGTTAGCGGGTTTTGATTCTCAAGTGGTTCATCAGGGATAATCAGGTTGTCTTCTATATGCAATTCATCAACCACGGCTCTGACATCACATATTTCCTCTATAACCCCACAATTAATCCCTTGTTGGGCCTTAAAAATGTCAATCTTCAGGTTTTGGTTCCCAAATTTTAATTCTATCTGGCCCTCTTCGTAGTTTATGTTGGCCCTAGCAGTGGCCGAAAAGGGTCTCCCTAATATGATTGGTGTGTCCCTTGAGTTCTTAGGTGCATCCATGTCTAGTACTATGAAGTCCACAGGGAAATAGAAATCTCGTACCCTAACAATGACATCCTCGAGTATTCCTCTAGGTGACTTGATGGATCGATCAGCTAACTGCAATGTCACCTCAGTGGGTTTAAGTTTAGATTCTTCAAGGTGGTCAAGGAGGGATGTAGGTATTAAATTTATGGAAGCACCTAGGTCTAGTAGGGCTCTATCAAATTGGGTTTCACCAATTTTACAAGAAATCAAGGGAGTTCCTGGGTCTTTAGCCTTGGATGGGAGTTTGCTCAAGATGATAGGGCTGGCTTGCTCTGACAATACGATTGGATTCCCATCCTTGGTTCACGGCTTACGTTTAGGGGTACATATGTCTTTCAAGAATCTTGCGTAAGCCGGTATGTGGCGAATTGCATCCATCAATGGGATGTTTATCTGGACCTGTTCAAAGAGCTTGACCAGATCCTCCTCAGGAGCCACGGGTTTGGTTATTCTTTTTCCTTTGGTCAAGGCCTCAGGAAATGGGATCCTAGTTGGTTCCTCGAGGATAGGTCCAGATTCTTGATCTGGGATAGTGGTATCTTGGATAACTATCCTAGGGTCTTGGCTATTATCAGGCTTGGAGTGGTTCAGATAATGTGGGTCTTGGGTGTTTTACCACTATGTGTTGTTACAGAGTTCAATCTGGCCTGATTTTGGTTTGGGTTAGGTAGGAGGGGTGGCTGCTGCTGAAATCCCGCATAAGATGTTGAAGCTTCCATCCCGTCTGGCGATGGAGCAGTAGGGGCCTGATAAATCACATGTGTTTGGCCTGAATTTGGATTCATAACGCGCTTCTGGGTTAGCACGTTATTTGGGTTGGGCAGAGGTTGCGAGGGAAGGGTACCAGGTTGGCGGGAATTTGCCATCTGGGCCAGTTGGTTGCGAACCTCTGTGATCTCGTCCTTGTGCTATTTTTGCATTGCCGCATTCGTCTTTTGAATGTCAGCAGTGCTTGAAGGATAAGAGTCATTTGATCCTGGTTTTGCCTAGATTGGTAGGTGGGATTGGGCCGAGGTTGAGGTGGCTGATATGGACGAGAGGCTTATGGACGGGGTTGATATGGTGGTCTTTGAGAATTTCCCATCCACTGAAAGTTAGGATGATTTCTCCATCCAGGGTTGTAGGTATTGGAGAATGGGTCATTCTGGATGGCGTTGAGGTCCTCGCAGTTCTGAGGAACCTCAGGAAAGTCAGAATACGAGGGTTCAGAGTTCCCCCAACTCGAATAGAATGGATCAGAGGTCACTCCGGTCCGAGAGGCAGACGGAGGTGGATATGGGTCCATCCCCTTGGCAGATTGGTGATAAATGTTTTGCACAGTTTCCCTTGCCAGAGGTGGTCGTGCAAAAGAGTTTTGCGCAGAGGTGGCTTGCTGCAAATGTCGAGTTAGCTCGTCCACCTTCTTTTCTATGATAGAAACCTTGTCCAACCGACTGGCCATCAGTTCCAAGTCGACAGAATTGGACAGGTCCTGCATCTCATGTGTCCCTCTCAGATTCATCGATGCGCGGGCATTCGTCCTGTCGAATAAGCCCATGGAGTCATTATTTATGGAGTTCTCGCACATGTTTTCGAGAATCTCCCACACCGTGTCCTCGTGTTGACCCATGATGTTTCCTCCGCACGTTGCATTGATGAATAAACGAATATCTTCACGGAGTCCCTGGTAAAAAGACTGGACTTGTTCCCACTTAGGAACTCCGTGATGGGGGCACTTTCGCATGAGATCTAGGAATCAATCCCAAGCTTCGTGAAGAGGTTCTCCCGGTTGTTGAGTGAAATGAGTGATCTGGTGGCGCAAGGCATTCGTTCGGCCAACGGGGAAGAATTTTTTCAAAAATTCAGACTGCAGTTCCTCCCATGTGTTGATCGGATAGGTCTGAGTTTGATTCCAGTGTGCGGCCTTGTCCATGAGGGAGAACGAAAACATTTTCATGAGTAGGATATCCCGGTTTTGTACATCTGACCCGAAGGTCTGGGCCAGATGCTTGAGTTGTTTAGTGTGTTGGAATGGATCCTCAGAGTTAAGCCCACGGAACTTTGGTATGGCATGAATCATATTGGGCTTCAGTTCAAAATCAGGTCCTCCAACCGGGATTCGTACTCAAGGTTTGATCGCCACCGCAGCGGGATTATAGTGATCTCGCATCATAGGTCGCTGCGGTGGGTTTACAAAGTTCTGAAAGAGATCATTAAGGCGTTGAAGTTGGTGTTCATGATTATTCTCCTCTTCTATGGGTTGTTCCATGATGGAAGAAGAAGGAGAACCAGGGTCTGAATCAGATGAGAGATTTATGTAGTGGGGTTGCTGCACAAACAAGGGCGTCGAGGCTTGGCCTCGACGAGAGTGAATTTCTAAAGGAGGTCTTAAGGGTGGCCTTAAGGACCTCCTACCGAACATGCACCGAAGGATGTGATGAGATTTAGAAGGTGCTGGACCCAATCAAGACACCCAAAAATTGTTGGGTGACTATAGAGGTTCAGGGCGGATGGACCCCTTAGTCAGAAAGGTCGTCCACTTGAGAAATACCTAGGCAGCCAGAGAGGGAGGGTCCCGCAAAGACCCCTACACGGTAGAGCGTCCCCATGAGTTACAGGGTTTCCCCCACCCGACCTCTCTTGTCACTGCAGTTCCAAGTAGACCAGAATGGGGACCTTGACCTCTTAAGTCTACCTTTTTTACTTTAAGATCAAGGTGCTTAATGTTCCACTTGAACTTTTAGGTATTTTTAGTGAAAAAGTGACCTAATTTTAAGGTTGGTTGACCCAAGGGATCAACTTCACCTTTTGTTCCTTTAAGAGCTTTTAGGTCCTTTTCTTTTTAAGGTTCAAATGGATTAAAAGCCTGATTTGCTTAGGGTTCTTCTTGTGTAGATCTTTTCAATCAAGGTTTAGGCACACCTCTTTTTGGAAAAAATTATTTCTTTGTTTAAGATAAGGTGTGTCGCTAAAAACCCTAGCTTTTTAATCCTTAAATTGGCTCTAGTGGGTCGAATTTAGTTGCCTCAGAATTTAGTACCTAGGGCTCAATCAAGAAAGTTTTAGCCCTAGTTACCTTAGTTGGATGAGTAGATAAAAATGTGTTGAAATGAAAATCAGGCAACTTGATGAGTTACTAAATATGAAACAGGTAGCCCTAAGTTGATTGTTCTTTCTTTTTTTTCCTTTCAGATTTTGAGAGAGTTAAGTGGGAGGGCTTATGGAAATTACCTGTTCCTTGGAGTGTCTGTTGTACAGCTGCTCTTCTTTCCTTTTTGCTTTCCCTATTTTGAACACAACAAAAGAGAAGAGTTAGGTCAAATATTGAATAGAAAAAGTTGTAATCAAAAGCTTTAAAAGTGCCCGTTGCTCTCCGGCAACGGCGCCAAAATGTTTGTACGCTTTTGTGGGGTTTTAAAAGATAACACGTTGTAATATAGCCGACAAAACGTTCAAACAAATATAGAGAATTTTATTACTCGAAAAACTAGAGTATCCGAGGTCGAACACAGGGAGCAATCTCAGTACTTTCAAAACCAAAGAATACAACTTTTAAATGAACATAATTGATTCAAAAAGAGAGAGTAATAAAAAGAATTGTTAAAAGAAACAGAATTGGACGTCTGATTTCTTTATCAGACGTCTTAAAAGTAGTCTTCTTTCCCTCTTCTGCCTTCTTCTTCGTTGGCTCTTCTTCTTTTCTTCTGATCCACAGGTCTTTTTCTTCCTTGAACTTCTTTCCCTTCCCTGCAAAGACTTCTTCTTCCTGCCTTTGTTTCCCTTCTATCTTCTTCTTTCTTTTTTTCTTTCCTTCACCTCTTCCTTCTCTTCTTTTCCCTTGCTGCAGTGGCTAAGTGTTCGCTTCTTCCTCTCTTCCTTCTTTCCTACGCACACCACAGCCAATTCAAAACCTACCCCCTTCCCTCTACCCAAACGTCTCTCTCTTTCTCTGCAATTCGCTCAAGGACGCTCTCCTAGAGCCACACGGGTAATCGGGTCGGATTTCACACCCGGGACCAGGCGCATCGGCAGGTGGGTGATGAGCGAGGAGTGCTCAGGATAGGGTCGGGTTGGATCCCGCCAGATCCACGAGGTGAAACCGTGGACGAGGCAGGCGTGGGTCGGGTGAGGGACCTCACCCCTGTGCTTTCGGAGGCAGTAAGGCAATATCACAAAAATAATTTATGGCGCACCTGTGTTTCGCGTTTCAACGATGTGGGACTAAAGTCTCTGCCCCGCTCTCGCGCACGCCCGCAGAGGATTCTTCATGCAATTGCTAAGGCTGGGAGCTTCGCAGAGTCAATGCTGGCCCTGATCGCTTCTCAACACTCGCGCGAGTCTGCTGCTGCGCCTGGAGCCTGGAGCTGCTTCGACCGTCAATGGCGGCAAGAGCTGAAACCTGTCAAACACAAGCACGGCCTATGGGCCTAATCGGACCAGCTGGGTACCTTAGCCGTGGCACGGCGAAGATGGTGCACGGTGCTGTAGGCCGCAGGACGGCCTAGGCGTGCGTGCCTAGGTCAACCTGTGGCCGGAGGTGTGGGGTTGTTCGGGGGGCTACTGCAGAGGTGTGGAGTGGCAGTGGAGGGGTGGAAAGTGTTCCTTGTGGTGAGGCGGAGCTTACTAGATGGTTGGCGAGCCGTGTGGAGGGGCGGAGTGGTGGGAGCGGCTCGCCGGAGGTCGGTCGGAGGCGAGGAAGATGGAGGTGGTCAAGCACTGTCGGGCGGCAGTTAAATAAAATAACAGGGGGAAAAGAGAGAGGGGAAGATGGAGAAGGTATCTAGAGGGATCTGGAAGGAAGGGAGGCAGCGGAGTGGACGGCGCGTAACTGCCGTCGTCGGGGAGGAAGAACCCTGAGGGAGGGAGCGGCGACGAGGACAAGGTCAGGAGAACACGCGCCTGGTACTGCGCAACGCGGGAGAAAGAGGCGAAGTTGACTCTGCTGTAGGTATGGCAGCAGAGCGACGAGAAGGAGGGGAGGAGGTCGCTGGAGCTTGCGGGTCTCTTGGCCAGAGATGGAAGAGAGGAAAGTTTGGGGGAATCTCCGCCAATTCAAGTCTGAAGATCTGCGGCCGGGTCTGAAGATCCTTTTATCGGTGTTTGGCCGAACCTTCTAGTGCGTGGAGGGCGTGCAATCACCTCCGCCAACTCACCGGAGAAGGAAAGAAGGTGGATACCCAAATCCCTCGTGCGTTCGCACGAGAGATTGGGTTCACACCAGAGATCGTGATTGGCTTTAGATGGAAGGGAATTCCTCAAAGAATCTCCCTTCCATTTCTGGGGGGGAATCTCTGAGGAATCAGAGAGTAATCCCTCTCTAAACCTCTCCGGAGATCTGTTCTGCCCTAACAATGGCGGTAGGACCTGATTGCAAAGGTGGCGAGGAACTTAGGGGGCTCTCTGCAATGATTTTCAAAAGATAGGGA
Organism: Thalassia testudinum; assembly: GCA_037157565.1. Taxonomy (NCBI): domain Eukaryota; kingdom Viridiplantae; phylum Streptophyta; class Magnoliopsida; order Alismatales; family Hydrocharitaceae; genus Thalassia; species Thalassia testudinum. The sequence goes on from JAZHRO010000031.1 coordinate 63,938,963, forward strand.
CCAAGTTGTGATTTGGGTGTACTAAATTGCAAAGTATGTCAAGATGATCTCCACTTAGGTCAAAATTTTGTTATAAACCTAATTTGGACATAAGGAATCCAATGGTGTAGTTGGATTTTAGGTTTGACCTCGTTTGACTGGATATTTTGCGTAAAAACCCAAATTAGGTTAATTGAATGGCTAGGACCCTAATCTAAGTCAAACTAGGTTCCAAAGGCCACATTAAGTGTTCTAAACCCTATGGAGTATTTTTATATGATTTTTAAAGGATTTACTTGATTTTTATCCTGACCAAAACCTTGTTAATTTAAGCAGGTCTGTTTTAGTGTTATCAAATGTCATTTAATTCCTGAATTGCACATAAACTCATTTCTAATTGACTCAACCCACTTTTTATCTCATTTAGACCATTTGACCTATGTTTTGCCTCTGAGAAAACCCGTTTATGCACTGCAATGGTAAAATTACAGTTTTACCCTTTAATTCATGTTTTCTTCTCAGAGCACTTATTCTTTTATTTAGGCCTTCTTCTAGGTTATGTAAGAGCTTTTATCTTCTTTATTGGGTCAAAATGAGCTAGTTATAGCTCATGATGAGGCTCTCATCAGATCACCACGAAGAAGAGCCTAACCTCCTGAACTAGCTTCAGCGCCTCAATGATCTCTTCCAAGCCTTTTTGAATCCACGGCAACGTCCTACAATGAGAGATCACAACAATCCCGCTGCGGTGGCGATCGAACCTTGAGTCCAAATCCGAGTTGGAGGTCCTGATAATGAACTCAAGCCCAACACGATTCATCCTATTCCTAAATTTCATGGGCTTAATTCTAAAGATCCCTTCCAGCATATCAAGTAACTCAAGCATTTGGCCCAGACCTTCGAGTCAGAAGCTCAAAATTAGGATATCTTGCTCATGAAGATGTTCTCCTTCTTTCTCATGGACAAGGTTGCTCACTGGTACGAAACCCTAACTCGTCTAATGAACACATGGGCTAAACTGCAATTTGAGTTTCTGAAAAAGTTCTTCCCTATTGGTCGGACAAATGCTCTGCGGCACCAGATCACACATTTGACACAGCAGGCAGGAGAACTACTTCATGAGGCATGGGATTGCTTCTTGAATCTCATGCGAGTGCCTCCACCACGGAGTTCCTAAATGGGAACAAGTCCAGTCTTTTTACCATGGACTCCATGAGGATAATCGATTATTCGTCAATGCAACCTGTGGAGGAAACATCATGGGTCAACACGAAAACACCATGTGGGAGATTCTCGAGAAGATGTGCGAGAACTCCATCAATAATGAATCCATGGGCATGTTCAACCGAACGAACGCCCGTGCATTGACCAATCCATAAGGAGCACACAAGATGTAGGGCTTGTCCTCTTCCGTCAACTTGGAGTTATTAGCTAGTTGTCTGGATAAGGTCTCAATCATTAAGAAAAAGGTAGATGACCTGACTTGACATCTGTAGTGAGCCACCTTTGTGCAAAACCCGTTCTCACAACCACCCATTGGGAGGGAGGTTGTGCATAACATCTACCACCGATCTTCTCAAGTGATGGATTCATATCCACCCCCGTCTGATCTAGGGTTCGGAGGAAACTCCGGATCTGCCTACTCTAGTTGGAGGAACTCTGAACCCTTATCCTCTGATTTTTCCAAGGGTCCTCAAACTTATGAGGACCTCAACATCCTCCAGAATGATCCTTTCTCAAACACCTACAACCCTGGATGGCGTAATCATCCTAATTTCACGTGGTCAGGGATTAATCAAAATCAAAGAGCTCAATATTAGCCCCGATGACGAGAGGCTCATCATGGCTTCTAACTACCCCTAATTAACTAGAAACCCTAGTTAATTAGCCAGACATATGTATATATAGGGGTTAATTTTATAACGAAGGATAGATAAATAAAGGCCCTAAAAATAAGTTAAAAATGCTTAATTATAAGTCAATTAATATCATTAATAATTTAATTAATAAATAGACTCACAATATAATTAACTAGTTACCTAATTAATATCTAATTTAACTTAAGCATAATTTATACTTAAGTATGTTATAACTTAAGTAAGTTAACAAGTTAAAATAAATATAGATAAATGGGTAAAAATTGTGAAAACAAGGCATTTACCTAATATTTAGCTAATTTATAAATATATATAAAAAGTTGGAAAAGAATTAAATTAAAATTAATCTAAAAAGTCTCTGTTTGCATTTGGTCCTTGATATTCATTGCACTTGAGTCCTTTCCATGCACGTACGTCCTTAGCTTTCTTTGCACATAGGTCCCTGTGAACACACATCTCTGTTTCTTCTTCAGCCGTTTGAACGGCTGGCGAGCGGCGGTGTAGTCACCCTCTGATGACCGTCCATCTTGTGTCAGTCCTTCCTCGCCAAGCTACAGAAGCTTGCACTCACCTCCACAAACTCATCCATCTGTCTGGATCGTCCTATAATCCTATTTAGGTCACAGTGATAACCTCACCGGCGTCGGAGATGACATCGGTGGTTAGCCTATACCTACCCCTTTCTACGTTCAGATTTAAACTCCATAACCACCGCCATAACCTATAAATACCCTAGGACCCCTTCAATACAAGAGGTCAGCTCCCTTCCCCAACAGTAGTTGACGATAGGCTATTCGTCACTCACCTTTGGTGACCTCTCATCCCTCCTTCAAAGCTTTTCCGAGCGGAAGACTCGTCTCTCTCACCCTCTCTTCCTCTCCGAAAGGTGTGATAGAGCCTTGGAGCATTATCTTCTCTCTCTCACCGCCTTCAGTTTCTCGTCGGAGCTCTTTCCCTTTCCTCTAATTTCATCATCCGTTATGCACCATCGACGGAGCATCTCATCTCCTTTCATCCAGGTAAGTAGCTCTAACTCATAGGAGAAGTTTAGCAGCAGTTAGGAGTAGGTTTAGCTTAGATTTCAATATGTTAAGCTTCACCTTCCTCAGCTCCGACGAGGCCATGTCCGGCCTCTCAGGGCCTTCTTTCACTTATCCAAGCATAATTCCACTTTCTCTACCTTTCCACGATTCATTTCCACTTTATTCCCCTCACTACTAACATCTAAAATGCCTAGTACACTCCACTGTCACCGGCGGCCTCCACCATCTATGGCGAAAGTCACCGAGCTGTTACACCTCCAATTAGGGTCTTCCAACACTAATCCACCACCTTAAGACCCTTCCTGACCCTAGATCTACCTTAATTGACCATCTAATCACCTAAACCACTTCACACATACCTAGATACTTCATTGTCCATGGTGAAGTGTTCGAAGATCAACCGAGTTTGGCCTGGAATGGTTCGTCTTAGTCCCACATCGAGAGTTCACTAGCGTGAGATTTGGCATAATACCTAAAAGCGCTGCAACCTTCCCAGTCGTTAGCGCTGCGTGCACAAATGAGCATATGTGTGTGGGTGTGTGCGTGCACGTGCCTGAGCGTGTGTGTGCACCTGTGGGTGCGTGTTCATGGGCACGCATGGGCGTGGGCTTGGGAGGCCGGGTATTGTGCATGCTATAAAAAAAATCCACAATTAAATCGAATGAGGCCTAGTGCTAGTAGGGTCTGGTCCCATCCTATACAGATGCTGTGCATCCCCAAATGCATTGGACTGCCCATTAAAAACTAAATTTTGTAGTTGAGGGTAAATAATGGGTTTAAAATCACAATTTGGCTAAGTGTGGAGACTTATACACACAGTTAAGAGAAGAGGTTAAGGAAAAATAAGCTAAGGGAGAAAAAGACAAAGAAGAAGAAAAGAAAAGGCAAAGGAAGAAAGACTTAATGAAAATGCTTAAGTATTAAAGAGAAGGAGAGAGAGAGAGAAAGCAACGACAGAAGAAAGAATTAAGGGTATAAAAGGAGAAAGGAAAGAAGGGCTAAAGACTAAGGCTAAATGAAGGAAATGAAGAAAGAGAAAATCAGATGTCCATAAGTGCTATTAGACTTGTAATTTTTTTCTTTTAAGATGTTTATTAATATTTTTAGATGTCTAATTTGTACTTCTATTGTTATACCATGTTCTCTTTCATCATTTTTGAACTTTAAATGATGTAATATGGCATTTGTAATCATTTGTTTAGCATTTCCTTGCCTTAATCTTTTGTAATTAGCCATAATTGATGTAATAAACATGTTTACTTGGTTCTAAATGACAAATTTCATGTGAAAATGTATTTTCTCTTAATGGAATATTGCATGCTTTTATTGTCAAATATTTTGCGCAATTACTCATGTGTTTAAAGTATTGTTAATTATAATCTAATCTAATTAATTAACTCTTAATTATTCATAGAGATTTAATGGTGAATTAGGATTAAGTTATGAATCTCAGTGAACAACCTGGACTCAACCAGTTAAAAAGAACTTAAAAATTTAAAATGTTAGCTTAACTTGACCCTATACTACACTTCTGACATAAAATTGAGTTTACCTAAGTTACTTTCTCATGCAATTAATTAAACCTAAATAACTTAATTAACTATGTTGAGATTTTAAGCGACCATTTTAATGGCGTCATTGCTAGGGAGGTAACTATAATTTATATTCGCCATTATTTGTAAATGATTATTTTTACTAATTAGCTTTGTTTTGTTTGGTTTCTGTCTTCTTTTTAGGGATATCTTTGCTGGTATTCTCTGGAAAAGAGGTAGGTTTTTCTATTTCTGTTTCCGTATTCCCATTATACATACCATTGTGAGTATTTCTTTCCTAGTCTTTACTGCAGTTTGTGTGGTTGCATTTAGTTAGAGAAATTAAAAAAATAAAAAATATTCATTCTATCTGACTAGCAGTGGCATGTTAGGCATACACACCTAGGAGTGCATTTACCTGCTAGTATTATACGCGATCTGACTTAGGATTTTCTACTCTATTATCTCGCATCAGCGGGAAAACATGTGCAAACACCCACGTAGATCTCTGTCTTTGGAATTTAAGCAAGACCACATATTTTGATTGAAAAGATATAAAAAGTGGTCACATTTACTTCTTTCTCTCAGTTGTTATAAAAAAAATTAACTAAAAAGAGGATTCTTAAAACTCGTGACATATATCTGTTTGTGTTTGTCACGCTCGATCATGTTTTAAAAGAATGTCACGTTGTAATATAGCCGACAAAGCATTCAAACAAATAAAGAGTTTTTATTACTCGAAAACTGGAGAATCCGAGGTCGAACACAAGGAGCAATTGGAATTTACTACTAATCTCAAATGTAATTGAACACTCTAATTTACTCAAAACTTTAATTCAAATATAAATGTATGCGGCTAAAGAGTAATTAGGACAAAAGAGTAAAATTGGACGTCTGATCTTGTGATCAGATGTCTTAAAAGTGTTTTCCCTTTTTCTTTTGATTATTCTTCTTCTTCTGATCTTGCTTTCTTTCTTCTTCTGCAGTCTCTTTTTCTTCTTCGTCTTCTGTCTTGGCCTCTCTTCTTCTTTCTCTTCTCTCTTCTTCTCAGGAGTCTCTCTTTCTTCTTCGCCTTCTGTCTTGGCCTCTCTTCTTCTTTCTCTTCTCTGTTCTTCTTCTCAGCAGTCTCTCCTTCTTCGTCTTCTGTTCTACAGGTCTTCTTCCTACCTTTGCTCCTTTTCTTGCAGTCCTTCTTTCTTCCTTCTCTTCTCTACCTTGCTCAACCTCTTCTACTTCTTCTCTTCCTCTTCCTCGCGGCTAAGTCTTTCTTCCTCAACGTTCAGCCTGCCTGCACAGAGCAAAACCTACCCTGCCCCTCTACCCGCGCATCTCTCACTCTCTCTGAAATTCACTCAAGGCTGCTCTCTCAGAGCCACGGGTATTCGGGTCGGATTTTGCACCCGGGACCAGGCGCACCGGCAGGTGGGTGATGCGCGAGGTGTGCCTCGGATGAGTCGGGTCGGATCCCGCAAGATCCGCGAGGTGAAACCGCAGATGAGGCGAGAGTGGGTCAGGTGAGGGACCTCACCCCTGTGCGTTCGGAGGCGACGAGCGTATTACACAAAATCAATTTAAAGCATACCTGCGCCTCGTATCTCGCCGATGTGGGACTATCAGGCCTGCCCCGCTCTCGCATGCGCCCGCAGAACCTTCGTGCAATCGCCACAGCTGCAGCCTCTGTTAGCGTTGATTATTGGATCAGATGGCTTCGTAGTGCTTGCCCGAATGCGCAGCACCTGAAACCTGGAGCTGCTGACGCCTGGAACTGGCTTGAAGCTTCTTCACCCATCGTCAATGGCGGCAGGGGCTTCGATACTGTCACACTCAAAACAAGCCTCTCGGCTTAATCAGACCAGCTGGGCACCTTCGCCGTGGCACGACGAAGGTGGTGAGCCATGCGGTAGGCCATGGGATGGCCTAGGCATGCGTGCTTAGGTCAACCTGTGGCCGGGGGTGTGGGTGTGTTCGGAGGACTGTGGTGGAGGCGTAGAGGGATGGTGGATGGGCGGAGAGTGTTCCTTATGGTGAGGCAGAGCTTAGGAGATGGTTGGCGAGCCGTGTGGAGGGGCGGAATGGTGGGAGCGGCTCGCCGGAGGTCGGTCGGTGACGTGGAAGATGAGGGTGGTCAGCGATGGTCGAGGGTCAATTAAATGAAATAAAAGGGGGAAAAGAGAGAGGGGAAGATGGAGAACAATTCTAACCTACTTACAGGGATGAAGGGGGATGGAGAGGCGGACAGCTATACCTGCTATCGCCGGAGAAGAAGCTGCCCAGTGGAGGAAGAACGGCGAAGACGACGGGGCTGAGGCGGCGTGTGCGGGCATTGCGCGACGTGGAGAATCAGGAAGAAAACTCTGCCACTGGTTTTGTGGCAGAGCGAAGAGGGAAGGGAGGGGGGCTCGCTGGAGCTCGCTGGGTACTTTGGCCGGAGAAGAAAAGACGAATTGGAGGTGGAAGTCCAGCCAAGTCAAGCTGAAATTGGGCGGCCGGGTTTGTAGGTTCTTTTATAGGCACTGGGCTGTGCTTTCAGAGCGTGGAGGGCACGCCTGTGTCTCTGATGGCTCGCCAGAGAAGGAAAGAGGTTAGATACCCAAATCCCTCGTGCGCTCGCACGAGAGATTGGGTTCACACCAGAGATTGTGATTGGCCTTAGATGGAAGGAATTTCCTTAGAGAATCTCCCTTCCATTTCTAGGAGGGGATCTCTGAGGAATCAGAGAGTAATCCCTCTCTAAACCTCGCCGGAGGTTGGTTTTTCCCTAACAATGGAGGCAGGACTTGATTGCAAAGGTGGCGAGGAAATTAGGGGGCTCTCTGCAATGATTTTCAAAAGATAGGGGATAAATTGTGATTTGGGTGTACTAAATTGCAAAGTAGGTCAAGATGACCTCCCCTTAGGTCCAAATTTTGGTACAAACCTAATTTGGACCTAAGGAATCCAATGGTGAAGTTGGATTTTAGGTTTGACCTCGTTTGACTAGACATTTTGCATAAAAACTCAAATTAGATTACTTGAAGAGCTAGGACCCTAATCTAGGTCAAATTGGGTTCTAAAGGCCAAATTAAGTGTTCTAAACCCTAGAGGATATTTTTCCATGATTTTTAGAGGGTTTAATTTATTTTTATCCTGACCAGAACCATGTTAATTTGAGCGGGTCTGTTTTAGGGTTACCAAATGTCATTTAATTCCTAAATTGCACATGAACCCATTTCTGATTGACTCAACCCACTTTTTATATCATTTAGACCATTTGACCTTTGTTTTGCCTCTGAGAAATCCCGTTTATGTACTGCAATGGTAAAATTGAAGTTTTAACCTTTATTTCATGTTTTCTTCTTAGAGCACTTATTCCTTCATTTAGGCCTTCTTCTAGGTTATGTAGGAGCTTTTATCTTCTTTATTGGGTCAAAATGAGCTAGTTATGTCTCATGATGAGGCTCTCATCATACCCCCATGCCTAGCTTTTGCTAGTCCCTTAGCAAAATTCCAAGGTTTTAACTTCCGTTCTAGACCCAGAGTGTCTGTCACCAATCATGATAAGTGCTTCTCCTTTTCTTTTGTGATTCGGTAGGAATGCCGACAATAGGCCTAGAGGTACTCAAGTACCAACCAAAATCCGGACCTGGCCCGCTTTAGCCTCAGTCCTCTGCAAAGGTTTTTACGGCCCACAAAAACTAACCTAGGGTTTGTTGGACTCCGTGGTTAAAACACCCGTGCTTGAGACATTTGTAGCCTAAGTTCAGTTTGCAGTGCGTTTTTGTGAGAGATAGAAGATTTATTTGTTTGGAGAGCTTTTCTCTCTCTTTTCTTTTTATTACTAGCTTCGGATTAGCTTCTCAAGTCGGTCTGTATCGGATTCCTCGTCCCCATCATCAATCCTCATGGGTCCCTGGCTTTCGAGATTTCGAGATAATCCCGCCCATGGCAACCCCCAGAACCCTGGCTTTCGAGATTTTGAGATAATCCCTCCCATGGCATTCTGTGGCCGAATTCAGACCCTGGCGATCGACATTTCGTGATAATGCCGCCCATGGTATCTGAACCAGCAGAGTGCTTACATGGCCCCAGTAGGATATTTAAATATCCTAAGAGACAAGCACCGAGGAGACGATATGTTACGCATCTTCGAGGGGAATTTCCCACCTCTCCGCGCTGGGAACTCATCCAAATCAACTTGTGTTGATTGGCCGCTCCTAATCTAGGTGACTTTTTCAGAACATTAAACGCTTTTGCGTGATTTGGATGTTTATGCGTACTGAACCCGACTGTGTGTAAATTTGGGGTACTTAGGTTACCGAATCCCGCAAATCGGAGGTCAGTTAACAAGGCCGAATACTTCCTAAGCCTTAGACCTAATACTTAAGCTTCCCATTTTCCTCAACCTCTTGAGGATTATCCAGATTTTAGCGGATACGTGAATTTTTAAGCTAAAGATTCTAGCCCAAGAGGCCTAAGATCAGTGTTCCCTCTAATCTCTTGTTATGTCTTTTTGGCACTTTTTTTTTTCTTTTTCTTGATTTGGTCTAGACCTTCAGTTAATTCCTTAATCTTTTACTAATGACTGTTTCTTTTTCTCATTTTGTGCTCCTTTTTGTCATTTTACTCTTTTTCTCTTCTCATTATGAATATGTGGCTCACAAAATTTCCTTCCTCCCCATTTTTTTGTTCTTTTTCATAATTTTTCAATTTTTTGTGTTTTTGACATATGTGAATCTTTTGTGAGAATCCTTCTGATTTTTTTCTTGGTTCTGTATGTATGCACTTTATCACCCCCCTATGCCTAAGTTTTGCAATGTCCTCATTGTAAACGGAGGGTGTGAAGTAGTGTTGAGGTCAGGGACTTAGGACAGGATACATCGGGTGGGTGAATGGATCGGAAATGACTGATGCGGATGATTTTAAGCTCTGATACGTGTACCAGAGGTGGGATCAACTGTCTAAGGCTGAACTCAAGGTGCAATGGACGTGGAGTACAGATGGATAATCAGACGGGTCTCTATTTTTGGGATGATGGGTTGCCTCCCGTTAAGCGCTAAATTTAATGCCTTCAGCCGAGCGGAAAATGGGGTGGAGAGGGAGTGGTCAAATCAGCGGAGTTTTGGAAAACAAGCACCTTAATTAAGAGCCTGGTTGGTCCAACCAGGTGCTTGTTAAGATCAGTGGGCTGATGATGCAGCCCAAACCCAATAAGTCTGGTGGGTTGATAGATGTAGATGAACAAATGCGGAACCCACCCTATGCAGTGAAGTTCTGATGGATATGGAAGTGAAAACTCGGGTTTAGGCTGAGTCGACTCAGCCTGGTCAAAGTAGGGTTTCGAAAAATAGTCAATGTAAGGTGTGGAATCCCTACAAGGGTGATCAAAGAATGATGGCTCCTGATTTTCGGTCTGATCAATGCCCGATACCCAATATAGATATGGAGTTGAATCATCTGCAAACGGCTCCGTGAGAGGTGAATCGAAATAGAAATTGAGTCCGATTGTGGGTCGAGGTAGAGAACGGGTTTTGATTGGTTCTGTATATGTGGAGCAGGTGGCTTCAAAGAAGATTGGCTTATTATAATTAGGAAGCAGATTTTCTCCGATGTTATGATTAGATTCGAAATCTTCGGAGAGTTTGCGAAAATCAAATTTTGAATGAGATTCAAGATCATGAGTTCCACCACAGAATAAATCATATGTTATATACTCAGCAGCCTGACTGGGGTCTAGCCTAAATGTTAATTCTGAGCTTAAAAGGGTGTCCTTATCTGGTAGAGGCTCAGGTTCTAAGCTAGTAGGGCAGACCCAATTGAAACCCCGCTCGTCCAACTCCTCGATTTCTGTGTCGTAGATTGGCATGACTTCTGAAAATTGATTCGTTCCTCTGAGGAGGTTGGCGAGGGATATTCATCAAATCGAGGCCCAAAATCATATTCTTCATTAAAAGATTGATCTTCTTCATATGGGGCCTTGAAATCCTCAAAATATGTTTCAGATCTAGGTTCTAGGCTTAGGATGTGGGTTGAATTACTAGAATCTAGGTCTGAATAACCTTCAAGGGTCACCTTGTAAGAATAAGGGACGGAATTTATACCCTCGAGAGGTTCAGTTCTATTCTCCTTCTTGCAGGAGTTTTGGGATTCTAAAATGGGCTCATCATGGTCTTTTCCTGCATTTGGAGCTTCCCAACCTTCTTCAATATTAGGCACATTATACTCCATTTGGGTTGGGAATCCACAACCATTTTGTGCCTCAAACCCGAGATCAGATTTATCCTCGATGTTGTCCCAAGATAGTTCCTCCTCTGTTTGTGGTATATTCGGGTATTTCTGGTCAATAACTTGTTTTACTAATCTCATTATCTCTTCCTGTTTTTCAAGACTATCTTGGTGTTGCTTCCAAAGTCGAGGATTTGTCATACATTGAAGGTATTCAATATTGTGCAGTTTTTCTATCTCAATGTATGCAGTAATGATCAAGTCACGGGTTGATCCTTTTGTAGCTTCTGCTAATAGTACTTGGGGACAAGTTATGACAAAGGTTGTGGTTGTTGGGACATCAACCTGAATGTTTCCTACTGTTGTTGAGGTTTCTTCATTTTCATAGAATTCCATGGCATCCTCAATCATTTTATCTCTCATGGATCTCTGATATTCAGGTTTCTCGAATGGTAGTCCTAAGTGGTTTGGCTGCATATTTGGATCAGGTGGTGGAATCAAGATGTAGAATCAGAGAGTTGGAATTAAGATCAAGTTATGAAGCGATCAGATCTGAATAACGAGTCCCACTGAAAATGTGTTTGTGTGCTCTAAAGAGAAAAGATGAGGGATTGGAGATGTTTTTGACCCAATCAAGACACCCAAAGACGTTTGGATGACTATGGAGGTTCGGGGAAGATGGACCCCTGGATCAGAAGATCGTCCACCTGAGAATTACCTGGGCAGCCAGAGAGGGAGAGTCCCGCAAAGAACCCTACATGGTAGAGCGTCCGCACGGGTTACAGGGTTTCCCCCACCCGTCCTCTCTTGTCACTGAGATTCCAAGTAGACCAGAATGGGGGCCTCGACCTCTTAAGTCTACCACTTTTATTTCAAAGGTGCTTTAGGGTTCTCACTTGAACTTTAGATGTTTTGATATTGTGACCTAATTTAGAGGTTGGTTGACCCAAGGGGTAAACTTCACTTGACCTGTCCTATAGATGGCAGAATGATTCTAGGTTTGGAGCCTAGAGATCACCCTGATTCGACTCCCAGGTTATTAGGTCTAGAAATTTTAAGATTCAAGTGATTTTAGAACTCAATTTTTAGGGTTTGTCTTGTTTAGATCTCTTCAACCAAGGGCTTGGGTAGCACACTGATGCGGGAGGGTTTATTTCCTTTTATGCCGGCATGTGTGACTATCACTCCAAGATCCTACTGTAGAAACCCTAATTTGGTTCTATTTCCAATCCTCTTTTTATTTTTGAAAAGGTTCTCTTTGGAGTTAAAAACAAGAAGTGTGTTGTCCGCCGAGATTAAGCATGTTTTCAATTAGGCACATGAATTTATGGGATGACATCTAAAAAAAATCGTTCCAACTTCAAGGACATTTGAAAAATTTTCGCAAAATTAGGAAACGTTTGCCATAAAGATAGTGATTACTATATAAAGAAGGAAATTGATTCCTAAATTGATTTTCTTCCTTTTGTCTTTTCAGGATTAGGGGATGGTTTAAGGAAGAAATTACCTACCCTGGAGTGGTTGACTTGCGGGAGGGATTTTCTCATGAAATACCTGCAAGATCAAAACAAAGCAAAGTAGGGCAAGTTAGTGTTCAATATGATAAAAAGAATGTAGAGACTAGTGATAAATTGCGCGTTGCTCCCCGGCAACGGCGCCAAAATGTTTGTCGCACTCGATCGGGTTTTAAAAGAATGTCACGTTGTAATATAGCTGACAAAGCGTTCAAACAAATAAAGAGTTTTTATTACTCGAAAACTGGAGTATCCGAGGTCGAACACAGGGAGCAATTGGAATTTACTACTAATTTTAAATGTAATTGAACATTCTAATTTACTCAAAACTTTAATTCAAATATAAATGTATGCGGTTAAAAAGTAATTAGGACAAAAGAGTAAAATTGGACGTCTGATCTTGTGATCAGACGTCTTAAAAGTGTTTTCCCTTTTTCTTTTGATTATTCTTCTTTTTCTGATCTTGCTTTCTTTCTTCTTCTTCGTCTTCTGTCTTGGCCTCTCTTCTTTTTCTTCTCTCTTCTTCGTCTTCTGTCTTGGCCACTCTTCTTCTTTCTCTTCTCTCTTCTTCTTCTTAGCAGTCTCTCCTTCGTCTTCTGTTCTACAGGTCTTCTTCCTGCCTTTATCTTCTTCCTACCTTTGCTCCTTTTCTTGCCGTCCTTCTTTCTTCCTTCTCTTCTCTACCTTGCTCAGCCTCTTTTACTTCTTCTCTTCGTCTTCCTCGCGGCTAAGTCTTTCTTCCTCAAAGTTCAGCCTGCCTGCACAGAGCAAAACCTACCCTGGCCCTCTACCCGGGACCAGGCACACCGACAGGTGGGTGATGCGCGAGGTGTGCTCAGGATGAGTCGGGTCGGATCTCGCCAGATCCGCGAGGTGAAACCGCGGACGAGGCGAGCGTGGGTCAGGTGAGGGACCTCACCCCTGTGCGTTCGGAGGCAATGAGCGTATTACACAAAATCAATTTAAAGCATACCTGCGCCTCGTATCTTGCCGATGTGGGACTATCAGGCCTGCCCCGCTCTCGCACGCGCTCGTAGAACCATCGTGCAATCGCCACAGCTGCAGCCTCTGTTAGAGATGATTACTGGATCAGATGGCTTCGCAGTGCTTGCCCGAATGCGCAGCACCTGAAACCTGGAGCTGCTGACGCTTGGAACTGGCTTGAAGCTTCTTCACCCGTCGTCAATGGCGGTAGGGGCTTCGATACTGTCACACTCAAAACAAGCCTCTCGGCTTAATCATACCAGCTGGGCACCTTCGCCGTGGCATGGCGAAGGTGGTGAGCCATGCGGTAGGCCGTGGGATGGCCTAGGCGTGTGTGCCTAGGTCAACCTGTGGCTGGGGGTGTGGGTGTGTTCTGGGGACTGTGGTGGAGGCGTAGAGGGATGGTGGATGGGCGGAGAGTGTTCCTTGTGGTGAGGCGGAGCTTAGGAGATGGTTGGCGAGCCGTGTGGAGGTGCGGAATGGTGGGAGCGGCTCGCCGGAGGTCGGTCGGTGACGTGGAAGATGAGGGTGGTCAGCGATGGTCGAAGGTCAATTAAATGAAATAAAAGGGGGAAAAGAGAGAGGGGAAGATGGAGAAAAATTCTAACCTACTTATAGGGATGAAGGGGGACGGAGAGGTGGACAGCTGTACCTGCTTTCGCCGGAGAAGAAGCTGCCCAGTGGAGGAAGAACGGCGACGACGATGGGGCGGAGGCTGCGTGCGCGGGTATTGCGCGACGCGGAGAATCATGAAGATAACTCTACCACTGGTTTTGTGGCAGAGCGAAGAGGGAGGGGAGGGGGCCTCGCCGGAGTTCGCTGGGTACTTTGGCCAGAGAAGAAAAGACGAATTGGAGGTGGAAGTCCGGCCAAGTCAAGCTGAAATTGAGCGGCCGGGTTTGGAGGTTCTTTTATAGGCACCGGGCCGTGCTTTCAGAGCGTGGAGGGCACGCCTGTGTCTCTGATGGCTCGCCAGAAAAGGAAAGAGGTTAGATACCCAAATCCCTCATGCGTTCTCACGAGAGATTGGGTTCACACCAGAGATTGTGATTGGACTTAGATGGAAGGAAATTCATCAGAGAATCTCCCTTCCATTTCTGGGAGGGGATCTCTGAGGAATCAGAGAGTAATCCCTCTCTAAACCTTGTCGAAGGTTGGTTCTGCCCTGACAATGGCGGCAGGACTTGATTGCAAAGGTGGCGAGGAAATTAGGGGGCTCTCTGCAATGATTTTCAAAAGATAGGGGCCAAATTATGATTTGGGTGTACTAAATTGCAAAGTAGGTCAAGATGACCTCCCCTTAGGTCCAAATTTTGGTACAAACCTAATTTGGACCTAAGGAATCCAATGGTGAAGTTGGATTTTAGGTTTTACCTCGTTTGACTAGATATTTTGCGTAAAAACCCAAATTAGGTTACTTGAAGAGCTAGGACCCTAATCTAGGTCAAACTGGGTTCCAAAGGCCAAATTAAGTGTTCTAAATCCTAGAGGATATTTTTCCATGATTTTTAGAGGGTTTACTTGATTTTTATCCTGACCGAAACCTTGTTAATTTGAGCGGGTCTGTTTTAGGGTTACCAAATGTCATTTAATTCCTAAATTGCACATGAACCCATTTCTGATTGACTCAACTCACTTTTTATCTCATTTAGACCATTTGACCTATGTTTTGCCTCTGAGAAATTCCATTTATGTACTGCAATGGTAAAATTGAAGTTTTAACCTTTATTTCATGTTTTCTTCTCAGAGCACTTATTCCTTCATTTAGGCCTTCTTCTAGGTTATGTAGGAGCTTTTATCTTCTTTATTAGGTCAAAATGAGCTAGTTATGGCTCATGATGAGGCTCTCATCAGTTTGCATATTGCATGCGGGTTTTTATCATACATGTCTGTTGCATGCTATCGCGCACACAGTGCAATCACTAGAGTCACATGAGTCTAATTTTTCTACCTCTCCTCTTTGCACCTCTTAGGGCTTTGGTCGTAGATCAATAAGTTTGTCTCACTACTAGAGTCCCAAGGAGCCAGTAGTGAGCGGTCTCGATCCTAGACCTTAGACCTTTGATCATATGCATCCTAGATTAACTAAGGATCTAGGATGCGTATTTTGCATTGATACGCACCTAGATTAACTAAGGATACGCACCTACGTAGACACGATCTAGGATGCGTATTTTGCATTGATACTGTATTTGTTTGCGACAAACTATTTTCTACGTATTCTAGGACTCTTCCTTTCCTTTGAAAAGAAGAAAAACCTACTTTTCACGCGTTGTTTCTGGGGTCTTGTTTGTCGCTATTTTACCGCAATGGTGTGAGTGTGCCTTTGCACATTCTTTTGGTTTATGCTCAAGAGGCAATCCCTAAAGTCGCCTCTCGTCCCTCCATTGATAGGTATTCCTAGACCGATTGCATTGAACAACCAATTATTTTTCCATCTAATACATCTGCTTTTTCTACATTTGATCCTATGGACCAAACACAGAATCGGAATCCCGAGATCCCTTCTTCTTCTAGTCAAGGGGAGATGCCACCTTTTGATATTCATGAGGTGCTCCTGAACTAGAATCTATAAATGCTCAAGTAGAATCATCAAATCAATCTGTTGACGGCTGCTCTTCAGAATTTGCAGAACCTACAAACCCATCCTCCTCCTCAACTTGAGGCTGGTTTTGATCTCCCTGATTTCCTGAATCCACCTCGTCCTAGGCCTCTACTCTGAGACTACTATAATCCGTCCAATGCACAAGTAGAGCCTAATGTTAGGATTCCTATTGGGGAAAATGACCTAGAATTAAAGTCAAACATTATAGGTCTTATCCCACAATTTCAAGGGTTTGCATTCGAGGATCCATTCCAGCACATCGAAGATCTAAAAAATCTATCACAGACTCTTGGTCCTCAAAATCAAAACCAAGAAATCCTACTCATGAAGATGTTCTCCTTTAGCCTTAATGATAAGGTTGCCTACTGGTACAGAATGATCGTATGACCTATATCTACTTGGAACAATCTAGAATCTGCATTTTTGAAGAAATTCTTCCCTATAGATTGCATAAACGCACTAAGGCGAGTCATTACTACTTATACTCAGAATCAAGGATAACCAATTCATGAAGCATGGGAACGCTTTCATGAATTACAAAGGAAATGCCAACATCACGACATCCCTCGCTGGCAACTCATGCATATCTTTTATTATGGATTACAAGAGGGCATTCACAATATGGTCGATGCCTCTTGTGGAGGGAACCTTCTGAATTGCGACGCAGAATCCACCTCAGAATTATTTGGAGGGATGGCGGAAAACTCAATCAATAATGCATCAATGTCGTAATTCATGCGAGGAAACCCGCATCAAAATTCACATCCAAACTCCCATCAGAAGGGCATTCAAGAGATCGGGAATCCGTCTAGTTCTAAGGATTTAGAGATTATTGCAGAAAAACTGGACAAAGTTGATATCGTAGCGAAGCATCTCGATGAGGTCAGGAACACTATGAAGACTCTTACACATCTGATCGCTACGCATAATCCTATGCGTACACCTCTTTTGCAAATTCCCACGAGAGGGAATTTGTGAATAATCTGGATTCTAGTGATCCATCTTCCTTGGGTTTTCTATCTACTCCTATACCAACCCAAGGAGGGACCTTTGTCCCACAATCTTTCCCACCTCTTTCCCAACTTCCTATTTTTTGCGGAAAACACGCCATATCCTTATGATTTGAACGCCATCCAGGGACTTACACCGAGATCGAACCCATATTCGAATACCTATAATCATGGATGGCATAATCACCCTAATTTCTCTTGGTCTAACCATTCACAAAGACCATCATATTTGACTCAGACCAGGCAAAACCCGCCTAAGTTGCTGTTTCAGTAACCAAACACGAGACTATTTCACGCGGGTTCGCAAAACTATGCAGGGCCAAATAAAGACTCGCAGCTCGATCAGATTTTGCGAGCTGTGAATGAGAGCCAGCGACAGAATGCTGAAGCTCTTGCTAAAGTCCAACGACAATGTTCGACAGAACTGGCTGACCTTAGGGACCAAATCACGTAGTTAATTGAGTCTCGTCAACTAGGAGCCCTTCCATCCCAGCCAGTTCCAAACCCTAGGAATATCCAGCAGAGATTTCACCTAGGAGGTCAAAATCCAAATCAGGGACAAGTCCACTTCCTTAACCAAATACCCCTGAATCAGAATCCAAATTGGAATCCACCCTCTACACCTCCCGACTACGAATATCTAAATCAGCAGCAACCTTTTTCGACTTAATGCGACCAGCCTTTACTCTCTAATCTGTCTTTCCAGAATCAAGCATCTGCATCTTCACCAACTTCTTCTTCACATGCGAGTAATAACTCAGTTACAATCCGCCATGGGACTTCCACTAGGGATCCAGTAGATCCATGAACCCTATCCCAAGACCTTAGTACATCTAAAACTACTCCTGTCTCTACACCTATAAGAGGTGATGCACCCAATCTCGCGAATCCCACTAATTCATGAGATCAGGGTAATACCACAGTAGAGAATGTAAGTGGATTGTTACATGATTGAAACTACTTGTAAGTGGATAAGTTGGAAGATAATGTAAATAATTGTTAACCTTGGAATTAGTAATACGAAATTACTAAGGATTTTTGAATTGGCAAAATAAGAGATACAACTATCCATAAATTGGTTATATAATACGATGGATATGTCGGGAAATAAAAGGATTAGATAATTGGTTTTTAGCCCTGCTACTTGCCGGATTTTGGCTCTAGCTTTGGGTCTTTTCAGATCGGGTTCAGGAGCTGGTTTAGGGAGTGGCTGGCCGCCCCACGACTCTTTTGTTAGGCTTAGCGGTCAACTGGGATAGTAGATTTCAGGGCTTGAGGCTTGGAGTGGTTCTTCCCGGCCGATGGGTAGGTCATTGGCCGCCTGTAGTTCAACATACACAGCACTTGTACGTGCTCATGCTACACGACATAGTCGCCACATGTTTTCGCGATGACCCCAAGGTGATGGAGCATGGCGACTCAATGCGTATAAGCAGTCCTCCCAGCTAGGAGGGTTGCTTATATCGATCTTGCACCACAGGAAGTTACACGAGATTATCTCATGCCCGAGATGTCAATTAACAGATTGAGAATAAGAATATGGGAAAATTAAATAAATAGAACTGGATATGAAATAAATTGTAAACGGACGAACTCTTAACATAGTGCTTTTTTTTTCTTTTATGCTCTGTTACTTGGATTACATGTTTAGTTGTTCTACTCTACTTAGTTTTCACTGAAGTTTTGTCTTGGGTTCCGTACTTAGGTGTTATTGAGCAGTTGGGTGCAGCGGCTGCTGTTGGTTAGACTTCCGTGGAATCGGGTCCTACTTGAGGAGACGGTCCATACTAAGCCAGTGGCTCATAGCAGTAGTTCTCTTTACGCTGTTAGAATTTTATTTCCTATCTTTTTGGTAGTTGTATGAGACTCTCTTTAATTTCTACTTTAAGGTGAATTTCAATTATATTGTTAGCACTTTAGTTTTTCTTTCATTTAATGCTTTATGAATGAATGTTGACTATTGATGTTTTGTGGCTCTATGTTGGGTGACTGCGATCTTATGGGTATTCGTGCTAGTTATTAGCACACAGCAACCCTGGTTTTGTCGGTTGGCGGGACTTGGGTCATCACAAAAACTACTGTAACTCATTACATTGTTGAAATGGTTGGCTAAGGACACAATTTCAATGCTTTCATCAGTGAATTCAACTTGGATTTATATTGAAAAAATAAGTTCCACTTTTTGTGTTGCAAAATGCTTATCAAGAAAGACCAAGATATAACAAGTCAAATTTGTAATATGTGTGCCAATCTTCGCAATAATTGAGAAAAGATTCTAGATAAGGATGAGGTGATCCTTGTGATACCAAGTTAGATATGCTTCATTAACTGATGGGAACACCATCATGAGCCATAACTAGCTCAATTTGGTCTGATAAAGTTAATAAAAGCTCCTACATAACCATCAGAGGGTCATATATGCAAAATGTTCTATTTTGAGAAGATAAGAAACTAGGGTTATTTCTTCAATTTTAACAGCATTTCATAATTACAGAATAACCATGGGGTATTTCAGGAGTGTATTAAAGGTCATATGGTCATTAATGTCTAATAACTGTGTCCATGCAGAACGAAACAGGTTTTCACATATTTCAAGAATTAATGGACATCTGAACCATAAAAGCAGACCTGCTTAATTAACTAGGGATTTGGTTAAGATAAAATTCATCTAAACCTTCTAAAAATCATAGAAAAATATTCTCTAAGATTTGGTATCCTTGATTTAACCTTCTGAACCCAATTTGACCTAAAATAGAGTCAGATAGAAAATTATCCTAATTTAGGTTTTTATATAAATTACCTAGTGAAACTTATTCAAAACCTAAGTCTGACTTTATCATTAAATTCCTTGGGTCCAAATTAGGTTTGTACCAAAATTTGAGCCCAATCTGAGATTATTTCGACCTAATTTGCATTTTGATCCAAATCTTACTCTTATTATCTCAAATAGCCCCTCAACTTTATAAATCCTTACAAAATGCCCCCTAACTTATTCATATTCTTTGCATATTAGTCCTTGTTGCCATTGGAGGTCAACCGACCTCTAGGTGAGCTTTGACTGAGCTAAATCCTACTTTAATGGCAATCAAATCCCACCAAATTTGGTGGGATTGATGTTCACACTTGGAGAAACTTATTGGGACAAATCCTAACTCCTAAAACCCTTTGATTCGTGCGTGCAAATGTATGGAATCAATGGGTGCTTCTTGATTTCCTAAAGAGCAAATCAGAGCTCTTTCCTGATCTAGAGCCCTCTTTAGAGCTCTATTTAAGCCCTAGAAGTCCTGCCTTACCTCCTTAGCAAGTTTTGGCGAGAGAATCCTCTTCCAACTCCCTCTCCGGCCACCAAAAACTCTTACTCTAGTGACCTCTCTCTGTCCTCCTCTTCCAGTCGTCCAACCATCAAATTGGACGGCCGACCATCTTCCTCTCTTCATAGCGGTCGTCGCCAGCCAAAGCACGACTGCCATCTCTACCTCCTGCTTCATCTCGACCTCGCCATCCTCTTCTCCTTCTCCAGCTCCAGTCAAGCCATGACCAGTGCTCTCCATCCCTCTACCTCTCCTCAAATCCCCTCTACTTCTTCCTCTCCTCTACATCTCTTTCCCTATACTCACAAACCACTCACAATGCACTGTCACCCGCACGGCCTTCATCTTCCCCGCCTTCGACGATGCTCCGGCATAGCCTCCAGCCCACTACACTTCATCAAACACCTCGATGCCACCTCCACAAACTTCACCGCGCCACCCTCATCGAATGCCCTCTTCTAATTTAGGCTTTTATCCACCAAAGCACCTCACCGACCACCGTCACTTGCACACACCTTTGTCGAGGTTGTCAGGCCTACTCACGACACCACACACCACACCATTGCCACCAACGCATTCTCTACTTCATGGCGAAGATTTTGAACACATTTGACGTGACCGTGAGGCCGTATTCTTGCTTTCAGGTGACTGACCAGAGCTCCTCCACAGCCCTCGTCTTCTCCGATCCCGTTTGCTCATCTCCAGCTCCTAACTCATCCAACTGCAAATTGCAGTTGATGTGGAGCCTTCATCTGCAGTTGTCCAGGCAGCTAATCAAAGTCATCAGCTACGCCTTCTGCCCCAATTGGAAGCTCAACCTCCTGTTGCTGCTATGTGAGGAAGCCTTTGTGGGATGTCCCACATCGTAGATTAAGGACCTCCCCGCAGCGTAGAAAGGCCAAAAGTCACAGATGCTTATCGCCTCTGAGAGCTCCGGGGTGAGGTCCCACTTGCACACTCCATCGCATGTGCCCTCGCTCGCGCTCACGCCACAGGGGTCTGGGCCCTGATCCAATTACCCGGCTACCCAGGTTCGGTCTAATCTGTTTGTTTTGAGAGAGAAAAGAAGAAAGTGAGAGAGAGAGTGGGGGAGGGTTTTGCCCTTCACACCTATTCTCTATGCTCAGCAGATTTGTGGAGGCCTTTGCCTCTGTGTTGTGCCGTGCTGTGCCTCTTCCTTAAGGCAAGATGGAGAGAGGAGGCCTTTGACTCTTTTGTGGAGCTGTGTTCTGCTGATTTTGAAGATACTATTGCATCATTTAACTTGGTTGACGAGGAATATTGGTTGATAATCACTATTGATGCATTTGATATATTTGAAGCTTAACATCAAAAGGGTTAATTGGTGATTCAAATCATCATTTTAACCCATTATTTTTGCACATTGGTACTTGAATTATTGATATATCATTCTTGAATAAGTTTGGTTGCAATTACTTATATCTTTCACTTAGAATTGTGATCTTGAGATTGATTTGCTGATTGCTCCCTATGTTCGACCTCAGATTTCCATTCGAGCATAAATTTTATTTGTTTTCGCACTTTATCGGCTATACTGCAATGTATCATTTTTAAAGCACCGATTCAGAGCGATAAACATTTTGGCACCGTTGCTGGGAAGCAACGCACAATTTGATCTCTTGATTACGATTCCTAACTTGATACTAACAACATTTATCTCTTTTGATTGTGATTTATGCAGGGATTTAGCCAAGGAGAAAGATCAACCGCATAACAGCCACTCTAGGGGCAGGTAAACTGTAAATCCATTTTCATTAAGCCCCTGATTCTGAAAAGCGAAAAGGAAAGAAATCGATTAGGACCAACTTGCATTCTATTTTTAGACTAATCATCACAAGTTGCCTAATTTGATACATTTTCAGAAACATCCCAAACCTGATTCTTGCACCTATTTAGGGATTTAAGACACCTAGGGCTATGATGAGAAGACTCATCGTGGCTCTTAAATACCCCTAATTAACTAGTTTCCCTAGTTAATTAGCTAGGAATATGTCTATTTAGGGTTTAATTATGATATAAGTGATAATATATTAAAGGACCATAAAATAAGTTAATAATGCTAAATTAAATGTCAATTAATGTTATTAATAATTTAAATAATAATTTGGACTCAAATTATAAATATTTAGCTACCTAATTAATATTTAATTTAACATTATAAATATTTAACCCTAAGTATGTAATAACTTAAGTAACTTAGTCAATTAAATAAATAAAGCTAAAAAGGTCAAAAATGTAAATTCAAGGTATATATATAATATTTATCTAATTTATAATCATATATAAAAAATTTAAAAAGAATTAAATTAAAATAAGCCTTGAAAACCTCAATTTATGTTTTAGTCCTTAGGTTTCTATTTCCATTGAGTCCTTTTATTTAGTTTAAGTCCTTAGGAATTCTTGCGTTTACGACTCTGTGTACACTGACATCTTCTTCCGCTTATTCTTCTTCCTTGCACTGGACGGTTGAGAGCGTTCGGTCACCACAATGCTCGATCACCGCCCATCCCTCGCCTAAACTCCTTCGCTGCTTCTCCAGAGCTTTCGCTCACCTTCCTCTTCGCATCCGACGGATCGGATGAAGCTCTAATCCTATTTAGGATATGAAGCTCACCGACGTCGGAGACAACGCCGGTGGTTACCTTGCACTTAGACTCTTTCTTGTCTAGATACATCCCCCTCTACCTTCACCGCAACCTATAAATAGCTGTCCACCCCTCTGATTTCAGCAGTTAGCTCCCTACCTCCTTCCCCCAACTGTAGCTAACTAATAGGCTATTCTCGCCTACTTTGGCGACCTATCACCACTTCCACACACTTCCTTGAACCATTTCCACCTGCTGTCGAGCTTCGACGTCCTCTGCCGCACCTCTAGACAAAGCATTGACTCGAGACTCTGCTTCCACTTCACGAATTCGCCCGCCAGACTTCTTCCCCTTCCCTCTGATTTCCTCCTCAGTTACGACCGATGACGGAGATCTCTCTGCCCATTCGTCTAAGTAACAGTAGGTTAGGCAAGTTAGAGTAGGTTAGTTTGGTTAATTAGGTAGTTTAGTTAAGATAGATGCTAAATTTTTCTGCCATCTTGTTCAGCTCCGGTGAGCTCGTTGAGCTCGTTTGGAGCATTCTTTTGTCTTTTTAATTTGCTGAGCACCTTCCTTTTCATTTCACGATTCCATTTCTTGTTATTTCATTTACTTTTATCAGCTTATGCGCCTAGTCCACCTCCAACTTCACCGGCGACCTCTGCTATCCATGGCGGAGGTCGACGGTGTAATTCACACTCAATTGGGGCCCTCCATCGCTTTAACATCACATAAGGGCCCCGTTCTACTTACTAATTAGCTAAATAAACATATGTATACAAAATGCCTAAATCACCTGAACCTCTTGAGCTTGCTGTCAATGGCAGCTCCGGAGGAGTTTTTCCACCTAATTAGTCACTTGTTCACCATCGCCTCATTGTACTGAGCAGTTCCCCTCATCCAATTTTGAGGGAGATCAGTTCCTGAGCTCTGTCAAACTCAAGTTGTAATTTCACTGAATTCTTGATAAATTCAGTGTCAAGTTCTTCAATTGATGAATTTGTTGTTTTCTTGAGATTCCTTATAACCTCAGGAGCTTGTTTCGACCACTCACAGTCTATTTTGTGGAGTTTCAACTCCAGACACTTATTTCTTAGTTCACCGAAGCTCCAATGAGCTCCGGCAAACCAAATCCGAGCTTCAGCCATTGTTAGATCCTCTAGAGCTCCAGATCACTTCTCTTGGGCCTCAGGATCAAGGATCCAAGCTCCTTAGTGTGTTTCAATGATCTAAGCTCCTTATTGAGCTTTGTCTTCTCCAACTCCGCCGGAGTTGGAGAAGCTTATCTATTGAGGTGTTAAGTTTGGAAACAGGTCCATAAGTATCAGAAGAACCTAGGGAATTTGTTCTAGGTTTTTATTTGTAGTGGCAATCTCTGATTGTTGTCAATGAACAAACCACTTTTAGATCTTAGGTGGCGACACCTAAAACCACTTTTAAAGTCATCAAAACTCTAATTTGATGCGTGGAATCAATTCCTTAGGATGATGTGATCTGAATTAAGCCGTCAATTGAAGTTTAAGGATTCTGTTTGTGAAAATCAATTTCTGAGCTATAATGGTCAACCCTAGAATGAACTTGAGGGTTAGAAGTTTGATTCCTTGATTTTATGGATTGATTGAGTTACTGGGTTGAATTGGAGTACATTATGATTGAATTTAATGTGTTTAACTGAGGATTGAGAAAGTTTCTAAGGTCTGAGCAGTTTGGGTTCATTTGAACCCAACATCGTTCTTAAGTGTTTTTGATGAAATTAGAACTCAATCCCTACCCAAATCAATTGTTTTTAGCCTCTTGATTCAGTTCAGACTTCTTCTTGAGGACTTTATCTTTCGGTTGACCTGATTGGAGTTCAATTCTGAGCTCTGGATACTGAGAACGAAGCTTCTCCGCTTTTGGCGTCTCCTAAGCCTCTTCCAGACTTCATACCTACTCCATGTGGCATGGAATGACTCACTAAAGGCATCCAAGCCTTCAGTTAAAGGCAAAATTTCCTTCTGCAGGTCAAGAGACTTGCTATTGTCCTTTTTGTAGTTGTTCCAGCCATGGCGGACAGCCATGTTTATCCATGAAATCTTTGGATTAATGATGATTCAAACACCAAATTGGTGTTCCAATTAGGTAGAGCACCTGAAGAGCTCTCGATCGAGCTTTGGAACGCTCAATTTGGCCCAGCCAATCGCTGGGAATCATCAATTGAAATTTGGTTTGGGGCACCCGAACTTAGTAATCGACTTTCTGTGACATCTAGTCAAGCACTCACAATAAAGCATTGTTATCGAGTTTTAATCCTCAGTAATGGCACCAAAAAAATGAAGCGATCGACCGCAGTTCGTATAAAAAACATCATTGTTGTAGTATATGTCACAAATACAAACCGTTGTCGCGTCAATTTTATTTATTTACTTAATTTTTACTAGTTTATTCTAGGTTATTCACTGAGAGGTAGTTATTGATATACATCACTCTCTTATACATCACTCTCTAAGTGTTAATCATGCTAAATCGGGGTTTAAAAAGTGTTACGTTGTAATATAGCCGAGATAGCGTTGAAAATAAATATAATTTTATTACTCAAAAAATGTTCCGAGGTTGGACACAGGGAGCAAATGGAATTTACACACTAATCTCAAACAATTAATGCAAACTGAACACATAATACTACTCAAAAACTAATTAGGAGAGTAGAGCAAGAGTATATGAAGAGTAAACATAATTGTAGATAAAATAATAGTTACTCAAATTAACTAAAGAAAGAAATAGGAATTTAGACGTCTGATTTTACAATCAGACGTCTTAAATGACTTGTGCTACAGTTCTCCTTCTTTTCTTCTTCTGATCTCTCTCTGATTTCTCTTTTCTTCTTCTTCTTCACCTCTTCTTTAGGCTTTCTTCTCTTCTTCTCTTTCCTTCTTCCTTTGCCTTTGCGAGCCCTCTCTTCTTTTTCCTTCTTCTTCCTTTGGCTTTGAGAGCCCTCTCTTCTTCTTTCTCTTCTTTCTTTCCTTAGCTTTCTTTGTCTTCTCCTTCCTTCTTCTTCTCTTTCTCTACCTTCTGCCTTTGGCCTTCTCTGAGGTCCTTCTCTTTCTCTTCTTCTCTTCTTCTACTTGACCTCCTCTTCTTCCTCTGAATTGCCTAAGTGTTGGAGCCAAACTCTCCAGGGAAAAAACCCCCCTAACCCTGCGCAGCTCTCCTCTCTTCTTCTCTCTTCTCTATTTCAGTCTCGCTCTCACAAGGCCTTTAGTCGGTCGGGTAATTGGACCTATCGCAGACCCGGGTCTAGGCTCACCGACGTGTGTGGTGAGCGAGGAGTGTAAGGTCAGGTTGGGTAGTCAGGTCAGCTAGGTCCGCGGGTTATGTCGCGGATGAGTCTGGCGAAGGGGGGGGAGGAGGACCTCACCCTCAGTGTTGGAGGCAAACAACCTCTTTCACTTTTTCCTTTTATGTGGGTGCAGGAGCCTTTCCACTTTCGAGGTGGGACTAAATGTCCCACCTGTCTTCCGTGCACCGCAGCAGAGAGGGTCTTCGCACTTGCAGGAGCCGCAGAGTCTCTTGACTCCAATTGAAGGCCTGGAACCGTGCGTGAGGTGATTCCACACAGCCTGGGACTGAAGCCTAGGCGTAGCAATACCTAGGTGTAGCTTCAAGCTTCCTTCAAGCTCAGCAATAATGGCGGACCATGGCCAAATATCTGAAATCAAGAACAAGGGCCTTATGGCCGCATCAGAATGTTCAACAGTATCGTTGTGGCACGACGAATGTAATGGTGGCTGTGGCATGAAGAGAAGGTGGCTGTGGTGGCCAGACGGTGACGGTTTTGGCTAGTGAAAGTGGGTCAGTTCGGGGAGGTATTTGGTTAGTCGATGGAGTGATTGGATTGAGGGGAAATGATCAGGGAGTTGCGGTGGAGGTTGTAGGGTGGTCGGTGAGGTGGATGAAGGTGTGTAGTGATGGGATCACCTCGCCAGAGGAGTTGCCGGAGATGGAGGAGGTGATGGTGGTTAGTTGCGTTGGTTGGTGGTTTTGGGAAATAGAGAGAGAGGGAAAGAAAGTGTGGGAAAGAGAGAACTTAAGAAACCCAATCGAAGGATGAAAGGGGAAAGGAATTCCACGTCGGTATGGTTGCCGGACGTGGGGAAGATGAATCCTCCGTAGAAGAGGTGGCGGCGAAGACGGGGTAGGAACGATGTTGGCCGGTATTGCGCGATGCGGAGGACTGTGGTGGAGACAACCTTGCCACTAGTATTGTGGTTAGGTGATGAGAGAGCTATGGAGAAGCCACCGGAGCTTGTGGAGGGTTGTGGCTTGAGGGGAGAGAAGAATGGAGGGGGAACTGACCCAATTTCAAGCTGGGAGAATGCGGGAGGATCGGGGTCTTCTTAAATAAGTCTTCAGAGAGGGTTTGCGCTCAGAAGCTGCTTCCAAGCAAGGCAGGTTCACCGGAGATGGAAGCTCTTCAAGAGACCCAAATCTCCCATGCATTCGCACGAGAGATTGGGAGAGAATCAGGGCTTATGAACGGGTTCATATTGGAGGGATTTTCTCAGAGAATCTCCCTTCCAATTTTGGAGGGGATTCCCTGAGCAATCAAGGAGAAACCTCCTTTCAAAGGTTGCCAGAGTAGGATTCCTCTATGATAATGGTGGAGGAACCAATTTGTGAAGACGACAAAGAAGTTAGGGGGCAAAATGTAAGGGTTTTTAAAAGTTAGGGGTAGAAATGTAATCAGACAGGACCTTTTTGCAAACTAGGTCAAGATGAATTCCCCTTAGGTCCAAATTTTGGTACAAACCTAATTTGGACCTAAGGAATTCAATGGTGAAGTTGGATTTTGGGTTTGACCTCGTTTGACTGGAAAATTTATGCAAAAATCTAAATTAGGGTAAATATCTGTCTGAGACCCCATTCTAGCTTAAGATGGGTTCCAATGGCCAAATTGAAGGTACTAAACCATAGAGAATATTTTTATATGATTTTTAGAGGGTTTAGGTATATTTTATCTTAACCAAAACCTTGGTTAATCAAGTGGGTTTGTTTTTAGGGTTCCAAAAGTCATTTAATTCTCAGATCTCACACAAACCCTTTTCTATCAAATCAAACTCACTTGTTATTTTATTAAGACCATTTGTCCTTTGTTTAGCCCTTGAGAAAACATGTGGTTGTACTACATTGGTAAAATTATAATTTTAACCCTAGTTTCTTGTTTCACTCTCAGAATGGGTGTGTAGTGAATTTTGACATTCAGTTGGTTATGTAGGAGCATTTATTCTCTTCATTGGGTCAAAATGAGATAGCTAGGGCTCATGATGGAGTTCCCATCACTATGTCCAAAATTATTCTCTAATTCCAAAAAGTTTGGTTTTATGTACAAATATGAATGAATGAATTAATAAATGAAAGAATGAAATAATTTATGTATAAGAGAATGAATTAAAATGCTTGCAAACATCTATTTAAAAATAAGCATCAAATACTTTAATTAAATACTATATACTATCTATTTACATGTTATAATAACAATGCTTACATATCTATACAATGATATGGTATAATATGTAGCATACTAACTTAATTTAATATATTAACACCTATAGTAACATATATAGTATGTACAATGACTTTTATAAACGTCGCTAAACCTTAGGAAAAAGTATATACATAGGCTAAGGTAAAAATAGGATCTATAGTGACATTTATTTTATATACAGTGACCTAGTTATCTGTCACTAAAGCTCACAAGTTATTTATATACATCTATAAGCCCAAACACTCTATACACTAATGTATACTATGTTATTATATCATTTATCTACAGCATACTATATATACATTATATATATACACATACATATATACAGTCATTCTTCTTCTTTCTCTTCTGTTGTTCCTCTTTTCTCTTCTCTATCACCCCTTGGTAATTAAGACCCATGATTAGTGCTCATTAATAAAAAATTAGGTTCTTAATTGGCTGGCGACCCTTTTGAAGGATAAACAGCACCCTCAACGGGTGCGACCAGACCTCTACTTAGGTCACCCTGATGTGTTAATTAGCCCATTGATATCGTATTATGCCTAATATTGGGCCCACACAAGCCCATGCATAATGCTAGGCTCCCAGCCTACACGGCACTCAAATCTCATTTCAAACCATTGTCAATGCTCATAATATGCTCGAGGGAAGGGGTATTGGTTTCGGGTGCCTGGCGCCTGTGACGACTGGGAAGAGAGGGGAGTAAAAACAATTTATAGCACCGTAGGGGCTCTCACACCCACGATGTGGAGCTATGTTAGCGCAACCTCAACGTCGAAATCTCGGCGCGCATGTGTGAATTTCGTGATTTTGGCCCTCGATTTGAGGGCCATAAATTATTATAATTTCAAATTAAATTATAGGGTATTAAAGTATTTACATAGGGCTACATGATGGTATAATTTATTTTCACAATTAATTA
Organism: Thalassia testudinum; assembly: GCA_037157565.1. Classification (NCBI taxonomy): domain Eukaryota; kingdom Viridiplantae; phylum Streptophyta; class Magnoliopsida; order Alismatales; family Hydrocharitaceae; genus Thalassia; species Thalassia testudinum. The sequence continues at coordinate 63,968,074 of JAZHRO010000031.1, forward strand.
CATTTATTATATAAATAAATTAGTCAAAGTTTACAGTTTATTTATACTGTTAATTAGGTTTATTCCTTAATTACAAGTTAAATTAGTTAATTAATGATCTAATTGACCTATTATAGTAGTAATACATATAAAAAAGTATATAATACATATTTTTATTCTATTTTACACTATTTATTTTACTTTATTTACATTTAAATAGGTGAATTCAACATGTATAAATATAATTTAAGTTATAAATAGCATAATATATTATAAATATATCTATATTAGCTTAATTTACTTAAAATACAATAATATAATGTACAATATAAGTTAGTTCAGTTATAACTTAAATTACTAATTTATTTTAATTTAATCTAATAACTTAGCTAGTAACTTAATAAATAAATTATTTATTATATATACATAATTAAATTATGTTACGGGGTTCATTATGGACATAATATATATATAAACATATATACATAGTATAATTAGTAATTACATTTATATACAGGGTTTTATATATTTACTTAAGTTATAATGCTTATAAGTTAATATAAATAGTAGATAATTATATAATTAGGTTATGTACAGTTTAAATAATCTTAAATATTTAAGTTACAATATAATATATATATATATAAGTTATTTACACCTATTATACATCTATTTTACAATATATGCATGTATAACTTACTATGTAACTTATATTTACCTAGTATATATGGTATTTTTGAGTATTTTTGGGGTTTTTCTTCTTTTTATGGGTTTTATATATTTTGTACAGATAACGGATGAGAGAGAAAGAAAGAGATGAGAGAGAGTGTGTGTTTTTGGGGTTTTTATATATTAGTTTCTTTTATTAAGTTAAGAGGTATACTGAACCGTCGGCTGGTATGTTCTACTAAATCGGAGATTCAGATGACCTCAAAACTTAGTGTACACCTAGAAATATACCTAATCTTCACCAAAAAAGGTTTATTTTATTTTTTTGGATTGTTTAAATCATTTTATTTATCTATAAAGATAGCATATTCTAGGCCTTAAAGAGAATTTCTAATGAGAACCTAAGGCACTAGAATCCTAATCTAAAGGTTGGATAAGCAGTGAAAACATTCAGATATGCTCTGTAGAATCTAAGAGGTATGTTCCAGCCATTAAACATGATTTTCATCTAATTTCTTCTTTAAATTGTAGATTTGGATAGTTGGATACATAAGCTAGCTGACAATAAAGATTTAAATCGCAATATAAGCAATCCAAATGCAATTTAGAATCAATATCAGTACATGGATGCTTGTCTAAATTATGTACAACACTGAAAACATGTCAAATAATTACAACAACTAAAATCCTAGCCTATTGTCCTTCTGATAAGCCAAAAGAGCCACTGATGCTAGCTTCAGCAGTAGCAAGAACAGATCCTACAGCTGCTAAAACAATAGCTATAGGATCTGCTACTGCTATTGAAGCCCAATTTAGATCATCTAAATTGAATTCAGACGTCTTAAATGACTGTCAAAGGCTGCTTCAGCGCATCAAAACATCCATCCAGCAGCTGGAGAAAGATCTGATATCAAATTTAGTATGAATTTTCCCAGACCAGACTTAAGAAAGTCTGATAAGGGATCATGCATATTGAATTTGAGTCATGATTTTGAGTTAATATCAATTTGTATCAAATGGGAGTTGGAAAATCCATGGAAATGTAGCTGCTGAAGCAACACTTTAATGTGCTGAATTGGAATTCAAAACCAAAACACTAAATAACCTTAAGATCTGATAAGGCTTGAAAATCATTTCAAAATCAATTTAAAGTGTTAAATCTTCATGAAAAACTCTTAAATGGCACTCTCCACTTGAAATTAGAGAAAGAACACTAATCTAGCCCCTTCCTTATGCTATAGACAGCATGAAGGAAGACATTAAATTAGTCAATTTATTCCAAAAACTTGAATCCCAAACCTCTGAAACCTTAGGGGATATCAAAATTCCTTAGGTTAAAAATCAGAATCTCACTCAAAAACAACTCACAAATACTAGGTAGAGCCTCAAATCAACAAAGTTTATTCTCCTTGGCTCTGCCACACATTGAAAACCATCTAAATCTCCAATTAAAACCACATTCAACAATGGCTCATCTGAGGAAGAATCTATCATTAAAATCATCTCAGATTCACTGCCATGTACCGAATAACACAAAAATATATCAGTTCACTCGATAAAAAATCCCTTAGAACTCAAATGGATCAAAATATCACGATCTTGGATTGAAGACCAAATTAAATTCAAATCAAGCAAACCGATTTCATTTTAAATCAAGATCAGGGATCTTTGTGGGTTTCTGAAATGAATTGGAGACCCCTAGATGGATTTGAGTGCAAATCCTCATCTCAAAACTTGAGAGCAAGAGATGAGGGTTTGACTCCAAATGGATGGGTGGATTACAGATTAAAATTCAAGGCAAATCAGAAAGTGAAATGGGAATATGAAGAGGGAGAAAACAGTGATCAATGGGGGGGTGAAATCATCTCCTCTTATCTGAAATGATAAGACTAGGTGGAGTGTGAATTTTACTCTAAATCTACTTCTAAGCTAACTAACATCACACAATCAGATCAGAAGAAATCTATGTCTAATTTGTACTCCTAAATTACAATAATTATCACTACAGCTACTCTAGAAAGCATTAAATCTAATATATGAAAGTAGTAAAAAACTACTCTAAGGGAGGAGTGGGATTCCTGGGCTGCAGCTGGTCACTGTAGCGACGAAGTTGAGGAGGGAAGCTACTTCTGTCACCAGCAGCCGATGAATGGGGGAGGGAACTGGAGGTGGATGAAAGGATCACTCAAGGTGGAGGGAGCGATAGGCGCACATGCGATCAGGTGAGGTGCTTAGGTAGAGTGATGAGTGAATCAGGTCACCTCATGGTGGGATTAGGCAAATAGGACGTGGGCAGCGGTGATTTGAGGAGAGGAGCGTGCATAATCCTAGGCCAAAAGTGGACCATAGGATCAGATCTAGGCGAGGTGGTGATCGCACGCACCAAGTCGAGTAAACATTCGAATCAAAGAGAGCCACAGATCGAGCAATTCAAGGGAAAGACAGCTACGATTGTTGGAGTTCTTCGTAGTGAACAGTGGTCCGCGAACTACAGGTGCTGCGTAGGCTCTATTGGTGTAATTGCGAGGAACACCCCTCACGAAGAGGTAGAAAAAGTGTAAGCAAGCCCATAAGTGGTTAGGAAAGATTACAGAATGGTCCTTCTGCCTTACAAAGGAGTCCTTGGAGGTTTTTTCAATTAATGAAATGTGATATGTGAAGGGCCTAAATGTGAAACTCTAATTTCAAGGCCCTAATGCTGTCCAAATGCACCCAAGTTTTTATTGAAACTTAATTGAACATGTGACAAATTAATTTTACTTGTAATTTGTAATTTTGAGCTCATTTGTTTGTTCAATTTGCAATTGGATCACCATTTTGTATTTAATAATAGAATATCTCAATAATTGACCTAATTATGCATTTTTAGCACAAAATTGATGTTTTAGGTCTTTTTCTCTATTTCCCACACTTAACCCTTTTTATGTGTTAATTCTATAGTGTTTAACCTAGTTTCTAGCTTAACTTAGGCGATTTAGCTATGATGAGTCACAACTCATCACTTAGTCCCACATTGGGAAACAAAGAGTGCACACCTTGGTATAAGTTGAATTTGCACTGACGCCTCTTCCGTCATCAATGCAGGGCGCAAAGAGAAATGCCTGTGCGCGGGCGCGTGCATGTGCAGGTGTGTGTGTGTGTAGACGTAAGCCTGTGTGCGTGGGCCTGGGTGTAGGCATGGATGTGGGCCTATGAATGGGCCGTGACTGTGCATGAGATAAAACTATGAAAAATCCACCTAATAAATGAACTAGGTCCAGCTTAGTAGGGTCTGTTCCAGCCCCCTTGTGGGCGATGTGTATCCTAGAAAGGTCCGGTCGCCCATTAAATAAACATAATTTTGGATTAAAAAGAGGTTAATGGGCTCAGTTGGGTATGAAATCGGCTAAGTGTGGATGCAAGTTGCACAGTAAGGAAGAATAAGATAAGAGAAGAAGATTAAGCTAAGAACTAAAGAAGAAGAAGAAGAAAAGATTAAGAGAAAGAGGAGAAGCTAAGTGAAGAAGACAAGAGAAGGGCGAGGACTTAAGAGATTAAAGAGTAAGGAAGATAGAAAAGGAAATGAAAGAAGACATTTGAGAAGATTAAAGGCTGAAGCTACTGTATTATTATTTATTTAATTGTTGTAATAATGTATGAAACTTCTTGTAATTTCATTTTAATGCCTTATATCTTGTAATAAGCAATGTTCTATTTGGATTTTAATGAAAAATCTTTCTTGTAAATTTGTTTTTATTAATGGAATATTGCTTGTTTCCATTGTTAATCTTTTGTGCTATATTCATGTGCTTAAAATGTATTGTAATTATAATCTGATTAATTAATTTATTGTTAATTATTCATTATAAGTTAATGGTGAATTAGGACTCAATTGTGCCTCCCAGAGAATAACCTGGACTCAACCAGTTAAAAAGAACCTAAAAATCTAAAATGTTAGGTTAACTTGACCCTATACTACATTTTCGACATAAAATTGAGTTAACCTAAGTTACATTCCTATGCAATTAATTAAGTCTAATTAACTTAATTAACTATGTTGAGAATTTAACTGATCAGGCTACCACCTTCTTGATTTAGCCCTAGGTGCCTGATTGGGTTATTTTCGCTTGTAGAAATAATGTATCAGAGAAATATGTCATCATAGTAAAATCATCCGGTGGAAAATCCCAAACAAAGATATTTCAATAAAACTAACCATGAAGAGTTAGGTCGTATCCATAGGGATGAATGATTGCAATAAATTCATGAGTATAGAGCCATAATGTCTGCAGAAACATTCGCAAAATTAATTTAATGAATTTGCTACTCTGAATGACATTTTCAATTTCATGAGAAGTTTAGGGCTATTTATGTAAATTTCATGTTAGAAATTAAGCTCCTAAAATTACGTGGATGATGCACGTGTTGTGGCAGAGTATGTAATTTTTAATTGCATGCCATTCTTGATCCAATTTCAATGCAAAATGAGATGAATTACAATAGCTAAACAAATATGAGAAAAAATAAGTATGATGCCAAAATTTCACCTCAATTTAATAATAAAAAATCAGAAAAATGAGTTTTAGCACTCTCATTTGTCGTAAATTTTAATTGGTCCTTCATTGTAGCGAAATAAGGGAAAACTCCCCTTGCTCGCACGTGGAGGAGAAGGCACGCCTGGAGGAGAGATGCCCAGGGGAGGATGGCCACGATGAGGGTGTTCCGATGGCGGTGGTGGCATGGCCAATGGTGGCTGGAGTTGGCGCCGGTGATGAGGAAAACTGGTGGCGGCGGCGGCTTACTGGGGTGCAGGTCGTCGGTTGATGGTACGGATGGCGTGGATGCACTCGTGAAGGCGAGGGGAGCAAGCTGGCGTCAATGGTGCGGAGTTTCAATGCTCGTGGACGTGGCTGCATTTTGGGGGGTTTGGGTTCCTTCGGTTGGCAAAGAGGAGGAAGAAGAAGGAGACGTGAAGTGGAACTGGAGACAGTGTTGCTTACATGTGCAAGGGTGGTGCTGTGCACATTCGAGGATGGTGGCGGAAAGTGCACGCGCACGCGAGGAGGGCGCGCAAGGAGGTCCTACGCTGCTGGTGGCAAGGTTGGGCATGGCTACATGGGGAGTTGCAGTGGTGATGGGTGGCTGCAGTGGTTCTTTGAAGGGGGGAGTAGTGGTGATTTGTGGGGTAGGACGGTGGTGCTGTGATGGCTGCAAACTATCATTGTGCGATCGACGAGTGGAAGGAGTGGGGATGGAGTACGCCTTAGGCCGTGGTGCGCGCTGGTTCCATGGTGCAAGCTCTGCTTCACGGTGGAGAGGATGATCTATGGTGGAAAGATGGCATGGCTTTTAAAAAAAAGCTCTCCGTCTGTTTCTCTTTAGCCGCCAACTTCTCCAACCACTTGGTGAAGATTGCGAGTGGTTGGAACAGAAGATAAGTTCCAGCCGTACTCTATCAGACGTGCAATCAATAATTTAGATGTCTTAAAAAGTGTGGATTGCAGTGAGTCCACGATGGAGGTTCTCAGACATCTAAACTAATCTCCAAACATCTCATAAACGCAGAAATGTTGTGTGAACTCTTTCACCTAGCCTGTATTTATCAAATAAATTATATTATCATAACATATGTTATTAAATGTGAAATTGGTGTAAAAGATTATATGTAGACTAAGGTGAATTCCTATTTAACTCCTAATCAATTAACAACTAAGAACAACTAATTAAAGAGTACTTAGGCCAAATAATGGTCCATGAAAGTGGACTTATCAAATGCCCCCATAACTAAGTTTTGTTAGTCCCTAACAAAAAGTGAAAAATAATAGAAGTAACCAAAAGGTTTCTTCTTTTCTTATTTCAAAAATTTAGAAATCCAGAGAAATATGAAGTGATAGCAGCCTAGGCAACAGATCCATGTGAAAAGCCAACTTACATTAGAAGTTTGTACTTCACCCTTGATAAAATTTTATCGGGATAGGCAACTTCTTCCCTTAGGGATAAAGCAGCAAATGACCTATAATTTGACCTGGGCTTTTTGGCTTAAGTAGGAGATACTGAGTCAAATGGATTTATATTTGGTGGCTCACACTCATCTAGTGCTACATGTAGTCTAGTACTGTAGACTCTAGATCTCTAGACTATTAAACAAGTCACCCTAGAGAGGGGCTAAAAACTGTGTTCTCTTTGCGTTCCTTTATGCTTATTCACTCTTTTTCCTTCTTTTCTTTTTCTTCTTTCTTTTCTGAGATCACATATCTTACCAAATTTTGTAACTGTACTCAATTTTTGGTGGCCTCACTTGGCATTTACACTTCAATTAAAGTCCTAATAACCCTACAACTAAGTTAGAGGTCTTCAGCCAGTTTTTGGGCGATCAGAAATACTTAAAAGTAGGCATGAGTCATATTTGGTGGATCGCAATGGATGTTTTTATTGCCTCAATGATATGGACACCTGATAGAATTGACACTTAAGATAGTTATAACTTGAACATATTATTATTTTTTTCTTTATATATATATATATATTTCTTTCTTCACTGTTTTTTTTTTATATAGCTCAACACAACACGATGCAGACTTTTATTCATGAGGCATTATCATATTAGGGATAATGATGGTTAAGAGGATATTGTGTGGCTTATTTGGTGGAAATGCTTACTCTCGACACCAGGAAAGGATAGATAGGATAAGCGCATTTCAGACCTTTGACACTATTACCCTCCTTCAGCCGAGGACTCTATGAAGGACGGTCGTAACCATCTATGTTGAACGTTACGAATCGCTACGCTAACGTGTTTGGTTTTGGAAAACCTGTCGTTGTAGTTCAAAAGCGAAGAATTCGTGTTCAACAAATAAAATTTATACCGAAATGAAAATTCCGGGTCGAAAACAGGGAGGCGGACGTTTGATTTAAAAGCTACGCGTTTCTTTTTATTTGTCACGAAGTAATTCAATTTAAAACCATCTAATTATTTACAATAAATAGAAGAGAGAGAGAGAGTAAGAGAGAAAACGAATATTACACAGAGAAATCAAAATGAGATGTAGAATAAAGAAGGAATTTATCGTTAAGGAGATTGTTCATTTCACTCTTATAACTACAAAGCATAAAAAATTACTCTAGAAAGTGATAAATTTACTCTAGAAAGCATTAAAAGAATGGAGGGAGAAATATCCTCCTCGACGATTGCTTGGAAGACGAGCAAAACTACACTAGAAAGCAGTAAATCTATACTAGAAAGCAGTAAAAAGAATAGGGAGAGAGAAATCCTCCCCGACGGTTGCTTGGAGGACGAGCCGGACAGGACGACACATGGACGAAGGAGAACAAAGCAGGATGAAGGAGGACGAAGCAGAAGAACGGGAACGAAGCAGCACGCCGTCGTCGTCATGGGATCCACTTCCGAAGGGGGACAAAAATTTGGACTTTATCTCGTGAGAAGCATCCCGGGTGTGGGACAAGCTTCTCTTGAGCTTTGGAGGCGTAGAGAAGAGAAGGAAGGGATGAAAATTTCGTATGGAGGGTGTCTCCTTTTATAGTTGCAAGGAGTTGGGGCAAAATGGTCATTACATCTTCAAAATAATAAATGAGGGGTCTTTAGTGACGGATAAATCCGTCACTAAAGCCCCAACGTGGGCGCAGCTTCCGTGCCCATGCACTGCTCCTCAGCTGCCCACTTCCTCAACGCCATCTCACGTTCAGCGATCCTCAGTCGTCCGATCTTGCGATCGGACGGCTTAAGTCACGCCTTTACCCGCTGCGCTGCTCGCCCGCTCGCGTGCGATTGTGCGTGATGCCTCGCGTTCAATCGCGCGTGAACGCTATCGGGCGTGCGCGGCCGTCCGATCAAGATCCAACGCTCCACGCGCCTGCTCGCTTGCGCCTAATTTGAGGCTTGTGGGACTCAATCCCACGACCTCTGCTTCGCCTGCAGCTTCGTCTCCGCTACGCTACGCGATCGAAAAGGTCGCGCGGATGACTTTAGGGAGCCGCGTGCACAGCCGTTGGATCGAGATCCAACGGCGAAGAGGGGGCAGGTGCGCGGTCTTCATAGAATGAAAGAGGCCATTTGGGCGGCTGAGATGGTGCCACGTGGCACCATCTTGGCCGTCCCTCTTCTGGAAGTTGTAGATGGTGCCACGGATGTCGGATTGACTTGATTTTTATGTCGTTGGGCTGCGATCGTCGATCCGAATTCATCCGTGCGATTGGATTTGTCATCTAAAGTGTGGATTTACACCATCCTGGCCCTTGATCTTCTAGGGTTCCCCGATCACTATCTGATGCTACGGATGCCTGATTAGGGCGATCTTGGAGTCATTGAACTCCAATCGCCGCCCTGATCACATCCATACGGTTGGATCTTTGATCTGAGGTCCCCATAAAATGTTTGCCCTGTCCAAGCACATAAAAGGAGACAATTAACCTCCATTTTATTCAAACTACTCTAAATGCAAGATGATGCATGTTATGCAATATTTATATCATGAAATGCAATCCTATGCTTAAGAACATGCAAAAATAGACATTTTAAGTAGTGTAAATGTGTTTACACCATACCCCCATGCCTATCTTTTTCTAGTCTCTAGCAAAAACTATATGCTATTTATAAAAGAATTAGGTTGGATTATTTGGACCTGAGTTATTTTCAATCATTAAGAAATTGTCTACATAGGAAATGAACTTTCAAAGACACAACAGTGCCCGGGTATCAGCCAAAATGCAGACCGCCTCAAGCCCTCGCCTTATTAGAAGAAAAATTTATTTTTCTCTTTTCTAATTTTTTTGGATTTTCAAATTTTAGGGTTTAAGAGTGGCTTTCTACGGCCATTCAATTCACCCAAGATTTGATGAGAACCCTAAGTTTTAAGCATCTTATTATGATTGTGATAGACTCGTTGATCGGCAATTAAAACAAACTTTGGATTTCTATGCCTCTAGGTGACCTCAAAAAGAATTCTGCCTAAAGGTGTATCTTTACAACCGGTAGCTTTCTCCTTACTTTTATTTTTTTACAGGGTCAACACAAGGGTGAATCCAGTGTATATCTCCCCGGTTTATTCTACTTCTCCGCTTCTTCCTAAGTGTTTCGGAAATTTTTAGTGCATTTACTGAGCTAGATTCTGGATAACCGGTCGATGAGCTGTTACCACCGACAACTTGCCAGCCATACTCGTGCGGCGAAGTGTGGCTTATTTCTTTTTTGTTCTTTTCTCCTTTTCTTTTTGATTTTTTTTCTTCTTGTTTTTTTTTAAGTAGGTGGCTTCCCTGGTCTAAGATTTACCTAAGGGCAAGAAAAAGAGAAAGGTCCAGTGACTGGGCTCTGGACAACCTACCTATGGGCTGTTACCCACGATAACTTGCCAACCATATCACCCTAGAAGGTTCATTAGCTACCCAAATTCCATTAGAATCGCCGAACAACGAGTCAGTGCAAAGATAGTGTGTAGATGCTTAAGACTCAAAATTCCCTCAAATCAGAGGGCGGGTTGATAAGTCGTGTACTTATCACCCAAACTTATTTATTCCAATTACGATAGAATTAAGATGGCGAGGACTCAAAGATAAATCCACATTGTAGTGGATACACGGGCTAATTAAGTCTAAAGACCTGAAGGGCCTTTGTGTTCAAATCATAATGTAGTATTTCCTAAGATTGAAAATTTTCTTCAACCCAAATTGTCTTTCCTAATTCCAAATTATTTTTTTTTATAAAAGAAAATAAAATAAATCTACGGAGCTGACGAATGAATTCAGAGATAAATATCCACCCCCCATGCCTATCTAATGCAATGTCCTCATTGTATTAAAAAGACATAAAACAGAGTGGAAAAGCGAAGAAAGCACCTGAATTGCGTGAATGTCAGGTCCGCTCTGAGATGAAAAACCAAGAAAAATTGTATATATGCTGAGTTTAGTGCCTTCATCTAGGCACACTATACAAAGAAAAGAAATGAAGAATTCACAAGTGCAGGTCAGAATTAGAATAAACAGAAGAATCCTCTGACCTGTCAGCAGAGGTCCACAGATGTGGACCAAATTATGGTGCAGACCCACACCCCATAATCGAGAATATCTTAGGTTCTGGAAAAAAATTACCCAAAACCTAAATTCAGAATGCAAGCGGGGTCGGGCCTGCGATTTATGAGGATGCAACCCAAAACCAAAAAGTCGGGTTACAGAGAATTGAAGGTCAAAAGGATAATCGTTGAATGAGTGCTTGGGTTTGACATCCTCGAAACAAATGTCGTAAGGGTTCTGATTTGATGGTTTCAGCTTAAAAGGAACCCTTCGACTCAATCTTCTATTTCCTCCAAAATTAACTTCCCAAATCAGAACTTCCCAGCTCCTAGCCTCCTCATAACGAATGTTAAATTCCGAGACCTCTTGCATGTTAATCACCCCGTCTGAAATCTCCAAGTCTAAATGATGTGGTAGAATCATAATTGACTTGGGTCTAATTATCTTAGAAACAGAATTATCGATAAGCTCAACGGGGTGTAACTGATAATCAGGGCATTGAATTGATTCATCCAGAAAATGTAATCCTGGATCTGTAATGTGTGCCCTAAGATCAGTTTCCTCAGTTATTGGGCTATCAAATGATCTATCAGATTCCTTAGGCCCAATTATCTCACAGAAATCGTGTTCAGAAAACTCGCGTGAGACTTCACAACTTGAATCTTCACCATCAAAGAAATTAGTATCCGTATCAATGTATGTCCCAAAATCAGTTGTCACTTTCTGTTCCAAGGAGACATACGTTTCCTCATAACCCAGCTTAGGGATCTCAGGTGAAGAAATTAGATCATCCTTAATTGGTAGCTTTAATTCAATCTGGTCAGCCTTGTAACACGTGTCCCCCCAACAGGTGCCTGAGCGGGTTCTATCATTGTTTTTCCTGAAGAGGGTTCATCCTGGGAATTATTCCAAGATTGAATCAAAGCAACCACGTGTCTCATCCTCAATTTCGCTAAATTCCCAAGTAGAAACTCACCTGGGTTCTTATCCTTAACATCCTGGAGCCAATCCAACAAAGACTTATTCAAATCATCAATCATTTCAATCAGGGGCTCCAATCTCTCAATGCAAGGTATTGGCTGAACTTCTAAAGATTGAATGATATTCCTCAAGTTAGCCATAACCTTATCTTGAACCTGGTTAACCTGAACCAAATGAGTTGGTTCAGGGTTGGGCAGGTTTGGGTTCAATGTAGGGGAATTAACGAATTGAGATTCGTTATACCCTTCCTGATAATAGGTCATTTCAGATTGTTGAAAAGATGGTGATGACCTAAAGGCAGTGAAATCAGAGGATGGGTAAGGATCGATGTACCCTTCTTGATTGTAGATTGATGAGAGCCTCATCATGAGCCATAACTAGCTCATTTTGACCCAATAAAGAGAATAAAAGCTCCTACATAACCTAGTAGAAGGCCTAAATGAAGGAATAAGTATTCTGGGAAGAAAACATGAGATAAAGGTTAATACTCCAATTTTACCATTGCAGTACATAAATGGGATTTCTCATAGGCAAAACATAGGTCAAATGGTCTAAATGAGATAAAAGGTGGGTTGAATCAATCAGAAATGGGTTCATGTGTAATCTAGGAATTAAATGACATTTGGTAACCCTAAAAAAGACCCACTTAATTCAACAAGGTTCCGATTAGGATAAAAATCAAGTAAACCTTCTAAAATTCATGTAAAAATATCCTCCAGGGTTTAGAACAATCAAATTGGCCTTTTGAACCTAGTTTGACCTAGAATGGGGTCCTAGCTCATTAATTGACCTAATTTGGGTTTTTATGCAAAATATCCAGTTAAACGTGGTCAAACATAAAATCCAAATTCACAATTGGATTCCTTAGGTATAAATTAGGTTTGTACCAAAATTTGGACCTAAGGGAGGTCATCTTGACCTAGTTTTCAATTTAGTACACCTAAATCATAATTTGGTTCCTATCTTTTGAAAATCATCGCAGAGAGCCCCCTAACTTCTTCACCAACCTTACAATCAGGTCCTTCCGCAATTATTGGGGCAGAATCCTACTCCGACGAGGATTAGAGAGGGAATACACTCTGATTCCTCCGAGATCCCCTCCCAGAAATGGAAGGGAGATTCTCTGAGGAATTCCCTTCCATCTGAGGCCAGTCTTGATCCCTGGTGTGAACCCAATCTCTTGTGCGAACGCACCAGAGATGTGGGTATCTACCCACTTTCCTTCTCCAGCGAGCCGTCGGAGACTTCTGAACACACGGCCCAATGCCTATAAAAGAACCCCCAAACCCGGTCGCTCATTTTCAGCTCGACCTGGCTGGGATTCTACCTCAGATTCCTCTCTTCCCTCCCGGCCAGGGTGTCCAGCGGGCTCCGGCGAGCTTTCTTTCCTTTCCTCTTCGCTCTGCCACAAAACCAGTGGCAGAGACTTCTTCCTGATTCTCCTCCGCGTCGCGCAATACCCGCGCATGCTGCCTCAGACCCGTCATCGCCACTGTCCTCCCCCACTGGGCATCTTCCTCTCCGGTGACAGTAGGTACAGCCATCCGCCTCTCTGCCCCCTTCGTCCCTTCAAGTAGGTTAGAACTACTCCACATCTTTCCCTCTTTCATTTCCTCACTGTATTTCACTCAATCGACCCCTCGACAATGCCTGTCCACCTTCATCTTCCATCCCACCGGCAACCCTCCAGCGAGTTGCCCCCGTCGATTCGCCGCTCCACTCAACTCGCCAACCAACCCAGAGGCTCCACCTCATCACGCTGAACATCCTCTACCCACCCACTGCCACTCTACACTCACTCAACGCACCCCCGATCACACCCACCTCTCTGGTCACAGGTCGACCTAGGCACACACGCCTAGGCCGTCCCGCGACCTGCTGCACCTCGCACCACCTTCGCCGTGCCACGGCGAAGGTCTCCTGGTAGTTTGATTAGGCCGAGTGGCCGTATTCATGTCTGACAGGTTTTGAGCCCAGCCGCCATTGACGACGGGTGAAGCAGCTTCCAAACAGGCTCCAGGCTCCAGGCTCCAGGACTTCAACTGCTGCAGATTGGGGCGAGTTGCGTGAAGACAGCCAGCTAGCAAGCGAAGGGAGTCGAGGCCGCAGTTGAGGAGATTGCGAAGAGTCTTCCTGTGGGTGAGCGTGAGAAGAGAGAGCCAGATAGTCCCACATCGTAAGATTACAGCGCACCGCAGTGGTTTAAAGTGATTTTGTGCATACGGCTCTTCGCCTCTGAACTCACCTGGGGTGAGGTCCCACGCCCCATCACATGCCCCGTCCGCGGTTTCACCTCGCGGACCTGGTGGATCCGACTCGATACACCACCCGCGCACACCTCGCGTACCATTCACACCGGTACGCCTGGTCCCGGGTATGTGCAACCTGACCCGTTAACCCAACTCTGGGAGAGCTATCTGTGAGTAGTTTGCAGAGAGAGAGAGAGACACACGCGGGTTGAGGGAGGGATGGGTTTTGCTTCCCCTTGTGTGCAGGCGAGCGGAGCGCCGAAGAAGCTGACACTTAGCCGCAGGGAGGAGAAACAAGAAGAAACTCTGAAGAAGAGGCTGAGCAAGATAGAAGAAGAAGAAAGGCTGCAGAGAAGAAGTACAGCAAAGCCAAGGCAGAAGAAACCTTCGCAGAAGAGACTGCAGAGAAGGAAGAAGAGAGGCCAAGACAAAAACCAAAGAAGAAGACCTGTTGAAATAAAGAAGAAGAAGGCAAAAGAGAAAGAAGCTAAGGCAGAAGAGAGACTGCAAAGAGAGAGAGAAATATCAGAAGAACAAGAAGAATAATCAAAGGAGGAGGAAAATACTTTTGAGACGTCTGATCTTATGATCAGACGTCCAATTTTACTCTTTTTCTTGGATAACTTTTTAAATGCATTTGAATTAAACTTTTGAGTAAATTAGAGTGTTCAATTACATTTGAGATTAGTAGTAAATTCCGATTGCTCCGTGTTCGATCTCGGATACTCCGATTTTCGAGTAATAAAAACTTTTATTTGTTGACGACGCTTGATCACCTATACTACGATGCAATAACTGTTAAAACACAATCGAGTTTCACGCGTCAACATAGATCGTATTAGGTTGTGCATGAATGAAAGACGATCTATAATCGATGTAGCTCTGAGAAGGATAGAAATCAGAATCAGGGTTAGACCCTAAACACGGGGGTCCGGAATTGTAGCCCCAATCTGAATTATCCTAACTGACTGATGGTTGATTACAATACGAGTTGGGATAATCGTCATGTTGAGGATAATTCACAACAGGAGGGAAAGAGCGGGAATGCGTGAAATATGTGGAAGGATTCATGAGACACGGGAGGAAGAAATGCGCCCTGCAATACAAACAATTAAACCTGTCCTTAAATGGGTTAGCCTACAGACCTACAGACTCCCAAAACCAGTCTTGAGATAAAGGAACGATTTGATCTACTTCTGTCTGTTCAATCCAACTAGTTAGAAAGAGGGACTGGGGAGAAGGTTCTTCCTTTGGCTTGCGCCTCCGGTTCCTAGTGTACCCCCCAGCCGCGATCGTTTGACTCTGCTCCACTAGTTAGACATCAGATTGAACAGTAGACACAGACTAATTGAAAATAATCTCGTTCTGGATTCTGAAGAGCGAGTTCAATCCTCAAGGCCAACGTCTACTCTGTTTTATTTAGGGCTAGGTTTGAATGTGCTTTGGAATGTGATGGGCCCTTTAAATGGGTTGTGCCCTTAATGATTGATTGATTTGTGTGTGCATGCACAACCAGTGGTTTTCAAGTAAGATTGTTTTTTACGTGGTGAATTTTAAGGTTCAAATCTTGCTTAGTAGCTTTTAAGATTCAACTTTAGGTGTTTTCAATCAAGTTTCGTTGGCACACCAAGTTTTACAAGCATAGGTGAAGATGTTTTCCTTTAAAGTTTAAAAAGAAGGTGGAGTGCCTGGTAAATCCCTAAGAGTTGAACCTAATTGGAAACTACTTGATGAGTTGATTTTAATTGAAGTGGTACGGCCCAAACAACTCAAACAACTGGCCACAAATGCACCACTAAGTTAGGCACACAAATATGGTTAACCTAGAATGATTTCTACTCTTTTATGTGTTACTTTATGTGTACCAGTTCCACAGATCAGAACCCGGTTGAGTAGAAACAAATCAATTCGGTTAAGTGCCTTTGAGTGTGGGTGTACGTTGTGTGTTTGTTGAAAATTGCCCCACAAAATTATTTTTTTTTTATATATATATAAATGAAGGTGGAATGAATGTGAGTGAGAATCCAAACAACCAAACTATTCCCAGGATTTATGCAAATACCTAGGTTAATTGGAATTTGGACTCAATGTGGCGAATGAAATCTACGGAGGGGGAAAGAATGGGGGATAACTTACAAAACCTTCCACAACACTTTACTCCAATCTACCGCTTTTGCTCATCTCAAAAGAGTACCTGCAATTATAATAAGAAAGGAGAAAAGTGAGGTAAATGATTTGTAAGTTACAAAATGCGAAGAGAAATCAAAGATCGTTGCCTCCCCGGCAACGGCGCCAAAATGTTGAACGTTACGAATCGCTACGCTAACGTGTTTGGTTTTGGAAAACCTATCATTGTAGTTTGAAAGCGAAGAATTCCTGTTCAACAAATAAAATTTATACCGAAATGAAAATTTCGGGTCGAACACACGGAGGCGGACGTTTGATTTAAAAACTACGCGTTTCTTTTTATTTGTCACGAAGTAATTCAATTTAAAACTATCTAATTATTTACAATAAATAGAAGAGAGAGAGAGAGTAAGTGTTGAACGATTTACGAACCTACGCTAACGTGTTTGGTTTTGGAAAACCCGTCATTGTAGTTCGAAAGCGAAGGATTCGAGTTCAACAAATAAAATTTATACCGAAATTAAAATTCCGGGTCGAACACAGGGAGGCGAACGTTTGATTTAAAAACTTCGCGTTTCTTTTTATTTTGTCACGAAGAAATTCAATTTAAACTATCTAAGTATCTACAACAAATAAAAGAGAGAGAGGGAGTAAGAGAGAGAGAAAGAATACTACACATGGAAATCAAAATGAGATGTAGAATAGACAAGGAATTTATCATAAAAGAGTTCGTTCGTTACAACTAGAAAGCATAAAACAATTACTCTAGAAAGCATTAAAAGAATGGAGGGAGAAATGTCCTCCTCGACGATCGCTCGGAGGACGAATAGACTACTCTAGAAAGCAATAAATCTATACTAGAAAGCAGTAAAAAGAATAGGGAGAGAGAATCCTCCTCGACGGTCGCTTGGAGGACGAGCCGGACGGGATGACGCCTGGACGAAGGAGAACGAAGCGGGACGAAGGAGGACGAAGCAGAAGAACGGGAACGAAGCAGCACGCCGTCGTCGTCGCGGGATCCACTTCCGAAGGGGGACGAAAATTTGGACTTTATCTCGCGAGAAGCATCCCGGGTGTGGGACAAGCTTCTCTTGAGCTTTGGAGAGGTAGAGAGGAGAAGGAAGGGATGAAAATTTCGTATGGAGGGGGTCTCCTTTTATAGTTGCAAGGAGTGGGGGCAAAATGGACATTACATCTTCAAAATAATAAATAAGGGGTCTTTAGTGACGGATAAAACCGTCGCTAAAGCCCCGACTTCGCCGTCGCCGCCGCGCCCACTCGCGCCCGCTCGGCTGGCCGCACGCGTAACGCCTACGCACGTCCACGTAGTCTCAGCCGTCTGATCGCGAGATCGGACGGCTTAGATCGCGTCCGCACCCGCTGCGTAGCGCGCCCGCCCGCGTGCGATCGCGCGTTACGCCCGGCGTCCAATCGCGCGTCGTCCTGATTGAGCGCGCGTAGCCGTTGGATCTTCATCTGACACTCGTCCGCGCCTGCTCGCCCGCGCTTTCCACCCCATCACCGCGGCTCGAACCCGCGACATCCGCTTTGCCCGCAGCTGCGTCACCGCTGCGCTACGCGGACGGAATGGTCGCGTGGACGCTTTTAAGCGCGAGCGACCGCAGCCGTTGGATCGAGATCCAACGGCGGAGAGGAGACGGTGCGCGGTCTTCACAAGACGCATGCGGTCGATTGGGCGGCTGAGATGGCGCCACGTGGCGCCATCTTGGCCGTCCATCTTCTGAAAGTTGTAGATGGTGCCACGGATGTCGGATTGACTTGATTTTTGTGTCGTTGGGCTGCGATCGTCGATCCAAATTCATCCGTGTGGTCGGATTTGCCATCTGAAGTGCGGATTTACACCATCCTGGCCCTTGATCTTCTAGGATTCCCCGATCTCTATCTGATGCTACGGATGCCTGATTAGGGCGATCTTGGAGTCGTTGAACTCCAATCGTCGCCCTGATCATATCCATATGGTTGGATCTTTGATCCGAGGCCCCGATAAAATATTTGCCCTGTCCAAGCACATAAAAGGAGACAATTAACCTCCATTTTATTCAAACTACTCTAAATGCAAGATGATGCATGTAATGCAATATTTATATCATGAAATGCAATCCTATGCTTAAGAACATGCATAAATAGACATTTTAAGTAGTGTAAATGTGTTTACATCATACCCCCATGCCTATCTTTTGCTAGTCCCTAGCAAAAACTATATGCTATTTATAAAAGAATTAGGTTAGATTATTTGGACCTGAGTTATTTTCAATCATTAAGAAATTGTCTACTTAGGAACTGAACTTTCAAAGACACAACATTACCCGGGTATCAGCCAAAATGCAGACCGCCTCAAGCCTCGCCTTATTCAAAGAAACATTTCTTTTTCTCTTTTTACTCTTTTCTAATTTTTTTTTTTTTTTTGGATTTTCAACTTTTAGTGTTTAAGAGTGGCCTTCTACGGCCATTCAACTCACCCAAGATTTGATGAGAATCCTAAGGTTTAAGCATCTTATTGTGATTGTGATGGACTCGTTGACCGGCAATTAGAACGGACTTCGGATTTCTACGCCTCTAGGTGACCTCAAAAAGAATTCTGCCTAAAGGTGTATCTTTACAACCGGTAGCTTTCTCCCTACTTTTATTTTTTAACGGGGTCAACACAAGGGTGAATCCAGTGTATATCTCCCCGGTTTATTTTACTTCTCCGCTTCTTCCTAAGTGTTTTGGGAATTTTTAGTGCATTTTCTGAGCTGGGTTCTGGACAACCGGTCGATGAGCTGTTACCACCGACAACTTGCCAGCCATACTCGTGCGGCGAAGTGTGGCTTATTTCTTTTTGTTCTTTTCTCCTTTTTGATTTTTTTTTTTTCTTTTAAGTAGGTGGCTTCCCTGGTCTAAGATTTACCTAAAGGCAGCAAAAAGAGAAAGGTCCAGTGACTGGGCTCTGGACAACCTACCTATGGGCTGTTACCCACGATAACTTGCTAGCCATATCACCCTAGAAGGTTCATTAGCTACCCAATTTCCGTTAAAATCGCCCAACAACGAGTCAGTGCAAAGAAAGTGTGTAGATGCTTAAAACTCAAAATTGCCTTAAATCAGAGGGCGGGTTGACAAGTCGTGTACTTATCACCCAAACTTATTTACTCCAATTATAATAAAATTCAGGTTGGCGAGAACTCGAAAAATAAATCCACATTTCAGTGGATACATAGGCTGATTAAGTCCAAAGACCTGAAGGGTCTTTGTGTTCAAACCATAATATAGTATTTCTTAAGATCGAAAATTTTCTTAAACCCAAATTCTCTTTCCTAATTTTGATTTTTTTTTATTATTTTTTTTATTTTTTTATAAAATAAAACAAATCTACGGAGCTGACGAATGAATTCAAAGATAAATATCCACCCCCC
This sequence comes from Thalassia testudinum, assembly GCA_037157565.1. Taxonomy (NCBI): domain Eukaryota; kingdom Viridiplantae; phylum Streptophyta; class Magnoliopsida; order Alismatales; family Hydrocharitaceae; genus Thalassia; species Thalassia testudinum. The sequence continues at coordinate 63,987,497 of JAZHRO010000031.1, forward strand.
CATGCCTATCTAATGCAATGTCCTCATTGTATTAAAAAGACATAAAACAGAGTGGAAAAGCGTAGAAAGCACCTGAATTGAGTGGATATCGGGTCGCTCCGAGATGAAAATGAAAAAGAACTGTATATGTGCTGAGTTTAGTGCCTTCAGCTAGGCACACTATACAAAGAAAAGAAATGAAGAATTCAGAAGTGCAGGTCAAAATTAGAATAAATAGAAGAATCCTTCGACCTGTCAACAGAGGTCCACAGATGTGGACCAGATTGTGGTGCAGACCCATCCCCCATAATCGAGAATATCTTAGGTTCTGGATAAAAATTACCCAAAACCTAAAATCAGAATGCAAGCGGGGTCGGGCCTGCGATTTGTGAGGATGCAACCCAAGGCCAAAATGTCGGGTTACAGAGAATTGAAGCTCAAAAGGATAATCGTTAAATGTGTGCTTGAGTTTGACATCCTCGAAACAAATGTCGTAAGGGTTCTGATTTGATGGTTTCAGCTTAAAAGGAACCCTTCGACTCAATCTTCCATTTCCTCCAAAATTGACTTCCCAAATCAGAATTTCCCAGCTCCTATCCTCCTCATTCGGCATATCAAATTCCATGACCTCTTGTATATTCATCACCCCGTCTGAAATCTCCAAGTCTTGATGATGTGGCAAAATCAAAATTGACTTGGGTCTAATTATCTCAAAATTAGAATCATCAATAAGCTCAACAGGGTGTAACTGATAATCAGGGCATTGAACTGATTCTTCCAGAAAATGCGATTCTGGATCCGTAATGTGTGCCCTAATAAGATCAGTTTCCTCAGTTATTGGGCTACCAAATGATCTATCAGATTCCTCAGGCCCAATCGTCTCACAAAAATCGTGTTCTGAAAACTCGTGTGAGACTTCGCAACTTGAATCTTCACCATCAAAGAAATCAGGATCCGTATCAATGTATGTCCCAAAATCAGTTGTCACTTTGTGTTCCCAGGAGACATACGTTTTCTCGTAACCTGGCTCAGGGATCTCAGGTGAAGAAATCAGATCATCCTTAATTAGTTGCTTTAATTCAATCTGGTCAGCCTCGTAATACGTGTTCCCCCCAACAGGTGCCTGAGCGGGTTCTGTCTTTGGCTTTCCTGAAGAGGGTTCATCCTGGGAATCATCCCAAGATTGAACCAAAGCAACCACGAACCTCATCCTCAATTTCGCTAATTTCCCAAGTAGAAACTCACCCGGGTTCTTATCATTAACGTCCTGGAGCCAATCCAACAAAGACTTGTTTAAATCATCAATCATTTCAATCAAGGGCTCCAATCTCTCAATGCAAGGTATTGGCTGAACTTCTAAAGATTGTATGATATTTCTCAAGTTAGCCAGAACCTTATCTTGAACCTGATTAACCTGAACCAAATGAGTTGGTTCAGGATTGGGTGGGTTTGACATCAAAGCAGAGGAATTAATGAATTGAGATTCGTTATACCCTTCCTGAAAATAGGTCATTTCAGAATGTTCAAAGGATGGTGATGACCTAAAGGCAGTGAAATCAGAGGATGGGTAAGGATCGGTGTATCCTTCTTGATTGTAGATCGTATTAGGTTGTTCATGAAAGGAGGACGATCTATAATCGATGTAGCTCTGAGAAGGATAGAAATCAGAATCAAACTGTTCAGGGTTAGACCCTAAACATGGAGGTCTGGAATTGTATCCCCAATCCGAATTATCCCAACTAACCGATGGTTGATTACAATACGAGTCGGGATAATCGTCATGTTGCGGATAATTCATGACAGGAGTGAAAGAGCGGGAATGCGTGAAATATGTGGAAGGATTCATGAGACACGGGAGGAAGAAAGGTGCCCTGCAATACAAACAATCAAACCTGTCCTTAAATGGGTTAGCCTACAGACCTACCGACTCCCAAAACCCATCTTGAGATAAAGGAACGATTTGATCTACTTCCGTCTGTTCAATCCAACCAGTTAGAAGGAGGGACTGGGGAGAAGGTTCTTCCTTCGGCTTGCGCCTTCGGTTCCTAGTGTACCCCCCAGCCGCGATCGTTTGACTCTGCTCCCCTAGCTAGACATCAGATTGAACAGTAGAAACAGACTAATCGAAAATAATCTCGTTCTGAGTTCTGAAGAGCGAGTCCAATCCTTAAGGCCAACGTCTACTCTATTTTATTTAGGGCTAGGTTTGAATGTGCTTTGGAATGTGATGGGTCCTTTAAATGGGTTGTGCCCTTAATGATTAATTGCTTTGTGTGTACGTGCACAACCAATTGTTTTCAAGCAAGATTATTTTTTTGATGTGGTGAATTTTAAGGTTCAAATCTTGCTTAGTAGCTTTTAGAATTCAACTTTAGGTGTTTTCAATCAAGTTTCATTGGCACACCAGATTTTGCAAGCACAGGTCGAGATATTTTCCTTTAAAGTTTAAAAAGAATGTGGAGTGCCTGGTAAATCCCCAAGAGTTGAACCTAATTGGCAGCTACTTGATGAGTTGATTTTATTTGAAGTGGTGCAGCCCAAACAACTCAAACAACTGGCCTGATGCACAACTTAATTAGGCACATAAATGACTACCTAATCTGATTTCTACTCAATTATGTGTTTGGATGTGTGTACCGGCTCCTAAGATCGGTTTACCGGTTGAGTTAGAAAATCAGATAAGGTTGTGTACCTGACGTGCCTTCGTGCGTGTGTGTTAAGAGGTGTTGTTATAGTTGCACTTGATACGTCGATTTTAAAAGAAGTAAACGGAGGTGAGTCCGAGTGTCGATCTCAGGGAGGCGTGGAAATCGGATTTTGTTTACCACTTGTTGTCACGAAAAAGGCGGAGTTTTGCTTGCGAAAGAGACGGTTTTGAAAAGCGAGAGATAGAGAGAGTTTAGGGTTAGAAAGCTCTTGGTTTTGATCATGCACTTTAAACAGAAATTAAAATGGCAACTAAATGGAAAATAATTTCATTAAACATGCATTCATAGTTCATGGTTTACAATATTAAATACATGCTTCAACAAAAGTAAATGAAAGCTTAAAAGAGAGAGAGAGAGGTAGAGAGAGAGTGGAGAGCGACGAGGCAGCCACGGCGGTGGAGGAGGCTCCGTCGGCGGCTCGTCGTCTCCGGCGATTACAAGAGTGCCTAAGACTAGCTAGGAGAGGAGTGGAGTAGTTGCAAGTGGGAGAGGATGCCTTGAATGGTGGTAGAAGGGGGTTTAAATAGAGTTAAGGGCTTCCTAAAAGAAGAATGTGCTTTAGCGACATCCAGAATGTCGCTAAAACTGCTTCCAGATACGTCGGTGAAGGCCTTCTGCCGCCGGTCAGCCGCCCGCCCCTCTCTCTCTTCAGGCGCGATCCGTGGCTGTCGAACGAGAGCCGTCCGATTGATGATCGGACGGCTGAGATCCTCCCGCGCCTGCGCTAGGATCGCGCTTCGGGCGCGCGTGCGCGCGCGCGTTTCCGCCCGGCGTTCGCGCGCACGTGGGAGGTGGGGCGCTGTCGTCGCGCCGCGTGGCGCAATCCTAGCCGCTCGCATCTGATCGCGCGGCTCAATTTTGCTGCGCCCTTTGCCCGCAAGTGATTTTCGCTCCGCGCGATTCGAACGCGCGTCGCCGCAACGCGGGCGTGCGCGCTAACCGTTGTGCCACGTCCGCGCTTTGTCGTGGCGACCGCGGGTGAGCGCGCGGATCTCGGCCGTTCGATCGAAGATCAACGGCCGAGATGCGTCCTTGACTGGCTTGGGGGCGTGCGGGCGGCGGGGGCGGGGCGACGTGGCGCGTTCTAGGCCGTTGATCTCCAGATCAACGGTCAGGATTTCTTGGGCCCATTGTGGGAGCTCCGGATGTCGGATTTGGCCGATTTTGAGTCCGTTAGACTCCGTTCGTCGTCCTGAATCCATCCGTGCGGTCCGATTGCTCATCTGAGGCCTGCTTTGACAAATGCTTTACACAAATGGCCATTAATACAGTTTATAAGCAATCTTGGTACTTGATGCATGCAATGCTCCTATTCTACTTTATGTTGTGCCTTTTATTCTAAAGATGGGCCATATTCAACCTAATTACTACCCCCTTACGTGGTGTTATCAGTACCTCTGTGGGATTTTTTATTTTTATTTTTAATGTGGGGGTTGGAGTGAGTATGGATGTCAAACAACAAAACAATCTGACCTTAGAGTTTATAAGAACACCTAGGTTGATTGATGTTTGAATTATTATATGATGAAATGAAATCTAATGGGTGGGAGGTGGGGGATAACTTACAAAACCTTCCACAGCACTTTACTCCGATCTACCGCTTTTGCCTGTCTCAAAAGAGTACCTGCAATTACAATAAGAAAGGAGAAAAGTGAGGTAAATGATTTGTAAGTTACAAAACGTGAAGAGAAATCAAAGATCGTTGCCTCCCCGGCAACAGCGCCAAAATGTTGAACGATTTACGAACCTACGCTAACGTGTTTGGTTTTGGAAAACCCGTCGTTGTAGTTCGAAAGCGAAGGATTCGAGTTCAACAAATAAAATTTATACCGAAATTAAAATTCCGGGTCGAACACAGGGAGGCGAACGTTTGATTTAAAAACTTCGCGTTTCTTTTTATTTTGTCACGAAGAAATTCAATTTAAACTATCTAAGTATCTACAACAAATAAAAGAGAGAGAGGGAGTAAGAGAGAGAGAAAGAATACTACACATGGAAATCAAAATGAGATGTAGAATAGACAAGGAATTTATCATAAAAGAGTTCGTTCGTTACAACTAGAAAACATAAAACAATTACTCTAGAAAGCATTAAAAGAATGGAGGGAGAAATGTCCTCCTCGACGATCGCTCGGAGGACGAATAAACTACTCTAGAAAGCAGTAAATCTATACTAGAAAGCAGTAAAAAGAATAGGGAGAGAGAATCCTCCTCGACGGTCGCTTGGAGGACGAGCCGGACGGGACGACGCCTGGACGAAGGAGAACGAAGCGGGACGAAGGAGGACGAAGCAGAAGAACGGGAACGAAGCAGCACGCCGTCGTCGTCGCGGGATCCACTTCCGAAGGGGGACGAAAATTTGGACTTTATCTCGCGAGAAGCATCCCGGGTGTGGGACAAGCTTCTCTTGAGCTTTGGAGAGGTAGAGAGAAGGAAGGGATGAAAATTTCGTATGGAGGGGGTCTCCTTTTATAGTTGCAAGGAGTGGGGGCAAAATGGACATTACATCTTCAAAATAATAAATAAGGGGTCTTTAGTGACGGATAAAACCGTCGCTAAAGCCCCGACGTCGCCGTCGCCGCCGCGCCCACGCGCGCCCGCTCGGCTGGCCGCGCGCGTAACGCCTATGCACGTCCGCGTAGTCTCAGCCGTCCGATCGCGAGATCGGACGGCTTAGATCGCGTCCGCGCCCGCCCGCGTGCGATCGCGCGTTACGCCCGGCGTCCAATCGTGCGTCGTCCTGATTGAGCGCGTGCAGCCGATGGATCTTCATCTGACGCTCGTCCGCACCCGCTCGCCCGCGCCTTCCACCCCATCACCGCGGCTCGAACCCGCGACCTCCGCTTCGCCCGCAGCTGCGTCACCGCTGCGCTACGCGGACGGATTGGTCGCGCGGACGCTTTTAAGCGCGAGCGACCGCAGCCGTTGGATCGAGATCCAACGGCGGAGAGGAGACGGTGCGCGGTCTTCACAAGACGCATGCGGCCGATTGGGCGGCTGAGATGGCGCCACGTGGCGCCATCTTGGCTGTCCATCTTCTGGAAGTTGTAGATGGTGCCACGGATGTCGGATTGACTCGATTTTTGTGTCGTTGGGCTGCGATCGTCGATCCGAATTCATCCGTGTGGTCGGATTTGCCATCTGAAGTGTGGATTTACACCATCCTTGCCCTTGATCTTCTAGGGTTCCCCGGTCTCTATCTGATGCTACGGATGCCTGATTAGGGCGATCTTGGAGTCGTTGAACTCCAATCGTCGCCCTGATCATATCCATACGGTTGGATCTTTGATCCGAGGCCCCGATAAAATATTTGCCCTGTCCAAGCACATAAAAGGAGACAATTAACCTCCATTTTATTCAAACTACTCTAAATGCAAGATGATGCATGTAATGCAATATTTATATCATGAAATGCAATCCTATGCTTAAGAACATGCATAAATAGACATTTTAAGTAGAGTAAATGTGTTTACATCAGTAAGTGAGAAAAAGAATATTACACAGAGAAATCAAAATGAGATGTATCATAAACAAGGAATTTATCATCAAGGAGATTGTTCATTTCACTCTTACAACTACGAAGCATAAAACAATTACTCTAGAAAGCGATAAATTTACTCTAGAAAGCATTAAAAGAATGGAGGGAGAAACATCCTCCTCGACGATTGCTTGGAGGACGAGCAAAACTGCACTAGAAAGCAGTAAATCTATACTAGAAAGCAGTAAAAAGAATATGGAGAGAGAAATCCTCCTCGACGGTTGCTTGGAGGACGAGCCGGATGGGACGACACCTGGACGAAGGAGAACAAAGCAGGACGAAGGAGTACGAAGCAGAAGAACGGGAACGAAGCAGCACGTTATCGTCGTCGTGGGATCCACTTTTGAAGGGGGACGAAAATTTGGACTTTATCTCACGAGAAGCATCCCGGGTGTGGGATAAGCTTCTCTTGAGCTTTGGAGGGGTAGAGAAGAGAAGGAAGGGATGAAAATTTCGTATGGAGGGTGTCTCCTTTTATAGTTGCAAGAAGTGGGGGCAAAATGGTGATTACATCTTCAAAATAATAAATGAGGGATCTTTAGTAACGGATAAATCCATCACTAAAGCCCCAACGTGGGCTTTCTCACGTTCAGCGATCCTCAGTCGTCCGATCTCGCGATCGGACGGCTTAAGTCACGCCTTCACCTGCTGCGCTGCGCACCCGCCCGCGTGCGATCGCACGTGACGCTGGGCGTTCAATCGTACGTGAACTCTATCGAGCACGCACGGCCGTCTGATCAAGATCCAACGCTCCACGCGCCTGCTCGCTTGCGCCTGATTTGAGGCTCGCGGGACTCGATCCCGCGACCTCTGCTTCACCTGCATCTTCGTCTCCGCTGCGCTACGCGGTCGAAAAGGTCACGCGGATGACTTTAAAGAGCCGCATGCACAGCCGTTGGATCGAGATCCAACAGCGGAGAGGGGGCAGGTGCGCGGTCTTCATAGAATGCAAGCGGCCGTCTGGGCGGCTGAGATGGTGCCACGTGGTGCCATCTTGGCCGTCCATCTTCTGGAAGTTGTAGATGGTGCCATGATGAGAGCCTCATCATGAGCCATAACTATCTCATTTTGACCCAATAAAGAAGATAAAAGCTCCTGCATAGCCTAGAAGAAGGCCTAAATGAAGGAATAAGTGTTCTGAGAAGAAAACATGAAATGAAGGTTAAAACTGCAATTTTACCATTGCAATACATAAATAGGATTTCTCAGAGACAAAACATATGTCAAATGGTCTAAATGAGATAAAAAGTGGGTTGAGTCAATCAGAAATGGGCTCATGTGCAATCTAGGAATTAAATGACATTTGGTAACCCTAAAATAGACCCGCTTAAATCAACAAGGTTTCGATCAGGATAAACATCAAGTAAACCCTCTAAAATTCATGTAAAAATATCCTCTAGGGTTTAGAACAATCAAATTGGCCTTTTGAACCTAGTTTGACCTAGAATGGGGTCCTAACTCATTAATTGACCTAATTTGGGTTTTTACATGAAATATCCAGTTAAATGTGGTCAAACCTAAAATCCAACTTCACCATTGGATTCCTTAGGTCCAAATTAGGTTTGTACCAAAATTTGAACCTAAGGGGAGGTCATCTTGACCTACTTAGCAATTTAGTACACCCAAATCACAATTTGGTCCCTATCTTTTGAAAATCATCGCAGAGAGCCCCCTAACTTCCTCGCCAACCTTACAATCAGGTCCTTCCACCATTATTGGGCAGAATCCTTCTTCGGCGAGGATTAGAGAGGGAATACTCTCTGATTCCTCAGAGATCCCCTCCCAGAAATGGAAGGGAGATTCTCTGAGGAATTCCCTTCCAACTGAGGCCAATCATGATCCCTGATTTGGTCCCAATCTCTCGTGCGAACGCACGAGGGATTTGGGTATCCACCCACTTTCCTTCTCTGGCGAGCTGTCGGAGACAAAGGCGTGCCCTCCAAGCTCTGAACACACGGCCCAATGCCTATAAAAGAACCCCTAAACCCGGCCGCTCATTTTTAGCTCGACCTGGCCGGGGTTTCACCTCAGATTCATCTCTTCCGTCCCAGCCAGGGTACCCAGCGAGCTCCGGCGAGCTTTCTCTCCTTTCCTCTTTGCTCTGCCACAAAACCAGTGGCAGGGACTTCTTCCTGATTCTCCTCCGCGTCACGAATACCCGCGCACGCTGCCTCAGACCCACCATCGCCGCCGTCCTCCGCCACTGGGCATCTTCTTCTCCAGTGACAGCAGGTACAGTCGTCCGCCTCTCCGCCCCCTTCGTCGCTGTAGTTAGGTTTAAACTATTCTCCTCTTTCCCCTCTTTCATTCCACACCTTATTTCATCAATCGACCCTCGACCGTCGCTGACCATCGCCATCTTCCTCGCCTCCGACCAACCCCCGACGAGTCGCCCCCGTCGCTCCGCACTTCTGCACGACTCACCGACCAACTCAGAGGCTCCACCTCACCTCACCGAGTAACCTCCGCCCATCCACCATCCCTCTACGCCTCCACAACAGCCCCCCGAACACACCCACACCTTCGGTCACAGGACGACCTAGGCACTCACGCCTAGGCCACCCCGCGACCTGCTGTACGTCGCACCACCTTCGCCATGCCATGGCGAAGGTCTGCAGGTTGTTTAATTAGGCCAATAGGCCGTATTCATGCATGACAGGATCGGAGCTGTAGCCGCCATTGACAACGGTTGAAGCAGCTTCCAAGCACGCTCAGGCTCCGTGGCTTCAGGATTTCAGCTGCTGTGTAGTGCAGTGAGTTGCGTGCAGGTAGCCAGTTATCCAGTGAAGAGAGTTGAGGCTGCAACTGAGCGGAGCGCGAAGAGCGTTCTACGGGCGCGCGTGAGAGCAGGGCGGGACTAATAGTCCCACATCGGAAAAATATGAAGCGTAGGTATGATTTAAATTGATTTTGTGTTACCATCTCTTCGCCTCCGAACGCACAGGGGTGAGGTCCCTCACCTTACTCACGCTCGCCTCGTCTGCGGTTTCACCTCGCGGATCTGGTGGGCTCCCCTCCGACCCGACCCTATCTGAGCACACCTCGTGCATCACCCACACACCGGTGCGCCTGGTCTCGGGTGCGAAATCCGACCCGATTACCCGCAGCTCTAGGAGAGTGTCCTTTGAGTGAATCGCAGAGAGAGAGAGACGTGCGGGTAGAGAAGGATAGGGTAGGTTTTGCTCCTTATGCAGGTAGGCTGAGAGTTGAAGAGAAGAGACTTAGCCTCAGAAAGGAGAAGAGAAGGAGCAGAAGAAGAAGAAACTCTGAAGAAGAGGCTGAGCAAGGCAGAGAAGAAGAAGAAGAACAAGAAAGGCTGCAGAGAAGAAATAGAAGACCAAGGAAGAAGAAACCTTCGCAGACGAGAGAAGAGAAGGAGCAGAAGAAGAAGAAGCCTTCGCAGAAGAGAGAAGAGAAGGAAGAAGAGAGAGACTACAGAGAAAGAAGAAGAAAGGCCAAGGTAGAAGACAGAAAGAGGACAGAAGAGAAAAAAGCAAAGTGAAGGCTGTAGAAGAAAGAAAACAAGATCAGAAGAAGAAGAATAACCAAAGAAGGGAAAACACTTTTAAGACGTCTGATCTTGTGATCAGACTTCCAATTTTACTCTTTTTCCTGGATTACTTTTTAAATGCATTTGAATTAAACTTTTGAGTAAATTAGAGTGTTCAATTACATTTGAGATTAGTAGTAAATTCCGATTGCTCCCTGTGTTCGACCTCGGATACTCTAGTTTTTGAGTAATAAAAACTTTTATTTGTTGACGACGCTTGATCACCTATACTACGACGCAATAACTGTTAAAACCCTATTGAGCCAGTCGCTTCAACATTTTGGCACCGTTGCCGGGGAGCAACGCTCAATTTATCACTAGTCTCTACATACTTTTTATCATATTGAACACTAACTTGCCCTACTTTGCTTTGTTGTGATCTTGCAGGTATTTCACAAGAAAATGCCTCCCGCAAGTCAACCACTCCAAGGCAGGTAATTTCTTTTCTTCCTTAAACCATTCCCTAAATCCTGAAAAGACAAAAGGAAGAAAATCAATTTAGGAATCGATTGCCTTCTTTATATGGTAATCACCATCTCTAAGGCAAACATTTCCTAATTTTGCAAAAATTTTTTAATTCTACTTGAAGTTGGAGCGATTTTTTTAGATTCTATCCCACAAACTCATGTGCCTAATAGAAATAATGCTTAATCTCTACGGACAACACACTTCTTGCTTTCAAGTCTAAAGAGAATTTTTGTGAAAAAGAAAAAAGGATTGGAAATAGAACCAAATTAGGGTTTCTACAGTAGGATCTTGGAGTGTTAGTCACACATGCTTGCATAAAAGGAAATAAACCTTCCCGCATCAGTGTGTCACCCAAGACCTTGATTGAAGAGATCTAAACAAGACAAACCCTAGGAAAAATTGAGTTCTAAAATCACTTGAATCTTAAAATTTTTTGGACCTAATAACCTGGGAGTCAAATCAGGGTGATATCTAGGCTCCAAACCTAGAATCATTCTGCCATCTATAGGACAGGTCAGGTGAAGTTGACCCCTTGGGTCAACCAACCTCTAAATTAGGTCACAATATCAAAACAACTAAAGTTCAAGTGAGAACCCTAAAGCACCTTTGAAATAAAAGTGGTAGACTTAAGAGGTCAAGGTCCCCATTCTGGTCTACCTGGAATCTCAGTGACAAGAGAGGTCGGGTGAGGGAAACCCTGTAACCCGTGGGGACACTCTTCCATGTAGGGGTCTTTGCGAGACTCTCCCTCTCTGGCTGCCCAGGTAATTCTCAGGTGGACGACTTTTTGATCTAGGGGTCCATCCGCCCCGAACCTCCATAGTCATCCAAACGTCTTTGGGTGTCTTGATTGGGTCAAAAACATCTCCAGTCCCTCATCTTTTCTCTTTAGAGCACACATACACATTTTCAGTGGGACTCGTTATTCAGATCTGATCGCTTCATAACATGATTCTACATCTTGATTCAAACTCTGATTCTACATCTGGATTCCACCACCTGATCCAAATATGCAGCCAAACCGCCTAGGACTACCATTCAAGAAACCTGAATATCAGAGAACCATGAGAGATAAAATGATTGAGGATGCCATGAAATTCTGTGAAAATGAAGAAACCTCAACACCAGTAGAAAACATTTAGGTTGATGTCCCAACAACCACAACCTTTATCATAACTTGTGCCCAAGTACTATTAGCAGAAGCCACAAAAGGATCAACCTGTGACTTGCTCATTACTGCATACATTGAGATAGAAAAATTACACAATCTTGAATACCTTCAATATATGACAAATCCTCGACTTTGGAAGCAACACCAAGATAGTCTTGAAAAACGAGAAGAGATAATGAGATTAGTAAAACAAGTTATTGACCAAAAGTACCCGTATATACCACAAACAGATGATGAACCATCTTGGGACAACATTGAGGATCAATCTGATCTCAGGTTTGAGGCATAAAATGGTTGTGGATTCCCAACCCAGATGGAGTATAATGTGCCTAATATTGAAGAAGGTTGGGAAGCTCCAAATGCAGGAAAATATCATGATGAGCCCATTTTAGAATCCCAAAACTCCTGCAAGAATGAGAGTAGAACTGAACCTCTCGAGGGTATAAATTCCATCCCTTATTCTGATAAGGTGACCCTTGAAGGTTATTCAGACCTAGATTCTAGTAATTCAACCCACATCCTAAGCCTAGAACCTAGATCGAAAATATATTTTGAAGGTTTCAAGGCCCCATATGAAGAAGATCAATCTTTCAATGAAGTATATGATTTTGGGCCTCGATTTGATGAATATCCCTCGCCAACATCCTCAGAGCAACTAATCGATTTTTCAGAAGTCATGCCAATCTACGACACAGAAACCGAGGAGTTGGACAAGTGGGGTTTCGATTGGGTCTGCCCTACTAACTTTGAACCTGAGCCTCTACCAAATAGGGACACCCTTTTAAGCTCAGAATTCACATTTAGGCTAGACCCCAGTCAGGCTGCTGAGTATACAACATATGATTTATTCTATGGTGGAACTCATGATCTTGAATCTCATTCAGACTTTGATTTTTGCAAACTCTCCGACTATTTCGAATCTGACCATAGCATCGGAGAAAATCTACTTCCTTATTATAACAAGCCAATTTTCTTTGAAGCCACCTGCTCCACATATACAGAACCAATCAAAACCTGTTCTCTACCCCGACCCGCAACTGGACTCAATTTCTATTCCGATTCACCTCTCACTGAGCCGTTTGCAGATGATTCAACTCCATATCTATATTGGGTATCGGGAATTGATCAGACCGAAAAACAGGAGCCAACATTCTGTGATCACCCCTGTAGGGATTCCACACCTTACATTGACTATTTTTCGGAACCCTACTTTGACCAGGCTGAGTCGACTCAGCCTAAACCCGAGTTTTCACTTCCATATTCATTTGTACTTCATTGCATATGATGGGTTCCGCATCTGTTGATCTACATCTATCAACCCACCAGACTTATTGGGTTTGGGCTGCATCATCAGCCGACTGATCTTAACAAGCACCTGGTTGGACCAACCAGGCTCTTAATCAAGGTGCTTGTTTTACAAAATTCCGCTGATTTGACCACTCCCTCTCCACCCCATTTTCCGCTCGGCTGAAGGCATCAAATTTAGCGCTTAACGGGAGGCAACCCGTCATCCCAAAAATAGAGACCCATCTGATTATCCGTCTGTACTCCACGTCCATTGCACCTTGAGTTCAGCCTTAGACAGTTGATCCCACCTCTGGTACACGTATCAGAGCTTGAAATCATCCGCATCAGTCATTCCCGACCCATTCACCCACCCGATGTATCCTGTTCTAAGTCTCTAACCTCAACACTATTTCACACCCTCCGTTTACAATGAGGACATTATAAAACTTAGGCATGGGGGGGTGATAAAGTGCATACATATAGAACCAAGAAAAAGTCAGGAGTCTCACACAAAATTTTTTGCATATGTCAAAAACACAAAAAATTGAAAAATTATGAAAAAGAACAAAAAATGGGGGAGGGAGGAAATTTTGTGAGCCACATAAACATAAGGAGGAGAAAAAGAGTAAAATGACAAAAGGAGCACAAAATGAAAAAGAAAAAGAAATAGTCATTAGTAAAAGATTAAGGAATTAACTGAAGTTCTAGAGCAGATCAAGAAAAGAAATAAAAGAAAAGTGCTAAGGAGACATAACAAGAGATTAGCGGGAATGCTAGTCTTAGGCCTCTTGGGCTAGATTCTTTAGCTTAAAAATTCACGTATCCGCTAAAATCTGGATAATCCTCAAGAGGTTGGGGAAAATGCGAAGCTTAAGTATTATGTCTAAGGTTTAGGAAGTATTCAGCCTCGTTAACTGACCTCTGGTTTACGGGATTCGGTAACCTAAGCACCCCAAATTCACACACAGTCTAGTTCAGTGCGCATAAACATCCAAATCACGCAAAAGCATTTAATGTTCTACAAAAGTCACCTAGATTAGGAGCGGCCAATCAACATAAGTTGATTTGGACGAGTTCCCAGCGTGGAGAGGCGGGAAATTCCCCTCGAAGATGCGTAACAACATATCGTCTCCTCGGTGCTTGTCTCTTAGGATATTTAAATATCCTACTGGGGGTATGTAAGCACTCTGCTGGTTCAGATACCATGGGCGGAATTATCACGAAATGTCGATCGTCAGGGTCTGAATTCGGCCACGGAATGCCATGGGCGGGATTATCTTGAAATCTCGAAAAGCCAGGGACCCTTGAGGATTGATGATGGGGACGAGGAATCCGATACAGACCGTGTTGAGAAGCTAATCCGAAGCTAGAAATAAAAAGAAAAGAGAGAGAAAATTTCTGCAAACAAATAAATCCTCTATCTCTCTTACAAAAACGCACTGCAAACTGAACCTAGGCTAAAAATATCTCAAGCACGGGTGCTTTAACCGCGGAGTCCAACAAACCCTAGGTTAGTTTCTGTGGGCCTTAGAAACCTTTACGGAGGACTGAGGCTAAAGCGAAATAGATCCGGATTTTGGTTGGTACTTGAATACCTCTAGGCCTATTGTCGGCATTTTAACCTAATCACAAAAGAAAAAGAAAAGCACAGACACTCAGGGTCTAGAACAAAAGTTGAAACCTTGAAATTTTGCTAAGGGACTATCAAAAGCTAGGCATGAGGGTATGATGAGAGCCTCATCATGAGCCATAACTAGCTCATTTTGACCTAATAAAGAAGATAAAATCTCCTACATAGCCTAGAAGAAGGCCTAAATGAAGGAATAAGTGTTCTGAAAAGAAAACATAAAATAAAGGTTAAAACTACAATTTTACCATTGCAGTACATAAACGGGATTTCTCAGAGACAAAACATAGGTCAAATGGTCTAAATGAGATAAAAAGTGGGTTGAGTCAATCAGAAATGGGTTCATGTGAAATCTAGGAATTAAATGACATTTGGTAACCCTAAAACAGACCTGCTTAAACCAACAAGGTTTCGGTCAGGATAAACATCAAGTAAACCCTCTAAAATTCATGTAAAAATATCCTCTAGGGTTTAGAACAATCAAATTGGCCTTTTAAACCTAGTTTGACCTAGAATGGGGTCTTAGCTCATTAATTGACCTAATTTGGGTTTTTACGCAAAATATCCAGTTAAACGTGGTCAAACCTAAAATCCGACTTCACCATTGGATTCCTTAGGTCCAAATTAGGTTTCTACCAAAATTTGGACCTAAGGGGAGGTCATCTTGACCTACTTTGCAATTTAATACACCCAAATCATAATTTGGTCCCTCTCTTTTGAAAATCATCGCAGAGAGCCCCCTAACTTCCTCGCCAACCTTACAATCAGGTCCTTCCACCATTATTGGGGCAGAATCCTTCTCCGGCGAGGATTAGAGAGGGAATACTCTCTGATTCCTCAGAGATCCCCTCCCAGAAATGGAAGGGAGATTCTCTGAGGAATTCCCTTCCATCTAAGGCCAGTCATGATCCCTGATTTGATCCCAATCTCTCGTGTGAACGCACGACGGATTTGGGTATCCACACACTTTCCTTCTCCGGCGAGCCGTCGGAGACGAAGGCGTGCCCTCCAAGCTCTGAACACACGACCCAATGCCTATAAAAGAACCCCCAAACCCAGTCGCTCATTTTTAGCTCGACCTGGCCGGGGTTTCACCTCAGATTCGTCTCTTCCTTCTCGGCCAGGGTACCCAGTGAACTCCAGCGAGATTTCTCTCCTTTCCTCTTCGCTCTTCCACAAAACCAATGGCAGGGACTTCTTCCTGATTCTCCTCCACGTCGCGCAATACCCGTGCATGCTGCCTCAGACCCGTCGTCCCCGCCGTCCTCCCCCACTGGGCATCTTCTTCTCCGACGACAGCAGGTACAGCCGTCCGCCTCTCCGCCCCCTTCATCCCTGTAGTTAGGTTTAAACTATTCTCCTCTATCCCCTCTTTCATTCCCCTCACCTTATTTCATCAATCGACCCTCGACCGTCGCTGACCACCGCCATCTTCCTCGCCTCCGACCAACCTCCGGCGAGTCGCCCCTGTCGCTCCGCACTTCCGTACGACTCGTCGACCAACTCAGAGGCTCCGCCTCACCTCACCGAGCAACCTTCGCCCATCCACCATCCCTCTACGCCACCACAACAACCCCCCGAACACACCCACACCTTCCGTCACAGGATGACCTAGGCACGCACGCCTAGGCCGCCCCGCAACCTGCTGCACGTTGCACGACCTTCGCCATGCCACGGCGAAGGTCTGCAGGTGGTTTGATTAGGCCAATAGGCCGTATTCATGCATGACAGGATCGGAGCTGCAGCCGCCATTGACAACGGTTGAAGCAGCTTCCAAGCATGCTCAGGCTCCGTGGCTTCAGGATTTCAGCTGTTGTGGAGTGGAGTGAGTTGCGTGCAGGAAACTAGTTATCTAGTGAAGAGAGTTGAGGCTGCAACTGAGCGGAGCACGAAGAGCATTCTGCGGGCGCGTGCGAGAGCCGGGCGGGACTAATATTCCCACATCGACAAAATACGAAGCGCAGGTATGATTTAAATTGATTTTGTGTTACCATCTCTTAGCCTCCGAACGCACAGGGGTGAGGTCCCTCAGGTTACTCATGCTCGCCTCGTCCGCGGTTTCACCTCGCGGATCTAGTGGGCTCCCCTCCGACCCGACCCTATCTGAGCACACCTCGCGCATCACCCACACACCGGTGCGCCTGGTCCCGAGTGTGAAATCCGACCCGATTACCCGCAGCTCTAGTAGAGCATCCTTTGAGTGAATCGCAGAGAGAGAGAGAGACGTGCAGGTAGAGAAGGACAGGGTAGGTTTTGCTCCTTGTGTAGGTAGGCTGAGAGTTGAAGAGAAGAGACTTAGCCGCAAAAAGGAGAAGAAGGCGCAGAAGAAGAAGAAGAAACTCTAAAGAAGAGGCTGGGCAAGGCAGAGAAGAAGAAGAAGAAAGGCTGCAGAGAAGAAACAGAAGACCAAGGAAGAAGAAGAAACCTTCACAGAAGAGAGAAGAGAAGGAGCAGAAGAAGAAGAAGCCTTCGTAGAAGAGAGAAGAGAAGGAAGAAGAGAGAGACTACAGAGAAAGAAGAAGAAAGGCCAAGGCAGAAGACAGAAAGAAGACAGAAGAGAAAGAAGCAAAGTGAAGGCTGTAGAAGAAAGAAAACAAGATCAGAAGAAGAAGAATAACCAAAGAAGGGAAAACACTTTTAAGACGTCTGATCTTGTGATCAGACTTCCAATTTTACTCTTTTGCCTGGATTACTTTTTAAATGCATTTGAATTAAACTTTTGAGTAAATTAGAGTGTTCAATTACATTTGAGATTAGTAGTAAATTCCGATTGCTCCCTGTGTTCGACCTCGGATACTCTGGTTTTTGAGTAATAAAAACTTTTATTTGTTGACGACGCTTGATCACCTATACTACGACGCAATAACTGTTAAAACCCGATCGAGCCAGTCGCTTCAACATGCCACGGATGTCGGATTGACTCAATTTTTGTGTCTTTGGGTTACGATCGTCGATCCGAATTCATTCGTGCGGTCGGATTTGTCATCTGAAGTGCGGATTTACACCATCCTGGCCCTTCATCTTCTAGGGTTCCCCGATCACTATCTAATGCTACGGATGCCTAATTAGGGCGATCTTGGAGTCGTTGAACTCCAATCGCCGCCCTGATCACATCCATACAGTTGGATCTTTGATCTGAGGTCCCGATAAAATGTTTGTCCTATCCAAGCACATAAAAGGATACAATTAACCTCCATTTTATTCAAACTACTCTAAATGAAAGATGATGCATGTTATGCAATATTTATATCATGAAATGCAATCCTATGCTTAAGAACATCCAAAAATAGACATTTTAAGTAGTGTAAATGTGTTTACATCAATCTACCATAGTCATGTTTTATTAGGACTCAATCTCTGTGTATCAGCCTTATTTGGTGACTCTTAGGAATTCACACAAAGTTTGCACACAGGAACAGAGAGCGAAAAACTATGCCTAACTCTAAGGTATCATTATTTAATTATCCAGAACTTGAGAGTCCTTACACTAGACATAGCGCACCAGTAGTCTCTATACTTCTCCTCACAAATATTAGGTGGATTTAATAGAAGATAGTATGCCTGTCTTCTATTAACTGTCTAAGGGTTTAGCAGACTAAAAATGCATATAGATTTTCTACAAAGATCCATTACCCAGTCTACGTGCAAGTGAAGTAAATGTACTGGATTCTAAACTTAAGAAATAATTTAAGAAAATATTTAATGACACCTCTTTGATAAAAATTTTCTGCTAGGGACTTAACCAATTCAGCTCAAGAAAATAAAAGATTTTTTTTTTATCCACTATCCTAAATGTATGCAAATATTTATAAATGCTATAAACATCCTCAGGTTATATCCCCCCATGCCTAAGACTAACAATGCCCTCATTGGAAAAATAAAGACATAGAAGAATATCACCTGAGGAGGAGAGTGGGAGGAGGGCTCCTCAAGTCAAAGTGTGTCCAAAGCCTGGCCATCTTAAGGAATAACATAAGGTTTAAGTCGTTGGCCATTTACTTTAAAGCTCGCACCAGAAGTAGGGTTTTGAATCTCTACAGCTCCATGAGGGAAGGCATTGATAACAACGTATGGCCCATCCCAGCAGGACTTGAGCTTTCCTGGAAATAATTTAAGTCTGAAATTGAAAAGCTAAACCTACTGGTTGGGCTCAAAGGTCATTCTAATGATGTGCTTATCATGGAAGACCTTTGTACGTTGCTTGTAAGCTTGAGAAGTTTCATAGGCTTCATTACGAAGTTCCTCAAGCTCACCTAACTCCAGCATACGAGCCTTTCCTGCTTTATCCAAATTTACGTTAATGTTTTTAATAGCCTAATAGGCTTTGTGTTGGATTTCAATGAGAAGATGGCATGCCTTTCCATAGACAAGGTGGAAAGCAAACATGCCCAAGGGAGTCTTATATGTTGTTCTGTAGGCCCAGAGAGCATCATTTAGTTTTTTAGACCAATCCTTACGGTCGAGCCTGACAGTTTTTCTAAAATTCGTTTGATCTCCCTATTAGATACTTCAACTTGTACACTCATTTGGGGATGGTAAGTTGTGGCTATCAGTGGTTGACTCCCGAATTTTGGTGTAGTCTTGTGAAGTGTACATTCTTGAAGTGAGGTCCTCCATCACTTATGATCGTCCTTGGGCACCTGTACCGGGAAGTGATATTAGCCTTAACAAAATCCAAGATAACAAAATGGTCATTGGTCCATGTGAGTATAGCTTCTATCCATTTCGATACATGGTCAACAGCCACAACGACGTACTCATATCCGAAGGACACAGGAAAGGGACCCATGAAGTCGATTTCCCAAATGTCAAAGATCTCAATGGGGAGAATAGGTTGTTGGGGCATCTCATCCCTTTTCTCGATGGTTCCCGTCTGCTGGCAACGTAGACATGTGCCCACATATGTATGTGCATCTCAGAATAATGTGGGTCACCAAAAGCCAGGCTGAGGAACCTTATGGGTAGTCTTTTTTCCACTAAAATGTCCTCCACAATGGAGGTCATGGCAGAAACTCAGAACACTTCTTTGTTCTTTGTCAGGGACACAATGGCGGAAAAGCTAGTCAGGGCCTATTCTAAAAAGCTTGGGTTCCTCCCAGTGATAAAATTTAGCGTCAGCAATAAACCTATCTCGCTTCTGCTTGTCCCAAGTACTAGGGGTAATGCTCGTGACTAGATAGTTCACTATGTCAACGAACCAAGGAGTTTTGGCCTCCACAACCATCAAAGACTCATCAGGAAAAGTCTCTTTGATATCTCCAGCAGGGGTTGATGCTTCAATGGGGATCCTAAATAGATGATCTGCTACCACATTCTCAACTCCTTTCTTATCTTTAATTTCTAGGTCAAACTGCTAGAGTAGTAGAATCCAACGAATTAAGAAAGGTTTGGTGTCTGTTTTAGCAAGAAGATGCTTCAAGGCAGAATGATCAATGAATACCACAACCTTGGATCTCAAAAGTTAAGACCAAAACTTTTCTAAAGCAAATACTATAGTAAGAAGTTCCTTTTTAGTTACCGTGTAGTTTTGCTGAGGATCCGTAAGGGTCTTGCTGGCATAATGCAACACATGTGGCTTGCCATCAACCCTTTGACCTAAGATCGCTCCCATTATGAAATCAGAAGCATCGCACATTAGCTCAAATGGGAGGGTTCAATATGGTTCTTGGAGAATCGGTGTGGTAATAAGGGCTTTCTTCAAGACTTGGAAAGCCTTGCCACATCTATCATCAAAATTGAAGGAAACATCCTTTGCTAATAGGTCGTAGAGTGGCTTAGAGATTTTACTGAAATTTCTAATGAAGTGCCTATAGAACCCAGCATAGCCAAGGAAGGATCTAACCTGATGAACATTGGTGGGCGATGGAAGCTTAGAGATGGAATTAATTTTTGCGGTATCCACCTCTAATCCCCTCTCGGAAACTAAATGCCCTAATATAGTGCCTTGTTGGACCATAAAGTGGCTTTTCTCCCAGCTAAGTGATGGGAACACTATCATGAACCATAATTAGCTTAATTTGATTTGAAGTCATTAAATGCTCCTACATAACCGCCAAGAGGCCTAAGTCACTGCATAATCATTTTGAGAGAAAGATAAGAGAACAGGGTTAAAACTATAATTTTACCATCATATCTTGAATGCAGTACAACCATGGGTTTTCCCAGGGGGTAATTAAGGGCCAAATGATCTTAAATGTCCAACAAATGGGTTAATATAGACACAAATGGGATTTCAAGTGTTTTGAGAATTAAATGACTTTTGAAATCCTAAAAATAGATCTTCTTAATTAACTGAGGTTCTGGTTAGGATAAAATTCACCTAAACCTTCTAAAATTCATATAAAAATACTATCTAGGGTTTGGTACCTTCAATTTGACAATCAGAACCCATCTTGACCCAAAACAGAGTCTTAGAATGACATTTACCCTAATTTGAGTTTTTGCATAAATTACCCAGTCAAACGAGGTCAAAACCTAAATCTAACTTCACCATTGGATTCCTAGGGTCCAAATTAGGTTTGTACCAAAATTTGGGCCCAATCTGAGATCATCTTGACTAA
Source organism: Thalassia testudinum (assembly GCA_037157565.1). Classification (NCBI taxonomy): domain Eukaryota; kingdom Viridiplantae; phylum Streptophyta; class Magnoliopsida; order Alismatales; family Hydrocharitaceae; genus Thalassia; species Thalassia testudinum. Next base: position 64,008,384 of record JAZHRO010000031.1, read on the forward strand.
GTTTGCATTTTGGTCCAGTCATACTCTTTCTATCTCATTTAGACCCTTAACTTTTGAATTATCTTACAAATGGCCCCCCAACTTCTTCATCTTCTTCACAAATAGGTCCCTACATCATTTTTGGAAGGTTAAAACCTTCACTGTCGAGTTTCGAGCGAGGATTTCTCGCTCGATTCTCAATCAATCTCTCCTAAAATTGATACGGGGATTCCTTGGGAAGTTACCTTCCATTTGAGTCATTCCTTGGGCTCTAAGTCTTTCCCAAAAGGCCATGTGAACCTTTCAAAGGGTTGGGTATCCTATTTTGTAAAAACCTTCCAAGCTTGGTGATAGACGACTTTTCGCTTAGCATTATAGTATTTAAGTGGTGGAAAAATCGACTAATCAAAAATAATGAAAATAACCACTCATAGAAGAGTGGGTCGTGTCCACAGGGAGGAAATGATGCAATCAATACTTAATTATTTAATGTTATTTCGGATAGTGTGAAATCCCTGTTCAAATCAGACTTAAAATGTGAAGGAAAGTAGATTTGCAATAACCTAAAAAGATAAGGGTATAAGTGCAGTTTTCCCTCACAGAAATCCTCAATAAATTTAGGATGAATTCATGTAGTTTTCACGTGATATGTACTAAAGATAATTAGTACTTAAGTTAAGCCCAAAATCAATCTTTAAACTAGTTAATATCAATACCATGCAATTATAAAGAACTATGAGTGTTCGAAAGCAATTCTGCCATAATATAATAATAATAAAAAAATCAAATTAGGTGGAAATGGCATTGAATGTAAATTTTAATTGGGGGAAAACAGGGCTTTTTTCCTCTCTCCTCCTTGCGACAGAGGGAGAGAACTGCAGGGCTGTCGCAAGGCTCAGGAGGATGGCGAGGTTGAAAGCTCTCTGGTGGTGGCAGTGGCGGCGACGGAGGTGGCCGGAGCTCTGGCCCATTGAACAAGCAGGCGGAGGTGTTGCTGCAGTGCCTGCGGCTGGTGGCGTACGGGCGTGAGCACGCTGGTGCGCGGGTAGGCGCTTGCAGGCTGCGGTCTGCAGGTGGGTGGAGGAAGAGGCACGCGGGCGGAGAGGGGTGTGAGCGCCTGCAGTGGCTGGAGGGAGAGGCGCGCGGGCGGAGAGGGCGTGAGCGCCTGCAGCAGGGCACGCGGTTGAGAGCACCTGCAGCAAGGGGCACTGGAGATGGCGTGTGGGCAGAGAGCGCCTGCAGCAGGGCGCGCGGTCGTGAGTGCCTGCAGTGGTTGGAGGGAGAGGCGCGCTGGTGGAGAGGGCGTGAGCGCCTGCTGTGGCATGGGGGGAAGGTGCTGATGGGCGTGGCTTGGTGCGTGCGGGCAGGCAGATGGCACTTGAAGGCAGGAAGCGGCCTGCAGGCGTGGTGCGGGTGTGTGCTAACTGGTGAGGGCGCGGTGAACTGCAGGAAGGAGGAGGTGCGCAAGGAGGGTGCGCCGGCAGATGGCGGAGGTTTTTCCCCGCAAGGGGGAAGAGGGCACAGTGCATGCTTCCCTTCCTGGAGCCACAGTGTCCGCTAAGTAGCTCCCCGCCAGGAGGAAGATGAAGCCTCATCCCCAGTGCACCTCCTCTCTTTTTAATTCCTCTCTCTCCCCGCGTACGTGAGTTAAGGGATTTTCAAATCCCTTAACTATTTCTGGCCTCGTTAGTTGAAGGGCGGTGGAAGATTAACCCCATGTGCGGCGGGGGAGGGGGAAAGAGTTGCGGTTGGTGGGGGGGAATTTATCCCCCCACCCTTGTTCTTTCTGCATTTTATTACCTACACATAAAAATAATAAAATCATTAAGTTATAGAATGTTATAAACTTAAATCATGAGGTGTACAAATATTCTACAACTTAATTGTCATTATTAACACACCTAAATTGTATAATTAAAGATACTTAGGCTTAATATTAGTCCATTTTAATGGACTCATCAAATACCCCCATGCCTAAGATTTGCTAGTCCCTAGCAAAAATGAAAAATAATAGAAATAATAAGAAGATTTCTTCTTTTCTTACTTCAAAACTTTAGGAATCCAGACAAATGTGAAGTGCTGATAGCCTAGGTAACAGATCCAAGTGAAAGAGCCAATTCGCATTGGGAGTTCATACATCACCCTTGGCAAAAATTTCTGTCGAGATAAGCAACTACTTCCCTCGGGGATAAAGCAGACGATAATCTGTAATTTGACCCCGACGTTTGGGTTAGGTAGGAGATATCAAGTTGAATGGATTTGTATTTGGTGGCACACACTCAACTAGTGCTACATATAGTCTTGTACTGCAGACTCTAACTCTCTAGACTATTAGACAAGTCAACTCTAGGAGAGGCTACACAACTATGCTCTCTTGACGTTCCTGGGCACTCTCACTTTTCTTTCTTTCTGAGATCACGAATCTCGCCAAAATTAGAAATTATACTCACTATTTGGTGGCCTCACATGGCATCCACACTTCAATTAAAGTCCTAATAACTCTATAACTAAGTTAGAGTTCTCAACCAGCATTCAGACGATTAGAAATACTAGAAGGTTGGTATGGGTCATATTTGGTGGAACGCGATAGGTGTTATGTTGCCTCAGAAATAGTGTTACATCATACACTATGACTTTTTTTTTTTTGTAATATAACTTTTTTCTTCTTTTTCTTCTTTCTATTTCTTCTTTTTCTACTTCTTTTCTCTTTTCTTCTTTATATATATATATTTTTTTGTTTTCTTTTTTTTCTTCTTGTTTTTGTTTCTTTTTCAATCAATGCAACACAATACTGACTTTTATTTACGAGGAATTATTAGGGATGATGATGGTCATGAGGAAGTTGTGTGGCTTATTTGTTGAAAGTGCCTATTCTCGGTGCCGGAAACGAATGGATAGGACAGGCGTATTTATGACCTTTGACACTATTACCCTCCTTCAGCTGAGGACTCTATGAAGGATAGTCGTAACCATCCACTATAGTTATAGCTTTATTAAGACTCAATATCTGTATATCTGCCTTATTTGGTGACTCTCAGGAATTCACTCAAAGTACGCACACAGGAACAAAGAGTGAAAACTACGCCTAACTCCGAAGTATCATCATCTAATTATCCAGAACTTAAGAGTCCTTGCACTAGACTTAGCGCACCAGTAATTCTACTTCTTCTCACAAATATGAGGTGGATTTACTACAAGAAAGTATGCCTGACTCTCTATGAACTGTCCAAAGGTTCAGTAGACTACAAATGCTTATTGGTTTTCACAAAGGATCCATTACCAAGTCTACATGCACGTGAAATAAATGTACTGGATTCTAAACTTAAGAAATAATTTCGGAAGAAAAACCTCCAATAAAGGTATTTTGCTAGGGACTAACCCAATCAGCTCAAGAAAAGAATTTTTTTTTAATAAATATGTATGCAAATATTTATAAATGCTATAAACACTATAAACATTCTCAGGTTATATCCCCCCATGCCTAAGACTGACAATGTCCTCATTGGAAAAATATAGACATAGAAGAATATCACTTGAGGAGGAGAGTGGGAGGAGCTAAGGCTCCTCAAGCCGTAGTGCGTCCAAAACCTGGCCATATGAAAGAGTAATATACGCTTTAAGTCGCTGGCCATTTACTTTAAAGTTCGCACCTGAAATAGGGTTCCTGATCTCTACAGCTCCATGAGGGAAGGTATTGATAACAACGTAAGGCCCATCCCAACGGGACTTGAGCTTTCCAGGAAATAATTTAAGTCTAGAATTGAAAAGCCAGACCAACTGATTGGGCTCAAAAGTCTTTCTAATGATATGCTTATCATGGAAGACTTTTGTACGTTGCTTGTAAGCTTGAGAAGTTTCATAAGCTTCATTACGAAGCTCCTCAAGATCACTTAATTCTAACATATGTGCTTTTCCCGCTTTATCCAGATTTAAGTTAATGTTTTTAATAGCCCAATAAGCTTTATGTTGGATTTCAACAGGAAGGTGGCACGCTTGTCAGTAGACAAGACGAAAAGGAGACATACCCAAGGGAGTCTTATATGCAGTTCTGTAGGCCCAAAGAGCGTCATTTAGTTTTTTAGACCAATCCTTCCGATCATGCCTAACAGTTTTTTCTAAAATTCGTTTAATCTCCCTATTAGACACTTCAACTTACCCACTCGTTTGGGGATGATAAGGTGTGGCTATCATGTGATTGACTCCCAAATTTTGGACTAGTCTAGTGAAGTGTACATTCTTAAAGTGAGGTCCTCCATCACTTATGATCGTCCTTGGGCACCCATACCGAGAAATGATATTAGCCTTAACAAAGCCCAAGACCACAGAATGGTTATTGGTTCGGGTGGGGATGGCTCCTATCCATTTTGATACATAATCAACAGCCATAAGGATGTATTCATATCCGAAGGACACAGGAAAGGGACCCATGAAATCAATGCCCCAAATATCAAAGATTTCAACAGGGAGGATAGGTTGTTGGGGGCATCTCATCCCTTTTTCCAATGGTTCCCGTCTGCTGGCAACGTAGCCATGCGCCCACATACGTATGTGCATCTCAGAATAATGTGGGCCACCAAAAATCAGACTGAAGAACCTTATGAGCAATCTTCTTCCCACTAAAATGTCCCCCACAGTGGAGGTCATGGCAGAAACTCAGAACACTTCTTTGTTCCTCATTAGGGACACAACGGCGAAACAGCTGGTCAGGGCCTATTCTAAAAAGCTCGGGTTCCTCCCAGTGATAAAATTTAGCGTTGGCGATAAACCTGTCTCGCTTCTGCTTGTCCCAAGTACTAGGGGTGATGCCCGTGACCAGATAGTTCACTATGTCTGCGAACTAAGGAGTTTTAGTTTCCACGGCCATTAGAGACTCATCAGGGAAAGTCTCTTGAATACCGCCAGCGGGGTTTGATGCCTCAATAGGGATCCTAGACAAATGGTCTGCTACCACATTCTCAACTCCTTTCTTGTCTTTAATTTCCAGGTCAAAATCTTGGAGTAGCAGAATCCAATGAATTAGGCGAGGTTTGGTGTCCTTTTTAGCCAGAAGATGCTTAAGGGTTGAATGATCAGTGAACACCACAACCTTGGATCCCAAAAGATAAGATCAAAACTTTTCCAAAGCAAATACTACAGTAAGTAATTCCTTTTCCATGAGGATCAGTAATGGTCTTGTTGGCATAATGCAGCACATGAGGTTTGCCATCAACCCTTTGACCTAAGATTGTTCCCACTGCAAAATCAGAAGCATCGCACATAAGCTCAAACGGGAGGGTCCAATCTGGTGCTTGGAGAATCGTCGCGGTAATGAGGGCTTTCTTCAAAGCTTGGAAAGCCTCGCCACATCTGTCATCAAAATTGAAGGAGACATCTGTCTCTAACAGGTCGCAGAGTGGCTTAGAGATTTTACTGAAGTCTCTAATGAAGTGCCTATAAAATCCAACATGGCCAAGGAAAGATCTAACCTGACGAACATTGGCGGGTAATGGAAGCTTAGAGATGGAATCGATTTTTGCGATGTCCACCTCTAATCGTCTCTCGGAAACTACATGCCCTAACACAATGCCCTGCTGGACCATAAAGTGGCTTTTCTCCCAGCTAAGCACCAGTTTTGCCTCTTCGCAACGGGTTAAGACTTTATCAAGGTGCGAAAGGCATACGTCAAATGACGAGCCATAAATGGAGAAGTCATCCATGAAAATTTCAACGAACTCGTTGATCATATCAGAAAAGATAGCGATCATACAACTTTGGAAAGTGGCAGGAGTGTTACATAACCCGAATGGCATTCGGCGGAACGCAAAAGTGCCATAAGGACTCGTGAAGGTGGTATGCTCCTGATCATCAGGAAAAATGGCTATCTGATTGTACCCAGAGTACCCGTCAAGAAAACAAAAGTACCTGTTCCCCGCCAATTGTTCCAAAATTTGATCGATAAACGGTAAGGGGAAATGGTCTTTCTAGGTAGCCATGTTTAAACGGTGATAATCAATGCAGACCCTCCAACCAGTTGAGGGTCTAGTGGTCACCAGTTCTTATTGGTCATTCTCTTCCACAGTGATTCCTGCCTTTTTCGAAACTACATGAATCGGACTGACCCATTTACTATCTGAAATGGGATAGATAATCCCTGCATCCAACCATTTCAGAATCTCCTTTTTAACAACCTCCCACATATTTGGATTGAGTCTTCTCTGCATGTCTTGGAAAGGCTTCACGGACTCATCCGTGTATATATGATGCATGTAAAGAGAAGGATCAACCCCCTTAATATCAGCAATTGTCCAGGCAATTGCTTCCTTATGCCTTTGTAAACACTCAAGCAGAGCTCCCTCCTGCAATTCAGATAATGCAAATGAGATAATAATAGGGAGAGTGTTATTAGGGCAAAGGAAAGCATATTTCAATGTGCTCGGGAGGGGTTTCAACTCCAATTCAGGAGCCTTTTGGATTGAGGGTTTTAGTTGAGATGTCCTCGCCTTAGGCAGTGGATCTACCTTCACAGTCCAGGGTAGGGACAGAGATTCAGTGTGTATCCCCAGCAACTCTTCTAGTTCGGGCATTTTCCTTTCAGTTTCTTTAATAATCGAGGGATGGTCCTGAGATATGACCTTCTGAAGGGGATCTCTACATAAGAGTGCTGGAGTAGTCTCTTCAATTGTTTCATAAACGACCTCAATTTGAGAACAATCTTCAAATCCGGGTTGCTTGTAAGTATCAAGAAAATTCAATTGGATCTTCTTATTCCCAAAGCCCATTTTACGTGCCCCGGATCTACAATTTAAGAGGCATTGGCTGTGGCCAAAAAGGGGCATCCCAGAATATTGGATGGCTTTGTGGGCTTATTAGACGGGTCAGTATCAAGTACCAGAAAGTCAATGGGGAAGAAGAAATCCTCCACTCTCACAAGGACATCTTCCAACAATCCCCACGGTGTCTTAAGTGATCTGTCTACAACCTAGAGGATTACTGGACTAGGCTTCAGCTTTCCTCCTCCCAAAAGGTCGTAGATAGAGCTCGGTAGAATGTTACCCCCACACCCAGATCAAGCAGAGCCTCGTCAATGTGTTGGTTACATATAACCACTGAAATATATGGGGCCCTTGGGTCTTTCATTTTGGGGGTGTTCCATGCTGAAGAACCGAGCTAACGTGGTCAGGCAGGATGACATTGGTATGGACCTGTTTCCTAGATCGACACTTCTGGGAGCATAGGTCCTTCAGAAACTTGGCATAGGATGGAATCTATTTAATCGCTTCCAATAGAGGCAAGTTAATCTGGACTTGCCTAAAAGTATCCATAATCTCTTCCATCCTATCCTTGGCTCCAGATGAGCCAACAGAAGATTCCCTAGGAGTAGATAGGTGCTCTGGATGGGGCACCCTCGGCTTCTGAGTAGAGGGGTCATCATGGCGGGAAAGGGGTGGTGGAAGGACAACATCCTCATTGTGGGTGATTTTTTATGAGGGAGAGTGGTGTGGCTCTTCCTCGGGTGAGATGGAAGTTGGGTCAGGTGTGGAAGGGGAATTCTGAGATGTAACCGTAGGAGTGTTATCAGGCTTGTCAATCTTTTTTCGACTCCTCAATACGGTCACTGCTTGGGCGTGCTCCCTGAATACAACCCCCTTGCCCGTAGGGTTCTCCTCAGAAGAGCTAGGTAGCTTCCCCGGATCATGTTGCCTAACTGCCTTAGTAAGATGACCAATTTGGGATTGCATATCAGTAATCATCTTATTCTGAGATTGGATAACCATATTCTGATGCTCTTGCATCGCTTTCATCATGGCCTTCAGTTCATCCATCTCAGAGGGCTTATTCAGAAGAGGGTTTTCATAAGAAGGTTGGTATGTGGGCTGGGGAGGTAAGGGTCTTGTATTCCCTGAGTTAGAAGCATCAGCTTGCTTCCAAGAGAAGTTTGGATGGTTCCGCCACCCTAGATTATAAGTGTTGGAGTAAGGGTTATTGCGAGGGGGGCGGAAACCTTGGGCAGCGTTCAAGTCGGCCTGAATCAACTCAGGGAATTGGGTTGCTTGATGGCACTCCACAGTGGCGTGCGTTGTGCTTTGGCAAATGGAGCATGCTCTTGAAGCCTGAAAAATAGAGGCTGCTTGTGGGTTCATGCCGGGGTTTGCTAAAAGCCTATCAAAGTTTTTTTTCAATAGTTGAATCTGATAAGCCAAATCCTGAGAAGCTCCAGCTTCATGGGCCTCTATCTTCCTCTGCAAGATTGATGGTTTTCTTTCTTCATATGCAGAGGACAAATGTGTGGAGTTGTCGCTTAAAGTTTCAAATAATGCCCAGGCTTCATCCTCAGTTCTGGTCATGAAGGTTCCTGCACAGGCTGCATCAATGGTTTGCCTATGCCTTTCAGATAATCCGTTATAGAACCTTTCGACCAACTACCATCTTGGCACTTGATGGTGGGGGCATAACCTAGGAAGGTCATTAAAGCGCTCCCAAGTCTCATGAAATTGCTCCCCTTCCTGTTGAGTAAAACCCATGATCTCTCTTCTATAATGGTTGGTTTTACTCATAGGAAAATATTTTTTAAAAAATTCTCCCTTAAGGGTAGCCCAATCATTTAGTCCTTGCATCGAAGGTATGATACCAGTGCTTGGCCTTATCCTTTAGGGAGAAAGGAAATAGAGTCCTCATCAGGGCTTCATTAGTAAAGCCCTGGAGCTTCATCGTGGAACAGACCTCGGTGAATTCCTCCAAATGCCGGTAGGGGTCCTCCCTAGTAGTACCATAAAAAGAGGGCAATAAAGATATGGTACTACTCTTGATCTCATATGGATTATCCCCTACCGGTTAACTGATCGATCTTTCGCTTTTAAGTCGTTTGTAGTTTAATGTGGTGGAAAAATCGACTAATTAATTTTTAACAAGAAATAACCACTCGCAGAGGAGCGGGTCGTATCCACAGGGAGGCAATAACGTATTAAAATTCGCACCACTTAAAAATGTTTGTTCGTAGTCAATTTGGACAAGAACCAAGCCAAGATTGCCTTTAGATTAAGGTTTAAGCAAGAAACAATGCTGAAATGGCAATTATGAGAAACTACAGGATATTTTCCGCAATGCAGAGTCAATAGAATATGATTAAAATGTGGCAATGGCAGAAAATGTAAATTTTAATTAACGTTTTACTATAGCAAAACAGGGGAATTTTTCCCCGTTGTCTTGCGCGACGAGGAGCCAATGGCCGGGCGCGGGAAGCTCGGAGGAGGTCCCTTGGATCAAGGGCTTCGAATCGGTGGTGGCGGCGAGTCGCGTGGCGGTCGGAGGTGGCCGGACGAGCTCCGGCAGAGGTGCTGCAGCCGGCAGCTTGTGCAGCCTGTTGGCGTGAAGTCCGCCGCCTGCTGCTGCTACGGGGGTGGCTGCTGCCGCTGCCGTGGGCACTGCTGCGGCTGGTGTGGTAGGCGTTCGTCTGCAGGTGCGGGGAAGAGGGCACTGCAAGCGGTTCTGCAAGCGTGGCGGAGGGTGCTGCAGCGCGGTTGGAGGATGGCGTGCGCTGCGGAGAGTCTGCGGAGGGCGCTGGCGCGATTGGCGTGGGCGGTGGTCTGTAGGCGCGTGGAGATGGCTGCGGTGGTCTGCAGGCGCGGTTGATGGTGGGCGCCTGTGTGCTGCAGGCTGATGGGCGTGGGGAAGGTGGCGTGGGCTGATCTGCAGGCGTGCGCAGGTCTGCAGCCGGTGAGCGGTGGAGGGTGCAGGCGGTCTGGTGGCCGGTTGGAGAGTGCAGGCTGAGGAAGTGGAGGTGAGCGGGTAACTTCAGACGTCTGGGAAATTTCCCAAACGTCTTAAGTTACTGAGAGGGTGGCTGATCAGTAGCTCGGTGGTGGTGGTCTGCGACGACGGCGAGGAAGATGCACGCTAAGGTGCTCACGGTGATGCGGCGAGCTCCGGATGGTAGTGTGGCCTGTCACACCACACGCCCACGGTGCTGGAGACTCGTCGCCACAGTAGAGGCCGGTAGTGTGGAGTGGAAGAGAGAGGTTCTCTCTGCACAGTGGTGGGTCGGTGGCGGAGGCCTCCCGAGCTCGGCTGCCTCCCTGCTCCTTTTGTAGTGGCCTGAACAAGTTTTAAATCAGCCGCCGACCAGATCCACCACATCCGCTCCCCCTTGAATGGCTTCATCACTGCAGCAGCCGGGCGTTGGAGCGGCACCCAGCCGTTCTGAAAGAAGAAGAATAAAGAAAATAATGTTAAAATATTAGGATTATTTATGTATAGACCCTCAACTTCTATGTTAATGAAAATAATGTACCTAATTGGTTATCTAATTAGATGAATGCTATTCTAAGCTAATTCTAAATGCACTTAAGATATGAATGCAATGTATGGATTATGTAATTAGATTAAAACTATGAATTAATCTATTTACATCCTAATTTATACTAAATAAATGTTAGAATTAACCTAATGTGTAGGCACTTAAATACTTAAATAGCCCACAACTATGGGCTAATCACCGGTCGTCTTAGTGCTTGTGCAGGTTGGTTGGTAGGAATAAAATAGTCCCTTAAGGTCCTTTGTTGATTTGCACCTTGCTCAGCCATTTCTTCTCTTTCTTCTCCTAGGTGAGCTCTCCTAAGAATTCTCTCGGGCTCAGGATCAAACACTAGACTACCCTCAAGAGAGCGTCTACCAAGCATACAAAACACAATTTAGAATTTTTTTTTTTATTAAGTCAAACCTCCACTCCAAAGATAAGTCAAAAGATCAAGACTTATCCCTCCGTTCCCACGTAAGTGGTATAAGAGGGGTGTGGACTTGAAATCTTAACCTTCTTTGTTGTGGATGTTGAATTAGTTAATATAAATGGCCAACCAAGTTTTTCACTGCAATTATGTGCCTTAATTTAACCTTCGAGTGCCCTAGGACCTATACTTTGCTTGGATGATACTCCCAGGTGATCAAGGGAGAAGTTACTCCAAGGACAAACAAAGGGATGCAAGTAGGGCGAACCCTTCCTTTGAGGCGATGCGTATGCAGTGCCCCTTAACTACCCTTTTGTTTCTTTAAGGGGTGTCCCCCTCCGTGGAGTATCAAAACACTTAATCAAAAGATAGTATCACCACTACCACAAAGCAAAATAGGAGGGTCTGCACCGATAAAGAGATCGGTGCCTATAGCATTAAGGGATCGAGCCTCAGTGCGGTGCCTAATGTGCGTGCTTAGTGTCAAAAGTGTGCAACACATCGCAAATCTTTGTAATTTCTTTTGAAATCGCAGACAAGTCCCTTAGAATCAGATCAAATGTGAATTACTTTTAGGGTTGAATCTGATTATTAGTTTTACTTTTAGTTATGTGACCACTGAATTAGTAAATTCAAACAATTTGGTGGTCTTGAATTTAAATTGGAATGCAAATGCGTGAATAGAAGCTGGATGCAAAAGTTAGAAAGATATACCTATCTCCAGCAATCTTCATGCTAATATGCTTGCAATGCAATAATAAGATCTAATATGCTGCTCAATTACCCCTAAATGCGCGCACCTAAGGGCATGCAACTTCTAAATAGGCAGCTCGATATTTTTTTATTGGTTTTTAAAAGCAAGCAAACAGAAAATATAATCACGCATGCACCAAAAATACTGTAAGCCCTAGTAGCTAAAGAATGCGAGGACAAACCCC